>CAMAPE010000005.1:34195000-36929166 GCA_945859875.1 Cuscuta europaea | reverse complement strand
TAACTCCAATAATTAATTTTAATTCTAATTTTGTTTTATCTAAAAGCTTTTATATGCTTGGTTATACTTTTTATGCCATAAAAATGTCAGGAGCATTAGCGTATTGTGACTTGTGAGGCAGCAAAAGTAGATTTTGATGTGCTTTAACTACTTGAAAGACATCATGTAGTGATTGTATATCACTTTCATCTATTTGACTGTCTTTTAATTTATTGTTTTGATTAAAAGAGTTCATTCTTTGTAGTTGCATTCAATTGGGGAACTAGTTTAATTATTGTTTAGGTTTATTCCTTCAACCCGTAGACCCAACACACGACCCAAGGGTTTCGAATGGAAGAAGTAAAGAAATAGATGTAGAAACAAGTAAGGATGTTTTTACTTGGACTGTAATTTGCTGGTCTGTTTTGGTCTGGTCTATTTTGGTTTGGTCTGGTCTGGTCTGTTTTGGTCTGGTCTAGTCTGGTCTGGTCTGAAATTTTATTTTTTATATTTTTTGCATAAAGATTTTATTTTATATATATATTTTATAATCCATAAATAATTATATTTTATTCATTTATAATTAAAAATAATAATATTCCTTCCAAATTATCGAAAATTGTTATCGTTTTACTTGGTCTGATTTCAATCCCAGACCGAAGCAGATCAGACCAGACCATACCAGACCAAAACGGAACAGACCATATCGAACCGGAATAATAATAATAATTATAATAATAATGATAATAATAATAATAACAATAATAAGAATAATAACAATAATAATAGTCATAATAGTAATAATAATAATAATAATAATAATAATAATAATAATAATAAGGGGCGTGCAGTATCCGGTTTACACCGGAAAACCGGACCGAACCGGACCGGAAAAACCAGAACCGGATCGAACCTGAATGATATCCGATCGGTTTGGTACGGTCCGGTCCGGTTTTGAACCGGTGCACATCCCTAATAATAATAATAGTAATAATAATAATAATAATAATAATAATAATAATTATAATAATAATAATAATAATAATAATAATAATAATAATAAAATATGGTCTGGTCTGGTCTGGTCTATTTTAGTCTGGTCTGGTCTGGTCTATTTTGGTCTGGTTTGGTCTGGTCTAGTCTGGTCTGGGACAAATTACAGTCCAAGTAAAAATAACCTAAGATGAGGCCCAATAAGAAGACTTGATTTAATTCCACTGATACAAGGCGTGAGGCCGTTCGTACTTACAAGGCGTGAGGCCGTTCGTACAGATGCTGTGCTACGAGATAATAAGAATGCTATAATACTAGAGTACTAAGTTGCCACCCCGTCATAATGAAATAAATGCTACTATTTATACCGTCAATGGGTAGTTAGATGCATTGAACCCAATTGTGGATGGCTTGATCCCAACGACCAAATCCTTTGCATTAAATGCGCAACCACCAGGATCTGGCTTCCCGCCAAAGGGTGGGGACGTTCGTCCCCATGGGCTTGCCTACCTTGATCTCAACCACCAAATTTTCTGCATTAAATGCGCAACAACCAAATCTTCTGTATTAAATGCAGAATCCCGCCAGGATCTTGGCTGTCCGCTAAGGGGTGGGGACGTTCGTCCCCATGAGGTTGCCTTCTGTTTCCTGCTGGGCCCAAAGTCCTGCAAGACATGTGTCTCGTTCTGCTCCTGGGGGGCCAAGGTACATGCCCCCTAAGCTAGGATACGTACGTCCCCTGGATGATGGGGAAGGGTATCCCGTTATCTTGGACCTTCTAGGGACGTTCGTCCCCATGAACTTGCCTTCTGTTTCCTGCCAGGCCAAGTCCTGCGAGATATGCGTCGGCTGCTGCCCCTGAGCCAAAGCACCTGCCTATGCTAGGATACGTACGTCCCCTGGGCTTGGCCCCATTGGGGATGAGCGTTGCCAAGATAATGGAGGGCTAACCCGTTGTCTTGGGCCTTCTGGGGACGTTCGTAGGATAGGCCTTAAAGGGTTATGGGCCAAGCCCCATTGGACCATTAAGCTAACAATTACAATATAACAGCCGTTGATATTGATTTTTTTATTTACTAAATAGTTGTTGATTTACCTGCCTGTAGGCTATACAGCAGCTGCAAGCAAGAACTGAATCTCATTCACAAGCAATGAAAAACAATGTTTCATATGCTGTTTTCTTGGTGGGGGCTGATGTGAACATATTTTACAGATATTATTTTACTCAGCTTTTCAGCCTCACTCATCAGAGTACATAATTAGTTTTACGATTATTTTACTCAGCTTTCGAAAATTAATATCATCCAAGTTGAAAATTAATCATTTTTCGAAAATTGAATCTGCTCCACCGATAAGCTGGCTCAAATTTAGTTCGTACTTGTTGGTTCTGTAATACCTCGTCTCAGTCGACAGGATATTGGGTCTAGCCTCAGCTCTTCTCTTCTGTCGCGGAAGGTATGCGGGAGACCACAATTGGGCACCGACAACTCACTTAACTTTTATGCACCTGTTAGAAATCGGGAATATGAGTGCATGGGGGAATGCACAGACGGACATAAACTTCACTTCTATTTTTTTAAGCACATAACATTGTACTCAGTACAATATGGAACAAAATAATCAGATGAAGATAATGTGGCATGAAATCCCAAAATTCATTGTTCATTTAATGAATTCATGCTACATAGATATTTAATAAAAGAGTTTGGTCCAACCAGCCAAATCACGATTGCCCCGTTTCTCTATATTTTGGTACATCACTTTTTCAATTCAATGTTGAGTGAAATATTTAGTGGATTTTGTAGGAGAACTTGTTATATCATAGGTATGTGACTTTAGACTGATATCTGTGCTCTCTTTGTGTAACTTCTCAAAATGTATTTTTTTTTACATTTAAAGTACCCATTTTGACATGCTGATGATTATGACTTTATATATGTAAAAGATAAAAGTACCGGTAAGTACACAATATCATGCTTCTGTGTTTGATTAAATGGATTAATATAGTATTGGGCATTAGAACATTATTGATCATTAATGGTGTTCTCTTAGCTAGTTACAACGTCTCAAGTGTTGATCTCATACTTCCCGCTCTATCCACTTCTTGATTTTGTGGTGTGAAGCCATCAACCACCTTGTTTTACCCACTCAGGTTTGTCACTCAATCTATACAAATGTGGCAACCAACTCCATGTTCATGAAAAAAGCATAATCTACCAATTATGAATAACATTCAATTGTATACAGTTCATGCATCTGACATGCTTAATCGTTTTTTAAATATTATTTGAATGACTATGTGGATATGATACTTCTTATAAACCACCATACACACTTAAACTCATCCTGATAAGTATGTGATTATTTCTTAAACATTATATTCTTCTCTAATATTGCATTCTTCATACTTTGATCTTTCTGTAATCCTTTTTCATGTTTATAGTGAGTTAATAATGTGGTCATAAAGGGAGAATTTATACCAATGATGGCACATAAAGAGGAAGCACCTTTCTGTAAGCTGTTATAGTACAAGTAACATATATTGAGTTTAATTTATTTTTGAGATATATTATCTTGTTGAAATAAATTAAAGCATTCACTATTTCAGTGTGTTGATATTTGTCGGCTCTTATAATTTCAACCTCCTTTAGATACGAGAAGAAATTTTAATCCAATAAACTACATAAGCTGCATGTAAATTGTGTGAGCTTCATTTCTGCTATTTATGCCCTCTTTTCATTCAAATATACTTTTAAGGCTTACACTGTCAATTTGGGCCTTCCTAAAAGCTATGACGATGCAATTACAGATCTCCACTTTCATCACAGGTAGATTCTAAATCTTTTTTACATTATATACTACTCCCTCCGTGTCAATTAAAGGTTCTCATCCACTATTCTCCGATCAATATGAATTGTTCATAATATTTTACTTTATATATCCAACTTCTATCAAATTCAATTTTTCTTGATCGGGTATTATAAAATTTTTAATATAGTTTTTAAATATGTAAATTTTATTTACTAAAAACAATCTTATAAATGAAAGGGATCTTATAAATGACAGGGATAAGCTAACTTTATGATCAGTCAAACATCGTAAATTGTGTGCGAAACTTTAAGTGGGACGAAGGGATTACTTACTTATGTATCTTTTCCCTGCAATTTTTATATTGATTCCACACTTTTATAACAACTTTTATTATTCATAGTTGATGGAGCATATGGCCCAGAAACCCCCAGCCCACATACTTCCACTACTACAATCAGGCCCAACAGGCCCAAGTGGCCGAAACAAAGCAAACTAGACTCCGGACGACCCATAATACAACAGGGTACGTACGTCCAGAAACGTACGTACGTCCCACCTGGTCCAGGAACATCACTGGGGATGTACGTCCTTTACCACATGACGACCCTATGGGGATGTACGTGTTAGGAAATTGATGTAACGTACCTCGAAAGTACGGCAGCGGAAGTTTAAAATTTTTCCAAACAGATCTTCCCTGATTATGACAAAATAACGAATATGATAATAATAACAGATCTGAGTTAGAACTTACAGATCTTCCAGCCTAGCGGTGATAATCCTTGACCTTTGGTATCTACGTGATTTCTCCTTCCCGAAAGAACGGTTAGATCTCCCTAAGAGAAAGGCTAGGAAATCGATTCGCAAGGAAATAAACTGTTAATACTGAATCTGAAAACGGGTCTATGAATTATGAAGGAGGATGGTGTATTTATACTAGTTCTAAACTAGTTTTCCAATCACAATGAAAGTCTTACTCATTAATGAGTTCTAGTCCAACTAGGCTCAATAAATACTGTACTTAATTAAATAAATAAATCAATATAAATGATTGTTAGAGGGGAGGATGGCTCACGCCACTCCTTCCTCTCCTAATATTATTTATATTCTAATTTTCCTTTAATTCTAAATTATAAAGAAAATATCAACTTTATTTAATTAAAATTACACCTTAATTAAGTATAATAAATCTAATTTATCAAACTTAATTAATTCTATCAAATAGAACTTTCCTTCAACATGATGATTTGAATATATTAATCTAATTAATAATTAACTCAACTTATTTTCAGCATTATGAATTAAATATTATTTAATCCAATTAATAATATTTAATTCCTTCTAACAATTCAATCGGAAGGTATAATCACTTGTTGTGTGACCCATAGGGCCTTGTATATTAAGCACTAATCAAATTAAGGTCTTAGTAGAATCCCCAGACGATTTACCAGACAAACTTAACATATAAGGACGTTTGCGAGGACTATTCAAACTCCCTGTAATATAGAGTTCATAGTGATACAGTCCTTTCATTCAGCGAACATTCAACTAAGTCTAGAACATGATATTGTGTCTATTCCAATAACTCAGTCTCTGTCTCTCAATCTTTCTAGATGATCCATTACGATCATATTCGATATCCAAAACGAATATATCTTTGCATTGGCCAATGACTTTATGATCCATCTATATATGAGAAGTAGAATGTTCTCTCTTAATCTATTATGAGGAATGAATCCTTTCTTGGCTCAACTACTACTCCATGTGCTTCGTGATGCACCCAACACATGCCGTATCTACCCCGATGGGAGTGCAAGCGTTGGTCATGGTCAAAGTACATCACTCCGCACATGTAGTACGTATTGACCTCAAGTCGGAGGACTATTACACTACTCTATACGCCGATAATCCCATAGACACATGAATAGAACTTATCAAATGATTTCTCGGTGGGTATGCCAATATTCTCTAAAATATCTATGTGACCATCATGAATTACAGGAACTCATAGTTGTGAGATCAACTATACTTTCTAAAAGTATGATGCAGTCCACATACCAATCTTATCGCATATCATCAATATCCCATTCTTGATGATCATTGAATGGGGCTATTTTAGAACCTTATGTTATATCATATAAGCTCCCACTTACTTATTGACAACATAAGTCTAAGGGAACACAATTATGAATAAGATATTGACAATCGAAATACTTAATCATCGATGTGTAATACCGTATATATCAAATATATAAAAGTGAATGTGATCAAGTACATATATCTCTAAAAAGTGATTGTCGCTAGGACATATATACTAACAATCTCCCACTTGGCCTAGTGCCAATCACCAATGCGTCTAACACCTAGACTCTCAAAAGTCTAGTATGTTTCTCACATCTCAAAGTGAATGGGCCAGCCAAATTGTCCTCTGCGGGAAGGTGTTCTATTGCAACATTTCCTCTTGCTATTTGTTCTCAAAACATGATAGCACACAAGTATTTTCTAGTTCCTTACTTTGCATCTTGGTTCCTTAGCTTGTGCAAATGCACCGGTACAATCACAATAACAATTATTGGATAACTGTCACTAGGAACTACCCCTATTTCTTTAAGGAACTAATGTATCTAAACGCTTACCTATGTTGCATAAAATGCTACAATTTACTAGGTTCTAGTTGTCGAATTTACAATAGTTTCTTACTTGCAACTCTTGCAGCATTACTATTACATTGAGACTAAAAACATATACTGACTGTGACTCGTAGTTTTTCTTATGAAACTAGTGCTAGAATAATTAAATTCAACTAGTTCTTTCTGTCTACCAGAAACAAAAAGATATTCATGAAGATTTTGGGTGACCATTCTTTCACGAACTTCAATGAGGGGATATCATTCTCTATGATCAACATATATGATTATAAAGACCACGTTATCCTTGTTGCGCACTCTAAACACGCAAGCACCCTCATTTCATTTGATGAGTTCAAACGATTTGACTATTTCATCAAAATTAACACTTCAACTCCTAGAGGCTTGTTTTAGCCCATAAATAGATTTCTCCAATTAACATATTTAATTAGAATTTGATATGGATATAAAACCTTCAGGCTGTACCATGTACACCTCCTCCTTGAGGTTTCCATTAAGGAAAGTGGTTTTGACATCCATTTGTCAAATCTCATAATCATATTGAGCAGCTATAACAAGCAAAATCAAAATGGACTTGAGTTTTGCAACTGGTGAATAGGTATCACTATAGTCAATTCCTTTTCTTTGACTATAAGCTTTAGCCACTAGCCTAGCTTTGTATGTTCTCACCTTGCCTTCAACATTAATTTTCTCCTTAAAAATCATTTTGCATCCAATGGGTCTAACCCAACAGGCAAGTCAACCAAGTTCCATACTTGATTGATACACATCGAGTCCATTTTTGATTTTATGGCTTCTTGCCACCTCTATGAATCAACATCTAATATTGCTTCTATGCAGGTATCAGGTTCATCTGTATCAGGAATCTTAACATCATCATGATCCTCAATGAGGAAGCCTAACCTAGTTAGTTCATGATGAATCCTAGTAGACCCGCAAAGTTGAATGTTTTGCGTTTTGTTCAGGCTGTTCATTCTGATCGTGAAGAGGTTCTCTTTCATTGGACTATCCAATGCTTAGAGAGTTTTCTCGTGCTACACTTTTAAGTGTTTCCAGAGAAAGAGAAGTGGGTGCAGAAGGAATGACAACCATGCCATTACTTTCTTCATAAGAATCACTTGCTGGTGCGAAGCGCTTCCTACATAACTCCCACTAGCTGAAGGATATCCTCCTAGAGACATTCTTCGACTTAATTCTCCCACTGAATCCTTCGTCAGACCATCTAACAAATCTTCATTCTCTATATTACTTCAGCTTTCAATTTTATTAGTGCACATTTCTTTACATATGTAGGGCAACCCATATTTAATATATGAAGAAAATGTATTTTACTCATATAGTACATTTTGCACTAATCAAACTATTCAGAATGTATATTGAGATTTATAGCGTGTACCCTCAAAAGAATGTTTGGAAGAGAAAATGAATTCATCATAGATCTAGCCATGTCTAACAAAGCCATATTTCTCCTTACAGAAACGCCAGTCTTCTAAGGTGTTCTGGAGGAGTTCATTATGACCGAATTCTTTGACCTTTTAAATAAATCAGAAATTTTACTCAAGTACTCTTTGGCTTGCTATCCTTTTTCCTAGAAAAGGTTTATTAGTCAAGTTGCTTGAAAGACAAGATTCGCAATTTCCATGTGACTCAAAAGCAAATGGTGTTAAATAATCTAATTCATTTAACGTTGCTATTCTTGTTTCATTAATTTGACCAATTTTGCAATGTCATAGATAGGTAGTAATTTTTTCTGATTACTTAATCGAGATCCTTTTATTTTATTCATTTAATATCTAATATGTCGATTGATAATTAACCATTCATAAGAAAAGAATTTCCACAACAACACCATTTTATGAAAATAACAATTATTATTAGCAAAATGGAAATAGAAATCTTTTAATGTCTAACATATGAATGGAAATAATCTTCTTGGTAATAGAAGGAATAAAATAACAATTATTTAATTCTAATCTAAAACCACTGGGCAAATCTAAACTATAAGATCCTATCACGTTCAGCAGCAACTTTTGCTCCAGCCTTCACGCGTAGGTCAATTTTACCCAGTCCAACTGCTACACTGCTTCTCAGGCTTCTGCACATTTTTACAAATGTGTAAGCCATAAGTTGTATCTAATACTTTAACAATGAGAGTTAGTTATAGACATATTTATTTAATGATAAAAATACCTGAGCTTGAAGCACCCGGTGCTTTGGCTAGATTAGCCTTATACAGCTCACAATCTCTCTTCCAATGCCCCTTCTCTTTGCAGTAGAGGCAAACATCCTTTGCAACCTTTGGCTTCATATGACCTCCACCTTTAGGCTTCAGAGCTGTAGGAGTAGGTCCAACCTTACCTTTCTTCTTTTGCTTATTCTTGTTCTTAGAACGAGACTTAGCATTAGAGCTTACCATAAGAACAGTCTTTCCTTTAGAGGTTGAGACTTCATAAGACTTGAGCATGTTATGGAGTTCAGGCATGGTCGCTTTCGTTTTGTTCAAATTATAATTCACAATGAAGTTAGTAAATGAACTTGGAAGCGAATATAGGATGATAGCAGCTGAGACACGATCCTCAAACTTAATTCCGGTGGTAGCAACCCTTTCAATTAAGCCAATCATTTTGAGGACGTGCTCAGACACGTTGCCACCCTCTTGAAGCCTACACTTGAAAATGTCTGTCAGAAGTTCATACTCTAGAGTCTGACTTTCTGAATCAAACAGACTTTTCAAGTGTTCAAGCATCTCGAAGGCGCTCATCCTATCGTGTTGCCTTTGCAACTCCATAGACATTGCAGCCAACATAACACATTGCACTGTTTTAGCATCAGTGGCGTGTTTCTCTCGAGCGGTCAGGTCAAACGTTGCAAACTCAGGAGAGTTGGCATCAGGAATCTTGGGTACCGGTGTGTCTAACACACACTCAATATTTTCTTGTCTAAGAACTAAACGCACATTTCTTTCCCAGTCCAGAAAGTTTGGTCCAGTAAGCTTGCACGTATCCAAGATACTTCTCAATGATAAATTCGACATTCCTAAGAGCCTAGAGAAGTTCAAATAGAACGGGAATTAAAATCATATATTAATTCCTATGATCACATTTAGTAAACTAAATAAGTTGGACTTTTAATTATTTAGCTCCCACTATTTTACATGCTCTTTGACCCCAATAAAAAGAACATGGATTGTTTTCATAACCATAGTGGCCAAGATCCACATTCATACTATTACAGTCCCGGCTTGGGCTGATCACTGTGATAATATAATGGGTAGGTCCCTAGACCAATTGTGTCCAAACAACTCCTGGTTGATCAATTTTTAAATTGATCGACATCCCTAAATTAACACTGACGCTTGGGCGGCTCGAGTTAATTTAAGTAAGTCAAAAACCATCACACGATCACAAACAATCGTACCTATAAATTAGTTCTATATTTTGTCGAATGGAATAAACACTTGGGTGAAATATTCTTCAACGAAAAAATATTTCTACTAATTTAATTATGATGGGTGATGTCATTATCCTAGATAAGACTTAAATTTTAATTTATGGGGAACGTTTAACGGAGCATTAAAATATTTAATCAAGATGCTAATAACATATTATCAAATATATGTTAATGAGATCTAACTCAAACCGATAAATTATTAAGCATGCAACGTAAATCTAATTTATAATAAATACAATAACGAAATAATTAAAGTATATAAGCATGCTCCAAACAATAATATAATAATCGGATAAAAACAAAATTTTAGAATTAAACGTTCTAAATCTCAAAGATGAATAATCCAAGTAGAAAGCAAATACGAAGTATTCTACCTAATCGCGTACGTAGGACTTCCAAAGCAAATCAACTTAAAATAACTCCGTATTAAAAACAGTCTACAAAAAAAAAAATTAGACTTTATCAAAACCTCTAGCAGCAATCAACTACTCCGTATTAATTGAATTGAAAATTCTAGAATTTGCAAAGAGAGTCCCAAATTGAGTCAAATTTCCAAATTTGATCCAAACGATATACCATTTGATGGTTCGAAAGCTCACTTTCTCTCTAAACAATTAATTTCAAGAAAATCATATTATTTTCAAAAATTAAATCATGACCCAGAATTGAATCTGAATATTTTAAATCATTGGTGTTAGAGCTTCAGAGATCATGAGACGCCATATGTACAGTTCGTTTGCTAAGTTGAAGTAGCCGAAAGCTGGGTCCAGTGGTGTGAAATTCGCCGATTCCTTCCAGACTTCGGAGGTTGCCGGTTTCCGCTGACTACAATGTCATGGGCGAATTTGTACGCCATCGCCTTCATAGTCATCGACCGTCATCAGCCATGGTGTTCTGTTTCTCGAAGAACTCGTCCGCAGATGGTGTTTAAAACATTGTAGCAGACGACACAAATGCGTAGAAAATCCAATTGAACAACAAGAACGAAAAGATCCAGATTCAATCAATTTTGAAAAACAAATAAGGTAAAATATGGTTTCAAAAAAACACAATTTTTACCCACGAAAATACACCGTATCATTCTACATTCGTATAATGTCATTAAAATCAGTTTGGCTCTGATACCACTGTTAGGAAATTGATGTAACGTACCTCGAAAGTACGGTAGCGGAAGTTTAAAATTTTTCCAAACAGATCTTCCCTGATTATGACAAAATAACGAATATGATAATAATAACAGATCTGAGTTAGAACTTACAGATCTTCCAGCCTAGCGGTGATAATCCTTGACCTTTGGTATCCACGTGATTTCTTCTTCCCGAAAGAACGGTTAGATCTCCCTAAGAGAAAGGCTAGGAAATCTCTTCGCAAGGAAATAAACTGTTAATACTGAATCTGAAAACGGGTCTATGAATTATGAAGGAGGATGGTGTATTTATACTAGTTCTAAACTAGTTTTCCAATCACAATGAAAGTCTTACTCATTAATGAGTTCTAGTCCAACTAGGCTCAATAAATACTGTACTTAATTAAATAAATAAATCAATATAAATGATTGTTAGAGGGGAGGATGGCTCACGCCACTCCTTCCTCTCCTAATATTATTTATATTCTAATTTTCCTTTAATTCTAAATTATAAAGAAAATATCAACTTTATTTAATTAAAATTACACCTTAATTAAGTATAATAAATCTAATTTATCAAACTTAATTAATTCTATCAAATAGAACTTTCCTTCAACATGATGAATTGAATACATTAATCTAATTAATAATTAACTCAACTTATTTTCAGCATTATGAATTAAATATTATTTAATCCAATTAATAATATTTAATTCCTTCTAACAATTCAATCGGAAGGTATAATCACTTGTTGTGTGACCCATAGGGCCTTGTATATTAAGCACTAATCAAATTAAGGTCTTAGTAGAATCCCCAGACGATTTACCAGACAAACTTAACATATAAGGACGTTTGCGAGGACTATTCAAACTCCCTGTAATATAAAGTTCATAGTGATACAGTCCTTTCATTCAGCGAACATTCAACTAAGTCTAGAACATGATATTGTGTCTATTCCAATAACTCAGTCTCTGTCTCTCAATCTTTCTAGATGATCCATTACGATCATATTCGATATCCAAAACGAATATATCTTTGCATTGGCCAATGACTTTATGATCCATCTATATATGAGAAGTAGAATGTTCTCTCTTAATCTATTATGAGGAATGAATCCTTTCTTGGCTCAACTACTACTCCATGTGCTTCGTGATGCACCCAACACATGCCGTATCTACCCCGATGGGAGTGCAAGCGTTGGTCATGGTCAAAGTACATCACTCCGCACATGTAGTACGTATTGACCTCAAGTCGGAGGACTATTACACTACTCTATACGCCGATAATCCCATAGACACATGAATAGAACTTATCAAATGGTTTCTCGGTGGGTATGCCAATATTCTCTAAAATATCTATGTGACCATCATGAATTACAGGAACTCATAGTTGTGAGATCAACTATACTTTCTAAAAGTATGATGCAGTCCACATTCCAATCTTATCGCATATCATCAATATCCCATTCTTGATGATCATTGAATGGGGCTATTTTAGAACCTTATGTTATATCATATAAGCTCCCACTTACTTATTGACAACATAAGTCTAAGGGAACACAATTATGAATAAGATATTGACAATCGAAATACTTAATCATCGATGTGTAATACCGTATATATCAAATATATAAAACTGAATGTGATCAAGTACATATATCTCTAAAAAGTGATTGTCGCTAGGACATATATACTAACAGTACGTCCTTCACCACATGACGGTCCTATGGGGACGTACGTCCTTCACCACATGACGGTCCTTTGGGTACGTACGTCCTTCAGCACATGAGGGTCCCTAGCTACGTACATCCTTTAGCACATGAGGTTCCCCAACTACGTACATCCTTCAGCACTTAGAAGGCCCCGAGGACGTACGTCCTCCAGCACAGGCAGGCTTCGGCTCATACATAGCCTTCGGCACAGGCAACCCCCGGGTGCATGTAGCCAAGGGCACTCTCTAGACAAGATCTTCTCTCCACATGCGCTGAATCACCACATTGAATGCAACATCACATCCAAACCACCGCATTGAATGCGAACACATGCTATGCCGGTGCCACATGTTGTGGCTGGCCGAGTTGACTCTCCACCGCTGGTTGCTTAACACGTGTACCCTCACTTATTGCACCTAGCATATATGGCTGCTATAAATAGCAGCCATTCTTCCATTGTAATGAGATATAATAACTTCACTTAATATACACTACTCTCTCTCTCTCTTACTTGTTCTGACTTTTCTCTGGATACCCTTAAGTGGTATTCCCCGGATATACTATCCATCATTTGGTGCTCTCGTTGAGAGGTTGAACAATCAAGTAAGAAACCCTCCCCCAGAAAACAAAAAACACTCGTCAAAATAGGGACACTCGTCCCCAACCTTGGGCACAATCGTCCCCGACCTTTGGCTAGAACCCAAGGAGTGGGGGACTTCCTTGTGTTGGTCGAATGGACCAAACAGGATTGGCTCATTAGACCCTTGGGCCAAATGCCCAACAACCTGGGCACAAATGCTCTCAGAGTGGCCCATTAGCCGCCAAGGCAATTACGACGTACGGCCTCCTTACATGGGACATCTTAGCGGACAAACAACGCACCAAGGAACATCTCCCAGAGGATGAACTTACCTGGTCCGGCATGAAGCAAGAAGATAGACGGGGACGAACGTCTCCACCCTTGGGCGAAAAACCAAGATCGGGGGAGCCTGTCATCCGACTCCGCACGAGGACGCCTCTTACCCCAAGGTATTGGCAGCTCAGGTCCGGTATGATTTTTATTATTATTATTTAATGCTACTAATGTAACAATTATTATTATATTTTGTTATCACCACCGTCACCGGCAGGTCAAAGTCCCCTGACGTGGTGCGAGCCAAGCTCTTGGCCTCACAGCCGATCTCCGGTCATTTTTATTAAATGATCCGAGCTAGCTTTGGGTCCCTCGAACTAGTCTCTGGTGATTTTTATTTGAACACAAGAGCACCCCCAAAAAGCCGTCACCCAGATGACTCAATTTACTAGCTGGGGTTTGCCCTCGGCAAACTGACGGCACCAAGTGCTCGGCCAACAGTCAAGCACACCAACCGAGGGGTACCAAGTACCCCCGGACTTCCTCCGTGGGAGTGCTCTAATTCAAGGCAATACCAAGTATCACAACCGAAGGGTAGCAAGTACCCCCGACCTTCTTCCTTGGGAGCGCTCTAATTCAAGGCAATACCAAGTATCACAACCGAGGGGTACCAAGTACCCTCGGCCTTCTTCCTTGGGAACGCTCTAATTCAATGCAATACCAAGTATCACAACTGAGGGATACCAAGTACCCCCCAGCTTCCTTCCTTGAGAGCACTCTAATTCATGGCGATACCAATTGTCACACCGAGGGGTACCAAGTACCCCCGACCATTTTGTTCCCGGGCCGAGGGAACGAATCTCAAACCCCTCGGAATGCGAAAGGCTAATCCCGAGGGAGGAACCAACGGATTGCACCATCGCCTCAAAAGGGACCAATTTCCTCAAAGGACCAAGTTCCAATTCCCCAACTTATCATATATCTCAAGACCGGTCTTAGCCATTCATTTGCCGGATGGCGACTGTTGCATGGATTTTCGGACCGTCGTCCTCATATCACAACCGGCCCTCGACCTCGGTGTGATTATTTATCTCTAGACTGGATCCTCAACGTCGAAGTCTTGTTATAGCGATAAGGCTCTCCATCCCTTCCAGGATGGGGATCGTCGCGTTCATGACGAACGACCTCTTAGTGCCATCGTCCCCAGATCATGAACGGCTCCACAGCCTCGACGTGATCCTTTATCTCATCACCGGTTTCCTCAGCGCCGGAAGTGTTGAGCCAACGATAGGGCTCTCCATCCCTTCCAGGATGGGGACTGTCACCTTTGCGACGGACAGCTTCTCAGTGCCGCCGTCCCTCTTCAGACGAGCGTCCAGTCTGATCCTTTACCTCAAGACCGGCCTCCCCGGCACCGAACGTCTTGAGCTAGTGATAGGTCTCTCCATCCCTTCCAGGATGGGGATCGTCGTCTTTACGACGAATGGCCTGTCAGTGCCATCGTCCTCAGATCACGAACGGCTCCATAGCCTCTGCGTGATCCTTTATCTCAAGCCCGGCTTCCTCAGTGCTGGACGTCTTGAGCTAGCAATTGGGCTCTCCATCCCTTCCAGGATGAAGACATCGCCTTTACGACGAACGACCTCTCAATGCCATCGTTCTTAGATCACAAACGGCACCACAGCCTCGGCGTGATCCTTTATCTCAAGATCGGCTTCCTCAGGATGGGGACCATCGCCTTTATATGACGGCCGTCCCATCACTGCCGTCATCCTCATATCACGACCGACCTATCAGCCTCGATGTGATTATTTATCTCCAGAACGGCTTTTCAACGTTGAAGTCTTATTATAGCGACCGAGCTCGCTAATCCCCTCCTAGATAGTGACTGTCACCCCCATACGACGACCGGCTCATCAGCGCCTCGGCATCATATTCTGGATTGGCTCCTTCCCATTGCCATCCGTAAATCATGATCGTCCCTTCGGATACGACGTGATTACTCCCATCAAGACTGGCTCCTCAACGCTGAGGTCTTGTTATAGCAATTGGGCCCGTTGTCCCCTCCTGGACGATGACCGTCGCCCCTATACGATGACCCACTCATCAGCGCCATCGTCATCAGGGGACGAACGTCCCCAACGCCACTCAGGCATTCTTCAGCTTCAGACCAGCTTCAAAGCTTGGTCCTCTATATCATGAACAGCTTCATCAACACCGTCGTCATCAGGGAACGAATGTCCCCAACGTCATTCAAACTTTAGACCAGCTTCAAAGCTTGGTCCTTTATATGACGGACGACTTCATGGGCGTCGTTGTCACCAGGGGACGGACGTCCCCAACGTGATCATTAAACCTCAGACAGAGTTGGGACCGTTATATGACGGGTTTTCATCAACGCTGTCGTCATCCGAGGACGAACGTCCCCAACGCCATCCTTCAACTTCAAGACAACATCAAAAGATTGGTCCTTCATATGATGAACGGCTTCATCAGCGACGTCATCATCAGGAGACGAACGTCCCTAATTCCGTCCATCTTCAGGACAACTTCAAACCTGGTTTCTTTGATATGACGAACGGCTTCATCAGCGTTGTCGTCATCAGGAGACGAGCGTCCCCTGCCGTCCATCTTCATACAAACGCCAATGCCTTGTCCAGCAAAGGACTGGCTTCATTGGCGCCGTCCTTCACCATCAGACGAGCGTCCATATGTCGTCCTTCATTTTCAGACGGGCTTCATCAGCGTCGTCGTCATCATATTTCGGACAGGCTTCTCAGCATCGCCGTCCTGACATCAAGACCGGCCCCTCGGAGCCAAAGTCATGCATGAACGGGCAAGCCCTCATACATGACCCTTGGCCCAAGGCCCCTTTTTCATGAAATGGAAGTTACTCCATAAAACACCAAGTGTTTGCAAGCTATAATATAGAACAATGTCGTTCCACTTGAGGACACCCCTACACCGAAGGCACCACCTATCAGTTCCGAAAGGTACCAAGCACCTTCGGACATTTGCACCTAACACGCAAATAAAACTCTTCCCTGAAACGCTTTCCGAGCCGTTCCCCAAGGGAATAGCAGGCAACGGATGATGTCCCCGGCCCAGGATTCGACTTTCACAAACGAAACACTTCTCGCGCTATCCCCCAAGGCGAAACACGCAACAGACGATGTCTCAGGCTGAGGGAACGACTTTCAAAACCGAGACACTTTCTGCGCCGTCCCCGAAGGGGAGGCAGGCAACAGACGATGTCTCGGGCCGAGGAAACGACTCTCACACGGTCACACCCCTCGGATCCCGGAAGGCTAAACACCGAGGGGGGAGCCAACGGTTCATACCGTTGCCTCCCAAACAGACCAAGTCTTCCCAAGAAACCAAGTACATGGCCCAGAAACCCGCGGCCCACATACTTTCACTACTACAATCAGGCCCAACAGGCCCAAGTGGCCCAAACAAAGCAAACTGGACTCCGGACGGTCCATACTACAACAGGGTACGTACGTCCAGAAACGTACGTACATCCCACTTGGTCGAGGAACATCACTGGGGACGTACATCCTTCACCACAAGACGGCCCTATGGGGTCATACGTCCTTCACCATATGACGGCCCTATGGGGACGTACGTCCTTCACCACATGACGGCCCTTTGGGCACGTACGTCCTTCACCACATGAGGGTCCCCAGCTACGTACGTCCTTTAGCACATGAGGTTCCCCAGCTACGTACGTCCTCCAGCACATAGAGGTCCTCGGGGACGTACGTCCTCCAGCACAGGCAGCCTTCGGCTCTTACATAGCCTTCACTCTCCCAGGTGCATGTAGCCAAGGGCACTCTCCTCGAAATGATCTCCTCTCCACATGCGTTGAATCACCGCATTGAATGCAACATCACATCCAAACCACCTCATTGAATGCGGCCACATGCTATGCCGGTGCGGTATGTTGTGCCTAGCCGAGTTGACTCTCCACCGCTGGTTGCTTGACACGTGTACCCTCATTTATTGCACCTAGCATTTATGGCTGCTGTAAATAGCTGCCATTCTTCCATTGTAATGAGATATAATAACTTCACTTAATATACATTACTCTCTCTCTCTCTTACTTGTTCTGACTTCTCTCTAGATACCCTTCAGCGGTATCCCCGGATATACTATCCGTCAATAGCCCCTTTAAAGCTATTTTTAATAATGCCATTCTCTTTTGTTTTCAGAGGAGTGAGGATTCATCACGCCTCAACTTCTAAGAATAGGATGAATCTGAAATGGGTGTGAGTCATGATATGTACAATCAAACAATTTACACATGTGATTTGTGTAAAAATTGTGTAACTATGCTAATGATAGGAATAAACATTGTTTCCCTGGTGAATTTTAACATGCTGAAATTTAGGTAGTTTCCCTATATTGTGTATATGCTTAGAGGTTTCTTTGACAAATTGTTTTGTGTTGTCCATTTTTTGTAATAAAGACTCCTACAAATATAATTGCAATTTAGCATTGTGATTTTTGTTTTAAATTTCAAGTAAGTGATGGTCTCGTTTGGATTAATATGTGCAGTGCCCTAAGCAAGCAGGAGCAAGGGAATGTGGTTATTTTCTTATGAAGTATATGAAAGACACTGCATCAGACGTCAAAGTGTTGAAGCAAAATGTGAGTCAATTGGAATCTTTGTTTTTTATTACTTCTGTAATTTTAAATAAGTGCTAATATAACTTGTAATTTTTATTGAAGTTCTCTAAAATTAAGGAGTATACTGAAGGTGATATTTTGGAGGAGTGAGATTCATACGCAGCTACTTTGATAACAAGTAAGTTTATAGTTCAAAAATGAAGAACATAAGTTTGGTACTGTATATATGGATGTTAGTTAGATAGACTTACGAAGTTTGGTTGCACAAGCTTAATGATACATTTATCACGTTAGTTAGAATCAAATGTGATTTACGTACCTTTCTTAGTTAGCTAGTAACTTAGAAGTACACTAGTATATACAGAAATTTTAAAATGGCCGTGGCGGGCTCATTAGAGAGCACATTTTTTTTGCTTAGGAAACACAAAACACACGTGCTACTACACTAATTATTTAACTTATGTGGGTGGAATTTTAACTTACGGATTAATTAATTTGTTAGTGAAATGTAAAATATTAAGATTATGTGGTAAACCTGTTTTTCGATTTATCAACCAACTTTTTAATCAAATACGTATTTTTTTATTTTGTGCGTTGAACTTACTTTTCCGGTTTAATTCGTTGACGCTATTGTAGAGAACCATTTTAATTATTTTTCGTATATTTTTTTCATTTTATAAATAAAATAATCTCTCCGCCCATCTCTAGTTAGTCAAACTTGACTTTTCTAGTCAATGATGTCTAATTTTGACCAATTATATATTTATATACACAAGTATTGATAATATATGAAAATAATATGCAAACGTTCTTTGTCAAAAATAATATCATAAAAGTATAAATATTTTACATTTTGCATAAATATACTCCGTTTTATTAAAAATAATTGGTCGAAGTTTGCCATCTTTGACTGGAAATTAAAAGTCAAAGACAACCAACTAAAATAGGACGTAGGTAGTATATTTTAAATATAATTTTTTTGTAATTAGGTACAATTCACCTAAAAAACAATTCAGCTACTTTAGTAAGAACTTCATAAATTTCAACAGAGTCAGTCAATTCAACCAATTTTAGTTTTACCAAATAGGCTCTAAATGTGCAAACCCGTCTGATCCCGTTTTTTTATCATTTCATGATTGATTTAAAAAAATATCAGCTGGGTTAATTGATTTGATACCATTAGAGTCGGGTCAGCCCAATTCAGTACCTTCCTTTTTGATTTTTCGGTCACCCTTAAGTTTTACAACATGTAGAAAGACTAAAAAGATATTACTTCCGTCCAATTGAGTTTTTGCCATTTTAAGTTAGGCAAAACATAAAAACAAAAACAAAAATGATGTTGTTGATGTTTGTACATAAAAGGTACTCGTGATTGGGTTCATTTTCAGATAGGGTCATGTGTTTCATTTTTTAACAAAGTGGTCAAGTGTTTAAACTCCGTTATCACAAGAGGGACTTGACGTCTGACGCCGTTAAAAATCGGTGGAGGAAGACGATGAACTGTACCTCCGAATCCATCGAAAATGGGATGGGACGGGTTTGGATATTTAGTGCCCATTTGGTAAAACTAAACTTGGTTGAATTGACTGATTCTGTTGAAATTTATGAAGTTCATGTTAAAGTAGTTGAATTGGTTGATTCTACTGAATTATGAAAAAAAATTGAAAGTATACTTACCTCCGTCCAAATTTAGTTAGTTATCTTTGACATTACCAATTAAAGATGGTAAACTTTGACTAATTATATTAGATATTACAGAGTATATTTATGCAAATTTTAATAATATTATACTTTTATGATATTATTTTTGATAAAGAACATTTTCATATTATTTTCATATTATCAATACGTACTTATGTATAAATACATAATCGATCAAAGTTAGACATAATTGACTTGAAAAGTAAAGTTTCGCTAACTAAAGACGGAAGGAGGGAGTGTTTTATTTATAAAATGAGGAACAATTATATGAAAAATAGTAAAATTGGTTCTCTACAATAGTGTCAACGAATTAAGCTAGAAAAGTAAGTTCAACCCTCCTTATTTGATTATATAATTAAATAAAGCGCAAAATAAAAAAATTACGTATTTGAATAAAAAGTTGACTGATATTTTAAAAAAACAGGGTCACCAAATAGTCTTTTAATATTTTACCTTTCACTAACAAATTAATTAATTTTTAAGTTAAAATTTCATTGACATAAGTTAAAAAATTAATGAAGTAATAACTCGTGCGTTTTGTATTTCGTATGCATAAAGACTAGTAGAGACGTAGAGTAGTACGCATATGTTTCGTATCCGTATAACGTGCTCTGAGCCCATTAGGAGCATTTTAATGGAGGGATTTACCTAAATAAGACTAAAACATGCCAAAAATGCAAAAGTAGGACCATTAGTTTTCCGTTTAACTCGATAGGACTAAAAAATAGGATGGAATCGCAAAATTGCCCCTGGTTTACACACAACCTCACATTCTTCACAATTGCGATTAATTTGTGCATAGACGATGGGTGCGAAGAATGTAACCGATGATGATAGTTCTGCTACGTGCTCAGGTAAGCTCCTCCTCCACCTCCCATGTTTGAAAGTAATGTCACTGTTATGTGATCTTTTTATGTGAAAAGGTCATCTTTTTACAGTAGAAATGTCATCTTTTATACGAAAATGTCATTTTATGTCAAACTGAGATTGCCATCTTTATAAGCATACTACCATAAAAGTGACATTTTTTTCAAATAACCAATAAGTTTGACATTCTCAGATTCAAGATGTGGCATTTTCTGGGAATCTGCATTGACATTTTCATAATAAACATGTCATTTTTAATAAAGTGAAAGAAGGAGTGACTGCCATGTTTTATACATTTGTAAATGTCATCTTCATGACACTTTGATAACAAACATAAAAACTTTTAAAATAGAAGAAGAAGAAGAAGAAGAACTAAGAAAAGAAATAGCAGGAGGAGTAATACCCGAAACTGTGAAATTGAAGAACTAAGGCATCATCACCATCATTTTAATTTGGAAGATATATCTTCTCAACGGAAGAGGAAGAGGGAAGATGGGGTGATGCAGAGGTGTTTCCAATTCACTCAGAAATGGGAAAAGAGATAGGTTGGTGAAATTTCCTATAAAGAAAACTGAGATGAAGGTACAGAGAGATTAGAAGACGAGAACAACAAGTAATTGGGAATTTTGAACATCCCTGGAGAAGAAATGTTGAAGACGGCGATGATGACCAGCTTAAATATATATGAAGGCGGCGATGAGGAATAAGAGAAGGATCGAGCGCATGTGCTTTTCGGACATTGCAAGAACTGCATAAAGTCGGGAGAGGAGCGTATAAGTCCTATACTGAGAATAAAACATGATAACTCCTATTTTGACTTTTTATCTATGTTTTAGTCCTATTTAGAACAATTTCTTAATTTAATATGGACTCATGTGCTCTCTAAGGAGCATTAACATGCTCCCTAAAATTTCTCCTAGTCAGAATATATATTATTGTTCGGTGATTGTAAATAAGAAGCAAGACCAGAAATAATAATATACTAGTATCACAGAGTAGGCAGTTTTTCGAAAGATGTGGACTGTACCATAGCCTTAGGAGCAAACCTCAAACCTTTTAAACATTGTTAAAGCTTAAGCATGAAAAGATGTTTTATTTTTTTTAATAGAGCATTAGTAAACATTCAAAGAAAATATAAATATTTACCATATATTTGGACTTGAGTATATACATAGTCAAAGAAATGTTAACGGTACAGTTTAAAATTATATTGACATTCATAAATATCAATAGTTAAATATTAAAATTTTAAAAAACTGGCATCGAAATACTACGAATGACATAATTTATCGATTATTGCTACTAATTTGAGCTTGTTGTCGGTGAAATGTATGTGACTATGTGTAATGTGTGTGATTTAGGTCAGTTTCGGTTGGTTCAAATATCAACATTAGAGATTGTTCGGATTTGTGATCATTTTCAACAACCAAAATCTTCCACAATTCCTATCACTAAATTATTTTAAACTTTGACGATCGATTAAATGATTTGAATTGATTATCAAAAGTTTTCTGAGATCATTAATTTGAATCTCTTAAGGTTCAAAGCCGGTAGGATTATTCATAGAAAAAATGTACGTACGAACAACGAGTTATAAAAAATTACCCCAAACCTTTGTTTTTTCCGAAATTATGAGTTAGAGTTAAGAGTCATAATCCAAAATTTTGAGAGAACGGCTTGTAGCTCTCCATGGAAACTTTGCCAAGAAAGTGTGGTTCCGGCTGTGAATTAAGAACCTAACTACTTTAACCACATGTGCGTCCAGTAAGTAACTCGTTTTTCGTGCTATCCATTTTCTTGTTTTTTACTCCGTATTTGGTAGGTCTGCATTACGACAAATTAAAGGTGTAAATCTAAATACATTTTCGATGCGATTCTCACTTTGGGTCATCTAAAAATAGCTTTCAGTGCTTTAGTATAGGGGTAAGACTGCTTACCTCCGACCCCCTGTACCCCACCATTGGTAGGAACCGGGGCACTGAGTTAATGATGATGATGTAAATCTAAATAATTTGCATATATGCTTAGCTGTGGGCAACATAAGAAAAATTCAAGAAAGTACACTAGTGAGTATTTGATTATCAATTAAGTAAACAATTCAATTTTCTGCCATAATTATCTTTACATTAAAGTTTATCTAAATATCTGTTATATTCTTACCACATCCACATCCACATCCATGTCTATACGTGCTATTATATACTCCGTACCTAATAATGTATGTGAAGCGCTTTTCAGTTTAACTAATAAACTAGATTAGTCATTTAACTTCATTTTTGTATATTTAGTATTGCTTGGATATACCGTATTCTACACATGCTTGAAAACGTGAACATATTATTTTAAAGAAATTGTGTCGGAACACACAAAACTAGAGCACACTTAAAAGAGGAGCTCAAAATTGCATAACAGTAAATCAAACTTTTTCAAGAACAAACCATAGTTTTGCTTTTCAACTTGTGATTTTAAAAAGGCCGAAATATGTGTTTTCAAAGAACACTTAAAAGCTAAAAGGTGGACACAAGTGAATGAATATTTTAAAATGCTTTTTCACATTTTTTATTACACAAAATAAACATTTTTTTACAAACTTACTATCAACTCTTACTTTCCAAAACCACTATTTTTCAAAGGTAGATTCTACGGTACCCTTAAGGTACCATACCTTTGTCCACATAGACCAATCAGAATGATGTAGTTGAATTATTTAAATCTAAATTAAAAATGATGTAATGATTTGAACCAATCAAGTGAGTGATAGGTCCGATACCCCATTTTTTAAATGGGTACCGGAGTTGTCACCTTTTTCAAACAAGTACTGTTAACTTTTATTATTAAACACGTACTCTAGGAGATAATAATAATATGGAGTAATATTTAAAGAGTAGAAACACTGAATCCTCGAAGGCCCATTAGTGCACGACTTCTTTTTCTTTTTTAAAGTTAAAGGATTGTTTGACAAACGTCGGTCAATAATAAATACCCAAGAACAAATCGGGATGGTATCTACTCTTAAAAGATGATTAGAGACAAAGAAGAACCCACAAAATTTGATTTCATTTCAAGCATCCAATGTTCCCTTTGCCCATCCCTCACTTTTCTCGTTCCTTTTGAGGTGAGGTCTTGTCTTTTCCTCTCTCCATAATTCATTCTTTGAATATACATATATACATGGTGACATGCATATAATTCATGTGTAACATACTGAGGTAAATAAAACACCAATATACTTCGACACATTTTATATCTATCTCATGCTTATTCATTGGTTTGGGCAGTACATAAAGGCCGAGTGATGCATCTCTGAGACGACTTGAGGGGGTGAGGAAAAGAGATAGAAAAAAAGGGAGGAGAAGACCCAAACAGACTTGAATTGGAGGAATCAGAACTGACTATGCGTCTTCTTGTGATTGGATGAGCGTATGACTTTGGAGAGGGTAAAGTGAAGGACGCACATCCGTGTGAACGATTGATGTCTTTTCTACATTTCATCTCTTTTTTCTTTTATTGTTTATCTCCTTTATCCTTTTATATTCTTATAATCCTATGTTATTTTTATTTTCTAGCTTTTTATGCTCTTTTATCTTTCTATCTCACTACTACATTTTTAGACCTAATGTAACATTAATGATGTAACATATCTATAATAGTGTTACCTATTTCTCTAATGTAACACTTTTTAGACCTAGTGTAACACTTTCTAGAAGTAAAAGTGTTACATTAGGTACTATAAAGTGTTAGAATAGGTCAAATGCAACACCAGCAAATGTAATGGTAAAACAATGTTACATTTTCTCTGAAAAGTGTTACAATAGAGAAAATGTAACATTTTCTTACCATTACATTTGCTGGTGTTGCATTTGACCTATTGTAACACTTTATAGTACCTAATGTAACACTTATACTTCTAGAAAGTGTTACACTATGTCTAAAAAGTGTTACATTAGAGAAATAGGTAACACTATTATAGATATGTTACATCTCTAATGTTACATTAGGTCTAAAAATGTAGTAGTGTCTTTTATCTTTCTTATAATCTTATGTTATTGTTATCTTATACGGAGTATTTATTTATCTTTATTTTGTCCGTTTTTTCTTACTCTCCCCCGTCAGTCTCTCTGTTTGGCAACAATATCATAGATCGATTCATGTTAGCCGACCTCAAATTCTTTTGGGATGAAAGTTTGGATGTTGTTGTCACTCACTTTAACACAAATACTTATATACGAAGTATATAGTTAGTACACACTACACACCACATATCATTTTCGTTATATATACTTGTTTATTATTTAAATTTGATTTTATTGCTTAACTTTTTTCCGCAAAAGTCAACTAATTCTATTTTGTTTTTACTACGGAGTAATTCTTGCATCATGATAATACCAAGTGTTTAAATGTTCTGACCAAATTACCAAAATATTTAGAACATTATTACTCCGCTCACTAGTTATGTAGTACTTCGTATTAATTATCTCTAAAATCTATGGATGTCAAGTAAGAAAATCATTAAATATTGTTAAGCACTCGTTAGAGATGCTAAACAATCATCTATGGGCCACTTAGTTGGGGATCAATGCGCCAGATGTTCCTATTGCATGTTCGATCAGTTGTCAAAATTTAGCCTTTTTCTTAATTTATACTCCGTACTTCGTATTATGACTTTAAATAGCATATATACCTTATAATTTATGATGGTAGATCATCTTATTTCTACCCATTATATTGAAATTTTACTCTTATAGAAGTTATACATTTATACTTTGACCATCCTTTCATTTACAATATAAGTTAGAGCCAGTTATCAAGTTATGTAATGTTGAATTGGATTGAATGCACTGAATTTGCTAAAACGAATTGCTTAATTTTTTCAATTATGAAAAATTAATTTTAAACTATATTTTATCAATAAAATCAAGAAAACGTTCTATAAAGAGTGTTGAAATTGTCCTCTTCAACAATTTCAATCATCCAACAAAAAGATGCCTTAGTTAGTTTGATTATGAAAATTCAAGATGCGGAATAAAAAATGTATAAGGTGATAAGTTAGAAAAAGGTTTGTCAACATACTACGTAACTCTCAGAGCATATTCAATGCAAGAAATGTGAATTAGTATGTTTTTACTTAGACTGAAATTTGTTGGTCTGGTCTGATCTGGTCTGAAATTTATTTTTTTTTTATATTTTTTAATAAAGATTTTATTTTATATATATTATAATCCATAAATAATTATATTTTATTCATTTATAATTAAAAATAATAATATTCCTTCCAAATTATCGAAAATGGTTATCATTTTAATAGGATTGATTTCAATCCCATACCGAAGCAGATCATACATATACAGAACAATAATAAAATAGTACAAGTATTAATAATAATAACAACAATAACAATACTAATAATAATAATAGTAGTAGTAGTAGTAGTAATAATAATAGTAATAATAGTAATAGTAGTAATAGTACTAATAGTACTGATGGATAGTCTACCCGGGGGTATATGTCCGAAGGGTTATTGCTGGGAATAACTTAGAGAGAAGTCAGAGCAAGTAAATGTAGAGAGAGAGAGAGTGTATTATAAATGTGGAGCGTTTTCAGCGTGGTTACAAATGGGGAAATGGGGTGCTATTTATAGTAGCAATAAATGCCGGACAGGGACACGTGTCAAGCGCCTATTGGCCGAGAGGTCACCTCAACTGGTTGGCGTTGGCAGCCGCATGTGGCCGCATTTAATGCGGCTGTTGGATGGGACGTCTGTACAGGGTACGGTGATCTGTACGCATGTGAGGCGGATATCATGTCGGGAGAGGTGCCCTCGGCTGCAGAGGACTAGCCGAGGGCTCTTAGTGCCGAGGACCCCTGAGTGCCGAGGGCTCCAGGTTGCCGAGGGCTACTGTTTTCGCCGTTTTCTCCCAGTCCCTCTGTTTGTTCGAAATATCCGTTCTGTGAGAGTTCGGAGCCTTCGGCCAGGGGGCCGAAGGCACCCCTGGTGCGTATTGCGGGCTGCTTGGTACTCTGGGCGCCGTGATTTGGGCCTGTTGGGCCTCCACTGGAGTAGTAGGAGTCTGTGGGCCGGGTGTTCCCGGGCCATATACTCCATCAGGAGTCCCTCACTCCTTTTGCCGAAAGGTACTTGAGGGAAAAGGAGTAATTTGTGTTTGTCCCCTGCCGTTGTTCCGTTGTAATTTCTGAGGTTGGTTTCGTTGCTTGCATGTCCCTGCCGAAGGCAGTCCCTCAGTTACCCACATGTCGGGACTTGAGGGCTTGCTTTGTCGTTTGCTGGAATTTCACTAAATTTGTAATTTAATGATTTTACTGAGGGGGTCCTCCAGTCCCCCACTCCTTGAGGCACTTGTAAAGTGGTGAAAAGGAGTAGAGTAGTTGCGTTGCTGTTGTGGGCCGAAGGCTGACGCTTTTCGTTTCATTTTGGGGGGATGCCTCGTTAAAAACCTCATCAGGAAAAACCCTGTGGGAAAAAATCCTAATGAGGGAAAAAAAGTGCACAGAATTCCCCCAATGATGAATCGAAAATGTGAAACCTTGGTCAAAAATGGAGAATAACGGTAATGCCGAAGGCTCTTCTTCTTCTGAGGGCTCATGTGTTGATTGGCCGAAGGCTTGCTGTTGATGTCCTGGGGGCGCCGAAGGGGAGCCCCTCAATCTGGGGATCGAGGGCCTGATGGATGAGGGCAGCAGTGGAGTTGTTACCGGGGGGTCCGCTGTTTGTTGATTAGTTGGTGATGAAGATACCCGAGGGCTCCCATTACCTGTGTACCATAGGCTATCCGTCAATGAGGCAACTCCCCGGGGGCTACCCGGTTCTTACAGTGCTGAGGGGGAATCCCCGAGGGGTGCCCTGATATGAAGCCTTGGGTTTCTGAAGGAGTGATCCCGAAGGTGTCTGTTATGTGCTGTGTGGGGCACAACCCGGGGGCGTCTCTGGGTAAGTGTACCCGGAGGCTCTCCTTGATGAAGTGGAGTGAAGTAGAAATCCCGGGGGCTTCCAGAATATAGCCGTTGGAAATATAGCCGTTGGAATATGTAGCGTCAGATTTATAGCCGTTGGGGGGGGGTACACGTGGAGTGTAGCCGTTGGCTGCTCGTGGGCGGGCGTCACCGGTTGGGTGAAACGACGGTGCGTAATTATGGCTTTGGCTGCTGGGAGCCTGGATCTCGGCCCAAGCCCGGATCTGGGAGCCTATAAATACCCCAAGCCAAGGCCATTCCTTCTTTACGCATCCAACATCCCTAGCGAAGCTCTGCCAAAAATTCTAGAGAGAGAAACTCAAGCCTTCGGTCAAAACTCAGCTTTCAAGGTCAGTGTCCCGCTTTCCCCTCAAAACTTTTAGTAAGTTCCGCCCTCTGGCCTTAGATTAGGGTTAGGGTCCTGTAGAAATCCTTCGAAATCTTAGGCACATTTCGTGATAAAAAATGTCGTCCGAGAGCGATTCCCAAAACATATCGGGGGACCCTTCGGTTGATGTGGAGCACGTTTCTGATGCGGAGTCCATGAGCGAGCCCTCGGTCGGTGCTGATGCCGCCCTGGCCCGGGAGGTCCAGAAGGAACTCATTGCTGAGGTCGAAGCCGAGGGTTTCGAGCAAGAGTGCGAGGATGAAGACCTAGCCCTCGCATGGCAAGTAGCGGAGGATGAGGCGCAAAATTAGAGCACGAAGGTTACAATTGTTGTCCCCCCCCCCCCCCCCCCCCGGGTTCTGGGGAAGCAAGTAGCTCGAGGCCGCTAGATCCGATACCTCTGAGGGCGGTCTCCGGGTTGAAGAAGAAGAAGGCGAAGGCCGCTACCAAAATGAAGGAGAGGGCTGTCGATCAAGGAAAGCCAGTGGACATGCCCGAGGGGTACAGTTGGTTGAACACTGAGGCCCTCGAGATTAGGTCGAAAGCCGATAGGGCAGATCTGTACGTGACTCAGCTGCATGTGGGTCCCTCAGCCGAAGTGGTGGAGCCAGGTCCTGACGACGTGTTGTCCAGGGCGCCCGAGGGGTGTATCGCCATTCACGTCCTCTCGGTTTCTATGGGACTTAGGTTCCCTCTGCACCCGTTCCTCCGGGAGTACCTGAGGTTTGTTGGTTTGGTCCCCTGCCAACTTACGCCCAACAGCCACTCCTACATTGCGGGGTTCCTCCAGCTCTGCAAGTCCCGAGGGGTGAAGCCCAGCCTGGATCTATTCTTCCAGAGCTTTAATTTGTGCCGGGGGGGGGGGGGGGGGGGCACGAAAACGGCGAGGGATACGTGAACCTGCAGCAGTTTGCCCGTTTCAAACTATTCTCCGATGCTCCTTCTTCAAACAAAGGATGGAGGGAGCGTTGGTGCTATGTGAAGTTGGGCGAGAACCCATTCCCGAGGGAGCTGCGCAATCGATTCCGAAGGCACGAAAAGATCAGGAGTGCTGCCCTCGAGAAAGACGGCCTAAAGCTGGCCAAGTTCCCGGAAGGGAAAAATAAGAATGTGGCGATCAAAGATTGCACCCTCGAGGAGGATTTATACACCCTCGGGTTCCGGAGGTACCGCTTCATAGGGGAGACCGATGAGAAGTGTCCTCCCTTCAACAAGGCCTTCGGAGGAGCCGGAGGTAGGAGCTGAGGGCTTTAGATTTTTGTACTTAGTTTTTTTTTTGCTTAGATGTCATTGTCCCTTCGCTGTAGACCCGTCGGCCTAATCCTTTGTCGTATTTTTGCAGGTATCCCCGTGTCCATGGTGAACGTGAAGGGCCTCGCTCGCCTGAAGAAACAGGACCCGAAGGGGTCTGGACAGGGCAACCAGAAGCCCGCCACTGCCCTCTTCAAGAAAGCCGAGGGCGATGCCGCAGCCAGCAAGAGGAAGGCGGCGACCAAGGGGTCCCCCCGGCTACCAAAAGCCGAAGAAGGGGGATATTACCGATAAGGAGCCCCCGGTCATGATTGTTGATGAGCACCCCGCCTCCGGGGTGCATGTGGAGAAGCTGTCGGGTGGAACGCCGGCGGGGGCAGAGGAGTTGCTGCCTGAGGTCCTCCAAGTTTCGTTTCCGAGGGGTACATCTCTGGCCAGCGGCGCCGTCGACCCGGGGGCCATCTTGAGGGGCATAACCCCTGAGACGGATAGGGCTGCCCTCAGGGCTTATAATGATGCGGCCCTCGAGGACCACATTCTCCGCTCCTCCCTCTCTGTAAGTGTTCACTTGGCTTTCTCCATCTTTTCCTTTGATCATTTTGTGTGATTGCCTTTAACCGTTTTTGTTGTTGATCTACAGGCTTGTCTAGCCCTCGGCGAACAAGCCCGGAGGCTTCAAGAATGGCGCCTTCACAAAGCGGAACAGGACGTCAAAATGAGGGAGTGTATCCTCAAGAACAAAGAGGCGGTGAAGCTGGGGGCCAGGCTAGAAGAGGAGCTTCGGCAGATGAACCTAAAATTGGAGGCTGCAGAAAAGGGGAAGGCTGATGCTGAGGCCGCTGCTGAGGAGGCCAAGAGAGCTGCCAAAGAGGCCGAGGATTCCAAGGCGTTAGCCGTCGCCAAGGCTCAGGAGGAGGCCGTTGACGCCTTCGTCGCCGAGGGTTGGAGAGCCGAGGGGCGCAAGATGTGGGTGTCCTCGGTCGTGGAGGCATGCGTTGATGAATGGGCAGAGGGCCCTGGGTGGGAATGGATGGCCCGGAAGGGCAGAGAATATTATGAGGCCGGCGAATTCTTCACCCAGGCCCTCATCTATCGGAGGATGGCCCGGCACTTGGGTATTGAGCCAAAGGATTTCGCCCCCTCGGCATATGGCCTCCCTCCCCTGCAGCCTGATGTCCGTGAATCCCTTCCCGAAGGTGTACAACGGCCCGACCTTGAGGACACAGAGCTGAAGAAAGAGGCCGAGGACGACGCTGTTGAGGCCGGAGCGGAGGTATCGTCGAGGCCGGCTGCAGAGGACGCCCCGGGGAATGATGCTGTCGAAGTTGTTGAGTGATTTTATACTTAGAAATTTCTGAACATATTTTGTAATGAACACCATTGATCCTTCGGCTTCGGCCTGTTTGTAATTTTACACTCATTCCTGTTCTTGATGAATGCATGCTGCCTCCGGGCTTATCACATTTGAATGCGCCCTATGTTTTGAATGTATGCCTTCTCCTTTTTGAATGTATGTCTTCTCCTTTTTGAACGTATGTCTAGGACTTAGAATATTTCCTAAGTGTTTGAATATGGTTGTAGCCTTCGGTAGTTGGGCACCCTTTGCTGGATGTACAACCGAGGGCTCAGCAATAGTTAGAACTTAGAAAATTTTTCTAAGTGTTGATTCCTTGTGTGCTGTAGCCTTTGATTGACAGGTAGCCTTCGGCTATTTGGTCCCTTGAGATGAGGGTGAAATATGTAGGACTTAGAAAGATTTCTAAGTGCAGATTTTCCCTTGGGAGCCTTCGGGAGATGGCATCCCTTCTTGATGTATGAGTAGTTGACCGGGGGAAAAATATGTAGGACTCAGAAGATTTTCTAAGTGTAGATTTTCCCTTGGGAGCCTTCGGGAGATGGCATCCCTTCTTGATGTATGAGTAGTTGACCGGGGGGGAAAATATGTAGGACTCAGAAAATTTTCTAAGTGTAGATTTTCCCTTGGGAGCCTTCGGGAGATGGCATCCCTTCTTGATGCATAGCCTTCGACTGTCATATTCATTTAGCTGTAATATTGATTGGGCCGGGGGCCCATCTTTAGGACTTAGAATTTTTTTTAAGTGTTGATGGAGTATATGGGTCTGAGCCCCAGGACCCACATACTCGGAAGAGCAGAGCACAAGACAACAGAGTGGCGCCCTCATCGGCAAAGACGCCCCCGTCGGCCGAGAAGAAGCCAACCCGGATTATGATCCTGAGTCCAAGGAACCCGGGTGCCCTCATCGGCCGTGCCCTCGTCGGCCGTGCCCTCGTCGGCCACGAGGACCTCCCAGAATCGGATCCTATACTTACTCATTTGTACAGCCCATTAGTGGCTTTGTATTCGGCCCAGTAGCGGTCCAGTTGTAAATGGGCCTCCCAAGCCCAAGGCTTGGGAGCCCAACCCTAATTTTCTCTATAAATACTCCCCTTGGGAGTAGTTATAGGGGTTACAAAATCATTCTATTGAAGCATATTATTGCACTTCTCTCTCTAGCTCTCACTTCTCTCTAGAATCTAGGAGTTTAATACTCCATCATTTGGTGCTCTCGTTGAGAGCTAGAACAATCAAGTTAGCACCCTTCGTCGCTACCAAGCACAGCTAACTATGATCATGGGGAGAACTAAGTCAAACCGCAACCTCGTCAACGAAGCCATCCCTGAGGACCAAGAGCCCAGGGAGCACGATGAAGACGCCACGGCCGACCAGGTCGGCGGAGGGGACCTCTTCCAGGAGGCCTTCAACCTCACAACGGACCTCCGCAACCAACTCAACGGCGGCGCCCCTGATGCCCGCCTCGGCTTGGACAAGAAACGAGCTGAGAAAGCGGACCACGCCCCGGCCCAGCCTATGGCCGCGGCCTCTCCGTCCGTAGATCCTCAGGTCCAGGCCGCACTGTCGGTCATCATCGCCAGCTTGGCTCAAAATCCCACCGTCCTCAGCGCACTCTTGCCAAGGACCGGGGGAAACGTCACTCCACCTCCTCATCCCCAACCACTGGCCGACCAGATAGGCAACAATGAGGGGGTTGTGGCCCAGGACACGGCGTCGTCCCACTCCCACCCTGCTTCCCCTCTTCAGCCCGGGTAGACCCCAGCGCGTGGAAAAGCCTCTGCCTTTAATAGGCTAGGTGACACGCGCCGTCGTCCGGTTTCGGAGAGGATGGCGGGACGGATTGGTGATCTTCGTCCTGGCTCGCCAAGGGAAAGTTTGGGGTCTGTATCCCGGACAGCAGACCAGCCCCGCCCGGACAAGGGCAAGGGGAAGTTGCACGAGGATGACGCGCGTCACCAGATCAATGCGGCTCACAACGAGCGCCTGAGGAACCAGCCGGGCGCCGCTACGGCCGATAGGGACCCCCGGGACGAGGTCATCGCCCAGCTGGAGAGGAGGTTGGCTCAGATGGAGGCCAAGAAGTCGGCCAACGTCCCTACGGCCGGCGCCTCCAACGACCCCGGCCTCAACGCGCTCATGAATAAAGTCAGCGCCCTGGAAAGGGAGCTGGCCGAAGGGCGGGGTGACCCCATCATCCAGGTCAGGACTAGGACCCCTTTCACCAACAGGGTCCTCTCGGCCCCCATCCCAGAGAAATACAGGGGGAACGCCATCAAGTCCTACGATGGCCGATCAGACCCCCAGGAGCACTTCAGCCGCTATCAAAACAACATGCTGATGGTTAATGCGTCAGACGAATACCTCTGCCGTTGGTTCCTCTCTACTCTCGAGGGGCCAGCGTACGAGTGGTTCAACGGACTGCCAGAGGGAAGCATAGACTCATGGCAAGATCTCGCCCAACGCTTCCTCACTCACTTTGCCGGAAGGAAGCGCGCCAAGAAGTATTTCACCCACCTCCTCTCCGTCAAGCAGCAGCACGAGGAGTCCCTCCGGTCATTCATCGACCGGTGGACGAGGGAGACAGAGGAGGTCGAGGGGGCCGATGAGCGTACCCTCCTCGCCTTGTACCAGGGAGCCCTCCGCAGCTCCCCGTACGCCAGGAGCCTCATCACTGACCCCCCGAGGTCGTACGCCAAGGCGCTCCAACGCGGAGGCTTGTATGCCGACGCCGACGAGCTCCACAATCACAAGAGAGAGGGGGGCCATCCCCCCAAGAAGACAAATCCTTCGCCGGCCTCGGGTCCGTCCCCGGCCGGCCAGGGTGCCCAGGGCCGCCACGGCTCTGGTGGACAAAGTAAGAAAGACCGCCACTGGCGGCCGAGGCTGGAACGGCCGGGGGTAGCCCTCACCCACCCGGTCGGCACCATCCTCGATTATGCCGAGAAGCACGGCCTCATCGAGCAGGCTCCTCGTCCGGCCGAGGAGATCCTGGCCATCCAGCAGGGTGGCACGTACTGCCGGTTCCACAAGAACTCGTCGCACAACACCGACGATTGCATCACATTGAAGAAGGCCATCGAGCGCCTTATTCGACAGGGGGAACTCTCCCAGTTTGTCAAAGGTGGCCCACGTAAAAACACTTGGGTAAACACCGGCAAACGTGGGGGCGAACCCTCTGCGAAGAAGCGCGAGATTGGCAGGCTCAGCGACGATGAGGACTTCGAGGAGCCTCCGCCGAAGAAGAATCACATCCACCTCATCGTAGACGGGAACACTGGGGGGGACTCCGCCACTCAGAGAAAGAAATGGGCCCAATCCCTTTACATTGGAGAGGTGTCCCACGTTCCCCCCCAGCCGAAGAAGCAGCGAACGGAGGCGATCATCTTCACCAACAAGGATTTGCCTCCGGGTACGGAGTCACACCGGGACGCCCTCGTCATCCGATGTGAGATCGGTGACTCCATCATCCACCGTACTTACATCGATACGGGGAGCTCCGTCAACGTGATGTACCTAGACACCTTCAAGCAGCTGAAGCTGGACAGAGCTCTGCTGGAGCCGATCAAGACCCCGTTATCCGGCTTCACCGGGGACTCTATCGACGCCGAGGGCACAATAGTCCTCCCCGTAGAAGTCGGTGACGGCCCCCACCATGCCAAAATTGACATGGAGTTCATGGTGGTCAACCTCCAGTGCGCCCACAACCTGATCTTGGGCCGGCCAGCGCTGGAGGACTTGGAGGCCATCATCTCCATGAAGCACCTATGCTTGAAGTTCCCCACCAATGACGGCATCGGCTACGCTAGAGGAAATCAGAGGATAGCCAGAGCTTGCTACCTCAAGCTGACAAGGCCGGCCGAAAGGGAAGGACAGCGGATAGACACCATCACGGCTGCCGTCGCCATGGACGAGGAGAGGCCACATGCGGAGCCGGCCGAGGAGGTCGAGGAAATCCCTCTAGATACCTCCCGGCCGAAGCAGGTTCTCAGGGTCGGAAAGAAACTCCCCCAGGACCAGCGAGACGCCATCCTCCTCGTCCTACGGTCATACGCCGTTGTCTTCGCGTGGGGCCCGGACGATATGCCCGGCATCAGCCGCCAGGTGATCACTCACCGGCTGACCGTCGATCCGGTCTCCGCGCCCGTCAAAGGGGAGGTCGCCATGCTCCTATCGATCAAACATATCAAAGAGGTGAAGTACCCAACATGGTTGGCCAACGTCGTCCTCGCACAGAAACCGCCGACGTTCAGAATGTGTGTTGACTACACTGACCTGAACAAGGCGTGCCCCATGGATCCGTTCCCTCTCCCCAACATTGATCAGTTGGTGGACGAGACGGCAGGGTGCGAGTTGATGTCGTTCCTCGACGCTTTCAGAGGGTACCACCAGATCTCCATGCACGAAGACGACGCCGAGAAGACGACATTCATGACCCCAGAGGGAATATTTTGCTACCTCGTCATGGCCTTCGGACTCAAAAACTCCGGCGCCACCTATACTAGGATGGTGGCCAAAATCTTCAGAGCGGTCCTTGGCCGGACGATGGAGGCGTACGTCGACGACATGATCGTCAAGAGCAGGCAGGCCACCTCCCACGCCGACGACCTCCGGGAAATCTTTGAAATCATGAAGGAGTTCAGGCTCCGCCTTAACCCCAAAAAGTGCGCCTTCGGCGTCCAGGGCGGCAAGTTCCTTGGCTACATGGTTAGCCGGAGAGGCATCGAGATAAACCCGGAGAAGACGCAGGCTATCATCAACATGGAGCCGCCCCGCAACGTCAAGGAGGTGCAGCGACTGACGGGGCGCGTGGCGGCCTTAAACCGTTTCCTCTCCAGGTCAGCTGAGAGGGCACTCCCCTTCTTCCAGATCATGCGCAAGGCAAACAGCTTCAAGTGGACGACGGAGTGCCAGGAAGCATTCGACGAATTGAAAAAGTACCTGTCGTCCCCACCCGTACTCTCAAGGCCCAAAGCCGGCGAAACCCTCTTCCTGTACTTAGGGGTGAGCACGTCGGCCATCAGCTCCGTGCTCATCCGTGAGGACGAAGGGGTGCAGAAGGCCATCTTCTACATCAGCAAGACACTTAGGGAGGCCGAGCTCAGGTACTCCCCCATTGAGAAGACGGTGCTGGCCATCGTCCACACCGTGAAGAAGCTGGGGCACTATTTCCAAGCCCACACCGTCCATGTGCTGACCCAGCAGCCTCTCGGCGCACTCATGAGGAGCCCCACTAGCTCCTCGAGGATGGTGAAATGGGCGATCTTCCTCAGCCAGTTTCAAATTGAGATCAAGCCAAGGCCATCTATCAAAGGGCAAGCCTTGGCCGACTTCGTCATCGAATGCACAGCAAGGGAGACGGCCGTCGCCAACCCCGGGCCGGAGCCGGACGACACGTGGACCCTGTTCACTGACGGCTTGTCGGCCGCGAAATCATGCGGCGGCGGCGTCGTCCTCATATCCCCTGAAGGATTCAGAGCCTACTATGCCATCCGCTTCAACTTCAGGGTATCCAACAACGAAGCCGAGTATGAGGCCCTCCTCAGCGGTCTCAGACTCGCCGCCGGCCTCAAGGCCAAGCACCTCAGAATCAAGTGCGATTCCAAACTGGTAGTGGGCCAGGTGGAGGGATCGTACGAAGCAAAAGAAGGCCGGATGAAGCAGTACAAACAAGCGACGGAGGAATTGCCGAAAGCGTTTGAAACCCATGAGATCACTCAGATCCCAAGGGCCGAGAACGCCGAAGCCGACATCCTCTCCAAGCTCAGCTCGGACACCCCGGAGCGCATCTCCCAGTTGGCCAAGATCGAGGAGTTGAGCATGTCCAGTATCCATGCCAGCCCCGTCTTGTGCGTCCACCAGCGACCAGAGGACTGGATCTCCGACATCGCCACCTTCATCACAACGGGGGAGTTGCCCCCGGACGAGGAGAGGGCCAAACTCGCCAAACTCAGGGCCCCAAGCTACACCATCGAAGATGGCAAACTCTACAAATGGTCCTACAATGGCACTCTCCTCCGATGCCTGCACCAGGACGAGGCCGATACCGCCATGGAAGAAGTTCATTGTGGCGTCTGCTCCTCGCACCAGGGTCCTTTCAGCATGTCCCGGCGTCTCGTCGTCCAGGGCTTCTTCTGGCCGACGATGGCACGGGACTGCGCTGACCTGGCCAGGAAGTGCACCACATGCCAGGTGCTCCAGAAGGCCCCTGGTCGGCCAGCTGTCAACTATGCCCCTGTCAGCACCGCAATTCCATTCTCCAGATGGGGGATTGACCTGGTCGGCCCCCTGCCCAGAGCCGCCGGTAATAACCGCTACATCATCGTCGCCGTCGACTACTTCACCAAGTGGGTCGAGGCGGAACCCTTGGCCAGCATCACGGGGGCCAGATGCCAAAGATTTGTTTACAAGAACATCATTACACGCTTTGGCGTCCCCCAGGAGATTATATCAGACAACGGCACCCAATTCGAGGCAGCCCCTTTCCAGGAGCTCCTCCGGGAGTTTGGGGTGAGGCACCGTTTCTCCTCCGTTGCCTATCCTCAGGGCAACGGGCAGGTCGAGAACGCCAACAGAACAATCATGGAAGGGTTGAAGAAGAACCTCCAGGCAGCAGGAGGTAGTTGGGTCGACGAGCTCCCCAACATCCTGTGGTGCTACAGGACCACGCCGAGGAGGGCGACAGGTGAAACGCCTTTCGCCCTGTGCTACGGCTTCGAGGCGAAGGCGCCCACGGAGGTAGCCATCCCCAGCCGGCGAGTGGAGCAATATGAGCCTGACACCAACGAAGAGAACATGAAGATTGACCTACACCTGGTTGATGAAAGGCGTGAGCAAGCTTACGTCCGAGCAGAGAACTACCGGCGTCAAGTGAAATCATACTACGACGCCAAGGTACGTTCCCGGGAATTTCAGGTGGGGGACTACGTCCTCCGCCGAAGGGAAGCAAGCCAGCCGACAGAGGGTGGCAAGCTAGCATTGAAGTACGAAGGGCCCTACATCGTCAGTGCCGTGGTCAAACCCGACACCTACAAACTTAAACGACCGAATGGGTCCAGTGTACCACGAACATGGAATGTACATCATCTGGTGAAGTTTTATCAGTAATCCGAAGGAGGTGTAGACGGCGAAGCCCTCACCCCTTAACGGGTTACTGATTGAACGCCACCCTCGGCCTCGAGCCACTTATGAATAAAATCATGTTCTGATTTTTTCTCTGGAAATTAAAGTAAAACATTAGCAGGTGCCCTCGTCGGCCACCTTAGAGCGAAAGGCTCAGGTCTGGCCGACATGGCCCCTTGCATTTGCAGCCTACGAGCGACAAGCTCAGGCACTCCATTGTATTTTGTATCAGCGAAGGGCTCAGGCCTAGCTGAGAGAGCACATCGTCCTGGCCCCGTAAGCCTAGAAGTGAAACGCTCAGGTATGGTCGACGATGTCCCCAGGATGAGGGGCCCGCAAACGGCCCACGTCTTGAAACGGGAAGCTCACCGCGTCGTCCACGCGCCAGATCGCAGGACGACAGGCCTGAAATCATGGCCGAGGTGACAAAATCCCAAAACTCAGGGATGGGCAACGACAGCCGTTGGAAACCGACCAAAAGTCTAGCCCGCGTCATAAATAGGCGACGGGACCCGCCCTGAGACCACGGACGTTATAAACGAAGTCCGAACCGGCCGAAGGACGAGCACACCCTTCGGCCGAAGCCTGAAAGAAGGATACCCCCCGAAACAAAAATATATATATATATATATATATATGAGGGAAAAAGAGGGAAGCCGACGGCCGCGCACACTTGCCGGCCTCGAGCAAGGAAAAAATAAAATCCCCACAAATTCAGGCCCATTTTGGCCAAGTACATATCAGTTAAACACAAGTGTAGTACCACTGACAGGCAACATGGACGACACGTCCACACACCACGAGGGAACAATCAAGGCCGATACACACGCCTATAAAACCCTAACCACATCGGTTGGGTGACACGCGAGAGGTGACCTTCATCGGCCATAGTCCTTTGAGGCACCAACGCTTGGTATGAAACAGCATCGCAAACCGGAGGGTGACCGGGACGAAGCGGGCACTTATCACACCCGCGAAAGGATCAAGTAATCAAAACACGACCTCTACTTGCCATGGAACCATGGCTAGCCGACGAAGGCACTGGAACCGTGGCTAGCCGACGAAGGGAGGACCACCTCCTTGGACAAGCTGTTCCTTATCCAGCACCCTCATCGGCCACAAGCCAGACCTTGGCCGGCAATAGCACCGCAAAGACGTAAACACCTGACATTTCTACTCAGGAAATTATCTAAGTACTCAAACGAAGGAATTCTAGCCGAAGCGGGTACCAGCATACTACGAAGCCGTTAACCACCTACACCTCTACATGTGTACTTGTGAAAAATACAAAATCCACAAGACTATGGTGAAGGTGCCCTTATCGGCCAGAACACAGGGATACAAGCCGACAACGGCCCTGGATAAAACACCTGGGATGAATCCAAGGCCAGGACGATAAGGACGCCAACGCCTGGACGGAACGGACACTGCGATCAGGGCTAAAAAGGGAAGCACCTAAAAGGAATAAAAAACACTTGGGAATTTTTTTGAAAAAATCCTAAGTGTTATGATAGCAAAGGAACACCGGTCAAGCCGACCAGGCCACCAGGCCGAAAGGAAAGCACCTAAGTGGATCCCAAAACACTTAGAAAAATTCTGAAAAATTCCTAAGTGTTATGAAACTACGTCCAAGCCGATCAAGCCACTAGGCCGTGAAGACAGGAGCTACATGGACCCTAAAACACTTGGGAAATTTTTTGAAACGAAATCCCAAGTGTTATGATAGTAAAGCAAAGAGGCATAGGCCGACCAGACTACTGGACGGGAAGGCCAACCTCACGGACGTAGCGGACACTCGCGGGTGACCCAAGTTATGACTTGATACTTAGACAATTTACAGAATTGAAATGACAAAGCAAACAAGCACACAAAGGATTCAAGGCCGAAAAGGACAGCAAAAATTTCTTCAATTGATAAATTACATTACAATTGGGGGGCACTACGGCCATTACATAATTGGGCAACAAATGAAAAGCTAACTACAATAGGGACTAGCCGATCAAGCCTCCGGGGCTGGCTCTTCAACCTCGTCGGCCCCCTCCTCATCGGCCTCAGCTTCCTGGCCGGCAGCGGCGCTGGTGGCATCATCCAAGAAATCGAACTCAGTGTAGTCCGGCTCGCCGAGGCCGGAGCTTTCTATGGGGGACTCCCGCTCCGACAGCGGAAGCGTGGCCTGCCCTTCGGGATCCTTCATCAGCTTTGGGAGCTTCAGGTTCCGTCTAGCCCATCCAGCCGTGTAATTCATGGCCTTCAACGCCCAGGATAGCCGCCGGTACAGGAGCCTTTGCATCCGCTCCTGGCCCAGGTTGTAGTAAACAGACATCTCCTGGCTGAAATACTCCCGGCCGGCAGGGGAGTTCATCCCCCAATTCTCCAGCCTGGCGGCCACCACCTCGTAGCACCAGGGGAGCCTCTCATCGGCCTTCCACCCTTCGGCCAAGAACTTCTCAACAGCCTCATCGGCAGCCCTCACGACGGCGGCCTCGGCCTCAGCTTTCGCCTTGGCGGCCTCCTCGCTCCTGCGCTTCTCGGCCTCAAGCGCTCTACGGGACTCTGCGAGCTCCCTTTTGCTCTCTTCGAGCTGGACCAGGGCAACGTCCCTGGCCGCGACGGCCTCATCAGCTTTGGCCTGCAGCGCCTTGGCATCCTCCCGAAGCCGGTCAAGGCAAGCTACCGCCTCGTCGGCCGAGGCAGCCTTCTGCTCCAGTGCTTGCAGGCGGACTATCTCCCAGTACTGCCTCTTATGGCTTTCCATAAGCATGAAGGCACTCTGCATAAGAAAAACAAAGGTCAGGAAAAAACTCTACATAGACGAAGAGAGACAAGAACATAAAGACAATCACTTACTTGGACGAGGAGATCCATGCCGCCCTCATAAATCTTCGGGTCCTCGAGCTTCTTCAGATGAGCCCGATCTTTGGCCGGCATGGCCTTGGCAAGGACGACGTGGCCGGGGACGAGCTCATTAAACACGCCCCCGCCGACGGGGTACTCTATCACTTTCTGATAGGTGTCACCGGCGATCTCCTTGCCGGCCCTCTTCGTCCGTGGTTCCTGGACGAGAGGCAGCGCTGGGGCGGCATCACCAGCAACAGTAAGGTCCACAACGGGACCACCATCGCCCATGCTGGGGACATCAAGCGTACCGGCCTCACTGGCCGGAGAAGGGGAAGGAACCCTCTTCGTCTTCTTAGAGACGCTCACGCCGGCCTCGGTCAACTTTTTCTGGCCGTCAGTGGCCGGTCTCTTTTTCTTGGATGGGGCAGGCTTTGGGGCCGCATCTGCAGTAGCCCCGCTCCCACCAGCAGCGGCACGCCGGGCCGCTTCGGCCGCCTTAGCAGCAATCTCCTCGGCCGCTTTGGCCTTCGCAATAGCCATCATGGAACGGCGGTCCATGACAAAATCTACAAGGGAAAAACATACACATTAGTAAGGCAAAGGACAAAACATAAAGACAGAAAGCCGAAGAAGGAATTACCATCAGCCTCAGCAGGAATGCCCAAGTCCGGGCCGTCGGCCTCCTCAAAGGTGGTGGTCATCCTCGGCCAGAGTTGGAGGTCATCCTCCTTGTCACCATAGACATAGTACCTCACGAAGCCGAGGGCGGCCATCTTGTACTCAGTGATGTAATCTTTCACGCTCCTCGGCCCCCCCTCCAGGAAAGCCTCCACATGAGCGTCCAAAATAGAGCTCTTCGGCGGATCGTGCAGGTTAAATCTCCCGGTGTGGCCGAGGGAGGGAAACTCGGTGCCACTCTCACCAATGGACACAAACACGAACTTGCTCTTCCACCCATGAATGGACGTAGGCAAATCCGTGAAGCTCCTCTTCTTCGGCAGCTGCTGAAGAGTCGCGTAGGCCGCACAGTTCTTGTGGCTTCCTCGGCCTATCTGGTACAGATTCATAAACAACGCCGTTGTCGGCTTGTAGCCCAACTCCTCACATCAGAGCAAGAACCCCACCATCAAGGAGTAGCTGTTCGGCGTCAGCAAGGCCGGAGGAAGCCCTACCATATCCAAGTACTCAGTAATGAAAGGGTGAAGAGGAAACCTCAACCCCTTAGCAAAACTCATCGGGTATACTCCAAAGTATCCCGGTGGTGGAAGAAGAACATGGTCCGTCGGCTTGGGCGCCCTAACCCGCCCGAATGGCCCCACGTACATCTGGGCAACCAGATAGTCGGCCGCACTGCTCTCCGGCTTTATCAAGTAGATGTTGGTGAGATCCAAGTAGGAGACGTCGGGCCCACTCTTCGGCCTCCTCACTCTTTTCGGCTTGGCGGCTCCCTTAACGGCGGACACCGGCCTCGGGCACGGAATGACAGCAGAAGTGGACGCCCCGTCCACCACTCGGGACGCATCTACGTCCTCACCCTTTGAAGAGGATGCGGACTCCTCGTCCTCGCCCTCCTCGTCCATCAGCTCCGCGGACTTGTATGGACTTAAACGCTCAATCTCCTCCTCAAACTCCTCGAGCACCTCGTAGTCAAGCGACCTCGTGGAGGGCTGGTCGTCGTAGGGGTAGTAGTCGTCGTTCAAGCTCTTCATTACTACTATGGGCTTAAGGAGAACTTACGATCTAAAGGTGTTTAGATGCCTAACACTAGATCAACTACTTACGGAGCAAAATATGAAAAGCGAGGAAGATCGTGATGAACACTAACCTCAAACAATGACGAACACGAAGAACAGGCTTGGGAGTTTCTCTCTAGAAAATCGGCCAGCACTTCGACAAATTCAGAATGCAAACGTGATTTTTCGTCGGAGGGGAAGGGGTATTTATAGACCCCCCCACCAACGGTCACTACACGTGGCACTCTCCCAATGGCCACATCAACGGCCACCACTGGGGGGCCACCACGTCACCAACGGGCCAGGACCAACCCATATCAACGGCCCACTGGCAAATCAGACTCTACGGCCTACACACGCTCAACGGCTTTACAACTGCCAGCAAGCGCCCACAACGTCCCATCTGCTTGCCAATATCACAAATGCCAGACGATAAGTGGACGGCAACGGCCAGGAACGTAACGGCCACAGAACAAAGGGGACAAATAGCCCACAGCCTTCGGCTCCTCGTAATAACCCTTGATGATAACTCTCTACAAGCGATCTGCGCACAAGGGTTCTCCCACAGGGTTACCTTGGCCAGAAAATCGCCATGAGAGTTGGATTCAGGGGGACTACGGCGAGACCGCTTCGGCCAGGGACTCAAGCAACTCCTTCACCCCTCACACTCTTCGGCCTGAAGCAGTGGGGGACTGGGGGACTACACCGGCCTCAACGAAACAAAGAGTATAAACAAGGTAACCACAAAACATGGCCACATCATCCACACAGCACAACGGAACTTCATCGGCCAAAGGCCCATAACGTCACTAAGCAACGGCCAATAAGCCACTAGAGGCGAGGACACTCATCGTCCTCCGCCAACGATTAATCTTGACGGGCTCTTCAGCCAAAAACATGAAGGCCAACCAGCAACGGCCAAAAGGAGTGCGCAAACACCCTCATCGGCCACACAAAGGAAATGAGGCCACCGTCCTCAAAACGAGGAACAACCTCAAACGGCTTCACCGGCCCAAACATAAATTTCAAACCACCAACGGCCAGGAAAGGGAAAGCGCGCCTTCAACGGCCACCGTTGAAAAAAGGACACTCATCGTCCCAAAACAAATAAAGGGAACAACGGCCTCCCCGCCCACAGCGAGGAACAGGATCACCAAAGAGGACACAACGCCAACGCCGCAACGGCTAACGGCCTGGAAATGCCCGCGTCGGCCAAAAACAACAAAGCACAGAAATCTACTCTCCTTCACTTCGTCTACATCTCAGCTTAGAGAGTGGGGGACTCCTGATGGAGTATATGGGTCTGAGCCCCAGGACCCACATACTCGGAAGAGCAGAGCACAAGACAACAGAGTGGCGCCCTCGTCGGCCAAGACGCCCCCGTCGGCCGAGAAGAAGCCAACCCGGATTATGATCCTGAGTCCAAGGAACCCGGGTGCCCTCGTCGGCCGTGCCCTCGTCGGCCGTGCCCTCGTCGGCCACGAGGACCTCCCAGAATCGGATCCTATACTTACTCATTTGTACAGCCCATTAGTGGCTTTGTATTCGGCCCAGTAGCGGTCCAGTTGTAAATGGGCCTCCCAAGCCCAAGGCTTGGGAGCCCAACCCTAATTTTCTCTATAAATACTCCCCTTGGGAGTAGTTATAGGGGTTACAAAATCATTCTATTGAAGCATATTATTGCACTTCTCTCTCTAGCTCTCACTTCTCTCTAGAATCTAGGAGTTTAATACTCCATCAAGTGTTGTTGTATCGCATAGCCTTCGGCTACCATATTCCCTTGGCTGTAATATTGATTGGGCCGGGGGCCCAATCTTTAGGACTTAGAATTTTTTCCAAGTGCTGCTTCCTTGTGTCGCCTTCGGGTGATAGGTGCCCTCTGACTCTACATCACTTTGCGAGATGCCCGGGGGCTACTCATTTAGGACTTAAGAATATTTTTTAAGCGTAAAGTGATGTCGAGCTTCCGTATGTAGAGCCCTCCGGGTATATGAATAGGACCCTTCGGGTGATCGTGGGGCCCTTGAGTTGTATGAGTATTTGATCGAGGGCCAAATATGTGGAACTTAGCAAAATTTCATAGTGTGTCGTAGATGTTGGACCTTCGGTCAGTGAGGAGTCTGTCCGAGGGGCAAATATTTTGGAATAGTCCCCTTGGTTGGCTTTTGAAGATTTGTAAGAGATGCCTTCGGTTGTCTGGTGACATATTAACCTCCGGTTGCTGTCATTTTCCAAAAGTGTGGACTTAGGAAAAGTGTGGAATCCTGTTGTTGTGAAGAAAGCCAATGAGGAGTGTGTGCCCTCGGCATACACTTTGAAAAGTTGTAGACTCTGACTTAGCCAGTTGTGTCCCTTGTAATGGGGTAGGGGCCCTCTGTACTTCGTTTTGTTTGAAGTACTGTTTAGTGGACTTTGGATAGTCCGGTCCCTTTGTATTGTCGAAGCCTTCGGTGCCTGTGTGACCGGAGGTGACCAAGCAGTGGACTTAGCCGTTTTTTGATAATATTCGTTTGAGTAGTATCCTTCGGGAAATAGGAGCCTTCAATTACCGGAGATGTTCCCGTGGGGAGCCCTCGGTATGTTGTGACCTGTTGGAGTGTACTCTTTGATTTCTCGCTGAGTCTACTCCCCTTCACCCCCTCTTTTTTTTTTTGGTTGGTGGTGAAGGGAAGGCATCAAGAAACTTGGTTTCTTGGTAAGGCTGGGCCTATTAGGAGACCATCGGAATACACCAATGGCTCTCCTCCGTCGGGTTAACCTTCCGAGTTCCGAGGGGATCGAGGGTCGTTTCCTGGGCACAAGATATGGTGGTCTGTAACCTGCCTCCCCTTGGGGGATGGCGCGGAAAGCGCCTCATTTTTGAAAGTCGTCCCCTTGGCGCTAGACATAGTCCGTGGCCTGCCACACCCTTGGGGTGGTGGCGCGGGGAGCGTTTCGGTTTGGAAGTCGAATCCTGGGCATTTCTCGTGCCTGTCATACACTTGGGGTGATGACGCGGATAGCGTTCCGTTTTTGAAAGTCGAATCCTGGGCATTTCTCATGCCTGTCATACCCTGGGGGTAGTGACGCGGAAAGCGTTTCAAGGAAGGGTTTTCATTTGCACACTAGTTGCAAATGGCCGGGGGCACTACGTGCCGCCGGCACCGATGGTGGCGCCTTCGGTATATGCGTCCTCGTGGGGTACGGCTTTTAGAAACAACACTTGGTGTTAGTTTCGATGTGTAGCCCCCGGTACTTGGTACCGAGGGGTCTTCTGTAGGACCACTTGGTGTTCTCTTTTGTTGTAGTTGATGGAGGTGTCTTCCCTCGGTACTTGGTACCGAAGGGTCTTCAAATGAAACACTTGGTGTTTTGATTGGAGTGTTTGGTGCCGGAGGGCCCTCGGAGGAAACACTTGGTGTTTCCCAACAGATGTTTGGAAGTTGATAGGAGAGCATATCCCTGGCACTGGGTGCCGAGGGGTCTTGTGTGAAACATTTGGTGTTTTTCTTCGTTTTGATGTTGATGATGGAGGTGTACCCTCGGCACTGGGTGCCGAAGGGTCTTCTGTAGGAACACTTGGTGTTCTTATCTTTTCTTTTTTGATGTTGAAGGTGGGGATGTGCCCTCGGCACTGGGTGCCGAAGGGAAATAAAACACATGGCGTTCCTTGCCGTTGGTGACGGGAGTCCCCACCCTCGGTACTTGGTACCGAGGGGTCTTGTAAACACATGGTGTTCTCCTGTTGTTGTAGGTGTTGATGGTGTCCGCCCTCGGCACTTGGTGCCGGAGGGGGTTCTTCTCGTGGTGAGGCCTGGGGCCTGTAGTCAGTATGAGGGTGTGGTGTCTTGAATGTGTCTTCATTCCTCAAAAGTGGAGGCCTTGGGCCATAGGATAGTACATTCATGAGTTATGAGCGCTTGGCCGCTCTTACATTATTGGTAACATTTAACTAAATGGTGTACATTCCAGTGCCTAGGGACCTCTTTCCCGTTGGGGCGTTTGAGCTCGTAAGTCCCAGGTTTGATGATGGTTGCTATGATGTAGGGGCCCTCGAATTTTGGTGCCATTTTTCCTCCCTCGGTTGGTTGGCTGGCTTCCCTCCTCCGGAGGACATAGTCCCCCACTTGGAATTCTCTGGTGCGGACTTTGGCGTCGATGTAGCTTTTGACTTGCCTTCGGTAATTTTCTGCCCGGATGAAGGTCTGCTCCCGGCGTTCTGAAATGAGGTGGAGGTCGAGGGCCATGTTGCTGTCGTTGACCTCGGGGTCATATTGGATCACCCTTCGGGTGGGAAGGGTGACTTCCGTAGGAGCTTTGGCTTCAAAACCGTAACAGAGGGAGAAGGGTGTTTCACCTGTTGCTCGCCGAGGGGTGGTGCGGTAGGCCCACAGGATGTTGTGGAGTTCATCCACCCAGCCACCGCCCTCGGCCTCCAGCTTCTTTTTGAGGCCCTCGAGCAAGGTCCGGTTGGCATTCTCTACTTGCCCGTTGCCTTGAGGGTAGGCAACGGAGGAGAAGGTGTGTTTGATGCCCCATGCCTCCAGAAGGGCACAGAAGGGGGCTGCCTCAAATTGTGTTCCATTGTCGGAGATGATCTGCTGAGGGACGCCAAACCTTGTGAGGATGTTCTTGAGGACGAAGTGACGGCGCTTTGCCTCTGTGATGCTGGCGAGGGGTTCAGCCTCCACCCACTTGGTAAAGTAGTCGATGGCCACAATGATGTATCTGTTGTTGGAGGTACCCCTCGGCAGAGGGCCCACAAGGTCTATCCCCCATCGAGAAAAGGGGACAGATGTGCTGATGGGGGCATAGTTGACCGCTTGCCTGCCGGGGGCTTTCTGGAAATGTTGACATGCGGTGCACCTTCGGGCAAGGTCAGCACAATCTCTGGCCATGGTTGGCCAGAAGTAGCCCTGGAGAATGAGCCTTCGGGACATGGAGAAGGGTCCTTGGTGAGCTGGGCAAGTGCCACTGTGCACTTCCTCCATTGCGACCTCGGCTTCATCTGGATGAAGGCACCGAAGTAGCGTGCCATTGTAAGATCGTTTGTAGAGCCTTCCATCTTCGATGGTGTAGCTAGGAGCCCTCAGTTTTGCCAGTTTAGCGCGGGTCTCATTCTCGGGTAGCTGCCCTGTGGAGATGAAGGCGGTGATATCTGAGATCCAATCCTCCTGGCGTTGTTGTATGTTCATAACGGGGCTTGTATGGATACTTGAGAGGCTGAGTTCCTCAATTTTGGCAATCTTGGAGATGTGCTCGGGGGAGTCGGCCGAGAGCTTAGATAATATGTCGGCCTCGGAGTTCTGAGCCCTCGGTATTTGAGTGAGAGAGTGTGCCTCAAATACCTTAAGCAATTCCTTGGCCGCTTCCTTGTACTGTTTCATTCTTCCCTCCTTGGCCTCATATTCCTCGGAGATTTGGCCAACGACCAACTTGGAGTCGCATTTGATGTGGATCTGCCGAGCCCTCATGTTGGCAGCCAGCCGAAGGCCACATAGGAGGGCCTCATATTCGGCCTCGTTGTTGGAGACTTTGAAGGAGAAGCGGATTGCATAGTAGGCTCTGAAGCCCTCGGGAGTAATGAGGACTACCCCTCCCCCGCATGCTTTGGTCGCGGAGGAGCCGTCGGTGTAGAGGGTCCACCAGTCGTCCGAGGTAGCCGAGGGCTCCCCGTCCATGGCTGCCCTTGCGGTACACTCCGTCACAAAGTCCGCCAGGGCTTGGCCCTTGATGGCAGGCCTCGGACGGATGTCAATGTTGTACTGGCTCAAGAAGATAGCCCATTTCACCATGCGGGAGGAGCTGGTGGGGCTCCTCATGAGGGCGCCGAGGGGTTGATGAGTGAGGACCTGAACCGGGTGAGCGTGAAAGTAGTGGCCCAACTTCTTGACGGTCCAAACGATGGCTAACACCGTTTTCTCCACAGGAGAGTATCTGAGTTCGGCCTCCCTTAGGGTCTTGCTTACATAGAAGATGGCATGTTGGGTGCCGTCTTCCTCCCGGATGAGTACGGAGCAGATGGCTGCCGGGCTGACCCCAAGGTAGAGATAGAGGGTCTCCCCTACCTTTGGTTTTGAGAGCACAGGGGGTGAAGATAGATATCGCTTGAGTTCGTCGAAAGCCCCCTGGCATTCCGGAGTCCATAGAAAGCCAGCCGTCTTCCTCATGATCTGGAAGAAGGGTAGAGATTTCTCCACTGATTTAGATAGAAAGCGGTTGAGGGCTGCCAGGCGGCCCGTCAACCGTTGAACTTCCTTCACATTGCGTGGGGGATCCATGTTGATGATGGCCTGGATCTTCTCGGGATTGGCCTCAATACCCCTTCGGCTCACCATGTAGCCCAAGAACTTGCCCCCTTGGACGCCGAAGGTGCACTTCTTCGGGTTTAGCCGAAGGTTGAACTTTTGCATGATGGCGAAGATTTCCCGGAGGTCGTCAGCATGGCTGGAAGATTGTTTGCTCTTGACGATCATGTCGTCGACATAGGCCTCCATGGTGCGCCCTAGGACGGCTTGAAAGACCCGGGCCACCATCCGGGTGTAAGTGGCCCCTGAGTTCGTTAGGCCGAAGGCCATTACTAGGTAGCAGAAGATGCCCTCGGGAGTCATGAAGGCAGTTTTTTCGGCGTCTTCCTCGTGCATGAAAATTTGGTGATACCCTCGGAAGGCATCGAGGAAGGACATGATCTCACACCCTGCGGTCTCATCCACCAGTTGATCAATATTTGGTAGAGGGAATGGATCCATAGGGCACGCCTTGTTGAGATCGGTGTAGTCCACGCACATGCGGAAGGTAGGGGGCTTCTTTGCGAGGACTACATTTGCTAGCCATGAGGGATATTTCACCTCCTTGATGTGCTTAATAGAGAGGAGCATGGCGACCTCCTTCTTCATGGCTGTCCGGCCTCATGGAGATGATGGCCCCCTCGGCGGGGAACTTGAGACAGAGGTGCCTCATGGAGATGATGGCCTCGAGGTCCTCCAGGGCTGGCCGGCCGAGGATAATGTTGTGGGCGCAGTCGATGTTAACGACGACGAACTCCACTTCGAGCTGGGCTCTATGGAGCCCGTCGCCGAAGATCACCGGGAGGGTTATTACCCCCTCGGAATCAATAGTGTCGCCGGTGAAGCCGGCAAGAGGGGTCTTAATGGGCCGAAGGGACCCCCTCTCCAGATGCAGCTCTCTGAAGGTGCTGAGGTACATTACATTGACGGAGCTGCCCGTGTCAATGTAAGTTCGGTGAATGATGGTGTCGTTTATTTCAGTCCGAATCACCAAGGCATCCCTGTGAGGAGAAGAAGTAGGAGGGAGATCTGCGTTGGTGAAGGTGATGGGTTCCTCCCTCAGTCGCTTTACCGGGGGCATATGAGTGACTTCCCCCACGTAAAGCGATTGAGCCCACTTCTTTCGCTGGCTGGTGGAATCGCCCCCTGTATTGCCACCGGTGATCATGAGGATGTGGCGTTTTTTCTCCTCGTAGTGGGGGTATTCCTCCTCCTCTTCTTCCAAGTTTCCGATCTCCCTCTTTTTGCCGAGGGGGATGGTATTCGGGTTCACCCAAGCGTTCACCTTCGTGTGGTGCCCTCGGGGAGGCCCCTGATGAGAATGTCCCTCCTGCCGAGGGCTCTGAACAAATTGGGACAGGTGTCCCGCTTGTATTAATCTCTCGATGGCCGTCTTTAGCTGGTGGCAGTCATCGGTCCTGTGCCCCTGATGGGTCCCGTCATCAGCACCGTCGACTTTGTCGGCTTCCGTCCTCCAGCGCTCCAGGAAGTCCCGAAGGGTCTCATCCCTCTTCTGGCGTATGGTTAGGAGGTGGGAGAAGTGCTTCCTTGTGCGACGCCTCCTGGCAAATTGTGTCAAGAATCGCTGGGCGAGTTCTTGCCACGAATCAATGCAGCCCTCGGGCAACCGGTTGAACCATTCGTATGCCGGCCCCTCTAAGGTGGAGAGGAACCAACGACACAAATATTCGTCCGACGCCCCTACCATCATCATGCTGTTTTGATATTTGCTGTAGTGTTCCTGGGGGTCCGTCTTCCCGTTATAGGGCTCTATGTGTTGCCCTCGGTATTTTTCCGGGATCCGGGCCGCCAGTACCCTTGGGGTAAATGGCGTCCGGGTCCGGAGCTGGATGACGGGTTCCCCGGAGCCCTCGACCACCTTCTTCTGTAATTCCTCCATCTTGGCCATCATGGCATCATATTTGAGATCTGAATGAGGGGTGGAGGTGGTGGCGTGAGCTTTGTTGGCCTCCATTTCATCAAGCCGGCGTTGGAGGGCCGCAATAATTTCGTCCCGGGGATCCTTCGGGAGGGTCTCCGCCCCCTGCGAACGAACCCGGGCCGAGTGGGCCTGGTTGATCTGGTGGCGAGCATCATTGGCATGAAGGGGTGCCTTGCCTTTGTCCCGAGGGGGACGCTCCTCGTCTGCCCTCGAGACAGACCCTCCGCTTTCCTGGGGCCTTTGGAGTGCTTTCCCTCCGAGGCGGTCTTGGACCCCTCGGCGGTCTGGCCCTCCTCCGAGCCGGTTGAGGGCGGAAGTGCGGGGCCTTTCTCTGTTGTCATTGTGGCGGTCCCGGGACTGAACTTCCTGGGAGGACGTGTCTTGGGCCACTACCCCCTCGTCGTTCCCAACCCGAGGGGTGGGGTTTCCGAAGGGGTGTGGCAGAGGGGGAAGTATGATGTTCTCCCCAACCTGGGGTTGAGCCGGAGCCAGGGTGCCGAAGGCACCCGGGTTCTGAGTGAGCGTTTGGATGAAGGCGGAGAGCGCCGATTGCACGTCGATGGTGAGAACCGGAGGGCTGACTTGGTCATCGCTCCGGTTTTTCTTCTTGGCCTCGATGCCGAGGCGGGCATCAGGGGCATTCTGTTGGATCTGAAGGCGTAGGTCGACAGCCGCCTGTTCCAGCCCAGTGATGACACCGCCCTCGGGAGCCCTGTGAGAGTCTTCGGGGGCGTTGACGTCGCCGAGGGCCAGGTTCTTGTCTTCCACGTTTTTGGAGTTGGCACGTGTTGTTCTCACCATTTTTGGTAGAGGGCTAGTGTTTGGCGAAGGGGGAGGGTTTCTTACTCGATTTGTTCGACTCTCAACGAGAGCACCAAATGATGGATAGTCTACCCGGGGGTATATGTCCGAAGGGTTATTGCTGAGAATAACTTAGAGAGAAGTCAGAGCAAGTAAATGTAGAGAGAGAGTGTGTATTATAAATGTGGAGCGTTTTCAGCGTGGTTACAAATGGGGAAATGGGGTGCTATTTATAGTAGCAATAAATGCCGGACAGGGACACGTGTCAAGCGCCTATTGGCCGAGAGGTCACCTCAACTGGTTGGCGTTGGCAGCCGCATGTGGCCGCATTTAATGTGGCTGTTGGATGGGACGTCTGTACAGGGTACGGTGATCTGTACACATGTGAGGCGGATATCATGTCGGGAGAGGTGCCCTCGGCTGCAGAGGACTAGCCGAGGGCTCTTAGTGCCGAGGACCCCTGAGTGCCGAGGGCTCCAGGTTGCCGAGGGCTACTGTTGTCGCCGTTTTCTCCCAGTCCCTCTGTTTGTTCGAAATATCCGTTCTGTGAGAGTTCGGAGCCTTCGGCCAGGGGGCCGAAGGCACCCCTGGTGCGTATTGCGGGCTGCTTGGTACTCTGGGCGCCGTGATTTGGGCCTGTTGGGCCTTCTGGGCCTGTTGGGCCTCCACTGGAGTAGTAGGAGTCTGTGGGCCGGGTGTTCCCGGGCCATATACTCCATCAAGTACTAACAATAATAATAATAATAATAACAATAATAATAAAAAAATAATAATAATAACAATAATAATAATAATAATAATAATAATAATAATAATAATAATAACAACAACAATAACAACAACAACAACAACAATAATAATAATAATAATAAAATATGGTCTGGTCTGGTCTAGTTTGGTTTGGTCTGGTTTGGTCTGGTCTGTTTTAGTCTGGTCTGTTTTAGTCTGGTCTGATCTGGTCTGGTCTGTTTTGGTCTGGTCTGATCTGGTCTGGGACGAATTACAATCCAAGTAAAAACAACCTTAGTGCATATGTGACATTAAGGAGATAGACACATACTCCCTCCCGTTCACATTCTTCTTTACCCTTTCTTTTTTTGTTATTACCACAATAAGCTTTACACTTCCTTAGACCACTTGGAGTGGTGTAGGATTAAGAGTCCAAAATGTTAAAAGTGGAATTTTTGGACTCCTCATTCCTTATTGTGGTTGGCTAAATGGGGAAGTAAAAATGGAGAAGGTGATGGAGGGGTTATCTTAGAAGGGTCTCAATGCAAGAGGACAAAATAAAAAAGGAAGAGGGAGGGGCGGCACCTGTTGTGCGAAGAGGGGAATTGTTTGACAAAGTGATTTCGTGCTGATGTCATCGTTGCATTATAATATCCCAAGTTTTTTAGAACTTGTATAACTTTTTTGTAGGTTCTCCAAAATTTTCAAAATATATATCAAAATTCATAAAATTTTATGATCTTTCATATGACACCAATATGTAATCTATAAAATGAAAAAAAATCTTAAATTTTAACTGTTGAAGTTTTCTTCAGTATAAAAAATGAAGAAACGCAAATTTTTAATTCATGGAGTCTTAACAAATAACTGACTATTTTATAATCGAACATTACTTGAACAAAGTTCATTTTTTGTTAACCGAAAAACATTAAAACATTAATGAAATTTATTTATTTTTACATCGAAATGTGTATTTTTTATTTCATAATTATTCAAGAAAAAATTAAAAGAAAAAAATTACTTATAATAATGTAATTAATGTTTTACTAAATTAACATGTAAAAAAATGTGCACAGTATATTTTATTGACGGTGCTGGAATGCAGAAATGGGAGTAAAACATTGTTTTCATATGGACGGGGTCCATTTTTGACATTTAGACTCTCACACCACTCCAAATGGTCTTATTTGCCTACAAATCTATACCAAACAGTGTCAAACAGTGCCAAATAGTGTCAAATAGTGCCAAACAGTGTCAGCTACAGTAAAGTCAAATTTATTTCTTTAATCTTTGTGAAGTCAAAGTGTAAAGAAGAATTTGAACCGGAGGGAGTATATAAAATGTACTAGTATATAGTAATAAGTAAAATGCCCCTTTTCATATTAAAAGGTTATATACTCCCAATGATTCTAAATAATCTTCATGGTTTGACTTTATGATTTTTAAGAAAGTGAAATTTTTGTTTTGACTTTCCCACCATACCCCTACAAAACGTAAATAAAGTGTAGTAGGAGAGAGAAAGTAGATGTAAAGTAAGTAATAAAGTAAGGGTATAAGGATAACTTTATATTAAAAAATTTCCAAAAAAATAGAAGTGTGAAGTTTATTTTGGACCTACCTAAAAAGGAAAGTGTGAAGTTTATTTAGAACCGAAGGAAGTATTTTTTTAGTAAAATGTTTCACATATAATGTATAGATATAGACATTGTGATTGACATTATTGAGAAACATTAATAAAACAGATAAAATCATGGAAAGAAAGAGTGAGAAAGACCATTGATTTTTTGTGTGTGTTTATCTCTCTTATTACATATGCACATTGCACTTTTGTGCATTGAGTTGCTCTTAAAACATCTCCAATGCCACAATGCGCATGGTACACATGTGGGATGAGAGAAATAAACACATAAATATTAGACTTAATGCCTCAAATAGGATTAATAGCAAAATTAATTGCACATTTAGGACTATAAACAAAGCACAAGTTTCATAATACCATTTTCAGATCAGTTGGACAAAAATACCACTCTTTTAATGTTTTAAATTTTAAAATTGTAAAATTAAAAACTATTGAAACCCTAGCAGTAACACTGCCGCTGTCAGAGCCAAACCACTCGCTGGCGCCCTGCCTCCACCCTCACCGGAGACGGCGCCGCTTGTCACCGCCCTCTCCGGCGGATACTCCGCCTATCGCCGCCCTTGCCGCCCTCGCCGCCTGTTGTCGCATCCTTGCCGCCCCCTGACGCTGCCGCTTACCACACCGGCGTCACCATCCATGCCATTGCCATCTGACCGGCGTCGCCATCCACCACCATCGCCATCCTCTTAGCACCACAATTCAGGTGGAATAAATCTGCCATTATGTTGGCAGATCCACATCTGCCATAACACAAGGGTTTCAGATCTGCCAAAGAGTTGGCAGATTCATGTTGGAATATTAACACAAAACTGCCATAAATTTGACAAAATGTGAAAAACATCAAGTAAATAACCAAATATTCAAACAACTAAATTTTTTAGGTGAATAATTTTCTTAGCACAATCGGAAATTAGTAAACGAAACTATTGACAAAAAATCAAAAAAACCAATTTATACAAAAGCATTTCTGCCATAATATGATGTTAATGTACAAATTTCTGCCACAAACTTGGCCAAATCCGAAGCAATTATCCAAAATGTTAAAAATCAGAATTTGTTTTAAAACTTAGAAAGTAGAAATCAGAAAATCAAACAGAAGTCCGAAAATTGGAAAATTCAATTCAAAATTCAGAAAAACGGAAGAAAACCGAAGAGGAAAAGGAAGAGGAAGAGGAAGAGGAAGAGGAAGAAAAACCTTAATGGTATCGGCGAAATCGACGACATGAGAGAGAACTTGGCCGATCTGGTGCGCAGGGCGAAGTCGACGGAGGCGGCGATGGCCTGGGTGAAGTCGATCGATGATGCGCAAGAAAGAAAGAGAAGGATCTGCACAACAGAGAAGGGGGAAGAGGTTGTACGCAGGGGAGATTAGGGGAGATGTGCGTAAAAGGGAGAAGAGGGTAATAGTGGAATGAAATATACTTATATTTTAAAATAGGAGTAAAATAGTCCTATTTGGGGAAAAACACACATGGTCCTACTTAAGAATTTCTCTCCTCTTTTAGTCCTATATGTAGCAATTACTTATATTAATGAGCAATATTCCCCTCTCTCCTTATTTTAAAGGTCTTATTTTTTTTGATAAGTTATTATCCACAATATCAAGACGAGTATCTAGATGTAGACATTGTGATTAATATTGTTGTGATTAAGTACAAAATTATATAAAATCATGAAAAGAAAAATAGATAAATGTGAATAATTTGTTTTTTAGGTTTATTTTCTCATGATACATATGTACCGTACACATTATTGCATTGAACATGCTCTTATACTCTCTTTGTCTCATAATTAACTCTTGTTTTGATTTACACAAAAATTAAGAAAGTGAAAATTGTGTAACCTAAAATTGTAACAGAAAATCACATATTCTTTTTTCGTAGAAAAAATTTATATTTGAAGAGATGAATTAGGAAATAATGAATCTATTTTGGAAGTGAGAGTAGAACAAAATATACCGAGTATCCTTGTTTTATAGTTCAAAAAAGCACCTCCGGGACAACCTTTGACATTTATACTCATCATTTATAGAATCATCATTTATAGGGGGAGACTTTTGCGGCTACTTGACCCACTTTTAAGACGAAAAAGCGGAAAAGCCCACCCCACCAGACGCCTTCCACTCCGTTGCCAAAAAAGCTACTCAACTCGGAGGAGTATGTTGGGGTTACACGAGTAACAGTTTCTTTTAGAGCTACTAGACTTAAATATCGCTCTAAGGAAAGAATCAAAGGAAATAAAGAAAAAGAAGACAAAGCTTTTCAGGGTCAAAAGGTGTCCGGGCTGCCCAATTTAATGCGCATACACACTACATCGGCTCTTAAGTCTTCTTGACTCGTTTTCAGTTATGGTCTGCAAACCAGTTCATACCCTGCCGCATTGCATGAAGAACAAGTGCGGTTTCTGATGCCCAAAATCAGTTGATTTTTGCTTTGACTCTTTAAGTCTCTTGGGTATGTTGTATCTTTGGGAAAAAGATTCAGTCTTGGTTGATCATTCTTTTCTCTTGCACCATTAAAGCCTCCGATGGTAAGTTTCTTTTTATGGTCCCAGTAATTTTTGTTCACTGTCGATTCTCCTGTTGCTTTTGGTTCTTTGTTCTGAAGTTTTCACCTTTTTCATGTTTATAATCGGAGGGGTTTCAGAATGTGGTTTAATGGGCAAAGATGTGTTTTTTTACCCTTTTCCCCCTGATTCTGTGTGACCTTAAATAAAAAAGGAAAATTAATTGAAGGTTAGGTTCACCTGTTATTTAATTCGATGAGGAATTGCTGATAGGATATGGAGCACTACAATGACTGTGTCAAGACCAAGAAGAAACCATCATCTAGCGAGGAGGTCCAGAATTCATTGAGGCAAGAGGTAACAGTTAAAAGGAGATTTAATTGTCTCGTTTCTGGGGCTAATGGCTGTAATTTGATACAATACTAATCACATTTCTGTCTATGCAGATAATCCAGCTTGAGAAAAGATTGCAGGACCAAGTTGCTGTTCGTTGTGCTTTAGAGAAAGCATTGGGTTGTGGGTCTTCCTCCCATAAACCCACATGTGAAAGCCCCCCAATTAATAAGGTATCCAATTTTTAGAACGGAACACCAAGTTTTGATATTTCAAAAAAATATGTAAATACGCTAGTATTGTTTATTCCTGAATTTAGGACTTGTTTGATCCTAAAGAATAAATTTTAACCAATTTTTATATTTTTAAACTGAACGATTCCATCATTTTTGAAAAATAGCAATAAAATAAGGATACTCCTATTGGTGCACATGGCTCATGTTTTACTCTTATTTGCAGTAATTCTGTTAATATCTTTTACCTATTTACCATTCTGAAATTGGTTCAATTGATGATAACAGCCAACAAGAGAGCTTATTAGAGAAATTTCAGTGCTAGAGTTTGAGGTTGGGCACTTGGAACAATATCTCCTTTCACTTTACAGGAAAGCATTTGATCAGCAGCTCACATCCTTTTCTCCTCCCAGAAGAGCTGAAAGACTGAAGTCACACCTAGGTGCTCCAAGAAGAAGGATAGATTTTTCAAAAGCAGATGTGTCACTTAGGACAGGTCTGTCAGCATGTAATGCACAGAAAGAGAGTAATCCCATAGCTGAAGAAAAGAAAAGTGATTTTCGCGTTCAACGAAGCCATTCTTCCCTATCTGTCCGCTCGGCTCGGCCAAACAGAGCCTTTACACAGGATGAGGCACCAGGCAAAACTGTGCGTGCTTGTTACTCTCAGCCTTTGTCTATGAGGGAGGTAAGTTTCATTCTTTGAAGTGATCCCTCCACCTGTTAATCACGGTGGTAAAGTGCCTAATGGTAAAGTTAATCACGGTAAACTGCTTAATGACAAATAATAGTAATGTTACTCATGGTAAACTGCCTAATTATAAATATGGTATGGATCCTATGCAAGAATGGGAGAGTACAAACTTGTTAGATAAAAAAAGATATATAATTTAAGAATAAATGATATTCTATTACAAAAATAAAAACAATATACAAAAAAAATGACTTTTAATGACCCTAGTACTCCCTCTGTCCCTAAATTATGGCCCATTTGACTTAACACACAATTTATAAAGTGAAAATTGTGTCATTGAGCCATTAAAGTTTTGGTTAAAAGAAAGAGCAAAACTATGAATCACATATTGCTTTCCTTTAAAGGAAATAAGCAATAATTTTGAGACAAAAGAAAAACACAAGTATGTAGGTAATGTGGGACAGGAGTAGTATTTTGATATTTTCACAAGTAACTGTAGTGATATTATAGTCATATACTCATATTTTTATTTGATTTCTATTTTAGTAATACTATAGGACAAACCCCTTTAATTAAATAATTCTTTGTTATTTACAGTATGAACAGAGCACTTCATCAAAGGTAAGCTGTTTGGGGCGGAATATCGCCACACATAGTACTACTGATCTTGCTCCAACGACGCCAAACAAGCTCTCCGAGGAAATGATAAAGTGCATGTGCACTATATACTGCAGACTTTCTGATCGGGCACTTACAACAAGTAGGCTGGGAGCTTCATCTCCAACTACCTCAGCGTTCTCATCACCGAATCCATATTCTCAAAGTGACACATGGAGCCCGAGACTTCGAAATGACTCGTCCTTTGATTTGCGTTTGGACAATCCTTTCCATGTTCAAGGACTTAAGGATTTCAGCGGACCTTACAGCACAATGGTTGAAATACAATGTATACATAGAGATAGTCGTAGACTTTGCAAGATTGAACCATTGTTACAATATTACAGGTATTAAACATCATTTGACTTCTAACTTGTTTGTTTGGTCACTTGTGTTGTAGTGTTTATTGAGTTTTTGTGTTGCAGGTCACTTATTTGTCAATTAGACGAAACCGATCCTAGTTTGTTGACTCATGAGGAGAAACTAGCTTTCTGGATTAACATCCATAACGCATTAGTGATGCATGTAACTTTTCTCATCCAAACTTTGCATCTTATACCTTATACTTTCACATTGTTTAGCCATCTTACACCGATATAAAATATAAAAATACAAACATGCAAAAAGTATCTAGGATTGACCTTTGAGGATAGAATGTCATATCCTAATATTGTCTTGAAGTCTTCAATATGCCTAACTGTAATTATTTTTGCGCTCTGAGTAGGCATTTTTGGCTTATGGAATCCCACAAAATAGCATGAAGAGAACTTTTATTCTGTTAAAGGTTGGCAAAATATAAAATTATCTTATCTCACTGACAACATTTTTCTAGTTTGGCAATGATGCTCTCTTATGCTTCTTAACTTCACTTGTGCTAATCCAGGCTGCATATAATGTTGGGGGTCATATCGTAAGCGCAGATGCTATAGAGACGTCTATACTAAGATGCCGAATGCCTCGATCCGGACAGGTTAATTTCTATCTCTCTCTCTAATAGAGTTTAGCACTTTAGCCTCATTAGTGCTGACATATGTTGGTTACTTGTATGTCTAGTGGATTCGCTTTCTTGTTTCTTCATGGGGAAAATTCAAAACAGGGGACGAGCGACAAGCATTTGTGATTGAACGTCCAGAACCTCTTCTGCATTTTGCACTCAGTTCTGGAAACCATTCAGATCCTGCGGTAGGTGTCATCTTGGTTTCTCTGCAGTGGATGTTTTTGTACCTTAAGGCTTGTTTGGTTGAGGGATTTGGGGTGGGGGATTGATTTTTGGTTTACTAATTTAGTCAGGGGTGGATGTTTTTGACTGCCCATACCAAATTAATCTGAAATAAACCCAACCTTGTGCAATTCGGGTTTAGTTTGACAATGTTTTTTCTGGACCATATTTATTCAAACTGAACCAAAACTTCTTAGGACCAAACTGAATGAAAACACAATAAAAGCATACGAGTAAAAAAACCCAAATTAAAACTGAACTCAAATCAAACTAAACTGAATAAAACCGAACCAAATGAAAGCAATCCTAGTTTGATTTGAATTCAGTAATAATTTCCCCAACCCGTTTTGAACCAAACCAAACTTTAAATTGGAACATCATCCATTGCTTAGTAAAACCATATATGTCTGTACAATTTGCTCATTCTTTGGAACCATCTAAATGCATGCATTAACTAATGGAATAACTGAATAAGCTTCACTCCTACCATTCCCTTTTCTCAAAAGTCCCTCGACCAAACGTGGGGCAAGGGTGCTCTTACAAGCCGAAAAAAGGTAGGCAAGAAACTCAGTAGATCATTCTAGATATTTAATGATAGTTACATTGTTCTTATATTTCCCTCGCACAAAGACAATTTAAATAGGAACAATGAAAAATACAAGACTAAAATAAAAAGTAATCAACAAAATTATGACTTACACTCACGATTACACATGACCATGCAAATATTTGTGTAGTGACTATAATGATCATGTAATCATATTTTTGTCCATGAGTTCTATTATACATTAGAGGAAAAATTTATCTGAACTTATGTAAAATTTAATGTTTTTTAATCAAATACTCCGTATGATTTTTCTCATACTTTCAAAGGTGAAGGAAGTCATAAAAATTGATAGTTGTAATTTCCTTGGCATTTGTTTGTTTCGTTTCCATATCATTTTCCGGGCTCCAACACAGCCTAAGGGGTTGGGTACTTTCTTTATCCCAAATTTTAGGTTCGACTCTACACACCAAAAAAAGTGGTACAAGAGCTGGAAGCAGCAAAAGAGGAGTACACTAGAGCTACTTTCGGCGTGTCAAAGGATCACAAAATTGTGTTACCTAAGGTTGTAGAATCATTTGCAAAGGATTCGGGAATGTGTGCTGCCAATGTGGTGGAGATGGTCCATCAATCCTTGCCTGATTCTTTGAGGAGGAAGAGCAGCATTATTTTCAAGAAGAGGTTTCAGCGGGGAAAAGGTCGTAGGAACATCGAATGGGTTCCTCATGATTTCACCTTTCGCTATCTTATATATAAAGACCTGGTAAGGTGATTGCTCCACTTGTGCAGTTATAGCTGATTAAGGGGCTGGTTTTGCCATTATCTTCTTCAACTGCCCAAATGAACATAAAATCTCCCAGTTAGCTCTTAACAAAGGATAGGTTGACATTAGTTATATATATAATTGATTTTTCTTGTTTTGTATATAAAATAACAAGATGGATTATTTATATGTTACTCAGTTGTTTATATTAATGTTATTTTGTAGTTATGAAAGTATGTCCTACAAGGATACATCTGCATGTAATTGTACGACTAAGAAATGGTTCATAAGGTCGTTTCAGTAGTAATTTTTTATACTAGTATATCATTCTCATCCCCCCCCCCCCTTGTGAAGTTAGTTAATGAAGTACTCATGTCATGAAAGTGTAGAAAAAATAAGGCAAATATTCATCCATTTTTAATTTAATGCAATTTAAGCTCTGATTTGTGTAAAAAGATGTGAATTCACTCTCTCACATCCTATACTCACATCATCTTTACAAGTTAAAAATGTCTAAAATGAACCCAATGAACAAGGAATGGAAATGTGTATATTTGTTCATCGGGGTGGGGTTGATCCAAGTTCAATTCAAGACAACTGCGCCAGGGTCAAGCAGGTCAACCTTGTTTCAATATTTATTATAAGACAACCGGTTAATCTATTGTGTAGAACATAATTTAATCCTCTCAATAAATGGTCCAGCCGTTTTTAGAGGTTTTTGAGGATGAGATTCATCCCTTTTATGTTAATAGTAGTTTGATATAAGATGATTTTTCTCAATTTGGCAGTTGTGCTTTGGAGGGGGAGAGTCATGACTCATGAGGGTTTATGACCTCTTCTATTTTATTTCATACGTAGTAGTTTAGAAAATTAGAATGAATGATTTTGAGGGATTTATGTGTCCCTTCAAACCCCTTCAAAGTAGGGGTGGACCGGTTCCGGTTCGGGCCTGGTTCGGTCCTAGGCCCGGCCGGGCCTCGGTTCAAGAAGGGGAGGCCCGGAACCGGCCCGGGTAACCCCCGGGTCCGGGCCGGGCCTCGGTTCTATTTTTTTTTTTTTTTTGGCTTTTCCTAGTTAACCCCCAACCCTCCCCCGCACTCCCAAACCCACCCTAACCACCTCAAATGGCCCAAAATACCCAGCCCAATCCAAAAACTTAAAAAAAAATCAAAAAACAAAAAAAAATTGGCCCGGCCCGGGCCCGAACCGGCCGGGCCGGTTCACATTTTGAAGGGCTCGAGCCCGAACCGCCATCCCACCGGGCCGGTTGGCCTGAACCGGGCCCGGAACCTGTTCACCGGTCTGGGCCAGGCCTGCACAGTAGCGGGCCGGTCCGGTTCCGGGCCGGTTGGCCCGGCCCGAGTCCACCCCTACTTCAAAGACTTAATTTTTAAATTCCTCCAAATTGAGGGATTTTGAAAAATAAATAATTAAATGATAACTTAACTTAATAAAAAATCAATGTAAATTTAACTATTTAAATTTGTCATATTTTTAAAGTGATTTTAATTATAATCACTCTTTAGACTTACAAGCATACCCTAAGGGTATGTTTGGGAATTGGGTTTTGGAGTGGAGAGGATGACAAGGGTTTATGGCACTCCCTTTCATATTTTGAAGTTAAAAAATATGGAGGGGATGGTTTTGGAGGACTTCTATAACCATCCAAAACCCTTCAAATGCTCTATTTTCAAGTTCCCCAAATTGAGAGATTTTGAAGGGTAACTAATTAAATGACAATTTTAGCTCAAATTTAAATACTATAAACTCAATTATTTGAATTCGTTATATATGTGAAGTGATTTTAATTATAATTATAATTCACCTAAAACCTTTATCTTTTCAAACTTGATACTCCTAAACAAGAAGAAGGGTTTCAACCCTTTCCCTCCCCTTCCCCAATGACTAAACTTCAAAACTTTCCCTCTCCTTCCCTTCAAACTCCTAAATATAGACCTAAAAGAAGTGGCATTTGGTAGCATCCATGTTTAAGTATGATAAGAATTACTTATTCTACCATTACAAAAACAAATTGACTAATGATAATGACAACCAAACAGTGCATGTTATGGCAATCAAGAACAAGGGCATGAAGTTGTTTTCATTCTTAATCGGACAATCAACAAAACATTAGTACAATCAAAATTTCACAAATTCCACTACTAGACCTTCAAACCCAACTCTTGTTTTTCTGGAAAAGATCAGAGAAGCTTGGATCTTGAGACGGTAATTATAAGAACAAGCAAATAGAGTGAGAGAAAAACATCATCAATAGGGCCTCTCTCCGACAACGTTTCCGGGAGGGTTGTAGAAACATATGGTTAAGGTAATCTGTCCCTTCCCACATGTCGCTTGAGCACAGCCCAATTCCAGCGATTCCTTCCACACCACCTGAGTATACACCCCACACTGGTGATCTGAAATGCAAGAATTGTTCGCGTAATCGTAGAACTTCTTCTCCTCCACCCACTGCTCCACCGCCATCCGCGGCGTCACCGCCGCTCCGCCTGCCCACATCTGGTTTCCGCCGTACTTGCTGCCGCTTAGCTCGGCGAAGCTGCAGTTCTGTGCGTCTCTCTGGTGACGAACCTGCAGGCTGGTGGCATTGGCAAGCATCTGGCTCCACGCCAGTGGGCCCACGCCGACTTCCGCCCTTGCTTGGTTGTGGGCGTCCAAGAAATCTTGGGCGGGTCGAGGTAGCGCCGCCGGAGCTGTGGCTGCCGCCGGTGGTGCTGGTGGGACTTGTTGCGTAGAACCACTGCATATGGTCAGAGCAATTATTGAGAAAACTACCGGTAAAGAAATTATTTTGATCATTTCTTCTTTTTCGATCTGTATGTACTACGAAGTACTCCCTCCGTCCTCTTTTAAATGTCCCAGAAGAGGTGTCACGAGTTTTAAGAAAAGTAGGTTTGTGTGGTTGATATTAATAGATAAAGTAAGAATAAAATAAGAATGATTTTGAGCAACACAAACTTTACCAAATAAGATATGAAATAATTAAATAAGGACATCCCAATATGGTAAAATGAGACATTTAAATGAGGACGGAGAAGTATGTAGCAAGTGTGTTACTTTAGCACCATGATATAATCCCGAATTATTCATTAGCAACAGGACAACTTCATTCAATACATCAATTATTCATTTTTTAATCTGCCTACTAATAATTGTGGTAAGTGTTAGAGCAAAAATTTGATGATTTACGTGGCATAAATAAAGAGGTGTTGACGGCATGAGTTAATGGGTATTCACAAGCCTTAATCTTTATTGTAACGTTTTTTATGAATTATTGGGCTCTTTAATGTGATTAAGGAAGATATTAAATGTAATTGACCAACTCATCAATAACGGACGAAACGGTCATTATAATCAACAACTTCACATTCGATTAACTCACTAAATTACACTCTTATTTGCTCAGTTGTCATCTTCTTTGTTATTCTTGTACGAGTCCCGATCTACATATCATTTTTATTTTAATTAGTTTTAGCTTATCAAAATTTTGGTTAAACAGTAAATCACACATAAAATTAAGACTGAGGTAGTACGTAACCATCACCTAGCCATTGATATTCCTTGGCCATCCCAGCCTGTGGTAACCGGCCTATGCATCGGTGGTGGAGCCAGTCAGCGAGGGATATCCGGATATGTCAAAGAGCCTTGTGGAAGCTCAAAACTCCTTATCTTTTTTATTGCAACGGCGCCAAAAACTTCTTTTAACTCCTTTCCTGTTTATTTTGATTGTAGAGGGGCTAAGTGCTCTACTCAGGAGGCATGAGAGCTTGGGGCGTATTCATGGAGTAGCGGTGGTTAGAGGAGTGCCGCGGATATCTCACTTACTTTTTGTTGATGATTGTCTGCTAATCATGGAGAGGCAACTGTTATTAAGGAGAGACTTCTTGATTATGAATATGCTTCGGGATAGGTGCACTTAGGGATGGACTCGGGCCGGGTGGCCCGACCCGGAATCGGCCCGGGACCGGTACTGTTCCGGCCCGGCCCGACCCGGTGGCCCGGTCAGTGACCGGTCCGGGTAGGCCCGGCTCGTGGGTTTTCCGGTCCGGGCTCGGGTCACCCAAAACAAGGCCCGACCCGCCCGGGTCCGGGCCCGGTTCAGGCCAAAACCTATTTTTTTTTCAATTTTTTTTAAATTTTCGGGTTGGGCTGGGTATTTTGGGCCATTTGGGGTGGTTTGGAAGGTTGGGGGTGGGAGGGGGGTTAATTAGGAAAGGGAAAACAAAAAAAAATGATAATGGGCCCGGACCCGGACCGGACCTAGTGGTTACCCGGGCCGGTCCCGGGTCCACCATTTCTGAACCGCCGGCCCGCCCGAGCCTAGGCCTGACCCGAACCCGGCCCGGACCCGAGTCCATCCCTAGGTGCACTACTAGAAAAATGTCTTACAGTGACACCAAATTAGTGTCACTAACAAGCTTCTGTGACACTAAAAAAGCGTCGCTGAAAGTGGATGCTATTGACACTAACAAAGTATCACTAAAAGTGTCACTAAATTATGACATTATATTATCGCCAATTAGTGATACATATGCGAAACAATCGTTCAGCGACACTTTTACATCACATATACTAATGACACCGTGGTATCACATAATTCTGTTTTCCATCCAAACAAAATGATAAGTTAGTGACACTTTAGTATCACTGTGTTTTGTATTGTTTCAGCATTCCAAAACAATATAATTTTGAAATTCCAAATCAATTATATTTTAGAAATTCCAATTCAATATTCAGTAAACACATAAACGATAACAAAATCAATAAATCTCAAACCATAGATTGAACGTTTGAAGTACAATATTCATTTCAAACCTAAAGCTATATTGTAGTTGAAGTTTGCATTCTAGGTATGCAAAATCAAAAAAATACTCTGTTGGTGCAGTCGCTAGCCTGGGACTGAATCCCTTACCACCGATGCAAAGGAAGACTTCGTATGGGGAAGACGAAAGATGAAAGACGAAAGACTAAAGACGAAACACTCTACGTGCGCATATCCCCTTAAGTAAGTGGAACAGTTCAAAAAAAATAAGTGTCACTATTCGATAATGATATTTACGTTTTAGAAAATAGTGACGCTTTTATGTCATTAGTGGTATTTTATCAGAAAGTGTCACTGTAAGACATTTTTCTAGTAGTGGTGGTTAATTTTAATAAGTCAAAGGTTTTTTTCAGCTCTAATGTTTTGGTCAGCACTAGGGAGGGGTTACTGGAGCTTCTTGGTGTGAGGCCCGTGACTGCAGAGGAAAAGTATTTAGGGCTGCCGGCTCTCTTTGGGTGGAATAAAAGGGAGATTTTGAATTATTTGAGACAGAGGGTGATCAAGAGGATTCAAAGTTTGAATAATAGGTTCCTTTCTCGGGCAGGAACAGAGGTTCTTCTAAAGACGGTAATTCAAGCCATGCCTTTATATGCGATGAATGTTTTACTCCTTCCTAATGAGCTTTGTAGGGAATTGGAAATACTTATGAATGGCTACTGGTGGACCGGTAACACTGGAAAGGGCATCCAATGGAGGGATTGGAAGTCACTTTGTAAACCCAAAAAGTTTGGAGGGCTGGATTTTCGTAGAGTTAGGCAATTTAATGTTGCTATGTTGGCTAAGCAGGCGTGAAAATTATTTACTGAGCCCGACTCTCAGGTTGCTCGTGTCTTTAAAGCCCTCTATTTTCCTAATGGCTCATTTATTTCAGCTAGGCTAGCAAATAATCCCTAGCTCCTTTATTTGGCGTAGCATTTTTTAGGCTCAAACGGTTAGCGGGTTATTGTTTGTGGGTGGGGTTGGGGGATTCTATTAATGTTTGGGAGGATCACTGGCTCCCGGATGTAACTAATTCCAAAATTACTTCTCCGGTTTTTGAAGGTCTGGAAGATTTAAAGACTGCAGAGCTTCTTTTACCCTCTTTTGAAGGAGGTTGGGATTCTGATCAGGTTACGCCATTTCCTCCTTAGACTCAACATCAGTATTATTCTCCTCATCAAGATTACTCTCTAGAACCACAAAATATTCCATTTTCCTATTCTTACTCTCCAACTAAGAAACACTTCCAATCTGATTCTTCTCATTATTATCCTTCATCACAATATCCTTGGGTAAGCGCAAGACCAGGCTCCATTCTTGAATATCTTCTTCAAACTAAAACTCCTGAGGAGTTGTCTGATTACTTTCCTAAAAATAGCATTTGTTCCTTCTGTGGAGGATGTCACCATTTATGTCTTTGCCCTGTTAAACCTCTATATGACCATCCTTACTTGGCAACTGCATGCCTCACTCCTTCCCGAGTAATGAGGCAAAACATAAGATGCCTGAATGGAAGCAAACCCACATCATCCTGGAAGAAACATTCAAGAAGTTTATGCAAACGACTGCAGCATGTCTTCAGACCATACAGAATCAAGTAGGTCAGCTTGCAAACGCCCAATCTGAGGAGTCCGAGAGATCCAATCCTAGCGAAACTGAAACCAATCCAAGTGAACACGTCGAGACTGTCACGCATACAGATGGGAAGCACCTTAAGACAATTGATCACAATAAAGAAGTGTCTATCCCTGACCGGGCTAAACTTGCAAGTGTACAAGTGCCAATATAGTAATTAATTCCGGTAAAATACTGGGTCGAATCCACAAGGAAACGTTGTTTAATTTAGTCCGAGAGTAGATGACTTTAAATGAATAAATGAGTAAAGTGTAGGGATTTTGGTTTGTGTTTTATATTTTTGGCTTTTCACTTTTTGTTCAAAAAGATAACCGTTAACTAATTTTAAGTTTAAGATGAATGATAACAATAACTAAGGCTTCGGGAATCACTTAAATGCTTTAATAGGGTTGAATATTAGTTCTTTGCCAATAATTATGAATACGATGTCGCTGATATATTCTCAACTCCGGTTAAGGAAGCGAGAGCTTGGTTTTCATTATGTGTAAGTCCCGTTACGGCTTACATTCATCTACTGAAAACCCCGTTGAATATCAAGACATCACACCCGTATCATATAAGACCGAATATATTTCTATTCATGGTACTATATATGTTTATCCTTTAATATTCATAGTTTGGACTTCAACGTTAATTGCAAGTATAAACTAAATATAACATACTTCTATGTAGTACACCATAGTCATAAACAATCAATATATAAAGGATAAATTACAATTTATTGGTTTAGAACTTTTATCAAACACCTAATGAGCATAGAAGTTCATCCCTAGCCTTAGCTGAGGAATTAGCCTCTTGAGCTCATATTAATTACAAAAGTGTAACTAAGAATAAGGAAATACAATAAGATACAAGAAAAATTACCTAGAACCAATTGTAGATGGGAGAAATGGCTTCTTCTCCAACTCTTCAAGATAATACAAAAATAAAATATGAAAACTAAAATTTAAGCTCCAAATATGGAATGAATATCTTGTTTGATGAATAGAGGGCTTTATATAGGCTAAAGATTGGCATCTTTTAGTCTATTCGAGCCCAACAATTAGGCATGGAAGAAATATTTGATCAGATCATAAGGAAGGTGGATTTTTCCCATCAAAATATGGCTGCACGTCTCTATGTTTTGTGCAGAATCAGACATAACCAGCGCTGGTTTTAGGCCCGACCGACGCCGGTTTTTCTTCAGCGATGGGAAAATACATAAAATTGATATAACCGGCGCCGGTTATCTTTCGGCGATTCTAGAAAATCGCAATTTAAATCCAACCGGTGCCGGTTTTAAGGGTAGACCGGCGCCAGTTTTCCCCTGTTGTGCAATATTTCTTGTTTCGCTCCGTTTTGCGCCCGTTGTTGATCCTGAAATGCCTGTTCTCGGTCCCTTTTGACTGTTGACACCCGTTTCTTTATCTTTTGACGCCTTTGTGCGTTTTTCTCAAATTGGGATTTTTACCTGTTTCAGCTTTGAATATTTGTACAGATAATCATAATTACCTATTGCCCATTGGATAATGTGTCAGTCAAATGCACAACAGTTCAAAAATTCTTCAGCCCACGGCCGGAATGGAATATCACTTGGATAAAAGCCAAGTGATATTAAAGGTTAAAAGCCATTGCATCCTATTGCCCATTGGATAATGTGTCAGTCAAATGCACAACAGTTCAAAAATAGTAGTATATATATGTTCACCAGTTGGACATGCATAGCCAATTGAGCAACACACATCAGTGCATTGAAAGTGAGGGGATACACAAGAAGTTATTTTGCATGATGAATAGGTACATCATATGCTCAACTCTTTTCAAAAATTATGCAAATATAATATCATGTGGCTATAAAAGGGTTCATCAAAGTTAACAATGCTTGCATTTTAGTAGTAGGAATACACAACAAGTCATTTTCCCTGATGTAGAGTTATACTATGTGCTTAAAACTATTTAAACAAAATATGCAAATACAATTTCGTTTTGATTTAGTAGGGTTTATTTATGGTTAACTATCCTCATCAAATTTGGCAGAAACTAGAAGTTGTTTCCAATGTTGAAGTGGCAAATTATATGCTTCAAAGTTCAAACTCTTGGAGATTACACAATTAGATTTTCATGTTTTCATTTAAGGTTCATGTTCTTTTGTATTCTTCTGGCAGTTTGATAAACAAAGATCATTTAAAAGATTTTGGGAGTGTTTCTCTAGCACAGAATAAAATAGCAAGAGCAAGAGAAAAATCTGAAAAGTAAAACTAAGACCATGTTGGCATATTGTTTATATACCCTAGAGTTTGAGAACTAAAATATTTGAGTGAAACGGATAAAGAGCTCTTCTTTAAGATCCAAATAATAATAAATAAACCCATAGAGGTAAACTAGCGCATGTATTGAAAAATAGATTAATATTCAGTTAACATTTAGATTGCTTATTACAAATACAAATTTAATCAGCAGTTTATTTTAGAAACAACGTGCCGTTAAAATGAATGGTAGTTTGAGGTGCAACTGATATTAAATAATTACATAACTCACAAATTATTAAAAATTATGAATGTGTGCTCAAATGCAAGGATCCATCTTTAGGTGGATGAAAGAATGAAGATAGATAATTAGTACTACGCAATATATTATAAACTGAGAAAAATTGGACAGAACTATGTTTGGATTTAGTTAAAACCATGGCTACATAATGACCAGAAAATTAGCAAAGTCAAATCAATTTGCAACCTTGCTTTACAAGATTCCAAATGAACTTACACTCTATTTTTTTGTAGATTAGGTATTTTGTAAAAATCCAGGAAAAGCTAAAAATGCCACAACTGGCATCTAGAGCAGAGGGATTATTTGAAACTACAGTTATATAAATTACCTTTTCAAGTTTGAGAAGTTTGTATATGTATATACAAGTACCTCAAGAATGAAAAATACATTTATTCCATACGATCAGCCCAAAAATAAACATATTTGCAGCTTTTAGCGTAAGAAGATTAGCCAAAAAATATTCTACCATCTTACTTTTGATTTGAGTTAAATGTTCTAAAATAAAGGTACCTATAGTGGATCAGTCATTCTCTAAACAGCCATTCTAAAAACTGTGTTTAAGATTTTAACAAAAAAACAGATGCAAGATTTTTAAATGAGAAAGTAATACGAAGTACTATTTGTTACTTGAAGTATATATAGGTGATAAGTTCACTGTCCAAACTAGATATCTTTTAATTTTACCTGTCACTCTAAAAAATGTTATTAATATTAATATTTAAAGTTGTTATAGAGATTTGAATGTTTTAACAAGTGATCATGGAATGAACGTGATCACAGAATGAAATCAGTTTGTTATACTCCGTAATGTTTTATCAATATAAGTTGGATAATGAAAACAAAAAATGACCTTTTTATGATATTAGACATTACATGCAGCCAAAATCCACAACTTGAAGGAAAATCCACATGTTTTAAATGTATGACATTAAGTACCGATCATCTCATTGGTTTTAAATCGGGCAACTAAGGTTTATAGAAGCCTGGTGTCACCACCTAAAAAATGCTTAGATAAATTTTCAAAAACAGGAAAAAGAAAAACTGTTGTTTTATAAATAAAAAATGTTAGACTATATACCACTTTTAAGATGAGCTGATGTTCATGCTCAACATATCACACAATAGATAACACTTGGAAGCATGTATCATTAACTATTATAGAAAAAGATATAAACATGTTTCAACGTAGACATCATTAGCTTGTGTTTCCAGTAAAAGACTTATTATGACCAAAACGAGTGTACAACATTCAAGTGTAAAAGACTTATTCAAGTCATAGTTGATGGAATATTGGATTATTGGATGTGGTTATTAAATATAAAAAAATGGACAAACGTGATAACCTTTTTAACAAATTAGCTTGTGATTTTTCCCAAAAAAATCTGATTCAATTACTTTAAACTTATAGATTTGAGTACACAAATACACCATGTTCCCCCCACCAGGGAAAGTCCTCTGTATCAAATACCTAATAGGTAGACTTCTTATCCAATAAAAACCATTTAAAACAAACAAATGTCGTATATAGTTTAAATTTATACCCAAAATAGAGTTTGGAGAGTACCCATTGGTCGTCGGTAAGGTCGACACACCACTCAAATGCATTGGTCATGTACACCAGTCCGCAAACACACCATCCGCAGCTAGGGTTTCGCTCGGTTCAGGCCCAACATACAGCCCATCATTGCTACATGTATGTGACGCATCATTCCAGTGCCAGTTTTGAATTTTGAAAAGCAATCATCGGAAAACAGCAGATTCAATGTTAGCTCTGTGGTGTGAAGTTAAGAGGAAAAACGACCCGTGGTAGGCGGAGTTAGGTTGGACGGATAGATGAATGGGCGGCGATAGGAAAAACACCGCAACCATTCTCATCTTTATCTGGTTCCTATTCTACATTTAACTATTCTATCATATTCATGTATATGATTTTGTGAGCTCTAGGCTTTGAAAAATATACATATGATGAATTTGGAAAACCATAAAATGACTCCAGAAAACCAATTAACATTTTACTTATTCTACTGGCCGGAATTTTCACATACAAACTGAAAAGAATAACAACTTGACGATAAACCCATTTGCACGTAAATACACTTACTTGGAACTTCGAAGCAGTATGAGTGCACAAGAATTAGTTCATCGATGGAGATGGACACGACCACATCATGTCATTGTCAAATCCCTACAATTTCGTTATCCACCATGGCTGCCTTCTATCGCGATTCAAAAATGAAACCCTAAGCGCAAATGATGTACGAACAATTTGAATAATGGGACTTCAGCATCAACGTTGGAAAAAATATGCCATATCTACCAGTTGGTATACCGTGGGAGCAGCCCATGGTGAGCATGGTGCTCCCACAGCTAATTCACGCGTGAACAGTATCACGCGTGAACAGTAACCTTTTTATGTTCCAAGTAGCAGGGTGATGTAACTTGTGTGTAATGAGATGTAACTCCTGTTAGTATGTAATGTAACTGCAGGCAAGTTGCGATGTAACTTTTCTAATACGGAGAAGAAGAAATAAAACCTTGATTTCAATGTAAACAATGAAAAAAAGTAGTCTAATTGCTCAATTACTTTACATAAGTAGTGGATATGTTTTTTTAATGTTAAATCCATGATTTTTTTTAAATATCTTTTTTTTTTGCCAAAAAATCATTTTTTTTTTGCAAAAAAAAATGAATTTTTTGTTTCGATAGTTGGGGTTTATTTTGGTATGTAACTAGTGTTATGGAAAATGTAACTCATGTTGATGAGAAAATCTAACTTAGGTGTATGCAAAATGTAACTTAGCTTGTTGAAGCAAGCCAATGTAACTCGTGCACAAGGGGATGTAACTCACGCACAAAAAAATGTAACTCGTTCATAAAAAGATCTAAATTCGTAACTATAGAATTTGTCTATAAACATAACTTACACATATGAAAAATGTAATCTCACGGTGTTTCTAACTTAATGTCTTTAAAAGGCAAAAAACATATAAAAAAGATAATAAATATATTATACAAAAAAGTGAATGAATATAAAAAAATACTTTTTAAAAATATATAAAAATGTAAAAACATTACAAAAAAAATCCGTTAGTAATTTTAGTTGAATAAAAAAGTAAAAAGTAGTGTATGATTATGATATATAATATGCTTATTTTATATGGATTAATAAAATTTTGTAATAAATTGGTAAAGAAAAAAATTAATTCAATTGTAATTTAATTAGTTAAAGATAAAGATAAGTAAGAAATCACAAATAATTAGATGTAACTCGCGCATAAGAATATGTTACTCACGCATAAGAAAATGTTACTTGCGCATAATAAGATGTAACTTGATCATAAAAGATGTAATTTCATGATATATTATCAAATGTAACTTCATGAATCAAAATAAACAAACTCAATATTTAAAAACCTCTCCAACATATAAAAGAGATAATATATATATTATAGAAAAAGTGTATACATATAAAAATATATTACAAAAAAGTGTGTGAATATAAAAAATATATAACAAAAAAAGTGTATGAATATAAAAAATATTACAAAAATAAAAAAGTGTATGGATATGAAATGCAATATACTTATTTTGTTATGTATTTATAAAGAATAAAAAAATAGATTCAATTATAATTTAAGATGAAGATAAAGAAAAGTAAAATTGAAATTAAATTATTACGCAGTAGTAATTTAATTTGATAGAAAAGGAGAAGAATTGAACAAAAGAAAAATAGATAAAGGAAAGGAAAGGAAAAGGAAATAACAAAGCTCCAGACAAAGGAAGTGCAAAAAAGAAACGTAAGTTTCTCTAAAGCGACATCGGCACACCATGCGGAAGGTGGGCCGATATCACGGTATAATTTGCCCATGTCGACATTCAAATAGGAAACTCTTGGCAGATTGGGTTAAAATTAGTACACCTAAGCAACTAACCGGGATATGCAGGTGCTTAGCCGGTCATATGACTTATTTAACTTTATTTTCAGAGTAACTGTACGTGTGTGACTTTTTTTTAAATTTAAGGGGCTTAAGTGTTTGATTATTTTATTGAGGATGAAGGAGAGTCACAAAACCTTTGCATTAGTGGATGACTAGTGTTTATTGAACACCCGTTTATAGAATAGAGAATAGGCAATCTGGTGTACGAAAGACATTTCTGCCGAGTAATAATTCAGGGAATGATCTCACTCAAGGATATATAGACGCAAGTTTTTATCTATCAAATTTTGACAAGAGATCATTCCCAAAAACAAAAACCATACTAATTTCCTCTTTGATTCCACACTACAAAAAAACACGCCATTTGTCACGGATTTTGTCACGGACGGTAGTTCAAAAAATATGTGACAAATGATTTTTTGTCACGGATTTGTCACGGATCCCATCCGTGACACCAGGGGCGTGATAACGTTTTTGTCACGGAAATTAATCCGTGAGATTGTTTGTCACGGATTTGTCACGGCCACGGTCCGTGACAAAACACTTCACCGGAATCCCATCGCCTTTCATTTGTCACGGACGCATCCGTGAATAAATGTTTTTATTTTTCAAAAAAAAATAATTACTTGTCACGGAAATATCCGTGACAAATTAAAAAAAGGTTTTTCAAAATAGAGTGGGCGGGTATTTGAAACGGTCCGGAAAATTCAAATTTTAAATTTTGTCACGGACATATCCGTGACAAAATATTCTGAAAAAAAATTGAAAATTTTAAAATAGAGTGGGCGGGAGCTTTAAAATTTTCAAAAAATTCAAAATTTTGAATTTGTCACGGATCCCATCCGTGACAAAACATTTTTAAAAAAAAAAATACGCTAATTTAGCGTTTTATGTATTTAAAATAAAATGAATTTATATTTTGTCACGGAACAATCCGTGACAAAAGTTTAAATTTTTTAAAAAAAAAATTAAAAATTCAGCGCATTTTTAAAAGCTTATTTCAAAAGTTTATTTAATAAAAATAACCATTAAAATTTAGGCGCTTTTTCAAAAAATTAAACTTAATAATAAATAGTTAAACAATAATCATAATAAATAATTGTTTATAATAAATAATTAAACAATCATCATTAATCACCATTACACATTAGGTATCATAATAAATAATAATCTAATCAAACCATCATTATAAAACACAAATAAACTATTATTTAAACACAATCAAACCATTACACATTAATATTCATACATTAACACATCAAAATTTTAAAATCCTTAAAATGTTAATAAACTAATTATTACAAACCATCAATGGTCATCATAATCAGCATCAGCATCAGCATCAGCATCATCAGGTTCGTCACGATGATCGGGTTGCCTTCCGTGGCCACGGCTGCCACCACGATGACCGCCTCGACTGCCACTGCGGCTGCCAGCACGGCTGCTGCCACGGTAAGCTTGAGCTCCGGGAGTCGGGATATCGTCATAATATCCATATGGAAAGTTGTTGGAGATGTGGCTATAATTAGCAAAACCCCTACTACCCATACTGCCCATATTGCCCATATTGCCCGCGAAGGGAACTTGTGGGGTCATCTCGGGGTGCTGTATGTGCATGGATGGACGGTAGGTGGCGTTGAAAATACGCATTTGGCGTTCCATCTCTTCCAACCTTTCTCTTGTTCTTCTTTGCTCTTCATCCCGTATCCGAGCTTCTTCATCCCGCCTTCGAGCCTCGGCTTCACGTTCTTCCAATAGTTTCTCGAGGCGGGTAACCCGATCATCATATGCCGAATGAGAAGATGAGCTAGCTCCTTTGGTCTTCTCGAGGATCCGTACGCCTTCAGAACCCATAAACGGCACCCGACCCTTGTAAACTCCGGTTGCCGCCAAGATGGCTTCATCATCTTGATTTTCATCAAGTTCGTCATCAGAATCAGCTAGCTCATCAACTCTCTTCCCCCGCTCTTCCTCATATTTTTTCTACAAGTTCAAAATTTTATTATATAAGAGATCTAAAAAATCGAAATTTATTAAATTATGTTTCATTATTTACTTCAATTTCAGAAAGGCAGGGAGGCGGCATGGCACCCTTCTTAGTCCAGCAATGTGCCATGAGTTTCAATGGCGTGACCCGTTTTTTCACGGGTCCAGATCCTTCCTACACGGATTTCAAAGTTAATAAAAAAATATATATACATAATGGTATGGAATGGAAATAATTTTAACTAAATAGAGTTTACCAGATCTTTTTTATGTTGACTTTGGGGTTTGCGGCCCCCGTGCCATTGAACTTCCTTGGCTTTCTCGGAAGCCCGGTTTGCCTTGCCCATTTCACTTCTCAGCAAAAATGAGGCATCCGTAGCCCAGTGGCGGCAAAGCATCTCCCACACATCATCGCCAAGGAACTTTGGCTTTTTACCCGTAGACCGGGCGGTCCTAAAAGTGGGTCTCAACCACCCAGAAATCCTAGAATTGTATTCTTTGAGAATCGCTTGGTCTAGGGCAAAATGCCAACGATGGGAAGGCATTTGAAGTTCGAGAATCTCATGCAAGAAACCAAAAAAATTGGTTTCCGAGTTATCAGAACCGATGGTCGGGACACATAACCCGCTGTTCATTGTTGGTCGACCTTCTCCATATTCAACTGTGTGATACGTATAACCGTTTATCACATATGAATGCCAAACCTTTGCATAGGAAGAAGGGCCCCACGATAATGATACTAACAGAGGGTCGTTAATCCCACGGTACCTGATCTGCAAATTAAAACATGATAACATTAGGTAATGATTAAAAATTACTAGCTAATAGTATATATAATGTATTTATATATATATATATATATAATACCTGCTGTTGGTACCATAATGTAAAGTCAGAGTCCACCATTGCATCAATTGCATCATCAGGAAATGCTGATAAAGACGCTCTAAATTCACTGTGAATTGAACATAAAGATATTATTATAACACTCTAATTATTAAAAAAATATTAGCTATATTACAAATGTAACTACCAATTCAACTTACTTATAAAATGGTAAGATTTCTGGACAATTCATGAGGATGTAAGTATGTGCAATTTTCATTTCTCCGCCCACGATGTAACGGTAAGTCGCAGCTCCTTTACCTCTACCTGGGTAGTTGAAAATAGAAACTACTTTATCATATGAATCCTCGCCAATGTCATCGTTCCGAGCAGGTCTCTTTCTTTTACTGATTAATTCACGCTCAAAATAAAAAGATGAAAACGTTGAGGTTTCTTGTTGAATATATGCTTGACAAATTGAAGCCTCAATGTGTGCCTTGTTGGTCGCTTTCTTTTTCAAATCTCCCAGAAATCTGTCATGCAAAATAAAATTTGTAAACAAACAAATGTTCTTATTAAACAAATCATCGTTTATAAATGAAATTATGACTAACCTTTCAAATCTGTACATCCAACGATAGAAGACGGGCCCTCCATTCAAAGCCTCATACGGAAGATGTATTAGAAGATGTTCCATTACATCAAAAAATGATGGGGGCAGTATCTTTTCCAGATTACACATCAGAATAGGAACAGTGTCTTCTAGTCTCCTCAGGGATTCGGCATCCAAAACGGCGGAACATATCGACTGAAACAATTGATTGATTTCGGTAATACAGCCCCAGACGTCTGCAGGAAGCATCTCTTTCAGTGCAATCGGCAGAAGTCGTTGCATGATTACATGAGCATCATGAGTTTTCATGCTCGACGTCATTGTTTGTTTGTCCAGGTCCACGCATCTTGACAAGTTAGAACAATAGCCATCTGGAAAGTTCAGAGAAACAAGCCACTCTAATATTGATTCCCTTTGTGGGGATGTGAGTTGGTAGACTGCTCTTGGAATTTTTTTACCCACGTATTCTAGATCGACGGCGAGTTCGGGTCTGTCGCACCAAATTGTCATGTCTTTTCTAGATGCAAGACCATCTTTGGTTTTGTGGGTAAAATCCATAACCGTGTTAAATATATTGTCAAAGACGTTCTTCTCAACGTGCATGACATCTAAATTGTTACGAATGAGAAGGTCCTTCCAATACGGCAACTCCCAAAATATACTCCTCTTTGTCCACTTATGGGTATCACAATACCCATTTGGCTCCCCGTGGGGTTGCTGCACGGCCGTAGGAAAACGTCGAACCCGGTTAAAAACTTTTTCACCTGTAAGTCTCGGAGGAGGGGGATCTCGTACCACTCTTCCGGCAATAAAAGACTTCTTGCCCTTTCGATATCGATGGTTCATAGGCAGAAACTTGCGGTGACAATCAAAGTAACTTGGTTTCCCGCTAAATTTGAGCCAATTGGCCTCTGATTGATCCATACATATCGAACATCCCATAAGACCGTGTGTGCTCCATCCTGAAAGCATACCATAAGCAGGGAAGTCGCTAATGGTCCAAATGATGGCAGCTTTCATGATAAACATCTGATCTCTCGAAACATCATAAGTTGGTGTCCCAATGGCCCAAAGTTCTTTCATCTCCTCGATCAGGGGTTGGAGATAGATGTCTATCCTTTTTTTAGGATCCGAGGGACCTGGACAAATTAAAGTTAAAAAGATGAAATGACTTTTCATGCACATGTCGGGAGCAAGATTATAAGGAGTTAACATGACTGGCCAACATGAAAATTTCTTCCCAAACTTTCCAAAAGCAGCAAATCCGTCTGAACACAATCCCAGTCGCACATTCCGTGGCTCCATTGCAAACTGAGGATGACAACGGTCAAAGTGTCTCCAAGCTTCACAGTCGGAAGGGTGAGATATCAAACCCTCTTTGGTTTCGTGCTCAACATGCCACGTCATGTGTTTCGCAGTAGCATTTGAAGCATACATCCTCTGCAGGCGTGGAGCTAGAGGGAGGTAAAACAATTTAGACAATGCAGACCTTTTTCGTGGTTTTTTTCGTCTATGAGGAACATGCTTGTATCTCTCTCCACCACAGAACTTGCAGGTCTCAAGTTCCACATCATCCTTCCAGAACAACATACATCCTTCTGGGCACGCATCAATTTCTATACAAGGAAGCCCCAACTGAGACATTAATTGTTTCATTTTGTAATATGAATCAGGAAGATTATGGTCACGCGGTAACATTCCTCCAAATGACTGCAATAACCTAGACATGCAAGATTCAGGAAGATTGTATTCAGATTTAATGTTCATCAACTCTGTAACGGCGGATAGCTGAGAGTATCCCTCACAATCAGCATACAGAGGCTGATCAGCAGCTTTTAAAACATCTTGAAATCTTTCAGCTAAGTCTTCAATATGAGGAACATGAGAATTCGGATACTCATCCGCAGCAGACTGATAAAAGGTCTGATCTTCATCCGCATCGGGTTGATACGAGGTCGAAGCTTCGGGAAGATCGTTAAATGGCTGTGGTGGGTTAAACTGCATCGTTGAAGCACCGTATACATCATATGCCATTCTTTGATCCCACGTCATTTGATCATAGTCTCCCCATCCACTCATCTCGGTAGGGACGTTACGAGATGAACCCACTGTTTGCGGTAAAAGTGATGGATCGAAAGGTTCGCCATGAGAAGTCCAATTATAATAATTGGCAACGAAACCTTTTTCGTACAAATCCCACACAACTTGGTCGACATCTTTAAATTGAAGATTTTTACACTTAGTACATGGACATCTGATTTTATCTCCATCCATATAATTCTTCTGTTCTTGTGCAAATTTAATAAAATCTTCAACACCATTCAAAAATTCACTGCGTATTCCATAGTTATCGCGATGTTTTTGGTACATCCAACTTCTGTTTTGTCTATACATTATGCCTGTATATATATTATAATCAAAATAATATATAAGTACATTAATATTATTAATTAACTAAAAGCAGTACATTATTTAATTTGTGGCATTAATAATTTGAATTAACCAACTTTAATTTGTGACATTAACTAAAAGCGTTGATTTACTAATATTTAACTAATAGTAATATGTTAATGGCATTAATCGTTTTAATTATTAACTACTAAAGTTTGAATCCTAACTGAAATCACTACAAATCCTAAATTATGCATTAACAATAATTAACTAATAAACAAATTAAACCTAATCATCATCATTGATCAATTAATTAACTAATATTTAAATCTAACTAATATTATCAACTCAAATTCCTCAATGTTTTAACTTAATTAATTAGTTAATTAATTTACATTTAACTAATATTATTGTTAAATATTATCTCATTAATAATTCACAATAATAATTCACAATAATAATTCACAATAATAATTCACACTAAACTAAATAAAAATAAAGTTTCAACCCGGCCTAGCTATATATATTATGCATCCCATTAACAATAATTAACTAATTTAACTTATTAATTAGTTAATTTCCATTTAACTAATATTGTTAAATATCATTAATTCACAATAATATATAATTCACACTTAACTAATAAAGTTTGAATCCTAACTTAAATCACTACAAATCCTAAATTATGCATTAACAATAATTAACTAATTAATAAACAAATTAAACCTAATCATCATCATTGATCAATTGACTAATATTTAAATCTAACTAATATTATCAACTCATCAAATTCTAAACCCATTTCCTCAATGTTTTAACTTAATTAATTAGTTAATTTCCATTTAACTAATATTGTGAATTATTATTGTGAATTCACAAAAATAATTCACAATAATAATTCACACTAAACTAAATAAAAATAAAGTTTCAACCCTAGCTATATATATTATGCATCCCATTAACAATAATTAACTAACTTAACTTATTAATTAGTTAATTTCCATTTAACTAATATTGTTAAATATAATTAATTCACAATAATATATAATTCACACTTAACTAATAAAGTTTGAATCCTAACTTAAATCACTACAAATCCTAAATTATGCATTAACAATAATTAACTAATTAATAAACAAATTAAACCTAATCATGCATTATCATCATTGATCAATTAACTAATATTTAAATCTAACTAATATTATCAACTCATCAAATTCTAAACCCATTTCCTCAATGTTTTAACTTAATTAATTAGTTAATTAATTTACATTTAACTAATATTATTGTTAAATATTATCTCATTAATAATTCACAATAATAATTCACACTAAACTAAATAATAATAAAGTTTCAATCCTAGCTAGCTATATTAATTATGCATCCCATTAACAATAATTGCTAATAAATAATAATTGGTGATAATTAATAACCTAATAATTAAGCTAGCTAACTAATTAATTAAATCACTACAAGTCACTAATTAATTAATCTATAATAAGCTAGCTAATACTTAAATCATCACTACACATCCTAAATTATTATGCATTAATAATAACAATAATTTAACTAATTAATATTTATATTTAAATTTAACTAATTAAATTACGTTAATAGTTTAATAATATATTGTTAATAATATGAAAATTAACATGACCTCACTAAATTACGTTAATAGTTTAAATAAATGAACAATAACTAACCTCACTAATTAATTATTAAGCTAATAATTAATTATTATATAAAGAAAAAATAATCCTAACCTCACTAATAATAATTAATTAATTAAGCTAATAATTAATTTATCACACAATTAAAAGAAATTAATTAAAATGACATACCTTATCAGCATAAACTCGGAAAATGATGAACTGACGGATTACATCATTCAATCTTTAAACCGATACTACATCACTCGAATCTACGAATTTTTGAACTGATTGTTATTCTTGCAATTGTAATGGACGATGGAGTTGGGTTATATAAAAAAATTTGTCACGGATTTGTCACGGATTTATCCGTGACAAATCTTTTTCTGTACCGCATTATTAAAGGTTACCGCTGGAAAATCAATAATTGAGTTTTTTTGAAATTTGTCACGGATTTGTCACGGATGTATCCGTGACAAATCTTTTTCCATACCGTATTATTAAAGGTTACCGCTGGAAAATCAATAATTGAGTTTTTTGAAATTTGTCACGGATTTGTCACGGATTTATCCGTGACAAATCTTTTTCTGTACCGCATTATTAAAGGTTACCGCTGGAAAATCAATAATTGAGTTTTTTTGAAATTTGTCACGGATTTGTGACGGATGTATCCGTGACAAATCTTTTCCCATACCGTATTATTAAAGGTTACCGCTGGAAAATCAATAATTGAGTTTTTTGAAATTTGTCACGGATTTGTCACGGATTTATCCGTGACAAATCTTTTTCTGTACCGCATTATTAAAGGTTACCGCTGGAAAATCAATAATTGAGTTTTTTTTGAAATTTGTCACGGATTTGTCACGGATGTATCCGTGACAAATCTTTTCCCATACCGTATTATTAAAGGTTACCGCTGGAAAATCAATAATTGAGTTTTTTGGTTTCGTGCTCAACATGCCACGTCATGTGTTTCGCAGTAGCATTTGAAGCATACATCCTCTGCAGGCGTGGAGCTAGAGGGAGGTAAAACAATTTAGACAATGCAGACCTTTTTCGTGGTTTTTTTCGTCTATGAGGAACAGGCTTGTATCTCTCTCCACCACAGAACTTGCAGGTCTCAAGTGCCACATCATCCTTCCAGAACAACATACATCCTTCTGGGCACGCATCAATTTCTATACAAGGAAGCCCCAACTGAGACATTAATTGTTTCATTTTGTAATATGAATCAGGAAGATTATGGTCACGCGGTAACATTCCTCCAAATGACTGCAATAACCTAGACATGCAAGATTCAGGAAGATTGTATTCAGATTTAATGTTCATCAACTCTGTAATGGCGGATAGCTGAGAGTATCCCTCACAATCAGCATACAGAGGCTGATCAGCAGCTTTTAAAACATCTTGAAATCTTTCAGCTAAGTCTTCAATATGAGGAACATGAGAATTCGGATACTCATCCGCAGCAGGCTGATAAAAGGTCTGATCTTCATCCGCATCGGGTTGATACGAGGTCGAAGCTTCGGGAAGATCGTTAAATGGCTGTGGTGGGTTAAACTGCATCGTTGAAGCACCGTATACATCATATGCCATTCTTTGATCCCACGTCATTTGATCATAGTCTCCCCATCCACTCATCTCGGTAGGGACGTTACGAGATGAACCCACTATTTGCGGTAAAAGTGATGGATCGAAAGGTTCGCCATGAGAAGTCCAATTATAATAATTGGCAACGAAACCTTTTTCGTTCAAATCCCACACAACTTGGTCGACATCTTTAAATTGAAGATTTTTACACTTTGTACATGGACATCTGATTTTATCTCCATCCATATAATTCTTCTGTTCTTGTGCAAATTTAATAAAATCTTCATCACCATTCAAAAATTCACTGTGTATTCCATAGTTATCGCGATGTTTTTGGTACATCCAACTTCTGTTTTGTCTATACATTATGCCTGTATATATATTATAATCAAAATAATATATAAGTACATTAATATTATTAATTAACTAAAAGCAGTACATTATTTAATTTGTGGCATTAATAATTTGAATTAACCAACTTTAATTTGTGACATTAACTAAAAGCGTTGATTTACTAATATTTAACTAATAGTAATATGTTAATGGCATTAATCGTTTTAATTATTAACTACTAAAGTTTGAATCCTAACTGAAATCACTACAAATCCTAAATTATGCATTAACAATAATTAACTAATAAACAAATTAAACCTAATCATCATCATTGATCAATTAATTAACTAATATTTAAATCTAACTAATATTATCAACTCAAATTCCTCAATGTTTTAACTTAATTAATTAGTTAATTAATTTACATTTAACTAATATTATTGTTAAATATTATCTCATTAATAATTCACAATAATAATTCACAATAATAATTCACACTAAACTAAATAAAAATAAAGTTTCAACCCGGCCTAGCTATATATATTATGCATCCCATTAAAAATAATTAACTAATTTAACTTATTAATTAGTTAATTTCCATTTAACTAATATTGTTAAATATCATTAATTCACAATAATATATAATTCACACTTAACTAATAAAGTTTGAATCCTAACTTAAATCACTACAAATCCTAAATTATGCATTAACAATAATTAACTAATTAATAAACAAATTAAACCTAATCATCATCATTGATCAATTGACTAATATTTAAATCTAACTAATATTATCAACTCATCAAATTCTAAACCCATTTCCTCAATGTTTTAACTTAATTAATTAGTTAATTAATTTACATTTAACTAATATTATTGTTAAATATTATCTCATTAATAATTCACAATAATAATTCACACTAAACTAAATAATAATAAAGTTTCAATCCTAGCTAGCTATATTAATTATGCATCCCATTAACAATAATTGCTAATAAATAATAATTGGTGATAATTAATAACCTAATAATTAAGCTAGCTAACTAATTAATTAAATCACTACAAGTCACTAATTAATTAATCTATAATAAGCTAGCTAATACTTAAATCATCACTACACATCCTAAATTATTATGCATTAATAATAACAATAATTTAACTAATTAATATTTATATTTAAATTTAACTAATTAAATTACGTTAATAGTTTAATAATATATTGTTAATAATATGAAAATTAACATGACCTCACTAAATTACGTTAATAGTTTAAATAAATGAACAATAATTAACCTCACTAATTAATTATTAAGCTAATAATTAATTATTATTATATAAAGAAAAAAGAATCCTAACCTCACTAATAATAATTAATTAATTAAGCTAATAATTAATTTATCACACAATTAAAAGAAATTAATTAAAATGACATACCTTATCAGCTAAACTCGGAAAATGATGAACTGACGGATTACATCATTCAATCTTTAAACCGATACTACATCACTCGAATCTACGAATTTTTGAACTGATTGTTGTTCTTGCAATTGTAATGGACGATGGAGTTGGGTTATATAAAAAAATTTGTCACGGATTTGTCACGGATTTATCCGTGACAAATCTTTTTCTGTACCGCATTATTAAAGGTTACCGCTGGAAAATCAATAATTGAGTTTTTTTGAAATTTGTCACGGATTTGTCACGGATGTATCCGTGACAAATCTTTTTCCATACCGTATTATTAAAGGTTACCGCTGGAAAATCAATAATTGAGTTTTTTGAAATTTGTCACGGATTTGTCACGGATTTATCCGTGACAAATCTTTTTCTGTACCGCATTATTAAAGGTTACCGCTGGAAAATCAATAATTGAGTTTTTTTGAAATTTGTCATGGATTTGTCACGGATGTATCCGTGACAAATCTTTTCCCATACCGTATTATTAAAGGTTACCGCTGGAAAATCAATAATTGAGTTTTTTGAAATTTGTCACGGATTTGTCACGGATCTGTCCGTGACAAATGCCCGGAAGCAAAAAAGTATTCACCGGAGTAAAAAACCGGTCAGCATAAACTCGGAAAATGATGAACTGACGGATTACATCATTCAATCTTTAAACCGATACTACATCACTCGAATCTACGAATTTTTGAACTGATTGTTGTTCTTACAATTGTAATGGACGATGGAGTTGGGTTATATAAAAAAATTTGTCACGGATTTTGTCACGGATAAATCCGTGACAAATAATTTTCGTGACAAATCCCAGAATTCCGTGACCAAATCCGTGACAAAATATTGTCACGGATTTTGTCACGGATAAATCCGTGACAAATAATTTTCGTGACAAATCCCAGAATTCCGTGACAAAGCCCGTGACAAATTTGTCACGGCCGGTATCCGTGACAAAAATCCGTGACAAACGGCGTGTTTTTTTGTAGTGTCATTCAGTTGAGTTTGGTTCAGATTCGTTATTTTTTAATAATATATGAAGATTTTATTGATTTTATTTAATTCAGTTTGATTTTGTTCAGTTTTTATCGGTTTGATTCAATTCGATTTAACACGGTTTGATAGAAATTACTAAACTCAAACCAAATTGCATATGATCCGGTTTCAATTCGGTTTAATTCGATTTGATACGGTTCAGTTAAATCAAACGAATTTGCTCATCCCTATCCTAATTGGTGTGCCAAAGCTTTCTCAATATGCTAACAGGGCTAATATTATTGCACTAAAATTCAACTTTAAACAAGTGCAACAATTTAGTGATATGTTAGCTAGTGCAACGTCCAATTATTTTACTTTACTTATTATTCAATCACGATCACTGTCGTATCAATTACACAATTATCCGTTTGATATTTTTAAGTATTTAAAATGATTTTAAATCTATAAGTCAAGGGAAAATCTTCAATTTGATTGAAGACATCTTAACGAAGATATGCAGGAAGCTTCACGTCGTCAAGGCGTCACGCTAGCTAATCACTATACGGGTTTGATAGACAAAACTACATTATTTATGTGGAGTCGGTATATATATGTATCATATGTAAGTACTTTGTTAATTTATATGGAGCATATATATATATACACAATTTAGATAAAATGAGAACAATATTTAAGAAAGGAAATGAGAATGAGTGTGACGGAGTAGATTTTAAAATTCTGTATGAATGTATGATTTTAAGTAGAAATATCGTCATATCTTGCACTGCCATGAATAGGAAATTAAGATGGGATGATATTTTTACCAAAAAAATCATTTTCTACTAATTTGAATTATGCATTATGGCACCTTTAACATATGCAGACTGCTAGTGGGCATGATATATACATGCACTGATGCATGGTTGTTTAGAATATATAAAAGTGAAGTGAAAAGTGTATCCAAAAACGTGTGCGTATTAGCAGTATTTTGACACCCACCGTTTACATGAGAGTTGGGGGTGGACAACAATTCCGGTCTGGTTATCTCATTCTCATATATCCCAAAATCGTACATTTGAGACGTAACCATGGTTTTGCCCCGCACTGGTCCTGTATCGGTTTAATTCGTTTAAACCTAGACATGACTCGGAGATGAGAAGGTTATCCCGAACCGTCTCATTGTCTCATTTGTAAAAACTATATATATAGTGTTTTAATTTAGCATGTGACTAGGTGGTACTGCCAACGTACTCAAAAAATAAATGATACGAGTAATATGTGTTTAGTTTTTCAAGCTCAATTTTTAAGTTAAAAATGATACTTAGCATAAATACATACTAACTTAGGTTTTTATCTCACTTTATATATTAACATTTGAGTATCTCATGACTGGAACACATAATTTTGAATTAATAATTAATTCATTTTTGCTTTGTTTTAAATTTTAGTTTCAATTTTTGCTAAACCTGATTAAAATGTAATAGCTTTAGGTTTTCCTAAATAGATGACTTGTGATGAATACCAGTTGACTTTTAAAATGTGCATATTTGGGTAATTACAAATGATGATTTTTTGTATATACTGAATCATCCGGCCGGCCTGGTCCTAAACAGGGCGGTTACCCCGTGGTTCTACATGTTATCCGTTGAGGTGGTTAAGATTTGGGAAAAATTACCCATTGAGTATTAGGATGGTTATGGGACAGGGGAATTGCCAAACAGAACAGGTACCATTATATTATATGTAAAACTCTCCCGATTCGCGCCCCATTATGATCCCTAACTCCAATCCCGAATCGCCCCGACCCGAGATTACAGCACTCGTTCTCATCACGGTTTGAAAAGTTGACTTTGGGAGTTTATTTTTTTATTTTGTTGTGTTGGGACGAGCGAAGCATCAGATTCGACCTAGCTGGATTGCTGGTGACCTTTGGTCTGCCATGACTATGACAGCAATTCTTTGAATGCACGATCATAGATCACACAGCTACGAATTACCACATCATTATAATTATTGTACCAATGATTTTTGTAAAAAAAAAAAGGATGTCATCTCATTCGTGAGGTCTCCCAACCTCGATCGGACGGTATGTTGGAAAGATGTAAATTGGACTACAATCTCAATTTTACAGATAGAGAGTGAGGCTCTATCCCCGGTACTTGCAGAGGCCCTATGCATTTTTAGCATAGTAACTCATCATCGCAGTTGTCGGGATTCGAACTTGAGACCTAACCCTTGTGGAACTCTCTTGTTAACAGTTAAGCTACGCCCACCGGTTTGTACCAAATGTTGGGTGGGAAAAACGAGTTATTCTAAGTGTACCAAAAAATGTACACTCATTGTATGAAAAAAAGGACACACGTTAGTATTTACTTGTTTTTCCGAAATTTAGTCAAGTTTAATTGGCATGAAAAATAATAAAATAAAAACATTATGATTGAAATTTGTATAGTGTAGAGATAATTAAGTGGAACAATAAAATGATTACTTAAAAAGAAAATGGCAAAATTACTGGGACAAAAGAAAAAAGAAAATCTATAAATTTTAAGGGACATATGAAGTATATAATATGGAGTAATTCATGATTTTTTCTAAGAGGATGTTTGGAACTAATTTTGCTTCCGTTTCTTTTTTAAAGCAAAATCAGAATCAGTTCAGAAGCTGGCCCCCAGCTAGCTTCTAAAAAACTTATTCCACGGGTACATTAGAGTACCAGAATCACTTCTTTACTTTCACTCAAACACTCCAACTTGTGCTTCTATTCGTTGAAAGAGAAGAAGCAGTTTTAAAAATTAGATCCAAACACCCCCAAATTAGTTGACTGTGGAACAATCTATTACTTTCTTTGTCGATGAAATCTTTGTCCGATTTTACTTTTTTCCGTCAGTACTGCTAAGTTTGTCACATACTTTATTTGATAAAAATTCAATGATTAGAATCATTCATATATTAATTTATTTACACTGTCAATTTATTATCAAGCACACGATTTAATTTTGTTAATAACTGCATCATTATGTTTAGTCTCATTAATGTTAGGAGGCAAAAGTAACGATATTTACTAAAAACTACCTCTTTAAGTGTTTTGATGTTTATAGTTTTTGATGTTTTGTTGTGTTGCATCTCATATCAATACCCTAACTACATCAAATGACACAATCTTCGATAGGTTTCGATGATATCACATCCAGTACCCACCTCTAAATCTTATTCCATGTTGAGGTCGGATTAGTCAAAAAAAAAATGCGACTCTTATTTTCCAGTAAACAAAAACGTTTATTTGCCTATTTATGTGTCCTATTATCTTTATCACATCTTTCTTAATTTGTTCATCCTGTCTATTTAATACCATATTTGATAATCATATATAGTTAAAACCAATAACAATTACATATATAGTTAGGTTTACCTTAATATTCATACAACTTCTTCATGTCTTGATCTTAATGGGGTCTGATATAAGTTGCTTCGATCCACACTCTAGAGGATGGGTGGATATCCAATTCAAATTTGAAGATGATCGGGCAAAAGTTTACAGGGAGGTGCCTTATTATAATGTTTTATGCATGAAAATGATATGGAGTATGTGAGAGGTTTTAGATTTGACGATGAGGAATTCCCCATTTAGTAAAATTTCATGGGCTACGCATAGGCTACTGGAGTTATAAGGACTGAGGACATCATCACTAAGGTCAATTCTAAACGTGGAGTTCTCATTTGCCTAGAAAGGGTGAGTAATGAGAGAAGTAGATTGACTTATGGGGCCTGTTTGGTTTGGGGTAATCTAACATGAAGGCTGGAATGTGATACATGGTATATCAGATGCTCATGTTTGGTTCACAGGTTTGACAAAATTCGGAAAAGTTACATTCCCGGGAATGTAATATGGAGGAGAATCTTATAACCATCCATGCCTTAGGTTATCTGACATTCTCGGGGATGGTCTAGATTTCTTCCGAAAATACCCTCAATTAATTATCTCTTTTTATTTAATTTCTTTATATAGTGCGATTTTATAAAACTTTTAATATAGTTTCTAAATATGTAAATTTTATTTACTAAAAAATAATCTTATTATTGAAAGAGATCAGTTAATTTTATGATCAGTGATGGAGTATATGGCCCGGGAACCCCCGGCCCACAGACTCCTACTACTCCTTTAGAGGCCCAACAGGCCCAAAAGGTCCAACAGGCCCAAATCACAGTGCCCAGAGTACCAAGCAGCCCACACTACGCGCCAGGGGTGCCTTCGGCCCCCTGGCCGAAGGCTCTAAACTCTCGCAGAATGGGTTTCTCAAGCAAATTAAGAAACTCGGAGAAAAACGGCGAAAACAGTAGCCCTCGGCACTATGAGCCCTCGGCACCAGGGTGCCATCGGTTGGAGGAGCCCTCGGCCACTGCTCTATGGCCGAAGGCATCTCACTCGACAAGATATCCGCCTCACATGCGTACAGATCACCGTACCCCGCACAGACGTCCCATCCAACAGCCGCATTAAATGCGGCCACATGCGGCTGCCAGCGCCAACCAGTTGAGGTGACCCCTCGGCCAATGAGCGCTTGACACGTGTCCCTGCCCGGCATTTATTGCTACTATAAATAGCACCCCATTTCCCCATTTGTAACCACGTTGAAAACGGCATTCATACTGAATACACTCTCTCTCTACTTTTACTTACTTGCTCTGACTTCTCTCTAAGTTATTCCCCGTAATAACCCTTCAGATATATACCCCCGGGTAGACTATCCATCATTTGGTGCTCTCGTTGAGAGCTCGAACAATCGAGTAAGAAACCCTCCCCCTCGACCAAACACAAAACACTAGCCCTCTATCAAAATGGTGAGAACAACACGTGCCAACTCAAAGAACGTAGAAGACAAGAACCTGGCCCTCGGCGACGTCAACGCCCCCGAAGCCTCTCACAGGGCTCCCGAGGGCGGTGTCATCGCCGGGCTGGAACAGGCGGCTGTCGACCTACGCCTTCAGATCCAATAAAATGCCCCCGATGCCCGCCTCGGCATCGAGGCCAAGAAGAAAAACCGGAGCGATGACCAAGTCAGCCCTCCGGTTCTCACCATCGACGTGCAATCGGCGCTCTCCGCCTTCATCCAAACGCTCACCCAGAACCCGGGTGCTTTCGGCACCCTGGCTCCAGCTCACCCTCAGGTTGGGGAAAACATCATACTTCCCCCTCTGCCACACCCCTTCGGAAATCCCACCCCTCGGGTGAGGAACGACGAGGGTGTGGTGGCCCAAGATACGTCCTCCCAGGAAGTTCAGTCCCGGGACCGCCATAATGACAACAGGGAAAGGCCTCGTACTTCCGCCTTCAACCGGCTCGGAGGAGGGCCAGACCGCCGAGGGGTCCAAGACCGCCTCGGGGGGAAAGTACTCCAAAGGCCCCAGGAAAGCGGGGGATCTGTTTCGAGGGCAGACGAGGAGCGTCCCCCTCGGGACAAAGGCAAGGCACCCCTTCATGCCGATGACGCTCGCCACCAGATCTACCAGGCCCACTGGGCCCGGGTTCGTTCGCAGGGGGCGGAGACCCTCCCGAAGGATCCCCGGGACGAGATTATTGCGGCCCTCCAACGCCGGCTAGACGAGATGGAGTCCAACAAAGCTCACGCCGCCACCTCCACCCCTCATTCAGATCTCAAATACGAGGCCATGATGGCCAAAATGGAGGAGTTACAAAAGAAGGTGGCCGAGGGCTCCGGAGAACCCGTCATCCAGCTCCGGACTCGGACGCCATTTACCCCAAGGGTATTGGCGGCCCGGATCCCGGAGAAATACCGAGGGCAACACATACAGCCCTACAACGGGAAAACGGACCCCCATGAACATTACAGCAAGTACTAGAACAGCATGATGATGGAAGGGGCGTCGGACGAATATTTGTGTCGTTGGTTTCTCTCCACCTTAGAGGGGCCGGCATACGAATGGTTCAACAGGCTGCCCGAGGGCTGTATTGATTCATGGCAAGAACTCGCCCAGCGATTCTTGACACAATTTGCCGGGAGGCGTCGCACAAGGAAGCACTTCTCCCACCTCCTAACAATACGCCAGAAAAGGGATGAGACCCTTCGGGACTTCCTAGAGCGCTGGAGGACGGAGGCCGACAAGGTCGACGGTGCTGATGACGGGACCCTCCTGGCCCTCCTACAAACCGTCCTCCGCACCGGCAACTTTTCAAGGAGCCTCATCATTGAACCCCCCCGCGACTACATAAGGGCTTTGCAGCGGGGGGACCGATATGCTGAGGCCGAGGAGGTGGAGAAGTATCACCAGTTTCCGGACCAGCAGCCCCCGAGGGCTGACAACAAGCATAACCGAGGGCCGGGGGCTCCTCCAAATCACCCCAAGACTTCGGGACCCTCTGATGACCGCCCTCGGCAAGGCCAAGCCAAGCCCGGGGGAGGTTATACGAGCAACCCTAAGACTTGGGCACAGCCCATTCTCCTGGACCGCCCTCGGACACCACTGACGCACCCCGTCAGCATCATCCTCGATTTTGCCGAGGAGAGGGGCCTCGTTGAGCGCGACTCTCGCGCTCCCCCGGAGGTACACGCTATCAACCCTCAGTTCCCCTACTGTCGCTTCCATCAGCACCAGGGGCACAGGACCGATGACTGCCATCAGCTAAAGACGGCCATCGAGAGGTTAATACAAGCAGGGCACCTGTCCCAATTTGTTCAGAGCCCTCGGCAGGAGGGACCTTCTCATCAGGGGCCTCCCCGAGGGCACCACACGAAGGTAAATGCTTGGGTAAACCCGAATACCATCCCCCTCGGCAAGAAGAGGGAGATTGGAAACTTGGAAGAAGAGGAGGAGGAATACCCCCACTACCAGGAGAAAAAACGCCACATCCTCATGATCACCGGTGGCAATACAGGGGGCGATTCCACCAGCCAACGAAAGAAGTGGGCTCAATCGCTTTACGTGGGGGAAGTCACTCATATGCCCCCAGTAAAGCGACTGAGGGAGGAACCCATCACCTTCACCAACGCAGATCTCCCTCCTACTTCTTCTCCTCACAGGGATGCCTTGGTGATTCGGACGGAGATAAACGACACCATCATTCACCGAACTTACATTGACACGGGCAGCTCCGTCAATGTAATGTACCTCAGCACCTTCAGAGAGCTGCATCTGGAGAGGGGGTCCCTTCGGCCCATTAAGACCCCTCTTGCCGGCTTCACCAGCGATACTATTGATTCCGAGGGGGTAATAACCCTCCCGGTGATCTTCGGCGACGGGCTCCATAGAGCCCAGCTCGAAGTGGAGTTCGTCGTCGTCAACATTGACTGCGCCCACAACATCATCCTCGGCCGGCCAGCCCTCGAGGACCTCGAAGCCATCATCTCCATGAGGCACCTCTGCCTCAAGTTCCCCGCCGAGGGGGGCATTGGCTACTCCCGGGGGAACCAGAAAATTGCCCGCGCCTGTTATCTTCAGGTCACTAAGAAGGTAAGCAAGACGGAATTCCGTGTTGACACCATCACCGGAACCGTCGACCAAGAGGAAAGAAGGCCGAGGGCTGAACCGGCCGAGGACGTAGAAGACTTCGCGCTCGATCCGGCCCAGCCGGAGAGAGTCGTGAAGATTGGAGCCCAGCTCCCAGAAGATTTGAAGACCGGTATCACCGACGCCCTCCGCGCCTACTCCACTGTCTTTGCATGGGGGCCGGAGGACATGCCGGGAATCAGCCGAAGGGTTATCATCCACCGCCTCTCGGTGGACCCTTCGGCAAAGGCAGTGCAACAACGAAGAAGGCCCCTCTCCGCCGAGAGAAGGGAATTTGTGAAGAAGGAGGTCGCCATGCTCCTCTCAATTAAGCACATCAAGGAGGTGAAATACCCCTACCTTCCGCATGTGCGTGGACTACACCGATCTCAACAAAGCATGCCCTATGGATCCATTCCCTCTACCAAACATTGATCAATTGGTGGATGAGACCGCAGGGTGTGAGATCATGTCCTTCCTCGATGCCTTCCGAGGGTACCATCAAATTTTCATGCACGAGGAGGACGCCGAAAAAACTGCCTTCATGACTCCCGAGGGCATCTTCTGCTACCTAGTGATGGCCTTCGGCCTAAAGAACTCGGGGGCCACTTACACCCGGATGGTGGCCCGGGCCTTTCAAGCCGTCCCAAGGGAAGATCTACACTTGGAATATTTTCTAAGTCCTACATATTTTCCCCCCGGTCAACTACTCTTACATCAAGAAGGGATGCCATCTCCCGAAGGCTCCCAGGGGAAAAACTGCACTTAGAAATCTTTCTAAGTCCTACATATTTCACCCTCAACTTATGAAGGGACCCAATAGCCGAAGGCTACCTATCAATCGAGGGCTACAATACACAAGGAATCAACACTGAAGAGAATTTTCTAAGTCCTAAAGAATTGGCCCCCGACCTAATCAATATTTCAGTTGGGGCTCCACAGTAGCCGAAAGCTACATGGCATGCTACACTTGCAAAAATTTTCTAAGTCCTGAACATTGGGCCCTCGGTCTAAGATTCACACATCAGGAAGGGATCCCATTTCCCGAAGGCTCACAAGGGAAAATCTACACTTAGAAATTTTTCTAAGTCCTAGGAATTGGGTTACTACAAACACCCGAAGGCTCACAAGGGAAAATCTACACTTAGAAATTTTTCTAAGTCCTAGGAATTGGGTTACTACAAACACCCGAAGGCCCCATGCTGTGCTACACTTAGAAAAATTTTCTAAGTCCTAATTATGGCTGAACCCTCGGTTGTATGTCCAGCAGAGGATGCCCAACTACCGAAGGCTTCCAAGGGCTAGCTACAATCAGAAAATACTCTAAGTCCTAAAACATACATTCAAAGGAGCGAAGGCATACATTCAAAAATACCGAAGGCATACATTCAAGAGGGAAGGAATTAGAAAAAAGAGGCCATAGATACAAAGCCCGAAGGCATTCATTCATTCATCACAACAAGGAGTAAATGTAGTTATTACAATGTTAGGCCGAGGCCGAAAACGTGCTAATGTGGCTATTACAAAATTGTTCAAAGTACAGAGTACATATCAAATAATGTCATTCCCGGGGGCCGCCTCCCCCGATGGCTTCGAGGTGACTTCTACATCGGCCTCAGGATCGTCGCCCTCGGCTTCCCTCCGGAGCTCGGAATCCTCTAGGTCTGGCCTCTCGACATCAGGGGGGAGAGGAACACGGATGTCTGGCTGCAGGGGGGAGCCCGTACGCCGCCGGGTCAAAGTCCTTCGGCTCAATCTTCAGATGGCGGGCCATCCTCCGGTAGATGAGGGCTTGAGTGAAGAACTCACCCCCATCATAATACTGCTTACCCTTCCGGGCCATCCACTCCTCCCCCGGGCCCTCGGACCACTCATCAACCGAGGCCTCAACAACCGAGGACAGCCATGCCTTGTGCCCCTCGGTCTTCCACCCCCCGTCCAGGAACCCGGAGATGGCCTCCTCCCGGGCTGTGGCGACAGCCTTCGCCTTGATGGCCTCGGCCTCCTCGGCTGCTCTCCTTGCGGCCTCCGCAGCGGCCGCCTCAGCTTCTGCCTTCTCCTCCCTGAGCCTCCCGGCCTCCGCTTTCGCAAGCTGGAGGTCCTCTTCAAGCTGGGCCATCAGCTTCGTGGCCTGGGAGTCCCTAAGGATCAGCTCCTTCATCTTGGCGTCTTGCCCAGCTTTGTGGAGGCACCATTCCTCTAGCCGTCGGAACTGCTCCCCGAGGGCAACGCAAGTCTGCAAAGATAAACGAGTTGTCAGGGCCGAACGTGATTTCTTAGTTCAAAGTGGGAAACAGAAAGGCAAACTATAGTGAATTCACCGTGAGGGAAGACCGGAGGATCCTGTCTTCAAGGGCTTGATCATCATCGGCCCCGAGAGCTGCCCTGTCGATATCGAGGGTTATACCTCTCAGGAGCGCCCTCGGGTCAGCCGTGCCATTCAACACGGCCGTGCCAGCCGGAAGGGAGAGCGTGAGGACCTCGAGAGATGGCTCCCGGACACCCCTCGGCACCTGCGCCATCGGCATCTCCGGAGGGTCATCTACAATCACCACCGGGGGGTCATCCTTCGCGGCGTCCCCCTTCTTCAACTTTTTGGGGGCTTGGGGGGGGGGGGGGGGCTCCTTTGCCGACGGCTTTCCCTTTGCCGCAGCAGCATCGCCCTCGGGCTTTTTGGGAGGCGCACCGACGGGCTTTTGGCCACCAGCGTCCGGCCCCTTCGGATCCTTGGCCGGTTTATTCTTGAGTCGGGCGAGGCCTTTGACGTTCATCATGCTTACTGGAACACCTGCAAAAAAAATGAGGGGTTAGGATCGAGGGGTCACTACTAAGTGGCATAAAGAATTAACAGAGAAAATGAACAAACGTGCTAAGATATGAGGGTGAGAATGCCCTCAGCTACTACCTCCGGAGGCTCCCTCAAACACTGGGAACTTCTCATCAGTTTCCCCCAGGAACCGGTACCGCCGGAACCCGAGGGTGTAGAGATCTGCTTCTTTGGTGCAATCCTTGATGGAGATATTCTTGTCCCGGCCCTCCGGGATCATGGCCAGAATCCTGCCATCTTTTTCGAGGGCGGCGCTCCTCCTCTTCTCGTGCCTCCTGAAGCGGTCACGCAGCTCCCTCGGGAAGGGGCTCTCGGCTAGCTTCACATAGCACCACCGGTCCTTCCACCCCTTGTTCGAGGAGGGCGCCTCAGTGAAGAGTTTGAACACGGACACCTGCTGCAGATTGGCGAATCCCTCGGCATTCGCGTGCCCCCCCCCCCCCCCGGCACAGGTTGAAGCTCTGGAAGAAGAGGTCCAGGCTAGGCGTCACCCCCGGGACTTGCAAAGCTGAATGAAGCCAGTGATATAAGAATGGCTGTTCGGGGTCAGTTGGCAGGGAACCAGACCCACGAACCGAAGATACTCCCAGAGGAAGGGGTGCAGGGGGAAGCGGAGCCCCATGGATACTGAGAGAACGTGCACCGCAATACAGCCCTCGGGAGCCCGGGAGAGGACGTCATCCGGACCCGGTGTCACCACGATGGCCGAGGGGCCCACGTGAAGCTGGGTGACATAGATGTCCGCCGCATCAACCTTCGACTTGATCTCCAATGCGGCGGTGTTGAGATAGGAGTACCCCTCGGGCATATCGAGGGGCTTCCCTTGATCTGATACGCTGCCCTTCTTCTTGGGAACAACAGCCTTGGCCTTCTTCTTTTCGGGGGCCACCCGGATGGGGACCGCATTCAGCGGCCGAGAGGTGCTGGCCTCCCCGGCACCCCGAGGGGGGAGCACAACAACGGTGACCCTCTCGCTTTCTCTTTGTGCCTCCTCTTCAGCTGCTTGCCAGGCGAGGGCCAACTCTTCGTCCTCACATTCTTGCTCAAAGCCCTCGGCTTCCGCCTCAGCTACGAGGGCTTTCTGCAACTCCAGGGCAACGACGGCATCCTGTCCCACCGAAGACTCTGCACCTGAGGACTCCACGTCCGAGAGGACTTCGTCCTCCACCGAAGGCGCCCCCGAGATATCTTGAGAATCACTCTGGGACGACATGCTGACTCTAGTTCGAAGGCTCGTAGACGCTAATGTTTTCTAAATTTTCTATCTCCTAACCTAAGGGCACAGTACAGGTAGCTAAGAGGTGAAGGGAAAGCGGGCACTGACCTTGAAAGCAGAAGTTTTGACCGAAGGCCTGAGTTTCTCTCACTAGAATTTTGGGCAGAGCTTCGCTAAGACAAACGATCGCACAAGGGGAAATGGCTCTGGCCTTGGGGTACTTATAGGCGCTGGAATCCGGGCTTGGGCCCGGAAACCGGGCCTCCGGACGGACCGTCATCATTACACACTGTCGTTTCACCCAACCGGTGACGCCGCCCACGAACAGCCAGCCATCACACGCCACGTGTGCCACCCCCCAACGGCTATATCCTGTCGTTACATATTCCAACGGCTATATTTCCAACGTCTATATTCTGGAAGCCCCCGGGTTTCCTACTTCACTCCACTTCATCAAGGATAGCCTCCGGGTACACTCACTCAGAAGTGCCCCCGGATTGTGCCCCACACAGCACATAACAGACGCCTTCGGGATCACTCCTTCAGAAACCCAGGGCTTCATATCAGGGCACCCCTCGGGGACTCCCCCTCAGCACTGCAAAACCGGGTAGCCCCCGGGGAGTTGCCTCATTGACGGATGACCCATGGCCCACAGGTAATGGGAGCCCTCGGGTATCTTCATCACCAACTAATCAACAAACAGTGGACCCCCCGTAACAACTCCATTGCCGCCCTCATCCAGCAGGCCCTCGATCCCCGAATTGAGGGGCTCCCCTTCGGCGCCACCAGGACATCAACAGCAAGCCTTCGGCTAATCAACACAGGAGCCCTCAGAAGAGAGAGCCTTCGGCATTCCCGTCATTCTCCATTTTTCACCAAGGTTTGACATTTTCGATTCATCATTGGGGGAATTCAGTGCACTCTTTTTCCCTCATTAGAATTTTTTCCCAAAGGGTTTTTCCTAATGAGGTTTTTAACGAGGCATCCCCCCAAAATGAAACGAAAAAACGTCAGCCTTCGGCCCACAACAGCAACGCAACTACTCTACTCCTTTTCACCGCTTTACAAGTGCCTCAAGGAGTGGGGGACTGGAGGACCCCCTCGGGAAAATCATTAAATTACAAAAGATGTAGAAATTCCAACGAACAACAAGGCAAGCCCTCAAGTCCCGACATGTGGGTAACTGAGGGACTCCCTTCGGCAGGGACATAAAAGCAACAACTCCTCACCAACTTCAGAGATCACGACGGGACAACATCAAAGGGCAAGCACAAATTACTCCTTTTCCCTCAAGTACCTTTCGGCAAAAGGAGTGAGGGACTCCTGATGGAGTATATGGCCCGGGAACCCCCGGCCCACAGACTCCTACTACTCCTTTAGAGGCCCAACAGGCCCAGAAGGTCCAACAGGCCCAAATCACAGCGCCCAGAGTACCAAGCAGCCCACACTACGCGCCAGGGGTGCCTTCGGCCCCCTGGCCGAAGGCTCTAAACTCTCGCAGAACGGGTTTCTCAAGCAAATTAAGAAACTGGGAGAAAAACGGCGAAAACAGTAGCCCTCGGCACTATGAGCCCTCGGCACCAGGGTGCCATCGGTTGGAGGAGCCCTCGGCCACTGCTCTATGGCCGAAGGCATCTCACTCGACAAGATATCCGCCTCACATGCGTACAGATCACCGTACCCCGCACAGACGTCCCATCCAACAGCCGCATTAAATGCGGCCACATGCGGCTGCCAGCGCCAACCAGTTGAGGTGACCCCTCAGCCAATGAGCGCTTGACATGTGTCCCTGCCCGGCATTTATTGCTACTATAAATAGCACCCCATTTCCCCATTTGTAATCACGCTGAAAACGGCATTCATACTGAATACACTCTCTTTCTACTTTTACTTACTTGCTCTGACTTCTCTCTAAGTTATTCCCCGTAATAACCCTTCGGATATATACCCCCGGGTAGACTATCCATCAATCAGTCAATGTGATAACCTTTTAAGTGGGACAGATGGAGTGTGTTTATTTAATTATATTTGAATGTCTATTCTTGTTATTTTCATAATTCATTTTTCCTTAACATTAAAATTTTTTAAGGTGTTTATTTTATAAGACTTATAGATTATTTAAGTTTTTGATGCGTGAATTTCAAAATTTAATGGCAAAATTGATCAATTTTTCTTTAATTTGAAAAGAAGTTTATGAATAACTTGAACAATTTTAAATTTAATTTTTTTGAAATAATAATAAATATATTTAGATTACCATTTGAATAAAGTTTTTTTCTTTTGAATTGGATCTACAACTTTTTACAATTAAGCGTAGTTCACTTAAAAATAATTCAATTAGGTTTGATTTTATTTATTATTAAGATATTTCATTTTTTCTTTAATTTTAATTACTTGAGATGTAGGTTGTAATAGATTTATTGTGTTAAGATGAAATATTTAAGGGCATTAAAATAATTCACCATATCTTAATTATAAGATATCTTTCAACCAAGTAAATTAATATCACATTCCCTTAATCTTAACCAAAAACACAAATGAAAATAGATTGGATACATTCCCATCAATCTAACATACCCAGCAATCTGACATTCTCGTGTTAATCTGACATTCCCTGAACCAAACGCTCCCATGCAGTTATGCTAGAGTATGCATGATGTGGACCTTTCCGAACCTCATCTACGGTCCTTCAATTTTGTGAGAGCGGGTGTGTAGCTCAACCGATAGAATAAGGTGACACAAGAAAAATGTCTCGAGTTCAACTATAGGTAAAATGATGGGTGGAAACTTCACTCTCTGTATATCTTCTCATACAATTGTTACACTAATTCTGGGGTTTCGAGTGATTGGGTAACATCTCTTAATTTTTTCACAATCGTTGGAGTTAGTTTTACCACAAATAAAAGCATTTAGTTTGTTTGTTTGAGAATAATAAAAGCATTTAGTTAAACACACACTTCTTAAAATTTGATTTGAAGAGGGAAGCTAAAAATGCCTTTTTTAAGTAAGAAACACTTGTTTAATGGGTTAGTCGTCGAACACCCAACGGCCAAAGCAAGAGTTCAAAAGCCTAAAAGTGCTCACCATCCACGGGATCTATGTCCAATGTACACGCTCTTTATACGCTTCATTGATTAATCAATCAATTAATTAATAGATCGAAGACGCGTTCATTTATTTTCGTGTGCTATCTCGAGGACAACGTAAGTGGATCCGCTATATATGAAATGTACTTTGATGTTTTTACTGGACTCTATTGGTGTGCTCTGGTCTGATCTGGTCTGGTCTGATATGAACTGGTCTGAACTGATCTGATCTGGTTTCTTTGTATTTTTATAACTATCCAAGTCTGGTCTGGCCTGGTCTGGTCTGGTCTAAACTGGTCTGGTCGGGTCTGTCTGGTCTGATCTGGCCTGGTCTGGGACGAATTACAGTCCAAGTAAAAACATCCTTACAGTGTAGAAATGGTCGACTCTCCTTCCGGTTTGTGTATTACTTAAAAATCTTTAAAAAATTTATAGTTGTATGTTTGGTATGTCTATTTTTAAGAGCTTATTTAAAAAAGTAAAAGATTTTTTTCAGATAATACAATAAGTAGCATCTCAGATAAGTGTGTAGCTTCTAGCATTAATTAGTACTAAGATCTTGTAATCGAATTAGTTTTAAATCAAATAGTCATCTTTTTATTAAACATCTACTATCTTTTTCTTTTAAAATATTTTCAATCACTAAAAGTTAACAGTTACTAAAAAGTTACTCCCACCGTCCCAATTTGATTTGCAAAATTTCCTATTTTGGTTTTCCCAAAATGGTTTTCCACTTTCTACTTTAGGTATGTAAATAAGAATAAAGTGACAAATTTACCCTTAATTTTACTTTTTCCAATTTCTCATTAACTTAAAGATATCTACTTTTAAAAGTGTAAAAATCAAACATCATTTATTGTCATTCCTTAATCCTTGTGTCGGTCAAAGTTTTTAATTCAATACGGGACGGAGGAAGTAATAAATATCTTTTCAGCTGGCTGTAGTTAACGTACACCTAATGCTAAACACTATTGGTCCATACTATCTTAGAGGCTGAGACTAATCCTTTGTCAACCATTTCCATAATTAAACCCTATGGTTACGTAACTTATATCTTAAATAAATAACTTTGTGTGTGGTTTAAATTTTGTTGAAAAATTTACCACATATTTCCTCTATATTTCTGTAATGTAATGCTCTTGAGCTACTCCGTAATACGAGTATAATACGGGACATTGTTTTCCACACATATTACTCGGTACTAGCTATCTTGCTACTCTGATCAATTATTGATTGCCTTTATTCATCGTAATCATAAATTAGGAATATTTGATGGTCTTAGTCACATTTAGATATTTTCTCCATTTCTAATTTAAATTCGTTTTTTTGTGACTCTTGTCAAATACGTACTACATAACACATACAGTTATTCTATCTAGTTGTAGGCATGAATTTGTGGCGATAGAGAACTGTTTTCGGATGCATACATGAGAAAGGTTCTTTGTAAGAATTATGACTAATTGACTATTGAAGTATTGATGTCCACAAAATTACACCATAATTGGTGCTGTAAAAATGGATAATGTTACAGTATGGAAAATATATCATTATTACAGTTATGGAAAAGAAATAATAATTGCATTATGATCATAATAATTGTACTTTCGGATTCGAAATGTAGCCACGAATTTGTGGCAGTGGGGCTATTTGATCATTCTAGTTTTTTTAAACACTTCCTAACCTTTCGAAAACATAAATTAAGAGTACACTTTGCAAGTGAAATTAGCTGCATCGAATCACTCTGTTGAAGTTTATGACATTTTGACCGTACTAGCCGGATTGACTGATTGTAATGCATTATGCAGAAATCATATTTAGAATATATATAACTAAAAAAATAAAGAAAAAATATGAAAATAATAAAAATATTGCTCTATAGCCATTTAAGTAAATTCAGTATGAAAAGTAACATCAACATTATTTATTTTTATTATTATACAGCTAAGTGCCCAAAAACAAAATAATCCTATTTAGTGAAAACATTGAATGATAAGGATGTTGAGCTAAAAATCAGGTTCAACCAGACTCTAAAACGTAAACGATGCTACGTTCACTTCCTCCGTTTTTCTTTATTTCGTATAGTACAAGTATATTTCTCAGTAATTTTTTTAGTGCACTTTCATATCTTATTAATATACATAAAGAAATTTACATAAATTTAGAGCAAACAAATTTATGAATTCCAGAAAATGGCTGAAATGTTTTTATTCTCAAAATAAAATTAATTATTGCTATAAACATGTCATTCTTTAAAACTTAACGATATTTTTGTTTTTCGAGAACATTTCTGTACGGATAATATTACTTTTTGAGAAACTTTTATTACCGTTCATACTCTATCGATACATTTAAATCTTAGGGAGATTTTCACAAGTAGGACCTAATCTTACTAATTTTTCAAAATTAAGACTGTGAATTAGCGTAAGACCTCAGTACACCTGCTTTGACCAAATTGTCCTTTCTTCTAAATTCCCCTGTGCATCAAACAAACTTCATCGACCCTTTTCTCCTCTTCACGATCGATCGACTACCTGGCCATCACCAACGCTGTTGATTTCACCATTACCGATGTCGAAATCACCGTCGGCGACACACCACATAGCTGCTCCAGTTGACTTCATCGGATGCTACCGCCAGATGCCACCGTCGAGGTTTCTTCTTCTTCCTCCTCTTCTTTCTCATCTTCTTCTTCTTTTCTGATTTTGGACATTGATTTTGCCAATTTCGAACTTCTATTTCATATTTTCACAAGGCCTCCACGTTCTCTGCAAAAGTTTTGAAGAAACCAGATCCAAAAACAAACTTGCAAACACTAGACAATCTTTAGACAACAAGTAGTCAGTACACAGACAATAACTTCTAACAATAGCTCAATAGCAGACTATATAGACAATAAGTAGTCATTAAACAGACAATAAATCTTGTTAATAGCTCAATAGCAGAGCAGGTAAACCTGGGAGGACATTAAACTTGGCCTTGAAATTGGGAGGAATGGGCTTATTAGGATCATCCCTGGGAGGATATTGAACTTGATTTCACATAAATAGGGGGGATATGGGAGGAGTCGCTGGAATCCGAATAGGAAGGGTAGGAGTAATTCTCCATGGCTGTGATTGCTGCGGAATTGATTTTTCAGCGTTTGTGTGTGTTTAGGGTTCTGGCGATGATGGGGCACGACCTCTCTGGCGGCAATGAATGGTGTTGGAAAGGATGACGGTGATCATGCGGAAGAAGTGTGATGTGCGGTGCTCCTGCAGAAGAAGAAGGTGATCTGCGGTGCTCCTGCGAAAGAAAATTAGAAGCGGAATTGTTTTGTTTTACTTCTTAAAGATGAAGGGCAAATTTAGAATGTTAGAAATAATTTGGTGATGTAGAACTAAATAGGTAATACATAGGTAATACATATGGAAGAAAAGGTCCTAATCATCTTACTTTTTCAAATTTTTTGTTGCATCTTCTCATCTTCGGCTTTTTCATTGACACTATATATCCGGTTTTTACATTTCTATAAAGTATTCATGCATATATTCCGTATAAAACACCCAAATTTGATAAAGAATCTGGCCGATCAGGTAAAAAGAAAAATGTGGATAAAATAGAATAATGAGCAAATCAACAAGAATTGTTGACGCAAAATTGAATGACATACAAACCCCTACAGTGGCTGACAGCAATAAATCCCCAGAGAGGAAAAAAAGGTGACGTGAACGGCGCAATACCGCACACTGTGATGGTTCGTACAACAAATAACACTATTACCCTAATTAAATTCATTTCTTCTTAACTTCTTAATCTAAAATATGTACACACAAATTGGAACAGATATTCTATTCCGGAATTGCCCTCAAATTCGCCGTGAATTTCCCCATTCTCCTCTTCCCACCTCCGTTACCGTTACTTATCCCTCCGGCGACAGACTTATCCGTCGCCGCCACCTTGGAATACTTTCCGACGGGAAATGCGATTCCTTTCCCGCGACAGCCGCATTTCTTTTCGCCGCCCAAGCTCTTGGTAAACGCCGAGCTGGCCTTGACAGCCAATGCGGCCATTTCCTCCGCCTGGAGGCGGCGCTTGAGGCGGGAGAGCGGGAGGGCGAAGTACAGCTGGCCGGGCTGGAGCTCCTCGTCGGCGCTGATGGCAGAAACGACGTCGCCGAAGTCCATTTCGTCGGAGTTGCAGATGAAAACCGTGGGGTCCTTCTGAAGGAGGTAGGAGGCTTTGACGGGGTAAGGAAACTCTTGTAGCCTGCCGTCTTCAAGAATCAACTTCGCCGTGGACACCGACGTTGACTCGCAAGAGTTGCATATACCCATCAGAGGTGACTCGGTCTGGTTTAGTGAGCTGAACTCGGTTCTGGAGGCTATGGCCAGCGGTGAATATAATTGCGAGATGATGGGACGAAGAGAAGCGAGCTAAGTGAGGAATATATATAGAGAGACGCTCCGTAGAAAGGGAACGTCGCTGTATGGAGGAGAGATTAATTAATGGAGTAAATAATAAAATGAAATAAAGAAAGGGGTGATTGGTGAAATGGTGAACAGTAGGTAGAGTAGCAGGAAGCCACGTCAAAAGTGTCGTGTAGCGTGGAAGAGAAGGAGAGAGGGTGGAATAGCTTTTTTTATTGATTTGCGTCGTTCTGGGCGCTCGGGATCAGGACTCATTAGTGCAGGACAGATTGCCAACCTGTATATTATTGGAGGACAGCTCTTAGCTTCTATATAAACATACTACCTCTCTTTCACGATGGACTTCACTATTAAAGAAATAAATTTACCATAAAGTAAATTTTACTATTTTGACATTGTTTTGCACTGTTTCGATACTGTTTGGCAATGTTTTACTGTGTTTGACACTGTTTTGATATAGATTAACTTGCTATTTAAGAAAATAAGAACTTATTTCTAGGACATCCAAAAAGGGAAAGTGGGAAGTTCATTACGGTACGAAGGGAGTAAATAAATACTCCCTTCGTTCCTATTTTATCTTCCAAATTGGTTTGGCACACAATTTAAGATAGTGGGTATTGTGTGGTGGAGAGTTGTGCAGAGGAGAGAGAAATGTGTAAGAAATGTTGTGAAGCACAAATTCTTTACTAAAAGGGAAAGTGGAAGTTTTAATTGGAACGGACGAAAAAGGAAAGTTGGAAGTTTTAATAGGAACGGAGGGAGTACTCCCTATATTTCTATGGTCGCCCGCGTTTTACTAAATAAGTACTCAATATGTTATTTAAAACTTTGTCAAGTTTGATGATTACAAAGATTTATAAAGGGAAACTTCCTGAAATATGAATAAAACAGTTTGAAAATGAGAGCACAGCAACAGGCAAGTCCCTAATACTCCGTATATCATTTTCATTAGGTTGTTAGTACGGTAATGTGAGGCTCCACTGTGAAGATTGAAGGAATGCACAAAATGGCAATCCAACTTCTTTTTTTGACTTTTTAATCCGAGTTGTGTTTTGTTTTTGAAACCTGAAAAATAATACTTCTTGGAAGGTGTCAAGAGGCATCTCACACCTTCCTGGAAGGATCTCTCCAACCTATGAACATGGGAGAATATTTCTTAGATATAGCTAGCAAAATCCCTAGCAATGGGAAAGAAAGCTTGGATGCAACTTCCTCATATCTCCCACATACACCTATAAATAGGGAGTGTATTGTTGTTCATTTGTATCAGTTTTAGAAAGTGAGAAAAGTGTGTGAAGAGTAAAATACATTTAGAGTATAAGTGTATTGGTGAGGATTGATTTTTTGTAATATTTGAGTGTGAGAGTTTGCTTATCCTATTGTAATTCATTTCTTGATATTGAATTGAAGAATTTTCCAATCCCAACAAGGAGTATGAGAGAGGTTGAGTTTTCATACATTTTTTTTCTCATTTTTCGGGAAAAAATCTATAGGTTACAAAATCGTGATTTTTGAAGTTGCTCGGAATCACGATCTGGTCGTACCATTAGATTCGTCTCGTCGAGAGGGGAGAACTGGTATTTTTGGGGATTTTTGGCCACTGAAAGAAGCCGTACGCGTCGTCGGCCGGAGAGTGAGGTCACTCTCAGCCATGCATTGTAGGCACCAGCCAGAGAAAGAAGACGACCCGTCAGCCGCCACGTCATCTCCAGGTCAGCGCCACGTCATCTGTACCGGTCGCCAGGTTCACGCCAAGCCATCTGACACGTGGTGCCACATCAGCACCACGTCAGCGCCAGCGCAGAGCCAGCTTCTGCCACATCATCCTCCTGCTGGTCTACACATTGGGCTGCTGCCTGAACCGGACCGAACCTGTTCATATTTGTGGAGCTCGGTTCAATGCGTTCCAGATCGGTTTTGAACAAGGTCAGACCGGTTCCTACCATTTTCGACCATTCCGGATTCAACGGTGAGCTTCATTTTTTTCAAATTCGGCTTCGAATTTAAGGTACGAGATATATTGAGCGTTTTTATTATTGATAAATCATCATCGGACACCATGATTGCGCTCACTTCCACAAACTATAATATGTGGAAGCCTCACATGGAGGATTTGCTAAATTTGAGGGATTTAGCCGATTTCCCTTGATAATAATGGCGTCAAACCGGATAAGAAGACAGATGAAGAATGGACAAAAATGAATCGAAAAACTGCCGCACAAATTCGACACTAGATCGACCATAGTGTGTTCCACCATGTTGTTCAAGAACTGAGTGCTTACACACTATGGTAGAAGCTTAGCTTGGTAGCATGTATCAAGCAAAAACCACCCGAAATAAGACGTTATTAATGAGGCGATTAGTAAACCACAAGTTACGAGGTGGTATTTCGGTGTCAGAACACACCCGTCAATTCCAGGATCTCGTGAATCAATTGAGCACCATCGGATGGGTTCTCAAAGATGAAGAGCAGGCGATACTACTCTTCAGCTCTTTACCCTGGGAGACTCTTGTTGTCACTCTCAGTAATTCTGCTCCTAATGGGAAGGTGACTATGCAGATGGTCACAAATGCCCTGATGAATGAAGAAGCCCGAAGGAAGGAAGCCGGGACAGAACAATCATATGCCCTCATATCAGAAACTAACAGACGAGGGGGAGGCATAAATGGAGGAAGAAGTCGAGGTCGAGGTAGAGGCCAAGGTCAAAGTAGAGGAAATTCTCAAGTTCGCGGCAGATCACAAGAGAGAGGTATGTCCTTTGAAAACAATACTTTGTTTGAAGGATATTGCAAATACTGTGGTAATTATGGGCATAGAAAAAGAGATTGTAGAAAGTTTCTACGAGAATAACCACAGACGAGTCAAAACACTAGCCAAGAAGATGGTGCGACCATGGTTAGTTTGTCATCAGACATGTTACTTGTAACACATGGTGAACAAGAATGTTTACACGTAGGTACTCATGATGTTGAGTGGGTGGTTGATACAGCCGCATAATTTCACGCCACTCCACACCAGAACTTATTCACATCTTATAAGTCCGGAGACTTTGGAGCTGTGAAGATGGGAAACACCAGTTTCTCAAAGATTGTTGGCATTGGTGATGTGCACATAATAACTAATGTTGGATGCGCACTTGTTTTGAAAGATGTTCGACACGTTCCGGATCTTAGATTGAATCTTATCTCCGGTGCAGCTCTGGATCAGCAAGGATATCTTAACCGATTCAAAGAAGATACATGGAAGTTATATAAAGGTTCCTTGATTGTTGCAAGAGGCCATATTTGTGGTACTCTTTATAAAACCCATGTAAAGTTGTGTCATCCAAGTCTCAATTCTGTTGAAGAAGAGACATCACCAAACTTTTGGCAGCGGAGGTTAGGCCACTTAAGCGTGAAGGGATTGACAACTCTTGCAAAGAAGGAAGCCATTTCCATAGGCAAAGGTGTTGCCCTAGATCCATGCGAACACTGTTTATTCGAGAAACAACACAGAGTTTCCTTCAGTTCTACCAGGAAGAACCATTCAGAGTTACTCCGTCTTGTCCACTCTGATGTATGTGGACCCATTGAAGAGGAGTCACTTGGAGGAAGCAAATATTTTGTGACATTCATTGATGATGAATCATGGAAGGTATAAGCATACTGTCACGCCCAGACCGCATCCGGGCCACGTAGACAACCGCCGTACAACCCGATAAGAATAACAACAGTTCATCTCTATTGAATTGTACAAGGCGTCCGATTGATTCTATTGCCAAACCGATTAGTAAACACATACAATCAACATCGATATCATAATCAAACAAATGCGGAAAGAATAATACGTTTGATACTTAGCCACACGTGGCAAACACGGGCACGCAGGGCCCCAACTGTTTTAAAGAAAACAATGTTCGAAAAATCCATGAGCAGTTTATAAATTTGAAATAAGAATGGAAGCACGAACCACGTCTTCCTTCTTGATCAACCACCCTAGGCAAAGGTGCAGGTAGTAGGACTCTAGCCTTAACCTGAAAAATGTGAGGGCCCCCAGAGGGGTCAGTACTCCATAGAAGTACTAGTGACAAGCAGGCTATATGAAGAATAACTAATGTTTCAGACACGAGACCCAAAAATAGGATGATACATATATATATGTGACTCATCCACCCAATGATACATATTATATATATATTTGTAAAATACTCAACCCGTAGGTCATTTCATTTAAAGAGTCTTTTAGAGATAAAGTTCTTACCTGACTTTTCTCACTCCTTCCCCGAATGCCTAGCTCACAAGCTACATTTTACATTCATAGTATCCTACCGAGTTTTGGGAGCATTTAGCATCCCGGGGATACTCAACCCCAACCGAGTTTCAGGATCATTTACCGTGCCAGGGATACTCAACCACAACCGAGTTTCAGGATGGTTTACAGTCCCGGGGATACTCAACCCCAACCGAGTTTCAGGATCATTTACAGTCAGGGGGATACTCAACCCCATCCGAGTTTCAGGATCATTTAAAGTCCCGAGGATGCTCAACCCCAACCGAGTTTCAGGATCATTTACAGTCCCGGGGATGCTCAACCCCAAACTTATTCCTTTCCAAACCCTAACCTGGATATGGCTAACCTTTCATTCCTTTAACTATGGACAATGCATAGCCCTATAGTCATATCACCATCCTTAGGAACCAACGTGGGCGGGTTCCACCTGAACGGCCCACATTAACCTACTCAAAACTGCCCGTTTTGAGCATAACCCAATACTCGATCGAGTACCCACCTATAGTCGGTCGAGTACAGAAGACAGTAGCCCGTAAGGCTATTTTTTGGTGTATACTCGATCGAGTACCTACCCATACTCGATCGGGTATAGAAGACAGTAGCCCCTGGGGCAAATTTTCAGCAAATACCCGGTCGGGTATTTGCCAATACCCGGTCGGGTATTTGCTAATACTCGGTCGGGTATAGCAGTTGACTTGGTGGTCAACGCCCGTTTGACCGCCCAAACGGAGTCCGATTAACGTGAAATTTTGCATGCAAGTACTCTTTGATGTCCTTAATCCAAAAATACCTGTTTGGGTCCCTGGATCATCATACATATCAATTTATGGTAATTTTACCAAGTAAACCTATAAATCATGCTTTCTAACCATGTTATATTCTTTAACATAGCATATCACATACTTTAATACCATTAATCAATCCATAAAGCATATTCTTGATTAATTTAAGTAATCTCATGCCTCAGGCAAAAGTTATAAATCATAAAGTCGTCTTATCACCTTAAATGAAGCTTATGAAGTTCTAGCCTCCTTTAATGAGCTCTGGCGAAACTCCGGTGAACTTCAACGAACTCCGGCGACAACTCCGGTGACCCTTTCAACTCCGTGAAAGTTCTTTGAATACCTTAGACAAGTTACTAAAAAGGTTTTATCATCATAAAACCCATAGTAATACAAATAACTTCAAAAAGGTTATTTTCCGGCGAACCGGTCACTTTGGCTTCTAAGTCCGTTCTTGGACTTAGAACTACCTTCCAAACCCTCATTCTACACTTCCAAACGTGTAGAACAATCCTAGGGTGTGAAATATGATTGAATAATCATATAAGAAGATTGAAGAACAAGAAATGGGATTAATGGAGTCATTACCTTATTAAACACAAGTTTTCCTCTCCAAAGCGACCTTTTCTCTTCTCTTTTCCCCTCCTTCTTCCTCCCTTGCTTTGTGCGAAAATGGCTGGCAAATATTGGAGTATTACAGAGCTACTATCACCTTTCTTGAGGGATGGCCGAGCTGATTGAAGGTGGGTGGAGGGAAGCCCTCACTTTTGTCTCAATAGCATAAAATAATGTGAGGAGGGGCCCTTGGTTGATTTAATTGGTCTCCTTACCAATCAGCCTCCCATTCCAAGCTCCCATGCGGCTCCCCTTGATATTTTCCAGACCAAGGGCATGGTTTGGCCCCCACTCATGTGGAAGGTCAACCCTTTGTGTCCCCGAGTGTATAATCGGTCCCGAAAGTTGTATTTTCCGGACTGTTTTAATTACATTTTATTTTATCGGGTCACATAAAATATAACGCATGTTCTGAATCCTTTTTGGACTTTATAATGAATATACATTCCTAAATTTTAAGTTAGAAGTCTCCGAAATCCCTTTTTGGGTTGTTATCTCATAAATTGCCGATACTGATAATTGGGCCCCATTTGACCAACCGGTCAACCCTATGCCATTGTCATGGCCCAATTAGGGTATCCACCACCATATACATATTATCTAGGCCAAGATTAATATAATATGTGGTCCCGACAGTACCGGGCGGCCCCCGCTTCCAGTGTGGGCCCCACGTGAATTTACTATTCACGTAAAAGAAATGATAAAAATTTACAATCACGTAAAATGTGTTTATTCATTTCTCAGGGTTCAATACATAGTTTGATAAAGTGTAATTACTTGGGGGCGGTGTTACACATACTGTCTGAAAAGTAAGGATCAAGTGTTTGAAAGTTTTAAACTATTTCATGCGATGGTAGAAAGAGAAACAGGGAAGAAGTTGAAGTGTCTACGTTCACACAATGGAGGAGAGTACACTTCCCGGGAATTCTCAGCATATTGCACTGCATATGGAATCAGACATGAGAAGACGGTTCCATGAACTCCACAACACAATGGTGTAGCCAAAAGAATGAACATAACCATTGTGGAGAAAGTTCGTTGCATATTGAGTATGGCTAAACTACCAAAGCCATTCTGGGGTGAAGCTGTGCTTACAGCTTGTTATCTTATAAACAGGTCACCTTCTGTTCCTTTAAACTTTGAAGTGCCAGAGAAGAAATGGTCACGAATAGATGTTTCTTACTCTCACTTGAAAGTGTTCAGGTGCAAGGCATTTGCACATGTGTCCAAGGAGTTGAGACAGAAGCTTGATCTTAAGTCAAACCCATGCATCTTCATCGGTTATGGAGATGAAGATTTCGGATACCAGTTGTGGGATCCCGAAGTGAAGAAAGTTATACGAAGCAGAGATGTTGTATTTCATGAAAATGAGTTTCATGAGTGTGCTCCAATAATCCGCAAACAACATACTCCAGAAGACGAAGTCCCTGTATCATCAAACATTCCTCTCAGCGACGAGGAGATGTATGATACTACCGAGCAAGAGAGTGATGATTCAATAGATAATGATGATGATCACAGTGATGATATTCCTCAAGAGGGGGGAGCCTTCATCTGAAAATGAAGCTAAAGGTACTCATGTTCGACGTTCTATGCGAGGCATAGTTCCACAAAGAAAATACTCTACACCTGAATGGATACTTGTTGCCAACAAGGGGGGGCCAGCGAGCATCGCAAGAACAAGAGAAATAAAGAAAAGGGTGGAGGGGGAGATTTGTAGAGATCATCCACCTTCTTTCTTGGAAGTTTCCAAGAGGCGTCTATCACCTTCTTGGAAGGAGGTCTCCAACATATTAACATGGGAGAAGATTGTTTGGAGATAGCTAGGAAACTCCCTAGCAATGGAAATGGAAGCTTGGATGCAACTTTCTAATGTCTCCCATATACACCTATAAATAGGGAGTGTATTGTTGTTCATTTGCGGCAGTTTAGAAAGTGAGAAAAGTGTGTGAAGAGTGAAATACACTTAGAATAGTAGTGTGTTGGTGAAGATTGGTTTTTTGTAATAGTTGAGTGTGAGAGTTTGCTCCTCCTATTGTAATTCTGTTCTTGATATTGAACAGAAGAATTTTCCAATTCCAACAAATGTAAGAACATATATATCTTTATTCTATTTTTACTAAAATTCTGGTCCAAATCTACCCTTTTTTATCCATAGTTTTAAATTTTCCCGATGTTACTCTAATTTAAGAGCATAGCAACCAGGAAGTCCCTAATACTTCGTATATCATTTTCGTTATGTTGTTAGTGCGGTAATTTGAGGCTCCACTATGAAGATTGAAGGAATGCACAAAATGGCAATCCAATTTCTTTTATGACTTTTTGTTTTTGAAACCTGAAAAATAATACAATGTAACCAAAGAGTAATTACCGAGAAGCTATCATTTGCTATTTTTCGGCATACAGGTTCTCATAATTTTGCTCAGATCCTAGCTCAGGAAATTGAGCCCGGGACTGGCGTTGGACAATTAATCGAGAGGACTCGAGACACATTTGAGAGTTATTGAGAAGCATCGAAGGTCCTGTTAGGAAATTGATGTAACGTACCTCGAAAGTACAGCAGCGGAAGTTTAAAATTTTTCCAAACAGATCTTTCCTGATTATGACAAAATAACAAATATGATAATAATAACAAATCTGAGTTAGAACTTACAGATCTTCCAGCCTAGCGGTGAAAATCCTTGACCTTTGGTATCCACGTGATTTCTCCTTTCCGAAAGAAGGTTAGATCTCCCTAAGAGAAAGGCTAGGAAATCTCTTCGCAGGGAAATAAACTGGTAATACTGAATCTAAAAACTGGTCTATAAATTATGAAGGAGGAGGGTGTATTTATACTAGTTCTAAACTAGTTTCCCAATCACAATGAAAGTGTTCTTCATTAATGAGTTCTAATCCTAACAGGACCAATACTCCTTATTAATTAAATAAGTAGATAAAACAAAACCAAATAATAATAATAATAATTGAGATGTGGCTGCACGCCACTTTCTAATTATTATATATTAATATTTATTTTATTTACTTTTCTTTTAATTCAAAATTACAAAAGAAAATATCTACTTTATTTAATAATAAATACATCTTATTTAAGTATGATAAATCAAATTTATCTTACTTAATTAATTCTATCAAATAGAACTCTCCTTCAGCTTCATGAATTAAATATGTTTAATCTAATTAATATTTAATTCATTTTCAGTATTACAAATTAAATATTATTTAATCCAATTAATAATATTTAATTCCTTCTAACAATTCAATCGAAAGGTATAATCACTTGTTGTGTGACCCATAGGGCCTTATATATTAAGCACTAATCAAATTAAGGTCTTAGCGAATCCCTAGACGATTCTCCAGACAAACTTAATATATAAGGACGTTTGTGAGGACTATACAAACTCCTTGTAATATAGAGCTCATAGTGATACGGTCCTTTCATTCAAACGAACATTCAACTAAGTCTAGAACATGATATTGTGTCTATTCCAATAACTCAGTCTCTGTCTCTCAATCTTTCTAGATGATCCATTACGATCATATTCGATATCCAAAACGAATATATCTTTGCATTGGCCAATGACTTTATGATCCATCTATATATGAGAAGTAGAATGTTCTCTCTTAATCTATTATGAGGAATGAATCCTTTCTTGGCTCAACTACTACTCCATGTGCTTCGTGATGCACCCAACACATGCCGTATCTACCCCGATTGGAGTGCAAGCGTTGGTCATGGTCAAAGTACATCACTCCGCACATGTAGTACGTATTGACCTCAAGTCGGAGGATTATTACACTACTCTATACGCCGATAATCCCATAGACACATGAATAGAACTTATCAAATGGTTTCTCGGTGGGTATGCCAATATTCTCTAAAATATCTATGTGACCCTCATGAATTACAGGAACTCATAGTTGTGAGATCAACTATACTTTCTAAAAGTATGATGCAGTCCACATACCAATCTTATCGCATATCATCAATATCCCATTCTTGATGATCATTGATTGGGGCTATTTTAGGACCTTATGTGATATCATATAAGCTCCCACTTACTAATGATAACATAAGTCCAAGGGAACACAATTATGAATAAGATATTGACAATCAAAATACTTAATCATCAATGTGTAATACCGCATATATCGAATATATAAAACTGAATGTGATCAAGTACATATATCTCTAAAAAGTGATTGTCGCTAGGACATATATACTAACAGGTCCACATTTCATTAAAGAAGTTATTTTGAAGTAAAGAGAGATCAAGGACCAAGTACGAGATCAAATTGAAACATATAAAGCTTAAAAACGGCAATATAGATTTTGTCAATCATTCAAGCATATCTTTTTGTAGAAACATCCAAAGTACACGTTACTAGTTTCATATGAAATAAAACTTGAAGGGCTACAATTTATATGAAGACACCATGACAAGAATGTGAGAGGATCAAGGTGAAAACGGACGAGGAAGTCAGATTATTGTTGTTGAGATTTCAGGATGATACATTCCACCATTTTATTCATATCTCTTAACTGGATGATCCACACTCAATTTTGCAAGTTTTGGTGGATAGAAGATTTCATTATCTACAACTTTAGTAAAGAAAGTATAGTCAAATTTGGACGGGAAAGGCGCACATCGTGCGACTAAAGTACGCACACCGTGCGACCGAAAGAAGAGAGGGAAACGGCGGAAATTTTACGGGAGGCTGCAATGACAGTCGCACGCCACTACAATGAGAGCCGCACGCCGTGCGGACGACCTTGCGGGTTGATTTTCAGCCACTTTTGCTATTTTTCTATAAATTCAGCCTTATTTTGTCTGTTTTTCATAATAGAGCTTGGAGAGAAACTCTATTACGAAATTTAGAGAGCTTTTCCGTCTTGTTCATCAAGATTTTGAGATTCTTTATAAATACATCTTTTTAACTAATGACAATTAAATTTTTCTTTCCCAATTCTATTGTTAATTCAATTATGAATTGTGAGTAGTTTTAATTAGGTATTTGAGATTGATGAAGGGGTTAATCATGATGTAGGGTAAAATTCTTGAGTGATTAATTGCATGATCTTTTTATCATTTGTGTTTGAATGATTTAATTGATATCTCTTTTAACCAAAAATTGAAGCTAGGATTATAATTACACATAGAATCAATTAAGAGAGATCTAATTTATTCTACGACACCTTCATACTCACTTAATCGTTCGTTAAGAGATTAGTAACGGTTAGCTAGGGGGTAGTATGCTCGCTCGTCTTGGCAACAATTTTGATAATTGTCGCATGAGAGACTAGCCTCGTTCCGCAAATTATTGTACTCTACGACGCGGGAGCGGTAAGAACTTAGTATTGAACAGCGTTGTTCAATTAAATAATTTCCATGTGATTAAGTCTGATCAGCCGGAAATCTATTTACCCTGAATCAATCTCTGTTCCCTATCGTCATTAATTAAAAAGAACCCAATAGTTTATTAGTTGCTTTATTGCATTAGTTAATTTTCCAAAAAAATTTAAATCTCACACAATTGCATTTATTTATTTATTTTAATCGTTGAATTTATGTATTTCTTGATCCCCTTTTTCCATCCCTATGGAGACGAAACTCATACTTTAGCCTTATACTGCTACACATTTTTAGTGCGAGAAAACTCACATCAGTATTTGGCGCAGTTGCCGGGGACGGTGTCGGTTTTAAAGGTTAATTAATTTCAGTAAGAATATTTTAGTTAGTTTTTTTAGTTTTTCATAGGATTTTTCTTTGTTAACCTTTCAGGTTTTTTTAAAGAGGCATGAGATGAACCCATTTAGCTCAATTCATGGAGGAACACCTTACCCTCAAACCTCCATGGAATATTCACCATATATGTCATACCCTCCTTACACTCATCACCATTATTATTCTCCTTATCAATATGACTCTTCTACACCACAAAATATTCCGTCTTCTTATCCATACCCTGCAACCACGCAACCCTTCCACAATACTCTTGGGCAAAATTGGGCTCCATTTTTGAATATTTTCTCCAAACAAAAACTTCTGAGGAATTGTCTCATATTCTGCCTAAGAATAGCATTTGTTCCTTCTGTGGAGGATGTCACCATTTAGCTCTTTGCCCCGTTAAACCTCCACATGACCATCCTTAATGGGCAACTCCATACCCCAATTTGTTCTCCCCTTAAATTAAGAACACAAATGTTTCAGTCATTCCTGCATCTCTGCCAAGTACTGTGCCACATAATCAATTGGAGGAAACAACTTCAGAGAGGCTATCTGACTTGGAAGAGATGTTTTTGCAGTTCACTTCAGACTGAATTCAGAATCTAAATAACCTGAAGGGTTACGTTTGCTGGCAAAAGCCCAATCTGAGGAGGCCAATAGGGATGATCATGGGAGTGAGTCAGACTGCGATGATAGGAATATGATGGATTTATACACTTCCTGATGCTTTCGAAGTCACGCCTCTCTTTGAACTTCAATAAAAAGAGTAATCTCGAGTTGGTGTACCAAGAATGCATGAAATACACACAAAAGTTTCAAACGGTACAATCTGAAACTAATGAAGGCATGGATCACCGTGATTTCCATATAGAAACTCTCCAGCCATTTGATTTATCATTAGTCTCAACCCCTGATCAGGGCATGGAGCGGATTAGTCATGACATCGATGAGGCCACTGAAGTAGGTTTGAGTAATGAAGATGAGTTGAGAGAAGATAATCATAAGTTTCAAGAGAGTCGTAGCGAGAAGAATGATGTCCATAATGAAGAAGTCTCGTTGCAAGATTACCTCTCTTGTACACATGCAACGATCCACTATTACGTTATTCCAGATTTGAATTTCATTGATTCACCCCTTGATGATATTCCTTTTTGTGTGGAGAATGATCACAATTTCCTGGAAGATATTAACGAGAGCAGTGACAATAAGAGTTGGGACGCCTTCATGGAGAGTACTTCAGAATCAAGAACAGGAGTGTTGCATTTTCATGATATTTGTGAAGAAGTAGATGATTTTTATATGGTGCAGTTTGAGTATTGTCTTGCTCCAAATCTTTGCTTAGAGACATCTTTTGAGCTTTCGGTGATGCCTAGTGAAATTAAAGTTTTGACTCATGATTTTTATCCACTCGAAGAGGATGTGAAGTTCGTTCTCCACTTCAGTACTGATGAGGTTTATGAAGACCACATGATTCTTACGTGGTTTCAAGAATTTAAAAATATGCGCCACCGAATAGCATTTGTTAAGCAAAAGTTGGAGACTTTGAAAATTAGTGCTCCGGTGCCGTCTTTGCTATTTGAGAGCCTATGAGGTATTGTCGGGCAAACGACGTTAAAAATAGCGCTTCTTGGGAGGCAAATTAAGTTTCTTTTTGCACATTCGTTGTAGTTTTTTTATTGCTTTAAGTTAACCCCATAAAATCTCAATAAAAAATCTGGGGTGTTTCCGTGTATTTTTGTTTTGTGTTGTGTTTTTGCAGTTCCGAGTTTCTCCCAATAGATGATGCAGCGTTGAAATTGCTGACCCGATTTGTCTGGTGCCCAAGACAAAGACCTGGGGGAGTTTCTACTTTTCTTTCTTATTTTGTTTGGTTGACTTGAGCTAGTAAACACGTGTGACTCATTCCTCTTTACCCCTTTTTCATATTGCATTTTTTGTCATCAAGGGCAATGCCAAAGTTTAAGTGTAGAGGAGTGCATTGGGCTTTCTGGGAGTAGTAGTTACGTGAGATTACTAGTGTCAACATGCACATGTGGTAACTGTATATTTGTAGAAAAGTCATGTCATTTTTTTTGTAAAACGTTTTATTTAAACTATTTCTTTGTGAGTTGGCTAGAATTGCTTGCACCCTTAATCTTGTTGTTGAAATGAAGAAGGCGTTAGTTACCCATATTTAAATTAGTTTTTTTCATCCCACCTGAATGAGTCCTTTTAGGAGACGCCATTTTGAGCCCGACCTTTCTGTTCTTTTACCCATAATATGAGCTCCATTGTCAAATGGCCTATGTTACTACATGTGAATAATTCTTACAGAGTTTTGGTGTTTAGGGTGATAGAGGATTAATTTGTTAAGTTTAGAGAGATTTGTGGGAGTCAATTTTGGCACTGTTCCTAAGCCCCAAATAGGGTAAGAGCAATCACATTTTAGAAATTTGATTTTTTGAGGATAGCATTGTAGGCATGGATTCACCTATCTAATGAACTTTAACTGTTAACTTCTCTGTGGTGAGGCCGAGATTAGAATAGGGTAATGTCTAGTGAAAATCTGAAAAATGAAAAACAAACTGATTAAATTGGACTTGAAAGCTTTTGCAAAAATCTAGCATTAGTCCTTCGTGTACTTCAAGTATACGCCAAAGCACTAATGTGTAGCGACGGTTTAGCTTAGTTGTACACCGTGCCTACTCCTTCCTCAGAGATAAGTGACAGTTCCTAATTAGTGTTTTGTTGAATTCTTTGTTCCTAAGAATAACCCCGAAACTCCCGAATGCATTAAGTAACTGTCAGGTTGTTCCAAACTCTCAAAGAAAAGGACTTTTTACAATTCACCATCACCTTCACAAATCCTTCTCATCAGGAGCAAGATTAATTGCGTGTGTTGCCTTAACTTCAAGGATTTTGTGAGTAATTTTGTCAATAATTTTAGCCAGAGTACAAAAAGGTAGTTTAGGAAAGAATTTTCTTGATCTAGTCTGTCTTTTCTGTGAGTATCCCTTTAACTATCTGTGCATGCTGATGATTTTAATACTATGTGGTGATTATCGGAAAGGGGCACAGGGTGCGCCCGAAGTATGCACTCCGTGCGGGCAGAAGAAGAGAGAGAAACGACGGAAATTTTAGGGGAGGTTGCATGGTCAGCCGCATGCCGTGCGGTCGACCGTGCGGGATGATTTTCGGTCATTTTTGCTGTTTTCTATAAATTCAGCCCTGTTTTGTCCGTTTTTCATTACGGAGCTTAGATAGATAAACCCTATTATGAAGTTTATAGAGCTTTCCAGCCTTGTTCATCAAGATTTTGGGACTCCTTGTAAGTTGCATCTTTTTAATCAATGACAATTATTTCTTTCTTTCCCAATTCTATTGTTAATTCAATTATGAATTGTGAGTACTTTTAATTAGGGATTTGGGATTGATGAAGGGGTTAATCATGATCTAGGGTTAAATTCTTGTGTGATTAATGGCATGATCTTTATTTAATTTGTGTTTGAATGATTTAACTGATCTCTTATAACCTAGAACTGCAGCTAGGATTATAATTGCACATAAAATGAATAAAGAGAGATCTAATTTATTCTAGGACACCTTCACACACACTTAATCATTCGCTAAGAGATTAATAACGGTTAGGGGGCCATACGCCCGTTTGTTTTGGCAATAATTTAGGTACTTGTAGAATGAGAGATCAGCCTGGTTCCAAAAATTATTGTACCCTACGTTGCGAGAGCGGTAAGAACTTAGTATTGACCAGCGTTGCTCAATTAAATAATTTTCATGTGATTTAGCCTGATCAGCGAGAAATCTTATTACCCCGGAGTCAATCCATGTTCCTCATCGTCATTATTTAGAAAGAACCTAGTAGTTTAGTTGCTTTATTGCATTAGTTAATTTTTCAAAAAAAAATCTGAGTCTCGCACAATTGCATTTATTTTATTTATTTTAATCACTGAATTTATTTAATTCTTGATTCCCTTTTTACGTCCATGTTCCCCATGGTCAAATTAGTGCGAGAAAACTCACACCAGGTTCCAACTGATCAACACCAATGGCCCCTCGTTTTCAAGAATGCACTCCTCAACCAGATGATCATCTCGGCTTCAGGAGTGGTGTGGGGGGGGGGGGGGGGGGGCTGGGAGGACTACACAACGGTCAAATCATAATTTTTTTTAAAAAACACAAAAAATGCAACATGGAGGGTATCCATCACCACGGAAGGGATCACCTCAGACTACATCAATGAACATAAGAAAATCGAAGCACATGATCAACATCAAACAACTCTACTCCCTTTCACTTTGAAGCTTCTCATCTTAGAGGATGGTGAATTCGTGATAGAGTATATGGGCTCAGATCCATAGATCAAACATTCTTGGATACACAACGGTCCAAGACCATCGCACTACTGGGGGTCTCTCAAACAAGCCCAGTCTAGAATGAAGAAATGCGCTCTCGGTCTGTACAGTCACCTCAGGCTTATCACCTCGGTGGCATCACCTCGATCATAGTTCTCAGACAGCTACTCAGCAACAAGGACAACAACTGATCCGAGATGCACTCTTGCACCTTGGTCATCGTCACCTCGGCCAACAGAGAACACTTGGCCACAGGTCGGTTAGGGAATGAAACACGTCAAGTTCTGCTACACATACACTACAGGGCTCTGGCCCGCAAAATAGCCAACACGTGTAATGTATTTAATGTGCCGCCTCATTAATTACCATTATAGATTTCACCCTAGGGGAAAGTTGTAAACGGTTCAAATCCCATTCAATACAAGCTCTTTGTCTCTCTAAACATTAGTTCTTCCTTCTCTCTACTATACCACTAGCAATTTATCGGGAAGCTGCCATACACCTTTTGCAAACAAGATTTTTTTTCATTGTTTACATAAATGTCACCTCATTGTTTATCCTTTTTAATGCATTTTTGATATATTTGGAGTGATTAGATATTAGATATGATGCATCAGATTAGTTCCTACATTAATTTTTATTGGAAGGGATTTTTTATATTTGTCTAGTGTGTGTGTAATAGTAGTCAAAATTTTAGATTTGCATTACTTTTATAGACGATAAATATTTGTATGTGTATAAACCCAAAAAAAGGCTCAATAAGATCGATTATTGTTCCAACCATATATTTGATCTTATGAACATGAATCATAGATAATTAAAATTAATTTAATGCAATTTAGTATTCTATGAGTTTAACTAAGAGATTAATATCATATTAATCCAAACTTGCTTAACTTCTCTCTTTGAATTAACATACTTATTAATAAAATGGAAATGTATAGTTTGACTAATGTAGAAAACGAATGATGAATATTAATTACACAAATTATTTCAAGAGAAATTCAAAAAAGGGTAGAAAAATAAGGAGAAAAGTTTGAGACACTTGAAAAGGAAATTATGAAGTAGAGTGATTAATACTTTTCCATGACTAGTGTGTTCATCTTCATAACTAGAAACTCTAACACACATTTTTACTTTTATTTAATACAAGTATTACTTTTTATGTATTTATATTAATTTATTTATTTACAAGAAATTGCATTTCTGATGATATATTACACTTTTTTGTATTGATTTAATTAATGGACATTTTCGTTCAATTTCACATGTATTTTTTTGTTTCTTATTCCAATATTACAAAATGAATGAAAAAGACAAAAATGTGACCTGTTTTAAATTTTTTTAAAAAGTGACTAAAAGTCATTTTATTCTTTATATTTAATCATACATTTATTATTTTAATAATATTCCTTTGCGGCCACCAACACCTATGTGGCCGCCGACCCCAACACCATCGCCGTCACCGCCGCCACCGCCGCCATCGCTGCCGCTGCCATCACCACCGCCGCCGTCAGTCACTATCTCAGTGATTCCGGTCAAAGTGACTCCACCGCCACAGTGACTCCGCCACCGTCCTGTCCAGTAACTGCCGCTGTCCCTCGTCAGTGCCCGCCGTCAGCCACAGTGACTGACTCCGACCATAGTGATTGACCGCCCACCGACCGCAGTGGCCGCCGGAAAAGTTTTCTGCAGCCCTGCCACCAACAACAACACTCTGCCCATCCTGCTACCTAGCCAAAGCCGCCACCGCCACCCTTTCTCGTCCCCAATCATCGGCGCTCCACCGTCCAATACTGCCGCCCATTCTCCGTCCACAACTGCGACCGCATCCCAAGTCTGTGACTAACACTTTTAGTCACGGATTTCGTCCGTGACTAGTTCAGTGACTAGTTCCGCGTGACTAGAATGTAGTCACGGCCAATGTTCCGTGACTAGGTGTAGTCACGGATTAGTCACGGACGTCGATCCGTGACTACATCTTGACCGGAATAAGCCTTCCGGCACGTTAGTCACGGACCGGATCCGTGACTACTTTTAATTTAAATTTTTTTGAGTTAGTCACGGACACGAGCCGTGACTAAGTTTAATTTAAATTTTTTTATTTTTGTGGTAGTCACGGACGTATCCGTGACTATGTTAAATTTAAAAAAATTGAATTTATTCCGGATAAAATGTAGTCACGGATCTGGTCCGTGAGTAATGTTTTTGTTTTTTAAAAAAAATCGATTTTAAATAAAAAATAAAAAAATGAAAATTGAATTTATTCCGGATTAAAAAGTAGTCACGGATTTAGTCCGTGACTAATGTTTTTGATTTAAAAAAAACAATTGTTTATAAAAAAATAAAAAATTATTTTAATTTTATTTTAAAGCAATTAGAATAAAAATAAATTCCATACAATCTTAAACATAAAAAATGTTATTACAGACAGAATTATAAAAACAAAATCCATACAATGTCAAACAATATTATGTAATTACATGCCCGTACGTCGGACTCCATTGTGATAAAAATTAGAATCATCATAATCATATGCATCATCATTATCATCATAGTCACGATGATGATCCTCTTCTGCATCCACGGTGTCCAAGGGTCGGGAACTTCCTCGGCTGCCTCGGTTGCCTCCTCGATTGCCTCCTCGGTTGCTTCCTCGGTGGCTTCCTCGGTTGCCTCCACCCGATGACTGAAACTGATTGAGCATATCAGACGATAGAGATCCGAATGTCGACCCTATTGCAGGCATGGCACCATAACCGGAGTTAGAGTGGTAACACATACTACCCATTTAGTCACGGAACACTTTTTTCACGGACTAGGTCCGTCACTACCTATATTCACGGACGTAATCACGGACAAATCCGTGACTACTTTTTTTTAACCGTTCCGTGACTAAACCGTGACTAACTAGTCACGGACCAAATCCGTGACTACGATCCGTGACTACAGGCGAATTTTTTTGTAGTGAATGCTTGACGTACCCGGCCCTATACATTCTTATGGTAAATTAAAATCTTTTATTACATCCTCCTTTTGTGGAGATGTCCATGTGTAGTTGGGGGTTTTCTTTTCTTTTTTCCTTTAAATTGAGAGTTTTTGTGTGAGATGGAAAAGAGAAATACTCTCTCCCTCCCGAAATAATTGTCCTCCTTTCCTTTTCGATTCGTCCCGAAATGATTGTTTCCTTTCCTTATTTGGTAAACAAATCTATACAAAACAGTGTCAAACAGTGCAAAACAGTGCCAAACAGTGTCGATACAGTGTCAAACAGTGTCGCTACAGTGTGAAATCAACTTTCCTTTCTTAATCTGTGAAGGTCAAATCAGGACGATTATTTCGGGACCGAGATAGTACCTTGTATATATCCACAAAAGAAAGATTTACGAATGCATCATCCAAAGATGAAATTAAACATCTTGTATGACCAAGTCTTACAAATTATGAGTGACTGATGTTTGTCACGACTATTGCTACTTTTAGTATTATTGTTTGGTGACAAGTGTGGTACAGCGGTACGTGGCGGCATCTATGGTGGACACTGAATATGGTTGGTATTGGTAGTGTTAATATTCACGAGGCACATATAATATTATGGGTTCTTCCACGTTACCTTCTAAAATAAATGGTGTACCGGTGCCTTATGATTTTTAGCCAATCAAATTCTAATATGATGCCACGTTAAAATCCATTCATATCAGCATACTAAGTTTCTTATTTGCATTTTAGTTCTCACTAAACAAGCGGGAAACTCAAATGTTTGCTAACTGTCGGAGACTCTATTACTCTCGTCACTCCCGTAAGTTACATAAGAATGCATGCAACCTGCAACCTCTTCTCCTTCCTAAAGCTATGTCAAACGGTCAAATCCCCAGATGGACAAAATCTTAAGGGCTTCAAATTCTGAAACTCATTGACACTAAGCTTCCTTCCCTAGGATGAGTTCGGGTATTAATAAGAAATGGGCATCCTTCAATTTCTAAAGATGTTTACCAACATTTTCGTCAGCCGCCGCCCGCTGCCTTGTTCACAAACTGAACGCCCATATGTTGGATTCTTAGAAAGGAAAGGAAGTTACTTTGCGTGGTTTATTTTGAAAGTTAACAGAAAGTGTCGAAGTCTAGAGCAGTTAACAAATGAATATTTGTTTTATTTTTTTGGACTCTAATGCTATGCAAATAACTCGACCTCGGAGTAAAATTCATTTGTCCAAATTTCGGCTAAAAATTCAATCGATAAGGAAGTCAAATGATTTTCTGAAGTATATTGCGCTGTCTAACTCCGCAATTATCTTCAAAAATTCATTTGTCTGCCTTCCCGATTGAATTTGTAGCTGAAATTTGGTACGAATAAACTAGACTTAATGAAGAAGATACTCAGAAAATTTCATCAAAAAATTCCACCGGAAATCGCCCCAAATGGAGATGGCCGGACAGGGCATCCTATAAAAGGACTTATTTGCATTTTTATGAAACTTTGAGGGCTTATTTGATAGTTCTCCCTTTTTCTTTTACTTTAACGGTCTTTATCGTAACATCAAATTTGACAAAATCGATCGGCTGAAACTTTTGAAATTTATGATTTTTTTTGAAATACTAGAATTGACTAAATATGTTGAATTATGAATATATATTATATTTAAAATACATTTTATTGATAAAATTAAGAAAAAGTTACATAAAATAGTTATAATGATCTTATACAATGACTCAAGGAAATTTAGTAAGAAAAGTAATTTCCACGAGTATTACATAATTCAACGCACGACTCTGAATTATCTTTCAACTTTCGCTTTTAGTATATACCAAAATAATCTTCCGTTTTCTTCTTAGACAAAAAATTGTGGTTTACAATTTTTTATTGAACATTTTTATCTTTACACATTTATTTATATTTTTCACAAATTCTCACCACGCAATTTCATCATTGTAAGACTCTATTATAGTACATCTAGAAATATGTTTTTTGTGTAACGTGATTTGATTTGAGAGATCCAGAAGAAGTTATACTCTGTAATTGAATTTATTCTTATCATTCGGTAAGACTCGAACGTATCTATAAATAAGAGTAAAAGCGTTCTGGAATTCTAAAATTGAACATTCTTTAATGTTTTCATTCTCGAAATAATAATAATTACTGCAAACATTATAGTATGTTGGAAGTTTGACAATAATTACTCATATTTTAAAAGTAAAAACATGACAATGACAATTCTATTTTGAAACTCATAAACTCTTTTAGTCATATTTGAGAATAATTGCCAAATTTACACTGAGATGGGATGTAACACCCCGGCCTCGCAGGACCCGAGGTAGCTACTCTAGACCAATAGTACTTTCCTCACAAACCACCACGAGCCTTTACCGCGCACTTTGTCCTCACTCATGCGCGCCTTGAGAAACTTCTCAGGTGGTCACCCATCCCAAGACTACTCTCGTGCATGCACGCTTAACTTTGGAGTTCTTGGGTGATGAGCTCCCTTAAAAGAAGCTGCACCTCTGTTGGTATGAGTAGTACTATTAATCCATTTAAATTAAATCTCAAGTATTACATGTGAAGGGTCGGATACACCCAACAACCCGACATCAGGTTACGCACATTTATCTGCCTCGGTTGAGCTAGGCTAGCTTTCCATTGAATCCCTCCACAAAACTCCCATTTCCCGCTTTTCTTAATATTGTACGTCCCTTTCAAATCTACATCTATCGTACGCTTATTAATAATAATACCCATAATAATATCTCTATTAAGAGTTAAGACCTTGACCTATCTAATAAGCTAGCTAGCTACCTTCTCTGCATTATCGTTCTATCATGAACTGTACATATACCTAAAGTGGTTTAATTGAACCATCCATGCATCCACATCTATCTTATATTGTTCATGATCTTGAATGTACATTATTTGATTTGATGCGGAGTATATAAATCTTTGTCAGGAATATATTATTATTATTTTTCGGTAGATCACTAATTTTGTTATCATCTGGGTATTATTATTATATTATACATCTAGAATTATAGAATTTACTCGGGGTAATTTATGGGTTTGTTTAACATTTTCTTATTTCGTAAAAGTAAATACGTAGTAGTTCTTTTTATCAAATTATAATGATTTTCCCACTTTTTTCATTTAAATATATAGGATGTTCATTATAAAATTTTATAAGACACTAATTTTTATTTGAAAAAATTGCATTATACATGGAGAAAAATACCCAAATATGAGTTCATCATAGTACATTTACTCAAATGAGCATCATTATTTTCTTTCTCTAATTAAATATGGCTCACCTGCTTAATTACATCCGGAGAAGTGGTTTTGATTTTTGACTGGACTAACAGCCCGTTTGGTAGCACGAAAATCGACTGATCTGGCTGATTCTGCTGAAATTTATGAAGTTCTGGCTGAAGTGGCTGCATTGACTGATTCTGCTGATTTAAGAAAAAATTAACTTTAAAATATATTTTATTAATAAAATAAAGAAAAAATTATATGTAAAAATAGCTAAAATGGCCATCTACAATAACTTCAGCCAATACATCCATAAAAGTAACTTCAACCTTACTTTTTCTGTTTATAACACAATTCAGCGCGTGAAAGCAAAAATTACGTGTTTCGTGAAAAAGTTGACTGATAAGTCTGATAAGCCAAAAAACAGTGTTGCCAAACTGCCTCTAAATAAGTCAGTATTTAAAAAACATGCGCAGTATTTAATCTAATTTTCGAACTTTGTTAAATTCTCATCATACGCCGTATTTGATTAATTATTCCTGTATGGTTTATTATATATAAGAAAATGCTCATTTTATTATGCGCATATATAGTACATTTGGTCATCCCAAATCAATATTGTACGAGTATAATTTAGGTATTGAATCAACGTCCATCGCAATCGAGCCTCAACTAGCTCTTATCTGTCACCGAAATGAAATAATTTCCGTAATTTCACTTTGGAAAATAGCTCCTCTTCTCGTGAGTTTCTATATTTTTTTGAAAAAATCCGGAAATAGAATTAATAAGTTTTAGAATTCTAAAATAGGACTCTTATGTTTTTTTCCTGAAATAGGAGTAATGTACAGTACTTCGGAAAATAACATGTAAAGATCCAGAGTTCCATCATAAAATGTCTAACTTGATAGGAGGAGTAGCTAGATCTTAATATTGTTGTTGGGTTAATGGCCCAACCCGGGGTTAGCCCATCATCCCCTCAAGGTCCACTCAACGAACGTCCCCACAAAGCCCAAACCATTGGAGGCTGCTATCCCCAAGACAGCCCAAGGCACATGCGAGGTTCGTCCCCCCAGCCAGACGTCCTAGCCTAGAAGTAGTGCAAGACGCTCGGGACCTATAACTTGGAGCCAAAAATAGCCAGATGACCTAGCCTAGAAGTAGTGCAAGACGCTCGGGACCTATGACTTGGAGCCAGCAGAACCCATGAGGCAAGTTTATGGGGACGCTCGTCCCCACCCCTAGGCGGGAAACCCAGATTCTAGCGGGAAGCGCATTTAATGCATAATATTTGGTGGTTGGGATCCTAGCCATCCGCAGCCTGCCACATCAGCATGTCTAACCACTCATTGGTGGTACAAATAGTATCATTTATTTCATTGTAAAGGGTTGGTAACTTAGCACTCTAGCATTATAGCAATTGTATCAGCTCAAAACGTAGTATTAGACGAACGGCCTCAAGGCTTTTGTACTAATTGTATTGTGTACGGATCTTATCTACCTTAATAAAATATAGTCCACTCCTCACGGGCCATTATAGCCCATCTCTGCTTGTTAGCCATCTATTTTTACTATCTCTTCCATTCGAAATCTTTGGGTCGCGTGTTGGGCGTATGGATTGAGGGAATAAACCTCAAAAATAGTGTTAAATTCTTTCAGAGATATCCAGCGTGGGACACCCTCCCTCATGACCAGACACTTCATCTGAATCGTGTCGTCATTCATTTTTTCATCGGTTCGTCATTGTCATTTTTTTATAATCGTGTCATCACTTTTTCATAAGGGAGCCCCACCCTAGGACGATTTGGCTCTGATAACAGTTTTGTTTTAAAATTTCAAATTATGTTATTCCATAATTTAGGGTAACATTTAGGGCAACATTTCCATTATTTGTCCATTTCCTGGACTACTACTATCAAATACGAAAGTTATTCAATAATCTTAAAATCAACACCAACGCCACTTTCATTTACAAATAAAACCGTAGGTGGAGCACTAATTCGAGACTCGAGGAGCTCAGATCACTGGCTATGGAAGATCAGAAAATTCATGCAATAAAACCAAAGTGAATAATGGGCAGGGTTTGTACCAAGTCTGAAACCAAGTGGGTCGATTTTTTTTTTTTTTGAAATGAAAAATATTTATCAGAACAGGGAATGTCAACCAAATCCATATCCATATTTAAATTAAAATTAGGATATTCTTGAAAAGTGATTGTTCCACAGTCGATGACTCTTTTACAGTTCGGCTCAGTCCAGTATTCCTCCTCTTTGGAGACGAGTGGCTTCCACACTCCTTCCTTTCTGGGTCTATCGCTTTGCGTGTTGCAATGTAGCTCCATAAGAACCATAAATAGAAACACGTGAAATATTAGCAGATTTTTCATCGATAGGCTAGGTCCAAAGGAAAAGGTGTTCGGGGAGCCCTCCATACGAGGCCGATCCGATGCACTTCATCCAGAACTGTCACATAATCGAATGTATATATAGCTCACAACAGTGATTTTCACAATTTTATTGATACATCGCGGATGGGGATCAAACAACTTTACTTAATTACTAAAAACTTGAAAATGAATCATGAGATAATAAAGGACCAAAGTAGTACTGTAATATGAAGGATAATCAAGGAAGAAAATTTTAGCTTAAGCTTACTACGGAAAAATAGAAGATATTTGAGAGTTAAGTTACACAAATAAAACTTGTTCTTTTTGGTAAAAAAAACTTCATTAACAATTATCAACCCACAGTACATGAGCAATATAATTAGAGGGAGATCAAATACCATCCAAGTACCACTAGACCCTGAAGAGGCTTACCTTGCAAGTGCACGGACAATACGATTCGTTGATCGATGCACAAATTGGACAACAATATCAGCAAAGTCTCTCATCATTTATCTAATATCCTTAAAAATGACATCAATATAATGGAGTCAGTCCCTTTGTGAATGATACTCTTTTCACAACTTGTTGAGCATCTTACTCTACAAAACCACTCTTTGTCATCCTAAGTCAATTGTCCACCTGACCGCCTCATCTATTGCCACAGCTTCTGTAGTACCTGTCATGCTAATGTTTAGTACTGCAACGGTACTATTTTGAAAGTAATGACTCCAAGATTACAGTAAATATTGTTATGTTACTCTTATTTTGAGGATAAAAACATAATAATCTTATTTTGAAATTTCTAAACATTTGTTGGGCCGCGGGTATGCGGTGCCAGCAATCTGCCTGCCTGCCGATGCAATCGAACCGTATGACGCTTCGCTTGTGCTATAAAGGGGGAGGAGCGTGCTACAGTATCATCGATTGCTTTTCGTGTAGCGGTAAGCGCAACAATCCTCAAGTGGTATCAGAGCCAAGGTCACGGGTTCGACCCCCGACAACAGCATGCTGCGCAGTGGAGGCTGCCAGGTGGGGGGGGGGGGGGAGAGATTATTGGGCCGCGAGCATGCAGTGCCAGCAATCTGCCAGCCTGTCGATGCAATCGAACCACGCGGCGCTTCACTTGTGCTATAAAGGGAGAGGAGCGTGCTACAGTATAAGCGATTGTTTTTAATGTAGCGGTAAGCGCAACAATCCACGACATTTGTACTCATATTTGAAATTCCCATTACCAAAGGCAGGTAGATCTAACAATGAATTCCTCTTTCATTGTATATGTTTTTGTTCTTGAATTCCAAATTTGAAATATTCATACAAACATAAATGAAATATGCAAAAATTATGAACATATGAGACATATTAATGTATTTTATTTTCATTGTAATCGAAAATTTGAACTTTTGTAGTTTTTATTTCATAATGAAACAAGTTTTGATTTTATTATGGGGTTAGGAATGCATTCTGTAATGTTTGTTGATAAGTGTTTTTATAATCAGTAATTACTTATTATGAGGTTAGGAATGCATTGTGAAATCATTTTTAAAAATGAAATTGGAGGCGGTTTAATTAAAAAAGCGCCGCAAAAGGGTTTCCATCGAGGTTTTTAGAGGCGCTTTTAAATAGAAAAACGTCACAAGAAAATGTAAATGAAAATATGGTGCATGAAATTATATAAAATTGGAAGTGCCTATTTTCTAAATTAAAGCGACACACGATTTTAGAATTTTTTAAGCGTGCGCCACTTATGTTTGTAACAATAATAATTGGAGACTCTTTTAGTCAAAGAACATTTTCTAGTTCTACTTTGTGGCTCATCCCTTCCCATATGAGCACGGAGCTATATTTGTGTGCCTTCCGTTTTTGTCCTAGTGAAGCGATATGGTTTCTCATAATGATACGGTAGCTAGGGAAAACATACGGAGTACACGATAGTCTCTCCGTTCCGCTAAAATTGTTTCATTTTTTCTTGTTGGGAAATCTCACGAAGATTATCTCATACCAAATTTGATAAAGTTTGTGTACCTCTCAATCATTTTTACTTTAATTTATTATGGAGCATTACGTAATCAATTCAATATAATCACATAAATATATTTTTCTTAATATATGTGCCATTCCTTATGTGCCAATGTTAGTGGGATGAATGTAGTACTAATTTTTAAAATTCCTTCTCAACAAATCAATTGGTGGGATGAATGTAGTACTAATGATTTTGAACTATTATACACAGTAATATGTTTAGGGATCGGAATGCATGTAACACACACTTTATTATCTTTATTAAAGTAGTAAATAAACTCATGTCATTTTATTGAAATTTAGTATATATTGAACCTAACTACCTAAGAGTGTATCGAATCATAGCCGTTTGATAATATCAAAATTAGCTTAAATACTTGATTCTACATAAATTTATGAAGTCTTGACTAAAGTAACTGAATTGAGTGATTTTGATGATTTATAAAAAATTTATAGCTAAAAATAAAATGATCTTTTATAGTAACTTTAGTTAATACAACAAAAAACTTCAATCTTACTTTTTCTTATTATTATACAATTTATCAGAAAAAATCAAAATGGCTAAAAGGTCGAATAGACCTCTGATCGTGTAAGTTCAATTCAGTCTGTAAACTAAAAAATGTCTAATTCACACCTCGAACAAGCAAAAAATGATTCAAATTTGATTTTTTACATATTATCAATTTATCATGAGTAAATATATTCCTATAAAAATAGATTCCGATTTATAAAAAAATCGATATACGAAATAGTTGTTTTTGGAGTACTCATATATATATATGTGCGGATAAGAATTTTTTGAACTTTGGATATGACAAAGGCAGTGGACAATCTTTGATGAGTTGGTGATCTGATAGTGGAATTGGGCAACGACGCATGCACGTGCGGGCGGGCAACGCAGATGTCAATATTGGAGTAAGTATGTTTTGAAGGGAAATTTCCTAGGATAGACTAAAACTGGATAAGTTTTCCAATCTATGACCTAACTGGTTTTTTGACTTTTATATGATCTAAATTTCAAAAAAAAAAGAAAAATAACGTTTTTAATTAAATGTTGAATGACGAAAATGTCCTTATTTTAAATATGTGCATTTTGCATTAATTTTGTCCAATTAAAATTACTGCATTTTATATTGTCGTTACTGCACGACATTACTGCACGACATTACTGAAAACCCGGTAATTATCAATGCACTTCCGCCAAAATTAATTCTCTTCTCGTTCACTTTACTAAATTATCTATAGTTTTTTGTTTTTTTAGATTTAATAATTTTATTATTTTACGTCTAATTAAGTATATTGCGTTTCACGGTGAAATTACTGCTCTTTGTTACTGCACTACCGATAATAATCACTACACAACAAACTTTTTCAATGCATTCAATCACTTCCATGTACAACATATATATTTCCATATTCACTGCCATATTCAACAATATCTACGTTGATTTTCACTGCCCATTTTCACTGCTAATATTCAATGATCATATTTAATGCTTACAAACTCTAAACTTAACAAACTTTCTTCAAACAATCTTATCTTAGCAACTTTTGAAACAAAGACACTCAATTCGTAATTGAAAACATGAAATATTGAATGAGAGCCGAAAATAAGAAAAGTGATTCAGCCAATTTTGTACAGAGTAATATAGAGTATACTCCAGTATGATATAATTATGTCAAATTAGCATTTCTAACCCTATTACACCCTATTACGAAAAGCAGCACCTAGCCTCCTAAGCTAGCTAGTATCTGCTAGAGTGGCCAGTGGAAGGGAAGGAGTCTAAATCGACCCCTCTTTGTTTTAAAATAAACTTTAGCTTTTTTCCCCTTAAAGGTGGGATTCTAAATTGAAGACCGATAGATCTCGTGCTCTCAAGTGGGAAGGGGATGAGGATGGCGTAGTGGAAGCTCTGGGACGATCTGCACGCCTCGTTGGCCCCGCCTTGTTTGCCAGATCTTGACGGCGGCGCGGCTTTGCTCCGAGATCGGATATCTGGGCGGAGGTTGTACGGCGAGCGGCGGCTGGACGGCGGGCAGCAGATCGACTTCGAACGACGCCTTCGTACCCTGGTCGGGCGGACACCTACCCCAGGCCGGAGTTCTGGGTTGGCGATTGTGCTCTGGGTCGGAGTACTTGGAAGGATGTGGCGCTGGACGGTGAGTATTTGGGGGTCAGCGGTCGGACGGCAGGGCTGCTGCGCGGGTGGACGGTGGGAGGCTGCTGCGCGGGTGGACGGTGGGAGGCTGCGGCTAGGGTTAAAGAAAATAGGCAGGAGGTTAGGGTTTTATAGATATAAATTAGAGGGTATATTTGTCCTTAAAAATTAATTATTTTTTATTAATTCCGAATTTTAATTAAATATTATGATTATTAATATTATTTTAAAAAAAAACTAGTTAAGTCATAGATTGGGAAACTGATTAAGTTTTAGTTATACCTAAGGTAATTATCTCAAGTTTTGAATTGAACTAATCTCATTTTTTAAGTTTGATTTGATGTGAAATGGCATAATATAATCTAGTCAATGTCTAGTCTCAATATATGTTATCCCTATTAAATTTAGGACTGGTCTTTTCAAGTTTGATGTAGTCCAATTTGTGTAGTCTAGTACGTAATACATTTTGTTTAGGTTTGATCTGGTATGATTTGAGACTCGATCTATTTACGTTAATACTCCGTAACTTTTAGTTGAACAGACTAAATTGGCTTAATCTGCTAAAACTGGAGAGGTAATGTGATAATGAATAGTTTCACGCACTATATCTCTTTCTCAATGTTGACCCTATTTTCTATAATGATTTCATATACGTCATCCGTCAAAAAGGTTGGCCAAAGTTGACTTTCACATGGATTAATAAAGTAAAAATTGTGTGATTGAAATTTGGCAAACTTTTTTCGTGACAAAGGGAGTATTATTACAACAAATTAAAGCAGGACGTGTACAGGTTTGAACATGTACGAAAGGAATCATTGATACAACAAAGCACAAAGTCGTCCTACTTTTATCTTGTTTATCTTTTCGCGGACACTTCTCTTCAGCTACTCCGTATTTATTTCTTTTTGTAGGTGCATAGTTTAATCGAATTCAGGTTATTTTTATTGCATTTAGCTTCAACTTCGGTATATAAAATGTTTATCATTGTAGGGAGTATTACATAATTTTGTGTCGAACTCTAATAACATTTCACATGAATTTTCAACGTTGAAAGCTACTAAGTTTTTGTGTAGTTTCTTGGTTTACTAGATTTATAAACTTAACTTGGGATTATCCGAGAAATATCACTTTTTAAAAATATTAAAACATGATGTATTTTGTTCATGTTAATACGAATTCAAAACTTTTATAAACGGAATAACTTTATCATCAATAAAGTAGGTTGAAAGTAGGTAGTATAAGGAATTAACGCACTGGCATGGTTGAAATAGAACATTATTTAACAGAGATCGTCATTAGGGCCAATTAATTAATAATTTAATTAATAGTAAGCTATAAAAAGTAATGGTGGACGAATTTCATTAAATTTTTGCATGGTTGGAAAGAAATTGTGAATTGGTTGGTACATACCACTCTGGTGTATATTATGAAGGTGGTGGGACAATATACACCTGCCCTGCTCTGTTTCTTTGTACATCCTCGTTGGTCGCATTAACTTGTTGTTCCATCAGAGACCGAGGAAGCTTGTCCTCCAACTTGACACTAATTTATTCCCTTCCCACTCATTCTAATCATTTATGGCATCTTTCTAGCTTGGATTGGATTGAATGTATTATGGCCGCAATAAAGAAAGTATTATACCTTAACAATAAGCCAATAATAAGGTAATATTGAAGTATATAATATAATATGGAGATAAGGTGCATAAAGCTTGTAACTGTCTTTTTTTAGTAAGTGGTTTTGGTTGTCAATATTAATAATTTCTATCCTCAACAAAATAAACAAAAGTAATTGATTCACACAGGAGTGGACATTACTAAACTCAAAATATTGACCTAACACTAATTGATTCAAGTATACAACATCCAACAACAACATCCAAGCCTTAGTCCCAAAAAATATTGGGGTCGGCTAACATGAATCGATACATGATATCACCACCAAAAGGAAAAGAAAGAAAATAAAGATAAAAAAGATAAGCTATTATAAAAAGATAATATAAATGATGAGAGGAATGATAATAAAAAGAAAAATGATAAAATAAAAAGGATACAAATAATGCTTATATATAAGGATAAAAAACAAGGAAAAAAAGATGAGAGGAAAAGATGATACGAGATCACTCCTCCAAGATGATATACCGTGGTGCATGATGTTTGCCGACGATATTGTATTGATTGATGAGACGCAATCAGGTCTTAAATCAAAGTTGGAAGTATGGCGACAAACATTGGAGAATAAGGGTTTCAAACTAAGTCGGAGCAAGACAGAGTACATGGAGTGCAAGTTTGGTGGAGGTAGAAGCAGTGGTAATAGCGGAATTACTCTGGATGGTAAGGAGATACCAGTCAGCGATATGTTCCGTTACTTGGGCTCCATAATTCAAAAGGATGGTGAGTTAGATGGAGATGTATCCCATAGAATCAGAACATGGTGGATGAAGTGGAAGAGTGCGTCGGGATTTCTATGCAATCGAGGTATGCCATCTAGACTGAAGGGTAAATTTTATAGGACAACAATTAGGCCCATGTGTAGAACTCACATGTGTAGAACTCACTCCCAAAAGACCAGTCGATTATGAGGAGGGAACACGTTGTTAATAAGCCATCAGTCAAGCTCATACTTGACATGTGTGGGGTCGTTACAATACCTTACGCTTCGAAGAGCTAATGTCTTTGTTGGTCACGGGCTCACGGCTATGTTGGCCACGATTGGCGCCCCAGGGTCCAAGCCACCACTCCATAGACCACCACGGCGAGTGTCGGGATCAGGAAGATGGGGATGGCTTTGATACCAGTTGCTATGGACCTCGTCCATGCTCATACCATTGTCATAAGCCAATGTGTAGAACTCACTCTCAAAAGACGAGTCGATTAGGAGGAGAGAACACATTGCTTTTAAGCCACCGATGAAACCCATACTTGACCGGTGTGGGATCATTACAATTACCTATCTATCTTTATTACAACCTCCTTCTCACTAAGTATAGCAAAACTCAAAAAATTGACCAACACTAATTGATTCAAGTATATATTACCCCTCTTTTCTTCATTATTTACTTTTTACCTTTTTGTATTGTTTTACGTTATTCTTTTAAATTTTTGGATTTCTTCTTTTGTGATTACGTATTGTTGGGATATTGATCCAGAGGCCCAATACCCGGATCAAGAAGGCCCAAAATACCGGCCCAAGCAACGGGCCCATCACTCTATGATAAGTAGATCCAGTGAAGAATCCATGCCGAACGAGATACGGCCCAAATAAGGATTGGCCCAGTAAGAAGATATCCCAAACGGAGATCAGACTATATATCATACTTGGGCCAATTTGACAGCGTCCTCAGCATAATCCAACATCCCGTTCGAGCAACGGATAACCGGCAAGTGGTCAGGTGCAATTAATGCCAGATTATGACATCAACAAGTGGAAACATGGGTGACCAAGTCGGTGGAGCAACAGCCAATCAGCATAGGGCAGCCCATGCTCTCCATTAGTATAAATAGAAGGTTTAAAATCATTGTTAGGGTTAGCATTTCAATACTCAGGCTCTAGAATAGCATCATTGCTCTTATTTCTTGTATTAAAGCATTGTTTCCGACCTACCGATCGGGAAATTCCTTGTAATCAGACTGGTTAGTTAATACAAGTGAGCTTTCGAGTATTAGTGAGTTCATATCTTATACTCCCTCCGTCCCTCTGTTATTGTCCCATTTCCTATTCACTTGGTCAACACAAATCACTCTTAATCACTTACTTTATGTATCAAATTTTTATCAAATTTGATTCTGGTTTTTGCGACTTTGTAAATCTTTTAATGTAGTTTCTGAATATGTAATTTTCTTTTTCTAAAAATAATTTGATTGCGGACAGGGATCTGTTTGCTTTATCGTCGGTCAAGCATCGTAAACCGCAATGGGACAATAACAGGGGGACGGAGGGAGTATTTTTTATACACTTTGATTCTGTACCATTCCTGATATATCCAAAGTTCGTGTTGGGCTTTCGGATCTACGGGATTTACCCTCAACATTGGCGCCGTCTGTGGGAAACTTACAAAAAGTTTCACATTCAAATCATCCAAAAAACCACTATTTTAAAAAATGGTCAGAATCAGTTCCTATCATACAAACGACGGTTCACGCCGTCACGGAAGGAGTCACACCCCGGGGAGTCAAAACCCTCAGGGACAATCCAGTCGAGGATCGTATCCTCGTTTTGATGGGGATTTTGTGATTCCCGAATCTCTGTGAAGAAATCCTCAGGCCATGCGAGATATGGCCCAGGTCATGCAGCATATGGCAAACGAGGAGGAAGGAGGGTCCAACTTTGCAGGGGAGACTCCACGCACGGAAACAACCACAGCGTCATCCCGTTCGCATGCCCATCGAGATAATCGCCGTAGCGCCCCACCAACAGCGCATCATAGTCCCAGCGACCGAACCCCGATCGGATCACAAGCTAGGGGACCAACTCCCATTGGTCATCATTTCCAGTATGTCGAGCGGGATAATACCAGGGCCGCTCAACGGCATTGGGACCAGGACTATACAAACATGAGGGCTCCACCACCGCCCCCTTTGACGGCCCAGGAGGAAGAAATGGCCGAGATGAGGAAGCAGATGAACGAGATGCGGGATCAGATGAACATGGCGCCTGTACAACCTGCCCCAGTTCAGCTGGGAATCACTTCCCCTTTCACCAGGGAACTCATGTACGCAGACATCCAGGGGGGTGCCAAGCCACCGACCGGCCAAATCTATGACGAGGTGGGAGATCCCCATGTGCATTTGAGGAGTTACCAAGGGGGACTCATGCTGCTAGGAGCACCCGAGGCTGCTATTTGCCGGTTGTTTTTTAGTACGCTCAGAGGGCCCGCCCTGGAATGGTTTGGGACACTCCAACCTGGGTCAATCAACAGTTTCGCCGAATTATCGGCGTTATTCTTGGCCCAGTTTGCTTCCAGTGCCAATCCCAAACGGCACTTCAGCTATCTGACAAGCGTGAAGCAGAACGTCAAAGAGACCCTCAATCAATTCCTGAAAAGATGGAGGGATGAAACTCTGACAGTGGGAAACATGACGGATGATACCGCCATTACCCTATTCACGAACGCTCTCCGAACAGGGCGCCTGTACAGCATACGCCGAGGTATTAGACAGGGCTCGCAAGCATGCCGCCCTAGAGGAGGAGATAATGATCAGGGATAAGGTCATTGCGTCTGCTGCCCCGATCAGAATGGCCGATCGGCTGGGTCCTAGCCCAGCGGCCGCTATACCTCCCAAGCAAGGGAGATTCACTCCTCTGGTCCTATCAGTAGCGACCATTTATCAGCACGAGAGGGACAATATTCCTCTCCCGATTGATTCTGCACAGTTTATGGGAGCAGATGACTCTGCTTTCTGTAAATATCACAACAGGAAGGGTCATGCCACCAACGCCTGCAGGGCCCTACAAACAGCCATCGAGGATTTGATCCGACGGGGTCATCTGGGCAAATATGTGAATAAGGATCCAAATGCTGTGGGCACATTGAAACCAATCAGGAAACCTAATAGCTGGCGCCGGGATGCCCAACGTGATGCCCAGCCTCAAAATGACGTATATGTTCCCCCCAGGGATGAACCAGAGGGCTCAGGAGGCCCTGTAAAGAAACCTCGAATGGAGGTCAAGGTTATATTCGGGGGCGGGGAGACAGGGGATTCGAACGCCGAACGGAAAAGGTTCGAGCGAAGTCTCTATGTGGGATCCATCTCCGCTCCCCCCAGAAGAAAGGAAGGACGGACCCGATCACGTTCGGGCCAGCTGATTTACCCAACTCTCCAAGCCCGCACATGGATGAACTGGTGGTGAGCATGTGCATTGACATTGCTTTGATCCGCCGAGTACTGATCGATACCGGGAGCAGTGTGAATATATTGTATCTACAATCATTCGAAAAAATGGGTCTACAAAGAAGTCAACTGACCCACCTACGAACCCCACTGGCAAGTTTCACCCGCAATTGCATTGAGGCTGAGGGGACCATCCAATTGATGGTTGAAATTGGGGATGAAACGCACAAAGCATCACTCTGAATGACGTTCGTGGTGGTGGATATAAAATGTGCCCACAATGCCATATTGGGCCGACCGGGATTGGAAGATCTGGAGGCAATAGCCTCTGTCCGCCACTCATGCATCAATTTCCTTACTGACACCGGGGTTGGGGTGGCCAGAACTAATCCGATGACAGCCCGGACATGTTATCGAGAGGCCCTAAAACAGATGAACACTCGTGGGATGCGGGTTAATACAATTGAGGTGGAAACCCACCGAACGGAGTTCGAGGCGCACCCAGAACCCGCCACTCTTCTTGAACAAATCGACCTGGATTTCCCCCCGAACCGTAAGGTAGCTATCGGGGTAGATCTGGAGGCTGATATCCGGGATGGCGTGATTGCCGTCCTAAAAAAGTTTCAGGTATTGTTCGCCCGGGGCCCAGAAGATATGCCCGGTATTGACCCGGAGATAATATGTCACAAACTTGCCGTTCGGCCTGATGCAAAACCAGTCCAGCAGAAGAAACGATATCAAGCAACCGAACGGCGGGAATTCACAAAGCGGGAGGTGGCCACCTTGCTGAAAATAAAGCACATCCGTCCAGTGATCCACGTAGAATGGCTATCGAATGTGGTTCTAGCCCCAAAACAATCTACTTGGAGAATGTGCGTGGATTACTCGGATCTGAATAAAGCTTGCCCCATGGACCCCTATCCAGTACCGAGGATCGATCTGCTAGTAGATGAAACTGCCGGATGTGAATTGCTGAGCTTCATGGATGCTTTCCGGGGTTACCATCAGATATTCATGCACCCGGCTGATGCAGAGAAAACGGCGTTCGTTACTTCAGATGGTGTGTTTTGCTATATCGTCATGCCATTCGGATTAAAGAACGCAATGGCAACTTTTCAAAGGATGATCGGGATGTTGTTCAAAGAAGTGTCGGGGGTCACAATGGAAGCTTATGTTGATGATATCCTGATCAAAAGCAGGAAGAAGGAAAATCATGTCCTGGACATAGAAAAGGTGTTCGGGATAATTCAAAAAGCAAACATGAGGCTGGATCCCAAAAAATGTGCTTTTGCTGTAAGAGGGGGCAAATTTTTGGGATACATGATGAGCGAGAAGGGGATTGAGCCCAATCCTGAAAAGGTAAAGGCAATTGTGGATATGGAGGCTCCAAGAAATCTCAAAGAAGTGCAGAGATTGACCGGTCGGTTAGCAGCCCTGAGCAGATTCCTATCCAAACTAGCCGATCGAGCTATTCCATTTTTTCAAATCATGAAGAAAGCCAACCCCTTTGAATGGACGGCCGAATGCCAAACGGCCTTTGAAGATTTCAAGACATATCTGTCTTCCCCCCTGGTCTTGACAAAACCCGAACCAGGGGAACATCTATATATGTACCTTGCTGTAGCTGACCTGGCCGTGAGCACAGTACTGTTGAAAGAAGAAGATGGCGTTCAACGGCCAATCTATTTTGTAAGCAAGGCTTTGAATGGCCCGGAAACAAGGTACACCTTGCTAGAGAAAACTGTGCTGGCCCTGATAGCTGCCATTAAATGTCTGGCACCATATTTCCAGACCCACCTGGTAACTGTGCATACTCACCTCAGCGGTTAATATGGGAATCGTTCTGGACAACCGAATGAGGAACATATTAGCAGTTTGGAGGGAGCCATTATTTCAGCAAGAGTTTTGACCCTGTAATTACGCATTGTTAAAGGGATCAAAATGGCCTGGAGTTCGAGGACAGTGATTCTCACCTCAGCTTTTTAACACGCAAAATCATTCCGGATGACCGAATGACGAACGGGTTACGAGTTTGGAGGGAGTGGAGTCGTCAACTTAGCCAAAGTCGACCCTGTAATTACGTACGGGCAAAGGGATCAAAACGGCTTGGAGATGGTGTCAAGACTGTAAGATATGGATTAACCGAGCGACGTTCGGATAAGGTACGGATTGTCGCCCGGGGAATCGGAACTATGGTTTTGAAAAATCTCGCCTCAGTCATTAACTTGATTCGGAAGCGAGTCGCCCTTTTAGCTATAAATAAGGAATGACCTGATCCGGTGACCTTGCTTATAGTTCGAAAAGGGTTACCTCAGACCCCTAATATGGATGATACGAGCCAGAGAGAATAGTTCAGAATGCATCGGAATTATGGGTTTGGAAGGGAGATAGTCTCACCTCAGCTTGTTAACACATGAGATCATTCCGGATGACCGAATGACGAACGGGTTAACAGTTTGGAGGGAGCCCCTGTCCCAGCTGAGAGTTTGACCCTATGGTCACGATCAAAACGGCTTGGAGGCATTCACCTCAGCTAAGAGTTTTGACCCCGTGGATCACGAACGGAAAAGGGATCAAAACGGGCTCGGGAAAGGTGTCAGAACGATTTTGAGGAGATAGTCTCACCTCAGCTTGTTAACACATGAGATCATTCCGGATGACCGAATGACGAACGGGTTAACAGTTTGGAGGGAGCCCCTGTCCCAGCTGAGAGTTTGACCCTGTGGTCACGATCAAAACGGCTTGGAGGCATTCACCTCAGCTAAGAGTTTTGACCCCGTGGATCACGAACGGAAAAGGGATCAAAACGGGCTCGGGAAAGGTGTCAGAACGATTTTGAGGAGATAATCTCACCTGAGCTGGTTAACACGTGAGATCATTCCGGATGACCGAATGACGGACGGGTTTACAGTTTTGGAGGGAGCCCCTGTCCCAGCTGAGAGTTTGACCCCGTGGTCACGATCAAAACGGCTTGGAGGGATCCACCTCAGCTAAGAATTTTGACCCTGTGGATCACGAACGGAAAAGGGATCAAAACGGGCTCGGGAAAGGTGTCAGATATAAATATACATGAGCCGAATGAAGTTCGGCAACATAGAAAGGATTGTGAACAAGGAAAATCAGAAGAAAGACATCAACACTTAAAGAAAAAATCCCAGTTTATTCTTCGGCATTACTAGCCGGAATATACAAGAAGAACAAAGGACAAGAAAGCAAAAATTACAAGGCTATGCGCCAGTAGGATTGCCGTTCGGGGAAGGCGGAGGTTGAGAGCTCCCTGCCTGCACTGCATCATCAGGCACTGCTTTGGACCTTTTCTCCATAATACAGTCATATGTATTCCCGAACATATCGTCAAAGCCTAATTCATCAGGGTCGAACGGCTTGGGGAAATGTTCTAGGATCAAATCGAGGTTCCTATCCAGAAGCAGGTCCTGACTTTGTTTCACAGTTTTCTCGGTCAGGACATCCAAGAAAGATTTCCCTTCCGGCGTGCTGTCCAGGAGATCGATCCCTGCCTTGATGGGATCTTCGCTTTCACGTAAGAATTGGCCAAGGTGAGGTCCCAGGAACTGTCGGGCCGTGTTCTCCAGAGCGACGTTCAGCCCCTTGCCCCGTTGAAAATCAACTATCGATTGATGAGCAATCTGGGAAGTGTTGACCGTATAAGGTTTGGGCAGATGGTCACCAACGGCTTTATCAATTTTGATCCCAACGGATTCAGCATCCCGCACCTTGGCCCGGAGTTCTTTAATCTCCCGGTCGCGACGTCGGGATTTTTCCTGCATCTCAGCCAGAGCAGCTTTTGCCTTCTCACCTTCCTTGGCCTGCTCTTGAAGATCAGCCGTTAATTTCCGAGCGACAGAAAGAAGGATCTGGCTGTCATCCCGATCGCTGGCCAGGGCCTTCATTTCTTTTTCAGCCGCAAGAAAGGCCTTGTGATAGTATACGCCGGCCTGAAAACAAGATTGCAAAGGAAGTCAGATAAGATAAACCGATAAAGAATAGGAAGGTATGGATCAGAACGAAGTGTACCTTGAGTGCTTCCTGGTGACCTGCTTCAAAAAGATCCGACCAGTGGGTCAAGTTCGTGAAGCTCGGAGGAACCTTGATCGCGGTATGACACCACATGGAAGATGGCATCATCCCAAACAGATACCTCCCTTCTGATCTGAGCCCCATGTTCGAAAATTCGACAAACATCCGATCATCGATCGGTGCGTCAGAAAGAGGCGGAGTTGTTGTTTTGGCAGGCGCAGATTTTTTGGGTTCAGCCTCCGACCCGGTCAGATCAACCACGTGGTCGATCGGGATCAATTGGTTACCATCATTCCCCTTGCGTTTCTTCCGGATTTGCTCCGCAGAGGCATGATCGGCTATCATTTTCTCCTTGCCTTTGCCAGAAGAAGCCGTCAAAGTAGCGGAAGAGATAGAACGCCGGACGGGTATGGGGGATATCACACCTGCAAAAAAGGGGAATAAGAGATAAGAAGCTAAATTGGAAGAAGGAAGGACGATCGGGTTAAAACCCTACTACGCTTACCAATTCCGGCAGATAACATGTTAGAAGTAGTGATAAAACTCCGAAGACTTCGGGTTCCTCCCATCCGCAAAGATTCAGCTTGGGAGCGTAGAACGACATCTACCCTGGGCTGAGAATCCCGAACGGGATAGGCGTTCCACCTATCCAGAAATGGCAGAAAATCACCTACCCGAACAAACAAAAAACGCTCCTCCCAGTCAGCTGGCGGAGTGAGATTTTCTGTGAACAGCTGACGATCAGAACGAGCTACCAGCTTCAGGTACCCGGTCGTCCAATAAGGCTGATAGCAGTAGTGGTGAAGGAATAAGTCGACACTTGGAGTGATCGTCAAATCGTGGCATCGAATAATGAAGCCTGTAAGAATGCGGTAAGTACTGGGCACGAACTGAGCGGGTAGTACAGAAACCCGGCGTAAGAACTCCACGATGAACGAATGGAGAGGGAAGCGAAGCCTAGCAGTCAAAGCGTCAAGGTGCACTAGCATGTGCCCCGGTCGATGCCTCATCGGGTGTCGAATAAATCCAGCATAGTATTCCCTTGGTGGGGGCAATAACTGGCTAAGTTGCCGTTCGATATCTTCTGGGAGGCGTTGTTTTTGTTTACGGATACGAGTAAAGTGTAGGGGAATGCGGGGCGGCCGCTCGGGCATTCCCTTGTTATAGACCTGGACATCATCACCTGATAGGCATCCATCATCTTGTGGCTGTTCAGTGTGTTTTCCTGCCTGAGGATTGCCGGGTTTAGGTGTTTGGGAAGAAGAGCCTTCGGCCTTGTTACCAGCAGATGTTTTACTTATGCGAATCAACGACATCTCTTCAGATTCTGAGCTAGAAGGGTAATACATAAAAACACTGGAGAAATTCTGGGAATTCTAGAGAGAAAAAGCTTGAAAATACGCAAGAGAATTCTGAACTTAGAAGGAAAAATGAGGAAACAGTAGGAGAAATTAGGGGAAAGCACCTCTCTATAAATAGGGAAAGTGCCGCACAAAACCCGAATCCATGAGCAACACGTGGCATTAAGTGGTTACGATTAATCAGGGGCATTTATGGTTCATCTTTGGGCACGTACCCCGAACAGGCTTACAGAGGATTAGTAAAGATCACGGGGGAATGGCTAAAATCTACTTAGATCACCGATTACCGAGTGATGAACGGGCTTACAGAGGATTAACAAAGATCACAGGGACTTGCTGGTTAGAAAAACTGCTAAGTCCTAAAGATTGATCTGAAGCCCGAACGGCTACCAACACATGAAGGAAGCCAAGTGCGGGTAGATTATCAGAGATCTGAAGCCAGAAAAAACTGCTAAGTCCTAAAGATTGATCTGAAGCCCGAACGGCTACCAACATACGAAGGAGCCCAAGTGCGGGCAGATTATCAGAGATCTGAAGACCAAGGAAAAACTGCCAAGTCCTAAAAAATGATCAGAAGCCCGAACGGCTATCAACATATGAAGGAAGCTAAATGCGGTGGATTATCAGAAACGTCTGAAGCCAGAAAAACTGCTAAGTCCTAAAAAATGATCTGAAGCCCGAACGGCTGAGTCCTAGAAAGAAGGGGGTTTATCCTTGGTAAATTATCAGAACCCTCCAATGCCCGAACGGCGATCATACGGTGTTAGGAGTGTTAAGTAAAAAATAAGGTCAGAAAATTGATTAAGTCTGATACGTTCGTAATTTCCATATTTATGTTTATGTTTTAATTAGTTTTGCTTGACTTTTACTTTGGAAATTACACACTTTTGGTGTAATAGATTAGATTGTTAAATTCTTGTAAATAAGTTAGATTAGATATATTCTGAGCTCAAGCAGGTATTGATCACTCGAAGTACAGTTGGTGAACCCAAAAAGTGGAAAGAAGGTGCAAAAGTTCAAAGACAAAAGAAGATCCTGAATTTTGGTCTATACTCGGTCGAGTATTAGCTATACTCGATCGGGTATTAGGTTGGAACTTCAAATCGGATCAGATCCGAAGACAAGGGAACATGCAGGGAAGATTTCGGCCACGATTTTATGTCCATACCCGATCAGGTAGACCGACATACCCGATCGGGTATGCCTTTGAATTTCAAACGAAGATCGGTCGAGTATGGTCCGAATACCATTTTCTAAGCATACTCGACCGGGTATTCATATGTACTCGATCGGGTATACTCTTAGAAAATAGCCTGAAACCGGTCGAGTATGGCTCGGATCGAGTGTTACACACGTACTCGATCGAGTACCATGTATATACCCGATCGAGTACCCGAATCCCATCCCAAAAACCTATAAATACACCTCCTTTCCTTCACAAAAAGATATCCAATTCCTTTGTACATCTAAGCTCAGTATAGAATAGCTCTTTCTTTATATTTTTCATCATGTTTAGTCTCCAAATGAGGAGCTAAACTCTTCCATCTTGGTTTTGCTACTTTGAAGCTTAATGAATTTGTAAGTTGTGAGTTATTTTCTTTAATCTTCTTCCTTGAATATTAATTCTTTCTTTCAAATACTATCTCTATATCAAAGTTGGGGAGTGTTACTAAGATGACAATTAGTTAACATCTTGACATTGGTTATAGTAATAGCTATTTCTTCCTCTATGTTAATATTGGGGAGTGTTACTAAGATGACAATTAGTTAACATCTTGATATTAATCATAGTAGGATTCATTTTCTTTAATATTTTTCCTTGAGTATTAATTAATTCCCATTCATATTTCATGTTAATATCTTAAACATTACTTAAAGTATCAACTAGTATTGTTTCTCATATTAATTATTACTAGAATCAATCGGTTAATACACTTGTTATTAATCCGGTTCTTTCAACGGTAGTAAACTTGGAATATTAATGCATGCATCTCATGGTTAATATGCCAAGGGGAATTAATTATATTGATTAAACCAATAAACCGCTTGTGTTGAGGTTATCAATCTCAATCGTTTTCATCTTAAGTTTGTTGCTACTATCAAGTTAATATACGGTGCTTGTTCTATATTGACTCGATAGTAAGTTTTATTAATGAACGCATCTCGTTATTAATAACTACCCTCGATGAACTGGATATACTCCTCGATTGAGTATTCGAGAGGAAGATAGTTAAAGATATAACCGGGATCGACGAACATTTCATTAAGTGGATAAAAGCAAAACCAAGTCTTCATCTTTTTGAATTAAACTCATATAGGTTGTTTATCTTAGTGTTTTTAAAGCAAACAAATCTAAACCCCCCTTTTGTTACTATTTATATAAAAGAAAAGTATTCCTTTCCCTGTGGATACGAACCTTACTACACTATACTACGTATTAGTGTCGTATTGATTAATTATTTTGAGTGCACCTAACGACGAGTGCACGTCAAAGTCCTACAAAACGGGCCGAATCCCGAATGGTGAGCAATCATTCAAAAAACGCAAAAAAGACAGTATAAGATGTTTTGTGCAAAATAAAAGGTCTGTATTCATCGGCTCTACTGGCCGGGTAATACAAGCTACTTGAAAGGAAAGAGAATTACAACGACTAATAGAAAATTAAACATCTAGATTATTGGCCAGGGGCCATCTCCCCTTCATCTTCGTCCTCGTCTTCATCATCATCAGATGGGGGTTCAGGCTCTCTCCCAGCAGCCCGATCAGCTTTCCGTTGCAGATCCCGCTGGAATTTTTCAAATTGAGTTTGTATGATGTCATCCTGGGGAAGATCAGAAGCCTGAACCGGCCTCCCAAGATTGTTTTGAAGTTGGTCTACAAAGGGACGTAGCAGGACCTGGCCGATCTTGGCATAGAGATCTGCAACAATGGAGTCATTCCATTTCTTGCTCTCAGGATCCTTATCCAAAAGAGTCACCCCTGCCGAGAGCCGACCAGCACCTCTAGGAAACCCCTTCAGGTACGCTCCAAAGGCGAACGGGATTTGCGTCCTGGCATGATCATCCTTGATGATGGAGAATTCATCGGAGGATTTGAATGTTTCCCGGACAGCGGATAGATCCACATTCACCTCATATGGGTCGTCCGGGATGCTGGAAGGCATCTCCTCAAACTTGATTTGTGCGGCATCGGCAGCGATGACCTTCGCTTGGGAAGCAACAAGTTGGACCCGAAGGGTACCAAGATCAGTATCCAGCCTTTGTTTTTCCTCCGCAAAAGCCTTCCGTTCGGCTTCCAGGGAGGTGATGGCAGCAGCAGCGGTTTGCTCAGCAGAGGATTGAGCAACGATTAGTTCCCGTTCCTTAGCCAGACGAGCTTCCCGCATTTGTAAAGTATACAAACTCATCTACAAAGCACCGTTCGAAAGTTGGTACTGATTACAGAGTAAAATAGAAACAAAGCGCAAAAGATAATATACGTTAAGTGCAATCAAGGCCAGACATTCTTCGGATTGCTCGATCGGTAACTGGGGAAGGGAGAAATTGTTGAACCAGGAAGATGTTGACCAGATCTGGCTCGCGGTAGAACCAGCTCTCTCTAGCACTTCATGAACGGGATCCGATAAAGAGATCCGTTCGACCTGACCAGTTATATGGTCAGTATGATTCCCGCCTACGTTCGAGGTTTCCCCCTGAACGGAATCAAAGTGTTGGGAAATTGATGCAGCTGATCAGACCCAAAGCGGTCATCGATCATCATGGCATCATAATGATCCTGACCGGAGAATTGCTGAATGGGCTCCGGTTGCTGAACGGTCGGTGCAGGTTCGGGTTGTGGAACATTAGGGGTGGGTGAATCAACTTTTGGATTCCTCTTCATTTTCTTTTTCCTTTTCCCGATCCCGCCAGCAAGAAGCTGGTTCAGGTTCGGGTTGTGGAACATCAGGAGTCTTGCGGGGAAAGGCGTTCCATTTATGAGGGATCAACCCGTCCGGGATAGACACGAAGAAAAACCTATCTTTCCATCCCTTGATTGAAGTTGGATTGCCTTTGAATAGAATGTGGCCCGTTCGGGAACTAGTGGCTAGGTACCCATGAGTTTGTTGGGGGGCTACTTTGAAAAATTGATGAAATAAATCTAAGGTCGGCGAAGCACCGACATCTTTACAACGACAGATAAAGCCCACCATTGCCCGATAGGAGTTCGGCATGACTTGGGCATGTACAATTTCATAAAAATTAAAAAATGAAATAAAAAAGGGGTGTAACGGAAATCTAAGCCCATCCCTCACTGAATCGAAATGGACCACGGTCATCCCAGGGGTGTGACGTAGGGGATGAAGCCCAGCTTGCAATCGAAAGTTCACTAGGTCTGGGATTAGGGCCGGAATTTCGGCCCTATTATTGGTAGTCAATTTCTGCCGTCTTGCCCTAATTAAACCTAGGTCGAGGGAATGTCGGGGAACATCTTTTGGCCGTCCAACCGCCATTAAATCCATTTCATCCTCGGATTTTGTGCCATCAGAGCTTTCACCAGAGGAAGATGAAGTGCTAGGAAGGTCCTCCGCCTCAGCCCTGATATTTGTCGCCGTTTCAGTAGAACCACCGGCGAATGGGACTGTGATGACATCCACAATAGCAGCGTCACGGTCATCTCCATGGAAGGCCATCTCCGAATCAGGAGAATGCTGTTGAGAACTCATCTCGATCGAGCCAGAAATGAGGATAAAGAATAGAGGGAGGAAAGGTACCTGAGCGACGAAAGCTGGGAGAAATTTCAGAGGAAGCAACGATGCGAGAGAGATTACAGAATCGAAACCCGGATTTGAAAGGTTAAGGGCTAATTTATAGCCTTGAAACCGCCGTATCAAGAACCAATCAGGGAGCAACACGTCACTAGGAGCTTTTAAGCTAAACGCGTGTCCAATGAAAAGACTAAACGACGGTTACCATGATGAATATGGGGAAATGAAACGGCAGCCGTCAAATCACAGCATGGGGAACTGATTACTTCTATACCCCGATCGCCATTCGGCGAATTGCAACATTGGTATTCATACTACCTAATGCACTCACTGTTGTTCGAGACATCGGAAGTGGGGGACTTGTGTTGGGATATTGATCCAGAGGCCCAATACCCGGATCAAGAAGGCCCAAAATACCGGCCCAAGCAACGGGCCCATCGCTCTTTGATAAGTAGATCCAGTGAAGAATCCATGCCGAACGAGATACGGCCCAAATAAGGATTGGCCCAGTAAGAAGATATCCCGAACGGAGATCGGACTATATACCATACTTGGGCCAATTTGACAGCGTCTTCAGCATAATCCAACATCCCGTTCGAGCAACGGATAACCGGCAAGTGGCCAGGTGCAATTAATGCCAGATTATGACATCAGCAAGTGGAAACATGAGTGACCAAGTCGGTGGAGCAACAACCAATCAGCATAGGGCAGCCCATGCTCTCCATTAGTATAAATAGAAGGTTTAAAATCATTGTAAGGGTTAGCATTTCAATACTCAGGCTCTAGATAAGCATCATTGCTCTTATTTCTTGTATTAAAGCATTGTTTCCGACCTACCGATCGGGAAATTTCTTGTAATCAGACTGGTTAGTTAATACAAGTGAGCTTCGAGTATTAGTGAGTTCATATCTTATATTTTTTATACACTTTGATTCTGTACCATTCCTGATATATCCAAAGTTCGTGTTGGACTTTCGGATCTACGGGATTTACCCTCAACACGTATTAATCACAATAACCTATACTAATGAGATATATAAACTTGAGTTGCGGTAGTACGTTACATGAGGTCTAATGATACAAAACTTTGTGTAAACGACAACTTCATGGTGATTGTTGAGCATAATTAACAACACTCAAATTGGACCCATTCGACCCTTTTAGCCCACAACCGAAAAACCACTCGGTAATTCGGTTTGGTTCGGTTTTTTTCAATGCAGTTCGATTATTTTCGGTTTGGTTTTCGGTTTTTCGGTTAACATGTCAGCGGTAGCTAGAAATGAGTTAAGTTTATAATTGAACACCACTAAAGAAACATCCAAGTTGGCACTCTAATTTGTCACTGAACGTTCACGGAAAATTTGTCAGAAATTTATCACATGCATAATTGGAGATGCTCTTATCACAAAGTTTTATCATAAAAATACTCCGTGACCAAATTTTGGCAGAGAAAGATCTTGTGAACTCTATAAAAAATCTAAAGGGGTAATCATCCTTGATTTGCGATATCCTCCATAAAAGAATTTGGCACAAAAATATTCCATAACAAAGGTTAAGACAACAAATTTGTCATAGTTACATTACGTGACAAAATATACCTAATGAACATCCCTAATAAATGATGAGACAAAAAATTTATGTTTCTTATAATGCACAGTTTGCGATGATAAAAATGTTGGGTTTATTTACATAATGCCAATGTGTTTTCTCCTTTTTTGGGTGATGCATATTTTACTTTTGAAAAATCCTCATTTGTCAAACTCAATGCATCAGATATATTGTTATTTTTCACATATATGTGCTTATACACATAAAAGAAAGAATGACAAAAGTATTACATAGAAACTTTAGATGGACAAAAATATAACCATTTATTGGTTGGACAGAAAAGTAATCTTTTAAAATAAAAAAGCCTAATCCAAATCTCGTCGTCTCCTTCAACAAACAAAGGCCCCTCATCTGCGTTCGATCTTACTCGCCAAATCTGCGCACACTCAAAATCTCTATTTGCGTTCCCTCATCTCTTGCTTCGCCCATCGCCGCCGTCTGCCAATTTCACCGCCATCGCCGCCACCTAAATCTTCTTCTTCTCATTTCCTTATCTCCATCTTTTTGATCAGTGAAGAGGCTCTAGACCTGGATCTCCGTTACCTTCTTCATCTTTCTACCAGCGACTATGATGACCCTGACGACTTTGTAGATCTGCGATGGTGGTTAGGTTAGGTTTTAGGGGTAGTGCAGGGTGGCGTCGGTCGATGGTGCAACTGGGTGGCATTGCTTCGAGGGTTGGGAACTTAGAGCAGGGGTTGGTGGGATTGGGATGCGGTGTTGCTGGATGGGGCCGGGGTGCAACTTTGCTAGGTGGGGCTGGGGTGCGGCCCTTTGTTGGGTGGGGCTGGGGTGCGACTTTGCTGGGTGGGGACGAGTAATAGGAGGTGTATTTGGTGGGGTGGCGGGGCTGCAGGGTGACGAGGCGGCGACGCTGGTCGGCGGGGCTGGGGAAGTGTGAAGTTGGGCGATGTACTGGGGAGACGGCAGTGGCGGGTGGCGTGCGGCGGGCAGTAGTGTTGACGGGCAGCAGGCGGTTGTGTATTGGTGTGCAGCGGGCGATAGGCGGTAGTGTTGCCGAGCAAATTTCATTGAAAAATATGTTGTAACTGTGGCACAGTGACATAGGTGGCGGCGTCAGTGACATCGGTGACGTCTCAGTGACACCGGTGGCGGCGTTGGTGACACCGGTGGCGATAGCAGTGACACGGACGATGACGTCAGTGACATATAGTTAGATGAAAATTCAGCAGTGACATAAATATTTGCAGTGACATAGTATTTTTTCAAATATGTGACCTTCTTGGTCACATTTTCGTCCTAATCTAAATGAGATCACTTTTTTGGAAATTGATTTTAATTGATAGAAAAAAAGGTAGAGATAGATAGGAAGTAAAAAGGAAATGGTGGGAAAATGGAGAGAAAGAAATGGAGAGGAGTTGCACTCCAATTTTATACCCCAAGTATGTATTCATGTGTCCCTAAGATATCTAAAATGTGTTGTTTATATATATATATTGTTAGTTTTTCTTTTTAGATAATTTATGTTATATTTTGGTATGTATTGAAACAATATTAAAATTTTAGAAATCATTAATGATTATTTATTTCTAGTAATGTAGTGTACATGACTTTTTGTTGAATCATGTTTGTGCATATTTTACAACTTAATTAATATGGTTTAAATCTTAGCTCTCAAGGTTCAACTATAAATTAAATTAGAACTACGGAGTAATATTTAACCTAGAAACGAAGAAGAACATTAAAGATTTCTATTATATTCAACAATTTGATGATATTCGTTTTTGTATTTTTACAAGAACTTAGTAAATTAAAAATGATATTTATCTCGTGCGTCATCGTTTTGCTATACTTTTTCTTAGTTGTGTTGCACTATTTGTGTATTTTTGAATTTTAGTACTACGTATGCAATTTCTTGTATTTATTTCAACATGTCATGTGAGTTGGTTGGTGTGATGATATCTACTAATTGCAAGATTTGTTCAAAAAATTTAGCATGTGTTTGGCATTGTTCCGAAATGACATGATACCGAACGGTTCTATCCTTGGAATCAGACTGTACCGGACCGTTAAAAATCTCACGAATACATTACGGGTTTTACCAATTTACCGGACCGTTCCGGACCGCACCCACCCCTACATAAAATTACTCATAAGTTGTAAAAATATACAGATCTATCCAATAAAACTGGACGAAATTGACTTTCTTCAACGAGGCATGTTGGGCATATGCGTGGCCTAGCCTATGACTTAAGTCACAAGTTAAGCATGTAAGGCTATAAGCGAGACGGTCAACGATTGATGTGCAGGGACATGTTCATTTACTTAATAGTCCTACATAAAGTAAAAAGTATTTTTAGGAGTAAATGAGTGGTTGTTTCATTAAAAAAATGAAAACTAATCTTATTTAAAGAAAGACAATAAATACATTTATAACATAACAGTTATCGGAAGAGAGTTTGGAGTTTGGAGTTTTTTTCTCTCTCTAGGGTTGCCTCGCGCAGCGCCTAGGGTTGTCCGCCCTCGCTTTTTCTGAGGGGCGTGTGGGATTGGTTGGAGGGAGAGGTGCTTGGTTTGGACGAATTGGTGGGTTGAGGCGGCGGGAGGTCGAGTTATTGGTTCGTGAGGGCGGTGGTTGGTGTATTTAAACGGGAGCTTTGGCAAGCAGTTTTCGAAAATACAAAGCAGCAGCAGGGTGGTGGATAGGCGCACATGGAAGCTGTTGTCGATTGCTACAAGCAGATGCCGATCGGTATAGATTCGCAGGAGCTTGATCTTGATGATCTTGAGGCAGAGGAAGCTCCGGCGAAGATTGGCCCTAAAGAGTTCCCGGTGATCGGTCATGTATTAACTGATAGGAAGGTTAAATTTCCGGAACTCAAGGAGATGATGCTATCATTGTGGAGGCCAGGGAAAGGTATGGCGGTTAAGGAGATCGGGGGAAAAAGGTATATGTTTAATTTTTTTCATCGTTTTGATATGATTCGTGTTCTTGAGGGGGGCCATGGCAAATTGAACGCAGTGTATTGATGTTAAAAGAAGTTATGCCTGATGATATACCACACAAAATTATTTTAAATAAGTCAGAGTTTTGGGTTCAGATTCATTGTAACATCCTCAAAATTTACACAGTTTAAAACCGGAAAGTAAAAACAAATATACAGAGAATTAATATTTTATTAAAAAAAAGTTTATACTTTTGATGGATGCTTTAACTATTTAAACTCTACTGAAATGAATCACGGTTAAAAAGAAAAATAAGCTTGAATCAAACTAAGTTATCTTTAGATAAATAATTGGTGTAGAACTGAATAACAAATGTTATGAAATGTGATATTTATAGTCAAATAATATTGATACGAAAATTTAAAAAAATTGAACAAATGCAAAGACAAAAGTCATTATATCGATTACATTAGCTGATATAACTCTAAAATTATAAAACAATTATAGACACGTACATGTTACACCATGCATAACGAAACAAATATACATGCATAACAAACAAACATATCTTTCACATTCAAAAGCCCCATGACATTTGGCAATAGCTCACAAAATAGAACAAAAGAAATTGCCACTCTTAACATTTGAGATTTAGCCACGTAACTATAGCATAGAACTATATTTAATTAAAAACCATTACAAATATCACATGCAATCGGCAGATCAAATAGAGGCCATGCATGTGTAAACCCAACAAGGAGATTTTTAGGAAGAAACTAAAAATAAGAGAGAAAAGAGAGTATAGAGGAGAGAACCGAGAAAAAGATGACGGAAAGGAAAGAAAATAGGGGAAAAAAGCTAAGGAGAAAATCTTGTCAAAATTTAAGGTCTGTGTTCATTTTTTCTTCCAAAGTATATGTGTTGAATACGGTTGTTTTGTTGATGACTAAACCATACAGGGGAACGGCGGATAGAACCACTCACAGTTCCCTGTTGAATACGATTGTTTGATAACTAAACCATACAGGGGAACGGCGGATAAAACCGCTCCCAGTTCCTTGAGTAACAGGAACGAATGAATATTATTAATTTGATTGACTAACCATGCAGGAGAAACAAAAACACAATCCATGATGTGATTTGAGTTAATACGGATTGCACCTACTTGCTCGTTATTGGCATGATTTCCTTATATAAGTAATTATTCTCTTTCCACGATTGATATAGCTTAAAGTATGGTGCGTAAAATATTCCAAAGCTACACGGTTGTGATAGAATAAAATCTGGTTGAAATATATTTCATATCTAAATGAGTTGATTGCTTATGTTGAGAAAAATACTCTTACCTTCTTGAGTATTTACCAAAGTCTACCTTATTCGGTAATTAATTGATTGAATCAAAAAGATGCACAAGATATTTTGTATCTAGTCCATGGCCGATATACATAATGGTTGATCCGGCTACCATAAACATTGAGCTCGAATATGGGAAGCATTATAAAGAAGGAAAGCAATTCAAAATATGGGGGCAAGTCCCAAGATTAGAAGATCAACTATTCAAGAAAGGATGCTTAAACGGTCTGCCCAAGACAGCCTATATAAATGAAGAAGCCAAAGAGAAATGGAGTGTGCTTGACCAAGCTTCTATTGAGAAATATACACGAGAATATTTACTAAGTCCAAGGCACCTGAACCTGCTCTCGGAGTTTCAAACAGAGTTTCTTTTTCCCTTCTTCTCATTGTAATTGGGGTTTTTGAGGATTGGCTAAGTGTAGCATCCTCGGGTTGGTTAGTGTGTTGTGAGAGCTTTGTTGTAAAGCTGAGAGGCTCTCTACCCACACGGTAGAGAAGCATAACTCTTCCTAGAGAGGATAGAGTTGGGGTGGCTCAAGGGTAGACTAGGAGAGTTTCCCTTGTAATCATTCAAAGGCTTTTTAGTGAAGTTGTTCAAATTCCTCCGAGGGAGGTCGAGGTTTTTTAATCCCTTTGAGCCAAGGGATTTTTCCTCGTTAAATCCTTGTGCACTTTATTATTTCGTAATTCCCTGGACCCCACACTAGAACTGTGCGAAAAACTGCCACGGTTCCACACACACACACAATTCACCCCCCCCCCCCCCTCTTGTGTTGCTAACCGTTTCATCAATTGGTATCAGAGCCGGTCTTCACCAATGAAAGGTTAAAACCTTGGGAAGAGATCCGGCAGCATGAATACGGTTGAACGATTGGAGGAAGGATACTCGACTCAACGACCACCGTTGTTCAACGGCAAATTTTATCAATTCTGGAAGAGTCGAATGGAGAACTTCATCAAGGCTGAGAACTACCAGGTATGGAATGTAATTGAGGTAGGCGATAACATCATCACTAAGGAAGATGCCGAAGGTAAGGTTATCCCTAAACCCAAATCTGAATACACCTCTGATGATTATTGTAAACTCGAGCATAATGCTCAAGCATTGAAATATTTGATTTGTGGACTTGGTCCGGCTGAGCACAACCGTGTTCTTGGATGCAAATCCACAAAACAAATGTGGGATTTACTTGAGGTTACGCATGAGGGTACCTCGCGTGTAAAAAGATCCAAAATTGACATATTTATGCGTAATTACGAATTATTCGTGATGAAGCCTAAAGAATCAATTAGGGATATGATTACACATTTTACTATTATTATTAATGAGCTCTCAGCACTTGGAAAAGACATTACTGTAGAAGATCAGGTGAGAAAAGTTATGAGAAGCTTGCCATCCGCATGGAAGCCTAAAACTACAACAATAGAAGAAGCTAAATATCTCTCTACCATGACGCTAGAAGACTTGACCGGCTCACTCATGACATATGAGCTAGGCCTACAAGAAGAACAAGATGCAGAAAATGTGAGAAAAGAGCGAGGAATAGCTCTCAAGGCTCGAGAAGAAGAAGAAGAATCCGGAAGCGAATCGGAAGATGAAATGAGCATGTTCGCCAAGCAATTCGGAAAGATGTACCGAAAATTCAAAGGCAACCGAAATAAACAAGGTAAAAAGGGCTTCCAATCTTTTAATAACCAAGGTTGTTTCGTTTGTGGTTCCTTTGAGCACAGGGCAAAAGATTGTCCTCAAAAGAAAAATGATAGAGCCTACGACAAGAACAAGACCAGTTCCCATCGGAGGTCCAATGAAGATAAAGGGTTCAACAGAGACCTCAAGAAGGCAATGATGGCAGCCTGGGGAGACTCATCCGATGATGAAGAAGAAGAAAAAGGCCTAAATCATGCAGGATTGTGCCTCATGGCTAATTCCGATGTAGAATCCGACCAAGAGAATTTCGAGGTAAACTTGAAGAGCTTTCTTTCTAAATTTGATTCCCTCTCTAAAGGCAAGGTCCGAAAGATTTTTAAAAGATTAACTATCGAACTAAATCAAAGTCTTTCTGAAAACGATAATCTTAAATCACAAATCACCGAACTTGAGTCTAAACTCGAGGAAGCTACTAGAGCCAAGATAAGGCTGGAAACAAAAGTGGGAGAGTTAATAGATGAAAGGCTCAAGTATAGTGAAGTGGTTTTGGAACAAGATAACCTCATTTGCTCACTCAAGCTCGATAATATGAATAAACAAGTTAATGACGAAGAAAAACTTCTAAGAAAAATTCCGGACATTGCCTTGCTCATTAATCATCTCAATCGCCTTGAGGACGAGAGACAGGATTTTAAAAACAAACCGGAATACCAACCATATAGTACCAAGGTAAGAACCAGGTCTAGACAGCATTCTAGAACTGGACCCTCTCGGTACAAAAGAAAGGAAAACGAGACTTCTGGTCTCGGATACATTCCAAGAAATTCTCAAATAAATAAAAAACCGAGTTTTCAGAACCAACCCTTTTATGGTAATAGAACTAGAGGACAAACCAGTTCTAGACCGTACCATAGACAACCTAGAACTGGACCAACCTGGTTCGATAAGCTGGTTCAAAGGCACAAAATAGGTTATGGACAAACACCTAACCGAGAGTTTTATAAAAGGGGCAAAGATCTTTTCGGAAATCGGAAAACCAAATATGTTGATACATATGACAGCCGGATTTGCGGACATTGTGGCAAAGACGGACATCTTAGGTATCAATGTCACTCTCGACAACAGGCCTTAGAGAGAAGCTTTAATTTCAGTAAATATCCCTCAAACCAATATAAAATGAAACCCAAGTAGGTCTGGGTTCCACGCACTAAACCTTAATCCTGGAACAGCGCCGAGTGAGGGGGAAGAATCACTGGTTCCTTGACAGTGGTTGTTCTAAACACATGACCGCAGATAAATCTTTGTTCCTCTCACTACAACCATTTAGTGGTGGAAAGGTGACATTTGGAGACAACATCAAAGGAGAAATCATTGCTGTGGGGAAAATTGGAAAGTCACCCGACCATGCAATAGACAATGTTTTCCTAGTCAAGGGTCTAAAGTTTAATCTGCTTAGCATTTCTCAGTTTTGCGATCGAGGTAACAGTGTAGTTTTTGATCATAATGTATGCCGCATTGTCAATAACGAATCTCAGCAAGTCATACTAGAAGGCAAGAGACTTGAAATTACATATAAAGTTGATCTCGACTTATTGCCAAGTATAAGTTTAACCTGCCTAAGCGTTATTGACAATGATCCCCTACTCTGGCATAAAAGATTGGGCCACGCTAGTTTTTCGTTAATCAATAAACTCAAAAATAATGAATTGGTAGTCGGGCTACCTAAAATCAAATATTCCCTTGATCATATTTGCTCTGCCTGTGCCACCAGAAAACAATCTCGATCATCTTTTAAAACAAAGAATTTTGTGAGCACAAGCAAGCCCATTGAACTAATTCATATGGATTTGTGTGGTCCAATGTCAGTCCGAAGTCGGGGAAACAAAGAATATGTGTTAGTTATTGTTGATGACTTTTCACGATTTACATGGACTATCTTTCTTGCAAGTAAGAAAGATACGTTTAATGAGTTTGTTGTTTTTGTAAGAAAAATTGAGCATCAAACAGGGTTGCACCTAATTAAGATTCGATCCGATCATGGAACCGAGTTTGACAACTCACTATTTGAGGAATTCTGCAAAGAACGAGGCATAGACCACAACTTCTCCGCTCCTAGAACTCCTCAACAAAATGGGGTAGTAGAACGGAAGTATAGGACACTGGAGGATATGACTAGAACAATGTTGATTTCTAGTGGTCTGGCAAGAAACTTCTGGGCAGAAGCACTCAACACAGCGTGCTACATAATTAACCAAGCTATGATCCGCCCACTCTTAGGGAAGACACCCTACGAACTACTCAAAGGAAGAAAACCAAACATCAGTCATCTAAGAACATTTGGATGCAAATGTTTCGTCCACAATAATGGGAAGGACAATATTGGCAAATTCGATGCAAGAAGTGACGAGGCAATCTTTCTCGGATATTCCACTCACAGCAAGGCTTACAAAGTTCTAAATAAACGAACTCAATGTGTGGAAGAAAGCATCCACATAATTTTTGATGAAGCCCTTTCATTAAAGCCGAGGCAAGATGATGAAGGAGACATAGGAATCCTCCGCAAAGAAAATCACTCCCATGAAAACGTTGAAACAAGCCATGACCAAACTGAGGAATCACTGGACAATGAACAAAACGAACCTAGAACTGAAGAAGGACCCGGACTGACCACGACTAGTCCAAGTGAAGAACCAGCTGGTCCAGGTCCAGATACCCTATACGAGTTTGTGGATCAACCCAACGCTCCAAGCGGATGGAAGCATCATCGATCACATCCCCTGGATAACCTCTTAACAGATCTAAATAAGAGAGTAACAACGAGATCTAAATTAAGAAATTTCTGTACTTTCTTTGCTTACTTATCACTTATAGAACCGGAGAACCATGAGGTGGCTCTCTCCGATATTGACTGGGTTCTAGCTATGCAGGAAGAACTAAATCAATTTGAAAGAAACAAGGTATGGCATCTAGAACCAAGACCCAAGAATAAAACCGTAATTGGTCTCAAATGGGTATTTAAAAATAAGCTTGATGAGCACGGACAGATCACAAGAAATAAAGCGAGGCTAGTCGTCAAGGGCTATAATCAACAAGAAGGGATAGATTTCAACGAAACATTCGCAACGGTGGCAAGGCTAGAAGCAATCCGAATGCTCATAGCATTTGCGGCTCATATGGGTTTCACCCTCCACCAAATGGATGTCAAGACAACATTTTTGAATGGTTATCTTAAGGAAGAGGTATACGTTGAACAACCACCGGGGTTTGAAAATCCAGATTTTCCTAATCACGTTTTCAAACTAGATAAAGCACTTTATGGGCTCAAACAAGCACCACGCGCTTGGTATGAACATCTATCAAAATTTCTTTTGGAAAATGGTTTTGAAAGAGGAAAAATAGATAAAACACTTTTTCTAAAAATAAAAGATCAATCCCTCTTGGTTGTTCAAATTTATGTAGATGACATTATGTTTGGTGCTACTAACGACTCACTTTGTGATGAATTTTCTTCTCTTATGAGCTCTGAGTTCGAGATGAGTATGATGGGCGAATTAAATTTTTTCCTTGGTCTCCAAATCAAACAAACAAGTAAAGGAACTCAAATATCTCAACAAAAATATCTCAAGGAGCTTCTCAAGAAGTATGGAGCAAATGAAGGCAAAACAATGACAACACCGATGGGAACAAATGACAGGCTGGATGCAGACGAAGCAGGAACCAGCATAGACCAAAAGAAATACCGAGGAATGATTGGGTCTCTACTATACCTAACTGCCAGTAGACCCGACATAGTTTTCAGCGTAGGTCTATGTGCCCGGTTCCTGGCAAATCCCAAGGAGTCTCACCTCAAAGCAGTCAAGAGGATACTCAAATATCTCAAAGGAACTATGAATCTGTGTTTATGGTATCCACGTAATGAGGATTTTAATCTTATTGCATATTCAGATTCTGATTTTGCAGGTGATCTATTAAACAGAAAAAGCACATCTGGAACGGCTCACTTCCTAGGTCCTTGCCTGGTTTCATGGAGCTCTAAGAAACAAAACTCAGTTGCTCTTTCAACAGCCGAAGCCGAATACGTAGCAGCCGCATTGTGTTGCTCACAATCCTTGTGGATCATGCAAAAGTAAGTGACTACAGGATCATCCTAAATTGCACACAAATTCTATGTGACAATACTAGTGCAATCAGCATCTCAAAGGATCCGGTCATGCACTCACGAACAAAACACATCCACATCTGGCATCACTTTCTCAGAGATTGTGTGGAAAAGGGGCTAATCAAGGTAGAATATTGCAACACCGACAAGCAAATTGCCGACATTTTTACAAAGCCCCAGGGAAGAGAAAGGTTTGAATTAATTCGACTTGAACTTGGTCTCATCAATGCTTAAAACTATTCCAATCCATGCAATTTTTTTGGGAAACAACCTAAGGAGAAATTCTTTATTTTTTAAAAGAAGGCAAGATCCTTTCAGTTTTTAAACTGCCAATTTTTTTTGGGAAGACACAGCCACACAACCGGCCACTTCCTATTTGGAAGGAAATCATTAAAGATTGTTTTGGGAAGTGGGAAAGTATCCCGTATACCAACACGCCGCCCACTTCCAAAATAAAAAAAACCTTCCATAACCTCCTCCCTCTTCTCCTTCTTAAAACCGCCATGGTCAAAACCAGAGGCTGCGCTCCTCCAACTGCTCCTCGTCGTTCTAGTCGGAAAAGAAGCGTACAACCACCCCCACCTTCATCACCTACCCCGATTGAACTCGAAGCCTCACCTCCTTCGACCATGCACTCCGAATCTGGTGACTCCTTACCACCATTCCCGGCGTCCTCTCAGGGGGAACAAGATAAAGACTCTCCATCACCAATTAAACCTCCCAAAGGAAAACCACCAACTCGCGACGGAAAGGTGCTGCCCCAAAAGTACACCCGAAAAAGAGCAATCGCTGAGGGAATCATCTCCGAAAAGGGCTCCACCAAAAAATATCCAAGGATGTGGAGGGTAGTCGACGAAGACGCCGCACGACTCAAGGAGGAATAACTCTCCCGGGGAATAGTTAAGGTACTCTCCATCTCCTCTTGTGATATTACTCGAAAAACCTCTGATTTTACTGAGCTTATTTCCTTCCAAAAATGGGAAACCTTGTTTGATTCCCAGAATTGCCCCTCTGTGTTTCTTGAACTCATCTCAGATTTTTTGGCTAATCTTATTATCAAAGACAGTTTCTTATCCTCTAAGGTACAACGCACAAAAATTCTGTTAAATGTGAGTGATCTAGGTCAAATTTTGGGTGTTCCATGTACTGGTATATGCCAATATAACAAAACCGAGTGGCCCCTAATCGACACTTCTCAAACAGTTGCACTGGAATATTTTAACCCAACCATTTCTGAATCCTCTCTTCATGTTGCGAGCCTTGCACCAATTCCCAAACTACTGTTCTACTTTGTTCATCACAACTTGATTCCTAGGCTAGAAGGGAGATTCACACCCTCTAGAGTTGAACTGGCATATATGTACCTTTTAGCCAAAAAAATTCCTATCAACCTTCCTGGATTAATGATGGCTCATCTAAGTTCTATCATTAGTACCTCATCCCGAAGGATTGGGATTCTATATGCCCCACTACTCACCAAAATATTCCAATCTAAGGGCATTGCTCTAGACAAATTCTCCTCTGAAGAAGCTTGCAAGGTCCTGGACAAGAGATGTCTCAGCAATCTCGGACTAATTATATCAAACTCTCACCTACTTCCTAAACCAACAGATCCCTCCTCTTCAGAACAAAAACCCAGACCCAAACCAACTCATGTTCCTTCCATCGACCCAATGATGGTGGTACCCCCAATCACTGACCGCATAGATCTCCTGGAATGATATATTCAACACCAATTTGCTTCCCTTTCAGACTCCATCTCCGCATTGGCAAAAAAGGTGGACACACTGGCTGATACAACCAATGATATTCGGAATGATTTCCAATCCTTCAAACAGGAAGTGGCGGAGCGGCTCTGTGAATCTGGCTCGACTAATCGGAGAATAATTTACTCTTCTGAGGATGATTAAACATTTTTTTTACTGGGGGAGGGTTTTGGCTACATTAACATCTTAACAAGCTGTCCTACTTTGCAATTTTACTTGGCACTGTTTTGGTTATTTTCTGTTTCCTTTTGGTTGATGCCAAAAGGGGGAAATAATCAGGTGCCTGCTTGTTTTGCTACATTAAAAAACTGACTGTTACTTTAGCACTAAACCTGCAGGGACTCTGGTGGCACCATAGGTTTGTCATCAACAAAAAGGGGGAATTTGTTGAATACGGTTGTTTTGTTGATGACTAAACCATACAGGGGAACGGCGGATAGAACCACTCACAGTTCCCTGTTGAATACGATTGTTTGATAACTAAACCATACAGGGGCTATTTAGAAATTGGTATACTAATGCCTTGAAGAAGGTGTTATATGTTTATAAGTGTTAATTTTGTATATGTAGAAGTAAACTAAGCTCTTTAAAGTTTTGATTAGATTTTTACGTGATATTAAGAGATGCTTAATTTAAATATTGGAAAACATAATTTGTGTTCGGTATTCACTCATAAATTTATGTCAAATTTAATTATACCATTGACTCAAACTCATATAGTTATATTTCTTTCTAAATTGAAATTGTTATTCTTACTTAACATTATAAATTATGATTTTATTTACAAATACTAGAAGGGACGATGAAATATTTGATTTAGCTAGGACAGATATTTTTACTTAAATACTCCGTATTCTACATGCAAATACTATTGGCATGTTTTTATTAACTTGAAAATTTCAGCTTATTAAATGATTGTCTTACATTGAGAATGAAGTGGACAGATGATTACGCTCGATGCATAATTACATTTTCATAAATGGATAACATTAAGTTAAATATTAATGAAAGGAAGTAATATTAAATCTATATTATCGCATGTAAAATTAGATGAAGTATAATAGAAAGGCAATTAAATGAAAGTATGTACCTTAGTTAGGTTGTAATCGGCATTGTAAGCGAGTAAATATAGTGCCTATCGATCGAACTTTAATAGTTAAAAAAACGAAATGAAAAGTTGAAAAGATTTAGAAATAAAAGAAAAGGACAATTTCGAAAGCTGATGTAAATTAAATGTATAATTAAATTATAATTTTGTAATTACTAAAAATTAAGTAGGAGAAATAAACATGATTGTAAATATAATAATGAAGATGTATTCGGAACTAGTACGTAGTATATTATAAGGTATATGAGCAAGTATGTGAGTATTTACTTGAAGAAAAAGAGACAATCTGGAATATAATATCATTATGTTCAAAGTTGTACTTTGTTTGTTATAACGATACTACTTTGAATCGTAAAATAGTAATTATAATTATAACAACATTAATGATACACTCCATTTAAATAACTAAAATAAAATGGGATTTGAAACCTTGTTTCTGGATTTGGATAGATTGGCATGCCAATAGGGATAATTAACACGGCCGTAGAATTTGATCAATGATTTCGGTTCCGTAGCCACCGAGTGGACAACACCCAAATCTTGATATTTGATACACGTGCGCTATAGAAAGAATTGATGAAAAATGTACAAATAGAAATTGTGAAAATGAAAGAATGATATGAATATAAAAATGAAAGACGATAGGAGAATGCGATATTGCATTCGATTGAGGAATTAGTTTCACTCATGAATTATTAATTCTGAAATAAGCTAATGTTGATCGAATATGAGGGACAACAAGATAAATTATTGATTAATAAAGTTATGATATTACGCTTAATATTCTGATAAGAAAGGTATACGTATATTGCTCCATATGTTATAAATAAAATTACAAGGTATTAATAGCCTCAAATAAAGAGCAAAAGTTGTAATCATGATATTATGGATTTTAAAACATATTAAAGTAACTATGTCAAATAGAATGGACTATATATTGAATTAGTTACGTTGAATGGAATGATATTATATGTTTTGAAATAATCAATATGATTGATCTGTACTATTCCTGATTATAAATAAGGATTGTACTTTGAATATTTGATTATAAGATATAGAGAAATTAGTTGTGATTATAAGTTATAAAGAATTTCAAAATTAAAGAGTTGATTTAGCTTTGTCTGTATTACTGAATAGCTTTTTGGAACAAAATGGATTCAATGAGATTTATTAGTCAAACAGGTAAAATCAATCTGGTTAAGCTTATATTTTTCAATTTAGTATGTTTGCGATATCATTCTTAATTGTTGATTTACTATGTGATATTTTATACTGAAATTGCATCGAGAAAGAATGAACACCACTAAGCAAAATTTGCTTAGCGCGTTGGATTTTTGTCCTTCGCGTAGGTACCTAATCGATATGAGACACAAAGTTGAAGGAGGAAAGCATTTGGGAGCAACCTGCCAATCAGCACAGAGTCACACTTGCATTTAGTAATATCTCATGTTAGTTTGCATAAAAAAAATCTGTATTTAGCATATTAATATTATGTAATAGCAACATTAAATATTTACGTGTTAGTATAAAATTTGAATGCTTCCGCAATTATGATTTTTCATAAAGTTATTATCACTTGCTCATAATTTTAAAATAAAAATATTTTTGGAATAATGAAAAAGATAATGGAAAAGTCAGTCAACGCTTTGGTGCTCCGGCACTGCGGGTACCGCTCCCTGCCCTAGCCTTCCGGGCCGGGTAGGGGGTGTTACATTCATAATGTTCCAAATAGTCTTGTTAACTTGGGTACTGCTTGATGTGCGGGAAACTTCATATGGGCAGTTTGTTAAATATGATGATTTTCAGAAGAGTGATAAATTAGGGCCTTATATGCGGGTTAAGATCCTTATGAAGATGGATAAATCTTTGAAGAAAGGGACAAATCTGAAAAACGATGGTAAAATTTTTTGGGTAGATTCTAAATATGAGAGGCTACCAAACTTTTGTTTCATTTGTGGTTTATTGCACATTGAGATAATTTTTGTCCTTTAAATTATGAGGAAAGCTTAGTTTTAGAAAAAAGATTTGGGATCCATCTCAGAGCAGGTAGTGGGGTGAAAACAAGTCCTACAGGAGGTCATAAATGGCTTCTGGAGGGTTTATCGAGCTCTGGCAAATCAGGTGGATATACCGAGGTACAGAAATTAAAGGACAAGATTGAGGAAAGGGGGAAAGATGCAACGACTGAATCAGTCCATAGCTTTACTAAAGTAGGTGGGGAGGAGTCAAAAGAAGACGTTTCGAAGAGAAGAAATATCACGGAGATCCGGACAGAGAAGGAGCAAGAAGAAGAAGACATGGCCTTGGATGGGACAGAAAACAGGAAGGAGACGGGCTTTGCTCTTTAAGCCCGCTGAAGCTGCAGATGGAAGATGGGAGGTCCCAGGTCCGAGAAACGATTCGAGTTTTTTGGCTGCATCAGAAGTTTTTTGATTTTTGTTTTGTGTGCTGTTTCAGAGATTGTTGTGTCAGCTTTGCTGTTTGTTTTTTCGTTTATGTTCCTGTTTGTAAGACGTTGACTTTGGATGTGGAGGATGAGGGGAAAATGGTGATCATTTATGGCTTTAAGTTTCCCACTTTTGGATCAGCGAATTATATTGCTTCTTTGGAGGTGATTAATTCCGAGTCTGGTTCACGGGATAGCGGTTGTCAGATTTCTTTTTGTCACTTGACCCATACTTTGAATTATTTGTTATCAATATAAGCCGATTTCTTCCCAAAAAAAAAGAAAGTCAATATATTACTTCGATCATAAAATCGAAATTTCTCACTTTTAATTTATACTATTCCGCTCGGGGTTAGACTTAGAGTCTTAGAGCTCGTTTGATGAGCCTATTTTTTGACTTATCAGGCTTATCAACCAACTTTTTTATCAAACGCGTAACTTTTGATTTCGCGGGCTGAATTGTGTAATAATAAGAAAACGTAAGGTTAGAGTTACTTTTCTGGCTGTATTGGCTGAAGTTACTGCAGATGATTATTTCAACTATTTTTTAATATAATTGTTTATTTATTTTATTAATAAATTATATTATATATATAATTTTTTCATAAATCAGCAGAATGAGCCATTACAGTCACTTCATCTAGAACTTCATAAATATCAGCAGAAACAACCGATTCAGCCGATTTCAGTATTACCAAATGGGCTCTTAGTCCACGATCCTCGATCGATAATGGGACTGGAACATGCCGGGACTAGACTGTAACCATTTTTTCTGATATTGGGACAAACGCAGACATGAAAATATACGGAGTGTATATAAAATATAAAAAAAGAAAACCGAGACTAGATCAGGACTCGTCCGGACCCGGAATGATCTGCACCGGTATCGGTTCCAGGTACACACCCACCCCATAGGATCAGGCGATTCGGGGCTTGAATCGGCCTGGAACCAGACCGCATCCATGCCTAATTCCACATTTCCACTTGCCATATTTGTTATTCAAATCTCACGTGACATCTACCAAACATAGTGTGAGCAATGGTTTGGGTTGAATTAGCTCTTACGATATCACTACAAAGGATGAAATCAAACCACTATAGTCTCAAGGAGAGGTGTGTGGCAACATTATCTTTTCTACTTCATATTCTTTGATGTACCCCAACCAACTAATGCATGTCTCCCAATTAAATGATGTATTAGAAAAATAACAAGAGCTCTGCACAAGATGAACACCATTTCGGCCTCCCTCACATCGCTCCAATTCAATCACCAACTTAATTAGTTTGTCAACTTGTGAATACATTCAGATTATGTATGAATTAGTGACAGATGAACTGAAACTAGCTAGCTAGCCTTCCAATCATCAGTTTAAATTACGCACGATAAGACGCATGCACATGCAGGACTCAAGATCTCAAAAGTGTATATCGTTGGAAATCAAGAATTCAGTTTCTTAATTTACTTCTCAATTCTGGTTCCATTCATTGGATGATAGTGTTTTTTTTTATCTTAAAATGTTAATCAGATATAAGAGAATCAATTAATAGGCCTTTCATCAGTTTATGTACTTCCGTTTATACTCTCGTATTAGATGCATAGCTTGACAAATGACAACTCAACCATCCATATTTAATTGCCTTAATTATGTGGCTAGCTTTAATTATGTGAGGCTTGTATACAATTAAATGAGTTCAATTAGCGCGGTAGAAAATAAAAATGAGTGCAAATAAGAATAAAATATAAACAAAGTTTACAAATACGTTTACACTACAAAAATGTTACGGGATTGACACGTATTTGGCACTGATGTTGACCGATGATTTTGTGGCAAATATCTCGTGTAAAAGCGTTTTTTGTGAGTCTCTACCAAAAAACATTGTGAATCTCGTATTTTTTGTAGTGTTAGTTATATCATCATGTATTTTAATCTCACTAATTAAGTATCAATCAGAACATATGAAGTTATAATATTCTTCATTTGTCACAATTTGATAAAGAAACCATGGTAATCGTATTTGAAAAATTTAGTCGTATTTAGATAATTTGGTGAATCATCTCTAAGACACCCGCACGGATAGCTCAGTTGGTTCAGTGGTGGGAAATTTGGACCAAGTGACCAAGGTTCGAAACCCGCAGCGGCCGTGTGGAGGTCACAGAACCTGAAATAAGGCTGGGCCTCTGGTGCGCACGGGAAAAAGGCCTACCATCATTGGGCCGACTGAGTCACCGTGATTAACATCCTCCCAAAAATGCTGTCGGGTCGGGATATGGGAGGCTCCTGGGGTGGGAGATTCCACCTTTTGGACCAAGTGAATCATCTCTAAGACCATTAGATTCAGATGCGACATGGTTCCTCTTAAGCCACACATAAGCTAGCCTAAAAATGCTTCAATTATGTTGCCCCAAAACCCTAACGTATCAACATTATTCTACATGTACCAAAACTTCTTTAAATTACTTGATTGATTGATAATAAGCCTTCCAAGAGTTTATGGCCCAATGGGACCAACTAGCTAGCATGTCAATTTTCACCCACGTGTGCCTTTTGAGCTCCATAATGGCATGGCATGTCTTTAAGTGCCACATACAACAAAGATGAGTAGTTGAGTAGATTTATGAGACTTCTAACTTCAAAGATTTTTAGTGTGGTGAATTAAAGTTCACATTTTATACTTCTTCCGTCTCTTAAATTTCAATAACTTTGACCGATGCGACTCATACGAGAATATTAAAATAAATTCTGTGTGGATGAATGGGTGAAGTCTGTGCGTAAAAGAGATACTGGTAATTAACATGAATCACAAATTCTTTAATGAAAAGAAAATTGACAAAATTAGTAAGACAACCAAAAAAAGAAAAATTGATAAAGCTTTAATGACATAAAGAGTAATATTGTCAGTTAACTCAATGGCTTATAATCAAACTTAAAGTAACTAAGTTTTTTAAAGAAGAATACTACATTAAAGGCGTCAAAATAAATCCTAGTTTAATCTTAACCTTTCCAAAATAAGGAAACGACACGGTTATCAAGAAAAATGTTTTATGTGATTTAGATTGAATTTGTAAAGTACGAATAAAATAAAATGATTTAGAATCGTACAAACTTTGGTATGAGATAATTTTAGCGGGACAGAGGGAGTAGTAGAAAATATATTCGGGAGAAGCTAACACAGTTAAGTCAATAACACTCTTGATTATCTATTTGGTCGAGCTAGCTAGTTAGCTAGCTAGTCAGTATGATAGAAATTAGATAGTTATGAAGGACGTGATGGCCTGATGGGTAAGCTAAATGGGTAAAATTTGTCGAAAAGATGATTTTTTAAGGAAAAATCGATGGTAATAATCTCAACTATTGTCGGTCCGCTTATAATAATCTCAACTATCGATTATCTCAGAATAATACCAACTTTAGTGACTTTCCGCCAATAATGGTCCGACATAACCGGCTATAAATAAATTCATATAGTTTCTAAAGTGGATGAGAAGAGAGATAACAAATAATCCCTATAAATAATTCAAATTTTTAATTTTTACGCTTTATTTCCATTTAAAATTCACTTGTTATAGCAGGTCATATCTGGTCATGGACCATTATTGGCGGAATGTCACTAAAATTGGGATTATTTTGAGATAATCGATAGTTGAGATTATTATAAGCGGACCGCCAATAGTTGAAATTATTACAATCAATTTTTCCTTTTTTTTATATGTTTCACTTAATTATTCACTAATTTCTGCAAGACACTTCAAGTCTATTTCTCGAATAGTATTGTATTTTTTGAAACGTAATAATCAACAGACTTGAGGCTCCATTGCACTAGTCAAAGTTGTGAACATTAATTACGTTGGAGGATGTGGTTCTATAAACCAGGTTGTGAAGTTAGGAATTGAAGTTAGGTTTCAACTCAGGTACTCTTGGCGCCACTAAAAGAAACTCGATCTCTTGGTCGCATAAAATTCTTCTTAGAATGTAAGAAAGTGAGAGCAAAGTAGAAATGTATGTTTGCGATTGAATCATAAAAACGTAAATGAATGTTAGACATACAAAACTTTCCAAAAAGGGAAACGTAATGTTTTTTTTTGGAACGTCTCGAAAACATAAGTGGGGAGAATTTTAAGGTACGAAAGAAGTCGTACTCGCAGGGCCGAACCTCTAGATGAGGCAAAGAGGCAACTGCCTCAGGCCCACAAATTTGTAAAAAAAATAGGGCCCAGAAATTTATTAGTTACCTTTATATAAAGGAAAGTTCATGTCCGGAATTCCGGACAGGAACCGCCGTTCGGACGGTGGCATTTGGCTGCCTTTCCTGTGAAATTATTTGATGAAGTTTTTATGGCATGTTTCTCATCAAGTCTAGTTTATCCACAAAAAAAATCAGCTAAAAATGTAATCGGGAAGGCCATCAAATAATTTTTGGAAGTTAACTGCGTTTTATATGTGTATTTTGGCGTGGTTATCTTCCAAAAATTATTTGACGGCCTTCACGATCGAATTTTTAGCTTCATTTTTGTGTGGATAAACTAGACTTGATGAGGAACATGAAATAAAACTTTCATAAAAAAATTACACCGGGAAGGCGGCAAAACACCGCCTTCCGGACGGCAGTTCCTGTCCGGAATTCCGGACATGAACTTTCCTCCCCAAAAATTCCTCAGGGTCTTTTTTTACATGCAGTTCGACTCAGACCAAAAAACTCTTAGGATCGACCCTGCGTACTCGGTACAGAGAACAACTGAATGAATTATATGTGCTAGCTCCCATTAGCTTTTGCCCAATGATAATATATTAAGGGACGTAGTATGAAGGCTAGCTTAGCCTTTTTTTAAGCATATGTTCTTTTGTAAAAAAAAAACTTTTTTACCCCTGCATAGGAGAGGTCTCGTGTTCGAGTCCCACTAGCACCGGTGGTACTATGCTCCCCCAAAAAACCTTTCAAGTGGTAGGGCCAAGCGGTGTATACTAACCTGTAGGGTCAAGCCAAAGTTGGGTTTCTGGGGTAAAAGGCCATGAAAGCGGTGGAGCTAGTCACTATAAAAAGTTTACCCATACCTTAGTTTTTAACCAGAACTTCCAGCCCAACTGGTTGTGAGGTTACCCCTGCATAGGAGAGGTTTCGTGTTCGAGTCCCACCAGCACCAGTGGTACTTGCTCCCCTAAAAAACCCTTCAAGTGGTAGGACCAAGCGGTGTATACTAACCCAGTAACCCGTAGGGCCAAACCAAAGTTGGGTTTCTGGGGTAAGGTGCCATGAAAGCGGTGGAGGTAGTCTCTATAAAAAGTTTACTCATACCTTAATTTTACCGGTGGGCGTAGCTCAACTGGTAGCGAGGGAGTGCCACAAGGGTTAGGTTCCGGGTTCGAATCCCGAAAACTGCGATGAGAGGTTACTGTGCTAAAATGCATAGGGCTTCTGCAAGTACCGGGGACAGAGCTCCACTCTCTATCTAGCAGATTGGGATTATTGTTGATGGAATTGGTCGGATAAACCTGCAAAAAAGTGTTAGAAATAATAATATAGCTCGAGACGCGTCAGACGCTGTCCTCAAGAAAGTATTTCCGACTAGCGAAAACCTTTCCCCAAGATATAACGAGCTCTTCGGCGTAAGCCGGTAACAGAACAACGAGAGTGAAAATTATATATTAATCCAACAGAATAAAATTGGAAGAGATGTTTTTCATAGCTCAAAATATATATTTTTTCTGTTTTTATTGCTAGCCGAACCCACATATATATATATATATATATATATATATATATATATATATATATATATGCATGCAAATATACAAACGTTGAAGTTGCATGCCAGATAGATGATATTTCATTAAAGCTAACGTTCGGAGCATTATAACTATTATAAACGTTGGTGCACATCTCATTAAATTTGATTAATAACCAAGTTATATAATTTTTAGTGTAACGTAGGTTATTAACTTTATAACCGCCCAACAACAATTCTTAATCATTTGAAAAGATATGTAACCATTTCACTTAATTGTGTTTAACACGTTGCAAAGTTTAAAGATTTAAGTACAATTTATTTGATTTAATAAATGATAGAATATGAAAAAAAAATACTTTATTCATTTGAAATACTTCTCAATTTTCCAACAATCCCCCACATATTTCAAATGAATTTTTGAGAATTAGTTTAGATAAAATTTCTGTTGGATTAAAGGAATGAGGCTTTAGGTTTGGTGTCCGTAGACTATGAACCAAACCGAGACGATTAAGTCTTAATAAACCGAGCTTTTGGTGAAACATATAGTTTCTATGAACCAACAAGCTACTATTGGTAAATCAGGGTCTTAACGGTCGTTTCTCACCCCGCACAATTTCTCGTTATTACGCCGTTGTGCGCCGTAAGGCCATGCGCGTGCTTGGTGTTCATGAGTGCTCTAGAAGTTTTGTCATGCTTCATAGAGGCGGCCCCACCTCACACTCATATAGGTGATATCATCAAGTGTGTACCGCTTTTGCACACCACCCTTAAGTTAAGGGCTATGATAATCATTAAGAGCGTTTAGCTCGGCCTCTCAAAGAATGCGGTTTCTAGCCTATATCTCACATCATGGAAAATGGGCAATTTTAGTTAGGCTAGCAGAACTAAATGGAAGACTTGTTATTACCCATATGAACTTGCTTCATGGGATCTCCAATCACACAAGTTGGGTTCCCATCCCCATTTGTTTCAAAGTGACACTAGTCCCATATCCTTCGATGTTTCGGTTATCAATTTTCGTCCTAGGGCTTTTGTCAAAGGATCCGCTAAATTTCCTTGTGACCTCACAAAATTAATGGACACAATTCCATTCTTCAATAATCGTTTAATGACTTTATGTCTTAAACGAATGTGTCTATTCTTCTCATCATAACACATTTTCTTAGCAGTATCTATTGCACTTCTACAATCACAATGAATAGACACAGATGGTGTTGGTTTTGTACCAACCGGAATTTCTGCTAAGAAATTTCTCAACCACTCCGCTTCACTACTAGCCACTTCCAAAGCAATAAGCTCAGACTCCATAGTGGATCTAGAGATTATAGTTTGTTTGGTTGATTTCCACGTAATGGCACCACCTCCAAGGGTGAATATATATCCAGTGTTGGATTTTATCTCATCTGAGTCAGAGACCCAGTTAGCATCACTGTATCCCTCTAGTACAGCGAGTAACCCACTATAAAATATACCATAATTAATGGTACCTCTCAAATATCTGAGTAACCGCCTCAACGCGGTCAAATGATCCCCACTTGGATTATGAGTATATCGACTCAATCTTCCGACAGCATAAGCTATGTCGGGTCTCGTATAATTCATCAAGTGTAATAGACTTCCAATAATTTGGGAATACTCATATTGAGCCTCGGGATCACCTCTGTGTTTTTTCAAGTGTATATGAGAGTCATAAGGGGTGCTTACGGGGCTGACATCGAAATGTCCAAACCTCTTTAGAAGTTTTTCAGCATAATGCTCTTGAGATAGTATAATCCCATCATCCTTCCTTATGACTTTCATACCCAAAATCACTTTTGCTTCCCCCAAGTCTTTCATAATAAATTTTGAAGCAAGAAAGGATTTTGTTTCAATTATTAGTTCAAGGTTGCTACTAAAAATTAACATATCATCCACATATAAGCAAATAATAATGCACGCACCATTTTCACATTTAGTGTATACGCACTTATCTACTTCTAGTAAGGTAAAACCATGAGCAAATAACACTTCATCAAATTTTTCATTCCATTGTTTTGGAGCTTGTTTCAAACCATATATAGATTTGATCAACTTACACACTTTGTGTTCCTGACCAATAACTACATGACCCTCCGGTTGCACCATATAAATTTCTTCCTCTAGCTCACCATTTAAAAACGCAGTTTTAACATCCATTTGATGGACAAAAAGTTTGTGAATAGAAGCCAAGGAAATTAAAGTTCGAATGGAAGAAATACGCGTTACCGGTGCAAATGTATTAAAATAATCAACATCTTGTTTTTGAGAAAAACCTTTCGCCACAAGCCTCACTTTATATTTATCAATAGAACCATCCGGATTTAATTTCTTTTTAAAAATCCATTTGCATCCGATTGGTTTACAACCTTTTGGTAAATCGGTTAAAACCCAAGTTTTATTTTGTTTGATTGACTCAATTTCATTTTGTATGGCCTCAAGCCAAAATGGAGCTTCTTTTGAAGAAATAGCTTGTGAATAAGTTAAAGGCTCGTCATCAACAAGATATGTATAAAAATCATTTCCAAAAGATTTTTCTATCCTTGGCCTCTTACTTCTTCTCAAAAAAGAAGGTTCATCACTAAAAGAATCATTTTCTTTTAATGGTTCACTATCACTAGAGGGTTCATACTCACCATATGGTGCAATGGTCTTGTGTTCACGTTTCAAAGGAAACACATTTTCAAAAAATTCAGCATTTTTTGTTTCAACAATTGTATCACATTCAAGCACATCATTTTGCAAAACAAGGAATCTATAAGCAGCACTAGATTCAGCATAACCGATAAACATGCAATCAGAAGTCTTAGAACCAATTTTCCTCTTCTTAGGATCAGGCAATAAAACCTTAGCTAAACACCCCCACACTTTCAAATATTTCAAATTAGGCGCAAAACCTTTCCACAATTCATAAGGGGTTTTCTTATTGTGCTTATAAGGAATCCTATTTTGTAAGTGACATGCAGAAAGAATAGCCTCCCCCCAAAGATTATCAGGTGCACCAGAACTAACTAAAAGAGCATTCATCATATCTTTTAGTGTCCTATTTTTTCTTTCAGCTATTCCATTAGATTGGGGTGAATATGGTGGAGTAACCTCATGAATAATCCCTTCTTTTTCACAAAAATCATTAAATAAAATATACTCACCCCCTCTATCCGATCTAACTCTCTTAATCTTTTTATTTAATTGATTTTCTACCTCAGATTTATACACTAAAAATTTATCAAAAGTCTCGTCTTTATTTTTAAGCAAATAAACTTTAGTGTATCTGGAAAAATCATCTATAAAGGTGACATAATATTTTTTACCACCTCTAGTCATGGTATTTTTTAAATCACCTAAATCCGTGTGAATTAAACTAAGCAATTCCGATTCCCTATATATGGAGGGACAAGATTTTTTGGTTAGTTTAGATTGAACACAAACATCACATTTTTCTAGTGCCATATTAATTTTAAAAGAAATCAAACCACAATCACTTAGCATTTTAACATAAGAGGTACTTGCATGTCCTAGTCTAGCATGCCACACATCATAAGAATCAATTAAATAAACCGAAGCATTATCATACAATATTTCAGAAATACTAAGCACAAAAAAGTCCATTTCTACAATAGCCATTTCCCACAAGAACGTCATTTTTTGTCATAACAAAATTGTCACAACCAAAAGAAACTTTAACCCCAACTTTTCCCAAGAGGGAAACAGAAACCAAATTAGTCCGAATCTCGGGCACATGCAACACATCATTTAGTGATAAAGTTTTTCCCGATGTGAGCTTCAGAAGAACTTTCCCTTTTCCATGCACCTTAACGGTTTTAGAGTCCGCTAGGTACACGAGCTCTTCACCATCTCCTATAATAGTATAGGAGGAAAAAGCATTTTTGTTTTTACAAATATGCTTGGTAGCCCCGGAGTCTACCACCCACTCATTCACATCATTAGTTTTACAACTTTGAGAAACAACCGCAATGAAATTATCATCACTACAAACCAAGTTTAAACTTGATTTTGGCGGGTTGTTGTTTTTCATAATTGTCATTTTACCACTAAATAAAAGAATAACATTTCTCTTAAAAAATAGTGTTAAAGTATGACTTATTGTAAGTAGGAAAGTGAAGAGAGTAATCATTATACGTAGAGATATATCCAAATACCAGTCTAAATCACAACACACGTGCAAAGATAAAATAGCCGCGATGAGTGCGACGGCGACAACTTGTAAGATCATGTGTGCAGGCATATCCGACGCCATATACTTTCTTGAGATTGTTGATGGAATTGGTCGGATAAACCTGCAAAAAAGTGTTAGAAATAATAATATAGCTCGAGACGCGTCAGACGCTGTCCTCAAGAAAGTATTTCCGACTAGCGAAAACCTTTCCCCAAGATATAACGAGCTCTTCGGCGTAAGCCGGTAACAGAACAACGAGAGTGAAAATTATATATTAATCCAACAGAATAAAATTGGAAGAGTTGTTTTTCATAGCTCAAAAAATATATTTTTTCTGTTTTTATTGCTAGCCGAACCCACACATATATATATGCATGCAAATATACAAACGTTGAAGTTGCATGCCAGATAGATGATATTTCATTAAAGCTAACGTTCGGAGCATTATAACTATTATAAACGTTGGTGCACATCTCATTAAATTTGATTAATAACCAAGTTATATAATTTTTAGTGTAACGTAGGTTATTAACTTTATAACCGCCCAACAACAATTCTTAATCATTTGAAAAGATATGTAACCATTTCACTTAATTGTGTTTAACACGTTGCAAAGTTTAAAGATTTAAGTACAATTTATTTGATTTAATAAATGATAGAATATGAAAAAAAAAATACTTTATTCATTTGAAATACTTCTCAATTTTCCAACAATTATAGTCCAATTTACATCCTCCCAACGTACCGTCCGGTCGGGGTTGGGGAGCCCTCAGGGATAGGGTGTCTATCCTTTTTTAGCAACTCTTCTTTTGTGTTTGTATGTTGACATATTTAATAATGGCTTTAGGAAAAATAAACTAACAGTTAAAATCGAAACACACTTCACACAAACATTTCCTAAATCTGTATAGGCTTTGGAGCCTTAAGGTTTGATCTTGCCATTTTGACATGTCTTACTTCTTTTAGATTACAGCTTTGAAGTAATACTCCCTCCGTTGCACAAAATAGTTCCCAGTTTCTTTCCTGGATCATCCCAAAAAATAGTTCTCATTTCTCTTTTTGAAAAGTTTTTTGTGGCTAACACTCATTTACCTTTTTCTTACTCAACCACAACCATACATTCAATTTATTCTCACTTTTTAAAACTCCGATCCAAGTAAATGCGTGAACTATTTATAGGACGAATGGAGTATATATCGAGTGAAAGTAAGTTATTCTAACTTCTAAGATACTCTATACGAAGTACTAGTTTTACAAGTACTAAGCTAGACGACCACATTCCAATTATTTATTTAGGAATTGTTAATTTTTGAAGTTATTTAAAATGTATGTAGATACGGAGCACTAGATAGGCCTTGTTGAATATACCATTGATACCATATGATTAATGTCGTCAAATGACCACAAAATGCAAATTTCAAATTTTATAGTGAATTGACATTTTTTATTCAAAAAATAAATAGTTAGATTGAATTGACATTTACATGAGAGTTGACCATTGGAGATACTTGAATGCTAGTAAATGCAGATGTTAAATACTCCGTATTATTTAGATGCACAAGAGCGGAAGAATGAATGAATCTTTAAAATCCACAATGAATAGGTCACATGCGTTTGTTAGAACTATATGCTCTTGAAAACAAATTCGTTCTTAATTACAGTTTTTATGCTTGTGTTGGCTAGAAAAAGTTTGTGTGAAATTGGATCATTTGATTGCTTTTTTACTTGTTATACGGAGTATATACGAAGTATACCAGCTCTCTGATTTTGAGTTTATTTAAATTATTATTTAGTTGAATTAAAAGAAGTATACCAACAATTGTAAATTTGTAACAACTGATTGTGCGTACATGGTAGTTTTGTTATGGAAAATAATATACTTAGTCCTACAACTTATGCATTTGTTAATTGTTCCTATAAGGATGTTTTTACTGAGACCAAACCACATTTAAATAGATCAGACCAGACCAGATCAGACCAGACTAGACTTAAATAGACCATATCAGACCGAACTTTCATAGTTATAAAATACACACAGACTGGACATTTATCAGATCAGATCAGATCGTACTTTCATAGTTATAAAATACACACAGACTAGACATTTATCATATCAGACAAGATTTAAACACACTAAACCCGATCAGATCAACAAATTTAAGCCCAAGTTATAATATATTCCCTCCGGTCTCTATTAAAGTTCTCACTTTCCTTTTTGGGATGTCCCTTATTTAAGTTCACACTTTCATTGTAGGAAACAGAACAGTGCAAAACAGTGCCAAACAGTGCCAAGCAGTGTCCAAACAGTGTCAAACAGTGCATTTCACAGTAAAATCAAATTTATTTTCTTAATCTGTGTGAGGTCAAACTGAGAACTTTAATAGGGACGGGAGGGAGTATATATCAACTAAAAGAGCATCTCCATAATAATAGGAAAAATATAGATCATTACATGTAACTAATATGTTTACCTGCATTAATGAATACGTAGTATAAATGAACATTAATGAACTTTCCATCATGAATACGTAGGCAAATAAAATAATGCCACATGGACATTAAAATTCATATATATTTTAATTATTTCCATGTGCTACAATATTATTGGTCCGCGTACAGTACAATCAAATTAACGGGTGCACCGTAGAACTCCCCAGGAAAATTCTATGGTGCATCTCTAAATTTCGCATGTACGGTACATTTCTTTACGTAGGCAAATAAAATAATGCCACATGGACATTAAAATTCATATATATTTTAATTATTTCCATGTTCTACAATATTATTGGTCCGCGTACGGTACAATCAAATTAACGGGTGCACCGTAGAACTCCCCATTCTTTTATACTCCCTCCGGTTCCTATTAAAGTTCTCACTTTCCTTTTTGGGATGTCCCTTATTTAAGTTCACACTTCCATTGTAGGAAACAAAACAGTGTCAAACAGTGTCCAAACAGTGTCCAAACAGTGTCAAACAGTGCCAAACAGTGCCAAACAGTGTCCAAACAGTGTCAAACAGTGCACTCTACAGTAAAGTCAAATTTATTTTCGTAATCTGTGTGAAGTCAAACTGAGAACTTTAATAGGAACCGGAGGGAGTACAATGGAGTGAGTGAAGTCTATGTCAGTGGCTGCATTTCTAGTAAAATTTCACGCAAAGTTACGCATTACAGAGGAAAATATCTTACGGTATAAATTTATTAATTATCGGACACAATCTATAAATGAGTAAAATTACAGAACTTAACAACACAAACAAAAGTAGGTATGACTAAATCACCGAACCTTACTTTTGTTCGAAATAAGAATCCACTCTGTTGAATTTAAGTCCCGAATGACCCGAAAATTCAACACCAACTTTGGATTTAGGGTAGGGTTGCTACAATGACGTGTATAAAGAAATATAAAAATTGATTGATCCACTCAAATCAGTGGCAGACCCAAAAAATCGGAGTCATCCCTACCTTAATGTAAGTCTAACCAATAAAAAATTAAAAAAATGTAAGTATAATATTAAAGTAGCATAACATTTCTTAGTTAATGTACATCATCAAAATATTAAGAACTTTTATCAATTCAGGACCTTATAGATAGATAAATTATAATTTCGGTACCCGAAAGATGAAATGTATTAATATAGGACCCGAAAGATGAAAATTATCAATCTAGGATCTAAGATTTCATAGATTTTGATTTTATTATTTTTTTATTAATTCCTTTGCTAATTTTTGATAAACTTTTTTCCACAAAAGTTCATTAGTTTAATAAAACTAAATAATATTTAAAAATTTTAACATAAAAATAATAAAAATTCATGACAATATAGGTCCAAGATTGATAGTCTTCAATCATTCAAGTCCTAGATTGACAATTTTCATAATTTGAGTCTTATATCTATAAATTTCTTCTTTCAGGTCTCAGATTGATAATTCATTTACCTTTCAAGTTTTGAATTGATAAAATTCCAAATATTAAAGTAGTACAACGTTTCATGTTTCAGGAGAAGTGCTAAAAATTCAGAACTAATAAGAGACCATATGCAGTAAATATACACAAGTGGCCTTTTGGAAGAATATTTAATGCTCCTAGATGATTAACACTCTTGGATTCAATACGGTGAAGTAAAACTTTATAATAGTTTGCTTTTGTAAGAATATGTAATAGATGATTAATACTCATTTTTGTAATTGGATTTGTATGAAAGTCTATATTTTTTTATTATTGATATGTATTAATAATACTTATGCTTAGTATTTGATTAAATAAACAACAACAATAATATATTGTAAATTTATTATATTTTTTTTAAGAAATGTTTTTACTTTTAGCGTCAACATGTTGACACTAAGGTTCTTTTTATTTTTTTGCACGCAGGCACTAGCATCGACACATTCGCGTCGACATGTTGACGCTAAGAGCATCTTTAACGCCATGCCTTCAACATTAAAAAAATTGGACACATGTCATTAAATGAGTGGAATGTCAAACCACATAGGAGGGATGTGTAAACCTAAAAATTCGAACTTCCTGATCCGTATGCAATGGATGCTTTCAACCTTCCTTTCATACGGTTATATTTGAACTTGAAAAAAAAATCCTTCGGCTATATTTAATCCACTTATAACGGCAATCTCATCTTTGTAAAAAATCTGAACATTTGTGCTCTGGCAAGACACAAAGAAGAAGCTGAGGGGGGGCAAGGATTTTGGACACTAGCAACTCAAACAACTTTTCGGCTCGAACTATTGGATCAGGTCATTGATACTCAAGATCTTCATTAGGATTTTCCAGTTTCTTAATATTTTAAAAAAACATTGATTTTAAAACTAATTTTATTATCCATTAATTCATGTAGAATTCATCTGTCTTTCACCAGTCGAATTTTCAATATTTTTTGTTTTTCTAAGGCTGGAGACACTTGCTCAAGGTAATATTATTTCAATTTGTTGAGAACAAAAATTTACATGCATATAGTATATTGAGAATAATTTTGAATGCAAAGTTATGAGATCAAGCTAGTGTGAATTATTTTTTTAAAGGTTCATATTAACAGGTGTGATTTTTTTTTTTAATAGGGTCATATTATAATATATGGCATCACTGAATTATGAATCGGAATCTGATAGTGGAACATCCAGCACAAGATCCCTCTCTCTTACTAAAAAATCATTCGATAAGCAACTCACAAGAGATGATGTTTATGAGGAAACAAACTCCAATGTAGTTCAGACTTGTGTAGTTCATGTTCCTGTGATGATTTCTACATTGTTAGTGGAAAAAAAGCTCCCACATGGCGGTTCGAAATTTGGTAGGGTTTATATCCGGCGTGATAGAAAAGAGCGGCATGATATGATTTTTAGTGATTATTTAAAAGGTGAGCAGTCAAAGTATACACCAGAAACATTTCGGCGAAGGTTTCGAATGGATATTGATCTATTTAAACGAATTTGGCTGGCCATCGAGAGTTATGGTGATTACTTCATCCAAATTAAAGACTGATGCGGTTGGAAATATTGGGTGGAGCTCTTTACAAAAAGTGGTAGCAGCAATACGCATGCTTGCATATGGTTGTTCAGCCGATTCTCTTGATGAATATGTTCAAATTGGAGAGAGCACCACTATTGAATGTTTAAAGAAATTTTGTGATGCTATAATAGGATTATTTGAAGAACAATATTTAAGAAAACCAAATAAATCCGATATTACCATTTTACTAAAGGATGGCGAATCACGAGGATTTCCAGGTATGCTTGGTAGTTTAGATTGTATGCATTGGCATTGGAAGAATTGTCCGACTGCTTGGCATGAAACACACACTAATGGTTTTAAAAAAATTCCAACTCTTATTCTAGAGATTGTAGCTGGGTATAATTTATGGATTTGACATGCATTCTTTGGCATGACTGGTACTAACAATGATGTTAAAGTCCTGGACCGATCTCCCTTATTTGATGATATTGTTAATGATGTTTCTCCTTCATGTGAGTTCATAGTAAACGGTCATCACTATAATATGAGCTACTACTTATCTGATGGGATCTATCCGCCATATGCCACTTTGATTCAAACAATTTCACAACCATGTTCTATGAAGGAAAAATTATTTGCAAAACGTCAGGAATCAGTACGTAAAGATGTGGAGCGAGCATTTGGAGTGTTACAAAGTCGGTGGCATATAGTTAAAGGACCAGCACGTATGTGGAGTGCAATTGATTTGAGAAAAATAATGAAGACATGCATCATTTTCAATAATATGATTATTGAAAATGAGTCTGATCGAGGTATCAACCCTGAAAATTGGCAACCAGACAAAGATGAAGTTCCTCAAAATGTGACTTTGGAGCATGATTTTACTTTTCTCATGTCAATGATGAATACTCGAATGAAGCGAATACAAAGCAAATAGGCACATAAAGCCTTGAAGCATGATCTTATCAACCATTTGTGGGAAATATATGGCACCAATGAAGGTGATTGATTTTATATATCATGGGGACCTTGATTGGTTCATTTAGGCTCAAATTTGAAGTGATCATGGTTTAGTACCATCTGGTTTGATTTTTTATTAGATGTTTTGATTGATATAAACTATAATAAATGTAAAACAATGGTATGTTAAATTTCTGTGATATGACACTTAAAGTTTTAGCTAGTTCGCTATCATTTATGTTATTTTGAAGGGTAGTTGCTTGATGATACACTATATTTACACTCATTCTTTTATTATAATGGACTAACATTTAATTAACTGATTTCCAAAGTATGTGTGAAGTAAACATTAATCACCAAGGTGTTTGGATTTTGACACTTGTTTATCCAGCAGTCTCTTCCTGTTGAGAGTTTTCCAACTGCTTATCATTGCACGTTAGTTCTTCTTCACATTCTTCTATCATTTCAACCATCAAGTTGTTTGGATTTTTTCATTTGTTTATGCAGCAGTTTTTGGAAGGGCTGAATTGATTTAGTGATTTGTGGTGTGCAGCCATGTGTCTATCAAGCTCACGTACCATTTAAGTCTGCTATGAGATTTTCATACTTCCCTGACTGAACTATTGCACCATCTTTGATTACCTACACAATAAACATAACAAAAGCAATCACATTAAATCTATCCGTAACAAATGCATGCATTTATAAGGTAGAATTTATTTTTACCCAGTTGAGGTTAAGTTATAATTACTACTAGTTCAACCGTGTGAATTCAAAATTAATCTTGCTTACAATTAGTGCGGCAGGGAGCCTGAACATTGTCTGGCTTGTTGCTAGATTTTATGATTCATATATAAACAACTTATAATAGAAGCTTGAAAATCATTTAACTTGAAAAATGTATTCAAAATAAACACATAAAATAATCACCAACACAAGTTTGATTAACTAAACAAGAGATAAAAAAACTTACTTACAAAATTAGTACTAAATGAAATTCAACTAAAGACAACATCACTTAATACACAAATTTAGGAAAGAGCATCTCTCTCCCATTCTTTTGAAATCTCAGCTTTCATGATTTCAAAGAAAGTTCGATGTGATAGCTTGCTTAGATCTTGATTCATGATATAATTCTGAGCTCTCTCCTTTTTCCTCAACTTCTGAGCATTTTTCTTTAGTTCAATTTCTTTTTTCATCACTTGCTCTTTCAACTGAAATTCTTTCTCATCATTCTCTTTTCTCAACTCCAAGCTTGTCATATTGAAACTAACTTGTTTATGCAGAGTAGATTGTAGCTTATTCAATACATCGACAACACCCTTTTCTTCATTTAGTTTTCGCTTTTTTTCTTTACAAGCTTTTCTTCCTTGTGGGCGCACAACACCTTCCGCGTTAAATGCCATCAGGGGGAACTCGATCTTCATGGATACTAGTTGCAGAGTCACCTACCGGTGGTGAATAATTTTTGTCAGACTTACCTTTGGGCTGTACCCCCGTCTTCGTAAGATTTGTTGAGCACTATTTTGAATTCTTGACCAAGATTGTCCAACAGTGAAGAAATTTGAAATGACTGCCATAGAAATCCTTGTATAACTCCAACGTCTACCTCAACTACAGAAAAAAGAAAAAGAATAGTTAATCAAAACTTAGTTTAAAACTAAAGACAATATAATACTCTTACAAAGTCTTCCGAATTTGTTCCACTTTTCGGATGTCTTTCTAGTTGTTCATATTTCCCGACAAATTTGGCTACTGCACCTCGTATTTGGTGCCAATGGCATTGTATGCTATTATTATTCCTAGATTTCTTGTGCTCGGGCCCCATTTTCTCCTTCCAGACTTCTAATATACGATTCCACATAGCTGGACTTTTTTATTAGTTCCGACATCAGCATCTGTGGATATATATAACCAAGCTTCTGTTAAAGCAACCTCCTCTTCTGTAGTCCAATCTTTCTTAGATGTTGCATTTTGAGAGAGATTTGGATCTTGAATGTCTTTAGCTCTCTTGTTTAATGCATTCACTGTCTCAATGTTCTGAGTGCCCATAGGGGTATTCAACATGTGCTGGAAGGGAAATGTAGGTCTATTGTGTTGATCAATGTGGATAGCATATGCTCCAATAGTTGGATCAAAGTGATACATAGGCTGCATCATTGGATTGTTCATTGGGTTAAATTGGTTCAAATTCTGGGATGAAATTCCATAATTGGCAGATTGATTCTCACTAGTAAATGGAAGGTTAGTATGGTCCTGTGAATCCATGTATATGTAGCCTAATCCTTTCTGTGCATAAAAAGAGAAATTATGCTATAGATATAAATAGCACATATGTAGAGAATAAAAAAGAGATGATGTGAGTAAATTGTTAAAAGAATTGAACTTCTCATGTTCTAAAACTAGCAATAGAAGGATAGTTGATCCAAAATCAAATTATGTGAAATCTTGATTACAGTAGGTAAAAATTGCTAAGTTCCACTTCAAAATTCAGCCTGCACATATATAGTAGATAGTATTACTTTACTAATTTAGTGCTTAATACAAAAACCAAGTGTGTGGAGGAACATTCTCTTCTAAACTCCTTACCAATCAAGTGTACAGAACCAACCAATAAACTACACATACCTAATGGACAATGAATTACTTGCAAAATTACTCTATAAATTTACAGTAGCAAAAAGGTCACTAATAAAAAGGTCACTTATAAATAATCCAACTTGTCCTGCAATAAAAAATGAATACATAAATAAGAATACTAACTAACTTGATTGTTTACCTTGACATTTGGCTAGTAACATATAACAGTCACTATATCATGTATATCAGACCAGTCAGCAAACCTGCTCCCTATTTGGTAGCATTAGTGTAAAATTGACTAAAATACTTATTTCATCTTTTTATTAAGGAACATTTAGATCAAAATATTTATTTGATACTGTGTTGTTCTCAAGTCCAGGCTCGAGGCTTTTCACCGCCAAACAAAACCGGTTATAGATTATTATTCAAAGAAGGGTATTGTTGCTAGCTTACATGCTGAAAAACAACCAAAGGATGTTACTGCAGAAGTTCAGAATGTTTTATCTTCCTAGACAAGAAGCTCATAACAAAACTGGCCTTCTGAATTGAACTGTACTATCTGCTTGTTTGTGTGAATGATGATCATTGGAAGGATGTGGTCTATCTTTTTTTAGTTCTTTTTGTTGCTTATTCCAGCATATTGTCAACTTCTGATGAGTTAGCAGAAGTGCACCAGTGTAGGAATTTTTTCTAATAAATTTATGATCACCTCTTAATATCTGATTATCACCAGATACAATGGTTATTTATCTGATTTGAAAGTTGTAACTTGAAAAAAAAAAGCTATTGTGGAATAGTCCATCAGTGGCAATGCTCTATGATATTAAAAATTCAGAATATACCTTCTTAGTTCTTACATCTCTATATTGCTAAGAGTGTCTGAAATCATTATTGACAACATCTAGAATTACAATTATCGATAATACCTAAAATTGGACTAAATACATAAAAAACGAGGATAACACTAAACAAATCAACTCAATCTTTCTACCATTTTATTTTCTAATGGAAGTTGTGAAAAAATCTTTAAAAATCTGAATATATATTTTCTTTTTTGAAAGGTTTAACAGGGAATACAGACTGCTAGACTTAAGTGTAGAGATGGTGGTCTCAAATATCTTGCCGCCGGACTAAAGTGTTTGAGTCACCACTGGAGGTGAGAATTTCGAGCCTCCATTGAGGGAGAGACTCAATTATCTTAACAACCAATTTTATCCAAAACCCAATTCATAAAACTGATAAATTGCAAACCAATAGATTCACCATCTTCTCTGAGAAATTAAAAAAGTATTACCTATTTTGTGAAGGTTGACAATACCAAATTGGAGAGGGGTAGAGAGCTATAAGACTGTAATTCCAAAAAAGAAGAAGAAGTGCACTGAGATAGTCAGATAGATGATATACGAGAAAATAGAAGAGGCTTTGAATTCCCAATTCAAGAATATGGACTGGTAAGAATTGTGGCTATGGCTGAGGCGGTGGCTTGTATATGGGGATGGAGATGGAACAAGTTATGTAGAATAATGGAGATAGATTGGTGCTACTTTTCGACGGTGGTTGAGCCATTTTTTCCCGCACATCTTGAAACCCGCTTATTTCTCCCACGATGAGCCTTAATTCGCTGAGTCAGCCAGTTCAACTGGCTTTTCAGTTTAAGAAAGTATGGTTCACGATGTCGACAACTATTTTGTACACCTCAGCGCATGAAAGAGCCCATTGAAGTTGAAAAAAACAAATACGAAGTACTTTATAAAGTTGTGATGTGGCCCGATTTTTTTAAAGTTTAAAGTGGAGCATTAGAGATGCTCTAAAGAAGCATTTGCGTCGACTTTCGACTTTTTGTGTCAACTTTTTATCGACGCAAAAAAACGTTTTTTCTTGTAGTGACAATGAAATAAATGCTGCTATTTATACTAGTTGGGGGTAGGTGGGGGTATGGGGTGATCTATTATGATTGGCTGCTTTCTAAGCCACTTATGCACCCATGCTCCCACTTGAGACCTCCATACTCCAGCATTAAATGCAGCTTGCCACTTGAGCGAATCCTCGGTCGGTATTAAGATTCGCTAAGCTAATGATCCAGAAGAACACTAATTGTCAAGTGTTAATTACGTTCCGTTCGGGATGTGGCGAACGGAAGTACTCCGTATCTCTTATGCCACCGAATTCCCGTTCGGGGCCATCCATTTCTCCTTGGGTCTTTCCCGTTCCCTGGACCCTAGGGATATTTTGGGTCGATATATTGGGTCAGACCCTAATATCCCATCACACTCCAAATAGAATTGGTTTGATTATTTTCTTTGTAAAAAGTCGTTAAACCAGTAGTAAATTTTAGAAACACTTTTTAAAATGCTTTTATTAAGAATTAAGAATAATTAACTTTGAGGCGTTCTTATAACCGAAACAAAAGGTCCTCAGTTTGTTTTTTATATTAGTGATTGCAAATGCAACAACTAAACATTTACTTTTGGAGTGTGAACGGTTGCGGATACAAACTGCGACAATTGCTAAATTTTCTAGAGGTGAGGCCCAATGATCGTCGTAGGCCGGTCCAGTCGACCAAATAAGGCTCCATGACATAAAATTCCAAAATTAATACTAGCATGTAGCAATAATAAAAGTAAAACTCTTAGTGCAACTCCAATGCTACAATATACACGGTGCATATGTGACATGAGAGATAGCCATATAAATATTAATAAGTAAATTATCTCTCTCCTTATTTGAATGATTTCATACAATTTTGGTAAGTTTTTCTCTGCAATGTCAATATTTAGACGGTCTCCTTGACATTGTGAAGAAAAACTTACCAAAACTGTACAAAATCATTCAAATAAGGAGAGAAAGAATTTACTTACTAATATTTATGGAGCTCTCTCATGCCACATGTGCATCGTGCACTAGCATTGGGGATGCTCTTAAAGTAAAGTATTGGTTTCAACTTTCTAGTAAATTTTTTAAAATTAAGTAGGACTAATTTATGCCAAATTACATTGTGGCATTGTTACACCGTGCACATGGTGCTATTAGGCATTTCACCCTCCCTTTTTTTTCTGGAGTGCATCGTTTTTTCCTTGGCTCCTTCTTTATTTTTCTTTTTGTTCAATTTTTTTCTCCTTCTCCTTCAAAGTATTAAAAATGCAATTGCAATTTGACTTTTCTTTTATTTTTAACTTAAATTACAATGCAATCTATTTTTATATTTTATCAATTTCTAGCAAAATTTTTATTAATCCAAATAAAATAAGTAAATCGCATTTAATATTTATACATATTTTTTCTGTAATAGTTTTTATATTCATACACTTTTCCTATAACATATTTTTCACTTTTATATATTTTTGTGGGTTTTTAAAACATTGAGTATATTTATTTCAATTTATAATCGATAAAACATGAGATTACATTTTCATATGTGTAATTTACATTTTCATTTGTGTGAATTATATTTATACATGATTTCAGCAATTACATTAAATAATACATAGAGTTACATCTTTTTATGCATGATTTACATTTTCATGTGCGCGAGTTACATCTTTTTATGCACGTTTTACAGCTTCATGTGCGCGGATATTTTTAAATGTGCGAGTTACATAAGGACTTGCATTAGGAAGTTATATTTTACATTTTTCAAGTAACATTTACCATAACCCGAGTTACATAAAAAAATAAATCCTGCTATAGATACAAAAGATCATTGTTCATGCATGTTTTTAGGTGCGGGAGTATGATTTTTTTAAATATATCATTTTGTATAGCCTTGATTTAAAAAAACAAATATTCTCTACTCATGTAAAATAATTGGGTGACTAAACCCGCTTCCACTTACATTTCTCACAAACATGAGTTACATTTCTTTAAACGCGAGGTACACTACCCTGCTATTGAGAAAAAAATGTTCACACATGTTTTAGTTTTAAGAGTAAGATGCTCATCATGGACTACTTTCACGGTATAACAACTATGAGTAGTAATTTACTGATACTATAACATTATCAAACATTAATATGACAATATCAACGTCGTAATTGACAATATCTTCTAAGCAAGAAAGTAAAATATAATTACTTCTATTTAGAAAATAAAGACACAAAACATATAATTTAAAATTTCACATTATTTCACTCGTATTTAACAAAACTTCTTAAATAATTCATCATGACCGCATTACTAGCAATAAAAAATACTCCATCCGTCCCGAAAAGGTTCACCAAATTGACTTTTTTGATCAATGGTAATCAACTTTGACCAATTATATTTTTTAATACTAAATTATTTAGAATATGACATTTATGTCAAAATGTTCCTTATTCAAAATATTTTCATAAAAGTATAAAGTTTATAAATTATATACAAATATAAAAACTAAAATCATTGTCCAAAGTTTGTCATCTTTGACCAAGAAAAGTCAATATGTCGAACATTTTCGGGACAAAAATAGTAGTTTTTCTCACAATATTTAAATGTGCACCGAATAAAGATACATAAAGATAAACCTTGTGTTACATTTCTCATTTGATAGTAAAAACCAATAATATTAGTAATAATAATATAATCCTTATTGATTATTTAACTAAACTCAAACTTGTTATTCATCATACTCCCTCCGTCCCTTAAAATTTTGCCATCTTTCCTTTTTGGGACGTCCCAAAAAACTTTGTCACTTTCCCTTTTAATCAATTATTTTGTGGTTTCTGTTATTTCTCTCTCCCCTGCACAAACCTCAACCACCCAGTTTTTACTTTATTATTCTCCGTGCCGGTCAACTTTGGCAAAGTTTTAAGGGACGGAGGTAGTACAAGATAAACAATTTCATTTAAAAATACAACTTCCTTTGTTCCACTAAGATTGTTTTTTGGTTAATTTATTCTTATTTTATCGATTCTTTTTTTTAGTCCAGGGGGTCAGGAGGAGGGGCCTGGGGGGCCTGGAGTAATCAGGGTTGAAACTCATTCCATTGAGTTTCAAACCCTTATGTGTCTAGCGGGTTTCGAACTCGAGATCTCCCACCAAGCACGGTAACCTCACAACCAGCTGGGCTGGAATGCTTGGTTATTTTATCAACTAGTTTTTAACCTGTGCGTTGCACGGGAAAACATTTCATCGAGAATGTAAGGATTTGAATGATTATAGAACTATAATTTAAACATTCGAAGGATAGAATTTAACATATAAGAAATGACATATGAAAAAACCTATAAATTGTTATACACTTCTTTATAAACAACATTTAGAGCAGTATTGCTTGGTTGACCATCATCGTCACATATGACAAATTTTAATCCAGATGGACTTGTAACTCTCGATACCGCAACGTATAACTGTCTGTGAGTAAAAACTGGACGCCGCAAGAACACACCAACCCTTTCTAACGATTGTCTTTGACTCTTATCAATCGTCATCGCATAACTAACCATAAGAGGAAATTGTCTGTGCTGAAACGTGAAGGGGAGCTTCAAGCCCGTACGAGTTAAACTAAGTCTGGGAATAAGATATTTTTCACCAGCATTTGATCCTGACATCATCTGAGTCTCAACAATATGAGTCCCGAGTTTAGTTACCATGAGTCTCGTGCCATTGCATAACCCAACAGTGTGATATATGTTTCTCATAAGCATCACAGACACACCCACCTTAAGCTTCAGTGCATGACTTGGCACACCAGAACATTTGATGCTATTAAGAAATTACAGAGACTTCCCCGAAACCGTTTGGCGACTTATCAGTATGTCTTGCAATTGGGTCTTGTTGGGTTGTTGGGAACGTACGTCCCTTGAAGTAGGGAGAAAAGCGTCTCCAGTCCGGGACGTAGGTCCTCTGAAGTAGGGGTAAAGCGTCTCCAGTTGTGGACATACGTCCCTTGAACTAAATAATTTCAAACTCAATTTACTCCATGGCCTGTTGGGGACGTACGTCCCCTGAAGTAGGGGGAAGCGTCTGCGGTTGGAGATGTACGTCCCCTGAATTAGGAGGAAAACGTCTCCAGATGGGGACGTACGTCTCATGAAGTGGGGAATTTCAAACTCAATTTACTCCCCCGCGTGTTGGCGACTTATCGTTATGTTTTGCAATTGGGCCTTGCTGGACTGTTGAGGACGTACATCCCTTGAAGTAGGGGGGAAGCGTCTCCAGTTGCGGAGGTACGTCCTCTGAAGTAGGGGGAAAGCGTCTTCAGTTGTGGACGTACCTCCCCCCAACTGGAAAATTTCAAATTCAAATTACTCCCTGGCCTGTTGGGGACGTACGTCCCCGGAAGTAGGGGGAAGCATCACCGGTGGAGACGTACTTCCCCTGAAGTAGGAGGAAAGCGTCTCCAGATGGGGACATACGTCCCACGAACTTTGGAATTTCAAAGTCAATTTACTCCCCGGCCTGTTAGGACGTACATTCCCTGGTTTGGAGTCTTTCCCCATAAATGAGACGAACGTACCCATAAGTATTTTAATCGTGCTTAAATTGATTCGTCCATATATTAGTGGGAGGATTGTGTGCTGAAAAATATCAAATTGTTCTTTAAACTCTTTTATTGGAAAAAAGTGCAGTTTGATCTAACTATAAGTATGACTATCAAACTTGGATGTCTCGTGATGAACTGAAACTTATTCATGAGTCAATCTCTCGGCATCATTCTCTCACAAGGTATCCTAGAACAAAAAAAAACTCAAGTCAAACTTAAGGATTAGTTCTTGACCCCAGAATCCAAAAGAATTAGTCGAAGAAGTCAAGTTAAAAGCTAAATCTTTCTTAGATATGGGGCATGTAGTTCAGCAGTAGTACAAAGCATTGAACCTCAACAATTAAAAGAGAAATAAGACAAAAGAAATAAGACAAAGAAATTTAACAGATGAAAGAATAGTAAGAACTAAAGCTTGGAAGATTATAATAAGCAAACCTAACTCTGTATCTAATAAGAAGTACTATGTATATCAAGAAAACTATACAAATCCAGTCTTCTATTTTGAAGAATAATGAATAACAAGGTATGCTGAAAGTTGACAAACTATCTTCCCTATCAAAGTGTTTCAGTCCTTGAAGTGTGAGTAGGATCCAAATCAAAGATATTGAAGAAGTAAATATATACCTTGTCAAAGTAAATGTGAAGCTTTAGAATTCTCAATGTAAAGAAATTGACTTCCTTAAGTTAGCAGACATTGTTTAAGAAATACAAAACTAAAGTTAGAAGCTAAAATCAGGAGATTGAAACAAAATGTGGAATCAATGTTGATCAAGAGAGTTGACTGAACAAAAAAATAAGTGAAAGTTATGAGAAGTCATATCCTGAAATGAAAAATGCAATATAAAAAATGCAGTGGTCCACAAACTAACTAAAAAGTGTTAGACAAATGATCATTCTAGAATTGGAACAAAAGACTTGTAAGGAATAATTGTAATTAGATTTTGATGATGCTAGATTAATTAGGATCTTAGAGTACCCCTTTCGAAATTATGTATTAGAATTTTCCTTTGTAAAGTTCTTAGATGTATTCGACTTGACAGAAGACCTTCAAGAGCAGAAGGACTTCAAGAGCAGAAGTGTCTCTTAAGACTTTATTGAAACAGAGGACCTTTGGTTCTCTGCTCCAGAACAGAAGTCCTCAGGATCTCTGTTTGTCTTGACTCTGACAGAAACCCTTATGGGTTTCTGTTGGATACTCCCAACAGAAGTGCTCCAGGCCTCCTCTGTTCTACTCTCAGACAAAGACACCAGAAGGTCTGACACTTAGAAGATTTTCAAAGAACCGGGAAATCAACTAAAAGATTCCTTCAACGGCTAGGAGTATGAAACGGAAAAGCTACAGTGCATGCATTAAATGCTCATTTAATGCACCCCATGCTACGTAGAGTAATTGCAGATGATTGGCCGCAATGTCAGGAATACTTTATCCCAAAATAGTAACCCGCCAACTTTATCGGGCTCTACTAGTCAAGTCAACTGATCGCGCATTAAATACAGTTGTCCTCCTACTCCTCCAACGGGAAGACAACCTCAGTATAAAAGATACACTACGAAGAACAACCGGATAACTTTGCTATAACTTTGCCAAGATCACATTGCTACAAGCAAGATATTCAAACTTTGAAAAGCAAAAAGCCTCCTTGAGATTCAAACTCATTATCTTCTACAAGAGAAGGCAGAAGTTGGAAAAATACTCTTTCCAACTCAAGCAAAGTTCCAAGTGTTCTTCAACTCTTCAAGCTCATCACATACAAATCTTTTGTAACGAAGCTAGTTGGAGGAACCCCAGTTTCAACAGAAACTCTTCTTGCTACAAGAAGGACGTCCAAATAACTGGAGTAGTGAAGTGGTGATACTTCAAGGAAACTCAGTGAAAGGACCAGTGTTAAAGGAATCCAGGCAGTGCATCCCAGGACACATCTAGGCTTGAAGAAGACGTGGAGTGCTTCTTAAGTACTAGGACTAAGGCTTTGTAAACGGCAGTTTTTACAGCTTAGTGGAACAGTGGATTAGAGGAACGAGTTGTTCCTTGAACCACTATAAAAATCCCTGGTGTCGTTTACTTACTGCTTTTAATACTTGCACTTAGTTAGAACTGTATAACTCCTTGGACTTGGTATCTGTGTTCAGCAGAACTTGTTCTACGAGTTAACAGAAGGCCTACTGCCTATTGCTTCTCTGAGGCTAACAGAACTCCCTACCAGAACCCATCCGCTGCCAGTCTGTTCTTTCAACAGAACAGGCTATTCTGTAAATCTGTTACTTAGCTTAAAAAGTTAAAAACCAATACAGTCTATTCACCCCCCCCCCCCCTCTAGACTGTATCCAGTATAACCGGGACCAACAAGACTTGGCGATAAGGTATGCTGAAAGTTAACAAATCATCTTCCCTATCAACGTGTTTCAATCCATGAAGTGTGATTATGATCCATTTCTCAAGTCTTGGCTCATATCCTTTGAGGGCCGTATCAATGGGGCAAACACACAATTAGTAAATCTAATTTAAAAAATAAATAGTAGAAGAATAAAGTAAAGAATTTCAGACTTATGTTGGGTATCTTAAACTTCATTTGTGAACAAAATTCCTTTCGGCCAGAATGAAATTAATCTCATAATGCCAAAAAGCTTAAACAAACTAACATTTAAACTCATATGGCTAAAGTAGCAGCAAAAAGAAACATAGCAGTAGATTAATTAGATAATCTGCTGAAAAACAACAACAGAAAATTAGTACTGCAACATACTGAAGAGTTGTCACGGTATGGTTTTAGAAATATAAAACATACTAAAGAAGAATTAGTTGATGGAGGGATAACATAATGAATCAGTTGTTGTATACCTCCGAGACAGAGGATTGAAATGAGCTGCACTAAAAGTAGCCAAAGATCTTGCAGGATGGAGGAGCAACATTCATTTGCAGAGGTTGTTGAGATTTCAGAAGATGAATTCATCGATCTGGATGATATGAGTGAAGAATTTTCAGGCGTTTGGGGCGATTTTAGATGTAGAATCTACGAGAGAGCGGCGAAAGAGGTAGCAAACGCCTGGCAGGAGGGAGCAACATCACCGATTAGTTGAGGTTGTTCAGATTTTAGGAGAAGAATTCATCGATCGTGAAATTTACGGTCGTAAATGTGAGTTCGGGTGAGCAGTAATTTTTTTCCTGAAGTTGTAGTGCTATCAAGGAGATGATACAATAACAATCATATAAATTCACATTTCTTAATAACCGTGACGTCTTCTCATATCCCAATGTTAATGGGATGAAACCACAAAGATAGTACTAACATTAAGACAAACATCTTAGGGATGTTTGGATCTAGTTTTTAAAATTGCTCTTGCTACTTCAAAGAGCAGAATCAAATATTAGAGTGTTTAAGTAACTGCATAAATATTTCTGGATGCTCCAATTTGCACCTAGAAGCAATCTTTTAGTAGTTGAATTTACTAACTTATGATAAACTTTTTTTTGAAAGGACTAACTTATGAGAAACTATATTGAATCTACAAAAAAACAAAAATATCAACTCTAAACATTCCTTAATACAAAATAAATATTATAAATGAGTTGTGCTAAATGTACACATTTTTGTAGCACACAGAATTGTGTACATAGAATGGATAAATAACTCTGTATGTGTAAGCAGTGACGAATGTCTTCTATGCAAAGGTGTTCATGTGAACACCTAAAAGTATAAAATCAATGGGAATATATATGCATGAATTAAAGTAATAGATCATTTATTAGTATTATAAGGAGAAATTGTGTAATTTTGAACACCCAAAATATGAATACTAGATCAGCCACTGTGCGTAAAATAGAGAAGTGTAAGAAAGAGAAGATGTGAAAGTGTGTATGACGAGTATTTTTCAAATTAAAATGTGCCGTATAATTTGGCAGCTTCCATCAGCTCGAACGTCCACTAAAGATGTGCGTGACACGTGGCGAAACAGCCAAGTCAGAGAGAAATAATCTAATCCAGAGTTCCAGACCAACCAAAACAGAGCCACCTTATCCGCATATCTATCATACTCTCACAAAAGTACTGCTCACATATCAAATCCTCCCCACACAAACCTCCGTCTCAAAGAGAAAGAAAGACAGAAACAACTTATATTTGGGAATTGAAAATTGAACACGCTGATCGATCAAGGTAAAACACAATGGCAGCCTCCTCACTGCAAGCAGTAGCGACACTGATGATGCAACCCGCTGTCAATCATAATCATAAGGTTAGAACAAGAAGCAGCGGCGGCGGCGGCGTTTCTCCTGCCTCCTCCGGCAAAGCCGCCCCCCTTTCCGCCCTCACTTCCTCTCATCATAATAATCCCCTCAAGGACTTGGCTCAAAGGTGCACTGATGCTGCCAAGCTTGCTGCTTTTGCCCTCGCCACTTCTGCTCTTGTCGCCTCTGTATGTACTGTTTACTTACTTAACCCCTCCCCCGCCCCACTCCGTTTCTTATGACACAGAGAAGCAACCTGTAAGCATATGATGAAGAGTCTGTATTAAATTTTGTATACAATTGTTGCACATACTCTGTTCAGAGTTGCAAGTTCAGAGAGTAAGATGCACGGGTTTGTAAGTTTCAGTGTTAGACTAACTAATAGATTGGTTTAATTTTTTATTTTGTTGTGATTTATGATTAATTGACTATAATAATGCATCAAAAAGTTTATTGTTTTAGACTTTTACTGGTATGGATGAATGGATCGAGTTGGGTGACCTATTGGAATTTATATGGATGGATTGGATATACAGGGAGCAAATGCTGAAGGACTTCCGAAACGGCTAACATATGATGAGATCCAGAGCAAGACTTACCAGGAAGTGAAGGGAACTGGAACTGCCAACCAGTGCCCGACCATTGAAGGAGGGTCTGGAACCTTCTCCTTCAAGCCTGGAAACTATGTTGCCAGAAAGTTCTGCATGGAACCCACATCGATCACCGTCAAGGCCAGTGGCGTGGGCAAGAACTCCCAAGCTGACTTCCAAACCACAAAGCTCATGACCCGCCTGACCTATACCCTCGACGAGATGGAAGGACCGTTTGAGATCTCGCCTGATGGCACTGTCAAGTTCGAAGAGAAGGACGGGATCGACTATGCTGCTGTCACTGTTCAGCTTCCTGGTGGCGAGCGTGTCCCTTTCCTCTTTACAGTCAAGCAGCTCGTGGCCACCGGGAAGCCCGACGACTTCGGCGGTGATTTTCTAGTGCCATCATACAGGGGTTCCACTTTCCTTGATCCAAAGGGGAGGGGTGGGGCCACTGGTTATGACAATGCAGTGGCATTGCCGGCTGGTGGGAGAGGAGATGAGGAGGAACTTGAGAAGGAGAACAACAAGAACACTGCATCTTCGACAGGGAAGATTAGGATGAGTGTTAGCCAGAGCAAGCCAGAGACCGGGGAGGTGGTTGGAGTCTTTGAGAGCATTCAGCCGTCTGACACTGATTTGGGTGCAAAGGTTCCAAAGGATGTAAAGATCCAAGGTGTCTGGTATGCCCAACTAGTCCAACCAGACTCATCCATCTGATCTTTTCAATAGAAATGTACCAATTTCATGGCTGCTGCTTTCTTGTATCTGTTGTATCCGCACAATTTTCTTCAATCCATCAGAGAAGACTGGAATGGAGATTTTCTTGCCTGTAAACCAAATATTGCAGTGTTACTCAGTCCTATCTATAATATAAAAACATTCAAAGTAGTACTAATTTGCACTGGTTGTTTGGTTTAAGCCGTCGAGGGAGGGTGTGCTTGTGTGTTACCTTGAATGGTCTCTTTGGAGTACAAGGAGGAGAGCTTAACATCTCCACCAAAAAAAACTAACCACATGATGGGAGGTGAACATCCCCCAATAATGAAACAATGAAACTTGTGATTTGTTTGCAAGTATATGTGTGGAAAAAATGGAAGTTTCATTTTCTAACTAATGAAATGGGCATTATTATATCATAATCTCTCCTACCCTTTCACAAACCATTTACAAGAAAAGCATTAAGAGGCTCTAAGACCCTGTTCAGTAAGAGTTGTTTGGCTTAAATGATTGAATTTAATACTGTAACACGTTTGCTAACATCCAAATCAGCCAAATAAGTTAAAACTGCTTATTCCAAGTATTCTATTTATTCTTGTCGTGCTTCCAAACAGACTGAAATTAATACAAGTGAATTCAGTGCATATGATTATTTGATAAAACAAATTCGAAAAAGAAAGATGTTAGAAGAACACTACAATTATCAAATATGTTACACACTCCTTATGAAAATATGGTTTTAAAAACACCATAATGAAAATTTCATGGGTCTGACCCATCAGGCAGCAAATAGGGTGCCTCTAGCATTAGTCTTTTGAAGAATGAACGGATAAAAATGAAAATTTTAAGTTTAGGGTATTGACCTCAACAATGTGAAAGAGAATATCATTACCAACAGCTGCAGAAGATTTGTTGCTTCACCAAAACTCTTTGCAGGAACACAACCCATCCTTAAAGTGATGAAACCTTAATGAATCTCTTACGACAATTCTCAGGCCAACAAGTTCTGCAATAAATTTGATTGTATTATGGCAATCTCCACATATCCTTAAGTTCTTAAAGACAGTAAGAGTCGATCCTTCTTTCAAATTCAGTATTCCAAAAGCAACTGCAAGCTTCTCACTATGATAGCACAAACTTGACTCCTTCTCCTCCACATCAACATCCTGTAAAACAAAGTCAGTATCTGGCAAACGCCCTGCCACTCTCATCTTCTCACGAATCCCATTCAAGAACTTGTATATCTCTTCACTCTGATTATGGCTTTTATCCCCAGAAACAAACGAGTATGTCTTGTTCTTCACTTGGACCCAACTACGCCCCGGTAACTTCTTAATTCCTCTTTCTCTCATCAGTTCTCTGGTTTTCAATGCTTCTTCTCTTAGCTTTGAAGCTTCAAAGATGTTTGATAACATAACATAATTCCCTGGGTTTTCTGGCTCAACCATAAACAATTGATTTGCAACAATCTCTCCCAACCTGACATTCTTATAGACCTTACATCCGGCAAGCAATGCTCCCCATGCACTGGCAGTTGGTTTCATAGGCATCTCTTTGATGAAACAATAAGCTTCCTCCAAACGGCCCGCACGGCTAAAAACATCAACTAAACATGAATAGTGTTGTTCATCAGGTTCAACTCCGTGATCTTTGGACATCACATGAAAGATAGTGAAACCCTCATCAACTAGACGGGAGTGGCTACAGCCAGACAGCACGGCGGTGAAAGTCACCTTGTTTGGCTTCAAGCCCGAACTTATCATCCTGTTGAAAAGCAAAACGGCTTCTGCTCCTTCCCCGTGGATTGTATTAGCAAAAATCATCGTGTTATATGCAATGGTATCTTTATTCGGCATTCGGTCAAAGACTCTTCTGGATAGTTCTAGAGAACCACACTTTGAGTACAAGAGTAGCAAAGCGGTGGCAGTAGTAATGTCATCGAGAAATCCGTGTCGGGAGATGAAAGAGTGAATCTCCTTTCCCACTCTTATGCTTTCTAAATACGCACAGGCAGGGAGGATGGTGGTAATTGTGATTAAATTCGGTTTGGTCCCGGATTTCTGCATCTCAGTTAGCAATTCCAGTGATCGCGCTGTTTCTCCACACTTTACACAACCACCGATAACAGCATTCCAAGAATCCTCGTTTAGTTTGAGGCCGAATTCATTTCTCATCTGGGAAAACATGCACATCGCCTTTTCGTATTCCCCGTGGGATAAATATGCTGATATGACAACGTTCCATATAACAACGTCTACTCTAGGCGTGTTGAGGAATACTAATTCCGCTTTCTTGATTCTTGAACAGCTGGCATACATGTCCACAAGCGCACTGCAAACGAACACATTGTCTCCCATTCCTTTCCTGATAACATGTCCATGAATCTCTCTGCCCAAAGTTAGATACTTTAGATCTGAGCAAGCGGGAAGAAGAGAAGACAGTGTCACCGAGTTTGGCCAAACCCCGTAAAACATCATCTGACGAAAAATGTCGATAGCTTTTATTGGAAGCCTGCATTTCACATAGCAAGAGCACATTGTGGTCCAAGACACGACATCTTTTTTCACACTTAAATCGTCGAAAACAGTTCTTGCGCCTTCAGAGTGTTTGCATTTGCAGTACATGTCAATCAAAGCATTCCCAATCACTAGCTCGTACCGAAACCCAAATCGAATGGAATCTTCATGAATCCCTTTTGCCTTTCTTAGGTCCCTTGCAGAACCACAGGCTTTGGAGGCTGAGAGTAATGTCCATTGATCGGGATAAATATTCCGGCCTCGAAGTTCATTGTAGACTTGTATTGCTTCTTTTGGACGGCCCCATTTCGTATATGCAGAAATCAGTACTGTCCATGACCGTAAATCTGAGTCAGGAATTTTATCAAGCAGCTGCCGAGCACGCCATAAATCCCCAGATATTATACTTGACTTGAAGAACTTGAGGTTTTTAGATAGCTCCACTTGCATAGAAATGCCCCGCAATTACTCCTTATGTATGAGTAATTAAAAACTCTTGGCTTACAGTTGGTTGTTTAGCTTGAGCAAACTCTCCAAAATTTTGAAAGAAAAGAACACTGGTTATTTTTAGTTTTACGACAACAAGCTTTCACAACATCAAATGAGAGAAAAGTAGAATGCCAAACACCCACCCCAAAACAGAATTTGGGTTGTTTAGGATTTCAGAAATTATTACTTTTAAATATATTGTTATGATGTAATTTAAGAAGAAACCTTTAGATAAAAATAATCTCCCATACTATTAATAGTTAATATAAATTAGGAATCCTTGTGTATTTTGACAACTCTTATTTTACTATAAATATATCTGTCTGGACTCCTATTGGAGTATGATTTTCCCAATTATCTCACATGGTATCAGAGCCTTAACCTAAATTTTTTTTTCTCTCTCCTAAACTTCCGTGCCGATCATGAGCACGTCGCCCTACTCCAGCGCCGCAGCCATGGTTTCTTCAGCCACAGGCTCGGCCGCCGCTGCTGCCGCTCCTTCCCAGGCGCCGGCGTACACATCACTCCCTCCTCAGACGGCACAGCCCGACTTCTCCACGCCTCCAGCCGTCACAACCGCCATCTCGAGCGCCACTGGATCACCGGTGATGACGCCGACTTCCTCAACACTGTTCACCAATTTTCCTCCACCTCCAAATTTCACTATGCCTGCGCCCATTCATCAATTTCAGTCGTTCCCTTCGCAGCAAACATGGCCTACGCCAGACCCTATCCAGCCGCCTCCAACGGTGTTGCAGCCGACAGTCACGTCTTTCTTCGGCCCTACGTTCTCTGGGTCACCGGGAGTTCTTCGGTCGCCTGATCAACCGGGATTTGGCTCCCCGATGTCTGCCCTTGCTCAGTCGGTTTCCCATATTACCACGGTCTCTCAAATCATCACCATTAAACTGAAGGCAGTCGAGGATTATCTCACCTGGCGTACACAGTTTGAATCCTTCTTTGTATGTAGTAAGTCCGATAATTCTTTGTTTATTTTTCGTCAAGGGAAGTCAGTTATGTATTTATTACTATATGTCGATGATATCATTATTACTGGAAATTCTCCATCTCTTGTGTCCTCTTTCATTACATGCATTGCTTCACATTTTGCTATGAAAGATCTCGGTGATCTTCATTATTTTTTGGGGATCCAAGCTGTTCGCACATCCACAGGTTTGTTTCTTTCTCAACACAAATATGTCTCAGATCTTCTCCTTCGTTTTCATTTACACACTCTCAAGTCTGTTCGTACGCCATTAACCACTCGTACATCTCTCTCCCTCACTGATGGAGAACTTTTGTCTGATGCTACGGAATATCGTAGTATGGTAGGTGCATTACAGTATTTAACTTTGCCAAGACCTGATATTACTTATGCAGTTCATTTAGTGTCTCAATTTATGCATGCCCCACGCACCACTCACATGCTTGTTGTCAAGCGCATATTTCGTTACTTGCAGGGAACCATTGATCACGGATTATGGCTTCAGAAGTCTGTTCGCCCTATGTGTATTTTAGCTTATTCTGATGCGGATTGGGCAGGATGTCCGGATACCTCTCGTTCTACTACAGGTTTCGCTGTTTTCTTGGGTCCCAACCTTGTCTCATGGAAGTCCAAGAAGCAGCCTACAGTCTCTAAATCTTCTACTGAAACAGAATACTGTGCCATAGCATATACAATGCAAGACACATTACACATTCGATCGGTCCTATTTGAGCTTGGTTATCCAATCCGCGAGCCTGTTCAGTTATTTTGTGATAATATCTCTGCTTCTTACCTAACAGCTAATCCTATTCAGCATGCACGCAACAAGCATATTCAAATTGATTATCATTTTGTTCATGAGCGAGTGGCCGATGGTGATCTGGTCGTGAAGTATGTTCCTACACGTTTGCAACTTGCGGATATTTTTACTAAAAGTTTATCTAGTCAGCAGTTTCATTTTTTAAAAGACAACCTGCGCGTTGTATCTCCCGCACAGCTTGAGGGGGTGTAATAGTTAATATAAATTAGGAATCCTTGTGTATTTTGGCAACTCTTATTTTACTATAAATATATCTGCCAGGACTCCTATTGGAGTATGGTTTTCCCAATTATCTCACAACTATTACTAAATGCTGACTTTGAGTTGCATAAACGTTATCAGATAATGTAGTTCGATTTTTTTCTCATTAAGTCAACGAAGATGATGATGATAATATTATCCTGTGGAAAATGCTTAGTGTACATGAGTTTTGCACAAATTGTACACAAACTGTACACAAAACCTTCCCAATTGCTTGTCTACACGGGCAATGTACACATCTTGTGTACACCAAGCATGACCCATTATCCTAGTTAGTTAGAAGATGAAAATTCATTTTTCACAACACTCATTCTTAACTACTAAGGTACTCCGTATTTATTTATTAGGAAGAACTATCAGATAACCCCTCGAACTTTCATAAAAAAGTGCAAATAAGTTCTTTTATAGGAGGCTTTGTCCGGCTGTCATCATTTGAGGTGGTTTCCAGTGGAATTTTTTGATGAAATTTTTTGAGCATCTTCTTCATTAAGTCTAGTTTACTCATACCAAAGTTTAGCTAAAAATTCAATCGAGAAGGCAGTCAAAAGATTTTCTGAAATATACTGCTTTGTCTAACTGCGCAGTTATCTTCAAAAATTCATTTCACTGCCTTCTCGATTGAATTTTTTGCTGAAATTTGATATTAGTAAACTATACTTAATTAAGAATATGCTCAAAAACTTTCATAAAACATTCCACCGGAAACCGTCCCCAATGACGACAGCCAGACAAAGCATCCTGTAAAAGGGCTTATTTGCACTTTTTATGAAAGTTCGAGGACTTATGTAATATTTCTCCCTATTTATTATCATGTTGGCAATCTTACGATGTTAAACTTTTTAATGTTGTTATATTGTCTCATTGAATTACTTTCATAGAAAGTTCAAACATAGAGGGGTCCGGTTACAGTAAGAAAGATTTTTCCGGTAAGAAATGAAAATGGTAAGATAGATACTATAAATTGTTTTATCTATTTATTGTTCCAAAAGGTGGAATCTCCCACCCTAGGAGCCCCCACCCCGACCCAACAGGATGGTGGGGAGGTTAGTCACGGTGACTCAGTCAGCAGAATGGCAGTAGACCCATACACCCGTGCGCATCAGAGGCCTAGCCTTATTTCAGGTTTTGTGACCTCCACCCGGTCGCTGCGGGGATTCGAACTTTGGTCCATTGTTCCAAATCTCCCACCACTCGACCAACTGAGCTACCCCGTGCGGGTTGTTTTATCTATTTATTTAAATCAAGGGATGTACTTAGAAATTATGTGGCTGTATATATTGAATTGTTATTTTTTAAATATATATGGAGTATTATAATATAAAAAATGCCCTCAGCTTAGGCCCAAGTCATTGAAAACCAATAATTGGACAACGGTGAGTAGGCAAGATAACGAGTCGGTGGCAAGGAGTGCAAGATCCAGACCCGCACTCACGACTTTATTAAGTGCATCCGCCTCACCCCATGATCCGCACGGGCTTATAAGTTGGCCCATGACTCGCGCCCATCATGAGCTACAAAGTGTTCCTTATAGAATCAATTTTTATTCCTTTATGCAAAAAAAACTCTACATAAAAGTTTAAAGTATTTAAAATGTTTTTACATCTATTTGAGTTGTACGGTCTTGATTAGTCTTGTCTATTTAAGTCTAGTATAATTTTGTGCAATAAATGTCTAAAATATATACCTATCTTATTATTGTCTAAGTTTAATCTAACTCATTTGCTATTTATGTCTGATATAATATATTTAAATCTAATGTGATCATGCCTCAAACTAAATCAAGCTTAAGTGAAACATTCTTAAAAAGCAACCAATGTGAAAACACCATAACAAAAAAAACTCATTCAATTACAACTCAAAAACATTTTCTATTTAGTACTTCATCCATCCTTGCACTACAAGAAAAAACAGTTTGGGCAATGAAAAAAGTCGCCGCCCGAAGTCGATATTTTTTTGCCCACGCATATGTGCAACAATATTGAACTCGTCATGAGGTCATTGCCTAATCATCGTGGCACATGCTACTTTGGGCAATAAACTCAACTACGTTGCCCAATACATTATTTGTGCAACACCTCAATTCGTGGCCAATGCGAGCCCATTGTGCAATGAATATTAGATTTTTCACTGCACAAACATAGTATTTGGACAGATTTTCTGTGAATTGCCTTTGATATTTTGTGCAATGAAACTCTCTTTTGGTACATAAATACTATATATACACCTAGAATATTACTAAAATAAAAATCAATATTAAAAAAATATTCTTAGAATGTATATACATAATAATCTTAGTCTTCTATTCTTAAGCCAAATATAACAACACTACTAGATTAACATTTGTTGACATTCTAAACATAAAAATGTAATCATATAATATAATAATAACAATAAAAGGTAAAGTTCTTCAATAAATCATTCACTCACTGTAAGAATTGGACACTGGACAAGTAATTCCAAATCTTTTGTGATAAACCCCTTAAAGTGCTCATATTCTCTTCAAACATAGCAAATCCCATGTAAAACATGAAAAATATAATAAGTTAAGTATTACAGGATTGAAAGCACCATCATAAAAAATCTATCATTGCTAGATGATTACATTCATTGAAAAAATCATGTTTAGAGCTAACAGGCCTAACATTTATATCATGTACTTGTTTATAGGATATGATAAGAAGAGTCTGGTTCATCAACTTTTAGACATAAATATGCTCAAATGATGCTACAAAAAGTGTGACACTTCAATTTCAAAAACTACAAATTTACTACTAATATGAACTCCAATATTTAAATATGAAACAGTTCAACATTTTTACCTGATCAATCTATGTATTTGATGAAATGCCATGGTGATTCTTTTTCCAACACTCTCACTTCGCAACAACGGGTGTTTTAGTATCATGATCTTTTTTTCACCAAAATGTCCGCTTGAATGTCCTTCAACCGCTACTAAAAAACGCCAATAATGGCTTGAGTGAAAAATCAAAGCAAATGTCAATAGATTAGGAATATGAGAAAAATTACACTATATTTTCTTTTTAAACTAAAGCGGCAGAGGATTAGAGGAGACAATAACCCTTGCACCTACTTATTAAAGGCTTTGCAGCTGATATAAATAAAAAATACTTCGTATAAGAAATACAATTAATATCACAATAAATACAAAATATATCAAATAAAGAAGCTAAAGAAGGTAACAATTACTCTGTCCCAAAAACTGATGATAACTCTAAAACTTAAGTTTTTTACCTAAAAATTCATATTTCAATAAAATAAACTAATTTTCATTGAATTTAGTATATACTACCAAATACAAAACCAAGCATAACTATTCTGATGATTTAAATACAATCATTGTTTAGGGAGCTAATTAAAATTTCTTATATCATTTCTAGCTGAACTTAGATGAATATTGGGTCAAAACTCAAAACTCAGAATAGGAAAAAATAGAGTCATTTGAGTCGCAACAAAGTATAGGTGCAAACAGGTCAAATGTTGAACTGTAAATGTGCAGGATATTACACAGAAAACAACTTTTGTATTCTCATTACATACTTTCCCAGGGGTTGGTACAGGATTTCAATTTCAATATTATAATCCCCTCAATTGACAAAGATCACCTAACTAGTTCTTTGATATATTTTTTATTGGAAAAAAATGGAAAATAGATAAAAAGGTGTGTGGGAATATTACCTCAACAACAAAAGTTGAGACGCCGGTTAGAAGGAAAAGAACAAGAACTCTAGCAGTTACAGCCCTGACAACGTTTACATAAAAGAATGTAAAAGGAGCAGCCAAAGAAAAGATGGGGTTAGAGAAGTCGAACAATGTGTTTACCTGGGAAGAAGTTGATCACAACTTTTCGTGAAAAGCTCAGAACAACGACCACTTCAAAAAAGCACCTGAAAAAGTGATGCTTTCTCATCCATCGTCGCTTCTGAAAAGCCAAACGCTTTGAGGACGCTCACCTTTGCTTTGTCAATTAAGCGCACTTTCCGGCGCTTTTAATAAGTTTGCTTTCAGGATGGTTTCTTTGAAGCTCTTGGAGGGTTTCTTAGAAGATCTTTTTCAGTCATTTGTTCCTATCATTTGGGAAGCCATATCATACCTAACATTGATCATCCAACTTCAACTAGTTAAATACGTAGAATAAACTAGTCCACTTTAATATGGAATTCAATAATCATTTCAGCTGTGATGGATTATCGGACCAGGGGTGGTCGGAATCCAACTAAAATGAGAGAGTGAACTGATCGGAAAGTACAGGTATGCAATCCGGCAGAATAACAGTAAGTGTATAGAAAAGACGATCAATCGATCCCTTCCACAGGTTGAAAGGTGATATTTATACTAAGAGATAAAAGGCAATACTTGGTGCCCAAGTAAAAAGATATAGACCAAATGGGAAGGGGACACATGTAAAGCTACTCTAACAAACTACCACACTGATTCGATGGGGAGCTGCCACGTGTAAAGGTGATTGGAGAGATAGTCTTGGACAACTGGCTGATTAGAATAATCTCTAACAGACTGCTACCAGAATACCCGTGTGGTTACGCGTGTGCATTCTGGCGTATTTTATCTGCGGCAGGTGATGATGTGGCAGTACTTCCTTGTGGTGCTGGTCCTTGCGGATTTTGTCTAAGTCCATGGTGCTTCACTCAGACCTTGGGTATCACTGAGGTCGATATCTGGGAGCTCGGGCTCGTGATAAGAGGACTCGCCCTTTTGTTCCTGCTTTTGAGGTAGTTGACTGTCTGACGCTTGCCTTCCGTTGACCATGTGTTTGACTTCCGGGGTCAGACTCGATGCCGATCTCGGGTGACTCGAGGTCGGGCTCATAACTCGTCGAGTTCGGTCGATTCCTGAGCCTGGTGTTTTCCTGACTTCGGGGGTCGAGGTCGGGGTCAAGCAGCTCTTTGGTCTTTAGTTATTTCGTTGCCCGACGCTTGTTCCTGACCCTGGTCGGTCGGGGTCGGGATCGGCATATTTGTGGACTTGGTCTTTCACTCACCCCGGAACGAATCCGTGATGCTTTATTCCGGTGATTATGATGCCCCTGGGGTACACAGGAATATACTCCATCATGCTGCATAAATGGAATCTCCAGATACCAACATCTATTCAATGCTTGATTTTTATTAGTGAAAATTTCGCAGCTAAATACCTATTTATACTTTCTTGTATGTGTGAGTGAGTACACCTTAGATGTATGTTGAATAAGTTAATTATGCTCTTTCTAAATAACTCAACTGCACACATCGAATTCTTTTGAGTATGTTTGGATCCTGGAAAGTGTTCGCGAAAAGAAAAAAAATGCTATAAAAATCAAATTATGTGTGGCTTTACCATGAAAAGGCAAAGGAAAATGAAATTGTTATCATTTTCGAACATCTTTCTAAATTCGGTTAGGAAAAGCCCGTGATTATACCTAATTATTGAACATTGGAATTTAAAATATTGTAAGTTTATGGTGCATGAAAACACAATTTTGGAGGAATATATATTCAAAGATTACTAAACTACTACTCAAGTTAACATCCTAAAAAAGAAGAAAGGATCTCACCTTTGTACTGGAAGGATGCTCACTCTGAAAGTGTTAGTTTATGGTGCACGAAAAAATAATTTGCAAGAGCACATATTCAAAACTACTAAAGTACTACTAAAGCTAAAATCCTAAAAGAGGAGAAAGATCTCACCTTTGTAATGGAAGATTTTAACACCCTCGTAGATGAGAATGAACCCTGATGATCTTTTTCCATGATCCAAATATACCCAAAAGCATATTTTAATGACACAATCTGAGTAGAATGGTCAACTTACATAAGAAAAAATAAACATTTTGAACTCAAAAGTATACTTAATTTAAAAAAAAATCTATCTAAGCATAAAAATGCACTCCTTCATTTTCACAATTCAAGAAGAAATAAAACTTGGGGTAAAACATAGAAAAATTGCTGAAAAAGTTTTGAGAAAAACTACGATCTAACAAAATAATTATGAGACAAAAAACAGAGGATGACTTCTCCACGAGTTCACCTGCAGTGAAATAATGGAGTTCTTGTCTAATACTACCTCCATCCTAAAAAACTTCGCCATTTTAAAAACTTTGACAGACTACATCTTTTTCTTGAAAATTATTTCTAATATAAAAATTATATGAAAATGTTCTTTGTTAAAAGTACTTTCATAAAAGTATAAAATTTATAATTTCCATAATATTATACTAATCAAAATTAATGTTCAAATTTTTTGAAATGGCAAAGTTTTTTAAGACGGAGGTAGTATATTTGAAGAGCACACTCTTGTACAAAAACCTAAAATAAAAATAAGCTGGCAATATAGCAGTTTATTTAGAACTTGATCAATTTTAGATTAGAGCTTGACTCTCTCCGATAAACAGAAGCATGATAAGAGTATTTCAATGGTTCTATATTAAAATTCAATTTGAAGGTTTGAAGCATACCTTCTGGGAACTTCATAATCTGGGGAGATGTATATCCTCTGATGGTCCCGGATAGGGTAAAAGTCTAGAGGGGAGGGTGAATAGACTTTTAAATCTTTTTCGACTTTTGGAAGTTTTCCCTCTAAAAGAGTTAATCTATAAACTTTTGAGAGTTTTATAGATACACATCGGAAGTCTTTACCCTATGAGTAATGAGTGTTTAGCCACTTTCTAATTTGGAGAGTGTTTGACTTAGAATGCTAGCAGTTGGCTGTGAATGCTAGCGGTTGGCTTAGAGCAGGGAACTGCTGAGGCAACTGCTCAGGAAATGCAGAGTGTTTGATGGAGGTAGAGATAGTTGTTTGATGAGTATGGTGTGACCTTTTGCTAAGTATGCTTAAATGAGTGGAGACTAGCTTTTAGCTGAAGCAGTGGACTCGGCAGTTGGGTGAATATGAGGGAACTGCTGAGGCACCTGCTCGGGTCAAAAGCTTATTGGGTTAAGCAAACTTCTTGATGAGGTATTGACAATCTGGTGATGTTTGAGACAGTGACTTGAAACAAGTATTGATAGAGTATATAGACTCGGACCCCCGGTTCTCATGACTATTGGGCCCGGACAGCGGCCCACACACATCTTACGGATATCATTTGTATTATTGTACTGCTTATATGTCATTTGTATGTAACTATGTACTAGATTAGTCTTTTATGTAGTTGGGCTACCGGGCCCATATTAGCGGCCCGGCCCATTATTTCCCTATTTATACTCCTCTTGGAGCCATTTGTAACCCTAGAACATAATTACTCATTCACACTCTACTATTGATTCATCTTCTTCACTATCTTTAACTCAAATCTCTCCTAATTATATAAGATTGGATACCCTATAATCCATCAATGGTGCTTTCATTGAGAGATTAGAGCAAAATCAAGTTAGATTCCTCCCAAAATCAACCAAAAACTGTTCTGGAAAATTAAAAAAATGGAGCAAAAACTGTCAGCAAAAAAAAAGAATCTGGAATATGCTAGATCTATGCCGGAGGTGCCAGCGTCAGCCGCCGCCGTCCGCCAAGCCGCCACAATAGAATCTTTCATCTGGAACTCGCCATACCCCCTGAGCCAGAGCTGTCATCATCGTCTTGGATGCTCCCGCGCGTGGAAACATCTGCGGCTGCTCCAAATCTCGCCACCAACCCCGCTGGACCAGAGCTGCTCCAAAAATGTCTCCCCTGAGCCGGAGCTGTCATCATCGTTCTTTGCTCGCCATTCCAGATCCAGCCCCGCTGGACCTCACTGCCAGTTGCTCCAGGTCGCAACTCACGCCCCGACACACCCTATCAACCAGACGGATTCGTTCAGATGAGCGGACGAAGCTCCCAAGCGACCCAAGCTGCGGCCCCGCTAGGAGCAACCCAAGCAGCAGTAGTTTGTGGGACCTTCTTCACTTTCCGGCGACGACTAGCCACGGTACCGGTGGTGTTTCCAGCGTTTCGAATTAATGAGGTCCGTGCGCGAGCAAGCAGCAAGGCATGGCAGCTGAGGTTGTCAGAAGGTTGCTCTGTGCCTCTCCCTCCCTCCATTTCCGGCGACACCAGAGAATGGTTGGGTTGGCCTGGTCAATGGTCATCTAAAGGCTTAGGAGGATCTTCTGGCGAGTCAGTTACCCTAGGAAATTTCCCATCTCCTCGCCGTGTGAGGATTAAAGACAGATGGGCCAAGTGAAACTCAACGGGCTTGATTACAACAACAGTCCAATATTTCGGCCCAATTTCTTCATCAGCCCACAATACTTCAGTCCATATATGAGCTAAGTGCCCAATACTCCTATTTATGTACTTAAAATATTTATTACGTGATAGTAGTATAATTATCACTATTATTAATTATATTATTTCCACCACCATTATGGCGGGTTAAAAACCCCCGAGGTGGTGAAGACCATTATGAGGGATTAAAATTTCCCGAGGTCGCTAATGATGCATTATTATTGGCGTTATTATTTTTATCACCGCCATTAAACCGGGTCAAAAAAAAACCCAAAAGTGGTGGACCCGAGCTCTAGTTTACCGGACATCTTTATTTGATGATTCGGATTATATTTAGGTCCATCGACCTACCCTAGTCACCTTTATTTGGTGACTCGGGCATCTGAAAATGAGAGCCGCTACCGGCCGCACATGGCATTATGCCCGAGAGTGGTAAACGGTACACCTCGTTCTCCAAGACGCTAATCGCGTCGCCCAAAATCCGTTGCCATGAACAACGCACCTATTGTATTCCGCTTATTTTTTGGAAATGTAAATAGAAGATACCACGTGTCGTATCAGCAGCATTCGAGCGAAAGGCTCATGTCTGCTCCACTTTGTATTTTGTATCAGTGAAAGGCTCAGGCCCAGCTGAGAGAGCACGTCGTATCGGCCCCTTAGAGCGAAACGCTCAGGCAGGGAAGACGATGTCCCCAGGACGACGGGCCCGCAAACGGCCCACGTCTTGAAATGGGAAGTTCACCACGTCGTCCACGCGCCCGATCGCAGGACGACAGGCCTGAAATCATGGCCGAGGTGACAAAATCCCCAAACTCAGGGTCGAGCAACGGCAGCCGTTGGAAACCAACCAAAAGTCTAACCCGCGTCATAAATAGGCGACGGGACCCCCCTGAGATCACGGACGTTATAAATGAAGTCCGAACCGGCCGAAGGACTAGCGACCCCTTCGGCCGAAGCCAGAAAGAAGGACACTCCCTGAAATGGGGAACGGAATCAAAAAAGAAAGGGAAAGAAAAGGAAAAAGAAAAAATAAAAAAAGGAAGCCGAGGACCACGCGCACTCGCCGGCCTCGAGCAACAAAAAATGAAATCCCCACAACAATACTAAGTACATATCAGGCAAATACTACACATTATGGACGAAGCAAGACCATACATGCGGATTAGACGAGCGCCCAGCGCCGTCCCTCATCTTAGACGAGCGCCCAGCGCCGTCCCACATTTCAGACGAGCGCCCGGCGCTGTCCATCATCTCAGACGAGCGCCCAGCGCCGTCCCTCATTTTCAGATGAGCGCCCAGCGCCGTCCTTCATTTTCAGACGAGCGCCCAGCGCCGTCCCTCATCTTAGACGAGCGCCCAGCGCCGTCCCTCATTTCAGACGAGCGCCCAGTGCCGTCCATCATCTCAGACGAGCGCCCAGCGCCGTCCATCATCTTAGACGAGCGCCCAGCGCCGTCCATCATTTTAGACGAGCGCCCATCGTCGTCCTCCATTTGTAGACGAGCGCCCAGTGTCGTCCCTCATTTTCAGACGAGCGCCCAACGCCGTCCTTCATTCTTAGACGAGCGCCCAGTGCCGTCCCTCATCTTAGACGAGCGCCCAACGCCGTCCTTCATTTGTTAGACGAGCGCCCAGCGCCGTCCCTCATTTCAGACGAGCGCCCAGCGCCGCCCATCATCTCAGACGAGCGCCCAACGCCGTCCCTCATTTTCAGACGAGCGCCCAGCGCCGTCCCTCATCTCAGACGAGCGCCCAGCGCCGTCCCTCATCTTCGGACCAGCTCCATCGTCCTACATGTTCAGTCCGACGCCAACGCCTTGCCACGTCATCATATTATAGGACCGGCTCCTCATCGCCGTTGTCCTCAAATCACGACCGACCCCTCGGCCTCGGCGTGATCATCTATCTCAAGACCGGCTTCCTCAGCGCCGCGAGTCTTAAGCCAGCGATCGGGCTCACCATCCCTTCCTGGATGGTGACCATCGCCTTTATATGACGATCAGCTTCATCAGCGCCTCGTCATCTTATTATAGGACCGGCTCCTCATCGCCGTTGTCTTCACATCACGACCGGCCCCTCGGCCTCGGCGTGATCATCTATCTCAAGACCGGCTTCCTCAGCGCCGCGAGTCTTGAGCTAGCGATCGGGCTCGCCATCCCTTCCCGGATGGTGACCATCGCCTCTATATGACGATCAGCTTCACCATCGCCTCGTCATCATTATTTGGACCGACTCCTCATCGTCGTCGTCCTCACATCACGACCGACCCCTCGGCCTCGGCGTGATCATCTATCTCAAGATCGGCTTCCTCAGCGCCGCGAGTCTTGAGCCAGCGATCGGGCTCACCATCCCTTCCTGGATGGTGACCATCGCCTTTATATGACGATCAGCTTCATCAGCGCCTCGTCATCATATTATAGGACCGGCTCCTCATCGACGTTTTCCTCACATCACGACCGGCCCCTCGGCCTTGGCGTGATCATCTATCTCAAGACCGGCTTCCTCAGCGCCGCGAGTCTTGAGCCAGCGATCGGGCTCGCCATCCCTTCCCGGATGGTGACCATCGCATCTATATGACGATCGGCTTCACCATCGCCTCGTCATCATTATTTGGACCGACTTCTCATCATCGTCGTCCTCACATTACGATCGGCTCTTCGGCCCCGGCGTGATTATTTATCTCAAGACCGGCTTCCTCAGCGCCGCGAGTCTTGAGCCAGCGATCGGGCTCACCATCCCTTCCTGGATGGTGACCATCGTCTTTATATGACGATCAGCTTCATCAGCGCCTCGTCATCATATTATAGGACCGGCTCCTCATCGCCGTTGTCCTCACATCACGACCGGCCCCTCGGCCTCGGCGTGATCATCTATCTCAAGACCGGCTTCCTCAGCGCCGCGAGTCTTGAGCCAGCGATCGGGCTCGCCATCCCTTCCCCGATGGTGACCATCGCCTCTATATGACGATCGGCTTCACCATCACCTCATTATCATTATTTGGACCGACTCCTCATCGTCATTGTCCTCACATCACGACCGGCCCCTCAGCCTCGGCGTGATCATCTATCTCAAGATCGGCTTCCTCAGCGCCGCGAGTCTTGAGCCAGCGATCGGGCTCGCCATCCCTTCCCGGATGGTGACCATCGCCTCTATATGACGATCGGCTTCACCATCGCCTCGTCGTCATTATTTGGACCGACTCCTCATCTTCGTCGTCCTCATATCACGATCGACCCCCTCAGCCTCGACGTGATTATTTATCTCGAGACCGGTCTTAGTCATTCCTTTACCGGATGACGACCGTTGCATGGATTTTTGGACCGGCCCCTCATTGCCGTCGTCATCACATCATGCCCGGCCCCTCGGCCTCGGTGTGATTATCTATCTCAAGACCGGCTTCCTCAGCGCTGAGAGTCTTGAGCTGGCGATCGGGCTCACCATCCCTTCCTGGATGGTGACCGTCGCCTTTACATGACGATTGGCCCATCATGGCCTCGTCATCATTTATTGGAATGGCTCATCATCGCCGTCATCCTTACATCGCGGCAGACCCCTCGGTCTCAACGCGATCTTGAGCTAGCGATTGGGCTCACCATCCCTTCCTGGATGGTGACCATCGCCTCTATATGACGGCCGGCTCATCATTGCCCCGTCATCATATTTCGGATTGGTTTTTTTTCATCGCCTTCCGCGCATCACGACCGGGCCCCGGCCTCGTCATGACTATCTATCTCAAGATCGGCTTCCTCAGCGCCGAGAGTCTTGAGCTAGCGATCGGGCTCGCCATCCCTTCCTGGATGGTGACCATCGCCCTTATATGACGATCGGCTTCATTCTTTATTTGATGAACCAGACATCATATTGTGGACGGTCGCTCGACCCATCCCTTAGTCATCTTTATTTGATGACTACGACTAGTGATCATGATGAGCTACCCACATCTAGAGATCGGCCTCGACCATCGCCCCAGCAGACGGGCACCGTTGCAGCTCCATCTCCAGGCCGAAGGGTTCGCACCTTTTGTTTCATTTTGGGGGCATCCGGTGTACTCTTTTTCCCTCATTAGGATTTTTTCCCACAGGGTTTTTCCTAACGAGGTTTTTAACGAGGCATCTCCCCATCATGGATCAAAAGGTGTCAACCCTTGGCCCCCTGTTGAAGACATCATCCGACACGCATTACTCTACTCCTCTTCACCTCATTACACTCGCCTCAAGGAGTGGGGGACTGGAAGAGCGGGGGACTTAGCGCCTCCGTTAACCAAAGAAGCAGAAATTCAAATTTTTGTTCATGAAGTTTACTCACCATACGTCGACAGATCAGCACACAATTCTACTCTCTTTCGCCTCGAATACTCTCGACTCAGAGAGTGGGGGACTCCTGATAGAGTATATAGACTCGGACCCCCGGGTCTCATGACTATTGGGCCCGGACAGCGGCCCACACACATTTGTATTATTGTACTGCTTATATGTCATTTGTATGTAACTATGTACTAGATTAGTCTTTTATGTAATTGGGCTACCGGGCCCATATTAGCGGCCCAGCCCATTATTTCCCTATTTATACTCCTCTTGGAGCCATTTGTAACCCTAGAACATAATTACTCATTCACACTCTACTATTCATTCATCTTATTCACTATCTTTAGCTCAAATCTCTCCTAATTATATAAGATTGGATACCCTATAATCCATCAAGTATATATGAGCAGAGGGCTCAGCAGTTGGGTGGATTCCAGGGAACTGCTGAGGCACCTGCTGTGCTTAGAAAGTGATTTTTAGAGAACTGAAAGAGTGATCCTTTTAGATGTTGTTGGTGCACGTTATAGGTATGAATCCGGTCTCAAAGAAAGTGAGTAATTAAGCAGTAGGATAAGCAGTTGGGTCAATTAAGACAACTGCTTAGGATTCTGCCGGCAGACTACAATCTTTATATGAGAAGTGTTTGGTGTGTGCTTTGTTGATTGAAATGAATTCAACACACGATATATCCTGGTTCAGAGGTGGTGTAATCCTCCTACGTCCAGTCCCACCCTCTTTCAGATGGATTTCACTAAAGTATTAAGCCCAGTACACTTAGTGCCAATCTAGCCTTTACAACACTTAGGCCTAGATTGAAGGTTTTTCATGATGAATATAGCACCACTCAAAGTTACTCAGTCCTTAGACTTTTCTCTAATGAACCAGTGGGGATCAAAAGGTACTCTATCTATCTACTTACACTGTAGGATCCGAACAACTGTTCTCCTAAGTGTTTACAACAATATGTGATTTGTTACAAGAAAGTTCTAACCTCCAACTAGGAACTAAACTTCTATGATTTAGCAATGAAAAGCTTTGTAAACTAGAAGTTTCGTGAAGCATGAGTCCAAACAGAGAGTAAAGTTTAGAATAACACTTTCTCTTTTGCTAGATATCTCGTAAATGCTCGTGATAGAAATTCTCTCTTTGGATGCTCAAACGCTTGGTTAGAAACTTTCGTTTCAGCCTATATACATAGGCATCTCCTTTGAATTAATCTCATCCGTTGGTTAGGATGGATTAATCTTGAAGGTTGAAATTCTGACAAGGACAAATTGTACATTCGTCTTCTTGTGCTGGAGCTTTAATTTGGGCCGATGCATTTGTCTTGAATAATTCACCCGCTGGAGCTTCACTTCAAACTGCAGTCCCATGTGTATGTACATGACTCCGGACCCAGTACGTATTTGGCATTAAATGCCGGTCAATGTTTGTCTCTAATCATTCATTTGATACTTCTAGTTTCTTTTATCTAAAAATGTGACATACGAATAATCTTTGAGTCAAATAGTATTTGCCGGTAGGATTCAAATATCCTATTTAAGGTAAAGAAAATTTACCTTATTGCATTTTTACTTTTCCGGTAATATTTCTTAGACTCAAAAGTTGTACATTTAATTTGTCACGTAAATACTAGAACAAAATGAGACACAATGTACACGTGCTTAGTATAGTGGAATCATCAAAATCTTATCAAAATTGGGTACTAACAATTTCCCCCTTTTTGATGATGCCAAAACTATACAACACAAGTAACAAACATTTTTATTGATTTTCTTTGAAATTTTTGTACATTGTTCTACTTTATAGAGTACAATAGTTTATAGTCTTTTTCGAACTTTAAGATCTAGCCTACTCTTGCTTGTCTTCTTCTTGTTTCTTCTTGGCTTCTTCCTTGGCTTTGGCCTCTTCTGCTTTTCTTCTTCTGATTTCTGCTTCTTCCTTGTAGAGCTTGTTCTTCTTCCTAGTTTCCGCTGCTTTCTTGGCTGCTAGAGACCTTGTGGATGAGGGGCCTGCTTGTGGTGTTCTTTCCCCCTTTTTGGCATCAGCAGGGGTCTCACTTTCTTTGAATAGTGCCTCTATCTCTGGGTCAGAGTCAACCTCAATTTGTCTTCTTCTGGTTGGATGGAGGTCATTGACTTCGATGGCAAGTGAAGTGACTAAGTTTCGAAGATCAATGACATCTACCTTGACCTCTTCTTTGATTTCCTGGTCAAGCTTGTGAAGTTGTTGAGTTGTCGTTTGTTGGTGTTGGCCCAGTTTCTTGAGTTCATCTCCTTGCTTTTGAAGAGCTTCTTGAGTATCTGCGTGTAACCTGCCTAGATGATCAGCAACATCTGCTCTATTCTTCCCTATAGCTTCTGAGTGCTCCACTTGTTTGGCTACCAACTTCTTGGAGAGACTTAGGATGGCAGGCAGCTCCTTGGTCTTGAGATAGTGTAGGAACCTCTTATGCACCTGGATTGTTTGAAGGGCATGCTCCAGATTAGTTGGTAAGGTAAAGTTAGAAAGTATCTGGGCAGAGGGCTCTGCTTCTACTTGGGCAGAGGGCTGTATTGCACTTGTTGGTTGCTGGAGTGCTTGAAGCTGACCTTGTAGCTCTAAGCATAGAGCTTGAAGGTCTTGAAGGCCTCTCTAGATTGCTTCTGCCTGACCTTGTTGAGTATTGATGTAGGCCTCATGTGCATTGACTTGTTGGAGAGCCTTTTCGATGTTAGGTGGAAGAGAATGTAGAGGTGCTCCTGCTTGCTCTTGATCGTGTAGTTACTTGAGTAGAGTCTCAAACTGTAGCTCAAGTTCCCAGTCCTTAGCTCTTTGAGTTGCTAGTTCGTTGTGGATGTCTTCAAGCTGAGCAGGCTGCTGGGAAATCTGCATCTTTAGCTGGACCTTTTGTTCTGAGTTGAACACTTGTTGGATCATGAGATTGCTCTTGATGTGGTAGTGAACTTCTGCAAATCTGGCTTCCGGAAGTTTATCAAAATGCCTTTGTGTCACGCCCCGGACCGCATCCGAGCCACGTAGACAACCGCCGTACAACCCGATAAGAACAACAACAGTTCATCCCTATCGAATTGTACAAGGCGTCCGATTGATTCTATTGCCAAACCGATTAGTAAACACATACAGTAAACATCAATATCATAATCAAACAAATGCGGAAATAATAATATGTTTGATACTTAGCCACACGTGGCAAACACGGGCACGCAGGCCCCCAACTGTTTTAATGAAAACATTGTTCAAAAATCCATGAGCAGTTTATAAATTTCAAAAATACGAATGGAAGCACGAACCACGTCTTCCTCCTCGAATGATCACCCTAGGCAAAGGGAGGTAGTAGGACTCTAGCCTCAACCTGAAAAATGTGAGGGCCCTCGGAGGGATCAGTACTCCATAGAAGTACTAGTGACAAGCAGGCTATATGAAGAATAACTAATGTTTCAGACACGAGACCCAAAAATAGGGTGATACATATATATAGATGTCCCTCATCCGCCCGATGATACATAATGTATATATATACTCGTAAAATACTCAACCCGTAGGTCATTTACCTTAAAGAGTCTTTTAGAGACAAAGTTCTTACCTGACTTTTCTCACTCCTTTCCCGGTTGCCTAGCTCACAAGCTATAGTCTACCTTCGATTCATACTACCGAGTGTTTTAGGATCATTTACCATCCAAGGCACTCAACCCAACCTGGAGTATTTAAGATCATTTACCGTCCAAGGGTACTCGGCCCCACCTGGAGTATTCTGGATCATTTACCGTCCAAGGGTACTCGACCCCACCTGGAGTATTCTGGATCATTTACCGTCCAAGGGTACTCGACCCCACCTGGAGTATTCTGGATCATTTAACGTCCAAGGGTACTCGACCCCACCTGGAGTATTCTGGATCATTTACCGTCCAAGGGTACTCGACCCCACCTGGAGTATTCTGGATCATTTACCGTCCAACGGTACTCGACCCCACCTGGAGTATTCTGGATCATTTACCGTTCAAGGGCACTCAATCCCGAGTCTATCCTCTACCAAATCCTAACCTGGATATGGCTAACCTTTCATTCCTTCAACTATGGACAATGCCTAGCCCTATAGTCATATAACAATCCTTAGGATCCAACGTGGGCGGGTCCCACCTGAACGGCCCACGTTAACCTACTCAAAACTGCCTGTTTTGAGTATAAACCAATACTCGGTCGGGTATCCAACCTTACCCGGTCGGGTGGGGTGAGGCAGTAGCCCCTGGAGCCAACTTTACTTGAGACCCGGTCAAGTCTACACCCATACCCGGTCGGGTCTAGTGTGGCAGTGGCTTCTGGAGCCCTTTTTAATCAAAACCCGGTCGGGTATTTACCCATACCCGGTCGGGTATCACCTTCGTCTTGGCGGTCAACGCTCGTTTGACCGCCCAAACGAAGTCCGATTAACGTGAAATTTTATACACTTATACTTCTTGACGTCCTTGATCTAAAAATACCATTTTGGATCCCTGGAACACCACACATAATAAGTTATCACATTTTTAATCACCAAACCTACATAACATGCTTTTCAACTATGTTTTATGCAAAATCATGGCATAAGCAAACACTTGATTATTCTTAATCATTCCATAAAACATGTTTTTGATTACTTTAGGTAATCTCATGCCTCACGCAAAAGTTATAAAGCATAAAGCCGTCTTCTCACCTTAATGAAGCTTTTGAAGTTCTAGCCTTCCCGATTTAGCTCCGGCGAAACTCCGACGAACTTCAACGAACTCCGGCGACAACTCCGGCGACCTTTTCAACTCCGTGAAAGTTCCTTGAATACCTTAGACAAGTTACTAACAAGGTTGTATCATCATAAAAACCATAGTAATACAAATAACCTCCAAAAGGTTATTTTCCGGCGAACCGGTTACTTTGGCTTCTAAGTCCGTTCTTGGACTTAGAACCACCTTCCAACCCCTCTTTCTACACATCCAAAAGTGTAGAACAATACTAGGGGTCCTTCATGTGATATATTGGTCATATGGTATATAAGAAGTTAAGGAAAAGTTGTTCCAAGATTATTACCTTGATTCTTCACACTTTCACTAGCTTTTCCTTTCTTTAATTCTCCTTAGACTTCCTTTTCTTCCTTCTTGAGCTTGGTTCGAATGGCAATGGGGGAAATGAAGATTTGCAGAGCTTCTCTCTCAATATTAATTAGGTTGGTCGGGCATATGGGCTAAGGGGGGGAGGGATATGGCTCAATTTTGGCTTATACCTCAATGATAGCAAAAATATGGCCCTACCTTGTCCTTTTGATGCCCAAAAACCTTCAAGTCAGCCCCTTCCCTTCAACAACCCTGCCCTCTGGACGCCCAAGCCCATGCCTTGTCTCAAATAATTTCGTGGGGTGGCCCCCACTCATGTGGGAGGTCATCCCTTTAAATCCCGACGTGTACAATCGGTCCCGAAAGTTGTATTTTCCGGACTGTTTTAAGTATATTTTATTTTATCGGGTCAAATAAAATATAACACTTGTTCCCAATCCTTATTGGACCTCAGAATCAATATGCATTCCCCAACTTTAATTTAGAAGTCCCCGGAATCCCTTTTTGGGCTGTTATCTCATAAATTGCCGATACCGATAATTTGGCCCCGTTTGACCAACCGGTCAACTCTATGCCATTGCCATGGCCCAATTAGGATATTCATCACCATATACATATTATCTAGTCCAAGATTAATATAATATGTGGTCCCGATAATATCGGGCGGCCCCACATCCGGTGTGGGCCCCACGTGAATTTTACTATTCACGTAATAGAAGTGATAAAAATTTACAATCACGTAAAAATGCTTTTATACATTTCTCAAGGTTCAATACATAATTTGGTACAGTACAAATACTCGGGGGCGGTGTTACAAGTTCTACCCCCCTTATTTGGGATTTCGTCCCCGAAATCCACGCGTCTAGTCAAACAGCAATGGATATTGTTCCCTCATCAGGGTCTCCACTTCCCAAGTTTGCTCCTCGACACGATCACTCTTCCAAAGTACTTTTACCATCGGCACCTCTTTGCTCCTTAGCTTCTTTACCTGTCGGTCCATGATTTTCACCGGCTGCACCGTATAGTGTAGGTCTTCTCGGATTTCCACCGGTGGTTTCTCAAGAATATATGACGGGTCCCGCACATACTTCTTGAGCATAGAAACATGAAACACATTATGAATCTTCTCTAGCTCCGGAGTCAACTGAAGTCGGTAAGCTACAACCCCAATCCTTTCAAGGATTTTGAACGGACCTATGTAACGTGGGTTAAGCTTACCCCGACTGAGGAACCTGATGATCCCTTTCCAAGGTGATACCCTCAGAAATACCTCGTCACCAACCTCAAACTCCAACGTCCTCCGACGTTTATCAGCATAGCTCTTCTGCCGGTCTTGGGCAGCCTTGAGCCTATCCTGTATGACTTTTATCTTCTCCTTAGTGATATCGACTAACTTGGTGCCCTCGAGCTTAGCCTCACCGACCTCGTCCCAGCACAATGGTGTCCGGCATTTCCTCCCATACAATGCTTCGTATGGAGGCATGCCTATACTCGCCTGATAACTGTTGTTATAGGCGAATTCCACTAAAGCCAACTGATTGTCCCAGTTCCCTTGGAACTCCAAGGCACAAGCCCTTAACATGTCCTCCAAGATCTGAATCACCCGTGCAGATTGCCCATCCGTTTGAGGATGAAACGCGGTGCTAAACCTCAATTTCGTACCCATGGATTCCTGGAACTTAGGCCAAACCCGTGATGTGAACCGTGGGTCTCTATCCGATACTATAGTAACCGGAACCCCATGCAGTCTCACAATCTCATCTATGTAGAATTTGGCCAACCACTCGAGCGTATAGGTAGTGTTGATAGGTAGGAAATGAGCGCTCTTGGTCAGCCTATCGACTACCACCCATACAGCGTCGTAGTTCCTAACCGTCCGTGGTAGACCCACCACGAAGTCCATTGTAACATGCTCCCACTTCCATTCTGGAATGGTAAGTGGTTGTAGTAACCCTGCTGGGTGTTGGTGCTCTGCCTTAACCTGTTGACAAGTAAGGCAACAGCTCACGTATTCTGCAATCTCTCTCTTCATCCCCGACCACCAATAACTTTCTTTCAAGTCCCGGTACATCTTTGTACCGCCCGGGTGCATGGCATACGCAGATGAGTGAGCCTCCTCAAGGATAGATTTTCGGAGCTCCTCATCCGATGGCACACACACTCGTTCCTTGAATAATAGAACTCCATCTTCTCTCTCATGGAAACCCTCGACGGGCCCCACAAGCATCCGTTCCCGAATTTTCTGACATTCCTCGTCATTGCCTTGACATGTTCTGATTTCATCTAACAAGGTGGGTCTCACCTCAAATCTGGCCAATAGCGCCCTATCCGTGGATACCTCCACGCGTGCCCTCAGTGCCCGTAAGCATGTGAGTAAAACCCCCGATGATGAGCTCTTCCTGCTCAATGCATCGGCTACTACATTAGCCTTGCCTGGATGATAGTCAATGACCAAGTTGTAATCCTTGATCAACTCCATCCATCTTCTCTGTCTCATGTTCAACTCTTTCTGAGTGAACACATACTTCAGGCTCTTGTGGTCGGTGTAAATGTGACACAACTCTCCGTAGAGGTAGTGCCTCCAAATCTTCAATTCAAATACCACAGCACCCAGCTCCAAATCATGTGTGGGGTAGTTTACTTCATGCTTCCTCAACTGCCGAGAAGCATAAGCAATTACCTTCCCTGATTGCATCAGTACACATCCCAGTCCCTGAATGCTAGCATCGCTGTAGATGTCATACCCTAACCCTTGCACGGGCAAGGCAAGCACTGGTGCTTCGGTCAAACGTTTCTTTAGCTCAAGAAACCCCTTCTCACACTTGTCATCCCACACAAACTTAGCCCCCTTTTTAGTGAGCTTCGTGAGTGGAGATGCTATCACTGAGAACTTTTCCACAAATTTGCGGTAATACCCCGCTAAACCAAGGAAACTCCTTATCTCCTTCACGTTCTTGGGCCTCTCCCAATTAGTGACCGCCTCAATCTTTGAGTTATCAACTGAAATGCCTGATCCCGATACCACATGCCCGAGAAAACCGATCTCCCCAAGCCAAAATTCACATTTAGAGAATTTGGCAAAGAGTTGCTTCTCCCGCAGTGTTTCAAGCACAAGCCTTAGATGTTTTTCGTGTTCCTCTTCATTCATGGAGTATATCAAAATGTCATCAATGAACACTATGACGAACTAGTCTAAGTATTGGTGAAATACTCGGTTCATGAGGTCCATGAATGCCGCAGGGGCGTTCGTAAGCCCAAACGACATTACTAGAAACTCATAGTGACCATACCTTGTACGTAATGCACTTTTGGGTATGTCACTCTCCTTGATCTTCAGTTAATGGTATCCTGACCTCAATTAAATCTTAGAGAACACGGTTGCCCCCCGTAGTTGATCAAACAAGTCATCGATCCTTGGCAAAAGGTATTTATTCTTTATCGTGACCTTGTTCAACTGACGGTAATCGATACACATCCTAAGTGTACCATCTTTCTTCTTTACAAAGAGTACCGGTGCTCCCCACGGTGAATGACTCGGCCTGATGAATCCGCTGTCCAGTAATTCTTCCAATTGCACCTTCAACTCTTGAAGTTCAGCCGGTGCCATCCGATATGGAGGAATCGAGATGGGTTTCGTACCGGGTTCTACTTCAATGGTGAACTCAATTTCTCGATCTGGTGGGAGTCCCGGGAGTTCTTCAGGGAAAACTTCTGGGTACTCACTCACCACTCTCACCTCAGTGAGACTCTTTCCCTTGCCTTCCTTGCCTATGACATATGCCAAGTACGCTTGACACCCTTACCTCATCATACGCCTTGCTCTTATGGCCGATATGATACAAGGATTGAGTTTCCCTCTATCTCCCTCGAAGCATAGAGTATTTCCTTCTCCATCTTTTAGTTCTAACACCTTGGTGTAGCAATCTACCTTCGCATGGTGCTTTTCAAGCCAGTCCATGCCAAGTATGGCATCAAACTCAAGCATGTCTAACGGTACGAAGTCACCCGTTAGACGGTGCTCCCCTATCCCCACATCACATGAAGGATAGTAGTCATTCCGTTCAACTTCATCCCCTAGAGGCGTAGATACCAAAAGGGTTTGCGTCATAGGTGTTGGTCCCGGTTATACTGGATACAGTCTAGAGAGGGGGTGAATAGACTGTATTGGTTTTTAGCTTTTTAAACTAAGTACCAGATTTTACAGAATAGCCTGTTCTGTTGACAGAACAGACTGGCAGCGGATGGGGTTCTGGTAGGGTGTTCTGTTGATTTAGCCTCAGAGAAGCAAAGGAAGTAGGCCTTCTGTTAACTCGTAGGACAAGTTCTGCTGAACACAGATACCAAGTCTAAGGAGTTAGACAGTTCTATCTAAATGCAGGAATTAAAGCAGTAAGTAAATGACACCAGGGATTTTTATAGTGGTTCAAGGAACAACTTGTTCCTCTAGTCCACTGTTCCACTAAGCTGTAAAGACTTCCGTTTAAAATGCCTTAGCCCTATCACTTAAGAAGCTCTCCACGTCTTCTTCAAGTGTAGATGTCTCCTGGGATGCACTACCTGGCTTCCTTTATGACTGGTCCTTTCACTGAGCTTCCTGGAAGTATCACCACTTCACTACTCCAGTTACTTGGACGTCCTTCTTGTAGCAAGAAGAGTTTCTGTTAACACAGGGGTTCCTCCAACTAGCTTCATTACAAATGATTTGTATATGATGAGCTTGAAGAGTTGAAGAACACTTGGAACTTTGCTTGAGTTGGAAAGAGTATTTTTCCAACTTCTGCCTTCTCTTGTAGAAGATGATGAAGTGTTAATCTCAAGGAGGCTTTTTTCTTTTCAGAGTTTGAATATCTTGTATGAAGAGTTGTAGCAATGGTTAGCAAAAATTGCAAAGTTATCCGGTTGTTCTTCGTAGTGTATCTTTTATACTGAGGTTGTCTTCCCGTTGGAGGAGTAGGAGGACAACTGCATTAAATGAGCGATCAGTTGACTTGACTAGTAGAGCCCGTTAAAGTTGGCGGGTTACTATTTTGGGATAAAGTATTCCTGACATTGCGGCCAATCATCTGCAATTACTCTACAGAGCATGGGGTGCATTAAATGAGCATTTAATGCGCGTACTGTAGCTTTTCCGTTTCATACTCCTAGCCGTAGAAGGAATCTTTTAGTTGACTTCCCGGTTCTGTGGAATTCTTCCAAGTGTCAGACCTTCTGGTGTCTTTAACTGAGAGTAGAACAGAGGAGGTCTGGAGCACTTCTGTTGAAAGTATATCCAACAGAGACCCATAAGGGTTTCTGTCAGAGTAAAGGCTAACAGAGACCCTGAGGTCTTCTGTTCTGGATCAAGGAACTAAAGGTCCTCTGTTTTAATAATGCCTTATGAGGGTCTTCTGCTCTTGGAGCCCTTCTGCTCAGAAGGTCTTCTGTCCTGAAGGCATTCTGCCAAGTCGATTACACTAAGAACTTTACAAATGAAAATTCTAATACATTAAGTCTAAGTAGGGGTACTCTACAGTCCTAATTAATCTAGCATCATCAAAATCTAAATACAAATATTCCTTACAATTTCCCCCTTTTTGATGATGCCAAAACCCTTTAACTATTTCCAGAGAAGTGCCTTCACCATAAAGAAAGATTAAAGTTTAAAAACTTCCATTAAAATCTTGGTGGGCAACTTGGCATAGGAAAATAGTAAGAGTACAGTACATTCAGATAGCAGAATATAAATGAAATAAGCAAACACAGGCAGAAGGCAAAAAGACAGGAAATTGAAGAAAAGCACTTCAAAGTAAGAAGGCAGAGATGTGATTTTATTAGATAAGTTTTACAGAGTTAAATCTTACACATTCTCCAGATTAGCTGCTTGCAGAGCTTCTTCTTCCAATCTTTGAAGTCTGAGCAGTTCTTCATTGATCTCTGCTCTGATTTTGGACAGGTTGCCAGACCTTTGATAAGATGCCCAAATTGGAGAAAGCTTGCAGTCCAAATAGTTGAGAACACCTTCATGTATTGTCTTCCCTGGAACAATGTTCTTCTTATACCATTCTTCAGCTTCTTCTAATGATCCCCCATACCTAACTCTCACAACACCATCTTTGTCCAGATAGAGGTGTTGTTGTTGGGTGGGAGTCATTTTGGCCTTCATCTCTTCAAATTGAGCTCTGTCAATTTTCTGAGAACCACCCAATCTCCATTCTGCTAGCACTCAGCAAGTTGAACTTTAGTCCTTTGACATATGAGACATCATCAATGACTATCTGGTTCCTGATCAGCTTTCCTCTTCCTTTTGTTTGACCTTCCTTGTCATTACCTCCAAAGGTAACTCTAGGTCCTTTGCATTTCTGGAACTCTGTTAGGCAACTTCTGTCACCTGTCATGTGCCTGGAGCATCCACTATCAATAAACCATTCTTGTTCAGAGATGGCTCCAGCACACAGTTCCTGCAAGATCAAAAGAAAGATTTAGGTACCCAAGCAATGCTGGGTCCTGGGGGGTCATGGAGTCTGGGTAGTTGGTACCATTTTGGTCTCATCAAGTGAAACCTTGGTGGGTGGTACCCATTGTCCACCTGGTAGTTATAGTAAACTGAAGTGTGATTCACTTTGGGCAGATGCTTGTGAGGGTCATGCTTCCTGTTTACATACTTTTGCATAGCCTTTTTTTGGAAAGAAGTCCCATATACTATCAAGAGCAGAGGGACGGTTAACATTGGGCTTCTGAAGTTGACCAGCCAACCTCTTCTGCCTGAAGTTAACTTTCTCTTGATATTTGCCCTTCTGGTGATCATTTCTGGCACGATTGACATGAAGTTGTCTGTCAATGAATGGTCTTTTATTTTTGTTATCTTGAAAACCTTTTCTGTTGTTAGGTTTTCTGCCAGGTTCATTATTTTTCAAGAAGGGTTTCTGTTGAACCTTTATCTTTCCCTTTTCTGGTCTGACTTCCTCATGAACAACCTTGGTACCAGATACACCAGCTTGACAGATGGGGCTAGAAATCAGTGGCACTATGACCTTATCTGCCTTAGCAACACTGGTGCTAGGCATTACAGAAGGCTCACCTGATTCTGTTGAACCATAACCAAGACCAAAACCAATGCCAATATGTTGATCAAGTACAATCTTTTCCATGGAAGACTGGGCCTTCTGGTTAGCTTTGTACTTAATCTCGAGAGGCTCTATTTCTCTTATTCTCTTGAGAAGAGAAACATTTTCAGTCTCCAGTTGATCTCTTTCCTCAATTAGAAGATTGATTTTGATCTCAACCTCCTTTTTTAAGTCAAGAATTTCAGCTTTTAACTTACTGTTTTCTTCTGTTACAGATGAATAAGTGGCTTGTATGGCCTTAAACTCTTCCCAAAATTCTGACATTGAATCAGAATCAAAAGCTAAGCCTACCGAAGAAAAACTAGATTCAGAAGTAGAGGTTACCTCATCATCAGAATGAGCCATGAGGCAAAGGTCTTATGTCTCAGTATCAAGGCAACAGAAGGCCTCATCAGAATCTGAGTCAGAACTGGATTCTGTTTCTGACAGAGGGTCTTTCTCTAGCCTTTCTGTCACAAGTGCCTTTCTCCTTCTGGAGTTGTCTTCGTACTTCTTCTTTTCTCCATCTTGTCCTTGTTTCTTGGACACCCTTGGATGGGGACAATCAGCCTTGAAGTGACCAGGTTGTCTGCAATTGTAACAGAGAAGCTCACCACTGCTTTCTGTTGATTTGACCTTCTGGTATGACTTTCTGTTGAAAGATGGACTCCTTCCATCTTTGGGATTCTTCATGAACTTTTTGAATCTCCTGACAAAGGCAGCCATATATTCATCAAATAAAAGTACTGAAGGGTCAAAATCATTTACCTTTGCTGTGCTGGCAGTGAGGGCTGTAATGGTCCTCTCTTCTGGTACATCTTCCTTTTCTTCAGTCATTTCAAACTCATGAGCTTTGAGATCTGAAATGAGCTTATCAGTGGGATAAGTCTTTACATCCTTGCTGGCTTGGACAGCAACCACCTTCATCTTCCATGCTGAGGGCAGTCCCCTCAACACCTTCAGGTTGATCTCTTTGGTGGTGAGTTCCTTGCCAAGCTCAGAGATCTCTCCAGTGAGAGTGAGGAGCCTGTCATACATCTTGGAGATGCTTTCACCAGGGAGAAGTTTGAAGTCATCAAACTTCTTGTTGGTTATGGTCAGTTTGTTGTCCTTCTCTTGCTCATCACCAGCTCCAATGAGCTCAAGAGTATCCCAGATTTCCTTAGCAGTCTTGCACTTCTTTATTCTGTTGAAGTACCTATCATCAATGGACTTGTAGAGGATGTCCTTAGCAATATTGTCTAGGTTGTACTTTCTCCTCTCTTCAGTGGTCCATTCTGACTTGGCTTTACTGATCATCTGGGGTCTGGTGTTGTCTATAGCATGCTCAGGATTGACCTTCTGGAAGCTTGTGAAGGGGCCAATATCAAGAACTTCCCACATCTCATCATGCAGGGCACAAAGATGTGCTTTCATCCGGATCCTCCAGTCATCAAACTTAAGATCTAAAAACATAAGATTCTTGGACAAGGAGTGATCCATTATATCAGATAGAAATGAGGTCAAACAGAAAAACAAGTGGATCTTTGTTCAGCAAATAACCTAAGAGATTATTAGAACAAGGAGGCTCTGATACCACTTGTTGGTCCCGGTTATACTGGATACAGTCTAGAGGGGGGGGGTGAATAGACTGTATTGGTTTTTAGCTTTTTAAACTAAGTACCAGATTTTACAGAATAGCCTATTCTGTTGACAGAACAGACTGGCAGCGGATGGGGTTCTGGTAGGGTGTTCTGTTGATTTAGCCTCAGAGAAGCAAAGGCAGTAGGCCTTCTGTTAACTCGTAGGACAAGTTCTGCTGAACACAGATACCAAGTCTAAGGAGTTAGACAGTTCTATCTAAGTGCAGAAATTAAAGCAGTAAGTAAATGACACAGGGATTTTTATAGTGGTTCAAGGAACAACTTGTTCCTCTAGTCCACTGTTCCACTAAGCTGTAAAGACTTCCGTTTACAATGCCTTAGCCCTATCACTTAAGAAGCTCTCCACGTCTTCTTCAAGTGTAGATATCTTCTGGGATGCACTACCTGGCTTCCTTTAAGACTGGTCCTTTCACTGAGCTTCCTGGAAGTATCACCACTTCACTACTCCAGTTACTTGGACGTCCTTCTTGTAGCAAGAAGAGTTTCTGTTAACACAGGGGTTCCTCCAACTAGCTTCGTTACAAATGATTTGTATATGATGAGCTTGAAGAGTTGAAGAACACTTGGAACTTTGCTTGAGTTGGAAAGAGTATTTTTCCAACTTCTGCCTTCTCTTGTAGAAGATGATGAAGTGTTAATCTCAAGGAGGCTTTTTGCTTTTCAGAGTTTGAATATCTTGTATGAAGAGTTGTAGCAATGGTTAGCAAAAATTGCAAAGTTATCCGGTTGTTCTTCGTAGTGTATCTTTTATACTGAGGTTGTCTTCCCGTTGGAGGAGTAGGAGGACAACTGCATTAAATGAGCGATCAGTTGACTTGACTAGTAGAGCCCGTTAAAGTTGGTGGGTTACCATTTTGGGATAAAGTATTCCTGACATTGCGGCCAATCATCTGCAATTACTCTACGGAGCATGGGGTGCATTAAATGAGCATTTAATGCGCGTACTGTAGCTTTTCCGTTTCATACTCCTAGCCGTTGAAGGAATCTTTTAGTTGACTTCCCGGTTCTGTGGAATTCTTCTAAGTGTCAGACCTTCTGGTGTCTTTAACTGAGAGTAGAACAGAGGAGGTCTGGAGCACTTCTGTTGAAAGTATATCCAACAGAGACCCAGAAGGGTTTCTGTCAGAGTAAAGGCTAACAGAGACCCTGAGGTCTTCTGTTCTGGATCAAGGAACTAAAGGTCCTCTGTTTTAATAATGCCTTATGAGGGTCTTCTGCTCTTGGAGCCCTTCTGCTCAGAAGGTCTTCTGCCCTGAAGGCATTCTGCCAAGTCGATTACACTAAGAACTTTACAAATGAAAATTCTAATACATTAAGTCTAAGTAGGGGTACTCTACAGTCCTAATTAATCTAGCATCATCAAAATCTAAATACAAATATTCCTTACAATAGGTATTAAAGGTGTGCCTAATCCCATGGCAAACACCTCACTGACGAATGAACGTTGCGCTCCCGTATCGATAAGGATCCTCGCATCCTTTCCATTAATCTTTAGCGTTCCTACATTTATAAGCCGTGTAAGATACTTCTTCTATCCAAAATTGTGTCGTAGGCCCACGATATACGCCCGTATTTAAGACATACTGCTATACCCGGTCGGGTACATCCCTGTACCCGGTCGGGTATCCAATCCAGAAGCAATTATCTTGCTCTACCCGGTCTGGTAAGACTGACGGGTACAGGAATTTAACATACCCGGTCGGGTAACTTACTCTACCCGGTCGGGTCTCTGTTCCAGAAGCGATTCTTCTCCTTTACCCGACCTGGTAGTACCGGCGGGTATGAAAACTTAGCATACCCGGTCGGGTAACCTACTATACCCGGTCGGGTGTCTGTTCCAGTGAGTTTACCAAGCCAAAATCCCAGCATACCCGGTCGGGTAACCTACTATACCCGGTCGAGTGTTTGTTCCAGTGAGTTTACCAGGCCAAAATCCCAGCATACCCGGTCGGGTGAGCTACTATACCCGGTCGGGTATTAGCTTGGTTTCGCTCAGTTTTCCCGATTCGACTCTAAGTCTGTTCGCAACTGACCCCTAGGGATTACAACTTTAATACAAGCCTAGAAACATACAAGGTTTAGTGCATTACCTGCAACGGAGTACGGGTTTGCTCGCGCATCCTCCTCGGTCATTGCATACACTCGTGCCTGGGTTTTACCTTGGTTAACGATCGCGGCATTGCTAGCCGTGGGTCCGCCCCTTCCTGTGCCGGCCTGAGACGGTCCCGCACGTCCCCTACTAGCCGTAGGTCCTTCAATGGCCCCCGATGGACCGCCTCCATTCAACATTGGGCAAGAGGATTTGAGGTGACTCGTGCTACCACATTTGTAACACCGGGGTGGTTCATTGCACTTCCCCGCATGGTTCTTGCCGCAATTCGCGCACCTCGGTGACCACGTACTCCCTGGTTTGGCCCCTTGCCCTCCCGAGCCCTTATTCCGTTTCGCCGGTGATGCCGGCGCCCTGAATGCATTGCCACCCCCAGCGTGATGCTTCCGGGAGTGGTCTTGGGGTCCAGAGTTTCCCCATCTTCTCTTCTTCGCCTCCTCGGCGTCCCTCAACTTCCTCTCGTTCCATTGGGGTTCCCCAAGGAGCCCCTGATCGACAATCTGGCTAAATGTCATGTTGTGATGGTAAGTAGCCCGGTCACGGATGTCCAACTGTAGAGCATCCCAAAAGTGATTGGCCATACGATTTTCATCCAAAGAGTATTCTGGGATGAATCGTGCCAAGTCACGGAACCTCTGCTCTAATTGCCTCACCGAGCAACCATCCTCCTCTTTCAGGTTTGTGTACTCTCTCCTTTTGAGGTTGACTTCAAAAGTTGAGTAGTACTGATTATAAAACTCCACTTTGAATTTCTCCCAAGTGGCCTCACCGTGGAACTTTTCTTCCACACCTTCCCACCATACAGCAGCTACCCCTTCTAGTAGCCTGGTGGCAACCCTCAACTTCACGTCGAGTCCAATTTGCATATCCCTAGAAGCATCATTCAGCTTCTTAATCCAGTCGGCGGCCTCAGATATGTCGCCCTTGCCATCAAATGATTTGCACCCCAAGGCCCTGACCTCCTTGAGGTACTTGGAGATACGCACCATCGTGTCTCCCCCAAATGCTCCCGCTGGAGCACTAGAAGCACCTCGGCTTCCCTGCCCCATGGCTTGCCTAGCCCGTCTAGCTTGGCGCTGCTGCTCTCTCTTTGCCTTATTCTCGAGGTACCATTCTAGTACCTCACTCATACGGTCATAATGAGGATCATCATCCTCATCTTCTTCCTCAAAGTCCTCCCCGTTGTACGGGGTCTCCTCTTGCTCCGTGCTTGGAGCATAGGTGAAGTCGTCCGGTTCGGTGGCCCAAGATGGGTGCACAGAACCGACACTCGTGCTACTTGCCGTCGGCGTTGTAGAACGCCCACGACCCCTGCCTCGGCCTCCTCCTCGGCTTTGGCCCCGACCTCTACCCCTAGAGGTCCGTGATTCCGCCCGAGTGGCATGCCCGGTGGCCCCCGACACATGCCCTATCGGGTTCCTCCTAGTTATCCTGCGTCCACCCTCCATTTTTGAAAGAAATAAGGAATGACTCATTAGACTCGTTTCAATGTCAATTGACGGATTAGTACAAAAGACACCACTTGGTCCAACATTATGGCCAACAAACTGTTAAGGGTACCGTCTTAACAATAAGAGGTCAATAACTTGGTTTCCAACGGTTCCTTAAGTACAAAAACTTTTGCTCATGGTTTTATTCAAAACTTTTTGAGGATAACCATATTGAGAGGTTAATTATATAGTTTAGAAATCGATGGCTCTGATACCACTTAATTGTCACGCCCCGGACCGCATCCGAGCCACGTAGACAACCGCCGTACAACCCGATAAGAACAACAACAGTTCATCCCTATTGAATTGTACAAGGCGTCCGATTGATTCTATTGCTAAACCGATTAGTAAACACATACAATCAACATCAATATCATAATCAAACAAATGCGGAAATAATAATATGTTTGATACTTAGCCACACGTGGCAAACACGGGCACGCAGGCCCCCAACTGTTTTAATGAAAACATTGTTCAAAAATCCATGAGCAGTTTATAAATTTCAAAAATACGAATGGAAGCACGAACCACATCTTCCTCCTCGAATGATCACCCTAGGCAAAGGTGCAGGTAGTAGGACTCTAGCCTCAACCTGAAAAATGTGAGGGCCCCCGGAGGGGTCAGTACTCCATAGAAGTACTAGTGACAAGCAGGCTATACGAAGAATAACTAATGTTTCAGACACGAGACCCAAAAATAGGGTGATACATATATATAGATGTCCCTCATCCGCCCGATGATAGATACAGTATATATATATACTCGTAAAATACTCAACTCGTAGGTCATTTACCTTAAAGAGTCTTTTAGAGACAAAGTTCTTACCTGACTTTTCTCACTCCTTTCCCGGTTGCCTAGCTCACAAGCTATAGTCTACCTTCGATTCATACTACCGAGTGTTTTAGGATCATTTACCGTCCAAGGAACTCAACCCAACCTGGAGTATTTAAGATCATTTACCGTCCAAGGGTACTCGGCCCCACCTGAAGTATTCTGGATCATTTACCGTCCAAGGGTACTCGACCCCACCTGGAGTATTCTGGATCATTTACCGTCCAAGGGTACTCGACCCCACCTGGAGTATTCTGGATCATTTACCGTCCAAGGGTACTCGACCCCACCTGGAGTATTCTGGATCATTTACTGTTGGTCCCGGTTATACTGGATACAGTCTAGAGGGGGGGGGGGGGTGAATAGATTGTATTGGTTTTTAGCTTTTTAAACTAAGTACCAGATTTTCAGAATAGCCTGTTCTGTTGAGAGAACAGACTGGCAGCGGATGGGGTTCTGGCAGGGAGTTCTGTTAGCCTCAGAGAAACAAAGGCAGAAGGCCTTCTGTTAACTCGTAGAACCAGTTCTGCTGAACACAGATACCAAGTCCAAGGAGTTATACAGTTCTATCTAAGTGCAAGACTTAAAAGCAGTAAGTAAATGACACCAGGGATTTTTATAGTGGTTCAAGGAACAACTCGTTCCTCTAATCCACTGTTCCACTAAGCTGTAAAAACTGCCGTTTACAAAGCCTTAGTCCTAGCACTTAAGAAGTACTCCACGTCTTCTTCAAGTCTAGATGTGTCCTGGGATGCACTGCCTGGCTTCCTTTAACACTGGTCCTTTCACTGAGTCTCCTTGAAGTATCACCACTTCACTACTCCAGTTATTAGGACGTCCTTCTTGTAGCAAGAAGAGTTTCTGTTGAAACTGAGGTTCCTCCAACTAGCTTCGTCACAAAATGTGTGTATGTGAAGAGCTTGAAGAGTTGAAGAACACTTGGAACTTTGCTTGAGTTGGAAAGAGAATTTTTCCAACTTCTGCCTTCTCTTGTAGAGTATACTAAGGTTGAATCTCAAGGAGGCTTTTGCTTTTCAGAGTTTGAATATCTTGCTCGGTTAGCAATGTGATAGCAAGGTTATAGCAAAGTTGTCCGGTTGTTCTTCGTGGTGTATCTTTTATACTGAGGTTGTCTTCCCGTTGGAGGAGTAGGAGGACAACTGCATTAAATGAGTGATCAGTTGACTTGACTAGTAGAGCCCGGTAAGGTTGGCGGGTTACTATTTTGGGATAAAGTATTCCTGACATTCCGGCCAATCATCTGCAATTACTCTACGTAGCATGGGGTGCATTAAATGAGCATTTAATGCATGCACTGTAGCTTTTCCGTTTTATACTCCTAGCCGTTGAAGGAATCTTTAAGTTGACTTCCCGGTTCTTTGAAAATCTTCTAAGTGTCAGACCTTCTGGTGTCTTTGTCAGAGAGTAGAACAGAGGAGGTCTGGAGCACTTCTGTTGGGAGTATCCAACAGAGACCCAGAAGGGTTTCTGTCAGAGTCAATACTAACAGAGGTCCTGAGGACTTCTGTTCTGGAGCAGGGAACCAAAGGTCTTCTGTTCCAATAAAGCCTTAAGAGGCACTTCTGCTCTGGGAGCCCTTCTGTTCTTGAAGCACTTCTGCTCTTGAAGCACTTCTGTCAGGTCGAATACATCTAAGAATTTACAAAGGAAAATTCTAATACATAATTTCTAAAGGGGTACTTCTAAAGTCCTAATGAATATAGCATCATCAAAATCTAAATACAATTATTCCTTACAATTTCCCCCTTTTTGATGATGCCAAAACCCTTTAACTATTTCCAGAGAAGTGCCTTCACCATACAAACATTAAGTTTAAAAACTTCCATTAAAATCTTGGTGGGCAACTTGGCATAGGAAAATAGTAAGAGTAAGATACATTCAGATAGCAGAATATAACAGAAATAAACAAACACAAACAGAAAGCAAAAAGACAAGAATTTGAGGGAAAAGCACTTCAAAGTAAGAAGGCAGAGATGTGATTTTATTAGATAGATATTACAGAGTTTAAGCCTTACACATTCTCCAGATTAGCTGCCTGTAGAGCTTCTTCCTCTAGTCTTTGGAGCCTGAGCAGTTCTTCATTTATTTCAGCTCTGATTCTGAACAGATTGCCCGACCTTTGATAAGATGCCCATATTGGAGAGAGTTTGCAGTCCAAGTAGTTGAGGACACCTTCATGTACAGTCTTTCCAGGGACAATGTTCTTCTTGTACCATTCTTCTGCTTCTTCAAGAGATCCTCCATACCTAACTCTGACAACACCATCTTTGTCTAGATAAAGGTGCTGTTGTTGGGTAGGAGTCATTTTGGCTTTCATTTCCTCAAATTGGGCTCTGTCAATATTCTGAGAGCCACCCAATCTCCATTCAGTAAAGTTGAAAACTTTCTTCTTCTTGGTGCTCTTCTTGACTGGAGATGGGGGTCTGGGTATGCCTGCTGCCCTTTTCTTTTGTAAGGCAGCCTCAAAGTAGGGAACTGGATCTACTGCAGGCTCACCAGAGGAGGGTGCTCTGGTAGGAGTTCTGTGAGACCTAGGCCTGGTCTGTTGAGGGTCCTCTTCCCCCTTTTTGGCATCATTCAAGTCTTCTATCATAAGACTGATCTTCTGGAATTCTGATGCTTGGGTTGAGGCTATCTGCTCCAGGGCCTCTAGTAATGTCTGAGTGACAAATGTAAGGCCTTCAATCAGACCTTGCTGCTTCTGGATGGCAGAGAAGATGTCCTTGTTGTTGGCTTCAAGGAGCACCATCTTCTGATACCGGTCTCTGTCAGTAGATAGGAGGGCTTGAGCCTGTTCCTGATGAGTTCTGCACATCTGCTCAATAGAGGTCAAGTGCCTCTCTGTTCTGGCATCAGATTTCTTCATAGCCGCAAGATGCTCTGAGATGTGGTGGATTGCCTGTCCTTGACTCAGGAGAGTCTGTTGAAAGATTGACAAAGTGTTGTGGATGCCTACCACTTCTGTTGACAGGACATCTGTTCTGGCAGTTGAGGAGGCAATGAAGTTGTTGAGGGTCCCAGTGAGGTTCTCAAAGCGGTCAGAGATGAACTGCATCCCTGAATTCAGATTGTCATTCACATGAGCAAGATGCCCATAGTGCTTATCATTTACCTCTATCAGCTTGTCCAAGCCTTGGAGGATCTGTCCTCCAAACTCTTCTGCAGATTCAACAAACTTGTTGAAAGGAATGTCATGCTTTTGTCCATCTGCTTGAGGCATCTCTAGACCTCTTCCCCTTGGTAGTGGGTGATGTTCTTGGACAGATGACAGAGAGTGAACAAGCTGTTCATGTTCCAGTTGAGTCAGAGGAGGGGTCTTCTGTATCTTGGAAGTGGCTTTGTGAGATTTGCTGATCATGAATCCATCCATGTCAGATGAATCTTCATAAGACGAATAGATAGGGATTCTGTTGCGTACTATCTTCGTTTTCTTTCTCAGAGAGGGATTGGGAGCAACAGAGTCCCTAGAGTACCCTTTGGGTGCAGAGATGGGGGAGATAGTGGTAGGATCTGAGTCCCTTAGAAACCATACAGGTTTTAGGTTTCCTGCAGGTTGTTGTGGAGGAGGTGATTCTGGTGGAGGAGATTGATGATCTGATTCTGATGAGGATGAGGAGGAGGAGATCTGTTGGGGTGAGGGGTTCTGGTGTTGGGGTGAGGAGTGAATAGGTGAGGCATTCTGGTGAGGGGGAGATGGGGGAGGTGAAGGTGAGCGGTTTCTGTAAGGAACAATTGCTCTGTAAGGAGATGCAATTTTCATTTTGGGTGATGGAGGAGGGGTGGGGGTGTCCTGTTCAAGAGATTTATGTGGAGGGAGTTCTGGTGGAGGGGTTTCTGTGCTGGTGGAGGGTGAGGGAATAAGTGGTTCTGTTGGAATAGAAACAGAAGGGATTGGAGAGTTTACCTCAATGATGTTGTCCACGAGCAAGGAAGTCCTCCATTCCTTGATTTGCTCCATCATTGCTTGTCCTTCTGTCTTGAGAACAGAGGACTCTCCTGGGTTGAAGTTGGGCTGAACAGAGTCAGTTGCCATCTTAGTGAACAACCATTCTTCAAAGGCTTCAATTTCCCCATCTTCAAGAGATTTGACAGCTTCCTCTGAGGGTGAAGAAATGAGAATGGCCTTACCCTTGTAGCTGGCCTTCTTCTTCTCAAGGACAGAGTGAAGAAAGTTGAGGGCAAAACACTTTGAGACATCATCAGTCCCAACCCAATTCAGGATGGCTTCCTCTTCTGCCTCATAATGATCAAAGAATTGGATTATCTTGTGGAGGGGTCCCATTCTCCATCTTCTCCATTCAAGGACCCGGGTAAACTGTCTGTCAAGCAAGGACAGATACCCATCTTTTACAGGACTGGGGTGCTCTGGTGGAGTTGGCACCCTGTTCTGTTCAGGGGATGCAGCAGAGGTGGGGATCTCTGGTTCCCCCTGAGTGTCTGCCACTCCTTCAGATTCTGAAACCAGAGGTTGAGCAACCTTTTTCTTGGGTTTGGAGGTCCTCTTCCTCTTCTGTCCGGCCTTAGGGGGGGCAAGAGGTGCTTCCCCTTCAGTCTTCTTCTTCTTCTTCTTCTTCTTCTTCTTCTTTTCTGCCTTCTTAGCAGAAGTGGCTACAGAGAGAGGTTTATGTACCTTTTCTCCCTGTTTCCTCTTAGCTTCAAGTTGAAGCTGCCTCTTCAGTTCTGCCTTTATGGCTTTTTCCCTATTGGGAGAGGCAGTCAAGAAAATTACCTTGGTATGATCCAAGGCTGAAGCCTTCCTCAAGCTTACCCCTTGTTTGAGGAGCACTTCAGAAATGAGCAGACCATGCCCTAGCTTCCCAGAGTAGAGGCTAGTCTTGGGATTCTTCTTCTTGATCACTTCAATCAGGGACTTCACCATGATTTGTCCCCAATTGACATTTACGCCATGATGTACTGCATACAGGGCTTTAGCATTGGCCGTTGTAACATCATCAGTGGAGGTGTACTTGCACCATAAACATTTGTGGAAAATGTTTATAAGAAGCTCAAATTCCCTCTTGAGCAGGTGCTTCTTTATGTTGACCTTCTCAACTTCTTCCCCTTTTCTGCAGAACTTCTTCTTGAATTCTGACAGAGGGATGTCAATATCTTCCAAGTCAAGTAGAGAGTCCCTTCCTCCCTTTTTCTGAATATGGAAGATGTTGTTGATGACGTCAGCATCAACCACCACCTTTTCTCCTTGGACAACGGAGGAGATGACTTCATCCTTGAAGGATGCGTTGAGATAGAACTCAACTGTGTCCATGTTGCTGTATGCCTCATAATCATGAGAGATGACCTTGCTCAGTTGGCATTGTGACAGTCCGTCAACAATGGAGGTCATCCTCTCCTTTTTCTCTGCAATCCTGGGGAGTACGTCCAGTTCGCATCTCAGGCCAGTCAAGACACTTTTGAGAAGTGTTGCCTTTTGTTCCTTTGAAAGATCGGAGAAGCTCAAGATGGCCATGGAGTTTACTGCGGTTAGAAAATTTCTGAGAGATAAGAGTTCAAAAGCTTGAGAATTATGAGAGCAGTAACGGTTTAGGTTTGCGAAAGGGGGTTTTATGGATATGAGTTAGTGGACGTTTGAGATAATTTACGGTTCCAAGAAACCAATAAATGTAAAAAGAGGCGCAGTAAATAAATGGGGGCGCAGTAAATTTTGTACGGCTGGATACCGTTTTAAGGGTAAAAGGGTAAAAGACCTTTAATAAGTTACAAGGTCACCCGGTTTACTAATTTTCTTTTCTAAGTCCACCACTTTCTGTTTGACAAGATAGGGTTTTCTGTAGAGAGGGTTTCTGTTGCATAGGTGTTCTGCCAGGGTAGAGAACAGAAGAGGTTGACAGAGGAGGGTTAACAGAAGGGGTTCTGCTACAGGAATTCTGTCAACAGCAAATGAGCAACAGAGGTCCTTCCTTTTCAACTTTCTCTTGGAATCTCATCCATCATTCCCAATTCTTCTCTCAGCTTATTGAACCTAGCCTCAGGAAGAGGCTTTGTCAGGATATCTGCAAGTTGGTCTTCTGTTGGCACATGTTCCATGCAGATATGCTTCTTCTCCACATGATCTCTGATGAAGTGATGTCTGATCTCAATATGCTTTGTTCTGGAATGAAGAACTGGATTCTGAGTGATAGCAATGGCACTGGTGTTGTCACACAATAGCTTGATCTCCTTTGCTTGAATTCCATAGTCCTTCAGTTGTTGCTTCATCCAGAGTAGCTGAGCACAGCAACTCCCAGCTGCAATGTACTCTGCCTCAGCTGTACTTGTTGAGATGGAGTTCTGCTTCTTGCTAAACCAGGAAACAAGCCTTCCTCCTAGCAATTGGCAGTGACCAGAGGTGCTCTTCCTGTCTAGTCTGGAACCTGCAAAATCTGAGTCAGAATAACCAATTAGTTCAAAGTTACCTCCCTTGGGATACCATAGGCCTGCATTGGGGTTTCCTTTGATATATCTGATGATTCTCTTTGCAGCACTTAGATGGCTTTCCTTGGGCTTTGATTGGTATCTGGCACAGATTCCAACAGAAAATGAGATGTCTGGTCTGCTTGCAGTCAGATACAACAGAGATCCTATGATTCCTCTGTATGTTGTTGCATCTACATCCTTTCCTTCATCATCTGGACCAATTCCTTGTGAGGTGTTCATAGGAATCTTCACTGATGATTTGCCTTCCACTCCAAACTTCTTGATTAGATCTCTGGTGTACTTCCCTTGATTGATAAAGATCCCTTCTGGAACTTGTTTGACTTGAAGTCCTAGGAAGTAACTGAGTTCTCCCATCATACTCATTTCAAATTGACTCTGCATCACTTGAGAAAATTTCTTGCACAATTCTGGATTAGTACTTCCAAATATAATGTCATCAACATATATTTGTACTAACAGAATATGATTAGCAACAGAGATTTGAAATAGAGTTTTGTCAACCTTTCCTTTAGTAAACCCATGGTTTACTAGGAAAAGGGACAATGTGTCATACCAGGCTCTGGGAGCTTGCTTAAGACCATAGAGGGCCTTTTTAAGCTTGTAGACACAAGAAGATTGAGTAGGAATGACAAAACCTGGTGGTTGTTCCACATAAACTTCTTCTTCAAGATCTCCATTAAGAAATGCACTCTTGACATCCATCTGGTAGACCTTGATGTTGTTGTAGGCAGCATAGGCTAGAAAGATTCTGATGGCTTCAAGTCTGGCAACTGGTGCAAAGGTCTCATCAAAATCTATTCCTTCTTCTTGGCAGTATCCTTTAGCTACTAGCCTTGCTTTGTTCCTTACAATGTTGCCGTCTTCATCTGCTTTGTTCTTGAATACCCATTTGGTTCCAATGACATTCTGGTGCTTTGGCCTAGGAACAAGTTCCCACACTTTGTTCCTCTCAAACTGAGTGAGCTCTTCTTGCATAGCATTGATCCAATCTGAGTCTGCAAGAGCTTCTTCTACTGTCATCGGTTCCATCTGAGATATGTAGCAGGCAAGCATTGCTTCTCTCCTTGATGTGGATCTGGTTTGAACTCCACTTCTGATTTGACCAATCACTTGGTTAGGAGGATGATCTCTTAACCATGTCAGATCTGGTTCTGTCAGCTGTTGTCTTGGTCTCTCTGGTTCCTCATCATCAGAGTCTTCATCTTCATTCAACAAAAGGGGGTTTGGTGCAGGTGTTGGAAATGCAGGGTTGTCTGCCACCTCTTCTGTTGGTTCTGGTGTTCTGTCTTCTATGGTGATATCCTTGAGACTCTCTGTTATATCTTCAACAGAGGTGCTTTCATCAAACTTCACATGTATGGATTCTTCAACATGTAGGGTTCTTCTGTTGAGTACTCTATAGGCTTTACTGGTGTTTGAATAGCCTATAAAGACTCCTTCATCAGCCTTTTCTTGAAATACCTTCAGATGCTCCTTTCCATTGTTGAGAATGTAGCACTTGCATCCAAATATATGAAAGTAGCTGATGTTTGGTTTTCTTCCCTTCCAAAGTTCATAAGGGGTCTTCTGGTGATTCTTGTTGATCATGCTTCTGTTCTGAGTGTAGCATGCAGTGTTGATTGCTTCAGCCCAATATCTCATAGGCAGTCCAGATTCTGCAATCATTGTTCTTGCAGCTTCTTTTAGAGTTCTGTTCCTTCTTTCTGCTACGCCATTCTGTTGAGGGGTTCTGGCGGCAGAAAGTTGATGAAAAGTTCCATTCTGATCACAGAAGTCCTTTATGACTTGGTTGACAAATTCAGTTCCTCTGTCTGATCTGATTGTCTTTACTTTCAAGTTCTTCTCAGTCTGAAGTTGCTTTAACAGAGATGGCAACTTCTGAAGAGTTTCATTTTTCTTTGTCAGAAAAACAGTCCATGTGTATCTGGAGTAGTCATCAACCATGACTAGGGTGTATTTCTTGCCACCAACGCTTGGAGTCTCAACAGGTCCAAATAAATCCATGTGAATCAGATTTAGAGGACTTGTAGAAAGATCTCCAGCAATGGGTTTGAAGGAATTCTTTACTTGTTTGCCTTTCTGACATGCACTGCAGAGGGTCTCTCTCTTGTACACAATGTCTGGTAGCCCTTCTACAATGTGTTCTCTGGCTAGTTTGTTGATTGTTTTGAAATTCAAATGGTTGAGCTTTTTGTGCCAGTCCCAGCTCAGTTTTGAATCTCCCTTGGCTATCAGGCAAACTCCATCTTTTGCAGTGTTCCAATCAACTACATAGATGTTCTTTTTCCTTGATGCTGTAAGAACCACTTCCTTTGTTGTCTCATGCTTCACATAGCAGAAGTCCTTTGTGAATTCAACAGTGTAGCCTTTGTCACAGAACTGGCTAGCACTCAGCAAGTTGAACTTCAGTCCTTTGACATATGAGATATCATCAATGGTGATCTGGTTCCTGATCAGCTTTCCTCTTCCTTTTGTTTGACCTTCTTTGTCATTACCTCCAAAGGTAACTCTGGGTCCTTTGTATTTCTGGAACTCTGTTAGGCAACTTCTGTCACCTGTCATGTGCCTGGAGCATCCACTATCAATAAACCATTCTTGTTCAGAGATGGCTCCAGCACACAGTTCCTGCAAGATCAAAAGAAAGATTTAGGTACCCAAGCAATGCTGGGTCCTGGGGGGTCATGGAGTCTGGGTAGTTGGTACCATTTTGGTCTCATCAAGTGAAACCTTGGTGGGTGGTACCCATTGTCCACCTGGTAGTTGTAGTAGACAGAAGTGTGATTCACTTTGGGCAGATGCTTGTGAGGGTCATGCTTCCTGTTTACATACTTTTGCATAGCTTTCTTTGTTGGAAAGAAGTCCCATATACTATCAAGAGCAGAGGGAAGGTTAACTTTGGGCTTCTGAAGTTGACCAGCCAACCTCTTCTGCCTGAAGTTAACTCTCTCTTGATATTTGCCCTTCTGGTGATCATTTCTAGCACGATTGTCATGAGGTTGTCTGTCAATGAATGGTATTTTATTTTTGTTATTCTGAAAACCTCTTCTGTTGTTAGGTTTTCTGCCAGGTTCATTATTTTTCAAAAAGGGTTTCTGTTGAACCTTTATCTTACCCTTTTCTGGTCTGACTTCCTCATGGACAACCTTGGTGCCAGATACACCAGCTTGACAGATGGGGCTAGAAATCAGTGGCTCTATGACCTTGTCTGCCTTAGCAACTCTGGTGCTAGGCATTACAGAAGGCTCACCTGATTCTGTTGAGCCATAACCAAGACCAAAACCAGTGCCAATCTGTTGATCAAGCACAATCTTTTCCATGGAAGACTGGGCCTTCTGGTAAGCTTTGTACTTAATCTCGTGAGGCTCTATTTCTCTTATTCTCTTAAGAAGAGAAACATTTTCAGTCTTCAGTTGATCTCTTTCCTCAATTAGAAGATTGATTTTGACCTCAACCTCCTTCTTTAAGTCAAGAATTTCAGCTTTTAACTTACTGTTTTCTTCTGTTACAGAAGAATAAGTGGCTTGTATGGCCTTAAACTCTTCCCAAAATTCTGACATTGAATCAGAATCAAAAGCTAAACCTACCGAAGAGAAACTAGATTCAGAAGTAGAGGTTACCTCATCATCAGAATGAGCCATTAGGCAAAGGTCTTCTGTCTCAGTATCCAGGCAACAGAAGGCCTCATCAGAATCTGAGTCAGAACTGGATTCTGTTTCTGACAGAGGGTCTTTCTCCACCTGTTCTGTCACAAGTGCCTTTCTCCTTCTGGAGTTGTCCTCGTACTTCTTCTTTTCTCCATCCTGTCCTTGCTTCTTGGACACTCTAGGATGGGGACAATCAGCCTTGAAGTGACCAGGTTGTCTGCAGTTGTAACAGAGAAGCTCTCCACTGCTTTCTGTTGATTTGACCTTCTGGTATGGCTTTCTGTTGAAAGATGGACTCCTTCCATCTTTGGGATTCTTCATAAATTTTTTGAATCTCCTGGCAAAGGCAGCCATATATTCATCAGATAAAAGTACTGAAGGGTCAAAATCATTTACCTTAGATGTGCTGGCAGTGAGGGCTATAGTGGTCCTCTCTTCTGGTACATCTTCCTTTTCTTCAATCATTTCAAACTCATGAGCTTTGAGATCTGAAATGAGCTTATCAGTTGGATAAGTCTTTACATCCTTGCTGGCTTGGACAGCAACTACTTTCATCTTCCATGCTGAGGGCAGTCCCCTCAACACCTTCAGGTTGATCTCCTTGGTTGTGAGATCCTTGCCAAGCTCAGAAATCTCTCCAGTGAGAGTGAGGAGCCTGTCATACATCTTGGAGATGCTTTCGCCAGGGAGAAGTTTGAAGTCATCAAACTTCTTGTTGGCTATGGTTAGTTTGTTGTCCTTCTCTTGCTCATCACCAGCTCCAATGAGCTCAAGAGTATCCCAGATCTCCTTAGCAGTCTTGCACTTCTTGATCCTGTTGAAGTATCTATCATCAATGGACTTGTAGAGGATGTCCTTGGCAATATTGTCTAAGTTGTACTTTCTCCTCTCTTCAGTGGTCCATTCTGACTTGGCTTTGTTAATCATCTGGGGTCTGGCATTGTCTATGGCATGTTCAGGGTTGACCTTCTGGAAGCTAGTGAAGGGGCCAATATCAAGAACTTCCCACATCTCATCATGCAGGGCACAGAGATGTGCTTTCATCCGGATCCTCCAGTCATCAAACTTAAGATCTGAAAACATAAGATTCTTGGACAAGGAGTGATCCATTATATCAGATAGAAATGAGGTAAAACAGAAAAACAAGTGGATCTTTGTTCAACAAATAACCTAAAAGATTATTAGAACAAGGAGGCTCTGATACCACTTGTTGGTCCCGGTTATACTGGATACAGTCTAGAGGGGGGGTGAATAGACTGTATTGGTTTTTAGCTTTTTAAACTAAGTACCAGATTTTCAGAATAGCCTGTTCTGTTGAGAGAACAGACTGGCAGCGGATGGGGTTCTGGCAGGGAGTTCTGTTAGCCTCAGAGAAACAAAGGCAGAAGGCCTTCTGTTAACTCATAGAACCAGTTCTGCTGAACACAGATACCAAGTCCAAGGAGTTATACAGTTCTATCTAAGTGCAAGACTTAAAAGCAGTAAGTAAATGACACCAGGGATTTTTATAGTGGTTCAAGGAACAACTCGTTCCTCTAATCCACTGTTCCACTAAGCTGTAAAAACTGCTGTTTACAAAGCCTTAGTCCTAGCACTTAAGAAGTACTCCACGTCTTCTTCAAGTCTAGATGTGTCCTGGGATGCACTGCCTGGCTTCCTTTAACACTGGTCCTTTCACTGAGTCTCCTTGAAGTATCACCACTTCACTACTCCAGTTATTAGGACGTCCTTCTTGTAGCAAGAAGAGTTTCTGTTGAAACTGAGGTTCCTCCAACTAGCTTCGTCACAAAATGTGTGTATGTGAAGAGCTTGAAGAGTTGAAGAACACTTGGAACTTTGCTTGAGTTGGAAAGAGAATTTTTCCAACTTCTGCCTTCTCTTGTAGAGTATACTAAGGTTGAATCTCAAGGAGGCTTTTGCTTTTCAGAGTTTGAATATCTTGCTCGGTTAGCAATGTGATAGCAAGGTTATAGCAAAGTTGTCCGGTTGTTCTTCGTAGTGTATCTTTTATACTGAGGTTGTCTTCCCGTTGGAGGAGTAGGAGGACAACTGCATTAAATGAGTGATCAGTTGACTTGACTAGTAGAGCCCGGTAAGGTTGGCGGGTTACTATTTTGGGATAAAGTATTCCTGACATTCCGGCCAATCATCTGCAATTACTCTACGTAGCATGGGGTGCATTAAATGAGCATTTAATGCATGCACTGTAGCTTTTCCGTTTTATACTCCTAGCCGTTGAAGGAATCTTTAAGTTGACTTCCCGGTTCTTTGAAAATCTTCTAAGTGTCAGACCTTCTGGTGTCTTTGTCAGAGAGTAGAACAGAGGAGGTCTGGAGCACTTCTGTTGGGAGTATCCAACAGAGACCCAGAAGGATTTCTGTCAGAGTCAATACTAACAGAGGTCCTGAGGACTTCTGTTCTGGAGCAGGGAACCAAAGGTCCTGTGTTCCAATAAAGCCTTAAGAGGCACTTCTGCTCTGGGAGCCCTTCTGTTCTTAAAGCACTTCTGCTCTTGAAGCACTTCTGTCAGGTCGAATACATCTAAGAATTTACAAAGGAAAATTCTAATACATAATTTCTAAAGGGGTACTTCTAAAGTCCTAATGAATATAGCATCATCAAAATCTAAATACAATTATTCCTTACATTTACCGTCCAAGGGTACTCGACCCCACCTGGAGTATTCTGGATCATTTACCGTCCAAGGGTACTCGACCCCACCTGGAGTATTCTGGATCATTTACCGTCCAAGGGCACTCAATCCCCAGTCTATCCTCTACCAAATCCTAACCTGGATATGGCTAACCTTTCATTCCTTCAACTATGGACAATGCCTAGCCCTATAGTCATATAACAATCCTTAGGATCCAACGTGGGCGGGTCCCACCTGAACGGCCCACGTTAACCTACTCAAAACTGCCTGTTTTGAGTATAAACCAATACCCGGTCGGGTATCCAACCTTACCCGGTCGGGTGGGGTGAGGCAGTAGCCCCTGGAGCAAACTTTACTTGAGATCCGGTCGGGTCTACACCCATACCCGGTCGGGTCTAGTGTTGCAGTGGCTTCTGGATCCCTTTTTAATCAAAACCCGGTCGGGTATCACCTTCGTCTTGGCGGTCAACGCTCGTTTGACCGCCCAAACGAAGTCCGATTAACGTGAAATTTTATACACTTATACTTCTTGACGTCCTTGATCCAAAAATACCATTTTGGATCCCTGAAACACCACACATAATAAGTTATCACATTTTTAATCACCAAACCTACATAACATGCTTTTCAACTATGTTTTATGCAAAATCATGGCATAAGCAAACACTTGATTATTCTTAATCATTCCATAAAACATTTTTTTGATTACTTTAGGTAATCTCATGCCTCACGCAAAAGTTATAAAGCATAAAGCCATCTTCTCACCTTAATGAAGCTTATGAAGTTCTAGCCTTCCCGATTTAGCTCCGGTGAAACTCCGGCGAACTTCAACGAACTCCGGCGACAACTCCGGCGACCTTTTCAACTCCGTGAAAGTTCCTTGAATACCTTAGACAAGTTACTAACAAGGTGTTATCATCATAAAACCCATAGTAATACAAATGACCTCCAAAAGGTTATTTTCCGGCGAACCGGTTACTTTGGTTTCTAAGTCCGTTCTTGGACTTAAAACCACCTTCCAACCCCTCTTTCTACACATCCAAAAGTGTAGAACAATACTAGGGGTCCTTCATGTGATATATTGGTCATATGGTATATAAGAAGTTAAGGAAAAGTTGTTACAAGGTTATTACCTTGATTCTTCACACTTTCCCTAGCTTTTCCTTTCTTTAATTCTCCTTAGACTTCCTTTTCTTCCTTCTTGAGCTTGGTTCGAATGGAAATGGGGGAAATAAAGATTTGCATAGCTTCTCTCTCAATATTAATTAGGTTGGTCGGGCATATGGGCTAAGGGGAGAGGGATATGGCTCTATTTTGGCTTATACCTCAATGATAGCAAAAATATGGCCCTACCTTGTCCTTTTGATGCCCAAAAACCTTCAAGTCAGCCCCTTCCCTTCAACAACCCTTCCCTATGGACGCCCAATCCCATGCATTGTCTCAAATAATTTCGTGGGGTGGCCCCCACTCATGTGGGAGGTCATCCCTTTAAATCCCGACGTGTACAATCGGTCTCGAAAGTTGTATTTTCCGGACTATTTTAAGTATATTTTATTTTATCGGGTCAAATAAAATATAACACTTGTTCCCAATCCTTATTGGACCTTAGAATCAATATGCATTCCCCAACTTTAATTTAGAAGTCCCCGGAATCCCTTTTTGGGCTGTTATCTCATAAATTGCCAATACCGATAATTTGGCCCCGTTTGACCAACCGGTCAACTCTATGCCATTTCCATGGCCCAATTAGGATATCCATCACCATATACATATTATCTAGTCCAAGATTAATATAATATGTGGTCCCGATAATATCGGGCGGCCCCACATCCGGTGTGGGCCCCACGTGAATTTTACTATTCACGTAATAGAAGTGATAAAAATTTACAATTACGTAAAAATGCTTTTATACATTTCTCAAGGTTCAATACATAATTTGGTACAGTACAAATACTCGGGGGAGGTGTTACACTTTGCATTTTGATCAGGAGCTTGTGGAGTCTCAGTTCGGCATTGCTGACAAATTTGATTGTTGCTCTTCATTCATTGATGAAGACCTTTGCTAGTGTTGGTGTGTCTTCAGCTCCATCAGTTTGAAGTTGATGTTTGGCGTTCTCCGAAGTCGTAGTTGCATATTCTGTGTTTTCTTCTTGGTGAGGTTCCAAGTTGAGGTCCAGCAGTTGGGTCCCTTGTGGGAGAGTAGCAGCCAACTGCTCTTGGGGTGCTTTGGAGGACTCTCCTCCTCCTTGAGTTTCCATTATGGATTTCTCAAGAGCTTGCCTGAGATCTAAATCACTTGAAGAGGAGGAATGTATGATCTGCTTACCTCTTGAGCTAGGAGGTCCTTTTGGTGCATCGTCAGCATCATCATCATCATCCAGATCATCATCACTGGATTCTTCAATAGCATCTTTGGCAGTGAGCTGCTTCCTTTTGATTGCATAGACTTGGTTGATTTTGAGTAGCCGTGTTGCATCTGCCATGTCATCAGTTCCAAGCCAATTTACTGCAAAGTCTTCCTCTGCAATGAAGTGGGTGATTGTTTCAACTTGATGTAGAATCCTTGACAACTTCCATGATCTCCATGCCTTGACTCTGGCAAATTCTTCATCCAACTGCTCCAATGGAGTTAGGTAACGTGAGGCCACTGCTGGAGATGGAGGGGCCTGCTCAGCTTCAGAGGGAGCCACCTGCTCATTGGGTTGAGTGATCTGCTCTGTTGCTTGGAGAGCCAACTGCTCCTCTTGTTGATCCCTTTTTGTGATTTTGGGAAGGAGTATAGAGAGAGGAATTTGAGAATCATTACTTGCGTTTGAGGAAGCAGCAGACATCTCTGCTTCTTCTTCTTGAATGATTGCTAAAGGGGTGACCACTGCTTCTTCGTTGACCATGTCAAGAAGGGAGGACACTGCTTCTTCTTGACTTGTGTGAAAGGAAGAAGCAGCTTCTTCCATTTCGGCCTGTAGATTTTTTGTTGTTGTTCTTGGTTTCTTTGATTTTTCTTCTTGGCATCCTGATCTGATTCTCTTGGCAGTCTTGGTTTTGATCCTGTCAAGGGTGATTTGAAGGGGCTCGTTGGAGATGAAGGAGTCCTCTATTCTCTGAATTTGTGGAGCCCCTGCCTTTGAAGTTTGATAGAGAAATTTTCTCCAGGTTGTTTCTTCCTTGATGGATCCTACAATTCCTTTCCTCTTGAGCAGTTCCCCTATCATAAACACGTATCCCAGTAGTGATAGGGTACCATCTTCTCCCTTTCCTGTGTGAACTTTCTTTATGTATTTTAGGAGTTCATTGTGGACGTACCGTGACCAGTTGAATGGTACTCCTGAGATGATTGCCGTCAATGGCTTGGCTCTTTGTGCATTGACTTCATCCAGGGCTGTAGTTCTTGTGTCGACACACTTGTAGAGAATGTCTAGGAGGATGGCGTATTCTGGAGCCATCATCTTCTTTTTGATTTTCAATGTGTTTAGGTGTTGAGCCCTTGGGATGAAGACGGTTTCTTTAAAGTTTTCTTCATTGAGGTTGAGGTCTTCTACAGTTGGAGCCTCTTCTCCAGGTAGAGAGAGCAGATTTCTGATGTCTTCTTCCGTTATTTCGACCTCGAATCCCATCACCACGGACTTCAGTGTCCCATGAGTGGAGTTGGTGTAGTACTCTGCCACTACCTCGGGGTAGAAGCAAGGATATGCGTAGGTGGCCATCTTTAGCAGTCCGGTGGTCTCAAGTTTCGTGAGCAGTTCCCTCATTAGGTCCTTGTTGTCAACTCTTTCAAGGAATTTAGGAATGTTGAGGATTGATCCAGTAAAGATGGACTTGGTTATTTGGATGAGTGAGGCCATTTCTGTGTATGTGGGGAAAGGAAGGATTTGCGTTGGTGGTGTATGAGAGAGAGCTTTTAAGAGTGTGAACAGAGAGTTTGAGAGCTTTAGAATAGGTAGAAAGAGATTGTAAAGTGAAAAGTGTGAAGGGTTTGTACGGAGGGAGTATTTATAGGCTATCGGAAACTAGCCGTTGGAATATAGCCGTTGGAGAATACGGCTGGCCTTTCAGCATTAACTGCGTTCACACTGGTAGCAGGGGGCTCGTTTGTGAGTAGATATCTGATGATTTTTGAGAACAAGAGTTACCTTTTTGAAATCCTTAATATGAGGTGATCAAGATGATATAAGTCATGAGCTGAGATTCCATGTACATTTGTCAAAAATTGAGCTAACTGCTGGCCTGACGCAGTGCCCTGCTCTAGAGGCAGTCACCTGCTGGTAGTTACATGTACGAAATATTGAGCTAGGATTTTTACCTCCATTCATTTTCCTTCCCTTTCTAGTTGTTTTCCTCCTTGTTGAGAGAGTGTGCATTTTCTTTCCTTTTTACAAGTAGCAGTGGGTTAATCGCCAGTCGCCTGCTGAGCCCACTGCTTGCTATGATGCAGTCAACTGCTGAGCCAATTTTGTGAATTTTGACTCCTTTTGATCTTGATATCCTGATGGTGACTTATTTGGACCTCGATGCTTCATTCCTTTGATGTTTTGAGTAGCCTACCTTTAGCAGGTGCCTACTCCAGAGTACTTCACAGAAATTCCCCCTCAGCAGTTGGCTAAGAATTCCCCCTTGATTATGGAGTTATGTTCCCCCTGAATGGGTGTAGGGCTATTCCTTCTCTTGATCTAGATCATCTAGCATTCCAAGCTCCTATCTTAGTTCATTGAATCTAGCTTCATTCAATGGCTTGGTGAATATGTCAGCCAACTGCTTCTCAGTGGGAATGTACTCTAGCTTGATGGTCTTCTTTTCAACATGTTCTCGGATAAAGTGATGCCTGATCTCAATGTGTTTGGTTCTTGAGTGAAATACTAGATTTTGAGTGATAGCTATAGCACTTGTATTATCACACAAGATGCTGATTTCCTTTGTTTCTTCTCCATAATCCTTCAATTGCTGTTTCATCCATAAGATTTGAGCACAGCAACTGCCTACAGCTATGTATTCAGCTTCAGCAGTGCTAGTAGCAATTGAATTTTGTTTCTTGCTGAACCAAGAGACAAGTCATCCACCAATTAATTGACAGGTACCTGATGCACTTTTTCTATCAATTTTGCACCCGGCAAAGTCAGAGTCTGAATATCCATAGAGGTCAAAACCTCCATTTGTTGGGTACCATAATCCATAGTTAGGATTGCCCTTTAGATACCTCAGTATCTTCTTTGCAGCTAGGAGATGTCTTTCTTTAGGCTTTGATTGAAACCTTGCACATACACCAACTGAATAGGATATGTCTAGCCTACTAGTGGTGAGATATAATAAGGAGCCAATTAACCCTCTATAGAGTGTAGGATCAATATCTTTGCCATCTTCATCCTGACTCAAACCTTGGGATGTATTCATGGGTATCTTTACTGTAGACTTGTTCTCAACTTTGAACTTTTTCATGAGATCTCTTGTGTATTTGGCTTGGTTGATGAAGATACCTTGTGGAGTCTGATTTACTTGTAGTCCCAGAAAATAGTTCAACTCTCCCATCATGCTCATTTCAAATTTGCTTTGCATGAGAGTTGAGAATTTTTCACATAGTGCTTGATTTGAACTTCCAAAAATTATGTGATCAACATAGATTTGAACAAACAGTATGTGGGGACCTTCTTCTATTTTGAACAGAGTTTTGTCTACTTTTCCCTTAGTGAATCCATTGTTCACTAAGTATTCGGAGAGAGTGTCATACCATGCTCTTGGGGCTTGCTTGAGTCCATAAAGAGCCTTGTGTAATTTGTAGACCTGATCCTTCTCTCTATTGATTTCAAAACCAGGAGGTTGCTCCACATAGACCTCCTCTTCTAGTAGACCATTCAGGAAGGCACTTTTCACATCCATTTGATAGACTGTGAATTTCTTATGAGCAGCATAGGCCAAGAATATTCTTATAGCTTCCAATCTGGCTACAGGAGCAAAGGTTTCATCAAAATCTATACCTTCTTCCTGGCAGTAGCCTTTGGCTACCAATCTTGCCTTATTCTTGATTATGGTGCCTTCTTCATCCATTTTGTTCCTGAACACCCATTTAGTTCCTATCACATGTTGATGATAGGGTCTGGGTACAAGCTCCCATACATTGTTTCTGTCAAACTGATTGAGTTCCTCTTGCATGGCTTGTATCCAGTCTGAGTCGAGTAGGGCTTCTTCAACTTTCTTGGGTTCAATTTGAGAGATGAAGCATGAGAATAGTGCTTCTCTCTGAATTGCTGATCTGATACGAACCCCTGTATTGATATTTCCAATGATTTGATGAGGAGGATGTTTGCTCAACCATCTAACATTAGATGTGGTTGTTTTGGATTGAATTTGTTGTTCATCATCCTCCTCTTCTTCCTCTTCACTATTATCTGGTAGAGTAGGAAGATTGGAAATGTCATGAGTGCTTGGAAGGTTGTCTTTTGGTGAGTCATTTGCTGGTAGTGGGCTGTCAGTTGAGTCAACTGCTGGCAGTTGGTTGCCATTTGAGTCAACTGCTGGCAGTCGGCTGCTTTTTGAATCAATTGCATTTTCATCCTTTTTAACACTATTATTTGGAAGGTAGTTTGGAGCCTTTTCAGTGTCCCTTGATTTTGATGACTCGCCTTTATCTTTTTCTTGAGCAGTGGTGTCACGCCCCGGACCTACCCGGACACGTCAACAACTCGCCGTACAGTACGAATAGTCAACCGCAGTCCGACTCATCCATACTATACAAGGCGTCTTGAATACCATTCACACATAGTGCATCCATAAACAAACATAATGTAAAACATTTAAAGCAGCGGAAACAGTTGATACAAGTGTTCAAGCCACACTTGGCATAATTAGGCATGCAAGACCCCAAAGTAATTATTCAGAAAATATTGTCCATGAGCATTGTTTTAAATTGTTTTCAAAACAGGAATGGAAGAAGCACGAACCACGTCTTCTCCCTTCGATCTTCCCGAAGCAACGGACGGTGGCAGCAACCTTCAAGTTCTATCTGAAACTGTGAGGTGGCCTCCCCCGTGAAGGGGAGGTCAGTACTTGGAAACATTTGACAAGTACAATAGCAACTATACTAAGTATAATCAATGTTTAAATTTCTAAGACCCTCAATTCAGGGTGATATTACATTATAGGCCATAACCCTCGGTTACCCCCTTTTGCTATTTAAATCATACTTACTTTATATGAAGTCAAGTAGTCGGCCCGTGGGCCCATATTCATTTAGAATTCATCATTTCCATTCCCCCGTGACCGCAAGTCACGATAACCCCGTGGGGTCCCATCGAGTCCCAATTGTATAGCAAGGGCTCGGCCCAACTACATTTCTATACAATCCTCTAACTCAACATAACGCATCAAAATTGTATGGCAAGGGCTCGGCCCAACTACGTTTCCATACCAACCATAACTTCGTGGCAAGGGCTCGGCCCAACTACGTTTCCACGGAAATCACATATACATGGCAAGGGCTCGGACCAACTACGTTTCCATGCTATTCATATTACATGGCAAGGGCTCGGCCAAACTACATTTCCATGTCATCCTAGAGTCCAACTCTAATTATTTTCATAATCCAATTCTCAAGCAAATCCTATGCCTAGAATCAATTTTCTTGGGTAGCCTTAGGCCTACCCCTACCACACCTTAGTGTTCATATAATTCAACCTTAAAGTATCTCTTAAGACTACTTAAGGCATACCCATTTACAATCCTATCTCTTAGGATTAATTCTATCATTTATTTATATTAATCTCCCGACTAGTATTCCAACACTAGTCGGATAATCTTAGAACCGCCAAGTTCTTAACTCATAGCCAATTAATTCATCTCGACTGATTTTCCAATCCAAATATAATTTAATCCAAATATCAAAAATATCATTTTTAACCATTCATGAATTTCATACATGAAGTAAAAGTATATTTTATCACAATGTTATCATAGTTAATCTCATCATCATACCATCACTTTCATATCACATAATCATACACAATTTACTCTAAATTTGTATATCATGCTCCACTTTTTCACACGCAATAGTATTTTCATTTAGGCATTATTATTCATTAATAATCCATGAAAATCACACTTAATAATTTATCTAATGTTACGAAATTAACCCAACAATTATAAGCAATATAGTCAGCCATCCTCACCTCGTGATGTGCTACAATAGTTGCCTTTGTTAAGCCCCTCGATCAATCCCCGTTCTAGGCCGATTGAAAGTGAAAATCTGGATTGTTGGGCCAAAGCCGGGCGGCTTTCACGAAAGCCGGGCGGCTTTCGTAGTCTGCAACTACGAACAACTCCCTATATGTGGCGGTTTCCGGCGATTTCGACTCCTATCGATTCACCAACTCTTCTAAGTTAATTACCACCACTTTGTATCAATATTCTACACTTTTTAAACGTGTAGAACCCGAAGTTTAATCCACCATATGATTTCTTAAAAATCATATACAAAAACTAGTTAAAGAATACTAGTTGGATTCTTACCTTGTGTTCTTGCTAATTTCCTTTGGATTTGCTCCCTTCTTGCTTTCTCCTAGCTAGAGCTTTGTGAGGCTATGTCTTAGAGCTCTCCCTCCTCTCAATCATCCGTAGGATGCAAAATGATAGTGGAAGTCTCCTCACAACCACTTGCTCCCAATAATAGGAAGGGTAGGATCATGGTGGGTATGGGTTTTTGTCTCTTGGAGACTTCCCACCTACTAGGTACACCCCTCAGCTGCTTCCTTGTCATTTGCAGCACATTGGGTCGTGGGGTGGCCCCCACTTATGTAGGAGGTCATCCCATTATATCCCGGTGTGTATAATTGGCCCCGAAAGTTGTATTTTTCGGACTACTTTAGTCATATTTTATTTTATCGGGCCGGATAAAATATATCACGTGTTCCCAACAATTTTGGGCCTTTATATACGATGTACATTCCCCATCATTAATTTAGGAGCCTCCGAAACTCATTTCGGGCTGTTATCCGCTAAATTACCAATACCGGTAATTGGGCCCCGTTTGACCAACCGGTCAACTCCATGCCTTTCTTATGACCCAAATAAAATATCCACCTATATGTAGATGTCATCTAGACCAAGATGAATATAATATGCGGTTCGGGAATTATCGGGCGACCCCCCCCCCCCCTCCCGCTGTCCGGGCGTGGGCCACACATGCAATTTACTATTCACGTAAAAGAATTAATAAAATTTACATTTACGCAAATTCATAAATCATCCTTCAAGGTTTATTACCTAATTTACTAAAAGTAAATATGCTTGGGGACGATGCTACAAGTTCACCCCCCCCCCCCCCCCCCTTAACGGGAATTTCGTCCCCGAAATTCACAACGATTATTCAAACAGAAATGCATATTGTTCCTTCATCGAGGCTTCAGTCTCCCAAGTTTCTTCTTCAACTCGGTCACTCTTCCAAAGGATTTTAACCATTGGAACTTTCTTGCTTCTTAGCTTCTTTACTTGCCTATCAAGTATCCTTACCGGTTGCACGACGTAGTTCAAGTCTTCCCGTATTTCCACGGGTGGTTTTTCTAGTACATGAGATGGATCCGGAATATACTTCTTAAGCATAGACACATGGAATACATTGTGTATCTTCTCCAATTCCGGAGTCATTGTAATCGGTATGCTACGGTCCCAATTCTTTCAAGAATCACAAATGGCCCTATGTAGCGTGGGTTGAGTTTCTCTCGGCTCTGAAATTGGATGATTCCTTTCCAAGGTGAAACTTTCAAAAATACCTCATCCCCAACCTTAAACTCTAAGGCTCTTCGGCGCTTATCGGCATAGCTCTTCTGTCTATCCTGTGCCGCCTTAAGTCTGTCACGAATCATCTTTACCTTTGACTTGGTGATTTCCACCAGTTCCGTGCTCTCGAGTTTGGCCATGCCAACCTCATCCCAACACAAAGGTGAACGACATCTCCTCCCATACAATACCTCGTATGGAGGCATGTCTATACTCGCCTGATAACTGTTGTTATAGGCAAACTCCACGAGTGCCAAATGGTTGTCCCAACTCCCTTAGAACTCCAATGCACAAGCTCTCAGCATATCCTCTAATATCTGTATAACCCTCTCAGACTGTCCATCCGTCTGTGGATGAAATGCAGTACTGAACTTCAGTTTTGTCCCCATTGATTCTTGGAACTTTGGCCAAAATCATGATGTGAATCGCGGATCTCTATCGGATACAATGATTATTGGAACTCCATGTAGCCTCACAATCTCATCCACATACAACTTGGCTAACCTTTCCAGTGCATAGGTGGTGTTGATAGGTAGAAAGTGTGCACTCTTCGTGAGCCTATCAACCACAACCCATACGGCGTCATAATTCTTAATCGTCCGTGGCAGTCCTACCACGAAATCCATAGTCACGTGTTCCCACTTCCATTCAGGAATGGAAAGTGGCTGCAATAGCCCAGCTAGATGCTGATGTTCTGCCTTTACTTGCTGACAAGTAAGACACCTACTGATGTATTCGGCTATCTCTCTCTTCATACCCGACCACCAGTAACTTTCTTTCAAATCACGGTACATTTTCGTGCCTCCCGGATCCATGGCATATGCCGATGAATGGGCCTCCTCTAAGATGGACTTTCGGAGCCCATCATCCGACAGTACACACACTCGGTCACGAAATAGTAAGAGACCATCGTCTCTTTCCCTGAAATCATCAACCGGTCCCGCTAGCATGCGTTCACGGACCTTCATAAGCTCTTCATCAGTTTCTTGACCCTTCTTGATTTCATCAAGTAATGTAGGTCTCACCTCGAATCTAGCTAACAAGGCACCCTCGCTAGACACCTCCAATCGGGCTCTCAATGCCCTCAAACTAGTCAACAATACCCCGGACGAATTCTTTCGGCTCAAGGCATCTGCCACCACGTTGACTTTACCGGGGTGGTACTCGATAACTAGATGGTAGTCTTTTATCAACTCCATCCACCGTCTTTGTCTCATGTTTAACTCTTTTTTAGTAAACACGTATTTCCAGCTTTTTTGGTAAATGTATATATGACATGTTTCCCGTAGAGATAATGTCTCCAAATCTTCAATGCAAATACCACTGCCCCCAGCTCTAAGTCATGAGTAGGATAATTTACCTCATGCTTCTTCAACTGTCGTGAAGCATAGGCAATCACCCTCCCATTCTGCATCAAGACACATCCAAGCCCTTGGATGCTCGCGTCACTATAGACATCGTACCCCATACCCTGTCGGGGTAATGCAAGTACCGGTGCCTGGGTCAATCTCTTCTTCAGTTCAAGGAATCCCTTCTCACATCGGTCATCCCATACTAACTTGGCCCCTTTTCGAGTGAGCTTTGTCAATGGTGATGCCAAAACTGAGAATTTCTCCACGAATTTTCAGTAGTACCCTGCCAATCCAAGGAAGCTACGAATTTCCTTGATGTTCTTTGGCCTTTCCCATTCAGTAATGGCCTCAATCTTCTTGTTATCTACGGTAATCCCTGATCCTGAAACCACATGCCCGAGAAAGCCAATCTCCCTTAGCCAAAATTCACATTTGGAAAACTTGGCATAGAGTTGCTTCTCCCGTAGTGTCTCAAGAACAAGTATCAAGTGCTCCTCATGCTCTTCTTCACTCTTTGAGTAAATCAAGATATCATCTATGAACACAATCACAAACCGGTCCAAGTAATTATGAAATACTCGGTTCATCAAGTCCATAAATGTTGTCGGGGCGTTGGTTAGCCCGAATGACATAACTAGGAACTCGAAATGACCATACCTGGTGCGGAATGCACTCTTCGGTATGACATCCTCCTTTATCTTCAGTTGGTGGTACCCCGACCTCAAGTCAATCTTTGAAAACACCGTCGCTCCTCGGAGCTGATCAAACAAGTCATCAATCCTAGGCAAGGGATACCTATTCTTGATTGTGACCTTGTTCAGTTGACGATAGTCAATGCACATTCGAAGTGTTCCATCCTTCTTTTTCACGAAAAGGACCGGTGCTCCCCACGGAGAGTGACTCGGCCTTATGAAACTGTTATCCAATAGCTCTTGCAATTGAGTTTTCAACTCATTAAGTTCAGCGGGTGCCATTCTGTATGGCGGTATAGAGATTGGTTTGGTACCGGGTTCAACCTCGATCACGAATTCAATCTCCCTATCGGGTGGAAGTCCCGACAAGTCTTTTGGGAAGACATCCGGATACTTGCACACTATCCTCACATTATTGATGTCTACCTCCTCTTTGGTTTTGTCCACCACGTATGCTAGATATGCGTGGCATCCCTTTCTCATCATATTCCTCGCCCTCACGGCGGATATGATACAACTGTTTGATTTGCCTCTATCTCCCTCAAAGCGTAAGGTCAACCCTTCACCGCTTTTGAGTTCAAGAACCTTTGTGTAGCAATCGACCCTAGCATGATGTTTCTCAAGTCAATCCATCCCGAGGATTGCATCAAACTCGATCATACTCAGCGGTACGAAATCACACGTCAAGTTTTGTCCCTCCACCTCCACCTCACACGATGGGTAGTGGTTATCTCTTTCGATATCATCCCCTAGAGGCGTGGATACCAATAGGGTTTGAGTCATCGGTACAAGTGATCCGTTGAATCCGCTGGCGAACGCCTCACTCACAAATGATCGTTGTGCCCCGGTATCAATAAGGATCCTTGCGTCTCTCCCGTTTATCTTTAGTGTTCCTACATTCATAAGTAATGTAAGGCACACTATCTCTTTAATAGGTTCGTTTCTTAAGTCGTAGAGTATGTTGGTTGTGGTTCGGGTGGGGTCCGTTCGACACCCTTCCGAAATTTTCCGGTTTATAACCCTTAGAACCATTCTAGGACCGTCCCAGGTGAAAGCCGGCCAATTTTCACAAAAGTCGGCCGGTTTTTGTCTGCGAGGAAAATCCTTGTATGTAAATCACGAAAGTCGGGCGGCTTTCACGAAAGCCGGCCGGTTTTCGTCACCGCAGTTTTATTCATGGAATGGGTTTCGAAGCCGGCCGGTTTCTACGAAACCCGGCCGGGTTTCAGCAGCGCAGGAATCCCCAGGTCCAACGAAAGCCGGGCGGCTTTTGGCGCCGCAGTTTATTCCGGATTAAATATTCCAAATGCCGGCCGGTTTTTGTGAAAGCCGTCCGGTTTTCACCTGCGAGGAAATTTGTTGATTTAATACTTACGAAAACCGGGCGGTTCTCGGTGGAAGCCGGCCGGCATTCGTTTCCGTAGTATTTTCCCAATAAATCAAGACGAAAGTCGGGCGGCTTTCGTCAATGCCGGGCGGCATTCGCCCAGGGCGGGGATTTTCCTCCCCTTTTCCTCTACAAACCCGACCAAACCGTCGGGGTTATGAATTTTGCACGTTTCAAGCACTCCTATTGCATACAATAGAGTTAATAACATGAGTTTAAGAATTTACCCGCAACGGAGTCTGGGTTGGCACGTGTGTCCGCCTTCGTCATCGCATAGACCCTAGCTTGGGTCTTGCCTTGGTTCACGGATGGCGCGTTGCTTGTATTTGGCCCTCCGTGCGCTGTGCTCGCGTGAGGTGCCCCTGCTCGGTTCCTACTTGCCGTAGTCCCGCTGCTAGGTCCTGCACCCATGGCTCGCCCAAGTTGTGGGAAGTTTGATCTCAAGTGCCCCGTCTCCCCGCATTGGTAGCACCTAGGGGGATCGCGGCACTTGCCCGCGTGGTTCCTCTTGCAGTTATTGCACCTGCTAATGCCCGAGCCTTGCGACCTCGAGCCTTGCCCTCCTGGGCCTTGATTTCCCCTAGATGGTGGTGCGGGCGTTCTGAAAGACCCACCTCCCCCGTGGTTCCCCTTCTTGCTAGAACCTTGGGGGCTGGTGTTCTCCCATTTCCTCTTCTTCGCCTCCTCGGCGTTTTTTAGCTTTCTTTCTTCCCATTCCTTCTCCCCTTTCAGACCTTGCTCCACCACTTGACTAAACGTCATGTTAGGCAATTGTGTTGCCCGCTCACGCACGTCTAAGTCTAAAGCATCCCAAAAGTGATTCACCATCTGGTTCTCATCACAAGCATACTCCGGTATGAACTCCGCGAGCTCCCTGAACTTGTGCTCAAGTTGCCTCATGATATACTTGCCTCCTTGGGTCAAGTTGGTGTATTCTCTCCTCTTCAAGTTCACCTCGAAGTCGGAGTAGTATTGGTTGAAGAATTCCTGTCGGAAATTCTCCCAAGTTACGGCCTCACCGTACTTCCCCTTGACACCGTCCCACCATGTGGACGCCATCCCTTCTAGCAACCTTGTTGCTACTCTCATCTTCATGTTTGGCAGCAGCAACATATCAAGGGCCGCTTCATTGAACCTCTTGATCCACTCCGCCGCAACGGATATATCTCTCGTTCCATCGAACAGTTTACACCCCAAATCTCTTATTATCGGGACCTCGACACATCGATCTACTCGGGACTCCACATGTCCCCTAGAACCCGCATGGCTTCCCCTTCTTGAAGCCCCTCCCAAAGCACGCCTTGCCCGGCGCCTTTGGCGATCCTGCTGAAATTGACGGAGTAGTTCCTCCATCCTTTCTAGAGCGTCATCATCGTCGCTCCCCTCACTAGCATCATCATATTCCCCATCATATGGGGTCTCAACCGGCTCAGTTCCCGGTTGATACGTCGAATCCTCCTCGGATTCATAAGACTCGTTGACTGCTTCAACATAACCGTCACTCACGGTCTGAGCTTGGCCTCCACGGCCCTGTCCTCTGGACACCCTAGAAGCCCCCCTACTGCCTTGCACGGATCCTCCCGGTGCTCGGCCAGTCGGGTTCCTTCTAGTTACTTTCCCGGTACGTTCCATTTCTGAAAGAAATTGAGAATGAGTCATTAGACTCGTATCAAATGTCGATTGACGGATAGGTACTTAAAGACATCCTTTGGCTCAAATCACCGCCATGCCAATTGTTAAGGGTACCATCTTAACAATTAGAGACATTGCAACTCAAGTACCAAAAGTTCTATAAGTACAAAACCTTATGCTCATGGTTTTCAAATTCATTTTCAAAAAGAAATTTTGAAGCTTCATTATGATGTTTACGGACTAAGGCTCTGATACCAATTAAATTGTCACGCCCCGGACCTACCCGGACACGTCAACAACCCGCCGTACACTACGAATAGTCAACCGCTAAATTACCAATACCGGTAATTGGGCCCCGTTTGACCAACCGGTCAACTCCATGCCTTTCTTATGACCCAAATAAAATATCCACCTATATGTAGATGTCATCTAGACCAAGATGAATATAATATGCGGTTCGGGAATTATCGGGCGACCCCCCCCCCCCTCCCGCTGTCCGGGCGTGGGCCACACATGCAATTTACTATTCACGTAAAAGAATTAATAAAATTTACATTTACGCAAATTCATAAATCATCCTTCAAGGTTTATTACCTAATTTACTAAAAGTAAATATGCTTGGGGACGGTGCTACAAGTGGGGTGGTTTTCAAATACCACATGGATTGATTCTTCTACCATCAGAGTTCTTTTGTTGAGAATTCGGAATGCCTTGCTAGTTGTTGAGTAGCCCAGGAAGATCCCTTCATCAGATTTGGGATCAAATGGCTTGAGATAGTCTTTTCCATTGTTTAGGATAAAGCATTTGGATCCAAACACATGGAAATGACTGACATAAGGCTTCCTTTCTTTCCATAGCTCATATGATGTCTTCTTGTGAGTCTTATGAATAAGACTTATATTTTGAGTGTAGCAAACAGTGTTGATTGCTTCTGCCCAAAATCTTTTGGGTAATCCAGCTGCTTCTAGGATTGTCCTTCCTGCTTCCTTGAGAGTTCGGTTTCTTCTTTCAGCAACACCATTTTGTTGAGGTGTTCTTGGTGCTGAGGTTTGATGATGGATTCCATTTTCTTCACAGTACTGAATTATGATTGAGTTGAGAAATTCAGTACCTCTGTCTGACCTGATCTTCTGGATTGAGAGATTTTTCTCATTTTGAATTAGCCTCATCAATTCAGGCAGTTTCTTCTCTGTTTCATTCTTCTTCTTTAGGAATATGGTCCAAGTGTATCTAGAATAATCATCAACTACAACCAGGGTGTACCTTCTACCACTTAAGCTTGTTGGTTCAACTGGTCCAAACAAGTCAAGGTGTAGAAGGCTTAAGGGCCTAGTTGATGATTCAACTTCTTTTGATTTGAATGATACCTTGGTTTGTTTCCCTTTTTGACAAGCATCACGGAGGTGGTCCTTTTTGAAGTTGATTTCAGGGAGTCCCTTCACTAAACCTTTTCTGGACAGTTTGTTGATTGTTTTGAAGCTTAGATGACTTAATTTGTTGTGCCATTCCCAACTTAAGTTTGAATCTGCCTTTGTTAATAAGCAGATTCCTTCCTTTGCAGAACTCCAATCAACAATGTACATGTCCTTCTTCCTTCTACCAATGAGCACAAGTTTGTCATTTTTGACATCTCTGATCAAGCAGATGTCTTTGGAGAATGTAACGTTGTAGCCATTGTCACAGAGCTGGCTTCTGCTTATGAGATTGAACTTTAAACCCTTAACATATGATATGTTTTGGATTGTAAGTCCATTAATTGATAGATCTCCTGCTCCTTTGGTTTCTCCTTGTTTTTCCACATTCCCAAATGTTACCTTGGGTCCTTCCCTCGCTGTATAGTTTGAGAGGAGCCGTCTGCTGCCCGTCATGTGCCTGGAGCAGTCTGAATCTATGTACCATGTTTGTGTTTCAGCTGCTCCGGCACCTTCCTGTATAAATTAATGTTGAGCAGTAGCCCACATGTTAGTGGGCGACTTCCCTTGTACAAGTTTAGGCATCCATGCCCATCTAGAACCATTGAGTTCTAAGCAGATTGGTCTATAGCCATTTGAGGTGTTGTAATCAAAAGGAATGACTATATACTTGTTAATCCTTTTCCTCCTTGAGGTGGGAAGTGGATTATTTATTTGAGGAGTCTGCTTGGTATTTTGGCTGTGGTTGGTCTTATTGATTGGTTGCCAACAGGTTCTTTGGTTTAGATGGTGAGGAGGTGTTGATTTATACATGTGTTTGGATTTTGGTTTGGGAGCAGGTTGGTTCCTTCTTTTGGGAACATTTGGGGGATGGATTTTTTGGTAAGTGAGCTTTCTTGTGTATGAAGTATTGTTTGTAGATGTAGTGTTTTGAGTGAGTCTGGTGAGGGATGAGTAACCAAGACCTCTTTTCTTCCTTTTTAGAGTAACTTCAGCAGTAGAGTGAGAGTCTTTACTATTTGTGCTGGAGTTTCTCAGCTCTTTGTTCTCTTTTTCTAAGACATCATTTTTCCTTAAGGCATCTAGTAATTTGGAATGAATGGCCTTAATGTCTTGTTTTAGTCTATCATTTTCAGCATTCAAGAGAACGTGGTGATTTTGGACTTTCTGGAAATCTTGTAATAAAGATTCCAGTGTTATATTGTTTGGTCCAGAATCACTAGAGCTATAGGAGGAGCAGGATGTTACCTCGACATCGTTGTAGTGGTCCTTGGCCATTAAGCATTTGGGAGAGCTGCTTTCATTATTTTCACTTGAGCTGGTGGAAGATTCACTGGGCCACCTGCTGCTCTCTGCAGTGAGACAACTGCTACCATCTTCACCCACCTGCCAGGATCCCAGGCATAGAAGTGCTTCCTCTGAGCTCTCAGATGAAGAGCTTTCATCACTTGAGCTGCTTTCATCTTCAGATTGGGGTTCCTCCTTTTTCTTTTCATTAACAAAGGCTTGTCTTTTGCCTTTGAAGTCCTTCTTGTAACCAACTTTGTAACCAGTCCCCTGTTGCCCTTGATATTTCTGGGCTAAGGGCAGAGGGCATTCATTTTTGTAATGTCCTGGTTGTCTACAGTTGTAGCACAGGACAGTTTCCTCGCTGGTTTGAGGTCTCCCTTGCCTCCTGGGTGGCAGATTGTATGGTCTTTTTGGAGCAGTTTCCTCCTTCTTCATGAACCTTTTAAACTTCCTTACAAACATGGCAAACTGGTCGTCAGTAAGGAGGTTGTTGAGGGATTTTTCAATGGATCTTGAAGGGCCAGGCTCAGACACTAGAGCTAGTGTCTTGGATTCATCTTCCTTTTCTTCTTTTATTTCCTTCATCTCAAATTCATAGGCTTTGAGATCACTGAAGAGCTTATCAGTTGATAAGATTCTTAGATCTCTGCTATCTCTCATAGCAGTCACCTTCATGTCCCATTTAGAGGGCAGGCCTCTCAAGACTTTAAGGGAAATCTTTTTTTGAGGTAGATCTTTCCCTAGGTCTGAGACCTCTGCTGTGATCTTTAGGAACCTGGATTTCATCTCATGGATTGACTCATTTTGCAGCATTTTGAAGTCCTCAAAATTCTTGAGGGCCATGGTTAGTTTATTGTCCTTCTCCTGTTCATCACCAGCTCCAATTTTTGTGAGCTCATCCCAAACGTCCTTTGCAGTTTCACATTTCCTAATCCTGGGAAATATGGATTCATCAACAGATTTGAAGAGAATATCCTTGGCAATGTTGTCAAGGTTATTTCTCTTTCTGTCCTCAGTTGTCCATTCTAGTTTGGGCTTGAGAATGTACACATCCTCCTGGTCATCAGTTTTGGATGTGCTGACCTTCATTATCCTGATAGGTCCAGTAGTGATCACTTCCAGCATCTCATCATGTAAGGCACTGAGATGTGCCTTCATCCTGATTCTCCAATCATCAAATTTGTTTAAGTTGAATAGGAGGTTTTTGGCTAGTTGACTGTCCATTGTTTAGAAATTGTTTGGGAGGGGAAGTGGCTTTGGATCTTTAGTTCAAAATAGTCAATGAATGACTCTAGGAACACTCTGCTCTGATACCACTTGATGGTCCCGGATAGGGTAAAAGTCTAGAGGGGGGGTGAATAGACTTTTAAATCTTTTTCGATTTTTGGAAGTTTTCCCTCTAAAAGAGTTAATCTATAAACTTTTGAGAGTTTTATAGATGCACAGCGGAAGTCTTTACCCTATGAGTAATGAGTGTTTAGCCACTTTCTAATTTGGAGAGTGTTTGGCTTAGAATGCTAGCAGTTGGCTGTGAATGCTAGCAGTTGGCTTAGAGCAGGGAACTGCTGAGGCAACTGCTCAGGAAATGCAGAGTGTTTGATGGAGGTAGAGATAGTTGTTTGATGAGTATGGTGTGGCCTTTTGGTAAGTATGCTTAAATGAGGGGAGACTAGCTTTTAGCTGAAGCAGTGGACTCGGCAGTTGGGTGAATATGAGGGAACTGTTGAGGCACCTGCTCGGGTCAAAAGCTTATTGAGTTAAGCAAACTTCTTGATGAGGTATTGACAATCTGGTGATGTTTGAGACAGTGACTTGAAACAAGTATATATGAGCAGAGGGCTCAGCAGTTGGGTGGATTCCAGGGAACTGCTGAGGCACCTGTTGTGCTTAGAAAGTGATTTTCAGAGAACTAAAAGAGTGATCCTTTTAGATGTTGTTGGTGCACGTTATAGGTATGAATCCGATCTCAAAGGAAGTGAGTAATTAAGCAGTAGGATAAGCAGTTGGGTCAATTAAGACAACTGCTTAGGATTATGCTGGCAGACTACAATCTTTATATGAGAAGTATTTGGTGTGTGCTTTGTTGATTTAAATGAATTCAACACACGATATATCCTGGTTCAGAGGTGGTGTAATCCTCCTACGTCCAGTCCCACCCTCTTTCAGATGGATTTCACTAAAGTATTAAGCCCAATACACTTAGTGTCAATCTAGCCTTTACAACACTTAGGCCTAGATTGAAGGTTTTTCACGATGAGTATAGCACCACTCAAAGTTACTCAGTCCTTAGACTTTTCTCTAATGAACCAGTGAGGATCAAAAGGTACTCTATCTATCTACTTACACTGTAGGATCCGAACAACTGTTCTCCTAAGTGTTTACAACAATATGTGATTTGTTACAAGAAAGTTCTAACCTCCAACTAGGAACTAAACTTCTATGATTTAGCAATGAAAAGCTTTGTAAACTGGAAGTTTAGTAAAGCATGAGTCCAAGCAGAGAGTAAAGTTTAGAATAGCACTTTCTCTTTTGCTAGATATCTCATAAATGCTCGTGATAGAAATTACCTCTTTGGATGCTCAAACGCTTGGTTAGAAACTTTCGCTTCAGCCTATATTTATAGGCATCTCCTTTGAATTAATCTCATCCGTTGGTTAGGATGGATTAATCTTTGACGTTGAAATTCTGACAATGACAAATTGTACATTCGTCTTCTTGTGCTGGAGCTTTAATTCGGGCCGATGCATTTGTCTTGAATAATTCACCCGCTGGAGCTTCACTTCAAACTGCAGTCCCATGTGTATGTACATGACTCCAGACCCAGTACGTATTTGGCATTAAATGCCGGTCAATGTTTGTCTCTAATCATTCATTTGATACTTCTAGTTTCTTTTATCTAAAAATGTGACATACGAATAATCTTTGAGTCAAATAGTATTTGCCGGTAGGATTCAAATATCCTATTTAAGGTAAAGAAAATTTACCTTGTTGCATTTTTACTTTTCCGGTAATATTTCTTAGACTCAAAAGTTGTACATTTAATTTGTCACGTAAATACTAGAACAAAATGAGACACAATGTACACGTGCTTAGTATAGTGGCATCATCAAAATCTTATCAAAATTAGGTACTAACATCCTCGTTCAATTGGAATTGCCTATACATAAAAAATTTGACAAATCAACAAAGAACTAAAGTCATAATCACTAGGAAATCAAAAGAAAATACAGGCTGGAGAAAAATGAAAGAAATCATACTATTTTAGGTGTTTAAAGATATGAATTTCACTGATATGGTTCAATAGCAAACCTGTTGAATTTGTGCCAAGCTTAACAAGCTACCTTCACCCTGAAGTTTGTCTCTGTTCTGAAAAGAAATGTGGGTAAGGGTATGAGGTAGATGTAGGTGTTGATTACTTCTAATACTTCAACAATTTGTAAATGTGAAATCATAGACTACACTATTGGCATTACATCCCTAACTAATTTTAAAAAAAAAAAGCCAAAGTAACAAAATTCTGCGTGATGATTGGGTTTCATATTCATGTTTATCAAGCATCTAGCATTTCAACCAAGACTCTTATAACTTCTCTTGGATGAAATCATATATTCACTCACCACCCTAACTACACAAAAAATCAAAAAGTAGACCGTGAAAGTGGTTATAGTCACCAACAATTTGTTAAAACATTGATTAATAATCATTAACAATGATACCAAATATGACCCTTGATTTTGTAGGTTGTTAGCTCAACCCTCTCACATGCACTACTTCAATTTTGAGATTCTACAAAAATGTCTCGATAATTATAAGCTTTTCAATCACATCTTTAATGAGAGGAATGCACAGGCAAACTTGATCATCGGATTTCCTCCTGCTCTTAACCATCTCCATGATACGCCTTTCAATCTTCATGATAAGCTTTTCAATATGCATTTCCTTTTCTCTCTTAATCTCTTATTACACCAAAAGCAGCAAATCCAAGACTGTTTCTAAAAATGATTTTCACAGAAAAATAACATTTTATCAATATCTTGAATAGAATGTGTTTCTCAATCGCATAGGCGGTCGTTTTTATAGATTGATTTACTGATTATCAGATAGAGAAGTTAGAGAAGATGAAGAAGGATATGAATGACATAGCGAGCGGAGGAGGAACGTAACTGGGATGAAGAGGAGCGATCGAACAACCTAGGGAGGAGGAACGTACCTTCCATGAAGAAGATGAAAAGAAGCAATCGAACAACGTAGAGCGGAAGTACAGGGTATAAAACTAGGGCTTTCTACAGCTTTTACCATGTCCTAAATTCCTAAGCAATAACTTAAAAATGTTGTTGGTCATTCAAAAAATATGTTGTTGCACATACTCACTATATCCATGACGGACAATAGCTTTAGTAGCACAAAATTAATTTTAGAACAGTAAAATTCAAACTCGTTGCCCAAGTTTTGGTTTGTGCAATATCAATACCTAGTTGTTGCCCAAAGATAGAAGAAGTGCTATACTTTAATGTTGGTCGCCCAAACACTTAGTCAAGTGCAACAAAATAAAATTGTGCCGCACATAATGTATTCCTTAGATGCCCAAAATCATTTTTCTTGTAGTGTTGCAGATTGTCAAGTTTAACTGACACATGAGATAATAAAGTAAAAATTATGCGGTTAGAGTTTATAAAGATGACAAATTAATTATAGGAACCACAAATTAAATGTTTTATAGAGAGTGACACATTTTTTGCACAGTCTAAAAAACAGTTAACAACGTTATATATGAGTGTTTTAAAACAAAGTGGTTAAATAGACTGTTGTACTCATTCTAAATGTTTAATTCGAACACGGAACTAGAAAATGCTTCAAATTTCAATTGCACTCAATACGAACAATCAAATTTCACTTTTTATACTACCTCCGTCAGTAAATGTTCTTCCAAAATAAAGTGACACGCTAATTAAGAAAGTAGGAATTGTGTGGTAGAGAGTTGTGCAGAGAAGATAGAAATGTTGTGAACCACAAATTTTTTGCGAAAAAGAGAAAGTGAATTTTTTTTAGACGGACAAAAAGGGAAAGTTAAATGTTCTTTTAGAAAGGGAGGGAGTGTGTAATATTTGAGTCACCCATCACGTTGTCCAATAACGTTACCGAGTATGATGTATGTATGTCACGTTACCCTATAAGTTTTCGGTATGTGCATTTTATGTTGGGTTAAATAATGATGTTTTGTTTTGGACTGAAATTTGATGGTCTGATCTGATCTTATTTGTTTAAGTCTGGATTGGTCTGGTCTTAACCGGTTTGATCTGGTAAATGTCTGATCTCTTTATATTTTATAACTGTCTAAGTCTGATCTGGTCTGTCTAAGTCCGATCTGGTTTAGAAAATACTGACATGTTTGAAGTCAGGGACTGCCAAAACATGGCAGTAATTAGTCATATTTTGAAAATAAAAACATGGCAGTCCTGTTTTGGAATTTTCAAAGTATTTTAGTCCTATTTCGGATAATATCTCTAAATGCATGCACTTCTGTTTTGGAATTTTCTAACCTTTTTACTCCTATTTCGGGAATTTTCATTTATTTTTATGCATTAAAAGGAGACCAATCGGAAAACTCTAAAATATCAGCTTTTGAAGGGATGGGTGATGGAATACACACACATATGACTGTATGCCATTTTCAACGACTGAACTCAGTCAATATTCGGTGTTCGAGCAAAGTTGAGTAGTTGACATAGGTTTCCGCGCTTTCAAAGAATTTGTTGAATAAAGTTGTTCGGATAAAATGTACTCATTAATTTTAGCACTATGAACAAAAGCAATCAATCACTTTAAGCTTTTGGAGCATTTAGACTAAAAATATACCCCCCTCTTCTGGATAGAATTTAACGTTTGCTTTTGACACGATATTTTAGGAGCTCAATTAATAGAAGAAATTTAATGATATTCACTCAAATGTAAGAAGTGGGTGGGTAATGAAAGGTAATTAAGACATTTACTATAAAAGGGTTGTCTAAAACGAAAGCGTAAAAGAGTAAATGAGTCGTCCCAAAAAAAAGTGTAAAGATTTAAATGGGACGGAAGGAGTAAAGCACAAGGGAATACGTCCAAATAAACATTCCTTTTATTTCTTGTTTGGATCTAATTCTAAAATTTATTTGTTATGCCAACATCTTTCATTAGAATGAGACTCGAATTTATGACCTTTTATGAAAAAGCTAAAGTGATATCATTAGAGCATAAGATGCTTACACATTTCTACCATTTCTAATCAATCATTTAAAACGTTACTCCTTTCGTCCCAAATTGATGGTCATATACTTTTTTGTTTCAAATATTAAGAAAGATTGGTAGAAGGATCCATATATTCTTACTTTATTGTACTGTTCATTACTTTACTTTTACTGTTCATTAAAAATGAGGAGTATAAATGGAATCTACGTTAATTTCTTTACAAAAAATAGAAACATGACTATCATTTTGGAACATCCTAAACAGGAAATACATGACCATCATTTTGGGACGGATGTAGTATTAAAAATCTCATAAAACTACTACACCCACTTTAAAAAACAACCAATTCAGTCAATAGCAGAACAAATTAACGAAAGTGAGAAATAGACAACAAGTGAAGAAAAAGAGTCTCCAATTTTATACTCCCTCGTCCCTTAAAACTTTGTCATCTTTCATTTTTTGGACGTCCCAAAAAACTTTATCAATTTTCCTTTTAATCAATTATTTTTTGATTTCTGTTATTTTTCTCCTCTATGCACAAATCTCAACCACACAATTTTTACTTTATTATTCTCCGTGTCGATCAACCTTTGCAAGTTTTAAAGGACAGAGGTAGTAATACGAAGCATAAAACCACACTATTTTGGGATGTACAATTCCAATATAAAAAACTACTCCCTCCCTTAACTTTATGTCGTTTTACCTTTTTCATCCGTCCCATTAAATTTGTCTCATACCATATTTGGTAATATTTGAGTGTTTAGAATTCATTCTTATTTCATTTTCACACTTTATCAATTCAATAAAAATCACACAATTTTACATTTTCTTAAAACTCACACTACCCCTTTTGTTCCAAACTTGAGGACGGTTGTACTAGTCGAGATATATTCATGATCGTGATTTTATAAATGTGTACTTCGCAGATTCTTCAAGTGTGCTAGTTGTGGTAAGATTAATACGGAGTTAAGTTTGATATTGGTCAAATATCAAATGTTGAGACCAAATGTTGGAAAACCAAATAACCTGGTCAAATATCGTTGTTTTAAGAGGAATCAGAATAAAATAGCATCAAAGAACAATACTCTCATCATACCCGCACGGGTAGCTCAGTTAGTCGAGTGATGGGAGATTTGTATAAATGGACCAAGATTCGAATCCCCGCAACGACCAAGTGGAAGTCACAGAACCTGAAATCAGGCTGAGTCTCTGGTGTGCACAGATGTATAGCCTACTGTCGGATCGGGGTGGGAGCTCCTGGGGTGGAAGATTCCACCTTTTGGAACAACAATACTCTCATCATTCACGTTATTGGCTGCCTACCCCTAAAATTACGAGTACATTTTATTGATGAAGTTTAGATGCAGAAAAATAAGAGTAAACACTTTTCAAATTGACGGAGTTCATTTTTAGCATTTTAGACAACCCACCACTCCAAATGCTCCTCCAACAAAGATTTGGATGTGACTGACGGAGGTTAGTCACATCATAGATGATTTAAGGTAGAATTGATAATGCAGGGATTAGAAATTTTTAATATGGTCTGATCTAATAAATGTTAAATATAGTCATTATTGGGGTACAACTTTGAGGTAAAAATGAGGTACAACTTTGGGGTACCTTTAGCATAGCTCGTTCAAATATAGTCATTAATGACAATAACTATAAAGAGTAGTGAGCAAAGATGATGCTCACTAATAAGCATGTAAACCAATGATGTTAATATACTAAGTATATGTGTTTTTTTTACTTCAGGGCATCTGGGGCAGGTGGGCTGGGGGCTGGAATAATCAGAACTGAAAATCACTACATTGAGTTTCCAAAATTATGGCTCTAACAAGTTTCGAACTCTAAACTTCTCACTAGACACGGTAATCTCATAATCTGGTGAACTGGAATATATTAAATATATGTATTAATTAAATACCATAAATTAATATGGAGTCCAAAAAAATATTATACTAGATTCTTAAATAAGTGCAATAAGTTAAATTTTATATTATTCACTTATTCTACTTTAACTACATTTTATTTTTTAATATATTTATCATTTTCTATTTTAGAGAACAGAATCAAATAGGCCATTAAATTAACTTAGAAAATGCATTAGATTTCAGAAAATCATTTGACTGTCTTCTCGGTTGACGTTTTATCTAAAATTTGGTATGGGTAAACTAGTCGTTTTATCGAGAACCACCCCAAATGACGACGAACCGACAAAACGTCTTATATGAAGTATATTTATAATTTTATTTTAAATTTGTGTAATTGTAAAGTTTCAAAATCTGATTTTAAATTTTACTAATCCATAATGCGAAAGGTTGACCATTACAAAAGCCATCACTAGTGATGGGAGGAGATTTTGTGACTATTGAAACTGCTTCAGGAGATTTGATCACTGAAACAGGGGTAGTGGTGCCAATGCAAGAGGCTATTGAGATGTGGAGTTATTTGAGCACTGATGTTTTAAATTCATATATACGTAATATCACATTAATAAAGGGAAAGATTAATGTAGTATCAAACTCTTTCTGAAAATATAAAAAGAAATCATATATATTTGTCCCTTGCTCTTCTTTTAGAAATAAATATAATTGCAAATATAAATTCTTTAAATCAATTGGCAATCAAACTTAACTCTTAAATTGTTGCTGATTGCTGAAGATTACAAGCATAATGGTGCCCTGAAAGTTTGAAAAACCTTTAAAACAGAGCAAATAATGCTCCCTGCACTTTAAAATGAAATTAACGACGAAATAGTAACCTAAAAGAATAGGATTTGTGAGGATAAAAACGAAAAAGTAATAAATAAATAAAAGTGGCTCAAAAGTGCTTGAAAGAGAATCAAAGTTACCCCTCTAACATGGGAGGCTCCTCAATCATATCAAAAGAATACTTTCATCATTGCCACCATCAATAAGTGATGGAGAAAGCTTAAAGATGGCTGAATTTCCAATCCAAAGAAAACACCCAATTCTTTCCCATCACACTCTCCACCCAATGATCTTTTGCCTCAATTGAAGTTCAAGAAAATAATAGCAGAGTAGAAAGGTTAAAGAAAGAAGAAATAATGATTACTCAATAATCAATCAATTGTAAAGATAAAAGAAGAAAATTGATCGATCAATCGAGTTATGGCAGGCGGCAGCAGCCAGTTTAGGCAAAGAGAAGGGTTGAGGAGGGAGCAAATCAACTACTTATAGCCTTGAGTGTTGACTCTCTGGTCTAGGGTTTTCGATGGTTGGGCTAATAGTAGAGCCTCCTGCCCTTTGGACTCCACTTTGAATTTTGATTTCCGGACTCTGCTATCTACATATGTTAGATATACACACACATCTCGTATTTATGGCTCCAAGTAGCCCACCTACTTTTATGTGTAACACAACAAAAAAAGATTTTAACTGGACTTGTTTGCTAATTGTCTGGTTCTCTTTGTGTTTTATAAATATCCAAATCTGGTCTGATCTGGTCTGATCTAGTCTGGTTTGGGACTGAAAACAGTCCAAGTAAAAATATCATTTATCATAATATATCTTTTTTGTTAGGTCATTAGATGAAAGAGTTTACACGGAACACAAAAGTAGTCTGTTTGAACTGATTACCAATTTTTTACATAGATTTTTGTCAAATAAAAAATAGTTGTGGTAGTTCGGAATGGGGGTAGTAGCATCCAAACTAGAAGGTAGAATAAGATGGTATGAGCTTGAGTAGAGAAACAGACAAAGTAAATGTATGCTAAAACTTAGAATTCAGACCGCTTTCCACTAGCTGTAAGGTGATTATTTCTACTAAAATATCTAATACATAGTGAATAAGTAAAATAGCTAGTCTAGTGAGAGGGAACCACATGTATGTGTCAATTGTTGAGAGAATCCTTAATTGACTGATTGATTAATGCAGATGTAAGGGTGGTTGTCTTTGTCTAACAGAACAACGCCTGGATAAACCACACATGTAACATAACAGCTGGACGTCATGATAGATCGGGTGACATCAGCTCTACAGTCAATTATTCTCTGGTGACATTAGTCTTCATATTATTTGGAATGTGTGCTGAAATGTCTATGTTCACACATTTGTGAAGTGCGCCAAGTGCAGGCTCGGTGTGAGTATTTATGTCTGGCTCAAATATGGTGAGGATGGCTTAGAAGTAGCAAGGCTCAACTCAGGTGATACTTGGCTCAGGAGTAGCGAGATTTAGCTGAAGTAAAATGAGCTCAACTTCGGTGACAGCTTTAGAGATATCTTGTTGATCTTCGATATTTGACGTTGGTGTAGGCCTCGGCTGTAGTATTGTGGACCGGTTTTGACCTTGGCATCGACTCGAGAATTGATTTCAACTTCAGATGCAAATTCAGACTTATCTCGTTGATCTGAGAATCAGGTATGAGTTCAGCCTCAGGGGCATTTGCCTAAGTTGATTGTGGAGGCTGGATTGTTCCTATATTCTAGTGACCCGTGTTATATTGGAATATACTCCATCAAATTTTTTGTATGTGTGCAAATCAATAGTGTCCACAAATAATACTCCCTTCGTCTCTTATCTTTGCCAACTTTTCTTTTTTTGTTGTTCTAAAAACTTTGTCACTTTTCCTTTTAATCAATCAATTTGTGGCTTCTGTTATTTCTCTCTCCTCTGCATAATTATCTACCACACAATTTTTACTTTATTATTCTACGTGCCGATCAAACTTGACAACCCTTTAAAGTACAGAGGAAGTAGTTATCTTTGTGAACGAAATAAAGATCTTCAAAGCATGAGTAGGCAGCTCGACCGTACCGGGCCCAGAAAAATCAAAGGCCCAAAAAATAATATCATTAGTATAGTTACAACTAGTATTCTAAATTGTGTAAAAAATGCAACCAACAAAGGCCTACGCAAGGCTCGCATACTCAATTTAGGCAAGGAAACAGGCGGCCCAATAAACCAGTTAACCAAGCTTATGAATTAGATGGTTTGCTAGATATATCAGCCCTATAAGGGCGTACATATCTCATGGCTTACGAAGAAGATGTATTTGTAGAAGGCTAAAGGGCCAAATAGGTCCTTGTACCCTTTCGAATTGCTCAATTTGCCCCCTCAACCCAAAAAAGCTCCAATTGGCACCCTGAACTCGATAAAAAAAATTCAAATTTCACTCTTTGCAGGTTTCAATCTGGTCACCGCCACGTCACCCGGTAGGGTGCCAACTGTGCATGTGACGTGGCAACTTAGGGGGTCAAATAAGCCCCTGAACCCGATCGAATCGTTCAATTTATCCCCTCAACCCTAAAAAATGTCAAAAAAAATTTGGGGGTTGAGGGGGTAAATTGAACATTTCAGTCGGGTTCAGGGGCTTATTTGACCCCCTAAGTTGCCATGTCACATGCACAGTTGGCACTCTACCAGGTGATGTGGCGGTGACCGGCTTGTGACCTGCAGAAAGTAAAATTTGAATCTTTTTATGGAGTTCAGGGTGCCAATTGGAACTTTTTTGAGTTCGGGGGGTAAATTGAACAATCCGGAAAGGTACAGGGGCCTATTTGACCCTTTAGTCTTTATAGAATGATATGGAGCAGTACATATCTCATGCCTTTCTAGGCTTCCAACAAGGCTTCCTTGCTACGAAGTATTTAGGGATAAGGGTCAGATAGGGCCTTACCTTGAACTTGGAAAAAAAAGTCAAATAAGGCCATATTTAGGATGCTGTGTCCGGCCGACGCCATTTGGGGCGATTCCCGGTGGAATTTTTTGATGAATTTTTTTGAGAATCGTATTCATGAAGTCTAGTTTACTCATATCAAATTTGAACTAAAACTTCAATCGGGAAGACATTCAAATGAATTCTTGAAGATAACTGCTCTTTTAAGTGCACAGTTATCTTCAAGAATTCATTTGTATGCCTTCCCGATTGAAGTTTTAGTTCAAATTTGATATGAGTAAACTAGACTTGATGAATAAGATTCTAAAAAAAATCATCAAAAAAATCCACCGGGAACCGCGCCAAATGGCGTCGGCCGGACAGAGCATTCTAAATATGGCCTTATTTGACATTTTTTTCAAGTTTGAGGTCCTACCTGACCCTTATCCCAATTATTTATTATTCAACTACATTTTTTAAATCCTAGCTTTTGGGTAATAGTTAAATTAATATTTTTCATATTTAAGACTCTGGAGATCTAATTTTGTTGAAAATGAGAAAACTGTGATATTTTTGTAAGAGACTCCATACTTCGTAGTACTCAGTATTTAACATTATACTTTCATACTAAAAAATAACTTTAGAAAAATTAAAATAAAGTATAAAATGAAAATGTCTTTTCATATCATGTCATCTTGAGACGCCTTGCGTGTTTTAGAACATTGTTTATAATCCATTGAAAATATGCATGCTCAAAGAGCATCTCTTTTAACAAATATTTTTATTTTAACTTTCTTTTAACTAATAATTTGTAAATTGACATAAAGTAATAGTAATTTATAATTAATAGTGTACAATATATTATATTTTTACTCATGTAATAAAAGGCCTAATTTTTACTCTTGCACAGAGTCCCTTCTTTGTCAGGACCGACCCTGTGTGTGACTACTTTTTAAGTTTTTCCATGAAACGTTTTTGCACAAACACGAACAATTTGTGACAAGGCAATTATTATTTGATTATTTGGATTAGATTCAACGTTTACACTTTGTGTATATATGCTGTTATTTACAAAAGAATTTTTCATCTAGAAAACATGTTTTATAGAGTTGTGTAAAACATCAAACCAGAACTGTGAAGTTATCTACGCTCTAAGAATATTACTAAAAGTCTAAAAGCTTTTATGTTTTTCGATAGAATAAAATGCACTATTAATCATAATACACAAAGTTTTGATATACTTTATTGAATCACATGCATAGAGGTAATGTGTACAACTTATACGTAGAATATCATAGGAGGTTTTAAGCTTTAAACCCTTCAAAAATGTTTGTCTCATATTGAATGTAGCCAAATTATATCCATTCCGGTTAATAATAATTTTATAAAAATAATACTCTCTGAGTCCCAATTTGTAAGATACGTTTCCTATTCACTTGGTTAACACAAATCACTCTTAATCTCTTACTTTATAAATCAAATTTTTATCAAATTTGATTCTGGTTTTTGTGACTTTGTAAAGCTTGTAATGTAGTTTCTGAATATATTTTTTTATAAGAAATATTTTGGATGCGGATAGGGATCCTTTTGTTTTATCGTTGATCAAAAATTTTAAACCGTAAAGTATCTTTCAAAGTGGGATTAATATAAACAAACAATAACAATCAACGGAAATAACTGTTGCCAAAGCTTGAGAGCTTAAACACACAAATTCTTATTTAATAAAGCATAGTTTGAAATAACCCTCTTGAGGGGATTAAATAGACTACAAGTCCTAATTAAAGAAAAACTCCAAAATAACATAAACTAGGAAATAAACTGGAATTAGGAAACTTATTAAAAAAAACAATACTAATTAATTAATTAATAAACAATCCAATTAATTCTTCCAGCCAGCCTAACCCACGGATGTGGGCTTTTCCCGATCCCGCCTGCGATACACGATCCAAGGCCTGGGGCCTTCGTCTTCCTCGGTCGCACTCGACTGTCTTTCTTCTTCCTCGGTCGAGCGAGCCTGCTCGCTATCAAATTCACCCTCCTTGGAAAGAACCTTGTCCTCAAGGTTGAAATCAGAAAACTGACTCGAAAAGCTTGCTTTGTTCACCCAAGTTGCCTCGTCTGTAGACTGTCCAGCCCATTTAACCAACAACTCCTCTTCCTTGTCATCTTTTTTTTTCTGGTAGCTAAAATGTCCTCAGGTTCAAACACTGGTCCTACGGGCAGTTCCAAGCTTTCGGGTAACTCATTTTCCACAGGGTGATCACCGACTACCTTTCGCAGCTGTGAAACATGGAAGACCGGATGGATACGGCTGGTTGCTGGCAGTGTCAAGCGGCAGGCTGCCTTCCCAATGCGTGCTTCAATCACAAATGGCCCATAGAACTTTGCAGATAGCTTATGGTATGATTGGCTGGACAGAGTTGTTTGCCGATGAGGCCTGACCTTCAGAAACACTTTATCTCCAACCTGGAATTCCACGTCGCGGCGGTGTTTATTTGCTTGGGTTGCCATGCTTTGTTGTGCCTTTTGTAGATTCTCTTTTAACCGCCTTAACATCACATCCCTGCTACCCAACTCATCTGTTACGGCTGCCACTCTGCTTTCTCCAGGTATAAACCTCCGAATCGTTGGGGGTGGCCGGCCATTTACCACCTCGAATGGAGAGAGTCGAGCTGCCGTCTGGAATGCAGTATTATACCAATATTCTGCCCAATTTATCCAACGTATCCACTGTCTCGGCTGCTCACTGGTGAAACAACGCAGATAGGTTTCCAACACCCGGTTCAAAACTTCAGTCTGCCCATCGGTCTCCGGATGATATGCCGAACTAAACTTCAGCTGTGTACCGGACAGATTAAATAATTCCTTCCAGAACGCACTAACAAAAAGTGAGTCCCGGTCACTTACGATTGAACGTGGAATGCCATGCAACCTCACCACTTCTTTGGAGAACACCTCAGCCACGGAGCGGGCTGTTATGGGGCATTTTAGAGGAATGAAGTGCCCATATTTCGACAATCTATCCACCACCACTAGAATTGTTGTAAAACCTTTTGACTTTGGCAAACCGGTGATGAAATCCATAGAAATATCCTCCCAAATTAAGTTGGGAATAGGTAATGGCTGAAGTAACCCCGCGGGTGATAAAGTCTCATATTTAGCCTTTTGACAAACTAAACATTGCGCAACATAATCTCGTACCTGTCTGAACATCCCCTTCCAGCAGACATTCATTGCAAGTCTTCTATATGTCCGATAAGCCCCTGCATGACCTCCTGAAGGCGTTGAATGAAATTCCTCTATTAACTTTGGAATCCACCGGGAACCCACGGGCAGCACCAAGCGACCCTTGTAAAACAGCCGCTGTCCAATTACCTCGTAACCGGCTACTCTTGCCGGATCTACAGCCACGGTTTCCCAGATTTTCTTTAAAGCCTCATCCTTTTGCTGTTCTTCCACTATGTCGGCCAAACCCATCCATTCAGGAATACTGATTGCGGCTAATTCCCCTTCCTCTCCTCGTCTGGACAAAGCGTCTGCTGCTCTGTTAGAAACACCGGTCTTGTATTCGATCTCAAAATCATAACCTAACAACTTTGCCACCCAAACTTGCTGAGATGGAGTGGCTATGCACCGAGTGAGCAAATGCTTGAGACTTCGATGATCAGTCCGTACTAAGAATTTTCTTCCAATCAAATATGGACGCCAATGCTGCACGGCCAAAGCCAAACCCATCATCTCTCTCTCATAGGCAGATTTAGTCAGGGTACGGTCAGCTAACGATTTGCTAAAGTAAGCAATTGGTCTTCGTTCCTGCATAAGAACCGCTCCAACCCCTATCCCCGATGCATCACATTCTACCACAAATAGGCGGTCAAACTGGGGCATGGCTAGCACAGGTGCTTCGGTCATGGCCTTCTGAAGTTGGCGGAAAGCCTTCTCGGCCTTTTCAGTCCACTCAAAACGAGTCAAAGCTTCCTTTTTTAAAAGATCCGTAAGAGGTCGTGCAATCAGTCCGTATTCTCTCACGAACCTTCTGTAATAACCAGTCAATCCTAGAAACCCCCGGACCTCTCGGGCCGTCTTCGGTCGAGGCCAATCTACCACCGCACTGACTTTGGTCGGATCCATGGCTACCCCTGCTTGAGAGATGATGTGACTGAGGTACTCCACATGTGGTTGTCCGAAAGCACACTTCTTTTTATTTGCTCTGAACTGATTCTTCTCCAGGATTTCTAATACTTGGCCATTTGGCCCATGATTTGCTGTACACCAAGATGTCATCAAAAAACACCAGTACAAATTTCCGCAAATAAGGTCTAAATAAATCATTCATGACGGCTTGGAAAGTTGCTAGTGCATTGGTCAGCCCAAATGGCATTACCAAAAATTCATAATGCCCACTGTGAGTCCGGAAGGCGATTTTGTGGATGTCTGGTTCTGCCACCCTAATCTGGCGATACCCGGAACACAAACCGATCTTAGAAAAGACCACAGCCCCAGCCAACTCGTCTAACATCTCCTGGATCACCGGAATAGGGTACTTATCCGCCACTGTTGATTTATTCAGTTCCCTATAATCCACACAAAACCGCCAGCTGCCATCTTTCTTCTTTACTAACAGAACTGGACTGGAGAATGGACTGGAACTGGGTTGAATGATGCCGGTCTGAAGCATCTCATCAACTAATATCTCAATCTCATCCTTCTGTAGATGACCGTACCGATATGGCCGTACGGAAACTGGTTTTGCCCCGGAAACCAGCTCGATGCGGTGGTCCCTAGTGCGATATGGTGGCAGCCCCTGTAATTCAGTGAATACTTCCGTATGTCGGCTGAGAATGTCCTCCAATGATTCCATTGATGCCCTCGCTGTTTTGCCGGTTTCCCTGACGAGGACAACCGCACTAAACTCTCTATCGACTGTTTTAAGAAGAGTCCTCAAACTGACTGCATTCTTACTCATTGCTGGATCTCCCCGCAATTCTACCTGCTTGCCATTAAGTTTGAACTGCATGATTAATTCCTTCCAATTGGTTCGCACTTCTCCCAATGTTGCCAGCCAAGCCACGCCTAGTATAAGGTCCACTCCAGCCAGGGGAAAGACAAAACAATCCGTTTTGATAGCACATCCTGGTAAGTTAATGGAGAGTTGACGGCATACTCCTTCAGATTCTTGTCGGTGCCCATCCCCCAATTGTACTCCGAATCTTCCAGTCTTATCCTTTCTAAGGCGTAATAGAGATACCAAAGAAGAAGATACAAAATTATGACTGGCACCGCTGTCAATTAATATTGTGGCCGTGCACCCTCCAATCGTTCCGCGGAGCCGCATAGTCTGGGGGCTGAAAATTCCGGCCATAGCATAGACCGGAAAATCGCCCTCCTGTCCCTCGGGAGAGTCATCGTCGGGTGGGAATTCCTCCTGTCCTGCTATGTCGCAATAATCATGTTGCTGTAGGTCCAACTCTTCGTCTTCAACCACCAGTATCACCCGTAATTGTTTTAACGGGCATTCGTGTCCTGGAGAGTAGGGCTTCCGACATTTGAAGCATAGTCCTCTGGCGCGTAAATCATCGTAAACCTTTGGGGGTATTCGAGTGAATCTGGAACGTTCTGTGGGCTGCCCAGATGTTCCGGTAGTAGTCCCGGCGACTGGTGGTGTGGAACCCGCTGTGGGTCCCACGGGCCGAGACATGCTGCTCCCAAAATTTCGTGCGCTTCCGCTGGCGGTGGCCGAGAGAGATACCGTGTTTGGTCGTGGATAACTGCTACTTCGTGATCCAGTGGAATTGTAACCCGATCCTCCTTTTCCTCCGCTCTGAATGATTAGTTTATGTTCAACGCCAAGGGCCAACTCCATGGCCGTTTCTAAACAATCCGGACGAAGTAAACGCAGCGAACATTTAATTTCTTCTTTCAGCCCGTTCATATAATATCCCATATAATGATCGTCCGATAACCCCGGAACTTGGCTTGCCAACTGGACAAAAAGAGTATTGTAATCTTCTACCGTTCCTCCTTGCTTGACTCCGGATAGACGTTCAAAACGGTTTCCCTGGTATCGGGAATCAAATCTAGTCACCAGGGCTTGTTTGAAATCTTCCCAGCATATATTGGGTTTGCGTGATCTCAGCCACGTAATCCAGTAAAGCGCTCCCCCTTCCATGGCTACCATAGCGGCAGCCACTTTCCGATCCGGTGGAATCGCCTGCAACTCGAACTGCTGCTCCACCCGAGCTAACCACCCAATCGGGTCCCCCCCATCGAACGTGGGTAGTGGCGTTGGCATGGAATTGCGCCCTTCCCCGTCGATTGTTGGCACGGTCAGCGCGCCGACGTTAGCGCCTACCGCGTCGATAGCCGGTGATTTAGGGGGTGTCAACGCCTTCGTTATTGCGGCCAGCGACGACACGATTTCTTCCAGCTTCGCACCGTGTTCACCGAGCGTAAGGGTCATGGATTCGAGCTTCGTGCTATGGTCGTCAAGGGTCTGGTTCATTCGGATCTGTTCGGCCCCCAATCGGGCCACTTCTTCTCCAACGCGACTTTGTTCTTTCTCCAATTCTTGCAAACGTTCACTTTGAGATCTTGTCATGGTGGCGGGACGGGATCCGGCAGGTCGGACCAAATTAATATAAACAAACAATAACAATCAACGGAAATAACCGTTGCCAAAGCTTGAGAGCTTAAACACACAAATTCTTATTTAATAAAGCATAGTTTGAAATAACCCTCTTGAGGGGATTAAATAGACTACAAGTCCTAATTAAAGAAAAACTCCAAAATAACATAAACTAGGAAATAAACTGGAATTAGGAAACTTATTAAAAAAAACAATACTAATTAATTAATTAATAAACAATCCAATTAATTCTTCCAGCCAGCCTAACCCACGGATGTGGGCTTTTCACGATCCCGCCTGCGATACACGATCCAAGGCCTGGGGCCTTCGTCTTCCTCGGTCGCACTCGACTGTCTTTCTTCTTCCTCGGTCGAGCGAGCCTGCTCGCTATCAGGGATGGAGCGAGTATCAATTACACGATTCGTTTTTCTTTAATATGCATATCAGACTTCATGTCCCAGATGTAATAGAAACCATGTAGTAGTACTATCATTCAACTAAGATTTTTTTTTTTTTTTTTTATATATATATACATGAAAATTGTCATGATTATCAAGAAAAAATGAAGTTATGTGATTAATATTGAACTTATATACTATGAATTAAATAAAAATAATTTAGAATGACAAAAATATTATGTTTTTTTTTTGCAATTGACAAAAAATGAGACATACATCATTAGATTTGGGACATACACGAAACAAGAATAAGAAAAACATAGTGAGATAACGGAAGTATGAGATAATATTTTTATTTGTTGTTTAGAAGTTCTTTTATGTTTTATGTATGAATGCATGAAGGGGCGTAGCTAGGGAGGGGCCAACCTTGGCCCCGGTCCCGCCTAAATTTAAAAAATCTCTAAATTTTTAGTGTAAAAAATTATGTGTAACTTTTTTTTGAAAAATATTATTTGTATCGGCCAAATGTCCTGGAATGCATGCTAATAAGATAAACATTGTCTTCAAATACATACTTCTCCTTCAGCTTGGGAACTTTGAAGTGAAAAGATGAAATCATGAAAATATGGGGTGTCACTTTTAACTTTTAAGTAGCTTCTATGACATTTTCCTAATTCTCTGCTGAATAACTCAGCATTTTACAATTCAACCCTTTTAGCCAGTAATTTTAGAAATTGAAGTAGGTTCAACAAATTACAGTTAAAGGGGCTCATAGAAAAGAAATCGGGGTCATAATTGTTTGTTAAAAAGAAAAATGTCCAAAGAATATGTAAAATTAGAAATTTATGTCCTGCTTTCTGATTTCTATAGGTGACAAAAAATGATAATTAGAGGGGATTATTTTAGTTGACAATCCTGTAGTTAAAGAATCATTTAATCATTTATTACGCTCACAAGTGTAATGCTTCATTTATGTTTCTGTATTGTGCCCTTCGCATTTTAAGCACGGCTTCTGTACCAGAAAAAGACTAGCTGCGCTATGGGGGATAAATAAAACCTATACTGTATTATTTCCTTCTTTGTCAATGGGTTTTTTGTTTTGGATTTTTTTTTCCTTTTTTTTGTTTTGGATATCTACATTAAATTATTCTACCTCTTTGATAAACATCTTTTAATTTTTTGTGTGGGATTTACTCCAATCCAGCATAATTGAGCAACTAAGTGGTATCAGAGTAAATTACAAACAATAATAGTATTAAAAAGGATTAAACATGGATGAAAGGTATAATGATTATTTAGTCAAGCAAAGTACAGAGTTCGGTAGATTCAATATTAAGCTAAGGCACCCAGTCCATGATGAACCTCCTTACTTTTCAACTAGTAGGCAGACTTGTGCCTCCAAACAACAACTCATACGTAATCAGAAAACTCCAATTCACAGAAAATGAAGAACCAAAGCCCACATCGGATATACCAGCAGGAGGATGATGCCTACTGTGTTTGATATTCCATGTGTTTTAGTGAAAGAATTACGAAAACCTCCGGATGCTCGGATGTGTTCTTGTAGCAGATAACACCCTATTACCAGACATATCACTGTCCCGAACCAGCTGCCTCTTATGGTTTCGGCGAAGAAGTTCGGAGAAACCACTAAGAGTAAGATGAGCGACCCAGGCATTTCCAACCAGTCTGCATTACATAAGCATCACAATCAGCGACCGTTTTGTCGCCATGTTCTACATCTTATCAGACTGATAAGCCATATTTTTTACAAAACCATAATTTCTTAGCTTCACGTTGAATTGGCCAAGAACGACTGAAGTTGTTGAAGATGGCTAATTTAGCAATTTTCATATACTTTTTTTTTCATGCTTGGCTCTTTCAGCCACAACGTCAGAATTTTTAGGATGTTTTTACTTGGACTGTTATCAGATCAGACCAGACTTATATAGTTATAAAATACACAGAGACCAGACATTTACCAAACCAGACCAGACCAAACCAGACTTAAACAGACTAGACCAGATTAACGAATTTCAGTCAAAGTAAAAACATCTTTAGCCGACTCACCAACCTTAGTCTTCTAAAGTCTTACCAAACTGTTTCATATTCAATAAATGTTTACCACGACAATCATATAGACTTCAAATTTTGCTTAACGAAGCCACCAAGATGATGAATTGGGTTAACTTGCCTTAAATGATAGTCATTAGAACCCTGATGATGCGTTCATCTTTTAGGCTTTACAATAATGTAACTATAATCGAATTGTTTATTTGAGCTTAACAATCTTTGGTATACATGAAGGGTGCATTCTCAAATGTAGTCTAAAACTGTATATTGGTTTGTGTTTCTATATATGATGGTTTTGCCCAAATTAGGAAACGTAATTTGCTGGTCTGGTAAACGTCTGGTTTCTGCGTATTTTATAACTAAGAAATTCAGGTCTGATCTGGTCTGGTTTGTTTAAGTTTGGTCTGTTCTGTTTAGGTTTAGGTCTGGTCTGATCTGGGACTGAAAACAGCACTAGTAAAAACATCCTAACATCGCTTAGTGGACATATAAACTAACAAAAAGGACACTACAAAAAGTCTGCATTCAGGTGAGGATTTTTAGAGCAATGATAACAGATTCACACATACCAGGGAAGTGACGCGGGAAGAATAACCTTAGTACGACTGCAATCAAAGCAATCCATTTCCCAACTTCTCCCCTGTATAGTAGAAGAATTAAGTCCATTAAAATCTTATTTATTCTCTCATACAGAAAAGAAAAATTGTATTAGGTGCAGGGGCTGATGATGCTCACCTTAAGAAGCTGAATAGCACATGAGGAAGACTTAAGAAGATGTAGGGGATTAGAAGTGCGGTCAGCATGTTTGTTTTCCAGTTTGTACGGTCCAGTATGAGTAAATAGCTGCATGGAGCAAGCATTGGTTAATTTTTGGATTCACAGAAAGAGCTTCAGTTTTTAAAGGAGCTAAAATTCAAACTTGAGTATGAATATGCAAGAAGAAAGTACTTATTTAGAAGAGCATGAACATGTCCAAGAACCATAGCAAATACCCAATCTCATCATCATTTTCATTTTCATTTACCCCAGTGCCGCAAAGGCTCCCACCTACGGTGGGGTAAGGGGGGTCGGATGTACGCAGTCTTACCCCTGTACTGAAGCACAGAGCGACTGTTTCCGGATGACCCACAGTGCAATCTCATCAAAGTTAGAAATTACCAAATATCTCAAATGACTATAAATAACTTTTCTGCGATCATCAAATTTACCAGCTTTGATCTTCATAACTGGACTCATTACCCTCCATACTTAGCTCACTGGAATATATTAGTAAAGGGCTAAACGAAAAGGTGACAAACTGAAACCAACCTAGAAACAGATCAAAACCAAAACCAATGAAAAGTAACTAAACCATAGGCCAGGCCATTCAGTTTACAGTCAAAACTGACACGAGCAAGGGCTGAGGCAGGAGGGCATGCTAGGCCCCGGCCCATCAAAGAATGAAAATTGATGATTAGTGTAAACAATTTTAGGCCAAAATTTATCCCAAAAAACTTTCTACCGGCACAGTCCAATATATACGCCTGGCTACTCCACTGGACACAAGCTCCAATAGAATTACCAAACTGAAAATCTACATAAGGTAACTCGATTCTGCTATCAGTTTTGCATTTTTAAAACCGGACAAGCCAAAATCTTAAACTATGAAATCAAACGAACTCCTAATATTACGCGCTATTAAAAAAGAACCATAAAGTATAGACAAATAGTCAATGAGTAAAGATTGGAATCCCCAGAGTACCAAGAGTTACTGATCAATTATAAACAAATTATTTATAATTGAGCTATAAACTTATGTTGATCACAAATGCTAAAGCACAAACGGACAACCAGGGGGCGGAGCCAAGGAGGGGTCAGGGTGGTCAGCCGACCCCGCTGAAAGTTCAAGAATGTAGAGCTCTGAAATACCTCCGATTTGATATATTATGGGTCCCGTAACTCATTACGAGTAAAAAGTTATGACTTCTGGAAAAATCAGCACCGTCTTAACTTGAAATAGGCAAAATTTGATGTGTGACGTTTATTATATTCTTAAATTTAAAAATAAAACAATTTATTCAGTCATTAGTTGTGTAAACATGATACATTACCTATATATCAACACATTAACCGAAAAATTCTCATTAAACTACCATTTATCTCACCTACATATGAAACATTTAACTCAAGTATTGTATAATAACTATCCATCATTTTGATACTGTATATAATTAAATTTTGAGCTCCGCCCCTGCGGACAACCCAGATAGTTGCATATGAAGTTCTCGCCATTTCTAAAAACCTAATCTAAATAATGTCAGAAATGAAGCATAAATCAGTTAACAACGACCTAATTGCCTACCAAACCCACTGGAAATTCAATATAATATACACCGTACATATTTCATCGACAATCTCACACGAAAGGAATAACTGGACAGCACTTTTATAAATAAGTAAAAGCCGATCCACATCAACAAAACAGGTGCAGGAGAATTTTAGAGATTCGAGGGTCAGAACTCAGAAGCCATTACGAGTTCGGAATTTGGACGAATTGAAATCATAAAATAAAACAGTAAGTTACATACATGGCAGCAAAGGAGGCGACCCATTTGAGAAAAGAGGTGCCGAAGCCAATACCCCCGAGCTTGGTGGCATGGTTGAAGAGGTTCCTAGCGGCGAGCTTGAGGTCTTTGAGGTCCGCATTGATCAGTTCCTCGGCGGCGACACCGTCTGTCTTCATAGACAGGTAATCGATTCTCCCCATTTCTTCTCCTCCCTCTTTCTCAGATCTGATTATCCGATCCGCACCCGAAGCTCAGAGAACAGAAAGTATCACTCTGAGGTAGCAAATGGATTGCTGTTGTAATGAAGACGAAGGAGCTGGCAATTGCCAATTATGTGGTCAGCTTGAGACCATGCCACGTGGAAGACGTTGACTAGCCTAAAGTTTCGCGGTAATGGTTGTGCCCTTGCCACGCAAAGCTCGTTCAAATGTTGATTTGGCATCAGAAAATTTCAAAACTTATTACCTACCTATGTTTACCTATCTTTACTCATCCACTTCTGATTCTACTCATATTTATAATGTGGATTTACAGCTTTTTATAACTTTTTTACCCATACTTTTGATTCTATTATGATAAATTTCCATTAAATATTGCTAAATTAAATTTAAAAGAAAGAAATGATTCATTTTAAAAATTTCCAGTCTAATTTTCCAGACAAAAATTAATATTTCACTCTGGGGCCGTCGTCACCCCCGACGGCCATCTACCATTCCAGCCTGATCAGACTCCACTATAATATTTATACTCCCTCCGTCCCGTTAACAATGAGACAAGAGGGAGTGTCACACAAATTAATAAAAAGTGGTTTATGTGGTTGATATTAAATTGATAAAGTAAGAATAAAGTAAGATTAAAGTAAGAATGATTTAGAGCCACACAAACTTTACCAAATTTGGTATGAGACAATCTTAGTGGGACAGACCGATAAGGTAAAATGGGACAATCATAACGGGACGAGGACAATAGTATTTATATCATTATATAAAAGAATTGTGAAGTAGGAATGTAGTATTAGAACACATCCTCAATGGATAGATGTCTAGTCTAGGTAGGTTGTCACATATAATGAACTTAAACATTCACTAACTATTTTCTCCTCCAATAGTTGTAGTCTCTAATTAAAACTTGCTTATGGCAATAAAAAATTTAGAAAGTCCCCTACACTTGATGACTCCACAAAAACAAAGCCTTTTCTTTCTGAAGCACCGGATGTTCATTCACCCAATCAGATTTCCATTGTCAACGGCGAATATTGCAACATCTCTAAAATCTATCGTCCTTAAAGTTCCATAGTATCTATTTTCCTTCCATCGTTCAGTTTGGGCGCTAATTGGAAATTACTGTCGGTATCTTGTGAATCCAGTGAAATTATAATAGTTACACTATCGGATTGACCACCCGTTGCTATTCAACTGGATCGACCTTTGAGGGTGATTATGTAAAGAACTAACTTAATTATTATTGATAAAGATAATAAGAATGAACAATATAGTATTTAAATTAGAACACGATTGCTTTTTGGCAGTTTCTAAAATCCTTCATGGATTTAGGGAAAAATCAAAGGAAAACTAAATGTGAGAAGAGCACTTTGGAATGCAATCTTCTCTAGTAAAAATATGAAGGTGAGGCTTCAATTCTTTATCACTTGTTGGGGTAGTTTTTTACTACTACATGGGTAGGAAGAAGTGAATTGGGGTGTAAACATACCTGAAAGAATCGAATAGCGTGATGTTTATATTCGTATTTGTTTAATTTTTTCGAATACGAATCTGAATTCCAATAAGAAACAAATATTAATTTCAATTTGTATTCGTACAATACGAATAGTTGATGAAGCAGCTACGAATATCGAATCTATTTGATCATAAACTAAATACTCCGTATTAGCCAAATATCACTTAAAACAGTTTTTCTTATATTTTTTTATGGTACAAGTGTTTCCTATGACTTAGTATGTGTTTCTAAAATTTAATTTATAACATTCCATTTCTCTTTAAAATGTAATCATTCAGTGCATTTTTTGGTTGTGCACAATATACTAAAATTAATCAATTTTATTAGGAAAAAGGGTCAAATAGGCCCTCGAACTTATATAAAAAGGTCAAATAAGCTCTTTTATAGGAGACTGTGTCCGGTTGTCGCCATTTTAATATTCTATATTTTCAAATTTAAATCATAGGTTTGAATCCAAATCACAAATTAAATCAAAATTTTTGCTACATTTATAGCTCTTACTTCATATGATACTTCTATGTTATTATAAATGGGCTTGAAATGTGTATAAGTAAATGTACATATGGGCTACTCTTTGATTGTATAACCAATTTTTAAAAGTTATTATAGTGATATTGTTATTATTATTACTATTATTATTCTACTATTATAAATATTACTAATCGAATTTATTTGATTAACATTAGAATTGTATATACTGGTATTCTTATTTATATTTGATAACAATTTGAATGAAATTTAGTATTCTTTTTGTATTTCAATTTTTTGAATTCGAATAGTTTACTATGAATTTGAATCTCGAATCTAGTATAAATTATTTAATTTGTATAAATTATTTAATTTGTAGACAATCATACGCATGTGTGCCGTAACCTTTAATCAAAGGAAATATGAACATCTCACATGTCGGTCGATACTAGAAAAAATACATATTAGCACGGTCACGTCCCTCTAATGGCATGACAAGAGATGATGGCCTCCACACCCACTTCCAGTGGTTTGAAAACTTGTTCGAAATTCGAATCATCAATTGTATATTAGAAAATTCATACACGTAAACTTTAGGAATATTTCATAAATGAGAGAAAATATATTTGTTCCTACATATGATTCCGAGAAGTGGACTAAATATTACTCCCTAACTCGTCTCACTAAATTTGTGCAAATTGATTTTTTAAAATAATGATAATAAACTTTAATCAATAATTATGTTTTAATTATTATATTCACTTTAAATGTATAACATTTAACAAAAATATTTTTAATAAAATAAATTTTATATAATTTACATATTTAAAATAATTTTGTAGGAAGAAATATCATTAATCAAATTTGATAATCATTGACCAAAAAGTGTTCATATGACCAAATGTTATGGAACGGAAGGAGTGTATCAAAATCGATCATCGTCACACTCTAGTGAGTACCACATGAGTCCACCTAAATACTACGTAAGACCGTAGTACTACGTATGATATTGATGATAAAGAGCCTATTTGGTAACATTGAAATCGGTTGAATTGGCTGATTCTGCTGAAATTTATAAAGTTTTGGCTAAAGTGATTGTATTGCCTGATTTTGTTGATTTATGAAAAAAAATTAAAATATATTTTATTAATAAAATAAAGAACAAATTATATGAAAATAACTAAAATAGTCATATAAAGTAACTTCAGCCAATACGGGAAAAAAAGTAACTTCAACCTTACTTTTTCTTATTATTACACAATTCAGCGCGCAGAATCAAAAGTTACGTGTTTGATTAAAAAGTTGGTTGATAAACCTGATATGCTGAAAAACAGAGTCACCAAACAGGCTCAAAATATTGTTTAAAAATGATGTTAAAATTATATTGATTATTCAAAACTTTTGTGTCAAATCCACCACTATACTCCCTCCGTCCTCTTTTAAATGTCCCATTTTACCATATTGGGATGTCCCTATTTAATTGTCCCATACCTTATTTGGTAAAGTTTGTGTGGCTCAAAATCATTCTTACTTTATTCTTACTTTATTCTTACTTTATCTATTAATATCAACCACACAAACCTACTTTTCTTAAAACTCGTGTCACCCTCTTCCGGGACATTTAAAAGGGGACGGAGGGAGTATATATTAGGATTTTTTCAATGTTTTCTGACTTATCTGTAGTTAACTCAAATACGTTTGTAGTTAACTTGCCCGTGGAACACTAGTTTGTATAATACTCCCTCCGTCCCGCAAAACTTGGCCAACGTTGACTTGCACGTAGATTAATAAAGTAAAAACGATTTGGTTGATATTTGTGCAGAGGAGAGAGAAACAACTTTAACCACATATTTGTTACCGTAAATGGAAATGAGAAAGTTTTTTGGGACGGGCAAAAAAGAAAAGTTGGTCAAATTTTATGAGACAGATGTAGTACACCATAACATGTTAGGGTGAACAAAGTCTTGATCCTGCGATATGACTAGACCGATCAGTCGGATCCAATTGTCACTTTTTTGTATTATTATGGTCATCGAAAAGCTGTTTAAAATGAGCAGGGTCTATTTAATTAAAAGTCTGAAATGGGTGGAGAGGAATGGGGAAGGAGATAGAGGGATTAAACAAATAAAAAAGTAGACACACTAAACTACTAAAGTGTATGTGTTTCTAACCAAACATTCCAGCTCAGTTGGTTGTGAGGTTATCGTGCCTAGTGAGAGGTTTCGAGTTCGAAACCCGTAACTCGAAACACGCTAGGCACATAAGGGTTTGAAACTCAATGGAGTGAGTTTCAGCCCTTAGTACTCCAGGCCACCCAACCCCCCTCCCCCAGACCCTCTGGAGTAAAAAAAAAGTGTATGTGTTTCTTTGTTATAAAGTAACAAGCGATCAATGCAATTTTCATCGTGATTTTCACTACGAGTCATCGAAAACGGTCTCTCTTCGAAAAAACCTACGGAATATTTTTTTGTCTGCAAATATAGCCTACTCACATGTCTGTGAACAAAAAATATATGTTCACAGACATGTGTGATGTGTAAGATGGTATGTATAAAAAAGACACTAAAGAATTTTTGTACAAAGATTGTATTCATTTTGTACGAGTACAATATATCCACCTCATTTACCAAAAACCATCACTGGTCAACTCAATGTGTAAGTTCCTGATGCACTTTGTTAGGTGAATTTGTACACTTATAGTTGATCAAGACCTAAAGGACACCATCATCATAACAAAACTGTACTCGCATATACACACACCCAAACTAAGCAGAACTACACAAGTTAATTACACTTGTTTGGCGTTCAAGTTTTTAATGATCAATACTAGCCATCACTAGTTTTGGTCGTAGATACAAGCCAAGCTATAATAATGAATAAATAAAGAAGGATTCAGTCTGTCTAAACTAGCACTTGGATTCATCATTCATGCCTGTCCAGCTGCACTACCCAACAACTTATCTGCTGATGGCGAGCTCTCATCGCTTGCCCATGGGTCCCGGACCGACACCGGAGAGCACTCCTTTATTACTTTCTTATTATTCAAAGAACTGCAGAATGATATCTCGCTCCAGTTATGACGGGAGGTGCAAGATGACGACGTTGTCATGCATATGTTACCCTCCACCGGTTCCCAACTACCGACCCGCATTTGATCCAACTCATCTGCCACTTCTGTCATCGACGGCCTCATGTCCTTGTGGAAAGCCAGGCACCGAAATGCCAGCTCAGCAACCCTGTGAATGGAGGAAAGTGTCCATGCATCCCTGTTTGGCTCCAGACATGGGTCTATTATCTCGTCCACTCGCCCTTTTCCTATCCGATCTATCGCCAGTGCAGCCAGGTTGATCTCACTATTGGGCCGAGCGAAGTCTACCACCTTTTTAGCTGTTATAATCTCCAACAGAACTACCCCAAAACTGTAGACATCGCTCTTGTCAGAAAGATGGTAATTCTGATGGTACTGCGGGTCCAAGTATCCCGGGGTCCCTTGTGGGGCCGTGGAGATGTGGGAATCGTCTGTCATAGCAAATCTCGAGAGCCCAAAGTCAGCTATCTTGCATTTGTAGCTGAAATCCAACAGAATGTTAGTGGACTTGATGTCCCTGTGGTATATCGGCGGATTCATGGATGAGTGGAGGTGAGCAATTGCGTGAGCAGTTTCGGTCGCAATGTTCAGCCGGATCAGCCACGGAAGTCCCGAACGTTGTTTTCCATGGAGGTGGTGAGATAGAGTTCCATTTGGCATATACTCATACACGAGGATTTGTTCATCATTCTCGAGGCAACAACCTAGGAGGCGGACGAGGTTGGGGTGGCTCACTGAGGATAGAAGTTTGATCTCGTTCATAACGTTCTCCACTCCATCCGCATCTTGAGGCCTTAAACGCTTAATCGCAACCAGTTCGTGATTGTAGAGCTTTCCTGCATAAACCGTGCCATAAGCACCTGTTCCTAGACGCATCTCATCCGAGAAACCATTCGTTGCCCGTTCAAGCTCTTTGTAGGGGTATAAACGGACGCTGGAGCAGCCCGCGGCTTCTGATAGCCGCTTTGCACTGACTCGTTTCTTCAGTGATGCGGATCGTTTTCGGGTGCAATTGCAGGCGAGTAGCAGCAGAGACGTCAAAAATACTCCTAGAACCACTCCTGCACCATACGGGTTTTCAGGTAAAGTATCCGGTGGGATTCAAACTTTTGAGTCTCGAGTGTTTAGCAGCAATAATTGAAGCAAATGTTATAGAAATGGTTATTACCTACGATGAGAATGCCAACTCTTGTTCCACCACATTTACCAGACATGTACTTGGAGGCATTGCAACTAGAAGCTGTATGGAAAATGGCAACGTATGGAGAGGAAAAGCGGAAAGAGTTAATTAGCCAAGAAAACAAAATTAAAAAGATAAAAGAATCACCTTACGTTTCACGCATTTGATCTTATGAGGATCAATATGCAACCAGGTTTAGGAGGTTTTAACTTATAGTCTAGGATAAAAAATACCAAATTATGTAAGGTTTCTTTCAGGAGTTACAGGGAAAGATGAAGTGTGGCTCACCCTTCCCATCAATCAATCATTCAGGAGATGCATCCTTAATAAGGTAAAAACAAACTTAGCCCACTCCAAATCCTCCACATGTCTCATCTTAGTTTAATTTAAATTTAAATGGCCGTTTGGTAGCCCATATTTTTGGCTTATCAGTTTTATCGTATAGATTTGTGACCAAACATGACTGCTTATGTTTTTTTATTGTGCACACTTCATTAGTTACTAATGAGAAAAAAGAAAGTCTGAATATATTTTTGGGTTGAAGTTGATGGAATGAGCACTAGGCCCTTTTCAAATACTTCCTGCTGATTTGATCAATAAATACATTGACTGTGTAGTAAATTACAATGATTTCTACTACGCATCATTTTTATCTTACTCATATTTTACTCACAACTTATATTAGTCAACTCAATAATTTCAATGCAAGTTTAGACATTTCAGTATATTCTGCTTAGTCATATTAAAATCCCACCGCAGATTCCAAATCTTAAATCTAATGCAGAAATTTCCTCAGCATGCTGCAATGTTTGGCCACAGTTATCAATCAACCAAACTATTGTCCAACTTTGACCAATTCAAATAAACAAAAACAAAAAAGTTGGACTCCCTAAGACACAAGGTTACGACTAGGAATCATTCAACACTGAACAGCTCTGAATATGAAAGCAACTTTCACGGAATCAAATCCAGAAGACTTAATTGACCATTCTAGTTTCTGCACTGTTTAGTTTTCACTTTTCATATTGTTACTAAATATTATTGCTGTTGCTGCTGTTATTATTATTATTATTGGTAGTAGTAGTAGAAGTATTTATTACTCCCACCGTTCCTATTATAACTTCCAACTTTCTTATTTCGTCTGTTCCAATTAAAACTTCCACTTTCCCTTTTTGGTAAAGAATTTGTGGTTCACAACATTTCTTACACATTTCTCTCTCCTCTACACAACTCTCCACCACACCATACCCACTATCTTAAAGTGTGTGTCAAACCTATTTGGAAGTTATAATGGGAACGGAGATAGTATATTGTAGATTTGTAGCAAACTTGCAGTCGTAGGTTTCACATAGATGTCCAGCTAATAAATGGTGATCCTATGTTTCCCATGAGATAATTAAGCCACCTAATTCATAGGGATCACATGAATATTTTGAAGTCAAATTCAACTATTCATATACAAGCATAGAAGATCTACTATAATTGTTAATGTTAATATTAAATTACAAAAGTGAGCATATTACATTGCCTCGTCCCACTAACTGCTTACTAAGTTTGATTAACATTAGATTGTGTGATTAGTTGATTACAATCAAACTTAAGTAAAAAACACTATTAGGCCTAAAAGATTACCATAATGGGTGACAAACATTTTAAGAAAGCCTAAAGAAAACGTTGAACAAACAAAAGAGGATGGATGGACTAATAATAGTTAAAGAGTATTGAAATGATTCATTTTTAAAATGTGAAAAAAAGATCTCACCTTTCCGGCAACCATCACCATCCGCGAAGCCATCTCCAACGAATCCATCCTTACACGAGCACCGGAAACCGCTTCCTCCCTTTGGAAGTTTAACAGGCAAACATTTCCCGTTGGGATGACACTTACAGTTCCCATCCAACCACCACACAAGCTCCACTGTCTGAAGGTGCAGAGAGAGAGCAGAACTCGGAATTGTACCGTTATCAACGCCGTCATCCAGGGTGATCGATGAATGCACACTGCCACACTTTGACTGCTTCAACCGATCGATGTTCAAAAAGCTCATGTCTTTACTGTCCTCCGAGTAGCAACTCATACTCTCATTACTGAATCTACATCTCGGTGATCCGATAAAGCTTTTAAACACCTTGCAATCCGGTAATGGGTGGCTACAATTTTCTAAAAGAAGAACGTTACGGGGTGAAATTTTAAAGTTCTTGCCATCAAGGAGTAGAATATTTTCGATCCCACGGCTGCAGCTTGCCGGAACTTTTACCAGTATACTGTCAACGGTCAGATTCTTCACCTCAAATTCTCCAATTTTGATAACCCCGTTGTCACAATTCAACTGTATTCCACACCCTTCAGAGAATCCAAATGGGTATGGGAGTTCTAAATTCGAACCAGCCCCGCACAAGCCATTACATTTCTTCCCGTAATTACGGGCAAAGCATTGTAAAATTAGACTCGAGAACAACAGTCCGGCGATTATGTCTTGAAACCCCATTATGCTAAACCGGGCAGAGCGGGATTCGAGTTCAAAATCAGGGAAGAAAAATAAATAAATCGTCAGATTTCTGCAAACGGAGTACTCTTAAGTCAAAATGAAAAAAGGGAAAAGTAATTAATTAAATACATAAGCAAGTTTGACTTGGGAAGCCGCCATTAATGCAATTGAAATAAAGATGTACAGTTGATGTTAGTGGAGAGGTCATGGTTTTCCCAATAAATGCACCTTTTTCAGCCATTAGAGTAATACCTTACTTGATCGATCAATAGTCATTTACTCTCGCCATCACCTGCCGTTCCCTCTCATTCTCAAGTGGTTGAGCTACTCGTTGCCATTAATTCCATACTCTTCATCGACAGCTGAGTAGTTGCTCTGTAATTTTTCTCTTCGGACTTCGGATTATGAACGCCTTGCGCAGCGTGTTGTATTTTCCTGAGATTCAGCCAGAGAAATGTTATCCTGCGTGAAGGGTTTTGATGATTGGAAGTAGAAACAGGAGGAAAAAGAAGTGAACTGCCCAAATATATACTCTTACATAGGTATCACACGGAGTATATACGTGCTACACATATACATAGTATACTCTCGTATACGTATACTGTATACACTAGCTCGGTTTAAGTGCCAAAATGCGGGGTTTGACCATAGAAGACAGCTGAGTGTCACGAGTCTCCCAATGCCGCGGCATGACATGGCATACGCCGCAGCATAGCCGTGGCCAGGTGACAAGGAAGAGTCTAGAACATCCCAAGAGGAAGAGGCAGAATCCTCGAGGCTAAGAGAATATTCTAGACTCGTGTGGATACATGTACACTTGTATAGAGTATAGTAGAATACTCTAGAATATGATAGAGTTGTATAGAATATTCTAGAATTAAACCATAGCCGTTAGATCAAATAGATCTCAACCATCCATTGAGGAGGAGGACAAGTATAAATACCCCTCAAGGTGGTTCATTTGTACACATCGAAGTTTCCAAGCATTCAATAAAGCCTCAAAGCTTTCTTCAAATGTTCTTGCCTTTACCACCTTTCCTTCTAGCCAAGCACTTAAGCACACACAACACTAAGGAGTTGTCTAGGCTGACTTAGCTACTGCGAGGGGCAGAAAGGAGCTAAGGCCGCACGTGAGCTTGTTGAGGGAACAAGTCCGTGACAGTTGGTATCAGAGACAGGTTCAGGTTCGGGTTCGTGTTGTGCACATTTGGGAGCATGGCTGGAAACGTTGACACTAGCATGTCCAACTTCACCGAGGAACGTGGGAGGGATGTTAATCCTAACCATGGCAAGAAGAAGCGTGATCAAAGCAAAGCTCGAGGGGAGATTCTTGCTTTGGAGGAAGCTGTCGAAGGGCTGGGCGCTAAGCTCGAGAGGGTCGAGAACGGCGTAAACTTGCTGGAGAACCATATGTTTGAGCAACTTAGCCTTGTGAAGGATGATGTGGGGGACCTCGATGTCCGATTTTTTCAATTGGAGGAAAAGGTAATGGATGCTATCCAATCTTTGCAAGTTAGTCTTGAGGGTATGCGTGAAGAGTTGGCGTTGTGTAAAAAGGTTGCTGCCAGTGGTGGGGCAATGATCAACCTAGCCCATACCCCTAAGGTTGACTACCCGAAGCCTTCTAAGTTCCATGGAGTTCGAGATGCTAAGGAAGTCGAGAACTACTTATGGCAAATGGAGCAATACTTTGACAACCTCAACCTAGAGGATGAGACGGCGAGGATCAAGACGGCCACATCCTACCTAGTGGATACGGCCATGTTATGGTGGCGAAGAAGGCATGCGGACATCGAGCGGGGCGTTGCACGGATTGACACTTGGGACGACTTCAAGAAGGAGTTAAAGAGGCATTTCTATCCGGAGAACGTCGTCTTCGAGGCACGCAAGAAGCTAAGGGAGTTGAAGCAAAGAGGTACGATTCGTGACTATGTGAAAGACTTCACAACCCTTATGCTCCAAATCCCCAACTTGTCCCAAGAAGACCTACTTTTCTATTTCGTGGATGGGTTACAAAGTTGGGCTAAACAAGAGGTGCAACGACGGAATGTTCAAACGGTGGACGAATCCATTGCCGCTGCTGAATCCTTGATGGACTTCCAGCACCATAGCTATGGGGAGGCATCCAAGAGAAAAGACAAGAACCCCGTCAAAGGTGGGGGAGAGAGACATGACAATGTGGAAAGGAGAACCCACGAAAACCATTCTTCAAGAAAGGAGATAAGAGTTTAGGGCGTGAGGAGTACGAGGAAAAGAAGAAGTCCTTTGTACCGAAGGGTGGTTGCTTCGTATGCAAAGGACCGCATACCATGAAGGACTATCCTAAGCTCGGTTCGTTGTCTGCCATAGTGGAGCAACAAGAAGCGGAGGCCCGAGATGAGGAGACAAGCAAGATGGGATGTCTCCAAATCCTTAATGCGCTCAAGGTGAAGCCGATGCCTACGACGACAAGCAAGGGGCTCATGTACGTTGAGGCATACATCAATGGGAAACCAACAAGGGCGTTGGTGGACATGGGCGCGACGCATAACTTTGTGACTGAGGAGGAGGCCAAGAGGGTTGGTATTCAATGGTCCAGAGGCGAGGGGTGGCTTAAAACAGTTAATGCCAAGGCTCAACCCCTGAACGGCGTGGCACGAGGTGTGGATCTACGCCTAGGCACTTGGAAGGGCCAAGTGGATTTTTCGGTGGCACCAATGGATGACTTCAAGGTTGTTCTAGGGATGGACTTCCTAAGATAGGTAACTGCGATTCCTATGCCATCATTTAGCACAGTTTGCATTCTTGAGAAGGGTTCACCGTGCATGATACCGACATTGGAAACTCCCAATGAGTGGCCAAGCGGGGCTAAGACATTGTCGGCTATGCAAGTAGCCAAGGGGGTGAAGAAGGGCGAACCGACATTCTTAGCCGTACTCAAGGTGGATGATGAGACGGAAGGGCCGACGGACATACCACCTCTTATTCAAGTTGTCCTTGAGGAAAACAAGGACGTGATGCCGGCGAAGTTACCCGACAAGCTACCACCTAGGAGGGAGGTGGATCACAAGATCGAGTTGGAACCGGGTGCCAACCCGCCCGCAATGGCACCCTATCGCATGTCCCCAAGTGAGCTCGAGGAGCTACGTCGCCAACTCGATGAGCTGTTAGAGCCCGGGAAAGCCAATGTTGTAGCCGACGCACTTAGTAGGAAGGCGGAGCTCGCAGCCATTAGTCAAGCGGAGGGGGACTTGATCGGGCGCATCAAGGAGGGACTTGAACGTGACCCCATGGCCAAGGAGTTGATGAAGCTAGCCAAGGAGGGCAAAACCCAACGGTTTTGGGAAGAGGACGGCCTTCTATACACGAAGGGGCGTCGTCTTTATGTCCCAAAATGGGAGAGTTTAAGAAGAGATCTCGTCAAGGAGTGCCATGACACGAAGTGGGCTGGTCATCCCGGCCAAAAACACACCCTAGCACTTTTCGAGACAGCATATTTCTGGCCACAGATGAGGGACACTGTGGAGCTTTATGTGAAGACCTGTCTTGTGTGTCAACAAGACAAGGTGGAGAATCGGCAACCCGCGGGACTGCTGGAACCATTGCCCATTCCCGAGCGACCATGGGACTCTATTTCTATGGACTTCATTAGTACCCTACCGAAGTCCGAGGGGTTTGGATCTATCATGGTGGTGATAGATCGATTTTCTAAGTATGAGACGTTCATCCCGTGCATGAAAGATTGCACAGCGGAGGAGGCGACACGGGGGTTCTTCCAGAACGTGGTGAAGTATTGGGGACTTCCAAGGAGCATAGTGAGTGACCGAGACCCCCGCTTCACGGGCCGACTATGGACTGAGTTGTTTAAGTTGCTTGGGACACAACTCAACTTCTCTACAAGCTTTCACCCTCAAATCAATGGGCAAACCGAACGGGTGAACGCCTTGCTAGAGTGTTACCTTCGGCACTTTGTAGGTGCCAACCAACGAGATTGGGCAAGACTCTTGGACATAGCCCAATTCTCATATAACTTGCAGCGGAGTGAGTCTACGGGACGGAGTCCATTTGAGCTTGCCACAGGGCAACAACCACTGACTCCTCACACTTTGGCCACGCCACTCCACGATGGGAAGTGCCCGGGAGCATTTAAGATGGCGAAGTCTTGGGAGGAACAAGCCAATCTAGCTCGTTCGTGTTTGGAGAAAGCACGCAAGCGGATGAAGAAGTGGGCGGACGAGAAGAGGCGGCCAAAGGAGTACACCGTGGGGGACTTAGTCTTTGTGAAGCTCTTACCACAACAATTCAAGGTATTGAGAACCTTACACAAAGGCTTAGTCCGTAGATATGAGGGGCCATTCCCGATTATTGCTAAGGTAGGAAAAGTTTCGTATAAGCTCGACCTACCCAGCACATTGAAGATTCATCCGGTCTTCCACGTAAGTATGCTGAAGCCTTATCATGGGGATGAAGAAGACCCAAGCCGGGGGTTATCAAGCCGAGCACCGCCTGTAGTCACCAGGTCTTACGACAAAGAGATTGAAGACATGCTCGCAACAAAGGAGGTTAGGAAGAGGGGCGTTCCACGCCAAAATCATTACTTGATCAAGTGGAAGGGACTACCCGAGTCGGAAGCAACGTGGGAACCTGAAGAAGACTTGTGGCAGTTCCGGGACAAGCTCGAGGCGCACAAGGCGACGAGGACGTCGCCAAGTTAGGTGGGGGAGAATGTCATGAGTCTCCCAATGCCGCAGCATGATAGGCTGATACGCCGCGGCATGACATGGCATACGCCACGACATAGCCGTGGCCAGGTGACAAGGAAGAGTCTAGAACATCCCAAGAGGAAGAGGCAGAATCCTGGAGGCTAAGAGAATATTCTAGACTCGTGTAGATACATGTACACTTGTATAGAGTATAGTAGAATACTCTAGAATATGATAGAGTTGTATAGAATATTCTAGAACTAAACCATATCCGTTAGATCAAATAGATCTCAACCATCCATTGAGGAGGAGGACAAGTATAAATACCCCTCAAGGTGGTTCATTTGTACACATCGAAGTTTCCAAGCATTCAATAAAGTCTCAAAGCTTTCTTCAAGTGTTCTTGCCTTTACCACCTTTCCTTCTAGCCAAGCACTTAAGCACACACAACACTAAGGAGTTGTCTAGGCTGACTTAGCTACTGCGAGGGGCAGAAAGGAGCTAAGGCCGCACGTGAGCTTGTTGAGGGAACAAGTCCGTGACATGAGGCTAGGGATGGGAATAGGCCAAGCGGCCTATTTAAGCGTAGGACTTGAGCGCACTTGAAAAGGTTTGGTCATGTAGGTTTAAAATCTGATTTGATCTCTTTAATAATCAAACTAAATTTGAACTACTCTAAATAGACAACTATATTCCAACTCTGATACCTTTTAGTTTAACAGACCAGCCCATTTATATGTATGTGTGTGTATATAAGAGAGGGTTCAAATAAAAAAAGGTGCTCCCGTGCAAAGTGTGAACAGTTGGACATTTCGTTGTGACAAAAAGTTTCGATTTATTTAGAAAATTGTGAACACATTTTTTATCAAATTTAGTGCATTTTTTGCTCATTTTGAGACATCAGATGTGGAAATGAATGCACAAGATTAATTCTAACTTTGCATAGGAAAACTTCTTTGTATTTGAACTCTACCCTATACACACACACACACACACATATATATATATACACACACATACACACACACACACACACACATATATATATATATATATATATATATATATATATATATACTTTGTATATACTCCCTCTGATCCTCAATATTTTGCCAAGTTTGACCGGCACGACCGCACTGGAAATACTAAAGTAAAAATTGTGTGGTTAAGATATGTGCGGAGAAGAGAGAAATAACACGAACCACGAATTCGTTGATTAAAAGGGGAAATGGCAAAAAAATTGACATACAAAAAAAGGAAAGGTGGGAAAATTATAAGGGACGGAGGAATTATTTTGTTATATTTATATTACTTGTATTATTTATATTTATATATTTATATTTATATTAGTATACCTAACTATAGCAAATTTGTGCAAAGAAAGTGTTTTTATGTAGTGTGCATTATAAATGAGAATACCATTTTAAATATTAAATATATAAAGTATTAATAGGAAGATAAGAGGTTTTTGTGTCTCGTAATTGGTATTTGAGAAGTTAAGTAAAATATACTACGTATTAAGAATACGTAGTTACGTCTTTGAGAATACCACAATTACAAGATTAGAGGTTTTACTTAACTTTTTAGGGAAGCTAAATTTACAAAAATAGTTACCTCTTTATTTTGATGTTATGCTTATTTTTTAATCAAATTTCACAAATGCATATTTTATGGGACATCCCGAATCATCCCGTTTTTTCTCGAGTTGTCCTTATCCCGTTTTAAAGACTAATCTTGAACCGTATCGGACCTAAAATCGGGTCCGGATCAGGATGAGCCAAATCCGGGACCCCTAGGCAAATGTGACGCATAAAAGTTAGACATGGAAAAGAAGGTTGTTTGACTAAATAGATTATGTTTTTCTGAAGGAAATTATTGGTTAAGTTATAAAATCTACTTTTTTATTTTAATTTTTAGTAATGAAATCTACTTCTTATCTATTTAATAATTTAATAATAATAAGTCATAAAAGGTATGCTCAACATTGTATTTTTTAAGGACACTAGGTTTTATTACTCCGTATAAGACAATAACTATTAAAAAATAAAAAGCTTTTTTCAGGTGTAGGTTTCACAAAGTCTAGTTGATGTTTCAAAGGTTCTTACGACGCTCACGCATCACGCTTTTTCAGTTTTTTTTTTAGAACAACGCAATCCCAAACATTCAACTGAAAACGCAATCCCAAAGACTATAGGTATGTTTGGCACAAATAGCTGAAAAGATATTTTTGTGAGGTTTTTAATAACTGTTAACTTTTAGTGACTGAAAAGATCTTAAAGAGAAAATGTGGTAGCTGTTTGGTAAAAAGCTGACTGTTTGATTTAGTTCGGTTTGGTATACAAGCTGTTAGGACTAATTAATACTAAAAGTCACGAGCTTTTTTCAGATGATACTCCATGTAGCATCTCAAAAAAGATCTTTTAATTTTTGAAAAACTCTTAAAAATTGTCATGCCAAACATATAACTAGAAGTATTCAATTTTGATGAAATAATTAGACTTAATATTAGGGTAAATCTTTCCCCCTTGCCTTTCATTCATACGGAAGTCAGTATATATATATACAGTTTAGGATTGGCTAAACAAAGCCCTTGACCCAACTAAACTAATAAAGTATTTAAAAGAGCTAATTACAATTAATTACAGACCAGGCCCATTAGCATAGCTAATACCCCCCCTCAAGTTGGAGCATGCGGATTAAAAATGCCCAACTTGGAAAGAAGATGATGGAATTACCCATGACCAAGAGCTTTGGTGAAAATGTCGACCAATTGATCATGAGTAGAGACATGTTAAGCAGCGATCAAACCAGCCTGGAGTGCATCACGGACATAATGGCAATCTACCTCAATATGTTTAGTACGTTCATGAAAGACCGGATTTTGTGCAATGTGAAGAGCGGAGCGGCTGTCACAAAATAATGACATAGGCCGAGAATGAATAACACCAAGTGTAAGAAGAAGACCCTTAAGCCATTTCAATTCGGCTGTAACAGCTGCCATGGAGCGATATTCTGCTTCAGTAGAAGAGCGAGAGACAGAGTGTTGTTTCTTAGTCTTCCAAGAGACAGGGGATCCTCCAAGAAAAATTATCCAGCCGGTGAGAGAACGCCTAGTGAGGGGGCAGCTAGCCCAGTCTGAGTCACACCAACCCGTAAGGAGTAGATCAGAAGAAGCATGGAGAAGAATGCCTTGTCCAGGTGATCCTTTGAGATAACGAACAACACGTAGGGCCGCATGCCAGTGCTCCTGACGTGGTGCCTGCATAAACTGAGAAAGAATGTGGACGGCATATGCCAAATCCGATCGAGTAAAAGATAAATAAATGAGACGCCCAACAAGACGACGATAAGACTCAGGACGAGGTAATAACTCTCCTGTGGCCAGAGCTAAAGAGTGATTCTGTTCCATGGGAAAAGAAGAGGGTTTCGCCCCAAGAAGTCCTGCCTCAGAAATAATGTCCAAAATGTACTTGCGCTGACATAGAAGAATACCATCAGCGCTGCGAGCCACCTCAATGCCCAGAAAATACTTAAGAACACCCAAGTCCTTCATGTGAAAGCATGTGTGCAAATAATGTTTAAACTGAGACAAGGCAGAAGAATTATTGCCAGCAATAATCAAATCATCAACATAAATCAAAACATGCAAGCGGACCTCTCCTCGATGATAAGTAAATAGGGAATAATCAAAGTAAGACTGAAGAAAACCATAATTCTTCAAGGACGACGCCAATTTAGCAAACCAACATTTGGGGGCTTGGCGTAGCCCATACAAGGATTTTCTTAGGCGACAGACAAGACCAGGCCGAGAGGGAGAAAACCCAGGCGGAGGTTTCATGTAAACCTCCTCAGCTAAATCCCCATGAAGAAAGGCATTATGAACGTCCATTTGGTGCAGCTCCCAATTCTTAGCTGCAGCCACAACTAAAAAAATACGGATGGTGACCATTTTGGCCACAGGGGCAAAGGTCTCAGTATAATCAATACCCTCCTTCTAGTGATTCCCAAAAACAACCAACCGTGCTTTGAGTCGTTCAATGCTCCCGTCTGAGAGATATTTGACTTTATAAACCCATTTGCAGCCAAGCGCCCGTTTTCTAGTAGGTAATGTAGTCATATCCCAAGTATGATTATTTTCAAGTGCTCGAATCTCACTTTGCATGGCCTCTCGCCAACCAGGGTCGGTCATTACCTCTCGGAAGGAACGTTGTTCATGTCCTGCAAAAATAGCTCCAAGAAAGTGCCGATAACGAGTAGAAAACTTATCACAATTCACATAATGAGCTATAGGATAAGGCGTACCTGAGAAACTAACCAGGGCGGGTGACGACGGAGATGGGCTTATCGTCCGAATATGATGAGTAACAAAATCTTGGAGGAGTACAGACGGACGTTTCGATTGTAAACCTCGACCAAGTGCAGGTTGTGGCATGGACGAAGTCTCGGCCGTAGATGTCACCAGGGAAGAAGTATCATTTATAACATCGGAATCTGGAGGTGCTACTTAGGCAGGAGAAATTTGGTCCGGATCAATAATAATTTGTGGTTGAAAGCCCATGACTACGACACTCTCAGTAGAAGCATCGGACCCCACTCGAAAGGGGAAAATATCCTCGTGAAATTTAACATCACGCGATACAAAAATATCTCTGGTAGAGTAATCATATAATTTCCAACCCTTTTTCCCTGCTGGATAGCCAATAAATACGCATCGCCGGCTACGTGGAGCAAACTTATCACCGCGGGATTTTAGGTTATAAGCATAGCTGAGACACCCAAAAACCCGCAAGTGATGAAAATCCGGTGGCTTCCCGTTAAGAATTTCATACGGAGTTTTGCCACCCAAGAGTCCAAACGGTGTACGATTAATGAGATACACTGCAGTTAATACGCATTCACCCCATAAAAAATAGGAATATTTGCTTGAAACATTAAGGCACGAGCCACATTTAATATGTGGCGGTGCTTACGTTCAACCCTGCCGTTTTGTTGGGGTGTGTCTACACAGGAGGTCTGAAAAAGAATTTCGTGCTATTCAAAATAAGGTAACATACATCTGAATTCTGGATTTCTGTCCCATTATCACTGCGAATGGTTTTTACTGACACCTCATATTGTTTTTCAACCATAGTGATAAATGAAGGGAAATGACGACCCATTTCCTTTTTGTCACGTAATAAATATACCCACACAGCACGTGAGTAATCATCGACCAAAGTCATGAAATAAATAGCATCACAAGTAGACGGGGTTTTGTAAGGAACCCACAAATCACAGTGTATTAATTCCAAAATACGGCTCGCTTTATTGCTACTAAGAGGAAAAGAGTCACGCACTTGCTTTGCCTGTGGACATACCTCACAAGCTTTATTCAACTTTTTCTTAGCAAAACTAATACGAATAGCAGGTAATAATTTAACTACTCTGTCGGAAGGGTGACCTAAACGGCGGTGCCACAACTCAAAATCTGACAGTTCTGATGTGATGACAGCATGTAGAGCAGGTACCCCACGGAAATAATATAGCCCATGTCGCCGTTCACCGGCTCCAATCAAGTTCCTCGAGCGTAGGTCCTGTATAGCACAAAGTGAATTAGTGAAAGTAACAACACAAGAAACTTGATCAATTAACTGTGAAACAGATTTAAGGTGACAGGTCAATCCGGGAACAAATAAAACATGATCAAGAACAAAAAATGAAGAGAGGTGCACACGCCCCTCGAAAATAGCGGCAACCGTTCGTCCATCCGGCAAACCGACCGGACATGGGTGAATACTAGTTCGTTGAATGAGACACGTGAGGTCACCCGTCACGTGGTGCGATGCTCCGGTGTCAATAATCCACTCCAATTTAGATGACTTACCCGGCATTCTATTTTCAGCACTACCGTTAGAGCTAATAAAACTCAACAGCGCCTGGACTTGCTCCCTGCTTAGCTCATTCAGCCCGTTTGTCACGTTACTGGAAGAGGAGGTGTCCACTCCTTGAGGGGCTGCAGCAGAGGACACAACATGTGTCCGAACCCCCCCTCCACGGCTAGTCATCGGTCCTTTTGTGCGATTTCTTTCTTCCCACCAATCGGGATAGCCGTGCAATTTAAAGCACGCATCTATTTCGTGTCCTTTTTGTTTACAATGGGAGCACAACAGTTTCTTTTTGTCTGGCTTATCAGTCCGTCCCATGGCAGTGTGTGCAGATGTAAGGGCAAAAGCATGAATGTCAGCTGCCGGTGCCTTCCCTCGAGCAATTGCACACGAGTTTTCCTCCTGAAGGAAAGCCTGGTGAGCTCTGTTAATGTCCGGCAATGGCGTATGTGATCAGATGAATTCAACAATATTTTTCAAAAATAATAATTCTCATACATTAATAAATAAAATGTAGTCAAAGTAGAATACATAAATAGTGCGTAAATTTCAATGTTGCAACCGTTATCACACAGATGATAGTATATTCCACTTCCAAAAAATAAAAAGGAAAAACGAAAAATACCAAAAGATACGAAATATGGGCACAGACTGTTAATGTTGGGTCATTGGACTTGTTTTTTGAGTAGGAAAAGCAACTACGCGTCACTCTTCGAACCCACATGTGAAGACGTACTTTTAAGCCATAGACTCGGTCTTGCAGGCCGGATCCGAGGTAGTTACTCCAGATCTCTAGTACTATCCTCACAAACTAGCATTAACCTTTATCATTCACTTTGTGCACACTCGTGTGCACCTTATTAAATTTTCCAGGGGGTCACCCATCCCAAGACTACTCCTTTTCAAGCACGCTTAAAGTGGAGTTATGAGGTGATGAGCAACTCCTTTAAAAGGAGATACACCTATGTTGATATGAGTAGTACTATTAATCCGTTTAAATTAAATCTCAAAAATTACAATTTTGTGTCAACTTTTTGTCGTATTATGATGTTTTCACTTTTTCCATTATAAATGAAGCACTTCAAATGCATAAATATTAATTTTAATCTTGTTGCAAAATATTGAGCACAGTGTACATTTTTAAATAACATTCTTTGGTTTTGTTTAAATTTAATTAAATTAAATTCACTATTTTGTAATATTGGAATACTATTTATCTTCTAACAAAATATGTAAATTTAGGACAAAGAATACAAAAAAATTAATGTTTTTTTTACATTGCAACACAAATGTTAACACTTTTACGAAAGAATCATAAATATATAGTAAAGTTTCAAAACGATGTTTTATACTAACAATATTAAATTGTGATATAAAAATAATAAAAGGGGTAATTGGAAATGAGTATATATATTTTTTAATTTCGAATTTAAAATTCAAATTTAATTTTTGTGTTTTTTAAACTTATTTTATTTATTTAATGTCAAAAAGGGAACATTGCTCCTTTATATTAATAGTAGTAGTATTTTTGCGCCTTTTAAAAGTTTAGGAGTATATGTATATACTCCAGGAGTATATTTCATGTACTTTGCGAATTAGAAAACTTTAAACCAATGTATGACAATCAGCAACGGTAAAAAATGGATGTTGTTAGGATGTAATTCAATATTTCAAATTATCAAATACTTTGTAAAATTCTAGAGAATTCTAGAACTATGTGAAGATGTATACAATTCTCTAGAATAGTCTGGAGTTATCTAGAAAAATATAGTACTATTTAGATGTGTGTAGAATGTTGTGGTACAATACTCTAGTCTTTAGAGAAATGTAGGAGTCTAGAAATGTGTGAAAGGTTGTAGAATAGTCTACAACATTCTAAATAAGTGTGAAGTCATCTAGGTTCTTCAAGAAGATCATGGAGGCTTCTGAAGTCTTGAAAAATCTAGAATGTAGAGAACTAGGTGGAAGATTCTAGAATAGTATAAATAGATGTTGTAGCATTTTATTGGAGGCATGAAAAGAAAGACTCTCATAAGTGAGGAAGAGTGAAGGGATATACTCATTCATTTGTAAACTCTTATCTTTACATTTCAATTATACAATATAAAGTCTATTTATTTAATTGAGTCTTTGCATCTCGTGATCATGATAAAGGTCGGGTGTTAGAGAAATAGTTATAAAATAATGCTTGAATTCCGCCTGGAAAAATCCTATACCTCAAATTCTCAACACTCCACCTTTAATAAAATAAATGCCACTATTTTTTTGTATATATTTTAACACTCTATACGTTAGGAACCGAATTACTCCCTCCGCTTCAAGTTGAGTTGCAAAATTGACTTTTTTGAATCAAACTGATTCATTTGATCACTTAATTAGGATACGAATTCTTGATTAAATTTTAATTTATATTTTGCAATGTAGTTTCAATTATTAAATTTTAATTCTTGAGATTTTAATGTAGTTTCTAAATATGTAAACTTTAATTATTAAATTTTCAATTAATTATCAATCTCGAGGATTTTACTTTATTATTGATTGACCAAGAAATGTTGACTTTGCAAAACAATTTGGAACGCAGGTAGTATATAAATAAATTAGGCGTAGAGTTTAATCTCTTTGCATTATTTTTTTCTTTTCTTTCCATTATGAATTTTAATTACAGATTACAAATAGTGTCCATATATGGGTGGCATGGGTCGGAACGGAACGAAAATTAAACTATCCCGGCACCGAGCACAATTTAGGATAACGAGACAGAACGGAATGAGACCAGACATTATTCCACTATTGTCCCTTTTATACCTGACTGAGACATAACAGGATAGTGTGGGACATCCCCAAAAACCTGCAACGAAAAAATACAACACCAACAACACATCAAAGCGATTTGCAAAAACAAAATAGCATAAAAAAACCTCATGAAAAAAACTAACAACACTAAAAATGCAACACATAAATAATTTTACGATAAATGTAACACTAAAAATACTCCTTAGTAGATTCATAGAATTGATGCAAGAAACAAACAACAACAACAATAACTTTAACACACACAATACTATCATTGGAAAAATAAAAAATGTTGAAACAATATTATCAAAAGTGAAACATGTGAGAGTAAAATTGAGTTTCTTTTTAATATATAGAAGATAGTTCATACATAGTACTTCGTAATTTAGACTCTTTTGGGTGTTCTACATGTTAGATAAATAATACCTAATACTCACTTATTGATTGTGGAAGGAATGAATATTACTATTATTTGGATTACTTTTGAATTGATGGTAGACTCACTAACTCACAACAACATACAATTTTGAATTTGTGACAACGTGACGGAACAAGACATGCATATTTTACTGATCCGGTTCCGTTTTTTGGAACGGATCAGGACCGAAACTAGACAATAATAGTTTGTTCCGAATTTAATGGGACAATTTCGGAATAGAACCGAAACGTTCTGGAACGAAGTAACGTGACTTGGTCTTTTTCCCAGCCATAGTCCATACGGAGCACTATTAGGACAATATATATGCATCGACAACATCACACAATAGGCACAGATTAATAACCTAATATTAAATTAGGAATAGTTGTATATTAGGCAACTCTTTAATATTATAAATATATCTTCCAGAGTTTCTAATGGAGCATTCTTTCTTATTATGAAAAGTCTCATTTTTCTCTTTCCAAACTTCCGCATCCCAGGTTGCCACCATGTAGCAGATCTTCTCCTCCATGGTCAATGGCGGAGCCAGAAAAATGGCTCACGGGGGTCGAAAATCAACTATGTACAAAATGAAAATGGTAGATCGGTTTTAGACAATATCTGAGTTGAATCTTTCATTTGTAGTTTAGATGAATAGCACTTGCAGCAATAAGATAAACTGTCTTTGTTCTGTTTCTGAATCATGTCACGTAAGTAATGAGTTAATTATACGTTATTTTTAAAATTTGGGAAAATAATCAATATTACGTACTACGTATCAAATTTTCCCGATTTTACGTTTAGATAGTGCTGATTTTCCAGAAGTCCTAATTTTTTACTTGTAATTTGTTACGGGGGCCGTAATGTATCAAATCGAAGATATTTCAAAGCTCTATACTCTCAAACTTTCAGCGGGGTCTGTTGACCACCCTGACCCTTCCTTGGCTCCACCCCTGTCCATGGTGTCGCTGACCTCAGCAACAATCACGCCGGAAACTGCCACGACTGACGTCCAAATTAGTGCGGCCGAGATCTCTTCTTCCTCGATTGTGACTTCCGTTCCATTGCGAGTTTCTGCATACATAGTACTACATTACTACACCCCCTGTCTTTTGATTATTTTTGAAAATAATTCTAATGAGTATATAGAGAGTAATATAAACGATTAAATTTTCATTCAGATCAAAAGTGCTAATTATTTTTCAAATAGAAATAAAATCTGACTAGGTCGTCCGGAAGAGTAGCTCTTTGAATATTTGTAGTGAAATTACCAGCTCCATTGTTGAAAGGTGGAATGGACATAGTTCCTCCGTTCTTTGTTAGTTGCAACATTTCCCCTTTCACGTTTGACAATGCACAATTTTTACCGTCATTATATTTAATTCTCTATTATTATAAAACTTTTAAAATATCAGATTATGAAACTTTGAAATCAGATGAATTCAATAATATTTTTCAAAAATAATAATTCTCATACATTAATAAATAAAATGTAGTCAAAGTAGAATACATAAATAATGTGTAAATTTCAATGTTGCAAACGTTATCACACAGATGATAGTATATTCCACTTCCAAATAATAAAAAGGAAAAACGAAAAATACCAAAAGATACGAAATATGGGCCCAGACCGTTAATGTTGGGTCATTGGACTTGTTTTTTGAGTAGGGAAAGCAACTACGCGTCACTCTTCGAACCCACATGTGAAGACGTACTTTTAAGCCATAGACTCGGTCTTCACGTTTGAATACGAAATGCCAAAGCAAACGGATATGGTTCTTAAGAAGATGCCGACAATATCATAAAAGGGATAAAAGCGTAGCCTACACTAGTACGTAAAGTATTTGTAGTTGTGATTGAAATTAGTTACTACTAAAACTGGAATATGATCGAATTCTTTCTTGTGTTAATACTTTTGTAAAAACCAAAATATATTTGGTTGAGATGTATCATGATCTAAATCATAGAGATTAAAACAAATTCTAAAAACTTCAGAGAAATGTAAAGTTTTCTAGTCATCATTCTTCGAAAAATCGCATAGAAGGAGTAGTAAGAATGTAGTATTCATTAGAAAAATCTCTAGAAAATGAATCTTTTAGAAGCCAATCTTCACCATGCGATCCAATTATTCTGGAGGATGTTTTCTTTTGAACTGTTTTCAGTCCCAGATCAGAACAAATCAGACTTAAACAAACTAGACTAAACCAGACCAGACTTAAACAAACCAGACCAGACTTGAACAGTTATAAAATACACAGACCAGTTCAGACTAGACCAGATCAGGCCAGACTTCAACAGACCAGACAAAACCAGACCTTACCAACAAATTTTAGTTCAAAAGAAAACATAATGAGCACTCATTGTAGAATCGAGGATGTTGTTGTCTCAAATCGGATATCTCTAAAACAATTAAACATTATATTCAAATATTGGACTACTACTTCTATAGAACCCCAAATCTTAACGGAGGGAGAATGGAAGCTTTCACTATAAATAAATAATGAGAAAACTCACTTCCTAGACGGGAGAAAAATTGTAACATGCATTGAAAGTTAGAAATTCAAACTGATGGGGAGATAAATGACATAATTTAGGATGTCTCTTCATCTTTACTTGGCCTTCAAGTTGCGCATCAGGAGGATGGTTATGAAGGTCAAATAGAACTTTTATGCGCCAATCATCATCTTTTTCTAATTTCACACCTTGCAACAAAAATAGACAACCTTTTTTTGTTCATGTCCTCTTGCAGCACAATGCTTCTGTTCTTACTACTTTCTTAGGATGCATATAAGTTCCACCATGCTCACAATCAAGACGCAATCTGACCTTTCTTACATCATTTTTAGCTGAAGAAGAGCTAATAACAATAACAAAACCAAGTTTTTTCCGGTTCTCTAGCCCATGTAAGCAATTCATCTTTAGTGTTAAACACTTGTCATATAAATTCCTTCAGTTATCTTTATGTATGTATATTTTTTAATTCCCTTGGTTACACAAAACAGAACCTGTACTTACTTTATCAGTATGAAATGCTCCAAATCATTTGTTTGATTAATCCAGCTTATCTTCACAACTAATATTCTGAATAGCATGAAGAACTCGTTAGAGTGATTATGAAATTAACATGAGTTGTCAGTCATTAAAATGTGTTACCTGAGATTCATCGATTTTTTGTTTATCATCATCCTCTACTTGTCCATGGCAAAACACGTGCTCCATGTCCTCCATTTTTATTTTTGGAGAGGAACTCGGAACACAATAAAAACTATAGCAACTTCATTTAGTACAATATTATTGAACATGATACAAACTATAACAAGTAATTCGACACAATATTTTTAGTAATCCTCCTCCTCCGCTTCACTGAATTTAAATAGGTACGTTTAACCAGAACCATTAAAAAACCAGCATCTTGCTGCAATATAAGACATTTATCAAAGTAAAAAGGATTTTGTAAGAACTCAACATGTCTGTTTACCCCGTTATCTAAGCCTGTAATATTTTAAAAAAATTGTGTGTACTGATACTTGAACTAATCAATACATCTGGTTATATATAAAGCGTGTAAGAGCGTTAACTTGGACATTTTGCCGTTGCTACAGCCCTTACGGAATCTCCAACGCAGCACAAAACTCAACTAACAGAATTTTTCCGTTTTCTTCCCTCTCTTTAGGCTAACCGAACTTCAAATTATCCGGTGAATGATCCAGCGGATGAAGCCACCTACGTCGGTTTGAGTGACGCACCAAAAAATATCTCTGACACACCCTATATTTGTACTAGGGATGGACTAAACTGGGCCGGCCCGACCCGGAACCGGCCCGTTACTGTTTTGGCCCGGACCGGACCGGGTCCGGTTGGCTGGTTCCGGGCTTTTAGCCCGTTTGGGCAGGTCGGGCGGGTCGGGCTCGGGCCCAACTTTTGGTGAACCGGCCCGGGCGGTTCGGACCGGGCCAGGTTCATTTTTTTTCTTCAATTTTTTGCTTTTCTAGGTTAGGGTTGGGTGTTTTGGGGTTTTTGGGGGGTGGGGTGAAGGGGGGGGGGGGTCGGGTGTTAATTAGAAACCCAAAAAAAATTGAACTTGACCCGAGCCTGGCCCGGACCCGGTATCAACCTGGGCCGGTTCTGGGCCCAACATTTTGCAAAAAAAGTACGCCCGGGCCCGGCCCGGAAGCGGAACCGGACCGGCCTGGGTCCATCCCTAATTTGTACTGTTTGATTGCTTTGCACCTGACTCCTACAAGATGCCTACACTCATTTCGTTCCTTCTTTGCTCGCTCGCTTTGTCTCTTTTTTGTGCTTGGCTGACTCTTCAACTGTTTCTCTGCAAGTGTGAGTATTTTTTGTGTTTGTTTTGTTGGTGTTTTATCGTGTATTCCTTCTTTCTTTGACTCTCTGATCACCTCTGTCTGTTTGTTGGTTTTTTGGAGTTGGGGTGATGGTAGTTCAATATGTTTTCTTTCAACCCTTTTTCAGTTGCAAAAGACTTTAAGGCAGTTTTTAATTTCTATTGTGGTTGGGTGCCTTACCTTTGGGTACTTCGGTTTTGATTTCTTGAAGCCTGTGTTGGCTTTCCTTGTTTAGCTATTTCAATGCTGCTGGGATGGTATCATGTTGTGTTCCAGTCTTTTGCATTGTATGTGTTTGTTTATGTGTTAAGAAGGGATGGTATCATGTTGTTCATTTTTTTTGTATTGTATGTATTTGTTTTGTTGCAGCAAATTTGTTGATGTTTGTGTAGGGGTGGGTTGAGGGTGGTTAAACGACATGATGCTAGTGTGGGTTTCTCCTCCTAGGGTGGTGTTGTGTTATCGATGGTGTGTTGTTTCATATTTTATTTTGAACTGTTTGGTTTGGAAGTTTGTGTTTTTCTCTGTTTGGTGTTAGGTAATCCTGCTGCTCTTCTTTGATTCGCTGAAATTGTAAGTCATTTATGCTTCTCTGCATAATTTTTGATAGCCTGTGTGTTTGGAAATTGTAAGTTTGCTATTTTTGTGTTGTTTTGTGTGGGGCATTCATTAGATTTGAGAGCACACGTAGTTGTGCTTTTGTTGTATATTGAATACCTCATGCATTTCTTTTAGCACAAAGTTATCCGCTCCTAAGTCTCATAATGATTTCGGGTTGTGGTTCTCTGTTGGCTATGTTTTTAGCTATTGTGCAGTCACACTGGTTGATGGTGTGCGTGGTTGTGCTTGTCATGCTTGTGACCAACTTTAAGTGTCACTTACTGAGGCGTCCTTTAGTTTGTGTTTAGCTTTAAGCTGCAGTGTCCATCTTTGAGGATAGAAGTGACTTCAAGTCTTATATTGACCGTTGCTTTAATGGTGGGTGTTTGCGTATTTGATTAACGCAGTCCGGTTAGTGAAACCTAATTTTCGTAGTGGAGCCGTTAAAACAGAAAGTTGATTTGCTTTTGTTTTAATATATAATATATTACACATGTATAGTTTTCCTGGGCCTAGGATTTTATGCATTGGAAACTAATTCTGGACCTCAATGTCTAGTAATTCCACATCGTGTGATGTGGATTAGAAAGCTTATTACTTATTTGACAATTGACATATTTTACTTGGACTAAACATGAGTGCATTGAGGATGATCTTATGCACTAACAACTAGTGACTATCATTATACATTCTCTCTTATAAATTAAAGGGAAAAGAGGCAAATAAGCCCTCGAACTAACCGAAAAAGTGCAAATCATCCCTTTTATAGGATGCTCTGTCCGACCGTCGCCATTTGGAGAGGTTCTCGGTGGAATTTTTTGATTAAATTTTTTGAACACCTTTTTCAACTGGGAAGTTTAGTCTTCTCGGTTGAATTTTTAGCTGAAATTTGGTATGGGTAAACTAGAATTAATTAAGAAGATTCTCAAAAAAAATTATAAAAAAAATCCACCGGGAACCTCCCATAATGGCGACGGCCAGACAGAGCCTCCTATAAAAGGGGTGATTTACATTTTTTCGATTAGTTCGAAGGCTTATTTGCACGTTTTCCCTAAAATTAAACTTTACATCCGCATATAGTTAAATACTCTTACTATGTCAGTGATGTTCTTCCTTCGTTACTTAAATACCTTTCCTATGTTACCCTTAATTTCCAAATGTGTACGTACGGTGCAATTTTTATTTTTATTTTTATTTTTTTTTGCGAGGAAATAGTTTATATTAGATTCAAAATAACGAGTACAATATTCAAGATCCAAACCTTACCTTTCCCACTTGACCAACTAACCCAAAAGCCCATCGACTTCTCACGTCATGTCCAGACATAGAATTGTCCACCCTATATAGAGCGGGACTAATCGCTGAAATGGTAAGAGCAAAGAAGTTATTAGCGGCTGAGTCAGTAAAAAACCTAATCATAAATAGCCTACCCACCAAACCAGTACCCTTATTGTAAGCAAAAATAAAAAAACAACAATAGACTGAGTCTTGAAAAAAAAAACAAGTAATAACAAAAGTAAAAACAAAAAACAAAAGTGATGGAGTTTGAGTGCTTCCATCCCTGCAGCTTCCTCCGTCGCATTTTTTAATTGTCTATAAGGCGGGTATTGTAACCCACCTCCTCCCCGTTTTTTGATGAGTTCACCTCCACTTCCATGTTATTTAGCCTTGCCTCTGGTTCTCCATGATCCACTCGCCTCCACTTCTGCTCTAGTTTGTCTCCCATGTGAGCACTTTCTTTCCCTTGTTGCAGTCCTCCCTGCACACCCAAGTTTTCCATTCCTGTTCCTCCCTCTTCTTCTTTTCCATTTCCTTTACCAGCTGGGACCAACCATTTATTCCCCCTCGCTGCTACATTTCCTTTAGTCGCTCTCAGCTCAGGTCCAAACAGTAAATCTCCATTTTTGCCTTTGCCATCTGGATAGCGCGGGTAAAATCTTTCTGCGTGTCCAATAATCCCGTAGGCAAAATAAAAGCTAGGCAATTTTTCGTACCTAAATTTCACACAAAAGTTTTCCCCTTCATATGATTGGAGAAACATCTTCCTTTTCAAGGGTTTATTCAAGTCAATATTAACCATCATCCTCATATAAGGGTTCCATGTACCAGAGAGATTTTGTTCAACCCTAACAAAGTTCCCCAAAAAAATCCCAATTTTTATGGCATTTTTTACAGAAAAAACCCCATTGGCACATCATGAACCTGTATCCAGAAATCAACCTTGTTCAAAGGTACTTGCAAAGGCAAGTCTTTTGGCTTTAACTTAGCAAGAACAATGAGGTTTTGGTCAAAAGTTCATGGTCCATCCTCCAAAACACGTGCCAAATCGCTTTTACTATAAAATTGTAACAAATATCTGCGTGCTCCTATTTAGGTAATAGTGACACCTCTAACAAGTTTCCACACATTAGCCATAGTATCGCGAAAGAATGAGAAACGTACCGATTTTTCAGAGGTAATTGTCCCTATCAAAGTTAACCCTACCTTCTCGCTCCCTGATTTCCTTAGCCTCCACAAAAAGAAACTCATCTTCTCTCTCCATCTCCATATTACCATATGCATTGACTAGGCGGTCTATTTCCTCAAATTCATTCGTGTCCGTCATCTTCGAACTGCCTTCTTTATCGTTCCACCAGCGAAATTCCTCTGCCTTCGAACCGGCCTATGCTTTGGTCTTCTGCTCCCCTAGCGATTGAAAACGTCGAGCAAGTCTTCTTTGCCGACCCCAAAATATTTGAGCACTTGGAAATTGATAGTTAACACTTGGAAATTGAAATATTAATTCAAATGCTTCCCACAAGTAATGGTAATATAATGTCTTTAAATTTAGTAAGTTGGAAGTATTAATTCTTACATAATAATATTTGGCTTTGACCATTTACAAATTTCAGAAACTACATTACAGTTTTATATAGTCACAAAAAAAATCAAATTTGACAAATATTGGATATAAAAAGTACGGATTAAAAATTTAACAAGATTTTACATTGATCGGAGAATATTGGACGTGCACTATGTATAAGATAATGAAGGTAGTATTATATAGTTCAATACAAAAAATTAAAGTAAAATGTTGACTAAAAAATGTTATTGCTTGAAGAATTGAAATATAGACTAATTATCAATCAATGACCTAAAAGATGAAAATTATCGATATAAAGCTCGAATGATTGGAAATCATCAATCCAAGACATGAATATGCTCCCTCCGTTCCGTCCTGACTTAAACTTCTCACTGAAAAATGACATGGTTACTTAGCCAATAGTTAAAGAGGGTTTTTCTTCCTTTTTCCCGGGAACCACCTTTCCAGGTGTGGTAAATGACGGGGATTAGGGGGACATTTACTGAAGAGTTTTTCCCTAAAATATTAGTAATAAAATGTCTTGGACGAAAATGTGACTTAGTAACTTTTAGTGAATATAATTGTGTTCAATGTTTAAATATAGTTACAGTGACTAAAAATTATCAAGCTACCAGAAATAATATTAGTGCACTTTTTCATAATTCAAAGAGGCAATTCAAGTATGTTTTCAAAAAAAAATGTTGATGAGTATATAACACAATTGGTGTTTTATTTTAAATTTTTGATTATTAATATGTCACTTAAGACTACTAATTACTTATAAAATGGAAAAGGGAAGTTTTAGCTGGGATATCAAAAGAAGCAAGTGAGAAGCTTATGCAAGAACAAAAGGAGTATTAGATTGTGATTTCTTTAATTTTTATTTATTTTATTGCTAATTCTTTATGATAGTTTATTCGCAAAAAATTATTTTTTAATAAAAATAAACAATATTTGAAACATATATAACATTTTTAATTCGAGAATTGCTATTTAAGAATTGGGCATTAGCCTTCGCGCATTGCGTGTATTTTTTCTATTTCTTTATCTCGTTAGGCAAAACATCAAAATCAGTGGCGTAAACGCCGATGAACATTTGACATGTTTTATTAGAGTGAAAGAAAAAGTACAAAAAGGGGACTAGGCCAATACCTCTTCAGAAAGGGCATCACCTTTCAGAAATACAAACCAAAGCCAATAAATAAACAAAGAAAACAAAAATTAAAAAGGACTAAATAATGCATCTAAATGACGGAATATTCAAAAAAATCAAGGTAATAAACACTTTTAACAATGGAAGGAAGAGAAGCAATTGTGGAAAATAAACTAAATTGTGAGGTTAGTTCTTGTCATATTTGTGAAGTTGTTTACGGAGTATATTATTTGCATTCTAATAAAGTATTTAAAATTATTTACGCTTTAAGAACTGCCATTCTATTATGTTAGGGCCATGATGTTTTATCTGGACTATTTTTAGTTATAAACCAGATTAAACTATAATAAACCAGATCAGATCAAATCAGACTTAAGCAAATTAGTCAAATCAAACTGGACCAGATTTTCACAGTTATAAAATACGCAAAGATCAAACATTACCAGATTAGATCGGACTAGACTAGACCAGATCAAACTTAAACAACCCAAACATTTACCAAACCGTACCAGACTATACTAGATAAGATCAGACTTAAACATACAAGACTAGACCATATCCTTAATTTTTAGTCTAACATTATTAGCAGCCAACAAAACCATAATCGAGCAATAAATTTGAAAACTTCACTAACAAAAATGGAAGAAAACATAAAATTAAAGAAAGAGGGTGAGAAAATGGTTCTTCTTGTTTGCAATGTTGGTTTTTTCTGTGTACGGCCACGAGTTCTCATTTACAACTTAATATGACATGTTTTGGCATGTTCTATACTCCCTTGATAAGCAATTAGAAAATGATTAGCAATTTCAGAAAATCATTTGACTGCATTCTTGATTGAATTTTTAGCTGAAATTTGGTATGGGTAAACTAGACTTAATGAAGATGATGCTCAAAAAATTTCATCAAAAAATTGCATCAGAAATCGCCCCAAATGGCGACAGTCTGACAAAGCATCCTGTAAAAGGGCATATTTGCATTTTTAAAAAAAGTTCGAGAGCTTATTTGATAGTTCTCTCAAACGGAAAATTACAATTTTAGTTGCTCAATAAAAAACCAATATTGAGATTTAATTTTATGTTTTAAAGTGGATAAATGTAACTCTTCAGTTGTCTGAATGGTTCGATGAAAATGTAATTCTCACTCACATTGTACATTGCATGTTAAAAAACCAGTTTTACACAATTTTGACAATTGAAAGGTGACATATACAACAATGAAAATAGAGGGATTACATTCAATATTGGTACTATTTGAGGAACTAAAATAACGATTTTTCCTTCATCAAATACTCCATAAATCCTATTGTGATTATGGAAAAGGGTAGAATAGGAAGATGGAACATAGTGCATTCACTCCTATTTTGAGAATAAAAGAAGTATAATCCTATTTTTACATTTAGGAATAAATTTACTTCTATGTAACTAATGTAAGGCTAATAGCCACAGATAAAATTGTGAACATATACTCCCTTCGTCCCGCAAAATAGTTCTTGGTTTCTTTTTTGGGCCGTCCAAAAAATAGTTCTGAATCCCTTTTTGGAAAATTTTGTGTGGCTCATATTCACTTACCATTTTCTTGCTCAATCATAACCATACATTTTCACTTTATTCTCACTTTCTTAATTTCCGATTCGAGTTAATGCGGGAACTATTTTACGCGACAGAGAGAGTATTCTTTTTCACAAACATTCATTTAAACATTTGTACCAAAAGTAAAATCATTTTCCAAGCGTGCCATATCATCTGTCTCAAACTTTTTTTAAAGTTATTATTAAAACCAACTAAGTTGCCGCCATATACCCACATTTAAGAACTTACAATATTAATCGGCCATTTTAAAGTGGTTTTGAACTGTTCTTAAGAGTGTAAAAGAGAAACTCACTTTAAAAGACCAAACAACGGATCAAAATTATGTGCTTTATGTCTTAAACATGCGGCTGCCAATTGAAGGTCTTATGCACGTATATCCAAGGACGGGGCCAAGAAGCTCCTGAAAAAAAGAAGTTTGAGAGAGTCTCTCTCTAGCTGACCCGGCTACTCTTCTTCCTCAGGTCGGCACCACCACTTGCGGCGGAGGCCGCCGCCGGGGCCCTCCTGGCTCCGGCGGGCTCTCTGATTTCCTTTGTTTGGTTTTTGCTCTGTTCTTTCACCACTTTCGGTGGTCTGGATGAAAGGGGAACTGTGAGTTTCGTTTTGTGAGTTTGGCCGGAATAAATGGAGGATGCAGAGCTGGTTGTTGGGGGGTTTTCTTCTGGCTTTGATTCTGAATGTGCTGAGCTGGGTCCGACGGTTTCTCTACTGCTGGTTTGTGCTTTGGAGGACGACCTTTGAGGCCTTGGTCTGTCGCAACCGGAGTGAAAACTTTCCGGCGTCTGCAGCTTGGTCTTTCGACATGACGCCGGTACGGTTGCGGGCCTTTGGTATTCTGAGGAAGTGGGGGGGCTTGCCAAGACGAATCGGGGCTCGGACAGTTTATTCAAGGTTGTTTCCGTTTCCTTGCTGCTTGGAACGAACTCTTCTCGAAGGTCACCCTCTAAAAACTTGAATTCGTTCTTGTTGTCAACCACTTTAGCTATGTTTGGGATCAATTGGTGGTATGGATTTCTTTCCTCAACTTTGTTTCTGTGTCTGATATTTCTCTGGCCATGTGGTGTTTTCGTTTTGAGAGTTCTTACTTTGACCGGAGGACCACTTCGTTGCTCTGAGCCGGAGGGTGTGCCCCTGGATGTACCTGAGCCTCCCTATTTCTACCGGACTGATTACCACTGCGCTGCCTCCGGAGAGGGTAGGGAGTGACGATTGTGGGAAGGAATGGAGAAGAGGGGGGCAACGGAACGTGTAAGGGAGCTTCTTCTCCCTGGCGAGGGGTAGGATGTTGGTCTGAGGTTTTGTTTGACTGGTTGGTTTTGGTGTTTGTTTGGCCGGAGAAGATGACTAGGGGGGTCCGTACTCCTGGGATTTGATCCGCCGTTTGCTACTTCAGATTCCGGCTACTGTCCATACCACCTCTGAAACTGTCTGCCGTTGTCGTTGGAGGTTGCCGGGGTCCAGCGAGGGTGGGGGTGGAGGGGGAGCTCGGTTGGGCTTTCTTCGTTTTCCGGCTGGCTACTTTTCTCCTCCGTCGTTGCCGTCGGGTTTGATGCCGGAGCCTGGCGGGGGTGGGGGAGGTGGTTACTGTTACGTGCGAACGTAACTTTCTGACGTTCTGGGCTACAGGGGACTGGCCGGAGCTTCGCCGGAGTACAACCCGACCAGTCAACGGCGACATGCCTGTGATTGGACAGTTGTCTCTGTCCTGTCACGTCTTCTGGCCGTTTGAATTTTTGCCGTTGATTTGCGCGCCTTCCTTGCGGCGCTGAGGGAAAGAGACGGAATGCTGGGCTTACCCTAGCGCTGATGGGCTGCTTGAACCTGGGCTGCCGGCTTTGGGTCAGCTGCACGCTGGGAACACGGACTGGACGCTGGGATTGTTTTGTTGGACTTCTTGCCTAGCTACACGGATGGATGCTCAAAGGATTGATCGGGCTTTATGTGGCCCATTCTCCTGAAAGATTCAACTTTTGCTTTTGTGTTGGACTTTTGTGATTTTATTTTGGGCTTCCTTTGCTGATGGCTTTTGTTACTAAGCCGGGGACCTGTCCCGTGCTAGTATTTGGACTTTTTTTTGCTGTATCTACTCCTCCCCTGCCCCTGCCGCGAGGTAGGGGTGGGGGTGAACGGTAGATGCTACTGTAGGTTAGTTTTCTAGCTTAGGTATTATCTTTTTTGACACTTGTATATTCTTCAAACCCTTTTTCCTTGGGTGTCTTTATTAATATACTTACATTTCACCCAAAAAAAAAGGACGGGGCCAAAAAGGAACACAAAGAACAAAGAAAAAGTTCTCTAAATAAGACTAAAACAAAAATAAAAATCTATTTGAGGAGTAAAACATATTTTGTCATATTTTTAATCATATATATGTAATTATTTCATGTGGAATGATCCTGTCAGATGTACCTTATGGGATCCACTGCACGGATGCATACGTTTGTGGTGCTTCCGGGAGGATTTTTTTGATGAAATTTTGTGACAATGTTCTTCATGATATGTAGATTATTCACATCAAATTTTGGTTTAAAACTCAATCGGCAAGTCGATTAAATAAATTATTGAGAAACATTGCGCCAAAAAATAAAAAAAACGCATTATTTTTTCATAATTTATTTAATGGACTTCCCGATTGAAATATAAGATGAAATTCGGTGGATGTAATCTACACTTTAAGAAATACATGTCCACAAAATTTCATCAAAAAATTCTACCCGGAAGCATCTCAAATACAAGCTTCTATCCGATAATCTAACCCAATCTTTTCTTTCTTATTTCATACTACGTATGTAATACTAATACTACTAAAAAATAAAAAGTAATCTAACCCCCTAGCCATAAACACACCTCCGTCCCTGCGTACATCTAAGTCAACCTAAAAACACACCAAATACGTACACAGGCACGTGAAATTACACACATACCAAAAAAGATGACACATATATGAATGACCGGCCCACAAATATTTGGGTTTTGCTTCGTTACACGCCGGGTTACACGTTCAAGTGTAATTGTCCATATTCATAAATAATTACATTTATGTTTTAGTAAAGAGAAATGTTTGTGAGTCCAAAAAATGAATTGAATAATGTGCAAAGCAGTTTGTGCACAAGCAAAACTTCAAATATTTTCTTGTCATTTGGACAACTTTTTGACCATTAGTCGCATTACTCCTTTGGTGTTGGGATTAACCAAAGTAAATGAGCACACGTCCCCAGCTTTGATACTATTGGCGCGCCGAAATGACTCCCATCCACCGATCATATGGACCCTATTATCTAATCTTGAAATCTCCACTCTCACACTCTTCTCATATTGGGGAGAAGGGCCAAAATGGACACTAAGGTTTTTAATGAAGCTCAGATATGACATTAAGGTTTTAAGTGGACCAATTAGACATAAGTATAACCTTTTACCTTAATTTCTACCCACCCACTAACTCCCCTGTCAAACGACCGTTACCTGCGCCTTATACACCCCCTTTTCCCTGCGCTTTAACATCGGATGAGCCTGCCCCTGCGCTACAACCCTAATAAATACAACCCACCCCATAAATGCATTGAACAACCCTAATGCATTTTGACCTACCTATTAAAGGGAGTTGATTCAGTCCATTTAGGAAGGAGGAAAAGAATAACAATGGGGGAGTGTTCGTCAGCATCAAGGCTGTTAGAGAAGAAGAAATCCAACTCTGTAGAATCAGTGAAGTTTCGTGGGAGTATGAAGCGACAAATTTATGGATGGACGAGCACTGTAAATGTAGAAACGCAAATGGAAGCCCTGTAAAAGCATCACTTTGGACATCTTGGACTAACAACAATCCCGGAAGAAGGTTCTATGGTTGTCCCTATTATGAAGTAAGCTTCAAGTTAAAATTTTGATTTTGGTTTGATTTTCAGCATTTGATTATATACATTGTGTACATTCTGGTGGTGTATGTAGAATAATGGTTGCAAGTTCTTTGAATGACATGATGATCCTTTAACAGATAGGGTGAAAGATGTTATCACTGACTTAAAAAGGGAGAATAGAAGGCTACATACTACAATTAGGGGGCTGGAGGAGGTCATCCGTGCAGGGGGACTTTTGATGAAGCACCAACACTGGCATGTGTAGATACCTGCAATGAAAACATGGAGAGTGAAGTTGAATGTGTACATCAGTTAAAGGTGGAGAGGGGAGCATATGTGAATAGGAATTCTGGTTTGCAGTGTTCTTTTGTGCCCTTGGTGTTGTATTATGTAGGATGTTTTGGTAGTTTACTCAGTTTGAACTTTACTCAAGATGTACTTGGTAATACCAATCTTTGTAATACCAATCTTTGTAATACCAGATGACATTGGTATGAAGAAGATGTACTTCACTCAGTTTGAACTGATAAACTTGAACATATTTTCTATGAATCTAAAACAGAAAACTGTTAATAAGTGATGATCATTAAATAGGAATAAGGAAATCAGAATACATAACATAGTTTCACATTCCAAAAAGGGAGAAGGACTGATCAAAATTTTTGGCTCTTCTCCCTTCCAAAAAAGCATGACTTGGTCATGTTGACACAAGTACAATAGTTGACTACAACTCCTAACTTAATGATGCCACCTACTACTATAGCAAAAAAACAGGCCAGCATTTATAACATCCAAAACCTGATTAATTACAAAACATCTTCTTCTTTGCATCTTCTTTAATAACTATCATGTAGTATGGAAACCGGGTGACAGCATTTATGAACCCTTCTTCTTCTGTAACTTGTTTAACAAATGGCGTGTGGTGACAGCTTTCTTCCCATTCCATTGCAAACCGGGTGGCTAAAAGGGCAAATTGGTGGGATTTATAACTTTGACTCCATCACCCTTGAAAGAAATGGTCCTATATGCTGGGACATCAACATGCTTATCAACTTTGCCTCCAGCTCGAATTTCCCTCTCATTTGGAATAGCAAATCTCACACTAACATCCGGTTCATGTTCCAATGCAGGCTGCATCTGACAGACTACTTGGTCACTACTCATCCCAGGCTGAATTCATTATTGATGAAATGAATATCAACGTACATAAACCAAAATGACAACAACAACCAATACTCTTTAAGAGGATATTAAACTATGACAACAACCAAAATGACAACAAAAACCAAAATGACAACAACAACCAATACTCACATTTACAGTCTTTGCACCAGTGCTCACATCAACATAGCATCCAAAACCTGTGACTGGTTGGTTAGCTTTTGAGCTGCCTGTTCTTCTACATGGAAGTTTAGACTTAGAAGCACTTCTCCTATCAATATTTTCCATTTCACTTGCAGGTGGGTTCATTTCTGCCATCCTGGTAATTAGAGAGAAAGCCACACTTGCTGGCCTCTTCACACTTGCAGGTGTACCAAGATCTGTTTGTTTATTAGGACATTTAGATCTCTTATGTCCCTCCAAATGACAGATGCCACGGGTTTGAACTTGTCCTTTTCTTGAAGCTCTGTGAGATGAAGTACTATCACCTGCCACAACTTTAGAACCACTTGTAGGTGCTTTGCCCTCATTTGGAGCTCTTACTCTGTTCTTCTTTGGTCTGCCAGGTAAGTTGGGAACTGGGGGGAGGTAGAATTGGTTCATAGTTATCCACTTTCATGAAAGCCTTTCCAGGAACCGGTTGCATTGGGTACTGATAAGCTGTCATGTATGTCTCCTTATGGTACCACCTAGATATGTATGACATGGCATCTATCTTTGTATGGTATAAAGCACATAAGGCATGTAAGCAAGGAATGTCAGTCAATTCCCATGCTCTGCAAGTACACCTCATTTGGTCTAACATAACATTGTGTTTATCACTCCCTTCTCCAATTTCAAACCCAACATCTCCATTGAAGATTATATTGCACCCTTTAGCAGCCTCTTTATTGCCTTGGTAATACTCCATGCATGAGGGCGACCACTGATTTATCCACTTTTCATGACTCCCCTTAAAATCACAAAGCCTTTTCATAGCCTTCAAACAAATATCTTCAAGCATGCTGACAATGGGTTTGGCCCTAGCTTCTCTAATCCAAGCATTAAATGACTCAGTTATGTTGTTATCTACCATCCGACATTTGCTGTGACTACTAAAGTATGCCCTACACCAAGTCTGAATTGGGTATTTCAAAACATCAGATGCAGCTTCAGCACTTAATTTTCCTAGCCTTTTCAAGTTCATCTGCAGCTCCTCTTCATATGTGCTCCATGCACAAATCCAAAACCTTTTGCAGAACTGGTCACCTCTCCACTTCTTTGACCAATTAGCATAAACATGGTGAGCACAAAACCTATGTTCTGCCTCAGGTATGACATCTTGAGCTGCAATTATTAAACCCTTTTGCTTATCAGATATTAGAGTTAAATCAGCACCAGTATTCAGGTCAAGTTCCTGAACTAGCCAAGTTAGAAACCACCTCCAATTAGAATTGTTCTCTTTATCAGTTACAACCCATGCTATAGGAACTATTTGTCCATCCCCATCCACCCCTACTGCACTCAGCAATATCCCCTTACACACACCCTTTAAAAAGCAACCAACAACACCTATTATCCTTCTGCAACCAGCTAGCCAATTCTGCCTCAAAGCACCAAAACAAATGAACATCCTTTTAAACACCCTCTTTCCTTCTTTCAATGCAGCACTACATAACTCAATTTCTGCTTTGGAACCTGGATTGCTTTTCTTTAAACATGCAGCATAGGCTTCTAGATATCCGAACTCTGCTTTATAGCTCCCATCCATCTCTTGGATTATCAACTTCTTTGCTCTTTTACATTTGTAAAGGCTCACATTTATCTTCAATTTTTTTTCAACCTCTGCTTTCATATCAGCAACCCTAAAGCGTGGATTTCTTTGCAGGTGGGGTTCGAAATAATTAGCTAATCATTTCTGGCTAGCACTAGGAATAGAAAAGGGCCTAAAGCACTTGTGCTCAGGATTACAAACCTTTACTGCCAGCCCACAATTCTTCCCATATTTAGATATCCACAACCTCAAAGGACAACCATCCTCATTCATACATCTAACTGCCAAACGGGTCTTTTCATTTGGTTTTATTTTCAGCTTATACCCATGTAACACCGTCCCCAAGTATATTTACTTTTAATAAATCATGTAATAAACCTCAAATAATGATTCGTGAATTTACGTGGTTGTAAATTTTTGGTTATTTCTTTCGCGTGACTAGTGAACTGCACGTGGGGCCCACACCGGGAGCGGGGACCGTCCGGTAAACCCGGGACCACATATTATATTCATCTTGGTCTAGATAATATTTATATTATGGTATATATATTTTAGTTGGGCTATAAAAAGGGCTTAGGGTTGACCCGTCGGTCAAACGAAGCCCCATTACTGGTATTGGTAATTTAGAGGATAACAGTCCGAATTGAATTTCGGAGACATCTAAATTAAAGATGAGGAATGTTTATTCATTCCAAAAGTCCATAATGATGGGAAACACATAATATATTTTATTTGACCCAATAAAATAAAATATGATTAAAATAGTCCGAAAAATACAACTTTCGGGGTCGGTTGTACATTTCAGGACACAAAGGGATGACCTCCCACATGAGTGGGGGCCACCCCACATTTTTGTGCACTAAATAAGTCATATGAGGGCTGGCATGACAAGGAAGATGTGGAGGAGGACTTTTCCCTTTGGCATCAAAGGTACATAGGGGACCCCTCCCTCACTCATTTGTCAATTAAGACAAAAGTGAGCCATCCTCTCTCCCTTCAACCTATGTGCTCGGCCAGACCACCCAAGAAATAGGAAGAAAAAGCTCTCCAACCTTTCTCCATTGCTGCAACTCGAGCTCAAGCTATAAGGGTCCAAAGAAGGAGGTTTGAGAAGGGAAAAGTTAGGAAAAAGTGAGAAGAAGTAAGGTAATGACCTTGTATAAACTTTTCCTTTATTTTTCATCTACCATATGAGATATATGACATATGAGGAGACCCTAGGATTGTTCTACATGTTTATAAGTGTAGAATGAGGGGTTGGAAGGTAGTTCTAAGTCCAAGAACGGACTTAGAAGCCAAAATGATCGGTTCACCGGAAAATAACCTTTTAGGGGTTATTTGTATTGATATGAGTTTTATGATGATAAAACCTTATTAGTAACTTGACTAAAGGGTTTCTAGAGTTCTCCGGAGTTTCTCCGGAGTTTCGCCGGAGTTCGCCGGAGTTTCGCCGGAGTTCAACCGAGGAGCGTAGAACACGCTTAAGCTCATTTAAGGTGAGTGGACGGCTTAATATCTTATAACTTTTGGGTTAATTATGAGATTACCTAAATAAATGTTATATGTGTTCATAATTATGTTTAAAAGGTATTTAAACATGTGATTAGCCAATATGGTTAAATTTGTATGAAAGGAGTTAATTGTTTATTCATGAAATATGTTATGAGGAATTATATAAAATGCATGTTTGCTTGAAGCGTAAGAGGAGCACAAATGAACATTATTAACTTAATTATATGATGATTAAGTTGATACGTATAAGGTTTGAAATGGCGGTCAACGAAAACGTTGACCGATGGATAATGGATTAATTGATACCGGATGGTATTAGTTAATTATGAAGTTATATAAACGCATGACTTTGCATGGATTGTGATACATAAGCTTTATGTATTGATTTAGCTAAGAATGAATAAATATGGTATAGATCCTATCTAGGTTGATAGGAGGTTGATCATAGGATTATATTTTGGTGGAGGACCTTAGGACTTAAAAGTCCTTAACACTCATATTTTGGTGGAGGACCCTAGGACTTAAAAGTCCTTAACACTCATATTTTGGTGGAGGACCCTAGGACTTAAAAGTCCTTAACACTCATATTTTGGTGGAGGACCCTAGGACTTAAAGTCCTTAACACTCGGATTATAAATTGGTGAAGGACCTTAGGACTTAAAGTCCTTAACACTCGGATAATAAATTGGTGGAGGACCCTAGGACTAAAAGTCCTTAACACTCAAATAAAAATTTGGTGGAGTACCCAAGGATTTTGATCCTCAAAACTCATAGATTATGATATTGAAGTATGGACAAGGAGGAATCCTATACACTCATAGGCATATGGGTGAGTTGGGGTTTTTAGTCAAGGATATTGACTATTAATATTTTCCAAAATAAAACGGTGATCTACGGATCAGGTATTTTCCAAGTGTATATGTACTACTAAGTATTTCTTTACTTGGGGGAAAAGACTATTTACATAAGTATCACCCTATGTTTGGGTCTTATACTTGAAACGCTAGTAATTCTATATTTAGCCTGCTACTCGCTCGGTACTTGTACTGACCCCTTCGGGGGCCCCCACCATTTCAGGTTGAAGTTAAGGCTTGTCATCTACACCTTTGCACGGGTGAAGCGAATCCAGAGGAAGACGTGGTTCGTGCTCCCTCTACTATTTCAAAAAAATAAACTATGCTCATGGATACTTTTGTATTAATACATTGTTTTGGCCTGCGAGCCTACGTTTTGGCCATGTGTGGCCCATGATTAATTGTTGAATATTTCCGCTATTCAATTAATTTAAACTGTGATGGTGTTGTGTATGTTTACTACTGAGTATGGATATATTCTGTTCATGGACGCCTTGTATGATTAAGACACGTTGACTAGCGAGTGACGTCACTTGGTCATACGGCGGTTGTACACGCGCCTAGATGCGGTCTGGGGCGTGACAACCCATATTTGACTCCATAATTAGCAATTGTTGTTCGGGCCTCATTAACATCTGCAAATGTCATTCCGTTCATGAAAGTTCCTGATCCATCATTCACAGCATAACCCTCTCTTGCTTCTTCATCTGAGGAAACATGAGAATTGGCGCTATCCTCATCCTCATCCTCTTCTTGCACTTCATTAGAATGGTCATCTGTTTCATAACCATTTGGTACACCTCTAGTGTTCATTTCAGTTTGGTCTGTAAGATCTTCATTACCAGTTTCAGAACCAGCCCCATCCCCAGTTACAACAGTTTGCTCTTGGACACTACAACCTTCTATTAGGGGAATTAGAAGAGGTTAATCTAGTTGATGATCAGCATACAATTCAATATCATCAACCCAAGAGTATCTTCTAATACGATTTAACACCTTCCTTATTGTGTCATCATCTTGATCTAAGAAAAGACCATTATCCATATCCTTTCCAGGTTCTAACACATAAATATTTTTAAGTTTTAAAACCCAAATCATCTTTGTATTTCCTTGATATGTCATGATAACACAAATAATCAGGGTCAAATCCATAGATTGTATACACGTCCCCATTCACATACTGTAAATGCTCGAACACCCACCTCCCACTATGGTTAAACCTCAGGTTGACCAAGCCACTCATTTTTACAGTACAAGCAATACGAACGAACGAAGTACCTTACAACGTAAATGGTTGCTTACAGTCCATCACTTCTAATCTTCTCTGGCGAGGTTGCTTACTGTCCATGAAAATCGATTTAGGGTTCTAAATGCTCATCCGATGTTAAAGCGCGGGGAAAAGAGGGTGTATAAGGCGCAGGTAACGGTCGTTTGACAGGGGAGTTAGTGGGTGGGTAGAAATTAAGGTAAAAGGTTATACTTGTGTCTAATTGGTCCACTTAAAACCTTAATGTCATATCTGAGCTTCATTAAAAACCTTAGTGTCCATTTTGGCTCTTCTCCCTCTCATATTTCCCTCCGCGGCTTCTCATCATCAGTTTTACTTCCTTTGCATCAATAATTCCCGTGTTGCGTGCAGACTCCATAGGGATGAACTATTCGATCATATTGTTAACGCAAACATCCAAGAAACTTAATTATACACTCCAACTTATGGCATTTAATTCATTAAATAGATTAAAGCAGTAAGTTAATAATGAATTAAACAAAAACACATACATTAGAAACATTAATATCATAATTATTTATTAATTAGTACGTACCATGTAACTTTTATCCGTGTGGCTCTGCTTCACGACAGTTTCGAAGTAAGGATACGGAGTAGAGAGATTGACATTACTGAACCTTTGAATCTTTACTACCTCTGCTTCACTCTCACACTCTGTCTTCACTGCTTTTTCTGCGTTACGTAATGAAAAAATAAGAGTCTCCAGGACATCTTGCTCTCCATTTAGCACCATCTCAATATTGAAGTAAGAAGATCAGATAAAGAAAATGAGGAGATCATTAATTCTATATATGAATAATTATTTGAACCTGAGGCTATTTTGGAGTGTGACCGACTTGAATAGGCATGTGACCTTCTCTGACTAGATATCTTGGCTTTTCTTGTGGGCGTATTGAAGTCACTATATTTCTTTGCTTTTTTTCGGGGGAGTATAATCTCATCATCATCGTCATCGTCATCATCATTCTCATCATCATAATCATTGGTGGAAGGTGACGATGGTGATGCAACGGTTGCACGAGTAGTTTTCTTATCCGATGATGATGATGTGTGGGTTTCATGACTAGTAGTATTAACAGAAGATGATGATACATAAGTTACACGAGTAGTAGTTTTTTTAGGATTAGTAGCGACAATATTTTTGTTAATAAGGCAGGAAGATGTTTGGCTAAAAAGCAGGACTTCAAACTCAAATTTGCCAACAAGAAAAAACACAATAAGGTCTCCATAGTGTAGGTCATGATCTCTAGCGAAACGTTTCCAATCCTTTTGCATAAGAAAGAACCTTTTCCATGGGTCTCTATCTTCATTTTTGTGGACGCTCCATCTTCAGTCTTCAGAGTCCAACAACTCCGATCCAGCTCTGGTTTATGTGCTGCCGTGAACGTCTGAGGCACAATCTGCTTATTTATCAATTAAGTTAAAGGAATAAAGGAACTGCTTTCAGTAAAACCATCATATCTTTGTGAGCTAACTTTTTTGTCATTATACTCCACTGTATAAGAAACTAAAACAGTAATAAAATGCATGTATAAAAAGTTAGAGGATGTTTTACTTTTAAAATAGTACTCCGTAAAATTTTTATAAAATGGGTGTCATTGATGGGAAGAAAACTACTATGTATCATACTTTTAGTTCAAGAAACGTGTTACTTCCATGAGACTTACAGTCATGTCCTGCAAATGAGCTTCAACTAAGTAGATCCTAAAGAAGGACGGATAAGCATTGGGATTTATCGTCAGCGTCTTTATTTTACTGGAAGAGGGAGGGTTGGTCGATGGCCGCTTCATGATGTGATTCTTTGAATTTGATTCGCAATGCTGAGGGCTGGAGAGCTCACTATTGAATTGCTTAATTTATACTTCGTACTACGTATATAACAATTAATATAGGAGCTGTTGCGTTCTATTATTAGCTCTAATTAAATCTTCTATGTGAAAAGAACGACTATAATTGAACCAAATCAAGACCTTTCAGTTTTCGATATAAAATCAAGTGGTTTAAATGCGGTGGAATCTATACATCTAGGAATGAGAAGAGTCGTCAACAGAATGATGGTGCATGGCCTACTGGCCTGTAAGCTAATTTAATGGTAGTATGTACGGAGTATGTGAAACCTGGATGCTCAAGTCGTTGGAATATGTTTGCTCAAACTACTGTACATTTGGGCGATATATAAGTATATAACTACGTGTAATGAAGAGTAATAGTAATTTCACTTGACTAAATAATACTTGTAAGATCAAAAAGTTACTAACACATCTTATGGCACTCGAACCTCTGGCCTCTAGTTCTAAGTTGAGAGTTTATAGATAGAGACTAGAGAGTAGTACTAAGCAATTTGATCAAATACAGAAAAAAGGGCTTTGTGACACTGAGCAAGTCTCTTTTTATCCCGGAAGGCAAACCACCAAAATCAGTGGGGTATATGCCGGGAGTCATATACCATAATTTTATTAAAGAATCAATGAGGTACAAAAGGAAGGGGATTAGGCCAAAACTTCCTAAACAAATAAAAGAGAATTCAAGCTTTAAAAGAGGGAATTCCAAAAAAATCCATCCAAAAACATCTTTTAGCTAATGTAGGTAAATGGTCCACTATTGAATATGTTATAGGCCGATCCACCTTCTCTTGGGCCAAGAAATGAGCGACCCAGTTACCCTCTCGTTTCACATGCCCAAATACAAGCCGTTTCCTAATTCGCACCAGTGCCATTTCCTGAAGTTCTACGTACCATCTCCTTCCTTCCTTACCTTCGATGTACTCCAGAGCTAAAACCGAATCAGATTCTACATGGAAATCTGAAAACCCTTCCTCCTCTGCCCACCGCGTAGCCAAGAAGATGGCCTGAAGTTCTGCATCTAGCGAAGAAGTAGCCGTCACAGGAAAGCTGCGAGCAGCAACGAAACCGCCATCTCCGTTTCGAAGGATAGCCCCTCCACTTGCCGTACCAGATAAGTAGCTAGCATCCACATTTAATTTCCATGTTTTGCTCGGCCTGTTCCATTTAATAACTTGGATTTTGTATCCTTTCAATTTGAAGTTTCCGGGAATGATAGCCTCTTCATATAGAATGTTTCCAACACCCCTAATCTTAGAAGTAGGAACACTAGTTACCCAGTTTTGGGTATATAATTTTACCTGGGTAACAATATGATCTGAATTAGGGTTTTTCCCTCCCAATCCCCAAATTCGTTCAGCATAATTCTTCCAAATTATCCAACAAATTATACCTGGAAGATGTCTTTTAAAAACGCCTATCATGTTATTTTCAGAACTGCCTTGCATCCAATAACAAAATTGACTATAATTCATCCCTTGTCTTTGATAAATTACAAGTATGCTCATAAAGTACCTCCATACTGGAACAGTCACCGGACATTGGAAAAAAATGTGTTTCACAGTTTCACTACTAGCCTTGCATAAAGGGCACATAGAAGGATTAACAACAATCTGAAATCTATGTAAATTGTCTGCAATGGGCAAAATACCTTTAGCAATTTTCCATTGCAACAGTTTAACTTTGAGCTCATGTTTAGTATTCCAAATATCCTGATAGATTTGGGAGTTGAATGACAATTCTCTAACCTCTTCAAAGGCTGATTTAAAAGAAAACTTACCATCTTCTTCTTCATTCCAAGTAAGAGTACCAGATGAATCCCAGGAGCAAAGATCTGAAGCTTGATCATTTACTGAGCATATCCTCCTCCATATAGCTGAATCTGTAAGTTTAGGAATCATACAACCTTCCCGTTCATATTTAGCTTTCATAATTTGATTCCACAAAGTGTCACCAACTTTCCACTTCCACCACAATTTTAAAGTAAAAGCCTTCTCAATATCAGATAAATGTCTTATCCCTACTCCTCCTTCCAGAGTAGGAAGACAAAGTTTCCTCCAAGATAACCAATGATGCTTCTTTTTTTCAGAAGAACCCCAGAAAAAAGATGCCATCTTATTATTAAGAATTTTTATAACCCTCTTAGGAATAGTATCCACTGCTAATAAATGAAGAGGGATGGAATTAAGAACATATTTAATGAGTGTAAGTCTTCCTCCTTGAGATAGATTTTTTTGTTTCCATGGAGTCAATTTGCTCTCAAACTGTTTAATAATACTTCCACAAAACTCAGCTCTATTAATACCTTTGTGCAGGTTAACTCCAAGATATTTGATAGGGAGAGTTGCCAGTTTCATACCCAGGATTTCTTTGATCTTTGTATGCCTTGCTGGAGGAGCCCTTCCACAAATGATAGAACATTTTGACAAGTTTACAACCTGTCCAGAAGCTTCTTGATAGGTATTAAGAAATTTCTTAAAATTCAATAATGACCTTGCATTACCATTCATGAATATTAGCAAATCATCCGCAAACCCTAGATGAGAAACCTTCTGACCCTCATATCCAGTCCAATAGGGTTTAATTTTGCCTCTCTCCATCATCCAATTTAGCCCCCTAGAGAAGGCCTCTGAAGCAATAATAAATAAGAAGGGTGACAATGGGTCTCCTTGCTTAACCCCTCTAGTGGGTTTAAAATACCCTTGTGGTACACCATTGATCAAAACTGAAAAATATGAAGCCTTCAAATGATTCATAACAAGTTGAATGAAATGATAGGAAAAACCAAATTTTAATAAGATGGTATGAATAAACTGCCAAGAGACCTTATCAAATGCCTTAGCCATATCAAGTTTAACAACCAAGTTACTACCCCTGACCTTCTTATCAATAGAATGGATCAATTCATGTGCTATAAGAACCTGATCTGCAGATTCTCTGCCAGCCATGAATCCTGCCTGTTCTTTTGATATGATTTTAGGAAGAATTCCTTTCAATCTAGAAGCCATGACCTTGGTACACACCTTGCAAACAAAGTTACACAAACAGATTGGTCTAAACTCACTGAAAGTGGATGGCCTATCTGATTTAGGAATAAGAACAATTAAAGCACTAGCCATTCCTTGAGGAATAGGAGTTCCCAGGAAGAAGTCTTGAACTGCTCTAAACACATCCATACCCACAATATCCCAATACTTCTTAAAAAACTTCCCATGATATCCATCTGGCCCTGGTGCACTATTTTGATCTAAATCCCAAACAGCCTGCTTTACTTCCATCAGGTCAGGCATTTTGACAAGAAAATTATTGTCCTCAAAGGAAACCAGATGAGGAATATAGCTTAGAGAATTGCTGATTGCAGAATGATCACCTGCCTGAAGTGAATCCAAATCTGATGCTTTAAAAAGATCAGCAAAATAGTCAATTGCAGCTGCTCCTATAAGAGGAAGAGTGTGCACCTCCTGTCCTGTCTGAGTTTTGATGGAGGTAATACTCTGATTCCTTTTTCTGATGTTTACAAATGAATGAAAAAATTTTGTATTGCTATCCCCTTCTTTTAGCCAACGAATATGCGCCTTTTGTTTCCAAAATTTTTTCTCAAGCTTAAGCTTGTTAATCAACAAGCTTTTCTTAAAAAACCAATCTTCTCTTGTTAGGTCACAAGGTGTTTCTTCAAAGTTTTTTTCAGCTTGTAATACCTCTTCTTCACATCTTTTAATATCAACAAAGATATTACCAAAGGATTCTTTATTCCAGATCTTGAGTTCTTTCTTTAGATGTTTCAACCTGGAGACTAAACCTCTCATACCACCCTGATGTCCCACAGAGGCCCATTTAGATTTAATTAAGTCCAAACACGACTGGCTACTCAACCACATATTCTGGAATTTGAAGCCCTTAGGACCATAGCTATTGGTTTGGGACCATTGTATCAAAATAGGGTTATGGTCAGAAGGGGTCTTATTCAGTACAGAAACTTGAATATTTTCAAATTTATCCAAGAAAACTCTACCATTAGATCTATTACCTGTCCAAGAGAATTTAGGTCCAGAGTAAGGGAGATCCACCAGGTTGCAAGCAGCAATACAATCAGAAAATTCATTGACATCTTGAATAATAGGTAAGGAATTTCCTTTGTGTTCATTGTAATTTGCTATTGCATTAAAATCTCCCCCCACCATCCATGGTTCATTCAGACTTGCACTGAAAGATGTAAGCCCATCCCACAGAGCTCTTCTTGCAATGTAGTTATGACCCCCATAAACACCAGTGATCCAACCTGTGAAATCAGGACTAATGATTTTGAGGTGGACATATTGTTCATGCCAAACAAAATCCAAAATATCCATCCTTGTGGAGTCCCAAAAAATCCAAATTTTGTTGATTAAAGAGTTAATCGCTTTGTCAAAACCAAGGCTTCTTTTGAACATGTCAATTTTATGGTTAGCCACAATAGGCTCAACAATAATAAGCAACTGCAACCTCCATTGATTTATTAGGGGAAAAAGTCTAGAACTGGAGGATTCTAGACCCCTAACATTCCATATTAAGCAATTCATAGGGAAACCCCTGTAACCCCCCTAGCTGCACTCCTTGTAGTTCTCTTTGAATGTGTGTCATGGTTTTTAGAAACTTTTTTTGTATTTTTGGATATGTCTTCAATGCTCCCTTCCTCTGTATTCTCTGTAATATGTGGTTGATCTAATTTTTTTTCCTGCTCCTGCTGTGATTCTGACTCCTGATGTGGTTCTGACTCCTACATGCTAACCTTAAGCTGGATTTGGTTGACTCTTTTGCAGATTCTTTTCCAATCCTTCCTAAACTGATCTGGAAAAACAGGCTGATCCTCTTCCCCATCAGAGTAACAATCTCTGATAATCACAGGTGCTTTTTCATTAATATTCTTATGCATAGAATAAATAAACATATCATCCTTTATTCCTTTAATTTCCTTTGGATTAGAGTTCTGGATTCCTGGGATTTCTGCCTCTAACACTAACTTAATCTGATTGGTATCCACCATTGCAGATTGCTCTATGGATTCAAAGAAAACCTCTTCAACATCTCATTCTTCCTCTGAAATAATTGGCTCCAAAGTGACCTTGGAAGTGGATTGTTTGTTGGAAGTTGACTGCTCCATTATTTTATCTTTACCTTTCTCCTGCCTTGTAAATTTAACCTGTTTTGGTTCTGCTTTTTTCTGCACCCATCATTCTTTTGGTAACACTATTGCCTGTGAATTTTGTTTTTTAGGACATTTGATTGAGGAATGCCCTAAATGTAAACACGCTGAACAATATTCCGGCCTGTTTTCGTATGAAACAGGCTGTAAGAACCCATATTCACCACAATTGATCCATATCTTGGATGGCATTTCCTTGGTGAGATCAATTTCTGCAAAAACCCTAGCCACTGCTGGCCTAGATAGCTTAGCCGTAGCCTCATCTAACTTTAAAGGCTTCCCAATTAGGCTCACAATCTCGAATAAGGCTGATTTATCCTGTAGATGTATTGGTAGCCCTTCCATAGCTATCCAAACTGGGACCACCGGAGATTCTACATTCGGTCGGAACTCCGGGGTCCATTTGGTGACCCTCATCACATATCCCTGAATAACCCACGATTGGCGATTCCAACAACGTATGAAATCTTCTTCCAAATCAAATCTAATTAACACATGTTTCGAATCCAAAACCCCCAATTGAAAAGATCCTTTGAAACCAATGATCTCAAAAGCTTTTCTAATAATTAACAAATTGGGCTTACCCTTGAAGAAGTAACCAACCAATGCTCTTTTGTGTTTTTCCGCTAATTTTTTAATCTCCCCATCAGTAAAAGATATCGCTGGCATCCCTTTGAATCTACTTTTTTCTGGAGATAGAGCCGTTCGGCCAGCAATGATATCAGCAAAAGAATTCCGCTCCCATATTCCGCCGCCTCCTGGAGGCGGCTGCGCCGCCAGAGTTTTTTTGGTCATCTAGGTCTCTCAATTCTCTCCACTGAGCAAGTCTCTCCTAAAGCAAGTTTGTCAACCATTTATATCTCTACAATATTATAAGAGGGAATATTGTCAACGGTTAAACTGGCATAAAAAAATGTTGGTGTCTTTTGGTGTATAAGCTGATTGTACTTTGTATTGACTTTGTTGTACATCTCTAACCTGTTTGTACTTTCAAAGTTATATCCTTACGGAGGGTTAAGGTGTTAGCATTTTGCTTAGCCTTTTAAAATACGTTCGCACTTAACCACCTAGGTCTCGACTCTTAAGTTTATTTCGTTGAAATCCTCAGCCCTTTGGACTCCTCTCTTTTGTTTCAACTGCTCAGCATCCGAGGCTCCTCCCCGATAATGTCTTCTGGACAGTTTTGTTTCTCAAGCGTCGTCTGTTGGTCGATTATATATACTGTGGTGCAGCTCCTCTGTCAATTTTCCACTTCTTCTGTGTTCTACTCTGGTAAGTTCTTCCTCCATTCAACCAATTTGCGTTGTATATTGGCTTTACCTACGCATTTGTATGATTAGCCCTCAGTTCTCCCCACGTTTCGTATAATTAGTTCACTGTCCATGGAGATTAATTTTTTGGGGTTTCTCTTTATTCTATTCTGCCGCCTACCATTCTGACGACCACACCCGCTTCGATCATACAAGCAGCGCACATCTCTCGGGCCTCGCTTAGTTGTTTTTCATTTGTTTAGTTGTTCATCACTCTAGCAATTCGATCTTCTCCTCTCTATTGGAAGTTATGGAAATCGAGAGGACATGTTCATCTTCACTCCGTTGCCCAATCATACAATTTTCCCACCCTGCTCACACTCTCCCGGTAAATCTTCTATCCTTGATTATGTTGATTGTATTTGTTTTCTCCTTCCTTTACATAGAGCTAAACTACCAACACTCTTGCTTCAAACCAATTTGAACTGTCAAATACAATCATCGGTCATTATGTTCTTCTACACCCTCATTAGCTTCGCATCTCATATGTTCGATAAAATGCTTCAGTGGTATTTCCTTTCATATTTTGATAGGTATTTATCTCATATCATCTTTTTTCACTTGGATCACTTCTTTTGTCACTTGCAATGTTCTTGTCTACGAATAGGTTTACCAAGCCTCTGTAAGTCATAAGTATTTGACGTAAATACCATTTAGAATATGCTCTTATACAATGCGTTTATATAAGAACCATGAACAATCTGTTTCATATTACTTTTATAATATGACTACGTTAATACTGGCTAACAAGATAGTATCAGTGTTAATGAAACAAGTTATTTGCTTTATTTCAGGTTTTAATCTATTACACTTCTTGTTGTTCTTGCTGAGACATGGAACTTTTAAAGTTCCAAACATGGATCAAGGAGATATGGCTGTGTGATTGTGGAATAATGACCGGTCAGTCAACAACCGATATATACAATGTTATACTCAAACCTTTGTACTCACCCGCAAACCTGTACGATTATAAAACTTTTAAAGTGAACAGAGATTTTTCATGGAGTTAAGAGATGAGTCTTTCATGTCTTTAAACTTGTGCCCATATTTGTGGTTTCTAGATAATAGTGTAACAGCCCCTTTAAGTCACTATTATGGTTTCTGCACTAACATTACGAGGCTTAGAAAAGAGTTAAAGGTCAAGAACATATGTGTTTGTGACTTTGTGGTGATGATGTTTGTAGTTTTTTGTAAAACTAATAAAGAAGCTGTAGGGTGCAAAGTGTTTAGGATAAATAAAGTGACATCCTTTAGCATGCCAATAATACTTCAATAGTTCATTGGGTAAAATTAAAGTTCCTAGGGGATCTGCAATAGAGAAATTATGTTATCATAATATCGGGGCTGAGTTCCCCTAAAAGATCCACATAATTATCTTGATTTTAAGCTCAAGATGTCAAACTTAAAGTTTTTCCGAATGCTAATATTCGGTTCGGTTCTTACCCCTTCAGACTTTTCAGTTTTTCGGTTCGGTTCCTAAAGTCCTGTAAACGGTTCGGTTCCGGTTTTTAACAAATTTACCTTATTAGAACCGGTTAGAACCGAAATATGTGTATAGTTACGTAATTTTTTTATAGTGGACTAGCCCACATTTAATAACAAGGCTTTTAACACTTGACCTAACCTAATGCGTTCAGAGCTAACCATTATTTCCAATTACCCGCCGCTGCATGTTGACACCAAGACTTTTTCTATAAAAGGGCATATTGGCTTTTAACACTTGACCCAACCTAATGTGTACGGGCTCCCAGGTTTGTGTATGGTAGTAGTTTGGTTGGCTATAGTTGATAATCCCATTTTTCCATTGTATGGTTTTCGTTTTTTATTTGTGCCATGTATGTGTTTGTTTAAATGTCCACATGAATTAGGTGTTTGTTATGTTTTCTAAAAGAGATACATCACACCAATTTATGTTCTGGTGCATTTTGGTTGAATGTGATGCTTTATTTAATTAGTAGGGAAATGTCATCACTAATTTTAGTCAACATTTAGTTCTCTTTTAAACCAAACAATATTCCTTAGACTTGTTTAGTATGAAAACATTTATTTAGGAAAGAGTATGCTCAAGAGATATTTGAACCACAATGTACTTTTATTAAGCAGACAACATCCATACGCTTGGTAATCCTTTTCCAACATAAGTTGTAGATGATAGAATGATTAGAATCTTTGTTAATATTTTACTACAATGATATCCAAGCTGTTTTCATAATGATTTAGTTGGAACTTAAGACAAGAGTATTAATTGTGATAGTTAGCATACCTCCAGTGCACTATTTGTAGCTAACATTTTATTTTTGTTATGTTTTGTTAAAGATTGGAGAGATTATTTCCAAATGTATTAGGCAGTCTTCCCTTTGAAAGGTATGCATTGTATTCTTTAGTTGCCACTATGGTCATTCTTGTGTTTTGAGTTTGAGTGGTGATGTGTTGTACTGTAAATAGTCATGGACTCGGGCCGGGTCGGGCCCGGGCCGGGCGGGCCGCCGGTTTGTATGACATGGGCCCGGGACCGGCCCGAGGGTTTGACGGGTCCGGTTCGGGCCGGGCCACCCGCCCGGGTCACGGGTCGGGCCACCCACCGGGTCGGGCCGGGCCGGTTAAAGAATTTTTTTTATAATTTATATTTTATAGTTTATAGTTTTATTCAAGTATTAAAAACAAACTTCAAGTGCATTTATTTGAAATGAAATAGGAACTACATTTGAAAATTAAAACAAACTTCAAGAGATAAACATTTTGTAAATTGTAATCAATCAGAACTTCCGGCACCTCCCGATCCTTTGGCTTTGTCACATGACTTCATATGTTTCATTGTCATCCCGTATCCGCCCGAAACCCCCATGTTACATTTTTTCCCGCACCATTTGCAAGTTGCGTACCACATCCCGGTCTTCGGGTCCTTCTGCTTATCAAAATTATACCGTATAACGACATCTTGACTTTCCATCTTAAAAAGTTAAAAATGGTAGATATAATAATCCTACAATAGATGGAGATGAAGTATAAAGTAGATAAATAAATAATAAATATAATATATTGGAGAATAAGAGAATTAGAGAGTAGAGAGTTAAGAATAGGATTTAGGAAGAATTGGAGAAGAGATATGAAAAAATGTTTAAGATTAGGAGTATTTATAGGTTTTTTTACCCCCCCGGACCCCCCTGCACCCCACCCAACGGCTATATAGCCGTTTGGGTTGTCCCCAGCCCACCCCCAAGGCCATAACGGCTACTTTGGGGCCCAACAAAGGAAGTGCAACCGTTGCATCACCATCGTCACCTTCGTCAACCGTTGCATCACCATCGTCACCTTCCACCAATGATTATGATGATGAGGATGATGATGACGATGATGAGATTATACTCCCCCCCAAAAAGCAAAGAAATATAGTGACTTCAATACGCCCCCAAGAAAAGCCAAGATATCTAGTCAGAGAAGGTCACATGCCTATTCAAGTCGGTCACACTCCAAAATAGCCTCAGGTTCAAATAATTATTCATATATAGAATTAATGATCTCCTCATTTTCTTTATCTGGTCTTCTTACTTCAATATTGAGATGGTGCTAAATGGAGGGCAAGATGTCCTGGAGACTCTTATTTTTTCATTACGTAACGCAGAAAAAGCAGTGAAGACAGAGTGTGAGAGTGAAGCAGAGGGTGTAAAGATTCAAAGGTTCAGTAATTTCAATCTCTCTACTCCGTATCCTTACTTCGAAACCGTCGTGAAGAAGAGCCACACGGATAAAAGTTACATGGTACGTACTAATTAATAAATAATTATGATATTAATGTTTCTAATGTATGTGTTTTTGTTTAATTCATTATTAACTTACTGCTTTAATCTATTTAATGAGTTAAATGCCATAAGTTGGAGTGTATAATTAAGTTTCTTGGATGTTTGCGTTAATAATATGATCGAATAGTTCATCCCTATGGAGTTTGCACGCAACACGGGAATTATTGATGCAAAGGAAGTAAAACTGATGATGAGAAGCCGCGGAGGGAAATATAAGAGGGAGAAGGGCCAAAATGGACACTAAGGTTTTTAATGAAGCCCAGATATGACATTAAGGTTTTAAGTGGACCTTAGACACAAGTATAACCTTTTACCTTAATTTCTACCCACCCACTAACTCCCCTGTCAAACGACCGTTACCTGCGCCTTATACACCCTCTTTTCCCCGCGCTTTAACATCGGATGAGCATTTAGAACCCTAAATCGATTTTCATGGACAGTAAGCAACCTCGCCAGAGAAGATTAGAAGTGATGGACTGTAAGCAACCATTTACGTTGTAAGGTACTTCGTTCGTTCGTATTGCTTGTACTGTAAAAATGAGTGGTTTGGTCAACCTGAGGTTTACCCATAGTGGGAGGTGGGTGTTCGAGCATTTACAGTATGTGAATGGGGACGTGTATACAATCTATGGATTTGACCCTGATTTTTTGTGTTATCATGACATATCAAGGAAATACAAAGATGATTTGGGTTTTAAAACTTAAAAATATTTATGTGTTGGAACCTGGAGAGGATATGGATAATGGTCTTTTCTTAGTTCAAGATGATGATACAATAAGGAAGGTGTTAAATCGTATTAGAAGATACTCTTGGGTTGATAATATTGAATTGTATGCTGATCATCAACTAGATTAACCTCTTCTAATTCCCCTAATATAAGGTTGTAGTGTCCCAGAGCAAACTGTTGAAACTGGGGATAGGGCTGGTTCTGAAACTGGTAATGAAGATCTTACAGACCAAACTGAAATGAACACTAGAGGTGTACCAAATGATTATGAAACAGATGATCATTCTAATGAAGTGCAAGAAGAGGATGAGGATGAAGATAGCGCCAATTTTGATGTTTCCTCAGATGAAGAAGCAAGAGAGGGTTATGCTGTGAATGATGGATCAGGAACTTTCATGAACGGAATGACATTTGCAGATGTTAATGAGGCCCGAACCACAATTGCTAATTATGGAGTCAAATATGGGTTGTCACGCCCCAGACCGCATCTAGGCACGTGTACAACCGCCGTATGACCAAGTGACGTCACTCGCAAGTCAACGTGTCTTAATCATACAAGGCGTCCATGAACATAATATATCCATACTCAGTAGTAAACATACACAACAACATCACAGTTTAAATTAATTGAATAGCGGAAATATTCAACAATTAATCATGGGCCACACATGGCCAAAACGTAGGCTCGCAGGCCAAAACAATGTATTAATACAAAAGTATCCATGAGCATAGTTTATTTTTTTGAAATAGTAGAGGGAGCACGAACCACGTCTTCCTCTGGATTCTCTTCACCCGTGCAAAGGTGTAGATGACAAGCCTTAACTTCAACCTGAAATGGTGGGGCCCCCGAAGGGGTCAGTACAAGTACTAAGCGAGTAGTAGGCTAAATATAGAATTACTAGCGTTTCAAGTATAAGACCCAAACATAGGGTGATACTTATGTAAATAGTCTTTTCCCCCAAGTTAAGAAATACTTAGTAGTACATATACACTTGGAAAATACATGATCCGTAGATCACCGTTTTATTTGGGAAAATATTAATAGTCAATATCCTTGACTAAAAACCCCAACCCACTCATATGCCTATAAGTGTATAGGACTCCTCCTTGTCCATACTTCAATATCATAATCTATGAGTTTTGAGGATCAAAATCCTTGGGTACTCCACCAAATTTTTATTTGAGTGTTAAGGACTTTTAGTCCTAGGGTCCTCCACCAATTTATTATCCGAGTGTTAAGGACTTTAAGTCCTAGGGTCCTCCACCAATTTATAATCCGAGTGTTAAGGACTTTAAGTCCTAGGGTCCTCCACCAAAATATGAGTGTTAAGGACTTTTAAGTCCTAGGGTCCTCCACCAAAATATTAGTGTTAAGGACTTTTAAGTCCTTGGGTCCTCCACCAAAATATGAGTGTTAAGGACTTTTAAGTCCTAAGGTCCTCCACCAAAATATAATCCTATGATCAACCTCCTATCAACCTAGATAGGATCTATACCATATTTATTCATTCATAGCTAAATCAATAAATAAAGCTTATGTATCACAATCCATGCAAAGTCATGCATTTATATAACTTCATAATTAACTAATACCATCCGATATCAATTAATGCATTATCTATCGGTCAACGTTTTCGTTGACCGCCATTTCAAACCTTATATGTATCAACTTAATCATCATATAATTAAGTTAATAATGTTCATTTGTGCTCCTCTTACGCTTCAAGCAAACATGCATTTTATATAATTCCTCATAACATATTTCATGCATAAACAATTAACTCCTTTCATACAAACTTAACCATATTGGCTAATCACATGTTTAAATACCTTTTAAACATAATTATGAACACATATAACATTTATTTAGGTAATCTCATAATTAACCCAAAAGTTATAAGATATTAAGCCGTCCACTCACCTTAAATGAGCTTAAGCGCGTTCTACGCTCCTCGGTTGAACTCCGGCGAAACTCCGGCGAAACTCCGGCGAAATTCCGACGAAACTCCGGCGAAACTCCGACGAAACTCCGGCGAAACTCCGGCGAACTCTAGAAACCCTTTAGTCAAGTTACTAATAAGGTTTTATCATCATAAAACTCATATCAATACAAATAACCCCTAAAAGGTTATTTTCCGGTGAACCGGTCATTTTGGCTTCTAAGTCCGTTCTTGGACTTAGAACTACCTTCCAACCCCTCATTCTACACTTCTAAACATGTAGAACAATCCTAGGGTCTCCTCATATGTCACATATCTCATATGGTAGAAGAAAAATAAAGGAAAAGTTAATACAACGTCATTACCTTACTTCTTCTCACTTTTTCCTAACTTTTCCCTTCTCAAACCTCCTTCTTTGGACCCTTATAGCTTGAGCTCGAGTTGCAGCAATGGAGAAAGGTTGGAGAGATTTTTCTTCCTCTTTCTTGGGTGGTCTGGCCGAGCACATAGGTTGGAGGGAGAGAGGATGGCTCACTTTTGTCTTAATTGACAAATGAGTGAGGGAGGGGTCCCCTATGTACCTTTGATGCCAAAGGGAAAAGTCCTCCTCCACATCTTCCTTGTCATGCCAGCCCTCATATGACTTATTGAGTGCACAAAAACGTGGGGTGGCCCCCACTCATGTGGGAGGTCATCCCTTTGTGTCCTGAAGTGTACAACCGACCCCGAAAGTTGTATTTTTCGGACTGTTTTAATCATATTTTATTTTATTGGGTCAAATAAAATATATTATGTGTTTCCCATCATTATGGACTTTTGGAATGAATAAACATTCCTCATCTTTAATTTAGATGTCTCCGAAATTCAATTCGGACTGTTATCCGGTAAATTACCAATACCGGTAATGCGGCTTCGTTTGACCGACGGGTCAACCCTAAGCCCTTTTTATGGCCCAACTAAAATATATATATCATCATATAAATATTATATAGACCAAGATGAATATAATATGTGGTCCCGGGTTTACCGGACGGTCCCCGCTCCCGGTGTGGGCCCCACGTGCAGTTCACTATTCACGCGAAAGAAATAACCAAAAATTTACAACCACGTAAATTCACGAATCATTATTTGAGGTTTATTACATGATTTATTAAAAGTAAATATACTTGGGGACGGTGTTACATGGGTATAAGCTGAAAATAAAACCAAATGAAAAGACCCGTTTGGCAGTTAGATGTATGAATGAGGATGGTTGTCCTTTCAGGTTGTGGATATCTAAATATGGGAAGAATTGTGGGCTGGCAGTAAAGGTTTGTAATCCTGAGCACAAGTGCTTTAGGCCCTTTTCTATTCCTAGTGCTAGCCAGAAATGATTAGCTAATTATTTCGAACCCCACCTGCAAAGAAATCCACGCTTTAGGGATGCTGATACGAAAGCAGAGGTTGAAAAAAAATTGAAGATAAATGTGAGCCTTTACAAATGTAAAAGAGCAAAGAGGTTGATAATCCAAGAGATGGATGGGAGCTATAAAGCTGAGTTCGGATATCTAGAAGCCTATGCTGCATGTTTAAAGAAAAGCAATCCAGGTTCCAAAGCAGAAATTGAGTTATGTAGTGCTGCATTGAAAGAAGGAAAGAGGGTGTTTAAAAGGATGTTCATTTGTTTTGGTGCTTTGAGGCAGAATTGGCTAGCTGGTTGCAGAAGGATAATAGGTAATGTTGGTTGCTTTTTAAAGGGTGTGTGTAAGGGGATATTGCTGAGTGCAGTAGGGGTGGATGGGGATGGACAAATAGTTCCTATAGCATGGGTTGTAACTGATAAAGAGAACAAGTCTAATTGGAGGTGGTTTCTAACTTGGCTAGTTCAGGAACTTGACCTGAATACTGGTGCTGATTTAACTCTAATATCTGATATGCAAAAGGGGTTAATAATTGCAGCTGAAGATGTCATACCTGAGGCAGAACATGGGTTTTGTGCTCGCCATGTTTATGCTAATTGGTCAAAGAAGTGGAGAGGTGACCAGTTCTGCAAAAGGTTTTGGATTTGTGCATGGAGCACATATGAAGAGGAGCTGCAGATGAACTTGAAAAGGCTAGGAAAATTAAGTGTTGAAGTTGCATCTGATGTTTTGAAATACCATATTCAGACTTGGTGTAGGGCGTACTTTAGTAGTCACAACAAATGTTGTATGGTAGATAACAACATAATTGAGTCATTTAATGCTTGGATTAGAGAAGCCAGGGCCAAACCCATTGTCAGCATGCTTGAAGATATTTGTTTGAAGTCTATGAAAAGGCTTTGTGATTTTAAGGGGAGTCATGAAAAGTGGATAAATCAGTGGTCACTCTCATGCATGGAGTACTACCAAGGCAATAAAGAGGCTGCTAAAGGGTGCAATATAATCTTCAATGGAGATGTTGGGTTTGAAATTGGAGAAGGGGATGATAAACACACTGTTATGTTAGACCAAATTAGGTGTACTTGCAGAGCATGGGAATTGACTGACATTCCTTGCTTACATGCCTTATGTGCTTTATACCATACAAAGGTAGATGCCATGTCATACATATCTAGGTGGTACCATAAGGAGACATACATGACAGCTTATCAGTACCCAATGCAACCGGTTCCTGGAAAGGCTTTCATGAAAGTGGATAACTATGAACCAATTCTACCTCCCCCCAGTTCCCAACTTACCTGGCAGACCAAAGAAGAACAGAGTAAGAGCTCCAAATGAGGGCAAAGCACCTACAAGTGGTTCTAAAGTTGTGGCAGGTGATAGTACTTCATATCACAGAGCTTCAAGAAAAGGACAAGTTCAAACCCGTGACATCTGTAATTTGGAGGGACATAAGAGATCTAAACGTCCTAATAAACCAACAGATCTTGGTACACCTGCAAGTGTGAAGAGGCCAGCAAGTGTGGCTTTCTCTCTAATTACCAGGATGGCAGAAATGAACCCACCTGCAAGTGAAATGGAAAATATTGACAGGAGAAGTGCTTCTAAGTCTAAACTTCCATGTAGAAGAACAGGCAGCTCAAAAGCTAACCAACCAGTCACAGGTTTTGGATGCTATGTTGATGTGAACACTGGGGCAAAGACTGTAAATGTGAGTATTGGTTGTTGTTGTCATTTTGGTTGTTGTCATAGTTTAATATCCTCTTAAAGAGTATTGGTTGTTGTTGTCATTTTGGTTTATGTACGTTGATATTCATTTCATCAATAATGAATGCAGTCTGGGATGAGTAGTGACCAAGTAGTCTGTCAGATGCAGCCTGCATTGGAACATGACCCGGATGTTAGTGTGAGATTTGCTATTCCAAATGAGAGGGAAATTCGAGCTGGAGGCAGAGTTGATAAGCATGTTGATGTCCCAGCATATAGGACCATTTCTTTCAAGGGTGATGGAGTCAAAGTTATAAATCCCACCAATTTGCCCTTTTAGCCACCCAGTTTGCAATGGAATGGGAAGAAAGCTGTCACCACACGCCATTTGTTAAACAAGTTACAGAAGAAGAAGGGTTCATAAATGTTGTCACCCGGTTTCCATACTACATGATAGTTATTAAAGAAGATGCAAAGAAGAAGATGTTTTGTAATTAATCAGGTTTTGGATGTTATAAATGCTGGCCTGTTTTTTTGCTATAGTAGTAGGTGGTAGCATTAAGTTAGGAGTTGTAGTCAACTATTGTACTTGTGTCAACATGACCAAGTCATATGCTTTTTTGGAAGGGAGAAGAGCCAAAAATTTTGATCAGTCCTTCTCCCTTTTTGGAATGTGAAACTGTGTTATGTATTCTGATTTCCTTATTCCTATTTAATGATCATCACTTATTAACAGTTTTCTGTTTTAGATTCATAGAAAATATGTTCAAGTTTATCAGTTCAAACTGAGTAAAGTACATCTTCTTCATACCAATGTCATCTCGTATTACAAAGATTGGTATTACAAAGATTGGTATTACCAAGATTGCTTGTGACTATTTAACAACCAAGTATACAATGCAAGTACCTATGAAACCAAGCCAGGCCGCTCCTACACCATAACATCTTTTCATGATGCATCTCATTACATTGTTACAACCAACAATGATCCACCAACCCCACCTTCGTCAAAGATGAAGCTCCAACACTCGGGAGTAGAGGACTCCCCTGTTGATTTCAAGAGCAAGAAAAAAGTTTGATTACTTATCACTATTTCCCACTACTTCTATTACTTCAACTATTTTCTTAGAATTTTTGCTTTAATTTTCTTCAAGCGCTACAACCCAATAAATATTTAACTATTTTTTCGAGTAAAACATTTTTGTGTTTGTTATGTGTGCTTTCATATAACAACACAAATACATGCTACTGTTTCATGTGAATCTCACTCCTATTATGGTTATTATAATCATCTTGACCACTTTATTTTCCCACATATATTATATCCTGTAAATGTTTTATTGTTTATGATTCTTTATTGATAAATAACAAATTATGTATTCAACTGTTGTATTCGTATTACTCATATTTTCACTAAACCTTAACTAAGATATTGTTGTCCCTACATTGGCATTGGGCATTACCACGAACGCGCAATGCGCGTTATTAAACTAGTAATTAAATAAATGTAGTGTGTAAGTAGTAGATGAGGGTTGTACGTGACGTGGCGAGCCCTGGATGTTCAACCTCTCAACCATAAAATCCGTCATATTTGGTGCATTAAAAGCGTTTCATGTCAATTCTTGAAATATTTATTCAAATGCTTCCCACAAGTCATGGTAATATAATGTCTTTATATTTAGTAAGTTGGAAGTATTTAATTCATACATAATAATATTTGGCTTTGACCATTTACAAATTTCAGAAACTACATTATAGTTTTATAAAGTCACAAAAAAATCAAATTTGATAAAAGTTGGATATAAAAAGTAAAAAATTAACAAGATTTTACATTGATCGGAGAATAGTGGACGTGAACTTTGTATAGGATGAAAGTAGTATTACATAGTTCAATACACAATATTAAAGTAAAATGTTTACTAAAAAATGCATGTTATTGCTCCAAGAATTGAAATACCGACTAATTACCAATCAATGACCTAAAAGATGAAAAATTGTCGATATAAAGCTCAAATGATTGGAATCATCAATCAAGGACATGAATATGCTACCTCCGTCATGACTTAAGCTTTTCACTGAAAAATGACATGGTTACTTAGACAATAATTAAAGAGAGTTTTTCTTCCTTTTTCTCGGGAACCACCTTTCAAGATGTGGTAAATGCCGGGGATTAGGGGAACATTTACTGAAATTTTTTCCCTGAAATATTACTATCTAATAAAAAAGTCTTGGACAAAAACGTGACTTAATACTTTTAGAGACTACAATTGTGTTCAAAGTTTTAATATAGTTATAGTAACTAGAAGTTACCAAGCTACCAGAAATAATATATAAGTGCACTTTTTTCACAATTAAAAGAGGCAATTCACTTATGTTTTCAAAAATAATGTTGATGACGAATAACATTGGTGTTTTATTTTAAATATTTGATTATTAGAATGTCACTTCAGACTACTAATTACTTATAAAATAAAAAAGAGAAGTTTTAGCTGGGATATCAAAAAGAAGCAAGTGATAAGCTTATGCAAGAACGAAAGGAGTATTAGATTGTGATTTCTTTAATTTTTATTTATTTTATTGCTATATCTTTATGATATTTTATCGGCAAAAATTTCCTTTTTTAATAAAATAAATAATATTTTAAACATATACTATTTAAGAATTGGGCATTAGCCTTATTGCGCGTATAGAGAGCTAGTTCTTGTCATATTTGTGAATTTATTTACGGAGTATATTATTTGAATTCTAATAAAGTATTTAAAATTATTTACGCTTTCAGAACTGCCATTCTATTCTCTTACGGCCATGATGTTTTTATCTGGACTATTTTCAGTTCGAAACCAGATTAAACTATAATAGACCAGATCAGACTTAAGCAAATCAGTCAAATCAGACTAGACCAGACTTTCATAGTTATTAAATACGCAAAGATCAAACATTTATCAGACTGGATCAGACTAGACTAGACCAGATCGGACTTAAACAGACCAAACATTTACCATACCATACCAGACTATACTAGATAAAACTAGACTTAAACAGATCAGACTAGACCAAATCTGTAATTTCAGTCTAACATTATTAGCAGCCAACAACACCATAATCGAGCGATAAAATTGAAAACTCCAGTAACAAAAATGGAACAAAACATAAAATTAAAGAAAGAGGATGAGAAAATGGTTCTTCTTGTTTGCAATGCGCTTCGCATTAGGGCTGAGCACGGATACTTGACTGGGGGGTAACATGTTCCTTACTTAACCAAGGGTAGTTTGGCGTTACGTGCTCGGACACCCTGTTGATAATTTAGGGGCTGTCAATACTAATAAAAAATCGAAGAAGCGTCCCAAACCATTCCAGAATCGATAGAACCGGAAAAATGTAATACTGTACCGTACCGTACCGAGCTTTTTTTAATAATATGGTACAGTACCGGTTCTTAGTGAAAACCGTACCGGAACCATCCCGGAACCGTACCGAACTGGACCTTCTCGTACCGTCCCGAATTGTCTCGAAACTAGTGTTATAATATAATAATATACTTCGTATTATATATAATATAATAATATGTATAATATATTATATACCGAGTATTAAAACTAATGTATTATATAAAAAAAATAAATATATTATATACCGAGTATAATTGTCTGTATATTACTCTTACATCTTCTTTGGGCCCAATCCAATTATTAAAACAAAAACAATGCTAATGGTCTAATACCACTTAAATAGAACAAAAACTCTTAAACCTGATCGGCATTGTTGAGGCCCTGATGTCAAGGCTTAATATTGATTGTTGACAGAAATCGCCCCGAGGTCCTGATGCCATTGCCTAGAATTCTAGCAGATTTAGTCTAGCTCAAATATTGATTATTAAGTTGATTATTTTTGTCATGTGATGTTATACTTTTTGGTTTTTCAGTTTGACAATCACTTTTACATTTTAGTGTATATGTTACTTTTCTTTAATATAATTTGACTATTAGTTTCATATTTCAATTTGATCACACAATATCAGTTTAATATAATCTTGCAAGTTCATCTCTTCAATTTTTATAGAGTTATTTATAAATGTTAAAATCTAAAGTTTTTTATATTTCATGGGGGTTCTTTAGTTATTTAAGAACCGTACCGAACCGTACCGAAAATTGGTACGAAACGGGACAGTTCTACGTATACGCGGGACAGTATCGGTAGGTTCTTGATTTTTAAAATAACCATACTTTGGAACGGGACAGGTTTTTCGAAATAACCGTCTCGTACCGTCCCATGCTAACCCCTACTTCGCATGCTTTCAGGATAACTTAAATTTCTTGGGAAGGTGCAAGGCTAGTTTTTTATGTGGCGCGGCCACGAGTTCTCATTTACGATTTTCTCATTCATTATCAAGGGAGTATAGAACATGCCAAAACATGTCATATTAAGGTGTAACCAATATCATATGGCAAAATTCGCGAGAATAATGTTCACTTTTATAAATTTTACAATAATAATTTCTAGGTTAAAGGGTCAAATAGGTCCCTGTACCAGTCGGATAAACTTAATTCAGTCCCTGAACTAAAAAATGTCCAATTCGCATCCTGAACCGGTAAAAAAGGGTTCAAATTTCACCGTTTTTAGGTAAACAACAGTAAAAAGGGTTCAATTAGCACCCTTAAACTACTAAAAAGTCTAAAAATTGCAATGCATCGAAAATAAAAAACAGAAACAACAAAAAAAATTAAAAATGACTGATTGTTTACCCGTAAAAAATGAAATTTGAACCATTTTTTGTTGGTTCGGGGTGCAAATTGAACCTTTTTAGTTCAGGGACTTAATTGAGCTTACACGACCAGTATAGGGACCTATTTGACCCTTTAGCCTAATTTCTATTAAGAGTATTCATAAAAATAGTTTGTACTAGTAATAGTGTTCTCAAGAATAAATTGGAGTGAGTTCAAATTAATGTACATTTGGTACTCTAAACTAGGGTTGTTAAAGAACCGAACTTTTATCAAACTATTCGAGTTCGAGCTCGGTTTCGAACCTAACGAGACGAACTTAACGAGCTTTCGAACTCGAACCCGAGCTGAATTTTAAGTTTAAAAACTTAATCGAGCCGAGCTCGAACATAGTAGTATTTGGCTCGGTTCGAACTCGAGCCTATCGAACACCTAAAATTATAAATATAATATATATATTAAAATTTAAATATAATTAGTATGATTTTATGAATTTAAATATGATTATTAACGAACCGAATACTTGTCGAATCATTCGAGCACGAGTCTATTAACGAGCATCACCTAAAATTTTAAGTTCGATCATATTAATCGAGCTTATCGAGCGTTCGGTTCGAACGTTGAACGCCTATCGAACCGAACACGAGCCTCATTTGTAAAGCTCGTCGAGCTTCGAGCTCGAATCCGAACACCACTAATTCCTTATCGAGCCGAACTCGAGCTTTGGGTGTTCGGGCTCGATTCGGCTCGTTATCAGGCCTACTCTAAACCCCGTACCTCCTCCACTTTCGCTTTCATTACTTTTCGTTTTGATTAATACTTTTATGTTTAACCTAGAGAAGATCACATATAATCGAAATCGTGTTGAGATTAAAAGGTATTAGTTTGAATTTGTCCCGATAATAAGAATAAGGAAGTCAAAAGTGGAGTGTGTTAAATTAAATGAGTACTAATTTGAATTCACCCCAATTTATTGTTATGAACATTATTGCTTGTTTGGATTATTTTTGTGAACAATCTAAATAGAGATTATTTTTATATAATTCCTAAAGAAATTGTTCTTATCAATTTCAGCTTATAATATTTACAACTTGTTGATATCTCTAATTATTCCAAAGTAATTATACTCTTTTATCACTAAAAATTCTGAGCATCCAACCCTGCCGGCCTCATCCCATTTCCCAACCAGTAACTACTAACCACGCCATCTATGAATGTTACGGGGAGCAGAAGACATCACACAACTGCAGCCACTTGTTTTCTTCATTGGCCGACGAAGTGTCACTCGATTCCCCGGCGGAGGGTGGCGGCGGAGGCTTTCCGAACACCGCCTGCAGTTTTCTGCGAGCCGTCTCCAGACGCTTGTGGTGGCGAAGACGGCTGAGGACAACGTCTCTGTCAAGAGCCGAGGATGACTTGGACAGATGAAGCTGGCTCGTCACTGACGACGTCTTAGCAGCAGCTTCGCTTTCTGCAATGCCGTCAGGATGATAAGAAGAAGGGGAATTGCGATTCTTCGAAATCTCGGATGCCATTTTTTGCCGTTTTTATAAAATTAGTTCTGGAGATGATGAATTGTGTGTGAAATGAAATCTATATATTATGAGTAAATAAATATGGTTTGTTTGTTTGTTGGTTAATTTTTCTGTGGGTCGGAGCAGAAACAGTGGGTTGGCTAGTAGTTTGGAGTCCAGACCAAGGGCGGCCCAGCTCCAGACGTCACTCTTATCTTGTATTTATGTTTGATACGTTGTACTCCGTACAACAATGCCACTCTATTTGATTACATTATTATTCATTAAAACCAATTGTCTTACCATTTTTTGGAATATTCTTATAAACCTATTATAATATTTGTTCTTGTTAATGTCAATCTCTTGATTGGGATGAAACACGAACTTACGATCTCATCTTGGGAGATCAGCAGTAATGCCATAAGACCACAAGATAGTTGACATCTTACCATTTTTTGTTATTAATAAAACGGAAAATTACAATTTTAGTTGCTCAATAAATAGTACAAACATTGAGATTTAATTTTATGTTTTTAAGTGGATAAATGTAACTCTTCACTTGTCTAAATTGATTCGGTGTAAATGTAATTCTCGCTCACATTGTACATTTCACTCTATAAAACCACATTTATACAATTTTGACAAATGAAAGGTGACATATACAACAATGAAAATAAAGGGACTACATTCAATATTGGTACTATTTGAGGGATTAAAATAATGATTTTCCCTTCATGAAATACTCCATAAGTCCTATTGTGATTATGGAAAGGCTAGAATAGGAAGATGGAACATAGTGCATGTACTCCTATTTTAGGAATAAAAGAAGTATAATCCTATTTTTTCATTTAGGGATAAATTTACTTCTATGTAACTAATGTAAGGCTAATAGCCAATGATAAAAATGTAATTATATACTCCCTTCATCCCGCAAAATAGTTTCCGATTTCTCTTTTGGGCCGTTCCAAAAATATTCATCATTTCCTTTTTTGGAAAGTTTTGGATGACTCACATTCATTTACTTTTTTCTTACTTCACCACAACCATAAATTTTTATTTTATTCTCACTTTATTAAATTTCGATTCAAGTCAATTCGAGAACTATTTTATGGGATGGAAAGAGTATTCTTTTCACAAACATTTACACTATGCATTTAAATATTTGTACCAAAAGTAAAATCATTTGCCGCATACATTTTCTAAGGGTGCCATATCATTTGTCCCAAACTTTTTTTGAAGTTATTAAACCAACTAAGTTGCCGCCAGATACCCAACTGACATTGAAGAACTTACAATATTAATCGGCCATTTTAAAGTGGTTTTGAACTGTTGGTAAGAGTGTAAAAGAGGAATGCAATTTAAAAGACCAAACAACGGATCAAAATTATGTGCTTTATGTCTTAAACATGCGGCTGCCAATTTGAAGGTCTTACGTACGGACATCTAAGTCAACCAAAAAACGCACCAAATACGTACACAGGCACATGAAATTACACACATACCAAAAAAGGCGACACAAATAGGATGACCTGACCACAAATATTTGAGTTTTGGTTCGTGTACACGTTGGGTCACACGTAGGTTTATACGTTGGGTCACACGTAGGTTTATACGTTCAAGTGTAATTGTGCATACTCACAGACAATTACATTTATGTTTTAGTAAAGAGAAATATTTGTGACTCCAAAAAATGAAATGTGTGTACAGACAATTCGGAATCACAACCATTTTCCTTTACTAAACCCAAACACAATTGTCTACACATATACAATTAAATTTGAGCGTGTAAGGCGACGTGTAAGACGACGTGTAAAGCGGGGTGTACAGAAGCAAAACTCCAAATATTTTCTTGTCATTTGGAAAGTTTTTTTACCATTAGCCGCATTACTCCTTTGGTGTTGGGATTAACCAAAGTAAATGAGCACTCGTCCCCGGCTTTGATACGATTGACGCGCCGAAATGACCTCCACCCGTCGGTCATATGGACCCTATTATCCAATCTCGAAATCCCCACTCTCACACTCTTCTCATATTGCCCTCCACGGCTTCTCATCATCAGTTTTACTTCTTTTGCATCAATAATTCCCGTCTTGCGTGCAAACTCCATAGGGATGAACTATTCGATCATATTATCAACCCAAACATCCAAGAAACTTAATTATACACTCCAACTTATGGCATTTTACCCATTAAATAGATTAAAGCAGTAAGTTAATAATGAATTAAACAAAAGCACATATGTTAGAAACATTAATATCATAATTATTTATTAAATAGTGCCTACCATGTAACTTTTATCCGCGTGGCTCTGCTTCACAACGGTTTCAAAGTAAGGATACGGAGCAGAGAGATTGACATTACTGAACCTTTGAATCTTTACTCCCTCTGCTTCACTCTCACACTCTGTCCAATTCACTTCATTTTCTGCATTAAGTAATGAAAAATTAAGAGCCTCCGGGCCATCTGCCCTTCCATTTAGCGCCATCTCAATATTACAGGGTATAAGATACTTCCTATTCAAATTCTGAGTACAAAAATATGTAGGTTGATAACTTGATATGAATAACATTTCCACCCTTTTTCATTTAACAATTCAATATTCTATCTTTTAGAGCATGTTTCTAATATTGAAATTGGCTGAATCACCTCATTCTACTCTACTAAAATTGATAAAATTCTAACTCAATAGGCTGAATATGCTGAGTTATGAAAACATATATTTGAAATATATTTTATTTATAAATCAAACAAAAAATTATATGAAAAAAAACTAAATTTAATGTTACTTATTTTGAATACTCTTATTGCACGCTACAACATTTATAATACGGAGTAAACAAGTTGACCCAAAAAGTTAATAAGCCAAGCCAACAAACAGAAGCAAACGAGCTCTTACACTCATTTTAATTTATACCCATTCATCCCTAAATTTAGTTGGGTTCTCAATTTCTTGTTCTAGATATATGTACCCAAATCAAACTCAAACCTTCCCTCTTCATAAATAATTTGTTGTAAAAGACTCTTTTACCCCTACAAGTAGTCCATCTTAATTAGTCTCTCTCATTCTTTGAAAAATTTGAAAACTCAATGGAAAAAAAATTCTATCTACAAACTCGTCATTCAAACAGTGAATTTAAACGAAGGTAAAATATGTCAAAACGAAGGTATAGAGTAAAATGATACCAGATGTTACTTTTGACTTTCTGCCATTGGAACGCGATGCCATGTTCCTCTTGGACTTTGTTGCCTTTGTTGGGATTATTTCAATATCTTTCTTGTCATCCTCCTCTTCATCATCATGAGATAATGCATCAATTCCATCAGCACTTCCATTGTTATAAGGTAAGATACCTTTATTATCAATGCCGCAAGAAGTGGTTTGGCTAAAAAGCAGAACATCCAACTCAGATTTTCCAACTAGGAAAAACACAATAATGTCTCCATAGCCTAGGTTGTGATCGGTAGCAAAATCTTCCCAATCTGTTTTGCAGAAGAATGAATCGCTTCCTTGTCTTTCTATCTTCATTTTTCTGGACCCTCCCTTTTCTGTCTTCACGGTCCATGAACTCTCACTCAGCTTGTCCGCATGTGCATCCATGAAAGCACGTGGTACATGCTGTTTATTCACATAGTAAATGTAACATCATGCATTAACTGTAGTTGGACTTATGCATGATTAATAGTTGGAGTAATTAATAACGAAATGGACACTTACAATCCGTTCCCGGAAAAAGGCTTCACCCAAGTAGATCCTAAAGAAGGACGGATAACGATTGCCATTTATCTTCATCTTTATTCTTGAAGAAGAAGAAGAGCTTCTCAAAATCCTCATGATTCTTTTTGTTTGATTTGCACCGCTGCATGAATAGAGCACGCTGTGCCTTTATAGCCGCAGGAGCAGCTAGGCTAGGGTCTAAATCTTCCGAAGAATCAAATAAAATCTTTTACGGGGTAGTTCTTTCAATATTAAGCTGTTCAAATCCCAAAGGTCAAGCATGTGTGACATGTGGTGGAAGAAACAAGACGAATCAATCATGTCATTGGGAGTTATCGGCCAGTGTAATATAATTTTGCAGAGATTTTCTAACTATCTTGGGGAGTTGGGTATGTACGAAGAGGAACTGTTCTGAATCGGACCGGTAAAGTATCGAATTGTAAAATGAGATTTCAAATCATGTTACAAGTTCTCATAGAATCGGTATCTAATCGAACAGAATCAATGTATATATTCAACTTACATGTCTACCATAAGTACGCAATACAGAGTACCTTTTTTTCTTCATTAAATATTACTCTAATTTCATAATCAATTTTGCTTTATGAAGTACTTAAAATCATACTCCTTTCGTCCTGTTGGAATATTCACAGTTTGACCTACACACATATTAAGGAAATAAACTTAACAGGGGGTAAATTTTACTGTTTTGACACTGTTTCGACACTGTTTGAGACTGTTTCGACGCTGTTTGACACTGTTTGACCCTGTTTTGATGTAGGATAACTTTCCATTTAGAGAAATGGGAACTTTCCAACGAGAAATCCAAAAAAAGAAAGCGGGAACATTCCAACGAGTTAGAATTAAATAATTCTTCGTATCTCAAATATTATTTGCCAAGACTTTAAATAGCCGGCAATAGTATACATGGTCAATCTTATCAAGCTAAACTAAAGCTATCTACGTAACAATATACAGTTACAACACAAACGTAAATGGAGGGATAAGACCACTCCTGATAATATTAAACAATTATAATAAGATAAAATATGATAGATTAGATAAATACAAAATAATCCATGCATGAGAATATCAACTGCCGGCATGCGTTGCATGTGCATGCAACGTTACTGTATGTTGTTAAGAGACCCCGCAGTCGCAACGGGCGGTGACCGGACGTTAAGGCTGGAGCGAAACTCATCAAATAAAATCCGGGGTAAACCTTTGGTGAAGATATCGGCATATTGATGACGAGATGGAACATGTAAAACCCGAATTTCACCCCGAGCCACTTTTTCCCTAACAAAATGAATGTCTAGCTCAATATGTTTTGTCCGTTGGTGATTAATGGGATTTCTAGTCATGTAAACGGAACTAATATTATCACAATAGACAATAGAAGCCTTGTGAAGAGGACAGCGGAGCTCAAGTAAAAGGTTACGTAGCCAACATGTCTCAGCCACGACATTAGCTACACCCCGGTATTCGGCTTCGGCACTAGAGCGAGAAACAGTGGGCTGACGTTTGGATGACCATGACAATAAGTTATCACCTAAATAAACACAGTAGCCGGATGTAGATCGCCGGGTGTCGGGGCAGCCGGCCCAATCGGCGTCGGTGTAGGAGATGAGAGTAGAAATAGGTGATGGTCGAATGTAAAGTCCCAGGTGTGGCGTGCCACTGATATACCTTAAAATCCGTTTAAGGGCATGAAAGTGAGGTGCCCGAGGGTCATGCATGTAAAGACATATTTGCTGAACGGTGTAGGAAATCTCTGGACCGGTGAAAGTGAGGTATTGTAGAGCCCCGGCAAGACGGCGGTAGAGAGTGGGGTCATCCATCGGAGGGCCGTCGGTGGCACTAAGTTTGGCCGAGGAGTCAACTGGCGTGGCAATGGGTTTGCATGAGGCCATGCCCGCACGGTTCAGGATGTCCTTAGCATATGAGGTTTGGGATAAAAAGAGGCCACGAGCATGTCTAGTAACTGAAATGCCAAGGAAGTATGACAAGGGACCCAAGTCGGTCATATCAAATTCAGACTTGAGTTGGGAGATGATGGACTGATGTAGAGCATTGGTAGAAGTCGTAAATACAATGTCATCCACGTACAAGAGTAAGTACGCAATATCCGTGTCATGGATATAAATAAAGAGTGAGGGATCGGACTTACTTTGCACAAAGCCAATGGACGGAGGGAGTATGTCTCGTGCTTTAGTAAACTTTTATAACTCCCATTTCTTGTTCATGAAAAATAACATTTTGTTCAAGAAAACCCAATTTCTTATTCTGAAGTCGTAGTCCTCTAGGCCGATTCATCTGAAGCCTTTTAACTAGGGGGCCGGGGGGTGAGATTGCGAAGAACATAATTGTGTGGGGAAGAAGATAAACAAGTCTATAAAAGTGAAGATATTCATCCATTTTGCTCAAAATGCACTCCTATTAAATTAATCATACATTCAAACTGAGGTTTTTATATAGGTAGATTCTATGGTACCCTTAATGTACCATACCTTTGTCCACATGAACCAATCAGAATGCTGCAGTTGAATTATTTAAATTTAAATTAAAAATGATATAATGATTTGGACCAGTCAATTAAATGTTAGGTACGATACCCAAATTTTTAGGAGGGTACCAGAGTTGTCACCTTTTATATACTATCGTACTATCTAATTGAGAGTATATGTAGGGCCGGCCAAAGGGACATGCCAACTAGACAAGTGTTTAAGGGCTTCCATTTTTAATAAGCCCATTACTATTGTACTTCAAGTATACTACCTCCCTCCCGAAAAGGTTTGCTATATTGACTTTTCTTGGTCAATGTTGACAAAACTTGGACAACGATTTTAATTATTATATTTGTATATAATTTATAAACTTTATACTTTTACGAAAATAATTTGAATAAGGAACATTTTGATATGATTTTCATATTCAAAACAATTTCGTATTAAAATATATCAGTGGTCAAATTTGAATGTCATTGACCAAAAAAAGTTAGTTCGGGATGGGGGAAGTATTACATTTGATCCAAAAGGTGGAATCTCCCACCCCAGGAGCCCCCCACCCCGACCCGACAGGATGGTAGGGAGGTTAATCAGGGTGACTCAGTCAGCAAAGCGACGGTAGGCCTTATACACGTGCGCAACAGAGGTCCATCATTATTTCAGGTTTTGTAACCTTCACACGGCCGTTGCGGATTTCGAACATTAGTCACTTGGTCCAATTTTCCCACTACTCGACCAACAGAGCTACCCATGCGGGTTCGAGTATATTACATTTGTTATCTTTTAGTTGCGACATTGATGATTTTGCATTATTCACATATTCTACTTTAGCTGCATTTTATTTGTTAATGTAGTACAAACTAAATTTTTGAAAGATATCGTTAAATACCTCTAAATTTAAATTTTCAAACTCTGAATTTTTAAATTTTAAATTTTACCAATAAGGAATTATGAAAAATAAAATATATTTTATTGTTAAAATAAAGAAAATATTATATGAAAAATAACTTAAATGGTTATCATCAGTCACTGAAGTCAATGCAGACAGAAAAGTAACTATAACCTTATTGATTTTGATTATCACACAACTCAACGCGCAAGATTAAAATTTGCGTGATTAGTAAACAAGATGATTGATAAGCTAGAAAACAACCAAATGAGCTCTTAGAGGGGTGTATTGTATTAAGAATTAGTGGCAAATTTTTAAAAGTCCATGAATTTTAAAAGTTTAGATGTATTCAATGTAAACTTTTAAAAGTCTACAAAAGTTTAGGTGTATTCAAATATTCAATGTAGATTTTTAAAAGTCTATAAAAGTTTAGGCGTATTCAAACTTCCGTTCATTCTTATTGACTTCTAAAATCGTGGATTTTCATGGACTTTTAACTCATTTTTAATTCACTAATTCTCTACAATTGTTTCTTCTCCTCACCAAAAATTTCCGTGAACTTTGCAGTTTTGGCTAATTATTTATCAGTTAAACATTAAGAAATTACTACGGTAGGACTAAATATACATAGTAACATTTTTCTCAAAGTATGTGATGGAGTATATGGCCCAGGGACCCCCGGCCCACATACTTCCTCTACTACAATCAGACCCAACAGGCCCAAACGGGCCAAGCCCAGAAAAATGGATCTCTAAGCAGCCCACAATACGCAAAGGGGTGCCTTCGGCCCCATGGACGAAGGCTACCAGTGACGGAATCGAGCTCAGAAACATCACAGGAGAACAAGGCTTGAAAACCAAGCCTTCGACAACTGCATCCCTCGGCAGATAGGAGCCCTCGGTTAGAAGAGGCATCACAGGAGAACAAGGCTTGAAAACCAAGCCTTCGGCAACTGCAACCCTCAGCAGGTAGGAGCCCTCGGTTAGAAGAGGCATCACAGGAGAACAAGGCTTGAAAACCAAGCCTTCGACACCTGCAACCCTCGGCAGGTAGGAGCCCTCGATTAGAAGAGGCATCACAGGAGAACAAGGCTTGAAAACCAAGCCTTCGGCACCTGCAGCCCTCGGCAGGTAGGAGCCCTCGGTTAGAAGAGCCTTCGGCCCAGCACCCTTCAGCCGAAGGCATCCACCTCGACAGAATATCCTCTTCACATGTGCCTGGATCACCGTACCAGTACAAACGTCACATCCAACCACCACATTTAATGCGGCCACATGCGAGTGCCAGTGCCACCCCGGTCGAGGTGACCCCTCGACCACCAGAAAACTGACACGTGTCCTTATCTAGCATTTATTACTACTATAAATAGCACCCCTTTCCCCCATTGTAAACCACGCTTAATACATATCGAATATACACTCTCTCTCTCTTACTTATTTGCTCTGACTTCTCTCTAGTTATTCTCTGCAATAACCCCTCGGATAAGCTACCCCCGGGTACACTATCCATCATTTGGTGCTCTCGTTGAGAGTTCGAACAATCAAGTAAGAAACCATCCCCTTCAGCTAAAAACACCTATCAAAATGGGAAGAAACACTAGCGCCCAATCCAAGACTCATGAGGACAGGAACCTGGCCCTCGGCGACGTCGACGCCCTCGAAGCCTCTAACATGGCTCCCGAGGGCGGCGCCCTCGCTGGGTTGGAACAGACGGCTGTCGACCTGTGCCTTCACTTCCAACATAATGCCCCCGATGCCCGTCTTGGCATCGAAGCCAAAAAGACGGACCGGAGCGAAAACCAAATGAGCCCTCCGGTTCTCACCATTGACGTACAATCAGCGTTCTCCGCCTTCATCCAAACTCTCACTCAAAACCCAGGTGCCTTCGGCACGCTGGTACCCCTTCAGCCGCAGGTCAGGGAGAACACCATTCTCCCCCCTCCTCCGCTCCCCTTCGTGAACCCTATCCTTCGGTTAGGGAACAACGAGAGGGTTGTGGCCCAGGACACCGCCTCTTAGGAAGTCCAATCCCGGGACCGCCACGGCACAAACAAAGAAAGGCCCCGGACCTCCGTCCTCGAGAGACTCGGAGGGGCGCTAGACCGCCGAGGGGTCCAAGACCGTCTCGGGGGGAAGGCGTTCCAGAGGCCTCAGGAAAGTGGCGGATCCGTCTCCAGGGCCAATGAAAGGCGTCCCCCTCAGGACAAAGGCAAGGCACCTCTCCATGTCAATGACGCCCACCATCAAATCAACTAGGCCCACTCGGCCCGCGTCCATTCGCAGGGGGCGGAGGCCCTCCTGAAGGACCCCCAGGACGAAATCATTGCGGCCCTCCAGCGCCGGCTCGACAAGATGGGGGCCACCAAAGCACACGCCACCACTTCTGCCCCTCATACAGACCTCAAGTATGAGGCAATGTTGGCCAAAATGGAGGAGATGCAAAGGAAATTTGCCGAAGGCTCAGGGGAACCCGTCATCCAACTCCGAACAAGGACGCCATTTACCCCAAGGGTATTGGCGGCCCAAATCCCGGAAAAGTACCGAGGGCAACTCATCAAGCCCTATGAAGTAAGAACTGACCCCTAAGAGCACTACAACAGGTATCAAAACAACATGATGATGATGGGGGCATCAGATGAATACTTATGTCGTTGGTTCCTTTCCACCTTGGAGGGACCAACATACGAATGGTTCAACCGATTGCCCGAGGGCAGCATTGACTCTTGGCAAGATCTTGCCCAACGCTTCCTCACCCATTTTGCCGGAAGGAAGCGCGCGAGAAAGCACTTCTCCCACCTCCTCTCCATCAAGCAACAGCCTGACGAAACACTTCGGTCCTTCATTGATCGGTGGATGAAGGAGACAGACGAGGTTGAGGGCGCCGACGAGCGTACCCTCCTCGTCCTCTTCCAGGGGATTCTCCGCAGCAGCCCCTACACACGGAGCCTCATCACAGACCCCCCAAGATCATACCTCAAAGTACTCCAGCGGGGGAGCCTATACGCCGACGCCGATGACCTCCACTCCTTCAAGAAGAACGAGGGCCAGCCCTCGAAGAAGACAAACAACACGCCAGCCCCAAATGCGCCCTCGGCCGGAGGCCAGGACCATGGAAGCCACACCCAGCAGGGCCGTAATGAACGCCAATGGCGCCCTCGGCTGGACATGCTGAGGACTCCTCTCACGCACCCGGTGAGCACTATCCTCAACTATGCGGAAGAGCAGGACCTTTTCCCCAAGGACCCTCGGTCAGCGAGGGAGATCTACGCCATCCACCAAGGAGGCACTTATTGCCGTTACCACAAAAGCACCTCCCACAATACAGACGATTGTGTCTCGTTGAAGAAGGCTATTGAACTCTTAATCCAACGGGGTGAGCTCCACCAATTCATCAAAAATGCCCCAAGGAAAAACACCGGGGGGAACACCGATAAAGAAGAAGGGGACATCGCAACGAAGAAACATGAAATCGGGAGGCTCAGCGACGACGAGGAGTTCGAGGAGCCCCAGCTGAAGAAGCGCCACCTCCGCTAATCATGTTCCTCGCCTTCGGCGTTAGTCTCAGCCTTGGGCCCTCGACCACGAGGCACATTATCATCCCCTCAGCCTAGAGCCCTCGACCTTGAACGGTGAATCTTAACAAAGCCGTTGTCAAATAACGCACCCCTTGTATTCCGCTTATTTATATGAATTTAAGTAAACTACAACACAATCCAGACATCTTATCGGCCCCTTCGAGGCCAAATGCCCAGGTATGGCCGATGGTGTCTAAAGACGAGGGGCCTGCAAAAGGCCCGCGTTTTTGGAGCGGGACGCTCACCGCATCGCCGGCGCGCAACGCACAGCGACAGGCCTGAAAGAATGGCTGAGGTGACAAAATCCCCAAACTTGGGGGTGAAACGGCAGTCGTTGGAAACCGACCAAGCCTAGCCCACGCCGTAAATAGACGACGGGACCCCCCAAGGTCAAGGGATGGTTCAGCGCCGGGGGACTAATAGACGAACCCCCGGACAGATCACTTGGACCCCCTTCCGGCCGAGGCGGGGAAGCAACCCCCTCGGCCGAAGCCTGAAAGAAGGAACACACATCGGGAGGACTAACATACGACCTCCTGGCACAATCAAGGGACGGCCCAGCGCCGGGGGACTAACAGACGAACCCTCGGACGGATCACTTGGACCCCCTTCCGGCCGAGGCGGGGAAGCAACCCCCTCGGTCGAAGCCTGAAAGAAAGAACACACACCGGGAGGACTAACATACGACCTCCTGGCACAATCAAGGGGCGGCCCAGCGCTGGGGGACTGACAGACGAACCCCCAGACGGATCACTTGGACCCCCTTTCGGCCAAGGCGGGGAATCAACCCCCTCGGTCGAAGCCTGAAAGAAGGAACATACACCCGGAGGACTCCCGAAACTATCAAGGAAAGGCCCTCGGCCTCAATTTGATTCTAAATCACCAAAGGCCCTCGGCCTCAACGTGATTCAACATCAACAATGGCCCTCGGCCTCAGCGTGATTCCACATCACAACGGCCCTCGACCTCAACATCAGAATGGCCCTCGGCCTTAGCGTGACTCTACGCCACAACGGTTTTGGCCTTAGCGTGATCTCACATCACCAACGGCCCTCGGCCTCAGCGTGATTCCACATCACAACGGCCCTCGGCCTCAACGTCAGAACAGCCCTCGGTCTCGAAATCAATAATGGCCCTCGGCCTCAACATGACTCTATGTCATAATGGTTTTGGCCTTAGCGTGATCTCACATCACCAACGGCCCTCAGCCTCAGCGTGATTCCACATCACAACAGCCCTCGGTCTCAAAATCAACAACGGCCCTCGGCCTCAACATCAACAACGGCCCTCGGCCTTAGCGTGATTCCACATCACAATGGCCCTCGGCCTCAACATGACTCTATGTCATAACGGTTTTTGCCTTACATGATTTCACATCACCAAAGGCCCTCGGCCTCAACGTGATTCAACATCAACAACGCCCTCGGCCTCAGCGTGATTCCACATCACAACGGCCCTCGGCCTCAACATCAGAACGGCCCTCGGCCTCAACATCAACAACGGCCCTCTACCTCAGCATAAGAACGGCCCTCGGCCTCAACATTAACAACGGCCCTCGGCCTCAGCGTGTCACGCCCCGGACCTAGCCGGACACGTCAACAACCCGCCGTACAGTACGAATAGTCAACCGTAGTCCAACTCATCCATACTATACAAGGCGTCATGAATATCATTCACACATAGTACATCCATAAACAAACATAATGTAAAACATTCATTTAAAACAGCGGAAGCATTAATACAATTGTTCAAGCCACACTTGACATAACTAGGCATACAAGCCCCCAAAGTAATTGTCAAAAAAAAAAATAATGTCCATGAGCATTGTTATCATTATTTTGAAAACAGGAAACAGAAGAAGCACGAACCACGTCTTCTCCTTTGAATATCCCCGAAGCAACGGGCGCCGGTGGCAACCTTCAAGTTCTACCTGAAACTGTGAGGTGGCCTCCCCCGTGAAGGGGAGGTCAGTACTTGGAAATATTTGACAAGTACAATAGCAACTATACTAAGTATAATCAACGTTTTAATTTCCAAGACCCTCAAAATAGGGTGATATCATAATATAAATAATAATTTATATTCCCCACTTATTATCTTCATAATAAGTAAATTTATTTATTTTTCGGCACACGGCCCTTCTTATATATCCTTTTTCATTTATCGTTTGCACAACCCAACCCTTGGGTCCTATTATTTCTACGGGACTTGCTACCGCTGTCCGAGACCTCATGAGGCTCCCGGTTCGGACTCCAACATCCCGCCCCTGGACTCGTACCCATCATCCTGTAGGAAGGTAAGGCCCTTCGGGGTCCTATCTTATGTGTTACCGCTACCGGAACCTAGTTAGGTCTCCGATTCGGATTCCACCCTAACCCGTGATCACGATGTAAGTCCATGCTATCCAACCCCGCTCTCTAGAGTCGGGAAGGGCCATGGTCCTTACTATTTCCATAATTCAACCGGCTATCCACAAGAATCACCGATCACACCCGTAGGCCAATCCTATACTTAGGATCAATTTAATATTCACGCTATCTTGGGTATCCCTTAAGGCCTACCCCTAGTATAACTTAAAGTTCATACTTTCCTACCTTAAAGCATCTCTTAAGACTACTTAAGGCATAATATTTCACAATCCAACCTTAGGATCAATCTTAACAACATTTCATTTTAATGACCAACTAGCATCTTAATACTAGTCAAATTAATATCAACGAACCAAGTTCTCAACTCATAGTCATATAGACAATTCCAACTGATTTTCCCTTGAAAATATCATTTATGTCAATATCCAAAATATCACTTTTAATCACTCATATATTCTAATATGAAGAAAAAGTATATTTCAACACATGTTTAATAACAAATTCCACTTTCAAGTCAACATACTCATAACACATGAACATACACAATTTATTCCTAAATTTGTATATAATGCTATTTTTTCTCTATACATTTAATCTTTTCATTTTTAGGCATTATTAATCGTTAATAATCCATAAAAACACATTTAATTACCTTCGGTAATCTCATGAAATTAACTCACTAATTATAAGCAATATAGTCAGCCATCCTCACCTTATGAAGTGCTGAAATAGTTGCCTTTGCTAAGCCCCTCGATCAATCCCCGTTCTAGGCCGATTGAAGGTGTAAAACTTAGCTGCTGGGCAAAAGCCGGGCGGCTTTCACGAAAGCCGGGCGGCTTTCGTGGTCTGCAAAAACGAGCAGCTCCCTTAAAGTGGCGGTTTCCGGCGATTTCGACTCCTATCGATTCACCAACTCTTCTAAGTTAAATATCACCACTTTATATCAATATTCTACACCTTTAAACGTGTAGAACATCATGTTTAATCCCTCATATGATTTCTCAAAAATCATACACCAAAAACTAGTTAAAAGAACTATTTGAATTCTTACCTTTCTTTTAACTTAGTTTCTCTTGGGTTTCCTTCCTCCTAGCTTTCTCCAATTGTGGCTGAGGTTTGTAGAAGTCAACTCCAGAGCTTCCTCTCTCTCTTGAGGTTAAGCTTGTGCGGGTGAAATGGAATGGGGGGATATCTTCTCCTCAATCAATTTGAGGGATGATTGAGGGAGTAAGACAAGGGAGTTAATGGGTGGGTGTAGACTTTGTCTCCATGAGGCTTCCTCATGCACGCCCCTCCCCCTCAAATTGTCAATCTGGTCACCTAAAAACGTGGGGTGCCCCCCCCCCCCTTATGTGGGAGGTCATCCCATTATGTCCCGGTGTGTACAATCGGCCCCGAAAGTTGTATTTCTCGGTCCGTTTTAATTATATTTTATTTTATCGGGCCAAACAAAATATATCACGTGTTCCTAATAATTATGGGCTTTTAGAATAGATGTACATTCCCCAACATTAATTTAGGAGCCTCCGAAACTCATTTCGGGCTGTTATCCGCTAAATTACCAATACCGGTAATTGGGCCCCGTTTGACCAACCGGTCAACTCCATGCCTTTCTTATGGCCCAAATAAAATATTCACCACCATATACATATTATCTAGACCAAGATGAATATAATATGTGGTTCGGGAATTATCGGGCGGTCCTCGTTCCCGCTGTGGGCCCCACATGCAATTTACTATTTACGTAAAAGGAATAATAAAAATTTACAATTACGCAAATTCATAAATCATCTTTCAAGGTTTATTACATAATTTACTAAAAGTAAATATGCTCGGGGTCGGTGTTACAAGTTCACCCCCCCTTAACGGGAATTTCGTCCCCGAAATTCACAATGCTCATTCAAACAAAAACGTGTATTGCTCTTTCATCAAAGCTTCCGTCTCCCAAGTTTCCTCCTCAACTCGGTCACTTTTCCAAAGGATTTTAACCATTGGAACTTTTTTGCTTCTCAATTTCTTGACTTGCCTGTCAAGTATCTTCACCGGTTGCACGGCATAATTCAAGTCTTCTCGTATTTCCACGGGTGGTTTTTCCAATACATGAGATGGATCCGGCATATAGTTCTTAAGCATGGACACGTGGAATACGTTATGTATCTTCTCCAATTCTGGAGTCAACTGTAATCGGTATGCCACGGCCCCAATCCTCTCGAGAACCACGAATGGCCCTATATATCGTGGGTTAAGTTTCCCTCGGCTCTGAAATCGGATGATTCCTTTCCAAGGTGAAACCTTCAAAAATACCTCATCTCCCACCTTAAACTCCAAGGCTCTTCGGCGCTTATCGGCATAACTTTTCTGTCTATCCTGGGCCGCCTTAAGTCTCTCACGAATCATCTTCACCTTAGACTTGGTGATCTCCACCAATTCCGTGCTCTCGAGTTTGGCCATGCCAACCTCATCCCAACACAACGGTGTACGACATCTCCTCCCATACAATGCCTCGTATGGAGGCATGCCTATACTTGCCTGATAACTGTTGTTATAGGCAAACTCCACAAGTGATAAGTGGTTGTCCCAACTCCCTTGGAACTCCAATGCACAGGCTCTTAGCATATCCTCTAATATCTGTATAACCCGCTCAGATTGCCCATCCGTTTGCGGATGAAAGGCTGTACTGAATTTCAACTTTGTCCCCATAGATTCTTGGAATTTCGGCCAAAATCGTGATGTGAATCGCGGATCTCTATCGGATACAATGGTTATAGGAACCCCATGTAGCCTCACGATCTCGTCCACATACAACTTGGCTAACCTCTCCAATGCATAGGTAGTGTTGATAGGTAGGAAGTGTGCACTCTTCGTGAGCCTATCAACCACAACCCATACGGCATCATAGTTCTTAACCGTTCGTGGCAGCCCCACCACGAAATCCATAGTCACGTGCTCCCACTTCCATTCGGGAATGGAAAGTGGCTGTAGCAACCCAGCCGGATTCTGATGCTCTGCCTTAACTTGCTGACAAGTGAGACACCTACTGATGTACTCGGCTATTTCCCTCTTCATACCCGACCACCAGTAACTTTCCTTCAAATCACGGTACATCTTCGTGCCTCCCGGGTGCATGGCATACGCCGATGAATGAGCCTCCTCTAAGATGGACTTTCGGAGCTCATCATCCAACGGTACACATACTCGGTCACGAAATAATAAGAGACCATCGTCTCTCTCCCTGAAATCCTCAACCGGTCCCGTTAGCATGCGTTCACGGATCTTCATAATTTCTTCGTCGGTTTCTTGACCCTTCTTGATTTCATCAAGCAATGTAGGTCTCACCTCAAATCTAGCTAACAAGGCACCATCGTTAGATACCTCCAATTGAGCCCTCAATGCTCTCAAGCTAGTCAATAATGCCCCAGATGAATTCTTTCGACTCAAGGCATCTGCTACCACGTTGGCTTTGCCGGGGTGGTACTCGATAACTAGATGGTAGTCTTTTATCAACTCCATCCACCGTCTATGTCTCATGTTTAACTCTTTTTGAGTAAACACGTACTTCAGGCTTTTGTGGTCGGTGTATATATGACATGTTTCCCCGTAGAGATAATGTCTCCAAATCTTCAATGCGAACACCACCGCCCCCAGCTCTAAGTCATGAGTGGGATAATTTACCTCATGCTTCTTCAACTGTCGCGAAGCATAGGCAATCACCCTCCCATTCTGCATCAAGACACATCCAAGCCCTTGGATGCTTGCGTCGCTGTAGACATCGTACCCCACACCCTGTTTGGGTAGTGCGAGTACCGGTGCCTCGGTCAATCTCTTCTTCAGTTCAAGGAATCCCTTCTCACATCGGTCATCCCATACAAACTTGGCCCCCTTTCGAGTGAGCTTTGTCAATGGCGATGCCAAAACTGAGAACTTCTCCACAAATTTCCGGTAGTACCCTGCCAATCTAAGGAAGCTACGAATTTCCTTGACGTTCTTTGGCCTCTCCCATTCAGTAACGGCCTCAATCTTCTTGTTATCTACGGCAATCCCTGATCCTGAAACCACATGCCCGAGGAAGCCAATCTCCCTTAGCCAAAATTCACATTTGGAAAACTTGGCATAGAGTTGCTTCTCCCGTAGTGTCTCAAGAACAAGTATCAAGTGCTCCTCATGCTCTTCTTCACTCTTTGAGTAAATCAAGATATCATCTATGAACACAATCACGAACCGGTCCAAGTATTTATGAAATACTCGGTTCATCAAGTCCATAAATGCCGCCGGGGCGTTGGTTAGCCCGAACGACATAACTAGGAACTCGAAATGACCATACCTTGTGCGGAATGCACTCTTCGGTATGTCATCCTCCTTTATTTTCAGTTGGTGGTACCCCGACCTCAAGTCTATCTTCGAAAATACCGTCGCTCCTCGGAGCTGATCAAACAAGTCATCAATCCTAGGCAAGGGATATCTATTCTTGATTGTGACCTTGTTCAGTTGACGATAATCAATGCACATTCGAAGCGTTCCATCTTTCTTTTTCACAAAAAGGACCGGCGCTTCCCACGGAGAGTGACTCGGCCTTATGAAACCGTTGTCCAATAGCTCTTGCAATTGGGTTTTCAACTCGTTAAGTTCAGCAGGTGCCATTCTGTATGGCGGTATAGAGATTGGTTTGGTGCCGGGTTCAACCTCGATCACGAACTCAATCTCCCTATCGGGTGGAAGTCCCGGCAAGTCTTTTGGGAAGACATCCGGATACTTGCACACAATTCTCACATCGTTGATGTCTACCTCTTCTTTGGTTTTGTCCACCACATAAGCTAGATATGCGTGACATCCTTTCCTCATCATGTTCCTCGCTCTCACGGCGGATATGATACAACTGTTTGATTTGTCTCTATCTCCCTCAAAGCGTAAGGTCAATCCTTCACTGCTTTCGAGTTCAAGAACCTTCGTGTAGCAATCGACCCTAGCATGATGTTTCTCAAGCCAATCCATTCCTAGGATTGCATCGAACTCGATCATACTCAGCGGTACGAAATCACACGTCAAGGTTTGGCCCTCCACTTCCACCTCACACGATGGATAGTGGCTATTTCTTTCGATATCATCCCCTAGAGGCGTGGACACCAATAGGGTTTGAGTCATTGGTACAAGTGGTCCGTTGAATCCGCTGGCGAACGCCTCACTCACAAATGATCGTTGCGCCCCGGTATCAATAAGGATCCTTGCGTCTCTCCCGTTTATCTTTAGTGTTCCTACATTCATAAGTAATGTAAGACACACTATCTAATTAATAGGCTCGTTTCTAAATTCGTAGAGTATGTTGGTCGTGTTCGGGTGGGGTCCGTTCGATACTCTTCCGAAATTTCCCGGTTTCTGACCTTTGGGACCATTTTAGGACCAATCCAGGTGAAAGCCGGCCGCTTTTCACGAAAGCCGGCCGGTTTTCGTCTGCGAGAAAAATCCATCTAAGAAAATCACGAAAGCCGGGCGGCTTTCACGAAAGCCGGGCGACTTTGAGCGCCGCAGATTAAATCGGACCAATTCTCCAAACGTCGGCCGGTTTCTGAGAAAGCCGGCCGGTTTTCGTTTGCGAGAAAAATTTGTTGATTGTTATATACGAAAGCAGGGCGGTTCTCGGTGGAAGCCGGCCGGCATTCGTTGCCGTAGTATTTTTCCCCAATGATCAAGACGAAAGCCGGGCGGCTTTCGCCCAGGGCGAGGATTCTCCTCCCCTTTTTCCTCCTCAAACCCGACCAAACTCGTCGGGGTTATCATTTTACAAGTTCCACGCTCCTATTGTTTATGAAAATTAATACGTGAGTTTAAGGAATTACCCGCAACGGAGTCTGGGTTGGCACGAGCATCTGCCTCCGTCATAGCATAGACCCGAGCTTGGGTCCTTCCTTGGTTTACGGATGGCGCGTTGCTTGCACTCGCCCCACCGTGCCCACCGCTAGCATTTGGTTCTCCGGTTCGGTTCCTGCTCACCGTTGTTGCACTACTCGGTCCGGCCCCCATGGCTCGCCCAAGTTGTGGGCAACTCACCTTCAAATGCCCGACCTCCCCGCATTGATAGCACCTCGGGGGATCGCGACACATGCCAAAGTGGTTCTTCTTGCAGTTGCTGCACTTCTTCGCGCCTGAGCCTTGTGACACAGAGCTTTGCCCGCTCGGGCCTTGATTTCCCCTTACCGGTGGTGCAGGGGTTTTGAAGGATCCGCCTCCCCCGTGGTTCCCCTTCTTGTTGGAACCTTGAGGGCCATGGCTCTCCCATTTTCCTTTCCTTGCCTCCTCGGCATTCCTTCGTTTTCTTTCCTCCCACTCCTTCTCTCCTTTCAGGCCTTGTTCAACCATTTGACTGAACGTCATATTAGGCAATTGTGTTGCCCTCTCGTGTATGTCAAGGTCCAAGGCATCCCAGAAATGGTTCACCATCCGGTTTTCATCACAAATGTACTCCGGTATGAACTCAGCAAGTTTTCTGAACTTGTGCTCAAGTTCCTTCACCGTACATTCAACTCCTTGGGTCAAATTCGTATACTCCCTCCTCTTCAAGTTCACCTCGAAGTCGGAGTAGTATTGGCTGAAGAACTCCTGTCTGAAATTCTCCCAAGTGACGGCCTCACCGTACTTCCCTTTTGTTCCATCCCACCATGTGGACGCCATGCCTTCTAGTAGCCTCGTGGCTACCCTCAGCTTCATGTGGGGTGGTAGTTGCATGTCGAGGGCCGCCTCGTTGAATCTTTTGATCCACTCGGCCACCACGGAGATGTCCCCCGTTCCATCAAACGGTTTACATCCCAAGTCTCTTGCCTCCTTGAGGTACTTTGAGATCCTTATTATAGGGACCTCAGCACCTCCCCCTCCTCGGGATTCTATGATCTCCCGGGGAGTTACACGACTTCCTCTTCTTGAAGCCCCTTCCAAAGCACGCCTTGCCCGGCGCCTTTGGCGATCTTGGTGGTATTGCCGGAGCAATTCCTCAATCCGTTCGAGAGCTTCATTATCATCGCTCTCGTCACTTGCATCATCGTATTCCCCATCATATGGGGTCTCAACCGGCTCAGTTCCCGGTCGGTAGGTTGAATCCTCCTCGGACTCATAGTGCTCGTCGATAGTTTCCACATGACCGTCACTAACGGTCAGCGAGTGGCCTGCACGGCCTTGTCTCCTAGACACCCTCGATCCTCCCCGACTGCCACGTTGGGATCCTCCCGGTGCTTGGCCAGTCGGGTTCCGTCGAGTAACCTTCCCGGTACGTTCCATTTCTGAAAGAAATTTAGAATGAGTCATTAGACTCGTATCAAATGTCAATTGACGGATAGGCACTTAAAGACATCTTTTGGCTCAAATCACCGCCATACCAATTGCTAAGGGTACCATCTTAACAATTAGAGACATTGCAACTCAAGTACCAAAAGTTCTATAAGTACAAAACCTTATGCTCATGGTTTTCAAATTCGTTTTCAAAAAAGAAATTTTGAAGCTTCATTATGATGTTTACGGACTAAGTCTCTGATACCAATTAAATTGTCACGCCCCGGACCTAGCCGGACATGTCAACAACCCACCGTACAGTACGAATAGTTAACCGTAGTCCAACTCATCCATACTATTCAAGGCGTCATGAATATCATTCACACATAGTACATCCATAAACAAACATAATGTAAAACATTCATTTAAAACAGCGGAAGCATTAATACAATTGTTCAAGCCACACTTGGCATAACTAGGCATACAAGCCCCCAAAGTAATTGTCAAAAAAAAAATGTCCATGAGCATTGTTATCATTATTTTGAAAACAGGAAACAGAAGAAGCACGAACCACGTCTTCTCCTTTGAATATCCCCGAAGCAACGGGCGCCGGTAGCAACCTTCAAGTTCTACCTGAAACTGTGAGGTGGCCTCCCCCGTGAAGGGGAGGTCAGTACTTGGAAATATTTGACAAGTACAATAGCAACTATACTAAGTATAATAAACGTTTTAATTTCCAAGACCCTCAAAATAGGGTGATATCATAATATAAATAATAATTTATATTCCCCACTTATTATCTTCATAATAAGTAAATTTATTTATTTGTCGGCACACGGCCCTTCTTATATATCCTTTTTCATTTATCGTTTGCACAACCCAACCCTTGGGTCCTATTATTTCTACGGGACTTGCTACCGCTGTCCGAGACCTCATGAGGCTCCCGGTTCGGACTCCAACATCCCGCCCCAGGACTCGTACCCATCATCCCGTAGGAAGGTAAGGCCCTTCGGGGTCCTATCTTATGTGTTACCGCTACCGGAACCTAGTTAGGTCTCCGATTCGGATTCCACCCTAACCCGTGATCACGATGTAAGTCCATGCTATCCAACCCCGCTCTCTAGAGTCGGAAAGGGCCATGGTCCTTACTATTTCCATAATTCAATCGGCTATCCACAAGAATCACCGATCACACCCGTAGGCCAATCCTATACTTAGGATCAATTTAATATTCACGCTATCTTGGGTATCCCTTAAGGCCTACCCCTAGTATAACTTAAAGTTCATACTTTCCTACCTTAAAGCATCTCTTAAGACTACTTAAGGCATAATATTTCACAATCCAACCTTAGGATCAATCTTAACAACATTTCATTTTAATGTCCAACTAGCATCTTAATACTAGTCAAATTAATATCAACGAACCAAGTTCTCAACTCATAGTCATATAGACAATTCCAACTGATTTTCCCTTGAAAATATCATTTATGTCAATATCCAAAATATCACTTTTAATCACTCATATATTCTAATATGAAGAAAAAGTATATTTCAACACATGTTTAATAACAAATTCCACTTTCAAGTCAACATACTCATAACACATGAACATACACAATTTATTCCTAAATTTGTATATCATGCTCCTTTTTCTCTATACATTTAATCTTTTCATTTTTAGGCATTATTAATCGTTAATAATCCATAAAAACACATTTAATTACCTTCGGTAATCTCATGAAATTAACTCACTAATTATAAGCAATATAGTCAGCCATCCTCACCTTATGAAGTGCTGAAATAGTTGCCTTTGCTAAGCCCCTCGATCAATCCCCGTTCTAGGCCGATTGAAGGTGTAAAACTTAGCTGCTGGGCAAAATCCGGGCGGCTTTCACGAAAGCCGGGCGGCTTTCGTGGTCTGCAAAAACGAGCAGCTCCCTTAAAGTGGCGGTTTCCGGCGATTTCGACTCCTATCGATTCACCAACTCTTCTAAGTTAAATATCACCACTTTATATCAATATTCTACACCTTTAAACGTGTAGAACATCATGTTTAATCCCTCATATGATTTCTCAAAAATCATACACCAAAAACTAGTTAAAAGAACTATTTGAATTCTTACCTTTCTTTTAACTTAGTTTCTCTTGGGTTTCCTTCCTCCTAGCTTTCTCCAATTGTGGCTGAGGTTTGTAGAAGTCAACTCCAGAGCTTCCTCTCTCTCTTGAGGTTAAGCTTGTGCGGGTGAAATGGAATGGGGGGATATCTTCTCCTCAATCAATTTGAGGGATGATTGAGGGAGTAAGACAAGGGAGTTAATGGGTGGGTGTAGACTTTGTCTCCATGAGGCTTCCTCATGCACGCCCCTCCCCCTCAAATTGTCAATCTGGTCACCTAAAAACGTGGGGTGCCCCCCCCCCCCCTTATGTGGGAGGTCATCCCATTATGTCCCGGTGTGTACAATCGGCCCCGAAAGTTGTATTTCTCGGTCCGTTTTAATTATATTTTATTTTATCGGGCCAAACAAAATATATCACGTGTTCCTAATAATTATGGGCTTTTAGAATAGATGTACATTCCCCAACATTAATTTAGGAGCCTCCGAAACTCATTTTGGACTGTTATCCGCTAAATTACCAATACCGGTAATTGGGCCCCGTTTGATCAACCGGTCAACTCCATGCCTTTCTTATGGCCCAAATAAAATATTCACCACCATATACATATTATCTAGACCAAGATGAATATAATATGTGGTTCGGGAATTATCGGGCGGTCCCCGTTCCCGCTGTGGGCCCCACATGCAATTTACTATTTACGTAAAAGGAATAATAAAAATTTACAATTACGCAAATTCATAAATCATCTTTCAAGGTTTATTACATAATTTACTAAAAGTAAATATGCTCGGGGTCGGTGTTACACAGCGTGATGACATCACAATGGCCCTCGGCCTCAACATCAGACGGCCCTCGGCCTCAACATGACTCTATGTCATAACGGTTTTTGCCTTACATGATTTCACATCACCAAAGGCCCTCGGCCTCAACGTGATTCTACATCAACAACGGCTCTCGGCTTCAGCGTGATTCCACATCACAACGGCCCTCGGCCTCAATATCACAACGGCCCTCGGCCTCAGCGTGATTCCACATCACAGCAACCCTCGGCCTTCATCCCTCCGACATCTTTATTTGATGTCGGGGGCAATCACACAGGTCCCTCGGCCTTCATCCCTCCGGCATCTTTATTTGATGCCAGGGGCTATCATACAGGCCCATCGGCCTTCATCCCTCCGACATCTTTATTTGATGTCGAGGGCCATCACACAGGCCCCTCGGCCTTCATCCCTCCGACATCTTTATTTGATGCCGGGGGCTATCATACAGGCCCATCGGCCTTCATCCCTCCGGCATCTTTATTTGATGTCGGGGGCAATCACACAGGTCCCTCGGCCTTCATCCCTCTGGCATCTTTATTTGATGCCAGAGGCTATCATACAGGCCCATCGGCCTTCATCCCTCCGACATCTTTATTTGATGTCGAGGGCCATCACACAGGCCATCGGCCTTCAGCCCTCCGACATCTTTATTTGATGCCAGGAGCTATCATACAGGCCCCTCGGCCTTCATCCCTCCGACATCTTTATTTGATGTCGGGGGCCATCACGAAGACCCCTCGGTCTCCATCCCCCCGGCATCTGTATTTGATGCCAGGGGCTCTAACACAAGCCCACCTGGCCTTGCACCCCTCCGTTACCTTTATTTGATAACGGGGGGGGGGGGGGGGGGGGTCCTTACAAGCTCCTTAGCTTTTTCATGCAGGATGTAAGGCTGATCTTGGATATCCCCTCAGCAAACGGATATAACCGCCACTCAACAATCAAGGCCGAAGGGTGCACTCCTTTTGCTTCATTCTGAGGGCATCTGGTGTACTCTTTTTCCCTCATTAGGATTTTTTTCCCACAGGGTTTTTTCCTAATGAGGTTTTTAACGAGGCATCTCCCCATTGTGGAATGATGTGAGTTTTCTCGCACTTAAAAAGATTGTAATATAGCAGTGAAAGTACGAGTGATGGAGTATTAACTCCTAGATTCTAGAGAGAAGTGAGAGCTAGAGAGAGAAGTAGTATATTTGCTTTGTATTAGTGAATTCTGAACCCTTACAACTACTCCCAAGGGGAGTATTTATAGAGAAAATTAGGGCTGGGCTCCCAAGTCTTGGGCTTGGGAGGCCCATTTACAATAGGGCCACTAATGGGCCGGATACAAAGTTTATAGAAATGATAAGTATAAAATCCCGTTCTAGAGGCTATCTATGGATGACGAGGGCATGGCCGATGAGGGCATGGCCGATGAGGGCATGGCCGATGAGGGCATGGCCGATGAGGGCATGGCCGACGAGGTCATGGCCGATGAGGGCACCCGGTTCTCCGGGCTTTTGGATCATATTCTGAGTAGACCTTTTCCTGGCCGATGAGGGCATGGCCGATGAGAACATGGCCGATGAGGGCACCCGGTTCTCCGGGCTTCTGGATCATATTCTGAGTAGATCTTTTCCTGGCCGATGAGGGCATGGCCGATGAGAGCATGGCCGATGAGGTCACCCGGTGATCGTGGTACCTTCTGTTCTTCTGAGTACGTGGGTCCTGGGGCCTAGACCCATATACTCCATCATGAGTCCCCCACTCTCTAAGCTGAGACGTTGACGAAGTGAAGGAGAGTAGATTTATGTCCTTTTTTGTTTGGGCGTTGTGTGCTCCTCGATGTGGACGAAGAGGGCCCTAGTCATGTGGATGATGCATGTTTTCTGTTTAAGGACGACGAGAGCCTTTGCCTGGTGGAGACGATGAGCGTCCTCTGTCATGAGTGGCCGATGAAGACAGTGCTTCCTTATTCCTGGTCGTTGATGGTTGAATTTCGTACTTTGGGCCGAGGAGGCCATTGTGGTTATCCTTTGTTTGAGGACGATGGGTGTCCTTTGTTTCGAGGAAGATGAATGTCCTTCATTTTGAGGATGATGAATGTCCTTTATTTTGAAGACGATGAATGTCCTTCGTTTTGAGGACGATGAATGTCCTTCATTTTGAGGACGATGAGTGTCCTTCACTTTGAGGACGATGAATGTCCTTCACTTTGAGGATGATGAGGGTCCTGGACCAAAGGACGTTGTGCGCCCTTGGCTCTGTGGATGAAGAATGTCATGCCCTTGTGCTGACTTTAATTGATGGACCTTGTGCCGATGAGGGCATGGCCGATGAGGGCATGGCCGACGAGGTCACCCGGTTCTCCTGACTTCTGGATCATATTCTGGGTGGCCTTCTTTCTGGCCGATGAGGGCATGGCCGATGAGGGCATGGCCGACGAGGTCACCCGGTTCTCCTGACTTCTGGATCATATTCTGGGTGGCCTTCTTTCTGGCCGATGAGGACATGGCCGACGGAGGTACCACTTGGTAGTCCTTGCTTTTTGTTGCTTTCTGGATGATTTCATGTATGTGGAGGCCGATGTAGTCCCCCAGTCCCCCACTCCTCGAGGCTCATGTAGTGAGGTGAAGAGGAGTAGAGCAATACACGTTTTCAATAGGGGGCCGAAGGTCGACACCTTTTGATCCACAATGGGGCGGTGCCTCGTTAAAAACCTCATTAGGAAAAACCCTGTGGGAAAAAATCCTAATGAGGGAAAAAGAGCACACCGGATCCCCCAAAATGAACTCCAAGGGGTGAACCCTTCGGCCTAGGTGTGGAGCTGAAGCGGTGTCCGTATGATGAGGGGACGCCCGCCTGGTGGTGAGCACGACGACGCTGATGAGCCTGTCTATATGTGAGGACGACAATGGTAATGATCTGTGCGTCATATGAAGGCGACGGTCGTTATCCAGGAAGGGAATTGCGAGCCCGGTCGCTATAACAGTACCTCGGCGTTGGGAGCCGGTCTCGAGATATTAGGACGACGGCACTGGGGGGCCAGTCCAAAATCCATGCAACGGTCGCCATCCGGTAAAGGAATGGCTAAGACCGGTCTTAAGATAGAGCATCACACCATAGCCGGGGGGCTGGTCGTGATGTGAAGACGACGGCGATGAGGAGCCAGTCCTACAATCCATGCAACGGTCACCATCCGGTGCAGGAATGGCTAAGACCGATCTTGAGATAAATTATCACGCCTTGGCCGAGGGGCCGGTCGTGATGTGAGTACGACGGCACTGATGAAGCTGCTCGTCGTATGAAGGCGAGCGTCGCCATCCAGGAAGGGAATGGCGAGCCCGCTCGCTGGCTCAAGACGCTCGGCGCTGAGGAGGCCGGTCTTGAGGTGAAGGATCACGTTGAGACCGAGGGGTCTGCCGTGATCTGAGGACGACGGCACTGTCGAAGCCGGTCCAAATAAATGATGACGAAGGCGTTGATAGAGCCATTCGTCATGCAAGCTCGAGGCTCTCGGCATTGAGGAAGCCGACCTTGAGATGAAGGATCACGTTGAGACCGGGGGGTCTGCCGTGATCTGAGGACGACGGCGCTGATGAAGCCGCTCCTCGTATGAAGGCGAGGGTCGCCATCCAGGAAGGGAATGGCGAGCCCGCTCGCTGGCTTAAGACTCTCGGCGCTGAGGAGGCCGGTCTTGAGATAGATGATCATGCCAAGGCCGAGGGACCAGGCGTGACTTGAGGATGACGACTATGATGAAGCCGATCCAAGTAAATGATGACGAGGCGTTGGTGAAGCCGTGCGTCATGTAGTGGCGATGGTCACCATCCAGGAAGGGATGGTGAGCCCGATAGCTGGCTAAAGACTCTCGGCGCTGAGGAGGCCGGTCTTGAGATAGATGATCATGCCAAGGCCGAGGGACCAGGCGTGACTTGAGGATGACGACTATGATGAAGCCGATCCAAGTAAATGATGACGAGGCGTTGGTGAAGCCGTGCGTCATGTAGTGGCGATAGTCACCATCCAGGAAGGGATGATGAGCCCGATCGCTGGCTCAAGACTCTCGGCGCTGAGGAAGCCGGTCTTGAGATAGATGATCATGCCAAGGCCGAGGGACCAGGCGTGACTTGAGGATGACGACTATGATGAAGCCGATCCAAGTAAATGATGACGAGGCGTTGGTGAAGCCGTGCGTCATGTAGTGGCGATGGTCACCATCCAGGAAGGGATGGTGAGCCCGATCGCTGGCTCAAGACTCCCGGCGCTGAGGAGGCCGGTCTTGAGATAGATGATCATGCCAAGGCCGAGGGACCAGGCGTGACTTGAGGATGACGACTATGATGAAGCCGATCCAAGTAAATGATGACGAGGCGTTGGTGAAGCCGTGCGTCATGTAGTGGCAATAGTCACCATCCAGGAAGGGATGGTGAGACCGATCGCTGGCTCAAGACTCTCGGCGCTGAGGAAGCCGGTCTTGAAACGAAGGATCACGTTGAGACCGGGGGGTCTGCCGTGATCTGAGGACGACGGCGCTGATGAAGCCGCTCCTCTTATGAAGGCGAGGGTCGCCATCCAGGAAGGGAATGGCGATCTCGCTCGTTGGCTTAAGACTCTCGGCACTGAGGAGGCCGGTCTTGAGATGAAGGATCACGTTGAGACCGGGGGGTCTGCCGTGATCTGAGGACGACGACGCTGCGGAGGCCGCTCCTCCTATGAAGGCGAGGGTCACCATCCAGGAAAGGAATGGCGAGCCCGCTCGCTAGCTCAAGACGCTCAGCGCTGAGGAGGCCGGTCTTGAGATGAAGGATCACGTTGACACCGAGGGGTCTGCTATGATCTGAGGACGACGACGCTGATGAGGCCGCTCCTCCTATGAAGGCGAGGGTCGCCATCCAGGAAGGGAATGGCGAGCCCGCTCGCTAGCTCAAGACGCTCGGCGCTGAGGAGGCCGGTCTTGAGATGAAGGATCACGTTGAGACCGGGGGGTTGCCGTGATCTGAGGACGACGGCGCTGAGGAGGCCGCTCCTCCTATGAAGGCGAGGGTCACCATCCAGGAAGGGAATGGCGAGCCCGCTCGCTAGCTCAAGACGCTCGGCGCTGAGGAGGCCGGTCTTGAGATGAAGGATCACGTTGAGACCGAGGGGTCTGCTGTGATCTGAGGACGACGACGCTGATGAGGCTGCTCCTCCTATGAAGGCGAGGGTCGCCATCCAGGAAGGGAGTGGCGAGCCCACTCGCTAGCTCAAGACGCTCGGCGCTGAGGAGGCCGGTCTTGAGATGAAGGATCTCGTTGAGACCGGGGGGTCTGCCGTGATCTGAGGACGACGGCGCTGAGGAGGCCGCTCCTCCTATGAAGGCGAGGGTCACCATCCAGGAAGGGAATGGCGAACCCGCTCGCTAGCTCAAGACGCTCGGCGCTGAGGAGGCCGGTTTTGAGATGAAGGATCACGTTGAGACCGGGGGGTCTGCTGTGATCTGAGGACGACGACGCTGATGAGGCCGCTCCTCCTATGAAGGCGAGGGTCGCCATCCAGGAAGGGAATGGCGAGCCCGCTCGCTAGCTCAAGACGCTCGGCGCTGCAGAGGATGGTCTTGAGACGAAGGATCACGTTGAGACCGGGGGGTCTGTCGTGATCTGAGGACGACGACGTTGGTGAAGCCAGTCGTCAGAAGACGAAGGGGGCGGAGCCGGTCCTATGATGAGGACGGCGAAGCCGTACCTATAATGAAGGAAGACGTTGAGCGCTCGTTTGATCTGCATATATGATCTTGCTTCATCTATAATGCATAGTATTTGCCTGATATGTACTTAGCCAAATATGTGGCTTGATTTGTGGGGATTTCATTTTTATTGCTCGAGGCCGGCGAGTGCTCGGTCCTTGGCTTCCCTCTTTTGATTTGTGGGGATTTCGCTCGAGGCCGGCGAGTGCACGGTCCTCGGCTGTCCCTCTTTTAATTTGTGGGGATTTCGCTCGAAGCCGGCGAGTGCACGGTCCTCGGCTGTCCCTCTTTTAATTCTTCCTCTACTGCTATGAGCGAGGAGTGGGGGTCCTTCTTTCAGGCTCGACCGAGGGGGTTTCTATTCCCTCGGCCGATAGGGAGTCAAGGAGGGCAACTGTCCGGCCTCTGGCGCTGGTGCGTCCCTAGACCTTGGGGGGTCCCGTCGTCTATTTATGGCGCGGGCTAGGCTTTTGGTCGGTTACCGACGGCTGCCGTTTCCCAACCCCAAGTGTGGGGATTTTGTCACCTCGGCCATTCTTTCAGGCCTGTCGTAATGCGATTTAGTGCGAAGACGACGCGGTGAGCTTCCCATTTCAAGACGTGGGCCGTTTGTGGGCCCCTCGTCCTGGGATATCGTCGGCCATGCCTGAGCGTTTTGCTCGAAGGGGCCAGGACGATGTGCTGTTTTGTGTGGCGTCGTCGGCCATACCTGAGCGTTTCGCTCGAAGGGGCCGAAGCGACGTGCTTTGTTGTGTGGCATCCTTTACTTAAACTTTACAAGAAATAAGCAGAACACAATAGGTGCGTTGTTTATGGCAATGGCTTTTATTAGGGTCAGTGGCTCGAGGCCGAGGGGGGTAACCTTCTGAACAACTCGTACAAGAGCTAGCTTCCCAATGAGTTTCTGACCTTGGGGTGGGGGCTCTGCCGTCGGCACCCTCTTCGGATTGCTGGTAGAACTTCACCATGGAGGCCCAGTCGTCGGCCGTGCGTCCCTTCGAGGAAGGACGCAGTCAGCGGATGTGACGCTTCTTCAGTTGGGGCTCCTCGAAGTCCTCGTCATCGCCGAGCTTCCCAATTTCATGCTTCTTCGTTGAGGTGTCCCCTTCCTGATTGCCGGCGGAGTTCCTTGAGGTAACTTTGACAAATTGGTGGAGTTCACCCCGTTGAATCAAGCGCTCAATGGCTTTCTTTAGCGCGACGCAGTCGTCTGTATTGTGGGAGGTTTTCTTGTGGTAACGACAATAAGTGCCACCCTGGTGGACGGCGTAGACTTCAGTGGCCGACCGGGGATCTTTAGGGATGAGAACTTGCTCCTCCGCATAGTCGAAGATGGTATCCACTGAGTGCGTGAGCGTAGTCCTTGGGACGTCCGTCCTCGGCTGCCATGGGCGCTCCTTCCGGTTTCGGCGGGCATGGCCCCCGGCCGAGGATGCGTTTGGAGCCGACGCCTCGTCTGACCTCTTTGATGGTTGTCCTACATCCTTCTTGCGTGAGTGGAGCTCATCGGCGTCAGCGTACAAGCTCCCTCGTTGGAGTGCCTTGGTGTATGACCTTGGCGGGTCAGTGATGAGGCTCCTCGCATAGGGGCTGCTGCGGAGAACACCTTGGAAGAGGACGAGGAGGGTGCGCTCATCGGCACCTTGGACCTCGTCTGTCTCCTTCGTCCATCGGTCGATGAAAGACCGAAGTGATTCATCGTGTTGCTGCTTGATGGAGAGGAGGTGGGAGAAATGTTTTTTCACGCGCTTCCTTCCGTTGAAGTGGGTGACGAAGCGTTGGGCAAGATCCTGCCACGAATCTATGCTTCCTTCGGGGAGCGCGTTGAACCACTCGTACGCTGGCCCTTCAAGAGTGGAAAGGAACCAACGGCAGAGGTAGTCATCTGATGCGTTCACCATCAGCATGTTGTTTTGATAACAGCTCAAGTGCTCCTGGGGGTCAGAGCGGCCGTCATAGGGCTTGATGGAATTCCCTCGGTACTTCTCGGGTATTGGGACCGAGAGCACCCTCGTGGTGAAGGGAGTTTTTGTTCTGATTTGGATGATGGGGTCACCACGTCCGTCGGCCAGCTCCCTCTCCAGGGCGCTGACCTTAAGCATGAGCGCGTGGTAACCTGGACCCTCGGATGAGTTGGCCGTAGGGATGGTGGCCGCTTGTCTAGCCTCCATCTGGGCCAGTCTCCTTTCCAGCTGGGCGATGACCTCGTCCCGAGGGTCCTTGGCGGCCGTAGTGGCGCCTTGCTGGTTGCGCACGCGAGCATCTTGAGTCGTGTTGATTCGATGACGCGCATTGTCCTCGTGCAATTTTCTTTTGCCTTTGTCGAGGCGGGGCCGATCCGCTGTCCGGGATAAGGACCCCAAGCTTTCCCTTGGTGAGCCAGGCTCACGTTCACCGATCCGTCCCGCCATCCTCTCCGAAGCAGGCCGACGACGCGTGTCACCTAGCCTATTAAAGGCTGAGGCTTTTCCACGCGCTGGGGCCGGTCCAGCTCGAAGTGGGGAAGCAGGGTGGGAGTGGGATGACGACGTGTCCTGGGGCACCACCCCTTCGTCGTTGCCCAGCCTGATGGCCAACGGCTGGGGCTAAGGAGGCGGTGTCGTGTTCTCCCCTGTCCTTGGCATGAGTGCGCTGAGGACGGTGGGGTTCTGGGCCAAGCTGGCGATGATGGCCGAGAGCGCGGCCTGAAGCTGAGGGTCAACGGCAGGAGAGGCCGGTTGCGCCGAGGCATTGTCACCTTTCTCTGCACGCTTCTTGTCCAAGCCGATGCGGGCGCCAGGGGCGCCGCCGTTGAGCTTGTTGCGCATGTCACCTGCGAGGTCGATGGATTCCTGGAAGACATCCCCCTCGGCAGCCTGGTCGGCCGTGGCGTCCTCCTCGTGTTCCCTGTTCTCCTGATCCTCAGGGATGGCCTTGCTGACGAGGTTGCGGTTTGACCTAGTTCTTCCCATGATCAGTGGTTAGTTGTGCTTGGTAGCGACGAATGAGAGAACCAAATGATGGAGTATTAACTCCTAGATTCTAGAGAGAAGTGAGAGCTAGAGAGAGAAGTAGTATATTTTCTTTGTATTAGTGAATTCTGAATCCTTACAACTACTCCCAAGGGGAGTATTTATAGAGAAAATTAGGGCTGGGCTCCCAAGTCTTGGGCTTGGGAGGTCCATTTACAATAGGGCCACTAATGGGCCGGATACAAAGTGTATAGAAATGATCAGTATAAAATCCCGTTCTAGAGGCTATCTATGGATGACGAGGGCATAGCCGACGAGGGCATGGCCGATGAGGGCATGGCCGACGAGGTCATGGCCGATGAGGGCACCCGGTTCTCCGGGCTTTTGGATCATATTCTGAGTAGACCTTTTCCTGGCCGATGAGGGCATGGCCGATGAGAACATGGCCGATGAGGGCACCCGGTTCTCCGGGCTTCTGGATCATATTCTGAGTAGATCTTTTCCTGGCCGATGAGGGCATGGCCGATGAGAGCATGGCCGATGAGAGCATGGCCGATGAGGTCACCCGGTGATCGTGGTACCTTCTGTTCTTCTGAGTACGTGGGTCCTGGGGCCTAGACCCATATACTCCATCAACGAGTATCGTCTCCACAGGGACGGTAAAAGGGAATTAAGAATTAACTAAAAATCAGCGATAAAGAATAAATAAAATAAATGCGGTCGTGCGAGATTTGGTTGCTTGAGAAAACTAAAATTGCAAATAAACGATTAAAAGTAAATGATTGGGTTCTTCTTAATTAACAACGAAGGGAACAGGGATTGATTCCGGAGTAATCAGATTTCTGGCAGATCAGGCTTAATTACATGAATTTAATTTAATTGAGCCTAGCTAATCAATACTAAGTTCTTACCGCTCTCGCGACGTAGAGTACAATAATTTAGGGGACCAGGCTGATCTCTCATGCGACAGGATCCTAAATTATTGCCAAGAGGAACGAGCTTACGGTCCCTTAATCGCTACTAATCTCTTAGCGAACGATTAAGTGTGTGTGAATGTGTCCTAGAACAAATCAGATCTCTCTTAATTTATTCTATAAGCAATTGTAAATCTAGTGGCCATTCTAGGTTACAAAAGATATCAATTAAATTATTCAAACACAAATTAAACGTCATTCATGCAATTAAACCATCAAGAATCTAGTCATACATCATGATTAACCCCTTCATCAACCCCAAATCCCTAATTAAAACTACTCCCTATTCATAATTGAAGAATCAATAGAATTTGGATGGATAGAATTAATTGTCATTAATAAAAAAAGTAGGAATTTACAAAGAATGTTAAGGAATTGATAAACCTGGCTGAAAAAGCTCTCTAATCTCGTCCTTAATCTCTCTCTAAACTTCCCCTTTAATTAGGGTTAGAGAGGTGTTATTTATAGGAATCAAAGCAATTCGGGTTGAATTAGGAAACAAAGAAATTCGCACTTAAATTAGGAAACAAAAACGGGGCACGCACGGATTGGGTAAAACGTCCGAATTTGACTTTACTTCCTTCACGAAAGTTGTATATAATGAAGTCCTCTATCCACCCCAATTTTCCGAATTGGATTTGAATCATCCAATCAAGAGATATGAATAAAATGGTGGAATGTCTCATTCTGAAATCGCAACAGGGATCATCTGACTTCGTCGTCTGTTTTCACATTCTTCCTATCAGATTATCGGAAAGGTGTCTTCTCATGATTTGTAGCCCTTGAAGTTGGCTTTCATATGGAACTTGAAACGTGTACATTGGATGTCTCTACAAGGATATATGCTTGAATGATTAACATAAGGTCATCCTGATCGTCATTTTCAAGCTCTATTTGTCTACTTTTGATCCCGTAGCTAATCTTAGAGCTCTTTTGTCTTCAACTCTTCATCGTAAACCTCCTGGTGACCTCCAAAGCTCTCAAATCAATCTCTAATGTTTCTCAACTCGTCCCGATTGCTTCTCAAGCGCCGGTGTTGGCGTCTAAAATCCTGATTTTGACTCCAAATGACACAAAACTCGAACCAACGCCCGGTAAACATAACTTGAGTTAAAATTGAGACTTGCAACACCTTAAAGCTAGGAAAACAATCAAAATGCAACCCCAACACGCATCAAATGTGTGTTGTAATATGTACTTATCATGGAACAAAAGGCGTCACCCCTCGGCGGCTCCTGCTGAAGGCATGCATCACTCTACTCCTATTTCCCTCGAGAAACTCTCGGCAAAAGGAGTTGGGGACTGGGGGACTCCCCTCGGCAAAACATGCAAATGTTAAAAAATTTCTATTTCTCAGCTACAACAAGCTGAGGCAAGATCACAACGGCAATCTACTCCCCTCGACATGATGCTTTCGGCTTACAGAATGCCTCCGACCACACAATGCCTTCGGCCACATGATGCCTCCGGCCACACAATGCCTTCGGCCATATGATGCATCCGGCCACACAATGCTTTCGGCCACATGATGCCTTCGGCCACACAAAGCCTTCAGTCAACAAATGCCCTCGGCAAAGCACACAAATGCAGATCTCTCATTACTTTACAAACTACAACAAAGAAACACATACGAGCAACACACTTACACTCCCTTCAGGAAGCTCTCAGCCCTCGATATATGGGGGAATTGAGAAAATGAGGCACCCAACAGAACATGGAAGCCTTCGAGGAAATCACCACAGCTACTCCTTTTCCCTCAAGTACCTTTCGGCAAAAGGAGTGGGGGACTCCTGATGGAGTATATGGCCCAGGGACCCCCGGCCCACATACTTCCTCTACTACAATCAGGCCCAACAGGCCCAAACGGGCCAAGCCCAGAAAAATGGAGCTCTAAGCAGCCCACAATACGCAAAGGGGTGCCTTCGGCCCCATGGCCGAAGGCTACCAGTGACGGAATCGAGCTCAGAAACATCACACGAGAACAAGGCTTGAAAACCAAGCCTTCGGTAACTGCAGCCCTCGGCAGGTAGGAGCCCTCGGTTAGAAGAGGCATCACAGGAGAACAAGGCTTGAAAACCAAGCCTTCGGCAACTGCAGCCCTCAGCAGGTAGGAGCCCTCGGTTAGAAGAGGCATCACAGGAGAACAAGGCTTGAAAACCAAGCCTTCGACACCTGCAACCCTCGGCAGGTAGGAGCCCTCGATTAGAAGAGGCATCACAGGAGAACAAGGCTTGAAAACCAAGCCTTCGGCACCTGCAGCCCTCGGCAGGTAGGAGCCCTCGGTTAGAAGAGCCTTCGGCCCAGCACCCTTCAGCCGAAGGCATCCACCTCGACAGAATATCCTCTTCACATGTGCCTGGATCACCGTACCAAGTACAAACGTCACATCCAACCACCGCATTTAATGCGCCACATGCGAGTGCCAGTGCCACCCCGGTCGAGGTGACCCCTCGACCACCAGAAAACTGACACGTGTCCTTATCTAGCATTTATTACTACTATAAATAGCACATCTTTCCCCCATTGTAAACCACGCTTAATACATATCGAATATACATTCTCTCTCTTACTTATTTGCTCTGACTTCTCTCTAGTTATTCTCCGCAATAACCCCTCGGATAAGCTACCCCCCGGGTACACTATCCATCATATGGCTTATCATCTTATGAGGTGGTTCTCACTTCTCAAGTAGGCAAGGAACAGACCCGGGCCGGTTTAAGCCGGGCTTTTTTTTCATAATGTTGGGCCCGGAACCGGCCCGAGTTAATACCGGGTCCGGGCCAAAACCGAGCCAGGCCGGGCCGATTCAGCCCGGCCCAGTCCATCACTATTCTCAAGTCTCAACACTTGATTTATCATTCGAGAACCAGTGATCAACTGATCATTCTAGGAAAATGATCAGATACAATTGGTGTACACAAAAACTAATTACTTATAAGAAATTAATGTTTCTGATATTATTCAATACTTTTTTGAGGGACCAATTTTGGGGTATACTTTAATATCAATACAATTATACACATACTAAATGTTCTAATATGGGATCTTCATGGATTAGGGTTGGACTCGGGCCGGGTGGCCCGACCCGGAACCGGCCTGGGACCGATACTGTTCTTGCCCGGTCCGAACCGGTGGCCCGGTCAGTGACCGGTCCGGGTAGGCCCGACCCGGTGGGTTTCCGGTCCGGGCTCGGATCACCCATAACAAGGTCCGGCCCGGTTCGGGCCAAATTTATTTATTTTTTTGGTTTTTTTCATTTGTTTGGACTCCAGTGGGTTGGGCTTGATGTTTAGGAGGGGTTTGGGGGGTTTGGGGGGTGAGGGTGTGTCAGGGATGGGTAGCTAAGCAAAAAAAAAAAATCAAACCCGAGGCCCGGACCCGGTGGCTACCCGGGCCGGTCCCGGGTCCAGCTATATAGAACCGCCGGCCCAGGCCCGACCCGAGTCCAACCATATCGTGGATAAATTCAAGTGAGAACAAAGTCCTTATGTACAATTATGACCTTAGTATTTTATTGAACCCGAGAGGATCATATGCTCAGAGAGTCAGAGGACCCTTGCTCTATTGATAAAGCATGATCAACAATCGGTCAAAACACAACTCTTAAAGCCTTTTTTTAATGCAAAAAACAAACTGTGAAACCGGCTGCTAATTTCTTTGAAGTGATGCTGTTTATAATACCCAGCAGAAGTTGTCATTGTCATACAGATACTAAGTAAATAACTTAGTATAAACAGATATTGTTATAAGATAATCCAAACATTGCTAATGTCTTTGTCACTCTAGAATAAACAGATGCAATTAAGTAAATAACCCATTAACCCTAGAGAACAAGGAAAGAAGAAATTAAAATTTCCCACCAAGTACATGTCCGTACATCACTAACTGGCAGTTTTTCAGGATCCATACAATATCCATAAACTCCATAACTTATATTACCATACCAATCACCTGCAGCTCCGACTACTGCTACTTATACTCCACGCAGGTCGGACTTAGCCCAAGGAGCGAGACAGGTACAAGTTATGGAACCAACTCAGTATCAATCGATCATCAATCGTCACTAGAGACCTTTTGTCTTTTCCACATGTATGCAGCTTCCAAAATTTTGAGATTTGTGGTCTGTGTCTCTTCGGGGAATAGGTAGTCTATGTATTCCTCATACCCTGCCGGGTCATCCTCTGTCTCAATTTGGCGCCTCTTTTTGAGTTTCTTGGGCATCTTAGACCGGACTAACCCAACATCACCAACATCCCCGAAACTGCTTTCCAAGTTGAGCCATTCTTCTAAAAGCATTGCCCTCTCCTCTTTTAATTCAGAAGCTGAAGTTCTGTAGTAGCCTAGAGCTCTTTCAAACACAGCTAATGTGTAAAAGAAAATGGTGCATTAATTCATCGCTTACCATAATTATATCATGCTCCACTGCCCAAAAATCAAGTCATGTTTAGCCATTGCACATCCTTTCATTTTGGAAAGGCACAACCCTCACATATTTATTAGTTATAACTACATTTATCCTACTTTGAATGTTTTTAGTTTTTACTTGGACTCTTTTCAGTCCCAGACCAGACCAAATTAAACACACCAGACCGGATCAGACTTCCATTGTAAAATACATAGAGACCAGGGTAGTTCAGACCAGACCAGAATTAAACAGACCAAACCATCGAATTACGGTCCAAGTAAAAACATCCTTCCTCTCCATCCCAAAAAGAAAGTCCATCCTTGAAATACCTCTTTTTCTGCCAAAAAAGAGTAATTTTAAAAGTCAGCTCTCATCTGTATATTTCTTTAAAACCAAGAAGCAAGCAGGTTTAGTGAATTACTCTAAATAATCTTGAAAAATAAGTATTAAAGATACAAGTGACCATTATAGGTCATCCAACACCTATAGATATTTGAGTCTGGTTAGGATAACTGAAATAAAATGACGTACCTCTTACACAAACACGACTATTTTTCGGGGACAGAAGTAGTGCGTAAATATGTAGCCTGCCTATGACACATTTCTTAGGCATATTAACATGACAAAATTAACATTATTAACTGAACATTTTTTAGAGAAAAAAAAGTGTCAAAAAGTCTAAAACAAACTCTTTATTGGGATGGATGGAAGAATGTTCTATTAAGAAGATAAGTATGTTTTACCTCTAGCCCGGTGTAAGCCTTCTTCCTTTTGTTCGCGACTGACGTCTTTGTTGTTCAGGGTCCGAGGAGTCCCCTTCTACAGCAGAACTTCAAAGTTTGCGTAACTAATCCACACTTTCAAATGTTTTGTGCGGTTTAAAAGCCGCTCATACAATGCTCTAGTCCTTTCGAATTCTCCTTCTGATATCTCAAAGTCAATGTACGCCTAGAATAGGTTGAAGAATTAAAAACGGTTTATAAGTATGTTTTGTAACATCAAAACAGGCATCCATACTTCCATATTCCTTTTTGACTTCTTAAAAATTCTAATTGAACCGGTTTTATGTCAAGTATTTTAAAGAATGTAGTATCAAATATGCAATATGAACTCCAATTCTTACTGAGAAAAATAAGAACATCAAAAGGCACACAATCAAATAAAATAAGATTCCAGGCATATTCAAGGCCACTTTCAGCAACACCAAACAAACTGTGGATAAGTTAGATAAGATTTAGGATCAATACCTTCCATAGTAACTCTGGCATGTCCAACGCAACTTGGTCAATTGCAAGCTCAAAAATAGATCGTGCCCGCTCCGTTTCATCCAAAGACTTTTCCAGCTCAGCAAATTTTGTCCAGGCGTAACAGTTCTCTGGGGACCACTCTAAGTATTTCTCATAAAGTTTTCGGCAACGATCAATGTTGCCTAATCGCAATTCTATTTCAATGTACTTCTTGAATATCTGTATGTTACAAAAACACCCACCAGAAAAGATTGTACAATGTTGAGAACCCCAAATGAAAGAGAAACATATTATAAATTCCAAAAGGTCAGCTTCAAACTGCCTTAAGTAACATTGCTTTCCCCTTCAACTAAACTACTAATGGGTAAATACCTTGTCCTTTGGAGCCTTTCCTATTGCTGTTCCAAGGATTGATCGGGCAGCATTAAGCCTTAACTGCCTTATTTCAAACTGGGCTGCTCAAAGCCATATCTTGGCAAATGAAAACTTTTTATGAGGGATCAATTTTAGACACTCCCTGTCAATAGTAAAATATAAAAATTAATCAAATATCCCAAGGAAAAAGTTCTTTCTGAAGAGCTGAACAGTCAGTCTGGATTCTGGAAAGAAAATACAACCAAACACCTCAAAATTGATTTAAGATATCTGTTCAATTTCATTTTATTAATAAAAATTGTGATCAAATTTGACTACTTCCATATATTTGCCTTCAACCCTACTGCTGGTACTTAAGTTTCATATTACTCGGTACATAAATTGAAGGGTACATAAAGCTTAGATTATGAAAACAAATTCCACATAAATTGGGTTCCTTAACAAAATACGAATCAAAGAAATATAGAAATATGCTCCATTGAATACGCTTTTCATGTTTAATTTTGATCACCAATTAAATAATAATGATATAAAGTTATAATGAGTCCAATTATTTTCTAACCAAAATAAAAACCTCTCAAAAAACAAATATACAAAAAACCCACTTTTAGGCTAACCGATTTTTCGAGTGATTTTTGACCGGCAGAGTGGCAAGTTTTCTGAAAATAAAAACATTCGTAAATTTCTGCCATTTTGAGATCTTAGGTAAAGGTTTGTTATCTTATATTTTTTCTGAATGGTTCTGTCGTTCTGGTGACGCGTGTGGGAAAATCAAAATGAGTTTCTGGGTTTTCTTAGGTTTCGACATACAACGATATTACTAATTTAAGTATTTAACTAAATAGTTATAAAAAACAATGAACTAAGTTATTATTGAGCTAATCAATAAAAGAGGACTGAAGAAATACCGGGACTACTAATGGTTGGATGTGAAAATTGAGGGAAGCGCCGATTGACTGAGCCGCTGAAGGTTGAGTGGCGGAGAGCAGGCGACTGAGCGACGGGAGTGATGTGAGTAGTTGACGACTGAAGAGGCGTGCTGCGGTGCTGCTGATGTGCTGCTTGTTGGCGTCTGACGGAGGATGAAACCGCGAAGAGAATAGGCGACTTGGCCGAGCGTTCAATTGTGAATGATAGATGTCGATGGATCCCAACTCCAGAGATTTTCCTCGGCTTCCTCAAGCCTTTAATTAATATTGGACCTTTGGTTTGTTGGACAAGAATATTGGGCCTGATATTTTTTTAATCATTTTTGGGGCTGCATCTCCATATCTACGGTTTCTCAAGACTGCCGGTGGAACCGAGTTTTAGAACGTATTTCTACTTCGGAGTTTGGGAGGAGATCATGAACCGATGAAGAGTCATATCTGTAAAAAAATCAAGATTACGAAATGAGGAAATGGTCAATTGAGTACAACAACTTGTACGAGGTGGAGTAAAGAATACACTATATTGCATTTGATCTTTTTAAGTATACAAATTCGAGATTTTAGTGTTAATTGAGTACATTTGTTGGATTAACACGTTAATACAGTTGAGTTGGCTAACGAATGTCGAGTAAGAAGGGGTAATGGACCGAGGTTATGGTGCCGACCTTCACGAAGTCGACAAAAAAGGAAAATCGACCTTCGGAAGTCGACCTGCGGGGGGCGTCGGCCAGCAGGGGTGCATCGAACAAGGAGAGGTTGACATGCGGGGGACTGACTTCGACCAAGGGGAAGTCGATCAAGCGACTGGGGCTAGCGTCGACCTTCAAAAAGTCGACCTATTAGCATTCTGTTAGCCAACTCAGTCGTATTAACGTGTTAATCTAACGGGTGTACTCAATTAACATTAAAAACTCGAACTTATGTACTTAAAAAGATCAAATACATTATAGTGTACTCTTTACTCTACCTCATTACGAAATATAAATCAATTAGTGAAACACAGGAAGGAAGGGCTATATTAATCGAAAAGGTTTAGTTGATCGGTGCGCGTCTAGAGATGGATGGTGGTTTATTTATGTGATGTAAGAATGTGAAATATGTGTGTTTTGTAAAGAAAGAGGTATTGCGTGGATGAGAAATAAGAATAATCGCGGAGAAAGAAAATGATATATTTGAGTGTTCCTTTTTCTTATTCGAGTTAAAATTATGTAATACGAATAGTGTATTTCAGATTTTCGACTTGAGTTGAACTAAAATAAGATTTCAAACTATTGGTGTACAATCAATGTTTAATATTGTAAGAATGAAACTATAATCTTTATTTAAATCTTTTTTATAATTTAAAGTGTGCAGTAAAGTTTCATATACTTCTAACTATATTAAAATAAATCCATGAGTTTGAAATGATATTCATTTTTTATGAATGATGTGAGAGTTGTAACAAAGGAAATTATATATAGTTCTAGCACAAAAGATATACTCCGTATAAAATAGTATCATTAGATAGCCCAATAGTCTAAAACCCAAACAAACAAGATAACCCAATCATCTTTGTTTTATTATAGTAGACTGATCACTTTGAAATCCTAAATACCTAAATCAAATCAAATCAAACGAGATCATATTAGATTGGGTCTGACAAGAATTAGACAATATTAAAAATGTGTAGAAAAATATCTATCACACCACATAAAAAGTAAGGAAATTGACGTAGATTTTGTTGGAGGGATTCACCAAAATCCATAGAGGATGTGATAGGGATATGTTAAATTCGTGTCAAAAACATTTTGGCACAAGCAGATTGGCATGAAATCACCGGTCAATTCATGTCAATCCCGTAATTTTTGTGTGGTGATCATATAAGATCATATCATTTCAAACCAATTAAAAACATCTTTAATAAAATTTTAGTAAGAAGTCCATATTTTAATCACAGATGCTATAACTTTTCTCAACTAAATAAGCAAGAAATTAATTTTTATGAATGACCAATATAACTTATAATCTCAAATCCAACAAGGTAAATAATTTTGATTTTTGAAACAGCAAATATTCAATATCCGAAGGACATCTTAATTTCTGCTCAGTATTTTACTAAAGTCTCAAAAATGATATCCAAGAAAAAATAATAGTAATGAAAAAAAATAGAAGAAAATGTTATGGTTTAATCTGATGACATTTTTAGCTTATAAATTGAGGTTTACGAAAAGGAGATGAAACTGAAATCAGAATGAAGACGTTTCTCAAATGATATGGTATTATGTGGTCTAATTTCTAAGTAACTTCATCTCTATGAATATATTTTTCAGTGATAGGGTAATGCATTTTTTTATTACATTTATTCAAATTTCAATCCATCTTTTCAAGCTACTTAGGTCTAAATGGTTTGCATGGTTCACAAAAGAAAGCCAGACGTAGAGAATAATTAGACTTTTAAAATCCTCACTTTGATTTATACTTACATCTGGTAATTATAATTTATACTTTCTCCGTTCTTTTCTAAATGCAACATTGGATTTTTTTCACTATTCACATGTTTTACTTTGACTCTACTTTATTATTTAATTTATTACAAATTAAATTTTAAAAAAAAAATTTAAATTACTCTCATTTTAATGTTTCAAAATATATATTTTTAATTTTTTTACTAATAAGGTATAAAAGATATTAATGGTTAAACTTGTGCGTCGGCAAACATGAAAAGTGGACCATTGCATTTAAAAAAGAACGAAAGAAGTACTACATATTTATCAAAATATTGATATACACATACATTAGGTTGTTTATTTTTTCATGTTAAGTAATTAATTTTGCCTGCTATATTTTAAAATATCATCTTTTTTTAACGATGGTATTTGTTAAAATCTGGGGTTCCATCCTAAAAGGTTAACCTGATAGGAGGAATAACTCATGTCTTAATATAGCACTTTATTGATTCAAACTTTTCCGGTGTGGGATTCTAACAATATTATTTATTATTTTCTCTATTATTTTAAAATATCATCTTTTTTAATTAATTCATGTGCATCGCATGAGTAATATTCCCGTGCATCGCACGGGTAATATACTAGTTCGAACAAAAAATCCCAACATTTTAAAAACCTTAGAAATTTGCCTCTAATTTCTAAAAGCAAATATATGATATAATTCCTTAGAAAAGAAATTAGGGCACTCCTTTTTGGAATTTCAGGAATCTAATAAATTTTCAGAAACACGTCAATTCACGAATTCACTTTCCTAACTCTAGGAAATGAGAGCAATTTAAAAATATTTTTGGGCTTTTCATACTGAATCAAAAGCAGTTTTTGGGGAGCAGTTTCCTATATAAGTAGTTGGGCTTTTCAGAATCTTTACAATTTATTGCTAACAACATTATAGTAAGACCCAATCATCCATTTTGTACAACAAGATAAGATCTCATCATAATGCTCCCTCATATAATTGGGTCGGATTTAGGAGCTGATTCCGAACTCTTTTGGGAATAAGGTTCGAGCCTTGTTAAACTCGATCTGGGAGCCGAATCGGAACTCTTCTGAGAATAAGGCTTGATCCTGGTTATGTCGGGTAGGGGAGATGAATGTGCAAATTTGAGAACCTCCTTCGGCTTCACCGCCCACGGCTTGACAACTACAACCGCATCATAGTACCCCCGGACACCATTAGCGGCGGAGATCTTGAGGAAGTACTTTATCCCGGACACCACTTGCATCTCCGACTCCACCACCTCCGAGAAGCTGAGCAATTCAGCTTCGCTGTGGAGGTTTTTGTTGTACTCTCGGACACAGTATTTCCCCAATTCTTGAATCTCTTGATTGCTCTTCACGCCCTTCACCTCCTTCCTTCCGCCTACCTTCCTTCCAACGGCGGCGGTTGAAGTCGGCGGCGTCAAGATTAGCAACAGGAATAGGGAGAGGAGGGGAAGCTTAATGAGCCTAACAAGTTTTTTCCCTTCCATTTTGATATGGCTGATAATCAAGCAAGCGGTGAATTGGAGAGAGAGCAGCTTCGTTTCGTGTAATATTAATGGCAATAGAATGAAGTGGGGACACGTTGAAGAGGGGGCAGTCGCAGTGGCAGTATCCGCGGGTCGCCGCATTTTTCATTTCTTTTTCGAATCCGCCCATGATTTGTACATGGAACAGTGGGATGGGATAAAGGAGAATGACAAATTGGCAGTGAAATATTTTCTAAAAAAAATGATACCCATCTCGGAGGACTCCCAATACCGGTCGGATGGTACGTTTGAAAGATATAAATTGGACTATAATCACAATTTGACAGATAAAGAGTGAGGTCTATCCTCGGTACTTGCGGAGGTCCTATGCATTTTTTAGGATAACTAGTAAACTCACCCGTGCGATGCACGGCATGACAATTTTGTCTTCAGATTTTTTCGTTGTCAGTAACTCAAATCACACTATCAAATCAGGATACTATATAACTTGGTGAAATACTGGAATACTTCAAACAAAAACGAACACATTTACATAGTTATGTTTAAAAAGAGATCAGTAAGCATTACTTTTAGATATCTACAAAAATTCAACACATAAGTAGAAAGCATATCGTCGTACACATGAATTTCACGTAAGGCTAAACATTGTTGAACACTTCTTTGAAAACAACATTCTGAGTCTTGTCGATTGTTCCCTCATCTGCATCAACAATTAAAATTTTCAAACCACAACGATTGGTAACCCTTGATACAGCAACATACAACTGTCCGTGAGTAAATACCGGTTTCTTCAACAACAAACCAACCCGGGACAAAGATCGTCCTTGACTTTTGTTAATAGTCATAGCATATGCAGTCATAACGGGATACTGTCGCCTTTGAAACTTGAAAGGGAGGTTTGCATCAGATGGCGTCAAGGACAATCTTGGAATTAATACCTTTTGTCCTGCACTCACGCCAGTCAAAATCTTCCCCTGCAAAACATGATCGCCAAGCTTTGTTAGAATAAGTCGTGTCCCGTTACACAACCCCATTGAATGATCGATATTTCGCAAAAGCATGATTGGGGTCCCTACCTTTAACTTTAACTCGTGATTTGGTACACCAGATAATTTGATACTGTTCAGAAACTCAGGTGTATGCAATTCGGTCATTAAATCAGTCGTAGAATCTACCTTAGAAACACTATCAGAGCTGAGATATGTTTTTGAAACTTCACCAACATTAAGAGCCGTCATATAGTCATTAACAACTTCAACCACAGCCAATGTTGGTGCCAAAATTGCACGGTCATGCAAACAACTACTATCACCTGCAGATTTAACATATTCAGGAAATATGCTTTCAACAATCGCCGCTATAGGATCTCCATTTGTGCGTATCAATAGATCTTCAGGAATAGTTATAAGAACATGACCATCATTGCTTTCACCCGCAACACCGTCACCAATATTGGCTATCCAATCCGAAAAGACCTTCAAATCGTAAGAATCAGAAGGATTAGACATGTTTTGCGGGCGCATATTTTTGGTCAAACGAAGTACCGTGCATTCGGACCACAGATATGATGAATTTATCGTCGCATTGACCACATCCTGCCTGCTGCCATGAGGTATCACTCGTAAGACCTGCCGAAAATCACCACCAAATACCATTGTTTTACCCCGTAAGGAAGAGCCCCACTATTTGGTCTATGGAATTGCAGTATATCCCTCATACTGCGGTCTAATGCCTCAAAACAAAACCTATGTAACATCGGAGCTTCGTCCCATATTATCAACTTACACCGTATAATAAGCTTCGCCAACGGACTTCCCTGCTTAATATTACACGTGGAGTCTTCGTTGAGGCTTAATGGTATAGCAAATCGAGAGTGGGCTGTACGACCACCCGGCAAAAGGAGAGATGCGATTCCACTGGATGCAACATTAAGAACAATCTCCCCTTTAGACCTAATTGCAGCAGAAAGGGTCTTCCATACAAAAGTCTTTCCTGAACCGCCATACCCATACACAAAAAAAACACCACCAGACTCCTCATCAACAGACCACATTATCCTTTCATATACTTGCAGCTGCTCATCTGTAAGAGATTTGAACAATGATGAATGTTCCTCACTCATTTGGGTTTGATCGTAATGCAATTCCTCATATATAAGTCTGTCGTTAGTAGAGAGCAACAAATCAAGCACAACAGTCGGCATCGGAGGATAATCGCGCAAACTCTTTCCACGACTTTGTAACAACCTTTCTATCTCTTCCAAAGCAAACCGCTCCAATTGTGCATTTGACAGAATTAGTTCTGTAAATAAGTAAATCATACAAATTTTAAAAAACGTAAGTTTGCAGGAGACGCACACCATATATAAAAGTTACAATAGTTATACCGTGAATACGTAAGTTATTCAAACAGCAAATAAGCGTGGTGATGAGTACCTGGATGTTGTAGTATGCGCCTACGCATGTATTGTATATCATCAGCCATTAAGGACCAACATTTTTCCCAAACATATTCCGGTCGAGCCATCGACTCTGTCCACAACAATATAACAAAAAGAATCCTCAAGCAATAAGCAGATGAGAAATGACTTGCCTCACTGAAAGCATCAATGAATTCTCTATCGTCGTCTAGCAATCCCAACGCATAGCACGCATCACGATAAGTATCATAAGTGACACCATTAACCGTCCTCAAATCCTCATGACTTGTTGCACCGCGAATGTGATTCAAAAGACACCTAATATAATAAGATTCACCGCTACCGGGGTGAACATAGTACACTCTACCAATAACAAATGCTTGCTTTCTAGGAGCCCATTCTCGTGTCTTCTTTTTCCAAACAAATTTTTGAGGAAACTCTGCATACGTTAACAACCTTGCTTCTGGGTACTTCATATTGGCCTGCATCCATGTTGTGAACATACTGTCCTTAACCGAACATGCTCGAACGACTGAATGCAGTGACTGATCGTCGCGGAAAAAAACATGTTGTTCTTCCGGTAAATGAAAGCTTAAACGTTCAACTGCCGGAGTCTTATATTGAATCTCAAACCCAAATATGCGCCAAGCAGCCTCGCACGCAGAAATGTATCTACACTCATAATACATTTGTATCTCATCAACTGGCTTTTGTAGTCCATCACCATCAACTGTCTGGTAAAACCCCGCCGTGACACGGTCACGGCCCTTGTTAATGTACTTAAACAGATATTTAATGGACCTTGACTGATTACACCACTCTACATTCATATGAGCTCCGTATTTCATTAACAAATAACGGTTGTGCGGAACAACAAACCTATTGTCCAAATCTATCTTATTCTTTGATATTCTGCGGTTATTATTTTTCCGCCTATAGACTGGATAACCGTCGTCATCAACGGTCGTCTCCGCACACAATTTTTTAGGAAAGTGCTTGGAACATTTACCGTCAACCATGCAAGGTGCAGACCTAACAATGCCACCGCAAGGGCCATGCATCATAAAATCCTTCACAGCAGCATAATACAATGGGTCCAGATTTATATCTGGAATTTCAGCAGATATTACCCTATCTATATCTGCAGGTGACGGTAATTTATCTTCGTTCGATAACCACAACAAAATATGTGAATGAGGCAAGCCACGCTTCTGGAACTCAATTGTGTAGACAACTGCAAAATGAACAAAAGAAGTCAAATAATATCCGAATGAGACTAATGTAATAAGGAATAAACATATATGCTACCTCCTCTAACATTCCCAAAGGCTTTGTTTTTACGAAGATCTTTAATCAAACCGTCAAGCTTCATCTTGAAAACACGACTAACCACATCAGGGCGATCTTCCGCTTTCAAATTCCTTTGATGGAGAAAACGATCTATCTCAGGCCATCTAGGATTGCACGTAAAGGTTATGAATAAATCGGGATAACCCGCCCACCTACATATGGCCATTGCATCTTGATAATTTTGTATCATGTAGCGTGCTCCTCCAGTGAATGTAGGAGGCAAAACAATTCTCTTACCCATGGTACGTGAATCATTCTCTCCACGCAAAAATGCATCACTCAAACCTTTATACATTTCACAACGAAGCTGAGTTTGATGCGTCCTAACAAATTTCAACCTAGCAGATTCAACCAAGGTATAACCATCAACAATGAATTGCTGAAAAAGCCTTTTAGTCCTCAACAGCGACGAATGATTGTCACACCGTTCCTGAACACGATACGCAAGAAACTCCCTCACACTCACTCTTTGTCTTCCGCCTCCTACAATAGTACCACTATGTGATAACATCGTATCCTCACGGTATCCGTCCTCTCCGTAAGGGAACAACAATGGATATTGCAGGCCAAAATATGCCGGATTCAACTCATTTATCCGCTGCAGTGCACCGGACTGTGTTTCAACCAATATATCCCTCTCACCCAAAGATTCGTCAAAATCTCCTACAACCAATGCTGCAACCTCAGAAACAGACGGCAAATTATATGTTCTCGCATCCCCATAACGCTTTCCAATAAGCTTTAGTCTGACATCGGGGGCATTAGTCGTGTCTATTTTCTGTTTAGCAAGGCGAAAAGATTTCACCAAAACGTTATTTTTGTTAAGCATCTGAGACAATCCAACAACTATACCTTCATGTAACTTCGTTTTCCTACTATCATCGCTTCAGATGAAAAAGAAATAGATTTATAAAAGCATTAACAAAGGTACAATGAAATAAATGTAGACTATTCTTACCCAACTGATGAAACTCTATTTTGAACTTCATTTTCAGTATCATAGATATACAATTGTGCAAACTTCGGCTTTGATCCAGCTGGAGGCAACAGGCTACCGATCAAATGATAATTTTGCCCATGTAGCTTAAAAATTGGCGGATACTTTCCCTTGTTCACACATTGTTCAACTTTACCGCCCATTGAAGTGAACGAAAACATACTATTGTATGATCTTATGTTTTCAATGAAATGTTTACTGCGTTCATCAGAACCTTGGATCAAATTAGAGAGGAATACAGGAGGTTCTTTCATAAAAGGCAAGACCACCTTTCCTTGGCTGCAACACAATGAATACTTTGGACTGTTCTTAGAAGACGTGGAAAGAACACGTTCCTCAAACCAAAAAAGGGAACTACAAAATCCACAGACATGTTGTGCATCACCAACGTCCCAAAACTCTACAATTCAAAAGCAACAACAAATTATTATACAACAACAATAACCATTTATAACATAGTCGTGTATCATTCATAATGATAAGAATTATCGAGTAGCTCGCACCAACTGCTCCGTTGGTGTTGTGAGCAGGAAATGTCTCGTAATCCACGTACTCATCATCAACATCGTTATCATCAACTGATGTTATATCGCATTGGTTAACGATGGTTGAAGAGAAAGGGATTTCACTTGTAGACTCCGTGGGATTGTTCCCATCGCAAGCTGTAATGGAAATATATTTCAATTAATGTAAAAACAATTAAAATTATTTATTCCGCCACAATGTCGCATGAAAATTTTATGTTGACTCTAGTGTTAACAATGTTATAACAACCAGCGTCAGAGTATTGAGTGTTAAGACCTTGTCCTAATATGGTGTCACAAAAATCTTTACTTGTAGTTGATGACGCAACAACACTGCGAAGTCGATTTGGAGGCCAAGGAACCCTTCCATCATCATAAACATTTGCAGTATTATAAAAGCACCAACCACATTACCAATTATAAACACGTGTAAATTTATATCAAAACAACCTAAACACTAAAAAATGCAAATGTGATATACATATGTGTAATAAAAACTATAGAAATTGCTCTAATTTGGAGCAAAAACGTTTTAAAATTAAAAAATAGGAGAATCATGTTTTTTATTACGTGTAGGGGTGGACTCGGGTCCGGGTCGGGCCTAGGGCCGGGCGGCCCGGTGGTTCAGAAATGGTGGACCTGGGACAGGCCCGGGTAACCACCGGGTTCCGGTGCGGGTGCGGGCCGGGCCGGGCCGGGCCCATTATAATTTAATTTTTTTTTGTTTTCCTCTTCCTAATTAACCCCCCTCCCACCCCAACCCCCCAAACCACCCCAAATGGCCCAAAATACCCAGCCCAACCCGAAAAATTAAACAAAATTGAAAAAAAAATAGGTTTTGGCCCGAACCGGGCCAGGGCTCGGCCGGGTCTGGCCTTGTTGTGGGTGACCCGAGCCCGTACCGGAAAACCCACGAGCCGAGCCTTCCCGGACCGGTCACTGACCGGGCCACCGGGGCGGTCCGGACCGGAACAGTACCGGTCCCGGGCCGGTTCCGGGTCGGGCCACCCGACCCGAGTCCATCAATAATTACGTGGTTAGAAGTCATATGCCAAATTGGGAGTATACATCACATAAGGCCCAATACCTTACATGCTAAACCATTATATTTGCTCCTGGGCCGGCCCATCAACATCACCACCTTAACCAATATACCCGGCCAGGTCGTCATTCCTACCCTAACACACCCGAGAATCTCGCCGACACTCAGACCTCAGCCTCTCTCTCTAAAGAAGCAGACACCTCGCCGGATCTACTGCGTTTATGGCTTCATATATACGATACAAATGAAGCTCCGGCCACAGCAAACAACCGAAGATCTTCCACCGTTCAACTTAAACCTATCATCGGTAAGTTTTTCCTTCTCAAACTCAACAGAAACACAAATATTTACATGCAAAAATAACACACCACTTCTTCTACTCCATTTTCTTTCACCCGCAAACCAACTAAAAAAAATTTCACCCAAAAAATACGACGAACATACAAATCTGGAAGAGAGTCGATCTGTAATGGATTTTGTCTTCCTTTTCATTATCGTCGTTATTTTTGTAGATCCACCGTTCACCATGCACGATTTTCTATAACATGGAACGAAAACCGCGATAATTTCTACCAGACAATAATATAAAAACCATTGAACATTACAGATACTTCAGATACGAAGGTGAAGTCCAAAGTTTTATTTTTCATTTTCAAGAATTTAATTAAAAGTGATTGCAAAGAGGTAATTTTTTAAAAAACTGTAAGTTATTGCACCAATAGACCTACAATTCGTAAATGCAATATTAACATGTTTTAATTTTTTATTTAAATTAGCTTTCACTGGGTAATGAATTCAAACCCGTTTTTCCGAAAATAAAAATTTGAAAAAATAACAAAAAACAAAAATATCTGTTCTGAAAAACGCCGTGTATACTCTGTTCTAAAAAACAGAAATAGTAAAGAAATCATTTTCATCCTTAAATTCTCCCAAAAAATTAAATTCATTTTAATTTATCTTATTTTCGTATTATTATAAAAAATAAAACTATTATTAATATTAGTTTTTTTATTTTTATGCAGAAAATCTATTCTAAAAACAAATAATAAAAGAAGAATCCAGAATACTGAAGAAAAGTTAGACAGTGGTAAACGTGTCACACCAAACTTATTAAATACACTTGCCCCACTGATATTGTCTTTTTCAAAATTCAAACGAAACCAACCGGCCACTAACGCACACACATTACCTCGAGCCACACCCCAACAGAACACCCATTCACACATTCAAACACGCAGGCCATTCACACATTCAAACACGCAGGCCACACTGTATTAAACAATAATACAACTGGACAACAACTCACACATTAAATAAAACCTCAACGCCCACCTGTAACACCAACCAACGATATCATTTATGACACCGAATCACCCAAAAACATAATCGCCATAGACGAAAAGCAAACAACCTTACTTTACCTCAACACCATCACTTCTGCTCAACACTAAAGCCTCTCGGAATACGCTTTACCAAACCCCTACCCGGTAAGATAAGATCTTAACAAAGATAAGATCCAAGCAACACATACCCAAACACATATATGAAATGACACAACCACAAATCTGTAGAGCGTATAAGCTAATACCGTCACATCCAAACAGAAAAACATACGGTATTCAGTTATTAAATTATTCTTATTTAAATATGAAGCACTCTCCAAGCCTTGACCTTACTTTTTTGTTTTATACAGGTAACTGAGAGATATGTGGAGTAATAAGCAAATGCATTCACAAAGATAGTGAGCCTATGTTTTGGTTGTGAGCACAAAAAAAGGTTCGTCATATCTATCTTTTATTTGTTTAATCTGCATTGGTTTTTCAAGTCGGTTACATTCTTGCCAGTTATTTTAACGGAACCGTGCACTCAAGGATATGTTTCTTAATTTTTTACTTAACCAATTATAAACATTTGATTTAAGTCAATTGTGTTGACGACATCTGTATATGCATTCACACGCTTACGGGTATATGCCGTCCTGCTTAGTTTATGAAAAACAGTGATGATTAAACACGTCTGTTTGAGATATAAAAGAACCTGTAATATCTTTAATCCCTTACTTCACCACAATAAACAATCTGTTTTCCTTAGGCACGTTTATTTATCTATTTTGAACCAACTATGCTATGTTAGTAAATTTCAGTGCGCTTAATTGTACGTTAGTCAATCTCCTACTTGCGTAATTACAAACTTTTGATTCATGTTAATGGTCAGACTATGTGAAAACAACTACATCCTCAATACATTTGTGCATGCATTTATACACTAAATGTTTTATGCATTACTACATGACCTCTGAAAAGATGTTATGTTTAGACATGTGTCAATGGTATGTATGTTAACTTATTACCCACTTTCATGGTACATTTGATAATCTATTACTATGTGTGCACTTAATGGCATGTTTGTTAAACTATTACTTGCCTAATAATAAACGTATGATTCATATTAATGGTCCGACTATACGACACAACTACTTCCTGAATACATTTGTCCATCCATCCATACACTATATGTTCATGCAATTCCTAAAACCATCTGAAAAAATGTGATACTTTAACATGTGGTAATGGTATGTTTGTTAATTTATAAATTTTAAAAGATATGTTTGTTAATTTATCACTTTCGGTGGACTGAAAGGCATGTATGTGAATTTATTATTTGCCTAATTATGAACATCAGCTTGATACGAATGGTCAGACTATAAGTCACAACTACATCCTCATTACATTTGTGCATACATTCAGACACTGTATGATTTCATTGTCAACACAATTGGCAAGTTTTCAAATAGTTGTCTATTTTCGTTAAAGTTCCGGAGGTTTTAGAAGCCTATGACATGCTTGGCAGTTTATTTACAATGAACTGTTACTAATTTGAGTATCTGTTACAAATGAGGGCAATCAAATCAAGCCTGGAAACATTACAGAGCAAATGACGAATGCAGATGACCAAAGTAGCTATGTGTGCGTTTAACGGTATGTTTGTTAATTTATTACTTGTCTATTTATAAACATTTGATTCATGTTAATGGTCAGACTATATGTCACAACTGCATCCTCAATACATCCGTGCGCGCATTTATACACTACATGTTTTAATTCAGTTAGTGACATTTTTTTTCAAATACTTGCATATTTTCGTTTAATTTCAAGAGGTTTTATAAGCCTCTGACATTCTTGCCACTATATTACAATGAATTGTTACTAATTTGAGCATCTGTGACAAAGATCAAAACAATGTGTGCACGTACTGAATAGAGAAACCAACACATATTCATAAGATATATGAGTAGCATGAGTCAAATTTTGAACACTAAACTTTGCAAATAAAAATTTTGTTTGCAGAAATGACACATAGAAATGCCTGAATTGGATCGCTTGCGACCGATCACCACGGACTTTGTTAACTTAGGCATTCACAATGACCGCACGGGTAAATAACTCACATCCTGGTTGACTCATTGTTTTTGTACCTAAAATCTAGGCATAATAAGAATTCTCTATAAAAGAGTAATGGTGATAAATAATTGTTTCATTATTTTTTTCCTGAAAAGATTATGCACAACACACACAGATGGAACAAAAACAATTAAAAGAGTATAAAACACATAAACAAACCACATACCTTCATGTTATAAAACCGTAACGGGCAAAATACAAAAGAGAGTACATTAATCACAGATAACATCAGTATGCAACATTTTATTAGGCGCCGTCTTCCTTAATTACTACATATTACAATAGATCAGTTTGACTTAGATAGCCAACCAAAGTCTAGGTCTACAACAAATTCCCCGTTAAAATAACGCCTGTTCAAATACACAGTGCGTGTAGAACGTCGTGAGACGACCTCATCCCTTACCACAGCGGAGGTCGACCCCAAACTCTCCCCAACAGATCCTAAGAACCATCGCAAATCATGATCTCCATACATCCGTGAGAGAACTGCCGGTGAGAGGAGTGTTGGAGGTGTGCCTTGGTGGAGAAAATCAAGCTGATATTCAGCATTACACCAAGTACATATCCAAACATTACTACCCGGAATATTATGCATGTCTGCCCCGTGACCCATAAGAAAACATATTTCGCACTGCTTTATTACACCGCCACTTTCAACACCTCCACCAAAATCAGTTACACAATGATGGGTTCCCATTCCTCTGTTTGCCACACAAATATCAACACAACATAATGTATGAAATAGTATAACAAATGTTAACAGGAAAATAGAACATGTAGATTTCAACTGTAATTTTATTAAAACAGGTTGATCATGCATGTGTTAAAAAATGTGTTATGTCCTTCAATACAAAACACAAACTACATTTTAGCATCAATTCTTTAATCATCTGGTTTGCTTTTAAAAAAATCATTTATTAGGAAATGACATGTACTCTCATACAATCTGTGTTGAACATATTTGTGTTGTGTTATTTCACTAATGCATAATTTTCGTGCAAAAAGGTTGTTTAAAAAAATTAACTCACATATAGAAGTATAACCAAATTAAAATTAGGAATCAACAATAAAAAGTCCAAATTATAACTTTAATGTCAACTTGATAAGAAATTTTCATTTAGAATGAAAACCACAGGCTCATTTTGCATACACAACAAAACCAAAGAGGGGCAGTTATGTATAAGTAACATTGATTATGTTACTTACCTAAAAAGTTCACCTTAGCTCTGTAAAAAGATTAAGTAGCCTAGAAGAAGATTGTTCAAACGACGGATGTGGAGAAGAGCTGCATGAATGCCTCTAATGGTATAGCTCTCAATGCTTGTGTTATTTATATTATATTATCTAGGGTCGATTGAATGGCTCTCCATAATCTATAGATCTTCATAATCAATTACACAAAATATATTTTCTGAGCATGAACAGTGTAACGTACTCATTAAACCCACTCAGCGTAAAACTCACATAAAAACATATCTTAAACACTGTTTTACTACAAAAAGTAACCAATGGTCATTGTTTATAGTGGGTTTCACCTGGCATAGTAATAATTTTGCTTTTCAAAAAAAAGTTCCATAAACACACGGTAAGGTTTTGCTTATGCAAGATTATGTGGAACTCTTTCTACCGCACACCAAACCTGACAAATCCATAAACACACGGTAAGGTTTAAAATATCTGTACTTATTAGAAAAAATCTCTGCACAATATCGGCTTCCATCCAGTATGATTTTATTTCTCTAAGTTCTTTCTTTACAAAAATTTTAATCTGAAATCCAACTATGCACATCATGAATAAGTTACTACAATATGTCAAAATATTGATATGAAGCTTTTATTTGTACATTTTGTAATTTCTAAAATGAAAACATTACTCGGTTGTTGTCCTAATTCAAACATTCTACTTCATCATATTATATTTGTAGTCAACCTACTTCAATTTCACAACCTCACTTAAGTGTGTCAAATTCCCTAAATTTAATAATTTCCAATCAAATAAAATGTAATTTTTTTAAATATCACGACCAGAAAATTAATACTTCTATTGATTTAAACAGGTTGATTTTGTAACAATATAACTTCAATATTGTTTTCTTAATTGGTTGATGGTATGCAATATGTATTATTAAAATAACTCTATGGTTTTCAGAACTGCCTTAGATTACTTAGACATATCTATCATTAATTAGTTCTGTCACTGAATATAATTCCCCTAGAGATGCATCAAATTTGTTGTTATTAAGAAAATAAATAATAAGAACTGCCAAAGTAGAACACCTTGCCCTGGATATGCCAGCAATTCAGGGGGGTGATATTTGGTATACAATTTGCTATAAATTTTGATATCCAAAAATGCATTTTAAACTTGAACACAATGTTAACGGGATTGTTATTCTAGATTCAAGTATAATCATGACTTATGTATATTAATCTATTTTATATATGATGGTGTATACTCGTTGACCAAAAAAATGTTAAAAGAATCAATTTTAATGTACTCTGAAAGTTTTCATTACAGAGGGTTGCATTTGTTTGTATTGTAACACCATTTATATTGAAACTTGCAGGGCATTGATGGTTCCATACATTTCAATCCAATTTAATTAGTAAATTTTTTTTGCCTTACGGTTTTATTTGAAAATGTTGTAATAATTAGACATAGGGTAGATTTAGGGCTTCCCACTCTCGAGGTTGAACCCAGGTACATTTTGCTACACTCCTTTTGGTTTTAATTTTTTATATCCGCATGTATACATCTATAAACATGCCTCTCAGACAACTTTTTTGACGGTTTTCCATATTCAAATTTTCAAGTTGAATAGGTTAAATGGTTTTGAGTCAACACAGATATTCATCTGAATAACTCATTATTTATTTATATGCTCTATTTTGGTTTCGTTCCAATTAGTCTTCAATCTGCCTAAAAAATGTTAACATAAATTGTTAACTATTATTTAATAGCTAACAATTTGTTTTGGATTTGTATTGGTTTTGAGTTAGGCAACATACAGTAGTTCCCAAAAATTATTTTCGCATCATTTGTTGTACCTGCTAAAAACCTTTAAAACATAACAATCAACTGATCAAACAAAATGAAAATTTTAAAATCTATATAATTTAGGGACCTTGTTTCGCATTGAGATCAACAATGCAACCAAACAACAGTCACCCAGTTATATATTCGTGATTTCTAATTTGATTTGGTTCCAATTAAAACTCAATTTGATTTTTCAAACTGAGGATTTATGAAAAATGTTTACAAAAACTAAGACCAATTTGTGGATATGAAACATTTTCCTTTTAGTTATCCAGATTTTTAGTGGCCACTAACTGCAGTCCATTAAATAATTGTTGAAGTTAAATGCCTTTTTAAAACAACATATACCCACTAACTGGCAATAATTGCTAGCTGTTGAATATAAAAATACAATACGTATTTGATATATAATATAAGATTGACTTGTTTACATGAAGGCACGCTTTAGGTTGAAGTATGCGAACCGTTTACAAAGCTCAAAATGCTAAATATGTAGAAGACAACCACCCACCTAAGGTAGTTTGTATTGTCTTCTAACAATATTTGCTCCATGAAACATTTTACATATATTCATATAGATACTAAGTACTGATAACACGCTTAGCCAACAGTTATTCTAGACACCAATTTGTGACAGTTTTATTTAGATGTCTTCATATCTAAAACTCCTCACTCCTCACTTCAAACATCCTCAAGGCTTTGTCTCCTCGATTTTCACACCCTTCATTTTCTTCATTGGCATTGTTGAAGAAAATTCACCAAAAAGATCTCTCTTCAACCTTTCTCCATCGATTTCTAGGGCAATCCTCTTTTCCTTGTTCAACAGTGGGCTTGTGGAATTGCAAGTCTGTGAAGACCCAACCTAAAATTTAGGGAACAAAGTGTTAGTTAATCAATTATAATATGAACCATCACTTTTCTGTAAAGACCCCTAAACTGGAAACATCTCTAGTAGGAACACCCTACATAGACATAAGGTTACATACAAAACAAAACTCCGCTTCACCTTTTCTGTTACAGAAAACTCTCTCCTCAAAAGGGTGAACTCATCTTCATCCTAAACATTGAGATAAACATTTTTGTGATAGGATGTGGGTTGTAAAATTCAGTGAACAGTAAACCACTAATGGTTAGTCATAGGACAAACCTCAGCAGCGTTAGGCTCACAAACGTAGAGGGCTATAACCTTTGGGTCCGTATTCATCGTAAGTACACTGAAATTTTTATTGCCCTTGTAGTTCCTACTGTCTTTCTTGAGTTGCACACGAAAGAGTGCTTTGATATCCATCAGAGCATTGATTTCCGAAGGAAAGTAGTGAGGATCGAAATTCCTCTATTGAAAAACAAAGTCTAATTAGAAAATGAAGGAGTCTCAAATAAAACCTAAGAGAAATCAAATGGAAATTTAAGTGGTGTTAAACCTTAGGCACTTGTTCTTTCAAAGAAGAAGCCGAGCGACCTATTAAACACGAAACCTCCCTGTCCCATAGCAGGAATGAAGCATGTGACATTTTGTCAACCACCCTTACGTTAACCTTGTACCTATACATTCGATCAAAAATTTTGGAAGTCAACACTCATACAATGATAATTAATATAAATTTCCCTAAGGTGGAGTCTAACCTCAGAACTGCATCAGAAGTGTTGCAAGTTATACACTGAAAAGTGTCACCGTTGGGTGACACTTTGCGGTTACATCCAACGCAAGAAACGTAAGACCAGTCCTTGTGACTTTCTATTCCAGCAATCTCTCCGAAAACCCAATGTTTACCATCCTAAAACAAAGTTAAAGTCCATTAAATTTTATATTAGGATTAATGAAAGCTTTATATATTCAACATACTTCCTCCATTCTTGTGATTTGTTCAATTGTGACCAATTGAATCTGTCCACTGTTAATGTCGCCTTCATTGGATGTATCAGAAGATATCGTAAAACTTAACCCGTCCTCGCACCTTTGAGCCATCCTGTTTCAAAAGGGATTCATCATTTTTGTGATTCATCCTTGCTTTCAATTATAGGAAATTGTAGAATGAACCGGTGTCTACCTCGACTTGAAGTCACTGAACACTTCCTCGGTACCGTTCAGAATGACCTTTGTCGTATTAAACATATTGGATACGTGCACTTGACCTAAATCCAGGTCGTTGTTAGCGTGAATATGTAGGGATACAAAAGCTAACAAAAAAACAGTCACCTTGATATTTTCTGGCTCTGCAGCATTGCAGAAGCATAACAATAGGTTCTGTTGTGGTCAGTTTGTAAGTGAGCAGCAGTTCTACCATAGGACCCCAAAGTGTGCAGGCGATAACATTACCCCTTAAAAAACGACATGTTTTAACAAAAAAATCCAACAAAAAATATCATCTACCGTCAAGTTTAAAAGTTGAGTTACTAACTCTGTGTCCCCCAAGATGAGCTCAATCAGTTTCTTAGGACGTTCATTCTTGAGGATCGTTTTAGGGTCTTTATCATGGACAACCTGTCCAATGATATCTGTATCGTCCATAAATTTGTCAGCATTTCATTCAATGAGTAGTGAGTTTTTATTTTATCTTGTTTTTAAAATTATATACCCACCGATCGCAGCCTTATCGTCAATAATTTCTTGCTCCTGTAGAGTTAAGAATGACACCAACGAAAATGTCCTCAAAGGAAAGGGAATTTTAATCTCAAATGCCTCGCTCTTTTTAAAAAACCGCAGCCTGTAGGCACTTGTTGTTGTTTTGAAAAACATATAGTTTTCCTCGACCATAAAATTTTTTACCGCGAAGATACGCCCCTCCTTAAACAGAAACTGAAATTTCCCAATGAATTGGTCTGGAACATGTGCATGTATCTTAGAGCCCTGTTACAAAAAGCATCTGTGAAAACCGAAACCAAAAAATGCTAAAGATAAAGCCCTAAATAAAAACCTCTTCGTCATGAAAGATCACTTCCAAAGACGGTGGAAATCCGTTTTGTGCAGGTTCACGATAAACCCTTGTAGCTTTTGCCTTGATAGCCCAAATTGTTTTAGTTGGGTCGATTTCACGAATCATAGACCACATCCCAACCATTTTTGAGATAGATTCAAACTGTTCTAGCAAGTAAGCTTGATGTGTTTTGGTGTGGAAGCAGTGATGCCCCGATGCTTCTTATATAAGGGAATGATAATTCAGGATTTTGTAAATAAGTAAGTTTTACTATTCCAATCACCTTTTCAACCAATGAAATATTAGTATTTTAACTCTCCAAATCCAATTGAGATCATACTGCTCGTAGCAAAAACAGTTACACAAATAGTTACACCGCCTAATTCAACCAATTGATACATGACACAGTAAAAGAAGAACACTATTTTCTGGCAATTATATCCCATCTACAATAATGACCACCCATTTGGACCAATAGGAAAATTCCAGAAAATGTATTTGGCAACCAAGTGCAGAGGCTCTACAGTACCCACCCATCATCGAACCAATCACAAATTAGTATGGCCTCACCAACTAATCCATTCAACCGAGATCAAAAACATATTTCCATTCTTTTTTATTTTTGATGACAAACCACACATGAGTCATTGACGTTGACATTTTTGAGAGGGAACCATGTTCATAAAAATCTTTTGCTTTTAGATATTAATAGATGACCTCTAATCGCAGTTGTCGGGATTCGAACTCAGGACCTAACCTTTCTGGAACTCCCTCGCTACCATTTGAGCTACGCCCACCGTTGTGAAATATTTTCATTTTAACATTGCATGTGGTTAAGATATCAAATAGATAAATCCAGTCATTACTTGACTTTGTCTTTTATCAGGCATATCAAACAATATTTCATCAAATATGTAATTTTGATTTCGCACAATAGGTTGTGTAATGATAGAGTATATAGACTCGGACCCCCGGGTCTCATGACTATTGGGCCCGGACAGCGGCCCACACACATCTTACGGATATCATTTGTATTATTGTACTGCTTATATGTCATTTGTATGTAACTATGTACTAGATTAGTCTTTTATGTAGTTGGGCTACCGGGCCCATATTAGCGGCCCGACCCATTATTTCCCTATTTATACTCCTCTTGGAACCATTTGTAACCCTAGAACATAACTCATAATTCATACACAATATCACATTTCTACTATTCATCCATCTTCTCCAATTATCTAGCTCAATCTCTCCTAATTATATATACTTGGATTCCTACGAGTGCCCAACGCCGTCCCTCATCTTAGACGAGCGCCCTGCGCCGTCCTTCAATCTTAGACGAGCGCCCAGCACCGTCCCTCATCTTAGACGAGCGCCCAGCGCCGTCCTCCATTTGTAGACGAGCGCCCAGCGCCGTCCCTCATTTTCAGACGAGCGCCCTGCGCCGTCCATCATCTCAGACGAGGGCCCAACGTCGTCCATCATCTCAGACGAGCGCCCAGCGCCGTCCATCATCTTAGACGAGCGCCCAGCACCACCCCTCATCTTAGACGAGCGCCCAGCGCCGTCCTTCATTCTTAGACGAGCGCCCAGCGCCGTCCTTCATTTTTTAGACGAGTGCCCAGCGCCGTCCCTCATTTTTTAGACGAGCGCCCAGCACCGTCCATCATTTTCAGACGAGCACCCAACGCCGTCCCTCATATTCAGACGAGCGCCCAGCGTCGTCCATCATCTCAGACGAGCGCCCAGCGCCGTCCATCATCTTAGACGAGCGCCTAGCGCCGCCCCTCATCTTAGACGAGCGCCTAGCGCCGCCCCTCATCTTAGACGAGCGCCCAGCGCCGTCCTTCATTCTTAGACGAGCGCCCAGCGCCGTCCTTCATTCTTAGACGAGCGCCCAGCGCCGTCCTTCATTTTTGAGACGAGCGCCCAGCGCCGTCCCTCATTTTCAGACGAGCGCCCAGCGCCGTCCATCATCTCAGACGAGCGCCCAGCGCCGTCCATCATCTCAGACGAGCGCCCAGCGCCGTCCATCATTTCTCAGACGAGCGCCCAGCGCCGTCCCTCATTATAGGACCGGCTCCTCATCGTCGTTGTCCTCACATCACGACCGCCCCCTCGGCCTCGGCGTCATTATCTATCTCAAGACCGGCTTCCTCAGCGCCGCGAGTCTTGAGCTAGCGATCGGGCTCGCCATCCCTTCCCGGATGGTGACCATCGCCTCTATATGATAATCGGCTTCACCATCACCTCGTCATCATTATTTGGACCGACTCCTCATCGTCGTTGTCCTCACATCACGACCGGCCCCTCGGCCTCGGCGTGATTATCTATCTCAAGACCGGCTTCCTCAGCGCCGCGAGTCTTGAGCTAGCGATCGGGCTCGCCATCCCTTCCCGGATGGTGACCATCGCCTTTATATGACGATCGGCTTCATCAGCGCCTCGTCATCATATTATAGGACCGGCTCCTCATCGCCGTTTTCCTCACATCACGGCCGGCCCCTCGGCCTCGGCGTGATCATCTATCTCAAGACCGGCTTCCTCAGCGCCGCGAGTCTTGACCCGGCGATCGGGCTCATCATCCCTTCCCGGATGGTGACCATCGCCTCTATATGACGATCGACTTAACCATCGCCTCGTCATCATTATTTGGACCGACTCCTCATCGTCGTCGTCCTCATATCACGATCGACCCCCTCGGCCTCGACGTGATTATTTATCTCGAGACCGGTCTTAGTCATCCCTTCCCGGATGGCGACCGTTGCATGGATCTTCGGACCGGCCCCTCAGTGCCTTCGTCCTCATATCACGACCGACCCCCTCGGCCTCGGCGTGATTATCTATCTCAAGACCGGCTTCCTCAGTGCCGCGAGTCTTGAGCTAGCGATCGGGCTCGCCATCCCTTCCCGGATGGTGACCATCGCCTCTATATGATAATCGGCTTCACCATCGCCTCGTCATCATTATTTGGACCGACTCCTCATCGTCGTTGTCCTCACATCACGACCGGCCCCTCGGCCTCGGCGTGATTATCTATCTCAAGACCGGCTTCCTCAGCGCCGCGAGTCTTGAGCTAGCGATCGGGCTCGCCATCCCTTCCCGGATGGTGACCATCGCCTTTATATGACGATCGGATTCATCAGTGCCTCGTCATCATATTATAGGACCGGCTCCTCATCGTCGTTGTCCTCACATCATGGCCGGCCCCTCGGCCTCGGTGTGATCATCTATCTCAAGACCGGCTTCCTCAGCGCTGCGAGTCTTGAGCCGGCGATCGGGCTCATCATCCCTTCCCGGATGGTGACCATCGCCTCTATATGACGATCGGCTTCACCATCGCCTCGTCATCATTATTTGGACCGACTCCTCATCGTCGTCGTCCTCATATCACGATCGATCCCCTCGACCTCGACGTGATTATTTATCTCAAGACCGGTCTTAGTCATTCCTTTACCGAATGACGACCGTTGCATGGATTTTGGACCGGCCCCCCATCGCCGTCGTCCTCACATCATGCCCGGCCCCTCGGCCTCGCCGTGATTATCTATCTCAAGACTGGCTTCCTCAGTGCCGAGAGTCTTGAGCTGGCGATCGGGCTCGCCATCCCTTCCTGGATGGTGACCGTCGCCTTTATATGACGATTGGCCCATCATGGCCTCGTCATCATTTATTGGAACGGCTCATCATCTCCGTCATGCTCACATCGCGGCAGACCCCTCGGTCTCAACGCGATCTTGAGCTAGCGACTGGGCTCACCATCCCTTCCTGGATGGTGACCATCGCCTCTATCTGACGGCCGGCTCATCATTGCCCCGTCATCATATTTCGGATTGGCTCTTTTCATCGCCATCCGCGCATCACGACCGGTCCCTCGGCCTCAGCGTGACTATCTATCTCAAGACCGGCTTCCTCGGCGCCGGGAGTCTTGAGCTAGCGATCGGGCTCGCCATCCCTTCCTGGATGGTGACCATCGCCCTTATATGACGATTGGCTTCATTCTTGCCTCGTCATCATATTATCAGATCGGCTCATCATCTCCGTCCGCACATCACGATTGGCCCCTCGGCCTCAGCGTGATTATCTATCCCCAAGACCGGTCTCAATCATTCCTTCATCGGATGGCGACCGCTGCTTGGACTTTTGGATCAGCGTCGTAGTGTTGACGACCTTGCATCACGATCGGCCCCTCGGCCACGACGTCACACCCTATCCCAACACCGGCTTCATCAGCGCCGAGTGTGTTGGGCTAGCGATCAGGCTCGCCATCCCCTCCTGGATGGTGACTATCGCCTCTATATGACGATCGGCTCCATCATCGCCTCGTCATCATATTTCGGACTGGCTCCTCATCATTGTCATCCGCACATCGCGATCAGCCTCTCGGCCGCGACGTGATTATTTATCTCAAGACCGGCTCCCAGCGCCAAAGTCTTGTTATAGCGATTGGGCTCGCCATCCCTTCCCGGATGGCGACCGTCGCCCCCATATGACGCACGGCTCATCATCACCTCGTCCTCACATTTAGACCGGCCCCAGCGCCGAAGTCCTTATCTAGCGACCAGGCTCGCCATTCCCTTCCTGGATGGTGACCGTCGCCTTCATACGACGCATGGCTTATCATCGCCTCGTCCCCATATTCGGACCGGCTCACCAGCGCCATCGTCCCCATATTCGGACCGGTTCGTCAGCGCTGTCGTCCTCATATTCGGACCGACTCATCAGCGTCATTGTCCTCATATTCAGACAGGCGTCCACCGCCTCGTCCCCCTATTCAGATACAACGAACATCTTGCGGTCTTCGGCCGAAAGGCTAAAGGAGCCCAGAGTTCAGCCATATATCGCTCCGTCATCTTTATTTGATGACGCGAAGCTCATTTGCAGGCCCATCGGCCATATATCGCTCTGTCATCTTTATTTGATGATGAAGAGCTCATTTGTAGGCCCATCGGCCATATATCGCTCTGTCATCTTTATTTGATGATGAAGAGCTCATTTGTAGGCCCATCGGCCATATATCGCTCTGTCATCTTTATTTAATGACGAAGAGCTCATCTACAGGACCATCGGCCATATATCATTCTGTCATCTTTATTTGATGACGAGGAACTCATTTGTAGGCCTCTGAGCCACATCTTGCTGCGTCATCTTTATTTGATGACGTGAAGCTCAGTTGCAGGCCCATCGGGCATATATCGCCTCGTCATCTTTATTTGATGACGCGAAGCTCATTTACAGGCCCATCGGCCATATCTCGCTCCGTCATCTTTATTTGATGACATGGCGCTCTCATATAGGCCTCTCTCGGCCATACATCACCCCGTCATCTTTATTTGATGATGTGGGGCTCTCATGCAGGCCTCTGAGCCATACATCACACCGTCGTCTTTATTTGACGACGTGGAGCTCTTATGCAGGCCTCTGAGCCATACATCACCCCGTCGTCTTTATTTGACGACGTGGAGCTCTTATGTAGGCCTCTGAGCCATACATCGCCCCGTCGTCTTTATTTGACGACGTGGAGCTCTTATACAGGCCCCTCGGCCGCACCATCGCCCCGTCGTCTTTATTTGACGACGTGGAGCTCTTATGCAGGCCCCTCGGCCGCACCATCACCCCGTCTTCTTTATTTGATGACGTGGAGCTCTTATGCAGGCCCCTCGGCCGCACCATCGCCTCGTCGTCTTTATTTGACAACGTGGAGCTCTCGTACAGGCCTCTCGGCCCATCGGCCTTATGTTCTGGTCATCTCTATTTGATGAACCAGACATCATATTGTGGACGGTCGCTCGACCCATCCCTTAGTCATCTTTATTTGATGACTAGGACTACTGATCAGGATGAGTTACCCACATCTAGAGATCGGCCTCGACCATCCAGCAGACAAGCACCGCTACAGCTCCATCTCCAGGCCGAAGGGCTCGCACCTTTTGTTTCATTTTGGGGGCATCCGGTGTACTCTTTTTCCCTCATTAGGATTTTTTCCCACAGGGTTTTTCCTAATGAGGTTTTTAACGAGGCATCTCCCCATCGTGGATCAAAAGGTGTCAACCCTCGGCCCCCTGTTGAAGACATCATCCGACACGCATTACTCTACTCCTCTTCACCTCATTACACTCGCCTCAAGGAGTGGGGGACTGGAAGAGCGGGGGACTTAGCGCCTCCGTTAACCAAAGAAGCAGAAATTCAAATTTTTGTTCATGAAGTTTACTCACCAGACGGCGACAGATCAGCACACAGTTCTACTCTCTTTCGCCTCGAATACTCTCGACTCAGAGAGTGGGGGACTCCTGATAGAGTATATAGACTCGGACCCCCGGGTCTCACGACTATTGGGCCCGGACAGCAGCCCACACACATCTTACGGATATCATTTGTATTATTGTACTGCTTATATGTCATTTGTATGTAACTATGTACTAGATTAGTCTTTTATGTAGTTGGGCTACCGGGCCCATATTAGCGGCCCGGCCCATTATTTCCCTATTTATACTCCTCTTGGAGCCATTTGTAACCCTAACTCATAATTCATACACAATATCACATTTCTACTATTCATCCATCTTCTCCAATTATCTAGCTCAATCTCTCCATTTTAATATACTTTGGATACCCTATAATCCATCAATAGGACCGGCCGGGATTCCTATGATCTCCCCATCGTGGATCAAAAGGTATCAACCCTCGCCCCCCTGTTGAAGACATCATCCGACACGCATTACTCTACTCCTCTTCACCTCATTACACTCGCCTCAAGGAGTGGGGGACTGGAAGAGCGGGGGACTTAGCGCCTCCGTTAACCAAAGAAGCAGAAATTCATTTTTTTTCATGAAGTTTACTCACCAGACGGCGACAGATCAGCACACAGTTCTACTCTCTTTCGCCTCGAATACTCTCGACTCAGAGAGTGGGGGACTCCTGATAGAGTATATAGACTCGGACCCCCGGGTCTCATGACTATTGGGCCCGGACAGCGGCCCACACACATCTTACGGATATCATTTGTATTATTGTACTGCTTATATGTCATTTGTATGTAACTATGTACTAGATTAGTCTTTTATGTAGTTGGGCTACCGGGCCCATATTAGCGGCCCGGCCCATTATTTCCCTATTTATACTCCTCTTGGAGCCATTTGTAACCCTAACTCATAATTCATACACATTATCATTTCTACTATTCATCTTCTCCAATTATCTAGCTCAATCTCTCCATTTTAATATACTTTGGATACCCTATAATCCATCATGTAATAATAAGAAAAAGTTTGAAATTACTTTTCTAGCTATAAAAGCTGAAGTTAACATAGAAAATCATTTTAGTTGTTTTTCATATAATTTCTTTCTTTATTTTATTAATATATTTAAAATTTAAATATAATGTTTTCATGAATCAGCAGAATGATTCAATACAACCACTTGAGCCACAATTTCATGAATTTCAACAAAATCAGTCAAGACAACCGATTTTGATATTATTAAACGGGCTCTATATTTTCGGGTTATCATTTTTTTTATTAAACACTGCGTATGTAATATTGGTTCACATGTTCAATTGAGTAGTAATCAAAATAGATAAAATTTAAATTACTTTTCTGAATAAATTGATTGAAATCACTGTTTAGTGGAGTATTATTTAAGCTATTTTTCATGCCTTTTTTTTTCTTAATACGGAGTATGTGATAGAGTATATGGTTCAGGGCCCGTTGTCCCACGTACTCATGCAACCCAGACACATGCCATCGACTTGATTCCTCAGCAACACCCTTCGACAGGCTCTCGACGGACCCCTCGGCAGCACCCTTGGCGACCCCCTCAGCAACACCCATTGGCAGGCCCTCGGTCATTATGCCCATGACCATGAGCCCTTGACACTTGAGAACATCCCTCCAGGATTAGTTTTTGTACATTCTATTAGCTCTCTTTTATATAATTGAGCCTACTAGGCACGGTTTAAAAGCTCACCCCACATTTCGGTCATTAGTTTTTATCCTAAATAGGACTAAAACATGGTTAAAACTCCAAAGTAGGACTACAAGTTTTATATTTCACAAATAGGACTCCAGATTACCTTATTACCCTTCTTCTAAAAATAATCGATCGACTCTCCATCAACCGCCAGACTTCTCCCCTGCCACTTTCCCTTTGGCCGATCGCAACTTCGATCTCCATCATCAACGACTTCATCGGCATCATCTGCTCTTTTCTCTCCCAGGTACTCTTCTTTCTTTTCTTCCTCCTCTACTTTTTCTTCTTCTAATTCTTCTGATCTTCATCTGCTCTTCTTTCTTTTCTTCCTACTCTTCTTTCTTTTCTTCCTCCTCTTTTCTCTGCTTTCTTTTTAAAAAAAATTATCAATCAAATTTGAAAAAATATTGCATGAATGTGAAAGTTTCCAATGAAGATATACTTAACTAGAATTTCTTCTTATCAATTTTGATATATTTCAAACTCAAAATGCTCTGAGTAATGATTCTGAAGAGTGTGTCATTTTTTAATCAAGAATGTCATATTTACTGGTTATTTTTTAAAAAATGACACTTTTATGTCATTCAAGTCTGTGCAGCCTCCGATGAGAATGCCACTTGATATGAATAAATGACAAAATAATGACATTATCTTATGAACATATGTCATTTTCAGATTGTCATCCTGATAAATGTACTGCTACAAACATGACAATTTTTTCAAATACTAGTAAGACTTTTGACATTCTCAGATTATAAAAGTGACATTTTGCTTATGAAGTAAAATTCAAATCCAAAAAATCCAAATTAGTAAATAAAATTCAAATCCAAAGAAGAAAAAGAAGAAGAGAATAGGGGACTAGATGATTGAAGAGGATTAGAAGATGAAGAAGAAGAAGAAGCAAAAAATAAGAAGACCATAAATTTGAAGAAGAAGAGGAAGATGAAGAAGCAGAGGACTTACCTGGCTGCCTATGCGATGGGAGGCCAGAGTCGATGACGAGCTCAGATCCATGGGAGGAAGAGATGTTTGCGATGAATTGCAGAAGATGGCAACGTCTGCGCAATGTTACCGCATCAGAGGCTATTTCCGTCCAAATGCAAATATTTACTCCTATTTAGAGAATTTAAAACAATGAGTCCTAGTTTTGCAATTACCTCCTGTTTTACTCCCATTTTGACGATTTTCTCTTATATATTCCCTTAGAAAACCTTGTAAAGGATGATCAATCAATATACATTCTCACTTTTTTTCTCTAACTCTCTCTTCTTTCTACAATAATATATACCGCTAATGATATCCCGATATCACAATCTATATTTTGCGAATAAACATCAATACTCATATATTATTCACATATTTTACTTTTGTAGGGAGTTTTTTTTATAAATATTAAAAACGAAATCATTTTAATTAAAACATCAAAAACATGGATAAAATTACAAAATAGGGTTAAATATGTTATCTTGTTTACTCCTATTAAAAGAACAAAACGTACAATACAAACTTTTCAAAACAGGAGTGATCTAGTCTTGCGTTTGAAAGAAAATAGAGATTCCTATTTTAGAAACTATGTTATGCTTTAATCCAATTCAGGAAATTCTCTCGAAACAATATAGTACTTTGATGTGAGTTTTCTCGCACTTAAAATATGTAGCAGTATAGGGTGTAAGTACGAGTATCGTCTCCACAGGGACGGACAAAAGGGAATTAAGAATTAATTAAATTCAACGAAGAAAAAGAAATAAAATAAAATAAATTGTGCGAGATTGATTGATTGGGAAAATTAATTGCAAATAACGAATTAAAATAACGATGGGGTTCTTCTTAATTAATTACGAAGGGAACATAGATTGGGGATTCAGGGGTAATCAGGTTTCTGGCTGATCAGGCTTAATTACATGAAATTAATTTAATCAAGGCTAGCTAATCATTACTAAGTTCTTACCGCTCTCGCGGCGTATAATACAATAGTTTAGGGGACCAAGCTGATCTCTCATGTGACAGAATCCTAAACTATTGCCAAAACGAGCAAGCTTATGCCCCCTTAAACGCTACTAATCTCTTAGCGAACGAATAAGTGTGTGTGAAGGTGTCTTAGAATAAACTAGATCTCTCTTAATTTATTCTACCACCAATTGTAATTCTAGTGGTCGTTCTAGGTTACAAAAGATATTAATAAAATCATTCAAACACAAATTAAATATCATTAATGCAATTAATCCATCATGAATTTAATTAGCCATACATCTTGATTAGCCCCTTCATCAACCTCATTCCCTAATTAAGACTACTCACAACTCATAATTGAATTAACAGCAAAATTGGGAAGAATAAAATTAATTGTCATTAATTGAAAAATAGGAACTTACAAAGAATCTCAAAGAATTGAAGAACCAGGCTGAAAAGCTCTCAAAATTTCATGTTAGGCCATCTCTATAAGTTCTCCCCTCAAAACGGGGGTTTACAGGTTGTTTAAATAGAAAAAACGGAGCAATTCGTGGCGTCTGTGCGTCCAGAATAGCTACACGCATCATAACGTGCCACACACGTGTGCGTCCCCCCACGCATGTCCGTTCATGGCTGCCGGTGGGTTTTCCAGTTTCTCGTCTCGGACACACGATCGTGCGTTCCCCTACGCACAGCGTGCGTCACACTTTCGAATTTGACTTTACTTCCTTCATGAAAGGTGTAGATAATGAAGTCCTCTATCCAACACAACTTGCCGAGTTGGATTCGAATCATCCAATCAAGAGATATGGATAAAATGGTGAAAGATCTCATTCTGAAATTGCAACAGGGATCATCTGACTTAATCGTCTGTTTTCACCTTTTTCCTCTCAGATTCTCGCAATTGTGTCTGCATATGATTTGAAGCCCTTGAAGTTGGCTTTCAGAATTAACTTGAATTGTGTTATTTTGATGCTTATACAAAGATATATGCTTGAACGATTGACATAAGGTCATCCTGAACACCGTTTTCAAGCTTTATTTGTCTTCTTTTGATCCTTTGTCAATCCTAGAGCTCTTTTGTCATCAAATCTTCATCGTGAACATCCTGGTGACCTTCAATACTCTTAATTCACACTCGAATATTTCTCAAATCGTCCCGATTGCTTCTCAAGCGTCGATGCTGGGCTCAAATTTCTTGATTTTTACTCCAAAAGACATAAAACTCGAACCAACGCCTGGTAAATATAACTTGAGCTAAAATTGAGACTTGTAACACCTTAAAGCTACGAAAACCATCACAAGTCGATCCCAATAGGCATCAAATGCGTGTCTAAATACGGACTTATCATACTTCTCTCAATATCAAAATGATTTAATATTTAATCTCAAGTGCACTTTTTTTAAAAATATAAACCGCGTGTATTGATATCAATACTACTCTGAAGTCACAAAAATGTATCATCATCATCATCTGAAGATACTACTACTCATGAAACCAACACATCATCATCAGATAAAACTACTACTTCTCGTGCAACCGTTGCATCACCATGGTCATCTTCCACTAATGATGATGACTAGGATGAGATTGATACTCCCCCAAGGTCATCTTCCATGGTTATCTATTTTCGATCTCATGGGTATGCAACCCGCACACAGTCAAAAGTAGCCTCAGGTAGGTTCGAATTTATTGATATAAATTAAGGAGTACTCCCTCCGTCCCCTTTTAAATGTATCGGAAGAGGGTGACACGAGTTTTGAGAAAAGTAGGTTTGTGTGATTGATATTAATAGATAAAATAAGAATAAACTAAGAATAAAGTAAGAATGATTTTGAGCCACACAAACTTTACCAAATAAGGTATAGGACAATTAAATAGGGACATCCCAATATGGTAAAATGGGACATTTAAAAGGGGGCGGAGAGAGTATTAATTAATGACCCAGTGGCGGACCCAGAGAAATAGAGTCATGGGGTCCCTAATGAATACTCCCTCCGTCCCACTAGAAGGTTCCCATGAACGGTTTATGAAGCTTGCATTACAAAAAAATACGGGATTGACAGAATTTTTTGGCGGGGATTTTCCGAAATTGGCAAGGATTTTGGCAGGGATATGCCAAATCCGTGCCAAAAATAGTTTAGTGTGTTCGTATTTTAAGTTATACAAGTGACAGAATAATATAGATGATCTTGATTTGTAAAAAACAAAGAAATAAAAATAAATAAATAAAATCTTTATTTGTAAAAAAAAATTGTATGGATAATGGGTAAACTATAAATCTTTTTAGAAAAAAAGAAAGTACTACTACGTATAAAATAATAAATGTCATCATGCACTCGTTGCTCTGGGTTGCCTAATTTTATCTTTTGTCCTGTTTTTATTTGGACTAGTTCAGTGTAGTCTGATATGGTCTGATCTAGTTTGAGTTGTTCTGTATTTATATGATCTGGTCTGATCTACTTCGATTTGGTCTGATCTGCTTTAGTCCAAGTAAAACAATAACAATTTTCGATAATGTGGAAGGAATATTATTATTTTTAGTTATAAATGAATAAAATATAATTATTTATGGATTATAATATATATAAAAAATAAAATCTTTATGCAAAAATATAAAAAATAAAATTTCAAACCAGACCACCAAACTAAAGTCCAAGTAAAAACATCCTTACATGCCTAACTAATTGAAGAATTAGATAATTCTGTAATTGAAGATGTATGTACGGATCCGACTAAGAAGCGCTGTAATAGGCAGGTAGCAATTGTTGATTAAACCAATGCTTATTCTACTTCACACGTAGGTCCACCCTTGTTTTGATGTCATGGAATAAGTTTAAAAAAATAAAAAAATTAGGGGTGGTGAGAGAGTCGAACACGGTACCTGAGAGAGGAATTTCTAATGTGATGCATGGTCCCGTTATGCTACTCCGGTCTTTGATTTTTTTCATTGCTTTTACTATATATATAAATTTCTTAGTTAATTTTATATAAAATATATATAATATATAGGTATTTATTTGGAAGTTCATGGGGTTCCGGGACCCGTGGGACCTTTACTGGGTCCGCCACTATAATGACCTCTCCATTTTCTTTGATCTTATTACTCCGTATTATTATTTACTCCCTCCGTCCCTGTTTTATCTCCCATTTCGGCTGGGCACACTTATTAAGATAGTGGGTTTTGTGTGGTGGAGAGTTGTGCAGAGGAGAGAGAAATGTGTAAGAATGTGTAAGAATGATTGTGAACCACAAATTCTTTGCCAAAAAGGGAAGGAGGGGATAATTTTGGGACGGACGAAAAAGGAAAGTTTGAAGATAATTCAGGGACGGAGGGAGTATATAACGAATGAAGGTGAGATGTCAGACCATGCTGGCAGTGATAAGAAAGATGAATCTGAAGTTGAGCTTGAGGAGGTCAAGAAAAAGCGACCAAGGTCAAAGAAGTCAACATCAAAGCAATCCTAAGACGAGTCTGCTGAAGAGGATAAGAAAAAGCGACCGAGATCAAAGAAGTCAGCACCAAAGGAATATGCTGGGAAGTCCATGACCAAGGATATTGCAACCCCCAAAAAACTTAGCCCACCCAAAAAGACCCCCTCCAAAACATTAAGTCAATTACCTCAAGCTGGTGGTAATGATGGAAGCACAAAAGCATACGCGAAGAAGAAGAAAATCGAGGCAAAAGAGAAGCCCTCAACTCTAAAGAAAATAAAGGGAAAAAGGTTGTGAAAGTGAAAGCTCAACCAAAAGAAGATAAGTTAAAGCCATCTGATGATGATCTAAGACAATCAATTTGTGTAATCCTTAAAGAAGTTGACTTCAACACGGGCACCTTCAACGACATTCTAAAGTTACTTTCCAAGCGGGTTAACACAAATTAAACATCAAGAAAGGCATCTATAAAACTTATGATCCAGGATGAGCTCACTAAACTAGCAGATGAAGGAGATGATGAGGAAGAGGAAGAGGAAGCTGGTGGTACAAAGGATGAAGTGCAGCCTTCCAGTCAAAGTGTGAAGACCTGAAAACATAGTGAGTTGCTTCTTCAATTAGCCAATTGTATTTCTTAACCAGTGTTCCAGCCGATTGTAAACTTGGGTTGTACTGTTTAGGATTCCAGAGGTAGAAGAAGTGCCTTGAGCTCTATACAGCAAGGGGTACTGCTTCTGTACGCTGTAGCGTTAGAAATCTGTAGGAGTACTTTGTTTTAGTATTTATTATTAGTTGTGAGCATTTACGGATTATCAAGTCAAATTGCATGCCAACTTTATTACAAAAAAAAAGCTAATAACAAATGAAATTTGGTGCAAGATTCTCTTCAAGTCGTCAAAGGGAACATTAATTTCTACAAGGTTTGGGGCCATGTCAGCATAATTTGATACGTAGTAACAAAGGGGATTCCTTATTAATCCCTTATAGGATTTCAGAGTTAAATGTAAGCCTATTTTTAATTTTTTACAATAAGGGGTTAATGGCAAACTTGTGTTACAACCGCTTATAACAGAGTTTGCGTTACAGTGGCCGATGGAGTTTAATTTCAACTACTAGAGCTAATCTATGAAAAAGTAGGAAATTTAGGCAGAGGCGGCGTAAGAAACTCTTATTGTTCCAGAGATGGATTCATTTTAGGGTATGTACAAGAAGTATTTATAGATCCAGAGTTAAGTAGTGTAGGAGGAAACCGATAGAAATGATACATTCAGTTATAATAGGAGTCTTGTAACGTCTTGATTATTGTACAATCATTATTTCTCTATGTCCACGTCTATTCCGTTAGTTTTCTGTCGCTGCCAGATAACTATGCTCGATTAATACCCTACAACGTAAGCCCTATTATGAGTCCGACCTCGCTAGAACCCTGCCCAGGCTTGAGGTCTGTTGTCCAGACGGGTCATGATCCCTGTTAGGTCTAGTGGCTTTTTATTTAATTATTAATCCCGATTAATGAGCTTCACTACCACAAAAAATATTTTTTGAGTCGCCTATAAACTCCCTTCACGCATCGCTTTAGAGGCGATGCAAAAGCCACCGACACATAAGGTAACACATCTATTGCATCGCTCTTTAAGCGATGCAATAACTAACTTTACACCTCGCTTATTTGAATTAGACAACTCCAAAAGTATTTTTCCACGTTTACTATACACATCGCTTTAAAGTGTAGGCGACTCATAAAGTTTTTTCATAAATAGATAAAACTGTTTTTTTTTTAAAATTAAATTGAAAAGGAGGGGGCTACCAGCCTACTGCTAATATACCTCCGACGGACTCCACCAAATGTAAAATACACCAAAATCAAAGACTTATGTAAAGCTCTACCTTAACAAACAAACTGCAACATCATGATTATCACTAGCGGTGGACAAAAATACCGGAAAATCGGTATACCGCACTTATCGTACCAAAAAATACCGGAATACCGGAATATTGGTATACCGTTATTTTCGGTACGGTATCATACCGTACTGATTTATTTCGATACGATAACGGTAAATGTTTTCAAATACTGCGGTATACCGGTATAATACCGTACCGACTCTCTATCCAACATTTACTTTTAATTCTAATACTAGACTTAATACCAGTGCGATGCACGGGTACATCTAGAGAAGAATAATACGGAGTAACTTATTTAAAATTAAATTTTATCGTGATGGTACATAATATGAAATTCTTTTAAAGAAAAATATATAGTAGAGTTTAATGTTGTAACTTTGATTATATAATGGTAGTTTGTAAGAAAAAGGAAAATGCATGTTGATCGTGCGAAAAATTCCAATTACCACAGGTGCAAAAACGTCATTTCGAGGCGCTTTTTTTGTACACGTGCGGCGCTTTATGGCGCCTCTAATGAATAGTGCCGCAACGTGTTTTTAGAGGCGCTTCTCTGCAAAAAGCGCCTCCAATTTTTTATATATTTTTTTTTCGCTTTGCGTGCGGCGCTTCTTTGTTAAAAAGCGCCTCTAAATTTGAAAATCTTTGTGACGCGAGCGGCGCTTATTTGATCACAAGCGCCTCTGAATTTGAAAATCTTTGTGACGCGTGCGGCGCTTATTTGATCAAAAGCGCCTCTGAATTTGAAAAACTTTTAGAGGCGCTTTATAGGTTGAAACGCCTCTGAAATTTTATTTAATCAAAAATATTTGTATTAAAAATTTAGCTAGATGCGCTGTTTATAATACGTAAAAATACATAAAACTAACTCCATACAATCAAACATATCCGATAAAAACAGTACCATATCATCTATAAAAATGCATAATGCACAATCAAATACGTGTTTAATTAAACATCCAATCAACATTCATACATTACAAATTTCATACATTACAAATTGTTTGACTAAATAGTTTTTTTCTCAACTTTGCAATACAACATCCAGAAAGTATCTTGACCATACATTTCTGATATCATTGAACTCTGCTAATTTGTATGGTTCACTTCTTGAACGCCATACCTGAAATGTATTGAAATGATCACAAATATATTTCACTTTAATTACAATACAATATATATATATATATATATATATATATATATATATATATATGTATATATATATATGTGTGTGTGTGTATATATATGTGTGTGTGTGTATATATATATATATAATAACTTTGCAAACTCACAATTTATTCATACCTTTCCAATATCATGATTTTCAGAGTATGATATTATTTCCCACATGAATCTCATGACATAATATCCACATTCAGTACTTCCGGTTTGTTGTGCAACCTGTATAGTTCACATCACACGTATAATAAATCAAAATTCCATTTCAAGATTACTTTCCTAAGATTAATTGTAGGATAGAAAGGATGTAACATACCTTCACACTATTCCATTTAATTGGCTTACCGCTACCTTTTTGTGCAGATGCAACCCTGTACATTCTACAAATTCAAACAAACATTATGTTTTCATATATACTAATATTAAAACATATTAATATGTAAATTAAGTTTATTCAAACAAATATATAATACTAACGTTGTCAAGTCTCTTTGAATACTAATGCTAGAACTCGAAATGGAATCAAAAATATATCCCTTATCGATCATAGGGCAAATGACAAGCAGAATCCAATGATACCTATATTGTATAAAATAACACAATAAATAAATAACGTATCACAAGAATTATTTCAATGGAAATATATTGTATATGCTTTACCCTTCATGGTATGGAAGGAAAATGAATGACTTTTCAAAGGACTTTATCAAAGCATGTTTCAAGTAAGTCATTGTGCCCTTTTTGTCCAATTTATAATGTTCAGAAGAGCACAGGTGAGGGCACAAAAAGTCAATGTCGTCACGGCCAAGCTCAACTAGCTTTTCTTTTAAACAACTGCACATACATAAATACTATCACACTTCGAGCACCTAAAAACATTTACTTAATTTAAAAGTAATGTATATTGAATACTTACACCAAGAAAGTCTGAATGATACAAATCTCAAGTGAGTCCCCCTCAAGAAACCGAGACAACTCATCACGATCAATTGTAGCCCCAAACGGACGATCTTCCTGAAAACAGAACACATCTGTAGAAAGATGGACAGAGAACTTACAATTTTCAAGTTCAAACCACTGCAATGCCTCGTGCAACTCCAAAACATCATTGATGGAGTATATGGGTCTGAGCCCCCGGACCCACATACTCGGAAGAACAGAAAGCACAAGACACAGAGTGGCGCCCCCGTCGGCCGAAAAAGGGGCCAACTCAGATTATGGTCCTGAGCCCAAGGAACCCGGGTGCCCTCGTCGGCCGCGCCCTCGTCGGCCGTGCCCTCGTCGGCCACGCCCTCGTCGGCCACGAGGACCTCCCAGAACCGGATTTTACACTTACTCATTTGTACAGCCCATTAGTGGCTTTGTATTCGGCCCAGTAGCGGTCCAGTTGTAAATGGGCCTCCCAAGCCCAAGGCTTGGGAGCCCAGCCCGTATTTTCTCTATAAATACTCCCCTTGGAAGCATATTACTGCACTTTTCTCTCTAGCTCTCGCTTCTCTCTAGATATACTCTATCATTTGGTGCTGTCGTTGAGAGCTAGAACAATCAAGTTAGCACCCTTCGTCGCTACCAAGCACAGCTAACCACTGATCATGGGAAGAACTAAGTCAAACCGCAACCTCGTCAGCAAAGCCATCCCTGAAGACCAAGAGCCCAGGGAGCACGATGAGGACGCCACGGCCGACCAGGCCTGCGGAGGGGACCACTTCCAGGAGGCCTTCAACCTCACAACGGACCTCCGCAACCAACTCAACGGCGCAGCCCCTGATGCCCGCCTCGGCTTGGACAAGAAGCGAGCTGAGAAGACGGATCACGCCCCGGCCCAGCCTATGGCCGCGGCCTCTCCGTCCGTGGATCCACAGGTCCAGGCCGCGCTGTCGGTCATCATCGCCAGCCTAGCTCAGAACCCCACCGTCCTCAGCGCACTCTTGCCAAGGATCGGGGGGAACGTCACTCAACCCCCTCAGCCCCAACCGTTGGCCGTCCAGATAGGCAACGATGAGGGGGTGGTGCCCCAGGACACGGCGTCGTCCCACTCCCACCCTGCTTCCCCTCTTCGGCCTGGGCAGACCCCAGCGCGTGGAAAAGCCTCTGCCTTCAATAGGCTAGGTGACACGCGCCGTCGTCCGGTTTCGGAGAGGATGGCGGGACGGATTGGTGATCCTCGTCCTGGCTCGCCGAGGGAAAGCTTGGGGTCTGTGTCCCGGACAGCGGACCAGCCCCGCCCGGACAAGGGCAATGGAAAGTTGCACGAGGATGACGTGCGTCATCAGATCAACGCGGCTCACAATGAGCGCATGAGGAACCAGCCGGGCGCCGCTGCGGCCGCCAGGGACCCCCGGGACGAGGTCATCGCCCAGCTGGAAAGGAGGCTGGCTCAGATGGAGGCCAAGAAGTCGGCCAACATCCCTACGGCCGGCGCCTTCAACGACCCCGGCCTCAACGCGCTCATGAACAAGGTTAGCGCCCTGGAGAGGGAGCTGGCCGAAGGGCGAGGTGACCCCATCATCCAGGTCAGGACCAGGACCCCTTTCACCAACAGGGTCCTCTCGGCCCCCATCCCGGAGAAGTACAGGGGGAACGCCATCAAGTCCTACGACGGCCGATCAGACCCCCAGGAACACTTCAGCCGTTACCAGAACAACATGCTGATGGTGAACGCGTCCGACGAATACCTCTGCCGTTGGTTCCTCTCTACTCTCGAGGGGCCAGCGTACGAGTGGTTCAACGCGCTCCGCGAAGGGAGCATCGACTCATGGAAAGATCTCGCCCAGCGCTTCCTCACTCACTTTGCCGGGAGGAAGCGCGCGAAGAAGTATTTCACCCACCTCCTCTCCGTCAAGCAGCAGCATGAGGAGTCCCTCCGGTCATTCATCGATCGGTGGACGAGGGAGACCGAGGAGGTCGAGGGGGCCGATGAGCGCACCCTCCTCGCCTTGTACCAGGGAGCCCTCCGCAGCTCCCCGTACGCTAGGAGCCTTATCACCGACCCTCCGAGATCGTACGCCAAAGCGCTCCAGCGCGGAGGCTTGTACGCCGACGCCGACGAGCTCCATAATCACAAGAAGGAGGGGGGCCATCCCTCCAAGAAGACAAATCCTTCGCCGGCCCCGGGTTCGTCCCCGGCCGGCCAGGGTGCCCAGGGCCGTCACGGCTCTGGTGGACAAAGTAAGAAGGATCGCCACTGGCGGCCGAGGTTGGAACGGCCGGGGGTAACCCTCACCCACCCGGTCGGCACCATCCTCGATTATGCTGAAAAACACGGCCTCATCGAGCAGGCTCCTCGGCCGGACGAGGAGATCCTTGCCATCCAGCAGGGCGGCACATACTGCCGGTTCCACAAGAACTCGTCGCACAACACCGACAATTGCATCACACTGAAGAAGGCCATCGAGCGCCTTATTCGCCAGGGGGAACTCTCCCAGTTTGTCAAAGGTGGCCCACGCAAGAACACTTGGGTAAACACCGGCAAACATGGGGGTGAACCCTCTGCGAAGAAGCGGGAGATTGGTAGGCTCAGCGACGACGAGGACTTCGAAGAGCCTCCGCCGAAGAAGAATCACATCCACCTCATTGTAGGTGGGAACACTGGGGGGGACTCCGCCACTCAGAGAAAGAAATGGGCCCAATCCCTCTACATTGGGGAGGTGTCCCACGTTCCCCCCCAGCTGAAGAAGCAGCGAACGGAGGCGATCACCTTCACCGACAAGGATCTGCCTCCGGGTACGGAATCACACAGGGACGCCCTCGTCATCCGGAGTGAGATCGGTGACTCCATCATCCACCGTACTTACATCGATACGGGGAGCTCCATCAACGTGATGTACCTGGACACCTTCAAGCAGCTGAAGCTAGAAAGAGCTCTGCTGAATCCGATCAAGACACCGTTATCCGGCTTCACTGAGGACTCTATCGACGTCGGTGACGGCCCCCACCACGCCAGAATTAACATGGAATTCATGGTGGTCAACATCCAGTGCGCCCACAACCTGATCTTGGGCCGGCCAGCGCTGGAGGACTTGGAGGCCATCATCTCCATGAAGCACTTGTGCCTGAAGTTCCCCACCAACGACGGTATCGGCTACGCCAGAGGAAACCAGAGGATAGCCAGGGCATGCTACCTCAAACTGATGAGGCCGGCCGAGAGGGAAGGCCAGAGGATAGACACCATCACGGCTGCCGTCGCCAGGGACGAGGAGAGGCCACATGCGGAGCCGGCCGAGGAGGTCGAGGAAATCCCTCTGGATACCTCCCGGCCGGAGCGGGTTCTCAGAGTCGGGAAGCAACTCCCCCAGGACCAACGAGACGCCATCCTCCTCGTCCTACGGTCATACGCCGTTGTCTTTGCGTGGGGCCCGGACGATATTCCAGGCATCAGCCGCTAGGTGATCACTCACCGGCTGACCGTCGATCCGGCCTCCGCGCCCGTCAAGCAGAAGCGGCGCTACTTGTCCGCCGACAGGCGGGACTTCGTCAAAGGGGAGGTCGCCATGCTCCTATCAATCAAACACATTAAAGAGGTGAAGTACCCGACATGGTTGGCCAACGTTGTCCTCGCCCAGAAACCGCCGACGTTCAGAATGTGTGTTGATTACACTGACCTGAACAAGGCATGCCCCATGGACCCGTTCCCTCTCCCCAACATTGATCAGCTGGTGGACGAGACGGCGGGGTGCGAGTTGATGTCGTTCGTCGACGCTTTCAGAGGGTACCACCAAATCTCCATGCATGAAGATGACGCTGAGAAGACAGCATTCATGACCCCAGAGGGAATCTTTTGCTACCTCGTCATGGCCTTCGGACTCAAAAACTCCGGCGCCACCTATACTAGGATGGTGGCCAAGATCTTCAGAGCGGTCCTTGGCCGGACGATGGAGGCGTACGTCGACGACATGATCGTCAAGAGCAGGCAGGCCACCTCCAACGCCGACGAACTCCGGGAAATTTTTGAAATCATGAAGGAGTTCAGGCTCCGCCTCAACCCCAAGAAGTGCGCCTTCGGCGTCCAGGGCGACAAGTTCCTCGGCTACATGGTCAGCCGGAGAGGCATCGAGATAAACCCGGAGAAGACGCAGGCTATCATCAACATGGAGCCGCCCCGCAACGTCAAGGAGGTACAGCGACTGACGGGGCGCCTGGCGGCCTTAAACCGGTTCCTCTCCAGGTCAGCCGAGAGGGCACTCCCCTTTTTTCAGATCATGCGAAAAGCCAACAGCTTCAAGTGGACGACGGAGTGCCAGGAGGCATTCGACGAATTGAAAAGGTACCTGTCGTCCCCACCCGTGCTCTCCAAGCCCAAAGCCGGCGAAACCCTCTTCTTGTACTTAGGGATGAGCACGTCGGCCATCAGCTCCGTGCTCATCCGTGAGGACGAAGGGGTGCAAAAGGCCATCTTCTACATCAGCAAGACACTCAGGGAGGCCGAGCTCAGGTACTCCCCCATTGAGAAGACGGTGCTGGCCATCGTCCATACGGTGAAGAAGCTGGGACACTACTTCCAGGCCCACGCCGTCCATGTACTGACCCAGCAGCCTCTCGGCGCACTCATGAGGAGCCCCACCAGCTCCTCTAGGATGGTGAAATGGGCAATTTTCCTAGGCCAATTTCAAATTGAGATCAAGCCAAGGCCATCTATAAAAGGGCAAGCCTTGGCCGACTTCGTCACCGAATGCACATCAAGGGAGACGGCTGTCGCCAACCCCGGGCCGGAGCCGGATGATACATGGACCCTATTCACTGACGGCTCGTCGGCCGCGAAATCATGCGGCGGCGGCGTCGTCCTCATATCCCCTGAAGGATTCAGAGCTTACTATGCCATCCGCTTCAACTTCAGGGTGTCCAACAACGAAGCCGAGTATGAGGCCCTCCTCAGCGGTCTCAGACTCGCGGCCGGCCTCAAAGCCAAACACCTCAAAATCAAGTGCGACTCCAAGCTGGTAGTGGGCCAGGTGGAGGGATCGTACGAAGCAAAGGAAGGCCGGATGAAGCAGTACAAACAAGCGGCGGAGGAGTTGCTGAAAGCGTTTGAAACCCACGAGATCACTCAGATCCCAATGGCCGAGAACGCCGAAGCCGACATCCTCTCCAAACTCAGCTCGGACACCCCGGAGCACATCTCCCAGTTGGCCAAGATCGAGGAGTTGAGCATGTCCAGCATCCATGCCAGCCCCGTCTTGAGCGTCCAACAGCGACCAGAGGACTGGATCTCCGACATCGCCACCTTCATCGCAAGGGGGGAGCTGCCCCCGAACGAGGAGAGAGCCAAACTTGCCAAACTCAGGGCCCCAAGCTACACCATTGAAGATGGCAAACTCTACAAATGATCCTACAATGGCACTCTCCTTCGATGCCTCCACCAGGATGAAGCCGACATAGCCATGGAAGAAGTTCACTGTGGCGTCTGTTCCTCACACCAGGGCCCTTTCAGCATGTCCCGGCGTCTCGTCGTCCAGGGCTTCTTCTGGCCGACGATGGCGCGCGACTGCGCTGAATTGGCCAGGAAGTGCACCACATGCCAGGTACTCCAGAAGGCCCCTGGTCGGCCAGCTGTCAACTATGCCCCTGTCAGCACCGCAATTCCATTCTCCAGATGGGGGATTGACCTGGTCGGCCCCCTACCCAGAGCCGCCGGGAATAACCGCTACATCATCGTCGCTGTCGACTACTTCACCAAGTGGGTCGAGGCGGAACCCTTGGCTAGCATCACGGGGGCCAGATGCCAAAAATTTGTGTACAAGAACATCATCACACGCTTTGGCGTCCCCCAGGAGATTATATCAGACAATGGCACCCAATTCGAGGCAGCCCCTTTCCAAGAACTCCTCCGGGAGTTTGGGGTAAAGCATCGTTTCTCCTCCGTTGCCTACCCTCAGGGCAACGGGCAGGTCGAGAACGCCAACAGAACAATTATGGAGGGGCTGAAGAAGAAGCTCCAGGCCGCAGGAGGTAGTTGGGTCGACGAGCTCCCCAACATCCTGTGGTGCTACAGAACCACGCCGAGGAGGGCGACAGGTGAAACGCCTTTCGCCCTATGCTACGGCTTCGAGGCAAAGGCGCCCACGGAAGTTGCCATCCCCAGCTGACGGGTGGAACAATACGAGCCTGACGCCAATGAGGAAAGCATGAAGATTGACCTGCACCTGGTCGATGAGAGGCGTGAGCAAGCTTACGTCCGAGCAGAGAACTACCGGCGTCAAGTAAACTCATACTATGACGCCAAGGTACGTTCCCGGGAATTTCAGGTGGGGGACTACGTCCTCCGCCGAAGGGAAGCAAGCCAGCCGACAGAGGGTGGCAAACTAGCATTGAAGTACGAAGGGCCCTACATCGTCAGTGCCGTGGTCAAACCCGGCACCTACAAGCTTAAGCGTCCGAATGGGTCCAATGTACCACGAACGTGGAATGTACACCATCTGGTGAAGTTTTATCAGTAATCCGAAGGAGGTGTAGACGGCGAAGCCCTCACCCCTTAACGGGTTACTGATCGAACGCCACCCTCGGCCTCGAGCCACTTATGAATAAAATCATGTTCTGATTTTTTCTCTGGAATTTAAAGTAAAACATTAGCAGGTGCCCCCGTCGGCCGCCTTAGAGCGAAAGGCTCAGGTATGGCCGATGCGGCCCCTTGCATTTGCAGCCTACGAGCGACAAGCTCAGGCACTCCATTGTATTTTGTATCAACGAAGGGCTCAGGCCTAGCTGAGAGAGCACATCGTCCTGGCCCCGCAAGCCTAGAAGTGAAACGCTCAGGTATGGCCGACGATGTCCCCAGGACGAGGGGCCCGCAAACGGCCCACGTCTTGAAATGAGAAGCTCACCGCGTCGTCCACGCGCCAGATCGCAGGACAACAGGCCTGAAATCATGGCCGAGGTGACAAAATCCCAAAACTCAGGGATGGGCAACGACAGCCGTTGGAAACCGACCAAAAGTCTAGCCCGCGTCATAAATAGGCGACGGGACCTGCCCTGAGATCACGGACGTTATAAACGAAGTCCGAACCAGCCGAAGGACGAGCACACCCTTCGGCCGAAGCCTGAAAGAAGGATACTCCCCAGAACAAAAAAAAATATATAAGGGAAAAAGAGGGAAGCCGACGGCCGCGCACACTAGCCGGCCTCGAGCAATGAAAAAAGAAAATCCCCATAACTCAGGCCCAACTAGGCCAAGTACATATCAGTTGAACACAAGCGTGGTACCACTGACAAGTAACATGGACGACACGTCCACGCACTACAAGGGAACGATCAAGGCCGAAACACATGCCTATAAAACCCTAACCGCATCGGTTGGGTGACACGCGAGAGGTGACCTTCATCGGCCACAGTCCTTTGAAGCACCAACACGTGGTATGAAACAAAGGATCACAATCCTGAGGATGACCAGGACGAAGCGGGCACTTATCACACCCGCGGAAGAATCAAGCAATCAAGGAACAATCGCTACTTGCCACAGCATCTCGGATGGCCGATGCAGGCATTGGAACCAAGGCTGTTGATCAAGCGAAAGTTATTTGGGAATTTGTTCAAGTGTTTACCAAACACTTAGAAAAAATCCTGAGGAAAAAGAGGCTTCCTCAACAAGGAACCATGGCTAGCCGACGAAGGCAGGACCATCTCCTTGGAAAAGCCATTCCTTATCCGGCACCCCCATCGGCCACAAGCCATACCTTGGCCGGCAGCGGTACCGCAAAGAAGTAAATACCTTACATTTATACTTAGAAAATTCTCTTAAGTATTCAAATGGAGAAACTCTAGACGAAGCGGGTACCTGTATACCCCAAGGCCGTTAGCTGCCCACACTTTGCGTGAGTACTTAGAAAAAATTCTAAAAGTTCAAAAGCCCAAGGCAAAGGTGCCCCTATCGGCCACAACACAAGGATGCAGGCCGACAATGACACTGGTTCAAACACTTGGGCAATCTCCCAAAACACTCGTCAACAATGAGAAATCCAATGCCAGGGCGATGAGCACACTCATCCACTTGAAGTTACACTTAGACACATTCTAACAAAAAGAAGAGTAGGACAACGCCAGGCCGGAAGGGAAGCAACTACAAGAATCCAAAACATTTAGGAAATTTTTGAAAAAATTCCTGTGTTATGATACTACATCAACACCGGTCAGGCCGACAAGGCCACCAGGCCGGGAAGAAAGCACCTAAGTGGATTCAAAGCACTTAGGAAATTTTCGAAAAAAATCCTAAGTGCTATGATAGTACAGAAATGACGGTCAGGCCGAGCAAGCCACCAGACCGGGAAGAAAGCAGCTTAGTGAGCCCAAAACACTTAGGACATTTTTGAAAAAATTCCTAAGTGTTATGATGGTAAAGCAACGATGAACAAGCCGACCAGGCCACCGGACAGGGTGGACTACCCCATGGACGTAGCGGACACTCACGGGTGACCCAAGTTATGACCTTGACACTTAGACAAATTTTAGAATTGAAATGACAAATGGCAAACAAGCATACAAGGAATTCAAAGCCCAGCAGGACGGCAATTTTTTTTCCATTCATAGTCAGTTCATTACAATTGGGGGCGCTTCGGCCATTACATCAGTTTGGCAAAAAGATGAAAAGCTAATTACAAAGCAGGGAGTAGCCGATCAAGCCTCCTGGGCACCTCCATCCGCGGTTGGCTCTTCGACCTCGTCGGCTCCCTCCTCGGCCTCAGTCTCCTGGCCGGCGGCGGCTGCAGCGCTGGTGGCATCGTCCAGGAAATCAAATTCAGTATAATCCGGCTCGCCAAGGCCGGAGCTTTCAACAGGGGACTCCCGCTCCGACAAAGGAAGCTTGGCCTGCTCTTCTGGATCCTTCATCAGCTTTGGCAGCTTCAGGTTCCGTCTGGCCCACCCGGACGTGTAGTTCATGGCCTTCAGAGCACGAGACAGCCGTCGACACAGGAGCCTCTGCATCCGCTCCTGGCCCATGTTATAATAGACGGCCATCTCCCTACTGAAATACTCCTGGCCGGCGGGGGAGTTCATCCCCCAATTCTCAAGCCTGGCGGCCACCACCTCATAACACCAGGGAAGCCTCTCATCGGCCTTCCACCCCTCGGTCAGGAACTTCTCAACGGCCTCATCAGCAGCCCTCACAGCGGCGGCCTCGGCCTCAGCCTTCGCCTTCACGGCTTCTTCATTCTTGCGCCGCTCGGCCTCAAGCTCCCTTTTGCTCTCCTAGAGCTTGGCTAGGGCATCATCCCTGGCTGCAGCGGCTTCATCGGCCCTGGCCTGCAAAGCCCTGGCATCCTCCCGGAGCCGATCCAGGCAAGCTACCGCCCCGTCGGCCGAGGCAGCCTTCTGCTCCAGCTCCTTCAAACGAGCTATCTCCCGGTACTGCCTTTTATGGCTCTCCATGAGCATAAAGGCATTCTGCAGAAAAAAGGAAAACAAAACTCAGGCAAACGACTCTACATGGACGACGAGAAAAAAAAAACGACACATACGAAGGAAAGTAACTTACTTGGACGAGGAGGTCCATGTCGCCCTCATAAATCTTCACGTCCCCGAGCTTCTTCAAGTAAGCCCGATCTTTGGCCGGCATGGCCTGGGCCAGCACATCATGGCCGAGGACGGCGTCGTCAAACACACCCCCGCCGACGGGGTATTCCACCACCTTCTGGTAGGTGGCAGCAGCGATCTCCTTGCCAGCCCTCCTCGTCCGGGGCTCCTGGACGATAGGGAGCGATTGGGCGGCATCACTAGGAGCAGCAGTAAGGTCCACGACAGGACCACCATCGTCCACGCTCGGGACAGTCAGAGTACCGGCCTCGGTAGCCGGGGAAGGAGACGGTGCCCTCTTCGTCTTCTTGGAGACGTTCAGGCCGGCTTCAGTTAATTTTTTCTGGCCGTCAATGGCCGGCCTCTTCTTCTTCGATTGGGCAGGCTTTGGGGCCGCACCAGCAGTAGCCCCGCTCCCCTCGGCCGCGGCACGTCTGGCCGCCTCGGCCGCCTTAGCAGCCAACTCCTCGGCCGCTTTGGCCTTTGCTATAGCCATGATAGAGCGACGGTCCATGACCAAATATACAAAGGAAAAACACAACAGATTAGCAAGGCAAAAGAACAAAGCATAAAGACAGAAAGCCGAAGAAATAATTACCATCGGCCTCAGCAGGCATGCCCAAGTCTGGGCCGTCGGCCTCTTCATAGGTGGTAGTCATCCTCGGCCAGAGTTGGAGGTCATCCTCCTTATCACCATATATATGGTATCTGAAGAAGCCGAGGGCGGTCATCTTGTATTCAGTAATATAATCCTTCACACTCCTCGGCCCCCCTTCCAGGAAAGCCTCCACCTGAGCGTCCAAGATAGAGCTCTTCGGCGGATCATGCAGATTGAACCTCCTGATATGGCCGAGGGAGGGAAACTCGGTGCCACTCTCACCCAGGGATACAAAGACAAACTTGCTCTTCCACCCATGAATGGACGAAGGCAAGTCCGTGAAACTCCTCTTCTTCGGCAGCTGTTGAAGAGTAGCGTAGGCCGCACAGTTCTTGTGGCTTCCTCGGCCGATCTGGTATAGATTCATGAATAGGGCCGTTGTCGGCCTGTAGCCCAGCTCCTCACACCGGAGCAAAAACCCCACCATCAAAGAATAGCTGTTCGGCGTCAGCAAGGCCGGAGGCAGCCCTACCATATCCAGGTATTCAGTGATGAAGGGGTGAAGGGGGAACCTCAACCCCTTAGCGAAACTCATCGGGTATACTCCAAAGTATCCCGGTGGCGGAAGAAGAACATGGTCCGTCGGCCTGGGTGCCCTAACCCGCCCGAACGGCCCCACGTACATCTGGGCAACAAGATAGTCGGCCGCACTACTCTCCGGCTTGATCAGGAAGATGTTGGTGAGATCCAGGTAGGAGAGGCCCGACCCACTCTTCGGCCTCCTAACCCTCTTCGGCTTATCCACTCCCTTCACGGCAGACACCGGCCTCGGGCAGGGAATGACAGTAGAAGTGGACGCCCCGTCCACCACTCGGGACGCACCTGCGTCTTCACCCTTTGAAGAAGAGGCGTACTCCTCGTCCTCGACTTCGTCGTCCACCGGCTCCTCGGACTCGTAAGGACTCAAGTGTTGTATCTCCTCCTCGAACTCCTCGAGCACCTCATAGTCAAGCGACCTCGTGGAGGGCTGGTCATCGTAGGGATAGTAGTCTTCGTTCAAACTCTTCATCATAACTACTACTACGAGCCTAAGGAGATTAACCTAGGATCTAAGGGTGTTCAAACGCCTAACACTAGATCACTAGCCTAGGAAGCAAAGTATGAAAAGTGAGGAAGATTGCGATGAACACTAACCTTGAACACGAAGAACACGAAGAACAAGCTTTGGAGTTTATCTCTCTAGAAAATTGGCCAGCACTTCGACAAATTCAGAATGCAAACACGTGGCACCCTCCCAATGGCCACATCAGCGGTCACCAATGGGAGGCCACCACGTCACCAACGGGCCAAACTCAATATCAACAGCCCACTGGGAAGACGGACTCTACGGCCTATACATGTGCCGGCTTCACGAGTGCCAGCAAGCGCCCACATCGTCCTACTTGCCGGCAAGCGCCCACAACGTCCTACTTGCTCGCCAGCGCCCACAACGTCCTACTTGCTCGCCAAAATCACAAATACCAAACAATGAGGGGATGTCAACGGCTAGGAACGTAATGAACGCCCGTAACGGCCACAGAACAAAAGGAACAAAGAACCCACAGCCATCGGCTCCTCGTAATGACCCTTGATGATAACTCTCTACAAGCGATCTGCGCACAAGGGTTCTCCTACAGGGTTACCTTGGCCAGAAAATCGACATGAGGGTTGGATTCAGGGGGACTACGGAGAGGCCGCTTCGGCCAGGGACCCAAGCTACTCCTTCACCCCTCACACTCTTCGGCCTGAAGCAGTGGGGGACTGGGGGACTACATCAGCCTCAACAAAACAAAAAGGAACAATACAAAGAACATGAATGTAACCACAAAGCATGGCCACATCGTCCACGCATCACAATGGCGCCTCGTCGGCCAGAGGCACATAACATCATCAACAACGGCCAAAAGGAGTGCGCGAGCACCCTCATCGGCCACCCAAAGGAAAGGACGCCATCGTCCTCAAAGCAAGGAACAACCTCAACGGCCTCATCGGCCCAAACATAAACTTCAACCACCAACGTCCAGGAAAGGGAAAGCGTGCCTTCAACGGCCGACATTGAAACAAGACACTCATCATCCTCAAATGAACACATTAAGGAAACAACGGCCTCCCCGCCCACAGCGAGGAACAGGTAACGGCCAAAGCACAAAACAGGATCACCAAAGAGGAAACAACGCCAACGCCGCAACGGCTAATGGCCCGGGGATGCCCGCATCGGCCAAAAGCACTAAAGCACGGGAATCTACTCTCCTTCACTTCGTCTACGTCTCAGCTTAGAGAGTGGGGGACTCCTGATTGAGTATATGGGTCTGAGCCCCCGGACCCACATACTCGGAAGAACAGAAAGCACAAGACACAGAGTGGCGCCCTCGTCAGCCAAGACGCCCCCGTCGGCCGAAAAAAGGGCCAACTCAGATTATGGTCCTGAGCCCAAGGAACCCGGGTGCCCTCGTCGGCCGCGCCCTCGTCGGCCGTGCCCTCGTCGGCCACGCCCTCGTCGGCCACGAGGACCTCCCAGAACCGGATTTTACACTTACTCATTTGTACAACCCATTAGTGGCTTTGTATTCGGCCCAGTAGCGGTCCAGTTGTAAATGGGCCTCCCAAGCCCAAGGCTTGGGAGCCCAGCCCGTATTTTCTCTATAAATACTCCCCTTGGGAGTAGTTATAGGGGTTACAAAATCACTCTATTGAAGCATATTACTGCACTTCTCTCTCTAGCTCTCGCTTCTCTCTAGATATACTCTATCAATCATCTGTAAGAGTATCAAGTATGCTCTCACTGACTAACGGGCATATAGAAGGTGCAACCGTTACTTTTGGAGGATCTCTCTCAACAAATGGGGTTTGCTTCTTCTTCATCTCTTTTTTTTTGTGTTGAAATTGTGGTTCCTAAAAAAATTCAACAACAAACACGATACACATATATAAATATATACATAAATTACACTTAATAAGATAGTATAAGGTTACTACTATTTAGCTACCTCCCCCTCAAAAATCACCAACCGAGCTGGCCACTGAACAAAGGAACCCACAGCATCCACTATAACATACATATCAGCCGATTCATTTGGAAACAACAAGGGACACTGATCACAACCTGGACATGGCATTGATATGTTCACATTAATTGTTTTATCAGACATCGATACATTATGAATCAAAGCACCAACTGGTGTGTTGTAAGCTACAGCTACGGCCACATAATCCAAGCTCATATCACCATTAACAGTTTGTGACTCAACAGCCAGCCTACAATTTGCACCATCCTGCATGAATTTCCACATGCAATTAAAGATTTACATTGCATAAAAGACTTAATATCATATACTCCCTCTGTCCCAAAATTAATTTCTCATTCACATAGTAAATTTATTTTATTCTTACTCACAATGAAAGATTTATGTGGAATATCAGCTGTGGAGTTCATTGTATCAACTTGGCCTGAATCAGAAGCTTGCGTTGATCTCATGGTAGGTTGTTCACCTCTAGGAACAAAGTAGTGATGCATATCTTTCAACCATCTCTCTTACAACTTTTTCAAATCATCCTCACTCAAATTACCCACTTTATCACGCCGTCCACCTCTACGCTCTGCTGCAAACACTCGAGTATAACCCACACCACCACCAATGCCATGTGCACGGCCAGGATAGTCAGGTTTCCCTACAACCTCAGTCAAAATATCATATCGTCCAATTGGCTTCCATGTCCCTGCAGCTATGTCATCTTGAATTTTGTCCTATTATATAGTTTATTTAAAGTGCATTAGCTTTAATTTAAGCGAATTTATAAAAGATATAAGAAACGTTTAACTTACCAATTTGTTTTTTTCTCTTTCATGCCATCAGTATTACCGGGAAAAGCTAAATGTCCATCAGATGTCAATCCCGACCTAGCACAAAACCAGCTTACATGTCTTGGAATTTCTTCAGTTGTGGTTGTGCTAGACTTCGTTGAATCTACCTCCGATGTCGGAAGAAACCGGTCTAATAAGCCTTGCTCTTTCCATTTCGCCATGGAAAGCACATATCCTGAACGACCCATATGATGAGGAAAAATGTTCTGTAGCGCTGCTTGTTTGTTCTTCTCACTCAAAGCCTGCTCAATATGTTGGTTCAACATTAACTATTTATAAAAATTTAATGACCACTAAAATGCTAATAAGCGTAGTATCATTTTAATATAAATAATCATACCATAAACTATGGAGTCGTACTCTTGGCCACAAAATCTTTCCACACTTCTTTTGTGAGTTGGTCTTTGTACTTCTCCAAAGGATCAACACAATCCTTTCCAACCGGTCGTGTCTTAGAAAGGTAACCTGTTCTTAACCGATTTCTCCAATCTCGGTGCATTTTGGACAACTTTTTCAATACTGTTTTAACCATGTTATCTTCCAGAACATAGTCATGCTACATAATGAATTAAATATAAAGTGTTAGCTAGCATATACAATATAAAGTGTTAGTTAGTATATATGATACATCAATCATTAAGAATTTTATGTATACCCGTATCTCTTTGATTAATTGAGCTTTTGTTGGACCTGAAACCTCATGCCAGCTATTAATATTGGCTTTCACCCGACCGCGCACCAGCTTCCCTAAATATATTTTAAACTCCTCTGCCCACTCACCAATTATTGTATCATTCTGGGCGAATTCAATTATTTTCTTCCCCTCACTATCTCTGCGACCATTACCGCCACCGCCCTTGACATGACTATTAGGTGTATGGTCATGATCATCTCCATCATCGTCGCTCATAGTGTTTACCTGCAAATCATATTCACAATAATTAGCACATAATATGAATTTTTTAAAATAATATTAAAATGAAATTTAATTGTATAAAAATAATGTAAAACTAATGTACCATTTTGTCACTTTGACTTTTCAGTAATAACTTCTATGTCGTCATTATGATGTGCAATGAATGGAAGATCATTCTCATTGTAATCATAGGTCATATTCCTTTCGTTCATTGCGATGGACAATGAAGGCAATTCCTCAAAGTGGTCACCTTCTCCCTCCTCACTATCACATATGATTTTTCTCTTGCCAGGTAAAACAACAGACCACCTTTTATTTGAAGGATCTTCTATATAAAATACTTGTTCTGCCTGTGATGCAAGTATGAATGGATCATCACGATGACCTGATCGAGTAAAATCAACTAACGTGAGTCCCATGTGATCACGTTGCACCCCTCGACGAATATCGACCCATTCACATTTGAAAATTGGAAAAGTTCTACTGGTGTAATTCAGCTCCCATATGTCTTCAATCTTTGCATAGTAAGACAATTGAGCGTGTATAGGATGCTGATCATTCGCATTAGCATACTCAGTAGAAGATGCTACGACTGAAACTCCACTATTCTGCATACTGATCATCTTGTCTGATAGTATAAAAAGTGTAGCCATTTATATCATACGATTCATATGTATCAATCGGTCTTTTAGGACCATATGCCAACCACCTAACATCATCATCAACATCACAATACACATTATTTGTGTCATTGAAAATCAAATCCTTAAACCAAGCTGAAAATGTCCTATTATGTTCTTTAGTCAGCCACACTTCAGATTTGCTAGGATATTGGGTTTTCAAGACACTCAAGTGTTGTTGCATATAAGGATGAATGATTTCAAGATGATGCAACACAAGAAGATGAGATTTTTCCAACAAATCATGGTCCACATTTTTTGCTTTTTTCTTCCCAAGAATACCTTTTCCATCAAGCCTATCATCATGTCTAGACTTTGGCACTCCTAATGATTCAACATTGTGGTGCCAACTCTTTTCTAATGTTGAGATGTTCAACCATGTCTTTTCGGATATTTATGTTGTCCTTTGACTTACCAGGAATGTTCAAAATAGTCGAGATAATGCTATCACACACGTTTTTTTCAATGTGCATGAGATCAAGACAATGCCTTACAGATAAGTCTTTCCAATAAGGAAGCTCCCAGAAGATGGATTTCTTCTTCCAAAAGCTCTGTTTGTTACGCTTATAAGGCTTTCCAAAGACCGTGTCTAAATCTTTCACCCTATCATACACATCATGACCACTTAATGGTGGACGGGGCACTTCATGTTCAGTTTTTCCATTAAATGCCTTCTTCAATGCACGATAACGATGAGTGCGTGGAAGAAACCTACGGTGACTCATATAAACATTCTTCTTGCAATGAGGTAAGCGCAAATCACAAGTGTTATCTTCACATATCGGACATGCTTTTGCACCTTTAACCGTGTAACCTGAAAGATTACCGTACGCTGGAAAGTCATTGATGGTGCAATACAACATAGCATGCATTTGGAAATAAGATCTTGTGTGCTTGTCATATGTTTTAACACCTTCAGCCCACAAAACTTTCAAATCATCAATAAGCGGTGCAAGGTACACATCAATGTCATTACCCGGTTGTTGAGGTCCCGAGATAAGCAGAGACAACATGATGTACTTGCGTTTCATGCACAACCACGATGGCAAATTATAGATAACCAATAAAACTGGCCAGGTGCTGTGCTGACTGCTAAGCGTACCATATGGGTTCATATCATTTGTGCACAGACCAAGTCTCAAATTTCTGTCCTCTCTACCAAATTCCGGATATTTAAGGTCAATTTGTCTCCATTGCGGTGAATCAAATACATGACGCAAATACTCATCCTTCTTCCTACCCTGAGCATGCCAAATTAGATGTTTGGAATCCTTTTCATTCATGAATAACCTTTTGAATCTAGGAATAATTGGAAGATACCACAAAACTTTGGAAGGAATTTTGGAATCAGCTTCTTCATGAGCAGCATTTGTACTCCTTTTCCTTTTATAACGTGAAAGGTGACACGTTGGACATTCATCAAGGTTTTCATGCTCATTTCGGTAGAGAACACAATCATTGGGACATGCATGAATTTTCTTCCACTCGGTTCCCATAGGACACAATATCCTTCTAGCCTTATATGTTGTATCGGGAAGTGTGTTCCCCTCAGGCAACATCTCTTGAAGTAATGTCAACAACTCTGTGAAACTCACATTACTCCATCCATATTTACATTTCAAATGGAACAACTTCAACACCGCAGACAACTTGGTGAAGCTTGAATTAGAATACAAAGGTATTCTGGCGTCATCAACCATACTTTCGTATGAATTTGGTTGATGCTCAAAACTTTCATGCACATTTTTTAAAAGATCATCAATTAGATCAACATTGTATTCATTGCCATCATTAGTAGTGTCATTTTGATCATTTGAGGCGTTGGCAATGTCGGACACTTTGCGCTTTAAATTACTAGATGTAGGTCGTGCAACAACTTCATCATCTACACAAGTTTCACCATGCAACGACCATATTCTATAATTTTCTCTAAAGCCTCTCTGAAGCAAGTGTTGAAGAACAACATTGGCATCATTTTCTTTTTTAAATTACGACACCTCGAACAAGGACATAAACTCCCTATATGGCCTTGTTGTTTTTGGTGTGCAAGAGCATGTTTTATAAACCCATTAACACCCGTGAAAAATTCAGAGGTGTTCCGAAGACTATACATCCAACTACGATCCATCTGAGAACATAATGTAGACATAGTGAAAAAAAGTCTATTCTCACGCGTAGAGCAAAATTAATACGACCGAGTGGGAAAAACTATACCTAATTAAGAAAATGTTATTCTCATCCACCATTGCATTCACATTCAGTTTTCATGTGAATCCGGCTTAATATGTCAACAAATTCCAGTAAGGTAAAAGTTTAAAGTAATTATAGATGATAAAATAGGTAGAATTTGACATGATACAAAATACAAGAAAATAGATTATTATCAATGATAAAAAATCGGGTAGTCAGTCAAGTGCTTATTTTACGCTCCTAAGCCAAACAAAATCTTTTAAATTACCAAATAAACTGAAAAATCAGAATATTAAAGATAAATTGAACAAAAATAAATTGAATTTATTAGCAGCAGAATATTTATTAACAACATAATATTAATCAGATTATTTAACCATAAAACAAAAGTAAATTGAATTTATTAACAACAGAATATTAATCAGAATATTTAACCATAAAATAAAAATAAATTAGTTTATTAACAGCAGAGGATTAAAGATTATGTTGCTGACCTAGTTTAAGAGTCGGCCGGCACGTAGTCGGAGTCCCCAACGATGGCAGAGCAGCGGCTAGGAGGTGACGAGGCTGCTGGACGATGTCTGAACTCGCCGTCGCAGATTGTAGTAGTCGTCACAACGAGGCTGCTAGTCGTCGGAACTCGCCGTCGCAGCCGCTTGTCGCAGATTCTTCGCCGCAGGTCAGTCGCTCGAGGTCCCTCTTCGCCGCAGGTCGGTCGTCTCAGCACAGCTCCAGAGCGGCGGTGTAAGGTCGTGCGTGGTGGTCGTTGTCGGCCGTTGGTCGTCTTTGTCGAAGATAATCGAAGCTGCGCAGATTCGTTTCGCCCGGCGGCAGGCCTACGAACGGGGAAGTTAAGAGGGAGGCGCTACGAACGTAAGGGCTACGAACGGGGAAGGCGGTCGAGTGGATAGGTTAAAAAATTTAAAACCTATTAGAGGCGCTTCAGAGTATAAAAGCGCCGCACGTATCGGTTAATTTTTTTAAATGGTTTGAGGCGCTTTTTTACGAGAAGCGTCGCACGCTTTCCGTAATTTTTAATTTTGTTTTGATTCGAGGCACTTCTTTTGACAGAAGCGCCGCACGTGGGACGAAAGTAAAAAAAAGAAATTAAATAATTTATAAATTAGAGGCGCTTATATGTCAAGAAGCGCCGCACGTGTCTAAAATTCGTTTTTTTAGAATAACCAAGGCGCTTTCTGTTTAAAGCGCCTCAAATGAAGCGCCTTTGAATAACATTTTTCCACTAGTGTAAATTTAAAAATATAAGGTATGGTGTAGGAATAAGTATTACACCCTTCGTGCCTTAAAGTTTGTCAAGTTTGACTGACACGTAGATTAATAAAATAAAAACTATGTGGCTGATATTTGTATAGAGTGAGAATTAATTGAAAGCACAACTTTTTTACTTAAAATAGAAAGTTGCATAGTTAGTGAAACAACCAAAAAAGGAAAATTGACAAAGTTTTAAGGGATGTAAGGAGTACTTGATAGTGAAATAGCACATCTCATTCGACGGCCCTAAGGAAGCTTTACAAAAACGAACACCCATATATGTTGGAACTATGCAAAAGGATCATACCTTTTGGATAAGTTCTTTATAAACCATATTATCAGTAGTGTTGATAGCTCAACCCTCTTAATCAACTCATTCTTTGAGATGGCCATTGACATGATAACATACAACTCACTCCTTGAGGTGACCCTTGAATTGGCATGACAACACACGATTGACTATGTGTAAAAATGAATTTTGGTAGATATAGGCTACTTAATCCATAGATTGTAGTTGGCTTATATTTACTATCGTGACAAATAAAATGATGATTGAAAATTACTTGCATTGAAGTTTGACTGAAAATATGATATCCAATAATGAGATGAATGATAACTTTGGAGTTAAAACCTTTTAGCCAATAATTCGCTAGATACAACTTTCGTCTTCAAAACTTAAGTTAGAAGATTTTCATTGTTTCTCATTAGAGCTGTGCTAAAGGTACCCCAAAGTTGTACCCCATTTTTACCCCACTCCTAATGTGTGGCCATAAATGGGGCAACTCATTTAAGTGGACCACCACTTAAATGAGTTGCCCCATTTATAGCCACACAATTAGGGGTGGGGTAAAAATGGGGTACAACTTTGGGGTACCTTTAGCATTTTACTTCTCATTATTAGCATAATAAGAACCTCAACTTATATTCCAAATGTATGGTTTGGTATCCCTGATGCCATGATGGTGTTCAAGAACATTTGAATATGCATTTCATCGGATTCAACATCAATATTACCTTGATGTGAACATGGACTATCAAAACTCAAATATGTCTTCATTTCGAAATACATAAGTGAAATCATATACTTGTTGATAAGCTCAAAAACATCAATTGTTCGTGTCAAAATAGACATTCGCTGAAAATATCATAGATCAGTCATATTCTCCGGAAATGATGGATATTGTCCTGACACCAATTGAGCTAATAGGTTCATCCGAAGTGGTAATAAATATATCATCGGGTATACCAATGACGACACCTCCATCCATGACACTCAATATTTCCATTTCCTATTTTGAGCACTAAAGTTGAGAAACTTTTCAATTCATCGACTTACGTTAAGAACCGCACCACAACCCCATTTCTTGTTGAAGTGATAACATGCCAATGTCTTCAAAGTTAATGGGAGTCATATTGAGAAAGTTTCAAAATCAATGTCATATCATAGCATCATATGCAACAACATTATTGCTTTCATTGGGCAGGAAAAAACACTACCTTAATTATAAAAATAATGATAATCGTAAGGAAATATAGAAATATTATACAATTTTAATACACTAAGCAATCATAGCTGAATGTGTGTCTTATTTTTAATCACATAAAAATGTGAAATATTGCTCATATCTAGAGCATGTATGGTAATATTGAAATTGGCCGAATCGGCAAATTCTGCTAATATTGATGAAGTTCTGAATGAATTGACTGAATCTGCTAAATAATAATAATAATTATAATATATTTTATTAATTAAATATTGATAACATTATACGTAGTTAAAACATAGCTAAAATAGTCTTTTATAATACTACAACCAATTCAATGAGAAAAGTAATTACAACCTTACTTATTTTGATTATTACACAATTCAGCGCGTTAATCAAAAGTTACGTGTTTTATGAAAATGTTGGTTGTTACGGTCGATAATCTGAAAAGATGTGTCACTAAATGGACTCTTACATAGCTCTATAAATTTCCATCTGGTTCATAAAAGCAGAGATAGTCGTATTGATTAAATAAAGTTATTTGTGCCCAATATGATGCAAAATTTCTTATGATTCTTAATTAACTTATTGGCATCACTAAACCCATTATTTTTTTATTCCTTGATATATTAAAATGGAGTTTTTTTCAAAAATATTACTGAAATAGAACTTATTTACTAAAATTTGACTAATAATTACTACTGCATAATGTCAAAGTCTGTATAAAAATTTAACATAATTTACTGTGATTAAATTACTACTATCTATGAGGTCATATTTTTGTAAATAATGCAACACTTATTTTAGTCACATATATAATTATTTGTATTAAAATTGAAGCCAAATTGGATGAACTTTTTTCCGGAGTACTTTATACGGTATGAAGTACTCCGTATCATATAAAAGGTAAAGATTATTAGAAAGTAATCATACATATCATTGATACCAAATATTTATACTGTCCTTGGTAGGCGGGAATACATTTTTCTAATTATCTTATACAAAGTATATAAAAATAATGGGTGGCTGGTTTGGACTGCCTAATGTGTCAATATATTGTTTATTTGGTTAGTTATTTATCTATATATGAGATATTAATGGTCAACATGAAGGATCATGTCCAACCATCTCGACATGATCCTTCGTCGGACCGCTGTCGTTCGGAGAGAATTTCAGTAGGATTTCTTCATGAATTTTTTAGGCATGTTCTTAATGTAGCGTAGATTATGTCTACAAAATTGCACTTTTGTAGGAAGTCAATTATATAAATCGTTGAAAAAATATTGCGATTTTATATATATAGTTAAGCACAATATGATCGGATTGAAATTTGAGCTGAAATTTTATGGCATAAACTACAATTCATGAACAACATGGTTATTACATCTCATGTAATTAAAAAACAGCGGAAATCATCCCAAATAGCGGCGGTCAGACATGTCCATCCGTTTGGACATGATCATTATTTTATAATGGTCAATATTATACGTATATTACTACACATAGATGAATTATTTTATCATATATTGTAAAATACAATAAACAGATAAAGAGATGATAGATGTGTCATACATATTTAAATGTAATTATTAAATACTAATATTCATAATAAATTGGGTGGTGTCAAGTATTCACTCACCCGCCAATTTATTTAAAATTTAGGAAGTTTTCTTTTGGATTGAAATTTGCTGGTCTAGTCTGGTCTGGTCTGGTCTGGTCTGATCTGGTCTGGTAAACGTCTGGTCTCTCTGTATTTCATAACTACGGAAGTCAAGTCTGATGTGATCTGATCTGGTCTGGTCTGGTCTGATCTGATATGGTCTAGGACTGAAAATAGTCCAAAAGAAAACATCCTTATTAAGCATTAATTAATACCACCAATTCAATCAATTTTAGAATCAAAGTAATTACCTTTGTGGTTCCAAAGTTTCAACTTTGCTTTGTACGTACTATGTAGTAATGTAGTATACATACGTAGTACTATCTAGGGAGTATATGGTAAGGAAAACGTACAAATTCAGTTTTCAAAATTATAGGGGGCTGTTTTTTTTAAGGATAGGCAGCTGAATATTAATTATTCATTTCTTTCCTAACATACACTTAACACAATTAATTACTAAATTACGTTTTTCATAAATTTACTATTATACCCTTATTTTGGGCGGAATTTTTTCCTTCAATTGTTGCCTCAACTTTGTTACTTTATATTATATAAATATATTGTAAATGTCCATGACAATTTTGAAACCCAAAATTAATACTTAGGCTGATTACAAATACCAAAATAAAAAAATAAAGGTCCAATTTCCCAAACTCACTATAACCTTCTAAGTTTCAGCTACGTAACATTCAAACAAACTAACCCTAATGACTAATGAGTAATGTACTAATGTTCATAAACAAGTCCATCTTGTTCGAAGTTAGAGGTTGCGAGTCGCGATGGCTGAGGCGCTGAGTAGTTTACGAGTGAAGAGGTCAGGTATACACTTATGTGACGAGTGCATCTACATGGAGATTCCGCGATCGAGTCGAGGCCTCCCTTAATCCTAAGTAACCAAACAGAAATGAGAATAACCTAAATACATTCTCATTAATCTAACATACCCAACAATCAAACATTCTTATGATAATCTAACATTCCCTGAACCAAATGAGTCCTTACCGTTGCGACCTTTGACCCCACTAGAAACTACTTAAAGATGGGAATAAAATCTAAGAATTTTTTTAAAATGGGAGTATATGCATTTTCTTCTTACAATAAGATTAGAATCTGACATTAATTTAATTGGTTGAAAGATATCTTTAAAAAATCTTAAATAAAAAATGATCAATTTTGCCATTAAATTTTGAAATCCACTCATCAAAAACATAAATAATCAATAAGTCTCATAACATAAATGCTTTAAAAAATTAAATGTTAAGGAAAATAATTATGCAAATAACAAGAATAGACATATATGCGAATACAATTAAATAAACATACTCCATCTCTCACAATTAAAAGGTTGTCACACAATTTACGATATTTGAGTGACCATAAAAATAATTGATTCATGTCAATAATAAGACTATTTTTAGTAAATAAAATTTACATATTCAAAAAGTACATTAAAAGTTCCAAGTTACAAAAAACATACTCCCTCCGTTCTATTTAAAGTTTCTCATCCACTATTCTCTGGTCAACGTGCATTGTTTTTAAATCTTTAGTATATCAAAATTTTATGAAATTTAAATTATTTTTGTAGGTTTTGTAGCGGCTTTAATGTAGTTTCTGAATATGTAAATATTATTTACTAAAAATAATTCGATTAATGACAGGGATCAATTAACTTTATGGTCAGTCAAACATCGTAAATGGCGTGAGAATCAATTAACTTTATGGAGGGAGTATTTGATAAAAGTTGGTTATATAAAAGAAAAATTAAGAAGATTTACGTTAATAATGGATGGACTCCTCACTGTACCTACAAAAGTTATGTTGAGCAAAAATATTTCAACTTCATTAATTTTTAGTGGAGCAATTAGTTTTTAATTCTGGGTTGTGGTTGAATCGCAATGCGACAAAAGTATTTACGTTTTTTTATCTACTTTTTTGGACTGATTGACACAGATACTAGCAAAACTTTATCATCGATGGATTACAAGATGATTAAAGGAGAATTAGAGCAGAGCTGATGGAATATGAGATTAAGGATGTTCAGATGTTGTAAACATTGAGAGTAGTGGAATAATAGACTATGGATAGATTGTAGCTGCTAAAGTACACTTGAGCAAGTTGGAAGAGAAGAAAACTTTATTTATTGAATTTATTACACTTGAGACTATGGAGTGTTTTTTACTTGTGTAATCAGACATTGAATTTATTTATTGACATATTCATCATGCATATTGGTCAAGGCTGCTATTTTGGAAGTCACACGTTTTTTAATACGGGCAACTTATTTAGGGACCATATTTATTCTTCCTTTATTTTAGAATATTGGCTCAGTATCACGTAATACATAGTAGTATAATATTTTTTGAACTAAAAGTATGATAGTTTTCTTCCCATCAATGACACCCATTTTATAAAAATTTTACGGAGTACTATTTAAAAAATAAAATAAACATTCTCTAACTTTTTATACGTGCATTTTATTCCTGTTTTAGTTTCTTATACAGTGGAGTATAATTAGAAAAAAAAGTAGCTCAGAAAGATATGACGGTTTTACTGAAAGTAGTTTCCTTTATTCCTTTACCTTAATTGATAAATAAGCAGATTGTGCCTTGGAAGTTCACGGCAGCACATAAACCAGAGCTGGATCGGAGTTGTTGGACTCTGAAGATTGAAGATGGAGCGTCGACAAAAATGAAGATAGAGACCCATGGAAAAGATTCTTTCTTCTGCAAAAAAGATTGGGAACGTTTCGCTAGAGATCATAACCTACACTATGGAGACCTTATTGTGTTTTTTCTTGTTGGAAAATTTGAGTTTGAAGTGCTGCTTTTTAGCCAAACGACTTCTTGTCTTGCTCGACCATCGAGAAAAAGTGTTTGGCCGAAGCCAAAAAGAGGTTGATCCACTTTATTCGCCTTATTAGAAATATTGTCAGTCTTAATCATAAAAAAACTACAACTCATGTAACTGATGTATCATCATCTGATAATACTACTAGTCATGAAACCCACACATCATCATCATCGGATAAGAAAACTACTCGTGCAATCGTTGCATTGCCATCGTCACCTTCCACCAATGATGATGATGATGATGAGATTGATACTCCCCCAAGAAAAGCAAAGAAATCTATTGACTTCGATACTCCCTCAGGAAAAGCCAAGATATCTAGTCAGAGGTCACATGGCTATGCAACTCGGACACAATCCAAAATGGCCTCAAGTTCAAATATTATTCATATATAGAATTAATGATCTCCTCGTTTTCTTTATCTGACCTTCTTTCTTGAATATCTTCATCCTGCAGTAGAACCCCCCAAGAGTGAGAATAGTACAGAAAGTGAAGAGGAAGATGAAGAGGAAGAGGAAAAGGGAGGCGGAGCCCGGAAAAATAGGTTCACTTATGTCAATATGTCTGCTCCACATCCCTACTTCGTGGCCATTGTGAGGAAGACCTACACAGATTACATGGTACGTACGTACCTTAAAGTCACATATCTAGAACCTAGCAAATGCATTCATGTTTTATGAATGTTTATATATAAAGGAATTGTTTTTTCTTTAGATTTAAACTTCTATTTAGAGTGTGTTTAGATTACTTCTTAAAACTGCTTATTCTCCTCAAGAAAGAAGAAATAAATATCAATGTTTGGGTAAAAGTGCATAAATAGTTTTAAGCGCTCCAGAATGACTTGTAGGAGCAGTTTTTTTAGAATGTGGTGCATGCCAACTTTTAAACATCAATTACATTACTCTTTGAGAATGTTCCCAACGTGTTTGCGCGGGAGACGGAAATGATCCAAACAGAGAAGGCATCATGCGACTGGTAGTTGAAAAACTATCCTAATATAATTTCTGATCTTAATTAATATAGTCCGTATAATTATGCGGATTATATATACTTGTCCTTTTTTTAGTACGTTTGGGTAATTTTGTTAGGGGTCTGTGAATCTGTGAGGCCTAGATTAATACTCCGTATTAATGGTTGGTTGTCCTTGCTTCCGTAGTCTAGGTGAATTAGTGGTTGGTTGGTTCCTCTCCCTATGTATATTTTGAACTATTTGAAGTATTTAACCCATAAAGTCCCTATGAAAAGCGCAAAATGTACTAACGACATGTATTATACTCCATCTGTTTTCAAAAGAAAGTCACAATTTGACTTCACGATTATTAAGGAAATAAATTGACTTTACTGTAGAAAAACTGTTTAGACATTGTTTGACACTGTTTGGCATTGTTACGCACTATTTGGCACTGTTTGGATGTAGATTTTCTTTGCCAAATAAGGAAATAAGGGAAGTGTGACTTCGTTTTTGAAACATCTCAAAAAGGAAAGTGTGAGTTTCTTTTAGAAACGGAGAGAGTATATAGATTGTGGTGAACTTTTTTTAATCCATGAACTTTTAGAAAAGTCAATGGACTTTTAAATTTATACACTTTTTTATGAATGAATTATATTGACTTTTAAACACATGGATAAGTTTATATAGTCTTTCAAAACGTCCATAGACTGTTAAATTTGGGCCGTCGCAGCTGGGCCGATGGAGTTTTCACCTTGATCACCGATAACAATCTGCCTCTCAGCCTTCGTCACCAGAATTCATCACCATCAACATTGGACTGATCCACCACCTAAAAACTGACTTTGGTTAATGCAAAGGAACTTGGGGCAATTAATTATAGAAGAAATTCCACTTATGGTCCTTCGAGTTTTGCACCAATTCCACGATTAGTCCTCGTCTTTCATTTTATCCATTTTTTGTACCTCACTATTGTTTTTTTGACCATATATAGTCTTTTTCCGATAGTAAAAATGCTCAGAAATGGACCACAAATGGTCAAGAAAACAATAGTAAAGTACCAAAAATGGATAAAGTGAAAGACGAGGACTAAATATGGAAATGATACAAAACTCGGAGGAGCTAAAGTGGAATTAATTCATTAATTATACAAAGTATTAATTAATTGAATTAGGTGTAGAAATGTAATATTTAGTCCTATTTAAGAAAAATCATACTGATGGATAGTGTACCCGGGGGGTAGCTTATCCGAGGGGTTATTGCGGAGAATAACTAGAGAGAAGTCAGAGCAAATAAGTAAGAGAGAGAGTGTATATTCGATATGTATTAAGCGTGGTTTACAATGGGGGAAAGAGGTGCTATTTATAGTAGTAATAAATGCTAGATAAGGACACGTGTCAGTTTTCTGGTGGTCGAGGGGTCACCTCGACCGGGGTGGCACTGGCACTCGCATGTGGCCGCATTAAATGCGGTGGTTGGATGTGACGTTTGTACTTGGTACGGTGATCCAGACACATGTGAAGAGGATATTCTGTCGAGGTGGATGCCTTCGGCTGAAGGGTGCTGGGCCGAAGGCTCTTCTAACCGAGGGCTCCTACCTGCCGAGGGCTGTAGGTGCCGAAGGCTTGGTTTTCAAGCCTTGTTCTCCTGTGATGCCTCTTCTAATCGAGGGCTCCTACCTGCCGAGGGTTGCAGGTGTCGAAGGCTTGGTTTTCAAGCCTTGTTCTCCTGTGATGCCTCTTCTAACCGAGGGCTCCTACCTGCTGAGGGCTGCAGCTACCGAAGGCTTGGTTTTCAAGCCTTGTTCTCCTGTGATGCCTCTTCTAACCGAGGGATCCTACCTGCCGAGGGCTGCAGTTGCCGAAGGCTTGGTTTTCAAGCCTTGTTCTCCTGTGATGTTTCTGAGCTCGATTCCGTCACTGGTAGCCTTCGGCCATGGGGCCAAAGGCACCCCTTTGCGTATTGTGGGCTGCTTAGAGCTCCATTTTTCTAGGCTTGGCCCGTTTGGGCCTGTTGGGCCTGATTGTAGTAGAGGAAGTATGTGGGCCGGGGGTCCCTGGGCCATATACTCTATCAGGAGTCCCCCACTCTATTTGCCGAAAGGTACTTGAGGGAAAAGGAGTAGCTGTGGTGATTTCCTCGAAGGCTTTCCTGTTCTGTTGGGTGCCTCATTTTCTCAATTCCCCCATATATCGAGGGCTGAGAGCTTCCTGAAGGGAGTGTAAGTGTGTTGCTCGTATGTGTTTCTTTGTTGTAGTTTGTAAAGTAATGAGAGATCTGCATTTGTGTGCTTTGCCGAGGGCATTTGTTGACTGAAGGCTTTGTGTGGCCGAAGGCATCATGTGGCCGGAGGCATCATGTGGCCGAAGGCATCATGTGGCCGAAAGCATTGTGTGGCCGGAGGCATCATATGGCCGAAGGCATTGTGTGGGCGGAGGCATCATGTGGCCGAAGGCATTGTGTGGCCGGAGGCATTCTGTAAGCCGAAAGCATCATGTCGAGGGGAGTAGATTGCCGTTGTGATCTTGCCTCAGCTTGCTGTAGCTGAGAAATAGAAAATTTTTAACATTTGCGTGTTTTGCCGAGGGGAGTCCCCCAGTCCCCCACTCCTTTTGCCGAGATTTTCTCGAGGGAAATAGGAGTAGAGTGATGCATGCCTTCAGCAGGAGCCGCCGAGGGGTGTCGCCTTTTGTTCCACAATGGGGAGATGCCTCGTTAAAAACCTCATTAGGAAAAAACCCTGTGGGAAAAAAATCCTAATGAGGGAAAAAGAGTACACCGGATGCCCTCAGAATGAAGCAAAAGGAGTGCACCCTTCGGCCTTGATTGTTGAGTGGCAGTTGTATCCGTTTGCTGAAGGGATATCCAAGATCAGCCTTAGATCCTGCATGAAAAAGCTAAGGAGCTTGTAAGGACCCCTCCCCCCCGTTATCAAATAAAGGTGACGGAGGGGTGCAAGGCCAGGCTGGCTTGTGTTAGAGCCCCTGGCATCAAATACAGATGTCGGGGGGATGGAGACCGAGGGGTCTTCGTGATGGCCCCCGACATCAAATAAAGATGTCGGAGGGATGAAGGCTGTGGGGCCTGTATGATAGCTCCTGGCATCAAATAAAGATGCCGGAGGGCTGAAGGCCGATGGCCTGTGTGATGGCCCTCGACATCAAATAAAGATGTCGGAGGGATGAAGGCCGATGGGCCTGTATGATAGCCTCTGGCATCAAATAAAGATGCCGGAGGGATGAAGGCCGAGGGTCCTGTGTGATTGCCCCCGACATCAAATAAAGATTCCGGAGGGATGAAGGCCGATGGGCCTGTATGATAGCCCCTGACATCAAATAAAGATGTCGGAGGGATGAAGGCCGAGGGGCCTGTGTGATGGCCCTCGACATCAAATAAAGATGCCGGAGGGATGAAGGCCGATGGGCCTGTATGATAGCCCCTGGCATCAAATAAAGATGCCGGAGGGATGAAGGCCGAGGGACCTGTGTGATTGCCCCCGACATCAAATAAAGATGTCGGAGGGATGAAGGCCGAGGGTTGCTGTGATGTGGAATCACGCTGAGGCCGAGGGCCGTTGTGATATTGAGGCCGAGGGCCGTTGTGATGTGGAATCACGCTGAAGCCGAGAGCCGTTGTTGATGTAGAATCACGTTAAGGCCGAGGGCCTTTGGTGATGTGAAATCATGTAAGGCAAAAACCGTTATGACATAGAGTCATGTTGAGGCCGAGGGCCGTTTGATGTTGAGGCCGAGGGCCATTGTTGATGTTGAGGCCGAGGGCCGTTCTGATGCTGAGGTAGAGGGCCGTTGTTGATGTTGAGGCCGAGGGCCGTTCTGATGTTGAGGCCGAGGGCCGTTGTGATGTGGAATCACGCTAAGGCCGAGGGCCGTTGTTGATGTTGAATCACGTTGAGGCCGAGGGCCTTTGGTGATGTGAAATCATGTAAGGCAAAAACCGTTATGACATAGAGTCATGTTGAGGCCGAGGGCCGTCTGATGTTGAGGCCGAGGGCCATTGTTGATGTTGAGGCCGAGGGCCGTTCTGATGCTGAGGTAGAGGGCCGTTGTTGATGTTGAGGCCGAGGGCCGTTCTGATGTTGAGGCCGAGGGCCGTTGTGATGTGGAATCACGCTGAGGCCGAGGGCCGTTGTTGATGTTGAATCACGTTGAGGCCGAGGGCCTTTGGTGATGTGAAATCATGTAAGGCAAAAACCGTTATGACATAGAGTCATGTTCAGGCCGAGGGCCATTGAGATGTGGAATCACGCTAAGGCCGAGGGCCGTTGTTGATGTTGAGGCCGAGGGCCGTTGTTGATTTTGAGACCGAGGGCTGTTGTGATGTGGAATCACGCTGAGGCCGAGGGCCGTTGGTGATGTGAGATCACGCTAAGGCCAAAACCGTTATGACATAGAGTCATGTTGAGGCCGAGGGCCGTATGATGTTGAGGCCGAGGGCCATTGTTGATTTTGAGACCGAGGGCTATTCTGACGTTGAGGCCGAGGGCCGTTGTGATGTGGAATCACGCTGAGGCCGAGGGCCGTTGGTGATGTGAGATCACGCTAAGGCCAAAACCGTTGTGGCGTAGAGTCACGCTAAGGCCGAGGGCCATTCTGATGTTGAGGCCGAGGGCCGTTGTGATGTGGAATCACGCTGAGGCCGAGGGCCATTGTTGATGTTGAATCACGTTGAGGCCGAGGGCCTTTGGTGATTTAGAATCAAATTGAGGCCGAGGGCCTTTCCTTGATAGTTTCGGGAGTCCTCCGGGTGTATGTTCCTTCTTTCAGGCTTCGACCGAGGGGGTTGATTCCCCGCCTTGGCCGAAAGGGGGTCCAAGTGATCCGTCCGGGGGTTCGTCTGTCAGTCCCCCAACGCTGGGCCGCCCCTTGATTGTGCCAGGAGGTCGTATGTTAGTCCTCTCGATGTGTGTTCCTTCTTTCAGGCTTCGACCGAGGGGGTTGCTTCCCCGCCTCGACCGGAAGGGGGTCCAAGTGATCCGTCCGGGGGTTCGTCTGTTAGTCCCCCGGCGCTGGGCCATCCCTTGATTGTGCCAAGAGGTCGTATGTTAGTCCTCCCGATGTCTGTTCCTTCTTTCAGGTTTCGGCCGAGGGGGTTGCTTCCCCGCCTCGGCCGGAAGGGGGTCCAAGTGATCCGTCCGGGGGTTCGTCTGTTAGTCCCCCGGCGTTGAACCGTACCTTGACCTTGGGGGGTCCCGTCGTCTATTTACGGCGCGGGCTAGGCTTGGTCGGTTTCCGACGACTGCCGTTTCACCCCCAAGTTTGGGGATTTCGTCACCTCAGCCATTCTTTCAGGCATGTCGCTGTGCGTTGCGCGCCGGCGACGCGGTGAGCGTCCCGCTCCAAAAACGCGGGCCTTTTGCAGGCCCCTCGTCTTTAGACACCATCAGCCATACCTGGTCATTTGGCCTCGAAGGGGCCGATAAGATGTCTGGATTGTGTTGTAGTTTACTTAAATTCATAGAAATAAGCGGAATACAAGGGGTGCGTTGTTTGACAACAGCTTTGTTAAGATTAACCGCTCAAGGCCGAGGGCTCTAGGCCGAGGGGCTGATAATGTGCCTCGAGGTCGAGGGCCCAAGGCTGAGACTAACGCCGAAGGCGAGGAACATGATTAGCGGAGGTGGCACTTCTTCGGCTGGGGCTCCTCGAACTCCTCGTCGTCGCTGAGCCTCCCGATTTCATGTTTCTTCGTTGCGATGTCCCCTTCTTCTTTATCGGTGTTCCCCCCGGTGTTTTTCCTTGGGGCATTTTTGATGAATTGATGGAGCTCACCCCGTTGAATTAAGAGTTCAATAGCCTTCTTCAACGAGACACAATCGTCTGTATTGTGGGAGGTGCTTTTGTGGTAACGACAATAAGTGCCGCCTTGGTGGATGGCGTAGATCTCCCTCTCCGACCGAGGGTCCTTGGGGAAAAGTTCCTGATCTTCCGCATAGTTGAGGATAGTGCTCACCGGGTGCGTGAGGGGAGTCCTCGGCATGTCCAGCCAAGGGCGCCATTGGCGTTCGTTACGGCCCTGCTGGGTGTGGCTTCCATGGTCCCGGCCTCCGGCCGAGGGCGCATTTGGGGCTGGCGTGTTGTTTGTCTTCTTCGAGGGCTGGCCCTCGTTCTTCTTGAAGGAGTGGAGGTCGTCGGCGTCGGCGTATAGGCTCCCCCGCTGGAGTGCTTTGAGGTATGATCTTGGGGGGTCTGTGATGAGGCTCCGTGTGTAGGGGCTGCTGCGGAGAACCCCCTGGAATAGGACGAGGAGGGTACGCTCGTCGGCGCCCTCGACCTCGTCTGTCTCCCTCATCCACCGATCAATGAAGGACCGAAGTGTTTCGTCAGGCTGTTGCTTGATGGAGAGGAGGTGGGAGAAGTGCTTTCTCGCGCGCTTCCTTCCGGAAAAATGGGTGAGGAAGCGTTGGGCAAGATCTTGCCAAGAGTCAATGCTGCCCTCGGGCAATCGGTTGAACCATTCGTATGCTGGTCCCTCCAAGGTGGAAAGGAACCTACGACATAAGTATTCATCTGATGCCCCCATCATCATCATGTTGTTTTGATACCTATTGTAGTGCTCTTGGGGTCAGTTCTTCCTTCATAGGGCTTGATGAGTTGCCCTCGGTACTTTTCTGGGATTTGGGCCGCCAATACCCTTGGGGTAAATGGCGTCCTAGTTCGGAGTTGGATGACGGGTTCCCCGGAGCCTTCGGCAAATTTCCTTTGCATCTCCTCCATTTTGGCCAACATTGCCTCATACTTGAGGTCTGTATGAGGGGCAGAAGTGGTGGCGTGTGCTTTGGTGGCCCCCATCTCGTCGAGCTGGCGCTGGAGGGCCGCAATGATTTCGTCCCGGGGGTCCTTCGGGAGGGCCTCCGCCCCCTGCGAATGGACGCGGGCCGAGTGGGCCTGGTTGATTTGATGGCGGGCGTCGTTGACATGGAGAGGTGCCTTGCCTTTGTCCTGAGGGGGACGCCTTTCATTGGCCCTGGAGACGGATCCGCCACTTTCCTGAGGCCTCTGGAACGCCTTCCCCCCGAGGTGGTCTTGGACCCCTCGACGGTCTAGCGCCCCTCCGAGTCTCTCGAGGGCGAGGTCCGGGGCCTTTCTTTGTTTGTGCCGTGGCGGTCCCGGGATTGGACTTCCTGAGAGGCGGTGTCCTGGGCCACAACCCTCTCGTTGTTCCCTAACCGAAGGATAGGGTTCACGAAGGGGAGCGGAGGAGGGGGGAGAATGGTGTTCTCCCCGACCTGCGGCTGAAGGGGTACCAGCGTGCCGAAGGCACCTGGGTTTTTTGTGAGAGTTTGGATGAAGGCGGAGAACGCTGATTGTACGTCAATGGTGAGAACCGGAGGGCTCATTTGGTTTTCGCTCCGGTCCTTCTTTTTGGCCTCGATGCCAAGACGGGCATCGGGGGCATTATGTTGGAGCTGAAGGCGCAGGTCGACAGCCGTCTGTTCCAACCCAGCGAGGGAGCCGCCCTCGGGAGCCATGTTAGAGGCTTCGAGGACGTCGACGTCGCCGAGGGCCAGGTTCCTGTCCTCATGAGTCTTGGATTGGGCGCGAGTGTTTCTTCCCATTTTGATAGGTGTTTTTAGCTGAAGGGGAGGGTTTCTTACTTGATTGTTCGAACTCTCAACGAGAGCACGAAATGATGGATAGTGTACCCGGGGGGTAGCTTATTCGAGGGGTTATTGCGGAGAATAACTAGAGAGAAGTCAGAGCAAATAAGTAAGAGAGAGAGTGTATATTCGATATGTATTAAGCGTGGTTTACAATGGGGGAAAGGGGTTCTATTTATAGTAGTAATAAATGCTAGATAAGGACACATGTCATTTTTCTGGTGGTCGAGGGGTCACCTCGACCGGGGTGGCACTGGCACTCGCATGTGGCCGCATTAAATGCGGTGGTTGGATGTGACGTTTGAACTTGGTACGGTGATCCAGGCACATGTGAAGAGGATATTCTGTCGAGGTGGATGCCTTCAGCTGAAGGGTGCTGGGCCGAAGGTTCTTCTAACCGAGGGCTCCTACCTGCCGAGGGCTGCAGGTGCCGAAGGCTTGGTTTTCAAGCCTTGTTCTCCTGTGATGCCTCTTCTAATCGAGGGCTCCTACCTGCCGAGGGTTGTAGGTGTCGAAGGCTTGGTTTTCAAGCCTTGTTCTCCTGTGATGCCTCACCGAGGGCTCCTACCTGCTGAGGGCTGCAGTTGCCGAAGGCTTGGTTTTCAAGCCTTGTTCTCCTGTGATGCCTCTTCTAACCGAGGGCTCCTACCTGCCGAGGGCTGCAGTTGCCGAAGGCTTGGTTTTCAAGCCTTGTTCTCCTGTGATGTTTCTGAGCTCGATTCCGTCACTGGTAGCCTTCGGCCATGGGGCCGAAGGCACCCCTTTGCGTATTGTGGGCTGCTTAGAGCTCCATTTTTCTGGGCTTGGCCCGTTTGGGCGTGTTGGGCCTGATTGTAGTAGAGGAATTATGTGGGCCGGGGGTCCTTGGGCCATATACTCCATCACCATAAGAAATTCTACGAAGTACCCTAGGTTACCTACTTACCTGGGTACCAAATCTACCAAAGATGAATCTGAAAAGTACATTGATCAGCTTATTTTTTTAGTGTAAATTAGAGTAGAAATCGAAGAGTTGAGATCAGATCACTAACCATCCTGTCTTGGAGAAGAGCTTCACTTAAGTAGATCCTAAAGAAGGACGGACAAGCATTGGGCTTTATCATCATCGTCTTTGTTTTACTGGAAGAGGGAGGGTTGGTGGAAGGCGGCTTCATGATAAGATTCTGTTCTCAGATTATATCAATAGTCACAGTCAAAATACCGGATTCAATCTTCAAGTTCAAGCAAAACAGAAATTAAAGGAATGAACACACGATATGTTGACGCAGTTCAGATAAATCCTACTCTGCGGAGTTTCAACAGGGGAAACCCGGTCCCAAGAATCCACTAGCTCAGAAAAGTTTGAATACACAGATGGTTGCAAAGCAAGATCAGAAAATAATACGATCTAACACACAAGAATCAGCCAAAACACAAGCAATACAACAGAAGTAGTAAAAGGAATAGAAATAACCGAACAAAGCTTTCAAAACCAAGGTGTGAGCAGATTCTTGGAGTCGAACCAGCAGCCCAGCAGCGTTTAAGCTTCGCTACACGATTGATTTCCAACCTTTCTCAGCTTAATATGGCCTCAAGTGATGTAGAATTGAACGAACAGAAAAAACCAGAGGTTTCTCACTCATTCAACGCACAAGCTCTCAGAATCGCCTCTCTGTGGTTAGGGTTTCAAAATGACGCAAAGATGTCTCCAGAAGGGAGGAAGGAGACGTTTTATATGCGAATCAAATGAGCTGGGTCAAATAAGGAGAACCGGACTGGACTATCACAAAAACAGGCCCAAACCATATTGGAAGAGACTGAAACGGGCCAGACCAAAAAATTAATTTCTAATCTTGCTTTACCTTCCAATCTGAGCATTGAAGCATCATGGAGAATACAACTAGAATTAGGATTACAAATATAACAATTTGCCCTCCTAAGACTAATTCTGGTGCAACACAACTCATAAGAGCACTTATCATCATTGCTAGTGTCAGGATTCAGGAGACCAGGTTACACCCTTTCATCATCAACCCAAACAAGTACCTTTACGTTCAAGGTACTTCAAAGACTTTGAAGAACTGCCTGCAAAACAAAAACTTAGCAGTGGGAACAATTTTAGTACCAAAATCAGCAGGATTAACATCTCTAGTAATCTTATCAATTTTTATATTACCTTTAGAAATCTCATCCCTAATGTAATGAAATCTAACATCTATGTGTTTAGTTTTTTCATGATACATAGGGTCTTTGCACAAATATATGACACTTTGGCTATCAGAGAAGACAATAGGAACAATACTTGTCCCCAAAACCTCACCCATTATACCTTTTAACCATTTTGCCTCTTTGATAGCCTCAGTGGCTGCAATATATTCAGCCTCTTTAGTAGACAAAGCTACTACAGATCGCAATTGAGATTTCCAAGATATACAGTTAGCAGCCCAAGTAAAGAACAAGGAAGTAGTAGACTTTCTTGAGTCTTTACGTCCAGCATAATCAGAATCAACAAAACCTTTCAGATCACACAAATCAGCATTATAGTATTTCAGACCTAGATTCTTTGTACCAGACAAATATCTTAGAGTATATTTCATAGCAGTCCAATGTTTGGTCCTAGAATTAGACATAAATTTGCTAAGTATGCTAACAACAAAAGAAAGATCAGACCTAGTACAAAGCATGGCATACATGAGAGAACCAGAAGCAACATCATAGGGGATCTTAGCCATTTTCTCAAATTCTTCTAAAGTCATAGGATAGGGATCTCTAGAAAGTTCTAAATGCCCTCCTAAGGGTAAGGGGGTTGACTTAAAGTCATTCATATTAAACCTATCTAAGATTTTATTCAAGTAATCACCCTGTGACAAAAACATGCTTCTATTGGATCTATCCCTAGTATTGTCAATACCCAAAATTCTCTTAGCAGAGCCAATATCCTTCATGTCAAAATGCAATTTCAGATCATCCTTAACACTAACAATCAACATTTTACAAGGACCAATTAAGAGAATATCATCAACATACAACAGGATATAAACAACATTTTCAGTTCCAACATGTTTATAATACAAACAAGTATCATATTTACTCCTTAAAAACCAAGTTCACTCATGCAGGAATCAAACTTCAAATTCCATTGTCTGGGAGACTGTTTAAGTCCATAGATTGATTTTTTAAAAAGACAAACATGTTTAGGAAACTCTTTTTTGATAAAACCAGGAGGTTGAGACATGAAAATAGTTTCTTTTTGGTCTCCATGCAAAAAAGCAGTCTTAACATCCATTTGCTCCAACTCCCAGTAAAAAACAGTGGTTATAACCAACATTAATCTCAATGTTTTGAATTTTATAACAGGTGCAAAGATATCTTGGTAATCTATTCCTTCCTTTTGTCTAAAACCTTTAGCTACAAGACTGGATTTAAACTTAGGAGGTTCAGTAGGATCAAGTCTATCTTTTAACCTAAAAATCCACCTACAGTCAATTATTTTTGCATTTTGAGGTTTAGGAACTAAAATCCAAGTCCTATTATAGTACATGGATTGAAGTTCTTCCTGCATGGCTTTCATCCACTCATTAGACTTAGAGCACTTCATAGCTTGTTCAAAGTTATCAGGAACTAACTGTTTAACTACCTCAGCAACAATCAACACAAATTCAGCAAGAGTAGAGAAATATCTTTTATTAAGAATAATAGTTCTAGGTTCTCTGTCTCTAACCAGTTGATAGTCAGCTAAATTTGGTGTGTTATGATTATAAGTGTCATTATTATCAACATGCACATCATTAGTAACAGTAGTGTTAGTTAGTTCATGCACAATGGTAGTATGAGAACCAGAGTTACTACCTTGTGAGTCTGAGCTCACTACTACCTGTACACCTCCATTGAGGTCATCTTGTTGGTCTGTATCAGACTCTGCATAATCATTTGCTGCATTGTGGAAGATTCCACTATGGTCCTCTTTGTACAAAGAGTTATCATCATTCAAAGATTCAAAGAATTTTCCATCAGAAGCATCTGCACACTTACTCAAGGCAGTATCAGTTCTTTTTAAAGGAAAATCACGTTCATTGAAAGTAACATCTCTGGATACAATACACTTATAAGCCCCTGGTTGTAAAACCAGTAGCTTATAGCCTTTAACTCCATCAGGATAACCTAACATTACACATTTTAAGGCTCTAGGTTATAATTTACCTTGAGAAACATGGGCATAGGCTGCACACCCAAAAGGCCTTAAATGAGAAATGTTTGGTTTAATCCCAGACCACATTTCCGGTGGAGTTTTAAAACTGATCACAGAAGACGGGGATCTGTTAATTAGGTATGAAGCAGTAACCACTGCCTCACCCCATAGGGAATTTCCAAGGCCTGAACTGATGAGCATACACCTTTCCTTTTCAAGCAAGGTTCTGTTCATCCTTTCAGCAGTGCCATTCTGCTGAGGATTACCAGGGACAGTAAGTAACCTTTTAACCCCTTCATTTTTGCAAAAAACATTGAATTCATTATTGCAGAACTCAAGGCCATTATCAGTTTTCAAAGCTTTTAGTTTAAAATTGAATTGAGACTCAACCAATATATTCCAGTTTTTAAAATTCTCAAAGGTTTCATCCTTAGTTTTTAATAAGAAAACCCACACCTTCCTGGAAAAGTGATCAACTAGAGATAGAAAGTATTTCCTACCTCCAGTTGTGCTCACTTTAGAGGGTCCCCATAAATCAGAATGAACCAATTCTAAGGGAGCAGAAGCAGCATAAGATGATTGTTCAAAAGGATGCCTAGTTTTCTTACCAAAAACACAGTTTTCACAAAAAACAAGGTTTTCAGGTTTAAAGTCTAAAAATCCAGTTTTAAATAGCTTATTCAAACCCACATTCCCAATATGACCCAATCTGTTATGCCAAATTTCAGTTTGCTTTTGAGTGGTACTATTGTCAACCGAAGCAGCTAAGTTAAGTTCAAGGGAGCAATTAACTAACTAAAGTCCCCCACTTTTATTAGCTTTAATAAGGTCATTTCCATTTCTGGAAACAGCCTTATATCCATCTTGTGTATTAATAGTGCAACCCAGATCATCAAAAACAGATTCAGATAGTAGATTCCTTCTTAAGAAGGGAACCCACCTAACATTTTGGATAACCCTTACAACCCCATCAAACATCCTCAGCGAAACATTACCAACACCTTTGATATCAAGGGCAGTATTGTCTCCTAACATGACCTTTCCCCCATCATATAGAGTCAGGGAGGAGAAGTAGGCCTTGTTAGGAGTGACATGTAATGTACACCCAGAGTCTAAAATCCATTCATCATTCAAAGAAGATCCAGAACAAACAAGCAATTCATGTTGAAAAACATTTGCAGATTCTGTGTTAGGAGTAGGGTTAGGATTGTTCTTGTTATCATCTTGTTTATCCCTTTTCTTTTTCCTACAGTCTCTTGCAAAATGTCCTTCTATGCCACAGTAGTGACACTTGAAGATTTTCTTTTCAGAATTATCCTTATCAGTTTTATTCTTCTTCTTTGAACTGTTCTTTTTATTCTTTGGTTTCCCTTTAATAACTAGGGCCTCATTTTTAGGCTCAGTTTTCTCAGTATTAGAGGGATTAAATTTAGACTTAAAAACTTTAAGGGATTCATTCTTCTCAAGTATAGCATCAGTGATCTTACCAGGGGTGAGATCATCATTAGAATACTGGATGACATCCTTAAAGTTATCAAACTGGAGTGGTAAAGAGTTTAACAGAATAACAACTTGACGGGTGTCTTTTATCTTTTCATCTACCTTTTCAATTTCTTGAGTCAATTTCAGAAAATTATCCAAATTCTCAGACAAAGACACAGAAACATTCATTTTGAAGGTAAACAGCCTACAGAGCAGAGGGATCTTTCTAGACATAGATTTTTTCATATAAGTGGACTCAAGGGTATCACATAACACTTTAGGGTCAGTGATTGTGGAAAATTTTCTAGCCACATTGTCAGACAGATGGATAATCAATTCAGAATATGCAGCATTTTTTAGTTCAATCAGATCAGAACTAGATACATTGGGAACAGTATCAGAAGAGACAACTACAAAGCATTTCTGCTTCATCAGGAGAGCTTTCATCTTAAGCTCCCACATGGGAAAGTCACTGGTACCATCAAAGATGCGAATCTTGATACCAGTGTCAGACATGTTTGTAGGTTAAGATCAAGATACAAATCAATAATAGCAACAGAAGGCAATCAGACAAGAACTAAATGCAATCAAGATTCGAACAGTTTTGAGCTAGGGTTTCAGGATCGAAAAACAGTAGACCGAAAAATTAGGGTTTCTTGAAAAAACTCAATCAAATCAGAAATTTAGATTAGGGTTTCAAGAATCTAATTTTAAAAGTTCTGATACCAATTTTGTTCTCATACTATATCAATAGTCACAGTCAAAATACCGGATTCAATCTTCAAGTTCAAGCAAAACAGAAATTAAAGGAATGAACACATGATATGTTGACCCAGTTCGGAAAAATTCTACTCTGCGGGGTTTCAACAGGGGAAACCGGTCCCAAGAATCCACTAGCTCAGAAAAGTTTGAATACACAGATGGTTGTTAAGCAAGATCAGAAAATAATACGATCTAACACACAAGAATCAGCCAAAACACAAGCAATACAACAAAAGTAGTAAAAGGAATAGAAATAACCGAACAAAGCTTCCAAAACCCAGGTGTGAGCAGATTCTTGGAGTCGAACCAACATCCCAGCGTTTAAGCTTCACTACACGATTGATTTATAACCTTTCTCAGCTTAATATGGCCTCAAGTGATGTAGAATCGAACGAACAGAAAAAACCAGAGGTTTCTCACTCATTCAACGCATAAGCTCTCAGAATCACATCTCTATGGTTAGGGTTTCAAAATGACGCAAAGATGTCTCCAGAAGGGAGGAAGGAGACGTTTTATATGCGAATCAAATGAGCTGGGTCAAATAAGGAGAACCGGACTGGACTATCACAAAAACAGACCCAAACCATATTGGAAAAGACTGAAACGGGCCAGACCAAAAAATTATTTTCTAATCTTGCTTTACCTTCGAGTATAAGCATTAAAGCATCATGGAGAATACAACTAGAATTAGGATTACAAATATAACAGATTCTTTGAATTTGACTCGCAATGCTGAGGGCGGGAGAGCTTGTTATTGCTTAATTCATTGGCATTAATTAATATAGGAGCTGTTCTATTATAAGCTTTTTGTTTATCCCGGAAGACAAACCACCAAAATCAGTGGGGTAAATGCCGGGAGTCAGATACCGGAATTTTAATAAAAAGCTGAGTACAAGAAAGAGGGGGACTAAGCCAATACATCTTCAAACAAAGAATAAAAAATCCAAGATAAAACAAAAACCTTAATATCTGAATGATGGAATGCCAAATAAGTCCATTAAGTAGGCCCGCTTGACAAAATGCGGAAGCTGGTCTGGGCTTGAGAAATAAGTGAAGTGGGCTGCCTGCAAATCAGCCAGATAATGGGCAGTCCAATTGCCTTCCCTGTACGTATGTCCGAAGCCTACTTTATTCCTTCACGTCATCAGTATCATTTCCTGAATGATATCCGGCCATCTTCTCGACTCTCTACCGGTAAGATAAGCCAAAGCCAACAAACAGTCAGATTCAACCTGAAAGTCAGCAAATCCTTCCTCCACCGTCCATCGAACCGCATAAGCAATAGCCTTAATCTCAGCATCCACCGGCGAAGAAGCTTTAAGGGGAAAAGCAATGGCTCCCAGTAGAATTCCATGCGAGTCACGCATAATAGCTCCTCCAGCAGCTCTATCAGATAAGTAACAAGCATCAATGTTTAATTTGTTCTTTTGTTTAGATTTTCGCCATCGAATAATCTGAACCCTAAAACCTGATAGTTTATAGTTCCTAGGAATCAGACGCTCCTCAAACAAAATTGAACCAACCGATCGAATTCTCAAATTAGGAAAGCTAGCTACCCAATTCTGTGCATACAATTTCATCTGCATGATAATATTGCTAGTTGTTGGAATTGGGCCTCCATACCCCCATACCTGGTTCGAGTAAATCTTCCAAAAATGCCAGCTAGTTATTCCAGACAAATTTTGCTTGAAAATGTCCACCAAACTTTTACTCCCTGCTTTAAGCCACCATGATCTAAAAATCTGTGTAATTGTTCCTTGAGTATAGGGTATGCCAAATATCCCCATAAAGTAGTGCCATACTGGCCAGACCATTGGAAAGTTCACTAATACATGATTTTGAGAATCATTGAACTTCTTGCACAATGGGCATCTAGAAGGATTCAACACCATATTAAATCTGCCAAGATTATCAGTGAATGGTAGAATTCCTTATAACACCTTCCATTGAAAGATTTTAATCTTTAATTCCTGTCTAGCATGCCAACTTTGCTGAAAAGCAAATGTAGCATGGGATTGGTCTCTCACTTCTTCAAAAGCTGACTTAAAAGTGAATTGAACATTTTCCTCTTGATTCCAGGTAACAAGACCAGTGGGGTTGACAGTGCAAAGGGAGGAAGCATACTCATCAATTGAACAAATCCTTCTCCAAACAGCTGAATCATAAACTTTAGGTATCATATCCCCTTCTCTATTATACCTTGTTCTAATAAAATCTACCCAAATAGAATTGCCTGTCTTCCACTTCCACCAGAGTTTAATGGTGTATGCCTTCTCCATATCATATAAGGACCTAATCCCCAAACCCCCTTCACTGGCAGGATGACAAAGTCTTGACCATCTAATCCAATGATGCTTCTTTTTGGAATCAGATGATCCCCAAAAAAATGCAGCCATTTTACTATTAAGCACAGTAATGACTTTCTTAGGTAGATTATCCACAACAAGAACATGTAAAGGTATAGAGTTAAGAACATGCTTAATAAGACTTAATCTACCCCCTGTGAAAGGTTTTTCTGTTTCCAAGGAGTAAGCTTACTCTCAAAACTCTTGATCAGTTGTCCACAGTATTGAAATCTATTCACTCCTTTGTGCAGATTTCCACCCAGATATCTCATAGGTAGAGAAGACATCCTCATACCTAACAAATTTTTAATATTAACCTGCCTAAACCTTGTTGTTTTTCCACAGATGAAAGAACTTTTCTCAAGGTTCACTGATTGTCCAGAGGCCTCCTGGTAGAATTCAAGAAAGTGCTTAAAGTTCATCAAAGATCTGGCATCTCCATTGAGAAAGTCCAAAAGGTCATCTGCAAATCCCAGGTGTGAAAAGGAGTATCCAAACTTGCCCATCCAGTAAGGCTTAATACTGCCATTATTAACATGCCAATTGAGGCCCCTAGAGAAACCTTCTGATGCAATAATAAATAGGAAAGGAGAGAGTGGGTCACCCTGCTTGACCCCTCTAGTTGGTTTAATGAAACCAAAAGGTCGACCATTAATCATAATAGATAAGAAAGTAGATTTGAGATTATTGATAACTAATTGTATGAAATGATCTAAAAATTCAAATCTTTTAAGAACATCTGAGAGATAGTCCCAAGATAACTTGTCAAAGGCTTTTTCCATATCCAATTTAATGACCATATTAGTTCCTCTGACCTTCTTCTCAATATTATGAATCATTTCCTGAGCTATGAGGATTTGATCTGCCATATCTCTAGATGCCATAAACCCAGCTTGTTCTTTAGAAATAATTTTAGGCAAAATATCACTGAGTCTAGAAGCCAAAATCTTGGTGCAAACCTTGCAAACAAAATTAGATAAACATATAGGCCTAAACTCAGAGAGGCAAGAAGGGTTAAGTGACTTAGGAATCAACACAATAAGAGAGCTAGAGAATCCTTTAGGAATAGGAAGACCAAGGAAAAATTCTTAAACAGCTTTGATGACATCCATTCCAACTATCTCCCAAAATTTTTTAAAAAATTTTCCATTATAACCATCTGGACCAGGAGCACTATTTTGATTAAGTTCCCAAACAGCCTGTTTAACCTCCTCATGACTGGGAATCTTAGTAAGATTTGTATTGTCCTCCTGACTAACCAACTGTGGAATATGATTCAGGATTTCTATAAGGAATAATTGTAATTAGATTTTGATGATGCTATATTAATTAGGAATTTAGAGTATCCCCTCTTTAGATTCAATGTATTAGAAGTTTTCCTTGTAAAGTTCTTTAGAATAGTCGACTGACAGAAGACCTCTAGACAGAAGCCCGTTTGGCCCTTTGATGATAGTTTCTTGACAGAAGTCCTTCTGACTCTCTGTTGGACTCCACTATGACAGAAGCCCTTAGGTCCTCTGTTGGCCTCTCTCTTGACAGAAGGACTGAAGACCCTCTGGTGACTGACATTTCAACAGAAGTGCTCGAGACCTTCTCTGAGAGACTTTCTGCTGAAGACACCAGAAGGCCTGACACTTGGAGAATTTTCTTGATACTACTTCCACCGGTGAAACCAACGAAAGATTCCTTCAACGGCTAGAAGACTTCAACGGAAAAGCTACAATACGCGCATTAAATGTGCATTTAATGTCTCCCGTACTCTATAGAGTAAATGCAGATGATTGGCCGCAATGTCAGGATAGCTTTATCCCAAAATGGTAACCCGCCAACTTTGCTGGGTCCTACTGGTCAAGTCAACTGTTCGCACATTTAATGCAGTTGTCCTCCTTCTCTTCCAACGGGAAGACAACCCCAGTATAAAAGATACACTACGAAGAACAACCGGATAACTTGCTACAATAGTGCGAATACAAAAAACATTCAAACACTAAAAACGCATAAGCCTCCTTGAGATTAAATCTTCATCATCTTCTACAAGAGAAGGCAGACGTTGGAAGGATTCTTACTTCCAACTCAAGCAAAGTTCTATTCGTTCTTCAACACTTCAAGCACTTCATCTACAAATCTTTTGTAACGAAGCAAGTTGCAGGAACCCCTGTTTCAACAGAAACTCTTCTTTCACAAGAAGGACGTCCAAGTACCTGGAGCAGTGAAGTGGTGATACTTCCGGGAAGCTCAGTGAAAGGACCAGTCTTAAAGGAAGCCAGGAAGTGCATCCCAGGACACATCTACACTTGAAGAAGACGTGGAGAGCTTCTTAAGTGATAGGACTAAGGTGTTGTAAACGGGCGTTTTTACAAGCTTAGTGGAACAGTGGATTAGAGGAACAAGTTGTTCCTTGAACCACTATAAAAATCCCTGGTGTCATTTACTTACTGCACTTATTTATCGTTCTTATTTGAACTGTTTAACTCCAAAGACTTGGTCTCTGTGTTCAGCTGAACGTGTCTTGTGAGTTAACAGAAGGCCTACTGCATTTGCTTCTCTGAGGCTAATCTGATAGAACCCCTACCAGAACCCCATCCGCTGCCAGTCTGTTCTGCCAACAGAACAGGCTATTCTGTTAAATCTGGTACTTAGCTTGAGAAAGTTAAAAACCAATACAGTCTATTCACCCCCCTCTAGACTGTATCCAGTACAACCGGGAGCAACAATTTCATTGTGGGCCACATTATTCTGAACAGAATACAAGTTCCTGAAAAAGTCAACTACTGCCTCACCAATCTTAGTAGGAGTGTTAACAGTGTTTCCTTCCAGATCACAGATAGAGGTAATTGATTGCTTCCTATTCCTTATTTTAATAAAGGAATGATAAAACTTGGTGTTACAATCCCCTTCTTTCATCCATTGCATATGGGCCTTCTGTTTCCAGAATTTCCTTTCAATCTTGTATTTTTGTAGCAAAAGACCCCCCTTTTGAGCCAAATATGCCCTAGTTACATCACCAAGTTCATCTTCAAAAGATTTTCAGCCTCAAGAACCGCCTGTTCACAATATTTTATATCCTCAAAGATGTTCCCAAACACATCTTTATTCCCAAAGATTTTCAGCCTCAAGAACCGCCTGTTCAAGCAAATCCTTTTTAAGATTTTGGAGCTTTGAGACCAAACCCCTCATACCCCCACCACCAGAATCATATGACTTCCACTTGTCTTTCACAAAATCCATAAAAGAAGCCTTGGAAAACCACATATTTTGGAATTTAAATGATTTAGGCCCAGAAAAACCTTTATTGGTACATTGAATAAGTAGGGGATTGTGATCAGAAGGTGATCTACTGAGTAATGATATCTGAATATGATCAAAATAATCAATGCAAGTTTGATTGAAAAGGCACCTGTCAAGTCTTCTCCAGACCCTTCCATTTGACCTTACCCCAGTCCAAGTAAAAGTAGGTCCAGAATAAGGCAAATCAATTAGGTCACAAGCTGCAATACAATCTGAAAAATCATTTACTCCTCTCATAACTGACAAAGAATTCCCTTGATGTTCACCATAATTAGAAATTTCATTGAAGTCTCCTCCCAAAATCCAAGGTTCAGTCATATTATTAGAAAAGGTCTTAATAGAGTTCCAGAGCTCTCTTCTAGTGATGTAGCAATGTCTCCCATATATTCCTGTGATCCAACCACTGTAAATGCTGCTTGTAACTTTGAAATGAACAAACTGAGTGTGCCAAAGCACATGACTGATGCATAAGATATTAGAATTCCAGAATACCCATATCTTAGAGGTAGTAGAGAACATAGACTCATTAAAGCCCAATTGAATTTTGTAATGATTTATTTTAGAACTGTACACCATAGGTTCAATAATAACCAAAAGAACAAGCCTCCATTGTTGTACTAGGGAAATAAGCCTCGAACTGGAGGATTCCAGGCCCCTAGCGTTCCAAAATAAGCAATTCATAAGGAGGATGTTTGAACAGCTCCCCTAGCTGCATTCCTAGTAGATCTTTTTAGATCTCTGTAAGTTGTATGTTTTCTCCTTTTCCTAACTACATGTGTAAAACCTTTTTCTTGCTCATCTGGTCTGAGTTTGCTATTTCAGGTTGGTTATCTTCAGGAGCAGAAGGATTAGAAGAAAAATGTCATTCAAGTCTCTGGGCCATTGTATTAACAATGGCAATGATTTCTGATTCTAATCCTTGAATTCCATCTACTGGAATGGTTTTAGAATGTTACCCTTCTGAGTGATAATCCTTGTTTTGTAAAACAGGATCATTGTCTAGCTGCTGATGAAGACTGAAGATATGAAAATCATCCTTAACCATAGTGAGATCCTTGGGAGATGAAATAGAAAGGCCAGGAACATCCTTCTGGAGCAAAGAATGAATGGCTGCTTTTTCCTCCACAGTAGCCTGAACCAAGGGATCCAAGAATAATTCTTCCACATCAGAATCATCATGTATTTGTTCATCCTTATTTGTTGATGTAGATTGCTTATCATTTCCTGGGGCATCTTTAACTTTAGCTTTGCCTTTTTCTGCCGCTGTAAATTTCCTTCCATGTGTATCTTCCTTGATGTTATTACTTTTCTGTACCCATCTCTCTTTAGGTAAACCCAGCATTTTAGGCTGATCCTGTATAGCCTTCTTGGGACATTTATGATGAGAATGACCCAAGTGTAGGCATGAAGTGCAGTATTCTGGTCAGTTTTCAAAAATGATATTTTGTGAAAACCATAAGAACCACAACCTATCCAAATCTTCTGAGGCATATCCTTAGTTAAGTCTAACTCCACATAGACCCTAGCAACCGTTGGCCTAGATAGATTCGCTGTAGCTGAGTCTATTTTTAAAGGCTTCCCAATCAAACTTGCAATTTCCAACAAAGCTCTTTTATCCTGTAAATGAATCGGAAGACATTCCAATGCAATCCAAACTGGGACCAACGGTGATTCCACATTAGGACGGAATTCCGGGGTCCATTTTGTAACACGCATAACATGTCCTTGAATTATCCATGTCTGTCTAGTCCAGCAACGCAAGAAGTCCTCCTCCAATGTAAATTGAATGAGAGCATGCTTATTATCCAAAACACCAAGATGAAATGATCCTTTAAAACCAATACTCTCAAACGATTTGCGAAGCACAGAAAGAGATGGTTTGCCTTTGAAAAAGTATCCGATTAAATCCTTATTATGCTTTCCAGCAAGAACTTTGATATCTTCCTCAGAAAATGAGATCGCAGGCATTCCCTTGAAACGCGATTGCTTAGCACAAAGATGAGATCCTTCGACCACTTCTGCGAACGATTTCCGCGTCCAAGGGTTGGGTGGCGGCGGTGGATCCACCGCCGGGAATGAAGACGCCGTCATCTCCAAGGGTTTTTTCTATTATAAGCTCTAATTAAATCTTCTACATTGAAAAGAACGACTATAACCAAATCAAGACCTTTCAGTTTTCGATATAAAATCAAGTGGTTTAAATGCAGTGGAATCTATACATCTAGGAATGAGAAGAGTCGTCCACAGATTGATGGTGCATGGCCTAGTGGCCTGTAAGCTAATTTAATGGTAGTAGTATATACGGAGTATGTCAAACCTCTGGCGCGTTTTAAACACCGTAGCGTTTTTTTGAACAAAAAAATGCGTTCAAAATGTGTTTTAAACACGTAGCGTTTTTTTGAACAAAAATGAGTTTCAAACGAAAAATAATATCAGTCCGTTAAAAAGGAAAAAAACTTCCACTTCCCGTATAAAACGTATATTTCCCGTATTTTACAAAAAATAAAAACATCGTTTGATCGATTGAATGAATACATCAAATGAATAGGAGATCAACAATAGTTTAAAAGCAAAAAAGAAAACCTCATCCCCGTGACCTTGTGTTTTTGTATTGTTACAATACAAAATATACAATTGTTAAATACTAAAATTAATTGCAAGATGACTAAAGCTAGCATCCTGAAAGACTAAAATCTAAAATACTACTATGTATTAGATTTGTGATGTTCTTTTTCAAACAAGCATATCAAAATTAAGTTTTTTCTAAACCTGATATTTTATAGTATAAACGTTTACACGTAAACAATAATAAGTGTAGCAGTCACATAACTTTTTTCATATCATCCGTCATCTAGGTGAAAATGATAAGTTTAACTTGAGTGTTATTTGATGATCATATACAAGTGATGATGTTAACTTGGCCTCATTCTATCGTTATTATGCCTTATTTTCTGACATTACTTTGCAAAATTATGTCTTGGACTTAATTAATTCATACTCCCTCCGTCCCCCAATTAAGTTCCCGGTTTGACTTCACACATATTAAGAAAATAAATTTGACTTTACTGTAGAGTGCACGGTTTTGCACTGTTCAAACACTATTTGGACTCTGTTTGGACACTCTGTGGACACTGTTTGACAATATTTTGCACTATTTGACACTTTTTTGATGTAGATAATTTGCCAAATAGAGAAAGTAAGGAAGTGTGAACTTAATTTAGGGACTGCCCAAAAAGGAAAGTGGTAACTTAATTGGGGGACGGAGGGAGTACTATTTTTACTTTTGTCATCAACTTATGCTATTACGAAATATTGTTTTATGTAGTAATGTGATTTGCTACTTCAATATGTGTACAATGTTTTTTCTTTTTATTATATAATATTTTATGAAGTATATAATTTAAATGTTATTTTGGACTTAATCATTATTTCTTTTTTGTCATTGATGTGAGTTTTCTCGCACTTAAAATAGATCGTAATATAGTGGTGTAAGTACGAGTATCGTCTCCACAGGGACAGACAAAACAGAATCAAGAATTAATTAAATTGAGCGATTAAAAAAAATAAAATAAATGCGTCGTGCGAGATTGGTTGGTTGAATTGAAATTAAGCTAATGCGAATGAACGATTAAAATAAAAGACTGGCTTCTCTCTAATTAACGACGAAGGGAACAGGGATTGATTTCGGGGTAATCAGATTTCTGGCTGATCAGGCTTAATCACATGAAATTAATTTAATTGAGCCTAGCTAATCAATACTAAGTTCTTACCGCTCTCGCGGCGTAGAGTACAATAATTTAGGGGACCAGACTGATCTCTCATGCGACATTATCCTAAATTATTGCCAAGACGAACGAGCTTACGGCCCCTTGATCGCTACCTATCTCTTAGCGAACGATTAAGTGTGTGTGAATGCGTCCTAAAACAAACTAGATCTCTCTTAATTTATTCTACAAGCAATTGTAATTCTAGCCGCGGTTCCAGGTTACAAAAAATATTAGTTAAATTATTCAAACACAAATTAAACGGCATTCATGCAATCAAACCATTAAGAATCTAGCCATACATCGTGATTAACCCCTTCATCAATCCCAAATCCCTAATTAAACTACTCACAATTCATAATTGAAGAATCAATACAATTGGGAAGATAGAATAAATTGTCATTAATTAAAAAGATGAACTTACAAATAATCTCAGGGTCTTGGAGTAAAATAACGGAAAACAATGAATGAATTCGTCCCTAGGCCTCTCCGCAATGTTCGTGACACTTAAAAAGGGTTAGGGAGACCTTATTTATAGAAAAGAAGGGAAAATCGCAATTCTGGTCGATGTGGGAATTTTCCGCGCGTAACTCGGGGCTACGCACGATCGTGCGTCCCTGACTACGCACGATCGTGCGTAGCAGGCAGTAGCTCCTCCACGGTTTTGGCTCTTACGCACGATCATGCGTCCTTTTACACACGGTCGTGCGTCCATGTTCTTCAGTCTTTTGTCTAGTTCGAATTTGACAAAACCTCCTTCAAAGTTGTAGATAATGAATTCCGCTATCCACCCCTACTTGCCGAATGTGATTTGAATAATCCAATCAAGAGATATGATCAAAACGGTGGAAGGTGTCATTCTGAAATCGCAACAGGGATCATTTGATTTCATCGTCTGTTTTTACCTTCTTCCTCTCAGATTTTCGCAATTAAGTCTTCATATGATTTGTATCCCTTGAAGTTGGCTTTCATATGCAACTTGAATTGTGTCTTTTGGATGCTTCTACAAAGAGATATTCTTGAACGATTGACAGAAGGTCACCCTGAACACCATTTTCAAGCTCTATTTATCTTCTAATCTTCATCGTAAACCTCCTGAAGACCTCCAAAGATATCAATTAACTATATAATGCTTCTCGAATCATCCCTTTTTCTCCTCAAGCGCCGGTGCCGGACTCTAAATTCCTGATTTTGACTCCAAACAACACAAAACTCGAACCAACACCTGGTAAACATAACTTGAGCTAAAATTGTGACTTGCAACACCTTAAAGCTAGGAAACCCATCAAAATCCAATCCCAACACGCATCAAATGCGTGTCTAAATATGGACTTATCAGATTCCCCACACTTAAGATTTTGCTTGTCCTCAAACAAATCGAACAACGGGACTTACGATAATCACCGCACGGAATCAAAACAGTTAGCATGCACATGTAGTTAAAGGGATATTCAAAGAACAAACATATTAAACCAAGAAAATTCTTTTCTAAACTACATCTTTGTACTCTCGCTAAAATATTTGACATAATTATTCACAACATCCTCAAAGTAGTGACCGCGTACACAAATAAACTAGCTACCGATTAGAAGGACTTGTGAAAGTGGTGGTGAATGACGAATGGTAAAGAATAAATAGTCCCTTTCTTGAGAGTTTCGAACATCCTAACAAAGATTCAATGCATTCAGGAATTTCAGGGCTATTCTTAGGATTAAGGAATTCAGTAGGCCACTAATTTAGGAACAATCATTTAAACCTACGCAAAGAGTAGACATGGTGTACAACTAAGCTAAACCGCCGTGGCACATTTGTTCATTGACGTATACTTGAAGTACGTGAAGGACTAAAGCTAATTTCGCAATAGCCTCCAAGTTCATTTAATTAGGTTTAATTTTCCTTGTCATGTTGGCACAAGAACGCCATTTCTTTCGAAAGATACCCAAGTCTCATCTTACGCTTTTTGACCGGGCTCCCATTCCCTTTTTCGCAAGGTAAAAGGTCTAGCTATAATTAATTAATTTTTTCAATTTTTCAGATGTTTTTACTAGACATTACCATATTCTAATCTCGGTCTCACCAAGGAAAATTAGCAATTAAAGTTCAATTATTCAAAGTGAGTCCATGTCTACATTGCAATCCTCGAAAATATCAAATTCCTAAAAAGTGACTGCTCTTACCCCATTTGGGGCATAGGAACAGTGCCAAAAATAGCTCCTACATAAATTCCCTAAACTTAGCAAATTAATCCATTAGTTCCCTAAACATCAAGACTAAGTCAGAAATATTCATGGGTAAGGAAACACAGGCCATTTGGCTATGGAGCTCAATTAATCGGGTAACAATAAACGATCAGGCTCAAAGTGGCTTCTCCTAAAGGATTTTTTTCAGGTCGGATGGGAAATTTGTTCATTCATATAATGGGTGACTAATGCCTTCATCCTTTCAACAACTAGATTATAGTGCAAGCAATTTAATATTAAACACTTCAAAGATGTTGTAAAAGCATAGTCAAAACGCTAGCCAGTTCACAAAGACACAGTTTAAAGAAAAATTTTCAAAAATTTTGACACGACTTTTCCTATGAATATACAACTAACACCTGCGCATGCTAACTCTAATAATCACATGTAGCAACTACTGCCTGAATGCCCAATTCACTCCCCCACACTTAAACTTTGGCATCATCCTCGATGACAAAAAATGCACTATGCACAAGGGGGTAAAAAGGATAGGGTCACGCGTGCTCAACTTAACTCAAGTCAATTATTACAAACAGGTGATTATAAGAGTCATAAAAAAATCCCTAAGGCGCTGGTCGGTGCAGAACTAAACTGAGTCAAGTGATCCTCGGCACATCATCCCAAAGCATGGCTCTGAGCTGCAACAAAAACACAAAGAAAAACAACCAAACAACAAACAAAGCAAAAGCAAAAACAAAAGCAGAAATAAGCTCGGGTTGCCTTCCGAGAAGCGCTATTTTTTAACGTCATGTGCCCGACGATACCTCATAAGCTCTCAAATAACAAAGACTGCAGTGGTGCACTAACAATCAACGTTTCCAGCTTCCTTTCAACAAATGACATTAAGTGGCACAGACCATTAAATTCTCTAGTAAACATAGGTAGCACATGGTGTTCATAACCCTCATCAGCACAAAAGTGAAGTATGAAACTCTCATCCTCTTCGGGTGGACAGAGAACATGATTCAAAACTTTGATTACTCTAGATATCACCGGAAGCTCAAAAGATGTTTTAAAGAAAAGATCTGGAGCAACATCAAACTCGAACTGCAGCATGGAAAAGTCTTTTTCTTCCTCACAAATATCATGAACATTCACAACCTCTCTTTTGGACTCATTACCACTCCCCATGAAGGCATCCCAACTCTCGGTAACACCGTTCTCATGAATGTCTTCTTGGATGGTTTTGTCACTCTTGCTATCACTCTCTTGGAGTTCATGATTATCTTTTCCCAACTCATCTTCAATGTCATGACTGATCTGCTCCTTGCCCTTCTCGTAAGGGGTTGAGACTAATGGTAAATCAAACGGTTGGGGGGCTTCTGTATGAAAATCGCAGTGATTTGTGACTTCATCAGTTACAGCTTGTGTCGTTTCAAACTTTTTCCTGTATTCTTCGAAAAACAACTTGACGCTATTATCTTCTTTTTCATCTTCAAACATAGGTGGGTCTTCAAATGCATCAAGAAGTGTATCATCCATCATATTCCCACAATCGTAGTCAGACTCACTCCCATGATCATCCATATTGGTCTCCTTAGGTTGGCCTTTTGTGTCGCTAGGATGGGATCTCGGTCTCCTCAGATAAAGCCTTTGCAATCTGCCCCAATTGATTCTCCATGTTCTGCATCCTTGAGTCTGCCCTCAGTTGATTTTGCGCCAATTGATTTTCAATGTTTTGCATCCTTGAGTCCGCCCTCAGTTGATTTTGCGCTAATTGTTTGAGCGCTTCTTCCAAGCTAGAAAGTCTCTTTAAATCTGCCTCCTCTTGTTGATTATGATGCTCATTACTCAGGAAGTATGTAGGAGTGGCTGAAACATTTGTGTTTGTAAGTTGTGGGGAGGACAAAGTGGGGTATGCAGTTGCCCAGTAAGGATAGTCATATGGAGGTCTAACGGGGCAAAAAGATATATGGTGGCATTCTCCACAGAAGGAACAAATATTATTCATAGGCAGAAAGGGTTGCGTGGTTGGATGATATGAATATGATGGCTGAAGATTTTGTGGTGTTGGAGAATAATTTTGATGAGGTGTGTAGTATTGAGGAGGAGGAGTGTAAGGAGGGTATGGCGTATATGGTGAATATTCTATGGAGGTTTGAGGGTAAGGAATTCCTCCAGGAATTTGGCTAATTGGATTCATCTCATGCCTCTTAGAAAAATACCTGAAAGGTTAGTACAGAAAAATCCTAAGGAAAACTAAAAAAAAATCTCGCTGAAATTAATTAACCCTTAAAACCGACAACGTCCTCGGCAACGGCGCCAAAAACTGATGTGAGTTTTCTCGCACTTAAAATTGATCGTAATATAGTGGTGTAAGTACGAGTATCGTCTCCACAGGGACGGACAAAAGGGAATCAAGAATTAATTAAATTCCGCGATTAAAAAAATAAAATAAATGCGTCGTGCGAGATTGGTTGGTTGAATTGAAATTAAGCTAATGTGAATGAACGATTAAAATAAAAGATTGGGTTCTCTCTAATTAACGATGAAGGGAACATGGATTGATTTCGGGGTAATCAGATTTCTGGCTGATCAAGCTTAATCACATGAAATTAATTTAATTGAGCCTAGCTAATCAATACTAAGTTCTTACCGCTCTCGCGGCGTAGAGTACAACAATTTAGGGGACCGGGCTGATCTCTCATGCGACATGATCCTAAATTATTGCCAAGACGAACGAGTTTACGGCCCCTTAATCGCTACTAATCTCTTAGCGAACGATTAAGTGTGTGTGAATGCGTCCTAGAATAAACTAGACCTCTCTTAATTTATCCTACAAGCAATTGTAATTCTAGCCGCGGTTCCAGGTTACAAAAGATATCAGTTAAATTGTTCAAACAAAAATTAAACGGCATTCATGCAATCAAACCATCAAGAATCTAGCCACACGTCGTGATTAACCCCTTCATCAATCCCAAACCCCTAATTAAACTACTCACAATTCATAATTGAAGAATCAATAGAATTGAGAAGAATAGAATAAATTGTCATTAATTAAAAAGATGAACTTACAAATAATCCCAGGGTCTTGGAGTAAAATAGCGGAAAACAATGAATGAATTCATCCCTAGGCCTCTCCGCAATGTTCGTGACCCTTAAAAAGGGTTAGGGAGGCCTTATTTATTGAAAAGAAGGGAAAATCGCAATTCTGGTCGATGTGGGAAATTTCCGTGCGTAACTCGGGGCTATGAATGATCGTGCGTCCCTGGCTACGCACGATCGTGCGTAGCAGGCAGTAGCTCCTCCCCGGTTTTGGCTCTTACGCACGATCGTGCGTCCTTTTACGCACGGTTGTGCGTCTGTATTCTTCAGCCTTTTCTCTATTCCGAATTTGACAAAACTTCTTTCATGAAAGTTGTAGATAATGAAGTCCTATATCCACCCCAACCTGTCTAATGTGATTTGAATAATCCAATCAAGAGATATGATCAAAACGGTGGAAGGTGTCATTCTGAAATTGCAACAGGGATCATCTGACTTCATCGTCTGTTTTCACCTTCTTCCTCTCAGCTTCAAGCAATTGTGTCTTCATATGATTTGTAGCCCTTGAAGTTGGATTTCATATTCAACTTGAATTGTGTCTTTTAGATGCTTCTACAAAGAGATATGCTTGAACGATTTACAGAAGGTCACCCTGAACACCGTTTTCAAGCTCTATTTGTCTTCTAATCTTCGTCGTAAACCTACCGGAGACCTCCCAAGATATCAATTCACTCTTGAATGCTTCTCGAATCATCCCTTTTTCTTCTCAAGCGCCGGTGCCGGACTCTAAATTCCTGATTTTGACTCCGAACAACACAAAACTCGAACCAACGCCTGGTAAACATAACTTGAGCTAAAATTGAGACTTGCAACACCTTAAAGCTAGGAAACCCATCAAAATCCAATCCCAACACGCATCAAATGCGTGTCTAAATATGGACTTATCAGTCATGAACTTATGCTATTATCAATGCATTTTTTGATGGAGTAATGAGATATTATATTTGAATCTGTCTGTATGTTGATTATCCTTCATGTACTATATGTTTTTTATGCTCTAAAAACTAGTATAATAATTTAGTCATTCAAAACAAGACCCGTATTTTAACCCGAATTTTTCTAAGAGATGTCATATTATACACGCATACGTTTTTACACATTTTATAAAAGTCAACGTATTTTTCGCCGAATGTTTGACCGTATTTTTTTCAAATTACCGAATAAAACCCGTACATATTTAACTAACTATGGTCAATTCAAACCTGGATGCTCTAGTTGGAATATTTTTGCTCAAACTGCTGTACATTTGGGCGATATATATACTACGTGTAATGAAGAGTACTAGTAATTTCACTTGACTAAATAATATTTTCATGTATTTAAATACTTTAATTTCCTAGCTGTGAAACAAGCAAAACAAAAGGTAAAGTGTGTCAAATTCTATTTTAGGAATATAGATCGAAAAGTTACCAACACACTCTAGTTCTAAGCTGAGAGTTTATAGATATAGAGTAGTACTAAGCAATCTGATCAAATACAGAAAACGAAAAATCAGTATGAGTAGACTTGATATGAAAATAAAAAGGGCTTTGTGACAATGAACAAGCCTCTCCTAATGCAAGTTTGTCATGCATTATATTTATATAATTAAATAAATGTAGTGTGTAAGTAGTAGATGAACTCTTCTTAAACATATTCAGGATGGGCAAAAATACAATACCGGGATTGTACATTGGTACTGAATCGGACCGATATAGTATTGAATCGGAAAATGAGGTTTCAAATGAAATTCTAAATTCTTAACTCGAATCGTACAATACTAATTTCAAATCATGTCATGATCAGCTCTCATAAAATGAGAACCGGTAACTAATCGAACTGGATCAATGTATAGATTCAACTTATATGTCTACCATGGGTTTTACGAAGATTTGGATCAATGTATAAATTCAACTTACATGTCTACCATAAGTTCGTAATACAGTGTACCTTTTTTCTTCATTAAATATTACTCTAATTTCATAATTAATTTTGCTTTATAAAGTACTTAAAATCATGTCCCCTACTTCAGTAAACATTTAGAACTCCCATTTCTTGTTCATGAAAAATAACATTTTGTTCAAGAAAACCCAATTTCTTATTCTGAAGCCGTAGTCCTCTAGGCCAATTCATCTGAAACCTTTTAACTAGGGGGCCAGGGGACGGGGGGTGAGATTGCGAAGAAGATAAACAAGTCTGCAAAAGTGAAGATATTCATCCATTTTGCTCAAAATGCATTCCTATTAAATTAATCTCATGGAGTATATGGCCCATGAACCCCCGGCCCACATACTTCCACTACTACAATCAGGTCCAAGTGGCCCAAATGTAGCAAGAAAGACTCCAGACTGCGAGCAAGGCACAGGAGACGTACGTCTCATGGGCACTGACGTGCACTTGTCGTGAGGTGCACTCAAAATAAATACAATACAACGATTATACTTAGTATAACGAAGTAAGGTTCGTATCCACAGGGAAAGGAATACTTTTCTTTTATATAATGAGTAACAAGGGGGGGTTGAGTTTGATTTAATTTAATTTAATTAACACTAAGATGAACGACTTATGTGGTTTAATTAATAGAGATGAGGACTTGGTTTTGCTTTTATCCACTTAATGAAATGTTCGTCGATCCCGGTTATATCTTTAACTATCTTCCTCTCGAATACTCAATCGAGGAGTATATCCAGTTCATCGAGGGTAGTTATTAATAACGAGATGCGTTCATTAATAAAACTTACTACCGAGTCAATATAGAACAAGCGTCGTATATTAACTTGATAGTAGCAATAAACTTAAGATGAAAACGATTGAGATTGATAACCTCAACACAAGCGGTTTATTGGTTTAATCAATATAATTAATTCCCCTTGGCATATTAACCATGAGATGGATTAATAATCCAAGTTTACTACTGTTGAAAGAACCGGAATAATAACAAGCGTATTAACCGATTGATTCTAGTAATAATTAATATAAGAAACAAAACTAGTTGATATTTTAAGTAATGTTCAAAATATTAACATGAAATATGAATAGGAACTAATTAATAGTCAAGGAAGAATATTAAAGAATATGAATCCTACTATAATTAATATCAAGATGTTAACTAATTGTCATCTTAGTAACACTCCCCAATATTAACATAGAGGAAGAAATAACTATTAGTATAACCAATGTCAAGATGTTAACTAATTGTCATCTTAGTAACACTCTCCAACTTTGATATAGAAATAGTATTTTAAAGGAAGAATTAATATTCAAGGAAGAAGATTAAAGAAAATAACTCACAACTTACAAATTCATTAAGCTTCAAAGTAGCAAAACCAAGATGGAAGAGTTTAGCTCCTCATTTGGAGACTAAACATGATGAAAAATATAAAGAAAGAACTATTCTAGACTGAGCTTAGATGTATAAAGGAATTGGATATCCAATTGTGAAGGAAAGGAGGTGTATTTATAGGCTTTGAGGATGCAGCTCGGGTACCCGATCGGGTATATACAAGGTACCCGATCGGGTATGTGTAATACCTTCAATTCGAGGTATACCTGATCGATCATTGCCTAAATTTTATAAGTATACCCGATCGAGTATACCTCTATACCCGGTCGAGTATGCTTATAACTTCAGATCCGGGGCATACTCGACCGAGTTCGGCTTTATATTTGAAGGGATACCCGCTCGGGTGTGTCGGTGTACCCGATCGGGTATGGACATTTGATCGTGGTCCGAATCTTCTCCTCATGATCCTTTGTCTTCGGATCTGATCCGATTTGAAATTTCAACAAGATACCCGATCGAGTATAGGTCATACTCGATCGGGTATAGACCAAAGATTCAGGATCTTCTTTCTTTTTGATTTTTTGTACCTTCCTTCCACTTTTGGGGTTCACCAACTGTCCTTTGAGTTGATCAAGACCTGTTTGAGCTCAGAATAAACCTAATCTAAACAATTTACAAGAATTTAACAAACTAAACTATTACACCAAAACTGTGACTAGATATCTTGGTTTTTCTTAGGGGGGTATCAAAGTCACTAGATTTCTTTGATTTTCTTGGAGGAGTAGCATCGTCATCGTCGTCCTCGTCATCCACATCATCATAATCATTGGTAGAAGGTGACGATGGTGATGAAACGGTGGCACGAGTAGTTTTCTGATCCGATGATGATGATGATGTGTGGGTTTCATGACTAGTAGTATTATCAGATCATGAAGATGATGATGATGCATCAGTTACACGAGAAGTAGTTTTTTTATGATTAGGACTGATAATATTTCAAATAAGCAAGAAGTGGTTTGGCTAAAAAGCAGCACTTCAAACTCAAATTTTCCAACAAGAAAAAACACAATAAGGTCTCCATAGTGTAGATCATGATCTCTAGCGAAACGTTCCCAATCTTTTTTGCAGAAGAAAGAATCTTTTCCATGGCTCTCTATCTTCATTTTTGTCAACGCTCCATCTTCAGTCTTCAGAGTCCAAGAACTCCGATCCAGTTCCGGTTTATGTGCTGCCGTGAACGCCCGAGGCACAATCTGCTTATTTATCAATTAAGTTAAAGGAATAAAGGAAACTACTTTGAGTAAAACCATCATATCTTTCTGAGCTAATTTTTTTTCTCATTATACTCCACTGTATAAGAAACTAAAACAGGAATAAAATGCACATATAAAAAGTTAGAGGATGTTTTATTTTTAAAATAGTACAAGCTCCGTAAAATTTATAAAATGGGTTTCATTGATGGGAAGAAAACTATCATACTTTTAGTTCAAAAAATATTACTCCGTATATTGGGTTAATTATCAAAATAGGACTAAAAGTCACTCACTTTGGACAAATAGGACCAAAAAATAAACTATTTTTTCATAGGATTAATTTTGTGTGTCTTGGACAAATATACCCTAATAGCTATTCGATGGAGTATATGGCCCGGGAACTCCCGATCCACAGACTCCTACTACTCCAATAAAGGCCCAATAGGCCCAGGAAGCACAACAGGACCAAATCACAGCGCCCAGAGTACCAAGCGGCCCACAGTGCGCACCGGGGGTGCCCTCGGGCCCCTAGCTGAAGGCTCTGATTCTCACAGGAGGGTCAAATCAGGAAAACAAAGTTACTGGGAGAAAACGGCGAAAATCAGTAGCCCTCGGCACCTAGAGCCCTCGGCACTAAGGAGGTCCTCGATGCTCAGAGCCCCCTGGCTAATCATCTACAGCCAAGGGTACCTTTCCGACATAATATCCGCTCCACATGCGCATGGATCACCGTACCAAGTACGACGTCACATCCAACAGCCGCATTAAATGTGGCCACATGCGATTGCCAGCGCCAACCAGTTGAGGTGACTCCTCAGCCAATGGATGCTTGACACGTGTCCCTGTCTGGCATTTATTGCTACTATAAATAGCACCCCATTTCCCCGTTGTAAACCACGCAAAAAAGACTTAACTTACATATTCAATACACTTTCTCTCTCTTACTTGCTCTGACTTCTCTCTAGTTATTCCCCGTAATAACCCTCGGATAAGCTACCCCCCGGGTATACCATCCATCATTTGGTGCTCTCGTTGAGAGGAGGAATAATCAAGTAAGAAACCCTCCCCTCGCCAAACACAAAAACACCTAGCTAAAATGGTGAGAAAAACTCGTGCGAACTCCAAGAATGTTGAGGACAGGAACCTGGCCCTCGGCGAAGTCGACGTCCCCGAAGCCTCTAACAGGGCTCCCGGGGGCGGCATCATCACCGGGTTGGACCAGACGGCTTTCGACCTACGCCATCAGATTCAACAGAATGCCCCCGATGCCCGCCTCGGCATCGAGGCCAAGATAAAGGACCAGAGCGAGAACCAAATTAGCCCTCCGGTCATCACAATCGACGTACAATCGGCGTTTTCCGCCTTCATCCAGACGCTCAACCAGAATCCGGGTGCCTTCGGCACTTTGGTTCCCCTCCAACCTCAGGTCGGGGAGAATATTATGCTTCCCCCTCATCCACACCCCCTCGAGAATCTGGTCCTCCGGATTGGGAACGCCGAGGGGGTCGTGACCCAAGATACGGCCTCCCAGGAAGTCCAGTCCCAGGACCGCCACAACGTGAATAAAGAACAACTCCGGACCTCCGCCCTCGAGAGACTCGGAGGGGCGCAAGACCGCCGAGGGGTCCAAGATCGCCTCGGGGGGAAGGCGTTCCAGAGGCCTCTGGAAAGTGGCGGATCCGTCTCCAGGGTCAATGAAAGGCGTCCCCCTCAGGACAAAGGCAAGGCACCTCTCCATGCCAACGACGCACGCCACCAAATCAACCAGGCCCACTCGGCCCGCGTCCATTCGCAGGGGGCAGAGGCCCTCTCGAAGGACCCCGGGGACGAAATCATTGCGGCCCTCCAGCGCCGGCTTGACGAGATGGAGGCCACCAAAGCACACGCCACCACTTCTGCCCCTCATACAGACCTCAAGTATGAGGCGATGTTGGCCAAGATGGAGGAAATGCAGAAGAAGATAGCCGAGGGCTCCGGGGAACCCACCATACAGCTCCGGACCCGGACGCCATTTACCCCAAGGGTATTGGCGGCCCGGGTCCCGGAAAAATACCGAGGGCAGCTCATCAAGCCCCACGACGGAAAGACTGACCCCAAGAGCACTACAGCAGGTACCAAAACAGCATGATGATGGTGGGGGCATCAGATGAATATTTGTGCCCGGGAGCTCCCGGCTACACTTGACAGATCACTCCTTCATCAACAAAGAAACTAGCCCCCGGGCTTTTCACTTCACTCCACTTCATCTTGAAAAGCCCCCGGGTACACTTACCCAGAGACGCTCTCGGTTTGTGCCCCACACACTACATAACAAATGCCTTCGGGCTCACTCCTTTAGAAGCCCACAGCTTCATGACAGGCCCACCCCTCGGGGATCCCCCCTCAGCACTTTGAGGGCCGGGTAGCCCCCGGGGAGTACGCCTCAATGACGGATAGCCTACGGCACACAGGTAACGGGAGCCCTCGGATACCCTCCTCACCAACTAATCAACAAACACGGACACCCCGGTAACACTTCAACTACTACTCGCATTCATCACGCCCTCGATCCCCGGATTAAGGGACTCCCCTTCGGCACCTGCCAGGATATCAACAGCACGCCTCCGGCAAATCAACACATGCGCCCTCAGGACAAGGATAGCCTTCGGCATCAGCATTGTACTCCATTTCAGACCAGGGCTTCACGTTTTCGATTCATCATTGGGGGAATTCAGTGCACTCTTTTTCCCTCATTAGGATTTTTCCCACAGGGTTTTTCCTAATGAGGTTTTAAGGAGGCATCCCCCCAAAATGAAACGTAAAGTGTCAGCCTTTGGCCCAAAACAGCAACATGACTACTCTACTCCTTTTCACCACTTTGCAAGTGCCTCAAGGAGTGGGGGACTAGAGAACCCCCTCGGGAAAAATCACAAAAATCAAAAACATCACCCCTCAAGTCCTGACATGTGGGTAACTGAGGGACTGCCCTCGACAGAATAAACAAACAGCAAACTACCAACAACTCTACAAACTACAACGGAACAACGGCAGAGGATAAACACAATTACTCTTTTTCCCTCAAGAACCTTTCGGCAAAAAGAGTGAGGGACTCCTGATGGAGTATATGACCCGGGAACCCTCGGCCCACAGACTCCTACTACTCCAATAAATGCCCAATAGGCCCAGGAAGCACAACAGGCCCAAATCACGGCGCCCAGGGTACCAAGAAGCCCACAATGCGCACCAGGGGGTGCCTTCGGCCCCTGGCCGAAGGCTCTGAACCTCACAGAAGGGCAAAAACAGGAAAACAAAGTTACTGGGAAGAACGGTGAAAATCAGTAGCCCTCAACAACTGGAGCCCTCGACACTAAGGGGGTCCCCGGTACTCAGGGCCCTCGGCTAGTCATCTACAGCCGAGGGCACCTTTTACGACATAATATCCGCTCCACATGCGTATGGATCACCGTACCCAGTACAACGTCCCGTCCAACAGCCACATTAAATGCGGCCACATGCGGTTGCCAGCGCCAACCAGTTGAGGTGACCCCCCGGCCAATGGGTGCTTGACACGTGTCCCTCTCTGGCATTTATTGCTACTATAAATAGCACCCCATTTCCCCATTTGTAAAGAAGACACAAGAAGCAACTACGCTGAATACTTTCTAATATACTTTCTCTCTCTTACTTATTTGCTCTGACTTCTCTCTAGTTATTCTCCGCAATAACCCCTCGGATAAACTACCCCCCGGGTACACTATCCATCACACCTTGCCTCTGGTTATCTCATGAAGGCTACACAGAACCAGAAGGAATTAACCGGGGGCCAACAGATGAACAACACTTAGAAAAATTTCTAAGTCCTGAACGTTGGGCCCTCGAGAAAATGTTCAGATGACTAAATAGGCCTAGTGGCCGAGGGCTACAAAAGGCACTATACTTAGAGGAATATATTCTAAGTCCTGACACACATTCAAAGAAAGACGAAGGCATACATTCCGTAAAGACGAGGGCATACATTCCAAGAAAGACAGTCAAAGGAAACGAGTTATATACAAAAAGCCCGAAGGCAGGTATTCATTCATCAAAAGAAAGGAAGTGTTAGAGTGTATATTACAAAAGGGCCGAGGCCGAGGGCATACAAGTATACGTTACAACAAAATTGTTCAAAATATGCTAAGTACAAATCAGATATTATCAGCCCCGGTGGCAGCCTCTTCCACGAGCTTTGAAATGACCTATGTGCCGGCCTCTGCTTCATCTCCCTCGGCCTCCTTCAAAAGCTCAGAATCCTCCAATTCTGGCCTTTCAACGCCCTCGGGAAGGGGGACTCTGATATCTGGTTGGAGGGGGGAGGCCATATGCCGCCGGGTCGAAGGCCTTCGGCTCGATCTTCAAATGCCGCGCAAGCCTTCTGTAAATCAGGGCCTGGGTGTAGAATTCCCCCTCGCCATAATAATCTTCGCCCTTTCGGGCTAGCCACATCGCCCCCGGGCCCTTCACCCACCCATCGGCGGATCCCTCCACGACCGAGGCCACCCAATCTTTGTGGCCCTCTGCCTTCCACCCCTCGGCCATGAAGGCAGCAACAGCACCGGCGGCGGCCTCTGCTTTGGCGCCCTCTGCGTCCTCAGAAGCTTTCCTTGTGGCCTCAACAACAGCCTTCTCCACCTCAGCTTTCTCCTTAGCTGCATTCTCCGCTGCAGCCCTCGCCTGCTGGAGGTCCCCTTCCAGCTGGGCCATTTGCCTCATGGCCTCGGCATTGTCATGGATGAGTTTTCTCATTGACTCATCCTGTTGCGCCTTCTAGAGATGCCACTCGTCGAATCTTCTGGCATGCTCGCCGAGGGCTATGCAGGCCTGTTAACAAAAACAACGTAAGAGGGTAAGGCTACAATCACACAACAGTAAGGGAGGACCAGAGGATTTTTGACTCGAGAGCTTCATCATCGAGCTTCCCGAGGGCCTTCCTGTCCAATGTAGGGGTAGCCCCGTCCAGGAACTCCCGAGGGTCTACGGTGCCGTTTGTGATGGCGGCCCCCTTCGGCAGGGAAAACCTTATGTCCTCCCGGGGCAAGCTTACCTCACCCCCCTGACCCGAGGGCAAATGGGAAGCAGTCGTCATCATTTGGGCACATGGCTCGGAGGTGGAGTGCGCATCCACAACCGCCACTGGGGGAGCCTTCTTCCCAGCGTCCCCCTTCTTTTGCCTCTTCCCCTCGGGGATTGGGGCTTTGCCGGCGGCCTTCCTCTTGGCGGCCTCCTCCGAAGGCTCACTGCCTTCTTCGAGAACTCCCCGAGGGGCTTCTGCTTACTGGGCTCCTACTGGCCTGGGAATTTAGCCTTCTGCTTCTTGAGGGCAGCGAAGGCGTTGAGATCCATGTTGATACCTGCAAAAGAATGAGGGCGGTTAAGACCAGAGGAGAAAAGGTGCAACAAAAAAAAATATATCTACGCCTAACAAAAATATTCACAAGTCTAAAGGTTGGATGCCCTCGGCCCCTACCTCCTAAACCCCCGGAGGCTCTGTCGAACATCGGGTACTTTTCATCTGTTTCCCCCAGGAAACGGTACCGGCGGAACCCGAGGGCGTACAGATCCCCCTCCTGGGTGCACTCCTTGATAGTGATGTTCTTGTTCCGACCCTCCGGGATCTTAGCCAGGATCCTGTCATCTTTCTCGAGGGCGGCGCTCCTCCTCTTTTCATGGCGCCTGAACTGGTCGCGCAACTCCCCCGGGAATGGGCTCTCGGCCAGCTTCACATAGCACCATCGGTCTTTCCATCCTTTGTTGGAGGAAGGCGCTTCCGTAAACAGCTTGAACGGTGCCACCTGCTGCAAATTAACGAAGCTCTCGACTTTCGCATGCCCCCCGACACAAGTTAAAGCTCTGGAAGAATAAGTCCAGGCTAGGCGTTACCCCTCGGGACCTGCAGAGGTGGAGGAAGCCCGCGATGTACGAATGGCTATTCGGCGTGAGCTAGCAAGGGAGCAGTCCTACGTACCGAAGGTACTCACGCAGAAAGGGGTGCAGGGGGAATCGGAGGCCCATAGACACCGACAGAATGTGGACGGCTATACACCCCTCGGGAGCCCGGGAGAGGATATCATCAGCTCCCGGTGGCACTACCATCGCCGAGGGCCCGGCATGGAGCTGAGTAACGTAGAGGTCCGCCCCATCAGCCTTCGACCGTATGTCAAGGGCGGCGGTATTCAAGTAAGAATACCCCTCGAGCATGTCAACAGGCTTCCCCTGGTCGGCAACACTGTCTTTCTTCTTTGAAGCAGCGCCCTTCGTCTTCTTTTTCCCGGGGGCCACCCGCAGAGGGACCGCGTTCAGTGGTCGAGAGGTGCTGACCTCATTAGCGTCGGAGGGGGGAGAACAGTGACAGGTACCCTCATCCTCTCTTCGCCTCTTCTTCAGCCGCTTTCCAGGCGAGGACTAGCTCCTCATCCTCGCACTCTTGTTCGAAGCCCTCGGCTTCTACCTCAGCGACGAGGGCTCTCTACAACTCCATCGCCACAGCAGCATCATGCCCCACCGAAGGCTGCTCACTGGAGGACTCCACATCGGAGACGGTTTCATCCTCAACCATAGGGTCCCTCGAGATGTCCTGAGAATCACTCTGGGACGACATCTTGGTACAGCTACAAGGACGGTACTCTACACCGAGGGTTACCTACGGAATTCTAACTCCTAATCTAAGGACACAGGGCACAACTAACTAAGAGAAGAGAAGAGCAGGTGGGAACTGGCCTTGGAACGGGAATTAGATCGAGGGCAAGTGTTTCTCTCTCTAGGAAAAATCCGGCAGAGCTTCGCTACAATGAAATCGCACAGAGAAAAGTGGCCTGGCCTTGGGGTATTTATAGGCGCCCAAATCCGGGCTTGGGCCTGAAAACCGGGCCTCCGGTACGAAATCATCATTGCCAACCGACGAGTTGCCCAATCGGTGACGCCCGCCCACGGGCGGCCAACGAGCACGCACCACGTGGAAGCCCCCCCAACGGCTATATTTTTGACGTTAGGTATTCCAACGACTATATTTACAAAGGCTATATTTTGGGAGCTCCCGGCTATATTTAGCAGCTCACTCCTTCATCAACCAAGAAACTAGCCCCCGAGCTTTTTACTTCACTCCACTCCATCAAGAAGAGCCCCCGGGTACACTCACCCAGAGATGCTCCCGGGTTATGCCCCTCATACTACATCACAGAGGCCTTCGGGCTCACTTCTTCAAAACCCCACGGCTTCATAACTGGCGGACCACTCAGGGATTCCCTCCTCAGCACTTTGAGGACCAGGTAGCCCCCGGGGAGTACACCTCATTGACGGATAGCCTACGACACACAGGTAACGGGAGCCCTCAGATACCTCCTCACCAACTGATCAACAAACAGGGGACCCCCCTCGGTAACACTTCAACTACTACTCACATTCATCACGCCCTCGATCCCCAGATTGAGGGACTCCCCTTCGGCACCTCCAAGGATATCAACAGCAAGCCTCTGCCTAAATCAACACACGTGCCCTCAGAACAAGGATAGCCTTCGGCATCAGCATTGTACTCCATTTCAAACCAGGGCTTCACATTTTCGATTCATCGTTGGGTGAATTCGGTGCACCCTTTTTCCCTCATTAGGATTTTTTCCCACAGGGTTTTTCCTAATGAGGTTTTTAACGAGGCATTCCCCCAAAATGAAATGAAAAGCGTGAGCCTTCGGCCCAATACAGCAACATGATTACTCTACTCATTTTCACCACTTTGCAAGTGCCTCAAGGAGTGGGGGACTGGAGAACCCCCTCGGGAAAAATCACAAAAAGTGCAAAATGCTAAAAACTCCCGCAAACAGCAAACATGACCCCTCAAGTCCCGACATGTGGGTAACTGAGGGACTGCCCTCGGCAGAATAAACAAACAGCAAACTACCCACAACTCTACAAACTACAACGGAACAACGGCAGAGGACAAACACAATTACTCCTTTTACCTCAAGTACCTTTCGGCAAAAGGAGTGAGGGACTCCTGATGGAGTATATGGCCCGGGAACCCCCGGTCCAAACACTCCTACTACTCCAATAAAGGCCCAATAGGCCCTAGGAAGCGCAACAGACCCAAATCACATCGCCCAGAGTACCAAGCGACCCACAGTGCGCACCAGGGGTGCCCTCGCCCCCCTGGCCGAAGGCTCTCATTCTCACAGGAGGGTCAAATCAGGAAAACAAAGTTACTGGGAGAAAACGGCGAAAATCAGTAGCCCTCGGCACCTAGATCCCTTGGCACTAAGGAGGTCCCCGATGCTCAGAGCCCCCGGCTAATCATCTATAGCCGAGGGCACCTTTCCGACATAATATCCGCTCCACATGCGCATGGATCACCGTACCAAGTACGACGTCACATCCAACAGCCGCATTAAATGCGGCCACATGCGATTGCCAGCGCCAACCAGTTGAGGTGACCCCTCAGCCAATGGATGCTTGACATGTGTCCCTGTCTGGCATTTATTGCTACTATAAATAGCACCCCATTTCCCCGTTGTAAACCACGCAAAAAAGACTTAACTTACATATTCAATACACTTTCTCTCTCTTACTTGCTCTGACTTCTCTCTAGTTATTCCCCGTAATAACCCTCGGATAAGCTACCCCCGGGTATACCATCCATCACTATTGAAATGTTTTAATTCATAATAAAATAATAACAAATAATAAAATTTCGTAAAAAATACTAAAAAATTAATAAAAATATTTCGATATTAATAATTTATTTCGATAAAAAAATATTTCGATAAAAAAATATTTCGATATAAATTAATTAATAAAAATATTTCGATAAATTTTTTTTAAAAAATAAAAAACTCAAAAAAATAAAATAAAATTCACCGCCGCCTCTGCCGCCTCTGCACCACCACCTCCAATCATCGGGGGAAATAATGCCAAGTTCATTATAAATGCCATATTTGTGGCAGAAAATAATGAAAATGTTGGCATTCTCAATGAGAAATATGCCATGTTTTTGGCATTTTCAAAAAAAATGGCAGTTTTTAGGAAAAATGACATTTTTTTCACCGGGCGGAGATGGTGATGCAGGGAGGTAGTATAGGCGGTGGGAAAGGCATCCATATTTGTTTTAATTTTTTTCATGGAGTTTTACTATTTGTTATTATTTTTTTTAAAAAAAATTTAAAAAAAATTAATTTTTTATTTTTTATTTTATAAATTTTTTAAATATGTTTCTACGGTTTTTTGAATTTTTTTCGAATTTATTATGAATTAAACATGAAATTAACTCATATTTAAAGGAAGGGTAAGAATGGAATGAAAAAATAGGTATGTTTCCGATAGGACTAATATGGTCCTATTTTGAAAAGATATAATACTCCTTAATTAATATAGGAGCTGATATATACGTAAGTATATAAGCTCTAAATAAATCTTCTTTATCAAAAGAATAGAATGACATCAAGGCCTTTCGGTTTTCGATATAAAATAAAGTGGACTGGTAGGTCAAGGGGCTTGAGCAGCGTATAGTATGGTATGCGGTGCAATCTATAGATCTAGAAATGAGAAGAGTCGTCAACATGGTGCATGGCCTACTGGCCGGTGTGTGTGTCAGTAATTGTTCGACTAAAAATTAATCAAGTTGGAATATTTTTGCTCAACATAACTGCCGTAGGTATGGTGAGCGTCCATCCCAGTCCCACCACTTAAATGTTCTTACGGGTGTCCCCAACCTAGATTCTTACGGATTTTAATTGACTTTACAATTCCATCAAAATATAGGTGTCCTATTTTTATGGAGTCCATGAAAATACAGGTGTTCATAAACAATCCATAAATTTCAATTATTATTTTTTGGATGGATTTTAAATGATTTTGGTGGAATTGTACATACAAAAGACTCCATCAAAAATCTCACCAAGATCCATCGGATTTCAAAAGAGTTTGATTTTAACAAACATGTGTATGAACAGTGAGGTTAGTCACCGGCAAAGAGATTCATACAAGTCGTATGAACATTACTGGTTGTCGGCTACTCGACATGTCTGGATGTAACTGGTGAAGGACTGAGGAGGCATCACCTACTTTGCTGTTCAGCCACCGCCAACCGCCAACCGGAGAGATGTGTTGTGTCCTTGAAATTGAAGCTTGGCTAAGGGTTAGAAATGAGAGGAAGGGCAGAGTTAATCATCGGCTATGCCTAGAAAATAGATTATGTAATTGGATGAGATGAAGAACAGAGGTAATCAATGTGAAATTGAATGGCCGTTATGTATTCTACTGAATGTGAGGAAGGGTTGCGGTCCGATTACCGCAATAAAACTGAAATCCATTAAATTCCATGAAACTGAAATCCATTAAATTCCACTAAAATTCCATTGAATCTATTGAATTCCATCAAATTCCATAAAATCCACAATCTTTAAAAATCCATTAAAATCCATAATGAGGACACCCCCCTTAGTCTTTTCCTTTATATAATCAACTTTTATCAAATACGAAATACTCCGTATGTTTTTTGTAAATTGAATCTTTTAATGTACTTTTTGAATATGTAAATTTTATTTACAAAAAATAGTACATGAATTAGTTATTTTTATGATCAGCCAAATATTGTATATTGTGTGGCAACCTTTTAATAATTGTGAGAGATGGAGTATGTTTATTTAATTATATTCGAATGTAACAGTGTTTTAGACCAAAGGTCACGAATACTGCTGTTACAAAAGACCCGAAAATGTAGTAGTGTGTCTATTCTTGTTATTTGCATACTTTTTTCCCTTAACATTTGATTTTTTAAAGCATTTATGTTATGACTTATGAGACTTATTGATTATTTAAGTTTTTGACGAGTGGATTTCAAAATTTAATGGCAATATTGATCATTTTTAATTTAAGATTTTTTAAAGATATATCTTTCAACCAAATAAATTAATATGAGATTCCCTTAATCATAACCAAACAAAAATTGAAATAACTTAAATACATTCTCATTAATCTAACATACTCAACAATCAAACATTCTCATGATAATCTACCATTCCCTAAACCAAACGAGCCATTACATTTGCGACTAGTGACCCCACTAGAAACTACTTAAAGATGAGAATAAAATCTAAGAAATTTTTAAAATGGGAGTAAATATATTTTCTTCTTACAATAAGACTTAGAAGCTGCTTTATTCGTCTTATTGTTATTACTTATTGTGTATTGTTATTTTATTCAGATCATATCTAATCAGAAACATTCAGATCAGACAGAAATAGTAATGATAATAGAAATAGCAATAGGAATAGCAGTAACAAAATTAATAGTGATAGTAATGGTAATGGTAATGGGAAAGGTAATGATAACGGTAACGGCAACGATAATGGTATGATAATGGTAATGGTAATGGTAATGGTAATGGTAATGGTAATGATAATGGTAATGGTAATGGTAATGGTAATGGTAATGGTAATGGTAATGGTAATGGTAATGGTAATGGTAATGGTAATGGTAATGGTAATGGTAATGGTAATGGTAATGGTAATGGTAATGGTAATGGTAATTGTAAGGAATAATTGTATTTAGATTTTGATGATGCTATATTAATTAGGACTGTAGAGTACCCCTTTAGAAATTATGTATTAGAATTTTCCCTTGTAATGTTCTTAGCATATTCGACTACCAGAAGGCCTCTCTACCAGAAGTCCTCCAGACAGAAGATCTTGGTTCTCTGTCTAGGAACAGAAAACGTCAGGGTCTCTGTTACCCTTTAGCGGGACAGAAACCCTCCTGGTTCTCTGTAAGCTACCAACAACAGAAGTGCTCATGATCTTCTCTGAATCAGTTCTCTGCCAATAACACCAGAAGGTCTGACACTTGGAAGAAATCCACAAAGCCGGGAAGTCAACTTAAAGATTCCTTCAACGGCTAGGAGTATGAAACGGAAAAGCTACAGTGCTCGCATTAAATGCTCATTTAATGCTCCCCATGCTCCGTGGAGTAATTGCAGATGATTGGCCGCAATGTCAGGATTACTTTATCCCAAAATAGTAACCCGCCAACTTTACCGAGTCCTACTGGTCAAGTCAACTGCTCGCGCATTAAATGTAGTTGTCCTCCTACTCCTCCAACGGGAAGACAACCTCAGTATAAAAGATACACTACGAAGAACAACCGGATAATTTTTGCAACCTTGATTCAACTTTGCTATCACATTGCTACAAGCAAGACATTCAAACTCTGAAAAGCAAAAAGCCTCCTTGAGATTCAAACTCAATATCTTCTACAAGAGAAGGCAGAAGTTGGAAAAATACACTTTCCAACTCAAGCAAAGTTCCAAGTGTTCTTCAACTCTTCAAGCTCATCACATACAAATCTTTTGTAACGAAGCTAGTTGGAGGAACCCCTGTTTCAACAGAAACTCATCTTGCTTCAAGAAGGACGTCCGAATAACTGGAGTAGTGAAGTGGTGATACTTCAAGGAAACTCAGTGAAAGGGCCAGTGTTAAAGGAAGCCAGGCAGTGCATCCCAGGACACATCTAGGCTTGAAGAAGACGTGGAGTGCTTCTTAAGTGCTAGGACTAAGACTTTGTAAACGGCAGTTTTTACAGCTTAGTGAAACAGTGGATTAGAGGAACGAGTTGTTCCTTGAACCACTATAAAAATCCCTGGTGTCGTTTACTTACTGCTTTTAATACTTGCACTTAGATAGAACTGTATAACTCCTTGGACTTGGTATCTGTGTTCAGCAGAACTTGTTCTACGAGTTAACAGAAGGCCTTCTGCCTTTGCTTCTCTGAGGCTAACAGAACTCCCTGCCAGAACCCCATCCGCTGCCAGTCTGTTCTTTCAACAGAACAGGTTATTCTGTAAATCTGGTACTTAGTTTAAAAAGCTAAAAACCAATACAGTCTATTCACCCCCCCTCTAGACTGTATCCAGTATAACCGGGACCAACAAGTGGTATCAGAGCCTCCTTGTTCTAATAATCTCTTAGGTTATTTGTTGAACAAAGATCCACTTGTTTTTTCTGTTTTACCTCATTTTTATCTGATATAATGGATCACTCCTTGTCCAAGAATCTCATGTTTTCAGATCTTAAATTTGATGACTGGAGGATCCGGATGAAAGCACATCTCTGTGCCCTGCATGATGAGATGTGGGAAGTTCTAGATATTGGCCCCTTCACAAGCTTCCAGAAGGTCAATCCTGAACATGCCATAGACAACACCAGACCCCAGATGATCAGCAAAGCCAAGTCAGAATGGACCACTGAAGAGAGGAGAAAGTACAACCTAGACAATATTGCCAAGGACATCCTCTACAAGTCCATTGATGATAGGTACTTCAACAGAATCAAGAAGTGCAAGACTGCTAAGGAAATCTGGGATACTCTTGAGCTCATTGGAGCTGGTGATGAGCAAGAGAAGGACAACAAACTAAACATAGCCAACAAGAAGTTTGATGACTTCAAACTTCTCCCTGGTGAAAGCATCTCCAAGATGTATGACAGGCTCCTCACTCTCACTGGAGAGATTTCTGAGCTTGGCAAGGATCTCACAACCAAGGAGATCAACCTGAAGGTGTTGAGGGGACTGCCCTCAGCATGGAAGATGAAGGTAGTTGCTGTCCAAGCCAGCAAGGATGTAAAGACTTATCCCACTGATAAGCTCATTTCAGATCTCAAAGCTCATGAGTTTGAAATGATTGAAGAGAAGGAAGATGTACCAGAAGAGAGGACCACTACAGCCCTCACTGCCAGCACATCTAAGGTAAATGATTTTGACCCTTCAGTACTTTTATCTGATGAATACATGGCTGCCTTTGCCAGGAGATTCAAAAAGTTTATGAAGAATCCCAAAGATGGAAGGAGTCCATCTTTCAACAGAAAGCCATACCAGAAGGTCAAATCAACAGAAAGCAGTGGAGAGCTTCTCTGTTACAATTGCAGACAACCTGGTCACTTCAAGGCTGATTGTCCCCATCCCAGAGTGTCCAAGAAGCAAGGACAGGATGGAGAAAAGAAGAAGTACGAGGACAACTCCAGAAGAAGAAAGGCACTTGTGACAGAACAGCTGGAGAAAGACCCTCTGTCAGAAACAGAATCCAGTTCTGACTCAGATTCTGATGAGGCCTTCTGTTGCCTGGATACTGAGACAGAAGACCTTTGCCCGATGGCTCATTCTGATGATGAGGTAACCTCTACTTCTGAATCTAGTTTCTCTTCGGTAGGCTTAGCTTTTGATTCTGATTCAATGTCAGAATTTTGGGAAGAGTTTAAGGCCATACAAGCCACTTATTCTTCTGTAACAGAAGAAAACAGTAAGTTGAAAGCTGAAATTCTTGACTTAAAGAAGGAGGTTGAGATCAAAATCAATCTTCTAATTGAGGAAAGAGATCAACTGGAGACTGAAAATGTTTCTCTTCTTAAGAGAATAAGAGAAATAGAGCCTCTCGAGATTAAGTACAAAGCTTACCAGAAGGCCCAGTCTTCCATGGAAAAGATTGTGCTTGATCAACAGATTGGCACTGGTTTTGGTCTTGGTTATGGCTCAACAGAATCAGGTGAGCCTTCTGTAATGCCTAGCACCAGAGTTGCTAAGGCAGATAAGGTCATAGAGCCACTGATTTCTAGCCCCATCTGTCAAGCTGGTGTATCTGGCACCAAGGTTGTTCATGAGGAAGTCAGACCAGAAAAGGGTAAGATAAAGGTTCAACAGAAACCCTTTTTGAAAAATAATGAACCTGGCAGAAAACCTAACAACAGAAGAGGTTTTCAAAATAACAAAAATAAAAGACCATTCATTGACAGACAACCTCATGTCAATCGTGCCAGAAATGATCACCAGAAGGGCAAATATCAAGAGAAAGTTAACTTCAGGCAGAAGAGGTTGGCTGGTCAACTTCAGAAGCCCAAAGTTAACCGTCCCTCTGCTCTTGATAGTATATGGGACTTCTTTCCAACAAAGAAAGCTATGCAAAAGTATGTAAACAGGAAGCATGACCCTCACAAGCATCTGCCCAAAGTGAATCACACTTCAGTTTACTATAACTACCAGGTGGACAATGGGTACCACCCACCAAGGTTTCACTTGATGAGACCAAAATGGTACCAACTACCCAGACTCCATGACCCCCCAGGACCCAACATTGCTTGGGTACCTAAATCTTTCTTTTGATCTTGCAGGAACTGTGTGCTGGAGCCATCTCTGAACAAGAATGGTTTATTGATAGTGGATACTCTAGGCACATGACAGGTGACAGAAGTTGCCTAACAGAGTTCCAGAAATGCAAAGGACCTAGGGTTACCTTTGGAGGTAATGACAAAGAAGGTCAAACAAAAGGAAGAGGAAAGCTGATCAAGAACCAGATACTCATTGATGATGTCTCATATGTCAAAGGACTGAAGTTCAACTTGCTGAGTGCTAGCCAATTCTGTGACAAAGGCTACATTGTTGAATTCACAAAGGACTTCTGCTATGTGAAGCATGAGACAACAAAGGAAGTGGTTCTTACAGCATCAAGGAAGAAGAACATCTATGTAGTTGATTGGAACACTGCAAAAGATGGAGTTTGCCTGATAGCCAAGGGAGATTCAAAACTGAGCTGGGACTGGCACAAAAAGCTCAACCATTTGAATTTCAAAACAATCAACAAACTGGCCAGAGAACACATTATAGAAGGGCTACCAGACATTGTGTACAAGAAGGAGACCCTCTGCAGTGCATGTCAGAAAGGCAAACAAGTAAAAAATTCCTTCAAACCCATTGCTGGAGATCTTTCTACAAGTCCTCTAAATCTGATCCACATGGATTTATTTGGACCTGTTGAGACTCCAAGCGTTGGTGGAAAGAAATACACCCTAGTCATGGTTGATGACTACTCCAGATACACATGGACTGTTTTTCTGTCAAAGAAAAATGAAACTCTTCAGAAGTTGCCATCTCTGTTAAAGCAACTTCAGACTGAGAAGAACTTGAAAGTGAAGACAATCAGATCAGACAGAGGAACTGAATTTGTCAACCAAGTCATAAAGGACTTCTGTGATCAGAATGGAACTTTTCATCAACTTTCTGCCGCCAGAACCCCTCAACAGAATGGCGTAGCAGAAAGAAGGAACAGAACGTTAAAAGAAGCTGCAAGAACAATGATTGCAGAATCTGGATTGCCTATGAGATATTGGGCTGAAGCAATCAACACTGCATGCTATACTCAGAACAGAAGCATGATCAACAAGAATCACCAGAAGACCCCCTATGAACTCTAGAAGGGAAGAAAACCTAACATCAGCTACTTTCATGTATTTAGATGCAAGTGCTACATTCTCAACAATGGAAAGGAACATCTGAAAGTATTTCAAGAAAAGGCTGATGAAGGAGTCTTTATAGGCTATTCAAACACCAGTAAAGCCTATAGAGTACTCAACAGAAGAACCCTACATGTTGAAGAATCCATACATGTGAAGTTTGATGAAAGCACCTCTGTTAAGGTCTACCAGATGGATGTCAAGAGTGCATTTCTGAATGGAGATCTTGAAGAGGAAGTTTATGTGGAACAACCACCAGGTTTTGTCATTCCTACTCAATCTTCTTGTGTCTACAAGCTTAAAAAGGCCCTTTATGGTCTTAAGCAAGCTCCCAGAGCCTGGTATGACACATTGTCCCTTTTCCTAGTGAACCAAGGGTTTACTAAAGGAAAGTTTGACAAAACTCTATTTCAAATCTCTGTTGCTAATCATATTCTGTTAGTACAAATATATGTGGATGACATTATATTTGGAAGTACTAATCCAGAACTGTGCAAGAAATTTTCTCAAGTGATGCAGAGTCAATTTGAAATGAGTATGATGAGAGAACTCAGTTACTTCCTAGGACTTCAAGTCAAACAAATTCCAGAAGGGATCTTTATCAATCAAGGGAAGTACACCAGAGATCTGATCAAGAAGTTTGGAGTGGAAGGCAAATCATCAGTGAAGATTCCCATGAACACTTCACAAGGAATTGGTCCAGATGATGAAGGAAAGGATGTAGATGCAACAACATATAGAGGAATCATAGGATCTCTGTTGTATCTAACTGCAAGCAGACCAGACATCTCATTCTCTGTTGGAATCTGTGCCAGATACCAATCAAAGCCCAAGGAAAGCCATCTAAGTGCTGCAAAGAGAATCATCAGATACATCAAAGGAAATCCAAATGCAGGCCTATGGTATCCAAAGAGAGGTAACTTTGAACTAATTGGTTATTCTGACTCAGATTTTGCAGGTTGCAGGCTAGACAGAAAGAGCACTTCTGGTCACTGCCAATTGCTAGGAGGAAGGCTTGTTTCCTGGTTTAGCAAGAAGCAGAACTCCATCTCAACAAGTACAGCTGAGGCAGAGTACATTGCAGCTGGGAGTTGTTGTGCTCAGCTACTCTGGATGAAGCAACAACTGAAGGACTATGGAATTCAAGCAGAGGAGATCAAGCTGTTGTGTGACAACACCAGTGCTATTGCTATCACTCAGAATCCAGTTCTTCATTCCAGAACAAAGCATATTGAGATCAGACATCACTTCATCAGAGATCATGTGGAGAAGAAGCACATCTGCATGGAACATGTGCCAACAGAAGACCAGCTTGCAGATATCCTGACAAAGCCTCTCCCTGAGGCTAGGTTCAACAAACTGAGAGAGGAATTGGGAATGATGGATGAGATTCCAAGGGAAAGTTGAAAAGAAAGGCCCTCTGTTGCTCTTTTGCTGTTGACAGAATACCTGTAGCAGAACCCCTTCTGTCAACCCCTTCTGATTCCTACCCTGGCAGAACACCTCAGCAACAGAAAACCCCCCTTCTACAGAAAAACCTTCAGAAGGTTGTGGACTTAGAAATTTTCTGAAACCGGGTATCCTAGTAAATTATTAAAGGTTTTTTACCCTTTTACCCTTAAAACGGTATCAAGCCGTATAATATTTACTGCGCCCCCGTTTATTTACTCCGCCCCTTTTTACATTTATTGGTTTCTTGGAACCATAAATTTATTCCAAACATCCACTAACCCAAACACATAAATTCCCCTTTCGCAAACCTAAACCGCTACTGCTCTCATTACTTTCAAACTCTCAAACCTCCATAGCTCTCAAGCTTTCTGCAAATCTTCTCTGATCAAATGGCTTTCATCAACATCAACGACCTCACCAAGGAGGAAATCAACACCCTCGTTTCAAATATCTACACAGGGATGAACTGCGACCTCTCCGCACTCCCTGAACTCGCTTCTAACCACGAAACGATGATGAAGATCATCAAGGGAATGGAGGACTCCAAATTGAACAAAGTGGTAGGTTATCACTTTGAATCCTACAGTACAAGGGACGTAGCAGAGTTCTATCTCAACGCTACATAGGAAGGGGAGACCATCCGGTCTAATGTCAATGGTGAAGACATTACCCTCACTCCTGTAGACCTCAACGCTCTCTTTGGCGTGGTAGAGGACCCACAAGAAGAAGAAACTGAAGGTTTCCTCACTCTGGACAGTGTCAACGTCACTGTGGACAACTTTGTCCAACTCTACTGCCGACCTGAAGTGGGTAGAGTTCCAAAGCTCTACATGAAGAAAAACCTCCTCCTGAGCGACTATGAGAAATTGGTCAACATCCTGCATAGGTGTGTCTGGAGCAAGAGCACCTCCACAGATGACATGAATGCGCTGAATGCAAAGGCTGTCTTTGCAGTTCATCATGGGATGAACATCAACTGGGGACAGGTAATTGTCAAATCCCTTGTTGAGTTCATCAAGAAGAAAGACAAGGAGACCGGTCTGTTCAAGACCCCCATGGGTTATGGTCTCCTAATCTCTGAAATCCTGCTCACAGCAAGGATAGGGCTGATAAACTCTGTTGAGGCAGACTACACCAAGCTGCTCTTCCTCAACACTTCAAGTGACAGGAAGGTTGCTCTCAAGGCAGAGCAGAAAAGACTCAGAACCCTTGAGTTCAACAGAGAAAGGCAACGACAGAAGGTTGTTCAACCAAAGAAAGTCTCAAAGAAGCAACAGAAACCTCCTACCCCTTCTGACTCTGAAGAAGAAATACCTTTGGTGAAGAAGGTGGTCAAGAAGGTTCCCAAGAAAAAGATCACACCTGTCAAAGTCCACAAGTTGGTGGCAAAGAAATCTGTCCTTAAGAGAAAGGCTCCTTCACCTATCTCTTCAGCAAGCACCCCTTCTGCCTCCCCCATTGCAAAGAAGGCCAAAATTTTGACACCTGCAACACAAGAGAAGCTGGAGGACTCTGTCATCTCTGCCCCAGCCAACAGAAATGCTTGGCACGGCAAGAGGATCATCTTTGAGTCAAGTGACTCAGAAGAAGAAGAAGTTGTGCAGAATGCCACTTCTCAGGGGGAACTACATTCTTCTCCTCCTGCCTCTGCAAATGATCAACCTATGGTGGTTCCTTCACCAGAACACCAAGAAGGAAGCAGTACTTCTAGCCCTGATAGGAAATTCATCAGGATTCTGGCATGGAGAAAGTGGAGAGTGGGACCTCTCACTAAGCTCCTCAAGAACTTGTCCTACTTCATCTCTGAAGAAGAAGAAGTACTCAGATGGGCTGACACAGAAGATGTGGAGTCCTGCCTAAACAAGGATTTTCTTCTTTCTGTCCTACAGAAGAAGAAGGAGAAACTTCAAGGAAAAGCACCTATGGTCAGAAACTCACCAGAAGACCATGTGAAGGCTCTTCAAGAGCATGAGATGAATGATTTTGATGCTTGGCTAGTCGAGAAGAAGAGGAAGGAATCAATGATCAAATTTCGCCACAGTGCACATGGAGAAGGTGAACCTTCTACTGCCAATGATCTACCTCTGGTCATGGAAAAACTTATCAAAGAATGGAGAGACTCTCTGTTCACAGAAACTATACTAGAGGTAATTCCCCCAATCATTCCTTCTCCCCCTCCCTCTCCTAAAAACACTTCTCCCCAACCCCAACAGAAATCCCCCTCACTCCCTCAGAAAACCCCTTCACACCAGAAACCCTCCACCCCCACATCTTCATCTCCTTCACACTGCAAACCGTTCTCTCCTCCCAAGAATAAATCACCATCCCCTCAAGGACAAATTATCCCTTACCAACACCAACAGATCATCTCCTCTACAACTTCACCCCAACAGAATACCTCTTCACCCAAAACAAAAAATCCATCTCCCTGCAAATCCCTACCCTCAGTCAGATCCAGATCACCATCACCTCCACCCTCTCCTCCACAACAACAGCATGCTCCCTCACATCAACAAGAAAACCCCTCCATCAACAAATCCAGAACTGCTTCTCCACAGCCTACACCACAAGATGCAGCCACACCTATCTCCCCTCAACATTCTGTGGCTTCTACCCCCATCAGGAAACCTATCTTCAGGGTGCCCTCCTCTTCCAGTGACAATGATGGATTTCTTACATCCTCCATTGCTGCTGATGAAACTTCCAAAAGGAGGAAGACCCCTCCTCAGAGTGAAGAACAACCCAGAAGGCCTCCTATGCCTAAATCAAGAGGTCTAGGTATGCCTGGGAAAACAGAATCCAAAGAAGACAAGCCCCAAATCTCCTTCAATCAGTTTGTCACTGCAGCTGAAGACTTTGGTGGTAAAATGCTTGATGGCATGGATCAATTGGCTGAGATCAACACCAAGCACCATGAACATCTCACCTTTGTTCACAATCATCTTGAGGCTGGACTTCATCATATCTCAGAGAAGGTTGAAGCTCTGACCCAGACATTGGTCACCTTCATGGAATCATCTTCTGCAAAGCTTAATGCTGTTGCCAGAGAAGTGGATGGTGTCCACTCTGTTCTCTACTCCCAGTCTCAGATTCTCAACAAGCAGAGTAAGCAACTCAAGGATATAACAGAATCCCTGGACATTGTACAATGGTATGAAGACCAATCTGCTGAGAAGTTTATGCAGCTACAACTCTTGAATAATGATCACAAAGATCAAGTGGCCACCCTGATCAAGAAGGATCAAGAAAGGTATCAGAAGCTGATACTACTTGAAGCTGGCTCTCAGGACATCAAATCTGCTCTTGATCGTCAACAGAACTTAATAGAAGGTCTGACCTCTGTCACGCAGACCTTGCCAGAAACTCTTGAGCAGATAGCCATCTCCCAGGCAACAGAGTTCCAGAAAATCGCCATGATGATCTCTGACCTGGATGATGCCAAAAAGGGGGAAAAGGAAAAGGACCCCCATCAGAAAAAATTGCCCCCTAGGCCAACTGCTGGGTCCTCATCTGACATTGACCCAACTCCTTACTTCCAGGCCTCCCAACAGAAGAAGAGAGAAGCTGGTACTACAAGACCTTCTTCTCCTCGCAGAGGTTCTACCAAGAAGAAGAAAGTTTTCAACTTCACAGAGTGGAGATTGGGTGGCTCTCAGAAAATTGACAGAGCTCAATTTGAAGAGATGAAGGCTAAAATGACTCCTACCCAACAACAGCACCTCTATCTGGACAAAGATGGTGTTGTCAGAGTTAGGTATGGAGGATCTCTTGAAGAAGCAGAAGAATGGTACAAGAAGAATATTGTCCCAGGGAAGACCATACATGAAGGTGTCCTTAACTATTTGGACTGTAAGCTTTCTCCTATATGGGCATCTTATCAAAGGTCTGGGAATCTGGTCAAAATCAGAGCTGAAATAAACGAAGAACTGCTCAGGCTTCAAAGACTAGAGGAAGAAGCTCTACAGGCAGCTAATCTGGAGAATGTGTAAGGTTTAAACCCTGTAATATCTATCTAATAAAATCACATCTCTGCCTTCTAACTTTGAAGTGCTTTTCCTCAAATTCTTGTCTTTTTGCCTTCTGCTTATGTGTGTTTATTTCTGTTATATTCTGCTATCTGAATGTATCGTACTCTTACTATTTTCCTATGCCAAGTTGTCCACCAAGATTTTAATGAAAAGTTTTAAACTTTAAATTTTTATGGTGAAGGCACTTCTCTGGAAATAGTTAAAGGGTTTTGGCATCATCAAAAAGGGGGAAATTGTAAGGAATAATTGTATTTAGATTTTGATGATGCTATATTAATTAGGACTGTAGAGTACCCCTTTAGAAATTATGTATTAGAATTTTCCCTTGTAAAGTTCTTAGCATATTCGACTACCAGAAGGCCTCTCTACCATAAGTCCTCCAGACAGAAGATCTTGGTTCTCTGTCTAGGAACAGAAAACGTCAGGGTCTCTGTTACCCTTTAGCGGGACAGAAACCCTCCTGGTTCTCTGTAAGCTACCAACAATAGAAGTGCTCATAATCTTCTCTGAATCAGTTCTCTGCCAATAACACCAGAAGGTCTGACACTTGGAAGAAATCCACAAAGTCGGGAAGTCAACTTAAAGATTCCTTCAACGGCTAGGAGTATGAAACGGAAAAGCTACAGTGCTCGCATTAAATGCTCATTTAATGCTCCCCATGCTCCGTGGAGTAATTGCAGATGATTGGCCGCAATGTCAGGATTACTTTATCCCAAAATAGTAACCCGCCAACTTTACCGGGTCCTACTGGTCAAGTCAACTGCTCGCGCATTAAATGCAGTTGTCCTCCTACTCCTCCAACGGGAAGACAACCTCAGTATAAAAGATACACTACGAAGAACAACCGGATAATTTTTGCAACCTTGATTCAACTTTGCTATCACATTGCTACAAGCAAGACATTCAAACTCTGAAAAGCAAAAAGCCTCCTTGAGATTCAAACTCAATATCTTCTACAAGAGAAGGCAGAAGTTGGAAAAATACACTTTCCAACTCAAGCAAAGTTCCAAGTGTTCTTCAACTCTTCAAGCTCATCACATACAAATCTTTTGTAACGAAGCTAGTTGGAGGAACCCCTGTTTCAACAGAAACTCTTCTTGCTACAAGAAGGACGTCCGAATAACTGGAGTAGTGAAGTGGTGATACTTCAAGGAAACTCAGTGAAAGGGCCAGTGTTAAAGGAAGCCAGGCAGTGCATCCCAGGACACATCTAGGCTTGAAGAAGACGTGGAGTGCTTCTTAAGTGCTAGGACTAAGACTTTGTAAACGGCAGTTTTTACAGCTTAGTGGAACAGTGGATTAGAGGAACGAGTTGTTCCTTGAACCACTATAAAAATCCCTGGTGTCGTTTACTTACTGCTTTTAATACTTGCACTTAGATAGAACTGTATAACTCCTTGGACTTGGTATCTGTGTTCAGCAGAACTTGTTCTACGAGTTAACAGAAGGCCTTCTGCCTTTGCTTCTCTGAGGCTAACAGAACTCCCTGCCAGAACCCCATCCGCTGCCAGTCTGTTTTTTCAACAGAACATGCTATTCTGTAAATCTGGTACTTAGTTTAAAAAGCTAAAAACCAATACAGTCTATTCACCCCCCTCTAGACTGTATCCAGTATAACCGGGACCAACAGTAATGGTAATGGTAATGGTAATGGTAATGGTAATGGTAATGGTAATGAATGGTAACGGTAACGGTAACGGTAAAGGTAACGGTAACGGTAATGATAATGGTAATGGTAATGGTAATGGTAATGGTAATGGTAATACTAATACTAATACTAATACTAATACTAATACTAATACTAATACTAATACTAATACTAATACTAATACTAATACTAATACTAATACTAATACTAATACTAATACTAATACTAATACTAATACTAATACTAATACTAATACTAATACTAATACTAATAATAGTAATAATGATACTAATAATAGTAATACTAATAGTAATAGTAATAAGAATATAGTAATAGTGATAGTAACTAGAAGATATTAAGAGGCTTACATGATGAAAAGTAGGAGAAAGAAGCTTGGGAGCATAAGGAAGTAGCTTGAAGATAAAAGGAAACTTCATGAGAGACAAAGAAATGTGAAAATCTGATTTGGTCAATACCCGATCGGGTATATATATTGACATACCCGATTAGGTATAGACTTGATTCGAGTGTCAAAATCAGATTTTGGAGAACAAAACAACATGCAGGCCACTTTCTGGGCTACTGCCTAGGATACCTGATCGACTACCTCATATACTTGGTCGGGTATCTGACTCTGCCAGCTATAAATCCTATAAAAACACATCTTTCCTTTCCATTTGAGATACTAATATATCCCCTCTTTCATATAGACTTTATTCTTGCATGTTAGGCACTATTTTTGAGTATGGTTTTGCTATATTGAAACTTGTGGTTTGTAAGTTGTGAGTTATTTCTTTAATCTTCCTTTCTTAAATATTATTACTTCCGTATTCATATTTCATATTGAGATTTGAGCATCGTTAAGTGATCAATTAGTTGATGTTTTTATATTCCGTATTAATTATTACTTGAATCGCCAACAGTCGGTGTATACGGTTGTTATTTGATACTGTTGTAATTTCCATTTGTATGTTTGGATTTTTAATTAGTTTTGTCATTTGTTATTTTGGAAATTACACACTTTTGTGTAGTACTTTAGTTTGTCAAAATATTAGTAATTTATTGAGATTAGGATTAGTCTGAACTTAAGACGGGTCAAAATCATCCAAATTAAAGGATCAAAAGATGAATCCTAAAGACCAAAGTGTGTAAAAGGGAGAACATCAAATGAAGATTTGGAGATTTGTTCATATACTCGATCGGGTATGGTCAATACCCGGTTATTATTTTCAATTTTTCCACAAATTTATAAGTAACAAGACTAAATCTTCATGTCATTATTTTTCCAAGTCTACATTTTATTTCCCTTTTTTGTCATTGTTGTTAGCAGTAGGAGATACCGACTTTGCCATACTAACCATAAATTCTGAAGAAGTCACCAAAAGTGGATGAAAATATAGTGGGATACCCGAGGAATAAGTATATTACTACAATAATTAATTCTACAAAAGATATCTAGTTATTTTTTGTGCAAGCAACAATGTAGTTGTAAGCATTATACTCGTACAAGTTACTCACTAGTCACTACAATAAATTTTACAAACTACTCTGTGAACCTTAAAAGATTTCATATAAAAAATGCACAACATTGTACAATTAATGTCAAGGTGGAGTTCCGGACCTTGGATGCATTGAGTAAGAGTATTCTGTATGCATCCACCATTTCTACCCTGATCAATGGCACGTTTACACTATACAGGAAATAATTACAGTTTTAATATTCATTTATAAGTATAGAAGTATATTTTGTATATACATTGAGAATGAATGATCCTGTCAGGCGCGCGTGATAGGATGTGTCGTGCGGACTTCCCTTTTGCAAATATATAATGCGCAATATATTTCAAGAACTTATTTGACTACCTTCTCAATCGAATTTTGAGCTGAAATTTGGTATGCATGAACTAGACTTGATGTGGAACATGCTCAAAACATTGCATCAAAATATTTCACCAGGAAGGCCCTCAAACGTGCAAGTCCGCACGACAGCTCTGGTCAGGCGCGCCTGACTAGATCGGTTCTCTACAATTGAGTGAGGGTTTAAGAGGGGAAACCAGCACTTCCAACCTAGCTGGTTGAGCGGTTATCCCTGTATAGGAGAGGTCTCGTGTTCGAGTCCCACTAGCACCAGTGGAACTATGCTCCCCCAAAAAACCCTTCAAGTGGTAGGGCCAAGTGGTGTATACTAACCCGTAGGGCCAAGCCAAAGTTGGGTTTCTGGGGTAAGGGGCCGTGAAAGCGGTGGAGCTAGTCACTGTAAAAAGTTTACTCATACCTTAGTTTACCCGCACGGGTAGCTCAGTTGATTCAGTTGTGGGAAATTTGGACTAAGTGACCAAGGTTCGAAACCCGCAGCGGCCGTGTGGAGGTCACAGAACCTGAAATAAGGCTGGACCTCTGGTGCGCACGGGAAAAGGCCTATCATCATTGGGCCGACTGAGTCACCGTGATTAACATCTTCCCAAAAATCCTGTCGGGTCGGGGTATGGGGACTCCTGGGGTGGGAGATTCCACCTTTTGGACCAAGGGTTTAAGAGGGGAAGTAACAAACCCCTCCCTACCCTGCCCCTGCCCCATATGGATCGGCCCTTGCAAACATATTACCTACACATAAAAGCTCCCCAAACCCTTTAATATCTGAAACAAAGATCCTTAAATTTTGGCTTTTTATCCACAATAAAGAGATGCAACCCAACCCAATTTAATGCCTATTTGTAACACGATACCTAATTAGATTTACATTTTGGCTTATAAATTTCAAATTTTTATCCATAATAAAGGGCTGCAACCTTTAATGTGTATTTCTAATACGATACCTAAGAGAATTTACATTATTGCTTCATAAACATACACGGTTAAAAGCTCATATAAGAGTTTTAATGGACAAATTCGATAAATGATCATATATATTTCTTGTCAATTTAAAAAGTTCTTACTTTAATGATTTACAAATTACGCTACTTGTCAATTTGATGGCTTGTTAAGGACATGTTGATTTTTCATACTTCGTATTAAATATAATCGGCAAAATTAAGCAAGCTCGTGGTTGCATAATTAACAAATGACACATAAAGCATTATAAATAAGTCAATAAATGAAGAGAAATGGTCCTAAATAAGATCTTTACTTAAATACACAGAATAGGATCACTCACTTTTTTACACCGAAATAAGACTTATTTTTTACTTAATATCAAGACTGCCCTTGATTTAATTGCAGGTCATATTCTACCCCTATCGTAAATGCTTGAGACGTGTGCTCCCCGTGTTTTTTCCAAAATTCCAATCTCTTGCGGTCCGGTCTAACAAGCTTCTCATCTCCGCTCCCGCATCTTTGTTCTCGCGCGGATCAGGACACCAGTGACGGTGGCCGAAACAGGAACGACGGCCAACCATCGCACCTCCGGACTTCCTCAGTTCTTCCGTAATATTTTCCACCCCATCTAGAAGGCTCAATCTTTCCGTTAGCACCAAAACCGGCCGGTTGGTACGGCAGATCAGGACGTTGTTTATTTCCTCTGTTTTATGCAATTCGGACCTCCGGCCGTGTAAGGCATCGGCTTTCACACCTCCTAATTTCTTCTTCCGACGGGTGAAATACAGACGACGACGGCATAGCGACACAGCGGCGGTGACGGCAAGGCAGCGGCGTCAAGAGTCCTCCTCCTGCTTTTCCTCTCCATTATTTTTCTTCGTTGTTGTTGCACCCAGATCTGTAATTTGTTTTTCTACTGAGCTGTTTTGGATCGTTTCAGTGCAACTCGAAATTGCACTTTTCTTCTTCTTTTCTTCGGTGGCTTCTTTTTGGTCGATCTGGTTTGTCCACGTGATTACATTGGGTTTTGTTTAGTTTTTTTTATTCCTTTTTTTTTAAAGGAAGTTTTTTTATTCCTTGTTTATTCTTATTTTGGTTTTTGATCTGATTCCTTTTTAAAATGTTAATTTTGATTTTTTTAATGTTGATTGATGAAGTCAATATAAGTATTAAGGTTAACATTTATGACATTATTTTCAACATTATCACATTATTTTTAATATCACGATATAGTTTTTATTTGTGACAATATTTGTGATGTCAAAATTCGCTACAATTTTTACCATTATAGTACTTTTCCAATGAGATAATTTTTCTATATTTAATTGTTAATGTTTACAAATGATGTATGTTGACAATGTCATACTATTAATAGCACAATGTCACATGATAATAGTAGTATAACATTGTTATTACATAATGTCATGATATCACAATGTTATCAATGATTAATCTTGAGTACAATTTTCATTTTATTTTTGTTTCAAGCAATGATATAAATTTCAAATAATGATATCGATCATTACATTGTCATACAATGACATTGTCTATCACAATGTCATGACATTGTTTACCACATTGTCGTGTATTGACATTGTATATCACATTGTCCTATAATGGCATTATAATACATCGTCAATTATGTACTTTTCATTAAAAAAACAACACCATTCTATATAGAATTACATTGTTTTTAACAATGTCATTTATATGGCATTGACATTGCCGCGAAAGTCTGTTACGTTAGTATTGACATTGTTACTATTACAATGTCATTTTGTATAGCATTGACATTATTACAACGTCAATATTAACATTGTCTCTATTACAATGTCATTTTTATGACAGTTTTTTATTGCAATATTTAAGTCAATGACATTAAATAAGATTGTCAATTTTATACCATGATTTGAAAATGTCATAATTCTATAAGATGATAGTAATTATATGGTATATCGATGACACCGTCATTGACTTTGTTATGTCATTGACATTATTCTAATAATTATACCAATGTTTTTGACATTGTTACAACATTGACATTGTTATGCATTAGCATTGTGACATTAATGATAATATTTGTAATAATATGGCAATGTGAATGGTGGAGTCAACATTTTATATAATTGGATTTTTTTAGTGAAACAATATTTGTTGTGGCAATGTTTATATTATTATGGTAATGTTTTAATGACATTGTTTATAGCAATATCATAATATTGACATTGTTATGACATTCCCATTTTTAAATATTATCACATCTTGACCTTATTCACTAATAACAAGCTTTACATTTTTGTTAAAATTATCAAGCTTACTCCCAAAGTCTCAAACCGATCTCAGAATTACTAAGTATCTTTAGAGCAGAGAGTTTCCTTGTAGTAGCCTCAATTAGTCTTTGCTTGGGAGCCTCAATTAGTTGTCTCATCTACCATTACTGTCCTGATTTGTGTACATCACACCTTTTTCTGGATGTAGCCCAACAGTTTTCAAAACCTTTTTCTGTTAACTTTGGACCTGTCTCTTCTCTTCTCGTTGCTTCCAAATTCAACATGAAAATAAACACAATGAATTACTCCAACTCAATTAATTGGTTTGTCTTTGGCAGCAAAGAAGTTTGTCTATTTTAAGCAAAATGACAACAAAACATTTTGAAGGACTTATTGGATTGAGAGTCCAAATTCTCGCTATGATTACAACAACAGACTGACTGGAGAATTGCGGAAAATATAGTCTAGGCAAATTAAAGATGCAAAATTAAGCATCAAAAATGGAGAATTGGTGGAGAAGAAGGTGGTAATCTGATTAATTAAATAACATACAATGACTGATGCACCTCATCACTCGGCTTCTTCTATGATAGCCTCGACGCGGAGGAGGGCGAAACCGACGGCAACCCCAACCAGTACAACTGTACAAGTCCGGGAATTATGGTTGGAAAATCTCAGCCGCGGCGCTGCAGGTAGAAGACAGAGCTCCCCCGCATCCTCCTCCGTCTAGAGACAGTTCTCTCAAATGGCCAACAAGTTTCGCAAGACTCTTCTTCGCACAAGACCAATGTTGTAGCTCTGGTATGGGAGGTCGGCTGGATCTGAAAAGGCTGGCGACAGCCAATGTTTCGTATTCAAGGGCCTGAGGCTATTTTGTCATGCGCGGAAAAAGTAGTCCTATATGGGGTTTAAAAAAGTCGAAGTCCTATTTGGGTTCCATGTTAATGTTTTACTCTTATTTAGATCTTTCTCCCATAAATGAAGTAATTCATCTAGAATAGTGCCTATTCGTTTAGTAAATGAACAATTTACAGCACCTACTATCCTTAGCATCCCAAACAAAGTTCAACACATCTCGTGGAGTTTAAACCCTGGTTGAACAGCTCATTTCAGCTAGTAAATTTGTTAAGAATGACTGCGTAATAAAATTAAATTTTGATTAGTGACATCATTGGATAGAGAGCGATGTATATAAACTTGAATAAACGTGTTTGGCGTGGTCAAAGTCTAAACAAGTAAGGAAAGGCCAAACGCACTCCAAAAATCAATTCACGAAACAAAGCCTCAAAATCTTTAAATATCATAACCAAGTGGCTTATAAACGAAGTCATATTAACCAGTACAAATGATTTGTGGTGTGATCAGACAAGTAAAGAGCATAAAGACAAACCAGCCATCTTGCTTTATAAAAGCTAGAAAGTAATGAAGATGCGTTTACATCATATAGCAGCAACAGTAGATGAGGATATGTACTACGAAGATGGTGATAAATACCCCGCCACAAAATGCTAAAAAGGGTAATTAGATAACTTGTATTATATGCTTCAGTTCATCATCACTACCTAAAGATAATACAAATATCTAAATTAAACTCCACATCAAAATACCAAAAGCCGAAAATATAAAAAAAAATAAAAGCATGTTAAAACAAGAATCAACAAATAATCCTACATGTACCCAAGAGTAAAGCTTGAATCCTTAATCTTCTTTTGGGTATATAGCACATCTTCCTCTGGGTGGCATTCTGTGTTCAATCCTCAGGCTCTTCTTCAGCAACGGTTGGGAGGAAACTCGGGTTGATAAACTCTGGGTTAAGAAATTTAGCCACAAAAGCCCACAAATTGTACACATCTTCAAAGTTACTCAAAAAGCCAAGTGATGCAGTGATGACTTCGACTCTTATGAATCCACTTTTGCTGTTGTGTCTGCCGTTATCCATTGGCTTGCACACTGCATTGTCTTCGAGACTGGATGACCCACGCTGCTGCTTTGAACTATCTAAGATCCGAATATGACTGAGGATGCCAATGCCGAGATAAATTCCGTGCGATTCAGCCAGCTTCTGCACAACTTCTGGTTTTACAATGCTGCCCCTGTTGTTGCTGTTTCTCACATTAAATGCAACAGATGCCCCTCTCTCATATTTTATTTTGGGTCCGTAGATGTAAACAAGGGACACATTCCCTTCTCCGTTTGAGTCGGGCAGTCTTAATTGCAGCAACGAGGTTACAAGCCAGTTGACCAGAAACCTTAGCCGAAGAGTTGTTTTGTTGAGACCCAACATATTAATATGATCGAGATGCTTCAATATTACCTCAGGTTCTCTCCTGTCTGAATCTTGTCCATCATATTCCACATTACTTGTACGCTCATCATCATCTACACTGCTGTCCCCAGGTTCTTGGTAGCTATCTTCCATAGTAAAGGAAACTCTTCTTCCCCTGCTCCTAGATTGATTAACCTCTTCTCTGCCAAAAATCCTACCACCGCCATATCTGATCCCTTCCCTCCGCTCTAGCAACCTGAATTCACCTTCTGTCTCTCTTCTTATTGCACTCTCATTAACCTCATGACTTATCTCAGAGCTTAAACCATTCGGAAGACATTCGGAAGTGGAAGCCTCATTACGCCCAAACCCTTTCAATGCAGAGCTGACCATTTGATCAGGATTTCTAGCTTCTGTTTCTTCTTCTTCTATCTCATGATGAACATATGCTCTTGAAACAATATTTCCTTCTGGTTCTTCTTCTGGAATACCATGAAAATAGTCAAACTCTTGAGACACTGAACGCACAGCAGCATCAAACGATAGTACATGGTCAGTGTGATTCACCTCCTTGTCGTATGCTGGACTGTTCAATATCTTGGAAGGTTTTGGAGATAGACGCTTTTCATTCTTCCTGCTAGAGAACCAAAATGGTGGTGCCGGAGAGGATGTCTTCTGTTTGTATGAATGGCTAGCACTGTCTGAACTCAAAGGGCTTTGACCCAAATCTATCCACAGAGAGTTATCAGATGATTCATCTTCACTGAACACAGGACTTCTCATTACCTCACCAATAGATATGCTTTCAGTCTCTTCAAATATTGTGCTAGTTCCATCTCTGTCTGAAAAGTTCTCATGCTCCATCTCCGTATCAAAAACGTCCCTAACCTGTGCAGATGTGAAAGCACCAGAAAAGGCAGGCAGCTGAGACGCTGGCCAAGATTCTGTGATAACCTCACTATTGTCCCCTCCTGCTTCACCATCTTCAGTCAATCCTGGGAAGCCATCAACAGAATCACTCAAATACAAGGGGAACACGGGAGTGATTTTCACTAGACCAGATCCAGCATGGCCAGACTGACTTTGAAGGCTCGACATGACGGATTTTTTTATGAGAAGACACCCAAATCCGGTCGGGTCATATCCGAATACCCTATAGAAGGATGTGATGATGAAATCTGGACGAAACAAAGACAGACCTAGGGAATCCATGTCTTTAGGCCCCAGTGCACCGGCGTCTAGCAGGACATGCCAATTGTTTTGCTGAGCAAGAGCCATCCATTGATAAGAGTACTTTGCACCAGTAACTCTGGATTGAACAGGAAAAACAAAGAGCCCAGCAGCGGAATCTTTTCTTCTCTTTTTTTTGTTTGATATTTGTTTTCTCAAATCTGTTGAACAGAGTTTGAGGGTTGGCCATTTAAACCAAGCACTGTAGACTTTAGCCCCTTTCTCCCTGGCAGCCTGAGCCATCCAATTAACAGACTGACTCTCATGATCGAACATTGTCAACAACTTCTTGTTTGTGTGAAAAGGGTATGATTCCGCCAGCAATTTAAAAGCAGAACCTCGGCTAACAGTAAACACTAGACCATACTCATTCTCAGGGATGTTCAAGTAGTTCATAATTCTTGCTTTAATATCATGTTCCACAGTGCCTTTCTCAGCACCCCCATACAAAGCATGGTTGCTCAAATTGGCAGTGATCTCGGACAAGCTAAATGTGGACGAATCCCAATAATGAACAGTTTGAAGAAATGAAAACAGGCCAAATCCACAGTAGTCAAGAAATACCTTAGGACTGGACCCAGAAAGGTGAGAGTACTCATCTGTCCTCAGCTGATCAACCCTCTCTGAAGCCTGGTACTTGGGGTACATGGTGAGGAACTTGGCGAAGGATTCATGGAGCTCTGGGATGGAGTCCTCTGACTCGAATATTCGCTCCGCAGCAAGAGCAGTGGCTTTGAGGAATTCCTTCTGGGCATGAAGTCTTGCAAGTGACCTCGATCTCCCCAAGCTCCCATCTTGGTTTTCCATGGCTTCAGCGTCCATCCCTTGGGATTTAAAGAGAGAACCATCTTCAGATGCTTCCTCAAGTGCCTCCCTGAGCTTGTGTTCTTGTAATTTCCTCAGAACTGATGGGTTCCTAACTTCTTCCTTTGAATGGTTAGCCCCATCTCTCTTTCTTCCCTTTTTGTCCAAGACCAGAGAAGCACAGAAAGATATTGGCTTCCATAGTGAAAGATGCATGAAAACTTTTTTTGATGTACGGCCAATTACACGAAGTATGCCTCAAACTGACCGAATTAAGCTCCAGTTCAACACCAGAGGCAAGTAGTAGTTTACTTATCCCATTAAAACCCTAGCAGAAGGAGGGCGAGCCCAAACCCTATCTACAGAAAAGCAAAAGGGGATAAATCTTACAGCTTCAGACAGCCCTTCGTTTTTAAAAAACCTAACACCCCTGACCTTAAGAAGAGAGAAGCCAAAGAATCGTTTGCTTTACGCAAACATTCAAATACAAAGTACCAAGTATCGAAAAATAGGCAAAGATCCGAGGGAGCCCAAATTGACCTTCTATTAAAGATTCAGAAACAAGAGATTCCACAATCTGAAATAGCGAAATTGAGGTCCCAAGTTAGAGAATGGGTTTACTGATGGAAGAAGATATATTCATCAATGAATCTCGCATTTCGACTCAAGCTGGAAGAAATAGAAGCGTAAAGGCATCGAAATCAACCAAAGCTGCAAGATGCACAATGGGGGATAAAGCAACATAAAGAGTCAAACCTCAAAATTCGAAGAACACGAACTTTTCAGATCCGTAAAAGGCACAGTGGCAGGAACTAGTGCAGAGAATTTCTTCTGAAAGAGTTCGGTTTATCATTCAGCCTCAGCTTCCATTACCTGAAAGATAGAAACTTTTCCAATCTCAAACTTCTCTCTAACTTTCCATGAAACCAATTATAAAGACTCGAAATCATATGTGCATTTACTGCAATAAGCGCTGAAGAACATACCTCTATTGATTATCTCCATTCTCTTTCTCTCTCTCTCTCACTATCTCTCTTCCGTTTGACCCTATCACCAGCCTATATATCCATCGAGAAAATGGTGAAAGTATACGACTGCACTAATCTCCCTCCCCCACTAATAAAACATACGGGGTAGAAAAGATGTTGACTTCCGATGGGTGGCCTTTGGTTCGAAATAGAAAATGGAATCTAATGGGAACCTATGAGCGTGTTTGCTAAAGTTGATTTTGACATAAATTATTAATTGTTGTTGTTAAATGTATATACTTTGTATATTGAAAATGTGAGAAGGATTTTGCAACTGATAGAATTATGGAAAGGTTTTTAAAATGTTTTCCTTAAATCTCAATGCATGTGATTAGGGTGGGCAAAAATATAGAACCGGTTTAGTACTGAACCGAATCGGTATGGTACCTGACCGAAAAATGGGTTTTGAAACGGATCTCAAATTTTTTGTTCCGAATCGGATCGTACCGATTCAAAACAATGTCATTACCGGTTCTCATAAAATGAGAACCGGTACCGAACCGGACCGAAGTATGCTTTAATTATTTATATTTTCATTTATACCATACTTTGACTAGTGTCTTCACACTTTCACCGCCTTTGCTAGTTCATAGGAAGCCTGGAACCGGATCGATGTATGATTTAATTATTTAAATTTGTACTACTATAATTTATCTGAAATTTATTAAATATTAATTATGTAATGCTACCTTCGTTCCAAATTGATTTGCAAATTTAATTTTTAATTTTTAAACACTTGGAAAAATTGGCATGGTTTGGTATTAGTATGGCATGAGACCGTCCTATTTGTAAATAGAACTGTACCCATGGGCGGAGCTAGGGGTGGGCCAACCTAGGTCATGGCCCACCCCAAATTTTAAAAATGGTTTAATTTTTAAGGTAAAAAAATTTGTGTAAATTTTTTTCTAAAAATATTCTTTGTACTGGCCCAGCCTGGCCTAGTGCTCTGCCTCCGCCCCTGTCTGTACCGAAAGGGTTTAGCTCTAAGACCGAACCGAACGGTTGGAATAGTCACGATACGGGTACGGGTTCGGCCAAATATTGGACCAGACCGGACCACGCTCACCCCTACATATGATTGCACTTGTTTTTTATTTTCCAATTTTCTTCCTATTTTCTGGTACCTCCTTCCAATTAACATTGGAACAAGAGAGCGATAGGGTTATTAAGAAAAATTATTTATATGATTGACATTAATTTCATAATGTAAGAATAAAGTAAAAGTGAGTTTAGTGGAATTTCCCAAAAAGAAAAATAGAATAATTTTAGTAGGACATAGAGTATTTTTTTTTTCTTATTCTTATCCGAATTCTTTTTGGATTTTATGTTTTATGCTTTTAAACTTTACGGCTTACACTACATGGTTAGCGATTTGCGTTACTCTTTCAGGGGTGACCGTCTCTAAGTCTGATCATAGGGTTTATAGACATAGTTGTTGAATTTTAGTTGGTGTCAGTTTTGTTTTTGTTATAATGATCATGAAACTTATGATATGAAAGAAGGCTAGTTGACGATCAAAAAAACTTTAACGCGTATGCTCTCTAACTACATGTTCAGTAGAATAAGGCAAGGCCTACGATTACACAAGTGCACATCAATGGCTAGTTTTAATGGTATTGACAATTTCACGTATTTATGAATTTTATTATAGGTTCTTTCCTAAATATTACTAATAAAAAAAGTGATGGATAAAAACATAACTTGGTAACTTTTTGGTAACTATAATCGTATTCAAAGTTTACATCAGGTTCACGATATAATATTGCAAAACTAGAGAAATAGAGAACTAATATAATCAGCAAGAAAAATGGCCGACTACTATGTCTTATTTTGGGAAGAAAAACATAGTAGTCGTATTTTGGAATTTCAAACATGATTTACTTCTACTTTGGTAATTTCCCTTAAACTAAAAGTTGAAAACTGATACATGGATATTCTACTTGTTTATCGGTCTTTTTCTAACTTTTGAAGGTAACACAGAGCAAATCACCCACAAGAACAATAAGGTAAGCGAAAAAAAGAGTTATTAAGAAATTGAAAATAAATGTCTGGCAATAAGCATTGAAGCATAAGCATATTTAAGATCACATGTTATATTGAACAATCATTATAGAAAAGAGAGAACACAAAAAACTCAACCTATATAACTTTCGCATGGACTTCTGTTCACATATATCCAAAAATTAAAGCACGTTTTAATTTGTTAAAATAAACAACTAAATTCGATTAATGTAATTCTTTATACAGTATAAAAGTACTTGTTAAGCATAAAATACTTGTTAGTTTTCACGTGCAGAAAATCATACGGAGTATGTTCTCAAGGAAGCAGTAATAAATAAAAAACTACCTTGTAAACTCACATTAAAAAAATGTTTTATAAGAAAAAGTTGGGAATACTGGATTTTTATACAAAATTAGCATATATTTAGCAAAAGAAAAAGTAATACGATAGTATTAAAAAGTAATTAATGAAAGTGATCACTACCTAGGGCGCACATATGGAGCTAGTTGCTGAGAATATTTGTATTTATGGCAGGGCTGTTTTAAAGCTGAGATCTCAAGTTGGATTTGAAACCGAACGAGCCGAGCTTAACGAATTTCGAACTCGAATACAAGCCCAGTTTTAAATTTAAATACTTCTTTTAGCCGAACTTGAAAATGATAGCGTTTAGTTCGGTTCAAATTCAAACATATTGAACATCTTGAAAATTTTATCGAGCTTATCGAACACTCGTTTTGGACATTATATTGAACATCCATCCAGGCGAACTTGAGTCTCGTTTGTGTAGCATCTCGGGCTTCAACTCAAACTCAAACACCACTATTAGTGAACCGAGCTAGAAAAAAGTTGTAAGTGTTCGGGGTCGGTTCGACTCGATAACGACCCTATTAAGAGAGCACATATGGAATGGGTTTTAATATTGTAAGAAATGATTTAGATATGGTCATGAGTAATAGGTAATGACGATGGGTATATACAAGGATATTATCATGATTGAGTTGAAATAGAAAATAGGGATACTTGGAGAAATAATCATGCAATAAAAGGGATATGTATAAGTTCTCTTGTCACTCTCATGGTCAAGGGAGTACTAAGGACTTTGATCCTATTGGTCACTCTCATAGTCTCATGGTCTAATAGCAATCTAAAGTCATGCAAAGAAAGGCAATCAACATTTTTTTCCTCTTTTCTCATGCTCATGGAGAGAAGGTAAGGTGTGTGTGAATGTATCTAAAGGAACCCTATAAGTCCCCTCGAGTGACCAAACTAACATCTAAGAACATTATGGCCATCAAACTCTTAGAAATTCAAAGAGGCATTTTCACAAACACATAGTATGCATAACATATTTCTCAAGTTCTCCCAAATCAAACCCAAAAATCTATTACATCACATGGTTGGGTAACTGTCAAACACCCGCAATCCCTAATCTTACAACTCACTCATGCTAGATTTCATATTCATATAAGAAATATAAGACATGAACATGAAGAGAGACAAAGGGATAAGTTGATAGAGATTATTGTTGGGAATAACAGGATCGTGCTAATATGAGAGAAAAACACTTCTATTACTTTCAAGAATAGAAAGAAGAGACATACAAACTCTAATTAAAAACTCTCAAAACAACACCTCACATATCTCTCAAGGATATTCACAACTCTTCTTGGTTGTGCTATGATGATCTATTCTAATTTACTTGATGATAGAAAGACTCTCCAAGCTCTCTATTTATAGCACCAAAACTAGGTACTATGAAGGTGGGAGGAAGGTGGGATTAAACATGAGGAAACTTTGAGGAAGCTCCCTTTGTCATTCTTGCACATGGATGAAGCTTCATGGTTGTTGCTTGCACATGGAGGAAGCTTCATGGTTGTTGCAATTGGATTCTTCAATTTGCTTGTACTTGGATATGTCTTGGAAATTGAATTCTTCAATTCTCCCCTTCCAGGCATATTCAAAACAAGCATCCCGACTATGTCTCTGCATAGCTCTAGCTTATCTCGTGTCACCACCTTTGTCAGCATGTCTGATGGATTCTCCTTTGTATTGATCTTCACTAGTCTCAACAGTTGTTGATCAATCGTCTCCCGTATCCAATGATACCGAATATCAATATGCTTTGTACGAGAATGGTACATAGAGTTCTTGCTCAAGTCTAGAGCACTCTGACTGTCACAATGTACCTGGTACTCTTTCTGGTGGATCCCAAGTTCTTGGAGAAAACGCTTTAGCCACAACATTTCCTTACCTGCTTCAGCGGCAGCAATGTATTCTGCTTCTGTTGTAGATAAAGCGACACACTTCTGCAATCTTGATTGCCAAGAAACAGCTCCCCCTGCAAAAGTGTAGATATATCCTGTAGTAGACTTTCTACTATCAATATCTCCGGCCATATCAGCATCTGTGTAGCCTTCCAAGTTTTGATCAGCTCCTCCGTAACAAAGACATAACTTCGTGGTACCTTTCAAGTATCTGAGAATCCATTTGACTGCCTCCCAATGCTCCTTCCCAGAGTTAGAGAGAAAATGACTTACTGTACCCACTGCTTGTGCGATGTCTGGCCTTGTGCATACCATGGCGTACATCAAACTCCCAACTGCCGAAGAATATGGAACTGCTAACATCTCCCCGATCTCTTCCTTGGATGTAGGGCATGTTCTTTTGCTCAACTTGAAGTGATTCGCAAGTGGAACACTAACTGGTTTGGCATCATTCATGTTGAATCTCTCAAGTACTCGTTCAATGTACTTCTCTTGAGAAAGCCATAACTTGCGATTCTTCCTGTCTCGAGTGATCTGCATCCCAAGAATCTGTTGAGCCGGTCCTAAGTCTTTCATATCAAAAGACTTAGAGAGTTCTTTCTTCAGCTGGTTTATCATCACTGCATCTTTCCCAACGATCAACATGTCGTCTACATATAGTAGAAGAGTAATGAAAGTACCGTCTGGGAGTTTCTTGATGTATACACACTCATCTGCAGCAGTCTTCTTGTAGCCTTGACTCTTCATGCATGAGTCAAACTTCTTATTCCACTGCCTTGGTGCCTGCTTCAAGCCATACAAACTTTTAGATAACTTACACACAAAGTTATCATTTGAGCTCTCAAAACCTTCCAGCTGCTGCATATAGATTTCTTCTTTCAAATCTCCGTGAAGAAATGCTGTCTTCACATCCATCTGTTCAAGCTCCAAGTTCATACTTGCTGCCAAGCCGAGTATAACTCGGATTGAGGTCATCTTGACAACTGGTGCAAAGATCTCATCAAAGTCAATTCCCTTCTTCTGTTGGAATCCTTTGACAACCAACTGAGCTTTGTGTTTCACCACTTGTCCGCTTGCCTCCTTCTTCAGCTTGAACACCCACTTGTTCCTCAGTGCCTTCTTCCCTTTAGGAAGTTCTACAATCTCATAAGTTTGATTTTTCTACAGAGATTCTAACTCATCCTGCATTGCTATTAGCCATTTTTCTTTATCCTTATGAGACACAGCTTCTTGAAACTCTCCGGTTCTCCATCTTCAATTAACAAAAGATATTCAGATGATGTGTACCTTTTCGATGGTATATGGCCTCGTTCAGATCTACGAACAGTTGGAACCATCTCAGAAGAGCTACCATCATCTGTGCCTGGCGAGGTGGGTTGTGACTCCCCTTGCTCTGTACTCTCTTCTGTCTCCTCATCCTCTTCTGCTTTTGAGTTGTTTTCATGCACTTCGTCATTGTTTCTCAAGAACAATTCAGGTGCTTCATTTGAAAGTTGAACACCCTCATTTGACTTCCGAGACATTGTGGATTTTTCAATGTCTTCTATTGTCAAATCTTCATGGAACACAACGTCCCTGCTTCTGAACACCTTTTTCTCCTTAGGATCCCATAACCTGTATCCAAACTCTTCATTTCCATAGCCAACGAAAATGCATGGGATAGTTCTTGCATCGAGCTTCTGTCTGAGCTCTTTGGATACATGTGCATATGATGAACAACCAAAAACTCTAAGATGTGAGTATGTAGGATCCTTACCTGTCCATAGCCTCTCTGGAACTTCAAAGTTCAGTGGTACTGAAGGTTGATAAGATAGCATGCGGTGTTGACTGCTTCTCCCCAAAATGACTTTGGAAGTTTAGCCACATTTAGCATACTCCGGACACGCTCCATGATAGTCCGGTTCATTCTTTCAGCAACACCGTTGTGCTGAGGGGTGCGTGGTACTGACTTCTCATGTCGAATGCCATATTCTCTGCAATATGCATCGAACGCCTTGGATGTATATTCGCCTCCATTATCAGATCGGAGACATTTCAACTTCTTTCCTGTTTCACGTTCCACCAAGACGTGAAATGTCTTGAAGCTCTCAAAGACCCGATCCTTTGTCGTCAGGAAATACACCCACACTTTCCGAGAAGCATCATCGATAAAAGTCAGAAAATATCTGCTTCCACCGATTGATTCTACCTCGAAAGGACCACAGACATCGAAGTGTACCAAACTTAACAACTCCGTTCTTTTAGTTGAAGTAGAACTAAATGATACTCTATGTTGCTTACCAAATAGACAATGACTGCAAGGACCCGGTGCAGAATTCTTGTCAATGTTGATAAGGTTCTTCTTCATCAAGGTAGTCAACCCTTTCTCACCGATGTGGCCGAGCCTCAGATGCCACAGATTCTGAGAAGTCTCCTCTGCAATGTTGAGGCTATCCATACAAATCCTCAAATGGGTTTTGTACAATGTGCCACAAACATGTCCTCGAGCGATTGTCAAAACGCCCTTTGACATTTTCCAAGTGCCCCTGTTAAAGTGGTTGTCATACCCCTGTTCGTCAAGACATAACACAGATAGGAGATTGAGTCGAAGGTCTGGGACATGTCTGACATCCTTCAAAGTGATTGTGCTCCCAGTACTCGTCTTTATTTGTACATCACCAATTCCAGCTATTCCAGAGGAACTGGAATTTCCCATCTTTACTGCTCCAAAGTCTCCAGCTTTGTAAGTTGTGAAGTAGTACCTGTGGGGAGTAACATGGTAGGATGTTGCAGTATCTACCACCCATTCAGTGTCCTCTCTTGAGACGTGCAGGCATGTTTCATCATTGCTAGTACAATACGCCACATCACCTGAGATTGTGATGAGCGCTTTACCACCCTTGTTCTTCGCTTGAGAATTGCTCTTGCCTCGCTCCTCTAGCAATTTGTAGCAATTCTTCTTCATGTGACCCTCTATACCGCAATGGTGGCAGGTATAAGAAGGTTTCCGGCCATCTGATGATCTCTCCCGACTTTTGCCTCTGCTTTGCCACTTCCCTCTACTGTTTCTTTGTTGCTTTCCTTGTGATCTTCCTCGATTCTCCGTCACAAGAGCATGAGTCTGATATGTGCTCATGTCTTTCCTCCTTGCCTCCTCATTGAACAATGCATCCTTGACCACAGACATGGTAAGTTTGTCATCTGGGGCTGAGTTGCTGAGAGTAACAACTAGTGTCTCCCAACTATCAGGAAGGGAACTAAGAAGTAGTAGAGATTGCATTTCATCTCCAAGTGGCATTTCTACACAAGATAGTTGATTTACCAGACTCTGAAACTGACCAGTATGTTCGGCAACAGAAGTTCCACTTTTGAGCTTCATATTGACAAGACGCCTCATCAGTAGGGCCTTATTCCTGGCGGTCTTGGCCTGGTACATATCTTCTAGCTTCTTCCAAAGGGCATAAGCGTCGGTTTCTTGTGCAACGTGGTGGAAGACACTACTATGATCAATCCATTGACGGATTTGACCAATAGTTTTTCTATTTATTTTCTTCCACTCTATTGATTTGGGTGGGTCAGGATTAATACCTTTCATCTCTATTGGATCAAAAAGGTCTTTACAGCTAAGGAAATCTTCCATCCGAGGTTTCCATAGCGTGTAGTTGGTAGCCGTGAGCATAATCATAGCTCCGCAAGATGAAGTTGACTCGTCAAGGTCATTTTCACCTTCTAAATAATTTTAATATTCTGTTTGAGAAAAATCGGAGCAGAATTTTTAAAAACGGGCAGCACCGTTGCGTCCGGAACGGCCAAAAATGGTGGGTAGACACTTTCGGGGTCAAAATACAATTTTCGAAAAATTATAGGTGGAAATTATAATTTTCCAAAAATTGAGGGACCTAACTGCAATTTTTCAAAATTTAAAAAACTGACCGGTGACGTGGCAGATGACGTGGCGTTAACTGGGCGTTGACGTGGCGGCTGACTGGGCGCTGGTGGAAGATGGCAGTGAACTGATGATGTGGCGGATGTGCACTCGTGGCGCTGATGTGTCGCTGACACAGCTCTGACTGGCTGATGACGTCAGCGATGACGTCAGCTGTCTTCAACCTCTGGCCTGCGTGCAGAATGACGTCGGGGATGACGTCAGCGAGCTCCTCGCCACCGGCGCGTAGGCGGCGCGTGTGGTGGCTTCCGGTGGCCTAAAAATTACCAAAAATACCAGTTTTTCTCGTCTCGACGAGACGAATCTAATGGTGTATTCAGATTGCAATTTCGAGCAAAACTGAAAAACACGAATTTTCAGACAGTAGAATTTTATCCGAAAATTCTGGGGAAAAAATACCAAAAGCTCAGCCAGGCTCTGATACCACTTGTTGGGAATAACAGGATCGTGCTAATATGAGAGAAAAACACTTCTATTACTTTCAAGAATAGAAAGAAGAGACATACAAGCTCTAATTAAAAACTCTCAAAACAACACCTCACATATCTCTCAAGGATATTCACAACTCTTCTTGGTTGTGCTATGATGATCTATTCTAATTTACTTGATGATAGAAAGACTCTCCAAGCTCTCTATTTATAGCACCAAAACCAGGTACTATGAAGGTGGGAGGAAGGTGGGATTAAACATGAGGAAACTTTGAGGAAGCTCCCTTTGTCATTCTTGCACATGGATGAAGCTTCATGGTTGTTGCTTGCACATGGAGGAAGCTTCATGGTTGTTGCAATTGAATTCTTCAATTATGATAATAATTCAATCTAATGGATTAAATGATACTAGGATGAAGGTTTGATGCAACTAATACTAAGAAATGAAGTACAAAAGAGTTCAAGGAAGCTTACAACCAAAATTAGGGTTTGCAAGAAGAAATCTCATCCAAAAACTATTAAATTCAGAACAAAGGATGCTATTTATACAAAGGGGGAAATTGGAGGAACGTCAGAAGGGAACGGGTTCCCTTGGGAAGGAACCCCGGGAGGAAAGATAGGAGGAACAACATTCCTACTCGGCGTTCCTACATTGACACAAAAACTTGCTACGAGGCAGGGAGTTTGACAGTGGGAGGAACGAGGACGGGGATGACGTCCTTGAAGGAGCGTTGGCAGGGATGTCGTTCCTTGTCGGCGTTCTTACACATGAGACACTGAAATGGAAATCTTGTGCAATGAAAAGGAAGAATGTCGTCCTCTATGGCATTTCTATGGCTGCTTCCACCAAAACACCTTCCTCATCTTCGTTTCTTGCTTCTTTGTGCTCCACTTCATCTCCGATGTTTTCAAATCATCCATTGATGCTCTCCGAGACTCTTCAAAAGGCTCGTTTTCATCCCAACAATATTCAATTGTTCTCCATGGTTCCTACAAATTAAAATATTGCACAATGAAACCAAAATGAAATGAAAAAAATAGAAAATAAAAACCAAAACTTATGAGAAAATATTGGGTGTTTTAACACCTATCAGCTCTTGAATAATGAAGTCAGCACTGGTAGAAGTGTCTACATATTAAGGTTACGAGATATGCATTATATATTTATAATGTCTCCATAACTTATATATACTAAAACTACATAGTATTAACATATGTTGGTGTTGCATTTTATTAGTTCATAAGTTACATTTTGTCACTATGACATGTGCACTTTAGATGGTGAGAAGAGTGTCTTGGATTGAAAACATCTAAGCAATTTAAATGTTGTAGATGTTTTTTATTTGGATTTTATAAGCTACATTTAAGAAATTACTAGTTAATTAGGAAAGAAATGTCTTGAATGCATTTATGTCTCACTAAAAATAAATAATACGTAGTATAGAATATCAAGTGTTATTCGATGTTTTCATGGCAGTCTCAGTCTGATACTTGATTACTTGTCTTATACTTACTCAAATTAACTATCACATGAAACAACACTTTTGATAAAAGTTATATAATTGTATTTATAAGATAAATTTAATGAATTAATACTACGTATTAAGTAATTGATGTATATAGGACTAAAATATGGTAGTTGTGCAAGAATAGGACCTTATATATTTTTATTTTCCAAATAGGACCTTTTTTAATTTTATTCTCGTCTTACCCCTGTTGCTGGCACACACATGTCCGCACAATTTTTCCTCTTCTTCTCTCCTCTCCATTCTCTTTCTCTATTCTCCCTGCTCCATCTTCTTATCACACACCAATTTTTTCTCTGCCTCTCCCCTCTCCCTTCTTCCTCTTCTCCTTGTCACTGCAACTCATCCTCTACCACATATCATCCTCTCAAATAACTCCATATTTCCAACAGATATAACAAATTCACCCATCTCCGACGGATTACAAATGTTTGGACGGTGATTACATCTTCTCAACTCCGACCACCGGTGGGTGGCGACGATTTTGCAGGTACATTTTGATTCCCCCCTCCTTCTTCGGCCTCCACTTCTTCTCCGACCTCTCCTCCTCCTCCTCCTCTTTTCCTTCTTTTAATTTTGTTTCAATTTTTTTCTTCCTTTTCCAGATTTGAATCTATCAAAATTTTCTTACTTTGGTCTCATTATCTCTTTCAATTTTTCTTTTACCTTTTGATCTTTTAGCATTTTATTTTATGTTTTACAATAAGATTATAATTTTTTACATGAATTTCAATCAACTTTTTGTAACTTTTCAGATTACTTTTATAATTTTTGTGGCATTAATAAAAATATTACTCCTTTGTTAACTGTTAACGTAATACTAATAATGGCCTACTTTCCATGTGCAAATATTATTTCCACTCATATTGCCAATTTTATGGCATTAATGTTACAAAGATGACAATATAACTTCTTTGGATATACAGTAGTGCCATCTTTTTTAATCTGAAAATGTCATCTTATTCTGCCAGTATGGCAATAATGTCATTAAGATGGCATTATAACTGCAAGATGACAATAATGTCATTAAGATGACATTACAACTGCGAGATGACATTTAAATGATAGTCATATCAAATCTGAGTTCAGATCTGAAATCTACCGTGGTTGGCCTAGTGGAGGCGGGGGAGGCACATGAGTTCAAGCAGATGAGGCACATCGATGTTGGATGAGGCGGTCATATCGTTGGACGTGGCAGCGATGACGTCGGAGATGGCGGCGGCAGCCGGTGGCCGGCGGCAAGGGTGGATGAGGTCAGAGATTGGGAGGGTTGTCGCGCCCGTGGTGGCAGCGGCACAATTGCCGGCGGTTCTGGTGGTGGTGGAGGCAGCAGCGGCGGCGGTGGCGGTTCTGGGGGTGGTGGTGGCGGCGGCGATGCCGCCGCCGCCGACGGAGGTGGCAACAAAGATGTTAGTAGTGTTGTGCCAGAGGACTGTGGTGGGCTCATTATATTTTCTTTTATTATTTTATGTTGTATTATTAATAAGTATATTAATTTGTTCATTAAGGGTATTGTTGTCAAATATCTCTTTTAAGGTCCTGTTTGTATTTCAGCGGTTTGGAACCAAACCGCTGCAAAATGTAGCGTTTTCCTTTGACAAAAACGGAGGTTTGGAGGTAAAACCGCTGCTACCCAAACATTGCCTAAGTCCTATGGATGTAATGGAAACATTGAAGTCCCATTATTGCACTTTTAATACCTTTTAGTCCTGATTAGGGAATTATCTCATTAATATTTAATGAAAAATGAAGTGTCTTGAATGCATTTATGGGTCAACAAATATAAAAACCATAGAGTATGAAGTGTTATTAGTTGGGTTCACGTAGTTCCGTACTTGTCTCATACTTCTATAATTTATCACTTTGAAGCTATATTTTTATTTATTTAGGGTCGTTGGACTATAAGTTGTAATGTGTTTTTATGAGTTACCTTATTACTTCTATTAGTTAAACATTGAATTTTTGAGCCAATGACACACTTCTCATGTGATGTTTTCCATACTCACACATATAGGATATTTGTTTTTTATTCAGTGTTCTTTTCTGAGAAAATTGCTTCCCGTGAGACTAAAAGATAGAAAGCTTACAAAAATAGAACTTATTTATTTTTTTTCCATGCGTGTGATTTATATGGTCCCATTTTAGGAAATCATATTTTTACTTTCCATTTTTACCCTTGACTTGAGTACTCCATCTGAAAAATAAAAATACAGACCGACTTCCCCAAACTCGGTAGATCGGGAAGCTTGAAATCAATCGACATGGCCTCACCAACAGAATCGGCTACATTCTGGAGGATCTTCGATTTAGAGTCACCAATGACACTCTGATTTTCGAAAACCAAATAGAAGCCTTCCAGCTTTACAGGTGCACCATAAAGGATGCTAGATTACCTATGTTGCTTCGTTGTGGAGTTTTCGACAACCTCTCGATGTAATTTCATCATTACATATAGTGAATTGTATATATATATATATTATTTTATGTTACCGGCTCTGCTATTGAGCTATTATCAGAACTTATTGTGTGTTTAATGACTACTCACTGTCTCTATATTGTCTGCTATTGAGCTATTATTAGAACTTATGAGTTACATTGTTATTCAAGTATGGTTTGATTGCAAATAAGAAAGCCCAAGAAAAATTGACGGGTTCATATGAGCAGAGATATCAATTGTTACTATACACCCTCCATTGATTATGTTCTTAAAAGCAAACATCATGGTTCCATGATGTCCTTAGATGTTGGTGCAGATAATTGTTTTAAGTACTTCTTCATGTCATTGGTGCACATAATTGTTTTAAGTACTTCTTCATGTTTGGGGATGAAGTTTTACTCCTGGAAGTAGAAGAAGATATAACCCATTGGTTTGAGGGCCGCATGAAGTGTTGTACTTTGTATCACTTTTTCCACATCTACATGTTTGTTCTACTTCGCAAGGCTTTTCGTAGTTGTATTTTTTCATTCTACTATATGGATCCTTAATCAATTTTTTACAAGAATAAGGAGTTTATAGATGTTCTTCCAAATAATTGTTTACGTAGTACTATTTTACTTTAATTACATTTGTGCAGGTTACTATTTATAGTGGGGTGGTGCAGCCTATTGGTTCTCACACACCAACTCTTTAGACCTAAAAAGAAGCGTTTACGTTCAACTGAAGAGTTTTCTTCTCGGCAGCGGAAACAATGTTCATGGTGTAAAAAGGAAGGCACGACATGAAGTCTTATGGTGATCTTATTCCAGTCCGTAGTTCTTAAAACACGAAATGTCCTATAACTTTAGTTTCGTCCAATGAGAGTTGTGAGAATTTTGGCATTGGATATTATGTATGTTAGTTTGGCAATAACTTTAGTTTTTTTCCCGCACTTTTAAATTATCATGGTTTATTGGCACTGCTGTTTTATGTTAGTTGCCATGGTTTTTGGCATTGGAGATTATGTATGTTATTTTGTCATTCAAACTCAAGTTTATTGAATAGTATATGTTTCAGAACCAGCACACATCATCTTTGAAATTATTGTACATATTTAGTGCCTGCTCCAAAATGCACTTAACATACCGGCTTTGTCTACTGAGTACGCTTCCCGTTTCTTCCCTTATATGCAAGACTGCAACTAAATTATTCCGATTAATATGCTCATATTTAATGCACGAAATGTGTAATAGTTATTTACGAGAAATGTTTTGAGTTTTGGTGTCCGCATTTAACAACAATATGTTCATATTTACATATTTCATGGGACTTGTATCTAAAATTTATTTGACTAGTTTATCAAACTCCATTGTTACTTTATAAGCTTTTACATATAGTTATAACTGACTTGTGTACTTACTTTAGTTGTATTTATTTAATGTCTACACTTGTTTTATTAATGACCTATCATTGGCTACTTATGTACTTCATTCCATATTTATATCAGAGTTTACAGTGATCTCATCATGAAATAAAAAGTAAAAATGAGCACTCAATTCTTTTGAAACAAAAAAGAGGATATAGTATATTGTCATATTTCAAAACCAAATGTAACTAATATGTAATCACAATACTTAATGACAAAAAGAAGAAAATTTTACATGCATTTTTCTTTCCAACAATATAACTATTACATTGCATCTTAGACCACATATTACTTTGAGTTAATGCCTCAAATAGGACTAATAACAAAGTTTTGCACATTTAGGACTATAAACGTAACACAAGTTTCATAGGACCATTTTTAGAACATTGGACAAAAATACCCCTCTTTTAATATTTTAAATTTTAAAAATGTAAAATACTAAAATTAAAAACTACTGAAACCCTAGCAGTAAATCTGCCGCCGCCAGAGCCAAACCTCCCGCCGGCGCATTCTGCCTCCGCCCTCACTAGAGACAACGCCGCCTGTCGCCGCTGTCGCCGACAAATGCGCCTCCTGTTGTCGCCCTTGCCGCTTGCTGCCACATCCTTACCGGCGCACCATTGCCACCCATCGCCGCCCCCTGACGCCGCCTCTTCCCACACCGGCGTCACCATCCCTGCCATCGCCATCTAACCGGCGTTGCCATCCACCACCGCCGCCATCCTCTGAGCACCACAACTCAGGCGGGATAAATCTTCCATTATTTTGGCAGATTTAGAGTTGGGGATTAGATCCACATCTGCCATAACACAAGAGTTTTAGATCTGCCAAAGAGTTGGCAGATTCATGTTGGAATATTAACACAAAACTGCCATAAATTTGATAAAAAGTGAAAAACATGAAGTAAATAACCAAATATTCAAACAACTAAATTTTTTAGTGGAATAATTTTCTTAGCACAATTGGAAATTAGAAAAACGAAGGTATTGAAAATAAATCAGAAAAACCAATTTATACAAAAGCATTTCTGCCATAATATGATGTTAATGTACAGATTTCTGCCATAAACTTGGCCAAATCCAAAGCAATCATCCAAAATGTTGAAAAACAGAATTTGTTTTAAAACTCAGAAACTAGAAATCAGAAAATCAAAACAGAAGTCCGAAAATTGGAAAATTCAATTCCAAATCCAGAAAACAGAGGAAAAATGAAGAAGAGGAAGAGGAAGAGGAAGAGGAAGAAGAAGAGGAAAAGGAAGAGGAAGAGGAAGAAGAGGAAGAAGAGGAAGAAGAAGAAGAAGAAGAAGAAGAAGAACCTTAATGGCAACGGCGTGAGAGAGATCGAGCTCGGTCGATCTGGTGCGCAGGGCGAAGTCGGCGGCGTCGGTGATGGCCTGGGTGAAATCGATCGATGATGCGCAAGGAAGAAAGAGAAGGATGTGCGCAAGAGAGAAGGGGGAAGAGGTTGTGCGTAGGGGAGATGTGCGTAAACGGGTGAAGGGTAATAATGGAATGAAATATACGTATGTTTTAAAGTAGGAGTAAAATAGTCCTATTTGGAGAAAAAACATACATGGTCCTATTTAAGAATTTCTCCCCTCTTTTAGTCCTATATGGGGCAATTACTTTATTACTTTTGTATTACATACTCTTTTAATTCACCCGCTTCCTTCGTTCTGCATTCATCAGTAGCTTTCTTGTTATTTCTTCCCATACTTATCCATGTCTTCCTTAGAAACTTTATTTACTTCTTTATCGAGCATTAGATACTCAGAAAACTTTATGACATATATACCACAATATTCCGTGCAAAATCATATGTCTTTTAATATAAAATGTAAGCATACATGAATCTTCAATGAACAAAGTTTAAAGAATAAGTCATTCATAATGTTGTCATCAATAAGTTTTACTAGTCATAGAATTTATTGATCTTTACATATGTTATATTTGTATTTGATGTTGCTCTCTCTGTACATTCAAGTTCCAAAACCCAACTATTTCTCTAATTAAATATTTATTGTCTCCACATTGTCTATTTATCGACTCATGCTAAAATTAATGTCTGACATAGATAATATTTCTCATATTTAACACTTTTCGTTCATTCCTTTTTTCGAAATCGATCAATTCAGTTTCTGGCTTATATGTTCTGTCTCTTCACCATTTCGAAGCCATCACTGTCATATTCTCTTTGTTTGGCTTCTTCCTATTTTCAACGTTCTTCTACTCCGATTATTTCTTTCTCTTCGTCGTTTGTTCTTCTCTACCGTCTAAATGTTCTTCGTTAGTTTTCTTCATAGTCGGATTGATTTGTCGTCGTCCTTTCCGTCTGCGATTTTGAGGCCCTGATCGAAGAATATTTTCTTTATGCATTTTTCCATTGAACCCGACGGCTTTCTTACTTGCCACATTTTACTGTTCATAGGCTACGGTTTTTTAGAATTGTCTGCTATCTCATTAAGGGTATTATAGTCAATGTAGTTCCACTTTTATCCTACGCCAACTAGTAGTCTTAATTTTGGAAATCTTTTATGATTTGGTACTATTTGTAAAACTTTCCCTTCTTTTCTTCTAGCTTGCATTCTAGAGTTATCAAATGTCCAGTCTTTGAACAAAATTACTGCTTTACTTGTAATGTAATTCAAACCGTATATCATTTCTAGAAACTATATGGTGTTACTATCTATGGGGAAAATATTAAAAATACCCCAAACTTCGAAGTGGTGTGAGGTAAATACCCCAAACTTGCATATGTAGTTTAAATATCCCAAACTTTATATAAAAAGTTATTTTTGCACCATTGTCATGTATTATTTCTTTCAAAAATGTAAACTTATGGGGTTAATTGTATAATTTAAAATAGCAAATTAAAAGTGTTGCAATTATATAGATCAGGAGTAACATTATTTATTTCTCAATGGAAGTTTAGAATGTTAATTGTGTCTTCATGAATTCTAAAATATTTTAAATTATGCAATTAACACCAAAAATTGACATTTTTGAAAGAAATAATACTTGAATATGGTGTTAGAATAACTTTTTATATAAATTTTGGGTATTTAAATTACATATGCAAATTTGGGATGCTCATCTCACACCCCTTCAAAGTTTGAGGTATTTTAATTACTTTTCCTTATTATCATTTATGTCATTAACTTGGTATGTATGTAGAACTAATTGATAAGTAGTGCATAAATGGGTTTGTGGGTTAGTCTTAGTTGGGATTAACAGGTTGTGCCTGGATTGGTCATGACAAGCGAGTCAATGGATCGGATGGTTTTTAAATACCCCATGTTCATCCCTTGAAATATTGGGCGGGCTGATCTAAGGCTCATATGGGCCAGACTGGATTTTTTAGCAAATGGGATGGGCAGACTCCCACAAGCTCATGAGCTCATAGTCTAAATGATGATCCCTATTCAGAATTAGAGCCCGTTGGTACTCCATTTTTTCAGCTTATCATCTCACTTTTTACCAAATATTTAGCTTTTGACTACATGCGTTGAGTTTTGTAACAACCAAAATAAGTAAATTTGGAGCTACTTTTTTAACTAAATTGATTGAAGTTGTTGTAGAGCATTACTTTAACTATTTTTCATGTAAATGTATCTCGATTTTATTAATAAAATGTATTCAATTGATTCAATCAATTTCAATGTTATCAAAAGGACCCTTAATAGACCTCGAATTTCACAAATTAAATCTATTATTATTTTCTACAACTAAAGTTTGTCCCATTAAGACGGTTTCCTATCAAATTTGATAAAGTTTGTATATTTCAAAATCATTTTAATTTATTTTTACTTTATCAATTTAATATGAATCACGTACACACATTTTTCTTAATAACATTTTTCTTAATATGAATCACATATGTATCGTAATATTAGGAGAATGAATGTAGTAAAAAGTACTAAAAACATAACCCCTTTAATTCAAAATGTATGTATATACATACACTCACGCAACTAAAAAAACACACTCAACTAACTCAAACGGCACCATTTATAGTATACAAGGGCAAATACATACATTTAATGTGATCGGATATTTTTGGAAGTGTCTATCCTTGTTATCCGTTAGTCTCTTCATCGCAGTTCTAGCAAATGTCATGATTTTGTTGTGAAGATGGGACAAAACTTTATTAAGCAGTTCTTCCTCTATTTTAAAATTAATTAGAACATCTTTTTGTACTCCATACGACTTCACAAAAATTTACTAGTATTAGTATTCTTCTTCAGTTAAAAATTTCTTGTGGTACGATTTTCTTCTGAACAATTTTCAAGTTTTCTGTTTTAATGTTATTGATTACTTTCTTCATTTATGTTCACGTTAAAACATCAACCAATTTTCTTGTATACGTCAGTCAGAGTTTGTATCGAGTCAGGGCGTATACACACCCTTTTACTTGCTACACAGAGTAACTTCTAGTCTTCTAACTTACTTGTAGAGTTGTCAAACGGGCCAACCCGACCCGACTAGTAACAAGTTATGCTTTATGTGGGTTGGGTCGAGTCAACCTGTTTAATCCATGGGTTAAACGGGTTGATCCGTGAACCAATGTAAAAATGTGGTATTTCATCTACCGTTGCGATTGATATGGAAAGCATCATTTGGCTAAGGGACTCCATTTTCACTCTTCTATCCGATAACTGGTCTTGCACTCAATTTAAGCTGAAGAATTCTTTTTCTATTTTCCATGATGCTAATTGCTTTGGTGGTTTCTTCCGTGTCATTGAGAGGGGTGGTGAATCTTTGTATATTCCTGAGGGAAGGAATGGATTAAGGATTAGTCTCTTTCTATCGGGGATTATAAAATCAATTATATTGTTGAAAGAATTCAAAGTCAACAGCCACCTCTACTACTTGAACACGGTCCGGAAAAAAATACTAATTTTGAGTTGGATCTTGTCGCCTTGGATAGAGATGTGCCTCCCAATGAGCTTTCAATTTCTGGCACCCTTTTTCAGATAGATATTGAACTGTCTGACCTTTGTGACCAAACTTTGGTGCTGAGTTCTGAATCTGACTCCTCGTTTTCACATACTCCCTCCGTCCCGAAAAGGTTGGCCAAAGTTGACTTTCACGTGGATTAATAAAGTAAAAATTGTGTGGTTGAAATTTGTGCAGAGGGAAGAGAATTAACTTTAACCACATATTCCTTACTTTAAATGGAAATGGTAAATCTTTTTGAAACATCCAAAAAAGGAAATTTCGCTAACCTTTTCGGGACGGAGAGAGTATTAAGGATTTCTTTCAAACTACTATGACTCAAGGGGTGGACTCACTTTCTCAATTTTTAATCAAAGAATTTGAAAGAATAATTGCCGGTAAACACAGTGAGGAACAACACGCTTCTGTTTGTACACCCACAAAACCTCTAAGGAATGTGTCTTCAGGTAACTGCCATAAGGGACCTATGGAAAATGGGAAAGCTACTAGGTGTACAATTCCAGAGAATCCAATGGAGGATACAGGTTATCGGCAAGGTTTCAATTTGGAGGATGCATATAGTGATTCGTTCTTTTCACATCCGGAGAATGAATATCTTGGTCATGCTTCAGAAAATGAGAATAGGTTTCCAATCTCGGTTTCCAAGCTACTAGGTGTACAATTCCAGAGAATCCAATGGAGGATACAGGTTATCACAAAGCTTTGTTGATCACAAGAAAAAATTACTTACCTACAGGTAATGTGAACACCAATATCGGGATGTACAGGAAGAGTAAGCGGCGGTCACATCATATGAGGACAAGATCACAAACTCGCGAGGAACCTTGATCTGAGGGTTTATTATTGAGGGTGGTTTCATTTGTACTGTGGGTTGATTTTTATTTACTTCCTCGTTTTTTCCTTTTTTCTTTTTCCTTGCTTTGTATTTGTACTTTCTTTTTCATTAATAAAATATCTTTTTCAAAAAAAAAATATTATATACTCCCTCCATCCCGGTCATTTCTTCCAATTTTGACCGGTATCGCAAATTTAGGTAGTGGGAATAAAGTGAAAATGTATGGTTGTAGTTGAGTAAGAAAAAAGTGAATGAATGTGAACCACATATTTTGTCCAAAAGTGGAAGTTGGAAGAATTAATTGGGACGGCCCAAAAAGGAAAATTGGAAGAAATGACCGGGACGGAGGGAGTATATAGAGAGTCATTGTCCTGTCCAGCACTTTTCTGTCAGAACGCCGTCCGAACACCGCCGTTTGGGGCGGTTCCCGGCGTAATTTTTTATGAATATTTTTGAGCATGTTCCTCTTCAAATCTAGTTGATAGATACCAAATTTCAGCTCAAACTTCGATTGTGAAGGTAGTCAAATAATTCGTTGAAGTTAACTGCGTTTTTCTATGTGTAACTTGGCGCAGTTAACTGCAATGAATTATGTGAGTGTCTTCCTTATCGTATTTTGAGCTGAAATTTGGTATGTATAAACTAGACTTGATGAGGAATATGCTCAAAATATTTCATCAAAATACTCCACCGGGAACCACCCCAGACAGCGGTGTTCGGATGGCGTTCGGACCGGGAGGTGCTAGACATGAGAATTTCTCTCTCTCTCTCTCTCTATATATATATATATATATATATAGAATGAATCTGGTGCATGAGACGCCTTGTACGGCTGAAAAATGAGAAGCAATCCTGATCGTCCGATTAAAAGTAATCCTACGGTTCTAATTTAAAAATTAAACAAAAGCGGCGTCATCATAACCAATTTTGGAAGCCGCGAAAAACTTCACTGCAACCGCTCACTAACCGATCCATTCAATATCTCTCCCAACATTCAATCTCTCTCGCAATCAATTCGAATACCTTCAATGGGAATTCGAAGAAATTGAATCAATCGGACTCCGCCGAAGTTGTGCTAGAATTCTCTGAACTTCAGCAAACTTGAATTGAACGCATTCCGCCGAAGTTGTGTAAGAGTTCTCGAGAAACTTCAATCGATCGGACTCGATGAAGTATTGTCAGATTTGTGCGAATGTCAACCATCTGAAATCGGAGATTGCCGAAGTTTCATCAGACATCTCCGAACTTCTGCTTATATGTTCAAAGGTAGTTTTACTGAATTTTATAAACTTTGACTCATTTTATAAACTTCTTTCATTGAATTTCTAAATGCAGATTTAGGTTAACATGTACATTTTCATGCATTCCAAGTAGCCGATTCAGGTTACCTTATAGATTTTCATACAAATTTGTTGAAGTCAATTATAGATTTTTTTTTAAAAAAAACCTTCGATATTAATTTGTTATTTAGTAGTAGAGCAAGTATTTGAATAATTTATTGATTTTACAACTAAAACTATTGTTTAAACAATATAGTTTGTTTAATTGGTTAAGGTTTCTAAAATGGGGCGATTGAGGCTTCCAAGGAAAAAAACTAATAAAAAGTTGGTGTTCATTTAGGAAGAATGTGAAGATATTGGATTAGAGAAGCCTGTTGAAGCAAATATTGCAATTGAAGAAGGTAATTTGAATTTCTGCTTTTGTAATTTTGATTACGAAATTTTATTTGCAATGAGGAATACTATTTAACATATTTGAATATTTTAAATCAATAATGAAGGACATTCAAATTGGGGTGTCATCAAGCAAAAGTTTGGTAGAACAAGACTTGGGACACAAAGAGAGAAGCAGAAGAATAAAGAAGGCAATGAGGAAGCTACAAGAAATGAACTAGGTATTTGAGTTCACTTAATATGAAACTACTAAAACCGTGGATAGTAAAATGTATTGAATGAATACTTCTAATTAAAAGTTAAAATTATACTTTAAAACTGTGGATTTTAAGAATGTTTCTGTTTTGGATTTTTAACTTACAAAAATTATGGCTAGTGAAGGGTATTGAATGAACATTTATAATTAAAAGTTAGATTTATTTTATTAATAGTTCAAGTTATTCATATAAAAGTTTGAAGGTTTCTGTTTTGGCTTTTTATAGAGGAGCATAACAATGGAGAGGGAAATGTGGAAGTTGAATTGAATGAAGAAGGTATCTTATGTTGTGCTTTAGAAATAATATGTGTATATATATATGATATAACTCAGGGCAGAAAATGAAAACAATTTATGCAGAATATTATAAGTTAAAATGAACACCTCTAATTAAAAGTTAGATGTATTGAATTAATAGTTCAATTTATTGGTATAAAAGTTTGAAGGTTTTTGTTTTGGCTTTTTATAGAGAAGCATAACAATGGAGAGGGAAACGCTGAAGCTGAATTGAATGAAGAAGGTATCTTATGTTGTGCTTAATAAATAATTTGTGTAGATATTATATAGCAGAGGGCAGAAAATGAAAACAGTTTATGCAGAATATTAAAAGTTGCTGTTTCCTTGTGCATTAGATTCTGAAGCCATTGCTGTAGAAAACTGACCGTTCGAGATTTGATAAAAAAAATTTAAGGCAGAACCTCAAGATCCTAAAAATCGAAGATCAACTTCGAGATTTAGGATTTCGATATAAGAACTTCGAGATTAAGATGTCGAGATTTGTGTTTCGAGATTTCAAAAGTCGAGTTTAGATCTCGAGATTTCAAATGTCGAGATTTGAAATGTCGAGATGTATACTTCGAGATTTTGAATTTCGAGAAATCAAAAGTCGAGATCTAGATGTCGAGATCTTGAATATTCGAAACCCAAATGTCGAGTTACGAAAGTCGATATCCTCAATGTCGAGATCCTGCAAAAAGAAAAATTTGAGATTTCAAGATCTGGAAGTTGTTCCCTGTACTTCTTGATATCAAGATTCTCCTGTGAAAATTTCAGCTCGAAAAGTAGAGCAGAGCCTGATAAAACACTAATCTCGAGATCTACCTGTCGAGATCTCTAAAACAAGAAGTTTGCGAAAAACGAAAACTAAGGTATACTGCTTGATCGTCTAAAGAGTGCGATCACAACAGTATAACTTTTACAACTTTTTGATCAAGAACAAGAGTACAGATGATAAAAACAAAAAATACAGATGAACGATGAAAAAAAAGTAGAGTCTTCGTCGTTGATCTTCTGATCAGTTCTCGATCGGCTTTGATACCAGTTGTTAGTCCCTGTTTTCTATAACAGCAATATGATACGATCTATCAAGGAGTAAAATAGCAGAAAGATGAACACGATGAAATCCTTCTTTGATATACCGTGAACTCGTACAGAGAATGATATGCGCTAAAGCTATTTTGATCGAGTATGAAAGTTAACGCAAACCTAAACCTAAAGCGCCTTTTTATATGCGCAGGTTAAAGGTTTGCGTAAAGACTTTCAGCCTGATATGGGCCTGTCACATTGGCCTCATATCTTTTAGACCATAATAAATACAAACATTAATAACAAAGGATATAATAAAAGCTAAGCTATTACAAGACATATGACAAGCTTGATTCACAATAAAATGATCTTCAACAATAATTAATATATGAAACAAAACTAGTTGATCCTTTAAGTAATGTTCAAAATATTAATATGAAATATGAATAGGAATTAATTAATATTCAAGGGAGAATATTATTAAAGAAGATGAATCCTACTATAATTAATGTCAAGATGTTAACTAATTGTCATCTTAGCAACACTCTCCAACATTAATATAGAGGAAGAAAATACTACTATAACTAATGTCAAGATGTTAACTAATTGTCATCTTAGCAACACTCCCCAACATTAATATATAGATAGTATCAAGGAAAGAACTAATAATTAATATTCAAGGGAAGAAGTTAAGAAAATAACTCACAACTTTAATAATCAACAAACTTCAAGAGCAACACCGAGAAATGGAAGTTTAGCTCCTCATTTGGAGACTAAACATAGCTAGAAAAATATAAAGAAATGCTATTCTAAACTGAGCTTAAGAGTGTGGAAGAAGGGATTATTAATAGTGAAGAAAAAGTGTGCTATTTATAGGTGTTTTTCAACACCTTGGACCGGGTACCCGACCGGGTCTAGTGCCCACCCGACCGGGTGCATGTCAAGATCAGATAATCCGCCATGTTCTCATGTTTCTGCACGTCGATTTGTCCCGGGTCATGTCTGACCCAACTAGGTGGCTTAGTTGACCCGACCGGGTCTGGTCAAAATCAGATATTCTCCTCGTTCTGGTGATCTTCGGCACTATGTTTTGTCCCGGGTAACCTCTGACCCGACCGGGTGGCATATGGAACCCGACCGGGTCTGGCATCTTCATTGCTTCTTCCGTTGTTAAATCTTACCCGGCCGGGTGGGGATTTCTACCCGGTCGGGTTTTACTCCTGGGCAGTCAAATTTCTTGTTTTCTTCTCTTCAAAGTCCTCTTTTCCAACACCATAAATCCTAAATCTACTTTACAACTTACAAATGAAGATTAAAATACAATTACAACTAAAATCACACAAATGTTTACAAACTAAATAAAACGATAAAGAATACACACAAATCGAACATAAAAACATACACTTATGCACTACTAATTAGTGCATATCAATTGTATTAATAGTTCAATTTATTGCTATGAAAGTTTGAAGGTTTCTGTTTTGGCTTTTTATAGAGGAGCATGACAAGGAAGAGGGAAATGGGGAAGTTGAATTGAATGAAGAAGGTATCTTAAGTTGTGCTTTACAAATAATATGTGTATAAATAATATAGAAGTCAGGGCAGAAAAATAAAAAAAAGGTTATGCACAATATATCCCTTAATATTGAATTACAAAAAGTGTTGCCAGTGAAGGGTAAAGAAAGAACACTTCTTATTAAAAGTTAGATTTATTTTATTAATAGTTCAAGTTATTCATATAAAAGTTTAAAAGTTTCTGTTTTGGCTTTTTATAGATGAACATCACAATAGAGAGGGAAATGCGGAAGTTGAATTGAATGAAGAAGGTATCTTATGTTGTGCTTTATAAATAATATGTGTATAGATATGATATAACTCAAGGCAGAAAATGAAAACAATTTATGCAGAATATTAAAAGTTAGAATGAACACCTCTAATTAAAAGTTAGATTTATTGAATTAATAGTTTGATTTATTCGTATAAAATTTTGAAGTTTTCTGTTTTGGCTTTTTATAGAGGAGCATGACAAGGAAGAGGGAAATGGGGAAGTTGAATCGAATGAAGAAGGTATCTTATATTGTGCTTTACAAATAAGGTGTATAAATAATATAGAACTGAGGGCAGAAAATGAAATAAGGTTTATGTACAATATATCCCTTAATATTGAATTACAAAAAGTGTTGCTAGTGAAGGGTATAGAATGAACACTTCTAATTAAAAGTTAGATTTATTTTATTAATAGTTCAAGTTATTTATATAAAAGTTTGAAGGTTTCTGTTCTGGCTTTTTATGGAGGAGCATAACAATGGAGAGGGAAATGTAGAAGTTGATTTGAATGAAGAAGATATCTGTTGTTGTGCTTTAAAAATAATATATACATCTATATAAATAATAAGAAATTCAGGGAGCAATTAATTCTATGCAATTACAAAAACTGTTTATAGTGACAATATAGAATGGATACTTCTAATTAAAAGTTAAAATTATTTAATTAAAAGTTCAAGTTATTTATATAAAAGTTTAAATGTTTGTGTTTTGGGTTTTATAGACGACCATAACAATGTTGAAGGAAATGAAGACTCTTCAAAGAATGAAGAAGAAGGTATCTTATGTTATGTTTTAAAAATAATTTCTCTGTGAATATTTAGACACAAGTTTGAATATTTCTTTTTTGACTTCTTAAAGATGAGCAGAACAATTTAGAGGAAAATGTGGAAGCTTCAAGTAATGAAGAAGGTATATTATCTTATCTTTTAAAAGTAATTGTAACAAAATGAATACAAGGTATGCACAATATTTCCTTTAGTATGTAATTTTAGAATATCTGGATAGGTAAGAGTATAGGATAAGTACTTCTAATTAAAAGTTAAATTTAAGTTATTAAAAGTTCAAGTTATTTTATATACAAGTTTGAACACCCACTCTCAGAGCCTACCGCCAATGCGAAAAACGTTCATTTCCGGACGTACCCGACCGGGTACGATGGGATACCCGGTCGGGTACACGATCTTTAAACCCGAATCAGCCACCCAAAACACCCATTTCATCTTCCCCAAACCCAAATTTTCGAACTCCCTCCCCCCAACCTCCAATTTCGAAGTTTCTTTCTCCCATTACTCACTCGAAACTCCACCAAATCCCCTCATACCACAACCAAAACACTCCACTCACTCTGCTCTACAAGACAATAAAACACCAAAAAAATCTCCATCTCCCCATATATTTACCAAAAACACCGACACCCTACCCCCTACCCCCAAATCCGAATTTCAAAGCTTCCAAAAGGAAATAAATGACATCGAAGAGAGATAGGGGAGAAATCTCAACTGATAGAGGCCCCAATTCAAGGCTACGAGGATGACCGTTTCCACCCAGTTATGACAAAGATGAGCACTAGAGACAGTGCTTCGAGCTAAGTGAGGGGGAGTCACTCATTGGTACGTACTTAAGTTTGATACCTTGTAAACTAGCATTATTTTCTTCGCACAAAAAAAAATTAAAAAAAGAAATGCTAGTTAGGTTGAAAACCCAAAAATGGGCAATCTAAGCAAAAAGGGCTTACAAAAAATGATGAGTGAGTGGAAAGATGGAAAAATAAAAAGAGGATGCTAGGATGAAAACCTGAAAAGGCTCCTAGGCAAAATGAGAGATATGAGAGATATATTTGTTTTTACAGGACATCATTTAATCTCTTGAAGATGAAAAGAGGAGATGAGCATAGAAGGCCATGAAACCCAAGAAGATGTTGTTCTTTGAGCTAAACACTCAATGAAACTCATATGTTATCCTTGGTGGTGTTTTCCTTTTCTGGTTGATTGTTGAACTTTTGAGGACTTGGAACTGTTAAACATTTGACTCTACTCGAGGACGAGTAAAGAAGCTAAGTGTGGGGGAGTTGATATTCATGTAATTTCCGGTTGTATGTTTGTATTTTTAACTAGTTTTTATTAGTTCTAGTTGTGGAAATTACACACTTTTGGTGTAATACTTTATTTTCATATTTATTTGTAATTTGTTTAGATTAGGATTATTCTGAGCTTAGGACAGGTCAAAATCATCGCAAGAATCAAAGGATGGATCCTAAAGACCAAAGAATGTGCAAAAGGGAGAAGATCAAATGAAGATTTTGAAATTCGTTCATGTACTCGGTCGAGTATTGTCAATACTCGGTCGAGTATTGGCCGGATACGCTGGTCAAAATCAAATCTGGGAACAAAAGAACGTGGCTGAATATTTGATGGAAATCCGGTCTCAAACTCGACCGAGTATCACTCAATACTCGGTCGAGTATGCCTATATTTCGCAATTTCCTGGAAACTACCTTTTGTACTCGGTCGAGTATCCCATATACTGGATCGAGTACAACACCCTGCCACATCCATTTTGCTATAAATGCACCCTTTTTCCTTCACATTAAGGACACCAACTCCTATATACTTCTAAGCTCAGTCTAGATAAGTACTTTCTTTATATTTTTATCATGTTTAGTCTCCAAATAAGGAGCTAAACTCTTCCATCCTGGTTTTGCTACTTTGAAGCTTAATGAATTGTAAGTTGTGAGTTATTTTCTTTAATCTTCTTCCTTGAATATTAATTATTAGTTCTTTCCTTAATACTATCTCTATATTAATGTTGGGGAGTGTTGCTAAGATGACAATTAGTTAACATTTTGACATTAGTTATAATAGTATTTTCTTCCTCTATATTAATGTTGGGGAGTGTTGCTAACATGACAATTAGTTAACATCTTGACATTAAGTATAGTAGGATTCATCTTCTTTAATAATATTCTTCCTTGAATATTAATTACTTCCTATTCATATTAATATTTTGAGCATTACTTAAAGGATCAACTAGTTTTGTTTCATATATTAATTATTACTAGAATCAATCGATTAATACGCTTGTTATTAATTCGGTTCGTTCAACGATAGTAAACTTGGATTATTAATGCATGCATCTCATGGTTAATAATATAAGGGGAATTAATTATATTGATTAAACCAATAAACCACTTGTGTTGAGGTTATCAATCTCAATCATTTTCATCTTAAGCTTATTGCTACTACCGGGTTAATATACGGCGCGTGTTCTATATTGACTCAGTAGTAAGTTTTATTAATGAACGCGTCTCATTATTAATAACTACCCTCGATGAAATGGATATACTCCTCGATTGAGTATTCGAGAGGAAGATAGTTAAAGATATAACCGGGATCGACGAACATTTTATTAAGTGGATAAAAGCAAAATCAGATCTCCATCTCAATTAAGTAAAACACATAAGTCATTCATCTTAGTGTTTAAATATTCTTAAGTTCTACACAACAATCATAAAACCTCCCTTGTTACTATTTAATTAAAAGAAAGATATTCTTTTCCGTGTGGATACGAACCTTACTTCATTATACTACGTATAATTGTTGTATTGAATATTTATTTTGAGTGCACACCACGACAAAGTGCACGTCAGCTGAGTAGGAATTTGGTATTTTGGAAAACTATTTAAATAATCTATACAAATACATATTTTGTTATATTTAAAAATATGTATTATACTATACACTCAAAATGCTAATGTAGAACAATTTGAATTTAAAATAAAAAAAGGCTAAAAAATCAAGAAAAAATAATTTCCGCAAAATCCCTCATATTGGAGTGTGATATGAGGGAGTTGTAGAATTATTTAGCTCATCCACTTCGCTCCCCTTTCCCTTGATTCCAATTCAAACACTTACCACTCTACTTTCATCCCCATCCCTCCAAACTCCTCCACCCAAACCTTGGATTAAACTTCCCATGTCTCAGAAAATATGGGCCATTTGACTAACACGTTTAATGCATTGAGTCATGACTAAGTGATGCAATTCCAGTTTTATCCATCTCAAATGAGAGTAGTAGAGGTGTACATATTTTAAGTTTTGTATTAAAACAACAAATATGGCTGAATTTGTTGAACTAGACATTCTTTGTTGGACGTCCCCGTGTAGAAGCACATTTTTTATGGGACATGGGACGAACCTTTTTTCTGAAATCAATGATGGGTTGTATTTATTGATATCATTGATTAAGTTAATAATTTTTATAAATGATGCTCGATATGTAGGCATTCTGAAGGTCTTCAAATTGTGAGGGTGCTTGCTCCAATTCCAACACAAGCCATGCAGTTTTATCGAGGTTTCCCCACGAAGGTATGATCCTATCCTAACCTTCACTGAATGCTTTCTGCTCAATAAATCATGTAGTTCATAACTTCATATGCCATACGACACATCAACCCTCGATCCTCGTGGAAAGCGAATTTGTGGAGCTATACGCTCGATCCTGTGATTATTATATCGTTAGAGGTAGTAATCCAAGCCAACCCACATTAGTGACCAACGGTGGATAAACATATTTCTTAGAGATATTAGCGTACAAATGTTTTTACTTGGACAGTAATTTACTGGTCTTGTTTGTTTAAGCTTGATCGTGTCTGGTCTGAACTGGACTGGTCTGGTAAATGGTTGGTCTCTGTGTATTTTATAACTACGGAAGTCAAGTTTGGTCTGGTCGGTTTAAGTTTGGTCTGGTCTGGGACTTAAAACAGTCCAAGTAAAAAGATCCTAACTAGCGCGACGAACAATGCTCGACACTATGTGAAGTGAGCCCCTCTCATTATTTAGAAGTTAGGAATCTAGTTCTAAGGGAGGCTAGATCAAGCGCATGTAGTGTTGGAGAAAAAAGGGCACCCAATGCATAAAAATGGTTAAGCCCCTACAATAGCACTATAGCAGCGGGAGGATTTCCATAATATTACAGTTATTATCAATCACTTTGTTATACTATCCTCCGTATCACATTAATTGCAACATTATAATATATACACTATTCATGTACTTTACTTTGACTACATTTTATTTATTAATGTATGTGAATTATTTTTTTTGAAAAATAATGTTAAATTCGTCTCATTACTAACTTTTATAATCTGATTTTCATTTTATTTTTACTAATACAAAATTAAATATAATGACAGTCAAGTTGTGCGTTGCCAAACGTGAAATGTTGACTGTTGCAACTAAAAAGAGACGGAGGAAGTATTATTTATCTCCCAAACTACTTCTCAAATTGCATCATTTAATTATTGTCTAAAAAATGTGTCATTTTTTAATAGGTATCTTAAGCTAGCATGGAGGTAGTATGAGTCTATGAAATATGAAAGTGGTTCAGTTATTGTCATAAATTTGTTTTACCTAAATAGTCGGAGCATTATTTCAAAGTGTTGATTTTAATCCTTGTAGTGTTAAATTGATCAACTAGTCCATATATTAGAATATCAAACTTTAAAAATATAAGACAGTATTAAAGAAAAACATTAACCTAAAGAAATACCGCCAATTTTGCTGACCCATTACATACTTCCCAAAAAGAACACTTGCCATCCCAGAAATCTTTAGCGTAGTTAGGCAACCTATTGCCACAGCCCTAATTTGCAAAGGGATCAAATCCAGAATTTCTTCATCTTTAACTTTGAGTTTCGTACTCGTCGGAAGGGTCATATAGATCGGAGCTCTATCTCAGAAGTGTGAACTAAATTATGGGCGGGGGCGGCCCCATATATTTGAAGGCTTAGGGGAATTTTTTAAATTGTAAAACATGTTTCTATCTAAATTAACAAGCAAAATAATAATATTTGAAGATCTTTATAATTAAGGAAATACTTGAATTCGTTAAATTAAACATAGTCGAATCACGTTTTCAAAACAATCATATAAAAAATTACTTAAATACAATCCTGGTTGAGCATTGTGAAGCAAAGTCATCAAAAATAACTCCATAATCAAGCTTCTCCAACACACTATGTTCAATGTTTAATATAGCGAATCCATGTGGCCGAAGGCATTGTGTGGCCGGAGGCATTCTGTAAGCCGAAGGCATCATGTCGAGGGTAGTAGATTGCCGTTGTGATCATGCCTCAACTTGCTGTAGCTGAGAAATAGAAAATTTTTAACACTTGCGTGTTTTGCCGAGGGGAGTCCCCCAGTCCCCCACTCCTTTTGCCGAGAGTTTCTCGAGAGAAACAGGAGTAGAGTGATGCATGCCTTCAGCAGGAGCCGCCGACGGGTGATGCCTTTTGTTCCACAATGGGGAGATGCCTCGTTAAAAACCTCATTAGAAAAAAACCCTGTGGGAAAAATCCTAATGAGGGAAAAAGAGAACACCGGATGCCCTCAGAATGAAGCAAAAGGAGTTCACCCTTCGGCCTTGATTGTTGAGCGGCGGTTGTGTCCGTCTGCTGAGGGGATATCCAAGATCAGCCTTAGATCCTGCATGAAAAAGCTAAGGAGCTTGTAAGGACCCCCCCCCCCCCCCCGTTATCAAATAAAGGTTACGGAGGGGTGCAAGGCCAGGTGGGCTTGTGTGAGAGCCCCTGGCATCAAACACAGATGCTGGAGGGATGGAGACCGAGGGGTCTTCGTGATGGACCCCGACATCAAATAAAGATGTTGGAGGGATGAAGGCCGAGGGGCCTGTATGATAGCTCCCGGCATCAAATAAAGATGTCGGAGGGCTGAAGGCTGATGGCCTGTGTGATGGCCCTCGACATCGAATAAAGATGTCGGAGGGATGAAGGCCGATGAGCCTGTATGATAGCCCCTGGCATCAAATAAAGATGACAGAGGGATGAAGGCCGAGGGACCTGTGTGATTGCCCCCGACATCAAATAAAGATGCCAGAGGGATGAAGGCCGATGGGCCTGTATGATAGCCCCCGACATCAAATAAAGATGTCAGAGGGATGAAGGCCGAGGGGCCTGTGTGATGGCCCTCGACATCAAATAAAGATGCCGGAGGTATGAAGGCCGATGGGCCTGTATGGTAGCCCCAGGCATCAAATAAAGATGCCGGAGGGATGAAGGCCGAGGGACCTGTGTGATTGCCCCTGACATCAAATAAAGATGTCGGAGGGATGAAAGCCGATGGGCTTGTATGATAGCCCCCGACATCAAATAAAGATGTCAGAGGGATGAAGGCCGAGGGGCCTGTATGATAGCTCCCGGCATCAAATAAAGATGTCGGAGGGCTGAAGGCCGATGGCCTGTGTGATGGCCCCCGACATCAAATAAAGATGCCGGAGGGATGAAGGCCGATGGGCCTGTATGATAGCCCCCGACATCAAATAAAATGCCGGAGGGATGAAGGCCGAGGGTTGCTGTGATGTGGAATCACGCTGAGGCCGAGGGCCATTGTGATGTTGAGGCCGAGGGTCGTTCTGATGTTGAGGCTGAGGGCCGTTGTGATGTGGAATCACGCTGAAGCCGAGAGCCATTGTTGATGTAGAATCACGTTGAGGCCGAGGGCCTTTGGTGATGTGAAATCATGTAAGGCAAAAACCGTTATGACATAGAGTCATGTTGAGGCCGAGGGCCGTCTGATGTTGAGGCCGAGGGTCATTGTGATGTCCTCACGCTGAGGCCGAGGGCCGTTGTTGATGTTGAGGCCGAGGGCCGTTCTGATGCTGAGGTCGAGGGCCGTTGTTGATGTTGAGGCCGAGGACCATTCTGATGTTGAGGCCGAGGGCCGTTGTGATGTGGAATCACGCTGAGGCCAAGGGCCGTTGTTGATGTTGAATCATGTTGAGGCCGTGGGCCTTTGGTGATGTGAAATCATGTAAGGCAAAAACCGTTATGACATAGAGTCATGTTGAGGCCGAGGGCCTTCTGATGTTGAGACCGAGGGCCATTGTGATGTCCTCACGCTGAGGCCGAGGGCCGTTGTTGATGTTGAGGCCGAGGACCGTTCTGATGTTGAGGTCGAGGGCCGTTGTTGATTTTGAAACCGAGGGCTGTTCAGATGTTGAGGCTGAGGGCCGTTGTGATGTGGAATCACGCTGAGGCTGAGGGCCGTTGGTGATGTGAGATCACGCTAAGGCCAAAACCGTTGTGGCGTAGAGTCACGCTAAGGCCGAGGGCCATTCTGATGTTGAGGCCGAGGGCCGTTGGTGACGTGGAATCATGCCAAGGCCAAGGGCCATTGGTGATGTAGAATCGAATTGAGGCCGAGGGCCTTTCCTTGATAGTTCCAGGAGTCCTCTGGTATGTTCCTTCTTTCAGGCATCGACCGAGGGGTTGATTCCCCGCCTCAGCCGAAAGGGGGTCCAAGTGATCCGTCCGGGGGTTCGTCTGTTAGTCCCCCGACGCTGGGCCTTCCCTTGATTGTGCCAGGAGGTCGTATGTTAGTCCTCCTGATGTGTGTTCCTTCTTCCAGGCTTCAGCCGAGGGGGTTGCTTCCCCGCCTTGGCCGGAAGGGGGTCCAAGTGATCCGTCCGGGGGTTCGTCTGTTAGTCCCCGGCGCTGAACCGTCCCTTGACCTTGGGGGGTCCCGTCGTCTATTTACGGCGCGGCCTAGGCTTGGTCGGTTTCCGACGACTGCCGTTCCACCCCCAAGTTTGGGGATTTCGTCACCTCAGCCATTCTTTCGGGCCTGTCGCCGTGCGTTGCGCGCCGGCGACGCGGCGAGCGTCCCGCTCCAAAAACGCGGGCCTTTTGCAGGCCCCTCGTCTTTAGACACCATCGGCCATACCTGGGCATTTGGCCTCGAAGGGGCCGATAAGATGTCTGGATTGTGTTGTAGTTTACTTAAATTCATAGAAATAAGCGGAATATAGGGGGTGCGTTGTTTGACAACGGCTTTGTTAAGATTCACCGCTCAAGGCAGAGGGCTCTAGGCCGAGGGGATGATAATGTGCCTCGAGGTCGAGGGCCGAAGGCTGAGACTAATGCCGAAGGTGAGGAACATGATTAGCGGAGGTGGCGCTTCTTCGGCTGGGGCTCCTCAAACTCCTCGCCGTCGCTGAGCCTCCCGATTTCATGTTTCTTCGTTGCGATGTCCCCTTCTTCTTTATCGGTGTTCTCCCCGGTGTTTTTCCTTGGGGCATTTTTGATGAATTGGTGTAGCTCACCCCGTTGAATTAAGAGTTCAATAGCCTTCTTTAACGAGACACAATCGTCTGTATTGTGGGAGGTGCTTTTGTGGTAACGCCAATAAGTGCCGCCTTGGTGGATGGCGTAGATCTCCCTCGCCGACCGAGGGTCCTTGGGGAAAAGGTCCTGCTCTTCCGCATAGTTGAGGATAGTGCTCACCGGGTGCGTGAGGGGAGTTCTCGGCATGTCCAGCCGAGGGCGCCATTGGCGTTCGTTACGGCCCTGCTGGGTGTGGCTTCCATGGTCTCGGCCTCCGACCGATGGCGCATTTGGGGCCGGCGTGTTGTTTGTCTTCTTTGAGGGATGGCCCTCGTTCTTCTTGAAGGAGTGGAGGTCGTTGGCATCGGCGTATAGGCTCCCCCGCTGGAGTGCTCTGAGGTATGACCTTGGGGGGTCGGTGATGAGGCTACGTGCGTAGGGACTGCTGCGGAGAACCCCCTGGAAGAGGACGAGGAGGGTACGCTCGTCGGCGCTCTCGACCTCGTCTGTCTCCTTCATCCACCGGTCAATGAAGGATCGAAGTGTTTCGTCAGGCTGTTGCTTGACGGAGAGGAGGTGGGAGAAGTGCTTTCTCGCGCGCTTCCTTCCGGCAAAATGGGTGAGGAAGCATTGGGCAAGATCTTGCCAAGAGTCAATGCTGCCCTCGGGAAATCGGTTGAACCATTCGTATGTTGGTCCCTCCAAGGTGGAAAGGAACCAACGACATAAGTATTCATCTGATGCCCCCATCATCATCATGTTGTTTTGATACCTGTTGTAGTGCTCCTGGGGGTCAGTTTTTCCTTCATAGGGCTTGATGAGTTGCCCTCGGTACTTTTCCGGGATTTGGGCCACCAATACCCTTGGGGTAAATGGCGTCCTAGTTCGGAGTTGGATGATGGGTTCCCCGGAGTCTTCGGCAAATTTCCTTTGCATGTCCTCCATTTTGGGCAGCATGGCCTCATATTTAGAATCTGTATGAGGGGCGGCAACGGCGGTATGTGTTTGACAGGCCTCCATTTCATCAAGCCGGTGCTGGAGGGCCGCAATAATTTCGTCCCTGGTTTCCTTCGGGAGGGCCTCCGCCCCCTGCGAATGGCCATGGGCCGAGCGAGCCTGGTTGATTTGATGTCGGGTGCCGTCGGCATGGAGGGGGGGGTGCTTTGCCTTTATCCCGAGGGGGAAGCTTCTCATCTGCCCTGGAGACGGATCCGCCACTTTCCTGAGGTCTTTGGAGCACCTTTCGGCCGAGGCGGTCTTGGACCCCTCGGCGGTCTAGCACCCCTCTGAGTCTCTCGAGGGTGGAGGTCCGGGGCCTTTCTTTGTTTGTGTCGTGGCGGTCCCGGGATTGGACTTCCTGAGAGGCGGTGTCCTGGGCCACAACCCTCTCGTTGTTCCCTAACCGAAGGATAGGGTTCATGAAGGGGAGCGGAGGAGGGGGGAGAATGGCATTCTCCCCGACCTGCGGCTGAAGGGGTACCAGCGTGCCGAAGGCACCTGGGTTTTGAGTGAGAGTTTGGATGAAGGCGGAGAACGCTGATTGTACGTCAATGGTGAGAACCGGAGGGCTCATTTGGTTTTCGCTCCGGTCCTTCTTTTTGGCCTCGATGCCAAGGCGGGCATCGGGGGCATTATGTTGGAGCTGAAGGCGCAGGTCGACAGCCGTCTGTTCCAACCCAGCGAGGGCGCCGCCCTCGGGAGCCATGTTAGAGGCTTCGAGGGCGTCGACGTCGCCGAGGGCCAGGTTCCTATCCTCATGAGTCTTGGATTGGGCACGAGTGTTTCTTCCCATTTTGATAGGTGTTTTTAGCTGAAGGGGAGGGTTTCTTACTTGATTGTTCGAACTCTCAATGAAAGCACCAAATGATGGATAGTGTACCAGGGGGTAGCTTATCCGAGGGGTTATTGCGGAGAATAACTAGAGAGAAGTCAGAGCAAATAAGTAAGAGAGATAGTGTATATTCGAGCCTTGTTCTCCTGTGATGTTTTTTCTGAGCTCGATTCCGTCACCGGTAGCCTTCGGCCATGGGGCTGAAGGCACCCCTTTGCGTATTGTGTTGGAAAAATGTGTTAAAAATTGCATTAAATGGTCATTTTGGGGCAATTATTTGAGTGGGGTCCACTTCCGATTTGGGTCGGGTCAAAGTGGTTTCGGATTGTCCTTGTTAAGGGCTACAATTCGATATGTGGTACAGTCTAAACGGATAACGTGTGAATGAGAAATTGATTCTCGAAGTTCACTCGTTGAAATGGAAAAACTGGGAAAATGATGAGTTTCTAGTGTGTTTTATCCCACACCGAAAAACTCAAGGGATTTTCACCCCCTTATAAAGGGAAGCCTCTTTTAAGGAGTTAAGATTCCTAAGGGTAAAGGCTCTCTCTTACGCGCAGGGGGGGTACTGATCAACTCCCGAAACGGAGAAGAAAAACCGCGACTCGTGTGCGCGGACGACCTGCGGACACGAATGCCGTCCAAAAATCTATCTCTCAAGAGATACGGTTAATTTTTGTTTCCTCACAACGGGTGTTATCACTGTTGACTACGTGAAGTCAAAAGATAACATAGCGGATCCGCTAACCAAGGCATTGGATAGAGAATTGTTGGAGAAGTTGTCACGAGGAATGGGACTAAAGCCCGTGAATTGAAAAGTTCTATAGTGGATACCCAACCTAGTTGGTCCTAGGTTCAAAAAGGACAACTAAATTATAGAGCGAAGGATGGTCACTGTGGGGGTCCCGGACTCCTACCCACTCCTCGTTAAAACAGTGACTCTCGCACGAGGTTAAAGCAAACGTTTTTGCTAAAAGATAGTACAAAGAGTAGGAGGATCAAACCAAAGCCTACTCACAAATTACAAAAGATACGGATAGCTAATAGCATCAAATTTTAAGATACCAACAAAATGGTATCTTAAAATGTTAAGATAGTGTGAATAATAGTATCATAAATAGCCAAAGGTATATCGAAATGCTTATTATCAATCTGAGAGTTGTGACCAATGTAGAGGCCTACATCATTTCTAAGGAGAGCAACTGTGCGGATGAATCCATGGTTGAGTTCACGGGATGCCAGGTTTATTTTGAGGCAATTTGCTGGTGGTTTATGCCAGTAATCAGTGATGGGCGGAGTTCTATCTTTTTTGGGTCGGATGGTCAAGACATAGGGACATGAGGAATACTAGCAATGAAAGGTTTGGCAACCGAGTAGGCAAATAGGTCATTGTTAATAGTATTAATAGCCTCAGGATAATGACCCTTTTTTTCATCATGGAGAAACGTATTCCGTATCTTCCAAAGATGCCAAATGATGGTATTGGGCAAAACAAAATTAAAGGTCCTGGATAGCACCGCTGAAATTAGTGTACCATCTTTTCATAAAACCGTACAAGTCGCTATCATGGGGAGGACGGATGTCAAACAAGTTTTAAAAAAAGTCCAGATTTTCTTGGTGAGGTTACACCTAAGAAAGTAGTGGTCAATAGTGTCATCATTATTGCAAAAAGGGCATTTAAAAGGGCCACATATACCCATTTGATTGAGCATTTTACCAAAAGGAAGGAGGTTATTATTTAAACGCCATAGGAAAAAAGAAATTTTTTTGGGTGTACGGTTGTTCCAAAAATACTTGGCATTGTGATTAAGGGTCATCTTAGGCCGGATAGCATCATAGGCACTATTAAAGCTGAATTTGTCGTTAGAATTGGGCTGCCAAACACATTTATACTAATAAATGGAGTAGGTATATTGATCTATTATGTCTTTTACTATTACCGTAAAGAATATTCCAGATAGCACACATGTGTCGCGCACATGCATTTTGGTACACAAAGGACAAGTCCGTTATACACAGTACCAATTAGGCAGCTGTCCAAAAACGTATGGTCTGGTCTGGTCTGTTTAATTTGTTGGTCTGGTCTGTTTAAGTTTTTACACGTGTCGCCACACTTTTAGAATGTTTTTACTTGGACTATAATTTGTTGGTCTGGTCTGTTTAAGTTTGGTCTGATCTAGTCTGAACTGGTAGCGTATAGTAAACGTATGGTCTCTTTGTATTTTATAACTACGAAAGTTTGGTTTGGTCTGGTCTGTTTAAGTCTGGTCTGGTCTGGTCTGGGACTGAAAACAGTCCAAGTAAAAACATCTTTTGACTACACTTATTCTTGTTAGCCAAATTAGACACGTGTCCTCACCACAATAGAATAATATCTTTTACTTGTTGGCCAAATATTTTCTTCCTTAGTATAAATATCATCTTCCAACTTGTTGAAATGGATCACAGATTTTGTTGTAAGAACTTGTTGTTACTCTGCCAAATTTTCTACTCCATCTTACTTAGCACTTTCAGTCTCACTATTTTCCCGGATTTCCCTTACCCCGGCCGGAGATCCTCAAGTACTATCTTTGTCACATAATAATAATGAAGCTTTTCTTGGTGCGTAAAATAAGAAAACAAGATAAAATATATAAAATATTGTGACACTTTAAAATTATTTATTTAACACCATAAATTTACATTTGTGAAAAAAGAAATATATGATTATGATGCTAAGATAGCATATTTTATAAAGCTTGACTATTTATATTACATATACAAGTTTGAATATTTATCTTACACCCCTATAAGATTTGAAGTATTTAAATCATTTCTCCCTAAATAGAATGATAAACTTTTCAGGCCAACTGTATTATACAAACAATTAAGTTAATAATACAAAAACGATTTATTTTGATAAAATTAATTACATGTCCGTGTAACGGTAATTTAACAAAAAGATAAAAACAATGTGAAGACATAAGCATTTCATAGTAACTGAGCATTTCGTAATAAATCTTATTGGAAGTATTTATTTTAGTCGTTGATTCCTAACTTACTAACTAAAGAAAAGACCTGGAAGTTTGTTTTTGTTGCACATTTTTCTTTTCCAGAACTCAGTTGAACTCAGTTGTCTGTTGGTTTTTTATTTTCACATACAATAAGGGTGTGGGTATGGTAGGTTGTTTTCTGAGCAGGTTTTTTCTTGAGGGAGGCAATCAGGCTGTCACAACCACTAATAGCTTCTTAGTTCTCACCGTTTCAGTGATAAGTCTCACTCTTGTTGGGGTGGACTATTTTATGTCTCAGCATGACGTGAGGGGGGCGATGGGCTTTTGGTATTGTAGGTCTATTGGGAGTTTTTGGTTTTGGATCTTGTTTGATGTATTCTCTTTTAATCCTAATATAAGCTCTGTTGGGATATTGACCCGAAGGCCCAATACCCGGATTAAAGGCCCAGGAAATCCAGCCCAAACAACGAGTCCACTACCTTATGATAAGTAGGCCCAGTGAGGTATTCATATCGAACGAGGTTCGGGCCAAGTAAAGGTTGGCCCAGAAGACAGACATACCGAACGGGGTTCGGGTCATACATCATAGTTTGGCCAAATCAACAATGTTTTACAGGGCCCATTATCCCGTTCGGGCAACGGACAATCAACAGGTGGCCAGGTGCAATTAATGCCAGATTGTGACATCATCTAGTGGAGGCATGGGTGATCAAGCCGGTGGAACATCGGCCAATCAGCATAAAGCATCCCATACTTTCCATTAGTATAAATAGAAGGTTTAATATCATTGTAAGGGTTAGCTTTTTAATACTCAAGCCCTAGAAGAGCCTTATTACTCTTGTTTCTTGTACTAAGCATCAATTCGACGTACCGTTCGGGTAATTTCCTTGTAATCAAACAGGTTAATTAATATAAGTGGGCTTTTGAGCATTCAATTGTCAATCTTTTATATTTTATTTTACATACCGAATTATTGTCCATTTCCTGATATATCCAAAGTCTGTGTTGGGCTTTCGGATCTACGGGACTAAACCTCAACATTGGCGCCGTCTGTGGGAACCTTGAACAAAAAGTTTCACACCAAAACAACAACCTATTTTAAAAGATGGTAAGAATCACTTCTCATCATACCGGGGAAAGCCAGACCCCCCAAGGGCAATCCAGCCGGGGGTACTACCCGCACTCTGATGGGGATTTCGTTATCCCCGAAGCATTAAGGAGGAACCCCCATGCCATGAGAGATTTGGCTCAGTTCATGCGACAAATGGCGGATGAGCAGGATGGGGGATAGTCCAGCTATACCGGGGAAACTAGATACACAACCCCATCCTTCAATGATGACACCACCGATGCAGAAACCACCACAGGATCAAATCACTCGCGAGCCCACCCGGGAGACCGCGGAAGAACTCATGCGACCAGGGGCAGGCATCACACTCCTAGTGATCGCACCCCGTCCGGGTCCAAGGCCAGGGGAGATACGCCCATTGGCCGCCAATTCCAATATGAAGAACGTAACAGTACAAGATTCGGGCAGAGTCGTCACAATCAGAGGACAACTTTGCCGGAGGCGAATCGGGAGTTTGTAAATCTGGGAACTCCTGGCCCAGTTTGCATCCAGTTCCACTCCCAAGAGGCATTTCAGTTACCTGACTAGTATCAGGCAGGGCCTTAAGGAGACCTTGAATCAATTCCTCAAGAGATGGAGAGATGAAACCCTAAAAGTGGGGAGCATGACGGATGATACAGCCATCACTCTGTTTACTAACGCTCTCCGAACAGGGGAATTGTATAAAGAGCTGAAAAAGAATCCGGGTACGATTTATTCTAAAGTGCTGGACAGATCCTAGAAACATGCGGCTCTGGAAGAAGAAATCCAGATCAGGGATAAGGTTGCTGCACCCCCCACGCCAATAAAACTGGCCGATCGGATGGGTCATATCCCAGCGGCCGCCCCACCTTCAAGAGCGGCACGATTCACTCCTTTGGTCCTTTCTGTAGCGACCATTTATCAAAACGAGAAGGATAACATTCCCTCTCCGACTGATACCAAAAGATTTATGGGGACAGATGCAAATGCTTTTTTCAAATACCACAACAGGGGCGGTCACTCCACCCAATTCTGTCGGGCATTGCAGATAGCCATTGAGAAGTTGATCCAGATGGGTCATCTAGGTAAATATGTAAATATGGACCCAAATGCTACAGGCATTCTGAAGCTGGTCAGGAGATCTAACAGCTGGAGGCGGGATGTACAGCGTGATGCTCGCCCCAGAAATGATGTATATAATCCTCCCAGAGATGAACCAGAAGGTTCAGGGAACCCGGGTAAGAAGCCCAGGATGGAGGTGAAGGTGATATTTGGGGGTGGAGAGACGGGCGACTCGAACGCCGAACGGAAGAAGTTCGAGCGAAGCCTGTACGTGGGCTCTGTAGCCATGCCACCCCAGAAGAAAGGAAGGACGGACCACATCACTTTAGGGCCCGCAGATTTGCCAAATTCACCAAGTCCACACAAGGACAAGTTGGTGGTAAGTATGTGTATAGACGATGCTTTAATTCGCCGGGTGTTGGTCGACACGAGAAGCAGTGTGAACGTATTGTACCTACAATCGTTCGAGAAAATGGACCTCCAGAAAAGTCAACTGACCCACCTGAGGAAACCACTGGCAAGCTTCACCAGGAATTGCATCGAAGCTGAGGGGACCATCCAATTGATGGTTGAAATTGGGGATGAAACACACAGGGCGTCGGTCCGAATGACGTTCGTGATAGTAGATATCAAATGTGCCCACAATGCCATTTTGGGCCGACCGGGATTGGAAGATCTGGAGGCCATAACCTCTGTCCACCACTCATGCATCAAATTCCCCACAGACACTGGGGTCGGGATGGCCAGAACTGATCCAGCAACAGCCCGAACCTACTATCGGGAGGCCCTGAAAAATATGAATGCCCGTGGAATGCGGGTAAACAGCATTGATATGGAAACACATCGAACGGAGTTAGAGGCACATCCTGAGGCTGCCACCCTCCTTGAGCAAATTGACCTGGATTCTTCCCCCAACCGAAAGGTGGCCATTGGGGTGGATCTGGAGGCTGAAATTCGGGAAGGTATAATAACAGTACTGAAGAAGTTTCAAGTATTGTTCGCCCAAGGGCCAGAAGATATGCTGGGCATTGATCCGAGCATAATTTGCCACAAGCTGGCCGTTCGGTCTGATGTAAAGCCCGTTCAGTAAAAGAAAAGATACTAGGCCACCGAACGGTGTGATTTCACGAAACAGGAAGTGGCCACCTTGCTCGGAATAAAACACATCCGTCCGGTGATCCATGTTGAATGGTTATCCAATGTTGTGCTAGCTCCGAAGGGGTCCACTTGGAGGATGTGTGTAGATTATTTGGACCTGAATAAAGCTTGTCCCATGGATCCATATCCGGTGCCGAGGATCGATCTGTTAGTAGATGAGACAGCAGAATGTGAGCTGTTAAGCTTCATGGATGCGTTCCGGGGGTATCATCAAATTTTCATGCACCCAGATGACGCAGAAAAGACAACGTTTGTAACATCGGACAGGGTATTTTGCTATATTGTTATGCCATTCGAGTTAAAAAAACGCAATGGCTACTTTCGAAAGGATGATTGGAATGCTCTTCAAAGAAGTATTAGGGGTCACAATGGAAGCCTATGTTGATGACATCCTGATCAAAAGCCGAAAAAAGGAGAGCCATATCCTGGATATAGAAAGGGTGTTCGGGATAATGCAGAAAGTAAACATGAGGTTGAACCCCAAAAAATGTGCCTTTGCTGTAAAGGGGGGCAATTTTTTGGGATACATGATGAGTGAGAGGGGCATTGAACCTAATCCTGAAAAGGTAAAGGCGATCATGGATATGGAGGCTCCTAGGAACCTGAAGGAGGTTCAGAGATTGACCGGTCGATTAGCAGCCTTGAGCAGGTTCTTATTTAAACTGGCTGATCGGGCAATTCCATTTTTCCAGATTATGAAAAAGGCAAACCCCTTTGAATGGACTTCCGAATGCCAAACGGCCTTCGAGGAATTCAAGTTGTATCTATCTTCTCCTCTGGTATTAACAAAAGCTGACCCAGGGGAACATCTTTATATGTACCTTGCGGTGGCCGATCTAGCCGTGAGTTCTGTGTTGCTAAAAGAAGAAGATGGCATCCAGAGGCCTATATTTTGTGAGTAAAGCCCTGAACGGCCCTGAGACTAGATACACTCTGATGGAGAAAACGGTGTTGGCCCTAATAGCAGCCATCAAACGGCTTGCACCTTATTTCCAGACACATCCGATAACCGTATATACAACACAACCACTAGGCACCATCCTGAGAAATCCAATGGCTAGCGGGCACATCACAAAGTGGAGTCTCCTGATCGGGCAGTACGAGGTGGACTTTAGACCCCGACCCACGATCAAAGGCCAGGCATTGGCTGATTTTATAGCAGAATGTACTGCTCGGCCTTCAGAGATCGAAACAAAAGGCAGCATGATGGATGAGTGGTGGGAAATGCACGTAGATGGTGCATCAAGTGCTAAAGGCTGTGGGGGTGGAGCTGTGATCACATCACCTGATGGTTTTAAGGCATACTACTCCATCCATTTTGACTTCAAAGTAACCAACAATGAGGCCGAATATGAGGCTCTCATTGCAGGGTTAAAATATGCAAAGGCCCTGGGCGCCGATCGGCTCAAGGTCCGATCAGACAGCCAGCTGGTGGTCCACCAAGTGAATGGCACGCTGAAACTAAAGAAGAAAGAATGAAGGCTTACGAGGAACTGGTTGAGGAACAGATCGAAAAGTTTGAACATGTAGTGCTCGACCAGATTTCCAGGATAGAAAATCAGGAAGCAGATATCTTATCTAAATTGGAGAATGCAGCTCTTGATGACCATGCGCAGATGATCCCTGCTCACATCCAGCGATTTGCCCATCGGGAAATCCTAACAACGCCAACAACTATGGTCCTCTAGGTAGAAGCCATCTCTTATGCCCTTCCCAGTTGGGTCACGGACATGACCAACTATTTAAAGGACGGGACCCTCCCACAAGACAAAAATTCAGCATATAACATGAAGTGCATTCAGAGGAGGGCATCCATGTTGGAGCTGGTGGACGGGCAGCTGTACAAAAAGACATTTGGGGGACCATATTTGAAGTGCCTACCACCTGGTCTAGCAGCGGTGGTAATGGAAGAAATTCATGAAGGGATCTGTTCCAACCACCAGGGGCCTAAAACATTGGCAAGGAAGATCATCTTGCAGGGGTACTACTTTCTACACCCCGATGACAGTTGCCCTTCTGTTTGCCAGGTGGGGGATCGACTTGCTAGGGCCCCTACCTACTGCTCCCGGAGGACTAAAATACATCATTGTCGGAATTGATTATTTCACTAAGTGGGTGGAGGCCGAACCACTGGCAAGTATTACAGATTTCAAATGCCAAAAATTCGTCTGGCAGAATATCCTTTGCCGGTTTGGTCTCCCCGAACAGATCATTACTGATAACGGCAGACAGTTCGTGAGTAGGAACTTCAAAAACTATTTGGTCAAATGGCAAATCAAACACTCCAGAGCGTCTGTAGCATACCCCCAGGCGAATGGCCAAGTAGAAAACATGAACCGTACCATCATGGATGGTATGAAGAAAAAACTAGAGCATTGTTCTTCCTCATGGCCGGACCAATTGAATTACATCTCATGGACTTACAGGACGACACCCCGAATGGCCACTGGAGAGACCCCGTTTGCCCTAGCCTATGGATTCCAGGCCAAAGTCCCAACAGAAATTCTGGTTCCTACACATCGAACGGTGCATTATGACCCCGAACACAATGAGGATAATCTACGGGCCGAATTGCATTTCATAGAGGAAAGGAGGGACTTAGTTGCCATACGAATGGAGGAATATCATAGAGCGACAAGGAGATACTTCGATAAACAAGTGAAAATCCGATCGATCGAAGTAGGAGACTTGGTCCTGAAGAAGCGGGAAAAAAGCAAACCTCTCAAAGGAGGAAAGATGGCACAAAATTGGGAAGGCCCTTACCAGGTCTTTAAAAAATATGCTTTAGGAACGTTTGGTCTGCAATCTACCGAAGGCCGACCGACAGGTACTTGGAATGTAGAGCACCTGAAGAAATTTTATCAATAAAACGGTTGTTGCCACCTCTTCAAAAACAATATATGTATATATATATATATAGAGGGAGACATAACTTCCAGAGAGTCTCACCTCAGCTTTTAACATGTATAGTCACCCGGAACGAATAAATGACTTTCGTGTTAACGGTTTTGAGGGAGCCGCCATCTCAGCTAAAAATTTGACCCTTTGATCACGACCAAATAGAGGGATCAAAACGGCTTGGAGGGATTCACCTCAGCTAAAAGATTTTTTGATCCCGTGATCACGAATGATAAAGGGATCAAAACGGCTTGGGAATGGTGTCAGAACAAGTATTGTCAAAGCGAGCGACGTTCGGTAACATGAATTTGTCGTCCGGGGAGGCACTACTTTCAGAGAGTCTCACCTCAGCTTGTTAACACGTGGAATCATTCCGGATGACCGAATGACGAACGGGTTAACCGCTTGGAGGGAGCCGCCATTTTAGCTTAAGTAAGAAATCACCCGGTCTAGTGATCTTGCTTATAGTTTTAAAGTGGTCACCTCAAACCCCTAATAGGGATGATACGGATCGAGGAAACTCTTCGGCATGCATCGGAATTATGGGTTTGGAAGGGAGAGAATGTCACCTCATCTTGTTAACACGTGGGATCATTCCGGATGACCGAATGACGAACGAGTTAACAGCTTGGAGGGAGCCGCCATCTCAGCTAAAAATTTGACCATGTGATCACGACCAAATAGAGAGATCAAAATGGCTTGGAGGGATTCACCTCAGTTAAAAGATTTTTTGACCCCGTGATCACAAATGATAAAGGGATCAAAGCGGCTTGGGAATAGTGTCAGAACAAGTATTGTCAAAGCGAGCGACGTTCGGTAACATGAATTTGTCGTCCGGGGAGGCACTGCTTTCAGAGAGTCTCACCTCAGCATGTTAACACGTGCGATCATTCCGGATGACCAAATGACGAACGGGTTAACAGCTTGGCGGGAGCCGCCATTTTAGCTTAAGTAAGAAATCACCCGATCTAGTGATCTTGCTTACAGTTTTAAAGTGGTCACCTCAAACCCCTAATAGGGATGATACGGATTGAGGAAACTCTTCGGCATGCATCAGAATTATGGGTTTGGAAGGGAGAGAGTCTCACCTCAGCTTGTTAACACGTGGGATCATTCCGGATGACCGAATGACGAACGGGTTAACGGTTTGGAGGGAACCATCATTTTAGCTAGCAGAATTTGGCTCGTTCAAAACGCTGGGAGATGATGTCAAAACTATAAATATGGACGAGTCTGAGTAGCGTCCGGAAAGAAGGAAAGAATGAAAGAAAAAGAGAGGCATTAAGACAAAAGAGATAAGATTGTGTATGAAATCGAGCTTTATTCTTCAGCAATATTGGCCGGAGAGGAAAACAAAAATAAGATTACAAAGATGGACTACTCTATGGGACGACTGCCGTTCGGGGAAGATTGAGGTTGAGTGTTGTCGGCCTGTGCTGCATCATCGGAGATCGCTTTCTGTCTCATTTCCATAACCCGATCGTACGTATTCCCGAACAGGTCATCAAATCCCAACTCATCAGGATCAAACGGCTTAGGGAAGCGTTCCATGATCAAGTCAAGGTTCCTGTCCAGAAGCAGATCTTGGCTTTGCTTCATAGTTTTTTCTGTTAGGACATCCAAGAAGGATTTCCCTTCGGGCGTGCTATCCAAAAGCTCTATTCCCGACTTAATAGGGTCTTCGCTCTCACGCAAGAATTGGCCCAGATGAGGTCCCAAAAATTGCCGAGCGGTATTCTCCAGAGCGGCATTCAGGCCTTTTCCCCGCTGAAATTCTATCACAGCTTGTTGAGTGATCTTGGAAGCATTGGTAGTATAAGGCTCAGGAAGATTCTCTCCTTTTGACTTCTCGAACCGCATCCCAGCGGATTTAGCCACTCTCACCTTGGCTCTGAGATCCCTGATCTCCCGATCTCGACGCCGGGCCCTCTCCTCCACCTCAGCCAGATCTGCCTTTGCTTTCTCACCTTGATCAACACGAACTTGCATATCTGCGATCAGTTTCCGAGCGGCGGAAAGGAGAACTTGGCTATCTTCCCGATCACTGGCAACACGCTTCATCTCCTCTTCAGCGTCCAGGAAGGCCCGATGATAATATACTCCGGCCTACAAACGGTAAAAAAGGAAATCAGGTAACATGTACTATATCAGCAAAGAATCAAAGGTAAAAAGTTCATTGAATGATCTGTACCTTCAGAGTTTCCAGACGACCTGCCTCGACCAGGTCAGACCAATGGGTCAAAGTAGAAAAACTAGGTGGAACCTTCAGAGAGGTACTGCACCACATGGAAGATGGCATCTGGCCGAACAGGTACCTTCCCTCTGCTCGGGGCCCCAAGTTGGAAAACTCCATAAACATCCGATCATCGATCGGTGGGTTATTGAGAACCGAAGTTTGAGGCTGGACAGGGATGATGGGTTTTTTCAGCTTTTCATCCGGACCAGTCAAATCGACCACATGATCGACCGGGATCAGTATGCTGCCATCGTTCCCTCCGCGTTTCTTCCGGGTTTGCTCAGCATATGCATGATCGGCAATCACCTTCTCCTTGCCTTTTCCGGAGGAAGCTGTCAGAGTAGCGGCAGATATGGAACGCCGAACGGGGATAGGGGATATCACACCTACAACAAAGAGAATAAAAGATAGGAAACTAAATTAAAAAGAGAACGATCGGGTTAAAACCCTGTTACACTTACCAATCCCAGCAGATAGCATATTTGAAGGGGTAATAAAACCCCGAAGACTCCGAGTTCCTCCCATACGCAGAGACTCCGCTTGAGAGCGCAGAACGGCATCTATTCTGGGCTGAGAATCCCGAACGGGGTAAGCGTTCCACCGATCAGGAAATGGGAGAGAATCGCCTATACGCACGAAGAGAAACCGCTCCTCCCAGTCAGCCGGCGGGGTAGGGTTATCTGTAAACAACTGATGATCAGCTCAGGCTACCAGCTTCAGGTACCCGGTCGTCCAATAAGGCTGATAGCAGTAACGATGTAGGAATAAATCGACACTTGGGGCAATCCTCAGTTCCTGGCATCGGATTATAAAACCAGACAGAATGTGGTAGGTGCTGGGTACAAACTGAGCGGGAAGTACGGAGACCCGACGCAGGAACTCCACAACGAATGGATGAAGAGGGAAGCGAAGCCCAGCGATCAATGCATCAAGGTGTACAAGCACGTGCCCCGGTCGGTGCCTCATCGGATGCCTGATAAATCCGGCATAAAATTCTCTAGGCGGAGGCAATAATTGGCGAAGTTGCCGTTCGGCATCTTCAGGAAGACGTTGTTTCTGTTTGCGAATACGGTTGAAGGGCAAGGCAATGCGGGGTGGCCGGTCGGGCATTCCCTTGTTATAGATCTGTACATCGTCTCCCGAAAGGCATCCGTCGTCAAGAGGCTGTTCGGCATCTTTTGTTATGTGGGGATTAGTGGAATTAGGTACTTAGGAAGAAGAGCCTTCGACCTTGTTTACAGCAGGAGTTTTTCCCACACGGATAAGCGGCATTTCCTCAGATTCTGAGCTAGAAGAAAAATACATAAAACCACTTGAGGAATCCTGAGAATTCTAGAGAGAGAAAACTTAGAGATGCACAAGAAAAAATTAAGGAAGCAACAGAAGAAATGGAAAAGAAGCACCTCTATTTATAAGCAAAGATGTCGCCCAAAACCCTAACCCATGAAGGACACGTGGTGAAATGTGGTTGTACGAAATTATGGTACATTTATGATAATTTAGCACGTTCCCCGAATGGTTAAATGGGCAATTCATGAAGTGCGGATTAATAGTCTTGGGGGAGCCATCCTAAAAAGATTGAACGATGAACGTGCTGAGAGACATCCCGAGCCAAGGTCGGCATAAGCCATAAATTTGAAACAAGTATCTTTAGAGACCCCGAACGGGTAGTATTTGAAGAACAACATATAAAGATCGGCGGGATGGGCAAAATTCGGGATTCAGACGAATCAAAAGATAAGGGCAACAAGATAAACCGAACATGGTTTCTATTTACAGTTATGTGGAATAGATGAGGATATCATAAACAAAATATTCACTAAACGACTAAGTCCTACAGAATTATCTGAAGCCTGAACGGCTATCGGCACCAGAGAAAGGTCAAATCTTGGTAATTGTCAGAACTATCTGAAGCCCGAATGATGATATGGAGAATGATCAAAAATAATGACAGAAAAACTGCTAAGTCCTATAAATCGCAACGAATCCCAAATGGTAAGCAGTAAATCAATAAAAGCAGGAAAAAATGATGAAGCAAAGTTTACCAAAAGAGATCCCATATATATATTCATCGGCTCTACTGGCCGGAAAGTACAGGAATGATGTGCAAAAAAGGGATAAGGGGAAAAATATTACAAGTTAATAAAAATCTAATCTATTGATCAGCAGCCTCTTTATCCCTTTCCTTTTCATCATCTTCATGATCATCTGAATCAGTAGAGGGTTCAGGATCTTTCCCTGCTTCTCGGTCGATAGCCCGTTGTAAATCTCGCTGGTACTTTTCGAACTAGGCTTCAATGATCGGAACCGAGGGAAGATCAGCAAGCTCGACCGACCTTCCCAGCGTTTCTTGGAGCTTGGCCGCGAAGGGGATTAAGACATGCTAACAGCCCATGACGTAGAGCGATCGAGCTAGCAAATCATTAAATTTCTTACCCCTTGGATCTCGATCGAGCAGCTTTACCCCTTCTGTACGCCGGACGTCACTCTTGGGGAATTGGTCGAGAAAGGCGCCAAAGGTAAACGGGAGCTCTTGCTGTGCATATTCCCGTTTTAGGGCAGCAAACTCCTCAGAAGATTTAACCATTTACCGAACGGTGGACAGATCCACGTCAATTTCAGCCGGACCGTCAGGGATACGGGGAACCGTCTCTACGAACATGACCTGAACGGCTTCAACTACAGAAACTTTAGCCTCGGCAGTGGCCAACTGAACCCGGAGCCCCCCCACTTCGCTCTCAAACTTCTGCATCTCCTCGAAAAAGGATTTCTGTTCGGCTTCCAGCTGTGCAAGGGCAGCAGTGACATTTTGTTCAGCAGAAGTCTGGGCAACAATCAGCTCCCGCTCTTTGGCCAGCCGGGCATCCTTTAGTTGCAGGCTATAGAGCCCAACCTACAGAATGTCGTTCGAGAAGTAAGGTAATAAGTTTGAAAGCAAAGATTCACATATATAAGGAGTTATTGCAATGGTGAAAAGTAAAGTACCTTCAGGGCTGCTAAGGCCAAGCATTCCTCAGATTGCTCGACCGGCAGCTTGGGAACAGTGAAATTGTTGGAAAATGCGGAGGTAGACTAGATCTGACTTGCCGAGCATCAACCTTTCTTTACAACATCATGAACCAGATCTGCCAGTGAGATTCGGTCGACCTAGCCAGATAGATGGACGGTATGCATATCATTCGTACCCTGACCAGTCTCCTGAGCAGCATGGAAGTGCCCAGGGAATTGATGCATCTGATCAGAACTGAACCGATCGTCGACCAGCATGGCATCAAATTGGTCCTGATGGACTTGTTGCAGCGGCTGTGGCTCTTGAACGGGTTGAGAAGACCCGGCATCCTGAGCGGTGGTAGTGGAAGGAGTGGGTTGGGGGTTTTTCCTGGCTTTCTTCCGTTTCCCGACCCCACCAGCTGCGAGAACTCGACTATTATCCATAGATGTGTCTGGATTGGGAGCTAGAAAATAACAAAGGAAAATGTTAGTACCGAGCGGCCTTATCACGTGGGAAACAACAAAGAAGAGAACGTTTCTCGCACGGGAAGGACCGCCCGGACCATGGCACTTGATTTCTCAAAACAAGTAAACCCAAGAGAACGGGCAGTACCTATCCCGGCTTTGATAAGCCGATCGGGAGTCAGGTAACTCATGATATCTACACATTTGTCTTTCTCCACGGCGAGCACTTCTTGTAAATTTCCTCAGTAAGGACTGGATGAGGAGATTTGCGAGGGAAGGCATTCCATTTGCGGGGGATCAGGCCGTCCGGGACAGACACAAAGAAGAACTGATCCTTCCACCCCTTGATTGAAGTCGGATTGCCCTTAAACAGGATATGTCCCGTTCGGGCACTAGTAGCCAAATAGCCGTGTGTTTGTTGGGGGGCTACTTTAAAAAAATGGTGAAATAAATCTAGGGTGGGCCGGGCACCGACATCTTTACAACGGCAAATAAAGCCCGCCATTGCCCGGTAGGAGTTCGGCATGATTTGGGCCGGTACAATTTCGTAGAAATTAAAAAATGAAACGAAAAAAGAATGTCGTGGAAACCTAAGCCCGACCCTAATTGAATCAAAATGGACTACAACCATCCCAGGGGTATGGCGCATTGGGTGAAGCCCAGCTCGCAATCGGAAGTCCACTGGATCTGGGATTAGGGCCGGAATTTCGGCCCTATTGTGAGAAGTCAGTTTTTGCCGCCTCTCCCTAATCAATCTTAGGTCAAGCGTGTGACGAGAGAAATCGTTGGGACGTCCGGCCGCCATGGAAGTCAGCTCATCTTCAGACTTGGTGTCATCAGAATCTTTACTGGAGGAACACAGTCGAGAATTCATAACGATCGGACCAAAGAAGAGAAAGATTTAAAGGAATGAGAAGTACCTGGGCACGAAAAGCTTGAAAAATTTGAGAAGAAGAGGCAGAGTAAAAGCACGAAGAAGATTGAAAATTCGAAACCCAGATTTGAGGAGTTAAAGGCTAATTTATAGCCTTACAAACGCCGTATCAAAGACCAATTAAATAGAGACACGTCACTGAAACTATTTGAAATAATACGTGTCACATGGAAGAGCAAAGATCAACAATCATGACGAATATGGGGAAACTCAAACGACAGCCGTCAAATCACAGTATGGGGAAGTGACCATTTCTGTAGCCCGATCGCCATTCGGCAGTTGCAACATTGGTGATTATACTTCCTAATGCACTCACTGTCATTCGAGACATCGGAAGTGGGGGACTCGTGTTGGGATATTGACCCGGAGGCCCAATACCCGGATTAAAGGCCCAGGACATCCAGCCCAAACAACGAGTCCACTACCTTATGATAAGTAGGCCCAGTGAGGTATTCATATCGAACGAGGTTCGGGCCAAGTAAAGGCTGGCCTAGAAGACAGACATACCGAACGCGGTTCGGGTCATACATCATACTTTGGCCAAATCAACAATGTTTTACAGGGCCCATTATCCCGTTCGGGCAACGGACAACCAGCAGGTGGCCAGGTGCAGTTAATGCCAGATTGTGACATCATCAAGTGGAGGCATGGGTGATCAAGTCGGTGGAACATCAGCCAATCAGCATAAAGCATCCCATACTCTCCATTAATATAAATAGAAGGTTTAATATCATTGTAAGAGTTAGCTTTTTAATACTCAATCCCTAGAATAGCCTTATTACTCTTGTTTCTTGTACTAAGCATCAATCCGACGTACCGTTCGTGTAATTTCCTTGAAATCAAACAGGTTAATTAATATAAGTGGGCTTTTGAGCATTCAATTGTCAATCTTTTATATTTTCTTTTACATACTGAAATATTGTCCATTTCCTGATATATCCAAAGTCTGTGTTGGGCTTTCGGATCTACGGGACTAAACCTCAACAAGCTCTTTCCTTTCAAAAAAATTAAAGAAAAGCCCTAAAATTCAAGTCGCCTCTTGCTCGCTGAACGCAATTGTAGACAAAATTTCCGACTATGCCCCTAAAATTTAAGTCAGCGTATAGGATGCAACCCTCAAAAGAACTGTCAAAGAGCTGTTATTATAAACTAGTATTTCACCCGTGCGATGCACGGTTAGAACTTTTTGTTCAAGTATTTATGCACAAAAAGAAGTTCATAAAAGTAAATAATAAAAATCATTGTCGTACAAAATATTATGCAAAAATTAGAACTTTAAAGAATACAAAAAAACTATAATAACAAAATAAAATATTAGTTTTACTGAAAGTATTACAATTAACGCATTACTATTGTTAGGGATGAAAACATTATAGGAATAATAGTTAAATAGCAATAGAAATATACGAAGTACATCTTAAAGGAAGAATATAAAAACATTACCTATTTACCTCTCAATTGGTAAAGCAGGTTTTGCCCAACGTAAATGGGTTAAACCCATTCGCAAAATCATCCAGGTTTATATAGTTTGAAGATATTCTTTGTATTGGTAATGAGGTGTTTAAAAATCTTAAAAATAACAATTAACAAATTTGAAAATAAGGTATTAGCCTATCTATATATTTCGACAGATAGCAATTTAAGCACAACCAAGTACTCTCGACGTTCCGAAAAAGTTCGCCAATTTGACTTTTCTCGATTAATAGTGATCAACTTTGACAAATTTTATTTTTTAGTACGAAATTAATTTGAATATGAAAGTTATGTCAAAATGTTACTTATTCAAAATATTTTCATAAAAGTAAAAATTATAAATTATACTACGTATATAAATATAATAATTAAAATCATTCTCCAAACTTTGTCATTATTGAATCATTGATCAAGAAAAGTCAACCTTTTCGGGATGAAGGTAGTAGAACGTAATTATAATTTACTCGGTATAAGACACGCATTTTAAAATTTCATTAAAAAACTACAGGACACAATTGTCATTTTATTAGACTTATTTAAGTACTCTTATACGCAATTAAGACAAAGGTCTGGCTGTAGTACAATATCAACCCAACAAACCCACCAACGCATAAATAGGATGTACATAGTATATAGTTAAGTTGGGTTAGGGTTTCCTATTAGCTGAAACATTTTGGGGTGTATTTATTTTAGACATTTTAGGACAATTTGGAATTTGTGAAATCTTGGTGTATTCAATCAAGACATTTTAAAACTCCTAAAATGTCTAGGTGTATTCTATTTATCATGTGGACATATTGAGACTTCCAAACCCAAATAAAGACTGAAATCCCATTTTTCAAATCTCATCCCCTAACGTGACATTTACAATCTGGCCTTGTCCAGGCGACGCACGCTGAAGCTGGACGCAGAGAGTTTCAGACAGATAGCTATTTGGCTGAGGCTGTGAGAGGCATCTGCTATTCTGTTGAGTGCTGGACGGCTTGGGAATTTTGGTTAGCTTCGTATTTGACCTTGAAGTTGAGACGGATGGGTTTTGATTAGCTTTGTATTTTGGTTAGTTTCATATGAATGGTTATTATGTATATTCTTTGAAGCTTATGAAACATACGAAGTAAGTGGTTCTTGCACATACAGGAGAGATAAAGCTTCCGTTTTGATGAAAAAAAGTGACTTCTAAGCACTATTCATATTCCACACAAATCTTGAAATGTCTTACATAAAAATCCACACAATCTAAAGAAGTCCATATAAATCTACTAAAATATCATATTGTCACCGATCTTAAAAAGTTAAAGTATGTCCCAAATAAATACACCCCCTTTCGTCTCCTGTGGTTGAGAATCTATCGCCTATACCCATTGCTGACCTCTTGTATTGGCGCTTCTTTCTTTTCTTCTACTTCCCAAATCATCTCCAGTCAGATTTGTTTTTCTGCGTTCTGAGATGCATTTCAACTATATGATTTATTCAAATCTGTAATTTGATATCATAAATTATTATATCCGCATCTCCAGTCGGATTTCTTTCAAACAAAAAAAAAATCATCTAAGCCGCTGTGTGGTCATCTTGTAGCTCCATCACGACATTTTTGACATGATTTCTTAGTTCACTTCAAAGGTAAAGCTTCCATCTTAATTGTATCTAGTTAAGCATTTGTAAGTTCATTTTAAAAAATGATACTAAATTTAATCATGTGTATATAAACAGTTATATATGAGTTTTTATGGGATTATTTACTAACTAATTTAACTACTTCATTTTTTGAAGTACAGATCTACCAAAGCAAGTGGCTGATGTTTAGTAAAGTCTAAGTTGAGGCTAATTTATATTTTAAGAAGGTGACAATTTGCATTTGATAAGATCTTTTGAGGATCAAATTGGTAGCGTTTTAGCATAAGTTGTTAAGGTTACGCTTGAAACTCTTAAATCTTTATGAATTTTTTTTGTATTTTCAGCTTTATTTAATGAACCTAGAGATTTTCAAAAGGTAAGGGTTGAGATTAATTACTTGGGTTTGAGGATTTATGGATAAGATTGGGTATGTTGTCTTACAGATTTCATTGTCTTAAGAATTTAGTAGCATTGACTTAAGTATACAAAAAACAAATTGACGTGAACCGATAATATAAGTTTGTTTACTATAAAAATAAGTTTAAAACTTCTTCAGATATATTTAGGAGTATAATCTAGTGTTGTAGTTGCTTTTAATTTGTTTTTAGGGGCCTTTTGGCGTTGAATTGTCTGATGAAGATAGCAAATTCCCTTTCTCTGAGAAAATGATCGGGACAATCTTATAAAGTGTCTATCTATGAAAATAGGAATTCCAAGTACATATTTAGTTGTCAATACTTTTGCGCCTTTCAATTTTGTATTTTTTTATACAAATTCATATGTTTTCACATATTTGTTTTCAAAATGCCTTTAATCTTCGAAATGCCTCTATTCTTCAATGATAATCTTAAAGATATCATTCCTTTCCATTTTACTAACATCTATCAAATAAATTTAGATGCGCATGCACATTTGCTATTACTTGTTACTCGAGATATAACAAAAGTTTGAAAAAATCTGCCTCATTTTTTAATGGTGCTAAAATCTTTGAAGTTTCTATTTTGAGATTATCTTATATGTCAATTGTAGCAGTAGCCAGAAGTATTGGTTATATCTGATTTATGGAGTATTTCATCATTATATTTGATAATTGTTTTCATAATTGTTTATAAAATGGTGCTAAAATTCTTCCCATTTCTAATGGAGACTACCTGATATGTCAGTTTCAGCGTTTAGTAGTCATATAGTATTTTATAATTATATTTTATTTTCCCCCATTCAATTGTTGCATTCAAAGGCTGAGAATAATTAGTTTCCCAGTTTTGTTTCATCCTTTGCTAGAAACTGATCCCTAAAATGATTGATATTTCATTTTGTTTCAAATATGACTTGTATAACAATTTTGTTTTAATAATCATTGTTTTTTTTATAAAATGTCTATAAAACCTATCATACTATTTGATGATTATAAGTTCAAATCTCTGTAAAATGTATTTCTTATAAAAAAAATTAAACTTGTTTAATTTCATGCTCAACCTTTTAATTGTAAATAAGGTTTTTAAAAGTTGGTTATCCTTGGAGTACATTTCTTAAAGAAATTATTCTCAAATAACCTATATGTAATTTATACTCCCATACTTTGGCCATTTCACTCTTCATTATATGGCAGATATTTTAGTTCCTATGATACATTAATATGTCAACGCATTTGTTTGGAAAACAAACAATAAAGAGCACATGAGAAAAAACTAAAGAACGAATTTTACCTTTGTGACATACATTCTAGAGAAACTTTTACTCTTCATGAAACATTATTTTGCAGAACTTTGATAAATGGTCAATGATCTGATGAAGTATTTATATACTCCGTGCAAAATTTGGCCATTGCACCCTCTACAATACTCTACAGCGGAAATTATTAGCAGCCAAATATTAATTATTTGCTTTTTCTTTGGGGAAAACGTCATCTGTATATCCATTTATTACATGAGATAAGAATAACAACATTGGTCTTCGTACGTCGAGATGTTGCTTCCTGCTTTTGTTGTGTATTCCCGTGTTTTTTTGAAAGGTTGTGTATTCCCATCTTATTTCATCAAGTACACTACTTTTTTTATGAACACTATAGTTACTTTCTTACGGTAGACACTTTTGGCGGGAACTTCTCTTGCAAGATTCCTTTTGCTATTATATTATATAATAGATATGAAGCTTGAGCTAATCCCCCGATTCACCACGTCTGGTTTCACCCTCCACCCCGACTGACCCCTTCTCTCTCTCATTCGTCTACTTCTTCCTCCATGAACACTTTTTGATATTGCACCGCGTGAATAATCTTCATGGATGTGCGTGCATCATTTCCCCTACAATCATTTCTGGTATTTTGACATGGTTTTTTCTTCCCCTTCTTGATTTTCTTGATAAATATGAATATGATTTTCTTGAAGTGAGACTAATCTTGAAGTTTCTTTCGCGTTTCTGATTTGTTCCCTTCATATGTTACTGCTATTATGAATCATGTGGTAATTCTTGGAAATTTTTGATGGGGGTTTTTCAGGGTTTGAATCAAGCAGATTCTTGAGGAGGGAGCGTGTTCTTCTTGAAAATTCTGAAAAGTTTCAAGAACAACTACGCTTCTTCTAGAGCAAGAAAATATAAACATGAAAGAGTTGGAGGAGTTTGAATTTTCAAAATTACCAGATCGCCAAAAAATATAAACATGGAATTACAGAGCTCCTTTAACGAGACGTGGACAATGACTTCTCTGTGTGCCCAACTTGAATCACTTCTGGTATTGAAATAAAATCAATATTAGTCTCACTTCAGCTACGTGAGTTTCCAATATTTATACTAATCAAAAAAATCATGCAGTAATTCTTGGAAATTCTTGATGGGGTTTTTTGGGGCTTGAATCGAGCAGATTCTTGAGGAGGGAACATGTTCTTCTTGAAAATTCTGAAAAGTTTCAAGAATAACTACACTTCTTCTAGAGCAACAAGTTATTCAGAATGGGCACATGGAAAGAGTTGGAGGAGTTTGATTTTACAAAATTACCAGATCCACAAAAAATATAAACATGGAATTAGAGAGCTCCTTAATGAGACGTGGACAACTTGAATCACTTCTGTTATTTTGATATGGTTTTTCTCCCCCTGCTTATTTTTCTTGATATGGTTTTTCTTCCAGTTCATCTCTTATTGTTATTACGAATCAATCTTGTGGTAAATATAGGACAGACTGAAAATTAGTTTCTGATGGGTTTTTGGGGTCTGTTTTCTTCCTGAAAACTTTCAAGAATGACTACGCTTCTTGTAGAGGAAGAAATGATTCAGAATGGGCACATGAATCATACCAGATTGGCCATCAAATGTATACATTGAGAAACAGATCTCCTTCCTCTGACTTCTCCATGTGCCCAACTTGAATCCCTTCCCCGTGTTGGATTGCTCCGGTGGTCGATAAATATATAATATACTACGTGTATATTATCCCTTTCCCCAGAAACCACTTTTTTTGTTTCCGCGGCTTGAAAACTACTACGTGTATACTATGAAAAGTAAAGAAAACAAATTTCTTATGCCGCAAAATTGGCAAAGGAAAATTTATATGATTGATGTCATTAAGCTTTTAATAAATATATACTCCGGTAATTAGATTTATAACCATCAACATAATGACTACACTGCCTTTTAATTCTCAAGTATAAATGTTTCTGGTTCAATTAATTCTTAAGGTTCTTTTATGAGCTTGATTTGCAACAAAGGAACATTTTACTAATTTCTTCTCCGTCGTAAGTTTGGCAATGAGGTAAATGAAATTAAAATGCCAAACTCGTTCTTGGGCCTACTATAATTACCATATGTACAAATTAAACCATATGTACAAATTATGGAGAAAAATTCCGTTTGTTTTGCTTCTCCATACAATTTATTAGTTTACATATGAATGTATGCTCAATGTATATCCATTCAATATGTTACGTTGAATCATGGGTGATGCCAGCTAGTCTACCTAGATGCCAGCTAGTTCTACCTAGAGCCTTAATAATCCCTAATTCATTCCCTAGCATTTTTATGTTCCAAACAGACCGTTAATGTGTGTTATCTATCTTAAAATTGACAAGTCTGAAAAGTTATATAACCATTAAAGGAATGTCCAACAAGTATAAATATTTACGGTTCCATGATATAGCTTGATTGGCAAGAAAGGAACATTTTAGTGGTTTCTTCTAGTTTGTAAGTTACCCAATCCGACAATGAAATAATGTCAAACTCATTCTTGGGCTTGCTATGTACTTATTATGCAAAGAGTTATAATCGAATCAATATGTTAGGTTGAATCATGGGTCATGATATTAGTCCTTAAACCCCAAACCCTAAACCCTAAATCCCGAAACCCGAAACCCTCAAACCCTAAATCCGAAACCCCCAACCTGGAACCCGGAACCCGGAATCGGAACCGGAGCGGAACCCGGAACCTGGAACATGGAACCCGGAACCGGAACTGGAACCAGAACCCGGAACCCGGAGCCTGGAACCCGGAACCCGAAACTCGGACCCCGAACCCCGAACACGGACCCCGACCCCAGACCCGAACCCAGACCCAGACCCGGACCCTAACCACGGACCCGGACCAGAACCTTGGACTCCCGACCTCGGACCCTCGGACCCCGGACCCCCGTACCCGACCCTGGACCTCGGAACCCCGACAATGGACCCGGACCCCAGACCCCCGGACCCCGGACCCTCGAAACCCAGACCCCGACCCCGGACCCAGACCCCGGAACCCTGACTCCGGACCCAGATTTTGGACCCCCAGACCCCAGACCCTCGGGCCCCAGACTAGGGGTAGGTGCGGTCCAGGACGGTTCGGGATTTGGCTTATCCCGATCGCGATCCGGTTTTATAGTAACGGTCCGGTACGGTTCGAGATAAGCCTTTATCCCAATGTTGTTCCATTTAAAACGGAACCGGGACATCCCGAGAAAAACCGGGATGGTCCGGGACATCCCATAAAATATACATTTGTGAAATGTGATATAAAATAAGCATAACATGAAAATAAAAAAGTAACTATTTTTGCAAATTTAGCTTCTCTAAAAAGTTAAGTTAAACCTCTAATTAACTATTTTAAATTGTTGTCTTGTAAATTTTTGTGGCCCCCCCTAATCTTGTGTTTCCTCTAGTAGAATAGTAGCGCAAAATATTTTTATACTTTGTAGTACACTTGTAATTTTTCAATACCACATTAAATTAGATATTTTCTAGTAGTATATTGGAAAATATATATAAAAAAAAATATTGGAAAATATTAAATCTATAACAACGCTATATTTTGGAGTACTAGTTATTCCATCATAAATAATATATCTTTCGCACGTAATAATATATTATGGAGTAGTATCGGAATGAGAACTAAACAAATTTTAATCAAAAGAAACAAAAGAAACGAGACTATGAGTGACAAGGAATAAGATAAAATTATACTAGGGAGATTAAGGGCTAGAAGATTTCAAACGGGACACCGGGACGGGACATGATATTTATAGCTATCCTGGTCCCGTCCCGATTAATATCCATCACTTTATTGTGAAAGACTAGATTTGTCCGTTCTTCCATAAGTACCTCCTTGTTTGGCTAAGTAGGATTCGACAAGACAATGAATTTTAGTCAGTGATTTGAAAACTTGCTTTTCTGTATCTTTATTTACGTAGAAATTCCGTAGCTCAGGTCCTAGTTAAACCGGGGAGTACCGAATTACCTTGGTATTTATATCATCAAATTCTTTTAGGTCTCGACCAGACCCTAGAAAATCCTTGGATAGCTACTTCAATTTCGCGATAAAGAGAAATATGACCAACAGTACAGGATCGGTTCGGGATGAAAAAATGTATGATATAAATACCAACGGTATCGGGATTTTTCGGTTTGGGACACCGGGATTTTTGCGCACCCCTACCCTGAACCCCCCCGGACCCCGAACCAAGGTGGTCCCGGACACCCGGACCCCCGAACCACGGACCCTGGACCCCTAGACCCCGGACCCTGAACCCCGGAACCCCCAAAACCCCAGAACCCAGAACCCTGAACCCTGGAACCCGAACCTCGGAACCTAGAACCTCGGACCCCCGAACCTGGAACCCTCAAACCCTTAACCCCGAACCTCGAACCCCCGAACCCCAGACTCCCGAACCCCCGAAACTCAGAACCCAAAACCCCGAAACCCCGAACCCCCGAACTCGGAACCCCAGATCCCGGAACCCCTGACCCCATACCCCGGAACCATGGATCCCTGGACCCCGGAACCCCGAACCCTGAACCCGGAACCCAAAACCCCAGAACCCGGAACCCGGAAACCTGGAACCTTGAAACCCAGAACCCAGAACCCGGAACCCCAGAAACTGGAACCTCGGAACCCAGGAACCCGGAACCCGGAACCCTCGAACTTCGAACCCCGAAACCCGGAACCCCAAAAACCTTGGAACCCCCAAAACCCTGGAACCCGTAACCCAGAACCCGAAACCTAGGAACCCAAACCCCGGAACCTAGCACCCCGGACCCCCGAACCCCGGAACCTAGAACCCCGGACCCCCGAACCCCGCGGAACCTAGAACCCCAAACCCCGAACCGCGAACCCTGGAACCCGAACCCCGGACCCCGGACCCCGAACCCCGAACCCGGAACCTCTGGAACCCGGATCCCAGAACCCGGAACCCCGGAACCCTGGAACCTAAACCCCGGAACCTAGAGAACCCCGGACCCCTGAACCCCTGAACCTGGAACCCTCGAACCTCGAAACCCAAACCTCGGGCCCTCGAACCCTGAACCGCGGACCCCGGACCCCCAAACCCCGGAACCTGGACCTCAGAACCTGGACCTCGGAACCTTGATCCCGGACGCCGGACTCCACACCCTAAACCCGAACCCCGGAACCCGGACCCCGGACCTCGGACCCCAGAACCCAGACCCCGAACCCTTTACCCGGACCCCAGACCCCGGAACCCGAAACCCAGAACCCGGAACCCCAGAATCTGTTACCCGGAACCCCAGAACTTGGAACCCCAGAACCCCGAAACCCAGAACCCTGGAACCTGAACCCCGGAACCTAAAACCCCGGAACCTAGAACCCCGGAACCCGAACCCCAAACCTTGAACCCCGAACTCCGAACCCGGAAACCAGAACTCCGGACCCCGGAACCTGGAACCCTCGAACCACGAACCCCGAACCCCATACCCCGGAACCCCAGAACCCTAGACCCCGGAACCCGGAACCCCGAACCCGGAACCTAGAAATTCGGACCCTGGAACCCTCGAACCAGACTCCGAAACCCGGAAACCTGGACCCCCGAATCCCGAAACCCCAGAAATTGGAACCTCAGAACCCAAGAACCCCAGAACCCAGATCCCCAGAACCCCGAAACCCAGAAACCGGAACCCCAGAAACTGGAACCTGAACCCCAGAACCCAGAACCCGGGACCCCAGAAACTGGAACCTCGAAACCCCAGAACCCTAGAACCCGGAACCCTCGAACCCCGAACCTGAACTCCGAACCCCGGACCCCAGAACCCTAGACCCCGGAACCCGGAACCCGAAACCCCGAACCCCCGAACCCCGAACCCCGAACCCGGAACCTGGAATTCTCGAACCAGACTCTGGAACCCGGAAACCTGGACCCCCGAATCCCGGAACCCCAGAAACTGGAACCTCAGAACCCAAGAAACCCAGAACCCGGAACCCCAGAACCCCGGAACCCAGAACCCGGAACCCCATAAACTGGAACCTCGGAACCCAGGATCCCTAGAACCCGAAACCCAGAATCAGGAATCCGAAACCCCAGAACACGAAACCCCAGAACCCCAGAACTCTGGAACCTGAACCCCGGAACCCAGAACCCTTGAACCTGGAACCCTCGAACCCTGAACCCCGAACCCCAAACCCCGAACCCCGAACCCTCGAACCCCGAAACCCGAACCCCAGAACCTAGAACTCGGAACCCGGAACCCCCAAAACCCTGGAACCCCCGAAACCCTGAAACCCGTAACCTAGAACCCGAAACCCTGGAACCCGAACCCCGGAACCTAGAACCCCGGACCCCCGAACCTCGGAACCTAGAACCCCAGACCCCCGAACCCCGCGGAACCTAGAACCCTGGAACCCCGAAACCTGGAACCCGAACCCCGGACCCCGAACCCCGAACCCGGAACCCGGAACCCGGAACCCAGAACCTCTGGAACCCGGATCCCGGAACCCGGAACCCTGGAACCCTGGAACCTAAACCACGGAATCTAGAGAACCCCGGACCCCTGAACCCCTGAACCTGGAACCCTCGAACCTCGAACCCCGAAACCTGAACCCCGGACCCTCGAACCCTGAACCGCGGACCCTGAACCCCGGAACCTGGACCCCGAAACCTTGACCCCAGATGCCAGACTCTGCACCCTGAACCCGAACCCTGGAACCTGGACCCCGGACCTCGGACCCCAGAACCCAGACCCCGAACCCCTTACCCGGACCCCAGACCTCGGAACCCGAAACCCAGAACCCAGAACCCCAGAATATGTAACCCGGAACCCCAGAACTTGGAACCCCAGAACCCCGGAACCCTGGAACCCGAACCCCAGAACCTAGAACCCTGGACCCCCGAACCCTTGAACCTGGAACCCTCGAACCCCGAACCCCGAACCCTCGAACCCCGAAACCCGAACCCCAGAACCTAGAAGCCGGAACCCGGAACCCCCAAAACCCTGGAACCCCCAAAACCCTGAAACCCGTAACCAAGAACCCCAGAACCCGGATCCCCAGAACCCCGAAACCCAGAAACCGGAACCCCAGAAACTGGAACCTGAACCCCAGAACCCAGAACCCGGGACCCCAGAAACTGGAACCTCGAAACCCCAGAACCCTAGAACCCGGAACCCGGAACCCTCGAACCCCGAACCTGAACTCCGAACCCCGGACCCCAGAACCCTAGACCCCGGAACCCGGAACCCGAAACCCCGAACCCCCGAACCCCGAACCCCGAACCCGGAACCTGGAATTCTCGAACCAGACTCTGGAACCCGGAAACCTGGACCCCCGAATCCCGGAACCCCATAAACTGGAACCTCAGAACCCAAGAAACCCAGAACCCGGAACCCCAGAACCCCGGAACCCAGAACCCGGAACCCCATAAACTGGAACCTCGGAACCCAGGATCCCTAGAACCCGAAACCCAGAATCAGGAATCCGAAACCCCAGAACACGAAACCCCAGAACCCCAGAACTCTGGAACCTGAACCCCGGAACCCAGAACCTCGGACGCCGGAACTCGGAACCCCGAACCCTATAACCCAGAACCCCGGAACCCCAGAACCTAGAACCCTAGAAACCCGAGAACCCAGAAACCGGGAACCCCAGAACCCTGGAACCTGAGTCCCGGAACCCAGAACTCCGGACCCCGGAACCCGGAACCCTCGAACCCCAGAACCCCAGAACCACGAACCCGGAACCCCAGAACCTTGGAACCTAGAACCCCCGAACCCCGGAACCTAGAACCCTCGAACACCGAACACCTAACCCCGAACCCTGAACCCCTGAACCCCGAACCCTGAACACGGAACCCAGAACTTCAGGCCCCGGAACACTCGAACCCCGAACCCCGAACCCCGAACCCTGAACCCCATACCCCTGAACCCCGGAACCCGGAACCCCGAACCCCGAACCTAGAACTCCGGACCCCGGAACCTGGAAACCAGGAACCTAGAACCCGGGAACCCAGAACCCCAGAACCCCGGAACCCGAACCCCGAAACCTAGAACCTCTGACCACCGAACCCTAGCCTCCTCCCGAACCCTCGAACCTTAGAACCTGAAACCCCAAAACCCCGAACCGCCGAACCCGGTACCCGGAACCACGGATCCCGAAACCCCGGACCCCATACCCCGGAACCTTGGACCCCAGAACCCGAAACCCCGAACCCCGAACCCGGAACCCGAAACCCCGAACCCCAGACCCCGGGACATGAACCTCGGAACCCGAAACCCCAAACCCCGGAAACCCTAGAACCCAGAACCCAGAATCCCGGAACCCGGAACGCAGAACCCAGAACCTTAGAAACTGGAACCTGAACCCCAGAACCCAGAACCCGGGACCCCAGAAACTGGAACCTCGGAACGCAGGAACCACAGAACCCGTAACCCCAGAACCCCAGAACCCAGAACCCGGAACCCTAGAACCCGGAACCCCAGAACACCAGAACCCTAGAACCTGAACCCCGGACCCCAGAACCCGAAACCTCGAATCCCGGAACCCCAGAACCATGAACCCCAGAAACCCGTAACCCAGAACCCGGGAACCCCAGAACCCTGGAACCCGAATCCCGGAAACTAGAAGCCGAACCCCGGAACCCCAGAACTCGGAACCCCAGAACCCAGGAACCCAGAACCCGGAACCTTAGAAACTGGAACTTGAACCCCAGAACCTAGAACCCGGGACCCGAACCCCAAACCCCCGAACCCCAAACCTTGAACCCCGAACTCCGAACCCGGAAACCAGAACTCCGGACCCCGGAACCTGGAACCCTCGAACCACGAACCCCGAACCCCATACCCCGGAACCCCAGAACCCTAGACCCCGGAACCCGGAACCCCGAACCCGGAACCTAGAAATTCGGACCCTGGAACCCTCGAACCAGACTCCGAAACCCGGAAACCTGGACCCCCGAATCCCGAAACCCCAGAAATTGGAACCTCAGAACCCAAGAACCCCAGAACCCGGATCCCCAGAACCCCGAAACCCAGAAACCGGAACCCCAGAAACTGGAACCTGAACCCCAGAACCCAGAACCCGGGACCCCAGAAACTGGAACCTCGAAACCCCAGAACCCTAGAACCCGGAACCCGGAACCCTCGAACCCGAACCCCAGAACCTAGAACCCTTGAACCTGGAACCCTCGAACCCCGAACCCCGAACCCTCGAACCCCGAAACCCGAACCCCAGAACCTAGAACCCGGAACCCGGAACCCCCAAAACCCTGGAACCCCCAAAACCCTGAAACCCGTAACCAAGAACCCCAGAACCCGGATCCCCAGAACCCCGAAACCCAGAAACCGGAACCCCAGAAACTGGAACCTGAACCCCAGAACCCAGAACCCGGGACCCCAGAAACTGGAACCTCGAAACCCCAGAACCCTAGAACCCGGAACCCGGAACCCTCGAACCCCGAACCTGAACTCCGAACCCCGGACCCCAGAACCCTAGACCCCGGAACCCGGAACCCGAAACCCCGAACCCCCAAACCCCGAACCCCGAACCCGGAACCTGGAATTCTCGAACCAGACTCTGGAACCCGGAAACCTGGACCCCCGAATCCCGGAACCCCATAAACTGGAACCTCAGAACCCAAGAAACCCAGAACCTGGAACCCCAGAACCCCGGAACCCAGATCCCGGAACCCCATAAACTGGAACCTCGGAACCCAGGATCCCTAGAACCCGAAACCCAGAATCAGGAATCCGAAACCCCAGAACACGAAACCCCAGAACCCCAGAACTCTGGAACCTGAACCCCGGAACCCAGAACCTCGGACGCCGGAACTCGGAACCCCGAACCCTATAACCCAGAACCCCGGAACCCCAGAACCTGGAACCCTAGAAACCCGAGAACCCAGAAACCGGGAACCCCAGAACCCTGGAACCTGAGTCCCGGAACCCAGAACTCCGGACCCCGGAACCCGGAACCCTCGAACCCCAGAACCCCAGAACCACGAACCCGGAACCCTAGAACCCTGGAACCTAGAACCCCCGAACCCCGGAACCTAGAACCCTCGAACACCGAACACCTAACCCCGAACCCCGAACCCCTGAACCCCGAACCCTGAACACGGAACCCAGAACTTCAGGCCCCGGAACACTCGAACCCCGAACCCCGAACCCTGAACCCCATACCCCTGAACCCCGGAACCCGGAACCCCGAACCCCGAACCTAGAACTCCGGACCCCGGAACCTGGAAACCAGGAACCTAGAACCCGGGAACCCAGAACCCCAGAACCCCGGAACCCGAACCCCGAAACCTAGAACCTCTGACCACCGAACCCTAGCCTCCTCCCGAACCCTCGAACCTTAGAACCTGAAACCCCAAAACCCCGAACCGCCGAACCCGGTACCTGGAACCACGGATCCCGAAACCCCGGACCCCATACCCCGGAACCCCGGAACCTTGGACCCCGGAACCCGAAACCCCGAACCTCGAACCCGGAACCCGAAACCCAGACCCCGGGACATGAACCTCGGAACCCGAAACCCCAAACCCCGGAAACCCTAGAACCCAGAACCCAGAATCCCGGAACCCGGAACCCAGAACCCAGAACCTTAGAAACTGGAACCTGAACCCCAGAACCCAGAACCCGGGACCCCAGAAACTGGAACCTCGGAACGCAGGAACCACAGAACCCGTAACCCCAGAACCCCAGAACCCAGAACCCGGAACCCTAGAACCCGGAACCCAGAACACCAGAACCCTAGAACCTGAACCCCGGACCCCGGACCCCAGAACCCGAAACCTCGAATCCCGGAACCCCAGAACCATGAACCCCAGAAACCCGTAACCCAGAACCCGGGAACCCCAGAACCCTGGAACCCGAATCCCGGAAACTAGAAGCCGAACCCCGGAACCCCAGAACTCGGAACCCCAGAACCCCGGAACCCAGAACCCGGAACCTTAGAAACTGGAACTTGAACCCCAGAACCTAGAACCCGGGACCCCAGAACCCGGAACCCCAGAACCCAGGAACCCCAGAACCCGGAACCCCAGAACCCCGGAACCCAGAACTTGGAACACGAACCCCGGAACACGAACCTCGTAACCCAAACCCCGGAACCTAGAACCCCGGACCCCTGAACCCCGGAACCTAGAACGCTCGAACCCCAAACCCCAAACCCTGAACCCGGAACCCTCGAACCTCAAACCCCGAACCCCGAACCCCAGACTCCAACCCTCGAACCCTAGAACCCCGAACCCCCGAACCCGGAACCCCGGATCCCAGAACCCCGAACCCAAACCCCGGAACCCCGGAACCCGAAAACCCGAACCCCGAACCTGGAACCCGAAACACCGAACCCCAGACCCCGGAACATGAATCCCAAAACCCGAAACCCCGAACCCCAGAAACCCCGGAACCCGAACTCCAGTACCCGGAACTCCAAAACCCCGGAACCCGGAACCGCAGAAACTGGAACCTGAACCCAGGAACCCCAGAACCCGGAACCCCAGAACCCCGGAACCCGGAACCCCAGAACCCGGAACCCCAGAACACCAGAACCCTGGAACCTGAACCCCGGACCCCAGAACCCGAAACCCCCGAATCCCGGAACCCCAGAACCTTGAACCTTAGAAACCCGGAAACCAGAACCCGGGACCCCAGAACCCGGAACCCCGGAACCCAGAACCCCAGAACCCGAAACCCCAGAACACCTGAACCTTGGAACTTGAACCCCGGACCCCAGAACCCGAAACCCCCGAATCCCAGAATCCCAGAACCTTGAACCCCAGAAACCCGGAACCCAGAACGCGGGAACCCCAGAACCCTGGAACCCGAATCCCGGAACCCAGAAGCTGGAACCCCGGAACCCCAGAAACTGGAACCCCGGAACCCGGAACCCCAGAACACCAGAACCCTGGAACCTGAACCCCGGACCCCAGACCCTAGAACCCGAAACCCCCGAATCCCGGAACCCCAGAACCTTGAACCCCAGAAACCCGGAACCCAGAACCCGGGACCCAGGAAACCCGAACCCCGAACCTGGAACCCGAAACACCGAACCCCAGACCCCGGAACACGAATCCCAGAACCCGAAACCCCGAACCCCGGAAACCCCGGAACCCCAGAACCCCGGAACCCGGAACACCAGAAACAGGAACCTGAACCCCAGAACCCAGAACCCGGGACCCCAGAAACTGGAACCTCGGAACCAAGGAACCCTAACCCCGGAACCCCAGAACCCCGAACTTGGAACCCAGAACCCCAGAACACCAGACCCTGGAACCTGAACGCCGGACCCCGGACCCCAGAACCCGGAACCCCCGAATCCCGGAACCCCAGAACCTGGAACCCTAGAAACCCAGAACCCAGAACCCGGGAACCCCCAGAACCCTGGAACCCGAATCCCAGAACCCAAAAGCCGGAACCCCGGAACACCAGAAACTGGATCCTCAGAACCCAGGAACCCCAGAACCCCGGAACCCGGAACCTTAGAAACTGGAACCTGAACCCCAGAACCCAGAACCCGGGACCCTAGAAACTGGAACCTCAGAACCCAGGAACCCGGAACCCCAGAACCCGGAACCCCAGAACCCAGGAACCCGGAACCCCAGAACCCGGAACCCCAGAACCCCGGAACCGGGAACCCCAGAACACCAGAACCCTGGAACCTGAACCCCGAAACCCCCGAATCCCGGAACCCCAGAACCTTGAACCCCAGAAACCCGGAACCCAGAACCCGGGACCCAGGAACCTGGAACCCCGGAACCCCGGAACCCGGAACCCAGAACCCCAGAACCCGGAACCCCAGAACACCTGAACCTTAGAACCTGAACCCCGGACCTCGGACCCAGAACCCGAAACCCCCGAATCCCGGAACCCCAGAACCTTCAACCCCAGAAACCCGGAACCCAGAACCTGGGAACCCCAGAACCCTGGAACCCGAATCCCGGAACCCAGAAGCCGAAACCCTGGAACCCCAGAAACTGGAACCTCAGAACCCACGAACCCCAGAAGCCCGGAACCCGGAACCCAGAACCCGGAACCTTAGAAACTGGAACCTGAACCCCAGAACCTAGAACCCGGGACCCCAGAAACAGGAACCTCGGAACCCAGGAACCCCAGAACCCGGAAATCCAGAACCTCGGAACCCAGAACCCGGAACACGAACCCCGGAACACGAACCTCGTAACCCAAACCCAGGAACCTAGAATCCCGGACCCCTGAACCTCGGAACCTAGAACGCTCGAACCCCAAACCCTGAACCCCTGAACCCCGAACCCTGAACCCGGAACCCAGAACTCCGGACCCCGAAACCCGGAACACTCGAACCCTGAACCCCGAACCCCGAATCCTGAACCCCATACCCCGGAACCCTTGACCCAGGAACCCCGAACCCCGAACCCGGAACCTAGAACTCCATACCCCTGGAACCCGAACCTCGGAACCTAGAACCCCGGACCCACGAACCCCGAAACCTGGAACCCTCGAACTCCGAACCCCCAGACCCCGGACCCCTGAACCCCGGACCCCTAAACCCCGAAACCCGGAACGCGAACCCCGGAACCTAGAACCCTGGACCCCCGAACCCCAAACCCCCGAACCCAGAACTCCGAACCCCCAACCCTGAACCCTTGAACCCTGGAACCCCAGAACCTTAGACCTCGGAACCCCGAACCCCGAACCCGGAACTCCGGACCCAGAACCCAGAACTCTCGAACCCCAGGCTCCGGAACCCGAAAACCTGGACCCCCGAACCCCGGAACCCAGAAGCCAGAACCCCGGAACCCCAGAAACTGGAACCTTGGAACCCAGGAACGCCCGAACCCGGAAGCCCAGAACCCCGGAACCCAGAATCCGGAATCCGGAACCCCAGAGCACGAAACCCTAGAACCCCAGAACCCTGGAACTTGAACCCCGGAACCCAGAACCTCGGACCCTGGAACTCGGAACCCTGTAACCCAGAACCCCAGAACCCCGGAACCCCAGAACCTGGAACCCTAGAAACCCGAGAACCCAGAACCCGGAAACCCCAGAACCCTGGAACCTGAGTCCCGGAACCCAGAACTCCGGACCCCGGAACCCTCGAACCCCAGAACCCCAGAACCCAGAACCCCAGAACCCTGGAACCTAGAACCCTTGCACCCCGAAACCTAGAACCCTCAAACACCGAACACCGAACCCCTGAACCCCGAACCCTGAACCCGGAACCCAGAACTTCAGGCCCCGGAACCCTCGAACCCCAAACCCCGAACCCCGAACCCTGAACCCCGAACCCTGAACCCCATAGGTTCCTGGGTTTGGGTTACGAGGTTCGTGTTCCGGGGTTCGTGTTCCGGGTTCTGGGTTCCGGGGTTCTGGATTTCCGGGTTCTGGGGTTCCTGGGTTCCGAGGTTCCTGTTTCTGGGGTCCCGGGTTCTAGGTTCTGGGGTTCAGGTTCCGGTTTCTAAGGTTTCGGGTTCTGGGTTCCGGGTTCCGGGCTTCTGGGGTTCCGGGTTCCGAGCTTCTGGGGTTCCAGTTTCTGGGGTTCCGGGGTTCCGACTTCTGGGTTCCGGGATTCGGGTTCCAGGGTTCTGGGGTTCCCGGGTTCTGGGTTCCGGGTTTCTGGGGTTGAAGGTTCTGGGGTTCCGGGATTCGGGGGTTTCAGGTTCTGGGGTCCGGGGTTCAGATTCCAAGGTTCAGGTGTTCTGGGGTTCCGGGTTCTGGGGTTCCGGGTTCCGGGGTTCCGGGGTTCCAGGTTCTAGGGTCCCCGGAACCCAGAACTCCAGACCCCGGAACCCTCAAACCCCGAACCCTGAACCCCATACCTCGGAACCCAGAACCCCGAACCCTGAACCCCATACCTCGGAACCCTGGACCCCGGAACCCGGAACCCCGAACCGTGAAGCCCATACCTCGGAACCCTCGAACCCGAACTCGGAACCTAGAACTCCGAGAACCCTGGAACCCGAACCTCGGACCCCCGGACCCCCGGACCCCAAATCCGAAACCCCGAACCCCGAAATCGGAACCTCGATCCCAAAACACCGAACCCCAGAACCCCCGAACCCGGAACCCTGGATCCCGGAGCCCCAGACTCCATACCCCGGAACCCCAGAACTCTAGACCCTGAAACCTGAAACCCCGAACCTCGAACCCAGAACCCGAAACCCCGAACCTCGAACCCGGAACCCGAAACCTAGAACCCCAGACCCCGGAACCTGAAACCCCGAAGCCCGGAAACCCCCGAACCCAGAACCTGGAACCCGAAACCCGGAACTCCAAACCCCGGAACCCGAAACCCCGAACCCTGGAAACCCCCGAACCCAGAACCTGGAACCCGAAACTGCGGAACCCAAAACCTGGAACCCCGGAACCCTGGAACCCGATCCTCGGAACCTAGAACCCCGGAACCCTGGAACCCGATCCTCGGAACCTAGAACCCCGGACCCCCGAACCCCACACCTCCGAACCCCAAGACCTAGAACCCCGGAACCCAAACCCCGGACCCCCAAACCCCGAAGCCCGAACCCGGAACCCAGAATTCCGGACCTCGGAACCTGGAACCCTCGAACCCCAGAACCCGGAACCCTCGAATCCCGGAACCCCAGAACCTGGAACCCCAGAAACCCGGAACCCCAGAACCCCGGAACCCAGAACCCTCGAACCCCGAACCCCGAACCCCGAAACCCATATCCCGAAACCCCAGAACCCGGAACCTTAGAACCCCGGAACCCAGAACCTGGAACCCCAGAACCCGGAAACCCAGAACCCTGGAACCTGAACCCTGGACCCAGGAACCCAGAACCCGGAACACCCGAATCCCGGAACCCCAGAACTTGGAACCCCAGAAACCCGGAACCCCAGAAACCCGGAACCTGGAACCCAGAACGTGGAACCTGAACCCCAGAACCCAGAACCCGGGACCCCAGAAACTGGAACCTGAACCCCAGAACCCAGAACTCGGGACCCCAGAAACTGGAACCTCGGACCCAGGAACCCCAGAACCCGGAACCCCGGAACACGGAACACGGAACCCCAGAACCCGGAACCCCAGAACCCGGAACCCCAGAACACCAGAACCCTGGAACCTGAACCCTGGACCCCAAAACCCGAAACCCCCGAATCCCAGAACCCCAGAACCAGGAACCCCAGAATCTCAGAACCCAGAACCTCAGAACCCCGGAACCTGGAACCCCAGAACCCGGAACCCCAGAACCCCGGAACTCGGAACCCCAGAAACTACCTCAACCCCGGAACCCAGAACCCGGGACCCCAGAAACTGGAACCTCGGAACCCAGGAACCCCAGAACCCATAACCTAGGACCCCGAACCCTGAACCACGGACTCCGAACCCCCGAACCCTGAACCCTGAACCCCTGAAACCGAAACCCCGAACCCCAGACTCCCGAACCCTCGAACCTCAGAACCCGAAACCGGAACCCAGAACTCCGGACCCCGGAACCTGGATCCCTCAAACCCCAGACTCCAGAACCCGGAAACCTGGACCCCCGAACCCCGGAACTGCGGAACCCCAGAAACTGGAACCTCGGAACCTAGGAACCCTAGAACCCGAAACCCCAGAACCCCGGAACCCAGAATCCGGAATCCGGAACCCCAGAACACGAAACTCAAAACCCCAGACACCTGGAACCTGAACCTCAAAACCCAGAACCCGGAACTCCGGAACCCTAGAACCTGCGAAACCCGGAACCTAGAACCCGGGAACCCCAGAACCCTGGAACCCGAATCCCAGAACCTAGAACTTCGGACCCCGGAACCTGGAACCCTCGAACCCCAGAACCCTGGAACCTGAACCTCAGAACCCCGGACCCCGAACCCCGGAACCTGGAACCCTCAAACCCCGAACCCCGAACCCCCGAACCCCAGACTCCCGAACCTAGAACCCCTGAACCCCGGAACCTAGAACCCTCGAACACCGAACCCTGAACCCCGAACTCCGAACCCCCGAACCCCGAACCCCCGAACCTCGAACCTCGAACCCCGAACCCTCGAACCTCGAACCCCGAACCCGAAACCCCGAACCCCAGACTCCCGAACCCCCAAACCTTAGAACCCGAAACCCCAGAACCCCGAACCCCTGAACCCGGAACCCCAGATTTCAGAACCTGGAAACCTGGGCCCCCGAACCCAGGAACCCCGAACCCCGAACCCCCGAACCCCGGAACCCTTTAACCCCGAACCCAGAACCCAGGAACCCCAGAACCCAGGAACCCAGAAACTGGAACCTCGGGACCCAGGAACCCCAGAATCCCGGAACCCGGAACCCCAGAACCCGGAAACCCAGAACACCAGAACCCTGGAACCTGAACCCTGGGTCCTGGACCCCAGAACCCGGAACCCCTGAATCCCGGAACCCCAGAACCTGGAACCCCAGAAACCCGGAACCCCAGAACCCCGGAACCCGGAACCCGGAACCCCGAACCCCTAACCCCATATCCCGAAACCCCAGAACCCGGAACCTTAGAACCCCGGAACCCAGAACCTGGAACCCCAGAACCCGGAAACCCAGAACCCTTGAACCTGAACCCCGGACCTTGGACCCCAGAACCCGGAACACCCGAATCCCGGAACCCCAGAACCTGGAACCCCAGAACCTGGAACACCAGAAACCCGGAACCCCAGAAACCCGGAACCTAGAACCCAGAACCTGGAACCTGAACCCCAGAACCCGGGACCCCAGAAACTTGAACCTGAACCCCAGAACCCGGGACCCCAGAAATTGGAACCTCGGACCCAGGAACCCCAGAACCCGGAACCCCGGAACACGGAACCCGGAACCCCAGAACCCGGAACCCCAGAACACCAGAACCCTTGAACCTGAACCCTGGACCCCAGAACCCGGAACCCCCGAATCTCGGAACCCCAGAACCAGGAACCCCAGAATCTCGGAACCCAGAACCTCAGAACCCCGAAACTCGGAACCCCAGAAACTACCTGAACCCCGGAACCCAGAACCCGTGACCCCAGAAACTGGAACCTCGGAATCCAGGAACCCCAGAACCCAGAACCTAGGACCCCGAACCCAAAACCACGTACCCCCGAACCCCCGATCCCCAAACCCTGAACCCCTGAACCCGAAACCTCGAACCCCAGAACCCGAAACCGAAACCCAGAACTCCGGACCCCGGAACCTGGAACCCTCAAACCCCAGACTCCAGAACCCAGAAACATGGACCCCCGAACCCCGGAACCGCGGAACCCCAGAAACTGGAACCTCAGAACCCAGGAACCCTAGAACCCGAAACCCCAGAACCCCGGAACACAGAATCCGGAACCCCAGAACACGAAACTCAAAACCCCAGACACCTGGAACCTGAACCTCGGAACCCAGAACCTCGGACACCGGAACCCGGAACCCGGAACCCCCGAACCCTGTAACCCAGAACCTCGAAACCCCGGAACCCTGTAACCCGGAACCTCGGAACCCCCGAACCCTATAACCCAGAACCTCGGAACCCCCGAACCCTGTAACCCAGAACCTCGGAACCCCCGAACCCTGTAACCCGGAACCCCGGAACCCTAGAACCTGCGAAACCCGGAACCCAGAACCCGGGAACCCCAGAACCCTGGAACCCGAATCCCGGAACCTAGAACTTCGGACCCCGGAACCTGGAACCCTCGAACCCCAGAACCCGGAACCCAGAACCCTGGAACCTGAACCTTAGAACCCCGGACCCCGAACCCCGGAACCTGGAATCCTCGAACCCCGAACCCCGAACCCCCGAACCCCAGACTCCCGAACCTAAAACCCCTGAACCCCGGAACCTAGAACCCTCGAACACCGAACATCGAACCCTGAACCCCGAACCCCCGAACCCCCGAACCTCGAACCTCGAACCTCGAACCCCGAACCCTCGAACTTCGAACCCCGAACCCGAAACCCCGAACCCCAGACTCCCGAACCCCCGAAACCCTGAACCCCTGAACCCGGAACCACAGATTTCAGAACCTGGAAACCTGGACCCCCGAACCCCGGAACCTTGAACCCCGAACCCCCGAACCCCGGAACCCCTTAACCCCGAACCCAGAACCCAGGAACCCCAGAACCCAGGAACCCAGAAACTGGAACCTCGGAACCCAGGAACCCCAGAATCCCGGAACCCCAGAACCCGGAACCCCAGAACACCAGAACCCTGGAACCTGAACACCCCCGACCCCAGAACCCGAAACCCCAGAACCTTGAACCCCCAGAAACCCGAAACCCAGAACCTGGAACCCCAGAACCCTGGAACACGAATCCCGGAACCCAGAACTCCGGACCCCGGAACCCTCGAACCCCGAACCCCGGAACCCAGAATCCGGACCCCAGAATGAACCCCGAACCCCGAACCACAAAACCCCCGAACCCCGAAACCCCTTAACCCCGAACCCCAAACCCCGGAACCCCGAACCTCGGAACCCAGAACACCGGAACCCGAACCCCGGAACCCCGAACCCCGAACCTAAAACACCGAACACCGAACCCCGAACCTGGAACCCAGAACCCCCGAACCCAAACCCCGAAACCTAAAACCCCGAACCCCGGAACTCGGAACCCTTGAACCCCGAACCCTCGAACCCCAGAACCCCGAACCCGGAACCCGGAACCCCAGATCCAAGAACCCTGAACCCATACCCCGGAACCCAACCCGGGACCCCACAAACTGGAACCTCGGAACCCATGAACCCCGGAACCCATATCCCGGAACCCTAGAACCAGGAACCCCAGAACACCAGAACCCAAGAACCTGAATCCCGGACCCCAGAACCCGAACATGAATCCCGGAACCTAGAAATCTGGACCCCGGAACCCCCGAACCCCGAACCCTGAACCCCATACCTCAGAACCCCAAAACCCTGGACCCCGGAACCCCGAACCCCGAACCCCGAACCCCCGAACCCCAAACCCTCGAACCTCAAACCCCGAACCCGGAACCTTAGAAACTGGAACCTGAACCCCATAAACTGGAACCTCAGAACCCAGGAACACTAGAACCCGCAACACCAGAACCCCAGAACCCGGAACACGAACCCCGGAACATAAACCTCGTAACCCGAACCCCGGAACCTAGAACCCCGGACCCCGAAACCCTAAACTCGGAACCCGGATCCTGGAACCCTGAACCTTGAACCCGGAACCCTGAACCCGAAACCCTGGACCCGGAACCCAGAACCCAGAACCCTTAACCCCGAACCCCGAACTCGGAACCTGGAACCCGGAACCGAAACCCTAAACCTGGAACCTGGAACTCCGAACCTCGAACCCCGAACCTGGAACTCTGAACTTTGAACCCCGAACCCTTAACCCGGAACCCGGAACCCTGAATCCAAAACTCCGAACACCGAACCTCGAACCCTGAACCCCGAACCCGGAACCTCGAACCCCGAACCTCGAACCCCGAACCTTGAAGCCGGAACCCTGAACCTGGAATCCAGAACCCTGAACCCGGAACCTGGAACTACGAACCCCGAACCCCGAACCTCGAACTCCGAACCCCGAACCCTGAACCCGGAACTCTGAACTCTAAACCCCGAACCCTTAACCCGAAACGCGGAACTTGGAACCCTGAACCCGAACCTAGAACCCTGGAACCCGGAATCCTGAACCTTGAACCCTGAACCTGGAACCCAAAACCTTGAACCCGGAACCCGGAACCTTGAACCCCGAACCTCGAACCCAGAACCCGAAACCCGGAACCCTGAAACCGAAACCCGGAACCCAGAACCCTGAACCCGGAATCCGGAACCCAGAACCCAGAACCTGGAACTCCAAACCCCGAACCCCGAACCCTGAACCCTGAACCTTGAACCATGAACCCCAAACCCCGAACCCGGAACTCCGAACTCTGAACCCCGAACCCTTAACCCGGAACCCGAAACCCTGAACCCGAACCTAGAACCAGGAACCCTGAACCCGGAACCCTAAACCCAGAACCCCGAACCCCCGAACCCCGAACCCTGAACCCGGAACGGAACCCTGGACCTTTAACCCGAAACCTGAAACCCTGAACCCGAAACCCTAAACCCGGAACCCAGAACCCTGAACACAGAACCCTGAACCTCGAACTCGAAACCCGGAACCCTGAACCTGGAACCCGAAACCTAAAACCCAGAACCTGGAACTCCGAACCCCGAACCTTGAACCACGAACCCCAAACCCCGAACCCGGAACTCTAAACTCTGAACCCCGAACCCTTAACCCAGAACCTGAAACCCGGAACCCGAACCTAGAACCCTGGAACTTGGTATCCTGAATCTTGAATCCTGAACCCGGATCCCGGAATCTAGAACCCAGGAACCCAGAACTCCGAACCCCGAACCCCTTAACCCGGAACCAAGAACCCTGAATCCAAAACCCCGAACCTCGAACCTCGAACCTCGAACCCGGAATCTCGAACCCCGAACCTCGAACCCTGAACCTTGAAGTCGGAAGCCAGAACCTGGAACTACGAACCCCGAACCCCGAACCTCGAACTCCGAACCCCAAACCCCGAACCCAGAACTCTGAACTCTAAACCCCGAACCCTTAACTCGAAACGCGGAACTTGGAACCCTGAACCCGAACCTAGAACCCTGGAACCCGGAATCCTGAACCCTGAACCCGGAACCCAAAACCTTGAACCCGGAACCCGGAACCTTGAACCCCGAACCTCGAACCCGGAACCCGAAACCCGGAACCCTAAACCCGGAATTCGGAACCCAGAACCCAGAACCTGGAACTCCAAACCCCGAACCCCGAACCCCAAACCTCGAACCACGAACCCCAAACCCCGAACCCGGAACTCTGAACTCCGAACCCGAACCCTTAACCCGGAACCCGAAACCCTGAACCCGAACCTAGAACCCTGAACCAGGAACCTTGAATCCTGAACCTGCAACCCTAAACCCCGAACCCCGAACCCCCGAACCCCGAACCCGGAACCTGGAATCCTGGACCTTCAACCCAGAACACGAAACCCTGAACCCGGAACCCAGAACCCAGAACCCTGACCCCGAACCTCGAACCCAAAACCCGGAACCCTGAACCCGGAACCCGAAACCTAAAACCCGAAACCTGGAACTCCGAACCCCGAAACTTGAACCACGAACCCCAAACCCCGAACCCGGAACTCTAAACTCTGAACCCCGAACCCTTAACCCAGAACCTGAAACCCGGAACCCGAACCTAGAATCCTGGAACTCGGTATCCTGAATCTTGAATCCTGAACCCAGAACCCGGATCCCGGAATCTAGAACCCTGGAACCCGGAACTCTGAACTTTGAACCCCGAACTCTTAACCCGGAAACCAGAACCCTGAATCCAAAATCCCGAACACTGAACCCCGAACCTGGAACCTCGAACCCCGAACCTCGAACCCTGAACCTCACACCCCCGGGACCTTGAAGCCGGAACCCGGAATTTGGAACCCAGAACCCGGAACTCGGAACTACGAACCCCGAACCCCGAACCTCGAACTCCGAACCCCAAACCCCGAACCCGGAACTCTGAACTCTAAACCCCTAACCCTTAACCCGAAACGCGGAACTTGGAACCCTGAACCCTGAACCCTGAACCCGAAACCCAAAACCTTGAACCCGGAACCCGGAACCTTGAACCCCGAACCTCGAACCCGGAACCTTGAACCTCGAACCTAGAACCGTGGAACTCGGTATCCTTAATCTTGAATCCTGAACCCAGAACCCGAAACCCGGAATCTAGAACCCTGGAACCCTGAACCCTGAACCCTGAACCCGGAACCCGAAACCCCTAACCTCGAACCCGGAACCCTGAACCAACCAGGAAACCTGAACCCTGAAACCGGAACCCAGAACCCCGAACCCCGAACCCCGAACCCTGAACCCGGAACCTGGAACCCTGAAACCCGGAACCCGGAACCCTGAACCCTGAACCCGGAACCCAGAACCCCGAACCCCGAACCCGGAACCCGTAACACGGAACCCGTAACACGGAACCCGGAACGCTGAAAACTCTAAACCCGGAACCAGGAACCCTGAACCCGAAACCCGGAACCCAGAACACTGAACCCGGAACCCTGAACCCTGAACCCCGACACCCCGAACCCCGAACCCCGAACCCGGAACTCTGAACCTTGAACCCGGAACCCTGAACCCGAAACCCAGAACCCTGAACCCGGATCCCCGAACCCTTGAACCCCGAACCTCGATCCCCGAACCTATAACCCGGAACCCTGAACCCCAGAACCCTGAACTCGGAACCCTGAACCTTGAACCCCGAACCTCGAACCCGAAACCCGGAACCCTGAACCCGGAATCCGCAACCCAGAACGCGGAACCTGGAACTCCGAACCCCGAACCACGAACCCCAAACCCCGAACCCCGAACCCCGAACTCTGAACTCTGAACTCTGAACTCTGAACCCCGAACCCTTAACCCGAAACCCGGAACCCTGAACTCGAACCTAGAACCCTGGAACTCGGTATCCTGAATCTTGAAACCTGAGCCCGGAACCCGGAACCCCGAACCCCGAACCCCGAACACGGAACCATGAACCCTTAACTAGGAACCCTGAACCCCCGAACCCTGAACCCGGAACCCTGAACCTTGAACCCGGAACCTGAAACCCTGAACCTGAAACCCTGAACCCAGAACCCTGAACCCTGAACCCGAAACCCAGAATCCTGAACCCGGAACCCTGAACCCCAAACCCAGAACCTAGAACCGGAACCCTGAACCCTGAACCCGGAACCCTGAACCCTAAACCCGGAACCCGGAACTCGGAACCCGGAACCTGAAACCTTGAACCCGAAACCCTAAACCCGGAATCCAGAACCCTGAACCCGGAACCCTAAACCCCGAACCTCGAACCCGAAACCCGGAACCCTGAACCCAGAACCCAGAACCTAAAACCAGGAACCTGGAACTCCGAACCCCGAACCCCAAACCTAGAACCACGAACCCCAAACCCCGAACCCCGAACCCGGAACTCTGAACTCTGAACCCCGAACCCTTAACCCGAAACCCGAAACCCGAACTTAGAACCCTGGAACTCGGTATCTTGAATCCTAAACCCGGAACCCGGAACCCGGAATCTAGAACACTGGAACCCAGAACCCTGAACCCTAAACCCTAAACCCTGAACCCGAAACCCCGAACCCCGAACCCGGAACCCTGAACCAACCAGGAAAGCTGAACCCTGAAACCAGAACCCCGAACCCCGAACCCGGAACCCTGAACCTTGAACCTGGAACCTGGAACCTGAAACCCTGAACCCGAAACCCTGAACCCTGAACCCGGAACCCGGAACCCGGAACACCGAACCCGGAACACCGAACCCGGAAACTGGAACTCGGAACCCGGAACCCGGAACCCTGAACCTGGAACCCTGAACCCGGAACCCGGAACCCCGAACCCCGAATCCGGAACCCTGAACCCTGAACCCAGAACCCTGAACACGAAACCCAGAACCCTGAACCCGGAACCCCGAACCCTTAAACCCCGAACCCTGAACCCCAAACCCTTAAACCCCGAACCCCGAACCTCGAACCTCGATCCCCGAACCCTGAACCCCGAACCTCGAACCCGAAACCCGGAACCTCGAACCCTGAACCTCGAACCCCAAACCCGGAAACCTGAACCCAGAATCCGGAACCCAGAACGCGGAACCTGGAACTCCGAACCCCGAACCCCGAACCTCGAACCCTGAACCCGGTACCCTGAACTCGGAATCCTGAACGCGGAACCCTGAACCTGAACCCAGAACCCTAAACCCTGAACAACCGAATGAACCTCGAACCCCGAACCCGAAACCTTGAACCACGGACCCTGAATAACAAACCTAGAACCTCGAACCCCGAACCCCGAACCCCGAACCCTGAACCCGGAACCCTGAACCCTACACCCAGAACCTTGAACCAAGAACCCGAAATCCGTAACTCCGAACCTCGAACCCGGAACTCTAAACTCTGAACCCCGAACCCTTAACCCAGAACCCGACACCCTGAATCCAAAACCCCGAACACCGACCTCGAACCCGGAACCCGGAACCCGGAACCTTGAACACTGAACCTCAAACCCGGAACCCAGAACCCTTAACCCGGAACTCGGAACCCTGAACTCGGAATCCGGAACCCAGAACCCGGAACCCCGAACCCCGAACCCGGAACCCGGAACTCGGAAAGCTGAACCTGGAACTCGGAACCCAGAACCCGGAACTTGGAACTCCGAACCAAGAACCCCGAACCCCAAACCCCAAACCTTGAACCCCCGAACCCCAAACCTCGAACCCCAAACCCCGAACTCTGAACCCCGAACCCTTAACATGGAACCCGCGTAGTGACCAACACAACCATTATACCCAACCACCGCTGCCAATAAACGCCCCTACTGCAAATTGATTCCTCAACCCCCAGCCCCTGCCCCCTATAAGACTTAGCCACAACCCACCGTCCCACTCCAGCCCCTCCCCTGCCCTAGTCCCTCGCAGCCCGCCTCCTCTGCCTTAGCCCCTCGTAGCCCGCCTCCTCACCTTCCAGCCTCGCAGCCCCCATCATCAGCCCAACCCAGATCTGGAAATCTAACCGTTCGAGGATCCATCGAGGACGACGATGAAATGCTCCATAGGGCGTCGGTCCATAGGGCGAAGAACAGTACGGTCATTGGAGGAGCGGAGAGCTTGCATAGAGAGAAAGCGAAGAGAGAAAGCGGAGCTTTGGATTGGGGAAAGGAAGGAGACCCTGCGCAGGGGATTGGGGATCGGCGGACGAGAAAAGAGAATGGCAAGACGGTGATATTTTTGTCAAGATTCAAAATAGTCGCATTTTTGTCAATTAAAACTCCTTCATTTTCATTTATCCCAGTGCCGCAAAGGCTCCCACCTACGGTGGGGTAAGGGGGGGTCGGATGTACGCAGTCTTACCCCTGTACTAAAGCACAGAGAGACTGTTTCCGGATGACCCATAGTGAAAATCCCGTCCAAAATTGCATGGACTAACTGCCGCTTCATAACAAAGAAGCGCAGACAGTTTAGTGAGCCATTTTGCTTTATTCCATCATAATCTCAAGTAAAAAATAATGAATCTTTGGCTCCGTTGCAAATGATGGAAAAGTCAATTAAAACTCCTTAAGTGATATTTTTGCTATTCTTTCTTCGATAAATTCTAAGAAAAATTCAAAAACTTGAGGTTTGTTTGATGACATATCCACACACATTTGCTCTTTGTGACTGAATTCGGCTGTGCAATCAAGAATGATTGAAAAGTACTTAGTTCTATGCAATAATTGCACTTTTATCAGTAAAAGCTAACTTCAAAATCGATTCATTCTAAATTTTGTGATTAAGATAATGATAATGAATCTCTTTAGATTAGATCTCACATGCTCTTGCATAACCGAATCAAACACAGCAAACATCTCAATGGTAGCTAAAAAATTCGATTGTTGTCTTCATATATTTTTCAGATTTTTCACGAAAGGCAATGAGACTTTTGGCAAGAGTTTTAACTAAACATATTATTCTCTTAAGAATATCTCGTCAATGCTTCTTCTCTTTGGTGAGTCTTTCTTGAATGACAAAAATCAATTGTTTTTTCCTTTGTCAATCTCATCTTCATATCAATCCATTTTTGCACATTACCAAAATGTTGAAAACTCTTTTCATGACTAGAAAGTTTCTTACTCAAATGTTTCCAACTATTGAATTCTTCATTCGCTAAAAGATTAGGCTGCTCACTTTTGTTTTGAACAACTTGCAACAAAAACAAAACACTTTATCCACTTTATCAACTTGCAACCATGGTTTATCTTCACTTTTCTTATCTTTCATCTTTCTAGTGTAGAAGGCATTCGACGAACTCCTAAACGTTTGTCGATCGTTCAGGAGGCTGCTATAGGAGTTACGTCAAATGTATCAATTTCAATTATGTCCTTTGAATTTAGATATTTATGATCCTGTTGATCGGGAGAATCTAGATGTTCAAAACAAGAGATATTTTAATTGAAAAAGGCCCTATAAGAGAAACACAACTCAATTATTTTCTTGTTGCTAACTTGCTAAGTCTAGACATTTCTCAAATACCTACTACATTAGAAAGATGAAAAATAAAGAAAGTGAAGATAGACCGTGGTTGGTGTACTAAAAAAAGTGGATAACGTGTTTAGTATTTGTTGCAAGTTGTTCAAAACAAAAGAGGAGCCTAATCTTTTAGCGAATGAAGGATTAAATAATTGGAAACATTTAAGTGAGAAACTTTCTAGTCATGAAAAAGTTTTCAACATTTTAGTGATGTGAAAAAATAGATTGATATGAAAATGAGATTGACAAAGGAAACAACAATTGATTTTGCCATTTGGGAAAGACTTGTCAAAGAGAAGAAACATTGGAGAGATGTTCTTTAGAGAAAAATTGTTTTAATTAAAACTCTTGCAAAAAATTCCATTGCCTTTCGTGGAAAAAATATATGAAGAAAACAATGGATTTTTTTAGCCATCATTGAGATGCTTGCTGAGTTTGATCCAGTTATGCAAGAGCATGTGAGACGTATTCAATCTATAGAAATTCATTATCATTATCTTAGTCACAAAATTTAGAATGAATTGATTTAAAAGTTAGCTTCCAGTGTTAAAAGTACAATTATTGCACAGATCAAAGTTGCTAAGTATTTTATTATTATTCTTGATTGCACACCCTATTCCAGTCACAAAGAGCAAATGACTTTGATTGTAAGGTGTGTGAATATGTTATTAAACAACTCTCAAGTTCTTGGAGTTTATCGAAGTGCTTGTTACATCTGGGTTAAGGCTCTTTGCTGAATTAGAGGATATTTTGGCTTTATGCGAACTTGACATTGATGGGGTATGTGGAGAAGGATATGATAATGACTACAACATGAAATATAACCAGTAATGTGTACAAAGAAAATTGCTTGACATTAATCGAACAACTTTTTACATGTTGTGTGCTTGTCATAGTCTTAATTTAACCATTTCAGATATGGTAAATTCGTGTTCTAGATCTACTACATTTTTCGGATGTGTTCAAAAATTGTATACGTTATTTCCTAGCTCACCAAAAAGATGGGAAATTTAGAAAGAATGAGTACATGATTTTACTTTGAAATCATTGTCCACCACATGCTGGGAATGCCGTATAAAGTGTGAAAGAATTGTAATTCAAACTCCCCAAATAAGAGAAATTTTATTAAATTGGATAAAGATTGTCCTGGTTATTCATCAAAAATGGAAGTTAAAAGTATTCTCAACCAGCTAGAGAAATCCGGTTATGCACGACGTATGGTAGTCATTGATTTTGGGGTACTGGAGTCTGGGGATGGGCTGGCCGGGAGCAGCAGTTGGCTGGGGGCGGCGGCAGTTACTGGGCGATGGCGGCAGCTGTAACGCCCCTCTCAGGGTTAAAGGAAACGTTTAATAAACTTACGACTTTTAAGAAAAATACTGCAATATAACGGCCGTTTGTTTGAGAAAAAACCCTGATAAAATCTCAAATATAAATAAAATATAACTCTAAATAAAACTCAATAAAATCTAGTTATCACTAGCAAATGTGATAACCACCTGGATCCAGGAATTTACTAAAACTTCAAATCCTCAAATAAAATAAAGAAATAATAATCACTTTATTATATAACATCTGAAATACTTAAATAAAACAATAACTAGTTAGATCCCACCAAGGTCGTTCCCGTTAACTCATTTCGGCACGCGTTCCACTCTCTCATCATCTTTCTAGGCCTTTGCCTTACCTTTAGTATCTGTACATGCGAAGAAAGAAAACGGATAAGCTTTACGCTTAGTAAGTCACTATGGATCCACAAAAATATCTGAGAAGTCTGTGCTAATTTATCAATAGATAAATTTAGGCTATAAGCATGCACTGAACATACAACGAACAAATAGCTTCTCAAATAAATTCTGAGAGAGATCCCAAAAAAAAATATTTTTCTAAAATAATTTCTCAAAACTACTGGAGAGATCTCAAAATTTTATTTCTCAAAACATCTCTGTAAAACTTTCTGAAAGAGATCTCAAAAACAATTTTCTGTAAAACTTTCTGAAAGAGATCTCATAAACTTTAGTGTAAAACTCTTTGTGGCTAATTTTAACTGTGGGCCCGTGATATGTACTCAAAGGCGCCAATCCGACAGCTCAGGGGAGCGACCCACTAAACATATCGGACTCTCTGCAACTGATAAACTGATAATCTGAGGGAACTTGTTCCCGAGTACATATCACCTGATCTTTTACTTTAAGTATTAGTTCTTTTTATGGTGATGTTTGAATACAAACATCATTAAAATCTTGAAATAAAAGTACTGACATAATCTTGACTATGCCAGAATGATAAACATAACTAAATATGACAAATAAATAACTCATCAAATAATTCACCAAATTCACATAATAGCAAATAGTCTAAAAATCATCTATTAAAAATCAATCAGACTTCTTTCTTTCATTTGGTTGAACAAACATGTACAGGTGGTAGTGAACTTACCTGTAGAAGCTGAATTCAAATTACTCAATTAAGTGTGGCACCTTGATAACGTCTTCCAGTAAGCTCTTCTTTGAAATCTTTAATTAAATATTAAATATAACTTTACAATTAAATCTCATTATACTATAACCGAAGCTGAAATCGATTGTACTGAGAACCAAAACTGTGAAATTGAAAATCTGTATATATATATATATATATATGTAAAAAAAATGCTTACCCAAAAGATTAATACAGTAACCTTTTGCTATTACCCAAGCTAGTTGTTAAAAAAATAAGAACTATCTGGCTTTGCACCAGATCGTGGTTATAGAAGTTTCAAATTTTCTATTGAACATAATAAAGCTTAGAAGTTAAAATTTTCTTGCTGCTACACAGAACTAAAAGAAAAACAAATTCTTGAAACTTGAAACCTTTACACATCAATGTGAAGTATCCTGAAACACGACTAATTGCTGCCCTTCAATTTTAAAACAGAACTTAAAATCAATTGAGTAATCAACACGGGTAAAAGGAACTTGCTCTTTGATAAACGAAAGTTCAACTAAATTTCCTCCGGCTGAGCACTAACCAGCTACTGCGTACAGTCCAAGTACAAAAGGAAAAATAATAAAAAAAAATGGAATTCAGCTTACCTGGTCAAGAGGTGATGACACACAAGCTTGGTCCGCTAGTTTGGAAGGAAGGCTTCGAAGGCGGAGAAGAAAAGGGCGGACCAAGGGTTTACGAGTGATCGTATAAATATAACTATGGAGTATCTCTTTTCAGGGTTTTTAAACCAAATACTGATTTGGGCCAAGATAATAGATTTGGGTTTCCGAGTCTTAAAAAAAATGCTTCTGGCTCAAACTGAATATTATATTCTAACTTCCAGGATAAACTAATAAAATCAATACTATTAATTATTTCTTCACTTAAAATTGCTGGAGCTTACTGGTTAACGTTACCTGCCACAACAAAAACATAATAAAACAATCTATCACATTATTCATAAAAGAAACTAATTTAATCGACTAAAATAATAATAATAATAATAATAATAATAATAATAATAATAAAAATGATTAATATAACTAGCTCACCAAATTGGGGTATTACAACCCCTCTCACCTTATAAAAGTTTCGTCCTCGAAACTTAGAACAACTCGGGATACCGACGTCTCACAATATTTCTTTTCTGACTTCTCACAGGGTTGTAGCATAACTCTTTTTTTTGGCACAATCTGAAGCATGTTATAGAATCATCTCAAATCTTGGTTCACTGGGACTATAATAGCTTAATAACTTTTACAATTTTACTTTACTTCAGGAGCACGTGACACTAATGTTGTAATTTCATATTGACATTTCTTCTAATTACCACTCTGTTCAAGTTTCTCTTATTGGGGAGACATACTACTACATTAGACTACACAAAGATCTCAACAATTTCTCGATAATTTACCTTAATAAGAAAACTTGCTTAATTACTTCTCATGTTTTTTGTTAACACTACAATACAAATTCACAAGCTCACAACATAGAATATACATGTTAATTACTTTGCCCTGATCGCTTATTAAATAGTAAATTAGAAATATGTCCAGCTAAAACATCCTAGGGGCTTAAAATATAAACTCAAGTTTGAGGTTCTGCCCGCACGAATTTAGGACTAAAACTTTAAGAAATCAACCATGTAGCTGTAAAAAAAATGTTTTCGCACCCCAACAAAATAAGACCATGCCTCTAATGCAGTAGACAAATTATTATTAAAATTTACATTTTCTTTTGTAAGTATCAAGCTTCTTCCAATTTGTTAAACAACCTAAAACCCTTTAATTAAGGAAATTGATCTGGCTTCAAAGAAGATAACAAATGGTGGTGTTGCTTTACAAAAGACTTTTAAACATTAGAAGCGGTGAGAATTAATCCAATATAACAAAAACATTTAAACCTCGTGGAGCATAGATTTCTTATACTTCTATTGGGTTTTCAAAATAGGTCTTACCTTTTCCTCATGTCAAAACATAATTAGAGGAAGAGGCAAAATACAGAATAGTAAGGACAACATATGAAATTTAATGCCTGAAACCAGTTTATTATCGATGAAAAACAAACTTTCACTAGTTAGAGATGGTAATCTGAAACTCAATTAGTAGCTTGGTTCGGCCGATTGAAAGAGGAGAAAATTTTGAGAAGAAGAACTGAGATTCTTTGGTGAGAAATAGAGACGGTATGCAGCTAGTATGAAAGGAAGTGTTGCTTCTCTAGGGAGTTTAAACATCAAGGCTGCTTTTCTTTAAGAATTTTACTCAAGGTAAAATTAAGCATCAAGGCTGGTTCAATATTACACTTCCGAGTCTACTAATATTTAATTTGACTTGCCTATTATTTCAAAGGAAAATCCTTTTTGAGATTTGAAATAGCTTTTAACTACTAAACTCCATCTTTATCTTTTCATAAAACAGAAAGACCCTATTGTGGTCCTATACTTCAGGAACTCAAAAATTTTAACTTACTTGATTAGCATGCTGAAGTAGTCAGGAAGTTGAATCAAATTTTAAATTAGATTTTTCCTTTTATCTTAGAATTTCAGTTTTGAAAAGAACAACTATTTCTAATGAGGTGAGCACCTTTCTTATTCCATCTTTGAACACAATTTACTAATTCAACTTATATGTTTTCAAAATTAATCTTCTTGAACTCCCTGCTGAAAATCAGTGTGTGGGGTAACATTAAATACAACATTAAAGGGTTGTTTGCTTAGTTTCGAGTTTTCATGTTTCCTAAATGAACGTCATCATAAATGTTCTGTTTAACAAATTTTGCCGTTGTCATACACATAAATATCTGACAAAAAATGATAGTTTATTTATAAACTTTCTTTAAGTTGTTCATTATCGATGGTTATCTATTCGCTGATATTTCAGGGTGTTGTTCCTTCTAAATCTTTATCTCCTAACTATTTACTTTTAGAAAACATTCCTCTCTCCTAGTGGTAAAATTTTCATAGTTTTCTAAAACAATAAAGTACCCAAACAGTAATACATATAATTTCTAATAAGAGTGAATAATACTTAACCGCCATATCATGTAAACTCAATAATCACGTCAGGACAAGACTTACTATGATTTAGAGAAAAAGATTTTCTCAAAAAATACAGAGGTAACTCAATACTTGTTTTAAATTACTTTGCAAAACTCTTTGATTTTACTCTTTAGATATCAAATGGAAATGATAAACTAATTAAGGGTCTAAGAAACCGATCAAAGGATCTAATAAGAAAATCTAACATCATAGCTAGGTTCTTCTTACTGGTTTCATAAATTCTTAACTTTTACTAACACTAATTTACTCCATAATCACATTATACATATTACTCCGTTATTGGGGTTCAAGCCCTTGAATTGCTGATGACTCATAACAAAAGAATTGTCTGAGATGCCAAACTCTTTATACTCTTTATTCTCATCAATACTTCTACTACTCAAAGAGCATAGTAACAACAAGCACGAGCTCATTGGGGGTACCGTCTATGGTACTGTCTATAAATACTCGTACATAATAATGGCTATAAAAGAGCTTCAGGGTACCATATTCTTTAATCTATTGAAACTTTCATACTCTAGACCATACTGTTATGAGGCACACTTCACCAATCCCTATATGGTGTGTAGGTGATCATAAGACTCATGATTTACCAAGGAGTGGTTTAATCTAATCCTTCCACTGAACTCTTGTAATCTAACTTTTAAGAACAAGATACTATTAAAAACTTTTGAATCACATATATAGACTTTAATTGCAGGTCATTCTAGATAAATTGAAGTAGTGAGACTCAATATCTTTGATAATCAAATGATAACAAGAAGTCATATTAGGAAAACCTTGGTAAAATAAAATGTACAATATTGTTTTATTCTCATTGCTGAAAGACTGAAAATATTCTGGAAAAATATAAAAGTTCTTTAAGGCATCTCTAAACTCAAACTTTTCTAACTCAAACTTTCTTCTAAAACACACCTTTGATGAAATAGCTAAACAATAGACTTAATTATCACTTAAAAGAATTTACTTCTGGTAAAATTCACTAAACACATTTTAACACCCTCTTTAAAACTTATCTTGAAATGTGCATTTGCAACTTAAAACTACTATTTTTTAGTAACATGATCATTGATCATATATTAAAGCGGTGTTTGACTACCGGTATCTAATATTGGAATCATCAAATTGATGAGGGGCCCTCCCAACAATACAAGATTCCAAACATAAAATACCGACCCTCAACACTCAAGAAAACCAAGCAACTTATGATACTGTAAAACATTTGAATTCATTACTTATTTTCGAAATCCAAGGTAAAGCTTGAACATTATACACCCAAAATTAAGTTATAACTCATAACTCCATTAAATTTATTTTATTTTTCTTTCAAAAAATAGAGTAAGCAATGCAAATAGCATGGGTTTAAAAAAATCAATTGATAAATAAATAATTCAAAATACATAACAAACTGACTTGTATGCTTATGAAAATTCTTCAATCTCATGTAATTAACTCAATTACATGTGATACCTTAAAAAAATATCAGACAAACTTATTATCATTCTTTTTAACTTATGAACTACAAGCTATATTAAAAAAAATAATTGAAATAACACTGATTGTAACAAAATTCATGTACTCAATCATAAGAATAAAGACTATATGACACTTTTTTTTTAAGTTATTTCAGATTTTTATCATGAGTAACCTCTATGTAGGAAACATACTTGCTATGAAAGATTAACGGAGGCTAATATGGAAGGTTGCGAATACGTAATTATGAGAGGTGTATGACTAGAACGATTGTGTTTTTGGATAACAACCCTAAGTACTTCCTAAACAAAGTAGAAGACCTAACTCAAGAATATAGGCACTCGAATAAAATTTTAATCTAAATAACTCGTAATAACACAACGGTTTTTTTATGAGTTGAGTACATATTACTCTTACTTGACTTTTCTATGTAACTCATACAAACAACACTCTAACATACTTTCACATAGATAACATTTAACATAACTAAATACTTACTTGGAAGATGACGAGCACGTGTACGGTGACAAATGAAGTTACGGGACAACCTGGGCTCTGATACCAAATTTGTAACGCCCCTCTCAGGGTTAAAGGAAAATAAACTTACGACTTTTAAGAAAAATACTGCAATATAACGGCCGTTTGTTTGAGAAATAACCCTGATAAAATCTACAATATAAATAAAATGTAACTCTAAATAAAACTCAATAAAATCTAGTTATCACATGCAATTGTGATAACCACCTGGATCCAGGAATTTACTAAAAATTCAAATCCTCAAATAAAATAAAGAAATAATAATCACTTTATTATATAACATCTGAAATACTTAAATAATACAATAACTAGCTAGAAGCCACCAAGGTCGTTCCCGTTAACTCATTTTGGCACGCGTTCCACTCTCTCATCATCTTCTTAGGCCTTGGCCTTACCTTTAGTATCTGTACATGCGAAGAAAGAAAACGGATAAGCTTTACGCTTAGTAGTCACTATGGATCCACAAAAATATCTGAGAAGTCTGTGCTAATTTATCAATAGATAAATTTAGGCTATGAGCATGCACTAAACATACAACGAACAAATAGCTTCTCAAATAAATTCTGAGAGAGATCCCAAAAGAAAATATTTTCTAAAATAATTTCTCAAAACTACCGGAGAGATCTCAAAATTTTCTTTCTCAAAACATCTCTGTAAAACTTTCTGAAAGAGATCTCAAAAACAACTTTCTGTAAAACTTTCTGAAAGAGATCTCATAAACTTTACTGTAAAACTCTTTGTGGCTAATTTTAACTGTGGGCCCGTGATATGTACTCAAAGGCGCCAATCCGATAGCTCAGAGGAGCGACCCACTAAACATATCGGATTCTCTGCAACTGATAAACTGATAATCTGAGGGAACTTATTCCCGAGTACATATCTCCTAATCTTTCACTTTAAGTATTAGTTCTTTTTATGGTGATGTTTGAATAAAAACAACATTAAAATCTTGAAATAAAAGTACTCACATAATCTTGACTATGCCAGAATGATAAACATAACTAAATATGACAAATAAATAACTCATAAAATAATTCACCAAATTCACATAATAGCAAATAGTCTAAAAATCATCTATTAAAAATCAATCAGACTTCTTTCTTTCATTTGGTTGAACAATTCAAACATGTACAGGTAGTAGTGAACTTACCTGTAGAAGCTGAACTCAAATTACTCAATTAAGTGTGGCACCTTGATAACGTCTTCCAGTAAGCTCTTCTTTGAAATCTTTAATTAAATATTAAATATAACATTACAATTAAATCTCATTATACTATAACCGAAGCTGAAATCGATTGTACTGAGAACCAAAACTATGAAATTGAAAATCTATATGTATATGTAAAAAAAAATGCTGACCCAAAAGATTAATACAGTAACCTTTTGCTATTACCCAAGCTAGTTGTTAAAAAAATAAGAACTATCTGGCTTTGCACCAGATCGTGGTTATAGAAGTTTCAAATTTTCTATCGAACATAATAAAGCTTAGAAGTTAAAATTTTCTTGCTGCTACACAGAAATAAAAGAAAAACAAAATCTTGAAACTTGAAACCTTTACACATCAATGTTAAGTATCCTGAAACACGACTAATTGCTGCCCTTCAATTTTAAAACAGAACTTAAAATCAATTGAGTAATCAACACGGGTAAAAGGAACTTGCTCTTTGATAAACGAAAGTTCAACTAAATTTCCTCCGGCTGAGCACTAACCAGCTACTGCGTACAGTCCAAGTACAAAAGGAAAAATAATAAAAAAAAAGGAATTCAGCTTACCTGGTCGAGAGGTGATGACACACAAGCTTGGTCCGCTAGTTTGGAAGGAAGGCTTCGAAGGCGGAGAAGAAAGGGACGGACCAAGGGTTTAGGAGTGATCGTATAAATATAACTATGGAGTATCTCTTTTTAGGGTTTTAAAACCAAATACTGATTTGGGCCAAGATACTAGATTTGGGTTTCTGAGTCTTAAAAAAAATGCTTCTGGCTCAAACTGAATATTATATTTTAACTTCCAGGATAAACTAATAAAATCAATACTATTAATTATTTCTTCACTTAAAATTACTGGAGCTTACTGGTCAACGTTACCTGCCACAACAAAAACATAATAAAACAATCTATCACATTATTCACAAAAGAAACTAATTTAATCGACTAAAATAAATAATAATAATAATAATAATGATTAGTATAACTAGCTCACCAAATTGGGGTATTACAGCAGCGGTCACCGACCGGGGGCAGTCACCGGCCAGGGGCGGCAGTCATCGGTTGGGGGCAGCGGGAACAGTCACTGGAGGAGGAGGCGGCAGCCACTGGCCAGGCGGCGGCGGAAGTCAGTGGGCGGGTTTCAACTATTTGGGCGGGGCAATCACTAGCGGGGCGGTGGGTGTAGTCACTGCATGGGTGGTCACCAAGTGGTCACTATTTGGTTGTGTAATTTTAGTCACTGAAATTACAAGTCAGTGCATACTAGTCATATTTATGGAATTTTGAGTATGTGGTGACTTTTTTGTCTTCTAGCTTTTATTTAGTAATATTGATTAAATAAAGCCTTTATTGAACTGCTTGATACATCTGGGTTAGGACTCTTTGCTGAATTAGAGAGTAGTTTGACTTTATGCGAACTTGACATTGATGACGTACGTGGACAGAGATATGATAATGGCTTCAACATGAAAAGTAAGCATCAAGGTGTACAAAGAAGATTACTTGACATTAACCAAAAATCCTTTTACGTGTCATGTGTTTGTCATAGTCACAAATTTAACCATTTTAGATATGATAAATGTTCTAGAGCTATTACATTTTCTGGATGTGTTCAAAAATTGTATACATTGTTTTCTGGTTCAACAAAAAGATGGGCAATTTTGAATGAATTTGTACATGGTTTTACATTGAAATCATTGTCTACCACACGTTGGTAATGCCGTCTACAAAGTGTGAAAGCAATTTTAACTCAAACTCCCCGAATAATGGAGAAACTTTGATTAAATTGAGAAAAGATTGTCTTCATTATTCGCCAAAAAGTGATGTTAAAAGTGTGCTCAAACAGCTGGAGAAGTATGAGTTGTTATTGGGCATCACAATATGATATAAGGTTTTGCACCTGATTAATCAGGTCAGTAATTAATTATTACAAAGTGAATATATGTCCATTGATATTTGTGTTATGAATATTATGGATTTGATTATTCATTTAAATAGGTCAGTAAATTGTTACAAAGTGAAGATATGTGCATTGATACTTGTGTGATGAACATGAATGATTTGATTATTTATTTAAAATGGTATAGAGAAGAAGGGTTTGAAGATGCTCTGAACACCACAAAAGGCCATGCTCTTGAATTGGGAGTGGAACTTAGTTTTACGAAAAAACGATTGACGCGTAGAAAAAAAATCTTTGATGAAGACCATGAAGAAGATAATGAAGATAAGTCTCCAGAAGAATCTTTTTAAGTGCTTTTATGTCAATGTTGTGATGGATGCCGCTTTGATGTTTTTGCGAACTAGATTTGATCATATGAACTAGATTTGATCATATGCCGCTTTGGCTTCCTGTTTAGTTCAAGAACATGAAATCGTTGGTTAATGAAAAATTAAACGAATGTTGTGAGATACTTGCAGATGCTTTACAAGATGGTGAGAAAGAAGATGTTGACACTTCACAGTACCATGGCTCTTGAAATGGGAGTGGAACTTAGTTTTACTTAAAAACGATTGACGCGTAGAAAAAAAAATCTTTGATGAAGACAATGAAGAAGATAATGAAGATAAGTCTCCAGAAGAATCTTTTTAAGTGTTATTATGTCAATGTTGTGATGGATGCCGCTTTGATGTTTTTGCGAACTAGATTTGATCATATGCCGCTTTGGCTTCCTGTTTAGTTCAAGAACATGAAATCGTTGGTTCATGAAAAATTAAACGAATGTTGTGAGATACTTGCAGATGCTTTACAAGATGGTGAGAAAGAAGATGTTGACACTTCACAGTACCATGGCTCTTGAAATGGCAGTGGAACTTAGTTTTACTAAAAAACGATTGACGCGTAGAAAAAAAATCTTTGATGAAGACAATGAAGAAGATAATGAAGATAAGTCTCCAGAAGAATCTTTTTAAGTGTTTTTATGTTAATGTTGTGATGGACGCCGCTTTGATGTTTTTGCGAACTAGATTTGATCATATGAACTAGATTTGATATGATATATTCTTTGTGTTGCTATTTATTCTTTGGGCGGGTTGTCACTATTTGGGCGGGATGTCACTACTTGGGCGGGGCAGTCACTAGCGGGGCGGCGGGTGTAGTCACTGCACGGGTGGTCATCAAGTGGTCACTGTTTGGTGGTGTAATTTTAGTCACTGAAATTGCAAGTCAGTGCATACTAGTCATATTTATGGAATTTTGAGTATGTGGTGACTTTTTTGTCTTCTAGCTTTTATTTAGTAATATTGATAAAATAAGGCCTCTCTGCAAACCATTGTTGCATCCTTTCACGCAAAAAATCAACAAGTTTAGAGACGGAATACTCTCTTGCACATACATTGACTTTGTTCATAGACTCGGCACAATTGGAGGTCATGATATTATCTCTTTGGTCCAGACATTACTTTTGACCATGTGTTAGCACCTATTTTGTCTAGCCAAGTCCTTATCCTGGAGTCTTCAGAATCCAACAAGGATAAGTAGTCATCATATTCTTTAACAGTTGCTGCCATATAGGCAACTTTGAACTTCCATCCCAAACTAGCTGCAGATCCTCTAAATTTGTGTGTCATGTCACGACGCAGATGAGCAACACAAAACCCATGGCTAGCATGTGGCTAGATTTCAGAAACAACCTTTATAAGACCTTTATGCCTATCAGATACTTTTTAAATGTCATGTTTGTACTGTATTGACTGACAAACTTTGGATAAAAACCATTTCCAAGAAGATTTTGTTTTAGACTCACAAATATCAAATGCAATAGGAAGTTAGGAACTATGTGATCATTAGCATCTTGACAACAAGCTGTAAGAAGAGTGCCTTTATAGTAAGCCTTGAGGAATGAACCATCCAGTATAAGAACAAGTCTACAGTAAGGCCAAGCTTCTATTCATGTGCTGAATGCCTGAATGACATAAAAAAGGTACAAAATGCATCATCCTTCCTTGTGACTAGATCAAACATAGAGCCAGGATTCTCCTTCTCAAGCACATAAGCCATAGAAGGCAAAACCTGATAGGATTCAAGATCAGAACCAAATTGCAGCTGCATTGCTTTCTTCTGTGTTTTCAAAGATTTTTTGTATGACATGGAAATTCCATACTGCATACTCATGGCTTCACGAATTTGTTTTGGTGGGTACGTTTAATGGAAGCATCAAGGTATTTGTGTGCAATAAGTTTTGCTGTCACAGTAGCAGTTGCCTGTTTATGTTTGCCTTGTCTATAATCAATAGAGCATGTGTGTTCTGGACGAAATCTAAAACGACAAAACAATGACATTTTTATACATGTGAGTAATATACATTTGGCATTCTTGGCTAAGAATGTCACGAATACATGGCATTCTGATAAACAAGAATTAACAATGAAGTCAAACAAAAAGAAGGAAATTAGAAGTTACCTTCTGATTTGAAACATTTCTACGCCACGTAGTCTTACAGCTCAAACAGTCCAATGACATTTAAGATCTAAGCAAATAACATGTAAAGATATTTTCCTAGAGGTCTTTGTTCTGTATTGAAAGTGGTTTGTGATAGCATGCATCTTCAGATGGTGGATAAGGTCTATTTTACTTTTGTAAATAGCATATAGAACAAGACAAGTAGGATGAGACTGTGTGATGACTTCAAAATTGTGGAGAAATGAGAGTGACTGAGATGATTCTATTACTAAGTCATCTGCCATGTCATCGATGCCTTCATCACTGTCTTCAGATGTTTCAATTTCTACAGCTCTAGACACGGTGTTACCAGAGATTGTCTACCATAGATGTTAACATTTTCAGTGCAAAAAATGAGATATGATCAAAAGAGAGTGTAGGTGAGGAAGCATGTTGTTGGGAAGAAACAACAACAATTCTCATCAACAGAAAGTGAATGAGTTGAAGAAATGACAACACTTTTAGCTGAAGGAAAAGCAGAAGGTTCAACACCAACAAAATATGGAATATGAAGAAGAGATAGGATAAAACTCAACACAAAGTGGATACTTGAGAAAATCTGGTTGAAGAGACTTGATATAAAGATAAAATGTTAAGGTAGATTGATCATTTATAGTAACAGGAGGAGGCAATCCATCTCGCATATAAGAAAGAAAGCCTGAAATTATGATTAGGTTTGTACTGAGAAAGGATGACAGTCAACATATCAACAAAACAAGCATATTGAACACCATAGTTAACATGAAGCCCACATGTGTGCACATTGGTGAACACATAGTCAGAATCCCAAAAACCATCCAGCTTGACCATAACAAGTAAAACAGGATCCATTGTGCAAAAAGGTTCCTAAAAAATTGAAGGAAAAACAAATATTTCAGTATAACAGAAGCATGAAAGAAGAAAGTTGGTTATACTAAAATGACAGTTTGCGTGAATATGTGACAGACTATAAGGATGTATAAATAATATTTACCACACAAAATGGCAAATCAGCAAACAATACAAAATGACAGTTAGAAATACAAAAGAGTCAGTTTTGAAGAACCTAATCTAGTACTTACAGCAAGACACATTTTAAACACCAACATTAAATGCAAAAATAGCAACATATGAAGAAATTTTATGAAATAAAAGCATTGATAGAGTTCATGAAAAGCAAACGAGCTAAATTATTAACAATAATGAATTTGAAATCGATTATAAAAACTATGATTTTTTTTGTTAATATTGTAGAAGCAAAATGATAAGCACAATAATTACCTATATTTTATAAAGGTAACTATGATTATCTGTACAAACATTCAAAGATAAAACAGGTAAAAATCCCAATTTGAGAAAAACCGCACTTAGGCATTAAAAAATTAAGAAATGGGAGTCAACGGGGAAAAGACACCAAGAACTGACACTTTGGGGTCAACAACGGACGTCAAACGGAGCGAAAAGTGAAGAAATGCGAAATTGACCATACTCGGCGTCGGGTAGGTCTGAGGGCCGGCGCCGGCCCATCAATTTACGCGAAACTTATTGTGCGAGGCAGTAGCTTACCCGGCGCCGGGTAGGCCTTAGGCCCGGCGCCGGGTACCCCAAATTTCCAGGTACTTGCTGCGAATAACACATAACCGGCGTCGGGCAAGCCTGAAATCGGCGTCGGGTTGGTCGGATTCAACTAAAACACCGCAACGTGCAAGAGGATTCTTGATGGGAAAAACACATCTTCCTCCATATCTGATCAAATATTGCTCCACACCGGATTGTTGGGCTCGAATAGACTAAAAGATGACAATATTTAGCCTATATAAAGCCCTCAATTCATCATACAAGATCATTCAATTCCATAGATTAATTCTTTCTTAGCTTTTATATTTTTGTTCTTGGTATTTTCTTCAAGTTCTTGAGGAGGGAAGTTCATCCTCCGAAATCATTGGTGTTTAGATATTATTTCCTTTGTAATTTTGTTAGTACCCAATTTTGATAAGATTTTGATGATGTCACTATACTCAGCACGTGTACATTGTGTCTCATTTTGTTCTAGTATTTACGTGACAAATTAATTGTACAACTTTTGAGTCTAAGAAATATTACCAGAAAAGTAAAAATGCAATAAGGTAAATTTTACTTACCTTAAAAGGATATTTAAATCCTACCGGAAAATACTATTTGACTCAAAGATTATTCGTATGTCACACTTTAGATAAAAGAAACTGGAAGTATCAAGTGAATGATTAGAGACAAAGCATTGACCGGCATTTAATGCCAAATACGTACTGGGTCCGGAGTCATGTACATACACATGGGACTGCAGTTTGAAGTGAAGTTCCAGCGGCTAAATAATACGAGACAAGGAGATGAGCCTGAATTAAAGCTCCAACACAAGAAGACGAATGTACAATTTGTCCTTACCAGAGTTTCAACGTCAGAGATTAATCCATCCTAACCAACGGATGAGATTAATTCAAAGGAGATGCCTATAAATATAGGCTGAAACGAAAGTTCCTAACCAAGCGTTTGAGCATCCAAAGAGAGAATTTCTATCACGAGCATTTACGAGATATCTAGCAAAAGAGAAGGTGCTATTCTAAAATTTACTCTCTCCTTGGACTCATGCTTGACTAAACTTCCAATTTACAAAGCTTTTCATTGCTAAATCATAGAAGTTTAGTTCCTAGTTGGAGGTTAGAACTTTCTTGAAACAAATCACATATTGTTGTAAACACTTAGGAGAACAGTTGTTCGGATCCTACAGTGTAAGTAGATAGATAGAGTACCTTTTGATCCCCACTGGTTCATTAGAGAAAAGTCTAAGGACTGAGTAACTTTGAGTGGTGCTATACTCATCGTGAAAAACCTTCAATCTAGGCCTAAGTGTTGTAAAGGATAGATTGGTACTAAGTGTATTGGGCTTAATACTTTAGTGAAATTCATCGGAAAGAGGGTGGGACTGGACGTAGGAGGATTACACCACCTCTGAACCAGGATATATCGTGTGTTGAATTCATTTCAGTCAACAAAGCACACACCAAACACTTCTCACATAAAGATTGTAGTCTGCCGACGAAATCCTAAGCAGTTGTCTTAATTGACCCAACTGCTTATCCTACTGCTTAATTACTCACTTTCTTTGAGACCGGATTCACACCTATAACGTGCACCAACAACATCTAAAAGGATCACTCTTTCAGTTCTCTGAAATTCATTTTCTAAGTACATCAGGTGCATCAGCATTTCCCTGGAATCCACCCAACTGCTGAGCCCTCTTCTCATATATACTTGTTTCATGTCACTGTCTCAAACATCACTAGATTGTCAATACCTCATCAAGAAGTTTGCTTAACCCAATAAACTTTTGACCCGAGCAGGTGCCTCAGTAGTTCCCTCATATTCACCCAACTGTCGAGTCCACTGCTTCAGCAAAAAGCTAGTCTCCCCTCATTTAAGCATACTTACCAAAAGGTCACACCATACTCATCAACCAACTATCTCTACCTCCATCATACACTCTGCATTTCCTGAGCAGTTGCCTCAGCAGTTCCCTGCTCTTAGCCACCTGCTAAGCCAACTGCTAGCATTCTAAGCCAACTGCTAGCATTCTAAGCCAAACACTCTCCAAGTTAGAAAGTGGCTAAATACTCATTACTCAAAGGGTAAAGACTTCCGCTGTGCATTGATACGTTCGTAATTTCCATTTCTATGTTTATGTTTTTAATTAGTTTTGCTTGACTTTTACTTTGGAAATTACACACTTTTGGTGTAATAGATTAGATTGTTAAATTCTTGTAAATAGGTTAGATTAGATATATTCTGAGCTTAAGCAGGTTTGGTCACCCAAAGTACAGTTGGTGAACCCAAAAAGTGAAGAGAAGGTGCAAAATTTCAAAGACAAAAGAAGATGCTAAATTTTGGTCTATACTCGGTCGAGTATTAGCTATACTCGATCGGGTATTAGGTTGGAACTTCAAATCGGATCAGATCCGAAGACAAAGGAACATGCAGGGAAGATTTTGGCCACGATTCTATGTCTATACCCGATCGGGTAGACCGACATACCCGATCGGGTATGCCTTTAAATTGCAAACGAAGATCGGTCGAGTATAGCCTGAATACCACTTTCTAAGCATACTCGACCGGGTATTCATATATACTCGATCGGGTATACACTTAGAAAATAGCCTGAAACCGGTCGAGTATACCTCGGATCGGGTGTTACACACATACTCGATCGGGTACCATGTATATACCCGATCGAGTACCCGAATCCCATCCCAAAAACCTATAAATACACCTCCTTTCCTTCACAAAAAGGATATCCAATCCCTTGTACATCTAAGCTCAGTATAGAATAGCTCTTTCTTTATATTTTTCATCATGTTTAGTCTCCAAATGAGGAGCTAAACTCTTCCATCTTGGTTTTGCTACTTTGAAGCTTAATGAATTTGTAAGTTGTGAGTTATTTTCTTTAATCTTCTTCCTTGAATATTAATTCTTTCTTTCAAAATACTATCTCTATATCAAAGTTGGGGAGTGTTACTAAGATGACAATTAGTTAACATCTTGACATTGGTTATAGTAATAGTTATTTCTTCCTCTATGATAATATTGGGGAGTGTTACTAAGATGACAATTAGTTAACATCTTGATATTAATCATAGTAGGATTCATATATTTTAATATTCTTCCTTGAGTATTGATTAATTCCTATTCATATTTCATGTTAATATCTTAAACATTACTTAAAGTATCAACTAGTATTGTTTCTCATATTAATTATTACTAGAATCAATCGGTTAATACGCTTGTTATTAATCCGGTTCTTTCAACGGTAGTAAACTTGGAATATTAATGCATGCATCTCATGGTTGATATGCCAAGGGGAATTAATTATATTGATTAAACCAATAAACCGCTTGTGTTGAGGTTATCAATCTCAATCGTTTTCATCTTAAGTTTATTGCTACTATCAAGTTAATATACGGCGCTTGTTCTATATTGACTCGATAGTAAGTTTTATTAATGAACGCATCTCGTTATTAATAACTACCCTCGATGAACTGGATATACTCCTCGATTGAGTATTCGAGAGGAAGATAGTTAAAGATATAACCGGGATCGACGAACATTTCATTAAGTGGATAAAAGCAAAACCAAGTCCCCATCTCATTGAATTAAACTCATATAGGTCGTTTATCTTAGTGTTATTAAACCAAACAAATCTAAACCCCCCTCGTTATTATTTATACAAAAGAAAAAGTATTCCTTTCCCTGTGGATACGAACCTTACTACACTATACTACGTATTAGTGTTGTATTGATTATTTATTTTGAGTGCACCTAACGACGAGTGCACGTCATGCATCTATAAAACTCTCAAAAGTTTATAGATTAACTCTTTTAGAGGGAAAACTTTCAAAACTCGAAAAAGATTTAAAAGTCTATTCACCCCCCCCCCCCCTAGATTTTTACCCTATCCGGGACCATCAAGTGGTATCAGAGCGAAGTGTTCCTAGAGTCATTTATTGACTATTTTGAACTAAAGATCCAAAGCCACTTCGCCTCCCAAACACTTTCTAAACAATGGACAGTCAACTAGCCAAAAACCTCCTATTCAACTTAAACAAATTTGATGATTGGAGAATCAGGATGAAGGCACATCTCAGTGCCTTACATGATGAGATGCTGGAAGTGATCACTACTGGACCTATCAGGATAATGAAGGTGAGCACATCCAAAACTGATGACCAGGAGGATGTGTACATTCCTAAGCCCAAACTAGAATGGACAACTGAGGACAGAAAGAGAAATAACCTTGATAACATTGCCAAGGATATTCTCTTCAAATCTGTTGTTGAATCCATATTTTCCAGGATTAGGAAATGTGAAACTGCAAAGGACGTTTGGGATGAGCTCACAAAAATTGGAGCTGGTATTGAACAGGAGAAGGACAATAAACTGACCATGGCCCTCAAAAAATTTGAGGACTTCAAAATGCTGCAAAATGAGTCCATCCATGAGATGGAATCCAGGTTCCTAAAGATCACAGCAGAGGTCTCAGACCTAGGGAAAGATCTACCTCAAAAAGAGATTTCCCTTAAAGTCTTGAGAGACCTGCCCTCTAAATGGGACATGAAGGTGACTGCTATGAGAGATAGCAGAGATCTAAGAACCTTATCAACTGATAAGCTCTTCAGTGATCTCAAAGCCTATGAATTTGAGATGAAGGAAATAAAAGAAGAAAAGGAAGATGAATCCAAGACACTAGCTCTAGTGTCTGAGCCTGGCCCTTCAAGATCCAGTGAAAAATCCCTCAACAACCTCCTTACTGACGACCAGTTTTCCATGTTTGTAAGGAAGTTTAAAAGGTTCATGAAGAAGGAGGAAACCGCTCCAAAAAGACCATACAATCTGCCACCCAGGAGATAAGGGAGACCTCAAACCAGCGAGGAAACTGTCATGTGCTACAACTGTAGACAACCAGGACATTACAAAAATGAATGCCCTCTGCCCTTAGCCCAGAAATATCAAGGGCAGCAGGGGACTGGTTACAAAGCTGGTTACAAGAAGGACTTCAAAGGTAAAAGACAAGCCTTTGTAAGTGAAAAGAAAAAGGAGGAACCCCAATCTGAAGATGAAAGCAGCTCAAGTGATGAAAGCTCTTCATCTGAGAGCTCAGAGGAAGCACTTCTATGCCTGGGATCCTGACAGGTGTGTGAAGATGGCAGCAGTTGTCTCACTGCAGAGAGCAACAGGTGGCTCAGTGAATCTTCCACCAGCCCAAGTGAAAATAATGAAAGCAGCTCTCCCAAATGCTTAATGGCCAAGGACCACTACAACGATGTCAAGGAAGGTGCCGGAGCAGCTGAAACACAAACATGGTACATAGATTCAGGCTGCTCCAGGCACATGACGAGCAGTAGGCGGCTCCTGTCAAACTATACAGCAAGGGAAGGACCCAAGGTAACATTTGGGAATGTGGAAAAACAAGGAGAAACCAAAGGAGCAGGAGACCTATCAATTAATGGACTTACAATCCAAAACATATCATATGTTAAGGGTTTAAAGTTCAATCTCATAAGCAAGAGCCAGCTCTGTGACCATGGCTACAACGTTACATTCTCCAAAGACATCTGCTTGATCAGAGATGTCAAAAATGACAAACTTGTGCTCACTGGTAGAAGGAAGAAGGACATGTACATTGTTGATTGGAGTTCTGCAAAGGAAGGAATCTGCTTAGTAACAAAGGCAGATTCAAACTTAAGTTGGGAATGGCACAACACATTAATCCATCTAAACTTCAAAACAATCAACAAACTGTCCAGAAAAGGTTTAGTGAAGGGACTCCCTGAAATCAACTTCAAAAAGGACCACCTCTGTGATGCTTGTCAAAAAGGGAAACAAACCAAGGTATCATTCAAATCAAAAGAAGTTTAATCATCAACTAGGCCCTTAAGTCTTCTACACCTTGACTTGTTTGGACCAGTTGAACCAACAAGCTCAAGTGGTAGAAGGTACACCCTGGTTGTAGTTGATGATTATTCTAGATACACTTTGACCATATTCCTAAAGAAGAAGAATGAAACAGAGAAGAAACTGCCTGAATTGATGAGGCTAATTCAAAATGAGAAAAATCTCTCAATCCAGAAGATCAGGTCAGATAGAGGTACTGAATTTCTCAACTCAATCATAATTGTTAGACCCTAGATTTTGATATAACGATTTTGATGATGCCATCCCCATCTTTTGTAGCATTCAAATGTTTGTATTTTACTCTCTAGTAGATTCATCTTTTGTAAAGACTTGTTTGAAAGTGTCTTGTCCGAAATACTAATGAACAAAATAAAGATAACTAGAAAAGAAAATGCAATAAGGTAATATTCTTTTACCTTAAACGGATGCCTTACAAATCCAACCAGTTAAATTTATTTTGTTACATAAGAAACACTAAAAGATTTTGAACAAACAAATTAATTAAACTGGAACACAAAAATGCAATAAGGTATTAATCTTTACCTTAATAGGATTTTCTATCCTACCAGTTTAATTAATGGTTTAAGTTCAAAATACTAGTTGGGCCAATCACAACCAAGTATGACCAGAAGTCAAAAGAAAAATGTATGTACCAAATAAATTATACCGGAAAAGAAAAAAATGCAATAAGGTAAAAACTACCTTAAAAAGGATATTTAAATCCTACCGGTATATATTTATTTGATTACAAACATTTTTATCAAAAGGCATATTGGTGTGAAAAATGTGTCAAAGAGAGAACAAATAAATGTAAAATTTCTAAGACTAATAATATTATTACTGGACAGTAAAAATGCAATAAGGTAAATTTATTTACCTTTAATAGGATATTTAAATCCTACCAGTATAATTTTATTAGACTAAGAAATTGTTATGTTCGAACAAATTTACCACGGCGGGTAAAACAGAGCCAATAAATATCCAGCATGGAGAACCGACGTACAGCATGGGCGTACAGTCTGAAGCCTAAAGAGAAGACTGCAGTAGCTAGGCGGGCAAAACAAAAAGATCCCATAAGCTCCGAAGAGAAAGATAAACAACAAGTTGTTTATCCTCTGCGAACAAGATTCAACGAACAAGATTAAATCATCTCAACCAACGGATGAGATTAATCTACAGGAGATGCCTATAAATGAAGGCCGAAGCATGAGTTAAAGAAACCAAGATTTTGAGTTCAAAGCAGAGAGATTCCATAAACATTCAAAGAATATCTAGCAACTCTGCTTTGACTCATGCTTCACTAAGCTCTTAGAATAGATCATCATTGTCATACTTTTAGAGCTTAGTTCATAGTTGGAGACTAGAATTTCCTTGTATATCACAAGGTGTTGTAAAACACTTCAGGAGGACAGTTGTTCCCGACCTGAGTGTTGTTAGATAGGTCAGGAGTACCTTTTGATCCCCACTGGATCAATTGAGAAAAACCTAAAGGATTGAGTAGTTTGGAGTGGTGTTGTACTTCTCGTGAAACACCTTCAATCTAGGCCAGAGTTGTCAAGGCTAGATTGGCACTAAGTGTATTGGGCTTAATACATTAGTGAAATCCATTTGAAATAGGATGTGACTGGATGTAGGAGGATTACACCACCTCTGAACCAGGATATATTGTGTGTTGATTTATTTTCAGTCAACAAAGCACACACTGAACACTTCTCACATAAAGATTGGAGTTTGCCAGCAGAATCCTAAGCAGTTGTCTTAATTGACTCAACTGCTTATCCTACTGCTTAATTACTCACTCTCTTTGAGATACAAGAAGCCTCACAACATCATCTTTAAAAGGTCTGCCTTAATCAGAGTTCAGGAAATACTACTCACTGCATGGCAGTTGCCTCAACAGTGTGGACTACTCAACTGTTGAGCCCACTGCTTACACAAAAGTATTTCCTGTAAACATCTTCACACCACCAGACCGTTACATCTTTATCTCTAAGAAGTCTGTTCAGAATAAATCTCTGTGATTCAGGGTGATTACCCAGCAGGTACCTCTACAGTTCCCTCACTATCATCCAACTGCCTAAGACCACTGCCTAAGTAAAACCCTCTACTTACTTGGCCCAAAGCACATCTTCAGAAAAGCCCACATAATCCTGAGCTACACCATATAATCAAACCTTCCATACCTACACCATTACTTCAGCAGGTGCCTCAGCAGTTCCCTGGCTTCCACCCAACTGCTGAGACAACTGCTCTCATTTAAGGTTCATTATCAATCCACCTCAGTACATCATCAGGAAGCTCTTCCCACTCCCAGAAAGATTTTGAATGAACCCTCATCATACTTCAAGTATTTGGTAAGCAGACGACTAAGCAGTTTCTTGCTTCCTAGCCAACTGCTCACCAATAAGCAAAGACTTCATCCACCACAGAAAGCTGTTACACATTACATAAAAGGGTAAAGACTTCCGATGTGCATCTATTAATCTCTCAAAAGATTATAGATCAACTCCTCTAGAGGGAAATATACATAAAGGTCGAAAAGATTTAAAAGTCTATTCACCCCACCCCCCCCCTCTAGACTTTTACCCTATCCGGGACCATCAAGTGGTATCAGAGCGGAGTGTTCTTAGAGTCAGTTTCTGGCTAATTTGAACTAAAGATCCAAACCACAAAACTTCCCAAAACACTTTCTGAAATGGACAAACGGTTGGCAACAAATTCTGTGCCTAACCAAAACAGATATGATGACTAGAGAACCAAGGATGTCTGGGATGAGCTCTCAATGATTCAATCAGTTGATGATCAAAAAGGCTCAAGTGATGAAAGCAGTTCATCAGAAGATGAAGAAGAGACTCTAATTTGTCTCTATGGAATGCACCATGTTGAAAACTCCTCCAATGACTGCTCGTTGGCTAGAAATGCAAGCAATAATGATGAGGTATTATCTAGTTCTTCAAACAGCTCTGTTCAATCTAGCTGTTCAAGTGTTGATATGGAAGCTCTACTCCTTCAATTTGAAAATTTTCAAAAGGATCACCTTCTTTTAATGAACGAAAACTGTAGACTTCAAGCTAATCTAATAGTAGCCCAGGCTCAAATGAGTGAAGTGATATAAAGAAATGATTTTCTTGAACTCGAAAACTTCAGTTTAAAAGAAAGGTTGAGCTCCCTCACTACCCCTATAAGTGAGGAAATCCATCACACCTGGAAGAACACAGGATTGGGATTCACACCCTTATCCAAGCCATTTGAAGACTCTCCTAAATACTCTCCTATCACAAAACTCACCCCAGATCTACTTGACACAAGGAATTCAAATCACCAACCACCTCACTCCCAATCTCTGTCAAAGAAAAGGACTCAGTCCTCCTCCAGACCAAAATCCAAACATCCCTACAAATTCAACTCCCTAAATAACCAACCAAATCAAAGAATTGGTTGGCAACCAATTACAAAGACCGACAACACATTTCCCAAAAAGCTGATCACTTCTAAAACTCATATTCCTTCTCCCCCACATACAAGGAATAATGAACACAAACATATAGCCTTTCCTCATGGACACACAAATCCAAACGGCTATAGACCCATCAGCTCAAATCCAAATGGTCCGAAATTGGTATGGATGCCCAAACGCATTCAAGGGAAGATGCCCACAAACTTGTGGGCTGTTACTCAAAACCGATGAAAACGGGAAGGTGCTGGAGTAGCCAACATTGAAAAGATTTATCTTCAAGCTACTCCATGCACATGATAGTTAGCAGGGGGCTACTATCAAGTTATGAGATCTGGAAGAAGGACCCAATCTTACAAATTGGGAATGAGAAGAAACCGGAGAAACAAAGGAGCTGGAAGATCCAAATCAAATGCGAGCTTTCAATCCAACCTATGATTGAAGTTCAAACTCAAAAAGCACAAGCCAGCTCCAAGACAATATTCACACTATGACATTCTCCATGGACATCTGCATAGATGCCCAAAACAAAGTTGTGCTAACTGGTAAAGGGATAAGAAGAAGCATGGTATTGATTGGAGGTTACAAAAGAAGGAATCTGCTCTTCAAAAGCAGGTTCATACATGAGTTAACAATGGCATCACATAATAGTCATCTCAAGCTCAACAACCATCAAGTGGTACCATTAGGTGGTATCATCAAGTGAGATCTCCATCTCAATTACAGAACTCAATAAGTAATTGAGCAAACCATGCAAGGGACTTTTCTTGAAGAAACACTGGAAAGGCTCCAAGCTGCCCTCCCAGAAAAGAAGCTCAAAGACCACTGCCAGCAGAGGACTACAATGGGAAGTCACTGCCAGCAGTTGACTCATTCTAAATCAACTGTCCAGAAGCTTCAGCTAAACTAAGCACAAAGGCTTAAAAGATCCCAATCTTCACTCTACCAGATGACAAAGGAGGATGAGCAGGTATCTCAAATAAACCATATTGGTTGAACCTACATCCTCCTCAGAAAATCATTGATAAACTGGAGAAGCCCTACTGAACTACTACTGCACACAAGCTATGAAAGAAGTACTCAAAGAACATTTCCTGAAAGTTTGTGTCCAGATTCTATCATCATCATGTGATAGGAACAAAAAAGGGTCTCCAAAAATAAAGGAAGGCATCATTGTTGAGGATAAAGCAAAACTTGTGGCAAAAGGGTACTACAGAGAAGGACTAGATTTTGATAAAACCCCTGCCCAAAGTTGCCCCAGTAACGTCCTACTATCAGAATCAGAATTGCTTCTCTATCTGACCTAAAGACCCAAGAAGATCTTTGTTCAAACGCTAAGGGGGAACACATACCCCAACATTAATGAACAGTCACTTGCTCATCTACTCAAAATCTGAAGCAACAAACTAAGCAGGTGACTGACTTTCACAACAGCAGGTGACCACCCATCAGCCCACTACTACATTCTCCAATACCAACCAGCAACCAGGAAGAAATAGAGGAGGTAGCATGTCTCTTACAGCAGTTGCCTCCCCTTTGTCAAAATCCAAAAAGAAGCAGAGGACTCTTCCACATCTTTCAAATGTCATCAACGACTCTGCTCTCTTACTCTTCATACTTTGACTCTAATTCAAAGAAAGTGGCTCAATCAAGCAGATGACTTACCCAGAAGTATAGGAAATCAGCAAAGGCTCCAAGAATGACAAATCTAAGGTCCAGACAAACAAACATCAACTAAGGGGGAATGGACACAAAAATCCATCAAAGAGCCAAGAAGAAGATGAGAGATGAAGTTCATGACTCAAAACTCAGCAGCTGAAACAAAGGAAATTGCGGCCATCAAATCTGAGAGTCATGATCACTTGGGAACGAGAAGAACAACTAGCTCAAAACTGCTGGAAATATCAGATACCAATTCTAAAAGGTACGATATACACTCAGCAGTAAACTCATATGGATTAAAAGGAAAGCTACTATCTTAAACCTTATTAGAAAACAACCATCCTAAAGGCGACCGCCAAAGATAGTTAGCTCCTTACTTTCACTAATTACTGTTGAAATTTTAGCCTTAACCAAGCTAAAACAGTATACTAGAATTATCCATTACTGAGCTCAACAGATCATGCAAAAAGGAATATCAGAATTATTCCAAGGCAGAAAAAAATTTAAGAATACATGCAACATGCAGAAGCAACACGTGTTGATAAACCTACCCAGTAGGATCATTGAAGATGGTTATCAATGACATTTAATTCTTATTCGCTTTCTTGAAAAGAGAAACAGCCGCCTAAGACATGAATGCCTCGACCTCCTAACGACCTAGAAAAATGAAACAACGATCAGGAAGATTGATTATATATCCTCCTCTCAAAGGATCATCGACCCTCATCATCTCAAGGTTTCTAATTTATCTCCCCAAAACAACTGTTCCCTCAAATCCTCACAATTCTAAGAAAATGGCCAACAACTCTGAACCAGCTCTCGATTTAACACTAGCACCACCATCCTTCTGTCAACAACCCAACTTGACTTCTCATCAACGAGATCAAGCTGACTTCTTTAAATTAAGGATCTCATTCCTTAAAGAAAAGGACGATCTTGATAATCAAATCAAGAGAGTGTTGACCTGGAGAAATTAGAGAATGGCTCCAATGGACGTGCTTTCTCAGGCCATTTCATTTGTTAGAGAAGAAGGAACAGTTTGTTCTTCAGTGGCTTCAAGTATCAAACATTGAAGCCGCCATGTCTCTATCCCTCATCTGGCGGGTCTTTTATGAAACTGGACAATCTCAGAGAAAAAGACGATGAAAGAATGAGGAGAAGATTCTCACGCTTCACACGTGGAGAACCATCAAGAGGAAGGAATCTAGAGTGAATGCTACCAAAAGAGGGGGAAAGAGAGTAGAAAAATACTCTGGTCAATTTTATATTCATTAAGTATTTTATAAACTCTTCTTTTGGCATCATCACAAAAGGGGGAAATTGTTAGACCCTAGATTTTGATATAACGATTTTGATGATGCCATCCCCATCTTTTGTAGCATTCAAATGTTTGTATTTTACTCTCTAGTAGATTCATCTTTTGTAAAGACTTGTTTGAAAGTGTCTTGTCCGAAATACTAATGAACAAAATAAAGATAACTGGAAAAGAAAATGCAATAAGGTAATATTCTTTTACCTTAAACGGATGCCTTACAAATCCAACCAGTTAAATTTATTTTGTTACATAAGAACCACTAAAAGATTTTGAACAAACAAATTAATTAAACTGGAACACAAAAATGCAATAAGGTATTAATCTTTACCTTAATAGGATTTTCTATCCTACCAGTTTAATTAATGGTTTAGGTTCAAAATACTAGTTGGGCCAATCACAACCAAGTATGACCAGAAGTTAAAAGAAAAATGTATGTACCAAATAAATTATATCGGAAAAGAAAAAAATGCAATAAGGTAAAAACTACCTTAAAAAGGATATTTAAATCCTACCGGTATATATTTATTTGATTACAAACATTTTTATCAAAAGGCATATTGGTGTGAAAAATGTGTCAAAGAGAGAACAAATAAATGTAAAATTTCTAAGACTAATAATATTATTACTGGACAGTAAAAATGCAATAAGGTAAATTTATTTACCTTTAATAGGATATTTAAATCCTACCAGTATAATTTTATTAGACTAAGAAATTGTTATGTTCGAACAAATTTACCACGGCGGGTAAAACAGAGCCAATAAATATCCAGCATGGAGAACCGACGTACAACATGGGCGTACAGTCTGAAGCCTAAAGAGAAGACTGCAGTAGCTAGGCGGGCAAAACAAAAAGATCCCATAAGCTCTGAAGAGAAAGATAAACAACAAGTTGTTTATCCTCTGCGAACAAGATTAAATCATCTCAACCAACGGATGAGATTAATCTACCGGAGATGCCTATAAATGAAGGCCGAAGCATGAGTTAAAGAAACCAAGCTTTTGAGTTCAAAGCAGAGAGATTCCATAAACATTCAAAGAATATCTAGCAACTCTGCTTTGACTCATGCTTCACTAAGCTCTTAGAATAGATCATCATTGTCATACTTTTAGAGCTTAGTTCATAGTTGGAGACTAGAATTTCCTTGTATATCACAAGGTGTTGTAAAACACTTCAGGAGGACAGTTGTTCCCGGCCTGAGTGTTGTTAGATAAATCAGGAGTAAATTTTGATCCCCACTGGATCAATTGAGAAAAACCTAAAGGATTGAGTAGCTTGGAGTGGTATTGTACTCCTCGTGAAACACCTTCAATCTAGGCCAGAGTTGTCAAGGCTAGATTGACACTAAGTGTATTGGGCTTAATACATTAGTGAAATCCATTTGAAATAGGATGGGACTGGATGTAAGAGAATTACACCACCTCTGAACCAGGATATATTGTGTGTTGATTTACTTTCAGTCAACAAAGCACACACTGAACACTTCTCACATAAAGATTGGAGTTTGCCAACAGAATCCTAAGCAGTTGTCTTAATTGACTCAACTGCTTATCCTACTGCTTAATTACTCACTCTCTTTGAGATACAAGAAGCCTCACAACATCATCTTTAAAAGGTCTGCCTTAATCAGAGTTCAGAAAATACTACTCACTGCATGGCAGTTGCCTCAATGGTCTAGACTACTCAACTGTTGAGCCCACTGCTTACACAAAAGTATTTCCTGTAAACATCTTCACACCACCAGACCGTTACATCTTTATCTCTAAGAAGTCTGTTCAGAATAAATCTCTGTGATTCAGGGTGATTACCCAGCAAGTACCTCTACAGTTCCCTCACTATCATCCAACTGCCTAAGACCACTGCCTAAGTAAAACCCTCTACTTACTTGGCCCAAAGCACATCTTCAGAAAAGCCCACGTCATCCTGAGCTACACCATATAATCAAACCTTCCATACCTACACCATTACTTCAGCAGGTGCCTCAGCAGTTCCCTGGCTTCCACCCAACTGCTGAGACAACTGCTCTCATTTAAGGTTGATTATCAATCCACCTCAGTACATCATCAGGAAGCTCTTCCCATTCCCAGAAAGATTTTGAATGAACCCTCATCATACTTCAAGTATTTGGTAAGCAAACGACTAAGCAGTTTCTTGCTTCCTAGCCAACTGCCTAGCCAACTGCTCACCAATAAGCAAAGACTTCATCCATCACAGAAAGCTGTTACACATTACATAAAAGGGTAAAGACTTCCGATGTGCATCTATTAATCTCTCAAAAGATTATAGATCAACTCCTCTAGAGGGAAATATACATAAAGGTCGAAAAGATTTAAAAGTCTATTCACCCCCCCCCCCCCCCTCTAGACTTTTACCCTATCCGGGACCATCAATAATTCAGTACTGTGAAGAAAATGGAATCCATCATCAAACCTCAGCAGCAAGAACACCTCAACAAAATGGTGTTGCTGAAAGAAGAAACCGAACTCTCAAGGAAGCAGGAAGGACAATCTTAGAAGCAGCTGGATTACCCAAAAGATTTTGGGCAGAAGCAATCAACACTGTTTGCTACACTCAAAATAGAAGTCTTATTCATAAGACTCACAAGAAGAGACCATATGAGCTATGGAAAGAAAGGAAGCCTAATGTCAGTCATTTCCATGTGTTTGGATCCAAATGCTTTATCCTAAACAATGGAAAAGACTATCTCAAGCCATTTGATCCCAAATCTGATGAAGGGATCTTCCTGGGCTACTCAACAACTAGCAAGGCATTCCGAATTCTCAACAAAAGAACTCTGGTGGTAGAAGAATCAATCCATGTGGTATTTGAAAACCACCCCACTGCTCAAGTAAAAGATAAAGGTGTCATTAAAATCAAGGGACACTGAAAGGCTCCAAGCTGCCTTCCAATAGTGTTAAAAAGGATGAAAATGCAATTGACTCAAAAGGCAGCCGACTGCCAACAATTGACTCAAATGGCAACCAACTGCCAGCAGTTGACTCAACTGCCAGCCCACTGCCAGCAGATGGCTCACCAAAAGACAACCTTCCAAGCACTCATGACATTCCCAATCTTCCTACTCTACCGGATAATAGTGAAGAGGAAGAAGAGGATGATGATGAACAACAAATTCAAACCAAAACAACCACATCTGATGTTAGATGGTTGAGCAAACATCCTCCTCACCAAATCATTGGAAATATCAATACAGGGGTTCGTACCAGATCAGCAATTCAGAGAGAAGCATTATTCTCATTCTTCATCTCTCAAATTGAACCCAAGAAAGTTGAAGAAACCCTACCCGACTCAGACTGGATACAAGCCATGCAAGAGGAACTCAATCAGTTTGAGAGAAACAATGTATGGGAGCTTGTACCCAGACCCTATCATCAACATGTGATAGGAACTAAATGGGTATTCAGGAACAAAATGGATGAGGAAGGCACCATAATCAAGAATAAGGCAAGATTTGTAGCCAAAGGCTACTGCCAGGAAGAAGGTATAGATTTTGATGAAACCTTTGCTCCTGTTTCCAGATTAGAAGCTATAAGAATATTTTTGGCCTATGCTGCTCATAAGAAATTCACAGTCTATCAAATGGATGTGAAAAGTGCCTTCTTAAATGGTCTACTAGAAGAGGAGGTCTATGTGGAGCAACCTCCTGGTTTTGAAATCAATAAAGAGAAGGATCATGTCTACAAATTACACAAGACTCTTTATGGACTCAAGCAAGCCCCAAGAGAATGGTATGGCACTCTCTCCGAATACTTAGTGAATAATGGATTCACTGAGGGAAAAGTAGACAAAACTCTGTTCAAAATAGAAGAAGTTCCCCACATACTGCTTGTTCAAATCTATGTTGATGACATAATTTTTGGAAGTTCAAATCAAGCACTATGTGAAAAATTTTCAACTCTCATGCAAAGCAAATTTGAAATGAGCATGATGGGAGAGTTGAACTATTTTCTGGGACTACAAGTAAAGCAGACTCCACAAGGTATCTTCATCAACCAAGCCAAATACACAAGAGATCTCATGAAAAAGTTCAAAGTTGAGAACAAGTCTACAGTAAAGATACCCATGAATACATCCCAAGGTTTAAGTCAGGATGAAGATGGCAAGGATATTGATCCTACACTTTATAGAGGGTTAATTGGTTCCTTGTTATATCTCACCACTAGTAGGTCAGACATATCCTACTCAGTTGGTGTATGTGCAAGGTTCCAATCAAAGCCCAAAGAAAGCCATCTCCTAGCTGCAAAGAAGATACTGAGGTATCTAAAAGGCAATCCTAACTCTGGATTATGGTACCCAACAAATGGAGGTTTTGACCTCTATGGATATTCAGACTCTGACTTTGCCAGATGCAAAATTGATAGAAAAAGTACATCAGGTACCTGTCAATTAATTGGTGGAAGACTTGTCTCTTGGATCAGCAGGAAACAAAATTCAATTGCTACTAGCACTGCTGAAGCTGAATACATAGTTGCAGGCAGTTGCTGTGCTCAAATCCTATGGATGAAACAACAATTGAAGGATTATGGAGAAGAAACAAAGGAAATCGGCATTTTGTGTGATAATACAAGTGCTATAGCTATCACTCATAATCCAGTATTTCACTCAAGAACCAAACACATTGAGATCAAGCATCACTTTATCCGAGAACATGTTGAAAAGAAGACCATCAAGCTAGAGTACATTCCCACTGAGAAGCAGTTGGCTGACATATTCACCAAGCCATTGAATGAAGCCAGATTCAATGAACTAAGACACGAGCTTGGAATGCTAGATGATCTAGATCTAGTGAAGGTATAGACCTACACCCATTCAGGGGGAACATAACTCCATAATCAAGGGGGAATTCCTAGCCACCTGCTGAGGGGGAATTTCTGTAAAGTACTCTAGAGTAGGCACCTGATAAAGGTAGGCTACTCAAAACATCAAAGGAATGAAGCAACAAGGTCCAAATAAGTCACTATCAGGATATCAAGATCAAAAGGAGTCAAAATTCACAACATTGGCTGAGCAGTTGACTGCATCATAGCAAGCAGTGGGCTCAGCAGACGACTGGCCACTAGCCCACTGCTACTTGTAAAAAGAAAGAAAATGCACACTCTCTCAACAAGGAGGAAAACAGCTAGAAAGAGAAGGAAAACGAATGGAGGTAAAAATCCTGGCTCAATATTTCGTAAAGGTAACTGCCAGCAGGTGACTGCCTCTGGGGCAGGGCACTGCTTCAGGCCAGCAGTTGGCTCAATTTCTGATAAATGTACAAGGAATTTCAGCTCATGGCTTATATCATCTTGATCACCTCATATCAAGGATTCCAGAAAGGTACATCTTGTTCTAAAAAATCATCAGAAATCTACTCACTAATGAGACCCCTGCTACCAGTGTGAACGCAGTTAATGCTGAAAGGCCAGCCGTATTCTCCAACGGCTATATTCCAACGGCTAGTTTCCGATAGCCTATAAATACTCCCTCTGTACAAACCCTTCACACTTTTCACTCTACAATCTCTTTCTACCTATTCTAAAGCTCTCAAACTCTCTGTTCACACTCTTAAAAGCTCTCTCTCATACACCACCAACGCAAATCCTTCCTATCCCCATATACACAGAAATGGCCTCACTCATCCAAATAGCCAAGTCCATCTTTACTGGATCAATCCTCAACATTCCTAAAGTCCTTGAAAGAGCTGACAACAAGGACCTAATGAGGGAACTGCTCACAAAACTTGAGACCACCGGACTGCTAAAGATGGCCACCTACGCATATCCTTGCTTCTACCCCGAGGTAATGGCAAAGTACTACACCAATTCCACTCCTGGGACACTGAACTCCGTGGTGATGGGATTCGAGGTCAAAATAACGGAAGAAGACATCAGAAATCTGCTCTCTCTACCTGGATAAGAGGCTCCAACTGTAGAAGACCTCAACCTCAATGAAGAAAACTTTAAAGAAACAGTATTCATCTCAAGGGCTCAACACCTAAACACATTGAAAGTCAAGAAAAAGATGATGGTTCCAGAATACGCCATCCTCCTAGACATTCTCTACAAGTGTGTCGACACAAGAACTACAGCCCTGGACAAAGTCAATGCACAAAGAGCCAAGCCATTGACGGCAATCATTGTAAGGAATAAATGTAATTAGATTTTGATGATGCTATAGGATTTTGTTTTTACCCCTTAGAAAACTTTGTATTAGAATTTTCCTTGTAATTGTTTTAGTATAGTCGACTGACAGAAGACCCCCAGACAGAAGCCCTTTTGGCCCTCTGGTGATAGTGCCTTCACAGAAGTCCTCCTGACTTCTGTTGGACTTCACCAAGGCAGAAGCACTTAGGTCCTCTGTTGGCCTCTAATAGAACAGAAGGACTGGAGACCCTCTGCTGACATCCATTGCAACAGAAGTGCTCATGACCCTCTCTGGTGTACACTCTGATAAAGAAACCAGAAGGCTTGACACTTAGAGAAATTCAAATTTACTTTCAAGCCGGCGAAATCAACGGAAGATTTTCTAACGGCTAGAAGACTTCAACGGAAAAGCTACAGTACGCGCATTAAATGCTAATTTAATGCAGATACGTACGAGAAGATATTTAAAGCATATAATTGACCATCTTTTGGTAAGAATCTTCTCAAAATAGCAAGTCGCCGAATTCAGTGGGTCCAACCGGTCAAGTCAACAACACGCGCATTAAATGCAGTTGTCCTCCTTCACCTCCAACGGGAAGACAACCCTCAGTATAAAAGATACACTACGAAGAACAACCGGATAACTTTTGCTCTACTAACTTTGCCAACTTCACCACATTCTTTGCAAGAAAAACACATTCAAATTATTCAAGGCAAAAAAGGTCCTCTTGAGATTCAAACTCTTCATCCTCAACAAGAGAGACACAAGTTGGAAAGAATATAACTTCATATCATTAAATCCAACAAGAGCAAGGTTCCAACAGTTCTTCAACAACTTCAAGAACTTCATCTACAAATCTTTTGTAACGAAGCAAGTTAGAGGAACCCCTGTTTCAACAGAAACTCTTCTTGTTACAAGAAGGACGTCCAAGTAACTGGAGTAGTGAAGTGGTGATACTTCCAGGAAGCTCAGTGAAAGGACCAGTCTTAAAGGAAGCCAGACAGTGCATCCCAGGAGACATCTAGGCTTGAAGAAGACGTGGAGAGCTTCTTAAGTGCTAGGACTAAGGCATTGTAAACGGTCGTTTTTACAAGCTTAGTGGAACAGTGGATTAGAGGAACGAGTTGTTCCTTGAACCACTATAAAAATCCCTGGTGTCATTTACTTACTGTTTTAAATATTTGCACTTAGATAGAACTGTCTAACTCCTTAGACTTGGTATCTGTGTTCAGCAGAACTTGTCTTACGAGTTAACAGAAGGCCTACTGCCTTTGCTTCTCTGAGGCTAAATCAACAGAACCCCCTACCAGAACCCCATCCGCTGCCAGTCTGTTCTGTCAACAGAACAAGTTATTCTGTAAAATCTGGTACTTAGTTTAAAAAGCTAAAAATCAATACAGTCTATTCACCCCCCTCTAGACTGTATCCAGTACAACCGGGACCAACAAGTGGTATCAGAGCCTCCTTGTTCTAATAATCTCTTAGGTTATTTTACTGAACAAAGATCCACTTGTTTTTCTGTTATTTTCCTCATTTTTATCTGATATAATGGATCACTCTCTTGCCAAGAATCTTATGTTCTCAGATCTTAAGTTTGATGACTGGAGGATACGGATGAAGGCACATCTCTGTGCTCTGCATGATGAGATGTGGGAAGTTCTTGACATTGGACCCTTCACAAGCTTCCAGAAGGTCAATCCTGAGCATGCTATTGACAACACCAGACCCCAGATGATCAGTAAAGCCAAGTCAGAATGGACCACTGAAGAGAGAAGAAAATACAACCTGGACAATATTGCTAAGGACATCCTCTACAAATCCATTGATGACAGATACTTCAACAGAATAAAGAAATGCAGAACCGCAAAGGAAATCTGGGATACTCTCGAGCTCATTGGGGCTGGTGATGAGCAAGAGAAGGACAACAAGCTGACAATAGCCAACAAGAAGTTTGATGACTTCAAACTTCTCCCCGGTGAAAGCATCTCCAAGATGTATGACAGGCTCCTCACTCTCACTGGAGAGATATCTGAGCTTGGCAAGGAACTCACCACCAAGGAGATCAACCTGAAGATGTTGAGGGGACTTCCCTCAGCATGGAAAATGAAGGTGGTTGTTGTCCAAGCCAGCAAGGATGTAAAGACTTATCCCACTGATAAGCTCATCTCTGATCTCAAAGCTCATGAGTTCGAGATGATTGAAGAAAAGGAAGATGTACCAGAAGAGAGAACCACTACAGCTCTTACAGCTAGTACATCTAAGGTAAATGATTTTGACCCTTCAATACTTTTATCTGACAAATATATGGCTGCCTTTGCCAGGAGATTCAAAAAGTTTATGAAGAATCCTAAAGATGGAAGAAGCCCATCTTCCAGCAGAAAACCATACCAGAAGGTCAAACCAACAGAGAGCAGTGGAGAGCTTCTCTGTTACAATTGCAGACAACCTGGTCACTTCAAGGCTGATTGTCCCCATCCAAGGGTGTCCAAGAAACAAGGACAGGATGGAGAAAAGAAGAAGTTCGAAGACAATCCCAGAAGAAGAAAAGCGCTCGTCACAGAACACGTCGAGAAAGACCCTCTGTCAGAGACAGAATCAAGTTCTGACTCTGATTCTGATGAGGCATTCTGTTGCCTAGATACAGAGATAGAAGACCTATGCCTCATGGCTCAATCTGATGATGAGGTATCCTCTTCTACTAATTCTCGTTTTTCTTCGGTAGGCACCGCCTTAAATGATGATGCAATGTCATCATTGTGGGAAGAGTTTAGAACTATCCAGACAACTTATTCCTTAGTTAAAGAAGAAAACAGTAAGCTGAAAATAGAACTCTCTAACTTAAGAAAAGAGACTGAGGTAAAATTCAATCTCTTAACTAAGGAAAGGGACTCTGTCAAAGCTGAAAATGTTTCTCTTCTCGACAGGATAAGAGATATTCAGCATTTGGAAGTCAGATTTAACAGTCTTATGAAAATGCAAACCTCTCTTAAGGCTGTTAATGTAGATCAAATGCTACCCCCCGGTTCTGGTCTTGGATATGTTGCAACAGAATCCGGTGAGCCTTCTGTAAAACCTAGCACCAAAGTTGTTATGGTTGATAAGGTCATAGAGCCACGGACTTCTAGTCCCATTTGTCATGCTGGTGTATCTGGAACCAAGGTTATTCATGAGAAAGTCAGATCAGAAAAGGAAAAGATAAAGGTTCAACAGAAACCCATTTTAAAAATTAATGAACCTGGCAGAAAACCTAACAACAGAAAAGGTTTTCAGAACACCAAAAATCAAAGACAAACCCATAACAGACAAACTCATGATAACCGTGTCAGAGATGATCACCAGAAAGGCAGATATCAAGAGAAAGTTAACTTTAGGCAGAAAAGGTTGGCTGGTCAACTTAAGAAGCCCAAAGTTAATCGCCCCTCTGCTCTTGATAGTATATGGGACTTCTTCCCTACCAAGAAGGCTATGCAGAAGTATGTAAACCGGAAGCATGATCCTCACAAGCATCTGCCCAAAGTGAATCACACTTCAGTTTACTATGACTACCAGGTGGATAATGGGTACCACCCACCAAGGTTTCACTTGATGAGACCAAAATGGTACCAACTACCCAGACTCCATGACCCCCCAGGACCCAGCATTGCTTGGGTACCTAAATCTTACTTTTGATCTTACAGGAACTGTGTGCTGGAGCTATCTCAGAGCAAGAATGGTTCATTGATAGTGGATGCTCCAGGCACATGACAGGTGACAGGAGTTGCCTAACTGAGTTCCAGAAATGCAAAGGACCTAGAGTTACCTTTGGAGGTAATGACAAAGAAGGTCAAACAAAAGGAAGAGGAAAGCTGATCAAGAACCAGATAGTCATTGATGATGTCTCATATGTCAAAGGACTGAAGTTCAACTTGCTGAGTGCTAGCCAATTCTGTGACAAAGGCTACACTCTTGAATTCACAAAGGACTTCTGCTATGTGAAACATGAGACAACAAAGGAAGTGGTACTGACTGCATCAAGAAAGAAGAACATCTATGTAGTTGATTGGAAGACTGCCAAAGATGGTGTGTGCTTGATAGCAAAAGGAGATTCAAAGCTAAGCTAGGACTGGCACAAAAAGCTCAACCATCTGAATTTCAAGACAATCAACAAACTGGCCAGAGAACAAATTGTAGAAGGGCTACCAGACATTGTGTACAAGAAGGAGACCCTCTGCAGTGCATGTCAGAAGGGCAAACAAGTGAAGAATTCCTTCAAACCTATTGCTGGAGATCTTTCTACTAGTCCTTTAAATCTGATCCACATGGATTTATTTGGACCAGTTGAAACTCCGAGTGTAAGTGGCAAAAGATATACACTTGTCATGGTGGATGACTATTCCAGATATACATGGACTATCTTCCTAACAAAAAAGAATGAAACTCTTCAGAAGTTGCCATCTCTGTTAAAGCAACTTCAGACTGAGAAAAATTTGAAAGTGAAGACAATCAGGTCAGACAGAGGAACTGAATTTGTCAACCAAGTCATAAAAGACTTCTGTGATCAGAATGGGACTTTTCATCAACTCTCTGCCGCCAGAACCCCTCAACAGAATGGCGTAGCAGAAAGAAGGAACAGAACTTTAAAAGAAGCTGCAAGAACAATGATTGCTGAATCTGGTCTGCCTATGAGATATTGGGCTGAAGCAATCAACACTGCATGCTACACCCAGAACAGAAGCATGATCAACGAGAATCACAAGAAGACCCCTTATGAACTCTGGAAAGGAAGAAAACCCAACATCAGCTACTTTCATGTATTTGGATGCAAGTGCTACATTCTTAACAATGGAAAGGAGCATCTGAAAGTCTTTCAAGAGAAGGCTAATGAAGGAGTCTTTATAGGTTATTCAAACACCAGTAAAGCCTATAGAGTACTCAACAGAAGGACGCTACATGTTGAATAATCTATACATGTGAAGTTTGATGAAAGCATCTCAGCATAGAAGATAGAACACCAGAACCAACATAAGAGGTAGCAGACAACCCTGCATTTCCATCACCTGCACCAAACCCCCTTCTGTTGAATGAAGATGAAGACTCTAAAGATGAGGAACCAGAGAGACCAAGACAGCAGCTGACCGAACCTGACCTAACATGGTTAAGAGATCATCCCCTTAACCAAGTGATTGGTCAAATCAGAAGTGGAGTTCAAACCAGATCCACATCAAGAAGAGAAGCAATGCTTGTCTGCTATATATCTCAAATGGAACCTATGACTGATGAAGAAGCTCTTGCTGACTCAGATTGGATCAATGCTATGCAAGAAGAGCTTACTCAGTTTGAAAGGAACAAAGTATGGGAACTTGTTCCTAGGCCAAAGCACCAGAATGTCATTGGAACCTGTTAGTCCCTGTTTCTGTAACAGCAATGAATAATCGATCTAACAAGGAAGATTAAACGTAAGGATGAACACAGAATGAATCACCGTAAAACCTTCTTTGATAAACCGTGAACTCGTACAACAGAAAGATATGCGCGTAAGGCTATGAATAATAAGTACGACGTTAACATATTCCTAAACCTCGGCTCCCTTTTTATAGGCGAGGTTTAGGTTAGGCGTACCAGGCTTTTAGCCTGTTTATATGGGCCTAACACTTGGCCTGATTTCTATCTAAATCATGCACTAATTAAATACAAGGATTAAATATAAAGCTAATCTATGACCAACTTGATTCACAATTAAATATCTCCAACAATCTCCCCCTTTGTGATCAAGTGTCATTCTCTTATTGCTTCTGAGATTTGAAGTAGTGCTTCCTCATACCAAGTGCATGCTCATATTGTCTCAGCACATTTCTCTTTTCGAGGCGATCGTCAATGGCCTTTAGAATTGTCTCTACTGTAGAGTGTTCCTTTTGAACATAAGACGATGCCTCTTGAAGATTTTCTTCTAGCTCTGCCTTCATCTTTAGAATCTGTTCTTTGATTATCTTCAGTGTTCCGTCGCAGTACTTCTCAATTTCACTGACTACCATCAAACGCTTTTCGTTCTTGTGGTTCAGATAGGTGACTGCTGGCGGTGTGAAGAAGATGTGGTAGACTGGGAAATCTTCAAGTTCTGGACCATACAGTCTTGGCTTTGTCAGATTTGTCTTTTTCAGATTGCACTCAATAGCCATCTGTAGGTCATGTGAAGAGTGTACTCAGATTTGTCTAAGCATGAATCTCTTGATAGCTGTGAAGCCTTCGCTGTATATTATGCTCTGCCTGACTGGAAGGTATCTGTAGGCCATGAACATTTGGTAGATGTCATCCGGTTTCAGCATGATGAAGTCGTTCTCTTGGCAAGTAAATTCGCTCCCATCGGTGCGTTGAAGTCTGTAAGTGTAGAATGTTACTCCGTGATAGTCTTCAGCCTTCACTTGTAGGATTTGATGAATCGAGAGAATATTCGACTTCAGATCTTGTTCCATCAGTTCTCTCTGTGTACCGGTTGACCTTTGTAGCAACATATGCAGATGACCTCCAGCTTGCTTTCCTTTTAAGTGAGTAAGGCCTCTTAGCTTCAATTCATTCAGCGGCTTGATTCTGTCTGGTCTACGCCAGATATGCTCTCTGATTTCTTCTTGGAAGGGGGCTTTGATGCGAACATTATCCCAGGGTTTCTCTGTCTTGGGGAGTCTTCCCGCTGATTGTCTTACGACCGATTCAAGAGTCTTCTGGGATTCTTTGTAATTCTCCCCTTCCTTGCGTTCATCGTCCTCGAGCCTTCTAATATCTTCAGAACATCTGTTGATTAGCTCTCGTAGCCACCAGTTTCTTTGCATGTCCTCTTGTTCGGCCTCATTCCGAAGATCATCCCATTCTGTCCATTGTCGCGGCCATTTGTCATATATCACTGCCTCCTCCAGTGCATCGTGGATGTGTTTGCCTGGGGAAATATATGGAACTCTTTGTTGAGGCGGTGATCATTCCTGATTAGCACTACCGGGTTCACTTGGATTGCCCGTTGACATCAGCTTAGAACTAGGTTCCAACTGATGGCCTGATGAAGATGATGTATCAATGGTAACATCATCAGGACTTCCATCCCCTCCTCGGTTGGTATCTCTTGGAGATACGCCTCGGGATGTTATTTCTAGCTCGACCATGCTAGATAATTTGGCTGTGGATGGTGGATGTTGGTTTGTTGAGGTTTCGGGTTGAATGGGTTGTGGAGTTTGGCTTGGTAGAGCAGTTTTCTCAAGTGATCGAGGTCGCTTGTTCTCCCCCTCATGAGGATCCGAATCATCGGGGTCCTCATGGGAATGTTTGCGACCACGAAGACTCTCCTTGCAAGTGCTCTTGGTTTCGGGTGAAGAAAGAAGGGCCTCAAGTATGGCTTGTTGATGAAGAGTGAGCTTGTCTTCAGGGGTGTTTAAGAGGTTGTTCAGCAAAGCCGATGCTAGTGTGTCAAAGGATAGTGAGGAGAGATCGATGGAGGGTGTGGTCGGGTGTGGGGAGAATACTGGTTCTGTATCCTGGGTTCCCCGAGAAATAGAGGGAATGGGAATTTGGTTTATGGATTGGTGGGATAGAGGGGTGGAGGATATGGGTTGTGTATGGGAGATGAACGGTTCAGGGGAAGGTTGGGGTGGTGTTTGTTCAGACCGAACCGCTTGGGTGGTCCTAAATTCCTGTGCTAGAGCAGTCATTGCATCTTGCACCCATGGCTTAATGGTGGAATCTAGGAAGCGATTGAGTAGAACGTTTACGTCTTCAAAGGTAGGGTGACCAGTTACGGGGGTTGTAACTGTTGACACAGCATCAGTGAAGATTGCTGATGTGTGGCATGCATTTAATGATGGAATCATTATGGGCGTAGCAGGGCTTCCAACCGTCATAGCTTGCGCTCTGGTTGTTGCGTTCAGGGTGAGTGCACCTGTATGTGCAGTGAATAGTGTAGGTGTCCTAGAAAATGAAGAAAATGTGGGGAATGTGACACCTAGACTCGATGTGTGAGAAGAAGGGGTTTTGACCTCGGGAGATAGGTCAATTGTATGCTCAACTGATTCAGAAGGAACCAGCAAGGGGGTGGAGTCCCGTTCTTTTGAAACAATAGCCTGTTGAGAGGCTATCGAGTGGCTGGGAGAGGGCTGTGCTTGCGCAGTTGAGCCAGATGCTGCGACTTCTACCCGGGAACCGAAAAGATCGGCTCCTGTGCTTAGGGATTCGGCTCGGCTTATCTGGATAAAGGAGTCGCAGCCCGCGAAGATGTGCTCGTCTACCTTATCAAACAGGCTCTTTCTGGCTCGGGGCTGGGGCTGGGGCTTTGCCTTGGCAGCCTTGTCATTCTTGACCTTTGCCCTTTTCTCTCGGATGACGACTTCCTCTGAGTTGAATGATGCCTTTATCGAATGAGCCGCCTCGTCATAATCATCCTTGGAGCAATTTGTCTCGCTGGGATCGGCTCTTGGTTTAGCTCTTTCTTTGATCGTGAATACTTGAGGTCTGCCAGCGATTATTGGTGCTGCGTCTTCAGCAGTAATTCTCTTCTTTTTTGGAGATTCGACTGGCAGCTTCCCTTTTCTGATCAGGGCATATGTGAGCTCCACATCATCACTATCATTATCATTGTCGTCTTCATTCGAGCCAGATTCCCCGCTCTCCGTGCCCACGCTCTCGGAAGCCTTGTCGTCAGTGTCTGTTTGGGCTTCACTTGACGATTCATTGGCCGTTTCCTCAGCGTCTGTTTCGGTGCCCTCAGCCGCCTGACTCGTGTTAAGAGAGTCGTCAGACTTTCCTTCATTGGGCGAACCGGCCACTGGTTTCTGTGGCTTTTGGGCTCTCTTGGGACCCTTACTCGCACTCGGTTTTGCCCCTTGGGTAGGTCCAGCTGGGTTTTGCTGAACCATAGGGACGGTTTTCTCTGCGGCTTCCTTGTACTGCTGAACTGCAGGATTTGAAGATTTTACAAGGTTGAGCAGAAACCCAGGGATCCGCAGACCAAAGGTAGGCTTCTTGTCTGCTTTAAAGTATTGCAGCTTTGGGGCATTGTAGTGTGGATCGGAGCTGCGTTTTGGGATTGACGGGTGATCTGCCATGCAGTCGTTGATGATCAGCCCAAGCCACCTTGCATATGGGATGGTACCTGGCCTATTCTTTTCTTTGGCCTTGACCAGGTCCATTAGCTCTGAGAAGAAAAGCTGTGCCAAGTCATAATTTTTGTTGAAGGCGATCCCATGGAAGACTAGCAGTATTTGCTTGTTGCACTTGTCGAAGCCAGCATGCTTTGGCGACAAGCATTTGTTCACCAGTCCAAACAAATTCTTCCACGGGTGACGGAGATATGCGCCGTTGAAGTTTGACAGTTGTGGCAGTAATGAAGTGTAGCCGAGTGATGCTACGTCTTTCAGTAGATCGGGGATGGACAGCAGCACATCATATGTATCTCGGACTGGCAGCGCTAGAGTAGCCCGTAGAGTAGATGGTGTAAGGATCACCCGCATGCCGTTTAGCTTGGTCTTTATTTTTGAGCGATCCTTCAGCGAATCCGTATGCATGTGCCCCCAGAACTGTTGTAGGTATATCTCTGGCACCGGTTTTGAGTTGTGAAGTGCAGGCCAAAGATAGTGACCTTTCATGATGGCTGGTACTATCGGGTTCTAGCACTTGAAGACTGCAAGGTCTAGCTGGAAATTGTTGTCCAACACCTTGATCCATTTTTCTTGGGAGTAGATGGCATCATCGATCTGTGCTTTAGTGTTTCCTGCCATTTTAAAACTGTAGAAGTAGGGGTCAGCACATGAAGTTCAATTGTTTGATTTGATTGAAAGAGTTTGATTTGCAGTTTGACAGATAAGTTTATGCAGATGGAGTTTTGAAAAAAAAATCTAAGTCCAAATCTCGAGATCCGAATCTCGAGATCTTGATTTCGAGATTCAAATCTCGAGATCAAGATGTCGAGATGCAGATCTCGAGATCCTGATTTCGAGATTCAAATCTCGAGATCAAGATGTCGAGATGCCCATCTCGAGATCTTGATTTGGAGAAGATGAACCGTCGAATTTTTGAAGAAATTTTCCACCTGCAAAAACAGAGATATAACAGATAAAAACAAGCGATTTCGACATACATTCAAACAAAAAAAACTAATTTGTGATGTTTTTGAAAAGTTACAAGGTTTTGCGAGAACAAACGTTCGATTTTTGGATTTCGAACACGAGTAAATTTCAACGGGTTTTCGAGATCGAACGTTCATGAATGAACTGAAGATTGCGACTATGAACCATTAACTACCTTCGAAGGATGTCGAGAAGGAGAAGAAGAAGATTGCGAGATCGTAAGGTTTGGGAAGAAGAAGAGAAGTCGGAGAGCTTTGTCTTTGCGAAAAAGATTTTTTGCCGTTTGAAAATTCAGAATGAAGGATAAGGGTTTTCACGAGGCAGTTATACGCGAGAAATTTTTGGACCTCCCTCGTAACAATTGAGCCCGAATTATTGGGCTGGCACTTAAAAGATTTTGGAGGCCCAAACCAGAAAAAAAAGAGCTCCCCCTTAATCAGTGAAAATTAGCTCCCCCTCAAACAGTGAAAATTTTCTCCCCCTCAAAAAAATGCAACGAACAATATGTACAGATGCAACGCACACACACTATTTTTGTTCTTTTGGATTTTTCACACACACTCAACACATGCAACACACGCACACTATTTTTTGTTATTTTTCTGGTTTTCTCCCCCTCAACACATGCAACGCACACACACTATTGACAAATCACACGCACACACACGTTTTACAAGTCCCACACACACACACTTTGCAGATCAGTGGAGACATAATTAAACAGGCTCGAGGTTCAACATGCCCAACTTGGAGACTAGGAACTGGAATCTTTTTTCATCCAATGCCTTAGTGAACAAGTCAGCCAGTTGAAGCTCTGAGCTTACAAAATACATGTCAATATCTGCTTTCTCCACGTGGTCCTTGATGAAATGATAGCGCAGGTCGATGTGTTTGGTGCGGGAGTGATGAACCGGGTTGCTGGTGATGGCGATGGCGCTCTGTGAGTCACTGTAGATCGGGATATGGTGGAGAGTGTAACCGTAGTCCTTTAGCTGAGTCTTCATCCATAATATTTGTGAACAACAGCTAGCAGCCGCGACGTATTCTGCCTCGGCCGTAGATGTTGACACACAGTTCTGTTTCTTGGAAGACCAGCAGACTAACTTATCGCCCAAGAATTGGACAGCTCCCGATGTACTTTTGCGGTCCATCCGGCAACCAGCAAAATCAGCGTCAGAGTGTCCGACTAGGTCAAAACCTGAGTGCTTGGGATACCAAAGGCCTAGATTCACAGTGCCTTTGAGGTATCTCAGAATTCTTCGAACAGCGGTCAAATGGGATTCCTTCGGATTCGCCTGAAAGCGTGCACATAAGCATGTGGAGAAGACAATGTCAGGCCTGCTTGACGTGAGATATAGCAAAGATCCAATGATGGCCCTGTAGTTTGTAGCATCAACTGGCTTCCCTGAGGGGTCTGAGTCCAGTTTGTTGTTGGGGGACATAGGGGTAGTCATGGAAGATTTGCCATCAATGTTGAATCTCTTAAGCATTTCCAGAATATACTTGGACTGATTGATGAAAATGCCGTCAGAGAGTTGTCTTACTTGCAGGCCTAGGAAGAAATTCAGCTCTCCCATCATGCTCATTTCAAACTTTGTTTTCATCAGTTTCTCAAAGTGTTTGCACAGACGTGGATTTGAGGAGGCGAAGATAATGTCATCAACATAGATCTGAATCAGGATGATGTCAGACTTCTGTCGTTTGATGAAAAGTGTGGTATCAATCTTCCCTTTTGAGAAACCGGAGTCAACTAGAAATTCGGTTAAGGCATCGTACCAAGCTCTTGGTGCCTGTTTCAACCCATACAGAGCTTTCTTGAGTTTGTACACATGGTCGAGATATCTGGGATCTACAAATCCTTCGGGCTGAGCGACATAGACTTCTTCTTCCAAGACTCCATTCAGAAAGGCAGTCTTGACGTCCATTCAGAAAGGCGGATTGCTTCAATTCTTGCTACGGGTGCAAACGTTTCATCATAGTCTATGTCCTCTTGCTGATTATATCCTTTAGCGACCAGTCGTGCCTTGTTGCGTATCACTATGCCTTCTTCGTCCTTCTTGTTCTTGAACACCCATTTAGTGCCAATGATGGTTTTCTGAGGGGGTTTAGGCACGAGTGTCCACACATCTAGTCTGTCAAACTGATTGAGCTCATCTTGCATGGCAATCACCCAATCTGGATTAGCGAGTGCCACTGAGACTTTGGACGGTTCATTCTGGCTTAGAAAGCATGCATAGTGACATTCATTTATTGTTGCTCATCTTGTTCGCACACCTTGACTTGGATCACCTATTATCTGTTCAGCGGGATGTGCTCTCGTCCACTTCCTCTCATGAGCTAGAGGAGTTGGAGTAATTATTGGTTGATCGGAGTCCTGATATGAGGTTGAAGGTTCTGGATTAGCTGTGGTGTGTAATGGAGATGATTCCAGACTTATCGCAAAGCCATGATCATCCACACATCTGGGATTGGGTTGAGGAGTTGAGGGTGTGGATGGTACATCATCTGGTCCTGTGAGGAGCGGAATCTCTGCTGTTGGAGTTGATGTTGACTCTGGAGTGTATGCAGGAGGTGGAGATTGTGAGTTCTCGTAGAAGTTTCTGAAGAGAGAGTCGAGAATCACATCATCGTGTTCGGTGTTTGGTTCAGCTTTATCAGAAGTTACTGGTACAGCAGTTGATGGATCGGTCTGGAGATGTTCAATTGCAAAGTCTGCCATTTCATAGAATGTAACATTTACACTCTCGATGACAGTCCGTTTGTCTCTGAGATAGACTCTGTAAGCTTTGGATTGCAGTGAGTAACCAATGAACATGCCTTCTCTGGCTTTGGGATCCAGCTTACTTCTCTCTGTCCGATCATTTAATATGAAGCACTTGCATCCAAAAACCTTGAAGAAAGAGATATCAGGAGTTTTGTTGAATAGGATCTCATATGGAGTCTTGTCGAAGCACTTGTGGATGGATGTTCTGTTCTGAGTGAAGCACGCAGTATTGATTGCCTCTGCCCACATGAAGTGAGGCAGTCTGGATTGAATTAACATGGTGCGTGCTGCTTCAACAAGGGTTCTGTTCTTTCTCTCAACAACTCCGTTCTGCTGGGGAGTTTTAGCTGCTGCAAACTGCTGAGTGATACCGAGTGATTCATAGAACTCAGTGAGAGTCTGATTTTTGAACTCGGTACCATTGTCAGTTCTAACAATTCGAACACTGTACTGTAGCAGTTTCTGGATCGTTCTGATAAAGGTCATAATGTTTTCCGCAGCTTCGTCTTTTGAACGGAGAAATTTTGTCCATGTATACCTAGAGAAGTCATCAACGATTACCAGAGTGTATTTGCGACCGTTGATGCTTTGTACTCTCATAGGTCCACACAGATCCATGTGTATTAGCTGCAACTGATGTGTAGATGAAGGTTCGGTTTTTGACTTGTGGGAGCTTCGCGTCATTTTGCCCATTTTGCAGGCACTACAATGATTTTCAGCGGAAGACTTTAGCAAAGGAAGCCTCTTTACAAGTTTCTTGGAGGACAACGTTGAAAGATGTTTGAAGTTCAGATGGGAGAGACGTCTGTGCCATAGGTTGTTCTGTTCAGTTGAAGCTTTGGACAGCAGACAGATGGAAGTGGTGGATTGGACGCTTTTCAGATCAATAGTGTACAGATTTGATGTTCTGTAACACGTTAATAATGTATTCCTTGTGCTGTCAAGAACACAGCATTGCTTTGCAAAGAACCTCACTTCCATCCCGCTGTCACAGAATTGTCCAATGCTCAGTAACTTGTGTTTGAGCCCTTTGACAAATGAAATGTCTTTTATAGTGACACTGGCACAGACGACGTCTCCATACCCAAGGATAGGAGATGAGGCGTCATTCCCGAATCTGACATTGCCTCCGTAGCAGTTGGTGTAGTTGCTCAAAAGGTGCTTTATTCCGGTCATGTGGGTTGAGCATCCTGAGTCTAAGTGCCACACATGACCGTCCTGCAAAACAATCAAACAGGTTTAGGTACCCAACTTGGAGTGGGTCCTTCCTTATTATCAAGAAACACCTTTTTAAATCTTGCTTTGAGCAGTGATCCAAGGTCAGCAGCTCTTTCAACAAAAGATCTATCTTTGGTGGGCTTTTCAATAGCCAGATCTGCTTTTGCAGTGCGTCTGGTTTTTAGAGTCCACCTAGCAGTTTCCATTTTGGTGGGTCTGATGTTGTGAACCCACCTTTCCATTTTAGTTCTGGTGGGTCTAAATTTGGGAACCCACCTTTCCGTTTCAGTTTTGATGGGTCTTCGATTGGGGACCCATCTTTCAGTTTCAGTTTTGATGGGTCTTCGATTGGGGACCCATCTTTCAGTTTCAGTTTTGGTAGGTCTCATCTTGGGGACCCACCTTTCAGTTTCAGTTTTGGTAGGTCTCATCTTGGGGACCCACCTTTCAGTTTCAGTTTTGGTAGGTCTCATCTTGGGGACCCACCTTTCCGTTTTAGGTTTAGGAGAAGAGTAGACAGGTGCTTTGTGATTGAATGGTTGTTTCTTAAGTTTGGTTTTGAAAATCTCCTCCTTAGAAAGCCGATTAAGATGTTTCCTAGAATGAACTCTAAGGGCATATTTCATATCAGGAATACAAAACGTTCCCTTAGATGTTCTTTTCTTGGTTTCTTTTTCAGGTTTGAGCTTTCTGAGAGGCTTTGATTTAACAACATTCACATCACATTCATAATTATGGGGATCTGGAACAGAATAACCATAAGCAACACTTGTATTATAAATAGAACGTTGTCTAGAAGATGTCTCAGAAATATTCAGCTTGGGACTCAAGACTGAACTACTAGAAGTTTGTTTTGTAGAGACATAATTACAATTAACTTTAGAGTAAAAAATAGAACTAGATCTAGGACTGGCATTATTCTCAAAAACTTTCTTTTTGCCATCTGCGATTTCCTTCCTCTTTTTCCTCCACTCATTCTTCTCTTCTCCTTCCTTATTCACTTCATTCCTTGTAAGCAAAGGAGAAGAGAGATGAGTGGACGAACCTTTTAAAGCTTTGTTTTTCTCATGTGAGGTGTGAGAGTTGTCAGGCTTAGTCGTAGAAGAGTCTGTTTTAGCATGAAACTGCTCACTCAAATCATTGAACTTTTGAAGAAGTTCCTGCCAGTTGCGCTCAAAACCTTTCTTTTCAGTTTCAAATCTCTCTCTCTCTCTATCAAGAGTTTTCTGTAGGTTTTTGAGCTTTTGAGCCATGGGAAATATACACGGTTCCTCACCAGTTTTAGCAATACCTACTCTTGGGGGAGGGTCTAGAGGATGTCCTATGTGAGGAATATCTTTAGCATAAGGGTCAAGGCATTCACTAAAGCAGGAAGTAGGTTTTTCTTGTGAAAGTTGTTTTTCATTAACAGAGGAATAGTCACAAGAAATCGCAGACTTTGGATTCTTTCTCTTTTCCTCTTCTGCTTCAGCGTTTTCTTCATCACTTCGAAAATGCATTTTCTCGACAAACCCTAGTCCCATGTAATCTTTGTTGTAGATTTGAAGACAGTTAACTTTCTTTAGATTACGTGGGTTGGTTATGCCCAGTCCTGTTTTAGCATTGTAAAATCGGTCATCCTTTTGTTTGCTGTTAAGCAGAAAAACTGTTTGTTCAGATTGACCTCTTCTAGCAGCTAGATCCTCTAGTTCTTTCACTTTATTTAAAAGCGTTCTTCTTTTATTATGCAAAAAATCGCATTCAGCTTTTGCTGTGCTTTTTTCTCGTTCACTATCCTCGAATTTCTTAGTCAATTCAGCTATCTTTAGTTCAAAGCTTTCAAAATCTGAGGACACCTTTTTGACCTGATCTTTTGCAATTTCAAGTTGAACGCTTAAGGAAGACTTTTGATCTAGATTCTGTTTCAGTACCCTGTGATTATTGTCTAGTCTCTCCTTTAGTTCTTTGATTAGATTGTCCTTTTTAAGTAAGGACTGCATATGATTATTTAAAGGAGTATGTGAGGTACTTACAGAGCTTGTTGAGCACTCGCTTTCGTGGATTGCAGCATCACCCTTTCTTTCATCTTCCTCCACGCGTGCCATAAGAGCGTAGTTATCTTCCTCCTCCTCCTCAGAAGAATCTTCTGCCCAGTTCTCATTCTCAGCAATCATGGCAGAGGTTTCTTCTTCTTTCTGCACCATCAGCATTTTCTGCTTATTCCACAGCATCTTCTGCTTATAGAAGTTAGCATCTTTCTTCTTGGGAAGGCGGCAGTCTTTGATAACATGTCCAGGCTTACCGCAATTGTAGCATTTTGGAGCGTCTTCTGCTGATGATGCCTTCCTAGAAGATCCTTGATCATGGTTCTTCTGTTTGTAGTTTGAGGAGAAAGTTCTCAGCTTGTTGGAGGAGCTGTTCTTCTTAGCAAATCTTTTGGCAAGCAGTGCCATTTTCTTCTGTAAATCTGCTAGCTCAGCCTCTAGATCAGATTTGTCATCATCACTATCATCATCATCTGATTCAACCACCACCTTCTTCTTCTTCTTCTTTAGTGAAGTGGTTGTCCTTCTTGGCTGAGCCTCCATTACAAGAGCTAAGGGGTTTGTGGTGTGATGATCCTCAGCACAGGCAACCTCGTTGACGAATTGCTTCAGATGTTCATAGAGTGTGCAGAGGTCAATTTCGTCCAAATCTATCCGAGATCTGACCTCCTTCACTGTCTTTTCCCATGCTGCAGGCTGGATAAAAATCTAATATTCAGTTCCAGATTGGACCTGAATACTTTGATCTTTCTGAGTTCATTTACCAGTTGAACAAGTCTGTTGTAAGTCTCATTCAATGGTTCTCCTGGACCTGCTTTGAAGGAGTCATAAGCGATGAGAATCGTAGTCTTCTTGGTTTTGAGGCTGATGCTTGTGCCTTGTAGCAGTTTTTCTATTTCATCCCACATTTCCTTAGCTGTCTGCATGCTGTCAATGAGAACATAAACTTCATTTGGTATTGCTTGAAGAAGGTATGTTTTGGCCATAAGGTCACCACGAAGTCTGAGCTTGTCAGCTTCTGTGTATTCAGATGGCACTTTCCTCCTTATTTCTGGAAAAATAGGAGGATTATTTTCTGGATCTCCACCAACTGAAATCAAGAGTTCAGCTGGTCCTTCAAGCAATGATTCAAGCATCGCAGCGGAGTTTTCTTTGTGCTCGAGGAAATTTAGGAATCTGTTCCTCCACATTTGATATTCTCCCTTCCTGAGGCTAGAAGGGGTACTGCTGTTCCCTTGTGCATTGTATTCTGAAGCCATTGCTGTACTAAACTGACCGTTCGAGAAAATTGATCAAAAGATTTTCAGAGGCAGAAAGTCGAAAAATCAGATGTCGAGATCTGAATATCGAAATCTAAGATTTCGATAAAGGAGGCCCGGTATCGAGATTTGGGCTCGAGATTAAGGATCTCGAGATTAGGGATCTCGAGATTTCAAATTTCGAGATGCTGATCTCGAGATTTGAAATGTCGAGAAGTTAATCACTCGAAATCTTAATCTGAGAAGTCAAATGTCGAGACCAGATGTCGAATCCTTTTCTCGAAATCAAGATCTCGAAATCCTAGATATCGGAATCCTCAATGTCGAAATCCTGCAACCTGTAAAAATCAGATAAACAAAATCTGAAGGTAGTTTCCTGTAGAGTAGAATGTCGAGATCTTCGGGTAAAGTTTTCAGCTCGGAAAACGTAGCAGAACCTGTGAAAAAGCAGGATGTCGACAACCCCTACTCGAGATATCTCGAAATCTGTATATGCGAAAAATACAATCTGAAGTATACCCCTTGATCGCTTTGAAAAGGCGATTCTAAAGGTGTAACTTTTACAATTTTTGAACAAAAAACAAAATTACAGAGCAAAAAATCGACAGAAAGAACTACGTTAACAAAAACAGAGAATTCTGCAGGAGTTCTTCTGATCGGTTCTCGATCGGCTCTGATACCAATTGTTAGTCCCTGTTTCTGTAACAGCAATGAATAATCGATCTAAAAGGAAGATTAAACGTAAGGATGAACACAGAATGAATCACCGTAAAACCTTCTTTGATAAACCGTGAACTCGTACAACAGAAAGATATGCGCGTAAGGCTATGAATAATAAGTACGACGTTAACTTTGAACTAATTGGTTACTCTGACTCAGATTTTGCAGGTTGCAGACTAGACAGAAAGAGCACCTCTGGTCACTACCAATTGCTAGGAGGAAGGCTTGTTTCCTGGTTTAGCAAGAAGCAGAACTCTATCTCAACAAGTTCAGCTGAAGCTGAGTACATTGCAACTGGGAGTTGCTGTGCTCAGTTACTCTGGATGAAGCAACAACTGAAGGACTATGGAATTCAAGCAAAGGAGATCAAGCTGTTGTGTGACAACACCAGTGCCATTGCTATCACTCAGAATCCAGTTCTTCATTCCAGGACAAAGCACATTGAAATCAGACATCACTTCATCAGAGATCATGTTGAGAAGAAGCACATATGCATGGAGCATGTGTCAACAGAAGACCAGTTAGCAGACATTCTAACCAAGCCCTCACCTGAGGCTAGGTTCAACAAGCTAAGAGAGGAATTGGGAATGATGGATGATATTCCAAGAGAGAGTTAAAAGAAAGACTCTCTGTTGCAGATTCTCTGTCAACAGAACCCTTGTACAGAACCCCTTCTATTCTACATCTCGAACAGAGAACCTCAGTGCACATCAGAACATCATCGACAGCAGACCTTCTTACTTATCCAACAGAAGGTTGTGGACTTAGAAATATTTCGAGGAACGGGTGACCTGGTATCTTATTAAAGGTCTTTTACCCCTTTACCCTTAAAACGGCTTTATAGCCGCATTATATTTACTGCGCCCCCTTTCGCATTAAACTGAAGCCTCGAAACTACCAATAATCTCAAACGTCCTTTAACCCAAACCCTTATATACCATTTTCTGTAAACTAAACCGCTACTGCTTCCTCTACTCTCAAACCTTCCAAATATCATATATCTCTAGCTCTCAAACTCTCAGAACTTTCAGAAATGGCTTTCATCAACATCAACAACCTCACCCAAGCAGAAATTGAAATTCTCGTCAAGAACATCTACACCGGGATGAACTGCGACCTCTCCGCACTCCCAGAACTGCCCGCCAATCATGAAACTATGGAGAAAATAATCCAGGGAATGAAGGATTCCCAACTGGATAAAGTGGTGGGATTCCACTTCAACTCCTTCAGCACAAGGGATGTAGCAGAGTTCTATCTCAACGCTACATATGAAGGCGAGACCATTAGGTCTAAGGTCAACGGGGATGACATCGTCCTCACCCCAGGCATCATCAACGCCCTCTTTGGCATAATGGAGAATCCACAAGAAGAGGACACTGAAGGGTTCATTGCCCTAGACAGTGTCAAGGTCACAGTGGATGAGTTCATCCGACTCTACTGCAGACCAGAAGTTGCTGAGATTCCCAAGCTGAACATGAAGAAGAATCTTCTCCAGAGTGACTATGAGAAGTTAGTCAACATTTTCCACAGGTGTGTCTGGAGCAAGAGCACCTCTACAGATGATATGACTCTTCTGAATGCAAAGGCTGTCTTTGCAGTTCATCATGGGATGAACCTCAACTGGGGACAGGTAATTGCTAAATCCCTAATTGACTTCATCAAAAAGAAGGATAGGGAGACTGGACTGTTCAGAACCCCCATGGGCTATGGACTTCTGTTGTCTGAGCTAATGCTCAAAGCAAGAATTGGGCTGAGGAATCCAATTGATGCTGACTACACCAAGCTGCTCTTCCTCAACACCTCCAGTGACAGGAAGGTTGCTCTCAAGGCAGAGCAGAAAAGGCTGAGAACTCTTGAGTTCAACAGAGAAAAGCTACAACAGAAGGTTGTTCAGCCAAAGAAAATTACCAAAAACCAACAGAAGCCCTCTACTCCTTCGGATTCTGAAGAGGAAATGCCTTTGATCAAGAAGGTGGTCAAGAAGGTCCTTAAGAAGAAGACCACTCCTGTCAAAGTCCACAAGCTAGTGGCTAAGAAGGCTGTGATCAAGAGAAAGCAGCCTTCCCCCTCTCCAACAGAGTCTACTCCTTCTGCTTCACCAGTTGCGAAGAAGATCAGGGTGATGACCCCCATCATTCAGGAGGAACTTGAAGACTCCATTCTCTCAGCACAACCCAACAGAAACGCCTGGCAGGGCAAGCGGATTGTATTTGAGTCAAGTGACTCAGAAGAGGAAGCAGTGGTGCAGGATGCCACCACTCAGGGGGAACCACACCTCTCTCCTCCTGCTTCTACAAATGATCAACCACTGGTGATTTCTTCACCACAACACCAAGAAGCTAGCAGAACCCCAAACACTGCAGATAGGCAATTCATCAGGGTTCTTGCATGGAGAAAGTGGAGAGTGGGACCTCTCACTGAGTTGCTTACAAACTTGTCCCACTTCATCTCTGAGGAAGAAGAAGTACTCCGATGGGCTGACACAGAAGATGTGGAACAATGCCTGGACAAAAACTTCCTCCTCTCAGTCCTACAGAAAAAGAAGGAGAAACACCAAGGAAAAGCTCTTCTGTTCAAAGAATCACCAGAAGACCATGTGAAGGCTCTTCAAGAGCATGAGGTGGATGATTTTGATGCTTGGCTGGTTGAAAAGAAAAGAAAAGAATCTATGATCAAGTTTCGACATAGTGCACATGGAGAAGGGGAACCCTCTACTGCAAATGATCTACCCCTAGTCATGGAAAAGCTTGTCAAAGAATGGAGAGAATCTCTGTTCACAGAAACCGTCATAGAGGTAATCCCTACAACCATACCCTCTCCCCCTCCCTCTCCTAAAATCACCTCACCTCAACCTCAACTGAAATCCCCATCACTCTCAACAAAATCCATCTCCAAACAGAAAACCACTCCTATTCTCCAACAAAAAACCTCTTCACCCAAAACCAAAAACCCTTCTCCCTGCAAACCCCAACCCTCACTCAGATCCAGATCACCATCACCTCCACCCTCTCCTCCACAACAACAGAATACTCCCTCACGCCAATCTTCACACCAACAGGAAAACCCCTCTGCCAAGAAATCCAGAACTCCAACCCCCTCTTCTCCACAGCCAGCACCACAAGATGCAGCCATTCCTCTCTCCCCTCAACACTCTGTGGCTTCTTCTCCCAACAAGAAACCTATCTTCAAGGTTCACTCATCTACTAGTGATAATGATGGGTTCCTCACGTCCTCCATTGCTGCTGACCTAACTTCCAAGAGGAGGAAGACCCCTCCCCTGAATGAAGAACAACCCAGAAGGCCTCCTATGCCTAGGTCAAGAGGTCTAGGTATGCCTGGGTATACAGAATCCAAAGAAGCTAAGCCCCTAATCTCTTTCAATCAGTTTGTCACTGCAGCTGAGGACTTTGGTGGAAAAGTGCTTGATGGAATGGATCAACTGGCTGAGATCAACACTGAGCACCATGAACATCTCACCTTTGTACATAATCATCTTGAGGCTGGAGTTCAGCACATCTCAGAGAAGGTTGAAGCACTGACTCAGACACTGGTCACCTTCATGGAATCCTCATCGGCAAAACTTGATATTGTTGCCAGAGAAGTTGATGGTGTCAATTCTGTTCTCTACTTCCAATCTCAGACTCTCAACAAGCAGAATAAACAGCTCAAGGATATAACAGAATCCCTTGATATTGTACAATGGTATGAAGACCAATCTGTTGAGAAGTTTATGCAGCTACAACTCTTAAACAATGATCACAAAGATCAAGTGGCCAACCTGATCAAGAAGGATCAAGAAAGATATCAGAAGCTGATACTCCTCGAAGCTAGCTCTCAGGACATCAAGTCTGCTCTTGATCGTCTGATATTGACCTCCTAGGCCAACTGCTAGACCCTCATCTGATATTGACCCTACCCCTTACTTCCAGGCCTCCCAACAAAAGAAGAGAGAAGCTGGTACTTCAAGACCTTCTTCTCCTCGCAGAGGTTCTACCAAGAAGAAGAAACCCTTGAGCTTAACTGAGTGGAGACTTGGAGGATCTCAAAAGATTGACAGAGCGCAGTTTGAAGAAATACAACAGAAAATGACCCCTACTCAAAGACAGAATCTCTATCTTGACAAAGACGGTCATATAAAGGTCAGGCATGGTGGTTCCTTGGAAGAAGCTGAATATTGGTTTCACAAGAGAGTACTCCCAGGCAAGGATGTACATGAGGGAGTACTTCACTATCTGAACTGCAAGCTCTCCCCCATTTGGGCTTCTTGTCAAGCACCAGGAACTTTGGCTGGCATAAGAGAAGAAGTAAATGCTGAACTTAAGAGCCTGAAAGAACAAGATCGCAGAACCAGAGCTGAAGCTGAAAGGGAGAATCTGTAATTCCTTTTAAACTTCTCTTAAACTCTTGATCTAATAAAAGAATACCTCTGCCTATTCTAAGGTCTCTTTACTTCTACTCCTTGTTGCTTACTGTACTTTATTTTATTCTAGTACTTGTTTCTTTTTGAACTGCTATCTGAATGTACCGTACTCTTACTATCTTCCTATGCTAAGTTGCCCACCAAGATTTTAATGAAAAGTTTCTTACTTTAAATCTCTTATGGTGAAGGCACTTCTCTGGAAATAGTTAAAGGGGTTTGGCATCATCAAAAAGGGGGAAATTGTAAGGAATAAATGTAATTAGATTTTGATGATGCTATAGGATTTTGTTTTTACCCCTTAGAAAACTTTGTATTAGAATTTTCCTTGTAATCGTTTTAGTATAGTCGACTGACAGAAGACCCCCAGACAGAAGCCCTTTTGGCCCTCTGGTGATAGTGCCTTCACAGAAGTCCTCCTGACTTCTGTTGGACTTCACCAAGGCAGAAGCACTTAGGTCCTCTGTTGGCCTCTAATAGAACAGAAGGACTGGAGACCCTCTGCTGACATCCATTGCAACACAAGTGCTCATGACCCTCTCTGGTGTACACTCTGATAAAGAAACCAGAAGGCTTGACACTTAGAGAAATTCAAATTTACTTTCAAGCCGGCGAAATCAACGGAAGATTCTCTAACGGCTAGAAGACTTCAACGGAAAAGCTACAGTACGCGCATTAAATTCTCATTTAATGCGGATACGTACGAGAAGATATTTAAAGCATATAATTGACCATCTTTTGGTAAGAATCTTCTCAAAATAGCAAGTCGTCGAATTCAGTGGGTCCAACCGGTCAAGTCAACAACACGCGCATTAAATGCAGTTGTCCTCCTTCACCTCCAACGGGAAGACAACCCTCAGTATAAAAGATACACTACGAAGAACAACCGGATAACTTTTGCTCTACTAACTTTGCCAACTTCACCACATTCTTTGCAAGAAAAACACATTCAAATTATTCAAGGCAAAAAAGGTCCTCTTGAGATTCAAACTCTTCATCCTCAACAAGAGAGACACAAGTTGGAAAGACTATAACTTCATATCATTAAATCCAACAAGAGCAAGGTTCCAACAGTTCTTCAACAACTTCAAGCACTTCATCTACAAATCTTTTGTAACGAAGCAAGTTGGAGGAACCCCTGTTTCAACAGAAACTCTTCTTGTTACAAGAAGGACGTCCAAGTAACTGGAGTAGTGAAGTGGTGATACTTCCAGGAAGCTCAGTGAAAGGACCAGTCTTAAAGGAAGCCAGGCAGTGCATCCCAGGAGACATCTAGGCTTGAAGAAGACGTGAAGAGCTTCTTAAGTGCTAGGACTAAGGCGTTATAAATGGTCGTTTTTACAAGCTTAGTGGAACAGTGGATTAGAGGAACGAGTTGTTCCTTGAACCACTATAAAAATCCCCGGTGTCATTTACTTACTGTTTTAAATATTTGCACTTAGATAGAACTGTCTAACTCCTTAGACTTGGTATCTGTGTTCAGCAGAACTTGTCTTACGAGTTAACAGAAGGCCTACTGCCTTTGCTTCTCTAAGGCTAAATCAACAGAACCCCCTACCAGAACCCCATCCGATGCCAGTCTGTTCTGTCAACAGAACAGGCTATTCTGTAAAATCTGGTACTTAGTTTAAAAAGCTAAAAATCAATACAGTCTATTCACCCCCCTAGACTGTATCCAGTACAACCGGGACCAACAATCATCTCAGGAGTACCATTCAACTGGTCACGGTACGTCCATAATGAACTCCTAAAATACATAAAGAAAGTTCACACAGGAAAGGGAGAAGATGGTACCCTACCACTACTGGGATACGGGTTTATGATAGGGGAACTGCTCAAGAGGAAAGGAATTGTACGATCCATCAAGGAAGAAATAACTTGGAGAAAATTTCTCTTTCAAACTTCAAAGGCAGGGGCCCCACAAGTTAAGAGAATAGAGGACTCCTTCATCTCCAACGAGCCCCTTCAAATCACCCTTGACAGGATCAAAACCAAGACTGCCAAGAGAATCAGATCAGGATGCCTGTAAGGAATATTTGTAATTAGATTTTGATGATGCTAGATTAATTAGGACTTTAGAGTACCCCTTTTTAGAATTAATGTATTAGAATTTTCATTTGTAAAGTTCTTAGTATAATCGACTACCAGAAGACCACCTGACAGAAGATCTTTGGTTGTCTGCCTTAGAACAGAAGACCTCAGGGTCTCTGTTAACCCTTACTCTGACAGAAACCCTCCTGGTTCTCTGTTAGGTATATTCTCAACAGAAGTACTCAAGATCTTCTCTGATCAACTCTCTGATAAAGACACCAGAAGGCCTGACACTTAGAAGAATTCCACCAAGCCGGGAAATCAACTGAAAGATTCCTTCAACGGCTAGGAGTATTGAACGGAAAAGCTACAGTGCACGCATTGAATGCACATTTAATGCTCCCCATGCTCCGTAGAGTAATTGCATATGATTGGCCGCAATGTCAGGTTTACTTTATCCCAAAATAGTAACCCGCCAACTTTACCGGGTCCTACTGGTCAAGTCAACTGCTCGCTCATTTAATGCAGTTGTCCTCCTTCTCCTCTAACGGGAAGACAACCTCAGTATAAAAGATACACTACGAAGAACAACCAGATAACTTTGCTAATCTTTGCTACAACTCTGCATATTCAAGAAATTCAAACGCTACAAAGCAAAAAGCCTCCTTGAGATTAAACTTCATCATCTTCTACAAGAGAAGGCAGAAGTTGGAAAAATCCTTATTTCCAACTCAAGCAAAGTTCCAAGTGTTCTTCAACTCTTCAAACTCATTACTTACAAATCCCTTGTAACAAAGCAAGTTGGAGGAACCCCTGTTCTAAATAGAACCTCTTCTTTCACAAGAAGGACGTCCAAGTACCTGGAGCTGTGAAGTGGTGATACTTCTGGGAAAGCTCAGTGAAAGGACCAGTCTTAGGGAAGCCGGAAGTGCATCCAAGAAGACATCTACACTTGAAGAAGACGTGGAGAGCTTCTTAAGTGATAGGGCTAAGGCATTGTAAACGGAAGTTTTTACGAGCCTAGTGGAACAGTGGACTAGAGGAACAAGTTGTTCCTTGAACCACTATAAAAAGCCCTGGTGTCATTTACTTACTGCTTTACATTCATAACTTTCATTTAAACTGTTTAACTCCAAAAACTTGGTATCTGTGTTCAGCAGAACTGGTCTTGTGAGTTAACAGAAGGCCTACTGTCTTTGCTTCTCTGAGGCTATTAACAGAACTCCCTACCAGAACCCCATCCGCTGTCAGTCTGTTCTGCCAACAGAACAGACTATTCTGTTAAATCTGGTACTTAGCTTGAAAAAGTTAAAAACCAATACAGTCTATTCACCCCCCCCCTCTAGACTGTATCCAGTACAGCCGGGACCAACAAGTGGTATCAGAGCCTCCTTGTTCTAATAATCTCTTAGGTTATTTGCTGAACAAAGATCCACTTGTTTTTCTGTTTTATCTCATTTTTATCTGATATAATGGATCACTCCTTGTCCAAGAAACTTATGTTTTCAGATCTTAAGTTTGATGACTGGAGGATCCGGATGAAGGCACATCTCTGTGCTCTTCATGATGAGATGTGGGAAGTACTTGACATAGGACCCTTCAAAAGCTTCCAGAAGGTCAACCCTGAACATGCTATTGACAACACTAGACATCAGATGACCAATAAGGCCAAATCTGAATGGACCACTGACGAAAGAAGGAAGTACAATCTGGAAAACATAGCTAAGGACATTCTTTACAAGTTCATCGATGATAGGTACTTCAACAGAATAAAGAAGTGCAAAACAGCAAAGGAAATCTGGGATACTCTTGAGCTCATTGGAGCTGGTGATGAGCAAGAGAAGGACAACAAGCTAACAATAGCCAACAAGAAGTTTGATGACTTCAAACTTCTCTCTGGTGAAAGCATCTCCAAGATGTATGACAGGCTCCACACTCTCACTGGAGAGATCTCTGAGCTTGGCAAGGAACTCACCACCAAGGAGATCAACCTTAAGGTGTTGAGGGGACTGTCCTCAGCATGGAAGATGAAGGTGGTTGTTGTCCAAGCCAGCAAGGATGTGAAGACTTATCCCACTGATAAGCTCATTTCAGATCTCAAAGCTCACGAGTATGAAATGATTGAAGAAAAGGAAGATGTACCAGAAGAGAGGACCACTACAGCCCTCACTGCCAGCACATCAAAGGTAAATGATTTTGATCCTTCAGTACTTTTATCTGACGAATATATGGCTGCTTTTGCTAGGAGATTCAAGAAGTTCATGAAGAATCCCAAAGATGGAAGAAGTCCATCATTCAGCAGAAAGCCATTCCAGAAGATCAAAACAACAGAAAGCAGCGGTGAGCTTCTCTGTTACAACTGCAGACAACTTGGACATTTCAAAGCAGAATGTCCACACCCAAGAGTGTCCAAGAAACAAGGGCATGATGGAGAAAAGAAGAAGTATGAAGACAACTCCAGAAGGAGAAAGGCACTTGTGACAGAACAACTTGAGAAAGACCCTCTGTCAGAAACAGAATCTAGTTCTGACTCAGATTCTGATGAGGCCTTCTGTTGCCTTGATACTGAGACAGAAGACCTATGCCTCATGGCTCATTCTGATGATGAGGTAACCTCTACTTCTGCATCTAGTTTTTCTTCGGTAGGCTTAGCTTTTGATTCTGATTCAATGTCAGAATTTTGGGAAGAGTTTAAGGCCATCCAAGCCACTTATTCCTCTGTCACTGAAGAAAACAGTAAGTTGAAAGCTGAAATTCTTGACTTGAAAAAGGAGGTTGAGATCAAAATTAATCTTCTGATTAAGGAAAGAGATCAGCTGGAGACTGAAAATGTTTCTCTTCTCAAGAGAATAAGAGAAATAGAGCCTCTCGAGATTAAGTACAAAGCTTACCAGAAGGCCCAGTCTTCCATGGAAAAGATTGTACTTGATCAACAGATTGGCACTGGCTTTGGTCTTGGTTATGGCTCAACAGAATCAGGTGAGCCTTCTGTAATGCCTAGCACCAGTGTTGCTAAGGCAGATAAGGTCATAGTGCCACTGATTTCTAGCCCCATTTGTCAAGCTGGTGTATCTGGCACCAAGGTTGTTCGTGAGGAAGTCAGACCAGAAAAGGGGAAGATAAAGGTTCAACAGAAACCCTTTTTGAAAAATAATGAACCTGGAAGAAAACCTAACAACAGAAAAGGTTTTCAAGATAACAAAAATAAGAGACCATTCATTGACAGACAACCTCATGACAATCGTGCCAGAAATGATCACCAGAAGGGCAAATATCAAGAGAGAGTTAACTTTAGGCAGAAGAGGTTGGCTGGTCAACTTCAGAAGCCCAAAGCTAACCGTTCCTCTGCTCTTGATAGTATATGGGACTTCTTTCCAACAAAGAAAGCTATGCAAAAGTATGTAAACAGGAAGCATGACCCTCACAAGCATCTGCCCAAAGTGAATCACACTTCAGTTTACTATAACTACCAGGTGGACAATGGGTACCACCCACCAAAGTTTCACCTGATGAGACCAAAATGGTACCAACTACCCAGACTTCATGACCCCCCAGGACCCAGCATTGCTTGGGTACCTAAATCTTACTTTTGATCTTGCAGGAACTGTGTGCTGGAGCTATCTCAGAGCAAGAATGGTTTATTGATAGTGGATGCTCTAGGCACATGACAGGTGACAGAAGTTGCCTAACTGAGTTCCAGAAATGCAAAGGACCTAGATTTACCTTTGGAGGTAATGACAAAGAAGGTCAAACAAAAGGAAGAGGAAAGATGATCAAGAACCAGATAGTCATTGATGATGTCTCATATGTCAAAGGTCTGAAGTTCAACTTGCTGAGTGCTAGTCAATTCTGTGACAAAGGCTACACTGTTGAATTCACAAAGGACTTCTGTTATGTGAAGCATGAGACAACAAAGGAAGTGGTTCTTACAACATCAAGGAAGAAGAACATCTATGTGGTTGATTGGAACACAACAAAGGATGGTGTTTGCCTGATAGTCAAGGGAGATTCAAAACTAAGCTGGGACTGGCACAAGAAGCTTAGCCATTTGAACTTCAAAACAATCAACAAACTGGCAAGAGAACACATAGTTGATGGACTGTCAGACATAGTTTACAAGAAAGAGACCCTCTGCAGTGCATGCCAGAAGGGAAAGCAACAGAAGAACTCCTTCAAACCCATTGCTGGAGATCTTTCTACAAGTCCTCTAAATCTGATCCACATGGATTTATTTGGACCTGTTGAAACTCCAAGCGTTGGTGGCAAGATATATACCCTAGTCATGGTTGATGACTATTCCAGATATACATGGACTATCTTTCTGTCAAAGAAAAATGAAACCCTTCAGAAGTTGCCATCTCTATTAAAGCAACTTCAGACTGAGAAGAACTTGAAGGTTAAGACAATCAGGTCTGACAGAGGAACTGAATTTGTCAACCAAGTCATAAAGGACTTCTGTGATCAAAATGGAACCTTTCATCAACTCTCTGCCGCCAGAACCCCTCAATAGAATGACGTAGCAGAAAGGAGGAACAGAACTTTAAAAGAAGCTGCAAGAACAATGATTGCAGAATCTGGTCTACCTATGAGATATTGGGCTGAAGCAATCAACACTGCATGCTATACTCAGAACAGAAGCATGATCAACAAAAATCACCAGAAGACCCCCTATGAACTCTGAAAAGGAAGAAAACCCAACATCAGCTACTTTCATGTGTTTGGATGCAAGTGCTACATTCTTAACAATGGAAAAGAGCATATGAAAGTCTTCCAAGAAAAGGCTGATGAAGGTATCTTTATAGGCTATTCAAACACCAGTAAAGCCTATAGAGTACTCAACAGAAGGACCCTACATGTTGAAGAATCTATACATGTGAAGTTTGATGAAAGCACCTCTGTTAAAGAGGTAACAGAGATCCTCAAAGAAGTCAGCATAGAAGACAAAGCACCAGAACCAACAGAAGAGGTAGCAGACAACCCTTCATTTCCAACACCTGCACCAAACCCTCTTCTGTTGAATGAAGATGAAGACTCAGAAGATGAATAACAAGAAAGACTCAGACAGCAACTGACAGAACCTGATCTGACATAGTTAAGAGACCATCCTCTTAATCAAGTAATTGGACATATCAGAAGTGGTGTGCAGACCAGATCAGCTTCAACAAGGAGAGAAGCAATGCTTGCCTGCTGTATATCTCAGATGGAACCCATGACTGTGGAAGAAGCTCTTGCAGACTCAGATTGGATCAATGCAATGCAAGAAGAGCTTACTCAATTTGAAAGGAACAAAGTATGGGAACTTGTCCCTAGGCCAAAGCACCAGAATGTCATTGGAACCAAATGGGTGTTCAAGAATAAAGCTGATGAAGATGGCAATATTGTAAGGAATAAAGCAAGGCTGGTAGCTAAAGGTTATTGCCAAGAAGAGGGAATAGATTTTGATGAGACTTTTGCACCAGTTGCCAGACTGGAAGCCATCAGAATATTTCTAGCCTATGCTGCCTACAACAATATTAAGGTCTACCAGATGGATGTCAAAAGTGCATTTCTAAATGGAGATCTTGAAGAAGAAGTTTATGTGGAACAACCACCAGGTTTTGTCATTCCTACTCGCTCCTCCTGTGTCTACATGCTTAAAAAGGCACTCTATGGTCTTAAGCAAGCTCCCAGAGCTTGGTATGACACATTGTCCCTTTTCCTAGTGAACCATGGGTTTACTAAAGGAAAGGTTGACAAAACTTTTTTTCAAATCTCTGTTGCTAATCATATTCTGTTAGTACAAATATATGTTGATGATATTATATTTGGTAGTACTAATCCAGAACTGTGCAAGAAATTCTCTCAAGTAATGCAGAGTCAATTTGAAATGAGTATGATGGGAGAACTCAGCTACTTCCTAGGACTACAAGTCAAACAAGTTCCAGAAGGAATCTTTATCAATCAAGGGGAGTATACCAGAGACCTGATCAAGAAGTTTGGAGTGGAAGGCAAATCCTCAATGAAGATTCCCATGAACACTTCACAAGGAATTGGTCCAGATGATGAAGGAAAGGATGTCGATGCAACAACATACAGAGGAATCATAGGATCTCTGCTGTATCTGACAGCAAACAGACCAGACATCTCATTCTCTGTTGGAATCTGTGCCAGATACCAATCAAAGCCCAAGGAGAGCCACCTTAGTGCTGCAAAGAGAATCATCAGATATATCAAAGGAAATCCAAATGCAGGCCTATGGTATCCAAAGGGAGGTAACTTTGAACTAATTGGTGACTCTGACTCAGATTTTGCAGGTTGCAGATTAGACAGGAAGAGCACCTCTGGTCATTGCCAAATGCTAGGAGGAAGGCTTGTTTCCTGGTTTAGCAAGAAGCAGAATTCAATCTCAACAAGTACAGCAGAAGCTGAGTACATTGCAGCTGGGAGTTGCTGTGCTCAGTTACTCTGGATGAAGCAACAGTTGAAGGATTAATGCATTCAAGCAAAGGAGATCAAATTGCTGTGTGACAACACCAGTGCCATTGCCATCACTCAGAATCCAGTTCTTCACTCCAGGACAAAGCACATTGAGATCAAACATCACTTCATCAGAGATCATGTTGAAAAGAAGCACATTTGCATGAAGCATGTGCCAACAGAAGACCAGCTTGCAAACATTCTGACAAAGCCTCTTCCTGAGGCTAGATTCAACAAATTGAGAGAAGAATTGGGGATGATGGATGAAATTCCAAGGGAAAGTTAAAAAGGAAGGTCTTCTGTTGCAAAATCTCTGCTAACAGAATACTTGTTGCAGAACCTCTGATGTTAACCCCCTTTTGATGTTTATCCTGGCAGAACACCTCAGCAACAGAAACCCTTCCTTCCTCTCTTCAGAAAACCCCTTCTTATATCTAACAGAAGGTTGTGGACTTAGAAAATTTCTGAAAACCGGGTGCTCTAGTAACTTATTGAAGGTCTTTTACCCTTTTACCCTTAAAACGGTATCCAGCCGCATAATATTTACTGCGCCCCTTTTTACATTTATTGGTACATTGGAACCGTAAATAATCTCAAGCGTCCACTAACCCGAACCCATATATTCCCCCTTTCGCAAACCTAAACCGTTACTGCTTTCATTACTCTCAAATTCTCAAACCTCCATAGCTCTCAAGCTCTCTGTAACTTTTCTCTGCTCTAATGGCTTTCATCAACATCAATGACCTCACAAAGGAAGAAATCAACACCCTGGTCTCGAACATCTATACTGGGATGAACTGCGACCTCTCCGCACTCCCTGAACTCGCAGCTAATCATGAAACGATGGTGAAAATCATCAAGGGAATGGAAGACTCCCAACTCAACAAGGTAGTAGGATACCACTTTGATTCCTACAGCACGAGGGACGTGGCAGAGTTTTATCTCAACGCTACGTACGAAGGGGAGACCATCCGGTCAAGAGTTAATGGTGAGAACATAACCCTCACTCCTGAAGTTCTCAACGCCCTGTTTGGCGTAGTGGAGGACCCTCTAGAAGAAGAGACTGAAGGCTTCCTATCACTGGACAGTGTCAAGGTCACTGTGGACAACTTTGTCCAACTCTACTGCAGACCTGAAGTGGGTAGAGTTCCCAAACTGTATATGAAGAAGAATCTCCTTCAAAGTGACTATGAAAAGCTGGTGAACATCCTTCATAGGTGTGTCTGGAGCAAGAGCACCTCCACCGATGACATGAATGTACTAAATGCAAAAGTTGTCTTTGCAGTTCATCATGGGATGAACATCAACTGGGGACAGGTAATAGTCAAATCTCTAGTTGAATTCATCAAAAAGAAGGACAAGGAAACTGGACTATTCAAAACCCCCATGGGTTATGGCCTCTTAATCTCTGAAACCCTGCTCAAGGCAAGGATAGGGCTGAGGAACCCTATTGAGGCAGATTACACTAAACTGCTCTTCCTCAATACCTCTGGTGACCGAAAGTTTGCACTCAAGGCTGAACAGAAGAGGCTGAGGACTCTGGAGTTTAACCGGGAGAAGCTCCAACAGAAGGTCAGCAAACCCAAAAAGGTTGTGAAGAAACAGCAGAAACCCTCCACGCCTTCAGAATCTGAAGAAGAAGAAGTTCTGATCAGAAAACCTGTGAAGAAGGTTGTTCTGCAGAAGGTTACCCCAGCTAAAGTTCAAAAGCTAGTGGCTAAGAAATCTATTCTAAAGAGAAAGGCACCTTCCCCTGTCTCTACAGAAAGCACCTCCTCTGCCTCCCCCATTGCAAAGAAGGCAAAGGTTCTGACACCTGCAGTACAGGAGAAGCTGGAGGATTCTGTCACTTCTGCCCCAGCCAAACGAAATGCTTGGCAAGGCAAGAGGATTATTTTTGAGTCTAGTGACTCTGAAGAAGATGTAGCAGTACTGGATGCTACTGTTCAGGGGGAATTTCACAGATCTCCCTCTGCAACCTTGCCTGATCAACCTATGATACTTACATCATCAGAACACCATCAAGAAGACAGAACCCCTGATCCCACAGAACCCCAGGTGCATACCCCCTCTGATCTAGACAAAGTATTTATCAGGGTTCTGGCTTGGAGGAAGTGGAGAGTGGGACCTCTCCCAGAACTACTCAGATTGCTCCCCGACTTTATCACAGAGGAAGCTGAAGCTCTGAAGTGGGCTGGCACAGAAGATGTTGAGCTATGCCTTAACAAGGACTTTCTTCTATCTGTTCTTGCTGAGAAGAAAAAGGGGGAATGCAAAGGCAAGGGCAAGGTCACTGATGTCATAGAAGAAGAGCATGTCAAGGCTCTGACAGAAGATGAGGTGGCAGCCTTTGATGATTGGTTGATTGAAAAGAAGAGGAAGGAATCTATGATCAAATTTCGACATAGTGCACATGGAGAAGGGGAACCCTCCACTGCAAATGATCTACCCTTGGTCATGGAGAGACTGGTCAAGGAATGGAGAGATTCCCAGTTCACAGAAACTCTACTTGAGGTAATTCCTGAACCTCCACTCTCACCCAGAATGCCAACTCCCTTTACCACTCCACCTCAATCTCCTCACCAGAAAACCCCTTCTGCACCTATTCCAACAGAACCTCTGATTCCATTATCCCCTTCTGTGCATACACTCCCATCCCCCCAACAGAACACCTCCTCACTTCATCAGAAACCCTCTTCTCAACAGAAAACCCCCACACCCCAAAAGCACTCCATTTCCAAATCTCCATCTCCTTCACCCTGCAAACCGTTCTCTCCTCCAAAGAACAGATCCCCTTCCCCTCCCCCACCCTCTCAAAGACAAATTATTCCATACCAACCCCAACAGATCATCTCATCATCACCACCACCTCAACAGAAATCCCCTTCACCTTCCAAGTCTGAACATCAAGTCACTCCACAAGAGTCCCTTCCTCCACACCAACATGCAGCTCAGTTAAAACCTGAATGGTTCCTTAGAGACTCTGATCCTACTACAGTCTCGCCCATCTCTGCACCTCAAGGTTATTCTAGGCATTCTACTGCCCCCAATCCCTCCCTCCGGAAGAAGAAGAAGGTAATCAGAAACAGAATACCAATCTACTCCTCGTATGAAGACTCTTCTGACATGGATGGATTCATGGTCAGCAAGTCCTACAAAGCTACTTCAAAGAGACAGAAGACCCCTCCTCTGACTCAACTTGAGCATGAACTTCTTGTCCAATCTCTCTCCTCTGTCTAAGAGCATCACCCTTTGCCTAAGGGAAGAGGTTTAGAGCTGCCTCAATCTTATGGACAAGAGAATCAAATTCCCTTCAACAAGTTTGTTGAAACAGCAGAAGAATTTGGTGGTCAAGTCCTCCAAGGCATGGACAAACTCATCCAGATCAATGACAAGTACTATGAGCACCTTGCTCATGTGAATGATAATCTCAATTCTGGGATGCAGTTTATCTCATATCGCTTTGAAAACCTCACAAAATCCCTCCACAATTTCATGGCATCCTCCTCTGCCAGAACAGATGCACTGTCAACTGAAGTGGAAGGTATACATAAGACCCTCTTCACCTTTCATCAGACTCTGATAGCTCAAGGCAAAGCAATTGAGACCATCTCCTTGAATATTGAAGATCTCCAATGGGCTGATACAAAAACAAAAGAACAGCTGTTGGACATAGAGGAACTCTGCAAAGTTCACCGTGATCAAACCAGGACTCTGTTTGCTCAAGACAAAGAGAGATATCAAAAGATGGTTCTCTTAGAAGCCAACAACAAAGATATCATGTCTGCCATCCAGAAGCAGCAAGGGCTGCTTGAAGGTCTTACATCTGTAACTCAAACTTTACCAGAATCCCTGGAACAGATTGCCTCCACTCAGGCCACGGAATTCCAGAATCTCTCCCTACTGCTTGGTGATCTCGATGATGCCAAAAAGGGGAAAGAAGGCCCTCATCTGCCAAAACCCAAGACCACCAGAACCTCCTCATCTGCTGAACCAGTTGTGGATCCCACGCCTTACTTTGAAGCTGCCCTCCAGAAGAAAAGGCTAGCTGGTATCCCTAGACCTCCATCCCCACAGAAGAAAGGAACTAAGAAGAAGAAAGCTCTAAGCTTTAAAGAATGGAGACTGTGAGGATCTCAAGTGATGACTAAAACACAATTTGAGGAAATGAAGCAGAAGATGACCTCCACACAACAACAGAATCTCTATCTGGACCATGATGGTCATGTAAAGGTTAAACATGGTGGATCTCTGGAGGAGGAAGAATTCTGGTTTCACAACAGCATTGTACCAGGAAACGATATTCATGAAGGTGTTCTAAACTACCTAGACTGCAAACTCTCACCCGTTTGGGCTTCTTATCAGAGAACTGGAAATCTGGTTGGAATCAGAGAAGAACATCTCTGCCTCACACTTTGTAAGGCAATTCCTCAATCTCTGTCTTTTCCTTGCTTTCTGTTTGTGTTTGGTTGTTTGCTCTTTGATTTATTATCTGCTATCTGAATGTACTGTACTCTTACTATCTTCCTATGCCAAGTTGCCCACCAAGATTTTAATGAAAGTTTTTAAACTTTAATTCTTTATGGTGAAGGCACTTCTCTGGAAATAGTAAAAGGGTTTTGGCATCATCAAAAAGGGGGAAATTGTAAGGATTATTTGTAATTAGATTTTGATGATGCTAGATTAATTAGGACTTTAGAGTACCCCTTTTTAGAATTAATGTATTAGAATTTTCATTTGTAAAGTTCTTAGTATAATCGACTACCAGAAGACCACCTGACAGAAGATCTTTGGTTCTCTGCCTTAGAACAGAAGACCTCCGGGTCTCTGTTAACCCTTACTCTGACAGAAACCCTCCTGGTTCTCTGTTAGGTATATTCTCAACAGAAGTGCTCAAGACCTTCTCTGATCAACTCTCTATTAAAGACACCAGAAGGCCTGACACTTAGAAGAATTCCACCAAGCCGGGAAATCAACTGGAAGATTCCTTCAACGGCTAGGAGTATTGAACGGAAAAGCTACAGTGCACGCATTAAATGCACATTTAATGCTCCCCATGCTCCGTAGAGTAATTGCAGATGATTGGCCGCAATGTCAGGTTTACTTTATCCCAAAATAGTAACCCGCCAACTTTACCGGGTCCTACTGGTCAAGTCAACTGCTCGCTCATTTAATGCAGTTGTCCTCCTTCTCCTCCAACGGGAAGACAACCTCAGTATAAAAGATACACTACGAAGAACAACCGGATAACTTTGCTAATCTTTGCTACAACTCTGCATATACAAGAAATTCAAACGCTACAAAGCAAAAAGCCTCCTTGAGATTAAAACTTCATCATCTTCTACAAGAGAAGGCAGAAGTTGGAAAAATCCTTATTTCCAACTCAAGCAAAGTTCCAAGTGTTCTTCAACTCTTCAAGCTCATTACTTACAAATCCCTTGTAACGAAGCAAGTTGGAGGAACCCCTGTTCTAAATAGAACCTCTTCTTTCACAAGAAGGACGTCCAAGTACCTGGAGCTGTGAAGTGGTGATACTTCTGGGAAAGCTCAGTGAAAGGACCAGTCTTAGGGAAGCCGGAAGTGCATCCAAGAAGACATCTACACTTGAAGAAGACGTGGAGAGCTTCTTAAGTGATATGGCTAAGGCATTGTAAACGGAAGTTTTTATGAGCCTAGTGGAACAGTGGACTAGAGGAACAAGTTGTTCCTTGAACCACTATAAAAAGCCCTGGTGTCATTTACTTACTGCTTTACATTCATAACTTTCATTTAAACTGTTTAACTCCAAAAACTTGGTATATGTGTTCAGCAGAACTGGTCTTGTGAGTTAACAAAAGGCCTACTGCCTTTGCTTCTCTGAGGCTATTAACAGAACTCCCTACCAGAACCCCATCCGCTGTCAGTCTGTTCTGCCAACAGAACAGACTATTCTGTTAAATCTGGTACTTAGCTTGAAAAAGTTAAAAACCAATACAGTCTATTCACCCCCCCCCCCCCCTCTAGACTGTATCCAGTACAGCCGGGACCAACAATGCCAAGCAGAAAAATCAAAGAAACCAAGAACAGCAACAAGAAATCTACAGGCCGAAATGGAAGAAGCTGCTTCTTCCTTCCACACAAGTCAAGAAGAAGCAATGGCCACCCTTCTTGCCCTGGTCAACGAAGAAGCAGTGGTCACCCCTTTAGCAATCATTCAAGAAGAAGAAGCAGAGATGTCTGCTGCCTCCTCAAATGCAAGTAATGATTCTCAAATTCCTCTCTATACTCCTTCCCAAAATCACAAAAAGGGATCAGCAAGAGGAGCAGTTGGCTCTCCAAGCAACAGAGCAGGGGACTCAACCAGAGCAGGTGACTCCCCTAGTTGAGCAGGCCCATTCATCTCCAGCAGTGGCCTCACATCACCTAACTCCATTGGAGCAGCTGGATGAAGAATTTGCCAGAGTCAAGGCATGGAGATCATGGAAGCTGTCAAGGGCTCTACATCAAGTTGAAACAATCGCACACTTCATTGAAGAGGAAAACTTTGCAGTAGATTGGCTTGGAACTGATGACATGGCAGATGCAACAAGGCTACTAAAAATCAACCAAGTCTATGCAATCAAAAGGAAGCAGCTCACTGCCAAGGATGCTATTGAAGACTCCAATGATGATGATCTGGATGATGATGATGACAATAATCCTGATAATGCTCCTAAGCGACCACCTCGCTCCACAGGTAAACATATCATTCATTCAACCTCCTCCTCAAGTGATAAACAGCTCAGGCAGGCCCTTGAGAAATCAAGAATGGAAACTCAAGGAGGAGGAGAGTCCTCCAAAGCCCCTCAAGAGCAGCTGGCTGCCACCATAGAGCAGGGGCCTCAACTTCTTGACCTAAATTCAGAACCTCAACAAGATGTAGCCCCAACACCTCAGCATACAACTCTAAATGAGTTGCGGGAGCAAATCTTCAATGAAGGAGAAAAGGACACCCCCACGTTGGCTGAGGTATTCATGTATGAACGTAGAGCAACTACACAGTTCATAAGCAATGCAGAGGTCAGACTTCACAAGCGATTGATCAAAATGCAAAAGCATTTTGACCAACTTCTGGAATCAAGGTTTGCGGAGGTTCACTGCCACATCAAAAGCAACCTCATGATCCAGCAGGTGTTCAACTCAGAACAAAAGGCCCAGCTAAAGATGCAGATTTCCCAGCAGCCCGCTCAAATAGAAGAAATTCACAACGAACAGGCAGCTCAAAGAGCTAAGGACTGGGAACATGAGCTTCAGATTCAGACTCTACTTAAGCAACTACACGATCAAGAGCAAACAGGAGCACCTCTACATTCTCTGCCACCTAACATCGAACAAGCTCTCCAACAAGTCAATACACATGAAGCCTACTTCAATACTCAACAAGGCCAGGCAGAAGCAGTTCAGAAAGGCCTTCAGGACCTTCAAGCTCTATGCTTAGAGCTACAAGGGCAGCTTCAAGCACTCCAGCCACCAACAAGCGCAATCCAGCCCACTGCCCGAGTAGAAGCAGAGCCCTCTGCTCAGATACTTTCTAACTCTACCTTACCAACTAACCTCGAGCAGGCCCTTCAAACTATCCAGGTGCATGAGGGGTTCCTACAGTATCTCAAGACAAAGGAGCTGCCTGCCATCCTAAATCTCTCCAAGAAGTTGGTCGCCAAACAAGTGGAGCACTCAGAAGCAATAGGGAAGACTAGAGCAGATGTTGCTGATCATCTAGGCAGGCTACACACATGTGATACCTTGAAAATTTGAAATAAAAATAAATAAATAAATAAATAAATCAGATAAGTTATATCTGATAAATCAAATGAAAGTAATATAAAATATTTTGTATTATACTTGGTGTATAAAAATATATGCATGCTACATACAATAAAATTAAACACTTACGTGGCATCGAAAAAATAAAGTAAAAATAAAATAGAAATAAATCAGATAAAATATCGATGACGGAATAAATAAATAAATAAAAATAGTAAGAATATTAAAAATTACTAATAATAGCATCAAATTAATAAATGAAAATATCAGATCATAAAACAATGACACATGCTAGGATCACCTACCAAATAATGTATATACATTATGTACATATTTTTACATATATAATTATATATATTTATATGTAAAAATTAAAATAAAATAAAATAAAATAAAATTAAACATCAACATAAATGGGAATCAAATCATGAATCAATACACATGCCATGTTCATCAACTACCAACCTATCATATACATTATTATTATTATTATTATTCATACAATTATCAAATAAATAAAATAAACCATAAGGACCATCTAGACCTATAAATACACCCTCTTAGCCATCCCAAACACGGCAAATCGGAGAGATAGAAGTTATATATATAAATATACATATATATACATAATCTTGCCGGAAAATTTATATCTATATTATTTTACGTATCAAACTTCGTAAAAACGATAGAGGAGGGTCGTGAGAGGTCTAGGAATACTTCCCAATAAATTCCAGACCGATTCGTAGTCACCGGAGTTGCTTAGACGTCGCCGGAGTGTCAAGCCGTGCAAACGGGTCTTCAGCAAAAGCAGACATTGCTTAGACGTTGCAATTTGAATCGCCGAAATCCGTTACCTGTAAGTCAAGTTATAGCTCGCCGAAGTTTCCTTAATTTTCCGGTCGCCGGAATAACGACCTGGAGAAGAATGGGGAGGAAGACAACCCAGTCTTCTTGGGCTGGGTCAGTTTAATGGGCCAATTCGGCCCATTTTCAATAAAAATTATAAATAAAATAGTAAATGAAATAAATAAATTCTGGAAAAATATAAATTAAATACCTAGTATAAATATACATATTCGGACCAACCAGAATTGAAAATAATATTTTTAAATATTTTTAATTGATTTAATTGTAATTGGGCCAGTTTGTACATATTTAGTAAATAATTAACTAAAGGACGAAATAAATTATGAAATAATTATTGGAGTAAACTAGATTAAATATATCACTAACTAGGACATGTGGGACCATTTATATTTATTAAAAATTATGAGTACTATATTTAATTGTGATTAAAGCGGTTAATAAATAAATGAAATTAAATGAATAAATAAGGGAAATAATTCTAAAATAAATATCTGGACAACCTAGGTCGATTCTTAAGCTATTTAACTTAATTGGGCCATATAAAACTAGTTAATTAATTAAATAAGAAAATTTGAATAATAATGGTGAAATAAATAAACTCACTAAGATTGGAAACAATATTCTGGACTAAAATAAGGTTTGGAATAAAATAAGGAAAAAAAATGTTGGGATAGCTAGCGTAAATGAATGACTATATTTGGACTTAGTAAATATATTAATGAATTAGTGGACTAATTAAATTAGTGTGATTAAATTAATAATTATTATCCTTGATTATTATTGATTTGGACTCCATATAAATTATTAAACTATTTGAACTCATTTTTTTTACCCCGGAAGGTCAACCACCAAAACTATTTGAACTCATAAAACTTAGTTGATTAATATAAACAAATTAATTAAGTAATGTGTACTTAATAATTAAGTTAATTGACTTCATTGGACAAGTTTAACTAAATCAATTAGTTTAATGGATAAATTAGTTAAATTATGGACGTAGTAATATTTTTGGACTTTATATTAAAAATAGAAAATTAAAACAGAATTAGAATTTGATTATTGGCCTTAATTGAATAAGATTAATGTATTTAGCTATATTGATATAATTAAACTTATTTATCTGATTTAGTTAGTTCAATTAAATTAGTGAATCAAATAAATAAAACTGGAGGATTGAATTAATTAATTTAATTGGGTTAGTTAGTATAAATAAACTATTGAACTAATTAAAGTTGTTATTGAGATTAGATTATTATTATTGAGATTAGATAATTAAATAAATTATAAATTATGTAAACTGAATTTTGAACTAAATTGATTATTTAAATTTGAAATAACTAAATTATTATGTAGTTAATATAATTAGACTAGTTAACTAATTAATCAAATAAATTAAAGTAAATTATGGAGGGATTAGTATGATTAAAGAAAATAATAATGTTAACTGAAAATTAACATTTAAATAAGATTTATGGATCGAACTTAAAAGTTGTATTTAAAGAAGGAATAATGAAGTTAAAATAACTAAAGGTTGAATGGATAGGAAATAACAAAAATAATAGAATAGTTATTGATTTAGAATTTTGATATATATTAGAAGGAGAATTCAAGTGAAGACCAAGCTAGAGACTTTATTAAGAGGATTATCGCAATTTAAGGTAAGTTCTATGTCAACCAAAAATGTTTTATCTCGTATGTATATGTATGCAATATTTGAACTATGTGGACTATTTATGAATTGGAAACTATTTGTTTGACATGGAATGAATATTTTGAATGTATGGATATTGGTGGATTATTATCTATTATAGATTATTAAATGTATATTCTTTTTATTAAAGAATATTGGTGGATTGATATTTATTACAAAGTATATTTTTGGAAAGTGTGACAAGAATGACTTTGGGAAAAACTTAAAGTTTTTCATAATATATTTTTACGTCTCGAGAGAAACACAAGGCGTGGGTGATTAGGACTACTACTACTTTTTGTGAAATTTATTTGGGTCGGTAACCAGTCCGGCAATGACATGCTCCGGTAGACATCCCGAGCTTTTATTTGAGGACCAAAGGTCCTTTGATGGTTGTAGTAGTAGTTACCTAATTTACCCTTGGACAATGTCCCTTGTGAGTAGGTGGTAGAAAACATCCCGCCTACTTGAGTTTCTTACTAATCGGATGGCTTGGAATCCCTTTTAGAGGGTGTGCAAACTTAAGGTAGAAATTCAGCTTCCAAATTGGTGGTCGGTGGGAGCCGGAATTCCGGGATGAGTCGTAAATAACAACGACTCATTGGGCTCGAGGAATCTTGAGTTTCGCCCACTCTTAAAAGAAATCTAAAGTATTACTTTTGGAGGAATTGAGGAATGACATTATCTATTGAAGAAATTATTTTGAGACATGAAGTTATTTTGGAGATATGAGAGGGTATTTTCTATATATATACCTATACCAAACCTATTTTCCAAATTATATTATTTTACGGGTTCGGGTGGAATCTTACTTAGCTCTATAGCTAATTTTTGTCTCTTTTGTCTTCTTCTCTTTGCTCTATTGTACAGATGATTATGATTATGAAGATTGATGTACTTGCTGCCCGAGTGTTCCGCTAGTTGCACACGTTTGATTAATTATCGTTGTTTAAATTTGTAATTCATAAACTTTGTCCTAAGACCCATTTCATTGTTATTTGAACTTATGGTGGATAGCCTGTGCACTCAATCATGTATAGGTTGAGTGTGGCGGTGATGCACCTGTTTTTCCCTTAAAGACTTCCGCTGTATTCTAAATATGTTTAATAATAAAGATGGTTTCATTTAAAAATGTGATTTTATTTGGGTGGGAAAAATGGGGGTGTTAGAAGTTGGTATCAGAGACCTTAGGTTCTCCGAAGGGATTAAAACACGAGGTAATAGGTCGTAGGGAGAAGTTCTGTCACCAAGACGATAACAGTCTAAGCTAGTTGGTTCATTGGGGACACTCATGTCCAACTATTGAGCCTTGTGCTCGTCCAACTAACTCGGAATTTCTCCTTGTGCTGAAACTTCGTCGTTCGAAATCCTTGAAGGAAACTTTTGAAATTGTATCTCCAAATGGGAAATTTTCAAATATTTTTTAAACTAGAGGAAATAATATAGCTAGGAAATGGCCTATTAGGAACGTGGTGAGGACCTTGTGAGTAATTCTTTTCGTTGCATGTATGTGATAATTGTGCTAATTATGGGCCCATATGAGAAATGGGAACCCTAAATGTTGAAGGGAATGCCTCATAAGGCAAAATTCCAAAGTGGCCAAGGTATGTACAAATATTATGTGCAAAAGTGGTCTTATGTGAACTGTGAATCATGTGTATAATAGTATGGTACGATTTTCATATTATCATGTTGTATAACCTATGGAATCCTTAGTTGAAATAGGATCCTTAAGAGCAAAATAGGGAAATTCTTACACGAATATATTATGTTATTAAGATATCATGGCACCGAGAAGAGACCCTGATAATACACCCACCAATGTTGAGCTGGCACAAAGCGTCCAACAACTGGCGCAGTTCATGCACACATTGGGTGCTACTGTACTCCAGAATCACCAAAATCAGAACAATGGAAATGATGCTGCTAAACGAGTAGCATCTCGCAACCCATCGAGCTTTCATGGGCAAGAAGATCCTCGTATCCTCGAGGATTGGATCCGACTCTTTGACAAACTCTTTGACGCGGTGAACTGTCCGGAAGAGCAAAAAGTTGACATTGTTGTTTATTACTTACAAAAAGAGGGGGATAACTGGTGGGTCTCATCAGGCCCAACTCTACGTCAACAACCCAATTTCAATTGGGAAGCTTTCAAGATTGCCATGAGGAAACGTTTTTATCCTGCTCACGTCCAGGCCACCATGCATGAGGAATTCATACATTTGAAACAACTGGACATGAGTGTCCAGGAATATCACACTAAATTCCTGGACCTCCCGCCATTTGCAAAGACAATAGTGCATGATGAGAGCACCAAAGTCGAGAAGTTTATTCGTGGATTAAACTTTGATACACAAAAAACCGTCGCTGTTTTGGGTTGCCAAACAGTGACGAATGCCTATGATAGAGCTGCAGTTCACTATCGTGTTCAGCAGTTACAAAGAGAGAGAAACCAGAAAATGAAGAGGTACGGAGATGAGGAGAGAGGTCGGGGAGAAAAGAGGTTTAGGGCGAACCCACCTACACAACAACAAGAACGGAGGGAGAGGAGAGATGACCAAAGCGGAAGAAATTTCTGTGGTCAAAACCAGCAAAACGATCGGAGAGCTGCTCCTAGAGATAGGCACTTCTACTGCAAGAAGTGCGGGAGAGATCACCCGGCGGTTAACTGCGATGGGAGCCTAACCAAATGTTTCAATTGCGGGAAGCTAGGGCACCGATCCTTCGAGTGTCTGTCAAAGACCAATGGGGCACCATTGAACCAGGTGCAATATCATGATGGAAACCGAACCGGGCCTAATGGCGGGCAAAACAACAACAATGCCGCCGCCATCAACAACAACCGCAACCCTCGAGGAGGAGGGGAGAATAATCGTGGTCACGGTAATGGAGGTAACCAAGGAAATGGCGGGAACAATGGAAATGGCGGAAATAACGGCAACCATCCGAACCAAGGGCGAATCATGGTAATGAACCAAGCCCAAGCCAATGCCAATGATGTGGTCTCAGGTACATTCCTTGTAAATTCTGAGCCTGCTTATGTTCTATTTGATTCTGGTGCTTCTCACAGTTTCATATCTTCTAATTTCGTTAAGAGATTAAAGATTGAACCAACAGCTAGAATAGACTTGAATGTAAGAACTGCCTCAGATAAATTTGTAACTTGTGGAAATGTATACTCCAACATTTCCGTACTCATATGTGAGTCCAACCTACCTGGAGACTTAATCCAATTTGACTTAGAAGATATAGACGTAGTATTGGGCATGGACTGGTTGGGGAAGTACAAATCTAGTATCCTATGTGATGAACAGAAGGTGATCTTGAAGGGTCCGAATGGGAAGAGAATATCTTACAAAGCAATCACAACCAAGCCCGGTATGAAGCTGATGACTATGCGACAATTACGACAACATATTCGAAAGGGGTATGAAACCTACTTGTATTTGATGAAAGAGGTGAATATAGAAGAGCCAAACATTGACCAAATTGCTGTAGTCAATGAATTTCCGGACGTATTTCCGGAAGAGATTCCGGGAATGCCGCCCGAGAGAGAAGTTGAATTCTCAATTGAGTTGATGCCCGGAACTGCACCAATTTCAAAAGCACCTTACCGGATGGCACCAAAAGAAATGCAAGAGCTGAAGGAGTAACTGGAGGAGCTATTAGAGAAGTGTCTCACCTTGGGGCGCTCCGGTCTTATTTGTCAAAAAGAAAGATGGGAGTCTAAGGCTATGTATCGATTACCGGGAGTTGAATCAAGCAACTATCAAGAACAAATATCCATTACCCTGGATTGACGACTTGTTTGATCAATTAAAAGGGGCTAGCACGTTCTCTAAGATAGACTTGCGCTCTGGCTACCATCAAGTGAGAATAGCCGAGAAAGATGTACCAAAGACAGCATTCCGCACGAGGTATGGACACTACGAGTTCACTGATATGCCGTTTTGTTTAACTAATGCACCAGCGATATTCATGGATCTAATGAACCGTGTATTCCGACCTTACCTTGATACCTTTGTAGTGGTATTCATTGATGATATCCTCATATATTCAAAAACCCCGGAGGATCACGAGAAACACTTGAGACTCACATTGCAAACTTTGAGAGAGAACCAGTTGTATGCCAAACTCTCAAAGTGTGACTTCTGACAGGATCAGGTAGCGTTCTTGGGTCACATTATCACCCAAGAGGGTGTATCCGTAGATCCATCCAAGATTAAGGCGGTGATTGAGTGGCGTGCACCTACCTCGGTCACGGATGTAAGAAGTTTCTTGGGATTAGTCGGTTACTATCGGAGATTTGTTAAAGATTTCTCCAAGATAGCAAGACCGTTAACCAACCTCACAAAGAAGACAACCAAGTTCTATTGGGATGAAGATTGTGAAGCGGTATTTCAAGAGTTGAAGAAAAGACTCACAACCGCGCCGGTCTTAACATTACTGTCAGGGACGGAGGGGTTCGATATCTATAGCGATGCATCTAAGAAGGGGTTGGGGTGTGTGCTTATGCAGAATAGGAAAGTGGTGGCTTATGCATCAAGAAAATTGAAGGTGTATGAAGTTAACTATCCTACTCATGACTTGGAGTTAGCTGCAGTAGTGTTTGCACTGAAAATCTGGAGACATTACCTATACGGAGCACAATGTAAGATATACACTGACCACAAAAGCTTGAAGTACATATTCACTCAAAAAGAGCTTAACATGAGGCAAAGAAGATGGCTCGAACTTCTAAGTGATTACGACCTGGAAATCCAATACCACGAGGGAAAAGCTAATGTGGTGGCGGATGCTCTGAGCCGGAAATCTGAGCACTCATGCCGAGCAACATGGATATTACCAGAAGAACTGTTCCGAGACTTTCAAAGATTGAACTTGGAAGTAAAACAATATGGCAAAGTAGATAGTGAAATACAGTTATGTACTATGACCGTTACACCATCTATCTTCGAGGAGATCAAGAATGGGCAACCGGGAGATGTGAAGCTCGAGAGAATCAAGGAAAGAATGAAAGATGGGGTCAATGGACCATTCAGGACACATGAAGATGGGAGCATCCGATACAAAGGAAGGAGGTGTGTTCCTCTGAAGTGTGCAGATATTAAAAGACAAATCATGGAGGAGGGACACAACACTCCCTACTCAGTACATCCCGGGGGTGACAAGCTATACAAAGACCTCAAAAAGAACTTTTGGTGGCCGGGAATGAAGAGAGAAGTAGCTGAATTCGTATCCTGATGTTTGAATTGCCAAAAAGTCAAAGCAGAGAGATGTAAACCCAAGGGACTTGTGCAACCCTTGGAAGTACCTAAATGGAAGTGGGATTCCATCTCGATGGATTTTGTTGGAGGGTTACCCTTAACTAAATCCGGAAGAGATAAGATTTGGGTAATCGTTGACCGATTAACCAAAACTGCAAGATTTATTCCCATGAATGAAACTTGGAGCATGGACAAGCTCGCCAAAGCCTATGTCAAATACGTGGTCAAACACCACGGAGTACCTCAAGGCATCATATCGGATCGAGATTCACGATTCTTATCTCAATTCTGGAAGGAATTACAAACGGCTATGGGGACAAAATTGAAGTTAAGTACTGCTTTTCATCCAACCACGGATGGGCAGACCGAAAGAACAATCCAAACATTAGAAGACATGTTGAGGGCATGTGTTCTTGATTTGCAAGGATCATGGGATGAGCACTTAGATTTAATAGAGTTTTTGTACAATAACAGTTACCATGCTTGTCACGCCCCGGACCTAGCCGGACACGTCAACAACCCGCCGTACAGTACGAATAGTCAACCGCAGTCCAACTCATCCATACTATACAAGGCGTCTTGAATACCATTCACACATAGTACATCCATAAACAAACATAATGTAAAACATTTATTAAAACAGCGGAAACAGTTGATACAAGTGTTCAAGCCACACTTGGCATAATTAGGCATGCAAGCCCCCAAAGTAATCATTCAGAAAATATTATCCATGAGCATTGTTTTAAATTGTTTTCCCAAAACAGAAACGGAAGAAGCACGAACCACGTCGTCTCCCTTAGATCCTCCCGAAGCAACGGGCGGTGGCAGCAACCTTCAAGTTCTACCTGAAACTGTGAGGTGGCCTCCCCCGTGAAGGGGACGTCAGTACTTGGAAACATTTGACAAGTACAATAGCAACTATACTAAGTATAATCAATGTTTAAATTTCTAAGACCCTCAATTCAGAGTGATATTACATTCTAAGTCATAACCCTCGGTTACCCCTTTTTGCTATTTAAATCATACTTACTTTATATGAAGTCAAGTAGTCGGCCCGTGGGCCCATATTCATTTAGAATTTGTCATTTCCATTCCCCCGTGACCGCAAGTCACGATAACCCCGTGGGGTCCCATCGAGCCCAATTGTATAGCAAGGGCTCGGCCCAACTACATTTCTATACAATCCTCTAACTCAATATAGCACATCCAAATTGTATGGCAAGGGCTTGGCCCAACTACGTTTCCATACCAACCATAACTTCGTGGCAAGGGCTCGGCCCAACTATGTTTCCACGGAGATCACATATACATGGAAAGGGCTCGGCCCAACTACGTTTCCATGCTAATCACATTACATTGCAAGGGCTCGACCCAACTACGTTTCCATGCAATCCTAGAGTCCAACTCTAATTATTTTCATAATCCAATTCTCAAGCAAATCCTATGCCTAGAATCAATTCCCTTGGGTAGCCTTTAGGCCTACCCCTAGCACACCTTAGTGTTCATACAATTCAACCTTAAAGTATCTCTTGAGACTACTTAAGGCATATCTATTCACAATCCTACCTCTTAGGATTTATTTCATCATTTATTTATATTAATTTCCCCGACCAGTATTTTGAAACTAGTTGGATAATCTTAGAACATGCCAAGTTCCTATTTTCCAATTGACATTTCATTTCAATTGATTTTCCAACCCAAGTATAGTTTGATCCCAATATCAAAAATATCACTTTAATCCATTCATGAATTTCGTACATGAAGTAAAGTATATTTTATCACAATGTCATCATAGTAATTCCATTAACATGCCGTTCCATTCATTTCACATAATCATACACAACTATTCTAAATTTGAATATCATGCTTCACTTACTCATATCAATATTATTTTCATTTAGGCATTATTAATCATTAATAATCCAAGAAAATCCCATTTAATTACCTTAGGCAATCTTATGAAATTAACTCACTAATTATAAGCAATATAGTCAGTCATCCTCACCTCGTGATGTGCTACAATAGTTGCCTTTATTAAGCCCCTCGATCAATCCCCGTTCTAGGCCGATTGAAAGTGAAAAACTGGATTTCTGGGCCAAAGCTGGGCGGCTTTCACGAAAGCCAGGAGGCTTTCGTAGTCTACAACTACGAACAGCTCCTTTGAAGTGGCGGTTTCCGGCGATTTCGACTCCTGTCGATTCACCAACCCTTCTAAGTTAATTAACACCACTTTATAACAATATTCTACACTTTTAAACGTGTAGAACTCATGGTTTAATCCACCATATGATTTCTTACAAATCATACATGATAAAACTAGTAAATGCATACTAGTTGGATTCTTACCTCAATTCCTAGCTTTTCTTCTTGGATCCTTCTCTCCTCTTGGTTTCTTCAGCTCCAGAACTTTGAGAGCTTTTTCCCTGGACCTTATATCCCTTGTGCTGGCCGAACTGATTGCAAAAGGGTAGGGGAGAGGTCCTTCTCAACCAACACAATAATATTGTGAGGGATATGACATGAGGGGTGTGGGTTTTGTCTCAATGGAGACTTCCCATTTCAATCATCCGTCCTTCCTCTATTATCTGGTCAATCAGCACCCATAAAACGTGGGGTGGCCCCCACTTATGTGGGAGGTCATCCCATTATGTCCCGGTGTGTACAATCGGCCCCGAAAGTTGTATTTCTCGGACCAAATAAAATATATCACGCGTTCCTAATAATTATGGGCCTTTAGAATAGATGTACATTCCCCAACATTAATTTAGGAGTCTCCGAAACTCATTTCGGGCTGTTATCCGCTAAATCACGAATACCGGTAATTGGGCCCCGTTTGACCAACAGGTCAACTCCATGCCTTTCTTATGGCCCAAATAAAATATCCATCTCCATATAGATGTCATCTAGACCAAGATGAATATAATATGTGGTTCGGGAATTATCGGGTGGTCCCCCGGTCCCGGCGTGGGCCCCATATGCAATCTACTATTCACGTAAAAGAAATAATAAAAATTTACAATTACCCAAATTCATAAATCATCCTTCAAGGTTTATTACATAATTTACTTAAAGTAAATATGCTTGGGGACGGTGCTACAAGTTCACCCCCCCCCCCCCCTTAACGGGAATTTCGTCCCCGAAATTCACAACGATTATTCAAACAGAAATGCATACTGATCCTTCATCGAGGCATCAGTCTCCCAAGTTTCTTCTTCCACTCGGTCACTCTTCCAAAGGATTTTGACCATTGGAACTCTCTTGCTTCTTAGCTTCTTTACTTGCCTGTCAAGTATCCTTACCGGCTGCACGGCGTAGTTCAAGTCTTCCCGTATTTCCACGGGTGGTTTCTCTAGTACATGAGATGGATCCGGAATATACTTCTTAAGCATAGACACATGGAATACATTATGTATTTTCTCCAATTCCGGAGTCAACTGTAATCGGTATGCTACGGCCCCAATTCTCTCAAGAATTACAAATGGCCCTATGTAGCGTGGGTTAAGTTTCCCTCGGCTCTGAAATCGGATGATTCCTTTCCAAGGTGAAACTTTCAAAAATACCTCATCTGCAACCTTAAACTCTAAGGCTCTTCGGCGCTTATCGGCATAGCTCTTCTGTCTATCCTGTGCCGCCTTAAGTCTGTCACGAATCATCTTCACCTTTGACTTGGTGATTTCCACCAGTTCCGTGCTCTCGAGTTTGGCCATGCCAACCTCATCCCAACACAAAGGTGTACGACATCTCCTCCCATACAATGCCTCGTATGGAGGCATGCATATACTCGCCTGATAACTGTTGTTATAGGCAAACTCCACAAGTGCCAAATGGTTGTCCCAACTCCCTTGGAACTCCAATGCACAAGCTCTCAGCATATCCTCTAATATCTGTATAACCCGCTCGGATTGCCCATCCGTTTGTGGATGAAAGGTTGTACTGAATTTCAGTTTTGTCCCCATAGATTCTTGGAACTTCGGCCAAAATCGTGATGTGAATCGCGGATCTCTATCGGATACAATGGTTATAGGAACCCCATGTAGCCTCACGATCTCATCCACATACAACTTGGCTAACCTTTCCAGTGCATAGGTGGTGTTGATAGGTAGAAAGTGTGCACTCTTCGTGAGTCTATCGACCACCACCCATACGACATCATAGTTCTTAATCGTCCGTGGCAGCCCCACCACGAAATCCATAGTCACATGTTCCCACTTCCATTCAGGAATGGAAAGTGGCTGCAATAACCCAGCTGGATGCTGATGTTCTGCCTTAACTTGCTGACAAGTAAGACACCTACTGATGTACTCGGCTATTTCTCTCTTCATACCCGACCACCAGTAACTTTCTTTCAAATCACGGTACATTTTCGTGCCTCCCGGATGCATGGCATACGCCGATGAATGAGCCTCTTCTAAGATGGACTTTCGGAGCCCATCATCCGACAGTACGCACACTCGGTCACGAAATAATAAGAGACCATCGTCTCTTTCCCTGAAATCCTCAACCGGCCCCGCTAGCATGCATTCACGGACCTTCATAATCTCTTCATCAGTTTCTTGACCCTTCTTGATTTCATCAAGTAATGTAGGTTTCACCTCGAATCTAGCTAACAAAGCACCATCACTAGATACCTCCAATCGGGCTCTCAATGCCCTCAAACTAGTCAACAATGGCCCAGACGAATTCTTTCGGCTCAGGGCATCCGCTACCACGTTGGCTTTACCGGGGTGGTACTCGATAACTAGATGGTAGTCTTTTATCAACTCCATCCACCATCTCTGTCTCATGTTTAACTCTTTCTGAGTAAACACGTATTTCAGGTTGTTGTGGTCAGTGTATATATGACATGTTTCCCCGTAGAGATAATGTCTCCAAAACTTCAATGCAAATACCACTGCCCCCAACTCTAAATCATGAGTAGGATAATTTACCTCATGCTTCTTCAACTGTCGTGAAGCATAGGCAATCACCCTCCCATTCTGCATCAAGACACATCCAAGCCCTTGGATGCTCGCGTCACTATACACATCGTACCCCATACCCTGTTGGGGTAATGCGAGTACCGGTACCTCGGTCAATCTCTTCTTCAGTTCAAGGAATCCCTTCTCACATCGGTCATCCCATACAAACTTGGCCCCTTTTCGAGTGAGCTTTGTCAATGGCGATGCCAAAACTCAGAACTTCTCCACGAATTTTCGGTAGTACCCTGCCAATCCAAGGAAGCTACGAATTTCCTTGACGTTCTTTGGCCTTTCCCATTCAGTAATGGCCTCAATCTTCTTGTTATCCACGGCAATCCCTGATCCTGAAACCACATGCCCGAGAAAGCCAATCTCCCTTAGCCAAAATTCTCATTTAGAAAACTTGGCATAGAGTTGCTTCTCCCGTAGTGTCTCAAGAACAAGTATCAAGTGCTTCCCATGCTCTTCTTCACTCTTTGAGTAAATCAAGATATCATCTATGAACACAATCACAAACCGGTCCAAGTATTTATGAAATACTCGGTTCATCAAGTCTATAAATGCCGTCGGGGCGTTGGTTAGCCCAAACGACATAACCAAGAACTCGAAATGACCATACCTCGTGTGGAATGCACTTTTCGGTATGTCATCCTCCTTTATCTTCAGTTGGTGGTACCCCGACCTCAAGTCAATCTTCGAAAATACCGTCGCTCCTCGGAGCTGATCAAACAAGTCATCAATCCTAGGCAAGGGATACCTATTCTTGATTGTGACCTTGTTCAGTTGACGGTAGTCAATGCACATTCGAAGTGTTCCATCTTTCTTTTTCACGAAAAGGACCGGCGCTCCCCACGGGGAGTGACTCGACCTTATGAAACTGTTATCCAATAGCTCTTGCAATTGGGTTTTCAACTCGTTAAGTTCAGCGGGTGCCATTCTGTATGGCGGTATAGAGATTGGTTTGGTGTCGGGTTCAACCTCGATCACGAACTCAATCTCCCTATCGGGTGGAAGTCCCGGCAAGTCTTTTGGGAAGACATCCGGATATTTGCACACTACTCTCATATCGTTGATGTCTATTTCTTCTTTGTTTTTATCCACCACGTATGCTAGATATGCGTGACATCCCTTTCTCATCACATTCCTTGCTCTCACGGCGGATATGATACAACTGTTTGATTTGCCTCTATCTCCCTCAAAGCGTAAGGTCAATACTTCACCGATTTCGAGTTCAAGAACCTTCGTGTAGCAATCAACCCTAACATGATGTTTCTCAAGCCAATCCATTCCTAGGATTGCATCGAACGCGATCATACTCAGCGGTACGAAATCACACGCCAAGGTTTGGCCCTCCACTTCCACCTCACACGATGGATAGTGGCTATTTCTTTCGATATCATCCCCTAGAGGCGTGGATACCAATAGGGTTTGAGTCATTGGTACGAGTGGTCTGCTGAATCCGCTGACGAACGCCTCACTCACAAATGATCGTTGCGCCTCGGTATCAATAAGGATCCTTGCGTCTCTCCCGTTTATCTTTAGTGTTCCTACATTCATAAGTAATGTAAGACACATTATCTAATTAATAAGCTCGTTTATTAAGTCGTAGAGTATGTTGGTTGTGGTTCGGGTGGAGTCCGTTCGACACCTTTCCGAAATTTCCCGGTTTCTAACCTTTAGAACCGCTCTAGGACCAAACCAGGTGAAAGTCGGCCGCTTTTCAGGAAAGCTGGTCGGGTTTCGTCTGCGAGAACAATTCCCTGTATATAAATCACGAAAGCTTGGCGGCTTTCACGAAAGCCGGCCAGTTTTGGTCGCCATAGTTTTATTCATGGAATAGGTTTCCAAGCCGGCCGGTTTTTACGAAACCCAGCCGGGTTTCAACAGCGCAGAAATCCCCAGGCCCAACGAATGCCGGGCGGCTTTCACCGAAGTCGGGCGACTTTGAGCGCCGCAGTTTATTCCGAATTAAATATTCCAAATGCCGGCCGGTTTCTGTGAAAGCCGGCCGGTTTTCATTTGCGAGAAAAATTGTTGATTTAATATTTACGAAAGTCGGGCGGTTCTCGGTGGAAGCCGGCCGGCATTCATTGCCGTAGTATTTTTCCCAATAAATCAAGACGAAAGCCGGGCGACTTTCGTCAATGTCGGGCGGCATTCGCCCAGGGCGGGGATTTTTCCTCCCCTTCTCCACTTCAAACCTTGTTCCACCACTTGACTAAACGTCATGTTAGGCAATTGTGTTGCCCGCTCACGCACGTCTAAGTCTAAAGCATCCCAAAAGTGATTCACCATCCGGTTCTCATCACAAGCATACTCCGGTATGAACTCCGCGAGCTCCCTGAACTTGTGCTCAAGTTGCCTCACGGTGTACTTGCTTCCTTGGGTCAAGTTGGTATATTCTCTCCTCTTCAAGTTCACCTCGAAGTCAGAGTAGTATTGGTTGAAGAATTCATGTCGGAAATTCTCCCAAGTTACGGCCTCACCGTACTTCCCCTTGACACCGTCCCACCATGTGGACGCCATCCCCTCTAGCAACCTTGTTGCTACCCTATCTTCATGTTTGGCGGCAGCTGCATATCAAGATCCGCTTCATTGAACCTCTTGATCCACTCCGCCGCAACGGATATATCTCCCGTTCCATCGAACGGTTTACACCCCAAGTCTCTCGCTTCTTTGAGGTACTTCGAGATCCTTATTATAGGGACCTCGGCACCTCCATTTCCTCGGGACTCCACAGGTCCCCTAGAACCCACATGGCTTCCTGTTGGTCCCGGTTGTACTGGATACAGTCTAGAGGGGGGGGTGAATAGACTGTATTGGTTTTTAACTTTTTCAAGCTAAGTACCAGATTTAACAGAATAGCCTGTTCTGTTGGCAGAACAGACTGACAGCGGATGGGGTTCTGGTAGGGAGTTCTGTTAATAGCCTCAGAGAAGCAAAGGCAGTAGGCCTTCTGTTAACTCACAAGACCAGTTCTGCTGAACACAGATACCAAGTCTTTGGAGTTAAACAGTTCAAATGAAAACTATGAATGTAAAGCAGTAAGTAAATGACACCAGGGCTTTTTATAGTGGTTCAAGGAACAACTTGTTCCTCTAGTCCACTGTTACACTAAGCTCGTAAAAACTTCCGTTTACAATGCCTTAGCCCTATCACTTAAGAAGCTCTCCACGTCTTCTTCAAGTGTAGATGTCTTCTTGGATGCACTTCCGGCTTCCCTAAGACTGGTCCTTTCACTGAGCTTTCCCAGAAGTATCACCACTTCACAGCTCTAGGTACTTGGACGTCCTTCTTGTGAAAGAAGAGGTTCTATTTAGAACAGGGGTTCCTCCAACTTGCTTCGTTACAAGGGATTTGTAAGTAATGAGCTTGAAGAGTTGAAGAACGCTTGGAACTTTGCTTGAGTTGGAAATAAGGATTTTTCCAACTTCTGCCTTCTCTTGTAGAAGATGATGAAGTTTTAATCTCAAGGAGGCTTTTTGCTTTGTAGTGTTTGAATTTCTTGTATATGCAGAGTTGTAGCAAAGGTTAGCAAAGTTATACGGTTGTTCTTCGTAGTGTATCATTTATACTGAGGTTGTCTTCCCGTTGGAGGAGAAGGAGGACAACTGCATTAAATGAGCGAGCAGTTGACTTGACCAGTAGGACCCGGTAAAGTTGGCGGGTTACTATTTTGGGATAAAGTAATCCTGACATTGCGGCCAATCATCTGCAATTACTCTACGGAGCATGGGGAGCATTAAATGAGCATTTAATGCGCACACTGTAGCTTTTCCGTTCAATACTCCTAGCCGTTGAAGGAATCTTCCAGTTGATTTCCCTGCTTGGTGGAATTCTTCTAAGTGTCAGGCCTTCTGGTGTCTTTAGCAGAGAGTTGATCAGAGAAGGTCTTGAGCACTTCTGTTGAGAATATAACTAACAGAGAACCGGGAGGGTTTCTGTCAGAGTAAAGGTTAACAGAGACCCTGAGGTCTTCTGTTCTGAAGCAGAGAACCAAAGGTCCTCTGTTCAACTAATGCCTTATAAAGGGTCTTCTGCTCTTTGAGGCCTTCTGCTTTGTAGGTCCTCTGCTCTGGAGGCTTTCTGCTAAGTCGATTATGCTAAGGAATTTTACAAAGGAAAATTCTAATACATTAAGTCTAAAGACGGGTACTCTAAAGTCCTAATTAATCTAGCATCATCAAAATCTAATTACAAATATTCCTTACAATTTCCCCCTTTTTGATGATGCCAAAACCCTTTAACTATTTCCAGAGAAGTGCCTTCACCATAAAGAATTAAAGTTTAAAACTTTCATTAAAATATTGGTGGGCAACTTGGCATAGGAAAATAGTAAGAGTGCAGTACATTCAGATAGCAGATAATAATTAAAAGGCAAACACAGACAGAAAGCAAAGAGACAGGAATTGAGGAAAAGCCTTACAAAGTGAAAATGCAGAGATGTGATTTTTTTAGATATGGTTTACAGAAATAATTCATACACATTCTCCATAGTAGCTGCTTGCAGAGCTTCTTCCTCCAATCTTTGAAGCCTTAGCAGCTCTTCATTAATTTCTGCTCTGATCTTAGATAAATTGCTAGAGCTTTGATAAGATGCCCATATGGGAGAAAGCTTGCAATCCAGATAGCTGAGAACTCCTTCATGTACTGTCTTGCTAGGGACAATATTCTTCTTGTACCACTCTTCAGCTTCTTCTTGTACCATCTTTATCCAGAAAGAGGTTCTGTTGTTGGGTGAGAGTCATTTTTACCTTCATTTCTTCAAATTGAGCTCTGTCAATTCTCTGGGATCCATCCAATCTCCATTCAGTAAAGCTGAGGATTTTCTTCTTCTTGGTGCTTTTCTTTGTTGGAGATGGGGGTCTAGGTATACCTGTTGCTCTCTTTTTCTATAAGGCAGCTTCAAAGTAAGGAGCAGGATCTACTATTGGTTCAGCAGAAGATGGTGTTCTAGCAGGAGTTCTGTGGGATCGAGGCCTAGTCTGTTGAGGGTCCTCTTCCACCTTTTTGGCATCATTTAGGTCCTCTAGCATCATGCTGATCTTCTGAAACTCTGAGGCCTGTGAGGAGGCTATCTGCTCAAGGGCCTATGGTAAGGTCTGAGTTACAGAAGTAAGGCCTTCTATCAGTCCTTGCTGCTTCTAAATAGCAGAGAAGATGTCCTTGTTGTTGGCTTCAAGTAGTACCATCTTCTGGTATCTGTCTCTGTCAGCAGAGAGAAGATGTTGAGCTTGATCTTGGTGAGCTCTGCACATTTCCTCTATGGAGATCAGTTGCCTCTTAGTTCTGGCGTCAGATGTGTGCAGCGCCTCAAGATTCTCTGAGATTGTGCTGATGGCCTGTCCTTGACTTAGAAGAGTTTGTTGAAAAACAGAGAGGGTCTTGTGGATACCTACCACTTCTGTTGACAGTGCATCTGTTCTGGCAGAGGAGGAGGCCATGAAATTGTGGAGTGTTTCTGTGAGGTTTTCAAAGCAGTCTGAGATAAACTGCATCCCAGAATTGAGATTATCATTCACATGAGCAAGGTGCTCAAAGTGCTTGTCATTTATCTGGATGAGCTTGTCCATGCCTTGGAGGACTTAGCCACCAAATTCTTCTGCTGTTTCAACAAACTTGTTGAAGGGAATCTGAGGTATAGATTCTTCAGGCTGTGGCATTCCCAGTCCCCTAGACTTGTGCATGGGAGGCCTTATGGTCTGTTGCAGAGAGGGTTTCTTGGGCGAAGGTCCTCTGGGAGGAGTAGGTTGGCGCTTTGAAGTGAGGTCTCCAGCAAGAGAAGATGTCAGAAAGCCATTGTCACTTTCTGAGGATAAAATGCGGTGAAGAGGCTGTCTTTTGGGTGTAGATGCAGCAGAGTGTAGAGATGTTCTGGGAGTATTTTCTGCTGGTGAGGGTGAGGATGAGTTTTGAGTGGAGGTGGATTGCTGTTGAGGGATGGAGTTTTGGTGTTGTGATGTAGGTTGGGGAGAAGGGGTGTTTTGTTGAGGGGAGGCATTCTGTTGAGGAGGAGATGGTGGAGGTGAAGGGAAGCGGTTTCTGAAACGGATAAGTTCTCTGCAAGGTGATTTGGTTTTCTTTTTGGATGAGTGAGGAGAGGTGGGGGTTTTCTGTTCAGGGGATTGAGGTTGAGGGTTTTCTGGTGGAGGGGTTTCTGTTGTAATAAGAGGTGAGGGGATATGGGGATCTGTTGAGATATGAACAGAAGGAGTTGGAGAAATTACCTCAAATACATTGTCTTCAAGCAAAGAAGTCCTCCATTCCTTGATGTGTTCCATCATAGCTTGCCCTTCTGTCTTAGGTACAGAGGGTTCTCCTGGGTTGAAGTTTGGTTGGACAGATTCTGTTGCCATTTTGGCAAAAAGCCATTCTTCAAAAGCTTCTATTTCTCCTTCTTCCAGAGGTTTGACTGTCTCCTCTGAGGGTGAGGATATGAGGACAACCTTTCCCTTGTAGCCTGCCTTCTTCTTTTCAAGGACAGAATGAAGGAAGTTGAGGGCAAAGCACTTGGAGACATCATCAGTGCCTACCCACTTCAGGATGGCCTCTTCTTCAGGCTCATAGTAGTCAAAGAATTGGATGATTTTGTTAAGGGGTCCCATTCTCCATCTTCTCCATTCAAGAACCCGGGAAAACTATCTATCCAGCAAGGACAGATACCCTTCTTTGTCAGTACTGGGGTGCTCTGTTGGAGTTGTCACCCTATTCTGTTTAGGAGTGGCAACAGAGGTGGGGATCTCTGGTTCCCCCTGAATGTCTGCCACTTCCTCAGACATTGTGACCAAAGGTTTAGCAACCTTCTTTTTGGTCTTAGTGATCCTCTTCCTCTTCTGTCCAGCCTTCATGGGTGGAGGAGCAACCAGTTCTGTCTTCTTGGCCTTCTTCTTCTTCTCTACAGAAGGTGCTTCAGAGAGGGGTTTCTGCACCTTGTCTCCTTGTTGTCTTTTATTATCAAGCTGAAGCTGTCTCTTCAGCTTTGCCTTAATAGCTATTTCCCTGTTTGGAGAGGCAGACAGGAAGATTACCTTGGTGTGATCCAGAGGTGTGGCCTTCCTCAAGGTTACACCTTGATTGAGGAGCAGTTCTGAGATGAGCAGTCCATGCCCTAACTTCCCAGAATAAAGACCTGTCTTGGGGTTCTTCTTCTTGATAAACTCAATCAGGGATCGAACCATTACCTGACCCCAGTTGACATTCACCCCATGATGTACTGCATACAGAGCCTTGGCATTTGCAGTAGTGACATCATCAGTAGAGGTAAATTTGCACCACACACATTTGTGGAATATGTTGATGAGCAGCTCAAAGTCCTTCTTGAGCAGATTCTTCTTGATATTCACCTTCTCCACTTCTTTCCCTTTTCTGCAATAATTCCTCTTGAATTCAAGGACAGTGACGTCAGCTTCCTCCAAATCAAATAGAGAGGCCCTGCCTTCCTCTAGTTGAATATCAAACACCTTGTTGATGACGTCAGCATCAACCAGAATTTCTTCTCCTTGGACACTGGAGGTGATGGTTTCATTCTTGAAGGACGCGTTGAGATAGAACTCAACAGTGTCGATGTTGCTGTAAACCTCATAAGCATAGGTGATGACCTTGCTTAGTTGACACTCTGTCAGCCCTTCAATGATATTTGTCATCCTCTCCTTTTTCTCAGCGAATCTGGGTAGAACATCCAGTTCGCACTTCATTCCTGTCAACACATTCTTGAGCAGGGTTGCCTTTTGTTCCTTGGTAAGATCAGTGAAGCTCAAGAAAGCCATGGTCGTTTTTAGCGGTTGAGAGTTTTGGAGAGATAAGAGTTCAAAAGCTTGAGAGTAATGGAAGCAGTAGCGATTTAGGTTGAAATGAGGGGAATATATGGGTAAGGGTTAGTGGACGTTTGAGATAATTTACGGTTCCGAGGTACCAATGAATGTAAAAAGGGGCACAGTAAATATTATGCGGCTGTATACCGTTTTAAGGGTAAAAGGGTAAAAGACCTTTAATAATTTACTAGGTCACCCGTTTTTTCAGAATTTTGCTAAGTCCACAACCATTTCTGTTAGATATAAGAGAAGGTTTTCTGAAGGAAGGAAGAGAGGGTTTCTGTTGCTGAGGTGTTCTGCCAGGGTAGTGAACAGAAGGGGGTGTTGACAGAAGGGGTTCCGCAACAGGTATTCTGTTAACAGAGATTTTGCAACAGAGGGCCTTCCTTTTCAACTTTCCCTTGGGATTTCATCCATCGTCCTCAATTCCTCTCTCAGTTTGTTGAATCTAGCCTCAGGAAGAGGCTTTGTCAGAATATCTGCAAGCTGGTCTTCTGTTGGCACATGCTCCATGCATATGTGCTTTTTTTCAACATGATCTCTGATGAAGTGATGTCTGATCTCAATGTGCTTTGTCCTGGAGTGAAGAACTGGATTCTGAGTGATGGCAATGGCACTGGTGTTGTCACACAGCAATTTGATCTCCTTTGCTTGAATGCCATAATCCTTCAGCTGTTGCTTCATCCAGAGTAACTGAGCACAGCAACTCCCAGCTGCAATGTACTCAGCTTCTGTTGTACTTGTTGAGATTGAGTTCTGCTTCTTGCTAAACCAGGAAACAAGCCTTCCTCCTAGCATTTGGCAATGACCAGAGGTGCTTTTCCTGTCTAATCTGCAACCTGCAAAATCTGAGTCAGAGTAACCAATTAGTTCAAAGTTACCTCCCTTTGGATACCATAGGCCTGCATTTGGATTTCCTTTGATATATCTGATGATTCTCTTTGCAGCACTAAGATGGCTGTCCTTGGGCTTTGATTGGTATCTGGCACAGATTCCAACAGAGAATGAGATGTCTGTTCTGCTTGCAGTTAGATACATCAGAGATCCTATAATTCCTCTGTATGTAGTTGCATCAACATCCTTTCCTTCATCATCTGGACCAATTTCTTGTGAAGTATTCATGGGAATCTTCACTGAGGATTTGCCTTCCACTCCAAACTTCTTGATCAGGTCTCTGGTATACTTCCCTTGATTGATAAAGGTTCCTTCTGGAACTTGTTTGACTTGAAGTCCTAGGAAGTAACTGAGTTCTCCCATCATACTCATTTCAAATTGACTCTGCATTACTTGAGAGAATTTCTTGCACAGTTCTGGATTAGTACTACCAAATATAATATCATCAACATATATTTGTACTAACAGAATATGATTAGCAACAGAGATTTGAAATAGAGTTTTGTCAACCTTTTCTTTAGTAAACCCATGGTTCACTAGGAAAAGGGACAATGTGTCATACCATGCTCTGGGAGCTTGCTTAAGACCATAAAGGGCCTTTTTAAGCTTTTAGACACAGGAAGAGTGAGTGGGAATGACAAAACCTGGTGGTTGTTCCACATAAACTTCTTCTTCAAGATCTCCATTCAGAAATGCACTCTTGACATCCATCTGGTAGACCTTGATGTTGTTGTAAGCAGCATAGGCTAGAAAGATTCTGATGGCTTCAAGTCTGGCAACTGGTGCAAAGGTCTCATCAAAATCTATCCCCTCTTCTTGGAAATAACCTTTAGCTACCAGCCTTGCTTTGTTCCTTACAATGTTGCCATCTTCATCTGCTTTATTCTTGAACACCCATTTGGTTCCAATGACATTCTGGTGCTTTGGCCTAGGAACAAGTTCCCATACTTTGTTCCTTTCAAATTGAGTAAGCTCTTCTTGCATTGCATTGATCCAATCTGAGTCTGCAAGAGCTTCTTCCACAGTCATGGGTTCCATCTGAGATATATAGCAGGCAAGCATTGCTTCTCTCCTTGTTGAAGCTGATCTGGTCTGCACACCACTTCTGATATGCCCAATTACTTGATTAGGGGGATGGTCTCTTAACCATGTCAGATCAGGTTCTGTCAGTTGCTGTCTGGGTCTTTCTTGTTCTTCATCTTCTGAGTCTTCATCTTCATTCAACGGAAGGGGGTTTGGTGCAGGTGTTGGAAATGTAGGATTGTCTGCTACCTCTTCTGTTGGTTCTGGTGCTTTGTCTTCTATGCTGACTTCCTTGAGGATCTCTGTTACCTCTTTAACAAAGATGCTTTCATCGAACTTCACATGTATAGATTTTTCAACATGTAGGGTCCTTCTGTTGAGTACTCTATAGGCCTTACTGGTGGTTGAATAGCCTATAAAGATACCTTCATCAGCTTTCTCTTGGAAGACTTTCAGATGCTCTTTTCCATTGTTAAGAATGTAGCACTTGCATCCAAACACATGAAAGTAGATGATGTTGGGTTTCCTTCCTTTCCAGAGTTCATAAGGGGTCTTCTGGTGATTCTTGTTGATCATGCTTCTGTTCTGAGTATAGCATGCAGTGTTGATTGTTTCAGCCCAATATCTCATAGGTAGACCAGATTCTGCAATCATTGTTCTTGCAGCTTCTTTTAAAGTTTTGTTCCTCCTTTCTGCTACGCCATTCTGTTGAGGGGTTCTGGCGGCAGAGAGTTGATGAAAGGTTCCATTTTGATCACAAAAGTCCTTTATGACTTGGTTGACAAATTCAGTTCCTCTGTCAGACCTGATTGTCTTAACCTTCAAGTTCTTCTCAGTCTGAAGTTGCTTTAACAGAGATGGCAACTTCTGAAGAGTTTCATTTTTCTTTGACAGAAAGATAGTCCATGTATATCTGGAATAGTCATCAACCATGACTAGAGTATATTTCTTGCCACCAACGCTTGGAGTTTCAACAGGTCCAAATAAATCCATGTGAATCAGATTTAAAGGACTTGTAGAAAGATCTCTAGCAATGGGTTTGAAAGAGTTCTTCTGTTGCTTTCCCTTCTGGCATGCACTGCAGAGGGTCTCTTTCTTGTAAACTATGTCTGGCAGTCCATCAACTATGTGTTCTCTTGCCAGTTTGTTGATTGTTTTGAAGTTCAAATGGCTAAGCTTCTTGTGCCAGTCCCAGCTTAGTTTTGAATCTCCATTGGCTATCAGGCAAACTCCATCCTTTGCTGTGTTCCAATCAACCACATAGATGTTCTTCTTCCTTGATGCTGTAAGAACCACTACCTTTGTTGTCTCATGCTTCACATAGCAGAAGTCCTTTGTGAATTCAACAGTGTAGCCTTTGTCACAGAATTGGCTAGCACTCAGCAAGTTGAACTTCAGTCCTTTGACATATGAGACATCATCAATGACTATCTGGTTCTTGATCAGCTTTCCTCTTCCTTTTGTTTGACCTTCTTTATCATTACCTCCAAAGGTAACTCTAGGTCCTTTGCATTTCTGGAACTCAGTTAGGCAACTTCTGTCACCTGTCATGTGCCTGGAGCATCCACTATCAATAAACCATTATTGCTACCATTTTGGTACCCAAGCAAGATCAAAAGAAAGATATAGGTACCCAAGCAATGTTGGGTCCTGGGGGGTCATGAAGTCTGGGTAGTTGGTACCATTTTGGTCTCATCAGGTGAAACCTTGGTGGGTGGTACCCATTGTCCACCTGGTAGTTATAGTAAACTGAAGTATGATTCACTTTGGGCAGATGCGTGTGAGGGTCATGCTTCCTGTTTACATACTTTTGCATAGCTTTCTTTGTTGGAAAGAAGTCCCATATACTATCAAGAGCAGAGTGACGGTTAGCTTTGGGCTTCTGAAGTTGACCAGACAACCTCTTCTGCCTAAAGTTAACTTTCTCTTGATATTTGCCCTTCTGGTGGTCATTTCTGGCACGATTATCATGAGGTTGTCTGTCAATGAATGGTCTCTTATTTTTGTTATCTTGAAAACCTTTTCTGTTGTTAGGTTTTCTGCCAGGTTCATTGTTTTTCAAAAAGGGTTTCTGTTGAACCTTTATCTTTCCCTTTTCAGGTCTAACTTCCTCATGAACAACCTTGGTGCCAGATACACCAGCTTGACAAATGGGGCTAGAAATCAGTGGCATTATGACTTTATCTGCCTTAGCAACACTGGTGCTAGGCATTACAGAAGGCTCACCTGATTCTGTTGAGCCATAACCAAGACCAAAGCCAGTGCCAATCTGTTGATCAAGTAAAATCTTTTCCATGGAAGACTGGGCCTTCTGGTAAGCTTTGTACTTAATCTCGAGAGGCTCTATTTCTCTTATTCTCTTGAGAAGAGAAACATTTTCAGTCTCCAGCTGATCTCTTTCCTTAATTAGAAGATTGATTTTGATCTCAACCTCCTTTTTCAAGTCAAGAATTTCAGCTTTCAACTTACTGTTTTCTTCAGTTACAGAGGAATAAGTGGCTTGGATGGCCTTAAACTCTTCCCAAAATTCTGACATTGAATCAGAATCAAAAGCTAAGCCTACCGAAGAAAAACTAGATGCAGAAGTAAAGGTTACCTCATCATCAGAATGAGCCATGAGGCATAGATCTTCTGTCTCAGTATCAAGGCAACAGAAGGCCTCATCAGAATCTGAGTCAGAACTGGATTCTGTCTCTGACAGAGGGTCTTTCTCAAGCTGTTCTGTCACAAGTGCTTTTCTCCTTCTGGAGTTGTCTTCATACTTCTTCTTTTCTCCATCATGCCCTTGTTTCTTGGACACTCTTGGGTGTGGACATTCTCCTTTGAAATGACCAGATTGTCTGCAGTTGTAACAGAGAAGCTCACCACTGCTTTCTGTTGTTTTGACCTTCTGGAATGGCTTTCTGCTGAATGATGGACTTCTTCCATCTTTGGGATTCTTCATGAACTTCTTGAATCTCCTAGCAAAAGCAGCCATATATTCGTCAGATAAAAGTACTGAAGGGTCAAAATCATTTACCTTTGATGTGCTAGCAGTGAGGGCTGTAGTGATCCTCTCTTCTGGTACATCTTCCTTTTCTTCAATCATTTCAAACTCATGAGCTTTGAGATCTGAAATGAGCTTATCAGTGGGATAAGTCTTCACATCCTTGCTGGCTTGGACAGCAACCACCTTCATCTTCCATGCTGAGGGCAGTCCCCTCAACACCTTAAGGTTGATCTCCTTGGTGGTGAGTTCCTTACCAAGCTCAGAGATCTCTGGAGTGAGAGTGAGGAGCCTGTCATACATCTTGGAGATGCTTTCACCAGGGAGAAGTTTGAAGTCATCAAACTTCTTGTTGGCTATTGTCAGCTTGTTGTCCTTCTCTTGCTCATCACCAGCTCCAATGAGCTCAAGAGTATCCCAGATTTCCTTTGCAGTCTTGCACTTCTTTATTCTGTTGAAGTACCTATCATCGATGGACTTGTAAAGAATGTCCTTAGCAATGTTGTCCAGATTGTACTTCTTTCTTTCTTCAGTTGTCCATTCAGATTTGGCCTTATTGATCATCTGAGGTCTAGTGTTGTCAATAGCATGTTCAGGGTTGACTTTCTGGAAACTTGTGAAGGGTCCAATGTCAAGTACTTCCCACATCTCATCATGAAGAGCACAGAGATGTGCCTTCATCCGGATCCTCCAGTCATCAAACTTAAGATCTGAAAACATAAGATTCTTGGACAAGGAGTGATTCATTATATCAGATAAAAATGAGATAAAACAGAAAAACAAGTGGATCTTTGTTCAGCAAATAACCTAAGAGATTATTAGAACAAGGAGGCTCTGATACCACTTGTTGGTCCCGGTTGTACTGGATACAGTCTAGAGGGGGGGTGAATAGACTGTATTGGTTTTTAACTTTTTCAAGCTAAGTACCAGATTTAACAGAATAGCCTGTTCTGTTGGCAGAACAGACTGGCAGCGGATGGGGTTCTGGTAGGGAGTTCTGTTAATAGCCTCAGAGAAGCAAAGGCAGTAGGCCTTCTGTTAACTCACAAGACCAGTTCTGCTGAACACAGATACCAAGTCTTTGGAGTTAGACAGTTCAAATGAAAACTATGAATGTAAAGCAGTAAGTAAATGACACCAGGGCTTTGTATAGTGGTTCAAGGAACAACTTGTTCCTCTAGTCCACTGTTACACTAAGCTCGTAAAAACTTCCGTTTACAATGCCTTAGCCCTATCACTTAAGAAGCTCTCCACGTCTTCTTCAAGTGTAGATGTCTTCTTGGATGCACTTTCGGCTTCCCTAAGACTAGTCCTTTCACTGAGCTTTCCCAGAAGTATCACCACTTCACAGCTCCAGGTATTTGGACGTCCTTCTTGTGAAAGAAGAGGTTCTATTTAGAACAAGGGTTCCTCCAACTTGCTTCGTTACAAGGGATTTGTAAGTAATGAGCTTGAAGAGTTGAAGAACGCTTGGAACTTTGCTTGAGTTGGAAGTAAGGATTTTTCCAACTTCTGCCTTCTCTTGTAGAAGATGATGAAGTTTTAATCTCAAGGAGGCTTTTTGCTTTGTAGTGTTTGAATTTCTGGTATATGCAGAGTTGTAGCAAAGGTTAGCAAAGTTATACGGTTGTTCTTCGTAGTGTATCTTTTATACTGAGGTTGTCTTCCCGTTGGAGGAGAAGGAGGACAACTGCATTAAATGAGCGAGCAGTTGACTTGACCAGTAGGACCCGGTAAAGTTGGCAGGTTACTATTTTGGGATAAAGTAATCCTGACATTGTGGCCAATCATCTGCAATTACTCTACGGAGCATGGGGAGCATTAAATGAGCATTTAATGCGCGCACCGTAGCTTTTCCGTTCAATACTCCTAGCCGTTGAAGGAATCTTCCAGTTGATTTCCCGGCTTGGTGGAATTCTTCTAAGTGTCAGGCCTTCTGGTGTCTTTAGCAGAGAGTTGATCAGAGAAGGTCTTGAGCACTTCTGTTGAGAATATAACTAACAGAGAACCAGGAGGGTTTCTGTCAGAGTAAAGGTTAACAGAGACCCTGAGGTCTTCTATGCTGAAGCAGAGAACCAAAGGTCCTCTGTTCAACCAATGCCTTATAAAGGGTCTTCTGCTCTTGGAGGCCTTCTGCTTTGTAGGTCCTCTGCTCTGGAGACTTTCTGCTAAGTCGATTATGCTAAGGAATTTTACAAAGGAAAATTCTAATACATTAAGTCTAAAGAGGGGTACTCTAAAATCCTAATTAATCTGGCATCATCAAAATCTAATTACAAATATTCCTTACACTTCCTCCTCTTGAAGCCCTTCCCAAAGCACGCCTTGCCCGGCGCCTTTGGCGATCCTGTTGATATTGACGGAGCAGTTCCTCCATCCTCTCTAGAGCGTCCTCATCATCGCTCTCCTCATCATGGTCGTCATATTCCCCGTCGTATGGGGTCTCAACAGGCTCAGTTCCCGGTTGATACGTCGAATCCTCCTTGGACTCATAAGACTCGTTGACTGTTTCAACATGACCGTCACTCACGGTCTGAGCTTTGCCTCCACGGCCCTGTCCTCTGGACACCCTAGAAGCCTCTCTACTGCCTTGCACGGATCCTCCCTGTGCTCGGTCAGTCGGGTTCCTTCTAGTTACTTTCCCGGTACGTTCCATTTCTGAAAAAAATTGAGAATGAGTCATTAGACTCGTATCAAATGTCAATTGACGGATAGGTACTTAAAGACATCCTTTGGCTCAAATCGCAGCCATACCAATTGTTAAGGGTACCATCTTAACAATTAGAGACATTGCAACTCAAGTACCAAAAGTTCTATAAGTACAAAGCCTTATGCTCATGGTTTTCAAATTCATTTTCGAAAAGAAATTTTTGAAGCTTCATTATGATGTTTACGGACTAAGTCTCTTATACCAATTAAATTGTCACGCCCCGGACCTAGCCGGACACGTCAACAACCCGCCGTACAGTACGAATAGTCAACCGCAGTCCAACTCATCCATACTATACAAGGCGTTTTGAATACCATTCACACATAGTACATCCATAAACAAACATAATGTAAAACATTTATTAAAGCAGCGGAAACAGTTGATACAAGTGTTCAAGCCACACTTGGCATAATTAGGCATGCAAGCCCCCAAAGTAATCATTCAGAAAATATTATCCATGAGCATTGTTTTAAATTGTTTTCCCAAAACAGAAACGGAAGAAGCACGAACCACGTCTTCTCCCTTAGATCCTCCCGAAGCAACGGGCGGTGGCAGCAACCTTCAAGTTCTACCTGAAACTGTGAGGTGGCCTCCCCCGTGAAGGGGAGGTCAGTACTTGGAAACGTTTGACAAGTACAATAGCAACTATACTAAGTATAATCAATGTTTAAATTTCTAAGACCCTCAATTCAGGGTGATATTACATTCTAGGCCATAACCCTCGGTTACCCCTTTTTGCTATTTAAATCATACTTACTTTATATGAAGTCAAGTAGTCGGCCCGTGGGCCCATATTCATTTAGAATTCATCATTTCCATTGCCCCGTGACCGCAAGTCACGATAACCCCGTGGGGTCCCATCGAGCCCCAATTGTATAGCAAGGGCTCGGTCCAACTACATTTCTATACAATCCTCTAACTCAATATAACACATCCAAATTGTATGGCAAGGGCTCGGCCCAACAACGTTTCCACGGAGATCACATAAATGGCAAGGGCTCGGCCCAACTACGTTTCCATGCAATCCTAGAGTCCAACTCTAATTATTTTCATAATCCAATTCTCAAGCAAATCCTATGCCTAGAATCAATTCCCTTGGGTAGCCTTTAGGCCTACCCCTAGCACACCTTAGTGTTCATACAATTCAACCTTAAAGTATCTCTTGAGACTACTTAAGGCATATCTATTCACAATCCTACCTCTTAGGATTTATTTCATCATTTATTTATATTAATTTCCCCGACCAGTATTTTGAAACTAGTTGGATAATCTTAGAACGTGCCAAGTTCCTATTTTCCAATTGACATTTCATTTCAATTGATTTTCCAACCCAAGTATAGTTTGATCCCAATATCAAAAATATCACTTTAATCCATTCATGAATTTCGTACATGAAGTAATGTATATTTTATCACAATGTCATCGTAGTAATTCCATTAACATGTCGTTCCATTCATTTCACATAATCATACACAACTATTCTAAATTTGTATATCATGCTTCACTTACTCATATCAATATTATTTTCATTTAGGCATTATTAATCATTAATAATCCATGAAAATCCCATTTAATTACCTTAGGCAATCTTATGAAATTAACTCACTAATTATAAGAAATTAGTCAGTCATCCTCACCTCGTGATGTGCTACAATAGTTGCCTTTGTTAAGCCCCTCGATCAATCCCCGTTCTAGGCCGATTGAAAGTGAAAAACTGGATGTCTGGGCCAAAGCCGGGTGGCTTTCACGAAAGCCGGGCGGTTTTCGTAGTCTGCAACTACGAACAGCTCCTTTGAAGTGGCGGTTTCCGGCGATTTCGACTCCTATCGATTCACCAACCCTTCTAAGTTAATTAACACCACTTTATAACAATATTCTACACTTTTAAACGTGTAGAACTCATGGTTTAATCCACCATATGATTTCTTACAAATCATACATGATAAAACTAGTAAATGCATACTAGTTGGATTCTTACCTCAATTCCTAGCTTTTCTTCTTGGATCTTTCTCTCCTCTTAGTTTCTTCAGCTCCAGAACTTTGAGAGCTTTTTCCCTGGAGCTTATCTCCCTTGTGCTGGCCGAAATGATTGCAAAAGGGTAGGGGAGAGGTCCTTCTCAACCAACACAATAATATTGTGAGGGATATGACATGAGGGGTGTGGGTTTTGTCTCAATGGAGACTTCCCATTTCAATCATCCGTCCTTCCTCTATTATCTGCTCAATCAGCACCCATAAAACGTGGGGTGGCCCCCACTTATGTGGGAGGTCATCCCATTATATCCCGGTGTGTACAATCGGCCACGAAAGTTGTATTTTTCGGCCCGTTTTAATCATATTTTATTTTATCGGACCAAATAAAATATATCACGCGTTCCTAATAATTATGGGCCTTTAGAATAGATGTACATTCCCCAACATTAATTTAGGAATCTCCGAAACTCATTTCGGGCTGTTATCCGCTAAATCACCAATACCGGTAATTGGGCTCCGTTTGACCAACCGGTCAACTCCATGCCTTTCTTATGGCCCAAATAAAATATCCACCTCCATATAGATGTCATCTAGACCAAGATGAATATAATATGTGGTTCGAGAATTATCGGGCGGCCCCCCGGTCCCGGCGTGGGCTCCACATGCAATCTACTATTCACGTAAAAGAAATAATAAAAATTTACAATTACGCAAATTCATAAATCATCCTTCAAGGTTTATTACATAATTTACTTAAAGTAAATATGCTTGGGGACGGTGCTACAATGCTAGCATCGGAATGGCCCCGTACGAAGCTCTATACGGTCAAAAGTGTAGAAGTCCCTTATGTTGGGGTGACATTGTGGATCAGGTGATTCTAGGACCACAATACTTGCAAGATACCATAGAGAAAGTCAAAGTCATCCAAGAGAGGATGAAGGCTGCCCAAGACCCAGGGCCGGCCCAGGGCATGTCTGCCCAGTGCAACCGCACAGGGCCCGGTTTTTTGAAGGGCCCAAAAAAAATAAAAATTTAGTATTAGACCTAGCCCATTACTCCCATTAGCGTTTAGCCCAACATCGCTTGTGTTAACTCCCGACTCCCGACTCCCCACTTCCCCAGTCCTTACGCCTCCTGCGTTAACTCCCTTCGGCCTTCTCCGGTTCTCCCGACTCCCCACAACCACTCCTCTGCAGGCTCCGCTGCTCCGCACGCCGTCGGCAGTCCTCCAGGCACAAAACCACCCGCGTCCAGCCGTCCAGCGTCCAGGCAGTCAGGCACCAATAGTCCACTGCAATCCGCACTTTGCACACCGCTAGGCGGCCAGTTCGCCACAGCGTAGCTGCCCACCGGCCACTAGTCCACCACGCTCCCACATCCCCGAGTTCTGTCAGTCCATTCATTTTCATTTTTTTATTCATTTAGTTGCTAATTCTTGTGAATTTTTGAATTATTGAATTGATGAATTGTTTGTTGAATTGTTGAATTGTTGTAATTGTTTATTTTCTGATTTGATGTTTGTTGAATTGTTGCATTGTGGTTATTTGTTGATTTTTTGCACTTAAAATAAACTATTATTTGAACTTATAATAAATGTGTAAATGTGTTTAGCAATTAAAATTTAAGAAAGTGGTATAAATATATTATTAGGTAACTCAAGGTCGATAAATTATAATTATACACTAGTATAGTCATTCATGTTTTCACCCTAATTTTAAACTGAAAAATTTAAGACAATTTGCTTGTGAAACTTGAAAAAAGGCCCAAATTTTATTGTTGCACAGGGCCTCCGTTTTCTCGGGACCGGCCCTGCCAAGACCGACATAAATCATATGCCGATCTTGGGAGGAAGCCAGCTGAATTCGAGATAGGGGAGAAAGTTCTACTCAAAGTCTCTCCTACAAGGGGAGTAATGAGGTTCGGGAAGAAAGGGAAACTAAGTCCGAGGTTCATCGGACCCTACAACATCCTAGAAAAGGTGGGAAAAGTGGCATATCGATTAGCTCTACCCACAGAGTTGGATAAGGTAACAAACGATTTTAAAACAAGATACTTTTCAACGATTAGATTTCATCCTTAACATACAGACTTGTGCTAGGTGCATAACGTCTTTCACGTATCACAATTAAAGAAGTACGTTCGAGATGAGTCACATATCATCAATCCTGAGGTAAGAGACCCTAAACTTAACATGAACCAAAGTAAACTGGAAATAATATAAGTTAACCCTTATATTATTAGGTGATTGAAATGGATGAGGCGTTATCCTACGAAGAAAACCCCGTAGAGATCCTTGATACTAAAACCCGAGAGACGAGGAAGAAGAAAGTTAAGATGGTAAAAGTACTTTGGTCAAACCATTTGACCGAGAATGCAACATGGAAGACAGAAGAGGATATGCGTAAACGGTATCCTGAACTGTTCAACTAAGGTAAATATTGGGTTACGAGGACGTAACCTTTCTTTTAGGGGAGCAGGATGTAACATCTTATAAACTTGTAATACTTCATCTTCATACTTAATTCTCATCTTAGTTTATGCTTCGAGGACGAAGCATTCTTTAAGGAGGGTAGAATGTGATACCTTGAAAATTTGAAATAAAAATAAAAAAATAAATAAATCAGATAAGTTATATCTGATAAATCAAATGAAAGTAATATAAAAATATTTTGTATTATACTTGGTGTATAAAAATATATGCATGCTACATACAATAAAATTAAACACTTATGTGGCATCAAAAAAATAAAGTAAAAATAAAATAGAAATAAATCAGATAAAATATAGATGCTGGAATAAATAAATAAATAAATAAAAATAGTAAGAATATTAAAAATTACTAATAATAGCATCAAAATAATAAATGAAAATATCAGATCATAAAACAATGACACATGCTAGGATCACCTACCAAATAATGTATATACATTATGTACATATTTTTACATATATAATTATATATATTTATATGTAATAATTAAAATAAAATAAAATAAAATAAAATTAAACATCAGCATAAATGGGAATCAAATCATGAATCAATACACATGCCATGTTCATCAACTACCAACCTATCATATACATTATTATTATTATTATTATTATTACTATTATTATTATTATTCATACGATTATCAAATAAATAAAATAAACCATAAGGATCATCTAGACCTATAAATACACCCTCTTAGCCATCCCACTGCAAATCGGAGAGATAGAAGCTATATATATATACATATACATATATATACATAATCTCGCCGGAACATTTATATCTATATTATTTTACGTATCAAACTTCGTAAAAACGATAGAGGAGGGTCGTGAGAGGTCTAGGAATACTTCCCAATAAATTACAGACCGATTCGTAGTCACCGGAGTTGCTTAGACGTCGCCGGAGTGTCAAGCCGTGCAAACGGGTCTTCAGCAAAAGCAGACATTTGGCCGTAGATAGAGGTGGAGGAGCTTCGTCTCGCCGTCAGGATCATTTTGCAATTTGAATCGTCAAAATCCGTTACCTCTAAGTCAAGTTATAGCTCGCCGAAGTTTCCTTAATTTTCCGGTCGCCGGAATAACGACCTGGAGAAGAATGGGGAGGAAGACAACCCAGTCTTCTTGGGCCGGGTCTGTTTAATGGGCCAGTTCGGTCCATTTTCAATAAAAATTAAAAATAAAATAGTAAATGAAATAAATAAATTCTTAAAAAATATAAATTAAATACCTAGTATAAATATACATATTCGGACCAACCAGAATTGAAAAATAATATTTTTAACTATTTTTAATTGATTTAATTGTAATTGGGCCAGTTTGTACATATTTAGTAAATAATTAACTAAAGAACGAAATAAATTATGAAATAATTATTGGAGTAAACTAGATTAAATATATGACTAACTAGGACATGTGGGACCATTTATATTTAATAAAAATTATGAGTAGTATATTTAATTGTGATTAAACCGGTTAATAGATATATGAAATTAAATGAATAAATAAGGGAAATAATTCTAAAATAAATATCTGGACAACCTAGGTCAAATATAGACCCAAAATATAGTTATGGACGGTTATAAATTTATAAATTCGATTCTTAAGCTATTTAACTTAATTGGGCCATATAAAACTAGTTAAGTAATTAAATAAGAAAATTTGAATAATAATGGTGAAATAAATAAACTCACTAAGATTGGAAACAATATTCTGGACTAAAATGAGGTTTGGAATAAAATAAGGAAAAAAAATGTTGGGATAGCTAGCGTAAATGAATGACTATATTTGGACTTAATAAATAAATTAATGAATTAGTGGACTAATTAAATTAGTGTGATTAAATTAATAATTATTATCCTTGATTATTATTGATTTGGACTCCATATAAATTATTAAACTATTTGAACTCATAAAACTTAGTTGATTAATATAAACAAATTAATTAAGTAATGTGTACTTAATAATTAAGTTAATTGACTTCATTGGACTAGTTTAACTAAATCAATTAGTTTAATGGATAAATTAGTTAAATTATGGACTTAGTAATATTTTTGGACTTTATATTAAAAATAGAAAATTAAAACGGAATTAGAATTTGATTATTGACCTTAATTGAATTAGATTAATGTATTTAGCTATATTGATATAATTAAACTTATTTATTTGATTTAGTTAGTTCAATTAAATTAGTGAATCAAATAAATAAAACTGGAGGATTGAATTAATTAATTTAATTGGGTTAGTTAGTATAAATAAACTATTGAACTAATTAAAGTTGTTATTGAGATTAGATTATTATTATTGAGATTAGATAATTAAATAAATTATAAATTATGTAAACTGAATTTTCAACTAAATTGATTATTTAAATTTGAAATAACTAAATTATTATGTAGTTAATATAATTAGACTAGTTAACTAATTAATCAAATAAATTAAAGTAAATTATGAAGGGATTAGTATGATTAAAGAAAATAATAAGGTTGGACTGAAAATTAACATTTAAATAAGATTTATGGATCGAACTTAAAAGTTGTATTTATAGAAGGAATAATGAAGTTAAAATAACTAAAGGTTGAATAGATAGGAAATAACAAAAATAATAGAATAGTTATTGATTTCGAATTTTGATATATATTAGAAGGAGAATTCAAGTGAAGACCAAGCTAGAGATTTTATTAAGAGGATTATCACAATTTAAGGTAAGTTCTATGTCAACCAAAAATGTTTTATCTCGTATTTATATGTATATGCAATATTTGAACTATGTGGACTATTTATGAATTGGAAACTATTTGTTTGACATGGAATGAATATTTTGAATGTATGGATATTGGTGGATTATTATCTATTATGGATTATTAAATGTATATTCTTTTTATTAAAGAATATTGGTGGATTGATATTTATTACAAAGTATATTTTTGGAAAGTGTGACAAAAATGACTTTGGGAAAAACTTAAAGTTTTTCATAATATATTTTTACGTCTCGAGAGAAACACGAGGCGTGGGTGATTAGGACTACTACTACTTTTGGTGAAATTTATTTGGGTCGGTAACCAGTCCGACAATGACATGCTCCGGTAGACATCTCGGGCTTTTATTTGAGGACCAAAGGTCCTTTGATGGTTGTAGTAGTAGTTACCTAATTTACCCTTGGACAATGTCCCTTGTGAGTAGGTGGTAGAAAACATCCTGCCTACTTGAGTTTCTTACTACTCGGAGGGCTTGGAATCCCTTTTAGAGGGTGTGCACACTTAAGGTAGAAATTCAGCTTCCAAATTGGTGGTCGGTGGGAGCCGGAATTCCGGGATGAGTCGTAAATAACAACGACTCGTTGGGCTCGAGGAATCTTGAGTTTCGCCCACTCTTAAAAGAAATCTAAAGTATTACTTTTGGAGGAATTGAGGAATGACATTATCTATTGAAGAAATTATTTTGAGACATGAAGTTATTTTGGAGATATGAGAGGGTATTTTCTATATATATACCTATACCAAACCTATTTTCCAAATTATATTATTTTACGGGTTCGGGTGGAATCTTACTTGTCTCTAAAGCTAATTTTTGTCTCTTTTGTCTTCTTCTCTTTGCTCTATTGTACAGATGATTATGATTATGAAGATTGATGTACTTGCTGCCCGAGTGTTCCGCTAGTTGCACACGTTTGATTAATTATCATTGTTTAAATTTGTAATTCATAAACTTTGTCCTAAGACCCATTTCATTGTTATTTGAACTTATGGTGGATAGTCTGTGCACTCAATCATGTATAGGTTGAGTGTGGCGGTGATGCACCTGTTTTTCCCTTAAAGACTTCCGCTGTATTCTAAATATGTTTAATAATAAAGATGGTTTCATTTAAAAATGTGATTTTATTTGGGTGGGAAAAATGGGGGTGTTACAACGCAGCTACTCAAGAAGCTCTTCAAAAGCAAGGAGATGAACTCAAGACACTGGGCTTACACCAACAAGCAACAACTCAACAACTTCACAAGCTTGACCAGGAAATCAAAGAAGAAGTCAAGGTAGATGTCACTGATCTTCGAAACTTGGTCACTTCCTTTGCCATTGAAGTCAACGACCTCTATCCAAGAAGAACAAGACAAATTGAGGTTGACTCTGACCCAGAGATCGAAGCACTATTCAAAGAAAGTCAGACCCCTGCTGCTGCCAAAAAGGGGGGAAACACAACACAAGCAGGCCCCTCATCTACAAGGTCTCTAGCAGCCAAGAAAACAGCGGAAACCAGGAAGAAGAACAAGCTCTACAAGGAAGAAGCAGAAATCAGAAGAAGAAAAGCAGAAGAGGCCAAAGCCAAAGAAGAACCCAAAAAGAAACAAGAAGAAGACAAGCAAGAGTAGGCTAGATCTTAAAGTTGTACTCTAGAAAGTAGAACAATGTACAAAACTTTAAAGAAAATCCATAAAAATGTTTGTTACTTGTGTTGTATAGTTTTGGCATCATCAAAAAGGGAGAAATTGTTAGTACCCAATTTTGATAAGATTTTGATGATGCCACTATACTCAGCACGTGTACATTGTGTCTCATTTTGTTCTAGTATTTACGTGATAAATTAATTGTACAACTTTTGAGTCTAAGAAATATCACCGGAAAAGTAAAAATGCAATAAGGTAAATTTTACTTACCTTAAAAGGATATTTAAATTCTACCGGCAAATACTATTTGACTCAAAGATTATTCGTATGTCACACTTTAGATAAAAGAAACTGGAAGTATCAAGTGAATGATTAGAGACAAAGCATTGACCGGCATTTAATGCCAAATACGTATTGGGTCCGGAGTCATGTACATACACATGGGACTGCAGTTTGAAGTGAAGTTCCAGCGGCTAAATAATACGAGACAAGGAGATGAGCCCGAATTAAAGCTCCATCACAAGAAGACAAATGTACAATTTGTCCTTGCCAGAGTTTCAACGTCAGAGATTAATCCATCCTAACCAACGGATGAGATTAATTCAAAGGAGATGCCTATAAATATAGGCTGAAACGAAAGTTTCTAACCAAGCGTTTGAGCATCCAAAGAGAGAATTTCTATCACGAGCATTTATGAGATATCTAGCAAAAGAGAAAGTGCTATTCTAAACTTTACTCTCTACTTGGACTCATGCTTCACTAAACTTCCAGTTCACAAAGCTTTTCATTGCTAAATCATAGAAGTTTAGTTCCTAGTTGGAGGTTGGAACTTTCTTGAAACAAATCACATATTGTTGTAAACACTTAGGAGAACAGTTGTTCGGATCCTACAGTGTAAGTAGATAGATAGAGTACCTTTTGATCCCCACTGGTTCATTAGAGAAAAGTCTAAGGACTGAGTAACTTTGAGTGGTGCTATACTCATCGTGAAAAACCTTCAATCTAGGCCTAAGTGTTGTAAAGGCTAGATTGGCACTAAGTGTATTGGGCTTAATACTTTAGTGAAATCCATCTGAAAGAGGGTGGGATTGGACGTAGGAGGATTACACTACCTCTGAACCAGGATATATCGTGTGTTGAATTCATTTCAGTCAACAAAGCACACACCAAACACTTCTCACATAAAGATTGTAGTCTGCCGGCAGAATCCTAAGCAGTTGTCTTAATTGACCCAACTGTTTATCCTACTGCTTAATTACTCACTTTCTTTGAGACCGGATTCACACCTATAACGTGCACCAACAACATCTAAAAGTATCACTCTTTCAGTTCTCTGAAATTCATTTTCTAAGTGCAGCAGGTGCCTCAGCAGTTCCCTGGAATCCACCCAACTGCTGAGCCCTCTGCTCATATATACTTGTTTCATGTCACTGTCTCAAACATCACCAGATTGTCAATACCTCATCAAGAAGTTTGCTTAACCCAATAAGCTTTTGACCCGAGCAGGTGCCTCGACAGTTCCCTCATATTCACCCAACTGCCGAGTCCACTACTTCAGCAAAAAGCTAGTCTCCCCTCATTTAAGCATACTTACCGAAAGGTCACACCATACTCATCAACCAACTATCTCTACCTCCATCATACACTCTGCATTTCTTGAGCAGTTGCCTCAGCAGTTCCCTGCTCTTAGCCACCTGCTAAGCCAACTGCTAGCATTCTAAGCCAAACACTCTCCAAGTTAGAAAGTGGCTAAACACTCATTACTCAAAGGGTAAAGACTTCCGCTGTGCATCTATAAAACTCTCAAAAGTTTATAGATTAACTCTTTTAGAGGGAAAACTTTCAAAAGTCGAAAAAGATTTAAAAGTCTATTCACCCCCCCCCCCCCCTCTAGACTTTTACCCTATCCGGGACCATCAAATTTCATGTTCCTTTACATTTATTATTGTATTGTGATTAATATGAGTATTAGAGGCTAAATTCTTAGCTAAGGCTAGGGATGAACTTCTATGCACATTAGGTGTTTGATAAAAGTTCTAAACCAATAAATTGTGATTTATCCTTTATATATTGATTGTTTATGACTATGGTCTACAACATAGAAGTATGTTAAATTTAGTTTATACTTGCAATTAACGTTGAAGTCTAAACTATGAACATTAAAGGATAAACATATATAGTACCGAGAATAGAAATATATCCGGTCTTATATGATACGGGTGTGATGTCTTGATATTCAACAGGGTTTTCGGTAGATGAATGTAAGTCGTAACGGTACTTACACATAACGAAAACCACGCTCTCACTGCCTTAACCGGAGTTGAGAATATATTAGCGACACCGTATTCATAATTATTAGCAAAGAACTAATATTCAACCCTATTAAAGCATTTAAGTGATTCCCGAAGCCTTAATTGTTGTTATTATTCATCTTAAACTCAAAATTAGTTAACGATTATCTTCTTGAACAAGAAGTGAAAACCCAAAAATATAACACACAAATCAAAATCCCTGCACTTTACTCATTTCTTCATTCAAAGTTATCTACTCACAGACTAAATTAAACAATGTTTCCTTGTGGATTCAACCCGATATTTTACTTGAATTCATTACTATATCGGCACTTGTACACTTGAAAGTTTAGCCCGGTCAAGTTTTTGGTGTCGTTGCCGGGGAAACGGTCTTGCTTTGGTGGCCTCCATCCCGTCGAGCCGGCGCTGGAGGGCCGCAATGATTTCGTCCCGGGGGTCCTTCGGGAGGGCCTCCGCCCCCTGCGAATGGACGCGGGCCGAGTGGGCCTGGTTGATTTGGTGGCGGGTGTCGTTGGCATGGATAGGTGCCTTGCCTTTGTCCTGAGGGGGACGCCTTTCATTGGCCCTGGAGATGGACCCGCCACTTTCCTGAGGCCTCAGGAACGCCTTTCCCCCGAGGCGGTCTTGGACCCCTCGGCGGTCTTGCGCCCCTCCGAGTCTCTCGAGGGCAGAGGTCCGGAGTTGTTCTTTGTTCACGTTATGGTGGTCTCGGGACTGGACTTCCTGGGAGGCCGTATCTTGGGCCACGACCCCCTCGGAGTTCCCAATCCGGAGGACCGGGTTCCCGAGGGGGTGTGGATGAGGGGAGGCATAATATTCTCCCCGACCTGAGGTTGGAGGGGAACCAAAGTGCCGAAGGCACCCGGGTTCTGGGTGAGCGTCTGGATGAAGGCGGAGAGCGCCGATTGTACGTCGATTGTGATGACCGGAGGGCTAATTTGATTCTCGCTCCGGTCCTTCTTCTTGGCCTCGATGCCGAGGCGGGCATCGGGGGCGTTCTGTTGAATTTGATGGCGTAGGTCGACAGCCGTCTGGTCCAACCCGGCGATGACGCCGCCCCCGGGAGCCTTGTTAGAGGCTTCGGGGACGTCGACCTCGCCGAGGGCCAGGTTCCTGTCGTCGACATTCTTGGAGTTGGCACGAGTTGTTCTTACCATTTTAGCTAGGTGTTTTGTATTTGGTCGAGGGGGAGGGTTTCTTACTTGATTGTTCGACCTCTCAATGAAAGCACCACATGATGGATAGTGTATCCGGGGGTAGCTTATCCGAGAGGTTATTACGAGAAATAACTAGAGAGAAGTCAGAGCAAGTAAGTAGAGAGAGAGAATATATTAGAAAGTGTATTCAGCGTTTTCAGTGTGGTTTACAACGGGGAAATGGGGTGCTATTTATAGTAGCAATAAATGCCAGATGGGAACACGTGTCAAGCGTCCATTGGCCGAGGGGTCACCTCAACTGGTTGGCGCTGGCAATCGCATATGGCCGCATTTAATGCGGCTGTTGGATGTGACGTCGTACTTGGTATGGTGATCTACGCGCATGTGGAGCGGATATTATGTCGGAAAGGTGCCCTCGGTTGTAGATGATTAGCCGAGGGCTCTGAGTGACGGGGACCCCCTTAGTGCCGAGGGCTACTGATTTTCGCCGTTTTCTCCCAGTAACCTTGTCTTCCTGTTTTGACCCTTCTGTGAGATTCAGAGCCTTCGGCCAGGGGGCCGAAGGCACCCCTGATGTGCATTGTGAGCTGCTTGGTACTCTGGGCGCCGTGATTTGGGCATTTTGTGCTTCCTGGGCCTATTGGGCCTTTATTGGAGTAGTAGGAGTCTGTGGGCCGGGGGTTCCCGGGCCATATACTCCATCACATGTAATTTTGGAAATTTTATATAATGAGGATACCGTTAAACGGTTAAAGTATGGTATGACATAAATTTAAAAAAGATTATTTAGATTATTACTTATCTTATCATTCAAAAATTTATAACCCACGCGATTCACCAACAATTATGATTATTGGAAATTCGAATGAGTTGAAATGGGCGTATTGAATATTTAAATTTTGAAAATGATTCACCTAAAAAATAGGATATTTGTATTTAGATTGTTTTTCGTGTCAGAACAAAATAGATAAGACCAGGTCGAATCACTACAGATCAGGCCAGTATAGATCAAACCACTGAGTACAAATCAAACTATATCAAATTAGACTTGATCAGACCAAAGAATTTTAGTCTAATTAAAAACATCCTTATTTTGAAATTATAAAGTGTGGATAACATAAAACTGAAGCAAAGCGTAAAAATGTTTTAAAACGTGAAACATAAGTGTCCTTTATGTTTTTTTTTGTTTGTTCCTCCCTTTATTCCATTAAACTTGATCAATTTTCATTACAAAGACATCCAAAAACAAATTTTTCCTTTACGTTTAAATTGAAACTATTGTGGTTTCAAAATCAAGAATAAATTTATAGTTTTAATATTGTAACTTTTGAATAGTATCCGACAATAATTAAATCTGCAATATTGTATGATGTAGAGTATTAGGCGATGAAACAATGTGACATTCAAAAGATAAAGGTGATTGAGATGAGCATGTTGCGTTAAATGTATGAACATAGCAGAGACGATCTCTTGAAGAATGAGAAAATTAGAGAATAACATCGTGAGTGTTGTTTTAAAATGAGTATTCACATTTCAGTAGCCTTCTATTTTCCTACACAATTTAACTTTTAGTACAATAATAAGTATTTTGTAGAATTTATATTTCATTTCTTTATATGTATTACTCCATTTCATAATATTTGGTATGTACCCTAAGTTATATTATCTATATTTTTCATAAATAGTTGAAGATATGCTTTGATTCTTCCAAAATTTTTTATCTTTTGATATGCAATATCTTTTATTTTATTTTAGTATGTTTATGGATTCTATTTATTTTAAAACTACCCATAGATCACACGAGTGTGAATCTAGTTTAGGACGATTAAACACCAAACACATGTTCCTATTTTTTAAATAAGTTAATGTTTTAGTCTTAACTTGAGCCATTCCCATTCAAATTGCTGTTTGCCGGTGTTTTCACGTGTTCAACAATGAAGACACCCTTGTCATTGCTAGAGCACAAGCCTACCAACACTTTTGAACTGCAAATCCTTTACCGTCGCCGCCGTTTCAAATTATCAGTGTCTCAGACTCATATTCATGTGGTTCATGATAATGTTTTATATATTCCCTCCGATTCTGAAAGTCTTTACATTTTTCATTTTTATCAGTATCACTATTATCTTTACACTTCGTTATTTTCCTTATTTGACAAATAAATCTACACAAAACAGTGTCAAACAGTGTCAAACAGTACCAAACAGTGTCAAACAATGTACTCTACAGTAAAGTCAAATTTATTTGTTTAAAAATTGTGAAATCAAAGTGTCAAGATCTTTTGGAAACGGAAGGAGTATATGGGTAGTTGAGTTGTTTTATTTCATTTTCGATTATTACTTTTTTGTCCAACTTAGAAATTAAAGTAGTCTTTGCAGTTTGCCACAAGAGCTCCATAAGTAATGTTTGGATAATTATTTAATTTCATGAATAATTCAATTTCACTGTTCACTGGGACAAATAAAATACACATAACACTCCAAAATGATTGAACCATGCATGAATTATAGTTTTGAACTAGATCGAAGATTGTGCGTTGTCAAATTACCGGAGCAAGTGAACGAATTAAAGATACGGAGTATTTTTCTTAGTTTGAGGGATTTTGCACTCACAAGATTTTGGAGTGTTTGAAATAAATTAAAAAAAAAGTACTTTTAACTTTAAAAAACTAAAATTAGTGTTTTCGAATAACAATTTAAAAATTTTAAACAGATGAAGAGGTGCTTTAAATTACTTTTTACCTTTTTATATTACACAAATTAAAAGATAGTTATTTTATGAAGGGATTAAGACATAAATAAGAATAAAACATAGAGCTGAACTTTAAATAGGACCCGGAGTTTTTTAAACCGTACATAGGACTACTCTATACGTGCAAGGACAAAAATAACCTTATGCCATCTTCATCATCAATTTTGTGGCCCCTGCTTGTTTTAATAGAATACAACCGACCGACCTCCAACCTTGGACTTCGCCGCAACTGAATATCATCATTGTTGCATTACCTCACCGCTGAGTCGTCGACGCCGCTTCGCGCCGCCTCCACAGCTTCGCGTCGCCGCACTCTATTGCACATCTTTCCTTTCCCAGTCTTAAGCACTCCCGCCTCCCTAGGGAAAAACTATTTTATGTATTTGGCAGATTAAGATTCAAGGTACGGAGGATTTATTTCTATCCATTATAGTATGATCCTACTATATCTCAGCATTTGGCTATGATTCCTATGAAAGAAGTAAGTCCTTGATGGCCTGTTGGCAAGAAGAGTGGCCAGAATGACAATGTCATAAGAAGTCAATGACATTATCTCCTCCTCTCCTTCATTGATAAGAAGTCAATGATAATATCATAAGAAGTTAATGACAATGTCATAAAATGTCAATGACAATGTCATAAGAATGTCAATAAAAAACAATGTCAATGACAATGTCATAAGAATGACAATAACAATGTCATAAGAATGTCAATGACAATGTCATAAGAATGTTAATAATAATGTCATAAGAATGTCAATGACAATGTCATAAGAATGTCAATGACAATAAAATACATTCCTTATTTCTTTGCTTTCGGTTTGTTTGTATGTACAGAGCACTATTGAATAGTGTGACAATGTTGAAGACTAACTGAAAAAGACTAACTGACTAAGAGAATAAAAAAGTGAAGAAAACGGGAAGAAACGTAGGCAAAGTTGGCATTCCTAGATGCCATATCTAAAAGAGAACAAGACATTTCGAGATCTAAAAGAGAAGAAAAAGAGAAGAAGAGGAGAAGAGATAATGCATCAGGGCCTCCCGCCATACCGCTGCATCGCCGCACCGCTGAACCGCCGGACCGCTCACCGTCGCCGCCGTTGAGAAAGGACTGCCGCGCGGCTCGAGAGTCGAGACTGCCGCTACTACCGCGCTCGCTTACGCCGCGCTCGCCGTCGCCGCGATTGCTGGCTCTGCATGACAGCCCCTCTTCCCCACCTTATCTCATTAAGCTTAATTTCTGTGCTGCGTGCGTTCTTCGGCAAAAGGTTTGGCTGAAGTGTGCGGGTGATTTTGTCCGGAAGAGGGAGGATAAGAGAAAGGGAAATCATCCAGGGGATATTAGGGGCAATTTTGGAACGGATGGAAAATTTAGTCTTATATAGGAATTAAAAAAGTTGGAGTCCTATATGAGTATATATGATATGTTGTACTCCTATTTACAACAATTTCTCTTTTATGAAACATAACAATTTTTACTATAAAGCACTTTCTCCAAAACCACTTAAAAATCACTTTTGAAGTAGAAGCAATTGTAAACACTATCCTAGTCGTTGAAGACCTCCATCATAAAATAAAAAAACAGAGTTCATTTCCATATATATATATATATATATATATATATATATATATATATATATATATATAGAGAGAGAGAGAGAGAGAGAGAGAGAGAAATGTTCAGGTCCGGAATTTCGGACCAGAACCGACGTCCGGTCGCGGCTTTTGGGGCCCTTCTGGGTGACTTTTTCGATGAAATTTTTATGGCATGTTATTCATCAAGTCTAGTATATCCACAAAAAATTCAGCTAAAAACTCATTCCGGAAGGTTGTCAAATGATTTTTGGAAGTTAACTGCGTTTTATATGTACTTTTTGCGCAGTTAACTTCAAAAAATCATTTGACGACATTCCGGATTGAGTTTTTAGCTTATTTTTTGTGTGGATAAATTAGACTTTATGAAGAACATGCTATAACAATTTCATCAAAAAAATCTATTGGGAATGGCCCCAAAAGCCGTCGGCCAGACGGCGATTCCGGTGAGGAAGGCCTTATCGGAACATCACTCTCTCTCTCTCTCTCTATATATATATATATATATAAATATTGAGTACTACGAATGTTTTCTTGGGACTATTTTCAATCCCAGTAAATCAGACCAAATCAGATCAGTAAGTTTCAATTCAAAAGAAAACATGTTATGTTATGTATAGATAATGCCATTTGGCAGTAGCTATTGGAGTAATATGGTTGAATCTGCTTATTTTTGTACCTTTTGCCTTCAAAACCACACAAAAGCTATGCATCCTTCCATTTAACCTGCTAATTAGAAGAATCAACAATTATTAAAAGAGGGATTTACCTAAATGGGAGTAAATAAATCATCAATTGCTAAAAGAGGAGTACATTTTAAAATTTCCCCAAATATGAGTTATTATTTGTATCCACACAGAAATGCCCCCCAACTTAGCAAAACCATCTGCTGCAAACAGAAGCTCGGACTGCCTTCCGACCGCCGATTTCCGCCCTCCGCGCCAGTTTTTGGCTGCCGCCTCCGCAGAACCGGTCACCGCTACAGATTCGGCCGTTGTCACCGTAGATCTGTCTGCCGCTGCCGTAGATCTGGCCAGATCTAGCCGCCTCTTTCCCCCGGTCGCTGTCCCTACAGATTTGGCCTCCGTCGATGCAGATCCGGCCTCCGTCGCTGCAGATCCGGCCTCCGCTGTTGCATAACCAGCGTCCACCGTTGCAGATTCGACCTTATGCCAAAAATTTTATTAGATTGCCATCGTGAGTTGAGAATGCCATCTAAATGACATTTTCAAAGGAAACACATGAAATTTTTGAAGAGTAAAATGCCACTTTTATGGCATTGCAAAATAAAGTAGAAATTTTTTAACCACAAAAAATAAAACAGAGCTTTGGTCGTGTGACGAAAAGGTGAAACAAAAGGAGTGCACTTTGAAGATGGACATTTTTGAAGAGTACAGAGGAGCGATTGAGTAAGACGAAGAAGAAGCAAGACAGGGGAACAACGAGCCTGAATTCTAAAATAGATCTGAACTTGAGCTCGTCGCCGGCCATTGCTCAACGCTCGCCGCCGCTCCTTCACCACTCGCCACTTGTTGCCGCTCGTCACCGTGTCTTCACACTCGCCGCCGCTTGTTGTTGCTCGTCGTCGCTGACCGTTGCTTGCCTTTGTTCGTCGAAGTCGCCCACTGTTGCAGACTTGCGCATGTTTGAGCAAAAAACATATAGGGATGGGCCGGTGGGGGTGCTGCACGGTTGAATTAAATGAAGGGGTAATATTGGAACAAAATGAAAATTTAGTCCTATTTAGATTTTAAAACAAAAGTAGTCCTACTTGTGCATTTAGTCTTTTTTACTCCTATCTACAGCCATTTTCCCTTATTAAAAAACATGTTTCAAATTTTAAAATGTAACAAAACCAACATGTTTAACAAGATACTCCGTAATATCACCAGATGAACTTTAAGGATATGTTTGGTTATATGAGGAATGAGAATGACAACGAATTTCAATTTTCAAAGCAAATGAAACCCAGAGTCCCATCCTCCATTCGGAACAAAAAATGAGATATCAAACCCTTAAAGAATACTTTCAAACACAATCAATTACGAGAATATTATTCCAAAATCTTCCTCAAAATTCTCCACCACTCTATAATTCATGTGAAGGAGTAGCTAGGGAGTGAGGCAGAGCCCCACCAAACCAAAACCAAATAGGAGCCGACCCAAACAAACAAACATAGTCCACAGTGTTTCGAGCCGTCTGAAAAAACCAAGCACCTCCGTCTTCTGTCTCATCTTCTCCCCCATCCGCGTGCTAAACACCAAATCCTGCAAAAGCAAAAGCTGCTATCCATATTCTCTCACCCATAAACCCTCTTCACACAATCAGAAACTGTTTCACGAAACACTACAGACAATCTTTCTCTCTCTCTCGATTTCCCCCAGAACTTGTACTTCGAATCCTTATAAACCCCATCTCTCTGCCTCACTCTCTCTGTGTGTTCCCCTAAACCCCACCACCATTTCTTGGATTCTTCCTATATATCTGGTCTTTGATTCTGTTCTATCTCCTCCCAAACATCGAATTCCCGTTTCTCCGCTGCCGGAAAAGAAAAAAAATGCCCTCGGATACCAGCGATCAACGGCGACCTGGGAAGCTTCAGCAAGTGGGCGCCCCGCCGCCGCCGGAGCCAGAGCATCTCCGGTGCCCGCGCTGTAACTCCACCAACACCAAGTTCTGCTACTACAACAACTACAACTTCTCCCAGCCCCGCCACTTCTGCAAGGCGTGCCGCCGCTACTGGACCCACGGCGGCACCCTCCGCGACATCCCCGTCGGCGGGGGAAGCCGGAAGAACGCGAAACGCTCCCGCACCGTTCCGTGTTCGAGTTCCGCGATTGCCGGAGCTCACTCCTTCTCCTCCAGCGGCGCCCACGACTTCCGCCGCATCCACACCACCTCCGCCGCTCCGGGACCGTTCCTCTTCCCGATGCAGGGGATCGAGCAGGGCCCACCGATGCTGAACTTGTGCGGGAGCTTCACGTCGTTGCTGAACACGCATGGGCCTGGTGGGCTTTTGGGGCTGGGTGGGTTTGGAGTTGGGCCGGGGATGGAGGAAGTTGGGTATGGGATCGGGAGAGCGATGTGGCCCTTTCCGGGAGTTGCGGAGGGCGGAGCGGCAACCGTGTTGGGTGGTGGTACTTGGCAGCAGCTCGGCGGCGGAGAGATTGGTGGCGATTCTTTCGGGTTTCCGGATCTTGCAATTTCTGCCCACGGAAATATTATGAAATAAACTTGAAGTGTTCGAAGGTCAATCAGTCGGGTCTGCTTAACATCATCCGATCAACAGTCTTTCTTCATAGGTTATTTAGTAATGGTTCAAACTTCAAATGTTAATTTAGGGCTTGTAAATCTTAAACCTCTCGGAATTGTTGTATCTTTAGAGTAACTCCTCTCGCTAATCGGAGTTTTGTCTTTAACTGTTATCATTAAACCTCTAAAGTTTCTCTTGGTGCGTCACATATTTGCATGTTGTATTACTTCATGTCTTGTTCATTAATTTTTACTTCATGTTTCCCATTTAGATATTGGCTTTCTCGATAAGACTTGCTCAGTATTAAGACTTGCTCCGTATTATGGGACTAAAGCTATGGGAAAAAAATCAAAATAAGACTTGCTCCGTATTATGTTCTTCTTTTCATAATAGAACCATATTAGTCATATTGGAAACATATCTATTTTTTCATTCCATTCTTACCTTTCCTTTAAATATGAGTTAATTAAATGTTTAATTCACAATAAATTTGAAAAAAATTCAAAAATTCATAGAAAAATAAATAAAAAATTTATAAAATATTTATAAAATATTTTTTTTAAAAAAACAAATAATGTTTTTTTTTGAAAATTAATAAAAAAATAGTAAAACTCCATTAAAAAAATTAAAAAATATGGATGCCTTTTCCACCGCCTCTACTACCTCCTTGCACCACCATCTCTGGTCGGTGAAAATTTTTCATTTTTCCTAAAAATTGCCATTTTTTCTGAAAATGTCAAAAATGTGACATATTTCTCTTTGAGAATGTCAACCTTTTCATTGTTTTCTGCATTTTTCCCCTAGTGAATGGAGGTGGTGGTGCAGAGGCGGAGGTGAATTTTATTTTTCTTTTTTGAGTTTTTTATTATTTTTAATTTTATTTTATTTTTTTGAAAATACATAAATAAATAAATTATTATTATCAAAATATTTTTATTAATTTTTTAGTATTTTTTAAGAATTTTTATTACGTAGTATTTTTTATTATTTTATTATGAATTAAAACATTTCAATAGCTATAAGGGTATATTTGTCCAAGACACACATAATTAGTCCTATGAAAACATAGTTTATTTTTTGGTCCTATTTATGCAAAGTGATTGACTATTTGTCCTATTTTGATAATTAATCCCAACAAGTATTGTTTTAGTTTCTCAAAAATTGGTCAATTTTTCTTATTTAATTGTCACATTAGGACAAACAGAACTCTTATGTGTTCAAAATTATTTCTCCTCTTTCATATAAATTACGACTACATTGTTTTTATTTTACTATTACTCCCTCCGTCCCTCTGTTATTGTCTCATTGCGGTTTACGATGCTTGATCGACGATAAAGCAAACAGATCCATGTCCGCACTCAAATTATTTTTAGGGAAAAAAAATACATATTCAGAAACTACATTAAAAGATTTACAAAGTCGCAAAAACCAGAATCAAATTTGATAAAAATTTGATACATAAAGTAAGAGATTAAGAGTGATTTGTGTTGATCAAGTGAATAGGAAATGGGACAATAATAGAGGAACGGAGGGAGTATTATTATTGTAAATGCATATCAATTTTGATCAATTTTTTGGAACAAGGGATTATAATATAATCTTGTATGTATATCCCTTTGCTAATAACTTGACGATGAATACTTTTAATAATCAATTATTAAAAATCAATAAACTTTGTACTCTCTTATATATAGAATCTACATTCTAATAAGGTTAACATCATTTTATGATAAAGAAAAATGCTTGGTGTACACTTTTTGGTGTACACTTTTCGTAGAATCATCTGTCTCACGCATACAGAATTGTCAGTACACAGACAATTCTGTAGGGTCCTGCAGAGTCGTCTGTGTATAAACAACTTTGTGTGCGTGACACAGACGAGTCATGAGTGTACGAAAGGTGTACACAAAAAAGTGTACACCTGGCACAAGTCATTATATAATGTGACGTTAAGTTTGTCAACTTTTTTCATTCAATAAATATGGTGACACTCTTTCTAATCTAGCTAATTTTTGTTGGTTTCTACCATCCACATATGCCTAAATTACATCGTTTTAAAAAGGATGACATCCATCCTTGAGATCCTCTCAGTAGCGATCGGACAGTAAACTGAAGGGTGTAAGTAAAACTTTAATCACAAGCTGACATATAACAAGTGAGACTCTGACCTAGATACTTGCAGAGATTATGCATTTTTGCATAATAACCTATCGATCATCATAATTGCCAGGATTAAAACATAAGACTTACCAGTTGTTACACTTCCTATTTGCCGATTGAGCTATACCCATCGGCAAGATGTCGTTCTTAGCTTTGAAGTCAATTACACCATTTTAATTTTTTATGTTATGTGTGTTCATTGTTTTAAAACTCGCTAGGCACTAATCGGACGATTGAGGGGCATCTAGCGCCTATACACCGATTAGGCAGAAGACTAAGCCATTTTTTTGGCTGACTACATCGATTAGTCCTCTACAGTTAGGTGTCGAGTAGCACCTAGACGCCTATTAATCTGTCTGACTAGACCAACTTTTAGAACAGTGTGTGTCAAATTGCTAAATTAGATTGTGAATGTGATACTCTATAAAAAATGCTGTGAAAGGTCATAAATCATCTTTCCTTTTTGGGACGTCCCAAAAAACTTTGCCACTTTCTATTTTAATCAATTATTTTGTGATTTCTCTCTTCTACACAAAACTCAACCACACAGTTTTAACTTTATTATTCTCCGTGCCGGTCAACTTTGGAAAAGTTTTAAGGGACGGAGGTAGTAATAAAATCTTAATCTTGGAAAAGTCAAATGAGATGATTATTAGAAAATTAGGAAATTTGGTAATATCAATAACACTAATGTCAAACATTTTGTGAATTGATGAAACTAGAAAGGATGACACCTCATCCCTGAGGGGCCCTCAACCCCGATCGGACGGTACGTTGGGAGTATGTAAATTGGACTATAATCCCAATTTGACAGATAGAGAGTGGAGCTCTGTCTCCGGTACTTGCAGAGGTCCTATGCATTTTGGCATAGTAACCTCTCATCGCAATTGCCGGGATTCGAACTCGAAACCTAACCCTTGTGGCACTTCCTCACTACCAGTTGAGCTATGCCCACCGATTTGATGAAACGAGAATGTTGGTATTTAATTGAACAAATAGGGAGTACCATATATGAATGAAAGAAAGCAAAAAATCAATAACACTATTGAATGACCCTAACACCTCTGTGCGTTACGTACCCAAGTTGATTGTTGTTCACTTGTTTGGTAAGTCAAATGACTATTTGCTCAGTCGGGAAGCATCACTTTTGAATTATTAGCGGCGGCGGCTAGGGAACAAATAACAACAACGGCCTAGTTGTTCGACTCCTAATCCAACAAAAACCTTAACGATGAAAGTTGCCCATAATAAATGGTTCATTGTCACTCAAATTCCAATGTTATGTACTCGCCTTGAATGGAAGTATAAATTATACTTCGTACAATCGTACGTAGTACTACCTCCTTCCCAGATTTAGAGAGTTATACAGAGGAAAGAGAAATGTGTAAGAATGGTTGTGAATCACAAATTCTTTGCCAAAAAAGGAAAGAGGAGATAAATTTGGGACGGACCGAAAAGGAAAGAATGAAGATAATTTCGGGACGGAAGGAGTAATATAATTCCTCCATTCCTTTTACTAATAGGCTCGTAATTTTAGCCTTGGTTCCCGGTTGTGTTTCTAGACCAGGTGTAATTGTTTTCCCGAATATGAAGCCTTCGGGCATGTGACCGAAGGCAACACCTTGTGTAGTATGGGCTGTCCGGAGTCTTGTTTGTTGTGTTTGGACCACTTGGGCTTGTTGGACCTGTTTGTAGTAGTGAAAGTATGTGGGTCGACCGGTCGGGAGTTCCTGAGCTATATACTCCATCATCATGTATAGATAAGGCCATTTTGCAATGGCTATTGGAATAATACGGTTGAATCTGCTTATATTTATACCTTTTCCCTTCAAAACCACACAAAAGCTATGTATCCTTCGATTTAACCTTCTAATTAGAAGAATCATCAACTATTAAAAAACATGTTTCAAATTTTAAAATGTAACAAAACCTTTGTAAAAAATCAGATTTTGAAATTTTAGAATAAGAAGAATTTAAGAATATTTTTTAAAAAAATTAATTTATAGTACACCAATAAATAAAATATAGTCAAAGTAGAATTTATGAATAGTGCAAAAAGTCCAATGTTACAATTAAAAGAGAACGGAAGTATTACTACTTAATGTGTTAAAATTATTCATATTTTGTTTTTCGGTCTGTATCACTAAGATTATCTCAAACTTAGTTTGATAAAGTTGTATCATTCTAAACTATTCTTACTTTATCAATTCAATATCAATCATAAAAATCCATTTTCAATGCATGTCCTAATATTAGTGAAACGGAGATAATATTATGTTATACTACATACTTCGTACGGTATTATGAATATGTATTTGGCAGGCTAGCAACTCTCTACTTTTTGGAGAGGAGCTTATAGAACTAAGAACATTGTTGTTCCAAAAGGTTGAATTCCAAACCCAAGGGCCTCACATCCCGACCCGACATGATTTTTGGGAGAATGTAAATCACGGTGACTCAGTCAGCCCAATGATGGTAGGCTTTATACCCGTGCACATTAGAGGTTCAGCCCAACACGCAGGAGCTGTAACCTCCACACGACCGCTACGAGTTTCGAACCTTGGTCATTGTTCCAACTTTCCCACCACTGAACCAAATGAGCTACCCGTGCAAAAGTTATAGAACTAAGAACATATTTACACTTTAAGGTCACTTTTGACAACTTTTGGCTCTTTGACTTTGTTTGGCTTTTAAGGTAGGTTAGGAAGGTTTTAGAGTTGGTGCTTTGCAAGATGTTTGCATGCTTTTGCTAGTGTATAGGGAGTTTAGTTTAATGTTCAGGGGTTTCGAGTTTGCATTGGGAGAATGTCCATCTATATTGTACACTAGCTTTCAGGCCCATGCGATGCACAGGAAGTATGTAATTTAGCTAAATTGAAATTTATTTCTATCGGATCACATATAATGTGATTTAAAAGAAAAATAAACTTAGTCTAATATAAAGTCTGTTTGATAATACTAAAGTAAATAGAATTAACTTATTTTGCTGAATTTGATTGAATTCTGGTTAAATAGGTGGAATTTTCTGAATCATGAAAAATATATGTGAAATATATTCCATTTGTGAAACAAAGAAAAAAATATATGAAAAAAAAAGTTAAATTGGTCTTCTACATAAGCATCTCAAGTAAACATAATTGTTATGAACCCAATATTAAAAAAAATTCTATATTTCTTAATTGTTAGATCTTACAGTTTACTCATTAATAAGAACGTTTTTAATTGAATTAAAATTTTGGGTTTGATTTGGTATGAATTAATATGGTCTATTAGATGTCTGTTTTTTATGTGACTTATTGTTATAATTATTAAAGTTTGGTCTGATCTGATTTAATCTGGAACTGAAATCAATCCAATTAAAAACATTCTATTAAAATAAAAGTAGAAATTCGTAAACCTATAAAGATTTTAATTTCTAATTTGCATTAGGAATCTATTTCAAAAGTGAAGGCATATTTGAATTTTAGGTGTAAAATAAAGAAACAGCCAAAAAAATTTACTTATTTGGCTAAGCTAAACATATTTACTTGTGAAAATATATATACTTTATGTTGGTTATAATTTTTAATTTCATTTTTAATTATTTACTTATTTGAAGCTTACTAATTTATTAATAGGTGTCAAATTAATAAGTAAACTAATTTGCATATTTGTTTCTATTTAATTCGGTGTAGTAAACTAATATAAATTAGTTTCCATATCAATAAACGTTATTAGAATTTCACTTTGATAACCAAAAATTATTTTACTTATTTGAAGCTTACCAAATTAATTAAGGTGGATTTATAAGGATTTTTGTTTCCATAACAATATGCAATCAAAAATAGAATCTAATAAAAACAAAATGTATAAAAATAAGCAAATAATTGTTATATATAATGACATGGCAGGATTATGTGGCGCTTTGTATGCTCCTAAAAAGTTCCTCTTTTATATATATATATATATATATATATATATATATATATATATATATATATATATATATATATATATATATAGGGAAGAGTTCAAATAAAAAGACATCTTCCCGTGCAAAGTGCGAAGATATGCACTTTGCATGTTTCGCTTGCACTTTTGCATGTTTTTGTTGCACTTTTTCGTGGTAACGAAAAAGTGCAACATATTTACGAAATTGCCACCGTGATTTTGGTCGAATTTTGTGCATTTTTGGCTCATTTTGAGCCATTAGATGTGGAAATGAAGGCACAGGATTCATTCTCACTTTGCATGGAAGAGGTCTTTGTATTTGAACCATCCTCTCTCTCTCTCTCTATATATATATATATATATATATTGATTTTATTACCTGATTATGATAAAAAATCGGGTAATTTTTCAAAAACAAAAATGTAGAGACCAATATATCACCTTGCTTATATCAGCCTGTTTAAACAAGCTAAGTTTTCACTATCACTTCCAATAATTTTTTGCACAAAAGTTATCAAGACACTCGCTCCCTAAATGCTTTTACTCTTTAATTGTTACAAATAATTTTGAGGGATATATAAGATAAAAAAGAGGAACACTAAATCCTCTATTTTCAAATGGATAGAACAAAGGTATACCTCTAAACCTTACTTTTGGAATAGGTTCGAATCCTATTGGTTGCAATCTTTCCATATCTATTTTTGTTTTTGTATATTTTGGTTTCACTATTTATTTAAAGTTTTTCTTGAAGTAGAAACAGATACTTTTCAGTTCGTATAGGGTGCAATCGGAGCACCTTTAGCATCATGCTCCACTCCCAAAAACGACGTAGTTTTGCACAATTTAAAAAAAATCGCGTGAACAGTACACACGTGAACAGTAGCTGTTTTTTCCTTTTTGTCCCAGTAACATGAATGATGTAACTTGCGTGTAAAAATATGTAAGTCGCGTTATTGATCAATGTAACTCAAGCCCGTTTGAAATGTAACTTGTCAAATACATAGTGTTGGGGTTAAGTCCCGCAGATCCGAAAGCCCAACACACGCTTTGGATCTTTCAGGATGTGGATAATAAATCGCGAGTATAAGAAAATATAAAATCTGAATAATAATATGCTCAAAAGCCCAATTGTATTAAGTAATTCGTTGATTACACAAGAAACTTCCCGAACGGTACGTCGGAATAGTGATTAATACAATTACAAGAATGAGAAAGTTATTCTAGGCCTTGAGTATCAAAATGCTAACCCTTTACAATGAGATTAATCCCTCTATTTATACTATAATGGGGGGTATGGGTTGCTCCATGCTGATTGATCGCTAATCCCGCCACTTGAATGCCCATGCTTCTACTGGTTGATGTCATACTCTAGCATTTATTGCTCCCTGCCACTTGCGTGCCATCCGTTGCCTGAACGGGGTGATGGACCATGCTGAAAACACCATTGATCTGGCCCAAGTATCCTGGTTGACCCGATCATCGTTCGGGGGCATATAACTCACTGGGCCTGTTCTTCGTCTGGATTCCGGGCTATTTATTGGACTTGATATTTTGGGCCTTTGGCCCGGGTATTGGGCCTTCGGTCCAATATCCCAACACATAGTATAAGAAATAAAATATTGATTTCAATGTAAACAATGAAAAATTGATCCTAATAGCTTAATTACTTTTTTATAAATAGTGAATATGTTTTATTTTTAATACTAGAGCAATAAAAATTATATAGCTGGAGTTTATTCTGTGGTGTAACTCGCATACATTAAGATGTAACTCGCGTATATTAAGATGTAACTCGCGTATATTAAGATGTAACTGGCATAGAAGAAGATGTAATTTCATGATATATTATCAAATAGTGTATGAGATTCACAAACAATATTAACTGATTTAGATGTGTAAAGAATATTAATTGTTATTCACCGGCGAGACTACAAGCACGGCCACAGATGGAGAAGTCTCTTATGTGTCTCCAGCTTATCTTAAATAGGGTTTGCTACACGCCATCGAGTCTTGATTCTAATAAGTTGAGGACTTGAGGCTGACGCCTCCGTTCCTGATTGCACGAAGTATAATAAGTTCGATTGAGGTCTAGCAAGAAAGATATGTATCAAGACTTTTGGCTGCAAGGATGAAGTGCATGGTGTACCGATCCCACGGTATAATTTACGGATACTTTTAGATCAAACATAAATTTAACTTAGCTTGAAACATTTGAATAAGGAAATGGGGATTTTTATTTGAACGAAAGTGGGGATTTATTTGATAAATGAAATAGTATAATGCAGTAAATAACTATAAGAGCATGATATTAAAAAAAACGATAAGAGCATGATTAATGTTTGATTCAAATACTATACAATAAAATAAGTATTATTATAATTAAGTATGGAGTATATAGACTCAGACCCCGAGGTCTCATGATTGAGTTTGGACAGGCCCACACACGCTTCATCGATATCATTTAAATTATTGTACAGTTCATATATCATTTGTATGTACTAGATTAATCTTTTATGTAGTTGGGCCTATCAGGCCCCATATTAGCGGCTCGGCCCATCATTTCTCTATTTATACTCCCAAAGGGAGTTCTTGTAAACCTAACTCTCAATTCCATATTCATACACATTACTATTCATCATCTTCTTAGCTCAATCTCTCCCTAATTATATATGTTTGGATTCCTATAATCCATCAATGGTGCTCTCGTTGAGAGTTTGAGCAAAAAACAAGTTGGATAATAAGGCACCATCGCTAGATACCTCCAATTGGACCCTCAATGCGCTCAAACTAGTCAACAATGTCCCAGACGAACTCTTTCGGCTCAAGGCATCCACTACCACGTTGGCCTTACCAGGGTGGTACTCAATAATTAGATGGTAGTCTTTTATCAACTGCATCCATCGCCTTTGTCTCATATTTAACTCTTTCTGGGTAAACACATATTTCAAGCTCTTATGGTCAGTGTATATGTGACATGTCTCCCCGTAGAGATAGTGTCTCCAAATCATCATTGCAATTACCACTGCCCCCAACTCTAGGTCATGAGTAGGATAATTTACCTCATGCTTCTTCAGCTGTCGTGAAGCATATGCAATTACCCTCCCATTCTGCATCAACACGCATCCAAGCCCTTGGATGCTCGCATCGCTATAGACATCGTACCCCATACCCTGTTTGGGTAATGCAAGCATCGGTATCTCGGTCAATCTCTTCTTTAGTTCTAGGAATCCCTCCTTACATCGGTCATCCCATACAAACTTAACCCCCTTTCGAGTGAGCTTTGTCAATGGCGATGCCAAGACTGAGAACTTCTCCACGAACTTCCTATAGTACCCTGCCAATCCGAGGAAACTACGAATTTCCTTGACATTCTTTGGCCTCTCCCATTCGGTAATGGCCTCAACCTTCTTGTTATCTACGACAATACCTGATCTCGAAACCACATGCCCGAGAAAGCCAATCTTCCCTGGCCAAAATTGACACTTGGAAAATTTAGCATAGAGTTGCTTCTCTCGTAGTGTCTCAAGAACAAGTACCAAGTGCTCCTCATGCTCTTCTTCACTCTTTGAGTAAATCAACATGTCATCTATGAATACAATCACAAACCGGTCCAAGTATTTATGAAATACCCGGTTCATTAAGTCCATAAATGCCGCCGGGGCATTTGTTAGCCCAAACGACATGACTAGGAACTCAAAGTGACCATACCTTGTGCGGAAAGCACTCTTCGGTATGTCATCCTCCTTTATCTTCAATTGATGATACCCTGACCTCAAGTCAATCTTCGAAAACACCATTGCTCCTCGGAGCTGATCAAACAAGTCGTCAATCCTAGACAAGGGATACCTATTCTTGATCGTGACTTTGTTTAGTTGACGGTAGTCAATACACATTCGAAGTGTCCCATCTTAATTTTTCACGAAAAGTACCGGTGCTCCACAAGGCGAGTAACTCGGCCTTATGAAACCATTATCCAATAGCTCTTGCAATCGGGTTTTCAACTCATTTACGTCAGCGGGTGCCATTCGGTATGGCGGTATAGAGATTGGTTTAGTGTCGGGCTCAACCTCGATCACGAACTCAATCTCTCTATCGGGTGGAAGTCCCGGTAAGTCCTTTGGGAAGACGTCCGGATACTTACACACTACTCTCACATCATTGATGTTTGTCTGTTCTTTGGTTTTGTCTACCACGTAAGCTAGATACGCGTGGCATCCCTTTCCCATCATATTTCTTGCCCTCACGGCAGATATGATACAACTGTTTGATTTTCCCCCATCTCCCTCAAAGCGTAAGGTCAATCCTTCACCGCTTTCGAGTTCAAGAACCTTTGTGTAACAATCAACCCTAGCATGATGTTTTTCTAGCCAATCCATTCCGAGGATCGTGTTGAACTCGATCATGCTCAGCGGTACAAAATCACACATCAAGGTTTGGCCCTCCACCTCCACCTCACACGATGGATAGTGGCTCTCTCTTTCGATATCATCCCCTAGAGTGGTAGATACCAATAGAGTTTAAGTCATCGGTACAAGTGGTCCGTTGAATCTGCTGGCAAACGCCTCACTCACAAATGATCATTGCGCCCCGGTATCAATAAGGATTCTTGCGTTTCTCCTGTTAATCTTTAGTGTTCCTACATTTATAAGCAATGTAAGACACACTTTCAACTTAATAGTCTTGTTCCTAAGGTCGTAGGGTACATCGGTCATGGTTTAGATGAAGACCCTCCTGACTTTCTACCAAAAAAATCCCCGGTCTCAATACATTAGAACCATCTTAGGACTGAACCAGGTGAAAGCCGGGCGGTTTTCATGCCTTAGGCAAGCGTCGGCAGTTTTCGTTCCGTAAGCCAGTCGGGCTTTACGAAAGCCAGCCGGACTTTGGCGCCGCAGTTTAATTCTTAATTTAGTTCCCGAAAACCGGCCGGGCTTTGCAAAAGCCGGACAATTTTTGGCCGCGTGGGATTCCCTCAACAAAACGAAAGCCGGCCGGTTTCCACGAAAACCGACCGGTTCTTGGCACCATAGTTTATTCCAATAATTATTTCCCAAAAGCCGGCCAGGCTTTGCCAAAAGCTGGACGGTTTTCCTCAGCGAGAAATTCCCCATGTTGTTTACCTTCAAAAGTCGTCCGGTCTTCGGTGGAAGCCGACCGGCGTTCAGCGCCGTAGTATTTCCTATTTAATTCAAGACGAAAGTCGGGCGGCTTTCGTCAACGCCGGGCGGCATTCGCCCAGGGTGAGGATTTCTTCCTCTTTTTCCATCCAACACCGGATTAATTTGCCGGGGTTATAAACTTATGAGTTTTCAACATTCTTGTTGCTTACAATATAGTAAATATCATGAGTTTAAGGAATTACCCGCAACGGAGTCTGGGTTAGCTCGTGCGTCCGCCTCCGTCATCGCATAGACCCTAGCTTGAGCCTTGCCTTGATTCACTGGTGGCGCGTTGCTTGTACTTGGCCCTCCATGCGCCGTGCTTGCGTGAGGTGCTCCTGCCCGGTTCCGACTTGTCGTAGTCCCGCTGCTAGGTCCTGCACCCATAGCTCACCCAAGGTTGGGCAATTTGATCTCAAGTGTCCCGCCCCCCCGTATTGGTAGCATCTTGGGGGATCACGACACTTCCCTGCGTTGTTCCTCTTGCAGTTATTGCATCTTATAATGCCCGAGCCTTGCACCCTCGAGCCTTGCCCTCCTGGGCCTTGGTTTCCCTAGATGGTAGTGAAGGGGTTCTAAAAGACCCACCTCCCCTATGGTTCCCCTTTTTGCTAGAACCTTGAGGGTCGGTGTTCTCCCATTTTCTCTTCCTCACCTCCTCGGCGTTTCTCAGTTTCCTCTCCTCCCATTCTTTCTCACCTTTCAAACCTTGCTCAACCACTTGACTAAACGTCATGTTAGGCAATTGTGTTGCCCTCTCACGCACGTTTAAGTCCAAGGCATCCCTAAAGTAGTTGACCATTCAGTTTTCGTCACAAGCATACTCTGGTATGAACTCGGCAAGCTCCCTGGATTTATGCTCAAGTTGCCTCACGGTATACATGCTTCCTTGGGTCAAAAGTTGGTGTATTCCCTCCTTTTCAAGTTCACCTCGAAGTTGGAGTAATATTGGTTGAAGAATTCCTGCCGGAAATTGTAACACCCCGGCCCCGTAGGCCCCGAGGTAGTTACTTCTGACCTCTAGTACTGTCCTCACAAACCGCCACTAGCCTTTTCCGCGCACTTTGTCCTCACTCGTGCGCGCCCTGAGAAACTTCCCAGGGGGTCACCCATCCCAAGACTACTCCCGTGCAAGCACGCTTAACTTTGGAGTTCTTGGCTAATGAGCTCCCTTAAAAGGAGATGCACCTTGTTGGTATGAGTAATACTATTAATCCATTTAAATTAAATCTCAAGTATTACAATAACCTCCACTTAGGAACGCAACATCCTCGTTGCGCCCATAAACCAATCTCAATCATATCCCAGAATCTTTTCCCCTGCTAAGTGCCCGTCCGAAATCCAACGGATCAGCACATCGTCGCAGGGTTGCTCTGATACCATTTGTAACACCCCAGCCCAATAGGCCCCGAGGTAGTTACTTCTGACCTCTAGTACTGTCCTCACAAACCGCCATTAGTCTTTTCCGCGCACTTTGTCCTCACTCAATCGCGCCCTGAGAAACTTCCCAGGGGGTCACCCATCCCAAGACTACTCCCGTGCAAGCACGCTTAACTTTCGAGTTCTTGGCTAATGAGCTCCCTTAAAAGGAGATGCACCTTGTTGGTATGAGTAATACTATTAATCCATTTAAATTAAATCTCAAGTATTACAGAAATTCTCCCAGGTGACATTCTCACCATACTTCTCCTTGACTCCGTTCCACCACGTGGACGCCATTCCTTCTAGCAACCTCGTTGCTACTCTCATCTTCATCTTTGGCGGCAGCTGCATATCAAAAGCCGCTTCATTGAATCTTTTGATCCACTCCGCCGCTGCGGAGATATCTCTCATTCCATCGAATGGCTTACACCCCAAATCTCTCGCTTCTTTGAGGTACTTCGAGATCCTTATCATTGGGACCTCTGCACCCCGATCTACTCGGGACTCTACATGTCCCCTAGAACCCACATGACTTCCTCTTCTTGAAGCCCCTCCCAAAGCACGCATTGTCCGGCGCCTTTGGCGATCTTGTTGATACTGTCGAAGTAGTTCCTCCATTCTTTCAAGAGCATCATTATCATCGCTCTCTTCACTCACATCGTCATTTTCCCCATCATATGGGGTTTTCACCGGTTCAGTTCCTGGTCGGTAAGTTGAATCCTCCTCGGACTCGTAATGCTCATCAACTGTTTCATCATGACTGTCACTCACGGTCAACGAATGGCCTGTACGGCCCTGTCCTCTGGACACTCTCGATGCCCCTCGACTAGGGGAGAGCACAGGTCGGGTTCGGGCGGGTCGGGTCTGCGGGCATCAAACCCGTTCGGATTTTTTAATGTGATTCTTGAACCCAACCCGCGTTGTTTGGATATCGGTTTTTTCGGATATTAGAAAGTCGGATAATTTCGGATATCGGTTCGGATATCGGTTAGTTCGGTTATAGTTAAAACACATTGAAATTGCATCATTAGTTCATTAATATGAACTGTCAAAGTAAATTAGACAATCCAAGCAACTAAATTGGAAATTACAACCAACTAAATTACTTAGCAATCCAAGCATAAACTAACTAAGTATTTAAATTACAAACCGAGCACCAAAATAACTAAGTATTTAGTCAGTTATCAAAAAATATAAATTAGGCCATATTGGCTATTGCAAACCCAGCAGGCCAGCACCACTGCACCATAGTTTACAAAGCATATCAAATACTGCAAAACCAAGCCTTCTCAACTTTAAGCCTGCACATAGGACATATCATCAATGAATAAATGCATAATCACAAATCACAATGCACAGAGTTATTACATATTGGTTCAGATTGCTTCTTGTCATTTCAAAACTAATTGGGGGCATCCAAAGTAGATGGTGGTAGGTTTCAAGTCATCTCATTATGTAAAGATACATTGGAGGCCAAATCCAAATTACCACCAACTACTCCTAATACCAACCCAATCTTATTTCAGTATATGGTGGAAGCTTTCATCATAACCAAAACGGGGCAAATGAAGAACAGAAGAAGCAGTTAAGTTGTCAGGAAAAACAAAGGGGCAAATGAATAGCACCGGAAATTGAATAGGGGTTGTGGGCAGTGGAAGACATCCAACACCAACACTTCCAACACCTATTGTTAGTCACCTTGGTAAATCATAAATGAGCAATAGAAACAATGTTGACAACATGTCAAAGCTTCCACTATTTGAGGAGACAATAAACTTGTAATAAATAAGTAAACCATTAAGTTAACTGGTGAAGGATCCACAGAAGATCCAGAAGCATTTTCAGTAGCAGCACATGTCCCATTTATTAAATCTGGAAAACATAAACACATCTTTTAAGGCATACTGAAAATAAATATACATCAAGCACATGTAAAAAATAAAATAACCTGTTTCCAGCTTCTCAAGTTCATCAATATTTTCTTCAATTGACAGAGGTTGGTTTTGTTTTCTCAACCAATCTTGACAACAAATCAAAGCTTCCACTATTTTAGGAGTCAATGAACTTCTAAAGCAATCTAAAACCCGGCCACTAGTACTGAAAGTGGATTCAGAAGCAACTGTGGAGATGGGAACAACAAGAATATCTCTAGCCATTTTTGAGAGTATAGGGAATCTTTGACTATTTAATTTCCACCATCTTAATATATCAAACTCTTTATCTTCCTCAACAATAGTCTCACTCAAATAAATTTCCAACTCAGTTTTTTTCAAGCCTAGTTGCCCACTCTCAAGTTTCTGTTTTTTTAGTTGTGCTTTGAATTTAGAGACTCGTCTTGCAGTCTCAGACTCACAGATTACTAAAGTAGCAGGAGTTGAGTTTGATTCAGAGCTTCCACCAACACTATCTGTGTAATTACTCACATAATCTGAAAATAACTCAGCCAGAGCAAGTTTGATATTTGCAAAAAAGTTCTCACCCTTTTTTTGAGTATACAAAGCATTGAACTGAAAGGGCATGTATTCAAACTTGTCCCTAGGGTCTAGAACATTTGCAAAGAATATGAGATAGTTCATCTTTTCAGGATCTCCCCAATACTTATCAAGTTTGGATTTCATAGTACTTCCAATGGTACTTGTAGAAGGTCTATCTGACTTCATCAAGTCCTGAAGGACCATAAACAGATCAGACACCTCTGAGAAGAAAGTATTAGAAGTAACATAGAGAGAGCCTGAAATTCTGAGTGTCATATCATAAAAATTTTGAAGAACTGTGACCAAAGACTCACAAGAAATCCAATCCATAGTATCTGGAGTGTCAACACCCAAATCAACTGCATAACTGGTTACATTCTCCTCATAAGCTTCAAAAACCTTTTCATTACATAAAGCTGACTTAAGCATTAGGTATGTGGAATTCCACCTAGTTGGAACATCAAGGTGTAGTCCACATTTAGCTTCCACCCCAATTAAGTCAGATATGTCCTTAAACTTTTGAAGCCTAGCAGGAGAATTCCTAACATACTTAACTGCTTCCCTAACCCTAGACAGAGAAGTGTCAGCTTGTTTTAAACCATCCTGAACTGCCAAGTTTAGAATGTGGGCAATACATCTCATGTGAAGATACTGGACTTTAACAGAAGAGGCCCCCCAAGATAATAGTTTTTTCTTGAAGAAGCCTACAGCTGTATCATTACTGCTTGCATTATCAACAGTAACAGTAAAGATGTTTTTTAGCCCCCACTCTAAAAGGCAGTTCTCAAGAGCCTTAGCAATGTACTCCCCTTTGTGAGAAGTAACCTGGACAAAGGAAATGATCTTTTTCTGAAGCTTCCACTGATGGTCTATGTAATGAGCAGTAATACACATGTAGTTGATCCTCTGTACAGAGGTCCATGTGTCAGTAGTAATACTTACCCTTTGTGTTGTCTCCCTAAATAGCTTTTTCAAATTCATCTTCTCGTCCAAGTAGATTTGGTAAATGTCCCTTGCAATGGTCCACCTAGAAGGGATCTTAAATCTAGGGCAAGCTATGGACATAAACTTTTTAAAACCCTGCCTATCAACAAACCTAAAAGGAAGCTCATCAATTATAAGCATTTCTGCAAGAGCTCTTCTAATTGCAGTTTGGTCAAACACCCAAGTCCCTAAAACCCCAGCAGGTTCTTCAGTAGGACTTGATTGGAAGGTTAAGAGGGCTTGCCTAGTGTCCTTAGAATGAGTGTTCTTCAGACAACTGAGCATGTGATTTCTTATAGATGAGGTGCCATGTTTTTTTGAATGACAAGCATATAATCTTGCACAATATATGCATTTCCCTTTAACAAGAACTCCCTTTTCATCATAAATCTTGTCAAAGTGTTCCCATACTTTGGACCTGGGTGCAACCTGTTTCCTCTTTTGGCCAGAAACCTGGGTGCAAATATCAGTCTGTTGAGTGGTATCATTATTCTCTATAATGGGAGCTTCCACTGCAGGTTCCTGGCTTAGAGGAGGTTCACCATATACAGGCATGGTAACACTATCTTGACCATCCATCTATATAAGTAAATAAGCAATTGCATACACATAGGTAGATTAAGCTCATGGCATTGAGCTTCCACATTTTTCTCATAATAGAGGCTTCAAATGTTTACCTTTCATATATGATATATCTTTCTCATATGCATACAGAAACACAAGGTAGTCAGGCTCCATCATCATTCACATATGCATAATCATATATTGGACAATAGGCATACAGCTTTAAGAATTCAGTACAAGCCTCAGTCCATCATCATTACATATGCATAATCATACATTAGGCATACAACTTTAAGAATTCAGAACAAGCCTCAGGCTCCATCATCATTCACATATGCATAATCATATATTAGGCAATAGGCATACAACTTTAAGAATTCAGAACAAGCCTCAGTCCATCATCATTACATATGCATAATCATACATTAGGCATACAACTTTAAGAAATCAGAACAAGCCTCAGGCTCCATCATCATTCACATATGCATAATCATATATTAGGCAATAGGCATACAACTTTAAGAATTCAGAACAAGCCTCAGTCCATCATCATTACATATGCATAATCATACATTAGGCATACAACTTTAAGAATTCAGAACAAGCCTCAGGCTCCATCATCATTCACATATGCATAATCATACAGTTTAGTACTCCGAATTCATATATAGGATACTTAGTCAGTGAGGAGCAAGGATTCATATTTCACCACAACTTAGAGACATCAACATATTATTAAGCATGAACACATCAACATCATCATAGATTCATAGTCACTCGTCAACATCATAGATTCAAATACAATCATCATAGGGTTTCAGCAAGAATCATTCATTTTATCAAACATTCAAATACAAATTCACAACAAAACCGTAGATATCAATACCTCAGAGTCAGAGACAATGCAATAGACTACAAACTTTGGAATGATCGAAGAACGATTTCCACCGATTAGGGTTTCAGCGAAACATCAAGACTGTGTGCCTTTCTGTGTGAGAGCTTCCACCAAAATACCAAATAGAAGTATAGAACTATAGGATTCTCAACTCTCAAGTCTCAACTCTCAAGTAGTCAAGTGTAATTGAAGAAGGAAATCAAAGACCGAGAGAGGAGAGTAAGGGTTCAGACATAAGAGAGTTAGAGAGAGGATAGAGCGAAGAGTAGAAGACAGATCGAAGAGGCGGATAGGGTTAGGCCGGGTAGAAAAGTTATACGTAGGTATATATATAAAATCCAAAACAACGCCGTTTTGGTATGTCGGATTATTCGGGCGGATCGGGTTAGGGTTTTATAAACCCTACCCGCAACCCGGTACCCGCCCAAACCCATATAATTTTTCGGATATAGATAGTCGGATCGGATATCCATATCCATTCGGATAAAACCCGGAAAAAAATCGGGTTTTTCGGGTCGGATCGGTTTTTGCTCAGCCCTACCCTCGACTGCTATGTGGGGACCTTCCCGGTGCCTGGCCAGTCGGGTTTCGTCGAGTAACTTTACCGGTACGTTCCATTTCTGAAAGAAATTGAGAATGAGTCATTAAACTCGTATCAAATGTCAATTGACAGATAGGCACTTAAAGACACCTTTTGGCTCGAATCACCGTCATACCAATTGTTAAGGGCACCATCTTAACAATTAGAGACATTGCAACTCAAGTACCGGAAGTTCTATAAGTACAAAACTTCTTATGCTCATGGTTTTCAAATTCGTTTTCAAAAAAGAATTTTGAAGCTTCATTATTATGTTTACGGACTAAGGCTCTGATACCAATTAAATTGTCACGCCCCAGACCTGCCCGGACACGTCAATAAGCCGCGGTACAGTACGAACAGTCAACCGCAGTCCAACTCATCCATACTATACAAGACATCTTGAATACTATTCACATATAGTACATCCATAAACAAACATAATGTAAAACATTCATTAAAGCAGCGGAAACATTTAATACAAGAGTTAAGCCACAATTGGCAAACTTAAGCATACAAGCTCCCAAATAATTATTCAAAATAATATCCATGAGCATTTGTTTAAATGTCTTTAAAACAAAAACGGAGGAAGCACGAACCACGCCTTCCTTTCTTGGTTCTCCCGAAACAACGTGCACTGGTAGCAAGCTCAACTTCTACCTGAAACTGTGAGGTGGCCTCCCCCGTGAAGGGGGGTCAGTACTTGGAAGCATTTGACAAGTACAATGACAACTATACTAAGTATAATCAATGTTTCAATTTCTAAGACCCTCGAGCTAGGGGTGATATTATACTATAGGCCATAACCCTCAATTATCCCTTTTATTTTTAAAATCATACTTACTTTATATAACGTCAAGTAGCCGGCCCGTGGGCCCCTATTCATTTAGAATTTACCATTTTCATTCCCCGTGACCACAAGCCACGACAACCCCATAGGGTTCCATCGAGCCCCAATTGTATAGCAAGGGCTCAGCCCAACTACATTTCTATACAATCCTTTAACTCAATTTAACACATCAAATTGTATGGCAAGGGCTCGGCCAACTATGTTTATATACCAACCATAACTTCGTGGCAAGGGCTCGGCCCAACAACGTTTCCACGAAGATCAATAATACATGGCAAGGGCTCGACCCAACTACATTTCCATGCTAATCACATTACATGGCAAGGGCTCGACCCAACTACATTTCCATGCAATCCTAGAGTCCGACTCTAATTTATTTTCATAGTCCGATTCTCAAGCAAATCCTATGCCTAGAATCAATTCACTTGGGTAACCTTTAAGCTTACCCCTCCCTAACACACCTCAGTGTTCATACAATTCAACCTTGAAGTATCTCTTAAGACTACTTAAGGCATATCTATTCACAACCCTATCTCTTAGGATTAATTCCCTCATTTATTTATATTAATCTTCCGACTAGTATTTCAATACTAGTCGGATAATCTTAGAACAACCAAGTTCTTAATTCATAATCAAACAATTCATCTCAATTGATTTTCCAATCCCAATAAGATTTAATCTCAATATCAAAAATATCACTTTTATCCATTCATGAACTCCTTACATGAAGTAAAAGTATATTTTATCACAACATTTCATAGTTAATCCTATCATCATGCCATCACTTTCATATCACATAATCATACACAATTTACTCTAAATTTGTATATCATGTTTCACTTACTCATATCGATAGTATTTTCATTTAGGCATTATTAATCATTAATAATCCATGAAAATCACATTTAATTACCTTAGGTAATCTTACGAAATTAACTCACTAATTATAAGCAATATAGTCAGTCATTCTCACCTTATGATGTGCTCAACTAGCTGCCTTAACGAAACCCCTCGATCCGTCCTCAATCTAGGCCGACCGGAAATGGAAAATCTGGACAGTGGGTGAAAGCCGGACGGTTATAACCCGCTTTCGCGGTGTTGTAGTAAAACGGAGTTTAACCCTTCCATATGGAAAAGTTTATCCCCGAGTATCGTGTCTCTGAGTAGTGGCGGAGGGAAGTGTTGGTTTCAATATCGGTCACCGGTTAGTACGATTCGTTGTAAGCTTTCTCAAACGATTAATTGTTATAATGATTAAGCAAATAAAAATAAACAACAAAAGTAGTAATGAAGAATTTAATTAAACGGCATTAACGAGTAAACTAAAACTAGTGAACATGCAAAATAACTTGAGAGAGTATTAACTAATAAAAAATATTAAACTAGCAAACATGTGGATGAGTAAAGTTTCAAAAATAAAATACTTAAAAGGTAAATTTAATGTGACTAGTAACGAAAAATTAACTAATTAAAAGTGGGGTCTAGATTTAGAATTAAGGATCTTGGGTGTCTTTGGATTATGAACAAAAAAAGGAATAATTTCTCCAATCTAAGAATAGTGACATATTAATTCTCATAGACAAGAACTTGATTTTAATTCCCCTAACATGTCCTATTTCTAGGCTTAGTTTAGGGTGTGTGAGATGTGAGCTAAATTAATTCTACACTCATAGACAAGCACAAATTAATTTTCCAAACATTCACAAGTGAAGTGATCAATTTCACAAATTACTCTTTCAATTTCATCTCAAACAACTAGTCCTAAAAATTGGAGAAACTTCCTAAATTTAATTCAATATTCAAGAATACCCATTAACCTAAATTCTATCCAAATACAAACCCCATGGAGATTTAGCCTAACATGATTATCAACACACTAACACAATTCATATATAAAAACAACAATAGCATATAATTCAAACTGAAATTCGAACTAATAAACATTGATTCAAGGGTAACTTGAGAGATATTTGAAACTAATGAAGTAAAAGAACAAGCTCGTGAGCTGAAATAAACATGATTATAATAGCATAAAACCTTAAAGATACAAATCGAAAGAGGATAAAGAGGGGTAAACCGAAGTTTCCGTGGTTGCGATCCTTCTCCTTTTCAAGCTATTCTGCTCGTGAGTTTCTTCTCCACGGATCAGCCCCGCTTTTTTGATCTGTTCTCCACTTTTTTCCTTCAGCTATGCCTATTTATCTTGAGTTGAGAGTTCTGGTTTTTGCCCTGCGGCCAAGTGCTCCGACTGTCAATTGTTTGTGTGGCTGGTTGACTTTTTTCCCGCAGGTGGCTTCTTTTTTTTCTTCCAACTTGTCCCTCGTTTTTTTTGCAGCTATCAAGTTGTCTTTTATTTTGATTTGGCCGCAGCATGTGCTTCTGCCTTCTTCCTTGTCTTGCATTTTATTTTGTTTTAGTTTTCTTTTGTTTGGTTATCTTTTTTTTTTTTGAACGCAGCCTAGCTGCAATTATTTGACCTTTTTTTTTCTTTTGATTAATGTACTTTAAATATCTTATTGAAATATAATAGAATGCTAAATTTGACAAATCCAAAATAAAAATAACACAAATAAGAAAAAAACATCAAATCAATCCAAACACTTGAATTAAACACAAATTACTAGAAAAACATAAATTTCGACACTAATTTCAAACATTAATAAAAATGCAACAAAAACGCAGAAAAATGTAACATTTTGCTCCGAGTTTGACAAGAAACGCTATAAAAAGTGAGTGAAAATATATGAACAAATCTAGACTTATCAGACGGCTTTCGTGAAAGCTGAGCGGCTTTCAGGTCTGCAGCTCGTAAACAGTCCCCAACAATGGCAGTTTCCGGCGATTTCAACTCCTATCGATTTCACGATTCTTCTAAGTTAAATACCAACACTTTATATCATTTTTCTACACTTTTAAACATGTAGAATCATGGTTTAATCCATCATATGATTTCTTAAAAACCATACACGATAAAACTAGTTAAAAGAAGATAGTTGAGTTCTTACCTTCCTTCTAGCTAGTTTTCTCTTAGAATTTTCTTGCCTCTTGCCTTCTCCAAGCTAGAGCCCTTGTTAGAGCTTCTCCTAGACCTTATCTTTCTATTTCCCACGTATGGTCACATTGAGGAGAAGGAAGAAACACTTCCCTTAATCAAAACTCCAATAATATGAGAAGTAGGGTCCTAGGAGCTTTCATATGTCCTCTCCCAACTCCCTCACACACACACTTTCTCTTGTCCACCTCCCTATTATTTGGGAGTTTTATGACTGGTAGGACATCCCAAGTGGGTGTAGGAAGTCCCTCCCAATTATCCCTGCTATTTCTGGCAGGTTGGGTCAAAATATTACTTGGGTTGTCCAAACATTTTTTCAACCTCGGTTGGCATTTTATTGGGCTTCTATGATTATTATGATGACCCAACTAAATATTTGGTAGTTCATTCTCAATATTATGGACCCGATAAATAATTTAATTAATCATTCATTAATTAAATATATCATTCTTTTACACGAAATCATTCGCTACAAAAGTTCAAATACAAACTGAATGTTAAATTCAAGTACATCCGGGTGCGGTGTCACAGGAAGAGCGGGGGACTAGCCGCCTCCATTAATCGAAGAAGTACAAATTCAAAAAAATTCACGAAGTTTACTCACCAGACGACGACAGATCAGCACACAACTCTACTCCCTTTTACCTCGAGTACTCTCGACTCAGGGAGTGGGGGACTCCTGATAGAGTATATAGACTCAGACCTCGGGGTCTCACGACTATTGAGCTTGGACAGCGGCCCACACACGCTTCATCGATATCATTTATATTATTGTACAGTTCATATATCATTTGTATGTACTAGATTAGTCTTTTATGTAGCTGGGCCTATCGGGCCCCATATTAGCGGCCGACCCATCATTTCTCTATATATACTCCCAAAGGGAGCTCTTGTAAACCTAGCTAACTCTCAATTCCATATTCATACACGTACATTACTATTCATCATCTTCTTAGCTCAATCTCTCCCTAATTATATATGTTTGGATTCCTATAATCCATCAAAGTACATGGCACAAGAATTTATGTTTTGCAAAAATGAATGATGTCTTAAGAAATACTCCTTCAGTCTCTCTAACTTTGTCCCATTTTACCTTTTTTGTTTGACACTTTATTAATTTAATATCAATTATACAATTCCACTTTTTCTTAAAAGTTGTGTCACACTCCTTTTTCTCAAACATAATGAGACGGAGGTAGTACTATGTATCACATTTTACTCCATTCAGATAATATATGCTGGGATTGCTAAGTTATAATTTAAACACAATTTTGTTTATACAGTGGGTTTACACTTAATACCCTCGGTTATTTTGTTTAAGGAGCATTTCCCTTTACCATCTAGTTAATCGAGCAACACCCCTACTCTATCGAGCTCGAACATATCCTTATCGAACATCTAACCAATTAAATTATGCTCAAAATAAACATCTAACCGATTTAAAAGTACTGTGTATTCTAGGTGACCGCCTATCTAGGTAGTCTTAGGCCGGCCCAGTACTGTTACGAACTGGCCCGAATCGGGCCCCGGGGTCCGGGTCGGATGCATTATACCTGAACCGAGATTTTTCGGGCCGGGCTTCGGGTCTCTATAAAATGAAACGGGCGACCCGGCCGTGCCTGGCACAATTTTTTTTGGTGTTCAACATCTTTGGGAGGTAATTGGGTTGGGCTGGATGTTTTGGAGGGGTTTGGGGTGGGGGTGGGGGTAGGAAGTAATTAGAAAATAAAAAAATTAGCACTAGCTATTTTTAAATGGAAATGCATAAAAATGCATGGTCAGGCTCGGCTCGAGGCCCGGCCCGGACCTACCTGAGTCCATGCGTAGGTAGTCTCCAAGAACTTTAATGCCGTATTCAAAATTTAAGTGAGGGGATAGTGCTACTAGCTATTTTATCCTAGTATAAACACATGCAAAATTAAAATACTTTATAATATTTCACAACAAATCTTAAAGCAAGTTCTGATTAAATGGTAAATGTACATAGTATTTAAAAAATAAAATTGCTATGCTTGGCTGCTTGCAGCACGTACGAAGCAGCAAAACTATCATCTATATTGGCATCCCGTTAATATTTTAAGTATTTTTATTTTCTTTTTAGCACCGTCGCATTATTCTTGTTTGAAATAGAGCAAGATTTATTGTTTCCTTTCCCTTCCTAATTTAATAAACATTAATAATCAAGAGTTCATTTGTTAATATTGAAATTGATTGAATTGATTTAATCTTCTGAAATTCATGAAATTTTAGTTAAAATGATTGAATTGATTAAGTATGCTGAATTATGGGGAAATTCCATTTAAAATATATTTTTCTAATAAAATAAAGAAAAATTTATTTTAAATTAGCTAAAATAATCTTCTTCAGTCATTTCGTTCAAAAAAATAACTCTAAATTGACATATTTTGACTATTATACAATTCAATGCATTAAAACAAAAGTTGCACATTCAGTAAAAAATTGACCAACATAACGTACTAATAAGTTAGAAATGTGGATCTAAATACATAAATAATTTTACTTACTCATACCCTATTTAGGCAGTTTTTTGTAAATTGAAACAATTTAATAGATGAAGGATTTATATTTTGCTACGTACAAGAATCAAATTAGAAAGCAAAAAGACAATGATTATTATTTCAACTCTTAATACTTTGAGAATTGAATTTATGCACAATCGAATACAGAGCCTGTTTGGGAATAAGTAAGGGCTTTGTATAAAGTAAGTTTAATAATAAGTAAATCAATGCACAAGTAGTAGCTTTGGGGGAGAGAATACATTGATCGTCCCCTCCTGTTACAACTAAGGCCAATATATAATAGGATTATCTTTTCTTCTAGCTCACATGTCTAACTGCCCAACTAATTTGGCTCCACTTCCGCCGAATCAGGGAGTTAGTTGCTAGTATAGGCCTCATCCCTCTTTTGCTAACTGCATGAGACTTAGGGCTGTTTACTTTTTTTTTTCATTAAGTCCTGTATGAATTAAGACGTCTGTATGGATTAAGACGTCTGTCTGGATTAAGTCACAGTGATATAACAAGCTGTTTACTTTGTATGCTGAATGAACATGCTGAATTATATCAAATGACCAGTTTACCCTTCTATATGGAAAAAGTGTTGAATATATATTGTGTGTCTACAGTACAATTAAAATATACACTTTTGGAATATATATATGTTGTATATATAAATTAGTAATTTATTTAAAATATATATTTTTAACTTGGTATTTGGGTAAAATATACATTTTGTAATGTTGTACATTTAATTATTTCATTCGCATTTTTCTAAAAATAAAAGTGAACATAAGTACACTTATTAAAAATATGTTATAAACTTGTCAACTTATATTTGAAATGGTGTATACATATTTTTTTATTTTAGTAGTTGCAACAATATCAATTATTATATTTATTATGCATTAATTTTTAATTAAATACATAATTTTTACTTATCATGTTGAATTGAAAATAGTATATATATTATACAATTATTCACCTTCGGCCGTTCTAGAGGAGACCATTCGGTCGCCCCCATTTCGGGTGGTTTCCGGTGGAATTTTTAATGAAATTTTATGATCATATTTCTCATGAAATTTAGATTATTTCCACAAAAAAAAAATTTAAAATTCATTTGGGAAGTTATTTAAATACGTTTTTGAAAAATATTGCTTTTTTATATCTATTTTGGCGCAATATGTTTCACAATTTTATTTCACAACTTTCACAATCAAATTTTAAGGTGAATTTTGTTTTAATATAATCTACACTTCATGGGGAACATGTTCATAAAATTTCATTAAAAACTTCCACCGGGAACTACTTAAATGGGATGAGTAAAAACGACAGTCTCTTCTAACCCGTCCAAACCAAAAATATACTATATATTTTTACAATGTAGCAAATATACCAATAAGCATTATTAGCTCGTTGGGTATTTGTTCACTCGCGCAACCTGATAATTGTGTTCAAATATAGTAAAATATACATTTTTGTAATTATATATATTTAATTATGTCATTTACATTTTTCTAAAAAAAATTACCCAATTAATCTGTAATTGGGTAAAATATACATTTTTTAAATCATACATTTTTGTAATGAAGTATATTTAATTATATCATTTTCATTTAATTATGTCATTCATCTCTGGCCGTTACGGAAGAGACTTGTCCGGTCACCCCCATTTGGGGTGGTTTCCGGTGGAATATTTTAATGAAATTTAATGATCATATTTTTCATAAAGTGTAGATTATTTCCACAAAACTTTATTTTAAAATTAAATCGTGAAGCTAGTTAAATACTTGTTTGAAAAAAATTGCATTTTTTATATGTGTATGGGCGCATATGTTTTAGAATTTTATTTTACTACATTCATGATTGAATTTTAAAGTGAATTTTTTACAAATAATCTAAACTTCATGAGTGACATGCTCATAAAATTTCATTATAAAATAGCACCGGGAACCATCCAAATGGGGTGGCCAGACGGCGGTCTCCTCTAGCCTAGACTGGAAATATACGCTATATATTTTTGCAATGTCAGAAAGCATCAACAAGCTTTAGTAGCTCTTTGGTTTCTCCTTCACTCGGCTAGCATTAGCACTTGGGTTCGAATCCCACCTCCAACGTTATTTTTGAGCAGGAGTAACAAGGCTTGAAAAGAGGGTAAAATAGACATTTCATATAAAATGATATGTCTGAATGGTAAGGAGAGTAGAATATGAGCTGAACCATTAAGACGTTTTACGTCTGAGCGAATAAGTCATTTATTTCATTAAGTCGCAAGTAAACACGCCGATATAGCTGAACGAATAAGTCATGATTTCCATTAAGTCCATTAAGTCGCAAGTAAACAGCCCCTTAGTCTCACTCCTTCAAATTTCTGATCCGGACCTCTAGAAGCTTTATACGAACATGAGCCAATCTTCTCACTAAATTCTGGGCCCAACATACCCTCTTTTTACTCTTCAACATTTACTCAACCCATTCTTCTATGCCCTGTCCTCTACATTTTGCTTAGAAATCCGCGACCTTTGTGTATAAAGATGTTGGTTAGTACGGTGTAATTAGGTACTCCGTAATACTACGTACTTATGTACGTATGTAACTGTTCTTTTTGGCTAACTTGTGTATCTATCTTATGTACACAAAGTAAATGTATGTCATACGGAGTATATATCTTCCATTTCATCATTTGGATAAAGGAAGAACAAGTGCAGAGCCGTATAGTACAGCCTGCGATGAAGACAAGTACAAATAAATTAAGGTAGATTCTATGATACCTTAAAGGTACCATACCTTTGTCCACATGGACCAATCAGAATGATGTAGTTGAATTATTTAAATCTAAATAAAAAATGATGTAATGATTTGAAACAATCAAGTGAGTGGTAGGTACGGTACCCAATTTTTAAAATGGGTACCGGAGTTGTCACCCTAAATTAATAGAGTTTGACCGTCCAAAAGTGTGAATTGCATGTTTGTACCTAGCTAGAGTGTGTTTGAAAGGGTTCCAGCTGTGACATCCTCGCAATAGATTGGTTGCGACAACCGATGAGAAAATTTCGACGATAAGCTACGTTGATATGGCAAATTAGATCATATTTATGAAATTTACAAAATTTTAAACATTAGATCATATTTTCGGAAAATAAGTATGTTTGTATTTGTACAAATCTCCCTTAATCTCAAGAATGCTAATCAATTATGGAGTAGCACCGAGTATGAACTTTTTGGAAATGTTTTATTAATTCAAAAATAGACTAATTATCAATCCGGAACGCGAAACCCGAAACATGAAATGTATTAATATAAGACCCGAATGATGAAAAACTATCAATGTAGGACCTGACATTTTATAGGTTTTGATTTATTTCATTTTTATTAATTTCATTTTAATTTTTGATAAATTTTTCTTCACAAAGTTTATGAGTTTAATAAAATTAAATAATATTTAAAAATAAAAATAAAATTCATTCCAACTAAGCTTTTAGTTTGATTGTTTTCGATCATTCACGTACTAAATGATAGTTTTTCATCGTTTAAAAAGTCTTACTATGGTACGAGTATATGGTTACATTTCATCAGATCTCGAATTTCTAATTTTTCTATTTTAGGTCTTTCAAAAATTGAATGAGTAATGAGTACTAGTATAAATTAAAAATTTAAAATCAAAAGTTAACCAAAACAAACTAATCCGCGCGGGCTTATCGCCGTCGACATCGGTTTCCAGTCGCCGTGCCACCGCTGACCGCCCGCCGCCGTGCCACCGCTGACCGCCCGCCGCCCGGACAATGAGTAACAGGGAGGTCCACTTGAGGCTCTGCAGCAGCCTAATCCGCGATTCACTGCGTCCATATGCTGTAAGTTCGACGGAAAACGCTTTTTCGTCCCACCATTCTTCCCACCATTCTTGCGCACACGTTTTCTTCAGAGTTTCACTCTCTAATAGCGCTTTTTAGGAGCTTTTGCCTACTTTCTTTACCGAAAAAAATGTGAAGGACCTGTTGATCGCCCTGTCTCGAGTTTGCTCACAAATCAAGCTGTGGAAGTTGGAGTTCCCATCCGATTCTGACTCCGAAACTGTCTATATTCTCTCCTCTCTTATTGTCCCTTTAAATTGGATTATATTTTGAATTATGTTGTATATTTAACCCCGTGTTTCCTACTTTGTCAGCAGGATGTTGCCGGAGGTTCTTCTGGCGTTATTGACTGTAGTCTTATCCATGGCTCGGATACTGATATCCATCCCTGTTTATCTAAGGCCATCAGCGTCTTGGTAAGTACTTTAACTGATAGATGCATTTGTTCATTTGCGCACATCTGGACTCTAAACTGTTTGCATTTAAGTTGGGGATAAACTTTGACCTCTTCTTATGGACAAATATTTGCATGCGAAAATGACCTTTTGTTTTTGTACTGCCACTTTCTCATTTTGAATTCATATTCATCTTTAATCATTTTATATATTATTCACAGATGGAGTTGCTGGCTATTGAAAATTCATACGTACAACACTTAGTGGGTAACATTTTGGTGGAAACTTCTAATTTCTTAGTTGCATCTGTATGTTACGATATTCTAAGTACCACTTACATTCTCTGCATTTGCTAATCTTCATCTACTTGATTACTTTTTTTTTTACTTTTAGGGAAGTAGCTGGGTTGAACTTAACCAATTTCTTTCTCTCTTGAATATGTCAATCTTTGGCTCTCTTCCATCAAGTTCTGTTTCACCTGTCAAACTCCACCATAAAAGTGAAAATTGGGTATCAATAGCTGTCATCATTCATGTTTTAAGAAGGATAGTGAAGAATGCAAAACAAGACGCTGATGATCATTTTTTGAAGTTGTGCATGGAGGCCACAAACTCTTTAATATCAAATGTGCCATGGGATTTGTTACATGAGGTTTTTGTCTGCCAAAAAAGCAAGTCTTTGGGAGACCTCAATGCTGATGGTTTGTTTCAATTTCAAGATGCAAAACCAAAACCAGCAATTTTGTTTCTTGGAAGTTTCATTCAGTTGTTGTGTTCATTGGCTGATATGATAAGTCTTCCACTAGAAGCCGTTTCTGATGATTTGCATAAGCACACAATTATTAGTGAGATGAGAAGCATCCTTCCTAGGCTCCTGAATTTGTGCTATGGGAATTTTCAGGACTTTGGAAGTATTTATATCTCTAAATATTACAAGCACAAGTTTCTGGTATGATAAGTCTTCAACTAATCTAAGGGCTGCATTTGGAATTCAGGAAGTGGTAGGCAAAGGGGGAAAAGTACTATGGATTTTTTTTATCTTTAGCGTCTAGGTTTGCATTTGAAAATATTTCAAAACCAATTTTATATAAACCTTTTCAAAATCCCATAGCTATGTAGATCTCTTATTTTCTATACAGTAGAAATAAAAAACAAATTCAACAAATACCTAAACTTCATGTAGCAAGTTTTAAGCAACTATTTATCTCCCCTCCCATGTTTTCTTACCTCTTTAATTTCATTCCTATCATTTTCCGAGTTCCAAATGGACCAATAATGAATACAAACTTTTTCCTGTAAAACGAAGCAGAATCATGTGAATCTTTCTACCCACACAACCCAATCAAAATGTCAACATGCAGATACTAATGATCAGGCTCAGTTCTGGAGTCCAGTTGGATGGTTCTGTTCTTCTTTCATGGCTGAATCTCATCCACCTTTACTTTCAAGATCTCTTATGCCTACCAATAGCAGGAGTGGAGTCTGATTTAGATAAATGTCTTGATGGCTCACCATTTCGGGAAAATACTTCTGATGCAGAAAAAGAAAACATGTCATCCAGACATTTGCAAAGGCTGGCTATTTTTCTTTTTCTAAGATGTTCCTTTCGCATGATCAATATGGAGGGAAGTGGACAAAACCATGCATCTACTGGCCACGATTGTCACTCTGCTGTTAGTCTGAAATCAGATATAAGCAAAGGTTTGAAAGAGATTCATGAGTGGCTCCAACTTGTTTCTAAAGATGATGCTTTTTTGAACCACAAGAAATGTGCTGAATCTATTTTAAGCTTTCAGTTGTGCTTCCTTCAGCTTTACATGCATGAGGTTGTTTTTGCCCCCATAAGTTCTTTTCAGTCTTTAAATTCTTCATGTTTGTTTATTTTGGATATCTAAAACAACTTTTTCCATTTAGGTGTTGGGTTATATTGAATTATGTTTTCCTGTAGGATGATATTTTGTTTCAGATGCTCCTGCAACTGCTTTGTATTTCTCCTTTCTCTGAGGAATGGTGAGGTTGTACACATTTGTTTTTTCATATTGGTTGCAAATTGAGTGGTCAACCTGAGTATTTTTTTTCCTGTGAGTAGGTTTGTTAAAGAAGGAATGCCATCAGCAGATGTTAAAAGGGCTTCCATTGTTTCAGACCTTTTCAACCCTGTATATTTATTTCACCATTTTCTAGCAGAGGTATGTGTCTTATTTCATTGCTTTTATCGAGGTATTGAACTATCAGACACTTTGATCTATAACCAATTTCTACAACAAATTTCTAGAAGTTTTTTGTCTATTTCATTGATAATTTTTTCTTTTCCATCATTTGCAATGGAGCCAAAGATTCATTATTTTTTGGCTTGAGATTATGATGGAATAAAGCAAAACGGCTCACTAAACTGTCTGCGCTTCTTTGTTATGAAGCAACAGTCAGTCCATGCAATTTTGGACGGGATTTTCATGATGGGTCATCCGGAAACAGTCTCTCTGTGCTTTAGTACAGGGGTAAGACTGCGTACATCTGACCCCCCCTTACCCCACCGTAGGTGGGAGCCTTTGCGGCACTGGGGTAAATGAAAATGATTGATAATTTTTTCATTGATAAATTTTTTTGTCTGTGATTTCTGTCAGTTAGAACTTTGTTCAGACTATTGTTTTCTTTGGGAAATTGCCCTAAATAGGAGTAAAAATGTTCTGGAATTCCAAAATAGGACTCATGTTTTAGTTTCCGAAATATGAGTAATTACTGCCATGTTTTGTCAGGACCAGAATTTAAAAATGGCAATATTTTTCAAACTTGGCAATAATTACTCATATTTAGAGAAAAAAGCATGACAATCCTATTTTGGAATTCCAGAACATTTTTACTCCTATTTTGGAAATTTTCCTTTTTCTTTTTGTGAGACTTTCTTTTGTTCTGAATTTCTGACATACATACAATCACCTGGACAAAATGTTGTTTATGTGAACAAAGAAAGCTTGTAGAAATATGTTGTACAATTAGTGTTTTTCATCAAAACAGATATGCAGGCACTCTAATATATGCTCATGTTGTTATCATGTATGAGCTTGTTGCACTTCTAACAGATTCGCTATGATCATCAAGTGCTTCTGGATTATCTCATCTCAAAAGATACAGGAGCTAGTTCGGCTGAATATCTCTTAAGGCATGTGATGATCTTTATTGTATTTTTAAAGATGGTAAAGGATTTGCGGCAAAAAATTTTAGAACTACGACACACCATTTGAACAAGTCCAAAAACCACATTCATGATAGGAATGCAGCTGAAATAAACAAAGTGAATAAATACTTAGATGATGTCATACTTAGTAAATAGAATAATTAGTGGATAGTTAGTTCGGTTATTGCTATTAACTAATTCGGTTGTACCGAGTAGCTATAAATAGAAGAAGGCTAGAAGTAGAGAGGAGGCTGTTTTTGGACTTTTGTCTTGGGACTGCGAAGATTGAGATTACTCTCTCTCTTTGGGGGCTTCGGCCATTTGGGAACTCTCTGTACATCTTTCTTCCATTAATGAAAGCTTGTTAGTTTCTTGAAGTTTATTTCTTGTACTTTGATTTCTATACAAATCTGTGAGTACACTATCATTGGTATCAAAGCACGTAGATTCTGTGGATGGTCTTGACGCGTACGCAGATGGATTTATGGATGAACGAGCTGGAGGAAAACCAAAAGAGATTCAAGGAAACGATGGAGCGAAATCAACAACAGATGAAGGCGATGTTTAAGACGATGCAGGCTACGATCGCGAAATTGGCGGAGCAAGGCAAAAGTTGTTCGCGAAACAGTTCGCACCCTTCACATACGTCGCATCGTTCTTCACATCATGAACAGGCGAGAAGTTCCGCTAGAGCAGATGGATCAGAAGATAATTCCAAGTATATTGTTTCGCACTCGCGAGAGGATTCGCGAACTTCTTCTCATAGTTCACAATCGCGAAGATCTTCTCACCGTCTCCAGTCGCGAACAGAGTCTTCCTCATCGTTGCACACTTCGCATCGCTCTTCGCATAAGTCTTCACATAGCTCTTCGCATCGCTCTTCTCATCGCTCTTCGCTATCGGACAAACAAAATTCGTCCCAATCGCTCACAAGTTCACAAACGGAATCGCGAACTGTCTCCCCTACTTCGCAATTGCGAATGGTTTCTCACCATTCGCAGAATTTTTCCTCTCAAGCCGTTTTTCTGAGTGCGCAAACAAATTCTTCTATTCCTCTGGCTGTGACGCAAGCAGAAGTCCCCAGTTCGCAGGTTTCTCCAATCGCTGGATCTCACAGTTCAGCCTCTCTTGTCATCACATCAAAAAAAGGATCTCCAGGGACGCCACCAACAACAATAAACACAGAATTGGAACTGGTTGTATATTCAGTTAAGGAAACAGACCCTGAAGATGAATGCAATGAGAAATCTTCAGTTAATCTTGAACTTAAAGAGGGAGCAGTTGTTGGATTTTCCAGACGTAAGATGTTTCCCATGTACGATCTTGACCAATCAGACCTTGAAACCAATAGGTTCAAATTTCTTCAGGTATGCGATAATTATTCTCATCTTGAACAGAAGAGGAAATGGCCAAATGTCTGCAAGACTGATATGATGTATCACCAGTCATCAAACATTGTGTTGGAAGGATTGAACAACATCTCTGTTGTTGAATTGCTTCTCCAACCAGGTCCATTGGGAACTTTTGAAACTGGGTAACTTAAAATCAAGGACATAATTTCAGGATATACATGCTTGGAACAGAAGAGGTCTGGTCCAGTGGGTCTTGAGGATCATGTTTATCCTTTTTCTGGGGAACTTTATCTTTTTTCTAGGAAATCATATGTTAATGTTCATATTGGGACAGTGATTTCACATGGAGGTTTACTAACTTGGATGAAGGTTGTAAGCGATGGCAGGCTTGTTATGAATGATAAAGAGTTGGAAACAACTATAGACAATCAGAAATTGACTGTTGGGATGCACTCGTCTACTATGATTACAACCATTTTGAAAACCAAGGTCGAAAAGGGATTTTCTGTTCCTTATATTTCAAAGGATCATCAAGACTATTCTCCAGTTGTTTCTTCTGCTATTGTGCATTTGAATGGGATTCTATATCTTTACCTTTGCTTGTTAATGCCTTTATGTCTTCCTTCTCAAATGAGATAAGCCAAGAATTGAAAGAGGAAGAAGTTGGAAGGTACAAAAATTACCTTTGCTTGTTAATGCCTTTAATGTCTTCCTTCTCAAATGAGATAAGCCAAGAATTGAAAGAGGAAGAAGTTGTAAGGTACAAAAAGGAGTTTGCATTCAGTACAGTATCAGTTTTAGAACAAAGAAATCATGAGGAGCTGCAGAAAAATGAAGAAATAATTTTTGATAGGGAGTACGGGAAGGTGACTGAACCAAATGAAGATTCACTTTCTGCTGCTGAAAGTTCTGTGATTTTAAAAGATCCCATACTGAAGTCCCTAGTCCATCAACCAGTTAGATATTGGGAAGGAAGAGGAACAAGAAAGAGGAAGAGGAAGCAGAAGATTGTGGTTGTTTCCTATCACCCACCTTGAGGGCAAGGTGGATGTTTAAGGGAGAGTATTGATAGGAATGCAGCTGAAATAAACAAAGTGAATAAATACTTAGATGATGTCATACTTAGTAAATAGAATAATTAGTGGATAGTTAGTTCGGTTATTGCTATTAACTAATTCGGTTGTACTGAGTGGCTATAAATAGAAGAAGGCTAGAAGTAGAGAGGAGGCTGTTTTTGGACTTTTGTCTTGGGACTGGGAAGATTGAGATTACTCTCTCTCTTTGGGGGCTTTGACCATTTGGGAACTCTCTGTACATCTTTCTTCCATTAATGAAAGCTTGTTAGTTTCTTGAAGTTTATTTCTTCTACTTTGATTTCTATACAAATCTGTGAGTACACTATCATCTTTATTGTATTTTTAAAGATGGTAAAGGATTTGCGGCAAAAAATTTTCGAACTACGGCACACCATTTGAGCAAGTCCAAAAACCACATTCTTGAACTATGATGTTCTTACCCAGTCACAGATGTACTATTTAGAGTATTTTAGCTCCAATCGGATTTCTTATAAACTTGAAGCATGAAAACTCTCGGGAAAGAGTATATTTCCATTTCAAAATTCACGGCAAAAAGTACATTTCTGATTCGAAACTCACAGGAAATAGCACATTCAATTTCAGAACTTTCAAGGAAACTCTTTAGAAACTCTCCAAACACTTGTATTTCTATTAAAAGTCAGTGTTACCCATCACACCTTTCCCCATGTCTCCAACGTTTCCATGGAGCATAGCTTATGCGAATTGCTTTCTTAGAACTAAAAAGCACCTTTTCATTTCCAGCTTATAAAGTATAGAAATAATTCCACTTTTGGTCCTAGAATTTATGTCGATTCCACTTTTGGTCCATGTGTTTCATTTTATCCACTTTTAGTACTTGACTAATGATTTTTTAACCACATGTGGTCCTTCCCCGGCAATTTTAACCACCGGAAACATTGCCGGAAGGATCATATATGAGCGAAAACATAATATTCATGTATCAAAAGTGGACAAAGTGAAAGATATGAATTAAATGTGGAATTTAAAACTCATAGGATGAAAAGTGGAATATATTCTGAAGTATAACTACTTATTGTCCTATAAAACACTTATTATTTGAAAATAAGTCACCCTAGAAGATGGTTAACAATAAAGGAAGAATGGATGCTTATGATAAGTAACGGAAGAATCCAGGAAGAAAGTAGTAGTTTATTATCGAAAATTTAGTGAAGGAATATAGAAAGTCACGAAAGGAAAGGTTTGAGACTCTTCGAGCGGTCTCTCACTCCCAATATCCCAGTCCTGATCCCAAGTTCTGCCTCCTCATCTACTCACCACTCACCCTTATTTATTCTATTTCTAATGGGCCAGTCCACTTCTAATAAGTTATAGGGCCTAAACCCAGGGACGGATCCAAGATTTGGAATTAAGGGGGGCGAATTTTTTTTGGGAAAAGGGGCAAATAAGGCCACGTACTAACAAAAAAAGGTCAAATAAGGCCTTATTTATGAGACTCTGTCCGGCCTTCCCCATTTGGGTTGGTTCTAGGTGGAATTTTTTGATGAAATTTTTTGAGCATCTTATTCAGTAAGTCTAGTTTACTCATACCAAATTTAAGCTAAAACTTCAATCGGGAAGCCATTCAAATGAATTCTTGAAGATAATTGCGCAGTTAAAAGCGCAGTTATCTTCAAGAATTCATTTGAATGCCTTCTCGATTAAATTTTTTATCTGAAATTTGGTATGAGCAAACTAGACTTAATGAATAAGATGGTCAAAAAAATTAATCAAAAAATTCCACCGAGAACCACCCCAAATGGCGAAGGCCGGACAGAGCCTCATAAATAAGGCCTTATTTGACCTTTTTTGGTTAGTACGTGGCCTTATTTGCCCTTTTCCCAATTTTTTTCGTTAGTGTAGTGGGTGAAATTTTTTTCGCTAGTGTAATCGGGCGATTTTTTTTTGCTAGTGTAGTGGGGCGAATTTTTTTTCGCTAGTGTAGAAAGGCTTTGCGGCTAATTTTTATTAAAAAAGAATTCATAAGTACATACATGATGATATTTAAATACTCCCTCCATCCCAGAAACAACTTCTCGCTTTCCTTTTCAGACAGTCCCAAAATTAACTTCACACTTCTTCCCAGTTCCTTATTTGGCAAATTCTCTACATTCAAAAAGTGTCAAACAGTACCAAGCAGTGCCAAACAATGTCGAAACAGTGTCCATACAGTAAAATTTATCCCCCAACATGTTTATTTCCTTAATATGTGTGAAAACGAAGTTTGAAGTTGTTTACGGGATGGAGGGAGTATATTAGGAGCCCGTTTGGTGACCCTTTTTCGGCTTATCAGCCAGCTTTTTCACCAAATACGTAACTTTTTATTTCGCGCGGTGGAGTTTATAGTAAGCGGAAAAAGTAAGGTTAGAGTTACTTTTCTGGCTGTATTGGCTGAAGTTACTGTAGAGGATCATTTTAGTTATTTTTCATATAATTTTTTATTTAATTTATTAATAACATATATTTTAAATATAATTTTTTCATGAATCAGCAGAATTAGCCAATACAGCCACTTCAGTCAGAACTTCATAAATTTCAGCAGAATCAGCCAATTCAACAAATTTTAGTGTCACCAAATGGGCTCTACATTCTAAGTTTAGACAATGAACAAATAACTTTGATTTTATAATTGTAAGTGCTTTAGAAAAAAGTATTGATACATTAAAACGTAAGAAATAGCAAATTAAAGGAAAATTATTTGAAAATAACAAAGGATATATAACATTTTATCAAATTATTTGAAGGTAAAGAGTTTAAAAGGTGCACAACCACCAATGCTTTTTAAATAACTCATGTCATGTTTAACAACATGAATCTTATCGGTAAAAGGAATTGATTTTTGAATTACAAATTTTGTTTACCAAGAAGGGTGTTCGTGAGTCATGAGGATAGTATGTACGTAGTATGATATTATTATTTTTAGAATAATATTATTGAATTGCAAATTTTGAATTGCAAGTTTTGCTAATATTTCAAAAGTATAGTATGTACGGAGTATGAGATTATTATTTTTAGAATAATATTATATCGTTGATTCTTAGATTGATGTCTTTTCTATCTTTCCTCTCTTTTTTCTTTTATCGTTTATCTTCTTTATCTTTTTATATTCTTATGTTATTTTTATCTTCTAGCTTTTTTATTCTCTTTTATTTTTTATCTTTTATCTTTCTTATATTCTTGTGTTATTGTTATCTTATATTTTTTTCTTTATTTTATTCATCTTATCTTACATCTTTTTCTTCCCTTTCTTGTCTATCTTCTCTGTTTGGCATCGATATCATAGATCGATTCATGTTAGCCGACTCCAAATTCTTTTGGGATTAAGGCTTGGATGTTGTTGTTGTGATAAAATAAGTTGAAATTTATTATCTATGCAATAAATTATTTTTAAGGAGTAAGAAGTAAACGAATTGTGTAATTTTAGATTCATTTCACATGATCGAAAAATTGTTTAACTTTTGTGTCTCATATATAATATTGCTTGATATTTTACAAATCGAGTAATAATTATCTAATAAATTAAAGATAATTAAACATTTCAAAACTATGAATTTTTATATAATAGGTATCCTAAGTCTTGAACAATGAGTTGTTCTATTGTATATTTGCTTAAGTTATGTAAATTATTATAGATGTTTCATCTTTCAAATCTCCAATTAAGTATTATATAATGTAAGACTATATATTAATTTTGAAAACTAAAAGTTAAGGGGGGCGAACACATATATATCTAATTAAAGTATAAAATTTTTATGAAAATATTAAATATATTGTAGAAAAATTTGAAAGTCCAAGGGGGGCGGTCGCCCCCCCGCGCCCCCCCTTAAACCCATCCCTGCCTAAACCCTATTATTGAACAAAATTAAAATCACTTAATAAGGCTCTAATTATTGGTAGTGTTCAGGTCCCTAACATCACTCCCCCCTCGAACTTCCACCTTGTCCTTAAGGTGGATGATAAGAGACTGATTTGGCATTTGCTTTCAGCAGGTTTGCAGCTTCATCCCGTTCATCTAGCTGATCTTCTGTTCTCTGCACTTCTTCTGGCTCTTCCATCAAGATAAATTGATAATGTTTCATTCCACAAACATGTTCTTTGCTCCATTTGTTCCCACATTTGAAACATAAGCCCTTTTTACTTCTTTCCTCTAACTCTAATTGTGTCAACCTTTGGCCTCCCTCCCATGTCTTATTCGGTTTTGGTGATTCCTCCAGTTTGTTCTCTGAATGTGTTCTCTCCGAAGTCACAGCAGGTGTTCTTCCCTTTGTTTCTTCCACCTAGTTCCAGGGTCTAACCATTTTCCCTCCCTGTTCCTTCCAGCCTTTTTTGTCTTCTTCTTTATTTTGTTCTCCTTTTGATGTCATGTTTTTCTGTTCAACAAACAGGGCTTTGTCCATGAGATCAGTTAACCCATTGGTCTGGTACAACTTTAGCTCTGTGCTAATTTCTTCTTTGAGGCCATTGAGAAATACTCCTTTTAACATCTCTGGGTCAGCAATTTTGGGGGGAGCTACAACCATTTCGAAATGATCCTTGTACTCCATTACTGAATTAGTTTGCTTACTTTTGAGCATCGGACCAAACGGGTTCTGAACTAAATCCGGCTGGAAGCGTCTGATCAAAGGTTCTGAACCAATTCAGAGCTTTTCCGGCCATGGCTATCAAGATTATTTCTACTTTATCCTCTTCTGCCACATGGTTGAGTTTGAAAGAGTGTTCAACCCTGATAAGCCATCCATATGCATCTTCTCCACTAAACAAAGGTATATCCACCTTTCTTCCGGTATAAACCCGGTCGTTAATTCTTGTATGCTCAGGAGCACGAGAAAGGGATTGAGAATCATGAGGGTTACCTCCGGAATTGGACGTACTCACGGTGGCAGAAGTCTAGCGTCGACAATTGGTGGTCGATCGTCCTTTTCTTCTCTTGTGACTGCCCTGGACTTCGAGACTTTGCATCTTCTCTAGCAACAATTGTACTTTTTCGTCCATCAAAGCTTTCATCTCAGCGCGCATATCGACCATAGATCGCTCCAGCGATATCTCCAAATTATTTATCCGTTGCTCCATGTTCGATCGAGTGAAGACCATACAAAGGTGCAACGACCGTAGGCTCTGATACCAATGATAAGTAACGGAAGAATCCAGGAAGAAAGTAGTAGTTTATTAATGAAAATTTAGTGAAGGAATACAGAAAGTCACGAAAGGAAAGGTTTGAGACTCTTCGAGCGGTCTCTCACTCCCAATATCCCAGTCCTAATCCCAAGTTCTGCCTCCTCATCTACTCACCACTCGCCCTTTTTTATTCTATTTCTAATGGGCCAGCCCACTTCTAATAAGTTATAGGGCCTAAACCCTATTATTGAACAAAATTAAAATGACTTAATAAGGCTCTAATTATTGGTAGTGTTCAGGTCCCTAACAGCTTAATCTAAGAATAAACACCAAGAAATGTAAGGATCCATTTCAGTTTTCAGTTTCCTGTTTCTTGATTTATTATTTTCCACAGAAAGAAAGAAAAAAGAACTTCAATTTGTGTACATTTTTTCCCACTTGAATTCTTGAAGGTGCTTGCGCATGGTATTTCAGTCTTGGAGCTTATTTCAAACCTTCCCATGGAGCTCAAAAAAAGAAATTCAATTATGTCAAAAGAGAAGAAAAACATCTGTAGATCGTCTGAGTTTTTCAGGAGAGTTGTCCACATCAGTGACAGATGGGATTTGTTTGCCATATGAACAAGATCACCAGAGGGGAGGAAAACATTATAGTGTCGTTGCCAACAGAACAGAGAGAGTTTCTTTTGAGTGTGCTAGTAATTGTTTATTGGAACTGAAAGCATCTATTGAAAGCCTTCATCAAAAGAATCTTTTTCCATATAACCCACAAGTGTTGCTACAGCGGTGCGTTATTTCTTCACTATTTTCTTAACATTATATTCTTACCCTTTTTACCATTCCTTGTTTAACATTATATTCTTACCCACTCAATTAGAAAAAAAATCATCTATTTAATACTATAACATAGATATTTTTTTTCTAAACAAGACCATATATGTTTCATAACTAACATAGTAATTATTTATTCCTCATAAAAGAAAGCCTAAAAATTGCTACCCGATGTACCCTTTATTCTAATTAAATTTTCTATATGGTACTCAAGTTGTTCAGCCCACTGACCACCTACCTCTGGTTCACCACAACCGCCGACTCACTGATGACCCATGCACCTTCAACCACTTACTCTGGCTATCTTACCATCGCCTCTAGCTGTCCACTGATCACTTACCATAGGTAGTGGTTAGTGCAGCGGGGGGCAATGGTGAGGGATGACGAAAGTGGTGGTCAATGAGGTGTCAATGAGGTGTCAGTTGTCAATGGGAGGAATGGGTCGAGAATGGAATAAACTGGGGGGTGTTTTGTCTCATTAGTTGCTTTTAAGTCATGAGCTTCACTGGTCCTATTTTCTGAAAAATGGTACTGCCTCGGTCTATATGCTCATGTATTCCTTTCTCGGACATTCCTAAATAAAGTCCTCTTTACATATTTGGTAAAAAGTCGTACCAATTTACTTTACTAACCTCAAATAATTAAAATAGTATAGTGCCAAAATAATATATTGAACTGTAAATCATACCTTCTATTAAAAGGTTTTTTCTGAAGCTAAAGAAAAAAAATCTAATTTCCTTAAACTGTATGAAGGTTAAATTAGGAACTTCTTCAAGGGACAGGGAGCATTTTTTAGCACAATGTGTAATGTTCCTTTTCTTTTATCTTCAAGTTGACATCAAAGTCTCAATTTGAGGATGGATGTAATTTTACATATATATTGCAGATTGTCAAGATTTCAGGAGCTCTACCAAAAGTAATAGTCTGACACGATACACCAACCTCTTGAAAGTAAAAAAAATGAGGGTACTGTACGAGGAGTGTTTTTCATCTCAAATAACCGTCGCGGCAGCAGCAGTTATTTCAAGCAAACAAGAGCAAAGCTCCTGTGGTTTTGTGAGCATGACCATATGGCCAGCTGCAGGTATGGATTTCACTTCAAAAGGGGGAGGGCTGCTGTGTATGTTATGTTTCTGAAAATCTTGGTCCATGAGCTGATCATCTTCGCAAATCACATATACCCTCTTCACTGACCCATATTTATCTTCTGTCACCAAATTTTCTTTTTTCATGTCATCCACGAAAAGGGAACCTGGCCTTGTTAACATTTTCCCCAGCTCCACCTCCTGCGCATTCAGTCAAACCTGTAACCTCCATATTTTTCAATATGTAATCCAAACTAGTTCACAAATGTACCGTCTTCTCTTTTCAAGAAAGAAAAGTTACCTCCAGTTTGCAGTGTGTGTAAACTACAGCTTCCATGAAATTCGGACCAAGAGTGATTGAAGTTGGAGGATTTTCGTGTCCTCCATCGAATGTTACTTGACAATCCATTAGAGATTTATGTGTAAGCCTTCTAAAATACTGAAGAAAAAGAAACAATTATAGTTACTACCTTTAGCCTTTTTTTGATTGATTTCCGTTACTCGAAAATCCCTTCATGCTTGGGAATGTAGTGAGATGACTATGTTTGGAATAAGAAAATTCAAGATTTAGGAAATTCTGGTTTTCTTACTCCTTGAAATTAGAGAAATTACGATAGAGTAATACATATTATATTGGTCTGAATGGTTACTAAGTTTTTGTTAATTGTGGTCATCCCAATCATGATTTTATTTCATTCTATAGCAGATAAAGAAATACGGAGCAATACTCTCATGTAACCGCATGATTGGTATGCCGGAAGCCTGGAATGTGTGTTTATTTCCAAAGTAGACATCTTTGGATCAATGGAACATATGAGAGAATTTTCCTTGTGAAGAAAATTTCAATGACACGGTTTTCTTTTCCTGTCACACACCTTATGAATCATATTGGGTTATGCTTGGAGCAAGTAAAAGGGGATAATATTCCGTATAATAAAAATTAATAAAGGTGGACATTATTGGGAGTCGTTAAAATATGGATAACATTCATTGATTAATACGTAGTACTCGGTAATAAATTAATATAATCATACCAGTTTCCTCTCGCAAGAATTATTCGCTTGCTTTATGTACAGTAACTTGTACTATAGTTCATTTTTTAATAGTTGCAACAATTTGCAAACGCACAACTTTAATCGTAATTATATTTAATTTCGTTCAATATTTTGGAAATTCACATTAATAGAAATGATTATATATATTTATAGAAAATCGTGGTTAAAGTAATGTAAGAATAATGTAAAAATTACCGTGTGACATGTACTCTGTATTAACTATTAAAGTAAGGAGGAAGTACAATGTTTATTATCACCGACAATTATTTTGTCCGAGACTCCGAGCACATCAACACAACTTGCCTGATTGTTCGGTGTAGACAAAAAATCATTTTCCCATAAATATTCCATTCCATGCCATTTAGCAGCACATCGACACACGCCCGTATGTTTTTTTGGATACCGAATCCAAGACCAGGACTACACTCCATTTTTTTGTTTTCTTTTAAAATATTACTAGTACTCCATATATCTGACCTGAGAACCGAATCGGCCCGCCACTGTGCGGGACCGACCCGGCCCAGGCCTAGGACCCGACCCGGGGGTGTTTTGGGGACAGGCTCGGGCTGCAGGTTTCTTTGGAACCGGCCTGGGCCATTTTTTGCAGAGTTTGGGTGGTAGGCAGGTTGGGTTGGATGTTTTGGAGGGGTTTGGGGGTGTGAGAGGTAGGAGGGTAGGAATTAATTAGAAAAGAAAAAAAAACCGCTACCCGACCAGGTCCTGGTCCGGCTCGTTCCCGGTAGAATTCTGGGCCGGTTCCGGGCCTTAACCCACAATAGAAAAGCCAGGTTTGGCCCGGACTGGCCCCGAACCGACCCATGCCCGGAGTATGATTCATATACACATGCAAAGATTGTTTATAGAATTTTATTTGATTACACCTTTGAGTGTCTGATAGAAAAAAAATACGGAGTAATAAATAAAGTTCCCATGCGGTTTAATCTAAATAGAAATTTTCTTGATTGTCTGATAGAATAATCTAAATAAATACTCTCTCCGTCCCACTATAAGGTTCCAACGCGGTTTACGATGTTTGACTGACCATAAAGTTAACTGATCCCTGTCGTTAATATAAATTTTTTGGTAAATAAATTTGCAATTCAGAAAGTACATTAAACCGCTACAAAACCTGCAAAAAATAATTTAAATTTCATAAAATTTTGATATATAAAGTAAAAGATCAAGAATAATGCACGTTGACCGGAGAATAGTGGACAAGAACATTTAAATAGGGCATACGGAGTACTACATAATACGTTAGTCGTTTACACCGCAAACAATAAATTTGCACCACTTGCATCATTTGAGATATGTTAGGGATAGTTTCAATAGAAAAATGTAAAATTCAAAACCAAGAGTACAATGTTTTTCCTGGAAACAAGCATAAATTATCCTTATTATATTTTCATATTATCAGACATTAATATAATAATACTTACACCATTATTGATTGTATTTCTCATCATGGAAGTTACTACTCTTATTTAGCAATAAAACATACAGAGTAATACTCATATTTTTGAATTTCACGGAGTATTCTTTTTCATCAGTTTGCACAACTTTTCTAGTACGCTAATCCCACTTAACCACCATGATTCTTTCAAGTTTCAACGAACACGTGCTTAGTAATTAGTAGCATGGTCTCAAATTGAGGTTGTGAATTGTGATCATGGGTGGAGCCAGAAAAATGGTGGATCATTTTTAAAGAATGTCCGGGTTGAATATTTCATATGCAATTTAGATAAATAGGCACCGATAACAATTAGATAAATCTCAATTATATTCCTCAATTCTTTTGAGCATACAAAATAATCCATAAAAGAAGAAGGGGTCACCTCTTGAATAAGAGTGGCTGGAGGGGTGCTGGAATTAGGCATGTAAGCAGCTATGAAGACGGACGCTAAGACCTTGTTTGGGAAACTCTGCATGGCAAGAGAAATCGCAAGTCCACCATAACTATGACCAACCAAAACCACCTTCTCATCAGCTGGAACCCGGCCCAAAAAGTCAATCAACGGCTGAACGTAATCTGTCGCCGTCGTAATCTCCTTGAGTTGCTTTGGATGGACACCGCAAGCGCCCAGATCCAACGCCGTTACCCGGTGGCCGTGAAATCTGAGTATCGGAATAACCTTGTACCAGCACCAAGCTCCGTGGCAGATCCCATGAACTAGAACAAAGTGATGTCCCTTAGTATTGCCCTCCATTTTCTAATATTTATTATTGCTTAAGGTTACCAAGAACAACAGAATTTATAATCCATCTCACAGTCTTTATTTTCTACAATTGTACTCAATTTACGGAGTGATTCTAGTCCGTCCAATTATCAATCGTCTGGATCTATTTTTCCACATCATCAATTTACGGAGTAATTCTAGTCCGTCCAAGCTCATGTGCCTCATGTTTGGCTGCCTAAAAGTATTAACAAGTCAAATATGACTTTCAATGTGACTGCTAAGGTACTTCTCAATTACTTGTCAAAGTTGTCATTTTTGGAAATTTCATATTAATTGCAATATTTCCGGTTTTAGTAAGAAAAGTAAGTAGAGTTCCGTAAATGCCCCTGATCAACATAAACTCACTTTAATTTTCAGACTCGGTCCGTAGAACTGTTTCTCACATGCTCTCTTTATTTCTTCTACCTGCCACATCGCCTAAAAAGTATCGGATCTTTCTTAATTTCTCTCCATCTACCATTTCTCAAAGCAAGGGAGGAAGGGTGGGCAACAGGTACCGGTGAATCAGATGGCCGCGGTAATGGAATCGGTAATGAATCAAGAATGACATCTCCGTCCGTCCCCCTAATATTGGTACGGAAGGGAATGATGTTGTTTTTAAGAAAAGTAGAATTATGTGGTTGGTAATGAGTTGATAAAGTGGAAATAAAGTAAGAATGAATTAGAGCCACACAAATGTTACCAAATATGGTATGAGACAATAATAAAGGGACATCCAAAAATGAAAAAATGGGACAATTATAGGGGGACAAAGGGAGTAATAAGTTAGTCTTCTTAGTTGAAAGCTTTTAACAATAGAATGATAAAAATTAATATGTCAACTTTTGTTCTTTGGTATTTTCCTCTATTATTGGACTATTATTTTAGAGCATACTAATGGAACAATGCAGTTTTTATTTTCAAACATATTGGATCTTTTTAGTTTTAGAACAAAGAGTGAAACATATGAAACATATGTAAGGGTGCCTTTAATTAAACACTGTTTCTTTACCTTGAAAATGTTGCAGTCAAGTACAACGCTTTAACCTTCTCAATTGATTATGTGCTGTGCGTGAAAAAATAGAAACTAAAGTGGGTGGGATATCTTACATCTATCTATATATTATTAAGTGAACTGAGTCTTTTCCTCGCTAATGTTTAAGGACATTTTATGTAAACTCCTCAAAGGCAGCTGGGTTTTCTTATTTCCTGCGCATTAGAATTGTTTCTAACATTTTGTTCACTTCTTCACCTTTCTTTCCTTTTTCCATCATTTTCAATGGAGCCAAAGATTCACTATTTTTTGATTTGGGAATATGATGTAATAAAGCAAAATGGTTCACTAAACTGTATGCGCTTCTTTGTTATGAAGTAACAATCAGTCTATGCAATTTTTGACGCGATTTTCATTATGGGTCATTCAAAAACAATCTTTTTAGCTTTAGTACAGAGGTAAGACCGCGTACATCCGACCCTCCTACTCCACCGTAGGTTGGAGCCTTTGCGGCACTGAGGTAATGATAATGATGATAATGATGATAATGATGATAATGACTTCACCTTTCTTTCCCCTCCTTTGAGGAAAATTTGAAAATTTGGAGTAGTATTTTTGAAAATTTTCTCTTTCTTTGAGTTGTCTATTGCTTCAAGTGGCGGCTAGTGTTTGTTAAAGTTTTATCTTCTTAATTACTTGAAAATTACATAACCTGCTTATCTATAATTTCGACTTTGGCAGCCGGATGCTTGCCAATCCAGGAGAGGTAAGCGGACATGGAGAAGGTGAAGGAAAGGCCAAACAATTCGGCCTTCTGATTTCCTCAAAAGTGAGAAAGATTACAGAAGTGAACAGGATCAGTAGAGGATGCCTGTGGTCAATTCATTTCCTCTTGGCCTACTATCTTAAGAAATTGTGATGGTTAGGAAAGAAACAAGACATTTTAACCACCGTATTAGTAAGTAAAATAAAGATACATCTTTTTCTCTCACTAAAATGTCAAAACAGGACTATAGTTGTTCCCAATTAAGAGGCTTGAGAGAGTCTTTTTAAGAACTTAAGTATATGATTTGATGAAGTTTAGTCTTTTAATTTTTCCCGTCTTAATTCATTTTACAAAAAATGGACTTTCAATTAATAGTGTACTAAGGATGTTTTCTTTTGGACTGAAATTTGTTGGTCTGGTCTGGTCTAATATGTTTAAGTCTGTTCTGGTCTGAACTGGTAAATGTCTAGTCTCTGTGTATTTTATAACTATCGAAGTATGGTCTGGGCTGATCTATTTACGTTTGGTCTAGTCTGGTCTGATCTGATTCGATTTAGTCTAGGACTGAAAACCATCCAAAGTAAACATCCTAAAAAAGTACCTCTTCCGTTCTTTTTTAGTTGCAACATTCCCCTTTTCACGTTTACAAATACACAACTTTGACCGTCATTATATTTAATTCTCTATTAGTATTTTTTTTATGGTCTCTATTAGTAAAAAATAAAAAAATCAGATTATCAAACTTTGTAATGAGACGAGTTCAACAATATTTTTCAAAAAATAACAATTTGCATACATTAATAAATAAAATGTAGTCAAAGTAGAGTACATGAATAGTGTGTAAATTTTAATGTTCCAACTAATGTGATACGGAGGATAGTATGTTCTTACATTGTGAGTGTTATGTAACATGCTCAATAGAGCACACCAATAAATGTGAAAACATACATTAATTAATTTTAGAAAGGAGAAAGAGAGATAGAAGAAAAAACAAAAGCACTTTTTAAAGTATTTATCTCTCTCGATTCAAAAAAAAAGTATTCATCTCTCTTCTCTTTCTATGATTGATGGAGTATTAACTCCTAGATTCTAGAAAGAAGGGAGAGCTAGAGAGAGAAGTGAATTGTATTAATGAATTTTGTGAACCCTTACAACTACTCCCAAGGGGAGTATTTATAGAGAAAATTAGGGTTGGGCTCCCAAATCTTAGGCTTGGGAGGCCCATTTACAACAGGGCCACTAATGGGCCAGATACAAAGTGTATAGAAATGATAAGTATAAAATCCTGTTCTAGAGGCTATCTATGGTCGACGAGTGCATGGCCGATGAGGGCATGGCCGACGAGGTCACCCGGTTCTCCTGACTTCTGGATCATATTCTGGGTGGCCTTCTTTCTGGCCGATGAGGGCATGGCCGATGAGAGCATGGCCGATGAGGGCACCTGGTTCTCCGGGCTTCTGGATCATATTGTGAGTAGACCTTTTTCTGGCCGATGAGGGGATGGCCGATGAGAGCATGGCCGATGAGGGCATGGCCGACGAGGTCATCCAGCCGACGGGGGTCCCCCCAGGTGATCGTGGTACCTTATGTTCTTCTGAGTATGTGGGTCCTGGGGCCTAGACCGATATACTCCATCAGGAGTCCCACACTCTCTAAGCTGAGACATTGACGAAGTGAAGGAGAGTAGATTTCTGTCCTTTTTTGTTTGGACGTTGTGTGCTCCTCGATGTGGATAAAGGGGGCCCTAGTCATGTGGATGATGCATGTTTTCTGTTTGAAGGACGAGGAGTGCCTTTGCTTGGTGGAGATGATGAGCGTCCTCTGTCATGAGTGGCCGATGAAGACAATGCTTCCTTATTCTTGGCCGTTGATGTTTGAATTTCGTACTTTGGGCCGAGGAGGTTATTTGTGGTTATCTCTTGTTTGAGGACGATGAATGTCCTTCATCTTGAGGACGATGAATGTACTGGACCAGAGGACGTTGTGCGCCCTTGGCTCTGTGGACGAAGAATGTCCTACCCTTGTGCTTTTGACTTTAGTTGATATATCTTACGCTTGCGGACGTTCGTGGCATGTTCGTTTTGTTCGTGATATGGATGATGAATGTCATAGTCCCGGAGACGATGTGTGCCATTGGCCTTGAGGACGAGGAGTGTCCTTGGCTTTGAGGACGATACGTGCCCTTGATCTTTAGGACGATGTGTGTCCTTGATATTGAGGACGATGTGCGTCTTGCTTTGCCCTTCGGCATGGCCGAAGGGTGAACACATGGTTGTTGGACGTTGAGGTACCATTGTCATGGGCTTGTGTTTGTTGGATTTTGAACTTGTTTTTCTTTGCGCTGGAGGCCGATGTAGTCCCCCAGACCTTCTTCTGGCCGATGGAGACATGGCCGACGGAGGTACCCTTTGCTTGTTGTTGTTTTCTGGATGTTTTCATGTATGTGGAGGCCGATGTAGTCCCCTAGTCCCCCACTCCTCGAGGCTCATGTAGTGAGGTGAAGAGGAGTAGAGCAATACGCGTCTTCAATAGGGGGCCGAGGGTCGACACCTTTTGATCAACAATGGGGCGATGCCTCGTTAAAAATCTCATTAGGAAAAACCCTGTGGGAAAAAATCCTAATGAGGGAAAAAGAGCACACCGGATCCCCCAAAATGAACTCCAAGGGATGAACCCTTCGGCCTAGGTGTGGAGCTGAAGCGGTGTCCGTCTGATGAGGGGACGCCCGCCTGGTGGTGAGGACGACGGCACTGATGAGCCGGTCCGAATATGAGGACGAGGCGATGGATGCCTGTCTGAATGTGAGGACGACAATGGTAATGATCCATGCGTCATATGAAGGCGACGGTCGCTGTCCAGGAAGGGAATTGCGAGCTCGGTCGCTATAACAGTACCTCGGCGTTGGGAGCCGGTCTCGAGATATGAGGACCACGGCACTGGGGGGCCGGTCCGAAATTCATGCAACGGTCGCAATCCGGTAAAGGAATGGCTAAGACCGGTCTTAAGATAGAGCATCACACCATAGCCGAGGGGCTGGTCGTGATGTGAAGACGACGGCGATGAGGAGCCGGTCCTACAATCCATGCAACGGTCACCATCCGGTGAAGGAATGGCTAAGACCGGTCTTGAGATAGATGATCACGCCTTGGCCGAGGGGCCGGTCGTGATGTGAGGATGACGGCACTGATGAAGCTGCTCGTCGTATGAAGGCGAGGGTCGCCATCCAGGAAGGGAATGGCGAGCCCGCTCGCTGGCTCAAGACGCTCGGTGCTGAGGAGGCCGGTCTTGAAATGAAGGATCACGTTGAGACCGAGGGGTCTGCCGTGATCTGAGGATGATGGCGCTGATGAAGCCGGTCCAAATAAATGATGGCGAAGGCGTTGATGTAGCCTTCATCATGCAATCTCGAGGCTCTCGGCGTTGAGGAAGCTGGCCTTGAGATGAAGGATCACGTTGAGACCGAGGGGTCGACCGTGATCTGAGGACGACGGCGCTGATGAAGCCACTCCTCGTATGAAGGCGAGGGTCGCCATCCAGGAAGGGAATGGCAAGCCCGCTTGCTAGTTCAAGAATCTCGGCACTGAGGAGGCCGGTCTTGAGATAGATAATCACGCCCTGGCCGAGGGGCCGGTCGCGATGATGAAGCCGATCGTCATATAGTGGCGATGGTCACCATCCAGGAAGGGATGGTGAGCCCGATCGCTGGCTCAAGACTCTCGGCGCTGAGGAAGCCGGTCTTGAGATAGATAGTCATGCCTTGGCCGAGGGGCCGGTCGTGACGTGAGGATGGACGGCACTGAGGGGCCTGTCCGAAAATCCGTGCAACGGTCGCCATCCGATAAAGGAATGGCTAAGACCGGTCTTGAGATGAAGGGTCACATTGTGACTGAGGGGTCTGCCGTGATATGAGGACGACGGCGCTGATGAAGCCGCTCGTCACGCCGAGGCCGAGGGACCCCTCGCGATATGAGAACAATGGCACTGAAGGGCCGGTCAGGAAATCCATGCAACGGTCGCCATCCGGTGATGGAATGACTAAGACCGGTCTTGAGATAGATGATCATGCCAAGGCCGAGGGACCAGGTGTGACTTGAGGATGACGGCTATGATGAAGCCGATCCAAGTAAATGATGGCGAGGCGTTGGTGAAGCCGTGCGTCATGTAGTGGCGATGGTCACCATCCAGGAAGGGATGGTGAGCCCGATCGCTGACTCAAGACTCTCGACGCTGAGGAAGCCGGTCTTGAGATAGATGATCACGCCTTGGCCGAGGGGCCGGGCATGATTTGAGGACGACGGTGCTGATGAAGCTGGTCCAAATAAATGATGACGAAGGTGTTGATGGAGCCATTCGTCATGCAAGCTCAAGGCGCTCGGCGTTGAGGAAGCCGACCTTGAGATGAAGGATCACGTTGAGACCGAGGAGTCGGCCGTGATTTGAGGGCGACGACGCTGATGGAGCCGTTCACCTGAAGATGAAGGATCACGTTGAGACCGAGGGATCTGCCGGGATCTGAGGACGACGATGAATGTACTGGACCAAAGGACGTTGTGCGCCCTTGGCTCTGTGGACGAAGAATGTCCTACCCTTGTGCTTTTGACTTTAGTTGATATATCTTACGCTTGCGGACGTTCGTGGCATGTTCGTTTTGTTCGTGATATGGATGATGAATGTCATAGTCCCGGAGATGATGTGTGCCATTGGCCTTGAGGATGAGGAGTGTCCTTGGCTTTGAGGACGATACGTGCCCTTGATCTTTAAGACGATGTGTGTCCTTGATATTGAGGACGATGTGCGTCTTGCTTTGCCCTTCGGCATGGCCGAAGGGTGAACACATGGTTGTTGGACGTTGAGGTACCATTGTCATGGGCTTGTGTTTGTTGGATTTTGAACTTGTTTTTCTTTGCGCTGGAGGCCGATGTAGTCCCCCAGACCTTCTTCTGGCCGATGGAGACATGGCCGACGGAGGTACCCTTTGCTTGTTGTTGTTTTCTGGATGTTTTCATGTATGTGGAGGCCGATGTAGTCCCCCAGTCCCCCACTCCTCGAGGCTCATGTAGTGAGGTGAAGAGGAGTAGAGCAATACACGTCTTCAATAGGGGGCCGAGGGTCTACACCTTTTGATCAACAATGGGGCGATGCCTCGTTAAAAATCTCATTAGGAAAAACCCTGTGGGAAAAAATCCTAATGAGGGAAAAAGAGCACACCGGATCCCCCAAAATGAACTCCAAGGGATGAACCCTTCGGCCTAGGTGTGGAGCTGAAGCGGTGTCCGTCTGATGAGGGGACGCCCGCCTGGTGGTGAGGACGACGGCACTGATGAGCCGGTCCGAATATGAGGACGAGGCGATGGATGCCTGTCTGAATGTGAGGACGACAATGGTAATGATCCATGCATCATATGAAGGCGACGGTCGCTGTCCAGGAAGGGAATTGCGAGCTCGGTCGCTATAACAGTACCTCGGCGTTGGGAGCCGGTCTTGAGATATGAGGACCACGGCACTGGGGGGCCGGTCCGAAATCCATGCAACGGTCGCAATCCGGTAAAGGAATGGCTAAGACCGGTCTTAAGATAGAGCATCACACCATAGCCGAGGGGCTGGTCGTGATGTGAAGACGACGGCGATGAGGAGCCGGTTCTACAATCCATGCAACGGTCACCATCCGGTGAAGGAATGGCTAAGACCGGTCTTGAGATAGATGATCACGCCTTGGCCGAGGGGCCGGTCGTGATGTGAGGATGACGGCACTGATGAAGCTGTTCGTCGTATGAAGGCGAGGGTCGCCATCCCGGAAGGGAATGGCGAGCCCGATCGCTGGCTCAAGACCCTCGGTGCTGAGGAGGCCGGTCTTGAAATGAAGGATCACGTTGAGACCGAGGGGTCTGCCGTGATCTGAGGATGATGGCGCTGATGAAGCCGGTCCAAATAAATGATGGCGAAGGTGTTTATGGATCCATTCGTCATGCAATCTCGAGGCTCTCGGCGTTGAGGAAGCTGGCCTTGAGATGAAGGATCACGTTGAGACCGAGGGGTCGACCGTGATCTGAGGACGACGGCGCTGATGAAGCCACTCCTCGTATGAAGGCGAGGGTCGCCATCCAGGAAGGGAATGGCAAGCCCGCTTGCTAGTTCAAGACTCTCGACACTGAGGAGGCCGGTCTTGAGATAGATAATCACGCGCTGGCCGAGGGGCCGGTCGCGATGATGAAGCCGATCGTCATATAGTGGCGATGGTCACCATCCAGGAAGGGATGGTGAGCCCGATCGCTGGCTCAAGACTCTCGGCGCTGAGGAAGCCGGTCTTGAGATAGATAGTCATGCCTTGGCCGAGGGGCCGGTCGTGACGTGAGGATGGACGGCACTGAGGGGCCTGTCCGAAAATCCGTGCAACGGTCGCCATCCGATAAAGGAATGGCTATGACCGGTCTTGAGATGAAGGGTCACATTGTGACCGAGGGGTCTGCCGTGATATGAGGACGACGACGCTGATGAAGCCGCTCGTCACGCCGAGGCCGAGGGACCCCTCGCGATATGAGAACAACGGCACTGAAGGGCCGGTCAGGAAATCCATGCAACGGTCGCCATCCGGTGAAGGAATGACTAAGACCGGTCTTGAGATAGATGATCATGCCAAGGCCGAGGGACCATGTGTGACTTGAGGATGACGGCTATGATGAAGCCGATCCAAGTAAATGATGGCGAGGCTTGGTGAAGCCGTGCGTCATGTAGTGGCGATGGTCACCATCCAGGAAGGGATGGTGAGCCCGATCGCTGACTCAAGACTCTCGACGCTGAGGAAGCCGGTCTTGAGATAGATGATCACGCCTTGGCCGAGGGGCCGGGCATGATTTGAGGACGACGGTGCTGATGAAGCTGGTCCAAATAAATGATGACGAAGGTGTTGATGGAGCCATTCGTCATGCAAGCTCAAGGCGCTCGGCGTTGAGGAAGCCGACCTTGAGATGAAGGATCACGTTGAGACCGAGGGGTCGGCCGTGATTTGAGGGCGACGGCGCTGATGGAGCCGTTCACCTGAAGATGAAGGATCACGTTGAGACCGAGGGATCTACCGAGATCTGAGGACGACGACACTGATGAAGCCGGTCCAAATAAATGATGACGAAGGCGTTGATGGAGCCATTCGTCATGCAAGCTCAAGGCTCTCGGCGTTGAGGAAGCCGGCCTTGAGATGAAGGATCACGTTGAGACCGAGGGGTCGGCCGTGATTTGAGGGCGACGTCGCTGATGAAACCGTTCGCCTGAAGATGAAGGATCACGTTGAGACCGAGGGATCTGCCGTGATCTGAGGACGACGACACTGATGAAGCCGGTCCAAATAAATGATGACGAAGGAGTTGATGGAGCCATTCATCATGCAAGCTCAATGCTCTCGGCGTTGAGGAAGCCGACCTTGAGATGAAGGATCACGTTGAGACCAAGGGGTGTGGCGTGGTCCGAGAACGACGGCGCTCATGAAGCCTGCTCGTCGTATGAAGGCGAGGGTCACCATCCATGAAGCGAATGGCGAGCCCGCTCGCTAGCTCAAAACGCTCGGTGCTGAGAAAGCCAGTATTGAGTTAGATAATCACGCCTTGGCCGAGGGGCCAGTCGTGATGTGAGGACGACGACGCTGATGAAGCCAGTCGTCTGAAGATGAAGGGTGGCGGAGCCGGTCCTATGATGAGGACGACGAAGCCGTTCCTATTATGAAGGACGACGTTGGGCGCTCATCTGATCCGCATGTATGGTCTTGCTTCGTCCATAATGCATAGTGTTTGCCTGATATGTACTTAGCCAAATATGTGGTTTGATTTGTGGGGATTTTATTTTTATTGCTCGAGGCCGGCGAGTGCACGATCCTTCGGTTGTCCCTCTTTTATTTGTGGGGATTTCGTCGAGGCCGGTGAGTGCACGGTCCTTCGGCTGTCCCTCTTTTATTTGTGGGGATTTCACCGAGGACGGCGAGTGCACGGTCCTCGGCTGTCCCTCTTTTATTTGTGGGGATTTCGCCGAGGCCGACAAGTGCACGGTCCTCGACTGTCCCTCTTTTATTTCTTCCTCTACTGCTTTGAGCGAGGAGTGGGGGGTCATTCTTTCAGGCTCGACCGAAGGGGTTGCTATTCCCTCGACCGATAGGGAGTCCAGGAGGGCAGCTGTCCGGCCTCTGGCGCTGGCACGTCCCTAGACCTTGGGGGGTCCCGTCGTCTATTTATGGCGCGGGCTAGGCTTTTGGTCAGTTACTGACGGCTGCCGTTTCCCAACCCCAAGTGTGGGGATTTTGTCACCTCGGCCATTCTTTCAGGCCTGTCGTAATGCGATTTAGCGCGAAGACGACGCGGTGAGCTTCCCCTTTCAAGACATGGGCCGTTTGCGGGCCCCTCGTCCTGGGACATCGTCGGCCATGCCTGAGCGTTTCCCTCGAAGGGGCCGGGACGATGTGCTGTTTTGTGTGGCGTCGTCGGCCATACCTGAGTGTTTCGCTCGAAGGGGCCGATGCGACGTGCTTTGTTTTGTGACATCCTTTACTTAAACTTTACAAGAGATAAGCGGAATACAACAGGTGCGTTGTTCATGACTGGTGTGTAGCATATAATGGGCACACAACTATTTTTTTACCCAAGGAAGTAGGGTGTCGAACCACAGAGAAGCGAGAAATAAAATAATTAAGCACAAACTAAGGATTAAAGTTGGGAATGCGTTTCTTTTGATTTTTGTTTGCTCGGAAAAGTAATTAAATAAAAGTGATTGAGAGAAGAGATTTTTATCAACACAAAGTTCAACCAATAGCAAGTAGGGGTAGAAATTGGCAACTAATTGTCCAATGCTCATTTGTAAGACATAATTGCTAATTTTATTCTTAGATAGATTGTGAGAAGTTGTAGATAAATATTTTAGGACCCAACACAAGTCACCTAAAATAAGTAAGTAGTCAACATTTCCCAGTGATGGCCAAAACGAGACTAGTTGTTTAAGTGCAACGACAACCTTAATTATTAACTATATTATTTACCCAACCCCGTGGTGTAAATAATATAATTAAATAATTAAATTCTCCCGTAAAACTTCAATCCGGGACAAGGTAAAAGAAGTTTAACGGTGTGTTCAGAAAGTGTTCATTTGTGTATTTAACAAACAATATGTTTATGATTGAGTACTCATAATATATATCATAAACACAACAATCTAAATAGAACAAACTTAACAATTAAAATCAATACAAATTAAAACATGATAAGAACAATTAATTAACCAATTTCTAGCCCCAAATTTATTTAGCTATACATGTTGGGAATCATAGAAATAGATGAATCCATGATTAAAGTACAAGATTTAATGAGATAAGGAAGATCAAACTTGTGATAGATGACAATCCTTGGAGCTTTGATGCTAATCTTGACTTAATCTTGGATGAGAAAGTGATTAGTTATGATTGAAGATGGGTTGATGATTTGAGGTTGAGAAATGAAGAGAGAAGGAGGAGGAAATGTTTCTGGGATGTTTAGAGAGAAGTTGGTCCGAGCTTCTGTGTGGAGGAAGATGGATTAAGGCAATATAATGATAAGGTGATTAATCATTAATTGCTGGGATTTACGAAACAGATGAGTTTATGTACAACAAAGCGCAGTAAAGTTTCAACAGTGGCAGGTAGCTCAACGGATAAGCACTTCAGGGGAAAACTCGGAGATCGTGGGATTGATTATCGGCTTCAACATTTTGTTCTTTTCTTTGCCGCGTTCAGAAGGAATATAACAATTGCCAGCTGAATATGTACAACATTGATCACTTAGCACACTGGTTGTAGTAGGCTTTCTTCTACCCTTTCTCCAGGGATCGAATCCCAGCTCCATCATTTTTGTTTTTGCTTCTTTTCTTCAATTTACTCCTTATTTGTTTTGAAGGAAATTCCACTTTTATTGACCTCCAACTTGAACTTTTATTTTCTTCTTTTGTTCACTCTAATGTATCCAAATAGCATCAAAAGTACCTGAAAATACAAAATACCCGTGTAGGGACTGCACAAGTACAAACTAACGACAAATTATAAAAATATGTACAAAAGTAGAATTTTAATAACTAAAATTAATAACAAACTAAGCCTAAAAAGTGTGTAAAATATAAGTACATCAATGACAACGGCTTTTATTAGGGTCAGTGGCTCGAGGACGAGGGTGGTAACTTCTTAACAATCCGTTCGGGAGTTAGCTTCTTAATGAGCTCCTGACCTTGGGGTGGGGGCTCCGCCGTCTGCACCCTCCTTGGATTGCTGATAGAACTTTACCGTGACGTAGGGCCCTTCATATTTTGAGGGATGAGGCGTCTAGTTGCCTGCGGGCTTAACCTCACCATGACGACCCAGCCGTCGGCCGTGCGTCCCTTCGAAGAAGGATAGTCAGCGGATGTGGCGCTTCTTCGGCTGGGGCTCCTCGAAGTCCTCATCGTCGCTCAGCCTCCCAATTTCATGCTTCTTCGTCGAGGTGTCCCCTTCCTGATTGCCGGTGGAGTTCCTTGGGGTAACTTTGACAAATTGGTGAAGTTCACCCCGTTGAATCAAGCGCTCAATGGCTTTCTTCAGCGCGACGCAGTCGTCTGTATTGTGGGAGGTGTTCTTGTGGTAACGACAATAAGTGCCACCCTGGTGGACGGCGTAGACTTCCGTGGTCGACCGAGGATCTTTAGGGATGAGACTTTGCTCCTCCGCATAGTCGAAGATGGTATCCACCGAGTGCGTGAGCGTAGTCCTTGGGACGTCCGTCCTCGGCTGCCATGGGCGCTCCTTCCGGTTTCGGCGGGCATGGCCCCCGGCCGAGGATGCGTTTGGAGCCGACGCCTCGTCTGACCTCTTTGATGGTTGGCCTACATCCTTCTTGCGGGAGTGGAGCTCATCGGCGTCAGTGTACAAGCTCCCTCGCTGGAGTGCCTTTGTGTATGACCTCGGCGGGTCAGTGATGAGGCTCCTCGCATAGGGGCTGCTGCGGAGAACGCCTTGGAAGAGGACGAGGAGGGTGCGCTCATCGGCACCTTCGACCTCGTATGTCTCCTTCGTCCATCGGTCGATGAAAGACCGAAGTGATTCATCGTGTTGCTGCTTGATGGAGAGGAGGTGGGAGAAATGTTTTTTCACGCACTTCCTTCCGGCGAAGTGGGTGAGGAAGCGTTGGGCAAGATCCTGCCACGAATCTATGCTTCCGTCGGGGAGCGCGTTGAACCACTCATATGCTGGCCCTTCAAGAGTGGAAAGAAACCAACGGCAGAGGTATTCATCTGATGCGTTCACCATCAGCATGTTGTTTTGATAGCGGTTGAAGTGCTCCTGAGGGTCAGAGCGGCCGTCATAGGGCTTGATGGCGTTCCCTCGGTACTTCTAGGGTATTGAGGCCGAGAGCACCCTCGTGGTGAAGGGAGTTTTTGTTCTGATTTGGATGATGGGGTCACCACGTCCGTCGGCCAGCTCCCTCTCTAGGGCGCTGACCTTAAGCATGAGCACGTGGTAACCCGGACCCTCGAATGAGTTGGCCGTAGGGATGGTGGCCGATTGTCTAGCCTCCATCTGGGCCAGTCTCCTTTCCAGCTGGGCGATGACCTCGTCCCGAGGGTCCTTGGCGGCCGTAGTGGCGCCTTGCTGGTTGCGCATGCGAGCTTCTTGAGTCGTGTTGATTCGATGACGCGCATTGTCCTCGTGCAATTTTCCTTTGCCTTTGTCCAGGCGGGGCCGATCCGCTGTCCGGGATACGGACCCCAAGTTTTCCCTTGGTGAGCCAGGCTTACGTTCACCAATCCGTCCCGCCATCCTCTCCGAAGCAGGCCGACGACGCGTGTCACCTTGGTGACCCAACATCAGCTACTTTCATGCATTTGGATGCAAATGCTATATACTCAACAATGGGAAGGATCACCTCAAGGTGTTCCAAGAAAAAGCTGATGAAGGAACATTCTTAGGCTACTCTAGCACCAGCAAAGCCTACAGAATACTCAACAAAAGAACTCTACTTGTTGAAGAATCGATTCATGTCAAGTTTGATGATCTCAACTCTGTTGAGAGCATAACTGAAAACTTGGAGAAAGCGAATCTAGAAGAATCACCAGAACTGGAACCACCAGAGACGGACATACCAGAATTGGTAACTAACTCTGCCATACCAATACACCATCAGAATCCCATCCTACAAGACAAAGATAGTGATGAAAATCAGAAGAAGAACAAGAGAATCCAAGACAACCCTTATCAGAACCTGATTTAACTTGGTTAAGAGATCACCCTCCTAATCAAGTAATTGGACAAATCAGAAGTGGAGTCCAGACCAGATCTGCTACATCAAGGAGAGAAGCAATGCTTACCTGCTACATATCTCAAATGGAACCTATGACTGTGGAAGAAGCTCTTGCAGACTCTGATTGGATAAATGTTATGCAAGAAGAGCTTACTCAGTTTGAAAGGAACAAAGTGTGGGAACTTGTTCCTAGACCAAAGCACCAGAATGTCATTGGAACCAAATGGGTATTCAAGAACAAAGCAGATGAAGATGGCAACATTGTAAGGAATAAAGCTAGGCTGGTAGCCAAGGGATATTGCCAAGAAGAAGGAATTGATTTTGATGAGACTTTTGCACCAGTTGCCAGACTTGAAGCCATTAGAATCTTTCTAGCCTATGCTGCTTACAACAACATCAAGGTCTACCAGATGGATGTCAAAAGTGCTTTTCTGAATGGAGATCTTGAAGAAGAAGTTTATGTGGAACAACCACCAGGTTTTGTCATTCCTACTCAATCTTCTTGTGTCTACAAGCTTTAAAAGGCCCTCTATGGTCTTAAGCAAGCTCCCAGCGCCTGGTATGACACATTGTCCCTTTTCCTAGTGAACCATGGGTTTACTAAAGGAAAGGTTGACAAAACTCTATTTCAAATCTCTGTTGCTAATCATATTCTGTTAGTACAAATATATGTTGATGATATTATATTTCGTAGTACTAATCCAGAATTGTGCAAGAAATTCTCTCAAGTGATGCAGAGTCAATTTGAAATGAGCATGATGGGAGAACTAAGCTACTTCCTAGGTCTTCAAGTGAAACAAATTCCAGAAGGAATCTTCATCAACCAAGGAAAGTACACCAGAGATCTAATCAAGAAGTTTGGAGTGGAAGGCAAATCATCAGTGAAGATTCCCATGAACACTTCACAAGGAATTGGTCCGGATGATGAAGGAAAGGATGTAGATGCAACAACTTACAGAGGGATCATAGGATCTCTGTTGTACCTGACTGCAAGCAGACCAAATATCTCATTCTCTGTTGGAATCTGTGTCAGATACCAATCAAAGCCCAAGGAAAGCCATCTAAGTGCTGCAAAGAGAATCATCAGATACATCAAGGGAAATCCAAATGCAGGCCTATGGTATCCAAAGGGAGGTAACTTTGAACTAATTGGTTACTCTGACTCAGATTTTGCAGGTTGCAGATTGGACAGGAAGAGCACCTCTGGTCATTGCCAATTGCTAGGAGGAAGGCGTGTTTCCTGGTTTAGCAAGAAGCAGAATTCTATCTCAACAAGTACAGCTGAAGCTGAGTACATTGCAGCTGGGAGTTGCTGTGCTCAGTTACTATGGATGAAGCAACAACTGAAGGACTATGGAATTCAAGCTAAGGAGATCAAGCTGTTGTGTGACAACACTAGTGCCATTGCTATCTCTCAGAATCCAGTTCTTCATTCCAGGACAAAGCACATTAAGATCAGACATCACTTCATCAGAGATCATGTTGAGAAGAAGCACATCTGTATGGAGCATGTATCTACAGAAGACCAGCTTGCAGACATCCTAACCAAGCCTTTACCTGAGGCAAGGTTTAACAAGCTAAGGGAAGAACTGGGAATGATGGATGATCTTCCCAGAGATGCCTGAATCAGAGACTCACTGAGCCAGAACTGCTTTCTTCTGCACCAGAAACTCAGATCAGAGAACCTCTATCTCTGTTCATCAGAATCTCACATCAGAGAACCCCCCCTTCTCTGATCAGAGATCCCTATAAGAGAGACAGCAGATACGGATGTGGACTTAGCAATATTCCGAGGTACGGGCAAGACCTAATTAATTGAAACGGTCTTTTACCAGAATACCCCTGATCGTTACTCTTCTAACGGAAACGTTTTCCGCCCGCATTTCATTAAATGTTACCTCGAAACTGCCAATATCTCAAACGTACACTATTCTAAACCCTTTATATCCACCGTCTTCAACCTAAATCCCTACCGCAACTTCATCTCTCTTAAACTGCTCTAGCATTCAAGCATTCAGATAATCTAAATCTCTCAATCCCCAGAATTTTTCATAACCGTCACTCAGAATGAACTTCCTAAGCATCAACGATCTTTCTAAGGAAGAAGCTAAGACCCTCATCGCCAACATTGTCTCCGGCATGAAGGTCGACATGTCCTCTCTACCTTTACTGGCAGAAAATCAAAAGAGGATGACCAAGATCATCTAGGGGATGACTGACTCGCAACTCTCAAAGGTTGTTGCTCACCCCTACGAGCATTTCAGCATCAAAGACGTGGCTGAGTTCTACCTCAACGCCACCATCTCCAAAACTGGTATTCACTCCCAGGTGCAGGGTCAACGCATTTTTCTGAATGCAGATGCTCTGAACGAGTTCTTTGGAGTTCAACTAGACTCCCAAGACCCGGAAGCCAACAACCTTCTCACTCTTGACTCAGTGGAAGTCTCCATTGAAGGATTCGTACAGACTTACTGTCGCCCGGAGGCTGCCGGACTGGACAAACTGTACATGAAGAAATTCCTGCTGAAGAAGGACTATGAGAAACTTGTCAGCATTCTGCACCGGTGCCTGTGGTGCAAAACTGCTTCAACAGACGAGATGAACAAAAACAATGCCAAGGCGATCTTTGCAGTTCACCATGGCATGAACATCAACTGGGGCGTGGTAATATTTGGCTCCCTGACTGAATTCATAAAGAAGAAGGACTCAGAAACAGGTCTTTTTTCAACCAAGATGGGACATGGACTTCTCATCTCTGCCATTCTTGCTGCCAAGAGAGTTCAACTCAGGGATACCATCCCAGTTGATCACTCCAAGACAATCTTTCTCACAGCCTCTCCAAAATTCAACATAGCCATCTCCTCTGAGCTAAGGAGAGAGGAAAGGCTAGAGAAGAAGAGAGAGGAACAGGCTGCTAAGTCTAAACCTGCTCCTAAGAAAGCTCCCAAGAAGCCCAGTGAGACTTCAAAACAACCTGAGCAGTCACAGGCTGTAAGGGAAGTCAGGAAGAAGAAGAAGAGTGACAATCTGTCACTACCAGAAAAGGAAGCAACAGAAGAGGTTGCACCAGAGTTGCCCTCCCCAAAGGCAACCAGAAAATCTCCTGCCAGAAAGCTGAAGCAGAAGAGAAGAAGAAAGCTAGTTGTGCAGAGTGGTGACTCTGACAACTCAAGCCCTCAACCAAGACAAAAGAAGAGGAAAACAAAGGTAATCTCACCTGTAAAGGGATCAGAAGTTCAGGGGGAACTTGCACCAGAATCTGGAACTCAACCAGAGGCTGAACAGGAATCTGCACCAGAGTTGCCAAGCTCTGCTCTCTCACCAGAACGTGAAGCCTCACCAGAGATGGAACAAGAGACTGACTACAACATCATTCTGCAGAAGCAGTTTGATAGAGTCCTAGCATGGAGAAGATGGAGAATGGGACCTCTCCAGAAAATCATTCAATTCTTTGATGCCTATGAAGAAGAAGAAGCTGTTGTTCTTCACTGGGTAGGCACAGAAGATGTGTCAAAATGCTTCAACCTTGCCTTTCTGATCTCTGTCCTACAGAAGAAGAAAGACAGATATCAAGGTAAAGTTCCAACAACTGAACTATCTCCTGAAAGGCATGTCAAAGCCTTGGAAGAGGAAGAAATGGAAGAGTTTGATGCATGGCTGATGGAGAAGAAGAGAAAAGAATCAATGATCAAATTCCGTCACAGTGCTCTTGAGGAAGGAGAACCCTCCGCAGCAAATGATATAGCTCTAACCATGGAGAAACTGATCAAGGAATGGAGAGAATCCATGTTCTCAGAAATTGTCCTTGAGGTAATTCCTACACCTCCTCCTTCCCCTCCCAAATCTCCTATTACTCAACCCTCACCTTCCAAATCTCCCTCTAAACCTTCATCTCCACCCCAACAGAAAACCCCTTCACCAGACCAGAAAACCTCAACCTCCACCAGAACTCCATCTCACCAGAAACCCAACTCCAGACCCTCATCACCCTGCAAACAACCTTCGAACACCAGAAATAGATCACCTTCACCCCCACCATCCCCCTCACACCAACCTACTCCTCAACCAATAATCCCTTTTCCCCAGAACTCGCCTCCTCAGAAATCCTTACCACCCTCCAGATCTGCCTCACCACAGAGATCATCACATCACTCTGCAACCTCTACACCAAAGAAGAAACCAATCTTCAGAGTCCCCTCTTCAGACAGTGACAATGATGGATTCCTCACCTCCTCCATTGCAGCTGATGAAACATCCAAAAGGAGAAGGACACCTCCAAGAGTTCCTTCCCCTCCACCATCCACCAGAGCTCCTCCATTTCCCAAGGGAAGAGGATTAGAAATGCCTGGGTTTACACCTGAAGAACCCCAGATTCCCTTCAACCAGTTTGTGAAATCTGCTGAAGCATTTGGTGGTCTGTTGGTTCATGATCTGAGCAAGATCATTGAGCTAAATGACAAGCATCATGAAGAGCTAACCCATACCAACCTGCAAATCACAATAGGATTTCAGCATTTGACAGATAAGGTTGCTGCACTGTCAGAAACTCTGCACTCCTTCATGCATTCTTCTACCTTGAGGATCGATTCTGTCTCCAGAGATGTCAGTTGTCTCAACTCTATTCTCCACTCTCACTCTCAAGCTCTGCTTGCCCAGAACCAGACAATCAACAAGATCTCAGATTCTGTTCATAATCTTCAGAAATCTGCTGACAGTTCATCCCAGAAGCTCAATGTCTTACACTCCCTCTGCAAGGAGCATCAAGAGCAAGGCCTAGCTCTCCTCAAGTCTGACAAGGAAAGGTACCAGAAGATGGTTCTCCTAGAAGTCAGCACTAGGGATCTTCAATCTGCAGTCGACAAGCAACAGGGCCTGATCGAAGGACTTGCCTCTGTCACTCAAACTCTGCCAGAAACTCTCGATGAGATCAGAGATGCCCAAGCCTCTAAGTTCTCAAAGATTGAACTTCTCCTTGGCGATCTTTGTGATGCCAAAAAGGGGGAAGATATCAGAGAAGAGGAAGGACCTAGCACCAGAGCTCTTTCTATCAGAGAACCCTCCTCTGTTGATCCTGCTCCATACTTCGATGCAACCAGAAAGAAAAGACTAGCTGCTGCAGGTACCAGACCTCCACCTCCTCCTCCAAGAAGCTCAAAGAAAAAGACTTCATCTTTTTCATTCAATGATTGGATGAAGAGCGGTCTGTCAAGGCCAGACAGAGTTCAGTTTGAACAGATGAGGAAGCTGATGACTCCCCTTCAAAGAGAGAATCTGTTCATGGATAGTGATGGACTTGTCCAGATCAACCATGGTGGTTATATCCAAGAAGCAGAAATGTGGTATGGAATGAAGATTCTCACAGGCAAGAACTCTGCAGAAGCTGTGAGAAACTATTTGGATTGCAAACTTGCACCCCATTGGGCTGACTATCAGAATCCGAGGGATCTAGCCTCAATCAGGGCTAAGGTAAATGCTGAGCTCGAAAGGATTGACAGAGCAGGACCACAGGTAGATGAAGAAGACCTCTAACTCTCTACCTCTGACTCTGTAATGCTTTATTTTCTCTATCAGATTAATAAGATACCAACTCTGCCTCTTTTTGCATGGCTTATTCAAATATCTGTTCTTATTCACCTTTCTTGTGTTTATTCTGTTACCTTATTTGCTTTAATTGCTATCTGATTGTATCGTACTCTTACTATTTTCCTATGCTAAGTTGCCCACCAAGATTCTAATGAAAAGTTTTAAACTTTATTGTTTTTATGGTGAAAGGCACTTCTCTGGAAATAGTTAAAGGGTTTTGGCATCATCAAAAAGGGGGAAATTGTAAGGAATAAATGTATTTAGATTTTGATGATGCTAGGTTAATTAGAATTTGAAAGTACCCCATTAGAAATTTTGTATTAGAATTTCCTTTGTAAGTTTTAGCTTAGTCTGTCTGCCAGAGATCCATCTTGCTTCTACCAGAGTTGCTCCCAGAGTTGCTCACCAGAGAAGCCATCAGAAACTGGTCATCAGAAAGATACCAGAGTTGGCAACAGAGGCGGACTTCAGAGATTGAACCAGAGAGCCTGTTAAGACTCTGCTAAACACACCAGATTCCGGAAGCACTTTCCAACAGTCGTTAAACTAACGGGAAATCCCCTAACGGTTACGAACCTTTCAACGGAAACAAGGTACTGTACACGCATTAAATGCACATTTAATGTTGTACGTACGAAGAGATATTTAAAGCTGATGATTGACCATGCGGGTATCTTCACGCCCCCAAAATAGCAAGTCGAAAGGTCCAACCGGTCAAGTCAACAGTACAAGCATTTAATGAAGCTGTCTTCTACACTCCAACGGGAAGACTGCTCCCAGTATATAAGATACACTCTGAAGAACCAAAAAAAAACTTTGCTACAACATCTGCAAAACGAACTTGCTCAAAGCCTTCTTGAGATTCAAACTTCATCCTTAAACAAGAAAAGGCTACAGTTGGAAGATATACTTTCCTATCCTTCATCCAACTAGCAAGCTGCAAAGTTACTCAGTTCTTCAACACTTCGAAAGCTTCATCTACTCATTCTTTGTGAAGAAGCAACGTTGGAGAAAACTGATTTTGAATCAAATACTTCTTGAAAAAGAAGAGACGTCTCAAACTAGCTGGAGTAAGTGAAGTGGGGATACTTCAAGAGACTCAGTGAAACGAGACCAGCCATCAGGAAGCAGGACTGCATCCCGGGTGGCAACTAGACTTGAAGAAGACGAGGAGTGCTTCTTAAGTTCTAGGGACTAAGGCGTTGTAAACCGTTGTTTTTGCAAGCTTAGTGGAACAGTGGACTAGAGGAACAAGTTGTTCCTTGAACCACTATAAAAACACCGGTGGCATTTACTTTAAGCTTTTAATTCCTGCTCTTAAGATTCTACTGATTAACTCTTAAGGTTGGACTCTGTGTCCAGCAGATCTTCCTTCAGAGTTATCAGAAAGGCATTTTGCCTTAGCATTCTTCTTGAGGCTACCCGGACAGAAACTTATCCGCTGCCTGGTCTAGTTCTGCCATCAGAACCTGACCATCTCTGTCACCAGATTTCGACCATCTCTGATAAGTCAGCTTTGACTTAGAGAAAAATTTAAATTTCTGAACAGTCTATTCACCCCCCCCCCTCTAGACTGTTCCCATTACAAACGGGACCAACACCTAGCCTATTAAAGGCTGAGGCTTTTCCACGCGCTGGGGCCGGTCCAGCTCGAAGTGGGGAAACAGGGTGGGAGTGGGATGACGACGTGTCCTGGGGCACCACCCCTTCGTCGTTGCCTAGCTTGATGGCCAACGGCTGGGGCTGAGGAGGCGGTGTAGTGTTCTCCCTAGTCCTTGGCATGAGTGCGCTGAGGACGGTGGGGTTCTGGGCCAGGCTGGCGATGATGGCCGAGAGAGCGGCTTGGAGCTGAGGGTCAACGGCAGGAGAAGCCGGTTGCCTAGAGACGTTGTCACCCTTTTCGGCGCGCTTCTTGTCCAAGCTGATGCGGGCGTCTGGGGCGACGCCGTTAAGCTTGTTGTGCATGTGAGTGGTGAGGCCGATGGCTTCCTGGAAGACATCCTCGACGGGAGCCTTGTCAGCCGCAGCGTCCTCCTCGTGTTCTCGGTTCTCTTGGGCCTCAGGGATGGCCTTGCTGAGGAGGTTACAGTTGGACTTAGTTCTTCCCATGATAAGCTTAACAGATTCAATGGGATTCTCTAACCATCTATTTGTGTGATGTGCAGGAAACAATCAGAATGCCTTGAACATTTATTCTTTCAATGCAATATTGTCAAACCTATCTGGAGGTATTTCATGGCGATTTGTGGTATACCATTCTCAACTACTGATTCTATCTTACAAGTATTTAGGAAATGGTGGCTTCTGTCAGGTGAAAAAGGAATTATGAATATTTTCAAACACAATGTGTCAGGTATCATTTGTTGGTTTATTTGGAAAAATTATACTAAATTGATTTGGGGTGATGGGGTCTCTTCTCCTACTGCTGATAGTATAATTTTCCAAATTAAATTATATACTCAAAATTGGTCCTTAAGCTTCCCCCCTGTGAAGAATCGAACAGATTTCAAGATTTTGAGAGATGAACTATTGATACAGCCTTACGCAAATCTTAGATTCAGCTCTTTTCAAATTGTTAAATGGCGGAAACATTGAAGCAAGAACAAATTGAATACAGATGCGAGTTACTTAGCTCATGGTGCGACAGGTGGAGTGATAATCAGAAACTGTAGAGGCGAGATCATTTGCGTGACGAGCTTCCCAGTCACAGCCTCTTCTCCGGTTGAAGCTGAACTTAAAGCGCTGATGTATGCTCTTAAATGGGCGGATAATGAAGGATTTGTTGACCTTCAGGTGGAATCTGATTCGAGTGAAGCTTTGGAACTGATGAGGAATAAGGATGTTCAAAGATGGTCTGATCTCCTTCAGGAAAGTCGGCTGATTGCAGATAGGAAGAAGATGGTTTTCGGACACTGCCTGCGTGAAAGTAACTGGGTAGCCCATTATCTAGCTTCGACTCATACGGGCTATCTCCCAAATTTTTTTACTGGGCCGCATTCTCTTCCTATTCAAGCCCAACGAGCTTACTTTATGGATCTGTTTGGAATTCCATCGATTATATTTTAATTTTCAGCTTTGTTTCTGTTGTCTAAGAGGTATTGACCTAGTCCCCTCTTTTTGTAGCTCTATTATTTTAATAAAACATGGCATCTGACCCCCGACATTTGCCCCACTGATTTTGGTGGTTTGCCTTCCGGGGTATAAAACAAACAAAAAAAGGTAGCGACAAAGGATGCTAACTTGATTGTTCCAGCTCTCAACGAGAGCACCAAATGATGGAGTATTAACTCCTAGATTCTAGAGAGAAGGGAGAGCTAGAGAGAGAAGTGAATTGTATTAATGAATTTTGTGAACCCTTACAACTACTCCCAAGGGGAGTATTTATAGAGAAAATTAGGGCTGGGCTCCCAAGTCATGGGCTTGGGAGACCCATTTACAACAGGGCCACTAATGGGCCAGATACAAAGTGTATAGAAATGATAAGTATAAAATCCTGTTCTAGAGGCTATCTATGGTCGACGAGGGCATGGCCGATGAGGGCATGGCCGACGAGGTCACACGTTTCTCCTGACTTCTGGATCATATTCTGGGTGGCCTTCTTTCTGGCCGATGAGGGCATGGCCGATGAGAGCATGACCGATGAGGGCACCCGGTTCTCCGGGCTTCTGGATCATATTCTGAGTAGATCTTTTTTCTGGCCGATGAGGGGATGGCCGATGAGAGCATGGCCGATGAGGGCATGGCCGACGAGGTCATCTGGCCGACGGGGGTCCCCCCAGGTGATCGTGGTACTTTCTGTTCTTCTGAGTATGTGGGTCCTGGGCCTTGATGAAGTTTAGTCTTTTAATTTTTCCCGTCTTAATTCATTTTACAAAAAATGGACTTTCAATTAATAATGTACTAAGGATGTTTTCTTTTGGACTGAAATTTGTTGGTCTGGTCTGGTTGGATATGTTTAAGTCTGTTTTGGTCTGAACTGGTACATGTCTAGTCTCTGTGTATTTTATAACTATCGAAGTATGGTCTGGGCTGATCTGTTTAAGTTTGGTCTAGTCTGGTCTGATCTGATTCGATTTGGTCTGGGACTGAAAACCGTCCAAAAGTAAACATCCTAAAAAGGTACCTCCTCCGTTCTTTTTTAGTTGCAACATTCCCCTTTTCACGTTTGCCAATACACAACTTTGACCGTCATTATATTTTATTCTCTATTAGTAATTTTTTTTATGGTCTCTATTAGTAAAAAATAAAAAAATCAGATTATCAAACTTTGTAATGAGACGAGTTCAACAATATTTTTCAAAAAATAACAATTTGCATACATTAATAAATAAAATGTAGTCAAAGTAGAGTAAATGAATAGTGTGTAAATTTTAACGTTCCAACTAATGTGATACGGAGGATAGTATGTTCTTACATTGTGAGTGTTATGTAACATGCTCAATAGAGCACACCAATAAATGTGAAAACATACATTAATTAATTTTAGAAAGGAGAGAGAGATAGAAGAAAAAACAAATGCACTTTTTAAAGTATTTATCGCTCTTGACTAAAAAAAAAAGTATTCATCTCTCTTCTCTTTCTATGATTTATTTATAAAATTGTAAAGGTGATAAACTTCACTTTTTCGATCTGTTCTTTATTGTTTTGTCTTGATAATAAGTGGAAAAATGACCTTCATTTTCTTAGTTCATTTTCTTCACTTCAAATGGTCTTCTATTGGGTAGTAGTCTAGCGGGCCATCTCCATCAACTTTCAAAATACCATATAAATTAAAGTTGCAGCTTTTTCTCTCAATTAAAAATTATTTGTTCTCTAACAAAAATGTCAAAACACAACCATAAATGATCCCAATTAAGAGGCTTGAGAGAGTCTTTTTAGGAATTAATTAAGTATATGATTTGATAAAGACGAGTCTTTTGATTTTTCTAATTTTAATTCTTTTTACAAAAATATCCTTCTGGACTTTCAACAGTGCAGTAAAAATTATATTATTACATTGTGCCTACCTAACATGCTCAACAGAACACACCAATAAATTTGAAAATATACATTAATTATAATTTTAGAAAGGAGAAAAAAAGATACTCCAAAAAATCAATGCACTTTTTACAGTATTTTCTTCTGTTCTCTTTCTATAATTTATAAATTTTAAATGTGATAAACTTCACTCTTTCCAATCATTTCTTATTTTCTTTATTGTCTTGTACTCTTATATTGGTAATAAATGAAAAAAATGACTTTCATTTTCTAAGTTCATTTTATTCACTTCAACTCTTCAAGTGATCTTCTATCGGGTAGTAGTCTAACGGGTCATCTCCATCAGCTTTTGAAATAGCATTTAAATTAAAGTTGCAATTTTTTCTCTAACTAATGTGTTATTTCTACATCAAGAGTTATAACTCTTTGAAACAATTCAAAATATAATGGCTCGGCTCTAATTTATGTGGAGTAGTTTGTGTCACTTCCAAATTAATTTAAGATCACGTGCAACGCACGTAGGGATGGATTGGGCCTGTTCGGCCCGACCCGGCCCAATTTCCCGGTACCGAGCCCGGGCCTAGGACCCAATCCGGGGGTGGTTTCGGGGCGGGCTCAGGCTGCAAGGTTCTTTGGAATCGGGCCGGACCAATTTTTTTTCAAGGTCTAGGGTATATTAAGCAGGTTGGGCGGGGTGTTTGGAGGGGTGTGGGGGTAGGAATTAATTAGAAAAGCAAAAAAAAAAAAAAGAGTACCCGACCCGAGCCCAGCTCGGCCCGGTCCCGGTAGAACCCCGGGCTGGTTCCGGGCCTTAACCCACAAGAAAAAAGCCCGATTTGGACTGACCTTGAACCCAGTCCAGAACCAATCCATGCCTAAACAGTAAACACACGAGTGAAAGACTAGTTACTTTAAAATCAAATTTATAGTTAGTCATAAGAATGGAGATTGGAGTACTTTCTCCTTTGGTGTACGAGATAACATTTTGTTCCAATTTAGATTTTAGAATGTTAAGATCACTCCAATTTCTTAATCTTCGAACACTAATTGTTACGGAGTATTATTTATTTCAATGCTTGTTTTACTCCAACCCGTCAAACAAAAAAGGCATTGATAAAACTTAGTTATTTGATACGAAGTATTCATTAGCTTATATGTAATGCATATCAGTAAAATAAGCAGAACAAGAAGCAACCATCCAAACATCCACTTATTTGGTTGTAATAGTTTTTACCAAAATGTTTCTTTACTACAAAAATCAACACCAGCTCATTTCATCCAAGTAATCCATGCCAAAGGGGTTCTTAGTTTGAGATACTGGGTTCTCCAAAAACATCAAAAGGTTTCTTTTATGATATATCATGCGTATGCTTCCTTAGCATCCAGTGGAATCAGATGCACACAAATATAGGAGACAGGTAAAAACAGAACACGAAGAAGACATCCATTGGTAAGATACATCATGCTGCTATATGTACACATATTTGGTTCTCTTACTACCACACTTTTTAATCACCCCAGTAAAACCTTCTACAAGTATTGTAAGCTTGAAGCCTTCCATGATAAAGTGCAAAAGGGGCATTTCTTCTTATCTCAACTAAGAATGCTGGGATGCCCAGTCTGGAGCATCCTCTTGAACATTTCCATCCCAAATGCAGAATCTGATGAACTAAAATAAGGGAATGCATGTGTTTCAGATAAAATTTGTTACATTTAGCAAACAAAGAGTGAAATTTTACATTATTTCAAATGATTGGAATGACTCACAGCCTCTTTCAATTAATTTCTAACACCATCACGTAAGATCAGTTGTGATGGCTAAAGACAAAGTATATAGTTCCTATGAGTCGGTTAGGGACTTAGGGTTAGTTCGAATGAGCAGTATTTAAGGGTCAAGTGTATTTCTTGATAAAAAGATTCTTCTTAATTTTTAAATGAAAGACTAAGTTAATAAGTGATCACGATTCTATTTATTAACATTCTATTTATTAAGACAGACTAAGCCCTCTATAACGTTCCCTGCCAAAATCGTCCATCAAAACGGGCCCTTCGCAACCTGAAATCTACATGTTATCATAGACAACCCAGAAATAAACTTCACCAACTGACTAAAGTTAAAGAAACATGGAATTAACTGATTAGATTTGCTTATCAGAGAACTAACATATAGAGAATTACAATGAAAGAGCAAAGAATTTACATAATGATTAACGATAACAACTTCCGGACACAAAGGAGGAAAACGAAGTAAATAATTATACACAAACTTTCACATGAATAGACAAACAAAGCATATAAAAGGCAGCCTGGTGCATGAAAGCATCCCCGCAAGCCGAGGGTCCGGGAAAGGGTCCCACCGCAAGGGTGTACAAGGGGCAAGCCTTTGTCTGTCAAATTTTGACAAGAGACTGCTCCCAAGACTTGAACCCCTGACCTCTTGATCACACATCAACATTTTAACCGGTGCGCGAAGGCTCACCTTGGAATAGACAAACAAAGCATAAATAACAAAAATATTACCTTGAGATAGTGATCTCATAGGGAAATGAGACACCCTCAAGATTTGGTACCGAGGGTACATGGTCCTTTTTTTCATTTACAAATTTGATAATCTGAAACATAACTTCACGGAGAGACAACTCCAGTGCCGCCCTCCGAGCATTCCTCTCATCACATGCGATTTCTGTAAAAGTTTCAGATATAAAGAAAATGAATATTAAAACCCAATCCCTTTATTAAGCACTTTCATAAAGAAATCTTTCTATGTTGTAAACCTCTCTTAATTCACAATACCTCCAGGATCAACTACCGCTTTGGAGGAAAGAGATTTGTTAAAATGTGCTTTTGGGTGGTGCTGAGCTACATTCAGATTGATGTACCACTGTTCCCAGTATAGGCGTTCAACTTTGTTTGTAAACCATGTTGCCTGCTTGTTCTTCACTTCATAGAATGATAAACAAATCTGCAGTATTAAAACACAACAGAAAGCATTAGAAACACATCAATAGTTTATAAAAACAAGTACTCGTAATAGATAAAACACATGATTGACCACACCAGGGGCGTAGTTAGGGGATGGCCAACCCCGGCCCCGACCCAGCTCAAATTTAAAAAATGTCTATATTTTTAGTGTAAAAAATTCCGTGTAAATTTTTTTAAAAAAATATTCTTTGTACCGGCCTAGTCCCCCTGTCCCGATGCCTGGCTCCGCTCTTGGACCACACCATGGTATAAAATGTGCAACATAATGACATGCATAGTAAAGTATGTGTCCCGAGTGGACAAAACCATATTCACATATCACTTTTAAACATATACTACCTCCGTCCCACTAAGATTGGGACGAGAGAAGGTGGCACGATTATTAAGAAAAGTGGGTTTGTGTGGATGATATTAAATTGATAAAGTAAGAATAAAGTAAGAATGGTTTATAGCCACACAATCTTTACCAAATTTGGTATGGGACAATCTTAGTGGGACTTCCCGAAAAGGTAAAATGGGACAATCTTAGCGGGACAGAGGTTGTACCTCATTTTTCTTGTTGGGGTACTTCTCCACCTTTTCGATGAAGTGATTAATCTTTTCATCTATTTTTTTCTCAACCTCAACATCACCACATTGGACCTGTAAGAGTTTAAAATAAACAAAGCAATATCAAATGTCAGCCACTTGGAAAAGCTCAAAACCAAAACAATCACTCAAAGAGTACAATTCTTTGACCAACATTACTATTTTCAATAAGGATACACATAAGACAGATCCTTAGGGACAATATGGAACGAGTAATCACCCAATACTTACATATGTAATGTCAAAGAGTTCCGAATCAATGTCCTTTGGTCGAACCAGACCTAATGCTCTGTGGAAAAAAATTGTGTGCAAAATACCTGCATACGTTTTCAACTTTGCAGCTTTAAGTAAAGAAAAGTCAATTTCCGATTTAGCACTTTTCCAGCATGGAACACCAAAACTACAACGTGGTTAATAACTTAAGATCTATGCTTCCAGAGAAACTAAAGACTAAAATTCTGATACACCCATAATTGAGAGATTGAAATCACACTTTTCCTTGAAAGAGAGGAATATCCTATAACCATGGCCTGATAAAAAAAATGCATTACATGCCATTAGTTTGTAAAAAAATTGCGCGGATTTTGTGAAAACTACAACATGAATACTTATATGGATCACCCTCAATCAAAATGTAGTCTACGAACACTATGCATACACACACTCTCTCCCCTACTGCAGATTCCAAATTGCATGTGTTGCCATTGTACAAGTACAGTTTTCATTGACGAGATCACTACATTTTCTCTTGGTAAAAATATTCCGAACTCCCTTTTCTCCATCAGAGGAAAAAAGAGACCAAACAAATATTCAGTTTCCCTGTCTTATAACTCTGGAATGTGATAGAGACGATGATAGAGACCTGGACTTATGGGTTTAATATTTTAATAAAATGTAATAGTGGGCTGGGCCAAGTAATTAGATAGATTGAGGGAAGCCTCATTTGGAGAAGAATAAGTCGAAGAAATAGAAGAGGGAGGGGGTAGGCTGGATTTCAGTAGAATCGGAAGGGAGAGCGGGACCTCTCGAAGTGCCCCAACCTGTTTCTTCTCTTTGTGTTCTTGCACACCATTGCAACTCTGCAACCTTCACCAATATATTGCTAATTTTCTGCTGCTTTGGTTGAGTTTCTAACAGAATGTGTCCAAACTAAATGAAAACTAATACAAATCAATACAAAACCTGGTACAAAAACTAACTGACATGACTGAATGTAATCGTCTGCTTGTATAGAAGTGAACCTGGGTTCTCCTGTGTTTAAATTTGGGCTCACCTTGTTTGTTCAACATTTTGTGCCAACATCGAAGGATTCCAAAGAAATAAGTTTTGTGGGAATCTTCAAAAATTTTAAATAATCCAGTTTTGTAGAAACTCAAACTTTGAAGTTTTATAAAGTTAAGTTCTTATTTAACTAATATTAATATGTTCGATAGCTCTAGTTTTACCCAAACAAATATTTTCTGCATTAATTTGGGATAACCTAATAATTGCTCAAACATCACTTTCATATATGCACCAGTGTAAAAAAAATATGCACCAGGGTTTACAAGGAGCTTATGTTTCCAAATACACTCTTTAGACATTCATGGAATTTGAGTAATAATGGCCTGAAGTTAAATTTATGATAAATGGAAATAAGACAAACTCTAAAACTAAATTAAACAAGCTACTCACATTGCAGAACCTCTCGTATCTCAAAGTGTTCCACGTCCTGCAAATGAAAGCCAGCAATTATACTTTGCATATGCTTGGAACGATATAAATTTCGCTGAGATTCGTATGATGTATGAGTCAAAAGGACAAGGGGGCGATGGCGTGGGCTTACCAAATCTTTGAGTCGAAAATCGATGCAATTCATAGCGATTGTATGAAGATGGAAGATGATCGAAGATGCTGACCCTAAACAAACCCGAATTAGCTTAGCGCCTCAAAGCAGGAGAATTAATGCTCGTCATATTCCTCCGCCTTTCGGATTCTTTACCAATATTCAGCAAAAGGAAAGCTTACAGCCTACCCTTGATTCTACGACTATGCTGAAAGACTGAAAGTGAAAGGAGAATTATCCTCAATGTCTGGATGCTTCAAATTGATTGTAGAAGTATTTTTAGAAGGGGGGCGAAAGCTTTCAAGAAAAAATATTTTGATTTTCCTTTTATAAACAAAGAAACAGAATTATTTCTAAATACTTTTATAGAATTAAATGGGTGAAATTCGGCAATTTATACCGTGGGATCGGCCCACCATGAGCATGGTGTGCCGATCCCAAATCAACGTCGTTTCATTAATAAAAAAAGAGCATATCGTGAGAGCGAATAGCTACCGCGGAAGAAGAAGAGTGACCGCGGCCGAGAAAGAAGAAGAAGAACAGTGACTGCGTGAGATCTGGCTTGGCTAGCTCCTCATCATTCACCGATTAGAAAGCTACGACTGAGAAACTATGCTCTCTCATCCCTTCTGACTTTAGGTTTAGCGGCAGCTTCTCCTATGCTCCACTATTGGAGAATTGATGATTGGTTGATTGTTTAATTTTTTTGAAAATTTTGTTTGATGATTGTTACGGATGATTGTCTGATGATTGTTTATTTATCTTGAAAAAAATATTAAAGAGATAAGCAAGCATGAAATAATTCTGAAGTTCTCGAAACTCTCATAGAAAAAAATCAAAACTGAGATTGGAATTGGGATCGGGTTTCAAGAGGGATAGCCATCCATGTAAATTCTTTTGTATTTACATCTTTTATATCAAAAGTTACATTTTTATTAAAATGATTTACATTTCAATTTATCTCAAGTTACATATCTAGTAGCGTGAGGTACATGTCAACTTTCTTCAGCAAGTTACATCCTGTTTACATGTGATTTACATTTTTCATAATGCGAGTTACACAACTCAGTGAGCCTCTGCAACTCAAAGAAAAATTAATTTTATAAAAAATCATTTTTATAGACGTGATATATTAGAAACAAAACATATACACTTTTTTGTAAAATAATTGGGCAAAATAAGACCCCTTTTTCATTATTTACATTGAAATCAAAATTTTTATTTCTTAAACTATGTATTTGACAAGTTACATTTTGATTGAACTTGAGTTACATAAATCAATAACGTGAGTTACATATCTTTACACACGAGTTACATCATTCATGCTACTGGGACAAAAGGAAAAAAATAGGACGCGTGTACTGTTCACGCGTGTACTGTTCACGTGATTTTTTTTAAAAAATTTGGGTAAAGCTACGTCGTTTTGGAAGTGGAGCACCATGCTCATCGTGGGATGATCCCACGGTATACGAACTGGTGAAATTCATATTAATAATCCGTACTTTTAGCGGTTCTATCATCACCATCCTGATGGAGTATATGGCCCGGGAACACCCGGCCCACAGACTCCTACTACTCCAGTAGAGGCCCAACAGGCCCAGAAGGCCCAACAGGCCCAAATCACGACGCCCAGAGTACCAAGCAGCCCGCAATACGCACCAGGGGTGCCTTCGGCCCCCTGGCCGAAGGCTCCAAACTATCACAACATGGATATTTCGAACAAACAGAGGAACTGGGAGAAAACGGCGAAAACAGTAGCCCTCGGCATCTGGAGCCCTCGGCACTCAGGGGTCCTCGGCACTAAGAGCCCTCGGCTAGTCCTCTGCAGCCGAGGGCACCTCTCCCGACATGATATCCGCCTCACATGCGTACAGATCACCGTACCCTGTACAGATGTCCCATCCAACAGCCGCATTAAATGCGGCCACATGCGTCTGCCAACGCCAACCAGTTGAGGTGACCCCTCGGCCAATAGGCGCTTGACACGTGTCCCTGTCCGGCATTTATTGCTACTATAAATAGCACCCCATTTCCCCATTTGTAACCACGCTGAAAACGCTCCACATTTATAATACACTCTCTCTCTACATTTACTTGCTCTGACTTCTCTCTAAGTTATTCCCAGCAATAACCCTTCGGATATATACCCCCGGGTAGACTATCCATCATTTGGTGCTCTCGTTGAGAGGTCGAACAATCGAGTAAGAAACCCTCCCCCTTCTCCAAACACTAGCCCTCTACCAAAATGGTGAGAACAACACGTGCCAACTCCAAAAACGTAGAAGACAAGAACCTGGCCCTCGGCGACGTCAACGCCCCCGAAGCCTCTCACAGGGCTCCCGAGGGCGGTGTCATCGTTGGGCTGGAACAGGCGGCTGTCGACCTACGCCTTCAGATTCAGCAGAATGCCCCCGATGTCCGCCTCGGCATCGAGGCCAAAAAGAAAAACCGGTGCGATGACCAAATCAGCCCTCCGGTTCTCACCATCGACGTGCAATCGGCGCTCTCTGCCTTCATCCAAACGCTCACTCAGAACCCGGGTGCCTTCGGCACCCTGGCTCCGGCTCAACCCCAGGTGGGGGAGAACATCATACTTCCCCCTCTGCCACACCCCTTCGGAAACCCCACCCCTCGGGTTAGGAACGACGAAGGGGTAGTGGCCCAAGATACGTCCTCCCAGGAAGTTCAGTCCCGGGACCGCCACAATGACAACAGAGAAAGGCCCCGCACTTCCGCCCTCAACCGGCTCGGAGGAGGGCCAGACCGTCGAGGGGTCCAAGACCGCCTCGGAGGGAAAGCACTCCAAAGGCCCCAGGAAAGCGGAGGGTCCGTCTCGAGGGCAGACGAGGAGCGTCCCCCTCGGCACAAAGGCAAGGCACCCCTTCATGCCAATGATGCTCGCCACCAGATCAACCAGGCCCACTCGGCCCGGGTTCGTTCGCAGGGGGCGGAGACCCTCCCGAAGGATCCCCGACACGAAATTATTGCGGCCCTCCAACGCCGGCTTGATGAAATGGAGGCCAGCAAAGCTCACGCCACCACCTCCACCCCTCATTCAGATCTCAAATACAAGGCCATGATGGCCAAAATGGAGGAATTGCAGAAGAAGGTGGTCGAGGGCTCCGGGGAACCTGTCATCCAGCTACGGACCCGGACGCCATTTAACCCAAGGGTATTGGCGGCCCGGATCCCGGAAAAATACCGAGGGCAACACATACAGCCCTACAACAGGAAGACGGACCCCCAGGAACACTACAGCAAATATCAGAACAACATGATGATGGTAGGGGCGTCGGACGAATATTTGTGTCGTTGGTTCCTCTCCACCTTAGAGGGGCCGGCATACGAATGGTTCAACCGGTTGCCTGAGGGCTGCATTGATTCATGGCGAGAACTCGCCCAGCGATTCTTGACACAGTTTGCTGGGAGGCGTCGCACAAGGAAGCACTTCTCCCACCTCCTAACCATACGCTAGAAGAGGGATGAGACCCTTCAGGACTTCCTGGAGCGCTGGAGGACGGAAGCCGACAAAGTCGACGGTGCTCATGACGGGACCCTCCTGGCCCTCCTACAAACCGTCCTCCGCACCGGCAACTTTTCAAGGAGCCTCATCATTGAACCCCCCGCGACTACATAAGGGCTTTGCAGCGGGGGGACCGATATGCTGAGGCCGAGGAGGTGGAGAAATATCACCAGCATCCGGATCAGCAGCCCCCGAGGGCTGACAATAAGAACAACCGGGGGTCGGGGGCTCCTCCAAATCACCCCAAGTCTTCAGGACCCTCTGATGACCGCCCTCGTCAAGGCCAAGCCAAGCCCCGGGGGGGGGGGGGGGGGGGGGTTATAAGAGCAACCCTAAGACTTGGGCGCAGCCCATCCTCCTGGACCGCCCCGGACACCATTGACGCACCCCGTCAGCATCATCCTTGATTTTGCCGAGGAGAGGGGCCTCGTTGAGCGCGACTCTCGCGCACCCCCGGAGGTGCATGCTATCAACCCTCAGTTCCCCTACTGCCGTTTCCATCGGCATCAGGGGCACAGGACCGATGACTGCCACCAGCTGAAGACGGCCATCGAGAGATTAATACAAGCGGGACACCTGTCCCAATTTGTTCAGAGCCCTCGGCAGGACGGACCTTCTCATCAGGGGCCTCCCCGAGGGCACCACACGAAGGTGAACGCTTGGGTGAACCCGAATACCATCCCACTCGGCAAGAAGAGGGAGATCGGAAACTTGGAAGAAGAGGAGGAGGAATACCCCCACTACCAGGAGAAAAAACGCCACATCCTCATGATCACCGGTGGCAATACAGGGGGCGATTCCACCAGCCAGCGAAAGAAGTGGGCTCAATCGCTTTACGTGGGGGAAGTCACTCATATGCCCCCGGTAAAGCGACTGAGGGAGGAACCCATCACCTTCACCAACGCAGATCTCCCTCCTACTTCATCTCCTCACAGGGATGCCTTGGTGATTCGGACTGAAATAAACGACACCATCATTCACCGAACTTACATTGACACGGGCAGCTCCGTCAATGTAATGTACCTCAGCACCTTCAGAGAGCTGCATCTGGAGAGGGGGTCCCTCCGGCCCATTAAGACCCCTCTTGCCGGCTTCACCGGCGATACTATTGATTCCGAGGGGGTAATAACCCTCCCGGTGATCTTCGGCGACGGGCTCCATAGAGCCCAGCTCGAAGTGGAGTTCGTCGTTGTCAACATCGACTGCGCCCACAACATTATCCTCGGCCGGCCAGCCCTCGAGGACCTCGAGGCCATCATCTCCATGAGGCACCTCTGCCTCAAGTTCCCCGCCGAGGGGGGCATTGGCTACTCCAGGGGGAATCAGAAAATCGCCCGCGCCTGCTATCTTCAAGTCACTAAGAAGGTGAGTAAGACGGAATTCCGTGTTGACACCATCACCGGAACCATCGACCAAGAAGAAAAAAGGCCGAGGGCTAAACCAGCCGAGGACGTAGAAGACTTTGCGCTCGATCCGGCCCAGCCGGAGAGAGTCGTGAAGATTGGAGCCCAGCTCCCTGAAGATCTGAAGACCGGTATCACAGACGCCCTCCGCGCCTACTCCACTGTCTTTTTCATGGGGGCCGGACGACATGCCGGGAATAAGCCGAAGGGTCATCACCCACCGCCTCTTGGTGGACCCCTCGGCAAAAGCAGTACAGCAACGAAGAAGACCCCTCTCCGCCGAAAGGAGGGAATTTGTGAAGAAGGAGGTCGCCATGCTCCTCTCTATTAAGCACATCAAGGAGGTGAAATATCCCTCATGGCTAGCAAATGTAGTCCTCGCACAGAAGCCCCCTACCTTCCGCATGTGCGTGGACTACACCGATCTCAACAAGGCGTGCCCTATGGATCCATTCCCTCTACCAAATATTGATCAACTGGTGGATGAGACCGCAGGGTGTGAGATCATGTCCTTCCTCGATGTCTTCCGAGGGTATCACCAAATTTTCATGCACGAGGAAGACGCCGAAAAAACTGCCTTCATGACTCCCGAGGGCATCTTCTGCTACCTAGTAATGGCCTTCGGCCTAAAGAACTCAGGGGCCACTTACACCCGGATGGTGGCCCGGGTCTTTCAAGCCGTCCTAGGGCGCACCATGGAGGCCTATGTCGACGACATGATCGTCTAGAGCAAACAATCTTCCAGCCATGCTGACGACCTCCGAGAAATCTTCGCCATCATGCAAAAGTTCAGCCTTCGGCTAAACCCGAAGAAGTGCACCTTCGGCGTCCAAGGGGGCAAGTTCTTGGGCTACATGGTGAGCCGAAAGGGTATTGAGGCCAATCCCGAGAAGATCCAGGCCATCATCAACATGGAGCCCCCACGCAATGTGAAGGAAGTCCAACGGTTGACGGGCCCCCTGGCAGCCCTCAACCGCTTTTTGTCTAAATCAGCGGAGAAATCTCTACCCTTCTTCCAGATCATGAGGAAGACGGTTGGCTTTCTATGGACTCCGGAATGCCAGGGGGCTTTCGACGAACTCAAGCGATATCTATCTTCACCCCCTGTGCTCTCAAAACCAAAGGTAGGGGAGACCATCTATCTCTACCTTGGGGTCAGCCCGGCAGCCATCAGCTCCGTACTCATCCGGGAGGAAGACGGCATCCAACATGCCATCTTCTATGTAAGCAAGACCCTAAGGGAGGCCGAACTCAGGTACTCTCCTGTGGAGAAAACGGTGTTAGCCATCGTTTGGACCGTCAAGAAGTTGGGCCACTACTTTCAGGCTCACCCGGTTCAGGTCCTCACTCATCAACCCCTCGGCGCCCTCATGAGGAGCCCCACCAGCTCCTCCCGCATGGTGAAATGGGCTATCTTCTTGAGCCAGTACAACATTGACATCCGTCCGAGGCCTGCCATCAAGGGCCAAGCCCTGGCGGACTTTGTGACGGAGTGTACCGCAAGGGCAGCCACGGACGGGGAGCCCTCGGCTACCTCGGACGACTGGTGGACCCTCTACAACGACGGCTCCTCCGCGACCAAAGCATGCGGGGGAGGGGTAGTCCTCATTACTCCCGAGGGCTTCAGAGCCTACTATGCAATCCGCTTCTCCTTCAAAGTCTCCAACAACGAGGCCGAATATGATGCCCTCCTATGTGGCCTTCGGCTGGCTGCCAACATGAGGGCTCGGCAGATCCACATCAAATGCGACTCCAAGTTGGTCGTTGGCCAAATCTCCGAGGAATATGAGGCCAAGGAGGGAAGTATGCGGGGGAGGGGTAGTCCTCATAACAAGGAAGCGGCCAAGGAATTGCTCAAGGTATTTGAGGCACACTCTCTCACTCAAATACCGAGGGCTCAGAACTCCGAGGCCGACATATTATCTAAGCTCTCGGCCGACTCCCCTGAGCACATCTCCAAGATTTCCAAAATTGAGGAACTCGGCCTCTCAAGTATCCATGCAAGCCTCGTTATGAACATACAACAACGCCAAGAGGATTGGATCTCAGATATCACCACCTTCATCTCCACAGGGCAGCTACCCGAGAATGAGACCCGCGCTAAATTGGCAAAACTGAGGGCTCCTAGCTACACCATCGAAGATGGAAGGCTCTACAAACGATCTTACAATGGCACGCTACTTCGGTGCCTTCATCAAGATGAAGCCGAGGTCGCAATGGAGGAAGTGCACAGTGGCACTTGCTCGGCTCACCAGGGACCCTTCTCCATGTCCCGAAGGCTCATTCTCCAGGGCTACTTCTGGCCAACCATGGCCAGAGATTGTGCCGACCTTGCCCAGAGGTGCACCGCATGTCAACATTTTCAGAAAGCCCCCGGCAGGCCAGCGGTCAACTATGCCCCCATCAGCACATCTGTCCCTTTTTCTCGATGGGGGATAGACCTTGTGGGCCCTCTGCCGAGGGGTACCTCCAAAAATAGGTACATCATTGTGGCCATCGACTACTTTACCAAGTGGGTGGAGGCTGAGCCCCTCACCAGTATCACGGAGGCGAAGTGCCATCATTTTGTCCTCAAGAACATCCTCACAAGGTTTGGCGTCCCCCGGCAGATCATCTCCGACAACGGGACACAATTTGAGGCAGCCCCCTTCTGTGCCCTTCTGGAGGCATGGGGCATCAAACACACCTTCTCCTCCGTTGCCTGCCCTCAAGGCAACGGGCAAGTAGAGAATGCCAACCGGACCTTGCTCGAGGGCCTCAAAAAGAAGCTGGAGGCCGAGGGCGGTGGCTGGGTGGAAGAACTCCACAACATCCTGTGGGCCTACCGCACCACCCCTCGGCGAGCAACAGGTGAAACACCCTTCTCCCTCTGCTACGGTTTTGAAGCCAAAGCTCCTACGGAAGTCACCCTTCCCACCCGAAGGGTGATCCAATATGACCCCGAGGTCAACGACAGCAACATGGCCCTCGACCTCCACCTCATTTCAGAACGTCGGGAGCAGGCCTTCATCCGAGCAGAAAATTACCGAAGGCAAGTCAAAAGCTACATCAACGCCAAAGTTCGCACCAGAGAATTCCAAGTGGGGGACTATGTCCTCCGGAGGAGGGAAGCCAGCCAACCAACCGAGGGAGGAAAAATGGCACCAAAATTCGAAGGCCCCTACATCATAGCAGCCATCATCAAACCTGGGACTTACAAGCTCAAACGCCCCAACGGGAAAGAGGTCCCTAGGCACTGGAATGTACACCATTTAGTTAAATTTTACCAATAATGTAAGAGCGGCCAAGCCCTCATAACTAATGAATGTACTATCCTATGGCCCAAGGCCTCCACTTTTGAGGAATGAAGACGCATTCAAGACACCACGCCCTCATACTGACTACAGGCCCCAGACCTCACCACAAGAAGAACCCCCTCCGGCACCAAGTGCCGAGGGCGGACACCATCAACACCTACAACAACAGGAGAACACCATGTGTTTTCAAACAAGACCCCTCGGTACCAAGTACCGAGGGTGGGAACTCCCGTCACCAACGACAAAGAACGCCATGTGTTTTATTTCCCTTCGGCACCCAGTGCCGAGGGTACATCCCCGCCTTCAACATCAAAAAATAAAAGATAAGAACACCAAGTGTTCCTACAGAAGACCCTTCGGCACCCAGTGCCGAGGGTACACCTCCATCACCAACATCAAAACGAAGAAAAACACCAAATGTTTCAAAGAAGACCCCTCGGCACCCAGTGCCAGGGATATGCTCTCCTATCAACTTCCAAACATCTGTTGGGAAACACCAAGTGTTTCCTCCGAGGGCCCTCCGGCACCAAACACTCCAATCAAAACACCAAGTGTTTCATTTGAAGACCCTTCGGTACCAAGTACCGGGGGCTACACATCGAAACTAACACCAAGTGTTGTTTCTAAAAGCCGTACCCCACGAGGACGCATATACCGAAGGCGCCACCATCGGTGCCGGCGGCACGTAGTGCCCTCGGCCATTTGCAACTAGTGTGCAAATGAAAACCCTTCCTTGAAACGCTTTCCGCGTCACTACCCCCAGGGTATGACAGGCATGAGAAATGCCCAGGATTCGACTTTCAAAACCGAAACGCTCCCCGCGCCACCACCCCAAGGGTGTGGCAGGCCACGGACTATGTCTAGCGCCGAGGGGACGACTTTCAAAAATGAGGCGCTTTCCGCGCCATCCCCCAAGGGGAGGCAGGTTACAGACCATCATATCTTGTGCCCAGGAAACGACCCTCGATCCCCTCGAAACTCGGAAGGTTAACCCGAGGGAGGAGAGCCATTGGTGTATTCTGATGGTCTCCTAATAGGCCCAGCCTTACCAAGAAACCAAGTTTCTTGATGCCTTCCCTTCACCACCAACAAAAAGGGGGGGGGGGGGGGGGTGAAGGGGAGTAGACTCAGCGAGAAATCAAAGAGTACACTCCAACAGATCACAACATGCCGAGGGCTCCCCACGGGAACACCTCCGGTAATTGAAGGCTCCTATTTCCCGAAGGATACTACTCAAACAAATATCATCAAGAAACGGCTAAGTCCAATGCCTGGTCACCTCCGGTCACACAAGCACCGAAGGCTTCAACAATACGAAGGGACTGGACTATCCAAAGTCTACTAAACGGTAATTCAAACAAATACCGAGGGCACCCTACCCCATGACAAGGGACACAACTGGCTAAGTCAAACTCTACAACTTTTCAAGTATATGCCGAGGGCACACACTCCTCATTGGCTTTCTTCACAACAACAGGATTCCACACTTTTCCTAAGTCCACACTTTTGGAAAATGACAGCAACCGGATGTTAATATGTCACCAGACAACCGAAGGCATCTATTACAAATCATCGAAAGCCAACCAAGGGGACTATTCCAAAATATTTGCCCCTCGGACAGACTCCTCATTGACCGAAGGTCCAACATCTACGACACACTGTGAAATTTTTCTAAGTTCCACATATTTGGCCCTCGATCAAATACTCATACAACTCAAGGGCCCCACGATCACCCGAAGGGTCCTATTCATATACCCGGAGGGCTCTACATCCAGAAGCTCGACATCACTTTACGCTTAAAAAATATTCTAAGACCTAAATGAGTAGCCCCCGGGCATCTCGCGAAGTGATGTAGAGTCAGAGGGCACCTATCACCCGAAGGAGACACAAGGAAGCAGCACTTGGAAAAAATTCTAAGTCCTAAAGATTGGGCCCCCGGCCCAATCAATATTACAGCTAAATGAATATGACAGTCGAAGGCTATGCATCAAGAAGGGAGGCCATCTCCCGAAGGCTCCCAAGGGAAAATCTACACTTAGAAAATTTTCTAAGTCCTACATATTTTTCCCCCGGTCACCTACTCATACATTAAGAAGGGGTGCCATCTCCCGAAGGCTCCCAAGGGAAAATCTACACTTCGAAAATTTTCTGAGTCCTACATATTTTCCCCCCGGTAAACCACTCATACATCAAGAAGGGATGCCATCTCCCGAAGGCTCCCAAAGGGAAAATCTACACTTAGAAATCTTTCTAAGTCCTACATATTTCACCCTCATCTCAAGGGACCTAATAGCCGAAGGCTACCTATCAATCAAAGGCTACAGTACACAAGGAATCAACACTAAGGAAAATTTTCTAAGTCCTAAAGAATTGGCCCCCGGCCTAATCAACATTTCAGTTGGGGCTCCACAGCAGCCAAAGGCTACATGACATACTACACTTGCAAAAATTTTCTAAGTCCTGTACATTGGGCCCTCGGTCCAATGTTCACACATCAGGAAGGAGGCTACCAGCCAAGGGCATCCGAGGGCAAAACTACACCTGGAAATTTTTCTAAGCCCTAGGAATTGGGTTCTCAACGTAATCACCACACAACAATTGAACTACAAACACCCGAAGGCCCTATGGTGTGTTACACTTAGAAAAATTTTCTAAGTCCTAATTATTGCTGAACCCTCGGTTGTATATCCAGCAGAGGGTGCCCAATTACCGAAGGCTACAACCATATTCAAACACTTAGAAAATATTCTAAGTCCTAGGCATACATTCAAAAAGGAGAAGACATACACTCAAAAAGGAGAAGGCATACATTCAAAACATAGGGCGCATTCAAATGTGAAGAGCCCGGAGGCAGCATGCATTCATCAAAAATAGAAGTGAGTGTAAAATTACAAACAGGCCGAAGCCGAAGGATCAATGTTGTTCATTACAAAATATGTTCAGACATTCCTAAGTATAAAATCACTCAACAACTTCGACAGCATCATTCCCTGGGGCGTCCTCTGCAGCCGGCCTCGACGATACCTCCGCTCCGGCCTCAACAGCGTCGTCCTCGGCCTCTTTCTTCAGCTCTGTGTCCTCAAGGTCGGGCCGTTGTACACCTTCGGGAAGGGATTCACGGACATCAGGCTGCAGGGGAGGGAGGCCATATGCCGAGGGGGCGAAATCCTTTGGCTCAATACCCAAGTGCCGGGCCATCCTCCGATAGATGAGGGCCTGGGTGAAGAATTCGCCGGCCTCATAATATTCTCTGCCCTTCCGGGCCATCCATTCCCACCCAGGGCCCTCGGCCCATTCGTCAACGCATGCCTCCACGACCGAGGACACCCACATCTTGCGCCCCTCGGCTCTCCAACCCTCGGCGACGAAGGCGTCAACGGCCTCCTCCTGAGCCTTGGCGACGGCTAACGCCTTGGAATCCTCAGCCTCTTTGGCAGCTCTCCTGGCCTCCTCAGCAGCGGCCTCAGCATCAGCCTTGCCCTTTTCTGCAGCCTCCAATTTGAGGTTCATCTGCCGAAGCTCCTCTTCTAGCCTGGCCCCCAGCTTCACCGCCTCTTTGTTCTTGAGGATACACTCCCTCATTTTGACGTCCTGCTCCGCTTTGTGAAGGCGCCATTCTTGAAGCCTCCGGGCCTGTTCGCCGAGGGCTAGACAAGCCTGCAGATCAACAACAAAAACGGTTAAAGGCAATCACACAAAATGATCAAAGGAGAAGATGGAGAAAGCCAAGTGAACACTTACAGAGAGGGAGGAGCGGAGAATGTGGTCCTCGAGGGCCGCATCATTATAAGCCCCGAGGGCAGCCCTATCCGTCTCAGGGGTTATGCCCCTCAAGATGGCCCCCGGGTCGACAGCGCCGCTGGCCAGAGATGTACCCCTCGGAAACGAAACTTGGAGGACCTCAGGCAGCAACTCCCTTGCCCCCGCCGGCGTTCCACCCGACGGCTTCTCCACATGCACCCCGGAGGCGGGGTGCTCATCAACAATCAGGACCGGGGGCTCCTTATCGGTGATATCCCCCTTCTTCGGCTTTTTGGTAGCCGGGGGGGACCCCTTGGTCGCCGCCTTCCTCTTGCTGGCAGCGGCATCGCCCTCGGCTTTCTTGAAGAGGGCAGTGGTGGGCTTCTGGTTGCCCTGTCCCGACCCCTTCGGGTCCTGTTTCTTCAGGCGAGCGAGGCCCTTCACGTTCACCATGGACACGGGGATACCTGCAAAAATACGACAAAGGATTAGGCCGACGGGTCTAAGTGAAGGGACAATGACATCCAAGCAAAAAAAAAAACTAAGTACAAAAATCTAAAGCCCTCAGCTCCTACCTCCGGCTCCTCCGAAGGCCTTGTTGAAGGGAGGATACTTCTCATCGGTCTCCCCTATGAAGCGGTACCTCCGGAACCCGAGGGTGTATAAATCCTCCTCGAGGGTGCAATCTTTGATCGCCACATTCTTATTTTTCCCTTCCGGGAACTTGGCCAGCTTTAGACCGTCTTTCTCGAGGGCAGCACTCCTGATCTTTTCGTGCCTTCGGAATCGATCGCGCAGCTCCCTCGGGAATGGGTTCTCGCCCAACTTCACATAGCACCAGCGTTCCCTCCATCCTTTGTTTGAAGAAGGGGCATCGGAGAATAGTTTGAAACGGGCAATCTGCTGCAGGTTCGCGTATCCCTCGCCGTTTCGCAATGTAGGAGTGGTTGTTGGGCGTAAGCTGGCAGGGGACCAAACCAACAAACCTCAGGTACTCCCGAAGGAACGGGTGCAGAGGGAACCTAAGTCCCATAGAAACCGAGAGGACATGAATGGCGATACACCCCTCGGGCGCCCTGGACAACACGTCATCAGGACCTGGCTCCACCACTTCGGCCGAGGGCCCCACGTGCAGCTGAGTCACGTACAGATCTGCCCTATTGGTTTTCGACCTAATCTCGAGGGCCTCCGTGTTCAACCAACTGTACCCCTCGGGCATGTCCACTGGCTTTCCTTGATCAACAGCCCTCTCCTTCTTTTTGGTAGCGGCCTTCGCCTTCTTTTTCTTCAACCCGGAGACCGCCCTCAGAGGTATCGGATCTAGCGGCCTCGAGCTACTTGCTTCCCTAGAACCCCCCCGGGGGGGGGGGGGGGGAGAACAACAATTGTAACCTTCGTGCTCTCATTCTGCGCCTCATCCTCCGCTACCTGCCATGCGAGGGCTAGGTCTTCGTCCTTGCACTCTTGCTCGAAGCCCTCGGCTTCGACCTCAGCAATGAGTTCCTTCTGGACCTCCCGGGCCAGGGCGGCATCAGCACCGACCGAGGGCTCGCTCACGGACTCCGCATCAGAAATGTGCTCTTCATCGACCGAAGGGTCCCCCGATATGTTTTGGGAATCGCTCTCGGACGACATTTTTTGTCACGAAATGTGCCTAAGATTTCGAAGGATTTCTACAGGACCCTAACCCTAATCTAAGGCCAGAGGGCGGAACTTACTAAAAGTTTTGAGGGGAAAGCGGGACACTGACCTTGAAAGCTGAGTTTTGACCGAAGGCTTGAGTTTCTCTCTCTAGAATTTTTGGCAGAGCTTCGCTAGGGATGTTGGATGCGTAAAGAAGGAATGGCCTTGGCTTGGGGTATTTATAGGCTCCCAGATCCGGGCTTGGGCCGAGATCCGGGCTCCCAGCAGCCAAAGCCATCATTACGCACCGTCGTTTCACCGAACCGGTGACGCCCGCCCACGAGCAGCCAACGGCTACACTCCACGTGTACCCCCCCAACGGCTATAAATCTGACGCTACATATTCCAACGGCTATATTTCCAACGGCTATATTCTGGAAGCCCCCGGGTTCTCTACTTCACTCCACTTCATCAAGGAGAGCCTCCGGGTACACTTACCCAGAGACGCCCCCGGGTTGTGCCCCACACAGCACATAACAGACGCCTTCGGGACCACTCCTTCAGAAACCCAGGGCTTCATATCAGGGCACCCCTCGGGGATTCCCCCTCAGCACTGTAAGAACCGGGTAGCCCCCGGGGAGTTGCCTCATTGACGGATAACCTATGGCACACGGGTAATGGGAGCCCTCGGGCATCTTCATCACCAACTAATCAACAAACAGCGGACCCCCCGGTAACAACTCCACTGCTGGACTCATCCATCAGGCCCTCAATCCCCAGATTGAGGGGCTCCCCTTCGGCGCCCCCAGGACATCAACAGCAAGCCTTCGGCCAATCAACACATGAGCCCTCAGAAGAAGAAGAGCCTTCGGCATTACCGTTATTCTCCATTTTTGACCAAGGTTTCACATTTTCGATTCATCATTGGGGGAATTCGGTGCACTCTTTTTCCCTCATTAGGATTTTTTCCCACAGGGTTTTTCCTAATGAGGTTTTTAACGAGGCATCCCCCCAAAATGAAACGAAAAGCGTCAGCCTTCGGCCCACAACAGCAACGCAACTACTCTACTCCTTTTCACCACTTTACAAGTGCCTCAAGGAGTGGGGGACTGGAGAACCCCCTCGGGAAAATCATTAAATTACAAAATTAGTGAAATTCCAACAAACGACAAAGCAAGCCCTCAAGTCCCGACATGTGGGTAACTGAGGGACTGCCTTCGGCAGGGACATAAAAGCAACGACTCCTCACCAACTTCAGAGATCACGACAGGACAACATCAAAGGGCAAGCACAAATTACTCCTTTTCCCTCAAATACCTTTCGGCAAAAGGAGTGAGGGACTCCTGATGGAGTATATGGCCCGGGAACACCCGGCCCACAGACTCCTACTACTCCAGTAGAGGTCCAACAGGCCCAGAAGGCCCAACAGGCCCAAATCACGACGCCCAGAGTACCAAGCAGCCCGCAATACGCACCAGGGGTGCCTTCGGCCCCCTGGCCGAAGGCTCTAAACTATCACAGCATGGATATTTCGAACAAATAGAGGAACTGGGAGAAAACGGCGAAAACAGTAGCCCTCGGCACCTGGAGCCCTCGGCACTCAGGGGTCCTCGGCACTAAGAGCCCTCGGCTAGTCCTCTGCAGCCGAGGGCACCTCTCCCGACATGATATCCGCCTCACATGCGTACAGATCACCGTACCCTGTACAGACGTCCCATCCAACAGCCGCATTAAATGCGGCCACATGCGTCTGTCAACGCCAACCAGTTGAGGTGACCCCTCGGCCAATAGGCGTTTGACACGTGTCCCTGTCCGGCATTTATTGCTACTATAAATAGCACCCCATTTCCCCATTTGTAACCACGCTGAAAACGCTCCACATTTATAATACACTCTCTCTCTCTACATTTACTTGCTCTGACTTCTCTCTAAGTTATTCCCAGCAATAACCCTTCGGATATATACCCCCGGGTAGACTATCCATCACATCCCTACTAAACAAGTTAATATTAATAATCTATACCCACAAACACTTTCATATGAATACATGAATTGAAACAGAGATAATATTCTATGAGTTTTTTCCAAAAATAATGTTAAATAAAAAAATATTTCCTTCTACGTATCCATTTCTCTTCTTCTACGTATGCGTCATGTTCACAGACTATATCGATAGTCACAGTCAAAATACCGGATTCAAGTATCAAGCAGAAAATAAAGAACACACGATATGTTGACGCAGTTCGGATAAATCCTACTTTGCGGGGTTTCAACAGGGGAAACCCGGTCCCAAGAATCCACTAGCTCAGAAAAGTTTGAATACACAGATGGTTGCAAAGCAAGGAACAAAAGTAACATATCTAACACACTAGAATCAGTCAAATACGAGCAAACGAATAAAATAATAAAAGGAACAGAAATAACCGGACGAAACACCCAAACCCAGGAGTTATCAGATTCTTGGTCTCGAATCAACTGCACTGGATCAACGTCTTAACACACGGTGTAGTTCTTTCCTTTCTCAGCTTATTCCGAAAACCAGTGTATCTCAGATCACGAAGAAGAAGAAAACCAGAAGTTAACTCTTCGCAAGCTCTCTCTCTCTTATCGTTCTGTGTTAGGGTTCAATATGGCGTAATAGATGTCTCCAGAAGAAGGATGGAGACGATTTATAGGCGAGAGAAAGAGCTGGACCAAAGTAATAAGAACCGAGCATACTTCGGCTGAAACATGCCCAATCCAAATAGGATAAAACTGAAACGGGCCAGACCTATTTAATGGTCCAATTGAATAATTCAATTAGAGTCCATTAAATATAATTACTTTCTAACCTTGCTTTACCTTCCTATCTAAGTATTAAAACATCAAGTATAACATAACTAGAATTAGGATTACAAATATAACAATTTGCCCTCCTAAGACTAATTCCGGTGTAGCACAGCTCATAATAGCAGATATCATCATTGCTAGTGATAGGATTCATGAAACCAGATAACACCCTTTCATCATCAACCCAACCAAGTAACCTCAAGATCAAGGTACTTCAAAGATTTTGAAGAACTGCCTGCAAAACAAAAACTTAGCAGTGAGAACAATTTTTGTACCAAAATCAGCAGGGTTAACATCTCCAGTAATCTTATCAATTTTAATGTTACCTTTAGAAATCTCATCCCTAATGTAATGAAATGTAACATCTATGTGCTTAGTTTTTTCATGATACATAGGGTCTTTGCACAAGTATATGGCACTTTGGCTATCAGAGAAGACACTAGGAACAACATTTGTCCCCAGAACTTCACCCACTATACCTTTTAACCATTTTGCCTCTTTGATAGCCTCAGTGGCTGCAATATACTCAGCCTCTGTAGTAGATAACGCTACTACAGATTGCAGTTGAGATTTCCAAGATATACAGTTACCAGCCCAAGTAAAGAACCAAGAAGTAGTAGATTTTCTTGAATCTTTACATCCAGCATAATCAGAATCAACAAAACCTTTCAGATCACACAAATCAGAATTGGAATATTTCAGACCAAGGTTCTTAGTACCAGACAAATATCTTAGAGTATATTTCATAGCAGTCCAATGTTTGGTCCTAGGATCAGACATAAATCTGCTAAGTATGCTAACAGCAAAAGCAAGATCAGGCCTAGTACACAACATGGCATACATGAGAGAACCAGAAGCAACATCATAGGGAATCTTAGCCATTTTCTCAGATTCTTCTAAAGTCATAGGATAGGGATCTCTAGAGAGTTCTAAATGCCCTCCTAAGGGTAAGGGGGTGGATTTAGATTCATTCATATTAAACCTATCCAAGATTTTAGTCAAATAATCACCCTGTGACAAGAACATGCTCCTATTAGGTCTATCCCTAGTAATGTCAATACCCAAAATTCTCTTAGCGGAGCCAATATCCTTCATGTCAAAATGCAGTTTCAGATCATCCTTAACACTAACAATCAGCATTTTACAAGGACCAATTAAGAGAATATCATCAACATATAACAGGATATAAACAGCATTTTCAGTTCCAACATGTTTATAATACAAGCAAGTATCATATTTACTTCTTAAAAAACCAAGTTCACTCATGCAGGAATCAAACTTCAAATTCCATTGTCTGGGAGACTGTTTAAGTCCATAGATAGACTTTTTAAGAAGACAAACATGTTCAGGAAACTCTTTATTAATAAAGCCAGGAGGTTGAGACATAAAGATTGTTTCTTTTAAGTCCCCATGCAAAAAAGCAGTCTTAACATCCATTTGCTCCAACTCCCAGTCAAAAACAGTGGTTATAGCCAGCATTAATCTCAAGGTTTTGAATTTTATAACAGGTGCAAAAATATCTTGATAATCAATTCCTTCCTTCTGTCTAAAACCTTTGGCTACAAGCCTGGCTTTAAACTTAGGAGGTTCAGTAGGGTCAAGACTATCTTTTAACCTAAAAATCCACCTACAGTCAATTATTTTGGCATTTTTAGGTTTAGGAACTAAAATCCAAGTTTTATTAAAGAACATGGAATGAAGTTCTTCCTGCATGGCTTTCATCCACTCATCAGACTTAGAGCAATTCATAGCTTGTTCAAAATTATCAGGGTTCAACTGTTTAACTACCTCAGCAGCAATCAGAACAAACTCAGCTAGATTAGAGAAGTATCTTTTATTAGGAATAATAGTTCTAGGTTCTCTGTCTCTAACCAATTGATAATCAGCTAAATTAGGTGCATCATGATTTTCAGTTTCATCATTATTATCAGGCACATTATTTATCATAGTAGTGTCAGTCAGATCATGTGTACAAGGATTATGAGAACCAGAAAGACTACCTTGTGAGTCTGAGCTCACTACTACCTGTTCACCTCCATTGAGGTCACCTTGTTGGCCTCTTTCAGATCCTGAATAATCATTTGCAGTATTGTGGAATGTTCCACTGTCATCCTCTTTGTAAAAAGAGTCATCATCACCCAAAGATTCAAAGAAATTTCCATCAGAAACATCTGCAGTTTTACTCAAGGCAGTATCAGTTCTTTTTAAAGGAAAATCACATTCATTGAAAGTAACATCTCTGGATACAATACACTTATAAGCCCCTGATTGTAAAACCAGTAGCTTATAACCTTTAACTCCCTCAGGATAACCTAACATTACACACTTTAAGGCTCTAGGTTGTAATTTACCTTGAGAAACATGGGCATAGGCTGCACACCCAAAAGGCCTCAAATGAGAAATGTTTGGTTTAAATCCAGACCACATTTCCTGTGGAGTTTTGAAACTGATCACAGAAGATGGGGATCTATTTATTAGGTAAGAAGCAGTGACCACTGCTTCACCCCACAGGGAATTACAAAGTCCTGAACTGATGAGCATACACCTTGCCTTTTCAAGCAGGGTTCTGTTCATCCTTTCAGCAGTGCCATTCTGCTGAGGAGTACCCGGGACAGTAAGAAACCTTTTAATCCCTTCATTTATTCAAAAGACATTGAATTCATTGTTACAGAACTCAAGACCATTATCAGTTTTCAAAGCTTTCAGTTTAAAATTGGATTGAGACTCAACCAATATTTTCCAGTTTTTAAAGTTCTCAAAGGTTTCATCCTTAGTTTTTAACAAGAAAACCCACACCTTCCTTGAAAAGTGATCAACTAGAGATAGAAAATATTTCCTACCTCCAGTTGTACTCACTTTAGAAGGTCCCCATAAATCAGAATGAACCAATTCCAAGGGAGCAGAAGCAACATAAGATGATTGTTCAAAAGGATGCCTAGTTTTCTTGCCAAAAACACAGTTTTCACAAAAAACAAGGTTTTCGGGTTTAAAGTCTAAAAAACCAGTTTTAAACAGCTTATTCAAACCCACATTCCCAATATGACCCAATCTGTTATGCCAAATTCCAGTTTGCTTTTGAGTTGTGCTATTATTAACAGAAGCAGCTAAGTTAAGTTCAAGGGAGCAATTAACTAAGTAAAGTCCCCCACTTTTATTAGCTTTAATAAGGTCATTTCCATTTATGGAAACCACCTTATAACCATCCTGTGTATTAATAGTGCAACCCAGATCATCAAAAACAGATTCAGATAGGAGGTTCCTTCTTAAGAAGGGAACCCATCTAACATTTTGGATAACCCTTACAACCCCATCAAACATCCTCAGCGGAACATTACCCACACCTTTGATATCAAGGGCACTATTGTCTCCTAACATGACCTTTCCCCCATCATGAAGAGTCAGGGAGGAGAAGTAGGCCTTGTTAGGAGTTGCATGTAATTTACACCCAGAGTCTAAAATCCATTCATCATTCAAAGAAGATCCAGAACAAACAAGCAATTCATGTTGAAAAACATTTGCAGATTCTGTGTTAGAAGTAGGGTTAGGATTAGCCTTGTTATCACCTTGTTTATCCCTTTTCTTCTTCCTACAGTCTCTAGCAAAATGTCCTTCAATGCCACAGTAGTGACACTTGAAGGTTTTCTTTTCAGAATTATCTTTATCAGTTTTATTCTTCTTCTTAGAACTGTTCTTTTTATTCTTTGGTTTCCCTTTAATCATAAGAGCTTCATTTTTGGGCTCAGTTTTCTCAGTATTAGAGGGATCAGATTTAGACTTAAAAACTTTAAGAGATTCATTCTTCTCAAGTATAGCATCAGTGATCTTACCAGGTGTGAGATCCTCATTAGAATACTGGATGACATCTTTAAAGTTATCAAACTGTGTAGGTAAAGAATTTAACAGAATAACAGCTTGATGGGTGTCTTTTATCTTTTCATCTACCTTTTCAATTGCTTGAGTCAATTTCAGAAAATTATCCAAATTCTCAGACAAAGACACAGAAACATTCATTTTGAAGGTAAACAGTCTACAGAGCAGAGAGATCTTTCTAGACATAGATTTTTTCATATAAGTGGACTCAAGGGTATCCCATAACACTTTAGGGTCAGTGATTGTGGAAAATTTTCTAGCCACATTATCAGAAAGATGAATAATCAATTCAGAATATGCAGCATTTTTCAGTTCAGTTAGATCAGAACTAGACACATTGGAAACAATATCAGAAGAGACAACTCCAAAGCATTTCTGCTTCATCAGGAGAGCTTTCATCTTAAGCTGCCACATGGGAAAGTCACTGATACCATCAAAGATTCGAATCTTGGTACCAGTGTCAGACATATTTGCAGATTAAGATCAAGATATAAACCAATAACAGCCACAGAAGTCAATCAGACAAGAACAGAAAGAAACGCAATCAAGATTCGAACTGTTTTGAGCTAGGGTTTCAGGATCGAATAACAGTAAACCAAAAATTAGGGTTTCTTGGAAAAACTCAATCAAATCAGAAATTTAGATTAGGTTTTCAAGAATCTAATGTAAAGGCTCTGATACCAAAATTGTTCACAGACTATATCGATAGTCACAGTCAAAATATCGGATTCAAGTATCAAGCAGAAAATAAAGAACACACGATATGTTGACGCAGTTCGGATAAATCCTACTCTGCGGGGTTTCAACAGGGGAAACCCGGTCCCAAGAATCCACTAGCTCAGAAAAGTTTGAATACACAGATGGTTGCAAAGCAAGGAACAAAAGTAACAGATCTAACACACTAGAATCAGTCAAATACGAGCAAACGAATAAAATAATAAAAGGAACAGAAATAACCGGACGAAACACCCAAACCCAGGAGTTATCAGATTCTTGGTCTCGAATCAACTGCACTGGATCAACGTCTCAACACACGGTGTAGTTCTTGCCTTTCTCAGCTTATTCCGAAAACCAGTGTATCTCAGATCACGAAGAAGAAGAAAACCAGAAGTTAACTCTTCGCAAGCTCTCTCTCTCTTATCGTTCTGTGTTAGGGTTCAATATGGCGTAATAGATGTCTCCAGAAGAAGGATGGAGACGATTTATAGGCGAGAGAAAGAGCTGGACCAAAGTAATAAGAACCGAGCATACTTCGGCTGAAACAGGCCCAATCCAAATAGGATAAAACTGAAACGGGCCAGACCTATTTAATGGTCCAATTGAATAATTCAATTAGAGTCCATTAAATATAATTACTTTCTAACCTTGCTTTACCTTCCTATCTAAGTATTAAAACATCAAGTATAACATAACTAGAATTAGGATTACAAATATAACACGTCATCTCCTTCGTTGGAGTCTGCGACCCTCTTATTTTCCTTTTTTCATATCAAACAAACTTGATTGTTTCATACGAAGTTAAAATCACTTTTAGCAATTCACTCTCTATCCTAATAATGGTGCAGCATATGGATTTGATTACCCGTTTGTGAATACTAAACTGTATGATTGGAAAATTTATTAATTAGAATCCCTAATTTTAGAGGTAATGAATTCTTAAATTTAGAGGAGCAAAATTATTTTACTTCAAATACCAAAAAGTATAATATCTGTTTCGAAATGTAAAATGGAATTCCTATATACTCTTTATATATATAGTGCTGCACGCATACTTGTGAGATTCTTGTGGTTCCCCTCCGGAACAAGCAAAAATAATAGCTGGAGTTCAAAGCTCAATCAATTAGAATACTAAATCAAAATAAATCAAAACTAAGTGTTGGTTTAAGATAGAAAGATCTGTTAAAAGAGGGGAGAATGAGTTATGCAATGTAGGCGAAGAGGGGAATGGGGGAATATGTAGAAGAAGAATGAAAAAACTTAAGCGGGGTGGATTATGAATCCTGAGGAAGGAACGTGAAACAAACGGCTGTTACCTCCGTTTCATTTAAACTAATTATGTGAATGCATGTACAAGTTTGTATTATTTGTATGAATTGTCTCGGTAAAGGTTATTATTGTAGAATCGCTAAACGTATGGATTATTAGTATGAATCTTGTTAATTAAAGCCTCTTTCCTAGTTTCATTTTTTATTTATCAGTCTTATCAACTAATTTTCTCCGAACACATAATTTTTGATTTTGTGCGTCAAATTGTGTAATAATCCAAATAAGTAATGTTGGGGTTACTTTTGTAGTTAAATTGATTGAAGTTAATATAGAAAATCATTTTATCTATTTTTCATATATTTTTTCTTTATTTTATTAATAAAATATATTTTGAATATAATTTTTCATAAAAAAAGTAGATTTGGCAAATCATGTCACTTTAGTTAGAATTTCATAAATTTCAGCAAAATCAATAGATCAACCAATTTCAGTGTTATCAAACGGGTTCTTAGTCTCATGACTCTCATCCCTTTGGTAACTCTTATTTTTATCATTTAGAGACCGTTTGGTAACACTGTTTTTCGGCTTATCAGGCTTATCAGTCAATTTTTCACCAAACATGTAACATTTGTTTTCGCGCACTAAATTGTGTAATAACAAGAAAAATTAAGGTTGAACTTACTTTTCTGGCTGTATTGGCTAAAGTTAATGTAGATGACCATTTTAGTTATTTTTACATATAATTTTTTTCATTACTTTATTAATAAAATATATTTTAAAAATAGTTTTTTCTTAAATCAACAGAATTAGTCAATGCAGTCACTGCAGTCAGAACTACATAAATTTCAACAGAATAAGTCGAATCAGCCGATTTTCGTGTTACCAAATGGGCTCTTAATTTGTTGTATTAAATACAATGTCCGTAATTTTTATTTGACACACTAATAGCCCGTTTGGAAATCCCCAAATCGATTGTATTGGTTGATTCGAAATTTATGAAGTTCTCGTTGCATTGACTCGATTGGCTGATTCTGTTGATTTATGGGAAAATTATATTTAAAATATTTTATATTAATAAAATAAATAAAAAATTATACGAAAACAACTAAAATGATCCTCTACATTAACATGAGTTGATACAGTCAACAAATAACTTCAAAGCCTGATTATTGAACAATTCAACAAGACAAATCAAAAGTTACGTATTTGTTGAAAAAGTTGGTTGAAAGCAAGTCAGTTTTTATTGTATATTGTTGTTGTAATTGCATATTTACCTTGGCAATCATTTAATTTCCTAGTTGATTATAATTTGTTTAAATTATGTTATTTGGAGGAAGAAGCAATCAAGGATAAACTAAAGAATCGTGGATGAATCCCAAAAGATCAAGAAAAGTGCAAGAGGACAACACAAAAGTAAAAAACTAAGATTTGTTCATATATCGGGTATATGCAATACGCAATCGGGTATTGACCCGCTGAGTATCAAATCGTATCCAGAGAAAAAAATAAAGTGCAGGGATATTTCTATCAAGATTTGAGCTTATACCTAGGGATGAAAACGGGATAATTCGAGGCCAAATATACTATTACCCGTACCCACCCCGTTAGATAATTCCTCTCCTGAAACCACCCATTCCCCGCAAGTAACCATTTTGTTAAAATTAATTTAATAAAAATCGCATAACATCATTAAAAAAAATTATACTCCGTACAACTTTTTAAACAGCAATTTCAAATGATTTCACGATTTCAAATTACATGGACCATACTAAGAGGCACTGCCCAGACCAAGCACGGCCCACTTTCATCATGTCAGGAACATTTCTTAGAAACAAAGAGGTAAATCCCCCTCTTTCCGGTGTGAGAAACCTGCAGGAGTACTATGTATAACAAATGACTTTTTTTTAATAAGTGCTCCCTTCATACCCTTTTGCACCTTTTGCATATCAATGGCAATGGCTGTAGTTTATTAACTTAGATATACTAACTACTTCGTATTATTCTTTTTTGAACTATTAAGATAACTATAGTATTTCAACTATTATATTGACATGTACTTTCATCACTCGAATATATTATGAAATTTGATATTAAAGTATCATATTTATTTGTCAGTCTTTAAAAATCTAAAACTATTAGTTTATAATTATTTTGTGCACTTTGTTTAAGAAAACATCTTAAGATTTAAATTTATGATTGGACTTGTTAAAGTTAAATTTTGAGTCTTCTTAGGGGGTGTTTGGTTATTGGCCTATCAGCCAATTTTTGGCTGTTTTGACCATTAATTGGCTTTTTGACCATTTCAAACAGCTATTTAGGTGTTGGTTAATCAGCTTTTCCTATTGGCTTTTTATGCCGATCAACCAAAAATCAAAACTCTACTAAACTTAGCTTTTTGCTTTCGGTTGTTTCACTTTGTTCTCTAAAATACAGATTTAGCCTTATCTAAATCACAGCTCTCGTATATAAATCATATTTTGTAGCTCCTATATTCACTTTACATGCACTGCAACTTCAATTGTTCCAAATTGAAAATTCACTTTTGTTAATGAAAGGACAATTCACTTCCATCTCTAAAAGCATGAAGACCCACTTTTGTTAACAAATTTTTTAATGTATAAATACACTAATAAATGTATAAGCGATGACATTAACAAAATTTAGCAATATATGAACAAAATACATTGCAATCAATATTATTCGTTTTTATTACTTTTTATTACTTTAATGAATGCAAATAATTTAGGATAATATATTAAAATCATATCATTAACCAGTAGAAAGCTAAAATAGTTAAATAAACTAAAAACATTTCAACTCCTTGTTTGTGGTGACATAAATATTTGTATTTTTTTCATTTTTGTTACACAACTTCTCTTGGTATATTTTTACTTATAACTCCATTTATTAATCAAAATATCGTCATACTAATAAATTTATTAACTCGTGAAATGTAATTGCTATAGAAATTATTACTTATGTTAATACTTTTTTATTTTTTTAGATAATTAAAACGGTGTAAGTAGTTGTACTAATTATAATAAAAAAATAATTGATGTCCTTAAAAGTCATTTAACAAGTTACCAGCTGATTATAAACAACCATTTAACCAAACACTGTTTTACAAACTGCTAATCCTATCGGCTAATCAAAACAGCCAACAGAAACTGCTGTCATCAACCAGCTAACACAATCAGCCAACAGCCAACAACCAACAACCAATTGCCAAACACCCCCTTAATATTTTCAATAGTTATTGCCGAATGTTTTTACTCTCACGATTTCCGATTAGAATCTCTGATTCAATTTTCAAATCATTATACCGATTTGATCTAAATATACCATTTTTAACAAACTTGCCTAAAAAATAAAATTAAAAATTAATTAGCAATGCCAATCAAGTATTTGAAAACATTATAAAAAGTTACAATCATTTGAAACTGATATCCATAAATCATACTACGTATTTGCCTAGAAACAAGTTTATGAATCTCTTACTGCATCAACACCAAAATATGAAGTTTTATCCGTATAGCAAAATCAAAATATGAAGGATAACTGATTAGCCTAATATGGTTTCAAAATAAACGTCATCTATACTTAATTTATTATTAGATGGAATGAGCGTCATATACTTATATCCTACAACTCGTATATACTTAATATATTAAATAATAAATAAATAATCTATAAAAATATACGAGTATAAGCTAATGTGTGAGTCGTATAATGGCGCGGGTAACAATATCCAAATTAAACGGGATAGGTAGGTATAAACTCATAACTGCCCTATTACCCATTTACATAAATTAGTTAGGATGTTTTTACTTGGACTGTAATTCGTCCCAGACCAGACCAGACCAGACCAGACTTGGATAGTTATAAAATTACAAAGAAACCAGACCATACCAGACTAGACCAACAAATTACAGTTCAAGTAAAAACATCCTTATTCCTCGCCCCGTACCCGTTACCCAGTCAAAATGGTTTTTCCCATTTTGACCGGATCGGTTCGGTGCGGGTATCCACCGGGTCGGATTAAATTGCCATCCCTACTTATACATCGGGTATGACATGAAAGTTGACCATCCGGGCAACTCCTATGGATACCCGATTGGGTACCTATATACCCAATCGGGTATCTTACCCTGGCACCACCAAACTCCTATAAAGCTCCCTTTTCTCCCCATTTAAGACATCTATTATCCCATATTCTTATCCTCGGTTTAAATGCATGTTTTTATTATATATTTTTCATGTTTCGTCTCCAAATGAGGAGCTAAACTCCTTATTCTTAGTTTTGCTTTCTTGAAGCTTGTTGAATGTATGTAAAAGTTGTGAGTGATTTTGTTAAACTTTTCTTCTTGAGTATAAATTCTTCCCTTTTCCTATCTCTATATTAATGTTGGGGTGTTGCTAAGTGACGATTAGTTAATGCTTTAATATTAATTACTATTAGAAAATGATCAATGAATTTGTGATTAATCATTGATGGTTTCACAAGTAAGTAACTTCGTGTTATTAATCTAAAGAGTAATTGATTTTGTTGGTTAAATCAAAATCGTTGCGTTGTGGTTATGAACCTCAATTGATTTCATCAAGAGGTTAAGAGATTAAATGCTACTATCAAGTCGGTATATGACGGCGTTCGATCTATATTTGGCTAATAGTAAGGGTTGTTAATGGACGGTCCCGTTGTTAATAGCTATCCTTGATGATTTGGAAATATTCATCGATTGAGTATTCCAAAAGCTACGAATAGTTAAAGAAATAACCGGGTTTAATAATATTTCAACAAGCGGAAAGTAACAAAACCAAGTGTTTCTTTAATTGATTAAAAATAACATAAATCGTTCATCTTAGTGTTATCATTTTCTCAAGATAAAAGAATCTTGATACCCCCCCTTTTGTTACGGTTTCACATAAGAAAAATATTTTTACCTCTAGATACGAACTCTACTACGATATATTACGATATTAGTGTTAGTATTGAATTTATTTTGACATAGGTAAGAACTTTAGTGCTGTCAAGTTTGGCCCAAAGTTGTCCTCATGAGGGTTCGAGTGATAAGGTGGTACTCATGAATATTCTCTAAAGTCAATTTGTTCCTATAAATAAACACATGTCTTTATGACCCACCTTGTCGTTATTCTTGCGCAACCCTGGGGACTTCAATGTGAGTTCTTAAAAAAGGGATATCGCTAAAAGAAGATGTATCTCATAGAAATGAGTAATACTTTTATTCTCTCTTTCTTAGGTTGTACTCATGCAATTGCTGAGATGGCTATAGTTGAGCACTAAAAGATCTTTTAACTAGGAAGAAATGGAAAATTTATCAGTTTCATGTCAAGTCAACTTTTTAGAATGGAGATCTAAGAGGATAACAAAATGTGGAAAAACTAAACGGCTAATATTTATATACGAAGAAGTCTAAGTTATTTGTTTAAAAAAATGATATTATAGGATCAAACAAGCACCATGAATATGATTTAGAAACACTTATTGATATTTCTCGTCATGAATATGGATATATACTATTTAGTAGTGCATAAACACCACATTTTAGAATGGTTTTACATTGTGTTTTCTCAGCTTTTGTACAATTACGGTGTAAAATCTTTATCTTCTTAAATTAAATTAGAATTAGAGGATGTTACGCTATTTTGACATGTAAGCAAGAAACCAGGGCCGTCTCCAGAATTTTTGGTGCCCCAGACAAAAATGACTAATGAGATCAAATAGTACTTCAAATTAATAACATAATTAATATGAAGTAATGTAAAAAGAAATACTTGACTTAAAATTGATATAAAATATGTGAAAATATAAATTCTTCGAAGAAATAAATAAAATTATAAAAGTACTACCTAATAACCTATTCTTCTTGCTTTTTGATGTGCAAAATTTGTAAGTACATCACCACAATCAAGAGTAGATAACACTTTTTTTCTATAGATAGCATAGCAAGCCCGCTTAACCTCTCTTGTGACATTGTTGAGCGTAGATAATTCTTTATCAACTTCAACTTTGAAAAACTTCTTTCGGCAGATGCAACTGTCAACGGAATAGTTAACAAAATTCTGTAAGCAACCTAAGCATGCGGAAAAGAAATATGCATCTCTCTAATGTACTCCATCACTTCAATGACTTTTTTTTTTATCTTCAGGCAGTGACTTGCTTAACAATTGAAGTTCCGAAATAACTCAATTGAATCAATATCGCAATCATCCCCGTGTTTCAAAAAATTCCCAAGGGTATCACAAGAATGAGCAAACTCTTCATCACTTATTGTCCTTAGCTTACTCAGATTATACAAGAATCCAAAAGTTTCTTCATATTTCAGTAATTGCTGAAATCTAGTTTCCAACGAAGAAATAGCATTATCAACAACTACTAAGAAATATGCTCCTCTAAACACATCTTCCACTGACTTCATTGGCTCATGAACTGCTTTCTCATAAAAAACTTATTTTTGGTTCGAATACGGATGCCACGAAATTGAGGCTCAACGTGTAAATCGATGGCAATATTTTGAGCTTCAATTTTGGCCTTTTCAAACCCTTCTTCTCTATATTCTTTGAAAAATACAATCAATCCTTTCAAGAGATTTAAAGCCACACCAACATCCATATCTCTTTGTTGAAGCAGTTTTCTGATTTTGTTCACTTTGTTTAATACCTCATACCAAATTACCATACTAACAATAAAATCAAAGTTCATTTCATATTCAAACAAGGACTTAGCATCACTCACAGTGCTAGCATCATTACTAGGTTTCATCAAATGCTCCAATGCTTGTTGTATTTGTGGTGCCTGAAATCTGATTGCTCTAACGCTAGCAATACGACTTTTCCAACGTGTATCCTACCACGACTTGAGGGTAAGACCTTTTCCATCACGATCTTTGACAAATGTTTTGAAAATCTCCCATCTTTTTGTTGAACCTGAAATTATTAATGGTCACAACATATTATTAATCAATAATGAAATCATGACCCTTATATATACAAAGATAAGTAAATAAATTAATTAATTAATTAATAAGTAACTAAATAATAAATAAGCTAAAAGATAGATGGAGATGCACTTGAAAATAATTTGTAAATTCGTTGTACAACACCAAAGAAAGTTTTTGCTTGTGGACAACTCAATGCCATGTCACAGAGGGAAAGGTTAAGAGAATGACAACCACATGGCGTGTAAAATGCTCTAAGATATTCTTTTAGCACTCGAGCTTGCACACCTTTATTGCCCCCTTTCATGTTTGAACCATTGCCATAACCTTGTCCTCTCATATTACTAAAACCAAGTTCATGGGTCTGAAGTAAGCACTTAAGCTCATCAAAGAGAGCCTCTCCCGTTGTCTCAACTACCTTCACAAATGTAATGAAAAACTCTTCAATTCTTACTGGAGTAGTAGATACATTGACACATCTTATTATAAGTGTCATTTGCTCCTCATGACTCACATCTGGTGTGCAATCAAGAATAATGGAGAAATATTTTGAATCTCTAACAACTTGAAGGATCTTCTTTTTTACTTCACCTGCTAATAATTGTATCATCTCGTTTTGAATATTATGACCAAGATAATGATTCCGTATCTCTTTCTTGCGTATACGCCTAAGGTGTTCTTTCACTATTGGATCAAACTCGGAAATCATATTGATAATATTGAGAAAGTTTCCGTTTTTCTCATCTCCAATCTTTTCATTATCACCTCGAAATGCAATATTACAAGTAGCAAGAGTTTTGACAACACTCATGATTCTTTTCAACACAGCTCTCCAATACTCCTTCTCTTTATCAATCACTCTTTCCCGAAAAGCAGCAATGGTTGTCTTCTTTTTCAGTCTTATTTCTGCTTCTCTCCAAGCTTCAATGCTACGAATATGGTCATTGCTCAACTCATGCTCTACAAGTCTATGATGTATATTGTGCCAATCGTTATACCCTTCACCTGGGGTAGTCGATACGTTTGTAATTTCCATATGTATGTTTGTGTTTTTAATTAGTTTTGCTTGATCTTTACTTTGGAAATTACACACTTTTGGTGTAATAGTTTAGTTTGTTAAATTCTTGTAAATAGTTTAGATTAGGTATATTCTGAGCTCAAACAGGTCTTGATCACTCAAAGGACAATTGGTGTACCCAAAAGTGGAAGGAAGGTGCAAAAAATCAAAAAGAAAGAAGGATCCTGAAAATTTGGTCTATACTCCGTCGAGTATTACCTATACTCGATCGGGTATTAGGTTGAAACTTCAAATCGGATCAGATCCGAAGACAAGGGAACATGCTGGGAAGACTTCAAATCTATACCGATCGGGTAGACCGACATACCCGATCGGGTATGCCTTTGAGTTTGAACGTAAAATCGGTCGAGTATGGCTCGAATATCACTTTCTATGCATACTCGACCGAGTATAAACATATACCCGATCGGGTATACCTTTGGAAAATAGCCTAAAACCGATCGAGTATACCTCGAATCTGGTATTACACACATACTCGATCGGGTACCATTTATATACCCAATCGAGTATCCGAATCCCATCCCAAAAGCCTATAAATACAACCCCTTTCCTTCACAAATGATCATCCAATTCCTTTAATTTGTACATCTAAGCTCAATATAGAATAGTTCTTTCTTTATATTTTTCATCATGTTTAGTCTCCAAATGAGGAGCTAAACTCTTCCATCTTGGTTTTGCTACTTTGAAGCTTAATGAATTTGTAAGTTGTGAGTTATTTTCTTTAATCTTCTTCCTTGAATATTAATTCTTCCTTTACAATACTATTTCTATATCAAAGTTGGGGAGTGTTACTAAGATGACAATTAATTAACATCTTGACATTGGTTATAGTAATAGTTATTTTTTCCTCTATGTTAATATTGGGGAGTGTTACTAAGATGACAATTAGTTAACATCTTGATATTAATTATAGTAGGATTCATATTCTTTAATATTCTTCCTTGAGTATTAATTAATTCCTATTCACATTTCATGTTAATATTTTAAACATTACTTAAAGTATCAACTAGTTTTGTTTCTCATATTAATTATTACTAGAATCAATCGGTTAATACGCTTGTTATTAATCCGGTTCTTTCAACAGTAGTAAACTTGGATTATTAATGCATGCATCTCATGGTTAATATGCCAAGGGGAATTAATTATATTGATTAAACCAATAAACCGTTTGTGTTGAGGTTATCAATCTCAATCATTTTCATCTTAAGTTTATTGCTATTATCAAATTAATGTACGGCGCTTGTTCTATATTGACTCGATAGTAAGTTTTATTAATGAACGCATCTCGTTATTAATAACTATCCTCGATGAACTGGATATACTCCTCGATTGAGTATTCGAGAGGAAGATAGTTAAAGATATAACCGGGATCGACGAACATTTCATTAAGCGGATAAAAGCAAAACCAAGCCACCACATCTATTAATCAAACTCATATAGCTTGTTTATCTTAGTGTTAATTGAATTAAATCAAACCAAACTTAAAACCCCCCTTGTTACGATTTACATAGAAGAAAAGTATTCATTTCCCTGTGGATACGAACCTTACTTCGCTATACTACGTATTAGTGTTGTATTGATAAATTATTTTGAGTGCACCTCACGACAAGGGCACGTCATGTTAGCCGACTTGTGCTAATTTTAGTTTTTGATGTTTACAAATAATGAAGCTAATATGTGTGTTGAGATGCTGCAGGTTTACTCATTCAAGTCAATCCACTAAAAAGAGTCTTTCTTGATAGCTAGAAAAGCCGTTTTATCAAGAATGTGTGGATTGCATATTAAAAGCTCTCAAATTCATTTTTATCACTTCAAATATATTCTTTATAACTAATCAAACATTTTACTTTTGCACAGCAGAATCAAATTCCTAAGTTTTCCCCACCAGTTGAGTACTTTTTCAAAATAGTTAACTAGTTTTCCTTCTTTGAGTTTCTCTTGTTTTGAGTGAGCTGTCTTCAAGCTTTTTCTCCATCCTTTTGCTGCAGCTTAACCTCAATTTTAAGAGCTCTATATACCTCTTTATTATGTGTTTCAATCGTGGTTAAAGTTCTCTAGAGTTTGGTTTTTAAGTTGACCTTTTCGGCAGCCAACTGCCCGAGGCAACTGCTGAGGCCGCTGCTGTTGAGCCAACTGCCGAACCACCTGCTGAGGCCACTGCTGTTGAGCCAACTGCCGAGCCCTCTGCTGAGCCAACTGCCAAGCCCCCTGCCGAGCCAACTGCCAAGCCACCTGCCGAGCCACCTGCCGAGCCAACTTATCAAGCCAAATTTTTTCAGCCAACTTGTAACACCCCGGGTCTCCATGACCCAAGGTAGTTACTCCAAACTCTCTTCGAACCACTAGTACTGTCCTCACAAACCGCCACTAGCCTTTTTCGCGCACTTTGTCCTCACTCGTGCGCACCCTGAGAAACTTCCCAGGGGGTCACCCATCCCAAGACTACTCCCGTGCAAACACGCTTAACTTTGGAGTTCTTGGTTAATGAGCTCCCTTAAAAGGAGATGCATCTTGTTGGTATGAGTAGTACTATTAATCCGTTTAAATTAAATCTCAAGTATTACAATCACCCCCACTTAGGAACGCAACGTCCTCGTTGCGCCCATAAACCAATCTCAATCATATCCCAGAATCTTTTCCCCTGCTAAGTGCCCGCCCGATATCCAACGGATCAGCACACTGTCGCAGGGTTGCTCTGATACCATTTTGTAACACCCCCATTTCCCCCAACCAAAAATACATTTAAATAATGATTTATTCAAAGGAATTATCAACTTTATTTGAAAACATCAGAGATACAGCGGAAGTCTTAATAGGGAAATGGGTGTTACCGCCACACTCGGTTCTCACATAACCGAATGCACAGGCTAAACCACCATCCAAAAATAATCCAAGTATTTAAGTACTGAAAATTTCAAAAATAATTTAAATGTCTACATGTTCTCAAACTGAAATAAACAATAACTAGATGATTATAAATACTAAACTACGTGATCTAACGCAGCTCTCATCATCATGCATAACCTTCATCACCTGCACAATTAAAGTGCAGAAAACAAAACAAAGAAAATGAAACAAAAATTAGCTTTTTAGCTAAGTAAGACCCACCCAACCCCGTAAAATAATCACGTTTGGCGAAAATAGTTTTATACATAACTATAACTTTAAAAATTCATTTTTTTCTCACAAAACTAATTTGGTGTTTAAAATAATATTTATAAACTCTTAGTAACTCACACATTCATATACAAGTATCACTTTTCAAAATAACTTTTGTAGCTAAAAATATCACCATTCCGAAATCAATATCACTATTACATTCTTTTAAGATGGGCGAAACTCAAGATTCCTCGAGCCCAATGAATCGTTGTTGTGTACGACTCATCCCAGAATTCCGACTCCCACCGACCACCAATTGGAAACTGAACTTCACCCTTAAGTGTGCACACCCCCTAAAAGGGATTCCAAGCCCTCCGCGTAGTAAGAAGTCCAAGTAGTTCGGACAACGTCCCCCTACCTCACAATGGGTTAGATACCCGGGTAATTAGAAACTACTACCGCGGCCACCAAAGAACTTTTAAAGTTTTCAAAAGAAATACCGGGAATCTCCCGCCACCAATATTTACCGGGATTTTTCCCGCCACCAATAATCATCTTAAACCTAAATTAAACCCGCGGTATATAGCTCTAACCACCCACACCTCGTGTTTCTCTCGAGATGTCAATAATTATTGAAAAACATTATTCCTTGAAAAATCATCTCTCTATATATAGTCCTACAGAATATCTATTTAATAGATACGTCCACAAAAAATTCACATTCATAAATACTCCAAAATTCTTTTAGATAAAAATTCACTCCAAAGTCATACTAGGGATTAAATCCCAAAATATACCTTCAATATTTCACAAATTCTTAGTCACCCCAAATAGTACACATTTAAAATTCACACTTAATCACATAATGCATCATAAGCATATAATACGAGGAAATAATTTGGATTGGCAGAGAAACTTACAATTTAGGGTTTATCCAAAACTAGTTCCAAAATAGTATTTAATACCATATTCAAAATAATCCAATAAGGATATTTATAACTCCATAATATATATGTAAATTTTCATACCAAATTATACATTTAAAAATATATAATTTATCCCAAAAGATTTGATCTCACAACACTTTCCAAAAAGAGGGTTTAACCCAAACAACCACTTCCCAAAAGTAGCATTTACTACTACCGCCAAAATAATCAAATTGGAGTATTCTAAACCCATAATATATTTTCAATATAACCAGTTATAATAGTCTCAAATCATTCTTCAACTCATACCAAAACAATCACCAAAATTTTCCAATCCCAAAAGAACAATCATAAAAAATCACAATTTTAGCCATGATAAACTGATTTGATAAATTCACCAAAAATCACACGTTCATAAATTCCCAGAAAAGCATACATCATCATACTCATACTATTATAGCCGAATTATCCATAAAATTTCAGAAAGAAACTCAAATCAGAGCACAAACCCTAGTTTATACAATATAGGGGCAAAATAGTAATTTTGGTTGCAATAGTCCTTACCTCGAGGCTAGCAACGAATCCTAAACGTCAAACCTAGTTTGATGGATCATTCGCACGTACCTAGGAAGTGATAGGTTCGAAGGATCTCAATTTAGAAGAAAGAAATTTAGGAAACGGATGAACGACGCGAATTAGGCAACAAACGCACTTACTGGAATATTGGATTATTTGATCTCATCATTGGCATAAAATTTCGTGTTGGATACGTTAATATTGAAGAGCTGGAAGGGATAGAGCTTGAAGAGGCGGTCCTAGGGTTTTTTTGAATGAGGAAAATCGGATTAGGGATGTATTTATAGTGAATTTCCGAAGTTTGAGTTGCATTAGGATACAACAGGAACGCACGCGTGCGTACCTTCCACGCACGCCGTGCGTGACCCCCAGACGTCTCAAACCTTAGTTTTTACCCCGTTTCTTCCCCATTTGGACTTCCCCTTTGTCCCAAACACTAAACCAAACATAATTAACGACCTAAAGACCGTGTAAACAATATGAAACACAATTTTAATTATTTCCCAAATTCTCTCAAATTTTCGGGGTATTACATTCTCCCCCCCTTAAAGGACGCTTCATCCCCGAAGCTCAAGTCAAAACACAGTCAAGATGAAACACTGAAGGAAATACCTTATCAAAAGGGCTCTAGATATAGAATACTAAGAGTTTACTTACCTCAACCACTTCCCTATGGGTTGCCATAATTCTTACAAAAGAGAGACGCAAAGTTCAGAATACTAGGAACTCTTACAGATCCCTACCAAGTTCTACCTAAGATCACAAGATATAGGATACTAGGAATATACTCATAACTATTCTCAAGTTTACTAACTCACAATATACTCTAGGATAAGGAACACCTACAAGCAACCATTGGAAAAATTCCATTCAATTCACAAATCTCAAATCAATCCAAGACATCACAAAATACAACAACAAAAAAATCAATCACACAATCTCACACGCGCCTAAGCCATAAAATTCCTCCCTAATAAGATTCTGAAAATAATATTTCAATTCAAAAAGTTTTTTGAAAATCTTTAAAAGATTTTGAAAAACAAAGGCTCTGATACCAATTGTAACACCCCGGGTCTCCATGACCCAAGGTAGTTACTCCAAACTCTCTTCGAACCACTAGTACTGTCCTCACAAATCGCCACTAGCCTTTTCCGCGCACTTTGTCCTCACTCGTGCGCACCCTGAGAAACTTCCCAGGGGGTCACCCATCCCAAGACTACTTCCGTGCAAGCACGCTTAACTTTGGAGTTCTTGGTTAATGAGCTCCCTTAAAAGGAGATGCATCTTGTTGGTATGAGTAGTACTATTAATCCATTTAAATTAAATCTCAAGTATTACACAACTGCTCAAGTCAAATTTCTTCGAGCCAACTGCTGAGGCTACTGCTCCTAGCCCTCTGCCCTTAGCAGCCCGCTCCTTCTGAGAGGTTGTTCTCCTAGAAGTCTGCTACACTAATCGTTATTCTAAGTATTCCTTTCTTAGAAATCCATCCAGACTTCAATTCAAATTAATTACTAAGTTCAGCGCTATTCTTCCGTTGACTTTTCTAGTAAAGACAAATATTTTATTTTGTCGTCTGGTAAAGACAATTAATTTATTTGGGGACCCAGATCCTTTTATGAACGTTGGAGCTTCTTTATTCATTATTCTAGTCGTTGGCACTATCTTCCAAATAAGGAAATCAATCAAATATCAATAATTGATATTATAGCCGTTAAAGCCAATAATTCAGCGATTCTTTCCTTCCAAATCTTTGATTTCAAATCTTCAACGGCCAAATCTTTTCCTATATATACTTCGTCTTCTACACTGATCAAAACAACGAATTACACACGAATAATTCCACACGAAGAATTCTTGACGAAATACTACTCTACACTTTGAATATTCTGCGAAAGAGTTCATTTTGTTCCTGAAGCTTTTCTTAATCTCTCTGTCTTGAATTTTGCTTGTGCTATCACTTTAAAATTTATTTGCAGAAATTCACATTGGTTTTATGCTCTTGAAAATCATATTTTTAATCTTGATAAAACCAATTTTTGAGAGAGCTACTTGATATTTGCAATCACACTTGTTCTTGATCAATCTTTATATCTTTGTGTGTATTGCCTTGTAATTCTCAACTCTACGTCAAGCATCAATCTGTATATTCTGCTTGAGAGTTTGAGATCATATTCTCTACTTGTATTTGTTCTCCATCTTGTAAGGTTTGTTTGGTTTTCCTAAAACCAATCTTAGGTTGTTGGTTAGCCCGTTGTAAAACCAACTTAGCTGAGGTTGTGTGGTTGTGCCTCTTGAAAACCACTGTGAGGTTTTTGGTGTGCCTCTAGAAAACCATTAGTTGAGGTTTTTGGTTGATCCTCTTGAAAACCATTAGGTTGTGAGTTAGCCCGTATAAAACTCATACTCATTGGCAAGGGTTTGTTTGCCAAAACTTTAGGTGGTGCTCTTCTTGTGTTCAAGGGAGACCATTTTTAGTGGATTTGGAAATCCTGAGGGAGGTGCCCTTAGGTAGAGGAGTAGGATTAGCCGAAGCTCTATAAATCATTGTGTTCTTACTTGTTAATTGCTTTCTTGTTTGAACACACACACTAATTTACATTCGTTTGTGCACTAACACTCACGTAAATTGTTTGTTCTATTCTTGATTGTTTCCGCTGCCTTCATATCTCAAGCACAATTTTTTAAACACCTAATTCACCCCCCCCCCCCCCCCTTAGGTGCTTTTCATGTCTTTCACGTCAGTAGTCAATGGGCTTGATACTCCACCTTTCTTAAACAAGACACAGAAAAAACAAAAAACTTTTTTTTGAAATTGAATATACTAACCATGGGCGGTCATATTTTTCACCATTTGTCAAGCACCGAGTATAGTGTTTGTCACTAAAACTCCATTTTTTACAACGGGGTAATCATGACCATTAATTCTTATTGGCCCCTTCTCAACTAGAAAATCTTTTTCTTTTTGTGAAATAGGTACTTTCCAGTTACCTGGATCACATAACTCGGTCATATCAAGATTAACAGGCAACACATCTACGATATCATTCTCAACATCAACATCTGCCTCCTCATCATCTAAAACACATCTACCCTCATCCTTGTTTTCATTTTTGTTCTCAAGTTGAACACCAGTATTTTCATTCTCATCTTTATCATTTGCCTCGAGATTTTTGTTTGAGGTCGATGGAGAAGGATTTATTTTTACAGACCTATCCATGGAACCCGCAAAAGATTGCACTACTTCATCTTTTCTTTTCTTAATTTTTCTCTTTGAAGCCCTTGACTCTTGTTTCCTTTTTTCCGTCATAGTAGACACTACAAAATAATAATTTAGCACTAATTATTAGGTATATTATGGAAAGACCGTTTCAAAACCATTTCAGACTAAATTTGATAACCGAATAACTTTAAAACAATTAAAAGAAATATATATATATATATATATATGTAAATATAAATATATATATATATATAACACAAAATTTCAAGTTTAATACAACTCATAAATAATAATTAATAAATTTGATGTAGAATAAGTTATTTACATGGTTTGCAGACTGGCTAGTCACCTACCGTCGTGACGTCGTCCATCGAGATTCCGGGAGTTCCGCACTTCCGCCTTCGTATGGTATGCTACAGACTTTTAAAATTTTAATTTACTTAATAGCTACTACGGCTAAGTAGGTTACTAGAGTAATAGACTAATAGAGTACTATTCCTAATTTTCTAATTCCTATTGGGCCATCCGGCCAGGCAGCAGCCTTTCCATAACCCATTATTCATGTACTTGTCAATATACTAATATATTATTATTTGATTTGATATTTTTTGTAGACTTTGACATTTGACTATTCCAATTCCTAACTCCAGTAGTCCAGGCTGTCCAGCCGCTAAAGCCTAAAGGCGTAACTTACGAGTATGACTATATTAATATATTTATACATATAATAATAACAGCCCTTCCATTAAAAAACGGTGCCCCCTTGGGAGTGGTGCCCTAGGTCACTGCCTAGGTGCCTACCTCCCATGGCCGCCTCTGCAAGAAACAAGATGAAAAGAAGAGGAAGAAGCTTGTGAGCATAAGGAAGGAGCATTGGAGGCAAGAGGAAGCTTCATGGGAAACAAAGAAATGTGAAAAATCCGATTTGGTATCACACCCGATCGGGTATATGCAATACCCGATTGGGTATGATTTGACCCGAAGATCATATGAGATCAAATAAAGCAAGAGAACATGGGAAATTAGATCTGGTCTTATACCCGATCGGGTATATTGACATACACGGTCGAGTATGATTAGATTTCAGCACTTTCGTAGCTCTTGTCAAGGATACTCGATCGGATATCCTGAATACCCGGTCGGGTATCCAACCCAATCAACTTATTTATCCTATAAAAACACTCATTTCCTTCCCATTTTACATATCAATCAATCCCCTCTTTCATATAGACATTATTTTTAATTGTATTACCTTAGATAGTCTTTTAAGCTTGATTTTGCGGTATTGAAGCTTTAATTTGTAAGTTGTGAATTATTTATTTAATCTTCCTCTCTTAAATATTCATTACTTCCCTATTCATATTTCATATTGATATTTGAGCATCAATAAGTGATCAATTAGTTGTTGTTTTCATATTAATTATTACTAGAATCGATCAATGAATACACTTGTTATTCACTTGGTCCTTTTATTTCATAAATAATTGGGTATTTTTAAATGAAAAAATTACCAAAAAAGTGTAGCAAACTTTTAAATACATCTTAAACGGGAAAGTATAGCAAACTCTAAAAAGGAAATCGCTTACTATCCATAGAAATCGCTCCACATATTGATTGAGGAAGAGAAAAAATTATAAGAGACCACAAGGTCATTGGCTGATCAGTGTGTAGGGGATTTTTAAAGAATGTCTTTTGTGACTTTGTTGGGTGTGTATTTTCAGCTGAGGTCTTCAACGTAACAACTCTCACACATCACTCCAAGATTGTTTAGCCACTCCACCACGGCACCACTCACCAAGTTTAGTCTCACTCTCTAGTCACCTCTCAAACTCACACAAAGGAGACTCACACTAAAGGAGAAGAGAAGAGAATGGTCTGCACTATCAATCAGTCTCAAGCACACTTCACAGAAGGATTCTCACCAAGGAGTCTGGCTTCACACTTAGTTTTCTCTCTCGTACACCACCACTTTCATTGTTCTACACATACATGATACTCAAAATAATCAATCATTTACACCACCTCTTTAAAATTACGAGTCATATACAAAAATCAACTCTCACATTTGTTAGTATAACAAATGTGAGAGTATATGTACTTGATCATAATTTTATATATTTGATATATACAGTATTATGCATTGATGATTAAACATTTCGATTGTTAATGTTTTGTTCATAATTGTGTTCTCTTGGACTTGTGTTGTCAATAAGTAAGTGAGAGTTTATATGATATAACATAAAGTTCTAAAATAACCCCAATAAATGATTATCAAGAAAGGGATATTGATGATATGTGACAAGATTAATATTTGGACTATATCATACTTTTAGAAAGTATAATTGATCTCACAACTATGAGTTAATACAATATTTTAAAACGAGCACAATAGAAATGCTGATTGATTATATAGTACTTACGAAATGTGCATCGTTATGTCATTTTAAAACGAGCACACACAAATATCAAAGGAGTACACATTAGTATTACTTATGAAATGAGCACCTTAAAAAGAAAAATTAAGAACCTCTCTTATGTTTGGACGTATAAAACATAGTTTCTTCTCAAATTAGGAATGTCTATATATTTTTATCCATTTATATAATTATATTGTAAGTTTGGAAGAAGTATTTATACTTGTAGTTTATTGTAAGGTCTGGTCTATCTATCTGATCCTCTTAAGTGATCCTTGTACGGAGTAGTTTATTTAGTTGTAGGGTTTCACTTGCAGTTTATTTAGTTGTGCCCAGTGGTGTATATATGATTTTAGATGAGATGAGACGATTTTAAGTAAAAAAACTGAGTTGATATAAAAGATAAATGTAATTATGTAATTACAACTAACTTAAGTTGTAAATGTACAAATATATACTATCGTATAAAAAGAATATCAATTTATATTACGCGTTTGTAAGAATGTTTAAAGCTTTAAAGACTAACAAATTAAAATATAAAATTCTACAGAAATTGGGAAGGATTTAGACTCTCATCCATTTGGAAAAAGCATGGAACGAGTTCAATTACACTATTACAATTTGTAGAAACGCCAACTTAATTAACGTATATTAATACAAGCTGTAAACATACTTAAATATAAATTTCTTGTATATATATATATATATATATATATATATATATATATATATATATATATATATATATATATATATATATATATTAGGGTTGGATGGAGTTGAGGGTCATGGGGGCAGCTGCCCCCTTGCCCCCGCCCCCTTTGGATACGCCACTGGTGGTGGCTGCCCAACGACTTTTCGGAGGTCTGGAAATCAGTTACCAGGAGTTCAGTGGGTGTTTAACCACGGGCCACGGCCCAGTAGTTGAGGCAGCGGGGCGGTCCGATGGTGGTTGCTTCCAGGAGGTGCAAGTTGTGCTCCTAAAGGATACTATTGGTAATTAAATATATAATGTTATCCCTTAAAACAGGATCCATTATGATTTATGACAAAATTTGATTGACGATAAAGTTCACTGATCCTTATGATTACCAATATTATTTTTAACAAATAAGATTTACATATTCCAAAAGCATATTCGTATTTCTATGTAATGAAAAAGACAGATTTGTGATTTTAGTTCTGTAACTTCCGACGATTATCGTTATTAGCCCTGTAACTTTAATCACTTGTAAATTTGGTCCCGTAACTAATAAATCTTTGCAATTTAAGGGTTTTGTCTCTGAAAAGTACACTTTTCGGCAAAAAATCCAACGCCGATGACATCTTTTCGGTTATACTATTGCCATAAATTGCAAGTGACTAAATTTTCTTAAATCACAAATATTAATTACTTATAGGATCAAACTTGCAATTGACTAAAGTTACGTTACATGACTAATAATGAAAAACGGTTGAAAGTTATGAGACGAAAATTGTAAATTTCCCCAACGAAAAATGATAGTACTAAGTTTTAGTCCAAGTTGACGATGAGTGTGTTTGGTTAAGAGTCTATCAACCATTTTTTGGCTGATTCAACTATTATTAGCCTTTTGACAAGATAAATAAATTAATTGACGTGTTGGTAAAATTGCTTTTTCATTTATGTTTTTGTCTCCCAAAATGCAAAATGCCCAAACCATTAACATTTAAGAATTGTGACTCATTTATATATTCAAGGAATGATATATAATGGGGTGTTTAAAATTGGCTCTGCTTTTGTTTCATTATTAATAGCAGAAGTAAAATCAAAATCAATTTTTCAGAAGTTGGTCTCACTTTTTACAAAAGTGATTCCGATGGCAATTTGGAGCACTTAGAACCTAGAAGTGCTTCTGTATTTTCACAAAAGCACTTCAATATTTGTTTCTCTTCTCTCATCAAGCAGAATCAAGAAGTATTCAAACAACCTTAATCATTTGTGTGTTTGAATGGTCCTTAATCATTTGTTAAGCGTTCAAAACGGATCACTTTCTTAATTAACAAAAGATGGAATACATATAAACAAGGTGAACGACTTAAATACATATAAACTCCATACATATAGAGTAAACTTTTGTATATGTATGTGGCAGAAGTATAAATAATCCTTTTTCGTTGTACAAGAAAACATGCATACAGAAGTTACAAAACGGTGTATATATAGTTCATATATGGCGTGGCTTTTGTGTGAAAAACAAACAATCAAGGAGTACGAGGTACGAGAATTAAACCGGCCGGCCGGCAGTCGAATCAACGATGGTGGGGGTCAGCTTTGCCACAAAGTAGAGCATTAGAAGGCCTAGGATTTTCATCGCGGGGACTATCTCCTTCGTTGTAGACGCGGAAATAGAGTTGCTGTCCCAGGTATGTCCTCTCCCACATTGCAGACCTCAGATTCCACATTCCTTTGTTATCCAAGGATACGAGTATAGTCGTCCAAGAATTAGGGTAAACCTGCATATATGTACACCACCTATATAAATAAATGCATATCATGCCATATATACATACACTATTGTACATTTGTACGTAGGAATGGATTTAGGGGGCGCCGGATGACACCGCTTTCCTTGGACTTTCAATTTTTTTTACTATATTTGTAATGTTTTTATAAAATTTTGATACTTTAATTAGATTCGTCCCCTTAACTTTTTTTTTGAACATTGTCTCCCTTAACTTTTAGTTTTTAAAATTAATATATAGTCTTACATAATGTAATACTTAATTGGAGATTTAAAAGAAAGAACATCTAAAATGATTTACATAACTTAACTAAACAATAGAACAACGAACTCATTATTTAAGATTTAGGATACTTATTATATAAAAAGGGAGATTTGCAATTTTAGTCCTGTAACTTTCGGCTGTTATCGTTTTTGGTCCTTTTACTTTAAGCACTAGCAAATTTGGTCCTGTAACTAATAAATCTTTGTAATTTAAGAACTTTCCCACCGGAAATTACACTTTCCGGCGGAAAAGTTCGACGCCGGCGACATCTTTTCCGGTATGCTATTGCCGGAAAGTGTACTTTTCAGGGGAAAAGTCCTTAAATCGCAAATATTAATTAGTTAGAGGACCAAATTGGCAAGTGACGAAAGTTACGGGACTAATAATGATAATGGCCAAAAATTACTGGATGAATATTGTAAATTTCCCATATAAAAATTATTAGTTTTTTAATCTTTAATTATCTTTATTAGATAACCAGTAAGCAATATAATTTTAAAATATATATATCAAATGATATTAAATATCAGACACTCTAGCTACAAAGTTTTTAGATCATGTGAAGTGAATCCAAATTATAAATGTTTATTGACATTAAATTACACAATTCATTTACTTCTTACATTCTAAAAAGACTTTATTGCATAGATAATAAACTTTAAATATTTTAGCATTAATACAAATATAATATGCACTATATATATGAATTAGCAATATAATATTATTCTAAAATAATAATATCATACATAAAATTGTAATATTAAAAAAACTCCTTGTGACTTATGAACACCCTCCATGGTAGCCAAAAATTGTAATTCAAAAATCAATTTTTTTATTTCTATAAGACCCATGTAGTTAAACAATGTTAAAGTTATTTTAAAAGTATGGTGAATGTGTACCTTATAAACTCTTTATATTTAAATAAATGTTATATATCATTTTTTATATTATTTTCCTTTGATTTACCATTTCTTACGCTTTAATGTATCAATACTTTTTTCTAGAGCACTCAAATTATAAAATTAAAGTTATTTTATCATTGTCTAAACTTAGAATGTAATATATAGATTTAAATGTCGTCATGCATGTCTTAATGAAATTTGTTTGAATTAAAATAGCCGCAGAGCCTTACACTAGTGAAAAATTTCACCCCACTACACTAGCAAAAAAATTCGTCCCGCTATACTAGTGAATTTTTTTATCTCCTACACTAGCGCAAATTTTCGCCCCCTTGACTCAAAATCCTGGATCCATCCCTGTTTGTACGTAATTGTTGAGATATATGGTACTTAATATATAGTCAATGGAGAAATGGTACGTGGGGCTGGAGGGAGTCTCGACCCGAGGTAAAGAACTATGATGTTCATATGATTGATATGAATGTGTTATGTGTATAAGTATTTATAATCCGATAAAAGTACTTCATATGTTAACAGCTTAATATATTACACTTTGACCCCCACCTAAGGTATTTCAAAATTTTGAAGTCTTTGACTAATGACTACCCGCAACTATGCTCCACCAAGATAGAACAGAAAGACCCTAATTTAAAGGCCAGATTGACTAGCTAGGGAGTTTTACTGAAATAGCACATGTATTTATTTACCTGTGTAGTATGCCTGGTAGGAGCATCATGAAGATTGTATTTCTTCCTACTAGCTTCAGTCCATTTGCCTGAGCCAAAACTGCATGCAATGGGAAAACTAATAAAGGATATGATCATAACACTTGCTACTGCCTCCCTCGGTCCCTCCGAAATTGATTTACAAAATCAACATTTTAAAGTTAAATCCTCCCTAATGAAAACAAGTTCAAATTTTAGTAATTAAAATTTACATATTCAGAAAGTAAATTAAAATCTCTAAAAAGTTGCACGAATCAAAATAGAATGTAATTAAAAGTTGACTTTGCAAATCAATTAGGGACGGAGGAAGTAGTAATTATGCATGTGTGGAGATAGCTATAGCTAGTGTGAGGAATGGAAAACATACGCGACAACCCAAAAATCATAACCATCCAAGTGCATTGTTTGCATGAACTTCTCGCTGTTTTGGAAAACGATCTCAACGAAGTCGTGGAGGGTAGTCGGGAGCACATAAGTGGCTAGGTGAGGAGGAATAGCAGTTGAACTCAGATACTGATCAATGGAATAATCAGCAAAGGTGAACACTCCTAGGATTTTGAGTGCATCAGCAAGCTTGAGTGGAGTGGTTGGGTTGATGTAAGAGATATTGTTGATAGCATATCTTTGCTTCCCATCAATAATAGGTGCAGAATTAGCAAAAACATATGTCTTTGTTATATTAATCCCCCCATAGTGATAGGAACCCTGCGGGTTGGGTCTCGCTGCATTTGCTGTCAAGTTCCACCTTCAAACACAAAAGCAAAACACCAACTTAGTAACGCGCGTTTTAAACGATCTCACACCGATGGAGTATAAAACTACGGAGTATAATCTAATACGAGTATACGAAATCGGAGGTTCCTCTTTTGATTGCTATGTCTCTTCGCGCAGTTAGATTAAAAAAAAAGTTTTAATATGGTATCAGAATCAGTGCCAGAACCAGAAAAACATTTGAGGGGATCAAAATTTAAGTATATTACATATATAGTATCAAAATGATGGATCATTATTAAACAATACTTCACTCAAAAGTTTCATATGTAGCTGAGAGAAGTAGTAGTTTAATGAGATCTATACTGTTATTGTGTTAATATATGTCATGTATTATAAAGTTCACACAACTAAAAATGAATGAGGTGTTTTATTTCTAAAATTAGGAATATAACCAATATTATACATCAAAAGTTGCTGATATCAAGTTAAGATGATGCTGATTTTTCCACATTTCATAACTTTTTATTCGTAACGAGTAACATGACCCATAATATATCAAATCGAAGGTATTTGAGAACTCTACATTCTTGAACTTTCAGAGGGGTCGGGTGACCACCCTGACCACCCCTTGGCTCCGCCTCTGGTTAAGTCAAACCGAGCTAATTAGTAATGTGTTAGAGTGATTGTTACCTGATTGATCTGGCTTGCTGTACAGACCAATGAAGCTGCCCCCTTGGAGCAGGTGGTACAATGCCACACACAGGAGTTTTAGAGTTAGAGTAATGGAGTACGGCAGTGGCATTAAGAAGACGACCGATGAACCTTGTAGATGCAACGATATAATAGTCCTTGGGAGGCTGGTTTAAGGTGACAAGGACGGTTATAGATTGTCCCACATGAACATCGAGGCTAGTGTAGTCATTTTGTACCACATGAGATCCTTCAACCTCTACTAGTGTCATGGTATGCTTTTCAAATCTCACGTTAAATGATGTTTTCAACCCCACATTTGAAATTCTGAACATATAGGTTTTATCTGTAAAACAAACAGTTATCAATAATTAAAAGTTCACATTTAAGTAAGCCCATAAGCATACATATTGTAGTGTGTGTGTATATACACACATATGTGAATATAAGAAATTATTCACAATAGAAGAACAAAAAGAACAAAAACAACTAAACCTTTTGTTAGGAGTTGATAAGTTCTGTTTTTAAATATTGAATAGATACTATAATGGTTAGAAAGCATAGCAAAAAAAGTTCTGTTTTTAAATAACTTGTTATGTTGTAGAGGGAATTCAGTAAATAGGAGAAAAATAAAGATAAATAAAAGAATTATTCAAAATAGGAGTAAAACATGGAAGAAGCAATTCTATTTTTTACATTTTGTCAATGTTTTGAGAAAATCCGTTAATTGCTACTAAAACATAGTCAAAGTGTACAAATATGACTATTTTTGCTTTCTTTGATCAAAGTGAAAATTCATTCCTTCCTATTTGAGAAAAGTTTATACTTTTAATCAAACAAGTCATATTTTAAGAATAAAATATAAGTATTCCTATTTGTGCATTTTGTCTATATTTTAGTCCTATTTGAAGTAATTTCATTGATTTAATCAAGAGGTGGAAATTACATTGGTCTCCGGTGAAGGTTTGTTGTTCCTGGCCATTTATATGGACGACAGAAGGAAAGGGCAACATAGGTTTTCCAGAGTCCAGTTTTTGTTTTAGCTCCTGCACGCCCGCACCAAATTAGAAAGAGAAATTCCTTAAACATAAAGAAAGTGCATATATAGGACTATTATTGTTTTTTGTCTCCAAAATATGACTTATTCACTCGTAGTAGGGAAAGTTTATACTTTTAATACGATCAAATGAGTCATATTTTAGGAGTAAAATACGTGTAGTCCTATTTATGCATTTTAACTAAGTTTTAGTCCTATTTACAACTATTTCTAAATTTGAAATGATGGATCGAACAAATGTAACAGTAGAGGCCGAGAGCTAGTGTGTACTCACTTTGTGATCTGTGTACTTGAACAATTCACCAATTAGTAAATTGAATTCTGCTTCTGGTTTTGCATAAGGAACTGCAATGACTGCTCTGGCATGAACATTAAGAGCTCCATGCCCTCCAAAGGCCCTATGCATAGCAGAGGAGGGGGAGTATGTGTAGGTTCCAATCTGATCTTTCATCTGCATCTTATAGGTGTAGTTTTTGTTGGGTGGGATGGGGCAATTAGTTCCCAAAACGCCATCTTCCCACGAGTTCTTCCTCTGCTTTATCCCATTCCTGAAAACACATTTAGGGAACTTTTTTCTTTATTCTATTTGGGGAAGCTGTTCTACTCCGTACGTATATTTTACTCCGTATGTAATAAGTAAAACACAACACATTTTTTAAATATGAGTGTCACTATTTTCTTTTTAAAATATACTTCATTTGCTCACTTCCTCCTATTTGGGAATGTTTTTTATATCCTATTCTTTTAACAGGACTAAGAACGTCCTATTTTGGGAGTAAAACATAGTCAAATTCATTGTTTTAATCCACTGTTGGAAAATAACTGCGTTTTTATATGTATATTTTGGCGCAGTTATCTTCCAAAAATTATTTGACTGTCTTCCTGATTAAATTTTTTGCTGAAATTTGTGTGGATAAACTAAACTTGATGAAGAAATACCCAAAAAAATTCATCAAACAATTCCACCGGGAAGACCCTCTCAGAGGTAGGTTCGGACAGGGCTTTCGGTCAGAACTACTTGAGGTGGTCTTTACTCTATATATATACATATACGAAGTATATATGTAAGTCTTCATTGATCAGCTTAAGTTGTGACATTCAATTATCATTATTATTATTATAGACATACCATGTCAAAAGGAAGGGCTCGTCCAAGTAGTTGAAGACATTAATGAATACATTGTCATTAGTGGTAACATCCAGTGTTGGCCCGGGGAATTGATCGTTAATGAGTATCACCTGCGAATAGAAGAACCAAATCAGACCATTATCAATCTCTTATCAGAATATATATACAAGACCCATCTTACTTTAAACAAATCTCAATACTTAACTACCACTACAAAAAAACACTAGAATAGTCAAGGATTTTGTTAGGGGTCACAGTTCAAAATATCCCTAACAAATGATTTTGTTAGGGATTTTGTCAATGAATTCATCCCCGACTCCAGCGCCCTGACAAAACTATTGTTAGGGATCTGGTATCCTTGACAAAAGTTTGTCAGCGCATTATCAGGGATTTATCCTCTACAGCTGAGTACCAGTCGCCGGTGAGATTTGTCGGGGATTCAAATCCCTGACAAAATTCAAAATATTTCTGCAGTCCAATTTCCATGGTTAGGGATAATTCCCTGACAAATTCAAAATTCGGATAATATTTTATTTACATAGTCAGGGATAAATCCCATACAAATGTTTTTTTTCAAATGTACGAAAACTATCATTGAAATTCATATATATATATATATATATATATATGTGTGTGTGTGTGTGTGTGTGTATGCGCGCGCGCGCGGTCAATATAATAAATCAAACTTGTGAGGGATATATCCGTGACGAGAATCCAAAAACGTAAAAAAAAAAATTGTTTTACAACTTATAACGTTTGTCATGGATTTTGTGACGAGAATTTTGTCAAATGGTAACATTTGTCACGGATGTTGTCAGGAATGTGTAACGGTCGGAATTTCACTTATAACGTTAACTTTTGACACGGAAAAATCCGTGACAAAATTGTAAAATGTTGATTTTTTATTTAGTCAAGGAACAAATCCGTGACAATTATCAATTTTAACTGTTGGTGATCCCTGACAAAATGAAACGGCTACTTTTTGTAACTTGGTTTTGTTAGGGATTTGTTCCCTGACAAATATTCCGGCCAAAAAAAGCCGGCCGGTGCCGTGTTTGAGGGTTCTGTCAGGAATTTTGTTACGGATTTTATCCCATACAAATTTTGTTAGGGAAGTATCCCTGACAAAACTATTTGACCGATTTCTTCTAGAATCCCAAACAAAATCCCTGACAAGATTGTTGGGGACCGTATCCCTGACTAAAATCCTTGACAAAATCAGTGTTTTTTTGTAGTGTAGTCTTAAAGTCACCAAAGTCACAAATTTGATTACTACACAGTGTGGCTTAATTTCATTGTTACGTTTTTCCCCTCATGTTTGACATTAGAGGACTTTGACCATTACATACCTAGTATTTAAGTTGCTATTAATATTTTTTAAAAATGTATATTGAACAAACTTAACATTATTTGTTACAATATAATTTCTAAATATAGTACTCCTTATTAAGGTTTTTGAAACTTAGAAAGTTCTTCCATTAAACTTTGATTGATGATTGATGAACCTCCAAAATCCTTCAAATTGTATCTCATTTAATCCAGGGATTGTAGTAACTCCGCCCTATTTTTTCCGATTACAAGCATTTTTAATCCTTTTTTATTTTATTTATTATTTATTTTATAAAACACCCCGTCCTTTATGAATCCTTCATCAAAGACTACGTAGCTAAGAAAAGAGATGATCTATTAATGAGGGGAAGTTGGCTTCAAATTCATCATAAATATTTCATTATGTATAAACTACTACCTACTACAAAATTCAGATGAAATAAACGCTTTTGCACATTAGATACCACATACGTAAATATTTGATCCCCCAAGTGGCCAATTCAATATGCATTTTTTTCATGTAAGATTTTAATTAATTTTCATAATTTATATGAACATACTCCCTCTTTCCCTCATTATTGTCGCAATTCCTATTACTCACTGGGTCAATACAAATCACTCTTAATCTCTTACTTTATATATCATTTTTTTTCTTTATCAAATTTGATTCTGATTTTTGCGGCTTCGTAAAGCTTTTAATGTGGATTCTAAAAATGTAATTTTTTTTCTAAAAATAATTTGAGTACGAACAAGAATCTGTTTGCTTTATCGTCGCTCAATCATCATAAAACGCAATGGGACAATAATAGAGGGCGGAGGTAGTATTACTTCTCTAGCCTTTCTAAGCTCCAAAGTATTGGGATCATGATATGCAACGGATATGATTAATTACTAACCTGCTGTTCAAACCCATGGAGGTTAACTTTCCCGTAAGTGACATGGAACTCGTAGAACTTATAAGGATTCTCTGCTCTAATGGAAGAGCTCAAGAGAACCAAGACGGCCAAAACCAGATGGAGTAAAGCACCGGTTTTGCCCATTTTAAGGCTCTCAAAGAATGCACACTTCCTCACTTCCTTGACCGATGAACCTGCAACACAGCCGAGCAAAAACACGATATCCCGATTCAGACATTGTTCACACGTTGAGCAAAATATAGAAATACAAACCAACATATAAATACATGAAAAATAAAATAGTGGGCATAAGAAGATGAAGACCATACCAGGTTTAGGATTCAGGTATAGGTGGAGTGTCTATTTTTCAATGATTGGATAAAAAAACAAAAGAGATGGGGAAAGAATGAAAGAATGTGAATGAAATCAGGGTGGCCTATTTGTACTTGCTTATGCAAAGCACAAGTCCAGCTATGTGTCTGTGTATATTTATATATGTTTGGGATTGCGTTTCAATTAGGGAGTTGCATAAAGATGTTCCCTCACGTAGATTTTCAATGCCAACTTTCATACACGGCGGAAATCGCAATTCACGCGTTTGCGCGTTATTATTACAGAGTATGAAACAAAACCACAGCTAATAATGTTAATATATATCTCTTTTGTCGTTATAAATTCTAATTTACACAAGATTTCGAATTCAATTTCGAATTTGAGTTTGCACCCCATGTTTTGGATAATATTTGACCTTGCACCCCATTTTTAAAATCATTAATGTATGCACCTCATTAGCCCAAAAATTATGAAGGAGTGAGGTGCAAAGTCAAATGATTTTATAATGAATTGAGGTGCATACATTAATGATTTTGAAAATAGGATGCAAAGTCAAATATCACCCAAAACATGAGGTGCAAACTCAAATTCTCCAGTATTAAAAACCATACAGAATAATCCTCCGAGGCCACAATTTTTTACTTAATTTTACTCCTTTCATCCTTGGGCCCGCCAAGTCCTTTTTTGGTCAAACTATATTAACCTTGACTAGCTAATGTCTCTAATTAATACGCGCGCCGAATATATTTTACTATATTTTGTGACAGTATATTATACGAAGTATTATGCAGCTATATTTTGTGACAGCATTAATTTTTAGCTGCATTTAAAATTGTAAATCACCTATATAAAAGTAGTATATTCCCCGTATTACTCAAAGCTGTTATCATACTCTGATACTCCATATATCAATACATGAGAAAAGGTCAATGTTGATAACTTTGTGAGATAGGCAGTATTTAACTATATATAATATAATTCTTCTTATCCATGTATTTAGAAAATATATTACTTATTAATTACTCCGTACTTTTTATCAAGTTTTATGTTTTAGGCTTTGACATATGCTAGTAGTTGATATTAACCGTTCAGCAAATGACATTTATTGGGGATAACATATATAATTGGGGATTGATATTATGATAAATAAATAAGTTGTGATTGGTAGGAAAAATAGTTTGCATTTTCCCCATTCAAATATATGATTTCTTTAAACTATAAAGTAAGAAAGTAAGGATAGTTTTATTTGGACTTTAATTTGTTGGTCTGGACTGGTCTGGTCTGGTCTGGTATGGTCTGGTAAACGTCTGGTCTCCATGTAATTTATAATTACAGAAGTCAAGTCTGGTCTGATCTGTTTAAGTCTGATCTGATCTGGTCTAGTTTGGTTGGATTTGGGATTGAAAACCGTCCAAGTAAAAACATACGGGATGATGAAATTTATTTACTTTACAACCTATATTGAGTAGTCCACTTCTTTGTTAACCAATTATTTCTACTCCGTAGTAATTACTTCTTCTCATACTTTAAACAATTGCCTCTATGAGACGCTTCCCACCTACCGTTTTGTCAACGCAATCAAACTCTTTATTACTTTTATTTATGGAAAAGAAATGGAGAAATTCTGGAGTGCATAAATCTCGGCGCAAATTATCCCTTAATGCGCTGTGAGCTATATATAGTCAATTGCACATCTTTTTTCAAGGGAGAACTATATAAAAGCAAAATGGAATCAAGTTCTATTTTTAATTAAGGAGCGGTATATAGTATTACTCCCGTTTCTTCTGCCTTGGTCAATATATATTTTACTATGATGAATCACATTAAAATGTGGTCAATCCAATATTTTAACTAACAGGAATATATTTCTGAAAATTTCATAATAAATATATTTTCACATATAAATACTACGAATTAGTCAAAGTTTAGCACCCAGAATGTGAAAAATGACTTAACTAAAACAAAACTGGTTACATTAATTATACTATTATCCGTATCGCATTAGTTGCAACATTGCAATTTACACACTATTGATGTACTCTATTTTGACTACATTTTATTTTTTAATGTATGTGAATTATTTTTTAAAAAAAAATATTGTTGAATTTGTCTCATTACTAAGTTTCATAATCTGATTTTCAATTATTTTTATTAATACAAAATTAAATATAATGACAGTCAAAAATCGGCTGAAAATCGACAACCAGCCACATACATTTATATTGTTGGAGAATAGAATACATTTAGAGCCCGTTTGGTAACACAAGAATCGGCTGAAAATCGGCTTATCCGGCGTTCTGGCTTAAGTCGCTGTATTGGTTAATTCTGCTGATTTATGAAAAAATTAAATTTAAAATATATTTTATTAATAAAATAAAGAAATTAAAAAAGTATATGTAAAAATAGCTAAAATAATCATCTACAGTAACTTCAGCCGAAACAGCTAGTAAAGTAACTTCAACCTTACCTTTTCTTATTATTACTCATTTCAGCACGCGAAATCAAAAGTTACGTGTTTGGTGAAAAAGTTGGCTGATAAGCGTGATAAGCCGAATAATAGTGTTACCAAACGGGCTCTTATTGCTACTAATATCATTTTTGTATGTTTTACATAAAGAGGGGTAAATGTAATCGCAAATTATATGGTACATCCGGGTGTACAGGTACACCCGGTAATTTTGTAATTTCCTCCAACTTTAAACCTTCTTCTCCCATTCCTTTATTGCACGTCGATCTCTTCACCATAGACATCACCGCTCGACCTTCACCGTGCTTCATCGATTCGAGCTTCACCGTCACCGCCATCGCGGCGCGAAGAGTTTTTCCATGGATGCAGTCTGACTAGGAGCGGATTCCATCTTGCTGCAACCTAATTTGTTGGAGTCTCACCAAGGTTGCTCAATCGCCGACGCTCCAATCCGTCAAAATTTAGGCGTTTCTGGTCCGTCGCCGTTCTTCCATCTCCGGTGTTGCAGAGATTCTAGATGACAACGTTGATGCTGTGTATAGATTAGATTTTGGTGATATTGACTTGACAGATCAATCCAACCTTTGCATCATCGCTTTCACATACCAAATGAGCATAACGCTTAAACGAAATGAGCATATACAAATGAGAATTTGAACACATTAGCAATTTCAAATGACTTTTTGAATTTTTCGATACTCATTTTATAATTATGTGTGCTCATTTGGTTCTGACATTATCCTCATTTTAAAATGCCATATAAATTCATAATTCAAAAGTATCATGATGCTCAATATTATACTCCTAATACTCAACAAAATAAATGTAATGCTCAGTAAAAGTTCATGAATGCTCATTTGACAGAAACCGTGATGTTGTAGTCATTTGTAAAATGTCATATCAATGTATATTTTAAAAGTATCATATCACCTAAAATTCGCATATTACAATTCATAGAGATTGTTTATACATATAATTCAATAAGTTTTATAAAAGAAAAAGAAAATTAGAAAATATGAAGCGAAGATGATGATATTCATCATTATGCTCCTAATACTCATTACAATATGTTTGATGCTCACTAACAGTACACTTATGCTCATTTAACGAAAATCACAATTTTTCTCTTAAATTACCAAAATGCCACCTCCTAAAAAATGAATCTTTTGGTAATGGGCTATATTAGCAGATGGGCCAGTTATTTGTTTAATTGGACCAGATGTACGGTTCCCACCCGTACACCCGGGTGCTCTATATACGAACCAAAATGTAATAGGAGTAAATTATAAAAATAGGAGCAAAATATGGCCAAAAATCGCAAATAAAAATGTAACTTTGAAAATTCCCAAAACACGATGGATTTTTTTGTGATTGGACTAAAATGAATCTGCATGTATTAAACCCTCCACTGCCACCATCTACCACCGCCGGAGCTCTGGCTAGGCAAAAAATCCAGTTTTTTTGCCCCAGTCTGGCTGCTGCCGCCACCAGTCACCGGAAGTCCATCGACCCCCGCCCCCACTTCCGGAATGCCCTACCACCACTGGACTGGCCCAGTTGTCCAAGGGAATTAGAGGGGACAATTAATTAGATTAGGGGTATTAAGGGTAGAAAATTAACGTTTAGTCCTATTTGTGGAAAATTTAGGTTTTAGTCCTATTTGTGCAATTATGTTTGTATTTGTTCTTATTTAGGGTGATTACTAACGAAATAATGAAAATTTACCTAGTTAATACTCTTGTTAAGGTTTATTTATCTTGGTTCAAGGGTTCAATACTTTCACCTGGGCTTCCGTTGGATTTTAATGGATCAGTTATCTTTTACTGGGTATCTAGATGATAATGGAGACACAAATAATAACAAGAAGATAAGTAGGAGGTAAAGTGGACCATGTTCTATAAATGACTTAGAATGATTACACCACTCTCTATTCTAAGTTGGGAGAATAAATAAGAACTATAAAGAGAAGTTAATGCTATTAAATTCAGTTTGTCAACCCCCTTTGAATGAATAAATTCTAGTACTTATACTACTAAGGCGGTAAGGCCAGATGCACAAAGGTCATATTTTGGCGCGAACTTGTCTGTTTGATCCAAACCCTCGTAAATATGACTCCCAAAATATGGAACGAAATTTGGCACAGACAAGCTTGGCTCGACTTTAGGTTCAGAATGCCAGAAACACATATAACGGTAACTTATAGGCTCAGTTTTTGTCTTGTGTACTCAAACGGCTCCGGATATGGGCCCCAATTGTTCGTACGGATTATGGCACGACACGTTTGGCATGGATTTTGTGGTTGTCCCACATTTCTGGGATCAACTCGGTGGTGGCATGGATAAATCCACGCCAACTAGGGTCGGATTTTGATTGGAAAGTTGTTGGCACGGATAAATTTGAGTCAAGTAATAAAGGCTCATATCGGTGTTGGCTCGGATATCATTCCGTTCCAAAGTGCGTCGGATTTTGGATTGGTTTTGCGCTCAACCCAAAAGTTGCAGTTTTTTTCGTTGTTGGTTCGTCGCACTGTTTGGCTCGGAATATCTAATCCAAGTGTTTGACACAGGTGAATCCGTGCCAAATTGAATATGACGTGTATTTTTCAAATGTCCACGTCAAATTAAAATGAGAGACAAAATTGGTAGGGATTATTTCAGATCCAAAATCCTTGCTCATAGCGACTTATTTTAGGGTGTGTTTGGATTTGATTCTTAAAACTGCTTCTGCTCCTTCAGGGAGCAGAAGCAGAAGTTGGAGTGTTTGGTTCAAAGTGCAGAAGTGATTCTGGTGCTCTAATTTACTCCTAGAATCAATTTTTTGAGAAGCTGGAGGTGACCAGCTTCTGAAAACTGATTCTGACTCTGCTTCTGCTTTAAAAAAGAAGCAGAAGCAGAATCAGTTCCAAACACCCCCTTAATAGTGTTAATTACTTCATTCTTATTTACCCACCATTCTTCTTGCCAACCTTCAATTTAGCTATGTTAGATACTCCCTCCATCTCAATATAGGGTTCTCATACATTAAGTTCCACCTTTTCTATTTGGAATGTTCCAAAATAAATATCTTACTTCAACTTATATCTACGTTTGAAAAAATTTTATTGTTCACTTATCATTTTTCTCTCACATATTTTTATTGAATTGATGTGTGTTACTCGATTATCCTTATTTCACTATTTATTTACTACCCCTTTATTGTACCCATTCAGGGTACAACATCTTCTAATAACTCAAGGGCATTTTAGGAAAAATAACTTTATCTCCTGTGCTACCTAAATATTCATAAAGTCAAACGGTGAACTTAATTTCAAAAATATTTAAATAAAGGGAGATTTTTTAAAAATATGAGTAAATAAAAGCAAAATTTCAACAATGGGAGTTTAAAGTTTAAATCTCCAAAGGATTAACTCTTTCTATTCTACTCTTTCCTTTGTCATTCTTAATAGATTTCTTAAATAAAAATAATAATAAAATTCAAAAAAAAATTAAGAAATAATTACAAATATACAGGAGTCAACCACCACCTCAACCACCTTCAAGCTTAGCCATCCCCGATCGCCAGAAAAGAACTTCAAGTTGGGAAAAAATGTCATCGTGATGGTAATTTTGAAAAGAAAGATGAATAGTTTTAAAGAGTAAAAATGTCATCTACACGAATTTTTTAAAGAAATGTGGCATTTTTTTATACAAGATGATATTTTTTTTCGCAATTGGAGTTGGTGGTGCTAAGACGTGGAGGATGCAATGGCAAAAGCCTACATATTGTATTAGGTATTTTATTTTATATCTTAAGAACTTTTTCATGTTTTTTTTAAATTATCCTTTTATTTAATTTTTTTGATTTAATTATATTTTATTTTTTCCATTTTTATTAATTATTTATAGATATTTTTATAATTTATATAGTTTTATTATAAATAAAACTATGAATTTCCTCTATGTTGTAAAAAACGGACTAGGAAGTGACCCAGACAAAAGATCGGGCTACGGGTCAACCTGGACCCCGGCGGGTCAATCCGATCAACTTTTATATATTACTCCGTATTTTTTTTTCATCAAAAATAAATACTACTCCATCCGTCCCGCTAGAAGGTTCCCGTGAACGGTTTACGATGCTTGACTGACGATAAAGCAACTTAATCCATGTTCACACTCTGATTAGTTTTAGTAAATAAAATTTATATATTCAGAAACTACATTAAAACCACTACAAAGGTTGATAAAAAAAATGTAAGTTTGATAAAAATTTGATTTATAAAATAAACGATTAAAAATGATTTAAGTTGACCATGCAAATAGTGGACGAGAACCTTCTAATGGGACGGAGGTAGTATTAAATCAATAAACTGTTCGTCAGATGGCTAGAAATACAATTTGGAATATTATCATAATTAACTCTATGATCTGAGATGCTAAGATGTGACCGTGCAAGAGCATGAGCCACATGATTCGCAGATCTTCTACAAAAAGAGATATCAAAATTATTCTTTGTTTCAAAAATCCTCATAATGTCATCAATAATCAAATGAATGTAAGCCGCTCCTTCAACCTTCGCCTTCAAGCTCTGAAGCACACTAAGTGCATCCGTCTCGAATTCCACCTTCTACCATCCCACTTCTATAGCACCCATTAGTGCATCTCTTAACACCATAGCTTCTGTTTCTTCAGCTGACCATTCTACTTTAGTAGAGAAGGCTCGGGCCCGAACAAAATTTCCTTCCCCATCCCTTGCCACCCATCCCCAAGCACGTACTCCCCCACCTTGATTAATCGCCTCATCCACATTTATCTTCAAAGAATCCGGCCTCGGCTTCTTCCACCTCGTTTCATTCTCCCTGTTCGGTCCCCCCATTGTCTGCGATCCAGCCGTCATCTGGACATCCCGCCAAGCTCCCATCATGCTTGCTGCCATTCAAATGACTCCAGCTGCCTCGAGGTCCTTGCCCTTCCAAACCACACTGTTCCGACGCTTCCAAATGCTCTAAACTAGAGCTATGAAGTTGCTGCCAGTTGCCTTGTCCGTGGACTCAACCTTCCTGCGGAACCAATCCTCGAAGGAGCCCTACTGCAAATCAGTTGAAATCCCAGCAGCTTATCAGAAGACACTCTTCCATTAACACCCGGTAGCCATGCATCCGCCCACACCTGGATATCAATACCATTCCCAACTCGCCTTCTAATATTATTTTTTAAGAATTCTTGAGATTCTAAAATACTTCGTCAGATAAAAAACGAGTTGCTCCCAAGTTTAGCATGTAGAAAATCAGAAGAGGAAAAGTACATGGCTTTCAACACGCGGGTCATCAAACTCCACGATTCAGTGATAAGTCTCCATCCCTATTTTGCTTGCATAGCAATATTAAATTCTCTAATTCTCCTGAAACCCAGTCCCCCTGCCTCCTTCGGCTTGCATAAAACCTCCCACCTTCTCCACCTCGGCCCTTTTTTATCAAACTTTGATCCCTTCCACCAAAAGCCATTCATGAGTTTTTCGATTTCATCACACAAACCCTTTGACAGAAGGAACACATTCATAGCATAATTTGGTAAAGCCTAGATAACATTACGAAGCAATATCGCACGCGCTGCTCGTGATAAAAACCGGTTATTCCAATTTTTTATCCTGTTAAAAGATCCCACAGCCAACCCCTCCTGCTCTTCGGCCACCTTCTGAAAAATAGTTTCAAAATAATTTCTGACCATATATATCCTCCACTCTGCCCCTATCCGTGACCCAAGAACCATCCAATGCACGTAACCCCTGCAATTTGTTTCTTCTTCTTCTCTGTTTAACAACATTATGAATAAATCCTTAGCTCTTTGTCACCAATATAAATTCTCTTTCTCCATCAACGATTGAATACCAGTTCTTACCCGGATAAACTCCATTGTGCTCTCCTCGTCATTGAACCCCACAGCCGAGCTAATCTGCTCTTATATGCAACAATTTGGTTGCAGAAACCCTTCGATCTACGGCTATCCCACCGCATGAGTTCTTTTCCACAAAAAAATAATTCTTTCATTTACCGTTAAATGGGAGCCTGCATTCCAGCTATTTGCTATCACCGTACGTTACTCCTCTTCTTTTAACCACACATTTTCGAATTTGAACCTTCTTTGCTTTCTTCTATGGACTGTGGGATTAAATTTCACCCATAATGCCATATGGTCACTAGTAGGTGCCTCTACTGAACAAGCCTAGGCTGTTGAAAAAAAAATTATTCCACCAATCATCATTAACCAGGATTCGGTCCAATTTCTCTTTCCACCCAATTCAGAGTTCCTTAACCTCAATCCCAAGTCCACTGATATCCCTGAAAAGGGAAATCCCTCAACCCGCTACTAGTCACAACATCCCGAAAACCTCTCAATCTCCAGGGAGGATGAGGTATTTGGCCCTTCTTCTCGGATTCATAAAGATATCATTAAACCCAGTGATCACGATCTTGTGTTCTAAGCCTTACCACAACATTACTAGTTAGGCGGTCATCGATCCTACTTGATGCTTTTGATTTATTTGGCTGATGAAAAGTTAAGAACGCAGGTCGTGTGATTTTTCAGGAAACAAATCTAATTGGCTTCAAAATTTCAAATCATAATACGTTTTGTATTACTAATTGATGGAAAACTGTTAACAAGTACTTCGTATAAAAGAGTGCTTCCACAAACAAAGATGAATAAATGTGAAGCTAAGAGCTTGTTTAGTGGGGGTGGGGTGAGACTCATTGAATTGACTGAATTTATGTTAAAATCTAATTCCAAACAATTCTTTGAATAAATAAAATGAAAGAATAGCTGATATGAGTGTTTCTAGCTGATATGAGTGTAGAAACGTGCTTTAACTTTGATGTAGTCATTTCTCCAAAATAATAACTTCATTCAAGGAACCAGTGGCACAAAAGAAGTTTAACATATGAATAATGTCGCATTAGTAGTGGCTAGGGATGGACCCAACCCAGCCGAACCGGCCCAAGAACCGAACCGGCCCGCACAATCTGAACTGGGCCCGGATGGCCGGTTCCGGGCTTTAGCCTAGTTTGGGCGGTTCTGGCGGGCCGAGCTCGGGCATTGATTTTCATGAACTGGCCCGAGCGGTTCGGGCCGAGCCTGGTTCATTTTTTTTAATTTTTTTACTTTTCCTTGGGTAGGGCTGGGTGTTTTGGGGGGGCTTGGGGGTGGGGATGAGGGAGGGGAGTCAGGGGTTAATTAGAAAGCCAAAAAAAATTACATAGAACCGGGCCCGGCCCAGCCCGGCTTTGGCTCGGACCCGGTATCAACCTGGACCCGTTCCGGGCCCAATATCCTGAAAAAAAAGCTCGGCTTGAACCGGCTCAGAGCCCGGCCCGGCTCGGAGCCTGGCCCGACCCGGGCCCGGTCCATGCCTAGTAGTGACTAGTGATGGCTCCAAAATATGCAAGGACTGATTATTTCGGAATTGTTAACGGTACATTAGAATCCCGAAAAAATCATAGGAAGAGACTATAGAGAGAAAATTGTAGAACAAATTTGGAAGGAAAGAAAATGTTGAGGAAAATAAAATATTGGTTCAAACTCAATAAAATATGCTTGTTGAAGGAAATTACTTTAATGTGCATTCATTATAGATAGAAAGGGTATCTAGGTTTTATATGTATTTGAAAATATATACTACGGTACTCGTATTATATTCAACGCTCGTTTATTAACAACCTGCTTTATTAAAGCTATTTTTGAAAAACTCACCATGTTCGGATGGGTATATCACTCGCAATTTATACCCTACGACCGACGCACCATGAAGACGGTGTGCCCCGTCCCAAAACAACACCAGACGTCGTCTCCGCACGTCGTCACCTCCGCATGTCGTCACCTCTGCCTGCCTTCAAGTTAGATCGGCGATGACTATGATTGGGGCCGCTGCGGCCGGCAGAGGTGAGTAGGGTCTGGCTGGGCAAGGGCAGGACAAGGGTCGTGGCCTGTGGGTAGTGACGGCGGGGCATGGCCGTATGGGTTTTCGGGCAGTAGCTTCACAGTGGAAGGATCGGTCAGGTTGGTGCAGGGGAGGGGGCAATAGGCATGGGGAACGGCGGTGGGATGGAGGGGCGGCGCTGGTGACGGACTGTAGGCGGTGGTCGGGGTAGCAGGAGCCGGCGGTGGAGAGCTGTTTTGTTTGGCCGGAAGTTACATGTCCGTAAAGACGTTTTACGTTTCAAAGGGTAGAAGTTACATCTCTCAGGTTACATCTGACTTGCTTCCGAGTTACATTTAAGTTAAAGGAATTTACATTTCAACGAGTTACATCTGAATGAGTATAATTTACATTTTGATAAACCTTAAGTTACATATGGATTCACATAGTTTACATTTGATATAACCTTGGGAGCAGCCGAGCAGGATGTTCACCATGCACCGCTCCCATGGTATAGCAACTGTATATCACTAGATATGTGCTCATTGATATGTTTAAAGTAAAATCCCTGTTTTTATAATTGTTCAAAGTTTTTTTTCTCCCTCTACGTATACTAGCTAGTTTGCCTATATAAATTTATTTATGGAATATTCTCTGATTCAGTTAGTATTCCATACTAGTTTGACCATTTCTTTCCTAAACCGTAAATTTCGATATAATTTTTTTTAAGTGCATGAATAACGAATGACATTAAATGCTTCCATAATTTATTATATATACTTTATGATTTGCATATATACTTACCGTTCACCATGAACGTAACCGTATATATGCTTGCCTTTTATTCACTTATAATTGACGTTTTTTTTTAAATTGACACATTTGATTGATTTCTTTCCTACTTAATGCCTCTATCTACATATTTGGTAGTTGATAGTGTGTTTTATGCACCAAATTTAATGGCAAGAGTTTATCACCTATGACGTATATGGAATTTGTATTGTACTCCACTACTTTCAAACTTTTAATATTATATATATAACGCATTAAACAAAATAGCTAGTGGATTTCAATATTTTGTTTAACACTAATTTTATTTAGAATAACGTTTTTTTTTACTTTGACTTGGTCAAACCTGATGCTATCAATAATTTTTAGAGTAAAATTGATCATTTTCGTTAATCAACTATTTAAATATGTGTATATATATATATGTATATATATATACATACATACATACATACATACATACATACATACATATATATATATATATATATGATGGATCGTGTACCCGGGGGGTAGCTTATCCGAGGGGTTATTGCGGAGAATAACTAGAGAGAAGTCAGAGCAAACAAGTAAGAGAGAGAGTGTATATTCGATATGTATTAAGTGTGGTTTACAATGGGGGAAAGGGGTGCTATTTATAGCCGTAATAAATGCTAGATAAGGACACGTGTCAGTTTTCTGGTGGTCGAGGGGTCACCTCGACCAGGGTGGCACTGACACTCGCATGTGGCCGCATTAAATGCGGTGGTTGGATGTGACGTTTGTACTTGGTACGGTGATCCAGGCGCATGTGAAGAGGATATTCTGTCGAGGTGGATGCCTTCGGCTGAAGGGTGCTGGGCCGAAGGCTCTTCTAACCGAGGCTCCTACCCGCCGAGGGCTGCAGGTGCCGAAGGCTTGGTTTTCAAGCCTTGTTCTCCTGTGATGCCTCTTCTAACCGAGGGCTCCTACCTGCCGAGGGCTGCAGTTGCCGAAGGCTTGGTTTTCAAGGCGTGTTCTCCTGTGATGCCTCTTCTACCCGAGGGCTCCTATCCGCCGAGGGCTGCAGTTGCCGAAGGCTTGGTTTTCAAGCCTTGTTCTCCTGTGATGTTTCTAAGCTCGATTCCGTCACTGGTAGCCTTCGGCCATAGGGCTGAAGGCACCCCTTTGCGTATTGTGGGCTGCTTAGAGCTCCATTTTGCTGGGCTTGGCCCGTTTGGGCCTATTGGGCCTGATTGTAGTAGAGGAAGTATGTGGGCCGGGGGTCCCTGGGCCATATACTCCATCAATATATATATATATATATATATATATATATATATATATTAGCTAACGTATTTGTCCTTTAGTTAGTTTGTTTGTTTATAATAATAATAATAAGGAAATATGGGCAAATAAGTCCACGTACTAACCAAAAAAAGTCAAATAAGCCCTTATATAGGAGACTCTGTTCGGCCATCGCCATTTGGGACAGCTCCTGGTAGAATTTGTTGATATTTTTTTTTTGAGAATCTTATTCATTAAGTTTAGTTTATTCATACCAAATTTCAACTAACAATTCAATGGGAAGACATTCAAATAAATTCTTGAAGTTAACTGCGCTTTTAACTGCGCAGTTATCTTCAAGAATTCATTTGAATGTCTTCCCGATTGAACTTTTAGCTGAAATTTGGTATGAGTAACTAGACTTAATGAACAAGATTCTCAAAAAAATTCATCAAACAATTCCACCGGGAACTGCCCCAAATGACGACGTCCGGACAGAGTCTCCTATATAAAGGCTTATTTGACCTTTTTTTGTTAGTACGTGGGCTTATTTACCCATTTTTCCTAATAATAAACATATAAATAAAGGCAAAATCGATAACCATTTACTCTCTTTTATTTAATTAACAATATTACTTAGTATTTTTTTCTTCAAAAAAAAATCATTTTTGTTGTTTATACATATGATGCACCTTGTAACATTAATGACGCATCACTTTTATGTAATATAATATATGTGTGATGAATGACAACAATATATTCATCCATCAATTCAATCTCGTCTTTTAATTGTGTATGCAATAAAGAACTTTTGCATGAAGAACTGTAACTTTTCTCATTATAAATTTAATTATAAATTTATTATCTATAACCCATATGCAAGGGTCGTGGATGTACTCTTAATCATGTAAATTAATCTATTTTATTTTTTTATATAAGATGACTCACCCAACTGCACCTGAGTTTGACATTTTGGACTCAAAAAGACTTGAGTACCATAGGTTGGTTTCCGACGTAGAAACCACTTTTGTGGCTAAAGACTACTCTGCCAAGCTCATTGACCCCAAAGATTTGAAAGGTGAAGCACCGTCTGAAAAGACAAAGGCAAGCGCTTTAATGTTTCTTAAAGCGCCATATTGACCCAAGCCTACGCTGAGAATATCTTCGGTTGAAAACCCCCAAAGAACTGTGGGATGCCCTTAAGGGACGCTATGGGAAGTTGGGAACATTCATGATACGTTGCTCCCAGAGCTCACAGTGAACTGGAATGAGATCCGTCTCGTTGACTATAAGAAAGTTAACGATTTCAACAAAGATATGTTACGCCTGAAAGCGCGTCTCAACTTCTGTGGCAAAGTAATCACAGAAGGTGAAATGATTGAGAAAACACTTTCCACATTCTGTACCTCAGCACTTATACTAGCGAACCAGTATAGATTGGAGTATGACAATAAAAGGCTTACCACTTATAATCAGTTGATTAATCTACTCCAAGTGGTTGAGAGACACAATGAGGTTCTCTTGAACAACAATGTCACGCCAATTGGGACAAAGAAAATTCTTGAAGCTAACTATGGCAAAATTGCAAGTGGAAAGAACCTCAATGCAAAGGGGGAGGGGCGTGCTAACCAGTACTCACGTGGGCAATATTCAAAACGTGGGAGGGGCAATAAGGGTCGTGGAGGCCGCGGGGTCCGTGGTCCGGGTCCTGTAGGATCTTCCGATGTATGGCGAAGAGATGAGGGTACCGGATCAAATATTCGCAATGCATCCGGAAAGCCTCCAGTTAAACGAGAAAGAAATGATGGAGACTTGCCATAGGTGTGGAATTGCAGGTCACTGATATAAGAATTGCCAAGCAAATAATAAAATTGCAGCCGCTTACAAAAAGTATCGGGAGGTTAAAGAACAAGAATCTCACTTTGTGACCGACGAAGACAATGAGGTTGACGTTAACCTCACAGTTGCTGATTTTGGAAAGGACACTGTTCAGTCAGTCGATGCACCTGATTGAATTTAATTTCTTTATATGCTCATGGACTGTTGAACACTTTTACTATTTGTGTGTGCTTTTATATTTCTTTTATGTTGGAGACTACCTGATTATGGATTTTCCCATAATAATTGGATTGATGATCCAAACAATATTTTAAATTATGGGTTCAGATTTATATTCTACGTCCTTATTATACAGGGATGAGTCGAGGAGATCTTGAGTGTTTAGTAGATAGTGAGACCACACACACTGATTCCTATGAAACAGGCAACTATTTGTTAAATTAATAGCCCATAATTCTTCTGTGATTACAATGATTGGATCTTCAGACATAATAAGAGGGCGAGGTACTGCCCAATTCTTCTGTTTACCGGACCATTCCGGACCGCGTTCACCCTTACATTCATATAATATTTTTCATAGATAATTTATACATAAAACATCGTTGTTATTGTTAGGATCGTATCCGTCTCCGGCTCAGGTCTCCAACCACTCTAGACTAAACTCACACACACCCTCTAGGGCTAGGCCACAACATCTCCCATGTTTACTCACTCTTCTTCACTCCACAAAGGAACTCTCACACAAGGAAAGGAAGAAGGAAGACACTGCTCTCTGGAAGAGGAATTCACGCAGGCTTATCTCAAAGGGGCAAACAAAAGGACTACAAATAGGCTGCCAAGGAAAGTCACGGGTGAGGCTAATCAACAGGGTGTCACAGGCTGCCAGACAGGAGGTGCAGCGGACAACAACAAAAAAGGGGGCTCACATATTGTAAGTCAACAGACACCAATGAGTGATTTCAACTAAGGGAATCAAAGTGGGAGTAAACATGGGGTGAAAGCCTTAATAATAAAGTGGAAGGGAGGCCTTGGTAGGACCAATACCTCCAACATTCTCCACCTTATTGGTCCTAGGTGGTGTAGAGTAGCAAAACAGGTTGTGAGGAGACTCATCATCGCCGGGTCACCCGGAATATCAACAGATAAAACAGGCAAACAATTTATTACGCAACCCACAGTTATCCACAGTCAAAGTTTAACACGCGTTTACAGGACAAGTGCTTCTCAGCAGAAAGACACTTGGTACCCATATCCGCAGGGTTAAACTCTGACGGGATCTTGCACAGCTTGACTCCACCTGCATCAACAATATCACGTCTGAAATGGAACCTAACATCAATATGCTTAGTTCTATCATGAAATACAGGATTTTTGCAAAGTTGGATAGCCGATTGGCTATCCGAGAAAATGGTAACTCCCTTTTTGAGAAACCCAATTTCGGAGACAAGGCGTTTGAGCCAGATGGCTTTCTTAAACGCTTCTGTGGTTGCAACATACTCGGACTCAGTGGTAGAAAGGGCCACAATAGGCTGTAGTTGAGACTTCCAACTAATGCAAGAGCCACACAAAGTAAAAACATAAGAAGTGGTCGACTTCCTGTTATCTCTATCATTTGCATAGTTAGAATCAACATAACCAATCAATTCAATACCACTAGCACATTTAGAGAAAATTAATCCATGCTTCACAGTAGAAATCAGATATCTAAGCAACCACTTAAGAGCATTCCAATGGGGCAAACCAGGGTTGGACATATATCTACTCAAACAACTAACCGCATATGCAATATCAGGTCTAGTGCTAACCATGAGATACATCACCGACCCTATTGCACTGGAATAAGGCACAGATTTCATTTTCTCAATTTCAGGAGTAGTCTTGGGAGACTGGTCCTTACTTAACACAAAGTGAGATGCCAAAGGGACATTAACAGGAGAAGCAGATAACATATTGAATTTACTCAAAACTTTTTCTATGTAAGAAATCTGATTCAAAGTAAGAGTATGCCTACTCCTATCCCTAACAATGTTTATGCCTAGGATCCTCTTGGCATCACCTAGGTCTTTCATGGCAAAATTCGCACAAAGGCATTTTTGCACATCTTTAATAGCATTCAGAGAAGGACTAATTATCAGCATGTCATCCACATAGAGTAACAAAAATACAGGCACAGAAGAAGTATTTTTGAAATACAGACAATGATCACAAACAGATTTTTGGAACTTCAAAGATATCATGCATTTATCAAATTTGATGTTCCACTGCCTAGGGGATTGCTTCAGGCCATACAATGCCTTCCTAAGCAAATAGACATGCTCACTTCTGTAGTTGAGACTTCCAACTAATGCAAGAGCCACACAAAGTAAAAACATAAGAAGTGGTCGACTTCCTGTTATCTCTATCATTTGCATAGTTAGAATCAACATAACCAATCAATTCAATACCACTAGCACATTTAGAGAAAATTAATCCATGCTTCACAGTAGAAATCAGATATCTAAGCAACCACTTAAGAGCATTCCAATGGGGCAAACCAGGGTTGGACATATATCTACTCAAACAACTAACCGCATATGCAATATCAGGTCTAGTGCTAACCATGAGATACATCACCGACCCTATTGCACTGGAATAAGGCACAGATTTCATTTTCTCAATTTCAGGAGTAGTCTTGGGAGACTGGTCCTTACTTAACACAAAGTGAGATGCCAAAGGGACATTAACAGGAGAAGCAGATAACATATTGAATTTACTCAAAACTTTTTCTATGTAAGAAATCTGATTCAAAGTAAGAGTACGCTTACTCCTATCCCTAACAATGTTTATGCCTAGGATCCTCTTGGCATCACCTAGGTCTTTCATGGCAAAATTCGCACAAAGGCATTTTTGCACATCTTTAATAGCATTCAGAGAAGGACTAATTATCAGCATGTCATCCACATAGAGTAACAAAAATACAGGCACAGAAGAAGTATTTTTGAAATACAGACAATGATCACAAACAGATTTTTGGAACTTCAAAGATATCATGCATTTATCAAATTTGATGTTCCACTGCCTAGGGGATTGCTTCAGGCCATACAATGCCTTCCTAAGCAAACAGACATGCTCACTTCTCTTGGGATCCACAAAGCCCTCAGGTTGGGTCATATAAATTGTTTTGTCCAATTCACCATGCAAAAAAGCAGTAGTTACATCCATTTGTTTCATTTCCCAGTCATGGTGAGCAACTAAAGCAAGCATCATACGAATAGTGGTGAATTTAACAACAGGAGCAAAGATTTCTGCATAATCTACCCCCTCTTTTCGAGTAAACCCCTTCGCAACCAACCTAGCCTTAAACCTAACATCACTAGGTTCTTCCTTAACCTTAAACAACCACTTACACTCAACTACCGAACAGTTGGGGGGTCTAGGTACAAGGGTCCAAGTCTGGTTCACTCTCAAAGAGTCCATCTCACTTTTCATGGCACTAATCCATTTCTGAGACTCTTTGGAACCTAAGGCTTCACGGTAGGTCTCGGGTTCATTCAGCTCTAGGGATTCAAACACAGAAAAAGCAAACATAGAAGTATCATGCACAATGAAAGCATAATCAGGCATACTATCAGCAGTTCTCCTAATAGCCCTTCTACCCCTATCTCTAGCAAGTTGATAATCATGCAAATTATCACTACTAGGCTCCACATGTAACTCATGCAAATTATTGTTGTCATGAAAATCAGATTCAGCACCCATGTCATGCAAATCATGCTCAGTATCATGCAAATGCTCCACCTCACTCGAGGTGGTGGGACTATCATGCTCAGATGAATCAGAATCATGCATAACAATATCATCAGTAATAATAGGATCAACAGATAAAGGACTAGCAGCAACAGGGACAAACTCCACCTCACTAGGAGTACTATCTGACCTAGACTCAGGATTAGAAACAGACTCGGTCAAGCAAGGAAAATCAGTTTCATTAAACACTACATTTCTGCTAAGGACCACCTTAAAGCCTACCTGGTTCCTATCCCATAACCTGTAACCCTTTACCCCCTCTGGATAACCTAGGAAGACACATTTCTTAGACCTAGGATCCAACTTGTCACCCTGTTGATGTGCATACGCTGCACAACCAAACACCCGAAGGTTAGAAAGATCAAGAGGCTTACCGGTAAAGACGGCTTCAGGACATTTACCACCAAGTGGGACAGACGGGGACCTATTCACCAAATAGGCAGCAGTAGTAACTGCTTCACCCCAGAATTTCTTAGACAAACCAGAGGTAGCTAACATGCTTCTAACCTTATCCAACAGAGACCTATTCATTCTCTCTGCTATCCCATTCTGTTGGGGAGTATAAGGCACAGTTTTGTGCCTTTTTATCCCACAATCCACACACAGCTTATCCATCTCCTTATAACAGAACTCTAACCCGTTATCGGTCCTAAGGGTTTTAACCTTCCTGCCAGTTTGGTTTTCAACTAGGGTTTTCCACTCCCTAAACTTCACAAACACATCAGACTTGTGTTCTAAAAGGCTAACCCACACCTTCCTAGAGAAATCATCAATAATAGAAAGGAAATATTTCCTACCCCCGTGGGTAGGAACACTGGCAGGACCCCAAACATCGGCATGAACATATTCAAGCACAGACGAACACTTAGACAGATTAGGGTAAGAGGAAGGAGGGAAGCTGACTCTATGCTGCTTGCCTAACACACATGATTCACAGAAAGGCACAGAAGTCACAGAGTCCTTACCAAAATAACCAGCCCTACGCATGACATCTAAACCCTTATTGCTCATATGTCCTAGCCTATTATGCCACAAAGAGGTCTTATCAGAACATACAACATTCACAGACTCAGTAAAAGGTTTAGCATGACACACATAAAGGTTATTCACCTTCTCAGCTTTAAACAACACAAGAGAATTTTTCAAGATTTTCATGCAACCATTCCCCCATTTTCCCTGTAAACCACTACTCTCCAAAGCAGCAACAGATAACAAGTTATGACACAAATCAGGGACATGCCTCACATTCTTAATGGTAAACACAGAGCCACAAGAAAACTTCAGACATATATCACCCACACCAAGCACATTGCATCTCTTATTATCAGCTAAGGAAACATAGCCACTATCACATAATTCATATGTAGAAAACAAATCTCTAAAGGGGGACATGTGATAGGTACAACCAGAGTCAATCAACCATTCATTCTCAGACAGGGAATTACGCACAGAATTAACATGGTCACAAACCATCAAAATATCACCAAGGTCACATTTATCAACAGCTACACTAGCATGCTCGATCTTCTTAGGTTTAGGGAAATCCTTAATGAAATGGTCAGCGTTACCACAATTGTAACACACTCTCTTCCTAGATTTGCTCCTCTTTCTCCCAGGCTGACTAGTGTTCTTACTTTGACTATTTTGCTTAGAGTTCTTAGACCTACCCTTAGATCTACCTCTAACAAACATAGCCTCACCGGAGTCCCTGGACTGACTAGCACTACCCCTAGCATGCTTCAGGTCTAATTCCTTACTCCTTAACCCATTAACAACAATATCTAACGAAATCTCATCCCTACCATACTTAATAGCGGACTTAACATCATTATAAGAGTCGGGAATGGCATTAAGTAATACTATGGGAGTATAATCGTCTATGTGTTTATCACATGCCTGTTTGATATTCTGTATCAGTTTATTAAACACATCCAGGTTCTCATCTATATCCTTAGTCAGGTCAAGCCTAAACCTAAAGAATTACTCAAGTAAAAACAACTTAACGGGCAAAGAGGTATCAGTATAGAGACTATCCAATTTCACCCACAATTCCTTAGCGGACTCAAGAATACCCACTTTCCTAAGCACAGAATCAGACAGATTCAAGTAAATAGTAGAACAAGCAGTTTCGTTCATTTCAATTTGCTTAGCCTTATCTTCTGATTCAAGGAAAATACCAGTGACAGCTCTAAAAACTTTTTGTTGTATTAACACACACTTAATTTTCTGTTTCCAAATATCAAAATCTGTTTTTCCATTAAATGGAAGCATACCATACTGATTAGCAGCCATGGTATCAACCACAAAACAACACAAAGCTAAACAGACAAATTTGACAGAAACTAATCCAACCCGGGCTATAAAGTATATACTTTAATAACCCTGGGCAGCATGCAACAAATAGCAAATATGGACAGATTGGCACATAAAACAACTCCGGGCAGCAGTTAACATTAATTAATTCTACCCCTAATACTCAATAAACCACCCCTACGCATAACAAATGAATTAAGTAACACTTAGCAATTCAATTTAAACAACTAAACAATCTGCCACAAAGGAGAGGGTTTAGCAAACGCACCTGGGGGGTTGGCGGCCGGGATACAATCTACCGGCGGCCCGCGGGGATGGGGAATAAAATTAAATCCGGAGGCACCCGGTGCACCTAGGGTGTTTATAGCCAATTTACCATAGCGAAACCCTAGGAGAGGGTTTCGACCTTACCTACCCAATTTAAAAAATTGGGATTTTTCTGACTGTTGACCGGCGTTGACCGGCGTTGACCGGCGTTGACCGGCGGTCCAACTGCTCCAGCAACTCCAGCAGGTCAGTCCAGCAGCCCAACAGCACAGGTCCAGTAGCTTGGCAGCCCAAATCCAGCAGGTCAGCAGCCCAGCTCCTTCAGCTCCAGAAGCAGTCCACCAGGCCCAAATCTAGTAGCCCAAGGTCGAGCAATTGAAGCCCAGTAGACTTCTTCGTCCATGCTATCTGCGTTCCGCGAGGAACGAACTCCAGACCTTCGCAGGTGTTGGCTTCGATGGACGAGCGGGTCCAGCCACGACCGACCACGGTCAGTGGCTCTCAGGCGACAGCAGCTTCAGGCGTAGATTCCTAGGCAACCGGCGGCGACATCCACCTACGAGCTCCGGAAATGACGGCTGAAATTCCTGATGACGGGAACCAGATTGGAAGCGAACAGGAAGCAACGGCACCAAGCGAAGCTTCACGGACGACCGATGACCTCCAGGACCTCGAATCGACGGATGGCGGCAGACGGTGGCGGCGGGCGGCGGCAGACGGCAGACGGCAGACGGCAGAACCCTCTCTGATACCACTGTTAGGATCGTATCCGTCTCCGGCTCAGGTCTCCAACCACTCTAGACTAAACTCACACACACCCTCTAGGGCTAAGCCACAACATCTCCCATGTTTACTCACTCTTCTTCACTCCACAAAGGAACTCTCACACAAGGAAAGGAAGAAGGAAGACACTGCTCTCTGGAAGAGGAATTCACGCAGGCTTATCTCAAAGGGGCAAACAAAAGGACTACAAATAGGCTGCCAAGGAAAGTCACGGGTGAGGCTAATCAACAGGGTGTCACAGGCTGCCAGACAGGAGGTGCAGCGGACAACAACAAAAAAGGGGGCTCACATATTGTAAGTCAACAGGCACCAATGAGTGATTTCAACTAAGGGAATCAAAGTGGGAGTAAACATGGGGTGCAAGCCTTAATAATAAAGTGGAAGGGAGGCCTTGGTAGGACCAATACCTCCAACAGTTATCAAACTTATAGTGAGCTTCTAACTACAACTATCGAAGCAATTTGTGTTTATATTCTAAAACAATATGCCCCCAATAAATTTTATTTCTAGGTCCGTCACTGTCTGCGTCTATCTGTGAACAAAATCTCTCAAAATCTCCATCTTTGATAATCTCTGAAACGCCCAGGACAAATCTGATAATCACCATTTAAATGATAGTAGTAGCATTTTGTTGTCCTCAGAATCACACCGTAAAGATTCTAATAGTTCGCTTAACATATCGTGGAGTCTCTTAATGCATTGCACCACTTCTAGTTTGATCTCATTATTATCAGCTGTTAATAGAGGGGCATTGTTGTCTTTAGTCAACATGTCCTCGAGCTGTTCTTTTTATATCATTCAAAGAATCTAGAGGTGAGGAGCTGGCGAATTGCATTGCTGAGAGAAATAGTTTGATCATCACAGAGGGAATGACAGGTTGTACACGGGCAAGTACATGTCCCACTTCAGGTCCCATGAATTACTTTTAGGATATCCTCTGCCTCAGCTTCCTCCCATGGGACATCTTCCGGTTAATCTGCACATGCAGTAACAACTTCCGGGCAGCCGAGCTTGAAGGCCGCCTGTAAAATGCCGAGGGCAGTCCTAACATCTTGGAAAAAATCAGCATTTATTGAAGAATCTGAACTGAGATAAAAGAGACGAAGGATGTGGAGTGTGTGGTCAAGAATTGACAGTGAACCTCAACACAGTTGCGGGAGTCAAGAATTTGACACTTTGGTCAGGTGTCGGATAACCGTTAAGCAAAAAAATCGCTTATAATCATCCATGGTAAGGTATTGTTCTCCGCTAAACCCTGAAGCATCTCCCACGTTTCCCTCCTCCGCCGCATTTCTAGAAAAGCATAGTAACATGCCAGCCTCCAACCGGGCTCATACTCCACCTTCTTGATGATGCAATCCATATAATTTTGATGCAAAGCAGTGATCGATACCTCGAGTTCATCATTCCAGCCCAGGGTGAGTCTCCCGCTACTACCGTTGTTGTCCACTCCCTCGTACCGCTGGAAACCCTGGCGGCAAAGCAGGTCTCTCGCTCGTTGGCAATCGATCTTGGCCCCCATCAGAAAAAGGATTGGCGGTCGGTACCCTTGTACAATATCAGCCGCCCCTTGTATTGTCACCGCATTCCCCAAGCCCCTGCATATCCAACTAATGATGCTCATAATATAAGAAGAGTAGAACACCGAACACCGTGACCAGGAGGACACACGCCGAAAAACACACCAGCCTAGGATAACCCTAGGAGAAAAACGATCGCCGCCAGTTTGAATTTACTCCGTATTTTATAGTAATAAAATATATTAATACATTAAATAATTGAAAATATTTATTCTTCAATATGATGATAATAATAATAAAACATGGTAATAATACTAATGTTGGGGCAATTGTCCTAGCACAGGCCCGAGAGGCATGCACCATCCGCAAGGCTTGGGTCGACGTGCGACTTGAGATCCTTGAGCAAATCGTCTGGACCGCTGTGAATGGACTCTGGCCTACCGACCTCTGGATAATTGGCGGAAAGGCAAGGATTTGGCAAGAAGGGCATTTAATATACCAGATTGATAGAAGATTTTATGGTTTAGGCTAGCCACCCAGGGCTTACCACATCACCACAACCATTTATTACTACATTGATAGTATAAATATTAGCATCCATTTCAATAACATTAGCTTCTCTCTATCTACTTCTATATTCTCACAACTTAGAATAGTGGCCCGAAGCTTGGCTCGGTAAGGGTGTGCTATAATCATTCGCATTCATCAATAGAACTTGGCCCACTTTACCTTCCTTATTCTTCTTGCTATTGTTTTTGCCTCGTAACTCACCTAGATAGGCCACTAAACACATTGATCCATTAAAAATCCAAGGAAAGCTCAATGGTATGTATTGGGCTTTTGGACCGAGAGGAATGAACCTCATCAAATAATAATAATAATAATAATAATAATAATAATAATAATAATTGTATTTAGTCAGAAATATTGCTTTATTCAAAAACGTGAATTGTTATTTTTTAGTTTTAAAATATTTCTAAATTTAAATACAGTACTTTGTATTCAATAAAAATTCTTAACCATTTTTAATTTGAATATTTAATCATATTCTAAAATATTATTTTAGGCCTATTTGAATCAATAATATTATTTAATATTTATTTTGTAGATCTATAAAATATTTACATATAACTTTCTTTATGTAGTAAATATTTAAATATATAACATACTTTGTTCAAAAAATAAATTTAAAAAACAACACTTATGATAAAATGTTAAAGGTATAATATAAGAATTTTAACTATGATTCCAATACTACTATAGGCACTAGCGACATTTTTGTAAATAATCTTTATTTCAGTCATAAATATATAATTATTTTGTATTAATAATTACGAAAAACATTTAAATCATAAAATAGTTACAATAAAAGTTAAGGAACTATATGTTGGGTGTAATTCGAAAAAATGAATAAATATTAATTAAATAAAATTAATTAATAAATAAAATAGGCAAAGAAAATCTGAAAATGGATGGGACAAAAATTAGCCAGAACTCATGCTACGCACGATGTCCTTAAAACGTATTCGTCGGCTCCCACGATGCTAGGAGCGTTGCAATGACCGTTTTCGAGGATACAGTGGCTAACGAACTAACGATTGAGCACACAAACGAACGAAAGTTCCGGCGAACGGAAACACAAGAAGAACACAAAGGAAATTTTCGGGAAGCTGGAGGTATTTTAAGCTGAAGGAAAACCGTGCAGATTGTGTATGATTGCATGTGTTGTTGCAAAGCACCTGTCAGGTATTTACAGGAGGATTTGTTGTGTGTTAAAGGAGAGTTGAAGGACCTGAACGTTGGACATCAATGGCCAGTCCGTTGGGCATTGAATCATCCATGAACTATCCATTTAACGTTGCATTAAATGATAAGAACGTTGGGCATTTACTGCTGTAACGGTCCAGAATACCTCGAGCCTTTTTGTTGCGAGCAAAATACCTTGAGCCTTTCTGTTGTGAACAGAAGCGGAGCGGTTCTGGTGAGACCCTCTTCTGTTCCGGACAGAAGATGAGCGATTCTGTTGAGAACAGAACCCTCTTCTGGTCTGAACAGAAGTGGAGCAGTTCTCTCCGTCTGAAAAAAAAATAAGAAACGTTACAGGAAGAAACAAAAATTAAATCGTCTTTGAAAGCTAGATTTTTGCACGACATTCGTGTCCGCAGGTCGTCCGCGCACGCAAGTCGCGGTTTTCCTCCCCCGTTTTCGGGATTTGATCGGCACCCCCCTCCCCCTGCGCGCGAAGAGAGTCTTTCCACCTAAGAATCTTAACTCCTTCAAATGGGGTTTCCTTTATAATGGGGTGAAAATCCCTTGAGTTTTCAAGTGTGGGATAAATGCCACTAGAAACCCATCATTTTCCCAGTTTTGCCATTTTAACGAGTGAACTTCGAGAACCAATTTCTCATTCACCCTTATCCGTTTTGAGTTTACCATATATCAAATTGTAGCCCTTAACAAGGATAATCTGAAACCACTTTGACCCCGCCCAAATCGGTAGTGGACCTAACTCAAAACATTGCCCCAAATTGATCATTTAATGTAATTTTCAACACATTTTTCCAACACCGTATATGTTCACAAGATGTAGTAGTGTAGATTTGGGTAAGGCTTGTGCATTCTCACTGATTGGTAGGGCTTGATACCTATATTATATTGGTGAACTTTTGCATTATATTGTTAAAAAGTCCATAGTAAATTCCACTTTTGGTCTTATGAGTTTTAGGTCAATTCCACATTTAATTCGCATCTTTCACTTTGTCCACTTTTGATACATGACTATTGAGTTTTCGTTCATATATTGTCCTTCTGGCAATGTTTTCGGTGGTTAAAATCACCGGAAAAGGAACACAAATGATTAAAAAACATTAGTCAAGTAGCAAAAATGGATAAAGTGAAAGACATAGACTAAATGTAGAACTGATATAAAACTCGTATGACCAACAGTGAAATTTAGTCAAAATTCCAGGTTCTTTAAGGTTTATGTTGGGCTGGGTTGCACACTTGCACCGTGTCTGAACGGGCAGCCGATTTTTCAGATTGTGGAAATTACCCGTACGGTTCCATTTTAGGCATCACATTTCATATGTCACACAAGTGTTTTGTTTTCATTTTCTGACTTTCATCTTTTCACTTTAACATTTTTTATTTCAAAAGTAATCCACACCCTAAATTAAAACATACGCAGTGCATCCCTTGGTGAATCGACGATGAAGTTCCTTCAGGCTCCATCAATGAAGACAAAAGTTGGCAGGAACCCACGGGGAATTACTCTACGGTGAATTAGCTAGGCATTCATCTTCTTCCTCGACATTGATGGAGACACTTGGCCGATTTCCAATACAGGTCCAACTCAAAGCCATCAACGACGACGAGAAGCTCAAGGCAAGAAGCGATTTCAATCGCTTTCTCAATCTTATGTTCAAGCAACTCAATTGATTTACTCACAGGTATGCTCTTCAGTTCTCCTCCTTTCTATATGTTATCTATATGTCTTTTATCATTTTATTTGTTAATTTAGAAAAATTGTTTGTGAATCGATTAAGAATTCGGTATGGTTTAAATAAACACAAACTTTTTGGAATAAGCATAACATAAAAATCTTCCCTGCTGCCGTGTTCTTGCCTCCAAAAGCAGGATTTCTAACCAACCAGACTAGAAGACAACCGTCTACCGCTCTACTCTCAAATTCCCCCAATCTACAATTTTTTATAGCATAGGAGAAGGGCCGTCTTAGATTGCTGTTCCGTGGATGCAGTTCATCATTTTCCAGTTTCTTTGCACAAGTCATTATCTTTCATTTTTGTTCTTGAGCTTATGCAAACTCACAAAAATGCTTTGATCATGAAATTTGAGCCATGATTAGCAACTGAAATTAGAGTTCAACATTAAAACTAAAAAATCACTTATTTTCAGAAAATAATATATCGAAATAGAGAACTAAAAAACAATAGGTTATATACTTATATCCACACATCTCTACGGAGACTTGGAGCGTGTTGTCTATTGGGTTTGGGCTTAGACTATAAGTGATTGTCTTCTTGCTTTGGTATATGTACAATATTCATATACTTCCAACTGTCATGCCAAACCAGATTCAAATTAAGGCTTGATGGAAGGCTATCTCCTGTATAATTAATTACTTTTATCTATTTTTTGGCATGTGGGGATATAATTGTAGAGTTGGAATGTGGAGAGAAGCAAAATATGTTGGATATTGATGGATGACATTAGTAAATCAAAGTAGCATATCGCAATTACATCCCCTTGTGAATGTATTTCTTACCAATCCTAATGTATTTTTAACATTAGTGCAACAATTCTGACAGGCGCTGAAATTAGTGTTCTTGGTATGTTGGATCTCTTTGCGATGCAATTTGATCAAATGTATCACTCCACATGCCTTGGTTCTCCTCTCTTGGTTGCTGCTGCGGCCATTCCAGAAAAAGGAAGAGAAAAAATGCTCTCGGTCTTCTTCTTGTTACTGGGGCCCTTTCAGAAGAAAGGGGAAATAATCTCTGTTGCGGCCAGTTGTTTGCCCCCTGCTGCTTGTTTTTTTAATGGAATGAAAAAATCTTAATTCGTATAGAAATTGCTCTAATTCGTATTGTGTTTTGAGCTTCAGTGATACTCAAATGCAGGTTACCAAGAGCTACCAAGGATGTAGGTGTTATTGTTGTACTTAATGTACGTTCTGCCATTGCCTATTCTGTGGACAAGAAGTATATCCATGTGTTTGATAAAAGATTTTTCTGACCAGAAAGATGAAAGATGTAGCACATCCCAAATCAGTAATTTAATACAACATGACTGAGTAGTTGATGAAATCTTTGGATTTGAGCATCAAAACCGTGTCTTTTATCTTTACACAATGTTGTCAAATGTATTCCCTCGTTGTGTTGTACATGTATTCTAATGTTTTACTCATATATGCTTTATTTATTTGGGATGAACAAAATAAGCTTTATCTTTATTGATTTTTAACAATAAAACGAAGACTATCATGGAAAGTGAAGACAAGATATTCAACCTTGAAAAAATGTGTGTTAAGATGCATAAAAAGAAGTGATATGAAGGAAAGCCAAATTATATGATAGATACATATATATATGTAATAAATTGAAATGCTAGATTGAATTACACAATTGATGTGATACTTTTATGTATTTTTTGTTTCTTTTTATTGCATTGAATGGGTTGCTTTTTGTTGCCTCCTAGTGTATTTTGTTGCACGGTGTTGCATTTTGTTGCATTGTGTTACTTATTTTTGTTTTATTGTTGATCTTGTTTTTTGTTGTTTATTTAGGTTTTTATTTATTTTTGCTACTTCTTTGAAGTAAGAAAAACTCAGAATTGATAACTTTGGATTTATGAATATAAACCAATGACAGGAAACATAAATAAACAATAAAAAAAAATTCTCTTTTGGATTTATGCATCGTGTTCCTTTTTGTTGCTTTTGATTGCATCTTGTTGCTTTTTATTATACATGTTGCTTTTTGTTACATAATGTTGCATATTGATTTTGATTTTTTTGTCTATGTATATTTATATTTATATTCCTTACTTATTTGGAATAAAAAATCACACACATACACACATATAAACACCTAAGATGGTAAATTTGGATTTATGAATAAACAAAAAGAAACAGGAAGAAACAATAAAAAACACAAAGAAACAATATGCAACAAAAGTAATAATTAATTGATCATAATAATAATAATATCTAAAGTGTATAAGTTCATTATTGCAAGTTTTAAATTTTTTAAATTTTTCATTTTTGTTATTTTTTTTTACTTTTGTATTTTCGATTTTCAATATTTAAACAATTTGTAATTTAGTGTTTTTAATTCTAAGAACCTTGTTTACATTTTAATTTGATTTTTCTATTGTTTTAAAATATCATATATTTATTTCAGAGCCTTTTAGAACGTTCTCAAATAATAGAATTAATACTCCGTATTATTTAATATTTTCAAAATATTTTTATCTTATGTTATTTATTTTTGATAATTTTAAGATTATCGATTTTTTTTAACCATTTTACATTTTTTTATAAAATTTTTGATTTTTATATTTTATAAAATAAAATATACTATCTATTTAAAAATGCTACATTAAAATATACTTCTCAAGTTTTTTTAATGTTTTGACATGTTTTTTATATTTATAACTTATTTTGTAAAATTTAAATTCATTTTCTTTAATTTTTCAATTTAATTTACAATTTTCCAATTTTGCATTTTTTTGAGTTTTACTTTTTATTTTGAGTTTTTTTATATGTTTTTAAAATTCAATTTCATTTTTCTAATTTTTATTTTTTTCTAAACATTATGAACAATATGAGTTAATGAATATTTATTATTTTTTGAGAAGTGTCTGCACGTTATATGTACTATTCTTATTAGTTTTTGTGAAGTGGAGCAGTGATTCAAATTTACATGCAGGGTACATGTTAGGTGAAAGAAAAGAAACTTTAAACAGAAACTTTAATCTATGGGCTTCATACGTGTCAATGGTCCATTTTTGAAAAGGAACTTTAAGGTAATCTATATTTGAAAGAAAGTTTTAAGAGGAATAAAAGTGATATTACTTTCATTTTTAGTCTATTTGTGAAAAATTTCCCTTTCAGATTTTCCTATTACTAAAACAAATACTTTTATCCCCTCACATAAAAATTGGTCAACTTCTTCATTTTCTCTTTATTCTGCATAAATATTAATAAAATAAAATTGAATGGACTTTCGTACCGTACCGTTATAATATGTGTCCATCTATAAACCACACCACATTTGTCCTTTTAAATGGAGAGTTATTGGAACGCGCGATTTATGAAATCTCATCGAGGTGGCGCTGCCTTGTCGCCGTGCATGGCCGCCACGTTTCCGTTAATATGGCCGGCACCACGTGTCTTATATATCTCAAAACTGAATGATCTTTATATTCTCATCTGATCCACTACTTCAAGAATCAACCGTTCCATTTTTCAACCACGCACTGTTTTCACTTCAAATCGTCATTTATTTTTGGGTTTTGTTGACCTTTATCCACTTCAAAAGTCTAATTTATTGAATTTACGTACACTATGCGATCGGACTTGGATCCAAGGGAATCTCTTTCTCCGACGGAGGAATCTCCTCCGCTGCCGCCGCCGCCGCCGCCGCGAGAAACAACCATCAAAGATATTGTGCGATGGAAGAGGAGACGTTTTAACATCGCAGCTATTCTTATATCAACAGCCGCATGGGTTGCTCTAGAAATATATGGGCTTAACTTCGTTACAGTGTTGTCTTGGGCAGCCATGCTTGGGGTTACTTGTTTGTTCATTTGGGGCAACATTGATGGGCTTCTAAGGAAGTATGCACCATACCACAACCTTCTAAATCTGTCATGTTCTTATTCACTAAATGAAAATAGATGACAGTATAATAGGACTAATTACTACCATATTTTGCCATATTTAAAGTCAAGTACAATCAAAACATAACTGTCTTAGCTCTATTTTGAAATTCCAAATTTTTTGTACTCCTACTTTGGAAATTTTGTGTTTTCTTGTCAAAGAAAATGTCCATAGCTAATCTAAAATTCAAGATAAAGGATGAATTTTCTCATATTATTATTGACCATACATAAATTTCAGAGAATCATCAAGAGACATGCCTTGGTTGCACATTAGCAGAGAATCAGCGGTGGCGACGGCCAACTTATTCCACCACCGGGTCGAACAATGTGTTAATTCTGTGTTACGTTTTGGTGCGGAGAGCTCGTGGCACGTCGTTACCGGAGCTTTGGCTTCTTTGGCTTTGCTCTCACGAATTGCCACTCACCTCCATTTTGTTTCTTTTCTCTACCTAGGTACGACCTACCTATATGTTACAATTTTTTCTATTAAAGCAATTCAAAAATATGCTATCATCATATATTGAATTGGATGAAATATCTGACGTTTGAATTGAGACAGGTGTGTTGGGTGGTCTTACAGTACCAATAACGTACATCAAGTATGAACACAAGATTAAGGAGTCCGAGGAACGAGTTAGGGTGCACTACCGAAGGTGTTACAGCATGGTTTGGCAAAAGGCCAACGATCTAAAGAATTTGATTTCAAGTAGGGCAGAGTATTGGCAAAAGAAGGTGTTTCAACATAAGAAAGTAGAATAATAGTGAGTGGAGTAATATTCTCTTCTTAGTTTGCACTTGTATACCGCTTTTACAAGTATAATTATGTATAAATAACAAGAAGAATGAAATAAAACGGGTGGGTTGCATCCAATTTTTTTTTTTTTTTTTTTTTTTTACTTTGCCACATAATGACTCAATAATTTTACTTTTTTATAATCTAAGAGTTCAAAACTCTCTTCATCATGAGTGTTGTGATTTACGGAGAGATTTTCCAGATTTTTAGAAAATTGGAAAAAAGAAAACAGAAAATGTGTTTACCAAAGAAAATAATGGAAAATTTAAGAAAGGAAAATAGAAAAATATGAGATACGCCTCTTTTTCCTTATTGAAGTTACTTTTACTAGTTTTTCAAATTTGGAAAACGTGGATGACCCAATTGACGACCCGACCCAGCGATACCTGTCCAATCCGGTCGATGACCCAATTGTCCGGTCCGATCCACAACCCGGCGGTCACCGATCGATCACCTGACAGTCGCTGTCCGGTTTGATCGATGACCCGACAATCCCTGACCGGCCCGATCCACGATCAAGCGGTACCTGTTCAGTCCGTCGACGGGCAGGTAGTCCCGATCTGATCCAGTATGGTCGATGACTCAGCGGTAGGGTTGTAAACGAATCAAATAATTTGTGCTCGATTCGCGATTCGAATTCGTATAAGACTATTCGAATTCGGAAAATACAAATACAAATAAGAATATTAAATTTGATTCGAGTTCTTATCAAATACAAATAAGAATATCAGTTTATTCGATTCGAATATTAATCAAATATATTTGATTAATAATAATGATAATATTAATGTCAATATTAATAAAAAAAATAATAGTATTAACATTATAATAACTTTTAAAAGATAACAATAAACTCAAAGTGTAACCCATATAAACACTTTTGCATACAATTTCCAAGCCCATTTGTAATAAAACATAATATAAATACAAATACAAATCAATTTTTTGGTTCAAATGTCTTTCAAATAAAATACAAATAATTATGTATTCGATTTGAATAATAAAATTGGAGTTATTTGATTTTGATATACACAATTATCAACTTATTTCACACATTATAAGTATATATAATTTCTAATATGTGTGTGTTAGTGTATATTTCAAAAAGTTTGAAATAGATTTATATTTATTAATCATAAAATTAATCAACTTTAGTATATTGTGTACCATCTAAAAATGCATTGATCCATTAATTAAATTTAAATTCTAAAAACACACATTAAGTCATAGCAAGCATTTACAACATAAAAAACACGGAGTATAAGAAAAGTTTTTTTAGAGTGCTATTTGACTAATATTTAACTTATACTCAAATCGATTCGATATTCGTATATGATTCGTTAATTATTCGTATTGTTAAACAAATACAAATATAAATCAAATTTAATATTCGTTTCATATTTGAATTCGAATTCATATTCGAAAAAATTAAACAAATACAAATACAAAATCTCATTATTCGACTCGATTCGGTTCGTATACAACCCTACTCGGCGGTCCTCGTCTGGTTCGGTTAATGACCAGACGGACGGTCCGATCTGGTCATTGGCCCTGTGGTCCGATAGATGACTGTGCAATCCTGATCTGGTCCAGTCCACTATCCGGCAGTCCCCCGTCCAGTCCGTTCCACGACCCAGCGACCCCTGTTCGGTCCGGTCCATGGCCCGATGGTCCCTATCATGTCCGATTGATGACCCAGCGGTCACTTTCCTGTCCGCTCAATGACCCGACGGTCCTTGTTCGGTCCGATCCACGACTAAGCGGTCCTGGGCCAGTCCCGTCAACGACCTGGCGATCCTTGTCTGGGTCGGTCAATGACCCAGCGGTTCGGTCTTGGTTATTTGAAATCACTTTTTAAAGTGAAGAGTTTTGAAAGTGCTATTGAGTTGTCAACTAATATGGAAATGAGAAAAGAATTTGTCAAACTAACCGTTGAGATCGACCGGGCCCTGCTGGTTTCGCTCCCGACTTTCCTATATGTGGGACCTGGTACGCTACTTGGGTTGTACTAGGTTTGATTTTGAAATGGGACTGTACTTTCAGTCTTCTGGAACCGGGTAAAAAAAAATTGATGAACATGTTTTCAGATTTGAAAATGGAAAACTAAAAAATGAAAACAGAAAATTGGAGATAGAAAAACTGGAAAATGAAAACAGAAAATTGGAGAACGGAAAACAGAAATAGAAAACTAAAAAATATCTATATTAGTAAACAGACCCTTAGTTTTTTGGGGCATACATTAAATGTTTTTTAATTACAATAATCTTTACTAATTCTCATCCCATAATGAAAATTTTTAAATTAATTTTATACATCAATCCAATAAATCTCGAATGGAATATTACACAACGGTTTTGGTGCAAATCATAAAACAACCGTAACGTAAGAGCATTACTAACTATGTATAATTAAAAAGTGTGAGCTGAATTTTCCAAAAGGGATCTGTGGCGCAATGGTAGCGCGTCTGACTCCAGATCAGAAGGTTGCGTGTTCGATTCACGTCAGGTTCATACCTTACTTTTTTCGGCCAAAAGTTTTTGGTCTGTTTTTGTTGAGTAATTACTGCCAATTTTAAAAAATACCGTCAAAACATGACATACTACTTCCTCCGTCGCAAAAAACATTTCACTTTTTTCTTACACAACTACAATCACATATTTCCACTTGATTTCACTTTCTTAATCTCTGTGCCAAGTCAAAGTGAGAAGAATTTTCTGAGACGGAAGGAGTACTACGTAGTATAGTATCGGGAAAGAACAATAGGTACATATATTTTTATTCAAGATCTAATTAAATCTTAAAATAAAAATAACTTTTTTGGATTTTACATTTTCAAAAAATAAGAGTACAATAAGCTAATTCCATTAAGTATAAGCTCATGCAATAAATATTAAATGAAGAGTATATTAGGAAAAATTTATTGATACCACTCATTAGAATTTGCTGCATGCTTATAAATTTTTATGATTAAATTAATTTTAAAATTAGATACTATTTTTAAAAAGAGAATACAATAAGTGAGTGACACGAAGTTTAATTAAGTGAATACAATAAATATTAAAATTGACAAATATTAGTTAAATAAGAACTTCCTACTCATTAGTTAAATTAGTTGTAATATATGAGAGAGAAAATTATACTTTTCAATTGTTAGCCGACTTATTTTATAGGTAAAAAACTACATATTAAAGAAAATTCTTTTGCTCAATTGTTAGCTAAATTATCTTTTACCTAAAAGCACTATGTATTAGAGAAAATTCTCCGTTGAATTGTTAGCAAGCTTATCTTCTCTTTTGTACTACGTAAAAGCACTACATATGAGAGAAACATTCTCTCACTCAATTATTAGCAAGTTTATCTTCTTATATACCCAAAAGCACTACATATGAGAGAGAAAATTCTCCCGCTCAATTGTTGGACAGATTATCTTATACCTAAAAGCACTGCATATGCGAGAGAAAATTATTCCGGTCAATTGTTAGACATATTATCTTAAACTTAAAAGAACTACTTATGAGAGAGAAAATTATCTCGCTCGATTGTTAGCAAGTTTATCTTTCTATACCTAAAAGCACTACTTATAAGAGATAAAATTATGTTGCTCAATTGTTAGCTCATTTATCTGATACTTAATTAAAAGAACTACATATGGAGAGAAAGTAATCCCACTCAATTGTTAGCATACTTCTCTTCTAGCTAATACCTAAAAGCATTAGCTAATACCGCTCAATTTTGATAGTATATGGAGTTTCATCCAGAAATTCCAAGAATTACATATACTATCAAATGTAATTCCAGAAATTGCCTATAAACATAACTCAACATATGAAAAATAAAATATAATTTCATGTTTTGTGAAATCTAAATCGAAATAAATAATTTAATGTCTTAAAACACTAAAAACATATAATAGAGATAAGAAATATATATATTTTCACAGAGAGATAAGAAATATATTGTAGAAAAAGTGAATGAATATGAAAAAAAATTTAACAAAAAAAGTGTATAAAAGGAAAACTACTATTACACAAAAAAAATCGGTTGTAATTTCTGCTGAAGAAAACAGAAAAAAAGAATGTATGATTATTAATGCTATATACTTATTTTATGTGGTTTAATAAAATTTTGTATTAATATGGTAATGAAGAAGTTAATTTAGTTGTAATTTAATTAGTTAAATATAAAATCACATTTAAATATGTAGTATTTTTATGGAGAGGAGAAATCTAAAGAATTGAAGAAATTAAAATAAAAAAGCAAATTAAAGAGAAATAAATCATTTGGTACGTAGTGCTTGAGGGCAAACAAAAGAGAAATAAAACTAAAACAATAAAACCTGGAGTGCCTGAGGAAAAGGAAAGAGAATATGAGTAGCTCTCTCCACCAGGAAATTAGAAACGGTGCCGTATGTGATACCGGTATACGATGAGCATGGTATACCGGTACCACGGTATAATTTGCGCACATTATAGGTGTGGTTCGATTAAATTACATACTATGTCAACATTCGGAGTTTCAAATACTTTAACATTTGAGATCAAGAATATGACTTTCAAGTACTAAAAATGGAGTATATATCAGTACGTAAATGGTGCATTCGGGTGTACGTACACCCGGCCCAAGTAACAAAGACAGCCCAACTATTAATACAAGCCAAAAAAAAAAATCGGTGGCAATTTTGTAATTTTGATGAAAAATGTGATTTGTCTGGAATGAGCATTAATGCAAGTTTGGTGAGCATCATCTCTATTCTTTTGAGTAATAGGAGTCTAAAAATGAGTATCGTGAAATATGCTTCAGATCTTCTAATGTAATTTTTGTTATTTGTGATAGAGTATATAGACTCGGACCCCCGGGTCTCATGACTATTGGGCCCGGACAGCGGCCCACACACATCTTACGGATATCATTTGTATTATTGTACTGCTTATATGTCATTTGTATGTAACTATGTACTAGATTAGTCTTTTATGTAGTTGAGCTACCGGGCCCATATTAGCGGCCCGGCCCATTATTTCCCTATTTATACTCCTCTTGGAGCCATTTGTAACCCTAACTCATAATTCATACACAATATCATTTCTACTATTCATCTTCTCCAATTATCTAGCTCAATCTCTCCATTTTAATATACTTTGGATACCCTATAATCCATCAATGGTGCTTTCATTGAGAGATTAGAGCACAATCAAGTGAGAAACCCTCCCAAAAAGATCACAAATTCATCCAAAATACAAAGAAATGAGCCAAAAATCAGTCTGAAAAAAGAAAAACATACTGCAAATAAAAAAGAAATGGAAAAAGCATGGGCCTCTGGGATTTCTCAGACAGAGGCCGGAGACGTCTCGCCGTCCTGGTCGCCGCCGCACGCCAACGGCAGAAGCTATAGTACCCAGGTCGGAGCCGAAGCCGTCATGCCCATCGTGTGCAGCTCGTTGTACCAAGTACGAGCTCCACAGCCTTGCCACGCCGTGCCTGGTCGCTTCCCCACCGCACGGGTCTCCGTCGCAGCTCAAACGTTCGAACCTAGGCCGCAGTTACCATCTTCACAGTCATTTGATAGAGTTGCTAGAGCTTGACCTTAAGCAATCGCCATTAATGGACGTTGAGAGCTCCAGGAGTAAAAGATCGGAAATCCACTGCTGAATCAACTTGAAGAGCCTATCGTGCGTCACCAGCGCTAAGGAAGCTTCGCCGACGCTACCAGGAGTGAGCTTGCTCCTGGCCAATTTTTCTCTGCTGCCGGATCTGCTTGGTGAAGTAGCAGTGTACTACTTGGAATCTTGCCTGCCAACAAGCTGTCTCCTCCCTTCCGTGAAAGTTGATTCCCATCAACTAGGTCAATCCATTTTTGGAGTTGCCCAATAGAGTGATGGCCCAATTCCTTTCATCAGTCCAAGCAGCCCATCATTTACTTCAGCCCAAGAAAAAGCTAAGTGCTCTCAAATTTCCTCCATTCAATTAGCAATTATATCACAAATTGATTCAAAAATTATTACAAAAAAATCATAAATGAAATATTTTAATAATATAGCATCAAACTTCAATCTCGAGGGGCGAGTCATCCGTTAAAAGACCCTTAAATGTGCATGTCTGGCGGATCCCAGCTACGAACTTGAGTGACGAGTTGAGCTAGATTATAAATTTACTATCATTACTTTTGAAGACTTCCAAAAGGTCATAAATGAAATATTTTAATAATATAGTGTCAAACTTCAATCTCGAGGGGCGAGTCATCCGTGAAAAGACCCGTAAATAGCGTCTAGCGGATCCCAGCTACGAACTTGAGTGACAAGTTGAGCTAGATTATTAATTTACTATTTTTTTAAATAGTGTGTATTTATTGACATTGAAAAAACGGACTTATGAAATTCCGAGCACTCGCGTACACCGGGCGAGCACACACACACTCGCGCCACCGGGTCACGTCAAACGAGTGTGGATAGTAAGCTCCCAATCCATATGTTATCTAATACATACTTTAGTTTCTATGTTTTGTATGAGTTATGTGTGCCTCTAGCTATCGGAAATGAACTGCAATCCCTCAGCAGTAGGTTCAGTCCTTTATGCGTGCCATGCTCCAACTAAGCATAGAAACCTAGCTTGAGCTGCAGCTTGGAAATTTCAGGCAACTTAATTTAGGCCCAAATCCAATAGCAAATTATAAGCTCAAGAAATTATAACAATTTTATTTGAATGCATAGGTGTAACTATATGATGACATCATACCGGCCACCTAGCCGTCTCTCCTGGTCATCTTTATTTGATGGCTTGGACTTCTTACAGGCCCATCGGCCACATATCGCTCCGTCATCTTTATTTGATGACGTGAAGCCCATTTACAGGCCCATCGGCCACATATCGCTCCGTCATCTTTATTTGATGACGTGAAGCTCATTTTCGGGCCCATCGGCCATATATCGCTCCGTCATCTTTATTTGATGACACGAAACTCATTTTCGGGTCCATCGGCCATATATCACTCTGTCGTCTTTATTTGGTGACGTGAAGCTCATTTACAGGCTCATCGGGCATATATCGCCGCGTCATCTTTATTTGATGACGCGAAGCTCTTATGCAGGCCCCTCGGCCGCACCATCACCCCGTCGTCTTTATTTGACGACGTGGAGCTCTTATGCAGGCCCCTCGGCCGCACCATCGCCCCGTCATCTTTATTTGACGACGTGGAGCTCTTATGCAGGCCCCTCGGCCGCACCATCGCCACGTCGTCTTTATTTGACGACGTGGAGCTCTTATGCAGGCCCCTCGGCCGCACCATCGCCCCGTCGTCTTTATTTGACGACGTGGAGCTCTTATGCAGGCCCCTTTGCCATTTCCATTTAAAGTAACAAATATATGGCTAAAGTTATTTCTCTCTCCTCTGCACAAATATCAACCACACAGTTTTTACTTTATTAATCTATGTGCAAGTCAACATTGACCAAGTTTTATGGGACGGAGGGAGTATTAAATGAGCATACGTAACTTACATAATGAGATATAGAAAAACAAAACATTAATATCAATAAGACCGAAATAGCAATAGAAAGAAGCAGCGTTTAGTTCAGTTTACCAAAACATCCGACTCAAAGAAGAAGAAGAAGAATGTTGTGAGCAAGAAATATTCACAATAAAGTGAAGAGAAGAAAGCAATAGGAAGAAGGGGCGTTTAAATTCAACCCTACAGAACAGCAAGAAATATTCATAGAGATATGAGTAAACAGAAGAAAGACTCATGAACGAACCACACACCACCTACAGAACAGAGGAAGGGGTTGGAGAAGAGGAGAGCTCAAAACCTGACTGATCGCTGAGGAACTGCTCTGCTTATATAGGCTGAAATTCGGTACAGAATACGGCGGTGGTGAGTGGGACCGATGTGTATATATGCAACGCTGCAACACCCATTTTTCTCGTGCACACTCCTCATCACAGTTACGTTCAATGGTCAGCGCTGAATTGCGTAATCTACCCGGATGGATGGACTGGAAGAGGTGGATAATAATTTCAAAAATACCCGGATGTACAGTGAGGACCGTACATCCAGGTGCACCGTATAGTTTGCGTATATATATGCATTTTCAAGTTGGATAGTTAGTATGAGCAAGATTTTTTATAGCCAAAACAATCTCGAAAGCGTGAGAAGGGTAGTCTCCAAGTTGCATTCTGTTCGTTCCATGTTTAGTCCCGCAACCTGCCTACTCTTACCGAAGGGGTCATGAAATATTGAAAGATGCTAAAAAAGAGAAATAGAAAAGGGTCAAATAAGGTCTTCTACTATTATGAAATAGTCACATAAGGTCATGTACTCAATAAAGTGTCATATAAGTATCTCTACTTGTATAAAGCAATCAAATGAGTTCTAACGACTTATTTAACATCTCTTAATCCCGATTTTAGCTTAGATGTCGATTTTTTTGACTTGTATTTCAACCAATCTTAGTTAAATATTCGACATATGTCGTATGATGTATTCTAAAAAGATGTTTAGAAGTACGTTGAAACCGGGATTAAGAGGTGTTAAATAGGTCATTATGACTAATTTGATTGCTTTTTACAAATACAGATACTTATATGACACTTTATTGAGTACATGACCTTATGTGATTATTTCATAATAGTAGAAGTTTTATTTGACCCTATCTCAAAGAGAAATTTTGAGCTGGTTTCGATTATTAGTCCAAGATGCATATTTTCATCAAGGGTTGTCCCCTAGCTCGTGGATGTCTTCTATTCACCTTTCACAAGATAAAATTGATTTCAACTCTATTTTTGGATGACACGTTTTTGGAAGCATTAACGGACTTGTATATTGAGACGAAGACGAATAGAAGAAACGGGAGTTTTTTCAGGTATTTTGTAATCTTATTTCTCAGTACTTTTAAACTTTTATATTCTCGTGTTTTTTGCCATGTCATCAAGCTTGTGCAATGTCACTTACTCCCACGTCACACATCATTGGACTGCTACAGTTTGTCGTTAGATGATGAGTCCGTTTGGAGACCTCTTTTTTCGGCTTATCAGGCTTATCAGCCAGCTTTTTCACCAAACACGTAACTTTTACTTTCGTGTGCTGAATTGTGTAATAAGCAGAAAAAGTAAGGTTGGAGTTACTTTTCTGGCTGTATTGGCTGAAGTTACTGCAGAAGACCATTTTAGCTATTTTTACATGTAATTTTTTCTTTAATTTATTAATAAAATATATTTTTAAAATATTTTTTTCTTGAATCAGCAGAATCAGCGAAAACAGCCACTTCAGCCAGAACTTCATAAATTTCAGCAGAATCAGCCAAAACAGCCGATTTTCGTGCTACCAAACGGGTTCAATATCTTCTACTTATATTTGAATAACATATCCTTCTTGTTTCTTTAGTAATATACTACCTCCCTCCCGATGGACTTTGTCAAATGCAAAGTTGGTGCAGAGTAGAGAGAAATGTGTAGAGCACAAGTTAGTTGCTTTAATCGGAAAGTGCAATGTTTTTTGGGACAACCAAAATAGAAAAATTGGCAAAATCCAATGAGACGAAGGTAGTACTTGGTGCCCCAAATAATTAAACTTTAATTCAAATCATAATTTGAAATATTCAATTAAAAAATGAAAAATTAATTAAAATTTATAATATCTGATTTAATTTGCGATATGCAACTAAGAAATAACTTAAAATAACTCAAAATCAAATAAAATAAAAATAAGTAAACCTCTTGAAAAAATAATTTTCTATTTTCAAAATTAATAATATTACACTTAAAAATGAAAATGATAAATAAATAAATAAATAATGCATAATATTTGTTTGTGTATGTACACACACATATATTATCTTTTTCAAGAAGTTTACTTATTTATTTAGTTTTGAGTTATTTTAAATTATTTTTATGTTACATATCACAAATTATTTTATAAAATAATTTAATGTGCGATATTTCGATATGTAACAAAAAATAATTTAAAATAACTCAAAACTAAATAAAGAAGTAAACTTCATGAAAAATAATTTCTACTTCCAAAATTAATAATATTACATTTGAAAATGATAATGATAAAATAAATAAATAATGCATAATATGTGTCTTTATATGTACATACACATACATATAGTACTAATTTGTTCAGGCGCGCTTGATCAGACGTGATGTCCGGCCAAGTTCATACGAGAGCCTTTAGGGTCACATTTTTTATAAAAGTTTTTAGCATGTTCTTCATGAAGTATAAAACATGCACACCAAAAGTAATGAAAAAATCCAACCGAAATCCAGTTAATTTTGAAAATGGAAAATTTGTTTTTTCAAGAAGTTTACTTATTTTTATTTTATTTGGTTTTGAGTTATTTTAAATTATTTTTTAGTTACATATCGCAAATTAAGTTAGTTATTATAAATTTTAATTAATTTTTCATCTTTTAATTGAATATCTCATTTTATGATTTTAATTATATTTTAGTTATATAAGGCACCAAGCTATATATCACTAAGAAACGAGAGACATATATTATTCAAATATAATTAGATGGTAGAGTGTAACAACAAGGGATAGCAGTCCAATACTCCAATGGTGTTCCTGGGTTGAGAAGATTCCCATTAGACGGTATACCATGTGCATTGTATACCGGTATCACATACGATGCTGTTTTTCCATTTTTGAAGCATTACGTACGCACGTTTCTTTTCTTTTCCTTCATGTCCTCTAGGTTTATTTGGAGCACTATTTCCTCTCATTATTTTTCTTTATTGTTTTCTCCAATTTTTTTCACCTCCATGAAAACACTAAAAACTATTTGTGATTTATTTATCTTTATCTTTAACTAATTAAATTAAAATTGAATTAACTTTTTTCTTTAATTACCAATTCATTACTAAATTTCTTAACTTTTTTCTTTAATTACCAATTTATTACTAAATTTCTTAATCCACATAAAATAAGTACTACCAAATTTATTTTTGGTGTAATACTTTTTTCATTTATACATCTTTTTAGTAAAATATTTTTCATATTCATACACTTCTTTCATAATATATTTTTTTATCTCTTTTATATGTTTGTAGTTTTTAAAGACATTAAGTTTATTTATTTCGATTTAAATTTGATAAAACATGAGATTACATTTTTCATATGTGTGAGTTATGTTACAATTTCTGGAGTTACATTTGATAGTATATGAAGTTACATCTTCTTGTCCACGAGTTACATTTGTTTATAGATGAGTTACATCTTTCTATGTGTGAGTTACACTTGGATTTGCTTCAACAATTTACATTTGCATACACCTACGTTAAATTTTCCATCAATCACTACAAAAACACACCTCATTACCTACAGACAATTTCCCACCGTTTTATCTGTTGGAAATTTCCAACTAATTTCCGACTAGCTTTCCAACGGACTCCGTCGGGATTCTGTCTAAAAGTCGTTGGTAAATTTTGAGCTCTGGTACGGATATCATTGGTTGGAATTCCGTAGGAAAGTGATTGGAATTCGGTTGATAATCCGTCATATTTCAAGCAAATCCCATCCGTTGGTAAACACAGTTGATAGCCGGGCTTTTTTGGTGACGAACACAAATCTCATCCGTTGAGATAAATGCAAGTCCTAAACATATACCCCTTAAACCCTAAAGTGGCTGCGGCGGAGAACTATCGCTCAACGATGAAGTAGAGAACCAGTGTACATTGACAGCATAGCAAGGCTTCCAGGTCAATTATCATCTCCGTCTTTCTTCTATCTTTTCTTCTCCAGACACACAAATTAGACATTTTTATGTAGTTGATTCCTCCAGAGCACCATACTACCTAAATTAGTTCTTTGATTTAACTCATTTATTAATTATATATACCTAAGAGCATGCTTTGATTTAATAGGATTTTGGAAGGACTAATTTAATGTTTAAGAATGGAACCAACGATTGATGCCTACAATTGAGCTTAATCTTGATATTACTTTGATTCTGAAATCTTGTAGTGGGATTAGTGAGAGGATATATTGTTATCATTTTATTGCAAGTGTTAGTGGGATTAGTGAGAGGATATTCTTATTGTTTCCCTTCTTTGTCAAAGAGTTTCGTAGCCATGCAGTTTGACACAAATTTGAAATGAAAAACATACTAAGTGCTTATACTTTTAAGGTGAAGTTTTAACAATTATTGCGATTATTGATGCCACTTTGAAGAATAAACATTCCTGACTACGAAAGTTACATAGTGCATGTTGTTTGCTTAAACTTAAAGTGGGATAACAGAGTTCTAATTATTTGTGAAGTATAGATGTGGATGCTCCTATGCCTATAGAAATCTAACATGTTTCTTTCAGGTACATCATGTAGTTACAAAATAAAGTTTTTGTGATGAATTTTCCTCTTTACTTGCCTTTCATCACATCATTGATAAGGTGAGTTTTTCTCACTGTTGGTGTATTGCTTTCACTTGTGGGGTTGTTATAGCATTGTCATTGTGCATGAAACTATTTAGATTGTTCTTAGGTCTCGACACTATTTGTTTTGCTTGAAAGACTGGTATCTTGGACTCAATTCACCCTTTTCATAAGTTTGCTACATTTTATGAACTTATGTTTTGTTAAGTATGTTCTCTTAGTCTGTTAATGTAGTTTATGTTAAAGACTTGTAGGAGAAAAGTTGTGAAAGAGGTTAGAGGGAATTACAAGGACCATAGAGGTGATAACAGATTTGTTATAGGGATATACCAAAGGAAGTTAGTGGGTCATGGTTTATGATGTTTGTGGTAAATTCAAGTATATACTAGTAATACTTGTGTATATGTCATTGTTTTTTACTAATTTTGACTATGTGTTTTATGTAGCAGAACCACACGTATCATTCTATTCAAGAAGCTGGTATTCAGAGTGATTTCAATTCCAGGTGTTCATTTTGATTGAAGAGTGTTTTGCATGAAGGCCGAAACGGCGAAACGGGAACGAACGAGAGGATCGGAAATGAAGGTGGACAATGAAGAATAATTTCGAGTTTAAGTTTTTATTTATTTGTGGTGTAATGAACAATCTACTTTAAGTCTTTAATTTGCCAAACTTTTGTACTACATTCACTTTATGTTTATTGACAATAGCGAATAGTGCTATTGTTTATGGTATGTTTTGAAATTTTCAAGTTGGATGGTATAATGTACTAGTACAATTTATTGATGGTGAATTTTTTGAATGGTATAGAAAAGTTGCATTGAACTAGAAACACGAATTTGAGAAATCAATTTTTTAAATGGCTCGTTTAGTTTCCGACCGATTAATCCGTTGGAAACTCGTCGGTCATTAATATGGTCTTGAGAAATCTGGTTGCTTATGTCCAACGGAATTGTTTGTTGGAAATTTCCGACAGATATATTTGTTGGAACTCTGGCGCAAAAAAAAATCGGTTGGAAATGGCCGTTGGAAAAATTTCCAACCAGCGTATTCCAACGGCCAAGTTTTGTCGGTATTTCATTGGAAATACCATTTCCGACGACTATTTCTTTAAATTTCGTTGGAAAGTCGGTCGGTATTGCACCATTTTTTTGTAGTGAATGCCGTTATATTTTTTATAACACGAGTTACATCACAAAATAAACTCATGCTATTGAAACAAAAAAAGAATCTTTTTTTTTGTAAAAAACAAGATTTTTTGGCAATTTTTCTTTGAAATTGTTTTCTCTCTTCAAAACATTTTTATGGCCCTAATATTAAAAACAAAACATATTCACTATTTACGTAAATTAATTGAAAAATATTAAACTCATTGTTTTCAATGTTTACATTTAATATTATATGAAGTTACATCTTCTATCTTATGCATGAGTTATATCTTAATGTACGTGAGTTACACTACGAAAAAAATCTGTTTTAACTATATCATTTTTATAGCCCTAATATTAAAAAAAACTTATTCACTATTTACAAAAAGTAATTGGTCAATTAGTATCAATTTTACATTGAACCCAATGTTTATAATATATATATATATATATATATATATATATATATATATATATATATATATATATATATAGGGAGCGGTTCCGGTAAGAATGGACTCTTAGGAGAGAAATGAGAACGAATCTGGACCGTTGGATTGTATTATGGGGAACTGAATTGTGCATTTGGTGAAACTGATATGTGTATTAGATGATATTGAAATGTGCATAATAAAAATTTAAACTCAAGTGCGCATTAGGTGAAATTGAAATGTGCGAAATAAAAGGTACAAAAATAACATCACATCAAACCTTTTATTCTGCACATTTCAATTTCACCTAATGCACAATTTAGCTTCACATAATGTCTACTATATCGTACCCTTGTGCTGCACATTTGAATTTCACCGAACGCACATTACAATTTCATCTAATGCACATTGAATTTCACTTAAACCAAATCTAACGATCCAGATTTATTCTCATTTCTCTCCTAAGATCATGTTCTTATTTGAACCAAAACATATATATATATATATATATATATATATATATATATATATATATATTCTATTTAATTATATCATTTTTATGGCTCTAATATTAAAAATAAAACATATTCGCTAATTACAAAAGTAATTGAGTATTTAGGATCAAATTTTCATTCTTTACATTGAAATCAATTTAATTTTTTCTTATATTTCGTTTTAGACCACTTACATTTAAAGTTGACTCAAGTTACATTTCCCATCAATGTGAGTTACATTTTTTTAAACGGGAGTTACATCACCCTGTTACTGGAATACAAAATAAAAAGTTATTGTTCATCCGCGGGTACTGATCATCCATGTTTTATCCCTAGGAGCATGATGCTCATAATGGGCCGGTACCACGGTATACGGACTGCTCCATGCATGATGACATGACAAAAGACACCCCTATTTGAGAATTAAGTTTAAAAGCACCCTACTTTGAGAAATAAGATTACAAAGTACCTCTAAGGGAAAAAACTTGAAGAAACGGTAAGAGCGTAGCTTTTTTGCATCTTAAATGTGAGTGTTTGGCTTCATTATTTATGCATCATTCATTATTTCAATTTGTTTTAGTTTTTTCATTAAAGATTCATCAATCCAAGTTTTGTTTCTATCAATCGGTATCATTATTGTGCGTAAAAATCACCAAAGATATCATATGGTGGCCGCCTTATAGATTTTTGTTTATCACTCTTTTCTTGCACTTTACCAATACTCCGTTTCAAAACTCAAAATTTGATTTAAAAATTCGTTTCAATTTATTAGTGATAGATACTCTCTCCACCCCTGAATGTTTGTCAGCCTTAATTAACATGCCAAAATAAAAGATAAAACAGGTGCATTCCTTCAATTCAAAGACCCAAGCAAATGATTATTAGAAAGAGCGATAATAAGTGGGTTTAGTTAGGTTCTTATTAAATGATTTAAGAACGATTACAACACACCCTATTGGATCCGAGCAGAACGTCTAGTATGAGCTGAAAGTACAAGGGATAATTGTTATTGCCAGTGAATACAAGTTGTTATTTATACTATTTATACTACGGTAGTTGATAGTAGGGGTGGACACAAAAAACCATAACCGCGTAACCGTTTAAAAAAACCGTATAACCATTAATTTTCTGGTTAACCGTACCGCTTTTAAAACGAAAGCACGGTAGGTTAACCGATTAAATAAAAAAAATGTTTCACGGTGGGTTAACCGTTTTAAAATTGATTAGAATCAGTTTACCGAAGTCAATTCATCCTGTAATCGCTAAGATCTTTAATGTTTATTTCTTCCTAGTTCTATATCTGTGGAACTGCCCAAAGATTTTGAACGCCGATGACAATTTGTTTTCTCCACCTATATCCCATCAAGTTTTAAATGGAGACAACACACATTCACTGTTCAAGATACTTTCTTGCAAATCAATATTAAAGAGAAATCACTAATTTTACTTCAACGGTTCAAAGAGATTATGTACAAAAAGCCACTATCAAGTTTTCATGATAGACTTTGAGCTCCTTTTTTTTGGCTTTGGAGATAAAGTGTGAGACTTGATTTAAACCTAGAGTTGTATATTGGAAATTTGTTTCGTATATCAGTTCTAGTCTACGCAGTCATGTATTTGTTAACACCGGTGTATTCTTGTATTTCTATTATCTTCTTCAAAATTTGATCTACTTATGAATTTTGTATTATGATCATAGATGTTTAAAAAATTATTTTTTCAATTATGGTACCAGTTTTATGGGTTTCGGTTAACCGGTTTGTGGTTAACCGAAGTTTTGGTTAACCGATACTCAGTTAACCGAAGCTTTGATTAACCGAAGTATCGGTTAACCGAAGTAACAAGTTTCGCGGTTAACCGGAAAGTTGGTTAACCAAAACCCGGTTAACCAACTATGTCCACCCCTAGTTGATAGTGATAATGTGAAGGTTAATGAGCAACTAGCTTCCCAACAACCAAGCATGTTCTAATATTGTCTAATCTGCTATAATCGGGTAAAAACATGCTATGAGGAAATTGAAACCGTTTCAAGAAGTTGATTCAAAGCCCCTAATTTGGTTAGACCGTTAGAGATGTGGCAGCAAAGATTTACCGTTTTGGTTAAGTAAATCCATGGCGTAAAATTTGTTCAACCATTCTTGATGTACACACTCTTGTACACACCTTATACACATCATGTTTGTGAAGCTTTTTTTTGTCTGTGAATCCGGTTCACAGACAATATTTTGTTTGTGCAAAACATTGTTTGTGAATCAATATTCACAGACAAAAAAAAGCTTTCACAGACATAGGTATGTACAAAAGTGTGTACAAGAATGTGTACAAACATCATTTTTGAAATTTGTTTCATCAGTACCTTGTTCGTCATTTGAAAGGATCAATTTTCGAAGCAACTAAATTGCCATAAATGCCCTCCATTTTCCTGACAATTGAAATGCCTTTCCTCTTTCATACGCTATAGAAGTGCGTAGGACGGTGCTCCAATATCGGCATTTCACCTACCCCATTTGGTTGCCGTTTTTGGGCAAACCTGACTTCACCTAAACGTCACCTGACGCACTACGCCGGAAATGGTGTCGGAGGAAAAGCTCGTTAGGCGGCTCAGGGAATTCCTCAGTACGTCAGACCTTAACACGACGACAAATGCTTCCGTTCGCCGGCAACTCGAGAAAGACTTTGGCATCGATTTGTCCGACCGAAAGTCCTTTATCCGTGAACAAATCGATATCTACCTAGAGCAAGCTCAGACCCAAAATGCGGAAAAACAAGAGGCAGAACAGACTGCTGAGAAGATAGAAGACGAGAAAGAATCGTCGACTGCCGCTGCAAATGAGGCCGACGAAGAGGAGGAATCGGAAGAAGTGGAGGAGGGCGAGGGAGATGAGGAGGTGAAAAAACCCAGTAACAGGAAGAGGTCTATATACTAATCCACTTTGTTTAAACACACATCCCCATGCTATTGATTATTCAAATTGATTTCCGCTTTAGTTTTTTTGCATATATTTATTAGGTTTTTGGGTTATATTAATTGCTCCTATTCATAGCAAAAACACCCACTGGTTTACCATTGTCCTAGCAGAGGCTATTAAAGTGTTTATATGACACAGTAATGAAAGGAAGCATCTCTGTGAACTAATTGAATACAATGATGCTTTCTTAACTTATTAAGTCCAGGAAGCAGAGTAAGGAAGTCAATAAGAGAGGGAATGGATTTACCAAACCATGCAACCTTTCTTCCCAACTTCAAAAGTTCATTGGGGAATCACAAATGGCAAGAACTCAGGTGTTTCAAGTTTCAGCGTATCCCATTACTGGATTCCATTGAAGCTGTATTTCGTGTTTATAACACTAGATCTTGTAACCATATTTTCAGGTGGTAAAGCATATGTGGAACCACATTCGAGAAAATAATTTGCAAAACCCTTCTAATAAGAAGATAATAAATTGTGACGATAAATTGCGCGAACTGTTTAAGGTGGATTCCATAGACATGTTTCAAATGAACAAGGCACTGTCAAAGCATATTTGGCCACTGGACTCTGATGGGGGTATTACATTTTTCAATTGCATTCTTCATTTGAGCATTTTGTTTCTGCCTTTTAGCTAATTTGTCGTGTCAATTTAGTATGTGGTTTCTTGGTGTACTATTTTAAAGTTTGCAACTTGAGCTACTTTCAAGATGAAAATATCTTGCATTCTTGTAGTTATGCATGATGAGAAAAGAAATTAAAGAATGACAAATGTACTTACATATGCTCATTAAAAGTACTACGTTTTTTGAAAAAAAAATGCTTACACAGGACAAAAGAATATCATATTCCTATACAGGACTTATTATAAGGTAATTACTCCTGTTTTTTAGAACAAAAAAACAAGAATGTGAACTACTCCGTATGTTGTACTATTTTCTAGTACAGTTTCTAACTATTTTTTTTTCATTTGGGGAGGAAGCAGTATGTGTTTCCATGTTTATAAATTTTAGAAAATATTTTGAAATGTGTTTGAATTATCCTTTTGATGTTAAAGAGGTTTTTGGTTATGATTTTGCTCTATTATACTTTTGTATACATTAAAGTGGGGAAACATGTGATCATTGACCGATTTCTTCGTAAGTAACAGCTTCAGTGTCTGCTAGCGCAACACAAAAGAAAAAGAAACCTAAGCCGGAGACTGACGAAGGTGAATTTACGACATTAATTTGTTTATAATCACTGATCTGTTGACGTCATTGCTTTAAACAATACAATCATTTTATCTCTGGAGTTAGTGTTAATGCTCTCGCCTCTTGATCATTGACCGATTTCTTTGAAAGTTACAGCTTCAGTGTCTGCTGGCTCAGCACCAAAGAAAAAGAAACCTAAGCCGGAGCGTGATGAAGGTGAATTTACAACATAGTTTTGTTTATAATCACTGATCTGTCGACGTCATTGCTTTAAACATTAACTATCATTTTATCTCTGGAGTTATGTGTTAATGCTCTTGCCTCTTGATTCTCTTTAGTGTCACACGTAATATCATATCACTCCACAAGGTCAGACTTTATTTTTGTAGTAATAGATGTCAGAGAAAAATGGAAGATGTACTTGTATGCGTTCATTGAAAGTCTTAAGCTTTGTAGTGCAATAGTTTTTGGCAATTTACTTAAACAGGAGTAAAACATTTATTACTCTATATTCCTGAACAGGAGTTTTTTATGAGAAAAATAGTCTTATTTTGATAAGAAGTAGTATCAGATAACTAGTTCTACCTAAGAGTTTCACCTAGGTCGTTGCCTTACTCTTATTTAGTGCAGTTTCTCACTATTTTTTAATGTGTGCTATAAAGTCTACATATTTTAGGAAATAATTAGAACTGTATTGAATTATTGTTTTGTGGTCAATGACATTTTTGGTTATGCAATTGCTGTAATATTCTTCCAATACATTAAAGTGGGCAGCATTTGATCAGTGTCTAATTTGAAAACTGCAGCTTCCGTGTCAGCTAGTTCAAGACCAAAACAAAAGAAACTTAAGCCAAAGAGTGATGAAGGTGAATTTTGCAACATTTTTCTTTAAAGATTGATATGTTCACTTCAATGCTCCAAACAGTAATAATGAATATCCATCCAAAGTTTGGTGTTAATGCTGTTGCCCCTTGATGAAAATAGCATTGTCTTTTACCATAAGGTTCAAAGCTCAGTAAGTATTTGTCTAAGCTGTTAATGAATGCAATATCTCACTACAGATTCTGATGAGCCAAAGGGTGGGGAAAAGAGGAAGAGTGGGATTCTTGCTCCACTTCGCCTCTCCGATGCTCTGATGGAGTTTCTTGGCACTGGTGAAAGTGAATTGTCAAGGCCTAGTGTTGTCAAGAGAATATGGGATTACATCAAGGAAAACAATTTGCAGGTACTATATATTTGTGCATTTTTGAGCTACTTTAAAAACAATCGGGAGCTTTCTTCTGACTATCTGAATTTAACTGTGTTTTCTCTATGCCCTTGTTTTTTCATTGAAGGATCCATCTGATAAGAGAAAAATAGTATGTGATGATAAACTAAAGGAGCTCTTCAAAGTCGACACATTCATCGGATTTTCAGTCTCCAAACTTCTGAAAGATCACTTCACGAAGATATAGCAGGGAGCTTTGTTCATCTCTCGTCAATGGAACTTGGATTTTTTACGGGAGTTTGAACCACAATGCTAACCATTTTCTCTTGCTTAGTATGTTGTGTAACCTGATAGTACTATGAGAGCTCTGGTTGGGTTCTGTTTTTCAGGGGGTGGGGGTTCGAAATGAAATTTCAGCTCAAGTAATCCCCCATTTTGTGCAGTCCCTTCTAAAAACAGTGCAAGGGTTGAATAGTTATTTTTGTTTTGGCAATGTATGCTCGAATAGTTCCTTTAGACATTCCCAATGGTTAGTGTATGCATAAAAATTGCTACATATAACTGTCTCTTATGCAGTCACATGTCCATAAAAATGCGAGCAAACACAGATATGGAAGTACACAAAATCACTATTGTGCAATTGAATAGATTCAACATCTACTAAAAAACTAGTCTCTATCTATACAAAAGGCCCCTGAATTCAATTCTCTGGGCACTGCCTAATAAGATGGAGTTTTGAAGTGCAAAACATTTTCGCTATATACACCATGTGCAGTGTATCAGATACCCTGTCAGTCAATAATCACACCCACCCACTAACATTATACAACATATCATCTCTTTCTATCTTTAATTGTAGAAAAAGGGACATGTTCAGCGTGGCTAGTCATCATCATCTTCGTGTTTTGAAGGTCTATGCTGCTGCATGACCAGAACTGAACCACAAAAATCAAATTCTGCAGACGCCAAAAAGTCTCCTACTTTTCCAAGCTCTGGACATTCTTCCCAATCACTGATTCCTGTTGTCAGAGGTGAGTGCCCTCTCCCTTCCCTCCCTACTATGAATAAAGAATACATATCTGCCATGTCCCTCAATGCACACGCCGTTTCTGATCCGTTCTCTACTACCTTTTCTACATATCCCACTTGACCCGAAGTCACATACCTAAATATCACATCAGATCAACAAATCATGTCATTTTAATTACAATATATAGAACTCCACAGTATTGAAGTGAGCCAGCAACGCTTTTGGAGTGTCAACATAAGAAAATTTACCCTTCCACATATCACCCACCCTACAAGAGAGATTTACCAACATCATGCCAAGGTTTTAAGTTTTTGTTTTGTTTTGTTTTGTTTTGTTTTGTTTGTCTTTTACAATCACTCCACCCTATTCATAGTATTTGTTCACTAATACCCTCAACCGTGATTAGGACACACTCAAACCTATGACCTCCTCTTTTGAAGGCAACATAGATTCTCGATTAAACCATAAGGTGTTGGTGCGCTCAGGCTTTAGCTACGATTCGATGTTAGGTTGGTTGGACATTAAAATTAAAAAATTTAAAAAGAAGTTTCCCTTTGCATACCTATGGTAGAATTCAGACAATACTTCATTATCTGCCTCTCTTTCTGTTTCACGATCAGAAATTGCCATTAAAATGTTTTCCTCTTTATGAGCAATATCAACACCCACGCTTTGTCCCTGTCCAGATGCTGAAAGGAACCTTATAACAGTGAGGTTGATGTGATTATGCATTCCTAGGCGTTTGCTGAACCCCAACGCCTCACGATCATCGGGCCCACCGAAAAACAGAGCCGCGATGTGTTGCAAAGAATCAGAGCCCGTGAGGTTCAACGAGCCTGCTGTGAGACCGCGGTCCACCAGAATGGCAACGGCACACGGTGCGTGACGAAGCACTTTCTGGTTCGTCGTCCTTATGCCTTCTTTACTAGTCTCCAGTTTCCCATCTATTCTTTGGTGCTTGTGGAATGGAAGGAAAACAATGGAAGCTCTTATATCCTCAGCATAGTCGCACACATCTTTATACATACTAGCAAAGGGTGCCACAGCTTTGATCTGATGAACCATCAACCCTGTCTCAGCCGTGAATAGATCCACAGCGTCGTTTATCTCCACAACATCGTTCCCACCATAATCGTCATCATCACTGACCTCATCTTCTTCTTTTTGGTTGTACATCAAGTTGGTATTGCTTTTCCCTGGGAGCTCAACCAAGTGCATTAAGTAAGGGGTGAGGGGAATGTTTTCAGGACCTCTTGATGCTGCTATGAGTCCTACCATGGTGGCCACAGGTCGAGGACCGTGTACACATGCGAGGGTCCGAAGCTCACATTCTGGGCTTTGCGTTTCGAAGTATATTTGTCTGTAGCCTATGATGTCGTGTTCCCTTCTCACCATCAAAGCTATGATGGGCCCCCATATCAATGAATTTAACACTACCGCTGATATCATCAAGCTGAAGAATGTGTCACTCAATATAATCTGCATGTACCATCAATTCACCTTTACTCATCCAGATAATAAGTTTAATGTCCCAAAATCAAGGGTGTAATATTGCAAAAAGAAAATACTACTGTTTCCCCTGCTTATTAATGTTAAAAATGGTAAATTTAGCCATTCAATCATATAGAACACAGGTATGTCCACTTTTGATCTCAATCATTCTTGAACTACATGTCACAGAGGTATGTCAAATATACGTATTAAATATACGATTTCCCTATCATAAATGTATACTATGGCCGGCCACTGAAACATAAATAAACATATGAAAAAATAGGCTTATTTCAATGCAAATATTTGGGTTGGGTTGGGTTGGGTTGGGTTGGAGGGGGGAGTACACTTACTCTATTCGTTGACCCAATCGTCAAAGCTAGCAAATCAACATGTCCCTTTAGGTTCATTAGGAAAGCCATGAGCACTCCTTCATAGTAGGGAATCTTTAGGTGATAGCAAGCAGCCAAAGTGCCAACAATTTTACCTCCAAAACTCAAAAGCATTATGAAAAACACGATACAAAAGTTGCGAAGGCTGTTAATGAAAGCCACATTTGCCTTAAACCCAAAATACCCAAAATAAATTGGTAGTATGAAGTTGTGAACCGGGTATGTAAGTTTGGTCAGCAACGTCCTAGCTGCCCTTCCTCCTCGAGGAAACATTGATCCGATAAGGAACGAAAATATCAAACTACTAAACCCCATGAGTTCTAGAGACATGGCAACAATGTATAAAATAGCCAAAAGACCAAACAACTCAGCGTTCTTAAGGTACTTCTGGTTCCTATTCCGCCGGTTCATCCAGTTTGCCACATACATGTTGACCACCACAACAACGCCCACCACGAAAAGGTAGAGGAGACCAAGGAAAACCCAAGCAGTGTATGAATAATGCTGTCTCGTCTTTGAAATCACAAACAACAATACCACCCCATATGCGTCATTGAGCAGTGAGGAAGAAATGGCAAGACGTCCGATATCCGAAGTTGCGAATTTCAGATCAACCGCCAAACGAACTACAACGGGGGAGGCAGTGCTGGCTAGGAGTATAGTGATCAATAACCCCATCATGAATCCAGAACCGTGGGATGATGTCTCTTGGTATACAAATGATGTAATGGCGGCAGCAAAGAAAGTGCACATTAAGCATGATCCACATGCTACGATGCTGGCTATGCGTAACTTGCGGATGAAGTAAGGAAAGTCCATCTCTAGACCGATGAGAAACATGATGATGATTCTAAACAGGACCGCCATGAATTCATAGTAGTCGGCAGCAAAGTTCTGGAGGAAGAAACTGTTGACTGCGGGGATGTGAGACAGACCAGAGGGGCCTAATAAAAATCCAGCCTGCATATTTAACCAAGAAAAGAAAACACATAACATACATAAGTATTTTTACAGAGGAAAATATTGTCTTGTTCTCATTAACTAGCTTTTGACATTAACAGAAACTCTAAAAAGGCTGCAATTCATCTATATGTTGAATAAATATAATGGTAGATTTGGTTAACAGACGTACTTACGAGAATTTGAACAATGGGGGCAGCCTGGCCAAGGGGCTTGAGAAGAATCTGAAGAAAGTGAGAAATGACAAGAATGCATGAATACTGCATGCCCATGGTTAGCACCGGATTGAACAACTCTTTCCCGCATGCGAAATCCTCCGATGAATCCCCCATTTTTAACTAATTATCTCTGATCTCTATCTATCCCTTCCTTGACAAAAACGAAGGACTTCTTCTTTAGTTTTTGTTTGTTTTTTTCCTCAGCTAGGCTGAGAGAGAGGGGGGATGGAAGGGGAGAGGAGAAGTAAAGAAAGGAGAAAATGATAGCTTTTCCTCTCCCCTTAATTGGGCACTTGTGTCAAAATTTCTCCCTTTCTTTTCCTGTTTTGCAGTCATTTGGATTAATGTGGAACCGAAAGAGAAGCAGCAAATCTGCATGTGAATCCAAGTTTTGCTCTTTTGCTTGCAATTTTGATGGAAGACCTCACTTTTAGAGGATTTTCTTGCCCAATCATTTTTACTTCTCAAATGCTAATTGCATGGTCTACACTTTTCCAAATTTATCTTTTCACCTACTCTGTATGTAATTAATAACCACCACATAAAAATCATGGTTTGGTGCTAACATGAAAATAGGAAAATTTCTCTAGATAAAATGCTCTAGTCGTATGTGTTAACCACGGTGAATATAAAAAGTCAGGATGCTAGTATGAATCAATGTCTATATCTATCACATACGGAGTATATACAGAGGAAAAAAGTCATATTGTAATAAAAAATTGAAAGGCACATTAATTGCTTACGAATGATCGAACAACTCACGAATCACGATGCGAATACGCAATAATACCAGCTAGTTTCTTCCTCACTTTCATGGAATACCAAATATTACTCCATCTTTTTCTGAAACAAGTTCCATATTTGACTTCACACATATTAAGAAAATAAATTTGACTTTACTGTGTAGTGCACTGTTTGGCACTGTTTGAACACTGTTTGACACTGTTTGACATTGTTGTAACGTAGATAATTTGCCAAATAAAGAAATGTTTGAAAGTGGAACTTAATTTTGAATCTATCCGAAAAGGAAATGTGGGACTTGTTTAGAAAAGGAGGGAGTATTAAATTAGAGAGTTTAATGATACCAAAAGAATTCTGCTTTTACGCACACCCAAAAGCAAAATTTCAACACTACTAAGAATTAACAGAAATTAGTACCTATATGGCTATATATACGGGTGAAATAGTAATACATGATTCAATATTGCACCCTACTTGAACAAAACAAAGTTCATAAAAATGATTAATGATAACTTCATCATCATCATTATCAAAAATTGTATGAATCGACCTTTGCTACATACAAAGTAATAAATAAAGAAGCACACACGGTTTAATGAGTCATTTTGTTTTATTCCATGATATTTCAAGCCAAAAAATAGCGAGTCTTTGACTCCATTGCAAATGATGGAAAGATTAATGATAATTAATGCAAAAGTAATTAAAGCTAACTCATGGGCTGCCAAGTAATCCTCCACAATGTTTTTATGAGGTTTTATCAAAAATATTAATGAAAGAAAACTTATTTACAAAAATATGATTAACAAAGCAATAGCTACTATAATTTCGTTTTTGTTGGACTGCAATTTTATAGACTGGTCTAGTCTGATTTGGTTTAGTATGTTTAAGTATGGTCTGAACGGGTTTATTCTAGACCGATAGATGTCTGTTTTATTTTTATTTTACATTTTTTCGAGATTCGTTCTTATTTGAATGGGTCTGATCCAGGCTATATTCGTCAAGCCACATAAGCTCAAAATGGGCTGATTTTTTTTTAAATTCACTCAATTATTTTGACAGTACGTAGTCTTGTTGGCAAATAAGGACGGAGTTAGAAGGGGGGCAACCATTATTTTGTGCACAAAATTAGTATCCAATTTGAACACAACCTCATTAGTTGCCTGTGTATGACAAGATTTTATGCAAAATGTCTGTGTACACAGACTATATAATATGTGTACACATTTTGTGTACATAAAAAACTCATCTTTTTTATATTGAGGGGGTGTTTGGTCTTAAAACTGCTTCTGCTCCTTCGGAGAGCAGAAGCAGAAATTGGAGTGTATGAGTGAAAGTGTAGAAATACTTGTGGTACTCTAATTTACTCCTGAAAGCAGTTTTTTAGAAGCTGGGGGAGACCAACTTCTGAAAATTGACTCTGATTTTGCTTTTGCTTTAAAAGAGAAGCAAAAGCAGAATCAATTCCAAACACCCAGGGGCGGAGAAAGAGGAGGGCCAACATTGGTCCTAGCCCAGCCCAAATTTAAAAAATGTCTTAATTTTTAGTGTAAAAAATTTCGGGAAAAAAATTTCCGAAAATTTTCTTTGTATCGACCCAGTTCGACCCAGTGTTCTGGCTCCGCCCCTGCAAACACCCCCCGAGTCCCTTTAAGTTGATTGGACACTGTTCAATGAAAATCCGAAGAGAAGTTGGGCTACAATCTTAGGTGTTTGAGCCGCCACTTTGACAAGTTGCGATGATGTTTAATAAATAACAGATTGCCACCGTACAGCCGGTGGCATTTTGGTAAGTTAAATGAAATTCACGTCTTTTGCTAATGGAGCATTAACACTTTTTTTAGTAAGCATTAGACATATTCTGTTGAGCATTAGAAGCTAACAATGAACATCGTGATCTCTGCTTCATATCTACTAATTCACTTTCTTTTTTTTCTTTTATAAAAAAATTTTAAATTATATCTATAATCAACTCTTATGAACTTCAATATGCGAATCTAGTGTAATATGGTACTTCTCAAATATGCATTCATATGAAAATTTAAAAATGATCATAACATGAGTACCATTGAGCATACTGATGCACACTAATTAGTAGTGCATAATTACATGTTTTTATGTTTGATTTATGTTAATTGTTTGACGTTTTATTTAGTTTGTAAACATTTATGTGATTTCAGTTGTAATTGTATTTTAGTCTTTATTTGTAAGTTGTAAAGTTTAGTTAGGATTTGTGGTGTTGGAAAGGAAGACTTTGAAGTGAAGAAAAAGAAGATTTGACTGCCCAAGAGCAAATACCCGACCGGGTATAACACTTGACCCGGTCGGGTAAGAAGTGAAAAACGAAAATGCAAAGAAAGTGCATGGCCCGGTCGGGCCCACTACCTCACCCGGTCGGGTGAGAAGTGACCGGGGACAACCCGGCGTACAAAGATCACCCGAACGTGAAGAATATCCAATTTTTGCACTCACCCGATCGGGTCCCCTACCCCACCCGGTCGGGTCCGACTTGACCCGGACACTTTAACATGCCGAAGATCGCCAGAACGTGGGGAAATATCTGATTTTGACCGGACCCGGTCGGGTGAGTACTTGACCCGGTCGGGTACCCGGCCAAAAGTGTTGAAAAACACCTATAAATAGCACACTTTTTCTTCACAAAAATCATCCCTTCTTCCATTCTCTTTAGCTCAGTTTAGAATAGCATTTCTTTATATTTTCTAGCTATGTTTAGTCTCCAAATGAGGAGCTAAACTTCCATTCTTGGTGTTGCTCTTGAAGCTTGTTGATTATTAAAGTTGTGAGTTATTTTCTTAACTTCTTGCCTTGAATATTAATTAATAGTTCTTTCCTTAATACCATCTCTATATTAATGTTGGGGAGTGTTGCTAAGATGACAATTAGTTAACATCTCAACATTAGTTAGAATGGTATTTTCTTCCTCTATATTAATGTTGAGGAGTGTTGCTAAGATGACAATTAGTTAACATCTTGATATTAATTATAGTAGGATTCATCTTCTTTAATAATATTCTTCCTTGAATATTAATTAATCCCTACTCTTATTTCATATTAATATTTTGAACATTACTTAAAGGATCAACTAGTTTTGTTTCATATATTAATTATTACTAGAAACGATCAGCGAACCGATGGTTAATCGTTGATGGTTTCACAAGTAAGTAACTTCGGTTTATTAATGCACGGTCGTGGTTAATAAACTTAAGAGGGATTAATTTTGTTGGTTAAACCGAAACCGCTTGTGTCGAGGTTATCAATCTCAATTGATTTCATCAAGGAGTTAGAAAGATTAAATGCTACTATTAAATCGGTATAAGGCGTTGTTCTATATTTGATTAATAGTAAGGGTTATTAATGAACGGTCGTTGTTAATAACTACCCTCGATGAAGTGGATATACTCCCCGATTGAGTATTCGAGAGGGAATAAGTTATAGATATAACAATGATCGACTAAAATATATCAACAAGTGGAAAGTAGCAATGCCAAGTCCTTTTTATCTTTGAATTAAACACATATAGGTTGTTCATCTTAGTTCTTAATTGAATTAAATCACTCAAAATCAAAAAACCCCTTTTAATTACTAGTTTCATAGAAAGAAAATCATTCCTTTCCCTGTGGATACGAACTCTACTACGCTATACTACGTATAAGTGTTTAGTATTGAAATTATTTTGACGCACCGTGACAAAGTGCTCGTCACATACTTAGCTTATAAAATGAGCATTGACATGAAAATCATAAGTTTTTTAGTTGAGCATCAAGACATTTGCATTGACTATCAAACATCCTCTATTGAATATTACAAACATGAAATTGAGTATCATGGTCGTGCTCACGTATCTATAATCAACTCTTACGTGAGTCTAATGTAATATGATACTTTTGAAATATGCATTGATATAACATTTTAAAATGATCGAGCATAACACCAGTATCAAATGAGAATAAATAACTTACCAAATGAGCAATAGTATGAAAATCATAAGCTTTTTATTTGAGTATAAAGACAATTTAGTTGAACATCAAACATCCTCTTTTGAGTATCAGAAAAATGCAATTAAGTATCATGATCTGTATGTGCTCATGTGTATATAATGTAACTTTTATGTGAATCTAATATGTTACTTTTGAAATATGCATTAATATGACATTATAAAATGAGCATAAACCAATATCAAATGAACATACATAGCTTACAGAATGAGCATCAGAAAATTCAAAAACTCATTTGAATTCTCTAATGTGTTCAAATGTTCATTTGTTATAATGACAAATATAGTGATGACAAATATAATGTAGTAATTTTATATTAAAAATAATTTGTAATCGATCTTTAGTTCTCAAATTAAAAATATAATTGGATTCCTTTTATAATTTTTACTCATGGATATTTATTTTACATTATACTCATTTTACTATAACACAAAACTCATGTTAGTAATTAACACACAATATTTAATAACATGATAAATGATCATCCTAAATTAAAAATAGAAAATACAACATTACATTTTCATAATAATTGAATATTTAATTAAAGCAAAGGGTTTCTAAAGAGAGAAACAAAGAAAGAGGGGAGAACAAACAAAAAGAAAAACATAAAAAGAAAGCAGAACTAACAGAAAAATTGAAAAAACAAAGACAATAAAGAAAGGAGAACAAACCAAACACCGGGGAGTCTAGGAATGCATGCGGACATGCGGCGGGAAAAATAAAAGAGCTACAGTAACTTTACCGTGATTATAATCCTAAAACTTCTAACTAATTACAAAAATGCCAGCTGTACCATGCCCTTGGTAAAGCTGGCTGTATAGTACTACCTCGGTCCCGGTCATTTCTTCCAGTTTTCCGTTTTGATCGTCTCAATTAATTCTTCCAACTTTCACTTTTGGAAGAAATATGTGATTCACATTCATTCACTCTTTTCTTACACAACTACAACTATACATTTTCACTTTATTCTCACTACCTAAATTTGCTATACCGATCAAAACCGGAAGAAATGACCGGGATGGAGGGAGTATAAATTACCCGTGTTTGAGCTGCTACTTTGAGAAGTTCCAATGATGTTTGATAAATAACAGATTACCACTTTCATTTTGACGCATCATTCCCACTTGAGTACTTTTTTGTGCCGCAAACCTAAATTTTATGAACTAAAAAAGCATAACATACGATCATATATGTTTTCCTCCATTAATCCAATTTGAGCAAAAGATAATGATGGATAGTCTACCCGGGGGTATATATCCGAAGGGTTATTACGGGGAATAACTTAGAGAGAAGTCAGAGCGAACAAGTACGAGAGAGAGTGTATATTCAATATGTATTTTGCGTGTTATGGCTTTTCAGCGTGGTTACAAATGGGGAAATGGGGTGCTATTTATAGTAGCAATAAATGCCGGGTAGGGACACGTGTCAAGCGCTCATTGGCTGAGGGGTCACCTCAACTGGTTGGCGCTGGCAGCCGCATGTGGCCGCATTTAATGCGGCTGTTGGATGGGACGTCTGTGCAGAGTACGGTGATCTGTACGCATGTGAAGCGGATATCTTGTCGAGTGAGATGCCTTCGGCTATAGAGCAGTAGCCGAGGGCTCTCCCTCCCGATGGCACCCCTGGTGCCGAGGGCTTACAGTGCCGAGGGCTGCTGTTTTCACCGTTTTCTCCCAGTTTCTTAGTTTGCTTGAGAAACCCGCTCTGTGATAATTTGGAGCCTTCGGCCAGGGGGCCGAAGGCACCCCTGTGCGTTGTGCGGACTGCTTGGTACTCTGGGCGCTGTGATTTGGGCCTGTTGGGCCTGTTGGGCCTTTGCTGGAGTAGTAGGAGTCTGTGGGCCGGGGGTTCCCGGGCCATATACTCCATCAGGAGTCCCTCACTCCTTTTGCCGAAAGGTACTTGAGGGAAAAGGAGTAATTTGTGCTTGCCCTTTGATGTTGTCCTGTCGTGATCTCTGAAGTTGGTGAGGAGTTGTTGCTCTTATGTCCCTGCCGAAGGTAGTCCCTCAGTTACCCACATGTCGGGACTTGAGGGCTTGCTTTATTGTTTGTTGGATTTTCACAGATTTTGTAATTTAATGATTTTCCCGAGGGGGTCCTCCAGTCCCCCACTCCTTGAGGCACTTGTAAAGTGGTGAAAAGGAGTAAAGTAGTTACGTTGCTGTTGTGGGCCGAAGGCTGACGCTTTTCGTTTCATTTTGGGGGGATGCCTCGTTAAAAACCTCATTAGGAAAAACCCTTTGGGAAAAAATCCTAATGAGGGAAAAAGAGTGCACCGAATTCCCCCAATGATGAATCGAAAATGTCAAACCTTGGTACAAAATGGAGAATGGCGGGAATGCCGAGGGCTCTCTCTTCTGAGGGCTCCTGTGTTGATTAGCCGAAGGCTCGCTGTTGATGTCCTGGTGGCGCCGAAGGGGAGCCCCTCAATCCAGAGATCGAGGGCCTGCCAGATGAGGGCAGCAGTGAAGTGTTTACCGGGGGGGTCCACTGTTTGTTGATTTGTTGGTGATGAAGATACCCGAGGGCTCCCCATCCGTCAATGAGGAAACTCCCCAGGGGCTACCCAGTTTTGCAGTGCTGAGGGGGAATCCCCGAGGGGGTGTCCTGACATGAAGCCCTGGGTTTTTGAAGAAGTGATCCCGAAGGCGTCTGTTATGTGCTGTGTGGGGCGCAACCCGGGGGCACTTCTGAGTGATTGTACCCGGAGGCTATTTTTGATGAAGTGGAGTGAAGTAGAAAACCCGGGGGCTTCCAGAATATAGCCGTTGGAAACATAGCCGTTGGAATACGTAACGACAGGACATAGCCGTTGGGGGGATGGCACGCGTGGCGTGTGATGGCTGGTTGTTCGTGGGCGGCGTCACCGGTTGGGTGAAACGACGGCGCGTAATTATGGCGTCCATCCGGAGGCCCGGAACCCAGGCCCAAGCCCGGATCCCAGCGCCTATAAATACCCCAAGGCCAGGCATTCCTCCGTGTGCGATAAACTTGTTAGCGAAGCTCTGTCAATTTTTCTAGAGAGAGAAAGTTCAGCCTTCGGTCCAAAACTCAGCTTTCGAGGTCAGTGCTCCCTGCCTTTCTCCTTCTAGCATAGCTGTACTGTGCCCTTAGTTTAGGAGATAGAAAAGTTAGGAAACACTACCGTCTACGAGCCCTCGAACAAGAAAGCGAATGTCGTCCCAGAGTGACTCTCAGGACATCTCGAGGACGCCCTCGATGGAGGACGAAGGCATCTCCGATGTGGAGTCAAGCAGTGATCAGCCCTCGGATTGTGGTGATGCAGCCCTCGCCACTGAGGTGCAGAAAGATCTGACGGCTGAGGCCGAGGCGGAGGAATTCGAGCGAACTGCCGAGGATGAAGAGTTGGCCCTCGCCGTCCAAGTTGCTGAAGAGGAGGAGGAGAAGGAGAGGGCGAAGGTCACTGTGGCCGTCCTTCCCCCTCGGGGTGCTGGTGAGGCCAGTACTTCCCAGCCGCTGAACGCGGTTCCCATCCGGGTGGCCCCCGGGAAGAAGAAGGCCAAGGCGGCTGTCCCTAAGAAGAAGGTCATAGCTGCTGATCAGGGGAAACCCGTAGATATGCCGGAGGGGTATTCCTGGCTCAACACGGCTGCCCTGGAAATAAAGTCGAAGGCGGACAGGGCGGACCTCTACGTGACGCAGCTACATGTAGGGCCCTCGGCCGAGGTGGTCGAGCTGGGAGTTGACGATGTGCTCTCTCGGGCGCCCGAAGGGTGCATTGCAGTACACGTGCTGTCGGTATCCATGGGCCTTCGGTTCCCGTTGCACCCCTTCCTCCGGGAGTACCTGAGGTTCGTCGGCTTGGAGCCCTGCCAGCTGACACCTAATAGCCATTCCTACGTGGCGGGTTTCCTAAACCTCTGTAGGGACCGAGGGGTGACCCCCAGCCTGGACTTGTTCTTCCAGAGCTTCAACCTCTGTCGAGGGGGTCACGCGAATGCGGAGGGCTTCGCCAACCTGCAGCAGGTGGCCAGGTGGAAGCTGTTTACGGAGGCGCCTTCGTCAAACAAGGGCTGGAAGGAGCGCTGGTGCTATGTCAGGGTTGCTGAGAACCCATTCCCGGCGGAACTTCGGGATCGCTTCCGTCGACATCCGAAGGTTGGAAGCGCCGCCCTCGAAAAAGACGGCCTGGTGATAGCAAAAATCCCGGAGGGTCGCACCAAGCAGGTCTCCATTAAAGACTATACTGCCGACAAGGGATTCTACGCCCTCGGCTTTCGCAGATACCGGTTTATTGGTGAAGCGGATGAGAAGTACCCCGTTTTTGCTGAGGCCTTCGGGGGAATAGGAGGTAGTCTACGAGGTCCCTTAGCACATAGCTTATCCTGTTCGTTTTTTTTTTTTTTTTGTTCTTTGTGTCTTCGGTCAGCGTCCCCTCGATTCTAACCCTATTCCTTTGTTTCTTCGCAGGTGTCCCAGTGAAAATGATGAATGTTAGAGGCCTCGCAGACTTGAAGAAGAAGAAACCCTCCAAGGGACCGAGGGGGACGGACGCCGGTGTCCCAAAACCCGCCGGTGACTTCTTCAAAAAACCGGAGGGGCCGTCGGCGGGCCCAAGCGCTGATGCTGCTGCTGCCGCCAAAAGGAAGGGCTCGGGCAGAGATCCCGAGGGCAAGAAGCCCAAGACCGGGGATGCCGGGAAGAAATCCCCCCCGGTGATCATTGTTGATGAAGGCCCTGCCCCCGGGCCAGATGAGGACATGCAGGTGGCGAAGGTGCCGTCGGGAGTTCAGGGGCCATCTTCCGAGGTCCTCATGGTTTCTCTCCCGGCTGGTACGGCCGTGATGAATGGTACCGCCGACCCGAGGGCGCTTCTGCGAGGCATCACCCTCGAGATTGACAGGGTTGCCCTCGGGGCTGATGAAGACGAAGCCCTCGAGGACAGGATCCTCCGGTCCTCCCTTACAGTAAGTCTTTCACGCCTATTTCTTTCCGTTTTACTTGGAGCTTAGAAACCATATTTGGCCTTGCTAACCCCTTTGTTTTTGTAGACCTGCATTGCCCTCGGGGAGCAAGCCCGGCGGCTAGAGGAGTGGCGCCTTCGCAAGGCCGAGCAGGAGGCCAAGATGCGGGAGCTCATCCGCCAGAATGCAGACGCTGTGCGGCAGATGGCCATGCTGGAGGAGAGCCTTCGGCAGATGACCCTGCGAGCGGAGGCCGCGGATCGGGGTAGGGCAGAAGCCGAGAGGTCCGCAGCTGAGGCCTTGGAGAAGGCTGCCAAGGAAGCCGAGGCCGCGAAGGTCGAAGCCGTCGAGAGAGCCCGGGAGGACGCAATCTCGGTGTTCTTGGCAGGGGGATGGCGGTCCGAGGAGCACAAGCAATGGCTGTCCTCGGTCGTCGAGTCCTCGGTCGACGAGTGGTGCGATGGGCCTGGCGTGGAGTGGGTTTCCCGAAAGGGTAAACAATACTACGATGGGGGCGAGTTTTTCACTCAAGCCCTCATCTATCGGAGGATGGCTCGCCACTTGAAAATCGAGCCAAAGGACTTTGACCCGGCAGCATACGGGCTCCCCCCCTGCAGCCAGACATCCGCGTTCCTCTTCCCCCCGATGTCGAGAGGCCAGACCTAGAGGACTCTGAGCTCATGAAGGAAGCCGAGGGCGACGAACCTGAGGCCGACGCAGAAGTGACCTCGAAGCCATCGGGGGAGGCGGCCCCCGGGAGTAACATGATTTGATATGTACTTTTTATCACGTAAACATACATTTGTAATGATGACATTATTTATCCCTCGGCTTTGGCCTGCTTGTAATAGTAACATCGCAATTACACTTGCTTCCTTTTTTATAATTGAATGATCGCCTTCGGGCTTTGTATATATGACTTGTTCCCTTCGATTCCTTTATTCTTGGATGTATGCCTTCGGTATTTTTGAATGTATGTGTTTGTTCCTTTGAATGTATGTCTTAGGATTTAGAATACTATCTGATTGTAGCTAGCCCTTGGGAACCTTCGGTAGTTGGGCACCCTCTGCTGGATATGCAACCGATGGTTCGGCAGCAATTAGGACTTAGAATTTTTTTTTTCTAAGTGTAGCACAGCATGAGGCCTTCGGGCGTTTGTAGTAACCCACCTCCTAGGACTTAGAAAAATCTCTAAGTGTAGATTCCCCCTTGAGAGCCTTCGGGATATGGCGCCCATTCCTTATGTGTGAATGTTGGACCGAGGGCCCAATGCACAGGACTTAGAGATTTTTGCAAGTGTAGCATGCCATGTAGTCTTCGGCTACTGTGGAGCCCCACCTGTAATATTGAATAGGCCGGAGGCTAATTTTTTTAGGACTTAGAAGATTTCCTTGAGTGTTGATTCCTTGTGAACCGTAGCCCTCGATTGATAGGTAGCCTTCAGCAATTAGATCCCTCGAGATGAGGGCGAAATATGTAGGACTTAGAAAATCTTCTAAGTGTAGAGTTTCCCTTGGGAGCCTTCGGGAGATGGCATCCCTTCATGATGTATGAGTAGTTGACCGGGGGGAAATATGCAGGACTTAGAAAAATCTTCTAAGTGCAAAATCTCCCTTGGGAGCCTTCGGGAAATGGAATCCCTCCTTGATGTATGGCCTTCGGCTGTCACATTCCTCTAGCTGCAATACTAATTGAGCCGGGGGCCCATCTTTAGGACATAGAAATTTTCTTTGTTTGCAAGTGTTGTTTGTATTGCATAGCCTTCGGCCACCATATTCCCTTGGCTGTAATATTGATTGGGCCGGGGGCCCAATCTTTAGGACTTAGAACTTTTTTCAAGTGCTGCTTCCCTGTGTAGCCTTCGGGTGCCCGGGGGCTGCTCCTTCAGGACATCAATGTTTCTAAGCATACATGGATGTTGACTCCTGTTGTTGTGAAGAAAGCCAATGAGGAGTGTGTGCCCTCGGCATACACTTTAAAAGTCGTAGAATTGATCTTTGTCATGGGGAAAGGGCCCTCGGTATTTGTGCATAACGGATGCCTTCGGTGTTTGTTTGAAGTACCGTTTAGTGGACCTTGGACAGTCCAGTCCCTTTGTGTTGTTGGAGCCTTCGGTGTCTTTGTGACCGGAGGTGACCAGGTAGTGGACTTAGCCGTTTCCTGATGGTATTTCCTTGAGTAGTATCCTTCGGGAAATAGGAGTCTTCAATCGCCGGAGGTGTTCCCGTGGGGAGCCCTCGGCATGTTGTGATATTGTTGGAGTGTACTCTTTGATTTCTCGCTGAGTCTACTCCCCTTCACCCCCTTTTTTTTTTCTTTTTTTTTTCTTTTTTTTTTTTTTTTTGGTTGGTGGTGAAGGGAAGGCATCAAGAAACTTGGTTTCTTGGTAAGGCTGGGCCTATTAGGAGACCATCAGAATACACCAATGGCTCTCCTCCCTCGGGTTAACCTTCCGAGTGCCGAGGGGATCGAGGGACGTTTCCTGGGCACAAGATATGGTGGTCCGTAACCTGCCTCCCCTTGGGGGATGGCGCGGAAAGCGCCTCATTTTTGAAAGTCGTCCCCTCGGCGCTAGACATAGTCTGTGGCCTGCCACACCCTTGGGGTGGTGGCGCGGGGAGCGTTTCGGTTTGGAATTCGAATCCTGGGCATTTTTCATGCCTGTCATACCCTGGGGGTAATGACGCGGATAGCGTTCCGTTTTTGAAAGTCGAATCCTGGGCATTTCTCATGCCTGTCATACCCTGGGGGTAGTGACGCGGAAAGCGTTTCAAGGAAGGGTTTTCATTTGCACACTGGTTGCAAATGGCCGGGGGCACTACGTGCCGCCGGCACCGATGGTGGCGCCTTCGGTATATGCGTCCTCGTGGGGTACGGCTTTTAGAAACAACACTTGGTGTTAGTTTCGATGTGTAGCCCCCGGTACTTGGTACCGAGGGGTCTTCTGTAGGAACACTTGGTGTTTCTTTTGTCATAGTTGATGGACTTGTCTACCCTCGGTACTTGGTACCGAAGGGTCTTCAAATGAAACACTTGGTGTTTCTCAACAGATGTTCGGAAGTTGATAGGAGAGTATATCCCTGGCACTGGGTGCCGAGGGGTCTTCTTTGATGATGTTTGATGATGGATGTGTACCCTCGGCACTGGGTGCCGAAGGGTCTTCTGTAGGAACACTTGGTGTTCTCATCTTTCCTTTTTTGGTGTTGAAGGTGGGGATGTACCCTCGGCACTGGGTGCCGAAGGGAAATGAATTACATGGCGTTCTTCGTTGTTGGTGATAGGAGTTCCCTCCCTCGGTACTTTGTGCCGAGGGGTCTTGACTGAAAACACGTGGTGTTTTCACTGATGTTGTAGGTGTTGAGGCCTGGGGCCTGTAGTCAGTATGAAGGCTTGATGTCTTGAATGTATCTTCATTCTTCGAAATTGGAGGCCTTGGGCCATAGGATAGTACATTCACTAGTTATGAGGGCTTGGCCGCTCTTACATTATTGATAAAATTTAACTAAATGGTGTACATTCCAGTGCCTAGGGACTTCTTTCCCATTGGGGCGTTTGAGCTTGTAGGTCCCGGGTTTGACGATGGCTGCTATGATGTAGGGGCCTTCGAATTTTGGTGCCATTTTTCCTCCCTCGGTTGGTTGGCTGGCTTCCCTCCTCCGGAGGACATAGTCCCCCACTTGAAATTCTCGGGTGCGAACCTTGGCGTCGATGTAGCTTTTAACTTGCCTTCGGTAGTTTTCTGCCCGGATGAAGGCCTGCTCCCGGCGTTCCGAAATGAGGTGGAGGTCGAGGGCCATGTTGCTGTCGTTGACCTCGGGGTCATACTGGATCACCCTTCGGGTAGGAAGGGTGACTTCCGTAGGAGCTTTGGCTTCAAAACCGTAGCAGAGGGAGAAGGGTGTTTCACCTGTAGCTCGCCGAGGGGTGGTGCGGTAAGCCCAAAGAATGTTGTGAAGTTCTTCTACCCAGCCACCGCCCTCGGCCTCCAGCTTCTTTTTGAGGCCCTCGAGCAAGGTCCGGTTGGCGTTCTCTACTTGCCCGTTGCCTTGAGGGTAGGCAACGGAGGAGAAGGTGTGTTTGATGCCCCATGCCTCCAGAAGGGCACAGAAGGGGGCTGCCTCAAATTGTGTCCCATTGTCGGAGATGATCTGCTGGGGGACGCCAAACCTTGTGAGGATGTTCTTGAGGATGAAGTGACGGCATTTTGCCTCCGTGATGCTGGCGAGGGGTTCAGCCTCCACCCATTTGGTGAAGTAGTCGACAGCCACAATGATGTACCTGTTGTTGGAGGTACCCCTCGGCAGAGGACCCACAAGGTCTATCCCCCATCGAGAAAAAGGGACAGATGTGCTGATGGGGGCATAGTTGACCGCTGGCCTGCCGGGGGCTTTCTGGAAATGTTGACACGCGGTGCACCTCCGGGCAAGATCAGCACAATCCCTGGCCATGGTTGGCCAGAAGTAACCCTGGAGGATGAGCCTTCGGGACATGGAGAAGGGTCCCTGGTGAGCTGAGCAAGTGCCACTGTGCACTTCCTCCATTGCGACCTCGGCTTCATCTGGATGAAGGCACCGAAGTAGCGTGCCATTGTAAGATCGTTTGTAGAGCCTCCCATCTTCGATGGTGTAGCTGGGAGCCCTCAGCTTTGTCAGTTTAGCGCGGGCCTCATTCTCGGGTAGTTGCCCTGTGGAGATGAAGGCGGTGATATCTGAGATCCAATCCTCCTGACGTTGTTGTATGTTCATAACGGGGCTTGCATGGATGCTTGAGAGGCTGAGTTCCTCGATTTTGGCAATTTTGGAGATGTGCTCGGGGGAGTCAGCCGAGAGCTTAGATAATATGTCGGCCTCGGAGTTCTGAGCCCTCGGTATTTGAGTGAGGGAGTGTGCCTCGAATACCTTAAGCAACTCCTTGGCCGCTTCCTTGTACTGTTTCATTCTTCCTTCCTTGGCTTCATATTCTTCGGAGATTTGGCCAACGACCAACTTGGAGTCGCATTTGATGTGGATCTGCCGAGCCCTCATGTTGGCAGCCAGCCGAAGGCCACATAGGAGGGCTTCATATTCGGCCTCATTGTTGGAGACTTTGAAGGAGAAGCGGATTGCATAGTAGGCCCTGAAGCCCTCGGGAGTAATGAGGACTACCCCTCCTCCGCATGCTTTGGTCGCGGAGGAGCCGTCAGTGTAGAGGGTCCACCAGTCGTCCGAGGTAGCCGAGGGCTCCCCGTCCGTGGCTGCCCTTGCGGTACATTCCGTCACAAAGTCCGCTAGGGCTTGGCCCTTGATGGCAGGCCTTGGACGGATGTCAATGTTGTACTGGCTCAAGAAGATAGCCCATTTAACCATGCGGGAGGAGCTGGTGGGGCTCCTCATGAGGGCGCCGAGGGGTTGATGAGTGAGGACCTGAACTGGGTGGGCCTGAAAGTAGTGGCTCAACTTCTTGACAGTCCAAACGATGGCCAACACCGTTTTTTCCACAGGGGAGTACCTGAGCTCGGCCTCCCTTAGGGTCTTGCTAACGTAGAAGATGGCATGTTGGATGCCGTCTTCCTCCCGGATGAGCACAGAGCTGATGGCCGCCGGGCTAACCCCAAGGTAGAGGTAGAGGGTCTCCCCTACCTTGGGTTTGGAGAGCACAGCAGGTGAAGATAGGTACCGTTTGAGCTCGTTGAAAGCCTCCTGGCATTCCGGAGTCCATAGAAAGCCAGCCGTCTTCCTCATGATCTGGAAGAAGGGTAGAGATTTCTCCGCCGATTTAGATAGAAAACGGTTGAGGGCTGCCAGGCGGCCCGTCAACCGTTGGACTTCCTTCACATTGCGTGGGGGCTCCATGTTGATGATGGCCTGGATCTTCTCGGGGTTGGCCTCAATACCCCTTCGGCTCACCATGTAGCCTAAAAATTTGCCCCCTTGGACGCCGAAGGTGCACTTCTTCGGGTTTAGCCGAAGGTTGAATTTTTGCATGATGGCAAAAATTTCCCGGAGGTCGTCTGCATGACTGGAAGATTGCTTGCTCTTGACGATCATGTCGTCGACATAGGCCTCCATGGTGCACCCTAGGACGGCTTGAAAGACCCGGGCCACCATTCGGGTGTAAGTGGCCCCTGAGTTCTTTAGGCCGAAGGCCATCACTAGGTAGCAGAAGATGCCCTCGGGAGTCATGAAGGCAGTTTTTTCGGCGTCCTCCTCGTGCATGAATATTTGATGGTACCCTCGGAAGGCATCGAGGAAGGACATGATTTCACACCCCGCGGTCTCATCCACCAATTGATCAATGTTTGGTAGAGGGAATGGATCCATAGGGCATGCTTTGTTGAGATCGGTGTAGTCCACGCACATGCGGAAGGTAGGGGGCTTCTGTGCGAGGACTACATTCGCCAGCCATGAGGGATATTTCACCTCCTTGATGTGCTTAATGGAGAGGAGCATGGCGACCTCCTTCTTCACAAACTCCCTCCTCTCGGCGGAGAGGGGTCTTCTTCGCTGTTGTACTGGTTTGGCCGAAGGGTCCACCGAGAGGCGGTGGGTGATGACCCTTCGGCTGATTCCCGGCATGTCCTCCGGCCCCCATGCAAAGACAGTGGAGTAGGCGCGGAGGGCGTCGGTGATACCGGTCTTTAGATCTTCAGGGAGCTGGGCTCCAATCTTCACGACCCTCTCCGGCTGGGCCGGATCGAGCGCAAAGTCTTCTACGTCCTCGGCCGGTTCAGCCCTCGGCCTTCTGTCCTCCTGGTCGACGGCTCCGGTGATGGTGTCAACACGGAATTCCGTCTTTCTTACCTTTTTAGTGACCTGAAGATAGCAGGCACGAGCAATTTTTTGGTTCCCCCGGCAGTAGCCAATGCCCCCCTCGGCGGGAAACTTGAGGCAGAGATGCCTCATGGAGATGATAGCTTCGAGGTCCTCGAGGGCTGGCCGGCCGAGGATGATGTTGTGAGCGCAGTCAATGTTGACGACGACGAACTCCACTTCGAGCTGGGCTCTATGGAGCCCGTCGCCGAAGATCACCGGGAGGGTTATTACCCCCTCGGAATCAATAGTATCGCCGGTGAAGCCGGCAAGAGGGGTCTTAATGGGCCGAAGGGACCCCCTCTCCAGATGCAGCTCTCTGAAGGTGCTGAGGTACATTACATTGACGGAGCTGCCCGTGTCAATGTAAGTTCGGTGAATAATGGTGTCGTTGATCTCCGTTCGAATTACCAAGGCATCCCTGTGAGGAGAAGCAGTAGGAGGGAGATCTGCGTTGGTGAAGGTGATGGGTTCCTCCCTCAATCGCTTTACCGGGGGCATATGAGTGACTTCCCCTACATAAAGCGATTGAGCCCACTTCTTTCGCTGGCTGGTGGAATCACCCCCTGTGTTGCCACCGGTGATCATGAGGATGTGGCGCTTCTTCTCCTGGTAGTGGGGGTATTCCTCCTCCTCTTCTTCCAAGTTTCCGATCTCCCTCTTCTTGCCGAGGGGGATGGTGTTTGGATTCACCCAGGCATTTACCTTCGTATGGTGCCCTCGGGGAGGTCCCTGATGAGAAGGTCCCTCCTGCCGAGGGCTCTGGACAAACTGGGACAGGTGCCCCGCCTGTATTAATCTCTCGATGGCCGTCTTCAGCTGATGGCAGTCATCGGTCCTGTGCCCCTGGTGCCGATGGAAGCGACAGTAGGGGAACTGAGGGTTGATAGCGTGTACCTCCGGGGGTGCGCGAGAGTCGCGCTCAACGAGGCCCCTCTCCTCGGCAAAATCGAGGATGATGCTGACGGGGTGCGTCAGTGGTGTCCGAGGGCGGTCCAGGAGGATGGGCTGGGCCCAAGTCTTAGGGTTGCTCTTATAACCTCCCCCGGGCTTGGCTTGGCCTTGCCGAGGGCGGTCATCAGAGGGTCCCGAAGTCTTGGGGCGATTTGGAGGAGCCCCCGGCCCTCGGTTATGCTTGTTGTCAGCCCTCGGGGGCTGCTGGTCCGAATGTTGGTGATATTTCTCCACCTCCTCGGCCTCAGCATACCGGTCCCCCCGCTGCAAGGCCCTTATGTAGTCGCGGGGAGGTTCAATAATGAGGCTCCTGGAAAAGTTGCCGGTGCGAAGGACGGTTTGTAGGAGGGCCAGGAGGGTCCCGTCATCAGCACCGTCGACCTTGTCGGCCTCCGTCCTCCAGCGCTCCAGGAAATCCCGAAGGGTTTCATCCTTCTTCTGGCGTATTGTTAGGAGGTGGGAGAAGTGCTTCCTTGTGCGACGCCTCCCAGCGAATTGTGTCAAGAATCGCTGGGCGAGTTCTTGCCACGAATCAATGCAGCCCTCGGGCAGCCTGTTGAACCATTCGTATGCTGGTCCCTCTAAGGTGGAGAGGAACCAACGACACAAATATTCGTCTGACGCCCCTACCATCATCATGCTATTCTGGTACTTGCTGTAATGTTCCTGGGGGTCCGTTTTCCCGCTGTAGGGCTGTATGTGTTGCCCTCGGTATTTCTCCGGGATTCGGGCCGCCAATACCCTTGGGTTAAATGGGGTCCGAGTCCGGAGCTGGATGACGGGTTCCCTGGAGCCCTCGGCCACTCTCTTCTGTAACTCCTCCATTTTGGCCATCATGGCCTCGTATTTGAGATCTGAATGAGGGGTGGAGGCGGTGGCGTGAGCTTTGTTGGACTCCATCTCGTCGAGCCGGCGTTGGAGGGCCGCAATAATCTCGTCCCGGGGATCCCTCGGGAGGGTCTCCGCCCCCTGCGAACGAACCCGGGCCGAGTGGGCCTGGTTGATTTGATGTCGGGCATCATCGGCATGAAGGGGTGCCTTGCCTTTGTCCCGAGGGGGACGCTCCTCGTCTGCCCTCGAAACTGATCCCCCGCTTTCCTGGGGCCTTTGGAGTGCTTTCCCCCCGAGGCGGTCTTGGACCCCTCGGCGGTCTGGCCCTCCTCCGAGCCGGTTGAGGGCGGAAGTACGGGGCCTTTCCCTGTTGTCATTATGGCGGTCCCGGGACTGAACTTCCTGGGAGGACGTATCTTGGGCCACCACCCCTTCGTCGTTCCTCACCCGAGGGGTGGGATTTCCGAAGGGGTGTGGCAGAGGGGGAAGTATGATGTTCTCCCCGATCTGAGGGTGAGCTGGAGCCAGGGTGCCGAAGGCCCCCGGGTTCTGGGTGAGCGTCTGGATGAAGGCGGAGAGCGCCGATTGTACGTCGATGGTGAGAACCGGAGGGCTGACTTGGTCATCGCTCCGGTTTTTCTTCTTGGCCTCGATGCCGAGGCGGGCATCGGGGGCATTTTGTTGGATCTGGAGGCGTAGGTCGACAGCCGCCTGTGCCAGCCCAGCGATGACACCGCCCTCGGGAGCCCTGTGAGAGGCTTCGGGGGCGTTGACGTCGCCGAGGGGCAGGTTCTTGTCATCTACGTTCTTTGAGTTGGCACGTGTTGTCCTCACCATTTTGATAGAGGGGTAGTGTTTTGTGTTTGGTCGAGGGGGAGGGTTTCTTACTCGATTGTTCAGGCTCTCAACGAGAGCACCAAATGATGGATAGTCTACCCGGGGGTATATATCCGAAGGGTTATTACGGGGAATAACTTAGAGAGAAGTCAGAGCGAACAAGTAAGAGAGAGAGTGTATATTCAATATGTATTTTGCGTGTTATGGCTTTTCAGCGTGGTTACAAATGGGGAAATGGGGTGCTATTTATAGTAGCAATAAATGCCGGGTAGGGACACGTGTCAAGCGCTCATTGGCTGAGGGGTCACCTCAACTGGTTGGCGCTGGCAGCCGCATGTGGCCGCATTTAATGCGGCTGTTGGATGGGACGTCTGTGCAGAGTACGGTGATCTGTACGCATGTGAAGCGGATATCTTGTCGAGTGAGATGCCTTCGGCTATAGAGCAGTAGCCGAGGGCTCTCCCTCCCGATGGCACCCCTGGTGCCGAGGGCTTACAGTGCCGAGGGCTGCTGTTTTCGCCGTTTTCTCCCAGTTTCTTAGTTTGCTTGAGAAACCCGCTCTGTGATAATTTGGAGCCTTCGGCCAGGGGGCCGAAGGCACCCCTGTGCGTTGTGCGGACTGCTTGGTACTCTGGGCGCTGTGATTTGGGCCTGTTGGGCCTGTTGGGCCTTTGCTGGAGTAGTAGGAGTCTGTGGGCCGGGGGTTCCCGGGCCATATACTCCATCAGATAACTTTTTCAAATAGTAATAAATTTATGATTTTCTTTCTAACCCTAGCTAATCCGACAGTTTCTGAGTGAGGTAGTTTAGGATGTGATCGCAAAAACCTAGTGCGCACAAGGAGTCTCTACATATTGGATGAAACCATCAAGATTGTTACTATCGAGAATTAAATTAAATATGAGACCTTAATTCAATCGTTTCACTCAATCAGAGTTGAACTACCTATGGAGGTGCAATTTTGATTTTTAAATGAGAGTGGATGAGTAATTTATTAAAGACAAACACTTGTATCAAAATGGTGAGAAAGAAGATGAAAGGTGGAAGAGTGTGTGCAAGTATTTGGATTGACGAAATGGTTTCGTTCGGATGAACCCTTGGATCCATTTTGATTAATGATTTATCGATCCCATGGGTTGAATTGAATAATAATTTGATCATGTTTAATTTACAAATGAAAATGGTCCCTTATAATAGGTTAATCAGAATACAACATTAATACTAGAAAGTCGGACATGAAAAAATACTAAATTCTTAAATTTGTGCTTCCATTTTTTAATTCCTCAAAAAACTTTACTGAGAGAGTATATAATTCTTTTCGTACCTGATAATAACAATTTATTTCATATACAAACATTTAAAAGAAATAAACAGTAGTTGTCTAACCAATACTAAATGTTAAAAATGTTGCACTTTATTTCACATATTTTGTTCTTGCATATTATTTTTCTTTCAGTAGTTTGTATGAAAATTGTCCTTTTGTGCACTGCACGGGAGAGCTACTAGATGTTTAACATATTTAAACGAAATGCCTTGGTTTACTATTTCTAAAGTTATGCATGTTGAATTTTGTTATTAATTGTTTAAATTCTGTTTAAATTTGTAAAACTTAAGTTGAATTTTGTTATCGATGGTTTCCAATAGTACTATTTAGTTGTTCACCTAAAATTGAAATAAAAAAGTTTTTTATTCCTTACTGTTTTTTCCTTAAGTAGTTTGTATGAAATTTGTCTGGAATTTGTTTGCCAGATAATTTTCATACATGCTACTAGTTGATTAAAGACAAACACTTGTATCAATCAAACGTTTTCATGAGACCGCATGCCCAGTGTCAACACATGCAACACCTTTGCGTTTGGTTTTGGTTTGAACCGCTAAGTGGCGTAGATATATGGTCTTCTCTTATCGTAAAGATTGACGCATACATTAATTGCCAACAACATATTTAGACCATATACATCAGTTACATTGTTTTTTAACGTAATATGACTTGGATGATTTAATACGTTGAATAATGAATACTCAAAATCAATAAAATTAAGAGAGGTTGTCCTATATAAGACTATAAACATGGTTAAAATTCTTAAATGGAAGCTCATATTTTATATCCCTAAATAGGATTAAATATTAAAACTACCTTTAATACTCCCTCCGGTCCCAAATGAAATTCACACTTTGACTTCACACAAATTAAGGAAATAAATTTGACTTTACTGTAGAGTACACTGTTGTGACACTGTTTGGTACTGTTTGACACTGTTTTGCACTATTTTGATGTAGATAATTTGCCAAATAAGGAAGGGAGAAGAAGTGTGAAGTTTATTTTGGACCTACCCAAAACGGAAAGTGTGAATTTCATTTGGAACCGTAGGGAGTATAATTTATATCCCTTAGTTCCCCTGAGATAAACATGGCAATCTGGTGACGGCAGCAGTCGAGCGGCGGCGCCCCGATGGTAGACCAGCAACAAATCAATAGTAGTACAGTTCAAGGACTGGCATCGGAAAGAGTACACTGACCAAACTTGGCTTGAATCCTTACAAGATTGTTTTTGTCCAATCACAAATTATTACTTACCCCTATTTAGTTCATTTTAAACATTGACCCTTATTTTTCACTTTAAGCATGTTTTACTCATATTGTGGTATTTAACTCTAAATTTTTGTACAATCAATTTTTCCTTTGATTTATACTACCTTCATCCCTTTTTATTTAGCCATCTTTGACCTTTAATTTCCTATCAAAGATGATAAACTTTGATCCATTATTTTAACTAATATATATGTGTGTAACTTAATAAATTTATACTATTATGATATTACTTTTAACAAAGATCATTTTCATATTTTCAATATTACCGTGTGTAAAGAACATCATTAACTTGGAAAATAATGTTTGGCTAAATAAAAGGTGACGAGGGAGTAGAATAGTTCAATTCTAGTTTATAATTTCACAATCCTTCCCCTTAAAAAAATTCACAATCCTTTCAATATCTAAAGAATAAAGTATATTTTAAATGAGTAATTATAATATGTGAATCCAACCAATCATTGTCAATTTCAATATATTCAAGCAATTTTATTATCATTGTAAGTGTGCTAAATTATCTCTTACTTTGTAATGAGTAACATTAATTGACTATTGCAATTGTAACACACAAATTACATTAAAAATCTCACTTGCAACATTTAACTTATAATAACCATTGCTGTAAAAATTGTTGTAGCCGTCTGAGCAATCATCACCTACGCGCTAGGCAGTGGTTGGATGCCCTAATTTTAGTATAGACTTCTTGAATAATTGGTTTGGCTCATAGCTGAGTTAGTCGGTCATCTACGGTCTTAGTTGCCTGTCTAAAGCGCCTCATCCGTTGCCTAAGATGTATAGATTTGCCGAACATTTTGTTCTTTTTATTTTATTGTTCTAAGAATCAGTATATATGGACCTTCAACTTTAACCATGGATATGAAGAAGGCTACTTGTAGATCAAGTAAAAGTTATATATGTTTATTTATATACTAGTTTGATAACGCGTGTTGCGCGTTCGTGGTAATGCCCAATGTCAATGTAGGGACAACAATATCTCAGTTAAGGTTTAGTGAAAATATGAGTAATACAAATACAACAGTTGAATACATAATTTGTTATTTATCGATAAAGAATCATAAACAATAAAACATTTGTAGGATAGAATATATGTGGAAAAATAAAGCGATCAAGATGATTATAATAACCATAATAGGAGTGAGATTCACATGAAACAGTAGCATGTATTTGTATTGTTATATGAAAGCACACATAACAAACACAAAAATGTTTTACTCAGAAAAATAGTTAAATATTTATTGGGTTGTAGCGCTTGAAGAAAATTAAAACAAAAATTCTAAGAAAATTGTTGGAGTAATAGAAGTAGTGGGAAATAGTGATAAGTAATCAAGCTTTTTTCTTGCTCTTGAAATCAAGAGGGGAGTCCTCTACTCCTGAGTGTTGGAGCTTCATCTTTGATGAAGGCGGGGTTGGTGGATCATTGTTGGTTGTAACAATGTAATGAGATGCATCATGCAAAGATGTTATGGCGTAGGAGGGGCCTGACTTGGTTTCATAGGTACTTGCTTGTGACCTCAACTGTACAAAATATATTCTTCTTTATCTAAGCATTTGTTTGCATATTGAAATGATGTCTTCTTACCCTTCATAATTTATAAAGACGGGTCAACATATTGTGTAGTGTGAAATTACAATAGTTTATGTATATAAATGTAAAGTATTAAATTATTGTGGGTTGATAACTCGTCAACCTGTAGCTCTACTTCCATAATTTGTTTGTTAGTCATGAGCAGAAGTTTCTCGACGCATTGCCCAAAAACCGAGACATCAATTGTTGAAGTAGTATTAGTGATTGAGACATTCACTTTGGATCTAATAATTTCACAAAAAAAAAAATCAAAGAATTGTCATTAGAGTTTTGTTTAACTTTTTGCCTCAGAACTCTGTGTTATTATAACGAGCAAATAATTTGATATTTAATTTATCCAAAAACTATAACTGCACTAATAGTTTTTAACTTTACGTCCGAGCTATATAGTCAACAAGGATACTGATGCTACTAAAAGTGAAATGGTAGCTATTTTAAGCAAAGCACTTGACAGCCCCTTCTCCCGTAAGTCGGTGGCTGCTATCAAATACAGGTAGCAAGGATCACAATACACTGAAAATATCATAATTTGAAAAGGAACAGCCAAACAAACAAATGAAGTGGTCTAAAATTGTATTAAAAACAAGGACCATTCCATGCTAAAAGAACAATAAATTATATTGTAAGAAGTAGCTATATCAAGCAAAAGAATATAGGAATATTGACTTGCTAGCAACAAAGTATTGGTTAGACTTCAACCTGTTATTTTTAATTTGCTTAAGTCCTTATGTATTTTACATTTTAAGTCTTTTCCTAGACTTGAAATAAATTGCTATTGCTCAAAGATGAACTCATCTCACTGAACAAAAGATCCCTGCTGTTAGGGGATCTCAATAAAATAATATTGTTTGAATTCTCGAACACTTTGGCACCATTTTGTAAATTGTGGAACTTTTTGAACCCATAGCCATTAGACCAATGGTCTCTTTTTATACAAAACAGTGTCTATCTTATATGAATGTGCATTAGTTATTTCTTTTAGAAGCATGAAACAAAAGGACCACACTTAATTTATTTTTTTTGCTCACTGAGACCTTCCAGTATGATTCACCCACCAAATGGTTAATCATAAGGTGGATTAACACTGGGACAAAAAAATTGTCTTATGTCATCTATAATCCCCTGAAAAAATGTTAGTGCGTTTGATTGCCAATTTTCAAGGAGTAGGTGCTTTTGAGGGAAGAAAAGTGGTTTTACTTTAAAAAATATTTTCAAGGAAAATAGAAAACTGCTTTTACTTTAATCAATACAGACAATTTTCAAGAAAAAGTGGTTTTACTTGAAAAAGTGGTTTTTCAAGGAGTATTGTTTAAAACACAAAACTATTTTTATTGCTTCTTTATGAAAATAGAAGATTAGTTCTTAAAAATACTTTATTGACATGTAAAATCATTTGGATTAAAATGACCGATACCATAAGTTATCTCAATCTTGCACTTAGTATGGGAATTTAGCAATTTTTAGCAAAATTAAGAAAATGAAAAGACTATGAAGGCAATCAAGGAAAACAGACTAACATCAAATAAGATAAAAAACTGATCTATCATCTATAGCAGTCCTATTGTGAAGTCCAAATATGGATATTCCATCCAAAGGCAATGTGTGGATTTTTTTGTTCAGAATATTAAAAAGAACATGTTGAAATCCAACATATATTGCAGGGAGAAACTGAGTAGGAAAAACTGAAAAGTGTGACCAACAAAAGCTTGTTTCAAATAAGCTTAATCTTATGTTTGGTTCATGGAAAATAGTAGGGAAAGGGAGGAAACATGCTAAAAAGTTAATTTATGGAAATTCTAGACATATTTAAATCAAGAAGATATGCTAAAGATGGAATTTCTAGACCACTCAAGAAGATATGAGTTTTATTTAAATCAATACTTAGCCTAGTTTTATGGAGATTAACACAAATTGAAATATTGTTTCGAATTTAGACATATTTATATAGATGGCTTAATTAATGATTAATGAAAACATTTGTTGAGGTAAATCACAAGCTCTATACACCAACACAGATTAAGTCACAACCTTAGGCTATATCTAATAGTACGGTTGTTAAATAGTCGTTTAAAACATATCTAAATCAGTTTACAGTACAACACATCACCACTCAAACTCAAAACACAAGAATGACCATAGTGGCAACTAAAGATATACAATGCATACCTTTCAAAGGGAAGACTGCCTAATACATTTGGAAATAATCTCTCCAATCTAAACAAAAATATTTAACAAAAACATAACAAAAATAAAATGTTAGCTACAAATAGTGCACTGGAGGTATGCTAACTATCACAATTAATACCCTTGTCTTAAGTTCCAACTAAATCATTATGAAAACAGCTTGGATATCATTGTAGTAAAATATTAACAAAGATTCTAATCATTCTATCATCTAGAACTTATATTGGAAAAGGATTACCAAGTGTATGGATGTTATCTGCTTAATAAAAGTACATCGTGGTTCAAATATCTCTTGAGCATACTCTTTCCTAAATAAATGTATTCATACTAAACCAGTCTAAGGAATATTGTTTGGTTTAAAAGAGAACTAAATGTTGACTAAAATTAGTGATGACATTTCCCTACTAATTAAATAAAGCATCACATTCAACCAAAATGCACCAGAACATAAATTGGTGTGATGTATCTCTTTTAGAAATCATAACAAACACCTAATTCATGTGGACATTTAAACAAACACATACATGGCAGAAATTAAAAAAGGAAACTATACAACGGAAAAATGGAATTATCAACTATAGCCACCCAAACTACTACCATACACAAACCTGGGAGCCCGTACAATACAGTCACAAAGAAATTTGGTAGGCGGAAGAATAGAATAAAGAGAAACCCCAAAAAATTAATCTCCATGGACAGTGAACTAATTATACGAAACGTGGGGAGAACAGAGGCCTAATCATACAAATGCGTAGGTAAAGCCACTATACAACCCAAATTGGTTGAATAGAGGAAGAACTTAACAGAGTAGAACACAGAAGAAGCGGAAAATTGACAGAGAAGTTGCACCACAGTATATATAATCGACCAACGGACGACGCTTGAGAAACAAAACTGTCCAGAAGACATTATCGGGGAGGAGCCTCGGATGCTGAGCGGTTGAACCAGAAGAGAGGAGTCCAAAGGGCTGAGGATTTCAACGAAATAAACTTAAGAGTCAAGACCTAGGAGGTTAAGTGCGAACGTATTTTAAAAGGCTAAACAAAATGCTAACACCTTAACCCTCCGTAAGGATATAACTTTGAAAGTGCAAACAGGTTAGAGATGTACAACAAAGTCAATACAAAGTACAATCAGCTTATACACCAAAAGATACCAACATTTTTTATGACAGTTTAACCCTTGACTATATTCCCTCTTATAATATTGTAGATATATATATATATATATATAGAGAGAGAGAGAGAGAGAGAGAAGATCATGTGAGAAGTGCTCCTTAAAATGAGAAGTGAGAAATAATCTCAACCCTTGGATTTGCATGTGATCTTGCAACGCAGTAAACTTATAGACTGAATATATATAGAAACTTATAACCAATAAATCATAACTTATAAAGCCCTCCATCATAATTACGAAAATGCCACCGTGTCCAAAAATTTTCAAGGTTTCCGGGCTTATGTTTTTGCGGTGGCATTTTCGTAATTATTTTCGACGGGGTCTATAAGTTATGATTTATTGGTTAAAAGTTCATGTTTTTTTTCATTAGTTAAACTTCGCAGTTCTCAGCCTAAGAACACTTCTCACCTGATCCACTCCATATATATATATATATATATATATATATATATATATATATATATATATATATATATATATATATATATATATATATTCTTAAATTTTATTATTATTTAATATTTTGTTACATAATAATATTTAGTGATTATTTATAACATACTATCCTCCGTTTTTTAATTCTGGCAACAGTTTGACTTTCACGTTTGCCAACGCACAACTTTGACTGTAACTATATTTAATTATGTATTAGTAAACATTATAAAAAATTGATATTTTGGAAATTCACATTGATAGGAATTTAATAACATTTTCTACGTAATAATTTGATTATGTTTATTAGTAGAAAATCGTGGTCAAAGTAAAGTCTGTGAATAGTGCAAAACTCACAATGTTGCAAGAATTAAAGAACGGAGGAAGTATTACTAGATGTAACAATTCTATCATATATGGATGTTAATGTGTGTGTACATAGGCACACACAAAAATAATATTAGTGAACATATTTATGTAAGATGCTGATAAGAATATCATTTCTATATATCCAACCATTTCTTACCTGAGCGCTAGGCGCTGGACTGACGTCTATTTAGAGCCTAGCTCTTTAGAACATTGTTGTGACTAAATAATGTGATTAAAGTTACTAATAATGTATTTTCATGATCACTACGGTCTACAAATTGAAAATGATTGTACTCACTGAAAGTTACTAATTAATTAAGTCACTCTTTGTATAAACTTGCTTATTATTCTAGCAATATATTAGGAATCGTTTCTATATAATATTGGTATACCGAGAATTATATTGATTTTAACATGATGCTATTTTCAAACTTTATATTAATTACTCTTATTTAAAGAATAAAAACATTATACTCTTATTTAGAGTTTTTGAAAAGGTCTTACTCTTATATATTTAAGGTAATTTTTTAATATTATAAGAGGTAATATAATTTTTAATATTTATTGACTAACTTGTACACAACTAGGTTATTTCCAGAGCTGTCTAATAAATTTAGAGACCATGTTCTAAATACCAAAATGAGGCCCCACATATGAACAAATATATCAAATATATCAATTCTAAAAGTTTCTTCAACATTTGGTTTATCATGATATTTAATATCAGATGGAATTGAACATGATCACTAATATTCCCATCGCCCTCCCTAACAACATCCTTACGAGACAGATCATCACTTTCTTTATCATTCTCAATAGGGAGATCATTGTCTAAGTTTCAATGAGGATCAGTAGAACTAGAGTTTTTTTATCATATATCTATAGATAATATTATTAAGGGGGGAAAAATTGGCCCCGCAAAACTGGTGAGCAATGTTCCAAGGAACATGATGAACTTGCCAAAAGACGGCTCTGATTATTTCGGATTTTGTCCGAGTCATACATTAATCGCCCCAACCCTAATGGAAAATTATATGGAACATCCGGTTGTACCATGTGCATGATAAAGCCGGTTAAGTTTGCAATTCTTTACAAATTTTAACCATATTCTTATACAATCATTTGAATTTTGTGCTTTCTCTCCCGATTTGTACTCCTGCATGCTGCGCACATGCAATTCTCCCTCTCATTTTTTTATTTTATTTCAACAATTATTAATTTCTTCCCAAAATCGACTCATTTGAATTAAGAAAACATTAAAGGAAATGATTATCTCATTGAAACATTTTCATCTCTTTATTTCACCAATAGTTATCTACTATTTATTGTAAAATTATCTCCTAAATAGGAACACCCACTAATTGTTACTAAAACTTTCGAGGTGAATTTTCCTTCATTATTTAGTTGAGCGAATTTTATTTGTTCTTTGTTGTACTTCAATAAACTATTAACTATGTACAGTTTATTTTTCATAGTAGTTCTTTGTTTTGAATTGATTTCAATAACTTTTTGCTACTTCTAAATGAGTACAAAAATGAGAAAAAAAAATACTATATCCAAATGAGTATAATATTTACAAGAAATGTAATCGATATAACGTTTTAAGATTAGCACTATTACATCTGACTATTCAAATGATTTTTTGTTATACAATAATGAGTATAATGTTTAATACAAATGTGCATTGGTGTCACAAAAAACAAACGTTCTCTTCCTGCACCCTAATTATTTTTCTTGGGAAAGTTTCCGAAATAGGAGTAAAAACGTTTAAAAATTCAAAAATAGGGTTGTCATATTTTATTCCTTTTTTGTTCCATCAATAGGAGTAATTATTGCGCACCAAGCTTGAAAATTTTGCAATGTATTAAGTTTGGTACTGCCCAAACATGCATGACATAATTACTCCTAAACAAGGATAAAAATATGAATGTCCTATTTTGGAATACAAAAACGTTTCTACTCCTATTTAGGATAATGTCCCTTATTTCTTCTTTGCTTCAGAGGTGACGCCTGATTCATTCGAGGCTCACCGCATGCACTTAGATGACCAAACTCTAGTCTTGCACCATACGCTCCTGCTCGCAGCTCGCTGATTTCTGCTAGAGTCCTAGTTGAAGAAACTCATGTGATCACCGCATATATATGCCATATTAAATTTTATGAAAACAAAATTGGAGTTTCATCAAATAAAATCAATGTTCAATAGTTGATAAAATAATATTCAATGAAGATGTTTTAATGCTCAGTGTAGAGTTCTAATGTTCAATGAAGATGATTGATCACATAATCTCAATGTTCAGTTGTAGCGAACATGATACTCAGCGAATGTGTTTTGATGCTCAATAAGCTTTGATTCTTGTTTACTTAACTGCAGAGTTTCAATACTCACTAGAGGAGACTTGATGCTCAATGAAAATATTTTGATGCTCAACGAGTAGAGTTTACGATTTTTATATGAGTGCATTCATATGAAAATACTCCCCCATATTTAAAAGATCGCTACATTAGGTCTTGACACAATATTTAAGAAGAAAATAGTATGCGTAATGAATTGTGTAGAAAAAGTAGGAGAGAGTGAAAAAGTAGGAAAGAGAAGATAAAAAGCAGAAAAAATAAGGGTAATTGGGTATTTTTAAAGGAAAAGCATACCAAAGAGGGAAATTGTAGCTAACTTTTAAATACATTCCAAATAAAAAAGTGTAGCAAACTTTTAAATATAGAGAGAATATTAACTTAGATTCATATATTAGAATTCACAAAAGTTGATTATAGATAAAATCTAAGAAATTTTTATTAAAGAAAAAATACAAAAAAAGAAGGTGAATTAAGAGACATGAAGCATAGATCACGATACTCAATACTCCCTCCTTCCCTTAAAGTTTGTCACACTTTCTCGAAACGGATGTCCCAAAATGTTTGTCCTACTTTTTCAACTTCCTTATTTGGTAAACAAATCTATACCAAATAGTGTCAAACAATGCAAAACAGTGTCAAACAGTGTCGCTATAGTGTGAAACAGTGTCGCTACAGTGTAAATTCAAATTCATCTCCTTAAAACTTGTGAAGTCAAACTAGAACAAACTTTAAGGGACGGAGGGAGTATTAGATTCTTAATACTCAGCAGAATATGTCTGATGCTCCATACAAGTGCATTGATACTCAATTAACGGAAGTTAGGATGTTCAACTAAATTTTCAAAAAATGATATCAGATCTACAATTTACACCGTACAACCAACTTTACGATACACGCACTCCAGCTCTTATTTGGGCCAATACCCAGCTAAATAGCTAATGTTCATGTCTTTTACCAAAAAAATGATTGAATTGTGTTTAAAGTTTTACTTGCTTTTTATGTGTCCTTTTCAATAAATTGATACTCCCTCCGCCACATTCAAAGATTCTGACCTTTCCTTTTTGGACGTTCTATAGGAAGGTTCTCATCTCTATTGTCGAAAAAAATTAACGGTATTAAATGATAATTTAATCATCGAATATTAAAAACAATACACCTCTAACATCACATTATCATCAATGACCTCATTATATTATATACTCATTAAACCTATTTTTCAAAATATACTCGAATAACTATATTTAATAATTGTCTAAATAATGTGCCATATTATAATGCAAACCTTTAAGCGAGATGCAGATAGTATAAAAGGAAATGTGTTTATCGCGCAACGTAAATCGTTGATAACTACTATCTCCATCCACCTAAAATTTGGGAGAAAGGAGAGTGATGCGTTTTTTAAAAAAATAGAGTTGTGTGATTGATATGAATTGATGAAGTGGAATAAAGTAAGAACGAATTAGAGTCATCTAAATGTTACTCAATATAGTATGCGACAAATTTAGTTGGACAGACGGAAAAAGAAAAATGAGACAGTTATAATAATGGGACGAAAGGAGTAGTAAATAACTTGACAAAGACACTAACTTTAATGCCTTGGTGAGTATGCATGCATGTGCATGTGAGTATACTTCTTCCGCCCCTGAATTAACTTTCTCTCCCAAAAATAACTTCTTATTTTAGTTTATTGGTAATCTTTTGCTTTGAAAGTATCCATCTGCCCCCTAGTGGCCCCTACTTTTACTCATCATTTACTTCTTTTAATTTATTTGGACCAATGTATCTCTCTATGATGCAAGGGTAATTTTACAAAGTCAAATGTCGAAATTAATTTCAGGACGAAGGAAGTAGTTAAGACGATGCCTAAATGATCATGCAATTTAATATGTTTTCTTAAACTGAATTAGAGAATCCAAATACATTATGCTCCGATGACATCACCGTAACCCTCTCAAGAAGGTCAACGATTCTAATCTTATCTCAATTCAAGGACATTAGTCTTAATATAGAAACTATACTATATTAGGTTAAAAAGAACATAACAAATGAATGGGAGAAAACACATTCAATTCTACTACTCCGTATTATTTATAGATATTTTTTTTTGTGCAAGACTGTTATACACATATTTGAAACATAAGACAATTATATAGCACTTAGTTTGGAAATATCATCATGCTAGTGTGTCTTGTATCATCAGTTTAGGATACTATACTAGATCAGTTCAGATCAAATAAAATTTAAACCGACTAGATTTGAAAAACACAAATGAAAAACAACATAAATTGAAGTTAACACATCCGGCCATATTGCACCACATATTATGAATGTAAAGAAAATAATTCTTTGAAAGTAAATACTCTAAAATTTATTTAAAGTGGTTGTACATTCTAATATCCTCTTCCTCACAAAAACTTATCATCTTTCATTTTTGGGTTTGGCTCGGTTCATGATGGTGCGGTAATCTATTAACCTGTTTGGTGACTCTATTTTTCTTCTTATCTACCAACTTTTTACCTAGTATGTATTTTTTATTTTATTCTCTGAATTGTGTAATAAGCAAAATAAGTAAGGATGAAGATACTTTTCTAGTTGAATTGATTGAAATTGATGTAGAGTACCATTTTAGCTATTTTCATATTTTTTTCTTTATTTTATTAACAAAATATGTTTTAAATATAACTTTCATAATTCAGAAGAATCATCTAATCCAATTCAACCACTTCAGTCAAAACATAATAAATTTCAGTACAATCAGTTGATTCAGCCAATACCAGTGTTGTCAAATGAGCTCTACATATTTGGTGTGGTACCTCTTCACTAAAAGTTACCAAAGAAGAAGTATCCAATGTAATTTACTTAGGTGGCCTGAAATGAAATCAAAATTTAATAAAAGAAGATAATAACGAAAACCAATATTACAATCAAAACGGCATGTCCATAAATCAACTATTAATTACAAATCATCCAAATATGGCTAGAGATCACATCTAAATATGGTAAGCTCTAATGTTCAGTGAAGAATATGTTTTGTTTACTCCAGGGGGTGTCTGGGGGTCGGGGGGAGGGGGGCTGTAGTAATCACGGCTGAAACTCACTCCATTGAGTTTCAAACTCTTGTGTGCCTAGCGGGACTCGAACTCGAGACCTCCCACTAGGCACGGTAACCTCACAACCAGCTGGGCTGGAATGCTTGGTTATTCAGTGAAGAATATGTTTAATCACATAACCGTCTCAATGTTCAATAGTAACGAACATGATTCTCAATAAGTTTTGGATTTTTTACAGTCAATTGCAGAGTTTCAAAACTCAATAGATCGAGAAGGTTTGATGCTCAATGAAAATGTCTAGACGTTCAATGAGCAAAGTTTACGATTTTCATATGAATGCATGCATATTTCAAAAGTATAATATTAACTTAGATTCAGATTTTGGAATTCACAGGAGTTGATTATAGATATAATTTAAGAAATTTTTATAAAAGAAAAAATACAAAAAAGAAAGTGAATTAGAAGATATGAAACATAGATCACGATACTCAATATTAGACTTTTAATACTCAACATAATATGTCTGATGCTCAATACGAGTAGATTGATACTCATGAAAGTTAGGTTTTTCAACTAAATTTACAAAAATGTCACCATTTGTACGATTTATAGATACCAGACTAAATAGCTAGTGTTCATGTCTTTTAACAAAAAAATGACTAAATTGTGTTTAAGATTTTATTTTCTTTTTATGCGCCCTTTTCAATAAATAGATACCCCTCCATCACATTCAAAGAGTTCAAAGGCAATTAACACTATTAAATGATAATTTAACCATCAAATATTAAAAATAATACATTTATAATATCACATTTGTTATCAATGATTTCATTATAATATATATTTGTTAAAACTATTTCTCAAAATATGTTCAAATAACCTTATTTAATTATTGTCTAAATTGTGTCATATTATAATAGAAACCTTTAAGCGGATAGAGATAGTATAAAAAAGAAATGTGATTATCACCCAATTAATGTACATTGTTGATAATTACTACCTCCGTCCCCCTAGGATTTGGGACAAGGGAGAGTGGTGCGATTTTTAAAAAGAGTATACATATGTAATTGATAATTAATGAATTGATAAAGTGAAAATCAACCAACTGCTTTAGCCAGAACCTAATAAATTTCAGTAGAATCAGTCGATTCAACCAATGCCACTGTTGTCAAATGAGCTCTACATGTTTGGTGTGGTAACTCTTCACTAAAAGTTACCAAAAAAGGAAGTATCCAATGTAATTTACTTAAGTGGCCTGAGATGAAGTCAAGTTTTTTGAGCCCGTTTGATAACCACAATATTCATTTTATTAGTAATATAAGTCATTTTCTTAAACATGTAACTTTTTATTTCACGCATTAAATTGTACAATAATTAAAATAAGTAAGTTTGTAGTTGCTTTTCTAACTGAATTGCCTGAATTTCTTATAAATCATCATTGAAACTATTTTATACTACCTTCGTCCACTTTTTATTTAGCCATTATTGATTTTTTTCAGTCAAAGAATCAAATTTTGACCAATTAGTTTAACTAATATCATCATCATTATCATCAATTCATCATTACCCGAGTGCCGTAAAGGATCTCACCTATGGTGGGCCGTGGGATAAGAGGGTCAGAAGCACGCAATCTTACCCCTGTACTAAAGTATAGATAAACTATTTCTGGATGACTCATAGTGAAATTCACGTAAAAAATTATACGGACTTACTACTGCTTCATAACAAAGAAGTACAATAGTTTAGTGAGTCATTTTGCCCTATTGCATCATATTCTTAAGCAAAAAATAGTGAGCTTTTGGGTCCATTTCCAAGTCATTTTAAATAATACATAGTATATTATATATATGTAAAATATACGAAGTAATAATTTTACACATTTATAATAGTTTTTTTGATAAAGAAGATTTTGATATTATTTTTCATATTACCGATACTTATGTATATACAAAAAACTGAAAAATTCTTTCTCTAATGTTTGTAACGAGGAGCAGCCGCCACAGGCGGGCTTAAACGTACAGGGTTTCTTCGTCCGCCATCGATTGTGCGGCTATTTTGTTTTTTTTCTTTGGCGAGATTAAGCGGAGGGAGGAGGATGCTTGGTCTCCAACAGATGAAGGTTATGTAAGGACGAAGACAGATGCTTGGTCTCTGGCGGCCAAAGGTCGTGGATGAAGCATGGCGCTAGAGGCTGGACATATCTGGATTCGAAGTCATTCGTGATAGGTGGTGACAGAGGAGACTTGGTAGAGAACATGATGAACAAAAGGCAAGGCGAGGAAGCAGCTACAGTACTGCTGGATCGTCCCCCTCCTGAACCACCGCCATGGAGTGCAGAAGGGTATAGGGTTTGGAAGCAGCATTTTAATTTTAATGTTTGCTTGGTATTTATATTTCATGATCAGACTGTTTACTTTTCTGTTGGTTACTTTTATTGTTGTAAAACTCTTACATTAGGATTTGGTGATGGAAGACCTGCTTTAACCTTCGTTGGCTCATTCGCCCATTATAGGATCAACAAGTCATATTGCATTTTGAATGTGGTTGATTCTAAGTCTGGATTGAGAGTTGACGATTGATTGTGATCTTATTGTCGTTTTATCCATATCTGAATATTACGATATCAATTTAAATCATCTGTTCCGAGAATTTAAAAATAATACATGTATATACCATTTACTTGGAGAAGTAAAATTTGGCAAAAGGAAAGAGATGAAGTATAATTTTTTTATTTTTTTTATTAATACGGAGTACTATCGTATATCGGAATCACACGCCCGAAAAAAGGTTCATCCATGTATCTCGATGTAACTTTGATAGCGTGCTACTGTCCATTTCGATGAGCTGGAATAAGCATCCGGATGATTCCCACTTGACTCAGTTATGCGACGAAACGAATGTGAAAAGCTATCAGAATCTGTACGACTTCATTCACTGTCAAAGGATCATTTGCCCTTCTCAAATTTCCATTTTCGCCCCTGTCTTCATTAATACGCTGACCCCGGTTTTCTGTACGTATAAATCTCATCATCCTCCCCTTCACCCATCATCTGCCGATTCAGGAAACAGCACAAATGGGTTCCAATTATGGAAGGGAACTTAAGTTGGATTTGACCAGTGCCGATTCTGTTCTTCCTAAGATGACTGTTTCTGATTGTCTGGCGGCGCCGGAAGCGTCTGATGACATTTCCTCAAAATTATCGCAGCTCAACTGCTTTCTTCACGCTTTAGGAGAAGAGTCTGCAAAGATCCAAGCTTTCAAACGTGAACTCCCTTTATCCATGCTGATTATCAGTCATGGTACTTGTCTTTTCCCTTTTAACTGGCGGGGCAGGGCAGGGCGGGGTGGGTAACCGTTTGGCGTTTCTATTTCAGTTATAAATCAGTAATTGAACAAAACTGGTCACTTTCTGCAGCGATCGAGAAGCTGAAAGAAGAAGCTATGGAGCTGAAGGGGAAAGAAAACGATTCAGCGGTGGAGGAGGGGTTTCAGGCATCGGTAAAACGTGATCCTGGGGATGAAGAAGCAGGGGCAGAAAGGTCAATTGACGATCACAAGAAGAACTGGATGAGCTCTGTAACGCTCTGGGACAGGCCTGTTTCTGAGTGCCACTTTCCGAACGGGAAATCAGTAAGATTTATATCAACAGAATTAACAAGATAAATTTCCGTTCTGAATTCTGTTATTTAATTTTATAAATCTAATTCTGGTTTGTGGTATGGGTTCTTGAGGACGATGGCGATCGGTTCCGACCAGTGGAATTGAAGAAGGAAGGCGGGGCGTTTCGTCCTTACAAGAAAACAGAGGCGAAGGACATGGAAAAGGTTCTTGATTTACCAGTATATGAAAAAGCAGGAGAAGGGTCCTCCTCCATTGATGTTTGGGGTCATGAAACTGGAATCGGAATGAATTTCTCACCTCAGAGAAGGAAAAAACGGCGGTGTTGGTCGCCGGAGCTTCATCGGCGATTCGTCGACGCTCTTCACCGGCTCGGCGGTGCACATGGTTTGATTTTTTATTACACCGCTCTATTTTACGTTTACGGCGTAATCGGTCCGTTTCGGTGTTTTTGTCCTGATCGCGTTACGGTTGGGTTGCATAGATTTCTGGATTTTACTTTGCCTTTTGTGTTGACCAAAAGAGAAATTCTACTTTAGTCCTTGTACTTTCTACTCATTTTTCTACCCATCCACTAATTAGGACTCCGTATTTTACAATTAAAAAATTAAAACTAAATAAAGGACGACCATAACATTTATCTTACTACCTCCGTCTCGGTGGACTTTGTCAAGTGCAAAGTAGGTGAGAAATAAGAATAATAAAAATTGTGTGGTTGAGATTTATGCAGAGGAGAGAGAAATATGCAGAATCACAAATTAGTTGCTTTAATGGGTAAGTGACAAAGTTTTTTGGAACAAAAAAAGAAAGTTGACAAAATCCAATGGGACGGAGAGATTATCATACAAGAAATGCCATCTTTAAAAAAACAAGAAGAGGGAACAGAAGAGAAGTTACTCTCGTTTATGATTTCCTTGCTTCTAAATTTTGAACTGAAATTTAATTTAGTTTAGACTTTGAAGATCAGGAAACTTAGAGAATGTAGAGAAAAATTGAGTGTTGCAAAGAAGCAGGACCAATGGGAAGGTGGTGGTTATTTAGTAAACAGTTGGAGAAATGCCAGTTAAATAGACAATAAAAAATGACCACCTGTCATTGTACACTGAGATCGATTACTGAAGTTTAGGACCCATCATATCGTGACCAAGGAATGAAATGGCATTGTTTTTAATCATTTACTCCCTCCAATCCGTTGGAATGTTCCCGGTTTGACCTACACATATTAAGGAAATAAATTTACCAAAGGGTAAAATTTACTGCTTTGACATTGTTTCGACACTGTTTGACACTTTTTCGACACTGTTTGACGCTGTTTTGCACTGTTTGACCCTGTTTTGATGTAGGATAGCTTTCCATTTAGCGAAATGGGAACTTTCCAACGGGACATCCAAAAAAGGAAAGCGAGAACATTCCAACGGGACGGAGGGAGTATTTCTTTGGAAGAAAAGTACTCCTTCCGTCCCGTAAAGAAGTTCATAGTTTGACCTACACACATATTTATGTAAGGTAGAGTTTTGTTTTGACTTTCCAAGTATACCCTTACTTTATGTCAAATCAAATAAAAAATGGTTAAAAAGTAAGGGTAGTTGTGACTTTTTTGTTAAAAGTGGTTTCCTTTTATAGAAATGAGAACTTCTTTGCGGGACAAGGGTAATATTTTATAAGATGGTGAGTTTTTTTGAAGAGAAGATGTAGTAAAGTATTACTCCCTCCGTTCCTATTATATCTTCCATTTCACTTTGTCACACAATTTAAGAAAAGTGGGTATTGTGTGGTGGAGAGTTGTGCAAAGGAGAGAAAAATGTGTAAGAAATGTTGTGACCACAAATTATTTATAAAAAAGGGAAGATAAAAGTTTAATTGGAACAAATGAAAATGAAAGTTGGAAGATATAATAGGAATGGAGAGAGTATCATATTTTGGAAGAGAGATTTTTTAAAAGAGATTTTTATTGCTACATGAGATTTCTCAACGTTTATGTGATACAAAATGAGCTAGGAACACTCCTATTTGTATTATGACACATCCTTATTTGATGGCTAGAATAATGTCAAGACAAATAAAATGTAGTGGCTCTAAAAGACTATATAAAGATCTCCTTAAAAATATCTACATTCTAAAAGAATTTTCTAGAATATCATTCTATAATATGGATCACCTATTATGGGCTACCTCTTATTTGAGTCTTTTTTACTTATTCAAAAATATCAATGGGCAAGCTAATCAAGTTTAATTATTCTATGCCCCAAACTTGATTAGTTATTCCAATAATGCTCCTTAACTTGATGAAGTCTTCTTGCTTTGACTTTGTGGAGATGTCCGCAACTTGATTTTGAAACCTCATATACGGTAGTTGCACCACTTTTCTCGAAAATGCATCCTCTAATATAGTGATAGCGTGTGTCAATATTATTGTTTCAGTCATGATAGACATGTTTTTTCACCAAAGCTATTGATGACTTGATATCCACGAGAATGTTGGTTGAATCTATTTGTGGAAGTCTTAACTCCTTTTTTTGGTTTCTTTACATCTCTTGTAGTGTTTTTTCGTCTTCTTACTCTCCTTGCATTGTACTTTTATTTTCAATTATCAATAAAAAAATTCCTTTCCATTAAATAATAATAATAATAATATTAAGTTCGCATGTACATAAGGACACAAACCGTTGCTTCTTTAACACCCATGTGAATGCAGTATTATCAATGAAGAACACAAATCCACTAGCAATTCTTTAGCATATCCTTCTTGAGAAATGAAGATGTCATACTCCTCTTGCTTCCCTTCATTGTCGAGGTAGTACACCATATATAAGCACAATGTCCATCATTTGTAACTCTTTTATCGTCTCCTTCTAAAACTCTCCAAACATGTTTGAATGTTCATAGGCTGACAATCGGTAAATAAGTAGAATAGAGTGAGATTTTCTTGATTTTAAATTACCTCATATAACTCTTGTAAGTTCCTAAATCGTGGAACTCTGTCACTTGAGCTTTCTTGTGAGCTTGCACTTGGCGAGGTTGGTGAAGCCGTAGGCTCTTCTCGTTCTCGCTCTCTCCTTGTTTGCTCTACCACATTATTTTCAAAGTACGGGAACAAGTTCTAATCCTTTTCTTTTTTCTCCCAGTCCCACTCTCCATCATCAAATATGACATCTCAACTAATAATTGTCCTCTCAATATTAGGTTTAAAGAGTTTGTAGCCTTTAGAGTTGAGTTATAGTTGATGAAAATATACTTCTCACTTTTGTCATCTAGTTTGCTCCTTTTCTCGTCAGATACATGCACATGAGCTATACTCCCAAAGACTTTTAGATGGGAAAAATTGTGTTACCTTCCACTCCATGCTTCTTGAGGTGTTTTACTCCAAACACTGTTTTATGGAGATCGATTTAATAGGTAGACTGCACATGTAACCGCTTCTTCCCCAAACTCATTAGGCATGTTCTTACTTATGATGAGCATCCTTCATGCCATATCAAGGATAGTCCTATTCTTCCTTTTCGTCACACCAATGTGTTGGAAAGATCTTGGTACTATTAGAGATCGCCGAATTCCATGAATGAACTTTTAAATTGCTTTCTAAGTAAACATCCTTTGTATCATTGGTCTTGGTGTTTAATGATAGATAGACCTCTCTCATCATCTCTTTTCTATAAAGCAAGTCTAATCCGTCAAAGTTTAATTGCCCATATCTTAAATGCCAAAGCCATGTAACATCTTTGTGACAAGCTTTAAGGCACTTAGCTATGTCATTTTGATTGTTTATAATGAACATGGTATTTGTTGATTATGGCACTTTTTATGAAATTTACTTTTATTGTCTTTTATAGAAAGACTATAATATTATAAATTGGTGCCTTCCCTTCTTTAGGCTGATTCAATTTTTACGTTTTCCTTTAAGCGGAACTTTAGAATCCTAGAAACAACACTGAGCTTGACCGTAAAAATGGATGTATTGGAAGCCTCTTTACTAGTTCAATACGTAATCACTCCACTTTTATTAGAAAGTCTTTATTTACTTGACACTTTCTATACATTAAAAAAGAAAATTTAAACGAAAAAGCCATTCCTTGTTTTTAAATATAAAATCAAGTGGTGTTATTATTATTATTATTACTCTTGTAATTAATTCATCAGGGTTTGCTCTCTTCCATGAGAGTCCTGGCAAAGGTCCTAATTTATCTTGGATTTGATTTTTTACAAAGATTGATTAGAAATTAAATGATGTGATTATCAAGAATGACAAGGTTTTTTTTCATAGCCACTTTTTGTATCACTCCTGACTGTGTTACTCATCCAAGTTATCAATTTGGCATCAATTGATGTGCTGGATGAAGTTAATATTAGGATGGGTTGTATGAAATAACATTCAATACTTTACCTTTTTTAATTAGTTACTTACTGTTGAATCAATTATGTCGTTGCTATCTATTGCATGTGCTTGAAGATCTTTCATTAGAATATAAATAGATAGGTTTAGCATTTTCTTAAAGAGGTATGAATACAATTTTATATATACAGAACTAACAGAAGATATGAATATATTATGAAGCATATATAGACTATCGCACTATGCCTAAAATTGAATCATCAAGGACTATAACTGTTTGTTTTTGCAGCCGCCACACCAAAGCAGATAATTGATATAATGCGAGTTGATGGGTTGACAAATGACGAGGTCAAAAGCCATCTTCAGGTACATAATTATTACTCTTTCTAATGACTACTCCCTCCGATTCTTATTAAAGTTCTCACTTTCCTTTTTGGGATGTCCATTATTTAAGTTCACACTTCCATTTTAGGAAACAAAACAGTGTAAAATAGTGTCAAACAGTGCCAAACAGTGTCCAAACAGTGTCAAACAGTGCACTCCACAGTAAAGTCAAATTCATTTTCTTAATATGTGTGAAGTCAAACTGGGAACTTAAATAAGAACCGGAGGGAGTATATGGCCAGGCCCCTTTCATGCTTCAAATTAAAGAATCTTTAGTTTGTTCAAATTAAAGAATCCCCCGCCCCAAGCGCCCCCACGCCCTGACCCAACAAAACATATGGAAGGTTGTAAATCACGGTGACTCAATAAATTCTAACGGTGATAGACTTTATACTCGTGCGCACCAGATGCCCAGTCCGACACACAAGAACTTTCCACCACTTTACCAATTGAGCTACCCGTACGAGTTAAAAAAACTTTAGTCGAATAGATACATTGTATTTATAAATAAATGATCATTTCATTTATAAATTAGCAATCACATTTTATTATAAATGATCATCTTATATACGGAGTATATGCTAAAACTAGCAATCACTTTTAGTTGGTAAAAACCCATTTTCTTATCTTGTGAGACATTACAATGAATTCCGAAATGATAATAGTGTGACTCAGAATTAGTACCTAATTTAGAGTAGATTACATTTTTCCTACAAAAAGGTAATCCAGAGGTGGTCACGTTTTTTCTATGAATAATCTAGCTTTTCCTTTTTATGGTTACATATTCAATAACAATTTGTATTAAAAGTATTATTTTTAATATAATCATTCTTCCAATTCTATAAGTGAGCGTTTGATAATAATAAAATAAAAACCTATGGTAAAATGATCAAACTAACGCCTCATACATTTAAAAATCATTTTATAGTTTGGAGAATCTAAATCAAGAGAGAATGACAGAGGGTGTAGAGTATTTTGCCTAGATGATTGTTTAATCAATAATATAATACTCCTCCGGTTCTGAAAGATCCTTACACTTTTCATTTTTGGCAGTACCACAATTATCAAACAGAGTCAAACAGTGTCAAACAGTATCAAACTCTTTAATATTTGTGAAGTCAAAGTGTAAAGATCTTTCAGAACCGGAGGGAGTCATAATTAGAATTAAAGTTGAAGGTGTGTGAGTTTGTTTTGGCAGAAATATAGACTCAATGTTAAAAAGCTACCCGCTTGGCGATCATCATCAAGCCCATCAAATCTGATAACGGCCCAATATCACTCTGTTGGAGGTCCACTTCACTTGAGCTCTTGTGCCAGGGATATCTCCCTCTCTCTTACCAGCATCCAAGAAGAAGAAGAGGTATCTCAGAGTAGCTGTGAAACCAGGACATTTATAGTTGCATAGGCTGATAGAGAAATTCTGACTCTTTTGAAGGGCTCCTACTTTTGGAAGTCTATGTTTCATGTAAATTGATCTTTCTATGGAGTATGGCCTTAATACCTCTGAGATGAGGTGGATCTGTGAAATACAAATTGATATGGGCCGAAGAATAATTATATTAGATTTAAACATTAGTGAAAATGTGTGATAGATCATGCATGAAAAAAGAAAAAAAATACACTAAAAATAATTAAATTGTGATACATTTTTTTTACTCCAGGAGGTCTGGGGGAGGGGGGCTTGGAGACCTGGAGTAATCAGGGCTGAAGCTCACACAATTGAGCTTCAAACTCTTATGTGCCTAGTGGATTTCGAACTCGAGACCTCTCACTAGACACAGATTTAAATTGCGATACATTTTAACCCATTATAGGCTTGACATAAATCCTCCATTGCACATCTCCTTGCAAGGAGCAATATGTGATCCAATCCAATATAATCTTTATGTGGAGATGAAGGGCGAGCTCTATCCTCTAGGGATGGGGCAACCTGGGTGACGGACTTAGAATTAAAAATGGAAATAAGAATGGGCTCAAATATATTTTTCTCTGGGTACACTATGAATACGCATTCTTTTTTTGTTGTTTAGGCCCAATAATTTTCTTTTTCTTTATTTGCTGATGTTGGAATAGTAGGAAAATAGCATAAAGTGAGCAAAAAATAAAAAACTAAATGTGAATTTCTAAATTTCGGAGAAAGAATCTGCCTCCATTGAGAAAAGAAAGTGATACTTGTACGAAATTAGTGCATTACAAAAGTAATTCCTACTTTACAAAAGAAAGAGTGAAAGAAATTCAATGGAATATTGCCCATAGGTTATGAGGGAGACCGGTTGAGGATCGATTCTGGATTCCGTCTAAGTATTCCGGCTCAGGCAGTCCGGAGCTCGGCTTTCCGGTTGTCTCTTGTGCACACCTAGGCTAAGGGAGCAACACACCTTTCTAGCCTCGTCAACACTCACTTCTACTCACTATCCAGTTCTCACACAAAGGAAACTCAAGGAGGAAAAAGACTGGTTTAGATGAAGTATCTCTCTACGCTCCACTCACTTACAACAACAGTGCAGGGGCTATCCTTATAGCATGAGAGTTTCTATTAGAAGGACACTCAAATAATACACTGCACACACAACTCATCACTAGGCAATAATGAATTCAGGCTTTTGAATTCTAACGGGAAAGGAAAATACTGATAAGCCAGATAGATAAATGGGTACAGTGTAGTGAGCTGCTATAAAGTGTGTTGACCATGATTAATATACAAAGAAAAACGTTTGGGCCAACAATATATTAACAAGACCAAACAATACAACCCTTAATATTTTATTGAACAATCTACTCAAGTAGGCTTTGTATTTTAATATATGTTTATTTGAATTGATTTTAGTCCCAAACCAAAATGGATCAAATTTTAATAGATCAAATCAGACTTTTAAAAATACACATAAACTAAGCATCTACCGGACTTAAATATACCAAATCGGAAAATTTCAGTCTAATTAAAAACATTCTTAAAACCACATACTTCAAACTAGTCGTACAAATTAAAACTATTCTAATCACTTAAAATTTAAAAGTAACAATAACAAAAAGGAAGAGAAGGGAATATAAACTTTAAACAGAATATGTGAAAGGGATTAAATAGATGTGAAATGTAAACAGAAATGTTTCACTATCTTCAAGACTAATCCATGCAGCTCCAGCATTGATGTCGCAAGTCCCCAAGCTTTATGATTTTCTTCAAATGCACAAACTTCCTTGAAGCTTATTTATCACATGCCTTAAGTTCTGCATTTAACAAAGAGAGATTGGAACTGGTATGTAAAAGCCCAATTTAGGCTCCAACATGTTAATTAATGACGATTTCTTCTCAGAACAGTGTACCTACTAGCAGCTTACCCAAATTAGCTTTTTTCTTGGAACATATTGAAGAAATATATTAAGACAAAAAAAGGAACGGTAACTAATTTGAGGCATAATATTCAATTACTATCAACTTTAATTCCTTCACACAATATTTCTTTATTTTACTAAATATGGGTCTGATACTAGTGTGTAACCTAGATTTTTACTAAAAGGGGCGAGATAATTAAGACACATCTAAACATTCATAAATAAATTCATCAAAACATAATAAATACGATTGATCTGGTGATAGATGCATTACCTTTATATGGAATGAAAGTCGCAAAATCCAAAATACAAGATAAGCTTTATGCACCAAAAAGACACACAATATACTACCTCCGTCTCAAAAAGATTGGCCAATTTCCTTTTTGGATGTCTCAACAAGATTTGTCATTTTCTAAGGAATCATTTTCATTTATCGTAGTGCCGCAAAGGCTCCCACCTACGGTGGGGTAAGAAGGGGTCGGATGTACGCAGTCTTACCCCTGCACTAAAACACAGAGAGACTGTTTCCGGATGACCCGTAGTGAAAATCTCGTCCAAAATTGCATGAACTGACTGTTGCTTCATAACAAGGAAGTGCAGACAATTTAGTGAGCCATTTTGCTTTATTCCATCATAATCTCAAACCAAAAAATAATGAATCTTTGGCTCCATTGCAAATGATGGAAAATATGTCATTTCCTAAGAAATATGTGGTTAAAATTAATTCTCTCTGCACAAATTTCAATGATACATTTCTTACTTTATTAATCCACGTGAAAATCAACTTTGGCCAACCTTTTCAGGACGGAGGGAGTATGTCATACACTCATACTTTTAGACATTTGATTGGGAGATTTACGATTTTAGTTCGGTAACTTTTGCCTGTTTGCATTATTAGTCTCGTCACTTTAGTAACTTGTACGTTTAGTCCTCTAACTAAAAAAGTTTTTGCGATTTAAGAAATTTCCCTAAAAAAGTACACTTTTTTGCAATAAATCTAGGGAAAATTCCCGAAATAGGAGTAAAAAAGTTTGAAAATTTCAAAATAGGACTGCCGTGTTTTTATTCCCAAAATAGGACTAATTACTGCCACGTTTAGAAAATATTATCATGTTTAAAGTCTGGTACTGCCAAAACATGGCATTAATTAGTCATATTTTGGGAATACAAACATGATAGTCCTATTTTGGAATATACAAACGTTTTTAGTCCTATTTTGGGCAATTTCTCATAAATCTAATGCTGAAAACATTTTGTCTGGAATGTTTTTGTCGAAAAGTGTCCTTTCCCGAAAAAATATTCTTAAATCGCAAAAATTTATTAGTGACGAGTGACCCTATCTCTTTAGCTACAACTTTGTCACGGCTGTATCCGTGATAAAAATCCATGACAAACGGGGTGTTTTTTGTGTGTGTATATACCTCCTACATGATTCTGAATCCAATCCTTAGTTTTGTGTATATAGTTCCATTTCCATAACACACAAAAACGACTTACCGCTTACTTTTGTATTCCATTTACTTTAATCTTATTTTAAAATCAACAATATTAGAAGTGATTTTCATTACTATATTCAAATACAAATATATATTTAAAATTACTAAAAAACGAATTATATTGTCTAGAATAATACGGAGTATAATGGAACAAATTTAAAAATTTCAACATAAATAATTATTTCTCTGATCATCTAACAATTCCTTTGAATGATATTTTGATAACTTTATTTCTTTCTCTAATACTTCCTCTATTCCACAAAAAAGTTGACTTGTGGATGAAATAAGAGTAAAAAATGCATATTTCGGATTACTACAGAGCATATATAAATAACTTTAAACAAACTTTTTTCCCAACTTTTATTTCTTTTAATGGAAACGAAAATTGTTTTTAGTACGCGTAAAAGGATACGTGGGTTTATCCAACGTACTACTATGAAGATAAAGCAGTATATAGGAGTAAATGTATAGCGACAAAGCCTCAGAAAGGCTAAAGTTTAAAAGCATATGTAGGTTATGATTACTGAAGGTGACATATCCTAGCAGTGAAAAGACAATAATTCTCTTTCAACCAACCTCCTGTACTCTCAAACAAAGAGAAAATTCTATCTTTTCCAACTGCAAATGAAAAGCAATCAATTTCACCGTTTCAACCTAAAGCCTACACACAACGCAGATGACAAACATAAAAATGCATGCACACATGGACGTAGCTCAATCGGTAGTGAGGGAGTGACACAAGGATTAGGTCCTGGGTTCGAATCCCATCAACTGCGATGAGAGGTTACTATGCTAAAATATGCATAGTGCCTCTGCAAGTATCGAGAATAGAGTCTCACTCTCTATCTTTCAGATTGAGATTATAGTCCAATTACATCCTCCCAACGTACCGTCCGGTCGGAGTCGGGAGCCCTCAGGGATGGATGTCATCCTTTTTTTACAAACATAAATGCAGGCAGGCAATAAGAACAAAAATATACCGAGTAATGAACATCTCAAATGGTAATAATAGATAGTATATGCCAACAAAGAAAACACAGCATTTCATCAAAATGGAGTTCACTTTTAGTCACTAGTAAAATTATTCAATGGAGAGAACCTACAGTCCGTTTTCTGATACCTAAATCCGTTGTATCGATGGATTCTATTCATTTGTGAAAAGATTATATACTAGTATAAAATATATTTTATTAATTAAATAAAGAAAAAATTATATCAAAAACAGCTAAAATTATCCTTTACAATAACTCTAGCCAATACAACTAAAAAAGTAGCTGCAACCTTACTAATTCTTATTATTACACAATTCAACGCCCGAAATCAAAAGTTTCGTTTTTGGTAAAAAAAAATGTTTAATAGACCTAATAAGCCGAAAAACATGATTTTTATTTAACTGTCTTGACCTCAAGACAATCTGAACGATACACAATTACACCTTCCATTGATTACATCAATATGGACTTTAAAAAACACTTAGCCTGGTGTGCAATTTATTTGTTTAAAACAAAAATGTACTCCATTCTTCAAAACTATCAATTCAATTAATCACCTGTTAAGAGAATCTAAAAGTAAAATTTAGATATAAAGATTGAAGTATTGAACTCATTGAATTTCTTTATAGCGTGCAATGCAGTTCAAAGCAGACTTAAATGCTTTATTAAATACGAAAACACAAGACAAATTCTAGACAGAGACATTACCTAGGCAGGAAACTGTAGAATGAATGAATCCCAGACGGCATGGCAGCTTACACAAGAAGTTAGCAGGAGGGATGACCAACGCTCCGACCCTCCTCCTCGCTTTGGGTCTCTGGATTCTGCTGCGGTTGACTGAGCTGCGGAGGTTCTTGTTGGAGTATTAGCTGTTGTGGCTGAAGCTGAACACTCTGGGTATGGTCATGAGGATGAGATTGGTCCTCCTGGAACGGATAACAAGCATTTAGGTATGATCCCAAAGCCAAGGACGGCGACAGAGCCGCCGTCGGAACAGTCGATTGATGATACCCGGTGGCTGTGACCGGCCCACCGGATTCGAATCCGCCATTATTAAGCCCCATTAGCTCTAGCGGCTGCGGTTGTTGATCGTAAGCCCGGAACATGTCGGCCGGTTCCCCAATCATTAACTGTTGATGTGGATGGGGATCTTGGATGATCATCTGCGGGTGCATGTTATACGGCAAAATCACTCCGGCGCCAGAAGAAGAGGGATTATGATTATTGTTGTGGTTATTATTCGGTACAAACCCGGGTTGTGGGAAAAGCGGAGCCAGAGCATTCGGGCCGATGTAAGTTGCCAATTCCCTCTTGGCACTGCTCAGATCTCGCTGGATCTGTTTGAGCCGGTGCTGGAGAACGGAGATGAGTCCGACGCAACCGTAAACCGGATCTCGCAGTCGATACTCCGCCTCGTACGCGAGCGAGTTAACGGCGTCTTCGCGCTGAGCGGCGTTGAGTTCGTTGAGAATTTTGGAGACGTTACTTGCACCGAAGACCTTGTGGATATCGGCGAACTTTTGTGGCTGGTCCGGCGGGAAATATGGCGCAAAAACACAATCTTGCGTGCATTTCCGCCGCTGCATCTTGCAAGCCGCGCAGGGAGAATTTGCTGACGACGACATTGCTTTGGAGAATAAAACAAAAAACAAAAGTAACCTTGTCAATATTTTACTTACGTCGTTAAACTTTTTTGATTTGAATTTATGAGCTGAGCATGAATAATACATCGATGAAGCAATGAATGAAGAAGATGAACAATTTCAATGATTAGGGTTGTGAGAATATCGAGTACAACTAAAACAAGAAAGAAAGAAAAACATTTCGTAAAAACGAGTTATATAGTACGGAGTGCTACGTATTAGTGTATATGTGAAATAATGGGAAGGTGGCTCCCCTAGAGCCTCACATGTATATTTATAAGTAATTGTCCTATAGGACTAAAATAGGAGAGAAATGCAAAAATAGGACTTGATATGTTTTCTTCCATTAATAGGATCAAGTTACTCCTATTATTAAACATACGAAAATTATCATCCCAAATTTGCCCTTGAACCCATTTACACATTCTCTCTCTCCTTCCCCACTCATCAATCGGCCGATTACTTCTCCAGACCCCAAAGAAATAGTAACCGCATCCCAGATCTGCCGCATCGCTTACTCCACCGCATGGTGCTTCCACTGCCTCTGCCTTCGTCGCCTCCGCCGCCTCCGCTTCGTCGCTTTCTCCATCAACCTCTGATTCGCTGCCTTCACCTCCGTTTCACTGCCTTCGCCTTCCACCTTCATCATGTTTAATTTTCTCCGAATTTTCAGGTTTTTTGCTTTCTTCTTCTTCTTCTTCTTCTCCTCCTCCTCATCCTCCTCCTCCTTCTCATTCTTCTTCATATTTCTATTCTTCTGTTTTTCTGCATTTTGACATGGATTTTGCCAATTTGCAGGCTTCTATTTTCGTATTTTTGACTTCTGATTTTCTTACTTTTTAAAAAAAAATTGATTTTCCGGATTTTTGGATGATGACATACGATTTTGCAGAGTTATTGGCAGAAATGTACATTGGTAATCGTATCATGGCAAAAAAAGTTTTATATAAATTGTTGTTTTTTGTTTTTTTTCAATCACTTCAGATTTGTAATTTCCAAGTATGTTAGAGTGTTATTCCATTAAAAATTGGAATTTTTCGAAAATTTTGTTATTCATTTCATGTTTTTGCCAAATTTATGTCAGTTTTGTGTAGCCCTTCCAAGATAAATCTGCCAAATCTCTGGCAGATCTGAAATCCTTGTAATGGCAGTTTTCAAATTAATCTTCAAGGTTAAATATGCCAACTCTATGGCAGATTTTTGTGCCAGAGTTGTGATGGCGGCAGTGCTCGGAAGTGGAGTGGTGGCCCTGACATTGGTGGTGGTCGGTGGACGGTGGACGGTGGTGATGGTGGCGGATGGTGACACCAGCGTGGGAGGCGAGACAGGCGGTGAGGGTGGAGGCATATAGCGCCGGCGAGACAAGCAGCAGACGACGGCGAGGGTGGTGGCGGGCGGCGCCACCACCAAGGGCGGCGGCGGGTGACGGCGGCGGGCGGCGCCAGCTAGGGCGGCGGCGGGTGGCAACATCGTCGAGGGTGGCTGATCTGCTATATGAAATTTTAGGGTTTCAACAAATTGTAATTTTACATTTTTAAATTTAAATTCAAATAAAAACTGAATGGGGGCATTTTTGTACAAACAACTGATTTAGGTCCTACGAAACATAGATTTGTTTTTCAGTCCTATTTGTGCACACTGAACTTCTTTTAGTCCTAAACAGGTAATTAACTCTATATTTATACTCCCTTCGTCCCATTTTACTTAGCTAAACTTAACTTTCCAAGTTAATGACGTCTAACTTTGACCGATTATATGTTTATATAGAAAAAGTATTAATAATATAAAAATGAAATGAAAATGTTCTTTGTTAAAATTACTATCATAAAAGTCTAAAATTATTAAATTTTGCATAAATATATTAGTTTAAATAATTGGTCAAAATTTACCACCTTTGATTGGAAAAGTCAAAGATGACTAAGTAAATTGGGACAGAGGGAGTAATAGAAAAGGAGTTACCAATAAGTCCTAATTAATATAAACTATGGGAAAATCGCACATATGTTCCCTCAGTTATCCACGGAATAAAAATCTCAGACCTGTATTTCTAAGATTGTAAATGTCACCCCTCAATTGTCTAAATTGTTGTAAATGTGGTCCTTTAAGTGGTGAAATGTACTCTCGCCCACATTGTATATTTCACCCTCAAAAGGACCACATTTACAGCATTTTGGATAATTGAAGGGTGACATTTACAATCTCAAAAATAAAGGTATGAGATTTTAATTTCGTGGATAACTAAGGGACCATATATGCGATTTTCCCTATAAACTATTACACCCCCTCAAACTGTGCGAGAGATACAACACGCAAGTTGTCTTTTAAAAAATGAAACTGCTGACTACATAAACTCTTAGTAAATATATCCGCGAGCTGGAGATGTATAGGGACATACTTGACGACAAGATCACCATGAGCTACCCTTTCACAAACAAAATGATAATCAATGTGAATATGTTTGGTGCGGGCATGCTGGACTGGGTTGGCAGTAAGATAGGAGGCAGAGGTGTTATCACAAAATAGCTGAACAAGAGCCCTGAACTGCGAAACCAAGCTCAAAAAGAACTGATCGGATGTGTAAGGTGCCCTGCACTGTATAGACTATAGCCCCGATATTCTGCCTCCGTAGAAGACTTAGAGACTGTAGGCTGCTTCTTGAGTTTCCAGGAGATAAGATTGGGGCCCAAGAAAATAGCAAAACCAGTAGTAGAACGAGAGCTATCTGGACAGCCTGCCCAATCAGCATAAGAGTAAGCCAAAATACATATGGGACGTGCAGAAGTCTGGAGCCATAAGCCATGATCAATAGTGCCCTGTAAATAACGAAATATGCACTTGACAGCAAGCATGTGAGTAGTACGAGGGGCATGCATAAACTGAGACACTAAATGAACTGCATAAGTAATATATGGTCTTGTCAAAGTTAACGGAGTACGAACTGGCATGTGAGGATTGAGGAAGAGAGTGGTACGAGTAGCTAACGGAGTACGAACTGGCTTGAGAGTGTGTAAGTAGAATCGAAGAAGGAGATCAGACACATGTTTTTGTTGAGGGAGAAAAACTCCTTTGGAGTTTTGAACAGCTTGGACACCCAAAAAATAATGGAGATCACCGAGATCCTTCATGGCAAAATGAGACGCGATGCGACTAAAAAAGGAAGACACAAGAGATGGAGAATTACCCGTAATAATAATGTCATCCACATATAACAACAAATATATAACAGATTGACCCTGATGATAAATAAACAAGGAATTATCAGACTTACTACACAGAAAATGATGAGTAAGAAGAAAACTACTGAAACGATGAAACCAAGCCCGCGGGGCCTGCTTAAGACCATTAATGGCTTTTCGCAGACGACACACATGATGAGGAAACCGAGGATGAATAAAGCCCCACGGTTGATGCATATAAACCTCTTCAGTGAGATGACCATGAAGGAATACAATTTTCACATCCAACTGACGCATAACCCACCCAAAAGAAATGACAAGAGTAAGCACAATACGAACCGTGGTGGGTTTAACAACCGGACTAAATGTTTCAGAAAAATCTATCCCAGCCTACTGATTAAAACCTTGAGCGACTAATCGTGCCTTATGACGCTCAATAGAACCATCAGAGTGAAATTTAGTTTTATAAATCCACGTAGACCCAACCACATTTTTAGAGTTATCAAATGGAACTAAATCCCAACTATTATTAGAAATAAGCGCATTAAATTCATCTGCCATAGCCTCACGCCAAATTAAATGTTTATGTGCCTCTGAAAAATATGTCGGATCTGCTGAGCTAACAACTGTGTTTAACGTAAAAATAGATTTAGGCTTGAAAATTCTGGGCTTAGCACGAGTTTGCATAGGATGAACATTCAATCGGGGAGCTGGTGGACTAGAGGAAGAAAATTGTGGACTGTTCGGCAAAGACCTGGTCGGGCTGGGTGAGGCATCCGGCGATTCCAGGTCAGATGGGGAAGTCAGTGCTGGTGGACTAAAAGAGGGTGGGGGAGCCAGTGCTAGTGGGACGGATGGGCTGAATGGGCAGTAGGTGGGGCGAGTTTTGGGGTCCGCTGAAGAGGAGGGAAATTCATGGACAGGTGGGGAAGACGGAGGGGTTTTGGTGAGTGGCATAGCAGGATGGGTGGATGGAAAGGAGGGAGGTGTCCTAAGAGTATTAGTGAGTAAAAAATCAGAATTACACAAAGAGGAAGATGACTGCAGTGAGGAAGAGTTTAAAATCGGGAAGGGAAAAATATTTTTAAAAAATCTAACATGACGACTAATATATACCCTACCAGACTTAGGCTCAAGACAACAATACCCTTTGTATCCAGATGCATAGTCAAGAAACACACAATGAATAAAGCAGGCAGACAATTTGTTGGAAGAAGATGCAGGAATATTTGGGAAACAAGAACATCCAAACACACACATAAAGGCATAATCAGGAACTTTGTGAAACAGTCTTTCATAAGGTGAAGTTTCACAGAGTAAGGGCGAAGGTAAACGATTAATAATATAAGCAGCCGTAAAAATGACATCTATCCAGAAGTGACTAGGAATAGAAGCTTCAAGAAGCATTGTCCTAGTAAGTTCTAACAAATGTCAATGTTTACGTTCAACGACCCCATTTTGCTGAGGCGTGTCAGGACAAGACTTGCGAAAATTATACCATTTATATCAAAAAATTGCTGTATATTAAAATTAACGAATTCACCCCCTCCATCACTTTAAAAATCTTTAATTTTTGTAGAAAAAAGTTTTTCAACTAGAGCTTAAAATTTTTGAAAATGATGAAATACTTCAGCCTTTGTGCGCATGGGATAGAGCCAAGTATAGCGAGAAAAATCATCAATAAAACATACATAATATTTAAAGCCCAAATTAGACAAAACAGGAGACTGCCAAACGTCAGAATGAATTAATTGTAAAGGCATAGTAGAATTATGACTAGCATCTGTAAAGAGTAAACATTGAGATTTGCCTAAATAACAAGAAATACAATCGTGAGAGAAACTGGAACTACTACAAATATGTTTTTGATTATGTAAACTACGTAAAATAGAAGTGCCACAATGGCCTAATCTACGATGCCAGACATGTCCAGAAGAAGTGACAGATGACAAAGCTAGTGGAGGCTGGGGGCTAAGGCGGACTGGATAAAGATGACCATGACTAGGTGCCTGAAGAAGCTCCTTCCCCGAAATTTTGTCCTTAACAAAAAAAGAATTTTCATCAAAAATCACGACACAATTGTTATCAGCACATAATTTTTGAATAGATAATAAATTGAATTTAATGTGAGGCACATGAAAAACAGATTTAAGTGTGAGTGGTCGACTAGATGAATTTAAATGCATATCTCCAATATTAACAATAGGAAGTGTAGAACCATTAGCAACACTCACCGAAAGTGGTCCAGTATAAGAGGATTTATTGACTAAAATACCTTCTCAAGGAGTCATGTGAGCCGAAGCCCCAGAGTCAGGGTACCATAATGCAGCGTTAGCTTCACCATTGGCGGTCAGGAGAGCTGGTGTAGAAGTCTGACTAAAGCGAGAGGGACAATTAAGAGCAGAATGACTTGCAGAGAAAAATATTTGACAGACAACAGGTGGACGGTACAGAACCAAGAATACCCTCACCCGACTGGAAACCTGCATAGCTAGTGTGAGTACCACAAATAAAATAAGGATTAATATTTAAAGTTGACAAAACTGAATTATATGCAGAACCTGTAGTATTCGGGTGAGAAGAATGCATCCCCTGAGTTTGACGGTGTAGTTGACCAGAACCCTGCCCCTGCTGTGACTGCTGCCCGCCATATGGATGGTGAACCGCAATCTGCTGCCCGCTGTAGGGTTGCTGTCCACCGTAGGCTTGCTGTCCGCCATACGGCTGTGGTCCACCGGACGGCTGCTGGCCGCCCCCGCCGCGGCCGCGGCCTCCTCTACCTCGACCACCATGCCCGTGGCCCCCCTGCCACGATAATACTCTACGGGTGGCTGCTGTCCAGGAGCGGCAGCAGCTGCAAAAGCCTGAGGACCGGCTGCCTGTGCTTGTTGACGTTCATACAGTACCCGTTGTTCTTGCTCCAACAAACGGGGATGTAAAATATCAAAAGGAAAATTGTCGGAGAATAAAGAGACGGTGGTAACCAGTGGGGCATACTTAGGACCCAACCCTCTTAGGGTAGACAAAAGTAGCTCTTTATCCGACACAGGAGAATTAATAGCAGCTAAAGCATCAACAATATTCTTGATATCTCCCAAATAATGTTCCATTGACTGGCTTTCTTTCTTTTTCATATTTGATAATAATCGTTTAAGTTACATACAACGAAGTAAACTAGCCGACATAAATCGAGTCTGTAGTCTATCCCATATAGCAAAAGAGTATTTTAGATCATGAACATCTACTAAAACATCACGAGTAAGAGTAGCAAAAATCCAGCACCTAATAGTTTGATCTACTCTCAGCCAATGATAGTACTCTGTATTAGGAACTTGACGATTATTAAAGTCAGTAGTATACATATGGGGTACCTGAATGGAGCCATCAACTATTCCAAAGAGACCTTGAGAGACCAAGAATGATTCGAACTGTGTGCGCCAGGTGAGATAGTCCTCTACTGCTTTGAGTTTGATGGTTACAATCTGCAAAACAGTAGTAATATCAGATATGGACTGAGCAAGGGACGCCATCGGAGAGCCAAACGTGAGAGGATCTTGTGGCCGAATCACCTCGGGCGAGCCTGAGAAGGTAGAGCCATAAAAGGGGGAGGCATGTGGCTGTGGGGGAGAAATCGTTGAGGCAAGGACTGCAAAAGAGAATATGGTTCGACCGAGGAGAACACCGGTGGCAGTGGAAAATTGGCGAGAAGCGTAGATGTCGAAGGCCGAATGGACTGGTGATTTACGCCAAGAATTGGAGGTCCAGGCATCATCGAGTTCATGACTCCAGGGTTCTGAGTCATCGAATTGGAGACAGGGGAAATAGTTCTAGCGCCATGAAGGAGGTGGCTGCAACGGAACTCATGGATGCGGATGCCTGCGCAGCGGACGAAACCAATGGAGAGGTCATCGTTGTGGCTAATCGTGAGGGAAAGAAGAGAGAGGAAAAAAACTAGGGTTGGACTCTTGATACCATGTGAAATAATGGGAAAGGTTGCTCCCGTAGGAGCCCTGACAGGTATATTTATAATAGAAAAGGAGTTGCCAAAATACATAATAAGTCCTAATTAATATAAATTAGGTTTGGGCTCTGATACCATGTGAAATAATGGGAAAGGTTGCTTCTGTAGGAGCCCTGACAGGTATATTTATCATAGAAAAGGAGTTGCCAAAATACATAATAAGTCCTAATTTATATAAACTATTAGTATATACAAAGGCGTAAAAAAATTGTGTCGCATTTCCTTCTTTTATTTCACCAGCATCCTCTTTTATAAGTTTGATACTCCGTATATTTCATGTTAAAATAGTAAGACAAATTTGATATAATTTAATAAAAAATTATTTTGAATATGAAAATTATATTAAAATGTTCTTTATTAAAAACATTTTTATAAAGGTCTAGAATTTGTAAATTATTATACTCCGTATACATAATAATTGAAATCATTGTTCAAACATAGGCATCATTGATTAGCAAAATTCAATACAACAAACTATTTTAGTCATTTTTTTCTAAATAAAGTACCGGTTACTCCGTAATATTCTATGATCAACTCAGATATTTTTTAATCTTTTACTCCGTATTTTATATAACTAATTTTAATCACATTCGAACTTTCTTGTGACATTATATTTTTAAGATAGAGCTCTATTTTTCAACCTCTATTTTTCTTCCAATTCTCGCAACCAATAAAACATGGTAACTAATTCATTCATCATACTTTCTAAATCTGGTAATACTTAAAAACCTCCAAACATCAATGACAGTCAAATCCGTAAACTTTAGAGTAATAAAAAAGAAACATAAACTTTCAACATATCAAACTCTCAAAAACCTAGTAACTAAAACAAATTAAAAAAATACTCCGTACTACATTAAATTACCAAAAACTACGAGAATCAAAATTGGAATATGAAATCTAAATGGAAAGGTTAACAGTAATCTAAATGGTGAAATATGAAACTTTAACTGAAATTCACAACAGAAATGAACCTAAAAGCTGAAACTTTAGTAGTAACACGAAGCTTAGTAGATAGATTTAAAAATAAAGTGTAATCTGAAATTTGAATGAGAAAGTTATACGTAATCTAAATGCTGAAATCTGAAATCTAAGAGCAATTTGAAAGCTCAAATAATCAATAAAAGTGAACCCAAATGCCTGAAATACGAAAGATTTGTTGGGATCCCTCCTTAATTGGAGAGGTTCTGAAAAGTTCTAGAGCTTTTTAGAAAAGTATAGAATTTTCTAGAACGTTGCGAAGAATCCCAGAGAAGTCTAGAACTCTCTAGAAGCTTGCGGAATAATGTGGAATCCTCTGGAATATTCTGGAGATGTATGGAACCTTCCGGAACCTTATGGAAGAGTATGAAAGCACATGAAAGGGAATGGAGAGGTGTAGAGATTCTTTGGAATTCTCTAGAATAGGTAGTCATGTGTAAATCATTCTAGAGAACTATTCTCCACCACTCATTATGGAGGTGAAGTAGTATAAATAGGACTAGGAGCCTCCATTCGTAACCATCCTAGCAATCCTAGCCAAGAGTGAATTCACTTCTTAGAGTGAGAAAGTTAGAAAGCCTCTTTGAGAGACAAGAGAGATAACTTGGGAAGTTCCTATCCTCAAGCTTGAGTGAGCCACCATTGAGTAGACAATTTTGTAACATCCTTGTAAATTCTACTATTCTTTTGTATAGTGGAAGAATCTCCATATCGGAGAATTTAAATCGGGTGCTCCCGTTACTACTTTAATTCCTAAGTGCCTATCTTAACTTCACGAAACGGGAAAAGTCCGGAGTTTTTCCCAACAGTGGTATCAGAGCCAGGTTCATCAACAAGTCGCCATTAGCTTGTGCAGTTCTAGATGGAGAATAGTGTGGCTCATGATGGTGATATGTCCAAGCTCACCGCCAAAAACTTCTCATATTAGAAGCCGATGATGGAGGATCATCTATATTGCAAGGATTTGCATGAGCCCATCATCTACAAAGAGAAAGTGGAAGGCAAGAGCGACGCTCAATGGGAGCTACTGAATCGAAAGGTCGTTGCTATGATCCGTAAGTACATTGACAAATCTCTCTTTGAGCATGTGTCCACTTACACGAATGCTTTTGAATTATGGACAAAGCTTGAGTCCATGATTCAAAAGAAAACACCTCGTAATAAGGCCAATTTAGTTCGACGGTTGGTGAAGTTGGAGTATAAGGATGGTCATAGTATGATTGAACACTTGAACAATTTCAAGGGACTCGTAAATCAATTAACCAAAATCGAGATGAAGATTGATGACGAGTTGCAAGCCCTTCTACTCCTTAGTTCCATGACGAAAAGTTGGGACACACTCGTGGTTACGTTTAGTAACTCAGCTCCGGAAGGAAAGCTAACCATGGACACCGTCAGTGATAGTCATCTTGGTGAAGAAACAAGGAGAATGGAACGAGGCGAGTCTATGCATCCCGAGGCTAATGTTATCGAGAATCGGGGTAGGATTGTGACTCGTGGACGCAACAAGAGCCGAGATCCGCAACAATCTTTAGGTAGGTCCAAGTCACGCTCGAAGATCACATGCTACTACTGTGGAAGAATGGGTCACAAGAAAATGGAATGTTGATCCTTCAAAAGAGATCAAAAGGCCGGTAACGTCAAACCAGACCAAGTCAGCCCAATGAAGAAGCAACAAGAAGAGAAGAGTACAACTGTCGTAATAGCAAAAGAAGATCTGCTATATCTCGTTGGAGAAGGTAATATTCTCAACATTGCTTATGATGATAGTTCTTGGATTATCGATTATGGTGCTTCCTTCCATGTTACTCCCCATGGAAGTTTCTTCTCATCTTACTAAAGCGGTGACTTTGGTACGGTTCAAACGGGAAACCAAGATAGGAGCAAGATAGTTGGGATAGGAGACATCGTCCTGACAACTAGCACCAGATGCAAGCTTGTTCTAAAAGATGTGAGGCATGTTTCGGCCATGCGCCTCAATCTCATCTCCGTTGGGAAGCTAGACGATGCTGGTCTGATGAATTACTTTGGTGAAGGAAAATGGAAGCTCACCAAAGGAAGTCTAGTCATGACTAGAGGAAAGAAGGAAGGATCGTTGTACATGATGCAAGCAAAGCTCTGTAAAGGAGAGATACATATAACCACTGATAACATGGAGGTATGGCATAAACGACTTGGCCAAAGATCTTCTCACATGCTTGCTCGGAAACAACTCCTCCCGGACGTAAAAGGTAAGTCACTTGATCCTTGTGCACACTGTTTAGCTGGAAAACAACACAGGGTTGTTTTCCAAAGATCTTCTCCGCCTACTAGGAGAAAGAATATTCTCGACCTTGTACACACCGATGTGTGCTCAATGTCCGAGAGATCCGTTGGTTGTGCATTGTATTTCGTGACCTTCATTGATGATAATTCAAGGAAGGTATGGTTGCACCTGTTAAAATCCAAGGATCAAGTGCTTGATGCCTTTAAGGAATTCCACACTCTAGTAGATTGTGAGACTGGACGAAAGATCAAGTGTGTAAGATCTGACAATGGAGGTGAGTATAGAGGTCCCTTTGAGGCCTATTGCAAGAAATATGGCATTAGGCTAGAGAAGACTCCACCCAAGACATCACAATTGAATGGGCTAGTTGAGAGAATGAATAGAACAATTGAAGAAAGAGGCCGTTGCATGCTCTCTCAGGCTAAGTTACCCAAGTCCTTTTGGGGAGAAGCTATAATGGCCGTAGTTGACATTGTCAACCTCACACCACCAGTTCCTTTGGACGGCCCCATCCCGAAGGAAGTCTGGACTGGAAAAAGAACTTCATACAATCATCTCAAGGTGTTCGGGTGCAGAGCATTTGTTCACATTCCCAAGGATGAGCGAGCAAAGCATGATGCAAAGATGAAGGAGTGTATCTACCTGCGCTCACCCAAGGACGAATTCGGCTATCGGCTATGGGATCCAATCAACAACAAAGTTGTTCGTAGCAGAGATGTGGTATTCTTCGAAGACCAAACGATTGAAGATATTAAAAACTAGGAGAAACCAAAATTGAGAAGCTGCAAAAGTACCGAACTTACTACGGTTCGACGTGAGGATGACACACATCAAGATAATGATGATGAAAACCATGAGCCTGTGTTAGAGCAAAGCAATCAGGAGACTCATGATGAATCAACTCAGGAAGATCCTCAATCTAGTTCTCTGCCAGCACCAGAGCCGAGGCGATCCTCAAGGGAGAGAAGACCATCCACTCAGTATAACACCGAGGAATATGTGATGCTCATGGATGAGGGGGAGCCATAGAGCTATAAAGAAGCAATCAATGATATTCATAAGGAAGAGTGGAGAAGAGCCATGTAAGAAGAGATGCAATCCTTGCATGAGAATCACACTTATGAACTTGTGGAGCTGCAAAAAGGGAGAAGAGCCTTGAAGAATAAATGGGTTTATCGAATTAAGACCGAAGACAATAGCTCAAAGCCTCGCTACAAAGCTCAATTTGTCATCAAAGGATTCGGTCAAGAAAAAGGCATCGACTTTGAGGAAATATTCTCTCCCGTGGTAAAGATGTCATCTATTCGAGTTGTCCTTGGCCTAGCAGCGATGCAAGATTTGGAGATTGAACAACTCGATGTCAAGACAGTGTTCCTTCACGGTGACCTAGAGGAAAAGATCTACATGGAGCAACCCGAGGGGTTCAAAGTTCCGGGTAAGGAAAACCTAGTATGTTGCCTCATGAAAAGTTTGTATGGACTTAAACAAGCACCGAGACAGTGGTACAAGAAGTTTGAGTCCTTCATGGCAGAGCATGATTTTACAAAGACGAAAAGCGATCATTGTGTCTTCATAAAGAGGTATGCAAGTGGTGAGTGATGGTCACGGATAGAAGTAAAAGTCTAGAGGGGGGGGTGAATAGACTTTTAAACCTTTTTTGACTTCACAAACTTTCCCTACTAGATGAGTTGATCTATGATCTTTCTAGGAGATTATAGATGCACATCGGAAGTCTTGACCCTATGAGTGTGAACTTTCTATCTTTGGGTAGAGATTAGCCTTAACGAGTGAGCAGGTTGCTTAGCAGTTGGCTCGACAGTTGGGTGAAAATCAGGCAACTGCTGAGGCAACTGCTGAGGAAATATATAGCTTATGAAGAAATTAATTATGGATTCTTGCTCAGGATTATGAGGCAATCTGGAGATGTATCGAGCTTAGTGGAAAGTGGGAATTTATGATGGCAGTGGTTTGAGCAGTTGGGTGGTCCCCAGGGAACTGCTACGACAACTGCTTGATAAAAGATGAGAATATGAGAGGGCTGATTTCAGAATCTTATCTAGAATGATATGAGCTTTCTGGAAACGTGCTCAACTGAGTTTAAGTGGAAGTTTATGGGAGCAGTGGTCTGATCAGTTGGGTGATTACCAGGGAACTGCTGAGGTACCTGCTAAGTTATGATTCCCAGAACTGTTTGAACATACGTCTTTGTAGTGATTTTGTAAGAGTGCTGCAATGCAAAGATGTATCAAAGAAAGTATGTAATTAAGCAGTAGGCTGAGCAGTGGCGTCAGATGAGGCTACTACTGAGGATACTACTGGCAGACTACTTTCTTTAATGAAAAGTGTTGGGTGTGTGCTCTATTGACTGAAAGTAAATCAACACACAGTATATCCTATTTCAGAGGTGGTGTAATCCTTCTACATCCAGTCCCACCTTCTTTCAGATGGATTTCCACTAAAGTATTAAGCCCAATACACTTAATGTCCAATCTAGCCTTTACAACTGATATGACCTAGATTGAAAGGTGTTTCACAAGGAGTACACACCACTCCAAGTTACTCAGTCCTTTAGAATTTTCTCAATTGATCCAGTGGAAATTATTATATTATTGTTTATGCATGCTTATATTAATGGTTAATTGTTTGACTATTATATTTGTTAGTAAATTAGATTTATATTGCATGCTTGAATTTGTTTGTTGAGTTAGATCTCATTAACATATTATTTGATAGTATGTTAGTAGCATCTTGTTAAATAGAATAATTTAATACCCCGCTAAACGTTCCCCATTAAATAAAATTTAAGTCTTATCTATGATAATGGCATCACCCATCATAATTAAATTAGTAGAAATATTTTTTCGTTGAAGAATATTTCACCCAAGTGTTTATTCCATTCGACAAAGTATATAACTAATTTATAGATACATATGTTTGTGACCAATGCTAGGCCTCTATTGTGGAAAATATTACTGTCCAACACCCTTTGTCTTCTGATTTTGAGACTTTGGTTGTTGCATATATACCCGAGGCCTCTATTCACATTATTAAAGAACCTTTTTATGCATCTTTAGATAATGGTAATGATGCAATAACTGCCGAGGCCCCTTCTTGTGCTATAAACATGGACTCATGTCCAAATCTGGTGGTTAAAGACCATACTGAAGCCCCTAATGCAGCAACTAATACTTTCCAACACCCACTGAATACTGATTTTGATCCATATGATGCTGAAAATATGCCCCAACCCCTACTGATGCTACTCATTCTGTCCACACGGAGGCCCCTTTTGATGCTTCAAGTTATGCTGGGGTTTTCCAACATTCGGTAGCTCTTGATGAAACCCCGGTGGCCACCCTAAACGTGGCGGTAACCGAGGTCATTCATCAACCGGGCACCCATGGAAATGATGAGACCCTTTCTCATCCAACGCTTGATTGTGCAGATACTACACCTGTCCCAATCCTGTCCAGTGAAGAAACTTTTTCTAAGGACTCCCAAATGAAAATCTCTTCTGTTTCAGGTCACGAAGATAATCATACAATCGATGAAGGGAATCTTGAAGGCTTTACACAGGTTCAAAGAAGAAGCAAAACTATTTCAATGAACCCTCCAAACGAAGTCACTGAAGACGAACAACTATACTATGAGGTGGGATACTCATCTCATCCCTTGATCACCAGAAGCCAATCAAAAAGACCCCAGAATGAATTAGACTACTTTCTCTACCCTGTTGACGACAGGTTCGACTCACCGCAAAAACTAGCAACAGCTCTCCAGCGCTTCAGGTTATCCCGTCCGGAGGAAACAACATTCAGGGCTTACATTAAGAGGGCCATCAGGTTCCACAACAAATATAACAGATCGCTTTCAGCTTCAATTGGGATCCCTCAAAATAATTTCAATTGTTGATGTACCATTTCCTATCTCTTCCATTTGTATTGTTCTTCTTGTTTCTCCATTTGGATACTCAAACCTTTGTATCGAAAACTTTATTTTAATAAATTAGGGAGGTGTTCCCTGGCACCCCCACCTAGTGTGGCATTAACCGAGAAAAAAATATGTTTGTGATCGTGTGATGGTTTTGACTTACTTAAATTAGCTTGAGTCGCCTAAGCGTCCGTGTTAATTTAAGGATATCGATCAATTAAAAATTGATCAACCAAGAATTGCTTGGATGCAATTGTAACCATTATATTATTGCAGTGATCAGCCCAAGCTGGGACTGTAATAGTATGAATGTGGATCTTGGCCACTATGATTGTGAAAACAATCTATGTTCTTTTTATTGGGGTCAAAGAGCATGAAAAATAGTTGGAGCTAAATAATTAAAAGCCCATATTATTTAGTTAACTAAATGTGATCATATGAATTAATATATGATTTTAATTCTCGTTCTATTTGAACTTCTCTAGGCTTTTAGGATGTTGAATTTATCATTGAAAAGTATCTTGGATACATGCAATCTGACTCGACCAGACTTTCTAGACTTCGAACATAATGTGCGTTTAGTGTTTAGGCAAGAAAATATTGAGAATGAGTTTGACACATTGTACCCGAGGTTCCTAATGTCAACTCTTCTGAATTAGTTATGTTTGACATGAACATTCCGAAGAATAATGTTGCTAAGGTAAGTTCTACTGCTGAATCTTTTCCTACGGGAAAGAACAAGCAGAAGAAGAAAAGTAAGGTTAGACCTAAGCCTCTAGCTTTGAAACCTAAGGGTAGGATTCAAAAAAAAATCTAAGGTACTAAAGGATGTATGCCTCTACAGCAAAGAGAGGGCATTGGAAGAGAGGTCTTAAGTTATGTAGGGCTAATCTAGCCCAAGCAGTGAGTGCTTTTAGCTTAGGTATTTTTGTCATTAATATTAATATGTCTACAACTAACTCTCACTGTTGGGTATTAGATACAACGTGTGGCTCACACATTGGAATAATGTGTAAAGTCTAAGTGACGGTAAGCAGTTAGACTGGGTGAAGTTGCTGCTAGGCGTGTAGGCATTTATAAATTAGATTTACCCAGCGGTTATAGTTTAGAACTAAATAATTGTTATTTTGTTCCTCAATAACAAAAAATATGATTTCCATTCATATGTTAGATAATAAGGGGTTTCCTTTCATTTTGCTGATAACACTTGTTATTTTTAACAAAATGACATTGTGTATGGAAATTCCCTCTTATGAATGGTTTATATATTCTTACTTGTAGGCATGCCATATTAATTGTACAAAATAAGTGACCAAGGTTATGTAATCAGAAAAATACCACCTATCTTTGGCATTGCGACTTGGCCATATTAGTGAAACAAGAATAACAAGGTTAAGTAAATTAGATTACTTAACACCATTTGATTTTGAATCACATGGTAATTGTGATTCCTGTCTCTTAGCTAAAATGACCAATAAACCTTTTCTTGGAAAATGATTGTGGGCCAAAGAAGTGCTTGAGTTGATTCACACAGATGTGTGTGGACAGTTCTCAACTCAAGCTAGAGGAGGATTTTCTTACTTCGTCATTTTACTGATGATTTCTCTAGGATTGAATTTGTGTATCTTATGAAACATAAATCAGAAGCTTTTGAGAAATTCATGGAGTATAAGGCTGAAGTAGAAAAATAACTTGACAAGAGTATCAAAACTCTACGGTCTGATCGTGGAGGGGAATACTTGAGTAAGGAGTTTCTTGATTACTTAAAAGGTCAAGGAATTCAGTCACAACGGACTCCTCCAAGAACACCTCGATTGAATGGGTTTCTGAAAGGAGAAATATAACCTTGTTGGACATGGTTAGGTCCATGATGAATTCCAGTCTCTTCCAACATCTCTTTGGGGGTACACATTGGAAACCTCAATATACGTTCTGAATAGAGTTCCATCTAAGTTAGTGCAAAAGACACCATATGAGTTATGGTGTAATAAGAAGCCTATTCTTACACATTAAAGTGTGAGGTTGCCTTACATATGTGGAGAAAATGGACATTGACTAGTTGGGACCTAGAAGTGAGAGATATTATTTTGTGAGGTATCCTAAGGAAACTAGAGGATACTAATTTATCTTTCTGAGGAATAAAACAAAAATCATTATTTGCAACTATGTGATGTGTTAGGTTTTGGGGTTTGATTTGGGGGAATTTGAGAAATATATTATGCACACAATGTGTTTGTGGAAATGCTTCTTTGTATTTATAAGACTTTGATGGCCACACTGTTTTTAGATGTTGGTTTGGACTCTCAAGGAGACATGTAGGGTTCCTTTTGACACATTCACACACACTACCCCTCTCCATGAGAATGGGAGAAGGTAGGGGGGGAAATGTTGGTTTCCCTTCTTTGCATGACTTTGGATTTCTATTTGACCATGAGAATGGCCAATAGAGCCCTTAGTATCCTCTTGACCATAAGACTGGCAAAGAAACTTGTACCTATCCCTTGGTTGCATGATATATTCCCAAGTATCCCCATCTTGATCCATTATCCTTAATCATAGGTTGTTCCTTGTATGCCCTAGCTTCCCTTCTAGTTTAGTTGTGGTCTATTTTCATTGCAAGTTAGTTGATTTCTTAAACCAAACATACATCGACTTGGCTAGCTTACATGTTTGATTTCTAGATTGATTTCACACTTGATTTTCCATACACGCCGTCCCGTGAGATGATATCTGGGACTTCCATATCCCGACGCCCGATGAGCATTATTGTGAAAATAACTCGTCAATGGTCAGACGAATGTTATCATCTGCACTGTAGACCTTTGAGGTCTCTTCACTCTACTGTTGCAAGAACTTGCCTAGACGCTCGTCTTTGCCCTGCTTCACGGATAGCAGGTGGGAGAAATGCTTCTTCGTCTTTGCCCTTGCGGCAAAAGTTGTGAGGAAGCTCGTGGTTAACTCCCTTCATGAGTCAATGAACTCATCTAGTATGTCGTTAAACCAATCATATGCTTCTCCCTCTAATGTGGAGGGGAACATTCTCCAGATATACTCATCGTCAGGACCCACATGCGAGAAGAAGAGTTTCTAACTCCCTCACCAATTCTGGATTTAGTTCCCTAGCGTCGAATACTCGAATCCTTCCGCCTCCGTTGTACAAATCACATGAATCTCTCTTGTCTTTTATAGTCAACCTTCACCCTTCGTTGTTCTCTATTCTCAAATTCTTGATTTGCTTTTTCCTCTAATCCCTTCTGGACCTCTCAAAGGATTACACCATAAGACAAGGACGAGCAGTGCCCCACGACACTCACGGATATTTACTAATTATGTAAATGAACTCTTTAATTTATAATTTTTAATTATCTAGTATATTACTTAGAAACGAATTTTAATTAAGGATATAAATCTGAAATTTATATCTTTCCATACAATTGGCTGATTGCTATTTTGCATTCGGGGATGCTCCGCGCGCCTCCAACATTGCTGTGCACCCACTTTTGTCAAATCTGGACAAGATTGTCCTTGGTCAAAGCTCACACCACTGGCGCACCACCTACTTAATAACAAGCATCTCCCTTTATTGATATTAATTTTAAATTTTAATGGATCCAAAAATTTGTAGGAATTCTCGTAGGATCACAACGCCTAACAATTTGACATTTACTCTCCTCCAATAACTTGCTGCCATGTGGCCAATTTTCCTTTTTTTATAAAATGTTATAACTTTCCAATTTTGCTCCTATTTTTATAAAAAATATACTCCATCAAATTAAATAATTTTTTATGATCTTCCATATGACACCAATATCATATATATAAAAATAAAATAAAAAACATTTGGTCAAGTCTATTGAACGGTCGATTAATGTATATTTACTACGTAGTATTTTTTAAATGTAGTCTAGTCTGATCTTATCTAATTTATTGAATCTGTCTGGATTGAAATCGGTTCAATTAAAAACATTCTAACTCTAGAGGACTAATTGACTTAGGCGGCCAAAAAATCGGCCTAGTCGCTAGGCGCCCGTCAACCGCCCGACTAACACCTAGTGAGTTTTAGAACAATGTTCAATTCTGGTCTGATTTGATCTAGTAGTGCTAATATCTAAGTTGTATATAGTATAGCATAACATGAGACTGAAACGAGTTCAACTGAAATTATTCGTTACACTGTACAAGTTTAAACATGATCAAAAAATTAATTAAGCTTATTTATATTAAAAAACTATTGGTAAATAAAAATATATTAAACTAACATTCTAATTTATATATAGAAGCCGTTAATTTATAAAAAGACAACTGCAATGAAAAAGTATATATATGTGATCATCAAAATATTAACAAATATTTTATACAACAAACTTAATCAAACACATTCTGCCAAAAAAAAACTTAATGAAACACATAAAAAAGAAGAACTGAGATACATATAGTGTGGCAGATGAATGCCTCATAAGTCTGAAAATCAAGAGTACTAATTTTTAGTAACACATGTACAAGACTAGATCAAGTCATCCGGAAACAGTCTCTTTGTGCTTTAGTACAGGGGTAAGACTGCGTACATCCGACCCCCCCTTAACCCACCGTAGGTGGGAGCCTTTGCGGCACTGGGGTAAATGAAAATGATGAAAATGATGATGTACAAGACTAGATCAAATCAGACCAGAATTAAACATTGTTCTAAAACTCACTAGGTGCTAGTCGGACGGTTGACGGGCGCCTAGCGACTAGGCCGATTTTTTGGCCGCCTAGGCCGATTAGTCCTCTACAGTTAGAATGTTTTTAATTGAACTGATTTCAATCCAGACAGATTCAATAAATTAGATCAGATCAGACTAGACTACATTTAAAAAATACTACGTAGTAAATATACATTAAACGGCCGTTCAATAGATTTGACCAAATGTTTTTTTTATAATTTTTACATATATGATATTGTTGTCATATGGAAGATCATAAAAAATATTTAATTTGATATATTTTTTATAAAAATTGGACCAAAATTGGAAAAGTTATTACTCCCTCCGTTTTTAAAAATTCTTCCCGGTTTGACTTGGCACGCTTATTAAGAAAGTGGAAATGTATGGTTGTGGTTGTGTAAGAAAAAGGTAAAATGAATGTGAGCCACACAAATTGTCCAAAATGGGAAAGTGAGAAGTATTTTTGGGAACAGCCCAAAAAGGAAAGTGGGAAGTATTTTTGGGAACGGAGGGAGTAACATTTTATTAAAAAGGAAAATTGGACACATGGCAGCAAGTTATTGGAGGAGAGTAAATGTTAAATTGTTAGGCGTTGCCCCAGATTTACATATCACAATTATCTAATAGGTGATGCGCCAGATTTGAGTAAGGACAAACTTGTCGAGATTTGACAAAAAGTGGGTGCGCGCGCAGCAATGTTGGAGGCCACGGAAGAGGGGGGTTTTGCATTTTTGCTTTTTAGTTACGAGCTTCATCCCCTAGTTTTGTAATCAAGGATTTGGAGTTTGATTTTTCAAATGATACGAGTATGTAGTTGTTTGGTTTGCAAAAAATTACGAGCTTCGTGTGTCTGAATGAATGTTTATCTTTTACTTTATTGTAGGGGATCATATATTGCAAGCGTTCGAGGATACTAACATATTTAGGGCCTATTTTTTTGTCTTTTCCCCCGGCCCATAAGTTTTCAAGACCGGCCCTGGTTTTGGGTACTCGAAGGTCCTATACGCGATTTTTAACCCCAAAATTTGAAACCCATGACCAGGTACCCAACTAGTCTGTCCCAAACATACTGGACTCAATTCCAGACCGGGCCGAGCCTTAAGATTGGGTCCACCTCTATATCCGAATACAATCAAACTACAACGTACTCTGTATTTAGTAGATAAAGTAATTTTATCTTTTTGAGTTCGTTTGAATCGTTTTCACTTGATCAGCAGGAATCTGATTGTACTTTTATTGGCAATAGAATCTCCAATACCTTGATAGCAATGGAGGCTTCATTATCATGATGACTTCATAGGCCTAAAACATTAGCGGGCCTCAGGTTTTTAAGCCTAGTCCGTTTCCATTTACACACAAAAGAGAGACAAAAACACAACATACTGTTTTCACAAAAAAGGAAGGGTATTAATTCTTGAAGTTCACGGCCATCCTAAAAATAATCGTATGTACTATTTTCTAAGATCGAAATATATTTTTTCCAAAAAAAAAAGAGATTGAAATATTCTTCCAAAAAGATACTCCCTCCTTCCCGCTAGAAGGTTCCCGTGAACGGTTTACGATGATTGACTGACGATAAAGCAATTTAATCGTTGTTCACACTCTGATTAGTTTTAGTAAATAAAATTAATATATTCAGAAACTACATTAAAACCACTACAAAGGCTGATAAAAAATGTAAATTTGATAAAAATTTGATTTATAAAGTAAACGATTAAAAATGATTTAAGTTGACCATGCAAATAGTGGACGAGAACCTTCTGACAGAGGTAGTAGTACATACGAAGTATATAGACAACACTTTCGGTAATATTGAAATATCCTTACTAAATAAATACACAATACCCTTTTGGTAGTGTCGTGAAAGAATAAATGAGATCCCGAAATTGAATTCTTTCTATGTTAAGTTCTTTGTTTTGTTTAAACGTTAGCGTACGTTCTATTTTTTTCCCCATATATCAAACTATTTTTCTTCAATTCGAAATTTTATATTCCATGGATCCTCCCAAAGTTGAGTCCATAGACAAAACCGACGATCCAAGTTGCCGCACCCCTCCATTGGAAGACGAACATGATAAATCCATCGACCGATGGTACTTTCGTGATTTCATTATATATACATCTTTTTCAATTGAAAAAAAAAAGACGAATTCTTTCATCGTTTCTTGGATCATAATAATGAGCTGATTCGGTATTTTTGTTACATAATAACATTTAATAATGAGAAATTTGATATTGCACTCCACTTTTTGAACTTAATAAATATATCAAACTTTGAATCAAACATATTTTTAGAAGTATTAATTAATGTATGTACTTCGTCAGACCGATAATTTTGAAGTACAAAATCAAATGATTTTATGTCAGACGGATGCACACTAATGATTTTGAAAAACGGGATGCAAAGTTATCTTTCGGCTTTATTAGTTTTAATTTTGAAAAACGGGGTGCAAAATCAAATGACGTGTTGTTCGTGTGCGCAGCTGTTCTTGGTTTTACGATTGCATGGAGAGTTTTGCCCGCTATTTCTTTTGCTCATCGGACGATGATGATGATGACAACTGCTACTCTCAGTGCTGCGGTGATCCTTAAACCAGTAAACCGGCGGCCACCAGGCCAAGATCGACCTGCCTTTTATCTAGCTACAACTTCTTAATTACTTGAATTGATCTTGAATTGCTAATAAATTTCCTTTGTTGTTGCTAGTTTAGACGTTAGAGATTATAGTTTATATAGTTTTAATATGAAGTGGTAACTCATTTTAATTAAAACGAGTAAATTTCTTCGTCAAAGTTGACTACTAATTATTTGAAAAACGTATTCAATTATGAAAAAATCTATTGATACACACTCTTAGACACCGATGTCTGTGAAGACTTTTTTTTGTTTGTCCCAGACAAAACATACGTATTTGACAAATACGTTTTGTATGGGACAGAAGAAAAAAACGCCTCACAAAAATGAGTGTGTAAGAATGTGTACAAAAAGTGTGTATAGATAAATATCACATTTATTAGTGCATAAATATCACATTTCACAGAAAGTGTGTATAAATAAATATCACATTTATTAGTGCATAAATAAACGCCTCACAAACGCCTTACAATTTGGGACGGATGAAGTACTATTTAGTAGTGCATAAATGTCACATTTCATGATGGTTTTACATTGTGTTTACTTAACTTTTGTACAATTACAGTGTAATCTTTATCTACTAAAATTAAATTAAAATTAGAAGATATTAAGCTATTTTTATATGTAAGCAAGAAACATGATGAAAAGAAGCGGAAGGAGCTTGAGAGCATAAGAAAGGAGCATTGGAGACAAGAGGAAGCTTCATGGGAGACAAAAAATGTGAAAAATCTGATTTGGTATCACACACAGTCGGGTATATGCAAAACCCGATCGGGTATTGATGGATAGTGTACCCGGGGGGGTAGCTTATCCGAGGGTTTATTACGGGGAATAACTAGAGAGAAGTCAGAGCAAGTAAGTATAGAGAGAGAAAGTATATTTAGAAAGTCTGCAGCGTTATCAACGTGTTATGACCTGTGACTTGGTTACAAATGGGGAAATGAGGTGCTATTTATAGTAGCAATAAATGCCAGACAGGGACACGTGTCAAGCGTCTATTGGCTGAGAGGTCATCTCAACTGGTTGGCGCTGGCAACCGCATGTGGCCGCATTTAATGCGGCTGTTGGATGAGACGTTGTACAGGGTACGGTGATCTGTACGCATGTGGCACGGATATCATGTCGGGAAAGGTGCCCTCGGCTGTAGAGGACTAGCCGAGGGCTCTGAGTACCGGGGACCCCCTTGGTGCCGAGGGCTCCAGGTGCCGAGGGCTACTGATTTTCGCCGTTTTTCCCAGTAACTTTGTTTTGTTGTCTTGGCCCTCCTGTGAGAGTTAGAGCCTTCGGCCAGGGGGACGAAGGCACCCCTGGTGCGCATTTGTGGGCTACTTGGTATCTTGGGCGCCGTGATTTGGGCCTGTTGTGTTTCCTGGGCCTATTGGGCCTTTATTGGAGTAGTAGGAGTCTGTGGGCCGGGGGTTCCCGGGTCATATATTCCATCAGGAGTCCCTCACTCCTTTTGCCGAAAGGTACTTGAGGTAAAAGGAGTAGTTGTGTTTGTCCTCTGCCGTTGTTCCGTTGTAGTTTTGTAGAGTTGTGGGTAGTTTGTTGTTTGTCTATTCTGCCGAGGGCAGTCCCTCAGTTACCCACATGTCGGGACTTGAGGGGTTCTGTTTGTGATTTTTGTGATTTTCCCGAGGGGGTCCTCCAGTCTCCCACTCCTTGAGGCACTTGCAAAGTGGTGAAAAGGAGTAGAGTAGTTGTGTTGCTGTTTTGGGCCGAAGGCTGATGCTTTTCGTTTCATTTTGGGGGGATGCCTCGTTAAAAACCTCATTAGGAAAAACCCTATGGGAAAAAATCCTAATGAGGGAAAAAGAGTACACCGAATTCCCCCGATGATGAATTGAAAACGTGAAGCCCTGGTCTGAAATGGAGTACAATGCTGGTGGTGAAGGCTTTCCTTGTTCTGAGGGCTCATGTGCTGATTAGCCGGAGGCTTGCTTTTGATACCCTGGGAGGTGCCGAAGGGGAGTCCCTTAATCTGGGGATCGAGGGCGTGATGAACGAGGGTAGTAGTTGAATTGTTACCGGGGTGTCCCCTGTCTGTTGATTAGTTGGTGACGAGGATATCCGAGGGCTCCCATTACCTGTGTGCCGTAGGCTATCCGTCAATGAGGCATACTCCCCGGGGGATACCCGGCCCTCAAAGTGCTGAGGGGGGATCCCCGAGGGGTGGCCTGATATGAAGCCTTGGGCTTCTGAAGGAGTGATCCCGAAGGCATCTGTTATGTAGTGTGTGGGGCACAAACCGGGAGTGTCTCCGGGTAAGTGTACCCGGGGGCTCTTCTTGATGAAGTGGAGTGAAGTAAAAAGCCTGGGGGCTCCCAGAATATAGTCGTTGGAAATATAGTTGTTGGAATATGTAACGTCAGGATATAGCCGTTGGGGGGGGGTGCCATGTGGTGCGTGCTCGTTGGCTGCCCGTGGGCGGGCGTCACCGATTGGGTGAAACCACGGTTGGTAATGATGGCAGTCCAACCGGAGGCCCGGTTTCCAGGCCCAAGCCCGGATCCCAGTGCCTATAAATACCCCATGGCCGGCTTCACTTCCCCTTGTGCGAAATCATTGTAGCGAAGCTCTGCCAAAATTTCTAGAGAGAGAAACAACCACCTTCGATCAATCCCTGCCTTAAGGTCAGTTCCCCCCTGCTCTTCTCCTTCTAGTTAGTTGTGCCCTGTGCCTTTAGGCTAGGAGATAGAACTTTTAGAAAACTCTAGTGTTTCCGAGCCTTCGAACTAGTGTCAAGATGTCTTCCCAAAGTGATTCCCAGGACATCTCGGGGGCGCCCTCGATGGAGGATGAAGTCATTTCGGACGTGGAGTCCACAAGCAAACAGTCCCCGGTGGGACAAGATGCCGTCGTCGCCATGGAGCTGCAGAAATCCCTCGTTGCTGAGGCGGAAGCCGAGGGCTTCGAACAAGAGTGTGAAGATGAAGAGCTGGCCCTCGCCTGGCAAGCAGCTGAAGAAGAGGCGCAGAAAGAGGGCGCGAGGGTCACTGTTGTTGTTCTCCCCCCTCAAGGCACTGGCGAGGCCAGCACCTCTCGGCCGCTGAACGCGGTTCCCATCCGGGTGGCCCCCGGAAAGAAGAAGGCGAAGGTTGCTGCCCCCAAGAATAAGGGCAGCATTGCAGACCAAGGGAAGCCCCTCGATATGCCTGAGGGGTATTCCTACCTGAATACCGCCGCCTTAGAGATAAGGTCGAAGGCTGATGCGGCGGATCTGTATGTCACTCAATTACACGTGGGCCCCTCGGCCATCGTGGTGGCGCCGGGTCCCGATGACGTCCTCTCCCGGGCCCCCGAGGGCTGCATTGCGGTGCACATCCTCTCCGTGTCGATGGGGCTCCGGTTCCCCCTACACCCCTTCCTCCGGGAGTACCTCCGGTTCGTGGGTTTGGTCCCCTGCCAGCTGACCCCGAACAACCATTCCTACATCACGGGCTTCCTCCAGCTCTGCAAGTCCCGGGGGGTAACACCTAGCCTGGATCTCTTCTTCCAGAGCTTCAACCTGTGTCGGGGGGAGGGGGGGGGCATGCGAATGCCGAGGGCTTCGCAAACTTGCAGCAGGTGGCCCTGTTCAAGCTTTTTACTGAGGCGCCCTCCTCGAACAAAGGGTGGAAAGACCGGTGGTGCTACGTGAAGTTGTCCGAGAGCCCCTTCAAGAGGGAACTGCGTGACCGGTTCAGGAGGCATGAGAAGAGGAGGAGCGCCGCCCTCGAGAAAGATGGCAGGGTCCTGGCAAAGATCCCGGAGGGCCGGGACAAAAACATAACCATCAAGGAGTGTACCAAAGAGGAGGATCTCTACACCTTCGGGTTCCGGCGGTATAGCTTCCTGGGGGAAACGGATGAAAGATTCCCGGTATTTGAGAGAGCCTCCGGAGGTAGTTGCTGAGAGCATCCGGTCCTTTAGACTTATGTATATTTAGGTGTAGATACGCTTTTTGTTGTATCTTTTCTCCTTCGGCTTTAACCGTTATTGTTTTTTCAGGTATCAACATGGACCTCAATGCCTTCGCCAACCTCAAAAAGCAGAAGGTCAAGGCCCCGGGCCAGAAGGAGCCCGTCAAGCAGAAGCCCCTCGGGGATTTGAAGAAGGGCAGTGAGCTCTCGGGGGAGGCCGCAAAGCGGAAAGCCGCCGGCAAGGCGCCAATCCGCCGGGAGGAAGGCTCCCCTGGTGGTGGTGGTGGACGAGCACTCCGCCTCCGAGCCCAGTGCTCCAATGACATCAACTGCTCCTCGCCCGCCCTCGGGTCAAGGTGGTGAAGCAAGCTTGCCCCGGGAGGACATACAGTTCTCCCTGTCGAAGGGGGCAGCCATTACGCATGGCACAGTAGACCCCCGGGAATTTTTGGGCGGGGCTACCCCTGCTCTGGATAGGAGGGCCCTCGGGAAGCTCGACGATGAAGCCCTCGAGTCAAAGATCCTCCGGTCCTCCCTTACCGTAAGTTCTTCTCCTTCTTTTCTTCTTCTTTCGATTTTCTTAGCATAGTGGCTTAACCCCTTACTTTTTGTCTGTTTCAACAGGCCTGCATAGCCCTCGGCGAACACGCCAGGAGGTTCGATGAGTGGCACCTTCAGAAGGTGCAACAGGAGGAGTCCTTCAAGAAGCCGATTCACGACAATGTCGAGGCCATGAGGCAGATGGCTCAGCTGGAGAGGGACCTCCAGCAGGCGAGGGCGGAAGCAGAGAAGACGGCCAAGGAAAAGGCGGAGGTGGAGAAGGCTGCTGCCGAGGCTGCAAAGAAGGCCTCCGAAGATGCCGAGGCCGCCAAAGCAGAGGCCGCCGCCGGTGCAGTCGCTGCCTTCATGACCGAGGGCTGGAAGGCCGAAGGCCATAAAGACTGGGTGGCCTCGGTCGTGGAGAGTTCTGTCGACGGGTGGGTGAAGGGCCCCGGGGCGATGTGGCTAGCCCGAAAGGGTGAAGATTACTATGCCGGGGGGAGTTCTTCACCCAGGCCTTGAACTACAGGAGGCTTGCACGGCACCTGAAAATCGAGCCAACGGCCTTCGACCCGGCGGCATATGGTCTCCCCCCCCCCCCTCCAGCCTGATATCAGAGTCCCCCTTCCCGAGGGCGTTGAGAGGCCAGAACTGGAGGATTCCGAACTCCTGAAAGAGGCCGAGGGTGATGAAGCAGAGGCTGATACGGAGGTCATCTCAAAGCCCGCGGAAGAGGCTGCCCCCGGAGCTGACAATATATGATCTGTATTTAGTAGTGTTTTGAACGTCTTCTCTGTATGTAATGGATATCTGTGTACTTTCGGCCTCGGCCACATTGTAATTTATACATTTAAATTTCCCCTTTTTGATGAATGAATGCTTGCCTTCGGGCTTTTGGTACATAATATGTTTCCCTTTCATTGTTTCTTTTTAAATATATGCTTCCGCCTTTCCTGAATGTATGCCTTTGCTTCTTTGAATGTATGTTTAGGACTTAGAATATATTCTCCCAAGTGTAGTGCTTCTCGTAGCCCTCGGCCACTAAGTATATTGAATCAGTTGAACCTTTCACCGAGGGCACAATGTTCAGGACTTAGAAATATTTCTAAGTGTTTGTTCATCTGTTGGCCCCCGGCCGGTTCCTCCCCTCTGGTTCCATGTAGCCTTCGTGAGATAGCCGAAGGTGAGGTGCTTAGGACTTAGAAAATGTTTCTAAGTGTTTGAATACAATTTTAGCCTTCGGTAGTTGGGCACCCTTCACTGGATGTATGACCGAGGGCCCAACAATAGTTAGGACTTAGAAAATATTTCTAAGTGTAGTCTCACCAAGCCTTCAATCGTGTGACCCCTCAGGCTGCAGGGAGATTCGAGACTTAGAAACTTGTCACCGAGGGTAAGAACTTTTGGGACTTAGAAATTTTTCTAAGTGTAGCATGTATGAAGTAGGAGCCCTCGGGTAGCATGGAGATTTGACCGAGGGTCAAAGTATGTAGGACTTAGAAAATTTTTCTAAGTATAGCTTCACCAAGTCTTCAACCGTATGGCCCCTCGGGCAGCATGGAGATTTGACAGAGGGTCAAAATATGTAGGACTTAGAAATTTTTTCTAAGTGTAGTATGTGTGAAGTAGGAGCCCTCGGGTGACTGGCGGCTCCACAAGGGGCAAAGAATTTAGGGCTTAAATTTTTTTTAAGTATTTCCTGCTGCTGGCCTTAGGGGGGACCCTTCGATTGTAGGCGTTGTAGGTTTAGGATAGTTCCCTCTGCTTTGTGATGTTGGCTTGTGGCAATAAAAGCCTTCGGTTGTTTGTTATATCCCCTCGGCTTGTAGTGAGGTGCCGGAGGGGATTCTTGATTTGATTTGGCCACCATTTGATAGTTTTGTTATGTAGTAGCCTTCGGGGATGCTTTGAGTTGTTGTTGGCTGAGCCTCCCATGTTTTGTAGTATTTGAACCTCCGGTTTTAGGTGTAGCCGGAGGTAATCCTTGAGTGTACTTAGCCATTCGTTGATGATGTCTGTTGTGAATGGTATCCTTTGTACTTGTGAACTTCCAGGTACCGAAGGTGTTCCCGTGGGGAGCCCTCGGTATGTTTTTGTGAATTGTTGGAGTGATGTACTCATTGATTTCTCGCCGAGTCTACTCCCCTTCACCACCCCATTTTTTTTGAGTAGTGAAGGGGAGGCTTCAAGAAACATGGTTTCTTGGTAAGGCTTGGCCTATCGGGAGGTAACAGAATACACCATTAGCTCCCCCTCGGGTTAACCTTCCGAGTTCCGAGGGGATCGAGGGTCGTTTCCTGGGTACACGATATGGCGGTCTGTAGCCTGCCTCCCCTTGGGGGATGGCGCGGAAAGCGCCTCATTTTTGAAAGTCGTCCCCTCGGCGCTAGACATAGTCTGTGGCCTGCCACACCCTTGGGGTGGTGGCGCGGGGAGCGTTTCGGTTTGGAAGTCGAATCCTGGGCATTTCTCGTGCTTGTCATACCCTTGGGGTGATGACGCGGAAAGCGTTCCATTTTGAAAGTCGAATCCTAGGCATTTCTCATGCCTGTCATACCCTTGGGGTGATGACGCGGAAAGCGTTTCAGGGAAGGGTTTTCACTTGCACACTAGTTGCAAATGGCCGGGTGCACTACGTGCTGCCGGCACCGATAGGTGGCGCCTTCGGTATAGGCGTCCTCGAGGGGTACGGCTTAGGAAACAACACTTGGTGTTTGTTCCGATGTACGGCCCCCGGCACTTGGTACCGAGGGGTCTTCTGTAAAAATAGTTGGTGTTTTTCCTTCACTTGTCGTAGGGGACTGTGGTGTCTACTCTCGGTACTTGGTACCGAGGGGTCTTCTGTGGAAACACTTGGTGTTTCTCCCCGATTGTTGAAGGATATTGTGTTATCTACCCTCGGTACTTGGTACCGAAGGGTCTTCTGTGGAAACACTTGGTGTTTCTCCCCGATTGTTGAAGGGGATTGTGTTATCTACCCTCGGTACTTGGTACAGAAGGGTCTTCTGTGGAAACACTTAGTGTTTTTTCTCATTTGTTGAAAGCTGCTAGTGGCGTGTCCCCCCCCCCCCCCCCCGGCACCAGGTGTCGAGGGGTTTCCTTGTGGGGACAGGTGGCGCTTTGTCGTAGGTGATAGTATTGTCTACCCTCGGCACTTGGTGCCGGGGGTTCTTCTATTGTGGTGAGGCCTTGGGCCTGAGGGTGATAAGAGGGCTTGGCCCCTGTGGTAATCTTGTTCCGTGTTCTCAGTGTCTTCAAAATGCCTTCATTCTTCAGAATTCTTAGGCCTTGGGCCGTAAAATAATACATTCACTAGTTATGTGGGCTTGGCCGCTCTGATGTTATTGATAAAATTTAACTAAGTGATGTACATTCCAGTGCCTAGGGACTTCAGTCCCGTTAGGGCGTTTTAATTTGTAAGTTCCCGGTTGATGATGGCTGCCACGATGTAGGGGCCTTCGAACTTCGGTGTCATCTTTCCAACCTCAGTTGGTTGGCTAGCTTCCCTTCTTCGGAGAACATAGCCCCCCACTTGGAATTCCCGAGAGCGAACCTTGGTGTCAATGTAACTCTTCACCTGCCTTCGGTAATTTTCTGCGCGTATGAAGGCTTGCTCTCGGCGTTCTGAAATCAGGTGGAGGTCGAGGGCCATATTGGCGTCGTTGGCCTCTGGATCATACTGTGTGACCCTTCGGGTTGGAAGGGTTACCTCAGTGGGGGCCTTGGCTTCAAATCCGTAGCAAAGGGAGAAGGGTGTCTCGCCAGTTGCCCGCCGAGGGGTGGTACGGTAGGCCCATAAGATGTTGTGGAGCTCTTCTACCCAACCACCCCCTTCGGCCTCCAGCTTCTTCTTTAGGCCCTCGAGCAAGGTCCTGTTGGCGTTCTCCACTTCACCGTTGCCCTGAGGGTAAGCAACGGATGAGAAGGTGTGTTTTATGCCCCATGCCTCTAGGAGGGCACAGAAGGGGGCTGCCTCGAATTGAGTCCCGTTGTCGGAGATGATTTGCTGAGGGACGCCAAACCTGGTGAGGATGTTTTTGAGAACAAAATGACGGCACCTGGCCTCAGTGATGCTGGCGAGGGGCTCCGCTTCCACCCATTTGGTGAAGTAATCGATGGCGACAATGATGTACCTGTTGTTGGATGTACCCCTCGGCAGAGGGCCCACAAGGTCTATGCCCCATCGAGCGAAGGGTATGGATGTGCTGATGGGGGCATAGTTGACCGCTGGCCTGCCGGGGGCTTTCTGGAAGTGTTGGCATGCGGGACACCTCCGGACAAGATCTGCACAATCCCGGGCCATCGTAGGCCAGAAGTAGCCCTGGATTATCAGCCTTCGGGATATGGAGAAGGGTCCCTGGTGAGCTGAGCAAGTCCCACTGTGCACTTCCTCCATTGCTACTTCGGCTTCATCTTGATGAAGGCACCGAAATAATGTCCCGTTGTAGGATCTTTTGTAAAGCCTTCCGTCCTCGATAACGTAGCTGGGAGCCCTCAGTTTTGTCAGTTTGGCGCGGGCCTCATCCTCGGGCAGTCGCCCTGTGGTGATGAAGGCAACAATGTCCGAGATCCAGTCCTCCTGTCTTTGTTGTATATCCATGACGGGGCTAGCATGTATGCTAGAGAGGCTGAGTTCTTCTACTTTGGCAATCTTCGAGATATGCTCAGGGGATTCTGCCGAGAGCTTTAATAAAATGTCGGCCTCGGAGTTTTGAGCCCTCGGTATTTGAGTAAGAGAGTGTGCCTCAAATACCTTAAGCAACTCCTTGGCCGCCTCCTTGTATTGCTTCATTCTCCCTTCCTTGGCTTCGTACTCCCCGGAGATTTGGCCGACGACTAACTTGGAGTCGCATTTGACGTGGATTTGTCGGGCCTTCATGTTAGCTGCCAGCCGAAGGCCACAGAGGAGAGCCTCGTATTCGGCTTCATTGTTGGAGACCTTGAAGGAGAAACGGACTGCATAATAGGCCCGGAAGCCCTCGGGTGAGATGAGAACCACCCCTCCTCCGCATGCCTTGATGGCGGAGGAGCCGTCGGTGTAGAGGGTCCACCAGTCATCTGAAGGGGCCGAGGGCTCCTCGTCCGTGGCTGCCCTTGCCGTGCACTTCGTCACGAAGTCCGCTAGGGCTTGGCCCTTGATGGCGGGCCTAGGACGGATGTCGATGTTGTATTGGCTCAAGAAGACAGCCCATTTTACCATTCGGGAGGAGCTAGTGGGGCTCCTCATCAAGGCGCCGAGGGGTTGGTGAGTGAGGACCTGGACCGGGTGAGCCTGAAAGTAATGGCCCAACTTCTTGACGGTCCACACGATAGCCAACACCGTTTTTTCCACGGGGGAGTACCGGAGCTCCGCTTCCCTGAGGGTCTTGCTAACATAGAAGATGGCATGTTGGATGCCATCCTCTTCCCGGATGAGTACAGAGCTGATGGCAGCCGGGCTAACACCCAAGTAGAGGTACAGGATTTCCCCTACCTTGAGTTTAGAGAGCACAGGGGGTGAAGATAAGTATCGTTTCAGATCCTCGAATGCCCCCTGACATTCTGAAGTCCACTGGATACCGGCGGTTTTCCTCATGATCTGGAAGAAGGGTAAGGACTTCTCCGCCGATTTTGATAAGAAGCGGTTGAGGGCTGCCAGGCAGCCCGTCAACCGTTGGACCTCCTTCACGTTGCGTGGGGGCTCCATGTTGATGATGGCCTGGATTTTCTCGGGGTTGGCCTCAATACCCCTTCGGCTAACCATGTAGCCCAGGAATTTTCCCCCCTGGACGCCGAAGGTACACTTCTTCGGGTTCAGCCGAAGGCTAAACTTCTGCATGATGGCGAAGATCTCCCTCAGGTCGTCAGCATGGTTTGCTGACTGCTTGCTTTTGACGATCATATCGTCAACATATGCCTCCATGGTGCGCCCTAGAACAGCTTGAAATACCCTGGCCACCATCTGAGTGTAGGTGGCGCCTGAGTTCTTTAGGCCGAAGGCCATGACAAGGTAGCAGAAGATGCCCTCGGGAGTCATGAAGGCTGTTTTTTCAGCGTCTTCCTCACGCATGTATATTTGGTGATATCGGCGGAATGCGTCGAGGAATGACATGATTTCACACCCCGCGGTTTCATCCACAAGTTGATCAATATTTGGCAAAGGAAAGGGGTCCATGGGACATGCCTTGTTGAGATCTGTGTAGTCCACGCACATGCGGAATGAGGGCGGTTTCTGTGCGAGGACTACGTTCGCCAGCCATGAGGGGTACTTTACCTCCTTGATGTGCCTGATAGAGAGGAGCATGGCGACCTCCTTCTTCACAAATTCCCTCCTCTCGGCCGAGAGGGGTCTCCTTCGCTGCTGTACTGGTTTGGCCGATGGGTCCACCGAGAGGCGGTGGGTGATGACCCTTCGGCTGATCCCCGACATGTCCTCCGGCTCCCATGCAAAAACAATGGAGTAGGCGCGGAGGGCGTTGATGATGCCGGTCTTCAAATCTTCGGGGAGCTTGGCTCCAATATTCACGACTCTCTCCGGCTTGGTCGGATCGAGCGCGAAGTCTTCTACCTCCTCGGCTGGTTCAGCCCTCGGCCTCCTTTCTTCCGCTTCCACAGTTCCGGTGATGGTGTCAACGCGGAACTCCGTCTTGCTAACCTTCTTTGTAACTTGAAGGTAGCAAGCGCAGGCAAGCTTTTGGTTCCCCCTTGAGTAACCGATTCCCCCCTCGGCTAGGAACTTGAGGCAGAGGGGCCTCATGGAGATGACGGCTTCGAGGTCCTCGAGGGCTGGCCGGCCGAGGATGATGTTGTGGGCGCAATCGATGTTGACGACGACGAACTCCACTTCGAGCTTGGCTCTATGGAGGCCGTCGCCGAAGATTACCGGGAGGGTTATGACCCCCTCAGAATCAATGGTGTCGCCGGTGAAGCCGGCAAGAGGGGTCTTGATGGGCCGAAGGGACCCCCTCTCCAGATGCAGCTCTCTGAAGGTGCTGAGGTACATTACATTGACGGAGCTGCCCGTGTCAATGTAAGTTCTGTGAATAATGGTGTCGTTGATCTCTATGCGGATGACGAGGGCATCCTTGTGGGGGGAGGATACTGGGGGGAGATCAGCTTTGGTGAAGATAATAGGTTCCTCCCTCAGCCGCTTTACTGGGGGTACTCCTCCTCCTCCTCCTCCAGATTTCCAATCTCCCTCTTCTTGCCGAGGGGGATGGTGTTGGGGTTGACCCATGCATTCCCTCTCGCAGTTTGCCCTCGAGGTGGCCCCTGATGAGGGGGGGCCTGTTGCTGAGGGCCCTGGACAAACTGGGACAGATGGCCCGCTTGTATCAATCTCTCGATGGCCGTCTTCAGCTGATGGCAATCATCGGTCTTGTGCCCCTGGTGTCGGCGGAAACGACAGTAGGGGTAGTTTGGATTGATGGCAAATACTTCCAAGGGCGCGCGTGAATCTCGTTCCACGAGGCCCCTCTCCTCAGCAAAGTCCAGGATGACGCTGACGGGGTGCGTCAGTGGTGTCCGAGGGTGCTCCAGGAGGACAGGTTGTGCCCAAGCCCTCGGGTTCCCCTTGTAGCCTCCTCGGGCTTGGCTTGGCCATGTCGGGGCGATCACCGGAGGGGGCAGGATCCCTAGGATGATTGCGGGGAGCCCCCGGCCCTCGGTTACCTTTGTCTTCTGGCCGAGGCCGTTGTTGGTCTGGGACATGGTGGCATTTCTCCACCTCCTCGGCCTCGGCGTACCGGTCCCCCCGCTGTAGGGCCCTTATATAATCGCGGGAGGGGGGGGGGGTCGATGATGAGACTCCTTGAGAAGTTCCCGGGGCGGAGTACTGTTTGGAGGAGGGCCAGGAGGGTCCCGTCGTCAGCGCCATCAACTTTATCAGCCTCCATCCTCCAGCGTTCCAGGAAGTCCCGAAGGGTCTCCTCCTTCTTCTGCCTCACTGTTAGTAAGTGGGAGAAGTGCTTCCTTGTGCGGCGCCTTCCCGCAAACTGCGTCAAGAATCGCTGGGCGAGTTCTTGCCATGAGTCAATGCAGCCCTCGGGCAATCGATTGAACCATTCGTAAGATGGCCCCTCTAGGGTGGAGAGGAACCAGCGGCACAAATATTCATCCGATGCCCCCACCATCATCATGTTGTTTTGATACCTGTTGTAGTGCTCTTGGGGGTCAGTCTTTCTGTCATAGGGCTTGATGAGCTGCCCTCGGTATTTTTCCGGGATCCGGGCCGCCAATACCCTTGGGGTAAATGGCGTCCGGGTCCGGAGCTGTATGGTGGGTTCCCCGGAGCCCTCAGCTATCTTCTTCTGCATTTCTTCCGTCTTGGCCATCATTGCCTCATACTTGAGGTCTGTATGAGGGGCAGAAGTGGTGGTGTGGGCTTTGGTGGCCTCCATCTCGTCAAGCCGGCGCTGGAGGGCCGCAATGATTTCCTCCCGGGGGTCCTTCGGGAGGGCCTCCGCCCCCTGCGAATGGACCCGGGCCGAGTGGGCCTGGTTGATTTGATGGCGTGCGTCGTCGGCATGGAGAGGTGCCTTGCCCTTGTCCTGAAGGGGACGCCTTTTATTGGCCCTGGAGACGGACCCGCCACTTTCCTGAGGCCTTTGGAACGCCTCCCCCCGAGGCGGTCTTGGACCCCTCGGCGGTCTTGCGCCCCTCCGAGTCTCTCGAGGGCGGAGGTCCAGAGCTGTTCCTTGTTCACATTGTGGTGGTCCCGGGACTGGACTTCCTGGGAGGCCGTATCTTGGGCCACGACCCCCTCGGAGTTCCCCATCCGGAGGACCGGGTTGCCGAGGGGTCGTGGATAAGGGGGAGGCATAATATTCTCCCCCACCTGAGGTTGGAGGGGAACCAAAGTGCTGAAGGCACCCGGGTTCTGGGTGAGCGTCTGGATGAAGGCGGAGAGCGCTGATTGTACGTCTATGGTGATGACCGGAGGGCTAATTTGATTTTCGCTCCGGTCCTTCTTCTTGGCCTCGATGCCGAGGCGGGCATCGGGGGCATTTTGCTGAATCTGCTGGCGTAGGTCGATAGCCGTCTGGTCCAACCCGGCGATGACGCCGCCCCCGGGAGCCTTGTTGGAGGCTTCGGGGACGTCGACCTCGCCGATGGCCAGGTTCCTGTCCTCTACATTCTTGGAGTTGGCACGAGTTGTTCTCACCATTTTAGATGGGTGTTTTTGTGTTTGGTCGAGGGGGAGGGTTTCTTACTTGATTGTTCGACCTCTCAACGAGAACACCAAATGATGGATAGTGTACTCGGGGGGTAGCTTATCCGAGGGGTTATTACGGGGAATAACTAGAGAGAAGTCAGAGCAAGTAAGTATAGAGAGAGAGAAAGTATATTTAGAAAGTCTGCAGCGTTATCAGCGTGTTATGACCTGTGACTTGGTTACAAATGGGGAAATGGGGTGCTATTTATAGTAGCAATAAATGCCAGACAAGGACACGTGTCAAGCGTCTATTGGCCGAGAGGTCATCTCAACTGGTTGGCGCTGGCAACCGCATGTGGCCGCATTTAATGCGGCTGTTGGATGGGACGTTGTACAGGGTACGGTGATCTGTACACATGTGGCGCGGATATCATGTCGGGAAAGGTGCCCTCGACTGTAGAGGACTAGCCGAGGGCTCTGAGTACCGGGGACCCCCTTGGTGCCGAGGGCTCCAGGTGCCGAGGGCTACTGATTTTCGCCGTTTTTCCCAGTAACTTTGTTTTGCCCTTGAGGTGGCCCCTGATGAGGGGGGGCCTGTTGCTGAGGGCCCTGGACAAACTGGGACAGATGGCCCGCTTGTATCAATCTCTCGATGGCCGTCTTCAGCTGATGGCAATCATCGGTCTTGTGCCCCTGGTGTCGGCAGAAACGACAGTAGGGGTAGTTTGGATTGATGGCAAATACTTCCAAGGGCGCGCGTGAATCTCGTTCCACGAGGCCCCTCTCCTCAGCAAAGTCCAGGATGACGCTGACGGGGTGCGTCAGTGGTGTCCGAGGGTGCTCCAGGAGGACAGGTTGTGCCCAAGCCCTCGGGTTCCCCTTGTAGCCTCCTCGGGCTTGGCTTGGCCATGTCGGGGCGATCACCGGAGGGGGCAGATAGAGAGGAGCATGGCGACCTCCTTCTTCACAAATTCCCTCCTCTCGGCCGAGAGGGGTCTCCTTCGCTGCTGTACTGGTTTGGCCGATGGGTCCACCGAGAGGCGGTGGGTGATGACCCTTCGGCTGATCCCCGACATGTCCTCCGGCTCCCATGCAAAAACAATGGAGTAGGCGCGGAGGGCGTTGATGATGCCGGTCTTCAAATCTTCGGGGAGCTTGGCTCCAATATTCACGACTCTCTCCGGCTTGGTCGGATCGAGCGCGAAGTCTTCTACCTCCTCGGCTGGTTCAGCCCTCGGCCTCCTTTCTTCCGCTTCCACAGTTCCGGTGATGGTGTCAACGCGGAACTCCGTCTTGCTAACCTTCTTTGTAACTTGAAGGTAGCAAGCGCAGGCAAGCTTTTGGTTCCCCCTTGAGTAACCGATTCCCCCCTCGGCTAGGAACTTGAGGCAGAGGGGCCTCATGGAGATGACGGCTTCGAGGTCCTCGAGGGCTGGCCGGCCGAGGATGATGTTGTGGGCGCAATCGATGTTGACGACGACGAACTCCACTTCGAGCTTGGCTCTATGGAGGCCGTCGCCGAAGATTACCGGGAGGGTTATGACCCCCTCAGAATCAATGGTGTCGCCGGTGAAGCCGGCAAGAGGGGTCTTGATGGGCCGAAGGGACCCCCTCTCCAGATGCAGCTCTCTGAAGGTGCTGAGGTACATTACATTGACGGAGCTACCCGTGTCAATGTAAGTTCTGTGAATAATGGTGTCGTTGATCTCTATGCGGATGACGAGGGCATCCTTGTGGGGGGAGGATACTGGGGGGAGATCAGCTTTGGTGAAGATAATAGGTTCCTCCCTCAGCCGCTTTACTGGGGGTACTCCTCCTCCTCCTCCAGATTTCCAATCTCCCTCTTCTTGCCGAGGGGGATGGTGTTGGGGTTGACCCATGCATTCCCTCTCGCAGTTTGCCCTCGAGGTGGCCCCTGATGAGGGGGGGCCTGTTGCTGAGGGCCCTGGACAAACTGGGACAGATGGCCCGCTTGTATCAATCTCTCGATGGCCGTCTTCAGCTGATGGCAATCATCGGTCTTGTGCCCCTGGTGTCGGCGGAAACGACAGTAGGGGTAGTTTGGATTGATGGCAAATACTTCCAAGGGCGCGCGTGAATCTCGTTCCACGAGGCCCCTCTCCTCAGCAAAGTCCAGGATGACGCTGACGGGGTGCGTCAGTGGTGTCCGAGGGTGCTCCAGGAGGACAGGTTGTGCCCAAGCCCTCGGGTTCCCCTTGTAGCCTCCTCGGGCTTGGCTTGGCCATGTCGGGGCGATCACCGGAGGGGGCAGGATCCCTAGGATGATTGCGGGGAGCCCCCGGCCCTCGGTTACCTTTGTCTTCTGGCCGAGGCCGTTGTTGGTCTGGGACATGGTGGCATTTCTCCACCTCCTCGGCCTCGGCGTACCGGTCCCCCCGCTGTAGGGCCCTTATATAATCGCGGGAGGGGGGGTCGATGATGAGACTCCTTGAGAAGTTCCCGGGGCGGAGTACTGTTTGGAGGAGGGCCAGGAGGGTCCCGTCGTCAGCGCCATCAACTTTATCAGCCTCCGTCCTCCAGCGTTCCAGGAAGTCCCGAAGGGTCTCCTCCTTCTTCTGCCTCACTGTTAGTAAGTGGGAGAAGTGCTTCCTTGTGCGGCGCCTTCCCGCAAACTGCGTCAAGAATCGCTGGGCGAGTTCTTGCCATGAGTCAATGCAGCCCTCGGGCAATCGATTGAACCATTCGTAAGATGGCCCCTCTAGGGTGGAGAGGAACCAGCGGCACAAATATTCATCCGATGCCCCCACCATCATCATGTTGTTTTGATACCTGTTGTAGTGCTCTTGGGGGTCAGTCTTTCCATCATAGGGCTTGATGAGCTGCCCTCGGTATTTTTCCGGGATCCGGGCCGCCAATACCCTTGGGGTAAATGGCGTCCGGGTCCGGAGCTGTATGGTGGGTTCCCCGGAGCCCTCGGCTATCTTCTTCTGCATTTCTTCCGTCTTGGCCATCATTGCCTCATACTTGAGGTCTGTATGAGGGGCAGAAGTGGTGGTGTGGGCTTTCGTGGCCTCCATCTCGTCAAGCCGGCGCTGGAGGGCCGCAATGATTTCCTCCCGGGGGTCCTTCGGGAGGGCCTCCGCCCCCTGCGAATGGACCCGGGCCGAGTGGGCCTGGTTGATTTGATGGCGTGCGTCGTCGGCATGGAGAGGTGCCTTGCCCTTGTCCTGAAGGGGACGCCTTTTATTGGCCCTGGAGACGGACCCGCCACTTTCCTGAGGCCTTTGGAACGCCTCCCCCCCGAGGCGGTCTTGGACCCCTCGGCGGTCTTGCGCCCCTCCGAGTCTCTCGAGGGCGGAGGTCCAGAGCTGTTCCTTGTTCACATTGTGGTGGTCCCGGGACTGGACTTCCTGGGAGGCCGTATCTTGGGCCACGACCCCCTCGGAGTTCCCCATCCGGAGGACCGGGTTGCCGAGGGGTCGTGGATAAGGGGGAGGCATAATATTCTCCCCCACCTGAGGTTGGAGGGGAACCAAAGTGCCGAAGGCACCCGGGTTCTGGGTGAGCGTCTGGATGAAGGCGGAGAGCGCTGATTGTACGTCTATGGTGATGACCGGAGGGCTAATTTGATTTTCGCTCCGGTCCTTCTTCTTGGCCTCGATGCCGAGGCGGGCATCGGGGGCATTTTGCTGAATCTGCTGGCGTAGGTCGATAGCCGTCTGGTCCAACCCGGCGATGACGCCGCCCCCGGGAGCCTTGTTGGAGGCTTCGGGGACGTCGACCTCGCCGATGGCCAGGTTCCTGTCCTCTACATTCTTGGAGTTGGCACGAGTTGTTCTCACCATTTTAGATGGGTGTTTTTGTGTTTGGTCGAGGGGGAGGGTTTCTTACTTGATTGTTCGACCTCTCAACGAGAACACCAAATGATGGATAGTGTACTCGGGGGGTAGCTTATCCGAGGGGTTATTACGGGGAATAACTAGAGAGAAGTCAGAGCAAGTAAGTATAGAGAGAGAGAAAGTATATTTAGAAAGTCTGCAGCGTTATCAGCGTGTTATGACCTGTGACTTGGTTACAAATGGGGAAATGGGGTGCTATTTATAGTAGCAATAAATGCCAGACAAGGACACGTGTCAAGCGTCTATTGGCCGAGAGGTCATCTCAACTGGTTGGCGCTGGCAACCGCATGTGGCCGCATTTAATGCGGCTGTTGGATGGGACGTTGTACAGGGTACGGTGATCTGTACACATGTGGCGCGGATATCATGTCGGGAAAGGTGCCCTCGACTGTAGAGGACTAGCCGAGGGCTCTGAGTACCGGGGACCCCCTTGGTGCCGAGGGCTCCAGGTGCCGAGGGCTACTGATTTTCGCCGTTTTTTCCAGTAACTTTGTTTTGCTGTCTTGGCCCTCCTGTGAGAGTTAGAGCCTTCGGCCAGGGGGGCGAAGGCACCCCTGGTGCGCATTTGTGGGTTACTTGGTATATTGGGCGCCGTGATTTGGGCTTGTTGTGTTTCCTGGGCCTGTTGGGCCTTTATTGGAGTAGTAGGAGTCTGTGAGTCGGGGGTTCCTGGGCCATATATTCCATCAGGTATGATTTGACCCGGAGATCATACAAGATCAAATAAGCAAGAGAACATGAGAAAATCAGATTCGGTCTCATAACCGATCGAGTATATTGACGTATCTGGTCGGGTATGACTAGATTTCAGCACTTTTGTAGTTACTGTCAAGGATATCAGACCCAACCACCTCATTTCTCCTATAAAACCACCATTTTCCTTCCCATTTGAGATATCACTCAATCCTCTCTTTCATATAGACATTATTCTTGTATTTTAGGTAGTTTTTTGAGCTTGATTTTACTATATTGAAGCTTATGATTTGTAAGTTGTGAGTTATTTCTTTAATCTTCCTCTCTTAAATATTAATTACTTTGTACTTCCCTATTCATATTTCATATTGATATTTGAGCATCGTTAAGTGATCAAATAATTGATGTGTTCATATTAATTATTACTAGAACCGGTCAATGAATACGCTTCTTATTCACTTGGCCATTTCATAAGTAGTAAACTTATATTGTTAATGCATTCGTCTCATGGTTAATAATGTAAGAGGGAGTAATGATATTGATTAAACCAAAAAACCATTTGTGTTAAGGTTGTCAATCTTAATTGGTTTCATCAGAATACAAATGAATAAATTAGATACAATAGCTGGACTTGAGATTCTCGTTGTGACAGCCAAGAGTATTCACCTCTGGTTACAAGTTGTCGTTCTTAATTTATTTAATTAAATTGACCGAATGATACCATTAAAATCAATATATGATGCTTGTTCTATATTGATTAATTAATACTATCGTATATAGTAAGAGTTATCAAGAAACACGTCACGTTATTAATAGCTATTCTAGATGAATTGGAATTTCTCTACAATTAAGTATTTAAGAGGGATAATTAAAGTAGTAACAATGATCAACGAGCACTTCACTAAGTGAAAATTAGCAAAACCAAGGCTGATTACCTTTTGATAGAGTAATGGGACTAGGCCCAGAGCCTAATTTGCCCAAGCCCCGAACTTGGACCCATGGATCCAAGTCCATAACCTGGAGCCTGCCAGCCAGCCCAGAGGGGAGCCTGTCAGTCCGGCCGACCTCCTAGGCTGGAAGAGTAATGGTCGAACAATTAATGCGCTATTAATTATGTATTCAATTCCGTATTAATGTTGTAATTAATTAGTCATTATTATTGGTAATGGTTACGATTGGTATACGCCTATAAAAGGCGGGTTGTAATTCAGATTAGGGGAGACAACTTCTATATGCTATTTCTGGCTAACTTTCCATATTCGTACTTTCCTAATTTTTGCTTGAGTGTCGTACGTAGCTTTCCTAAAAGCCTACGAGCGTCCTATTTTTGACCAACATTGGTGCTTTCATTGAGAGCCTCTATTGATCTCTCACATCACTTTAGTAGGAAAAAATTCAAGAAATTCATCCCAATCCAAGGTGCTACAGTTCCACTTCCTACTGTTCTCTTCACCAATCACCGCTGGATGCCGTGCGCCGACGTCGCTGCTGGTCTCCCTCATCGCCACGTCTATTCATGAGACGGGCCTTCAAATGTGCACCCACCTAATTCCTATGGAGCAAGAGTCTGCTCTGCGTTAAAGTGGATGGATCAAGATTACACTAAGACCAAATTTGATTCTCCTCAAGGATGATGGGCTGAATTTTCAGCAACGCATTCAGGCCCGTTTGGCTCTAAAGCTAAGTTTCCAAAAAATCCTCTATATTTGATACAAAAAAAATCATAAATTCAAACATTTGAAAAGATATTTTAAGTGGTTTAATTGCTTTTACTCTTGCTAAGCATGTGTAATTTTAACATTGAAAAATGGGCTTATGAAATCTGATCACTCACGTACACCGGGCGAGCACACACACTCGTACACTGGCCGAGCACACACACTCGCGCAATCGGGTCACGTCACATGGGTGTGGCGATTAATAAGTTCTAATATAAATGTTAATACCGCACACTCTTGACTTCATACGAGTTCTTGCGTGCTCTTACCCTTTCCAAGTGCATCACACTCCGACCTCGGGGGATGAGTCACCCGTTCAAAAGTTTTTACTTGCGGGTTCGAACTACTAACCTCGGGCGGTGAGTTAAACTCTTATTAGGGGCCTAGAGCCACGCTCGTCCGAGCAATTTTGTCACTTAATTGACATTTACAATTCTCGAAAAGGTTGATATACTTTAGTTCTTTGGGGTTGGATTATCCATTCGAGTGAGGAGTCCGACTCACTTACTCGCGGATTCAATCTTTCTTTCGGAGACTGGGTTGAGGCCTAACTTGGGAACTTGATGTCATTCTTTTCAAGTAGCGAGTCCGACTCACTTACACACCGAGCCGTGGTTCGACACCAGGCCTGATGCTCTATTCTACACTAGTTTCTTTTATGTGTAGGTATAACTGAATGAAGTGGGGGACTCAGGGTCTTACCGTCTTCAAGGAAGCAAATGACAAACCTGACGAGTCTGAGTCCGACGAGAAGAACAGTTCTAGCCATCCTATTCGCAGATGGCGATCATTGCAATAAAGACTGAGGATCTCACCTCTTGCTTCATCTTGGCGGCGTCAGATGTACTCTTTTTTCCTTCATTAGGATTTTTTCCCATTGGGTTTTTTCCTAATGAAGGTTTTTAATGAGGCATCTCCCCAACATGGATAAGGGCGGGGATTTTCTAGTCTCGGAGAAGAGCAATTGACTTGGACTACTCCCTCTTAGCCAAGTCTACTACTCGACTAATGGAGTGGGGGACTCGTGATAGAGTAATGGGACTAGGCCCAGAGCCTAATCAGCCCAAGCCCCGAACTTGGACCCATGGATCCAAGTCCATAATCTGGAGCCTGCCAGCCAACCCAGAGGGGAGCCTGCCAGTCCGACCGACCTCCTAGGCCGGAAGAGTAATGGTCGAACAATTAATGCGCTATTAATTATGTATTCAATTCCGTATTAATGTTGTAATTAATTAGTCATTATTATTGGTAATGGTTACGATTTGTATACGCCTATAAAAGGCGGGTTGTAATTCAGATTAGGGGAGACAACTTCTATATGCTATTTCTGGCTAACTTTCCATATTCGTACTTTCCTAATTCTTGCTTAAGTGTCGTACATAGCTTTCCTAAAAGCCTACGAGCGTCCTATTTTGGACCAACATTTTGATATTTTATTTCACTCATTTTAGTATTTTATTTGATCCCCCTCTTTTTGTATTTATTATTTTTCTTGATAAGACCTAGTAAATGTTCGTCAACATTTACCCCACTGATTTTGGTGGTTTTTCAATTATCAAAATATTCAATCCCCCCCCCCCCTTCTGTTTACTTTTATTTATTATGCTTACACATACGAGAAAAGCTCATTTCCCAATGGATACGAACTCTACTACGTTATGACACAGTATCAGCCTTTAGTAGTGAATTTATTTTGAAGCACACGACTACTATAGTGACATCAATCTACTTTAGAACTAATAAAGTAGAGTTTTCTATATTAAAATTGATTAGTAAATTCATTTGCTATTAAGTCCATTCATTAGATTCTTAATTTTTTTATTTTACCCTCAAGATTCACTAGTTTAACAAATTACGCCAAAAGTAAAAAATCCACCTCACTATGGAATTAAATGCTAAAGTTACGTCAAACTAAAAAATTGCTACGTACATCATTCTCCACTATTGCAGAATTACTATTGCAGAATTAAGCAGATGTATGGCCAGATAAGTTTAAATAAACTCCTATTACCATTCAATCTCTTAAAATCAAAATAACTATATACACATAATTACAACACTACACATTTATTAATATATATGTTGGGATATTGATCCAGAGGCCCAATATCCGGATCAAGAAGGCCCAAGATACACGGCCCAAACGACGAGTCCATCACTCTATGATGAGTAGATCCAGTGAAGAATTCATGCCGAACGAGATTCAGCCCAAGAAAGGGTTGGCCCAGTAAGAAGATATACCGAACGGAGTTCGGACTGTATATCATACTTGGGCCAATTTGACAGCGTCTTCAGCATGGTCCAACATCCTGTTAGAGCAACGGACAACCGGCAAGTGGCCAGGTGCAATTAATGCCAGATTGTGACATTAGCAAGTGGAAACATGGGTGACCAAGTCGGTGGAACAACAGCCAATCAGCATAGAGCAACCCATGTTCTCCATTAGTATAAATAGAAGGTTTAAAATCATTGTAAGAGTTAACATTTCAATACTCAGGCTCTAGAATAGCATTATTGCTCTTATTTCTTTTATTAAAACATTATTCCGACCTACCGATCGGGAATTTCCTTGTAATCAGACTGGTTAATTAATACAAGTGAGCTTTTGAGTATTAGTGAGTTCATATTTTATATTTGGTTATACACTTTCATTCTGGACCATTCCTGATATATCCAAAGTTCGTGTTGAGCTTTCGGATCTACGAGACTTACACTCAACAATATATGTTGCTGAAGATTCAATGGTGAAGCCCAATTGAATAACAATGTCAAGCATAATCTCATTTGAAGATCAAGCTTCAAAGCATTCACCAATATCACTAGGGCTGGACTCGGTTCGGGTACCGAACCGATTAAGGTCAAACCGAAATCGAACCGTTTTTTCGGTTATCCAAATAATCCTAACCGAAACCGAACCGTTCAGAAACGGGTACCAAATAATCGGAAACCGATAATTCGGTTCGGTTTACCAAAAACCGAAAAAATAACCGACTTTCATTAAATAAACAAAATATTTGAACTTTTCAATACACTAGGCCCAAGTTTTTAGAAGCTCAAGCCCAATTTTACTTTGCCCAACATTCTCAATGAGTATGTTTGGAGTTGCACGGTCAGTTGAATCAGTAGACATGCCAATATATAGCTGCTATTGAGGAGGAAGTTTTCTATTTCTCCGGTGTGGGATAAGGAGCTGTGGAAACAAAATGGAAACTGAACCATTGAATAAAAATAAAGCGACCCAGGGATTCGAACACGGGTCGTCTGTGGTAACAACTCGCTTGGCAACCATCTTGCTGGGGAACTTTGTTGCTTTCTTTGGGACTGAATTTCATTTTATATACATTAAATAAAGGTAATTAACTATAAATTTCTTATAATTATTATTAATAAAATTTCGGTTCGGTTCGGTTCAAACCGACATATTAGAACTATAAACCGATTCCGAACCGTTTTTTTTTTCGGGTCCCAATTTTCGGGTCCCAAATTATATCGGTTCGGTTCGGTTCGGTTCGGTTTTTTTTTTCAAAACGGTTCGGTTTTTTTCGGTTCGGTTTTCGTTTTTTCGGTCCAAAATGCCAGCCCTAAATATCACTCCCTACCTGCCATACAGAAGTCAATTTTCTATCTTTAAATCAGATTATGTCCCTGTACATGTTATCGTTGTCCAGTAATCAAATACCGGGTATCATTTTGTTGGGTCAAAGTGGTTTCGGATTCTCCTTGCTAAGGGCTACAATTTGATATATGGTACACTCAAATGGAAAACCCAATGGATTTTCACCCCCTTAGGGAACCCTCTTTGAAGCAGTTAAGATTCCTACGGGGAAAGGTTCTCTTCGTGCGCAGGGGAGTGCCGATCAAATCCCGAAAATGGATAAGAAAAACCGCGACTCGTGTGCGCGGACATCCTGCGGACACGAATGTCGTCCAAAAATCTATCATTCAAAGATACGATTTAATTTTTGTCTCTTCCCGTAACGTTTATTTTTCCAGAACTGCTCGAAACCAGAAAACCTCTGTGGTGTTCTGGTGGCTTCGGACCAGAACACCTCAGTGGTCTTCTGCTGGCTTCATACTCCAACTTTGGTGGGGGTCTTCTGGTCGCGTCAGAAGTGCTCAACTCTGGTGGGGGTCTTCTGGTCGCACCAGAAGTGCTTGACGTATTTTGGTCCATTATAAAAATTAAATGCCCAACGTTCTTATCTTTTAATGCTACGTTAAATGGACTATTTATGGATGATTCAATGCCCAACGGATTGGTCATTGATGTCCAACGTTCAGGTCCATTAACACTCCATTTAACACATAACAAATCCTCCTATAAATAGCTGGCAGGTGCTTTGCAACAAATATACGTTCTTACACGTTCACAAGCAATCTGCACGTAGTTTTTAGCTCTAAAAAACACTTCCACCTACTCCGAAAATTTCCTGAGTGTTCTGCTATTGTTCCCGTTCGCCGGAACTTTCGTTTGTGTGCTCAAACGTTAGTTCGTTACCCACCGTATCCTGAGAAACGATCATTGCAACGCTCCTAGCACCGTGGGAGGCGACGAATACGTTTTAAGGACATCGTGCGTAGCACGAACTCTGACTATTTTTGTTCCATCTATTTTCTGTTTTCTTTAATCATTTTAATTAATTAATTTTTATTAATTATTTTCTTTATTTTTCGAAACACACCCAACAATTTCAAGTAAGTTTATGCAATTACATACTTTTAAATTGTTAAGATAGTAATGATTTTCCATAAACACAAATGGCTTCCAAATTACTTCAATTAATATCCTTACATTTAATCAATATACGTAGATGATATGGAGATTATATGTATAAATGACTCATGTGCTCTTGGTAATCAAATAAGCCCTCGAACTTTCATAAAAAGTGCAAATAAGCCCTTTTAGAGGAGGCTCTGCTCGGCCGTCGACAATTGGGGCGGTTTCCGGTGGACTTTTTTGATGAAAGTTTTTGAGAATATTCTTCATTGAGTCTAGTTTACTCATACCAAATTTCAGATAAAAATCCAATCTGTAAGGCAGTCAAATGAATTTTTGAAGATAACTACGCAGTTAGGCAGCACAGTATATTTCAGAAAATCATTTGACTGTCTTCTCGATTTAATTTTTAGCTGAAATTTGGTATGAGTAAACTAGACTTAATGAAGAAGATGCCAAAAAAAATCAGTCAAAAAATTCCACCGGAAACCGCCCCAAATGGCCACAACGGAACAAAGCCTCCTGTAAAAGGTTCGAGGGCTTATTTGATAGTTCTCCAAGGATTAGAATCATGACCAAAACACAATAACTTTCATATTTACAATATATGCAAGCTTTAAATTGTAAAAGGGATGTACCTACAAAGTCATTTAGGCTTACAAATTCATTAGATTTTTGTCTGACTTAGTATTTAATAGTTAATATTCTAAAAATAAAACAACTTTATAACACTAACTTCCAAATGATATGTTAAAACTGGCTCATAGATCTAACATCAGTCAAAAGACTCAAAACTACATTCAAATAAAATACGGAGTATAACATAAGCAAACATATGATGAAAATTGATGTTTATAGAGACTGAACATAAAAGAAAAAGGTTGCTTAAATAAGAAAAGAAAAAAATAACACATTGCTCATTCAAAACCGGTACCATCCTATTTGGTGACGTCCCAATATGAACTGGAATATGGAGTACAACTGTAAAATGATAATTTGTGTATTATATTGAATTCCATCTTGATTGGATTATGTGTGTATAAATCATTAAAAGATCATCTTTGAAAAATAAAAGCAACTTAAATCACTCGAGCAAACCTTTCCATAATGATTAAATTATTAGATAGAGAAAATAAAAAGTCCAAAAATCCATATTTAAAACAGAAGCGTTATGACATATAGCTTTTAAAATTCTTACTTTATTAAAAGAGTATAGGGTGTACTTGCCATTATAAAAGGTCAGAAAGTATTTCCTTATAAGCTTGGCTTGATTCTAGACCTGTACAAAAACGGGTTCGGGCCCATAAGAGCGGGCCGGGTAGTCCACCGGGCCGACCGACCCGGGAAAACTTTAATTTTTTCAAAATTATATGAATTTTTAAATACTTTAAAAATAGTATTACAACATTTAAAAAATAATTAATACGCTTATAATGTTTATGCGTTTTTCACCACATACAAAAAAATACTTACACAAAAATAATAATGAGAAACTATATCTAAAATTTAAAATTTAAGCATAAAGTATTATCTTTAAGTACAAAAATAGATATTATATTGGTCAGGCTAGTTGTTAAGAACTAAAAATTTAAATTTAAACATAATAAACTATAAATATGTATAAAAAAATTATTAAATATAAATATACATGTGTATATGCAAATAAATAAATAAATAAATAAATAAGTATATATATATGTATATATACTTATATATATATATATATATATATATATATATATACACTAAATGTAGCGGGCCGGGCTTATCGGCCCGAACGGGCCTACACCCTAACCCAAGCCCGTCCATATCTTATTGTGGGCCGGGCTCGAACCGGGCCGGTGGGTAAATATATATGTCCAAACCTGCCCATTTGTGCGGGCGGGCTGGGCGGGCTGACCTGGTTTTGTCCAGGTCTACGTGATTCGTAGTGAAGTTCCTCAGTGGAGGGCCGAAGTTTTGGGTACTCGAACGGTCCTATACCCGGTTCTGAACCCCAATACTTGATTTTTAAGGAGTTATTTTAAGCATCGGGATAGAAATCGAAACTGGGACTGACCCAAAATTGGTAACCCATGACCAGGTGCCCAACTAGTCTGTCCCAAACATACTGGACTCAATTCCAGACCGGGCCGATCCTTAAGACTGGGTCCACCTCTATATCGGAATAGAATCAGACTATAACGTACTCCCTCCGTATTTGGTAGATAAAGTCATTTTATCTTTTTGAGTTCGTTTGAATCGTCTCCGATTCTTGTGCAGAATAAAGTCTAATCCCAGTAAAACGTTTTCTATAAGTACGTGAAGAATAATATCCATTTATCCTGCAGGAATCTGATTGTACTTTTAGTTGGAATAGAATCTGCAGTACCTTGATAACAATGGAGGCTTCAATCCTCCCACATGATGCTCTCTTTCTCGGCTTTGATAGTTCAACTCAGTGAGTGACTCTTCTTTTCGCTATGATTCATATTCAAAAATGCCGATCACTGGCTCCTTGCTTTAAATTGTGCGTTTTAATTCTTGGGAAATCTGGGCCTTCTTATTCTCAGCTCTCGAATATCTACTTTATATGGAGTTTCGATCGATTTCAATTCAATGCTGATCACGATCATAACTTCGAAATTTTTAATTTAATGTTTATTAAACGTGTGCTAGCCTGTAAATTGTATATGTAATATTATCAGGATTGGTCATCACATGAGGAGTTGTAACAAATTGTTTGAAAAAACTCTGCTAAATATAGAACTACAATTGGATCTATTAAGGCTCTGAATTGATCGAGCAGGAGTAGTAATTCAATGTTTTATATGTAAAACCTGTCATACTCTAAACCATTCAATGTTTTATATGTAAAACCTGTCATACACTAAACCTTTGGGTTCATGTCAAGTTTGGTGGGTGATCTAATAACACCTTCAATTCTTCAATGTTGCTTTTTATTTTTCATTTGTCTGAAATGAGTGAATCTAACTATCTAAGTGGATTATGACTCGGTTTTGATATATGTAGGTCGATGAAGGTGACTGTGCTAGATGCCAATCTAAATATTGTCGCTACAGAGATGGTCAATTTTGATTCTGAATTACCACATTACAAAACCAAAGATGGCATTTATCGGGATACTTCAATCAATGGTAGAATAGTTTCACCCACTTTAATGTGGGTGGAAGCTTTGGAACTTGTCCTCTGCAGACTTGAGAAGTCCAAGTTTGATTTTGGAAAGGTCTTTGCTCTTTCAGGCAGCGGGCAGCAACATGGTAGTGTGTATTGGAAGAACGGGAGTGATAGAATATTGTCATCATTGCATCCCAAGACAGCATTGATTGAGCAGCTTAGTGAAGCTTTTTCTACCAAAGAGTCTCCTATATGGATGGACAGTAGCACCACTAAGCAGTGCAGGGAAATCGAGAAAGCTGTTGGAGGTCCATTGGAATTGTCTAGAATAACCGGTTCTCGTGCCTATGAAAGATTCACTGGCCCACAAATAAGGAGGGTATATGAGACATATCCTGATATCTATAAGAGTACAGAAAGAATCTCCCTTGTTAGCTCTTTCATGGCGTCCCTGTTTATTGGAGGTTATGCTTCTATTGATCATACTGATGGGGCCGGGATGAATCTAATGGATATCAAGCAGAGGGCTTGGTCAAAGCCAGCTCTTGAGGTTTTGTCAGTTAAACTTTTAGAATGTCTAAAACTTAGGACCCTTAACTCCTTAGGTGATTATCTTGTTTTCTTTATATAGGCAACAGCACCAGATTTGGAGGAAAAGTTGGGGAAATTAGCCCCTGCATATGAAGTTGCAGGTTACATTGCTCCTTATTTTGTGGAGAGGTTAGTGTCTAAGTAATATGCAAATTGTTTTGTGACTGTAATACTACTATAAGGTTTTGATTTATGCTATTCAGACTGATCGTGATTATTTATTGGGCACTGCACTTGAACTACTTTGTATTTACTATATCTTTGGTGTTTTTTATAACAAAAGTATAGCTTTGATGTTTTAGTGCCCCTTTTGACAAGAGTATATCTGGCAAGAATATATCTTTGATTTATTAAATCACCTAACTATTTGATTGAATCTCATAACTGTTGTTTCTTTTTTATATTTACGAAGCAAAATAGCAAATTAGCTTGACTTTGACCAATGCATTTCAAACGAATATATTGTAGGTATCACTTTAACAAGGACTGTTTGGTTATTAACTGGTCTGGAGATAATCCAAACAGCCTGGCAGGTGAAGATTTATTCTTTCTGAATTAGCAATTTATGTATTGTCAATAGAAGTGCTGATTTTATGTTGCTGTGCACGTAGGTTTGACTCTTAATACTCCTGGTGACTTGGCAATTAGTCTTGGCACAAGTGACACAGTGAGCCTATATTTTTATTTCTTTATTTTCTTTATCATTTCCCTCATGCAAAAGTTTAATGCAGACAAATTGTAGAGGTTGACTAGGTAATTCTGTATTCATGAATCATGAGTGCCTATTGTTAATCTTTGTTTGGTTAGGTTTTTGGAATCACCACTGATCACCAGCCCAGCCTGGAAGGGCATGTCTTTCCCAATCCTGTGGATACACAAGGTTACATGGTCATGTTATGCTATAAGAATGGTTCACTCACTCGTGAAGGTACGTTTGGATATCTAGTCATATAAGGGATTCAGTTGAATTAAAATTAGGGACACACTGCTAACTGTTTGACTATTGACATGCTCACTTAGATATACGGAATAGGTGCGCAGAAAAATCTTGGGACATCTTCAATAAACATCTAGAGCAAACACCACCTCTGAACGGTTAGAAAAAAATGACTTTTCCCGCAGCATTAATCCCATTTTCTTTTTTGTTGGTTTGATGATAGTTGCGACTTGTGATATTGGATTTCCATAGGTGGCAAGTTAGGCTTTTATTATAAGGAGCATGAGATACTTCCTCCTCTTCCTGGTAAGCCTACGTATTCAGTTCTACAATTATGTAGAACATATCATCTAAGGAGGCAACATCTGAAAATAAACATATACTCCCTCCGTTCCTAAAAATTCTTCCCGGTTTGACTTGGCACGCTTATTAAGAAAGTGGAATAAAGTGGAAATGTATGGTTGTGGTTGTGTGAGAAAAAGGTAAAATGAATGTGAGCCACACAAATTGTCCAAAATGGGAAAGTGGGAAGTATTTTTGGGAACAGCCCAAAAAGGAAAATGGGAAGTATTTTTGGGAACGGAGGGAGTAACTGTCTAGCTACATACCACTTGTGTCCCAGAAACAAGCTTTGACCTTTCGTTTTGGAAAATGTCACTATTAGTCTATTACCCTTGCATTTTGATTTAATTAACGTAAAGCTAACATGGAAAGTCAATGCAAAAGGTTTTCTTGCATAACTATGTGTCATTTGTGTAGATCAAAACTGAGACCTTGTAATTGATATGAGAGAGTATTTTGTAAAGCCTGTCACATTGAAAAGTTAAAGAGAGCAATGAGTTACTAGGCCATGAGTTAGACTGCCTAATTGCTTCGTCCGTACATTTTATCTTGTGTAGTATGACCCATGTGGCCATGTGCATTATAGTCAAGTTGAGCGATTCCATTCCAATCCAGTAATGAATTCTATCATATTCATTATTCTGGTTCAAAGAATTGATAATTTAAAGAAGTTGCTTCTTTGTATAGTTGGATATCACCGCTACGTTCTTAAGAATTTCACGGGAGACACTCTAGAAGGTGTAGAAAAATGTGAAGTGAAAGAGTTTGATCCTCCTTCGGAGGTTGGTAGCTTGTTAAATCTGAATTTATAAATCTGTTTTGTAGCCTAGAAATCTTGAATCCATCTTTTACAGAATTGAGAAATGTAATTTCAGGTTCGGGCAGTTATTGAGGGACAGTTGCTTTCTATACGAGCTCATGCAGAAAGATTTGGATTACCTTCTCCTCCAAAAAGAATGGTTGCCACTGGTGGGGCTTCGGCTAATAGTACCATTCTGAGCATGGTAGCTTCCATTTTGGGTTGTGATGTTTATACCGTGCAGAGGCCTGGTTAGTGTTTTTACGCAAACTAAAATTATCTTCCCCTGCTTGACTTTTCATAGCCTTTAATTTCTCTTTGATTGTAAGTATCTAGTATTCCGTACTACATGGTTACTGAGTCACTTCGAAATGCACAGAAGTGTAAAATTGAACACGAGTATGGTCATTACAATCATTGTGAAAATGCCACAACTGTGACAGCATATTACAGAACATGTTCTGTCCATTACTTTAATTTCAGTTCTATTGGTCATTTTTTCCCCTTGATGAACAAAAACTTCACACGTTGCCCAACAGACTCAGCGTCACTTGGGGGTGCTTTAAGGGCAGCTCATGGTTGGCTGTGCCACAAGAAGGGAAGGTTTGTACCCATCGCAAGCATGTACGTGGATAAGATGGAGAAGACGTCCCTCAACTGTAAACTTGCAGTCAAAGCGAGTGACGAAGCCATTGGTGCCAAGTATGGTTTGCTGATGAAGAAGAGAGTAGAAATAGAGAATGAGCTTGTTGAAAAACTTGGGCGTTTGTGACCTTTCTAGCTAGCTAGTAGGAATAATTATATAGGAATAATTATGATTAGTTTACGTAATAATGAGATCGATTGACAATATACTATTTTCATGGTCTAGTTCTTTTACACCGAATTTTAAGTAGGGGGCACTATCAAATAAGCTTTCGAATTTTCATAAAAAGTGCAAATAAGCCATTTTTCAAGAGGCTTTGTCCGGCTATCGCCGTTTGGGGCGGTTTCCGGTGGAATTTTTTGAGCATTTTCTTCATTAAGTCTAGTTTACTCATACCAAATTTCAGCTAAAAATTCAATCGGGAAGGAAATCAAATGAATTTTTGAAGATAACTGCGCAGTTAGACAGCTCAGTATATTTCAGAAAATCATTTGACTGCCTTCTTGATTGCTTTTTTAGCTGAAATTTGGTATGGGGAAAGTAGACTTAATGAAGAAGATGCTCAAAACATTTCATCAAAAAATTATACTAGAAACCGTCCCAAATAGCGACAGCCAGACAAAGCCTCCTGTAAAAGAGTTTATTTGCACTTTTTATGTAGTTGTTCAGAGTTGATCAAATTTATGCCCCAAAGTTGCGAAGTTTTAACATTATCATCATCTCTGTTAGATCTACCGATGTATCGGCTCGGAGCACATTTTTTACTAAACTTGACAAAAATATGGCATTGACAAAAATACTATGAGAATTTTTTTTATTGTTAGTTGGTACTACTTAAAGTTATTTTCCATAACATACTTGGTGTTTACCGGTCACAATTAGGGATGTATTCGGTTCGGGCCACCCGGCCCGTGACCCGGCCCGGTACTGTGCGGGCCCGGGACCGGCCCGGTTCGGGCGGTCCGGGACCGGGTATGGGCCCGAACCAGTGGGAAGGGCGGGGCGGGCTCGGTTCAGCATTTTTGTGACCCGGGCCCGGGTCCGGTCCAATTTTTTTAAAAAAAAAATTTTTGTTTGGGCTCCTACTAGCCGTTGGGGGTGGGGCTGGGGACAACCCAAACGGCTATATAGCCGTTGGGTGGGGTAAAGGGGGGGTTGGGGGGGTTGGTGGGGGGGGGGTAAAAAAAACCTATAAATACTCCTAATCTTAACCATTTTTTCATATCTCTTCTCCAATTCTTCCTATTCTTATCTCTCTACTCTCTAATTCTCTTATTCTCCAATATATTATATATCTACTCTCATATTCTCCTCCAAGAAGTTAAGATGGAAAATCAAAATGCCATTATACGGTATAATTTTGATAAGCAGAAGGACCCGAAGACCGGGATGTGGTACGCAATTTGCAAATGGTGCGAAAAAAAATGTATAATGGGGGCTTCAGGCGGATTCGGGATGGCAATCAAGCATATGAAGTCATGTGACAAAGCCAAAGGATCGGGAGGTGCAGGAAGTTCCGATTGATTACAATTTTCAAAATGTTTATCTCTTAAAGTTTGTTTTAATTTTCAAATGTAGTTCCTATTTCATTTCAAATAAATGCAATTGAAGTTTGTTTTTAATACTCGTATAAAACTAAACTATAAATATAAATTATATAAAAAAAAATAACCGGCCCGGCCCGAACCGGACCCGACCCGTGACCCGGGCGGGTGGCCCGGCCCGAACCGGACCCGTCCAACCCGCGGGCCGGTCCCGAGCCCACTTTTCTTGAACCGGCGGCCCGACCGGGCCTAGGCCCGGCCCGAGCCCGACCCGGCCCGAATCCATCACTAGTCACAATAAGAATATAAGATGATAATAAGATAGAAACGTGAGTGGTAAATTGTATTATTTAAAGTTATGTTACCCTAAATCAATTATTGTTTATCACCATTACAATTGGGGGTGGCCCGGGCCCGGGCCCGGGATGGGATTGGGCGAGACTGGGGTTTTGGGTTGCAGTATCGGACCAGGTTTGTATCGGGACCGGGTCGGACCGGGACTAGGTCGTGTCGGTCACAATTTCTTTTTTATTTAAAAAATGGCTTTTCGAATTTATTCCTACTCCTCCCCACCCCCACCCCACCCCCAAACCCCCCCAAACCACTCAACCCCACCCACCTAGCCGTAACTCAATGCCAAAAAGTTTTTTAAAAAATAATTGGGCCCGGATCGGTCCCAGACCGGCCGGATTGTCCACGATTTATGGAGCAGCAGCTCGTTCCTTTGTTACCCGGTTTATCGGGCCCCCATTCCTGGTCCCGATATCGCCTGGTCGAACCAGGTCGGGCCTGCACAGTATCGGGCCGGGTCCCGGGTTAGGCTGACCCGTCCTATTCCATCCCTAATTACAATTACAATAACATGATGATAACACGAAAACATGAGACAATAGAAAAGGACCGAAGCATGAGCACATTTAGTATTCACTTATTTATTCCATCTAATACACTTTTTTTGAATAGAATATAAGTAGAAACTATAAAAATATAAATTCAAAACTTATTTAGGCACATTAGGAGGTAGAAAATAGTGCTTTATATAAAAAAGGAGTTACAATTCCGAAACTGATTTAAAAGTTGAGTGTAAAGATTATTTCAACTAATCTGCGAGATTTTTACATAAATAATACCAATAGTTAATGGGGTTACACAAAAGTGACTACTAATATGAAACACTTATGGCATCATGGGAGTAAGTTAAGGCAAAAAGTCATATTTTTGTTAGTGGGATTTAAAGTAATAATATTTGTGTAATTTTTTCTATAAAATATTGAAATTTAGCTTAAATAGTACCTGAAATCTCACCAATAAAATCATGTCGCTAAATTTTATAAATTCCTTTAAATCTATTTCACAGATTAATTTTTCTATAATTCCAAAAAGATCGTACAAAATAAGAATTGTTTTAATATTTTAGAAGTATATGCACCTAAATGAAAAAGCTATGTATCTACTCAAATTCTTTAATATGAGATTTTCTTAGTCGAGAAACCGAAAAATATTTAAATAAAATTACTTTATTGACAAAAGTATGACGACAAATTTTATTATTGATAGATGATATTATTTAAAGTTATTTTTTCTAAATCGGTTAGTATTTATCGTTGTCGAAATAAGATGACAATAAGATGGAAATGTGAGTGCTAGGTTGTAAAATTTAGAATTGTTTTCACTAAATCTATTAATGTTTATCGTCGTCACAATAAGACAATGATAAGAGAAATGTGAGACAATAAAAAGACGAAAATGTGAGTGCATTTAGTATTCACTGCTGGATCCAGCCTGGTGATAATAAAAATCACTTCATCCGTTACACTATATATTTTGAAACAAAATATAAATAAAAACTAAAGAAGTTGTTCAATATATGACTAAAACATTCACACAAATCAAAGATAACTAAATATGTTCTATTCACTCAATATGACTTATTTAGTTCTATTAAAAGAATGAGAAATTACCCAAAATAGTACTAAAAACATTTGTATATTCCAAAATATGACTATCATGTTTTATTTCCAAACTTGGCAGTAATTACTCCTACTTTAGAAATAAAAACATGACAGTCCTATTTTGGAATTTTCAAACTTTTTTACTCTTATTTCGGGAATTCTCCCTAAAAGAATCAATTGATGAAAATTTCTCAAACTAGGGTTGAATGAGTCCTATTTTGAGAATAAAATAATAATACTCCTGTTTATGAATGTTATCTTTATTTTAGTTTAATCCCATTTTTAAAAAAAAAAACCCAAAAAAGTATACACTCATATAAGCCCTCGAACTAACAAAAAAAGTGCAAATCACCCCTTTTATAGGAGGCTCTGATCGCCTGTCGCCATTTGGGGAGGTTCCCGGTGGAATTTTTCGATGAATTTTTTTGAGCATCTTTTCCATTAAGTCTAGTTTACTCATACCAAATTTCAGATAAAAATGCAATCAGGAAGGCAGTCAAATAAATGTTTGAAGATAACTGTGCAGTTAAACAACGCAGTATATTTCAGAAAATCATTTGACTACCTTCCATGTTGAATATTTAGTTAAAATTTGATATGGGTAAACTGGACTTGATGAAGAAGATGCTCAAAAAAATCATCAAAAAATTTCACCGGAAACCGCCCCAAATGGCGACGCCGGACAGAGCCTCCTATAAAAAAGGTGATTTGCACTTTTTCGTTTAGTTCGAGGGCTTATTCGCACCTTTTCCCAAACTAATTTAGGCACACTAGGAGTCCGAAAGAAATGCTTTATTTAAAAAAGGTTACAATTTTGAAATGGATTTGAAAGTTGAGTGTAAAGATTATTTCAACGCAAAGAATTTTATAAATTCTCTTACATCGATTTCACAAATTATTTTTTCCCAGGTTCCCAAAAGATCGTAAGGAATGAGAGTTACTAAAATATTTCAAATTATATACATTGAAATAAAAGATTTAAAAAAAATATTATCAATTTATTAAATATGACATGTCTGAAACATTGAAAAAAGCGTTCGGTGGATCTATAGTTTGGGTCTCAAACTGATAAAATGCAACTAAAAAACTATGAATCCGATTGGTAATCCATATTTTCATCTTATCATCCAACTATTTTTTTTTTAAGCAGGTGGCTTATATATATTAATAAAAGAGAACGCAAACAGAGTACAAAGTACAAACTGACAAAGAATCCAATGTCTACCGTCTGTCCTTGAACCAGACTTAGAATATGTCACCTCTAATGAAGCAACCAGATTCGTTGATCCTGAATTGGGCTTACTTGAGCCAATGACTAGTAAATTAAGTTCTCCATCCCCTGTCCTATGTTCTAGAGTCTTGATAAAACAAACAACAACAATAACCAAAAGCACGCAATGTCCAACGTGAATAACAATAAAAATAAAAACATAATTAAAAGTAATAGAAACTTTAAATCTCCATGTGATCCATAGCTTCACAGATTTTGGCGGGTCTGGGAATTTCAGCCCACCTCCATCCTGTTTTTTGGATCTTCCAGAACCATGGTTGTCACGCCCCGGACCTACCCGGACACGTCAACAACCCGCCGTACAGTATGAATAGTCAACAACGGTCCAAGTCATCCATATTATACAAGGCGTCTTGAATACCATTCACACATAGTACATCCATAAACAAACATAATGTAAAACATTCATTTAAAACAGCGGAAGCAATTAATACAAGTGTATATGCCACACTTTGACAAACATGAGCATACAAGCCCCCAAATAATTATTCAAAAATAATATTCATGAGCATTATTTAAATTGGTTTCAAAATAGAAACGGAAGAAGCACGAACCAAGTCTTCTTCCCTTGATCTCCCTTAAAGCAACGGGCGGTGGTAGCAACCTTCAAGTTCTACCTGAAACTGTGAGGTGGCCTCCCCCGTGAAGGGGAGGTCAGTACTTGAAAGCATTTGACAAGTACAATGACAACTATACCGAGTATAATCAACGCTTTAATTTCTAAGACCCCCGAAATAGGGTGATATCATAATATAAATAATAATTTATATTTCTCACTCATTATCTCTATAATAAGTAAATTCATTTATTTGTCGGCACACGGCCCTTCTCATATATTCTTTGCATTTATCATTTGTACAACCCAACCCGTGGGTCTTATTATTTCTACGGGATTTGCTACCGCTGTCGGAGACTTCATGAGGTTCTCGATTAGGATTTCAACATCCCGCCCCTGGACACATAGCCATCATCCCGTAGGAAGGTTGTGTTCTTACCTTTCTTCTAGCTAAATCCCTCTTGGATTTCCTAGCTTCTCCTTCCTCAAACTGAGACCTTGAGAGTTTGGTTTCTCTCCTTTCTTTTCCTTAGTTTTCCCTTATCTTGTGTCTTAGGCTTGTGCGGATGAAACAAAGATAGGGAGACACCCCTTTGCACCAAGCCATATTACCATAATGAAGATGAGACTTGGGGTGTGGGCAATTGTCCCTAGGAGACTCCCCCCCCCCCCCCCCCCCCCTTGTCTAGCACGCCCCACCCTTCTTTTTTTATCTTACTCCCAATTATTTGGGAGTTATTTGACTGGTAGAATACCCCAAGTGGGTGTAGGAAGTCCCTCCCAATTATTCCCGCTATTTCTGGCAGGTTGGGTCAAAATAGCAATTGTTTGCCCAACGTTTTCCCCAACCTTAGTTGACATTTTATTGGGCCTCTATAATTATTAAGATGACCCAACTAATTATTCAGTCACCCATTCTCAGTATAATGAACCCGATAAATAATTTAATTAATCATTCATTAATTAAATGTATCATTCTTTTACACGAACATTCGCTAGAAAAATTCAAATACATACCGAATTTTAAATTCAAGTACATCCGGGTGCGGTGTCACAATGGCATCCTCTCCTAGTTGCTTCAGCTCTTATTCCTTAGCTTCCCATGTCTGCCTCCTCTTTTGTTCTCCGGTTCCACTATTACTAACCATTGCTTCCGCAATCTTAGAGGCATCTCCATCTTCCTGTTTTTAGTTATCCAGACTATGTTGTCCCTGATTCTGACTGCCAATGGTATTTATATGCGTCCCTACTTGGTCCCGTCCTATCCCTTTCTCACCTACTAGCCATTTATTGCCAATAGTTGGGCGGGACCTCCCTCCTCCCGCCTGAAGCCATGAGCCATAGAGTCGCACAGACTCTACGTCGCCTTTATCATTCAGAGATGCACAGAATTTCTCAGTGTGTCCAATGAAACTAGGTAGTTTTTCATATTTGAAATCTACCCAATACCCTTCTCCTCTACTCTTTTTCAAAGTAGCACCCACTTTTAAAGGTCTCCTCACATCCAGTGTAACCCTGATTCTCATATAGGCTTCCCATTTTTCATCAAACTATCTATAATCCTAGGATAAAAAATTTCCCAAGTAGTTCCCTATCTTACGAACATATCCCAAGTTTGAAAAGCCATACGGAATATTATGAACCTGAATCCAAAAGTCAGCCGTATCTAGAGGTATTTTCTGAGGTATATCACCTTGTTTAACAGCTTTTAACACTAGCAAGTTCTGGTCGAACAACCAAGGACCATTATCCAACACACGATTCATATCAATTTTGTGGTAAAAAGTAAATAATTACCTCTTTTCCCCAATCTCCTGAATCAACACTCCTTTACCAGGGCGCCAGAGAGACGCCATTAGATCACGAAAAATTGAGAGTTTTACCACTTTGTCGGTGAGAATCGTACCGACCATGGGAAAATCCCCCACGCCCTTATTCGTCGTGTCGGGGTCTTCTTCCTCGATGTCCTCATCGTCAAGTAGCAGCTCATCCCTTGTGCTCCCTATCCCCAAGCCTTCGTATTGGGCGGTTAGCCTATCCACACATTTCCCTGCAACTGCCGCCGCCGAAACCTCCCGTTCCTCTTCGGAAGCTTCCTTCATCGTCTGAGAGACTTCTCCGCCTTCCTCCTGAACGTCCGTCTGACCCGCCGAGCTCCTTGGTGCCGATCTGCTTGCCATCCTTCTCTACGGTATCCGCACTCTTGCAGCGAAAGTTCTCAAACCCTACCAGAGGGACTAGGCCGCTAGATTTCAACATTCCATCCAACTAGTTTATGAAACACATGGTTTTTAACTCAGCGCGCTGAATTGTGTAATAATCAAAATGAATAAAATTGAAATTACTTTTCTAACTAAATTCACTGAAGTTATTGTATAGGACAATTTTAGATACTACGTATTTTTCATTTAGTTTCTCTTAATTTATTCATAAGTTTTATTTTAAATATAATTTTTCAATAATATTGCAAATTCAACGAATTGAGTGAGTTCAATCAAAATTTAATAAATTTAACCAAATTCGGACAATTCAATGTGTTTTCAAACGAGCCTTCTACATTCAAAACTAGTTTAGGCACAAAAGGAGCATTGAAGCAATTTTTGCATTGGTTGCTCAAATATAAACTTAAAAGTGGATTTACCAGTCCTGGTCCATAAGACATGTGACTTAAACTAAGAGCCCGTTTGGTAGTTCATTTTTTCGGCTTATCGGGCTTATCAGTCAGTTTTTTCACCAAACACGTAACTTTTGATTTCGCGCGCTGAATTGCGTAATACTAAGAAAAAGTAAGATTAAAGTTACTTTTATGGCTATATTGGCTGAAGTTACTGTAGAGTATAATTTCAACTACTTTTTCATATAATTTTTTATTTTATCTATTAATAACAAATATTTTAAATATATCTTTCAAAAATCAGTAGAATCAATCAATGCAGCCACTTCAGCCAGAACTTCATAAATTGGAGCAGAACAGTCCACTCAGCCAATTTCAGTGTTACCAAACGGACTCTAAAACAAGAGTCATACTTCTCTCCATTTCCTTCTCTCCATTTACTCTCTCCATTTCTTTTTCACTCTATTTCTCTCCTTAAAAAAACAATTAAACCTTTTTTTTTCTTTCTCCCTACCCCACTATTTCTCATCTTACTCTATCTCTTTTCTAATGGAGAATTCGGGTTACTAGAGAGGAGCTAAATTCCTAAAACCAGAACTATTACTATTACACCAATTCCTATAGGAGCGACTATAAAAAATCAAAATCGAAAAAAAAAACTGTTATTACTACACAAATAAATACATGAAATAAAAAACGGAGTCTCCCGTAAAAAAATTGGCTGATGATATGAGAAGCCAAAAAAGTTTAGCGGTGGATATGAAAATGTTGATTTAAGCAAGTTTAGTACTATGCACAAAATAAAACAAGGTACTTGATGAATAGTGTACCCGAGGTAGTTTATCCGAGGGGTTATTACGGGAACAACTTAGAGAGAAGTCAGAGTAATAAGTAAGAGAGTGTGTGTATTCGAGTAGGAAAGTTGTGATACTTTACATTGGAGAATGAGCTGCTATTTACAGTATCAGTAAATGCTAGATAAGGACACATGTCAATAATCTGGCGGTGGAGGGGTCACCTCAACCGGGGTGGCACTGGCATACGCATGCGCACCGCATTAAATGCGGTGGACGGATGTGACGCCGCATTAAATGCAGCTGTTGCTTGTTTCCAAAGGGAATCTCCGATGTCTGTGCGACCGAAGGCTACCCAAGTGCCGAAGGCATACATGAGCCGAAGGCTACCCAAGTGTCGAAGTCATACATGAGCCGAGGGCTCATGACTTCCGTCGTTTTCTCCAGTGGCGGATCTATGGTTCAATCTATGGGTGTTCATTTATTTTCTATAATTAAAATTTGAAAAGATGATAAATAATTAAATTAAATTTATACATGTATATTAGCGTATTTTTTAAAATTCTAAGTGTTCATGTGAACACCTTTGAATCAATGTGGCTCCGCCACTGGCTTTCTCCCAGTAGGTTTGTATGCGTAAGATTAGTTGTCCTGTGAATTTTTTGGGCTTTCGGCCATGGGGCCGAAGGCACCCGTATGTGCGTCGTGGGCTTCTTGACACTTGAGCCGCTGTTCTTTGGATCTACTGTGCTTCTTGGACCTGTTGGGCTTGTGTTACAGCAGTAGGAGTATGTGAACCGAAGGTCCGTGGTCCATATACTATATAATAATTGTCTCATAGTGTATTTTAGATGATATGCTTGCTCACTCATGTCTAAGTTAGCTCACATTCATTTTATGAACAACCTCGTATTCTATTGTTTGGTTCTTTTTTGTGCAATTGATTAACCATTATAGGATTTCCATTCAGAGAAATATTTAACCAAATAAAGGTCAACTCAAACCATATTAAACCAAACCACGGTTAAGCGACTCTGCCTAATATCTTGCGGTCCCTGTCCTTATTTTAGTCCGCGTTCTAGAATAACCGGTCCCTGCCAGTATCCAAAAATCAGCACACGCTCCCGTACCAGTCCACCACCATCCCGCCGTAACTGTCACCGCGCCAGCCAGCTTTATTCCTCCCCAACCCCACCTCCAGTCTCACTCTCACCTTTTCGGTTTTGGGCGTGCTCGGGAATATGGCGAACCCAAGGTGCTTCCTCGACATAACCATTGGAGGAGAGAGGGAAGGGAGGATAGTGGTGGAGCTTTTCAAAAATGTGGTCCCCAAAACCGCCGAGAACTTCCGGGCACTCTGCACCGGCGAGCGCGGCGTTAGCCCTCAAACCGGCGTCACACTCCACTATAAGGTATCTTATCCTTCCCGACTTCCTCCATAACTACTGATAAGTGTATATGTTCTTATTCCGAGAATGGCCACATTTTTGTGTGTTTTGTAATCGGTATCTGTTAGTTCTGAGTATAGATAATGGTGTTGTATCAGGGGACTTGCTTTCACCGCATACTGAGAGGTTCAATGATACAAGGCGGCGATGTTTCTGCCGGAAACGGAACTGGCGGAGAATCCATTTATGGTCTGGCTTTTGAAGACGAGAACTTTGAGTTGAAGCACGACCGGAAGGGGACGGTATCTATGGCCAATGCTGGTCCGAACACAAATGGCTCTCAGTTTTTCATTTCTACAACTCAACAGTCTCATCTGAACGGAAAAAATGTGGTGTTTGGTAAGGTCGTCAAGGGGTTGGGCTTGGTTCGGATTATTGAACGGGTGCCCATAGGGGAAATGGATTGTCCAGATCTTGAGGTGCGCATAGAGGATTGTGGTGAGATTCCAGAAGGGGAGGATGATGGAACGTGTAACTATTTTAAGGATGGCGACACTCTTCCTGAATGGCCACTTGATCTTGATGTTAAACCAGATGATGCCCCTTGGTGGATTAATACTACTGGAAATATCAAGGATTTTGGAAATGAACACTTCAAGGTAGTATAGTCATTTCATCATTTCATGTGGGTGGGATTTTGGAAATGAACACTCGAAATATCAAGGGAGTAGTGGGTGGGACACACTATACTCATTTCATGTGGCTTAGTCCTTATTTGGTTGGGATTTTGGGATGGGAGGTAGAAGAGTAGGGTGGTAATTATTTTATTAATTAAGTTTGCTTCTATCTTGATGGTTTGGAATAAAGTGAAGATGAAAAACTACACATTAATGGAGATGTGTGAGTAAAACAAAAACAAAATCCCCCAACCAAACAAGCTCTTGTTATCTTAGAATGTACTCACACTAATATTCCTAGTCAACCAAATGTTTAGTGATGAGCCTGGACTAACTTTTTCATTTCCTTTTACGAATGTTTTGGTTAATATGTATTTACACATAGAAACAAGATTATAAAATGGCTATAAGAAAGTATTACAAGGCTATACGATACTTGGATATCTGCTGGGAAAAGAGTGGAATTGATGAAGGTCAGTTTTTCTAGTGTGGATCATGACCTATGTAGTTCTTTGTACTCTTTATGATTCTCAGATTGTTTAGTCTTCTTTTGATTGGACAGTGAGTGCTGAGTTCTTGAGGAAGATGAGGTCTCATATTTTTTCGAATTGCTCTGTAAGCTATTCAACCACTCTCTTACTTAGTCTTACTGATTTTGTTGGCCTGTCGGGAATATTTTGATGAATATGCCTGTGCTAGGCATGTAAATGTAAACTTGGGGACTTTGAAGGGGCACTATTTGATGCTAACTCTGCTATTTCTGATGTTAAAGATAATGCAAAGGCTTTTTATCGCCAAGGGCAGGTTAGTACTAATTTTGTGGGCTTAATAAAATTAACAACATTGTTCTTTGTTACTTCCTTGAACTCGCATGAAGATATTTCACCCTCGGTTTGTTTGTTTCAATGAATTGTTAAAACCTTGTCAATAAAAAGGAGCAGCCCGGTGCACATTGGTGTCACCGCAAGGCGAGGGTCTAGGGAAGGGCCCCACCACAGTGTTGTATAAAAGCAAGCCTTCCCTTGTCATTTTAACAAGAGGCCGCTCCCAAGACTTGAACCCGTGCTGTAAGCGTTGCGCCAAGTCTCCCATTCTTAAAGCTGTGTCAATATGTATACAAAAGGAGCAGCTTGGTAGCCATTCTTTTGACTTGTCCGACAGCATTTTTTCACATAACACTAATTCTTTGGAAATAAAAGTTTATGATTGGAGGTCACTTTTTAGCTGAAGTTGCTTAAGGCGATATTTTTCATTTTTCATTTCATTGTTTTATCAATAAAGCATATTCTAATTATTTATTCATGGTTCGATAATTTTAAGAATATCGTCAACTTTATGAAGTGTTGCCTCAGCAATTGAGATGATAAGAGTCTGAATTGGCATTCTTCAGCTTTAAAGTATGTATTTCTGATTTCCAGGCATACTTGGGGCTCAATGCCATAGATGCAGCAGCTGAAAGTTTTACAAAAGCTTTGGAATTGGAGCCCAATGATGGTGAGTGGCTTTAAGTTTAGTTTACATATCTATCCAGTAAGCAGTAATGTGTTTATTAAATCCACTGTTCCTTCAGGTGGTATAAAGAAAGAGCTTGCTGCTGTAAGGAAGAAGGCAAGTGCTATCCAACTTCATACAAATAGTTGAATGGAACATTTACCATATCCTTTATTTTCTCATTCCATTGGACACCTTTATATCAATATACTATGTTTGGTGATTGTGTTTATAAATGGACTATTAAACAGATTGCTGATAGGCAAAACCAGGAGAAGAAAGGTTACTCAAAAATGTTCCAATAGATTGGGCGACAGTTATAAGGTAATTGGATTTTTTGTATCGAGCATTCTGAATGTCATTTCAAAATTAGACTACTACAAAAAATATCTTGCAGCTAGCCGATGGGGTTATTTCAGTTAAATATCTTGCAAAGCTAGTTGAGGTGCCATCTGTCCATTATGAGTCCTTTTAAACATTTAATTTTAAACTACTACAAAAAAATTATTGCAAGAAATCAAATGGTATTTTACATCATTTCCGATGGAGCCAAAGTAGAGGTGGACTCGGGCCGGGTGGCCCGACCCAGAACCGGCCCGGGACCGGTATTGTTCCAGCCCAGCCCGGCCCGACCCCGGACCCGCCGGCCATCCGGGCCGGTTCCGGTTCACACATTTTCAAATAAAAGCCCGAACCGGAACCGGCCCGGCCCGAGTCCACCCATGAGCCAAAGGCCCACTATTTTTTGGTTTGGGAATATGATGAATAAACCAAAATGACTCACTAATTTATCAGGCTTCTTTGTTATGCAATTTTCGTCGCTATTTTTATCATGGTCATCCGGAAATAGGAAACAGTCTCTCTGTGCTTTAGTACATGAGTAAGGTTGCGTACATCCGACCCCTTACTCCACCATAGGTGGAAGCCTTTGTGGCACTGGGGTAATGTTGTCATTGTTGTATGAAATCAAATGATAAATATTACTTCTACATTGTACGTAGTATAATTTTTATTTTGCACTATATAAAAATGTGCTTTCTGTTTGCCCTTTTCTGAAATAATACATCTTTAAAGTTAATTTGCTCTATAATCAGATTAACTATTTAATTATTAATGTTTGGGAATAAAATTCTAATTTCTAATCGACAGGCTACTAGTTTATTATGATTTTTATCGAAATGGAAACTCACTAACCACTATGAAATTGATCAAACAATATTATTTTAGTTTTAGTTTCATGTAAACTGCGCAAATTAATTTTTGAACAATTCTCGACCAATCTAAACATAAATGTGTGTCTGGCTGTTTGTTTCTCAACTATCCCAATTACGTTTTGCTAATCTACAGGAACTTACCTGCCACTACCAGGGTGTTATCCCTTGTTTAGCTGTGCATGATTATTCCATTTCAATGAGAACATATTCTGTAGCAATTAAATTTCGTGGTTCTATTTGCCATTATGCAGGGATATACTCTTTCAGAATCTCAAAGCCATTTCTGGTTGCAAATGTTCATAGGCCAATGCTTGAACAGAAATTTTGTTTGAACTTGCAAAGCTACATGGGGTAGAGAGTAGGTTATTATGCATTGTTGCAATTAAGAAGACTTGCTGAGTGATGATTTAATATCATCACTGTCTCTGAGTGCTTTACAATGTCTTTATCACAAATACTTTCTCTCTTTCATTTCTCATCAGTCATGGTACAATATGCTGGAAAATCTTAATATTTAGTGAATACAGAATTATGTGTTCCATGAAGTAACAACTCAATATTAAGCATTGTGGAATCTAATCATTTCAGTTGTGTGGTTTTGTGCTAGCCTCTCCTGTTATTCGTTTCTTCTGAAAGTAACTTAGCTAAGCTGGTGAGAGCTTCTGCATTAGTACCCTACCCTTGAACCACTTCATATATCCTGATAGGTAAACTGATACCAATGATAGGTAAACTGATTTCGTAACAGTAAAACAATCACTATTATTGAACAGAATTGCAGAAAAGAATAAGAAGGTATAGACAGGGCACTTCGAGAGGCCTCCACTCTCCCAGATCCCAATTTCCCAATTCTAAAATCTCCTCCCTTTATTAGTGGTGGACTCGGGCCGGGCCAACCGACCCGGAACCGGACCGGCCCGCTACTGTGCGGGCCCGGACCGGCCCGCTACTGTGCGGGCCCGGACCGGCCCGGTTTGTCGGTTAGGTCACGGTTCGGGCCACCCGGCCCGGTCATGTAGCGGTTCGGGCCCGGGCTTATAATTTGGTGAACCGGCCCGGCCGGGCCTCAACGGTCACAAAAAAAAAAAAAAAATTAAAAATTTGAAGGCTCTACTAGCCGTTGGGAGACCTCCCAAACGGCTCTATAGCCGTTGGGAGCATAGGAGGGGGGGGTCTGGGGGGTTAGGGTGGGGTGGGGTGGGGGTGGGGGTGGGGTATACAAAAAAAAACTATTTATACTCCTATTTTCTATACATTTTTTACACCTCTTCTTCTACAACTCTTCCTACTCTCTAAAATCTAAATTCTCTATTCTCTTAATCTCTCATATTCAATCATCTTCATTCTTCATCTTCTCCAAATTCTTTCTACATATATATAATTTATATAATTATTATATCTACTTATATATTATAATATTAATTATCTACTTATAAATATATACTTATACACATTCATATTATAATTCTTTACGCATTATATTATATACTATATATTGTTATACATTATATTATATATTACTTATAATATATTTACACATTATATATTTATATATACTATATATAGTTATACATTATATTATATATTACTTATAATATATTTACACATTATATATTTATATATACTATATATAGTTATACATTTGATTTATATATACACTTCTCGTTTATCTATTTAATTACTTAATTGTTTCATTTGTCATATTAATATTAGTTAAAGTAGTTAAAGTTAATTGTTTCATTTGTCATATTAATATTAGTTAAACTACTTAATTGTTACATTTCTCATATTAGTTAATTGCTACATTTTTACATTTCTCATATTAGTTAATTGCTACATTTGTACATTTCTCATATTAGTTAATTAGTTAATTGCTACATTTTTACATTTCTCATATTAGTTAATTGCTACATTTGTACATTTCTCATATTAGTTAATTAGTTAATTGCTACATTTTTATATTTCTCATATTAGTTAATTAGTTAATTGCTACATTTTTACATTTCTCATATTAGTTAATTAGTTAATTGCTACAATTTTACATCTCTCATATTAGTTAATTGCTACATATCTCATTAAAGTAAAAAAAAACTAGTTATTTTTTACATTTCTCGTATTAGTTAATTAGTTAATTGCTACAATTTTACATTTCTCATATTAGTTAATTGCTACATATCTCATTAAAGTAAAAAAAACTAGTTAATTTTTACATTTCTCATATTAGTTAATTGCTACATATCTCATTAAAATAACAAAACTAGTTAATTTTTACATTTCTCATATTAGTTAATTGCTAATATTTGTTCAATTTTAAAGATGGAGCGTGGTAGACATTCTGTAGATGTGGGTAATCTCCAACGCAACCGCAAGAGGGAGATTGCATCGACTCGATCTACTTCACGCAAAGGCAAAGGTAAAGCGCGGGCCGAGTCTTCTTTTCAAAGTCGAGATGATTTTGAAACGGATTACCAACGGCGAGATGAACTACAACACCTATTGTCCCAAAATGATCCACGTTTTGCACAAGAACAACAATTCCCGACAACCATCGATGAAGAGGAGCTCGAGGATGACGATGGGGAGGAGGACGCGGGGGCGACGGGACTCCGGATGATGAGCAAGAGGACGAGGGCCCTTCAACGACTACAACCCAAATTGGTAAGAAATCTAAATCTGCTATTATTGAAAACAATTATACAAAAAGGAAAGACGAAAAAACCGAAAAATGATACGCAAGTTGCAATCATTGCAAGAAAGAGTTTAGCTTGGGAATTTCCGGCGGATACGGGAGTCTCAAAAGGCATCTTCAGTCCGCTCACTTTGTGGAGTATGCGAAAATAGACAAAGGAAAGGGGAAGCAAACACAAATATCAAGGTTTGCAAATTCTCAACCCTTTGGTAATTTTTCCTATGATGATAAAAAACATTTGACTGGTATGTCTCATTTAATTGTTGAAGAAAATTTACCCTTTATTTTTTCCGAAAGTCTTGCTTTAAGAGATTATGCTCAAGGTACTTTAAATCCTCAATTTAGAAATTATAGTCGCAAAACGATTAAAAAAGAAGTTATAAGGCAATATAACTTGGAAAAAGAAAAATTACAAATATTTTTCGCAAACTTTGATGGACGTGTTAGTATTTGTAGCGATATATGGGAGGATACTTATCATCATTTATATTATTTGGGTCTAACTGCACATTATATTGATGATGATTGGAATATGCATAAACGTGTTCTTGCTTTTCGTGAATTCAATGATCGTCACACTGCTGATAATATTTTTATTCTCATTGAACGTATTTTAATTGAGTATAATTTGATTGATAAGGTGTTTGCTGTAGGTTTTGATAATGCTAGTAATAATACTGCTGCTATACCTAGATTACGTGAATTGTGTGGTGCTTCTACATTGATGGCTAGATTTTTTCATCAACGTTGTGCATGTCATATTCTAAATTTGTGTGTACAAGATGGCTTAGCGGCATTAGGAAATGCTTTGGAGGTAGTGAAGGGGGGAATTAAATTGATTTGGGCTAACACTCCACTAAAAATGCAATGGCGGCAATATTTGAAGGATAGACGTGTGAATTATTGTGCTTTTCCTAAAGATTTGTCTATTCGTTGGAATAGTACTTATAATTTAATTCAAGTACTTGTTAGATATAAAGATCATTTTCCAGCTTTTTTAAGACAAACTTGTAACTATATTATAAACCCGGCTGACATCGACACTTGTGAAAAAATTGTTAATGTTTTGGCATATTTTAATAACGCAACTCTAACTTTTAGTCATGTTTATAAACCTACCGCAAACGAATTTTTTGTTGAAGCTGTTAATCTCGCCGGCGCTTTTTGTGAATTTTCCGACGCCACTTACGTTAGTTATTTTTGTGATTTCATGAAACAAAAGTTTTTAAAATATTATTCACATATTCCGCATATATATGGTATTGCATTTGTTCTTGATCCTCGTTATAAACTTCCTTACTTGGCAAATTGTATAGATTACTATTATGCTTCTTTTTTTCCAACTCAAGAGTTCGATGATAATCCCATCGACCCTGAACAAGAATTCAACGAGGTTAGTAATTTATTTCATCAATTGTATAATGAATTTCATGCACAATATGGTAATGCACCCCCTCCCATGCAACGAACATCTTCTTCATCTAAAGGAAAACCACTTTTAAAATCCGCTTTTGGTTCTCTTTTGAAAAAAAGTAGAGCAACTCCCGCTACTGAACAAAGCTCAGGTAACGAGCTTTCTTTGTATCTAACATTGAATGTTGATTATGAAGTTGGTGATGACTTTGACGTTCTTAAGTGGTGGAAGGAAAATGAAAGAACATTCCCGATTTTATCAAAGATGGCTAAGCAAGTACTAGCAATGCCGATATCAACCGTTGCCGTGGAACAAGAATTCAGTGCGGCCGGCAACGTCCTAACCGATTTTAGAACGAGGTTGAGCCCGAGCTCTCTTGAGACACTAGTTTGCTTTCACGATTGGTTGAAGGCCCAACGAAGAACTCAAGAAATTACCATCACTCCCTCCCGCCACTTTATGGAGGAAACAACCGAAGGCGGAGAGTCCGATTGATTTTTTATTACAAAATGTATTACATTTTTTAAATTCATCCTAATTCTCAATTGTACTTCTTATTTGAAATAAATATACTTCAATTCGAATATAATATATTGTAATTGTAATAAGATTTATTCTAATTATATAATAATTATAAAAAAAAATTAAATAGGCCCGGCCCGGCCCGCCGGGCGGCCCGGCCCGTGAACCGGGCGGGTGACCCGAACCGAACCGGACCGGGGTTATCCGGGCCGGTTCCGGGCCTGCCTTCCTAGAACCGAGGCCCGGCCGGGCCCAGGCCCGAACCGGCCCGAGTCCACTACTACCCTTTATTCTATTCCCAGCTACTATTTATAATACTTTGTTTACGGGCCGGCCCATAACAAAATTAATACCAGGCCTAGACCCCCTTTAATATAATAGAAACTATGTAACATTATTTTATTATTATTATTATACTAATAGGTTCCTATCATATCCCCGTATCAAGATTCATCCTAGAAACAGTCTTGTTCAGTAGATCTTCCCCGATCTTTTGAAGCTTCTCCATGTTTTCTGTACTTGTGAGTGTATCAACCTGTCAAAAGAACAAATAGTAGAGAAATTAGTGTACATAAAGCTTACATAGTCAACCGGTGTTTTTTATTCTGTTTTACTATCAAAATGAAATAAAGAATCAATGGGGGTACTCTTTATAATAAATGGAATTTGTGCATTTTGAAACTGACTCCTATAAATGACCAAAAAGGTCAGGTAGATAATTTATATTACAAAGCAGATCATAAAAGACACAAATAATTGATTCTAAACGCTCCTGGAGTCCTGGTAAGATGTTCTATAATACTTCGTATCATTCTTGAAACATAATTTGTTTCCAAACTAGGTAGGGATGGACCCGGTCCGGTCCGGTTACGTTTTCGGGCCGGGCCCGGGTGGGCTTTTTTTGCAAATCCTTGGGCCCGGAACCGGGCCGAGTTGATACCGGGTCCGGGCCTAACCGGGCCGGGCCCGGTTCAATGTCTATTTTTTTTGCTTTCTTGTTATCCCCCGACCCCTCACCCCCACCCCCCAAACCTCCCCAAAACACCCAGCCCTACCCTAGGAAAAGAAAAAAAATTGAAAAAACAAAAAAAAATGACCCGGGCCCGGCCTGAACCGCCCGGGCCGGTTCGCCCAAAACTGGGCCCGAGTCCGGCCCGCCTGACCCGCCCAAACGGGCTAAAAGCCTGGAACCGGCCAACCGGTCCGGTCCGGACCCGCACCACAGCGGGTCGGTTCCGGGCCGGGCCGGTTCCGAGCCGGGCCGGTTCTGAGTCGGCCCGACCCGGTTTAGTCCATCCCTAAAACTAGGGATGGACTCAGGGGCGGCTTGAGCTTTATGGGGGCCCTAGACATGGAATACTTTCTTTCAAAAAAAGGACTTCGAATACTTTTTTTTGTGGAAGAATTTGGCTTGAATTGAAATCTCAACATTTAGATGATTGGTAATCTGACAAATAGAATCTTGACAACCGCTGTCTCGCGAACCAGATTCAGAGTTCATCACCTCATCATAAGCAATATAACTCGTTGATCCATTAGTGGGCACAAATGAGCTAAAAACGGTTACCCCAATTCCGATGTCACCCACATCCAAATCCAATGTCTTACAACCAGGAAAAACAACAACTAAACCAAATAAAAAACATAGCTAAACCAAATAAAAGACATACTGAAAAGTTTGAGTAGTAATAAAAGGTAAAATAAAAAATAATAGCCTGCCTCCCGATTTGCTTGCTCTGCATCCTCAACAGGAATCCTTGCTTCAGATTCTGACTTCTCTTAAGCGGGCTTACTGCTCGAAGCCCGCCCCTCCCCGTTTTTTGTCCCATCCAGTGTCATACTTTCCTTCCCTTGCAATTCATCTCCCTGAGTCTCTCATAGCCTCATGGGCTTCTGTTCTCCGATTGCTTCTTCTTTATTCTCTTCTCTTAGCTCCCTTTTTAATACTTAATACACTGATATCATATTAATTTGTTTTCTACGAAGTATAAACATAACAAACAAAAAATGATTTTTTTAATAAAAGCAACGTATGAAAAACAGAACATATTCAAATTGCGCCATATAATGTGATTGCACATTATAATGTGAACAACAAAAAGTTAAAATTGACTAATACAATTATAAGTGAAGATAAAAAAGATAAAAAATGACAATCAAATTAAGTAAAAAATATACTTCAATATTCAAAATACTATATATGTTGCACAAAGCTAGGGATAATGATTTATAGCAATATATTGGCCCAATACTTTATAAATTATAATCATAAGGTTAACTCTAGACTTGTAATTGTATTTAGTATTTAGGAATTTAACTCAACTCCTAGAAAAGTAAAAATCCTTATTCTAGAGAATACCGAGTTCCAGACTTCCAGTTTTCCAATATTCCTTCAATCCTTCGGTGGTTTATGCTTTAGTCCTTGAGGAATTTACCAAAAAATGGGATTTTTATGTCTAACGATCCAAAAAGCGGGAGTTGCAATTAGGTTAGCAAAATACTGGAGTTGGATATGCCTCTTCCGATAGGAGGAGGAGCTAGAAATAAACAAAATAAACATCTAATCGGAATTGGGGAATTCGACTAGGGATTTCTAATTGTTTTTTATTGTTTTCCTTTATTTTACTATAATAAAGGAACGGTAAAATCCCATCGTAATACAAACACACTCCCTCCAGTCGGAAGTGGCAAATCCGACAGGAGTAATTCTTTTTTTAATAAATAGATCTCAGTTCCATTTAATTTTATAAATTGGATTGTATACAATTGTTTTTACACAAACACACAATAGGGAATTGTGTTCTCCATCAAATATTCTAGTTATATCGAAGCATCAGATTATTTACTATTAGGTCTGTCAATGGGTCGGGTCTAGACCTGGACCCGAACCGGACCCGGTTGTTTTTAATGGGTAAGGGTCTATATTTTATTCCTTTTACCCGGATTCGGATCCAGACCCGTTAGTATTTTAAATAAACGTGTCGGGTATGGTACATATGATTCCGACCCGTTAAGGATCCGGACTCGTTTAAAATTTCTTATTTGTATACACATACACTCAAACATAAAGTGATTAGTTATAACACTTTAAATAAAATAGAAACTAATATACATATATACGTTCGGTTTAACCAACAAAATTAATACACAACGGTGCGTTGAGGTTATACATAAAGTTATTGATTGTGAATTTGTGATTATTCAATAAAAATATACACATTAATACATAAATACTATATAAGTGATACTGATCAAGATAGTAAGATACCCTAAAACTAATATTTATTACTATTATTACTAATATTATTATATCATTATCATATATAATACTCCAAGAGACCTTTTTATGACTTAATTTCTAGTTTATTCTACGAGTTTTTTGTGCGAGAGAAAGCGGCGCAAAGTGTGGAGCTATATGCATGTACAAGAACCGATACTTTATTAGATAAAAGTACTAATTTTCTATGAGAGACCTTGATTTTTTTTGAAAAGTGAAGATATATTTTACTTTTAAATTTGTACACTTTGTTGTATATTTCACATACATGTCTTGATATTTTCACAAAGTTTATAATGGTGTGCGTATCATACTTGGCGGGCGGGTCTACTCCACCCGATTCCGAGACCCGTTGGGTCTGGGTCCGGGTCCAAATTTTCAGACCCACCAGGTAAACGGGTCGGGTCCGGGTCCATTATTAACTTAGCGGGTCCGGGTCTGGAACACTACATTCCGACCCGGACCCGACCCATTGACAGGCCTAGTTACTATGCATCATACCCTTATTATTTTTGTGTTGATTAATTATTGGAATACAAATTTTGAAATTAGGAATCTATAATTTGAGTTAAAATTCGAATTTAGGAATTTCGAATTTATATTTTCAAATGAAAAATATGGAGTTTGAATTTTTTTAATACCCCGAGTATCAATATCCACTACAAAAAAATTACGGGATTTGGCACAGATTTATCGATTTTTTGTGCCAAATAGCTCATGTCAAAGTGTTTTTGGCACGGATTTGGCATATCCCTGCCAAAATCCCTACCAAATCTCTGCCAAAATCTTTGTCAATCCCATGTTTTTTTGTAGTGTTCGTTACATTATTTTATTTATTAATCCATCCGTATTGTGAATTAAATTCATAAAATGAAATACAAATTTGATTTTGTACACTAGTGTAAATATTAAAATTCCTTGTCAATTTTACAACTCATGTCCATGATATAGGCTGATTACATTTCACATGATTGTATCATTACTTGGTCGAATTGGGGTTTTTATGATCCGGGTCTAAAAAATGTGAATCAAAAGTGTGAATATTAAAATTTCATCTATATATTAAGAAACTCGTGGTCAATTTCACAACTCATGTTCATGATATAGGCTGATTGCATAAACTTCAGATGACTGTGTCCTTACTGGGTCGAATTATAAAAAACTTTTACAATTTTAAAAAAACTTTATTCAGAATTAACAATTCCGCCAGGAATTAAAAAAAAAACAAAAAAAAAACCTAGTCGGAAGTGGCATATCCGACTTAGGAGGACCTATTTTTCGAAACCCTATCTCTAGTCGGAATACCCAATTCCGACTCCCTCTTTTTGGGACGTATTTTGGCAATAGATGGTGAGGATTCCCGTATTTTGGTAAAACATCCTTAGTCCTTTTTACACAGTAACGTCAATAAGCAACAGAAAATGATATTCAATGGCTAGAGACATATAGTAAAGCGAGAACATAGAACTAGACTCAAACACTCATGTGAGTATTGATGCTTTTGCGCTCGGTGGTCGATGTCGTCGCGCCAGTCGATAACCGTGGAATTCATCGACACGAGAAGATGATTAGGTGCTCTGGTTAGAACCGACAAAGTAGAGATCTGAAATGCGAAATTTAGGAATTGCGGCAATTGCCGATTTGCCTCGATTGCAGTACTTTTGGTGTTCAATAGTTTCAAACCTTGCACCACGGCTGGGGACTTTTCAGGTTCCAATTACTCATACTACTACTAGCTTATTTTTTTAGGCCCCCTTCACATGTGAGGCCCTAGGCAAATGCGTGGCCAAACTGGCCCTATAGACGCCACTGGATGGACTATGACGGGTCAGGCTCGGGACTGGGTGGGCTTCAGGACTAAGGAATTCAGGCCTAGTCCTAGCCTAGTTATGCTCCGGGATCAGGACCGATCCGTCTGGGACAAGGACTGGTCGGGGCCAAAACAGTACCGAGCCCGGGTCGGGCTCAGGCCGTCACCACCAATCGAGCCCAAAGTCTGCCCCTTATAACCACCGGTCCGGGTACTAGACTCGGAAAACCAAGCCGAGCCTAAACAGTATAGGGCTGGGTCGGTCCAGGGTCTAGGGATGGACCCAGGCTGGTCCGGTTCTGATTCCGGACCGGACCCGGGCGGACTTTTTTTTCGGATACTTGGGCCCGGAACTGGCCCGGGTTGATACCGAGTCTGGGCCAAACCGGGCCGGTTCAATGCATAATTTTTTTGGCTTTCTTGTTATTCCCCACCCCCCCTCCCCTCACCCCACCCCCAAACCTCCCCAAAACACCCAACCCTACCCAAGGAAAAGAAAAAAAAAATTGAAAAAACAAAAAGGGGCCTGGAACCGGCCTGAATCGGCCGGTCCGGTTCATATAAATGTGGGCCCGGAAACGGCCCGCCAGGTCCGCCCAACCCGGGCTAAAGCCCAGAACCAGCCATCCGGGTCCGATCCGGGCCCGTACAGTAAAGGGTTGGGCCGGTTCCGGTCCGGTTCGGTTGGGTCCATGCATACCCGGCTCAGGCCGCTCGGGCCCTGTCCATCCCTAATCCAAACACCTCTATAGTTACTAAATTTTGTGAATCTATTTGCGGGTTATTTTGGGTTCCCTATCGTGAGACGATGAGAGTTGTTATGGTCTTATACACAAATGTACTTGAATCCTAAGATAATTAGTCGCATTGTGAAGGGATTGAATCAAGGTCGAAACATGGATATCAGCCATATCAGAACTACTAGCTCCATATCTATCAGTGGAGTTTGACCTTTGTTGAATAGCCAGCTGAGAGAACCCCAAGAGGATTGTTGGCGGTGAAGCCACCATCAATAAGATTGAAGCTAGTTATGCCTCCGGTCCGCAGAGTTGTTAGTCTAAAAATGGTAAGTTGGAAAAAATGTCCGTGCGACAGAGGTACTAATACAAATATCCGATAGTAGAGCATTTTTGGTGGTGTTCTTCTCTCTAACCTGCATATTGAAATCATTTGTATATGGTGTAAAGGATATTTGCATTTTGATGTTGTGATCAGTAGTTCATTTGCATGTTTTCTCACTAGCTTCATTTTTTTCACTTTTGGTGTATCACTAATTCACTATGAACTCATTCACATTTCCCCCCTTTGAATAAGTTACCATAAAGAAATCTATAATTTAGGCTTAATGCACCCTCATAAATACATATAGGCCAATTAATGTAAATATGTCGACAATCAAATGGCATTACCTCATAAGTAGTGAAAAGAATAGGCTGAAGACGCTTGACATCAAAAGTTGGTATGATGGAATAAGTTAGTGTTTGGCTCATAGTTTTGTTTCCAAGTAACTCCCTCAAAGTTGTTTTGAGATACTCCCCATTGTACTTGGGCCCATGAACATACACATAATTAGAAATATGTTTCAAGTGTTCGTGGTTCAGATATGTAACTTATTTTTTTTTGTTTCAAGTTCTTATTTCATATTTAGTCCATCATTGTTAGTGTACGTGTATGCTTTTAATCCCTCTATGGCTCTATATCATTTTCATTAAAAATTGATATGCCTCACAAAACTATAGAATCACTATTATTTAACATGTGAGGGAAGAGATGTGGTAATGCTAATTCACATGTCATCCCACCCCCCTATCATTTTAAGTTTTTTGTGCTTTTGTAAAAGAATGTTTACTATTTTTTTCTTCAAAGCACTTAAATTAATGTAGAAATTATGTTACACGGAAATGTGAGAATCATGTAAAATGTGAAACATAAAACATCTTTTAGGAGGAGAATAGATGTGAAAGCATACAAAAATACATACTACAAAGATTAATAATTGTCTTGGAGGACCTAACACATAAAAAATATATTAGGAGGGACATAAAACATTTTATTTAAGCAGCATTGTCATTTCTTTGAGAAATAGAATGAATTAATGAATTGAAGGGGAGTTGAGTTAGGCTTAGAATGAGGCTTATATGACTAACGGGAGTGGTAAAGACAAAAACAGGACTTTTATCAGTTTTTTCATAAATGAGGCCATTCCTACTATTAATTTACAAAATTAACCTTTGACTCCCTTCGCTTCGTTCAAAATTTCAGATTTGGAGAGCAGACATGGCCAAACTTCACAAGATCTGGAGAGAAGCCCATCGCCGCACACCTCACTGGCTCGCCCTTGCATCATCGCTCATACATCGCCGATCCGGTTGATCTGCTTCGATTCCATCACTGCATACCTCACTGACTCACCCTTCAGCTTCTGTCGCCGTTCATCGCCAACGTCGCCGCCAACTGAATCCATCTTCATCTCCCCATCTTCATAGTCCAGTCGCATCCTCACCATCGTATAGGTTCTACTTCTTCATCTCACTTCTTCTGCATCTTTATTCTTCTCCTTCAGTGATGGTGAGGGTGAACGGCAGTGATGGCTAGAAATCGACGGCGATGGCGTGCTTCAATTTTGGATCTAGGTTTTCCGTGATGCGAGGATTGCGATGGACCAAATTAGGGACATTTGTAGGGGTTGTGAGCTGCAAGGGTGCGAGGTTGGGAAAGGCAGGTTGTGAAGGCAGGGTGGCAGAGGAGGCTCTAGCATTTTGGAGGCCCCAGACGAAAAATATTTACCATGTACAAATCACTTTTAAAATCAGATAAATTGAATAAAAATCACATTATGGAAAAAAGCATATTCAAAGTCCACGATATAATGTTTGTAATATTCAAAAGAATATATTTTAAAATGCAAACTTATTCAAAACACGTGGCAAACTTGTACTTGTAAAAGTATTAAGAGACTTCAAGAACGAGACTCGGAGAGAAGAGCTGAAGAGTCTTAGTTGATTCACTAACCAAGGACTCATGTCGACGGTGGGCAGTGAGGCATATATACAGTAGCCGATTAGCGGTCTGTGTTGGACGTTGATGCGTGTTGAGATCGGTTTTTGATAGTTTTTTCCTAACTTTAAGGTGTCATAAGTCTCAATTTTAAGCTCAAGTCATATTTACCGGCCGTTGGTTCGAGTTTTGGTATTTTTGGAGTCAAAATCAGGAAATTTGAGCCTAGCACCGGTGTTTGAGAAGCAATAGGGACGAGTTGAGAAGCATTTTAGAGTTGATTAGGAGCATTAGAGATCAGTGAGGTGTTAAAGACAAAGTTTTGAAGACAAAAGAGCTCTAGAATTGGCTACGGGATCAAAAGAAGACGAATAGAGCTTGAAAACAACGATCAGGATGACGTTCTGTCAATCGTTCAAGCATACCTTTTCCTAGGAACATCCAAAAAACATGATTCAAGTTTCATATGAAAGCCAACTTCAAGGGCTAAAAATCATATGAAGACACCATTGTTAGAATCTAAGAGAAGCAAGGTGAAAACAGACGATGAAGTTAGACAATCTCTGTTGAGATTTCAGAATGCAACCTTCCACCATTTTATTCATATATTTTTATTGGATGATTCAAATCCAATTTTGCAAGTTGTGTTGGATAGAATACTTCATTAGCTACAACTTTGATGAAGGACGAATAGTCAAAAGTGAACTATAAAGCTGATTTCTGCTTGCAGTTGCCGCTTGGTGTATTGGCAGTCTGCGAATAACACCTAATACTAATACCGGAGTAGAATTTTTTGGAGGCCCCCTTGGTAGTTGAGGCCCAAGGCAGTTGCCTGGCCCAACTGCCCTCAAAGCCGCCCTTGCAGGGTGGGGTGGGTAATAGCGGTGTGGAGCTGGGGAGGGGTAGACAGTGGTGGTCCGTGGGCGGAGAAGTGGTGATGCCTAAGCAACCGGTAACAGGTCATTGTGGGTTTGGTAACAAGTCATTGTCCCTTAGTCGGTGGTGGCAGAAGGAGGTCACTGACCGGTGGTGGCCGATGGAGGTCACTGGGTCAGTGGAGGTTACTGTAAGCGGTAGTGACTCGCCTGAGCGTCGCAGACGGATGGTGGTGATTGGTTGTAGCATTGGAGATGGTTGAAAGTTGGTCACTGGGAACGACGAAGTAAGTTTGGCGGTGGTCATTGTGGCCTCCAGTAGTAACTGGCCGGGTGATCACTGAATGAGTGAGTGTTGGTCACTCGACGGGAGTCAACTATGTCATTTGGTCATTGTGTAGAAGTCACGGTACAATTCATCATTGTGGCGGGTCATTTGTTTTAGTAAGGGTAAAAATGTAAAACTAGCACCAGGGGCGGCCCTGGGTGGGGGGCAGGGGGCACAGTACATAGGCCCCAAAAAAGTGAAAAAAAAATTAGGCCCATATATTAAGTTTGAGCAGACTGAGTTTTTAGAGTTAAACTACTAGTTTTGTCCGGCCCAACAACCCAAATGCCCAAGAATACGGAAGCTCTTTGCGGCTAATTGAATTAGAACTACATGGAAACTCCCGTTTGTGAAGACTATGGATTGCTATCTGAACACAACAATTGCTTATAGGTCATGTGGAAAGAAGTTTTTCAAAGTTGAATATTTTCAAAAATTAGCTGCGATCAATGATGTCTCAAGAAAGGATTAATGGATTAACTGTATTAAGCATTGAGCATAATGTATTAGAAAAGCTTGCTTATGAAGCTATAGTTGATGACTTTGCTTCACAATGTTCAACAAGAAATGTATTTAAGTACATTTTATTAGGTTTTTTGGAAAACGTGATTTGATTATGTTTAATTTAATGAATTCAAGTATTTTCTTTATTATAAAGTTTTTCAAATATTATTATTGTACATGTTAATTTAGACGGAACCGAGTTTTATATATTTTTAAAAATAAACATGCACATTTTAAATTATTCGCCCCTAGGCCTTTAAATATACAGGGCCGCCTCTGACTAACACTATCAACTTTATGGCTAGACTTAGAAACGAGTACCCCTGAAAGGGTACTTTTACACTTTTACCCTTACTAAAACAAAGTAACTGAAAACTAGAAACTTACCCGCAGTGGTTAGAATAACTGATATGTAGGACTAGTGGCTAGAAGTCACTAAAACTAGAACCAGATCTTGAGATGCACATAGAGGATTGTGGTGAGATTCCAGAAGGGGAGGATGATGGAACGAGTGACTATTCTAAGGATGGTGACACATTTCCTGAGTGACCACTTGATCTTGATGTTAAGTCAGATGATGCCTCTTGGTGGATTAATACTACAGGAAATATCAAGGATTTTGGAAATGAACACTTCAAGGTAGTATATGTTTATACCAAAATAAACTAATCTACAAAACGAAATTATGAATCGAACAAATATGAATCGAAAATGGTCCAGAAAATTGAAGAAGAAGAAGAAGAAGAAGAAGAAGCAGAAGAAGAAGAAGAAGAAGAAGAAGAAGAAGAAGAAGAAGAAGAAGAAGAAGAAGAAGAAGAAGAAGAAGAAGAAGAAGAATGGGAGGCCATTATGCATGGGAGGCCATTATTGCCTATGCGATGGGAGGCCAGAGTCGATGACGAGCTCAGATCCATGGGAGGAAGAGATGTTTGCGATGAATTGCAGAAGATGGCAATGACTGCACAATGTTACGGCACCGGAGGCTATTTCCGTCCAAATGCAAATATTTACTCCTATTTAGAGAATTTAAAACAATGAGTCCTAGTTTTGAAATTACCTCCTGTTTTACTCCCATTTTGACGATTTTCTCTATATTTTTTTCTTTAATTTATTAGTAAAATATATTTTAAATATTTTATTCATAGATCAGTAGAATCAGTCAATCCAATCACTCCAACCAGAATTTCATAAATTTCAAGAGAATTTGTCAGGCGATTTGAATATTATCAAACATGCTCTAAAGTAGCACCTCTACTTGAGTAGAACTAGACTTTTAAACTTTTAAAATTCATGGACTTTAAAATTTTATTTTAAGACTAATTCTAATAAAATACACCCATTTACTACTATCAAGAAATACTATTCTTGTGGAATTCTCCTATTTTATAAGGAGAGAAGAAATATTGATGATCATTTGATCAAGGATAATGATTAGATGAATAGAAGAACTAGAAGATAAGTAAATTACCCAATTTGTAACAATTCCTTCCCTTCTCGTTTATAGGATTCTTCCTAAATCGAACAAAAGTTAGATGGAGTAAAAAACAAAAAATGGACGTAAGAGGGAATTGAACCTTGGATCTCAATTGAAAAACGAAACTCGATATCAATTCTGCTACCATCCATGATCCATCCACTACATACCTTTGCATACATACTATCTTTTTGACTGTTTATATATCGCTTAGTACATTTAATATAAAATATACAAGTATATAATATATATAGTTTTTTTAGGTCCATGGGGTCCCGGGACCCCGTGGGACCCTTAATGGGTCCGCCACTGATAACAGCTCTATTTATTTCATTGCTATGCACGTACTAGCTTGAACTTCTCCACCGAATTAGGTGGCACTGCCTACGAAATATGCTCTCACTTACCTCTTTCTGTTTTATCCACTCTTAACTAATTGTTCCAATCCACTTTCTCCATTCTTATATTTTAATTTTGACTCATTATGCCTTTGTGTTATCGCATGTGTCTCTTTCAAGCTATTGGGCTGACCGTTTTGTTTCTAATATAAAGATTGCTGGCCCATACTCATAGTTATTTTTCTTGGGCCCAACATTTGCCCCCTTTCAAGGAGTTGAGGTGTATGAGCGCATATGGGCTTGCCAACCCATTAAGCATCAACTTTTTGAAATCTTGAAAACATCTATACTTGTCATCCTTAAATATTGCCCATATAAACTCGTCATCTATCCGTTGAAACATGTTGTCAACCTGTCATTCGTATAACAAGACGCTTTTGTCAACTCGTCACTTTTCTGACGACATGTTTCCTTCAACCCGTCACTTGTCCGATGAGACGACTTCTTTAATTTCTGTGAAAGTAGTTTCTGTCTTTCTGATCTAATCCATTTCTTTGACTAAAGTGACGAAGAATGAAAGCTGATCTCCCACCTTCTTCCTCCGAATTTGTGCTAATGATCATAACTAGGCATTGTTGATGAGTTGAAACTTTGTCCATATTGATGTTGATACTTCAAGGGAACTTCGTCCGTTGCTAGAGATGACGAGTCGGATTGCATGAACGTAATCGAAATCCTACAAAAACTTTGAATATTGTTTCATTTATGATTTTAGTAATATCGTCGACATTATGCTTTATGTCAATGTTGTTTGTATTGTCTCCTTATGTTTTGGAGCTTTTGTTGTCTTGCTCTTGGAGCACATGCTTCTATTGTGTATTTCTGTAGTTTTGGCCAAAACATTGCGGAGAATCGGTGGTGTTTACACTCATGTTTAGCGTACATAAAAACCCCACTTCTTCCCCTAAGATTCTGTAAGCCCCCCGTCAATTGTGTTTTGACGTTTTTCTAAGGCTTTGTTTGATGTATGATAGGATTCTGTCATCGTCAGTTGTTGATTGTTCCTGCGTAAAAAGAATTTGCTAACATCGGCCGTTGGCTAAACGGCCGTCTGATTCTCAAGTTAGTGATCGCTTATATGTAAACAAAGGTAATAAATTAATTAAGAACACGTATATGAAACTAAATAAATATCTATTGTCAGAACCTGTCTATAGTCAGATGATTTCAATCATGTCTCAGGTTTATCATCAGACGACATGCCCCCACGTCCGACGATTCCAGTCATGTCGTCTGTTTTATCTCGTCACAGGAGTGACAATAACATGTAAAAGAAAATATTAAACTAAAAATGAAACAACTTTAAGGGTACCGTAATGCTATTTTTTAGAACCCGTCTAGCATCAGACGACATGCCCCCACGTTCGACGATTTCAATCATGTCGTCTGATCTATCTCGTGATGACTTGTTCCTCGATCTCGAATATGGATTTCTATGCTTGTAATCATGCCTCCTGGGAGATTCTGATTTCCCATGCCCCCCTTCGTGCTCAATCTGTCTTCGACGGGATCGTAAGTCTTCTTCTAGACGGATGAAAGCCAACGTCTTTGCTTGGACATCTTCGAAGGACCGACAAGGATATTTCGTCAGTTCGTGGTACAACTCTGAATCTTCATACAAACCTCTTCTGAATGCCTCAATGATGGTAGAGACGTCACATTTCGGGATCGACACCTTCTCTTTGTTGAAGCGATAGAGGTAGTCTCTTAATGACTCATTCCGCCTTTGGACTACTCGGTAGAGATCGCTGGTTTGCTTCTCTAGAACCCGACTGCTTGCAAATTGCTGATTGAACAGATTGACTAATTTCGCGAACGAGTTGATACCTTCATTTGGTAGGTTGACGAACCATGTCAACGCTGGCCCTATCAATGTCATCCCAAATGCCCTGCACATACAAGCCTCCTGTTGTTCTGGTCTGACCGAGACGGCAAGCATATGCTGCTTGTATTGAGCGACATGTTCCAATGGATCGGTAGTTCCATCGAATAATCTCATCGAGGGGGCAACAAACTTTCTAGGAATCTCGATTCCGTGATGTGTCGTCCGAAAGGGGAATCTGCGTAGCAAGTCTGTGAAGCGACGTCCAATGGTGGTGGCACCCCGGGTATGCCATTGATCTTCTCTCGCATTTCCCTCAGCTCTTCCATGATGATGGCTAAGGGGTCTGTTGGGTATGCTTGCATCTATCTTGTCGTCGAGGTTGGTGGCATCATTGCGTGGGTTGCCTCCTGCCTGCTTGGCGATGGTATCATGATGACTTCGGGCTCTTGTTGTCTCTGGTTGTTTATGTCGACATGTGAAGTGGTGTCGACATGTTGAGGGATGTCGACACGGTCTGGAACTCGTCATCTCTGAGGTTTCGGAAATAGACCATGAAACATGTTCCTTCTGGGATTCTGGAGAGGAACAGATTTGTTTGGAGGCCTCCGATCTCCAGATGCGCCGACTCTTGAATGAGGGATAAAAGGCTCCGTAGGGGCCGAAGTGACAGTCGAAGTCGGCATTTGTTGGTTGATTGAATGCAAACCCAACGTCAGTGGCCTAGATCGTAGCGAATCCGGGAAGAAGCGTGTAGGGATACTAGGCATTGGAGTCGTTTCCGATGCAAGGGGAACATATGGTATGAGTTGCGAAATGACGGTGGATTAAGGATTGCCAGTGGGTGACATCCCCAACGTAAGAGATAGAGGGCCCGTCGTGCTGTAGAGTGGTTCGGTCGAGATTGGAATGGGGTCTAAATCCAACCTCGTTGTTGCTGTCATGGCATCACCTCTTCGGCTAAATCTTGAGTTGGAAGCTATGGACGCCACCGATTGCATTTGGGAGCGCATTACATCATTTCCTCGCTGGAGAAGAGCAATCCGTTGAGCCATTTCACGCCAGATTTCTTCCTTGGCGGTTTCAAATTGCTCGTGAAATTCTACTAGGAAGGGATTTGTGCTTCCAACCATGATCGATTCTTCTTTGTGCGAATTTCCCACAGACGGCGCCCAATTGTTTATACCAAAATAAACTAATCTAAAAAACGAAATTGGGAATCAAACAAATATGAACCGAAAATGGTCTGGAAAATAAGAAGAATATGTTTTTATTAATTTGTAGTATTTTGAATAATATTGTATGCTCGAAGTACAAAATGAAGAGCTATTACTTTCAAAGTGATTGTGTTGATCGTTCAAAAAGTGAGTCTTCTTGTACATAGCAGCTCTATTTATTTCATTGCTACACACGTACTAGCTTGAACTTCTCCACCGAATTAGGTGGAACTGCCTACGGAATAGGCCATCAGTTACCTCTTTCTGTTTTCTCCACTCTTAACTGATTGTTCCAATCCACTTTCTCCATTCTTATCTTTTAATTTTGACTCATTCTGCCTTTCTGTTATCGCATGTGTCTCTTTCAAGCTATGGGGCTGACCGTTTTGTTTCTAATATAAAGATTGCTGGCCCATACTCATAGTTATTTTTACTGGGCCCAACAGTATAGACATGTAGTCCATGGAGTGGTGGGTGGGACACACTATACTCATTTCATGTGGCTTAATCCTTGTTTGGTTGGGATTTTTGGAAGGGAAGGTAGAGTAGGGTGGTAATTATTTTACTCAGTATTAATTTAAGAAAGAATGGCTCATTTATCACCTACAGTTTTTCAGATTCCAAAAAAATGACAATTTTATTTCCCCAAAAAATATGCAAAATATTTGTGGTTCATGATATACGTAGTTCTCTGCACTCTTTCTGATTCTCGGATTGTTAGTCTTCTTTTGATTGGACAGTGAGTGCTGGATTTTTGAGGAAGATGAGATCCCATATCTTTTCAAATTGCTCTGTGAGTTTTTCAATCACACTCTTACTTATAGTCTTACTGATTTTGTTGGTTTCCTGGGGATACTTTGATAACTGATTAATAATGAAATTTGATATACTTATAATGCTTGTTATGGGGGACTTTGAAGGGGCACTGATTAACTCTGCCATTTCTGATGTTAAAGATAATGCAAAAGCTCATTATGGCCAAGGACATGTTAGTACTTATTTGATGCGCTTAACAGAATTAGTAATAATGTTTTTTTGTTACTTCCTTGAACTCACTTGAAGGTGCTTGACACTTTCAGTAAAATTTTAAAACCTTGCCAATCCTGAAATGTAAATACAAAAAGAATAGTTTATACTTTCCGTGGCAGTTTGGTAGCCATTCTTTTAACTTGTCAGACTGCAATTTTTCACAAAACTTTATGACTAGAGGTCAATTTTTGTTTGGCTGAAGCTGCTTAATATGATAATTTTTTCTTCATTTATCTTTTCGTTATATTATCAGTAAATTATATTTGATTTTTTTCATAATTCAATAATTTTAATGACATCGTCAATACTTTTGAAGCTTGCATCAGCAATTTTGACCCTAAGAGTCTGAATTAGCATTCTTCAGCTTTGAGCTCTATATTTCTAATTTCCATGCATACATGGGGCTCAATGCCATACATACAACATCTGAAAGTTTTACGAAAGCTTTGGAATTTGTGCCCGATGATGGGAGTGAGTTTAAGTTTAGTTTTCATATTAGCCCATTGAACAGCAATAAGTTCATATACTCCCTCCGGTTACAAAAGATCTTGATACTTTGATTTCACAGTTTTTAAGGAAATAAATTTGACTTTACTGTACAGTACCTTGTTTGGCACTGTTTGGCACTGTTTGTCATTGTTTTGTGTAGATTTATTTGCCAAATAAGGCAAATAAGAAAGTGTAAAGATCTTTCTGGTACTGTTAAAAATGGAAAGTGTAAAGATATTTCAGAACCGGAGGGAGTAATCTTCTGTTCATACAGTTGGTATGAAGAAGGAGCTTGCTGCTGTAAGGAAGAAGGTCAGTGCAATCCAACTTTATACAAATAGTTGAGCGAAACATTTACCCTATCCTTTATTTTCTCATTGCATTGGACTTCTACATACCGCATATAAGTATACTATGTTTGGTGCATGTGTTTATAATAAAATGGTCTATTTTGCAGATTGCTGATAGGCAAAACCAGGAGAGCAAGGGTTACTAAAAAATGTTCCAGTAGATTGGGCGAAAATTATAAGGTAATTGAATTTTTTATATCAAGCATTCTGAATGTCATTTAAAAACTATAATAGGGTTAGTCTGATGTTATTTGCAGCTTTCCAATGGGTTAGTTCCGCTAAATTCTTGTAAAGCTAGCTGAGGTGCCATCTGTCCATTACTAGTCTTTAAAACCTCTATTTTTAAATTAAGGGAGTAAAGATCCAAGCAATTTTTTATTGTATGAAATCAAATGAAAAATATTACGGAGTACATAGTAAACAAGGTTTCTGTTTGTCCCTTAATGGAATAATACATCTTTAAAGTTAAATTGCTTTATCACTCAACAAGGTTCTTGTTGTGTGACCGAGAGGTCACAGGCTCAAGATTTGGGAGCGGCCTCTTGTCAACAATTTGTCAGGTGAAGGCTCGCTCCTTGTATACCTTTGTGGTGGGACCCTTCCCTGGACCCTCACCTTGCGGGGATGCCTTCATGCTCCGCGCTATCCTATATTACGAAACAATAACATCCCAGCCTTAGTCCCAAAAGAGGGGGTTGGCTATGTGGCTAACATGAATCGACATATGAAATTGAGTTAAAAAAGATAAAAACTTTATACGTAGTAATTGTTAATGTTTCGGAATAATATTCTACTCCGTATTTTCTAATTTACATACTACTATTGGTTTATAATGAATATTTTTTTTTGAAAGGGAAACTTTCTATGTAGTTGATCAAACAATATTATTTTAGTCCTTTTGATTTCATTTAAATTGTGCAGATTAAGTCCCAATAAATTATCCATTAGTCTAAACAAAAATGTGTGGATGGCTATTTCTTTCTCAATTATTCATATTATGTTTTGCTAATCTGCAAAAACTTACTTGCCACCCCCGGGTGTAATCACTTGTTTAGTTGTGCATGATTGTTCCATTTCAATGATAACTTATGCAATATCATTTCAATTTCGTGGTTCTATCCGCCGTTGTGCAGGGATATACTTTTAAGAATCCCAGATCCATTTCTGGTTGCAAATGTTCTGCCAAAGCTTGATAAAAAATTTGTTGAACTTGTGAAGCTATATGGGGCAGAGAACATGGTTATTATGCTCTCACCGCTCTGAGTGTTTTGCAATATCTTTATTACAAATACTCTCTTCCATATTTCACTGGAAAATCTAAATATTTAGTGAATACAGAAGGATGTGTTCCATGAAGTACCTTTTAGCTTAGGTTAAGAACTGAATATGAAAGAAGCATTGTGGAATCTAATCACTTCCTGCTCTTCATTTCTTTTGAAAGTAACTCAGCAAATCTGGTGAGAGCGTCTGCATTAGTACCCTCGAATCGTACCGTTTCATATATCCCTGTATTGAGATTCATCCTAGAAACCTGCTTCTTCAATAGATCTTCCCCAATCTGTTCTAGCTTCTCCATGTTATCTGCACTTGCATTATCTGTTGATGTTGCTGTCCCACTAAGCGTATCATCCTGTAAGAAAATAGTAGATAAACCAGTGAACATAGTGTTGGTGATTTTAGTGTCACCGGCCGTTTTGTGTCATTGGAAATGACATGAGTGCCGATGGGGATTAGAATCATGTTCTAATACAAGCTAGGAGGTGTGGAGTACACACTTGTTTATAAGAACGAGTTTTATTCCAAAGTGTCTACGGCAGTGGAACTCGAGGTAGAACACTCAGTAGACCGACCCTGTGGTTCTAGACCGAGGTCTAGAGCGGTTGGACAGTTTCGTGCAGTTTTCCAAAAACTGGCACGGTTATTCTCCAACTTGTTGTAACTGTCTGGGACGTGTAATATGGATATATATCACCATATTTCGTACAGAGAAGAGAGAGGGAAGATATACAACATATACATAGTTCTTGTACCTAATTCTAGAGTGTCCTTAAGGATTATCCTAGATTGAATTTCTTGTAACTTAGACATAGGGGAGAAATATCAATTCAGAAAGTGAACTTACACGATCCTTAAACAATCCAATTACTCGATTATCACCCCCTATACACACGAACCCCAACACATAGAGCATACATATTCAATGGTAGTATCATTCTGATTCTGTTTTACAATCAAAATCAGAGTACTCTGCTGTAAAGAAATAGAGAGTCAATGGGTAATGTTTATATTAATAGCGATTTGTGCAATTTGAAACAGACTCTTTCATAAAATGACCAAAACGGTGCAAACAGATTATTATACTATGAAGTTTATCATAAGACAAATAATTGATTCTTAGTGCTCCTTGGAATATATTTTTAGAGTATTATTGTTGAAACGTAATTTGTTTTCAAGTGTAAACCGAACCACCACTGAAAATCTTATCCAAACACCCCTGTAATTACTTAATTTTCTGTGATACTACTAGCGAAGGATTTTGGACAGAGTAGAGACTCCCCATTGTGTGTTGTTACAATCCTAAACACAAGTTTACCTGTATCCTGAGATAATTAGTCATATTGTGAACGGATTGAAACAAGGTGGAAACATGAATATCTGCCATATCAGAACTAGCAGCAGCATAGATATCTATCAATGGAGTGTGACCATTGCTGAACAGCCATTCGACAGAACTCCAAGAGGAAGAAGTTTTACAGTTGTAATTCATTTCTGTCTTTGCGGTCCCTGACCCCAGTGACAACACCAGCAACCTGTTGATATCAATTCTCCGCGGACCGTCAAACGTAATGTTACCCTTGAAGATTTCATTGCTAATATGGGTTATGGCCAACATAGTCTGTCATCAATGTTATGGAAAACCAAAAATGGTTAAAATGCCATCTTGGCGGGTGGGGGGTGTAGGAAGGTTTTAAGTTCTCACTGGATTGTTGGCAGCTAAACCACCATCGATAAGATTGTAGCTAGTTACCCCTCCAGTTGAGTTTTTTGTCTCAAAATAATGAGGTGGAAAAAATGTCGGTGCAGCAGCAGTAGCAATACAAATATCCGATAGTAAAGCATTCTTGGCGGGATTCTCTTGAGCCTGCATATGAAAATCATTTGTGCATGGTTTAAATTAAATTTGCATTTTGATATCACAATCATTAGTTTATCTCCTTTCTTTCTCACTAACTTCATTGTTTTCCAGTGGTGTACAATTATGAACTTTTTTGTCACTTGTAGTCCCTCCTGATAAGTAACCAAAAAGGATACCATGTGACAAGAAATCTATAATGAATGCACCACAGCTAAAAACAATGCAAGTGAGAAAGTAAAAGTGGACATGATCTGAATATTGTCCTACCAATTTCATAGTTTGAGTATAGACAACACAAGGTAATTAGTTTAAACTATGTGGAGGATAGGATGGCCATACCTCAGAAGTAGTGAAAAGAATAGGCTGAAGGCTCTTGATATCAAAAGTTGGTATGATGCTACGAGTTAGTGTTTGGTCCATGGTTTTGTTTTCAAGTATTTCCTTCAAGGTATCGCTGAGATACTTCCCATCGTACTTGGGCCCGCGAAATCCATTAGCTAATTTCCTCAATATACTGGGCTCTCTTGGTAACATAAAACATACACATAATTATTAATTTTTGTGTGTGTGGCTTAAATATGTAATACTCCCTCCGTCCCACTATAATTGTCGCATTTTTCCTATTCTGTCCATCCCACTAAATTTGTCTCATACCATAGTTGGTAATATTTGTGTGGCTCAAATTCATTCTTACTTTGTTCTCACTTTATCGACTCATTATCAACCACATAATTCCACTTTTCTTAAAAACCACACCACTCCCTTACGTCCCAATATCAGGGGTGGCGGAGGTAGTATATATATTTTGTTTTAGGTTCTTTATTTTATACATGTATCTATCTTTTTATTGTACATGTTATCCTTTTAGTTCCTCTATATCAACTCCATTAAAAAACTGACATGCCTCACAAGGTATAGTATCTTTTTTAGTTAACAGCATTACTGGATTCTACAAGGGAATGGCTATGATAAGGCTAATTTACACTTCATTCCCCCTTCCGATTTAAATTTGTTATGCTCTAGGAATAAAATATTTACTCATATTTTTTCTACAGAACACTTAAAATGACGTGGGAACTATGTTGCACAGAACGTAGGAATTATTGGGAAATGTGAAACAAGAAACACCATCGGAAAAATAATCTTTTAGAAAGTTCCAAAAGAGTTTCCAAACGGAAATGTACTCATTTCAGATATTTTTCTTTCTTCATAGTGTAGGAAAGCTTGATTGAGTTCTTTTGACAGGAGGAGATCATATGCAATAAAAAGGAAACAAAATACTTTGTGTATTACAAAGATGAATAACAATTTGCTTGTGAGGACCTAAAACACAAAAGATGTGTTTATTAGGAGTGACAGAAAACATATTTAAGCAGCATTTTCATTTCTTTGAGAAACAGAATGAATGAAGGGGAGTTGAGTTTGGCGTACTTAAATATATTAGGGCCATGCTTCTTGTAAAAGGGGACAATGCCCTTTGCATCATACATGGGACGGCTTTGGTTGGGAGCAGTGAGCATGGTGGTGAGCAATGCACCTGTGCTTGTTCCTGCCACCACATCGAAGTAGTCGGCGATTCTTGAGTCCGGCCCGTCCAATTCCTGAAGCTTGGATTCCAGAAAGGCGAGAATGGCCCCTGGAATTATTCCTCTTATTCCACCCCCGTCCACGCTTAGAACCGTGACTATATTGACTTTTGTTACAGCCATTGCCACAGGAGGCCCATAACAGCAGAACTGAGTCATTGTAAGCAAGAAGGCCATCAGACACAATGGAGGCATATTACTATTCTTTGTTTTTAGTGCAAAGATTGCAAATTATGGTGTAGCTAGGAAGAGGAAGACTGGAATGGACACACCCCTGGCCTTCTTTTTGACAACTATATAAAACCAAAGGTACGTGTAAGGGAGGGAGATTTCAAAAGGTCCTTTTGAAAGCTAAGCTAAGCATGTTTTCCCTTTTCTTGAATTTCCTTGTGTTCCCATGCAAGTACTCGGATATTGGCGGATAACAACGACCAAAACGTAACATAAATCCCTGCTAGCTGGTCTTTTGTGCCGTCCAGCTCTTGATACTTCTTTAACCAAAGACTTTCGATCAAAGAAATATTTAATGCTGTAAATTGATAATCATAGAAGACTTAAGTAAACACTCACCTGACATGAAAAGTAAAAGTATCTCCATTTATTTCCAGCAAATACTACTCCGTCCCTTAATTAATGTCAGACTTTGACTTTTGAAACAAACTTGTTAAACATTGACGGTTAATCTATAGTTTTATATAGTAAAGTTGAGTTAGAAATTGTTGACATGGCACTCTCTTATTTGTTAAATAAAATTTTATTATCACTACTATTAAAACATTTAATTAATTAGTTCCAAATAAAATGTAAAAGAGAAAAAGTTGGAGAAAATGTGTAAGGAGAAAATGTTGGAGAAAAAAGTGCTAAAAATTATACATAGATTTCACAAGTTAAAAATTTAAAACATTTAATAAATGTGTAGGAGAAAAGACCCTTATTATCTTTAATACGTAGGAGAAAAAATCATTAATACACTAAAACATTTAATAAATGTGAAAGGGCTAAGTTGACAAAAAATATGGAAGGGCTAATGGAAAAAGATTTGAGAAAAAACGTAAAAACATATCTTTAACATCAATCATACTATTAAATTATTAGTGGGGTATGATTTACTGGATAAATGCAATATCAATAATTCAATTTCCAAAAGAATCTTACAATACCAAATTCTCCTTTAAATAATGAGACTCTGATACACATATATAATAGGACATTAAGAATATGATACTATATAAACATGACTCTAATCGTATAACAACATTATTACACATTTGAATGAGACTATGATACACATGACTATCCAAATGACGTAAACCCCACATATCCCCAATTACTTCTGATTAACCACTTTTTTTCATCCTTCATATATCATCAAATTAACCATATAAGTGATTTACTACTATTACAACAATTAGCATATAAACCACAACACAATCACAAAATTCATATACTCCAAAAATATGGTAACTCCTCACTTATCTTCTATAGTGCAATATGATTGCATTGGGAATATCTCAAACAAAAATAAAATTGATCTTTACGTGTAAGGTTGGTTACTGAATGGGATAATTTCCATTAGCCTAATCTAATTCAAATTATTTGCTACGAGCTAATTTTAAGTTACGAAAAGGTATTGATAGAGTATATAGACTCCGACCCCCCGGTATGCCGACTACTAGGTCTGGACAGTGGCCCACACATGTTTAGCGGATTCATATTATTGTACATTATTATTATTAAGATGTTCTAGATTAGCTTTTTATACTATCAATCCATTTATGTAACTGGGTCTGTCAGGCCCATATTAGAGGCCCAGACCCGAATTTTCCCTATATATACTCCTTATAGGAGGCTTGTAAACCATAACAAATATTCATTCATTCTATACACTTTCATTATTTCTTCTCCATTCTTGTTCAATCGCTTCTGTTTATACAATATGGGTATCAATTATCCAACAATGGTGCTTTCATTGAGAGGTTGAACACAATCAAGTGACAGAACCTCCCCAAATAACCAAAAATCATTCCAATCACAAAAAAACAGCCATAAACTGTTCTAGAAATTGCAAAAAAAAAAGAAAAAAAAAAGAACAACATTATGAATCTGCCACTTCAGATCGGAGAGGTCCCAGCTCTGACCGGAGATTGGTCATCGTCCAAGCCATCGCCTACCCCCACACCTGGCCTCGGAACAAACGCGGGAGGTCGCCGTCAAGATCTCACGTGCACTGCTTCAGGACACGTCACTGCTTCCGGATCTGATTCTCCAAGGATGGTTTGTCATCAATGGCCGCCTGGGATCACCTAGAAGAGATGAACGATCCCGCGTCCAGTTTCTCCACCTTCGCCACAGTGACAATCGACGCTTGAAGTTTGCTTCTCCACCAGTTCCGCCGGCCGCAGGTCAACACCAGTCTAGTGAGCCCTCCATTAATGGCCACAACAATTTCCCTGTGCAAAGCTTTCAGTCCAGATCTCGACGGAGACAGGGCAAAATCGTACGGAGCAGCAGCAGTCCCAATGAATCTCTTCCACTCTCCGGCGACGATTAGCGACGCTTACTGGCGATGTTTCCAAGCATCCAGACTCCTTTACCGGTGGCGTCCGTGCACGAGACCAGTAAGCTTAACACGGAAGTGGCCATAAGCTTCTTCACCTCGCCACAGTTTCTGCCATGAATGGCCACATCAAGCTCCCTTCGCAAGGTTTCCGCTCCAGATCTCGCCGGGGACAGCCCAGTGCCCAGTGTCGCATGAAGCAGCAACATTCCAACAAAGATGATGTTTTCAAGTGCCTAGCGGCCCGGTACAGCAGCGTTCATGAGCGGCGACCGGAAAGGCCTGGTGGCGGAGGTGGCCTCTTCTCCTTTCGTTCATTCCTCCGAAGCTGCAGCGAGATGAGGACCTCCCTGGGCCTCCTTTTTCCGTCTGGCAACGACGACCTCATTTCGAGCCCTTGCTGGCGGCGGCAGTATGCAATGAGCGGCCAAGAGTCACGTTCCATCCCTTTCCGGCGACATCAAAGAAAGGGATGACCTGTCGGTTCCATCCCTTTCTGGCATCAATGACCTGCCTCCCTTATCTCCACACCTAATGCCAAGCTGCATGATTTGAATATGGGCCATAGTAATCAAAGGCCTGCCAAGATTGATATCAATTGGGATGCACCAAGAGTAAGGCAGTGGACCAGGCCACATGTGATCTGCCCACACACATCATTTGCAAAAGTGGTCAAGCACTTCAGTTGACTCCAGTCAACAATTAAAAAAGTCCCGCAAACTTTTTGGGCTAAGAGGGAAGCAGTGCGCCACGCCATATATGGTTCAACTAAATAGTTCAAAGGGCTTCAATTTAAGCAACATATTTCAGCCCAAACAGTCCAATATTTCAGCCCACTTTAAAAAGATAAGTACACTTTAATATTATTTATATTTAATTAAATCATTTTTTTGTCGGTTAATTATCACACTATCACGCACTTATGATCAAATGCCTAGTAGAGTGTGGCTTGAGACCCATCACTAGGATTTAAAGCCCTGACCACGATCAGGCACAAAGCCCCGACCAAGTCGGGCGCGAAGACAAAGCCCCGACCAAGTCGGGCACGAAGACCGGTCTTAGTCGTTCCTCGAGTGGCGACCGTTGCTTACGAATGGCTCACACATCCATTCTACTAAGTATTTTATCATTACATTAACAATTCACATCTCCACTTATTTCAAGTGACGAACTCCCGATCGGGAACATAAATCCCAAGGAAAAAATTTATATGTATGTTAAATGTGTAGGTACAAAGATGACTTTACTCATTTTCACCTCGTCTCCACTCGCCTCAAAGAGTGGGGACTGGGGGACTGAGGGGTCAGAGTTTCTAGATGAGGAGAAAATATCACGCATGAGAAGGAACGAGAGATGAGTCAGATGAAGACGGGTTGAGCTAGACAAAAGTGATTATGCCGGAGGGGGCCTGCCTTCATTGTTTCATGTTGGGGGCGCTAGGCGTACTCTTTTTCCCTTTATTAGGATTTTTTCCCACTGGGTTTTTTCCTAGTAAAGGTTTTTAACGAGGCACCTCCCCATCATGGACAAGGGTGGTGGTCCCCCGACCGAAAAGGAAGAAACCAAAGACAGAAGAACGTTGCAGATACAGTTTGGATTACTCCCTTTCGCCTCGAGTACTCTCGACTCAGGGAGTGGGGGACTCCTGATGGAGTATATGGACTCCGACCCCCCGGTATGCCGACTACTAGGCCTGGACAGTGGCCCACACACGTTTAGCGGATTCATATTATTGTACATTATTATTATTGAGATGTTCTAGATTAGCTTTTTATACTATCAATCCATTTATGTAACCGGGTCTGTCAGGCCCATATTAGAGGCCCAGACCCGGATTTTCCCTATATATACTCCTTATAGGAGGCTTGTAAACCATAACAAATATTCATTCATTCTATACACTTTCATTATTTCTTCTCCATTCTTGTTCAATCGCTCCTGTTTATACAATATGGGTATCAATTATCCAACAACTATATTTAAGTTGTAGCAAATCTAGAGTAATGTTTACATAAATCTTATAAAGATATCATTTATGTAATTCAGCTTTTAACAAATTATCTATTTTTTATTAGAAGAATGGAATTGCCTTTAGAAGAAATTGGAATCTATTTCTGTTTTTATTTGAGGGATCATCTTTGAAACTTAAAAATATCTAATTAAAATTGAAAGAAATCGAATGGAATTTTATATTGAATAAACCTATCTTATACTCCCTCTATCCTTTAAAACTTTGTCAACTTTCTTTTGTTATTGTCCCACTAACTTTGTCACTTTCTCTTTAAAGTAAAGAATTAGTGGTTCCAGTTAATTCTCTCCTTTGGACAAATTTCAACCACACGGTTTTACTTTATTAATTCTCGTGCCGGTAAAACTTGGCAAACTTTTAAGGGATGGAGGTAGTAATTAGCTGAATGTAAGGGCTTTAAATCGAACTGTTTGGCAATTATATAAGCAATAGTTGTTGGCAACAAAGTTATTCTTTGATTTTTTTTTTAAATTTAATTAAGAGAAATAGTTGATGGCAATTATTTTTTTTTTAATTTTTTTGATTTATGTTATGTTGGCAAAACATAACATAAATCCCTGCTAGCTGGTCTTTTGTGTCGTCCAGCTCTTAAAACTTCTTTAACAAAGACTTTCGATCAAAGAAAAATTTAATGCTGTAAATTGATAATCATTGCAGACTGAATTAAACACTCACCTAACATGAAAAGTAAAATTATCTCCATTTATTTCCAGCAATAACTACTACGTCCCTTAATTAATGTCACAGTTTGACTTTTGAATCAAACTTGTTAAATACTGACCGCTAATTAGTCAAATTTAACAATATTTTATCCCAAAAAAGTATTCATTGTGCTCCATTGTAATAAGTAATATTAAAATGTTAATTTATTATAGATTATATAAGTATCTATAAATAATACATCTCAAAGATGAAATTTAAGAAACTCTCGTCACACGTCATCTTCTCAACAATTCTATTCCATTAAAATTATAAATACTCCTTCATACGTATATTATACCTCCTAGGTAAACTATTATACTCCTTGGTATATATATATATACTATTAGGGCCCTACCAAAATAAAATCACAATTTTATTTTAAATTATTATAACTTTTTTATTTGTTCTTTGATTGTTATAAGAAGTCTTCCAAAATTCTTAACTTTTTATTATCTTTCATATGACACCAATATTAAATATATAAAAATAAAAAATAATTCAACACTTTAGAAATATCTGTTTTTAAAGTGTTGTATCTTTTTTATTGTACTCTAATTGTTACAAAAAATATATCAAAATTCATAACATTTTATTATTTTTCAAACGACATCAATGTTGTATGTATAAAAAATAATAAAAATCAGGAGTGATAACTTAGAATAAAACTACACAAAGCCCATCACTTTTATTTATTGATTTATTCTTTGCGCTAGAATTTGTGCAATTCTATTCTAACTCATCACTGAGATTAATCAAGTGCATGGTAAAAAACGATCATAAACTCCACAAACTAATACTCCCTTCGGTCCTTATTAAACTTTACACTTTGACTTGACATATATTAAAAAAATAGATTTGACTTTACTGTAGAGTACACTATTTGGCACTGTTTGACACTATTTTGCAATGTTTTATGTAGATTTGTTTGCCAAACAAGGCAAATAAGGAAGTGTAAAGTTTAATATGGAACGGCCCAAAAAGGAAAAAGTAAAGTTAATTAAGGACCTGAGGGAGTAGATTTTTTATATATGCAACCAGCTGGGCTGGAATGCTTGGTTAATCTCTTATATATATTTTGGTGGTTTGCCTTCCGGGTTAATATATATATATATATATATATATATATATATATATATATATATATATATATATATATATATATATATATATATATATATATATATATATATATATATATATATATATATATATATATATATATATATATATATATATATATATATATATATATTGGCGTCATTTAAAGATAATAAAAATTTATGAATTTGATATGTTTTTTGTGACAATCGGAGTAAAAATAAAAATGTTACAACACTTAAAAGAACAGATGTTTTAAAGTGTTAAATGAATTTTATAGGCAATTGTCTTTATTAATAAAGACCTCTATGATTTCCATGGTTGCAGAAACCCCCATTGCAAGAATAAAAAGAGAAAAGCCAATATTTATAGATGGTTGCCTCTCCTTTGTGACAAATATTTGGTCAATATTGCCATTACTTAGTCTGTTATGAATTTTAAGAGTGGGATTGTCGTCCGAAATCATAACGGGGAGTTAGTTTTTCACCTTCATGGCGACTTCTTTGACACTTCTTCCTTCACATCGTTTTTTGAAACCATTCTCATTGCGATTAATGTTTCCGGGAATAGGTCTCTAAGAATCCACAACTTGAACCTCGATAACAAGCAAGTCAAAAAAGCATTCAACACCATTGCAAAGACCACTGGGACAACATCTACACGATTTCGAGAATTAGGAAGATCCTGCATCAAGATTACACTATCATAAACTTTATCACTAAGAATACCAATGCGGTTGCTAGATATATTAACCTTACGCATGATGTGAAATCTTCCCACTTCTTGAAGATTATAAAATTTGATGGTATTGGTTTTCTGTATGTTGTTTGACTTTCCCGGCCGGAGGCTTTAGCAAATGTTCTCCTACACCTCTACCTCTGTAAATGTCATGCTTATTTGTATTTATTTGTGATTGAATTACGTTCAAACACAAATTTTTACAGCTAGTAACTCATTAGCGCATAACCCTTAACTCATGAACTAATAACCGTACGGTGTGTCCTACAAATTCTCTTTATGATATTGAACAACTCTATTGATTATCAAATCCCAGAGTTTTGCCATGATAAGCTATATATATCACTATGAATTTCCCTTTAGCTTTCACTCTTCCCAGCATGTTAGAATTAACAACTTTTAACTGTTTTTCTAGATTTCCTCTATACTTCAATAATGTTTCCTCTTATGAGATTTGATTTGCTTTATAATCTATTTATACGAAAAAATGATAATAATAAAAATTCAAATTGTTCATGGTCCTCACTTAATAATCTCAATGAGGCAATGATTGATTATTTCAAAGTAATCCCCATCTTTATGAACCTTCCGTCAATATTGGTCTCATGTGACAGACTACATGTTCAATCGATTAACAAAAAAATTTATCTATAAATATTACACTTAAAAGATACAATTATAAAAACATTTGTCATGTGTCATTTTCTAAGCAAACCTTCATGAAAATATTATATATTCTCTTTCAATTTTATTACTACCCCCTTCCCGGTGGACTTTGTCAAGTGCAAAGTAGGTGAAAAATAAGAATAGTAAAAATTGTGTGGTTGAAATTTGTGCAGAGGAGAGAGAAATGTGCAGAACCACAAATTAGTTGCTTTAATATGAAAGTGACAAAGTTTTTTGGGACAATGAAAAAAGAAAAAGTTGGCAAAGTCCAATGGGACGGAGGTAGGGATGACGATTTAACCCGATCCGATGGATACCCGCACCAAACTGAACCGGTCAAAATGGCGAAAATCGCTTTGACTGGGTAACGGGTATGGGGCGGGGAATACCCGATTTATGTAAACGGGTAATGGGGCGGTTATGGGTTTATACCTTCCGCCCCGTTACCCGCCCCGTTACCCGCCCCGTTACCCGCTCCGTTTAATTTGGATATGGTTACCCGCACCATTACCCGACCCGCACAATAATTTACATATTATAATAGTTTATGTATTTATTATTTAATATATTAAGTATATATGAATAGTATTACATTAGTATATGACACTTATTCCCTTTAGTTTTTTGAAAAATATTCAACTAATCGGCTATCCTTTGCATTTTTTCTGAGGAGTTGGTGCTCAAAGTTCACTATTTTAGATTTTTAATTTTCAATATCATACATCATCCTTCCTTTGTTAACTTCTACATGATTTATTTTCTTCACATATTGATTATTTGTTTTTCGTGATTTTGTGTACACAATTTTCACATTGTGACTCTCTTAATTTTTCACACAATAACTTTCACAAAGCTCACATATGAGTTTAAAGTCCAAATTTTGGGAAACATTACTCTAGATTGCTTTAATTTATGTAATTGCTAATAATTTTGTAGAGGTGTATTGGATGATTAGATTAATTTTGATTGGTTGCTCTAATTTATATCAAGTTTAAATTTAAATTATGATGTTTCTAAAAAATCATAGTATTAGAAGTACATTTTTTAGAAATAATTCCAAATTTATAATCAAAATAAAAGTTGTGGACGAAAATGCTACTCTAGTAACTTTAGTATTTATAATTTTATTCAAATGTTATATCGTAGTGACTATAAAACTTACCCATGGTAACTTATAGTCACATTTATGTCCATATATTTTTTATTAGTAATATTTTAGGGAAAAAAACTTCTCATTTTCATTATGTTGCTTGTATGCATTATTGTTCTTAAATTTAGATGTTGAATGATGGTAGGTATGATTATTGAATTTTTGGAAGTTAAATGTGTTTGTAATTCATATTTAGATTTTACTATCGAGACAAGACTTAATCTTTTGACGTTGATGTAGTTAGAGATTCATAATTTTGAATCTAGACATATATAATTTGTGAATATTAGGTTCAAATGATTATAATTTTTTGTGATGTTTTAAAAAACTTTATCTATGGTGCCATTTAATTTTGATTTTTTTTAATTTAGGTGGTCAATTATAAGTAGTTAATCATCATTTTAGGATTTATACTAATTTTGAAGAAAAAAAATTATCTTTTTGTCTGTGCCATAGACATTTCTTTTTGTTTGTGTCACATAAAAGGAAAAAATTGTTTTACGGACAAAATTGAGCGTATACCAAGCATGTACGAGTTTTGCGTGTGCACGAAGTACCGTTTTGTAAATTAAAAGGATATACATTTGGAAAGGGAATTGGTTTGGAGTAATATTTGAATCACTTATTTGATACCGAGTACAATTAATACTTTGATTTTTCTTCACACATTTTTCAATTCTTAGAAAACAAAATATAGAGAGCAAGAGCTGTTATGCTAATTAAAGACACAACCATGAGCTGTGTTGTGCAATTTGGAAAATTGGTTTATGTTTTCAGTTTGTTCTAAACTTCCTCTCATGTGAAAGCAACTTAGCAAAGCGGGTGAGAGCTTCTTCATTTGTGCCTTCTCCTTGAACCGCTTCAAATCTTCCACTATCCAAATTCAGCCTCGAAACTGACTTCTTCAAGAGACCATTGCCAATCTGTTCAAGCAGGCCCATGTTTTTCACAGACGCATCATCAGACGATGATGTTGTCCCCGTAAGCATATCATCCTGCACAGTTTAAAAATCATTAACGAAAGGATTAGTACCCACTACAAAAAAAATATGGGATTGACACGTAATTTGGCACGGACTTACCGATTTTTTGTGCCAAATAGCTCGTACCAAAGTGTTTTTGGCACGGATTTGGCATTTCCCTGCCAAAATCCCTGCCAAATCCTTGCCAAAATCCCTCTCAATCCCATGATTTTTTTGCAGTGACCCAAGACTCATTTCACACACAAATCTATTAATTAATACATAAAACCATGTGCACCAATTATAAGGCTAGCTCATTTAAGGCTTGTCTCACTTATTCATGTTTCCCTGAATTGTTTGGCTCGATGTAAGTTAAGGGTCACGTTGAAATATAAAAATTTTGTCTCTGTTTGGTACTACATCCGTCTCAAATTGATTTGCAAATTTGACTTTTCTTGGTCAAACAGTTTCATTTTATTTGCTTAATTAGGATGTCAATTTTTAACTATATTCTAATTTGAAGTTTGCAACTTTGAAGAGAATTTAATGTAGTTCATGAATATGTAAAGTTTAATTATTAAAAATTGAGTGAATTATTGATAGGGGGGTTTGACTTTTAAAGTTGATTAATTAAAAAATATTGACTTTTCAAAACAATTTGGGACGGAAGGCGTATAAAATAATAGACTAATATATAAATAAATCGTGTCATGGATAGAACCTATATCTTGTTCATATGGGTATGCAAAAACGGTACGTTACCTATAAACATTGTACGCTTATATACTTTAACTCTTAAATGAAACAAATCAGTACCTTAACTATGTGTAAATGTTTTAACCAGCAATACAATGCAAATCCTATATGGCGGCCACAATTCTATGTCATCACTATACGGTATATTATACCCTTGGAATTATGGCTGCCACGTAGGATCGGAGTTCTGATCGAAAAATTGTATCGTCGTTTGGTATATTTAAGCATAATTATGGTAGTGACTTGTTTCATTTAAGAGTTGGTAGCAAAGTGCAACAATACTACTTCCTCCCTCCCATTTTTGTTGTCCTACTTACATTTTTTGTTTGTCACAAAATGAATGTCATAGTTCCTTTTTTGATATGAAATATGTGGTCTTTATCATTCCACATTATTCTACTCAAATTTCAAATACAACATTTACTTTTCAACCACTTTATTAATAATCGTGTCAAATTAAAATTGAACAATCATTATGGAACAGAGGTAGTACGCAGTACTGCATAATACTTAGGGTATTATATTACTTGTGCATTGTACCCTATTCGTGCATTTGTAATTTTAAATATGTAGTACACATGGTGTGTGATACTCTCTCCGTCCCAAAATGAATTTCACAGTCACTATTCACATGGTCAACTTAAATTACTCTTAATCTTATGTTTTATATAACAAATTTTTATCAAATTTATATTTTTTTATCAGCCTTTGTAGCGGTTTTAATGTAGTTTCTCAATATGTAAATTTTTATATCAAATTTATATTTTTTTATCAGCCTTTGTAGCGGTTTTAATGTAGTTTCTCAATATGTAAATTTTATTTACTAAAAGTAATCTGAGTATGATCAGGAATCGAGTTGCTTTATCGTCAGTCAAGTATCGTAATCCGAAATGGGAAGTTCATTTTGAGACGGAGGTAGTAATTTGGTTCAAGTGCATTGTAATAAGTTAAGTGTCGCATTTGCAAATTACACACTCCATATGCTAACTTACATACCTGAATCCTAAGATAGTTTTTCTCATTGCGGAGGGACTGAAACAAGGTGGAAACATGGATGTCTACCATATCCGCACTAGCAGCCCCATACATATCTATTAATGGAGTTTGACCATTCATGATGTTGATCACCCAAGACAGAGAGTCCCATGTGGAGGCCATGGTAGCATTGTATTTCTCTTCATTCCTTGCTACCCCCCGTCCCCAATGACAAAACCAGCAGTCTCGTTGTGTTAATTTTCTGCATGTCTTGAAACTGAAATTTCTCCTTCAAGATTTCCTTTGAGATATGGGTGATTGCCATCATAGTCTGGTAGATGCATGATATGGTAAGCCATAGAAGTACATATTATATATGAATGATGGAGCAGAGAAAGTAAAGAAGAAAGTGTTGGAAAAAAACAAAAACAAGAATATAAAACTCTCATGAATTGAAGTCGTAACCTAATATGGAATGATAAAATACATCAACAAGTGTGTGATCTATGAGGATTTCTAGTGTCTTTATTTTAAGTTATACCTCATGCTAGGTATGTGCGTCTTGTATCAAAGTAGGACGCTACGTTCACTGCCTTCGGGTCGGGGGTAGCCCCTTGTGGTGTTATCATCCAGTAAGTGGCCGCCTCATACATAAATACGGGTTGGGGAGATTCAGATCTCATCGACGTAGGACGATTGGATGTGTCTGATCGTCCCTTCAAGCGGCTTGTGTTTGACCTAGCATATAGTGGCTAGATAGTACTTTTTTGGGATAACGTATTAATTTTTTCTAGGGTCATTCTTGTTGTACACAAAGTATATACATAAATTGTATACTACCCGTAAACAGACAATTGATAACTAGAGGGGGCGTTAAATTTGTGTACTAATATTGTGTACACATATTATTTCCTTTTTTTCTATCGATAAAGACATTCTTTTTGGGATCCCATTCAATTAATCAATTCCATTTGATTTTGAGGGGGAAGACTCTTCCGAACAGGAGCCTTAGTCCAATTAACCGGCCTGAAATATGGTCCAGTCAGCCTATGTCCTCGCTGATTTTAACTAGTTGGCTAAACTCGGAGAGAATCCTCATGGGCTCATGGCCTGCTTTGTTGGACCGTAACTGTAATGGGCTGGTCCAAGCACATAACTGATTTTAACTCATGGCTAAATATATACAAATCGATCAATACACACATGTCACATTGTCAGGGTCGGTCCTGACATTTTATGGGTCCGGGGTGATACATATAGAGTAGACCTTAAGGACAACGTGTGAATTTGTTCATAAAAACTATAATTAAGTATATTTAAGCATTTTTTTCATTCAAATACGAGTAAAACATATCAAAGAAATTAATAAAGAACGGTTAGAGAGATTATATTTAAGTTTTTGATAATTGACATTTGAGAATACCATGTACCAAAACGGCTCAATGGAAAAGTAGAATGATTCTAAGTACATAATTTTGAATTGGGGAAAGACGCGAAAGTTATATAGCTTATGGAGTAAAGTTTTCATATTTTGATTCACATTTTCACTAGACTAAAACAATTTGCAAGTTTCTAAATCCTTGGTACCCTAATTTAATCTTTCACTATCAATGAATCATGAGTTTACATGAGAGAGATAAATGAAAATATTGACATTTATGCAATAACGTACACTTAATGAATCAAAAGAAAAGTGTGAAATTTGTTCACAAAAATTATGGTATAGATGTTTCAAAATTTTAGAATTGTAGTTTGTAGATGTTGAAATAAAAAAATGAACGTAATGAAAAAATTATAAGTTTGATTTTATTTTTAAATTGTTATATATTAAAATACAAACACATACACACACATATAATAAAATTATGGTCAGTTCGGACCGACAAGAACCGCTTTGCGGCCAAGCCCGTTTGAGAGCTTTCCGAGTTACATTTTTTTATGAAAATTTGTGAACATGTTCGTCATAAAGTGTAGCACATTCGCTCAAAATTTCAGCTTAAAATTCTATTTGAAAATCAGTTATATAAATTGTTGAAAAACATTGTGATTTTTATGCATATGTTTGTGCAGTATTTTTGAAGAATTTATTTAACTGACTTCCAATTGAATTTTTTGATGAAGTTTTATGTGAATGTTTTACATTTAATGAAGAACGTGCTCACAAAATTTCATTAAAAAAATCAATCCAAAAGGCTCTAAAACGAAATTGGCCTTACGGCGATTCTGGTCAGTTCAGATTGACCAAAATATTCCTGATATATAAATGGAAATTTATGAGCCCTGGACGCATGCCCCTTTGCCCATGCTCCAGGACCGGCCCTGCACATTGTGCAATTCTCATAAAAGGATACTTCATGTGAAATGGGACATATACATTTTTTTCAGTGCAGAATCACGTCGTGATGTTTGTAAATCAGTGCCTTCAATTTTTTAAAATTTATTTACAAAAATTGCACACTTCTCATGATTTATGATAATGCACATTTAAACTAGAATAGTAAACACTCATGAAATCTAATATTGGGACTCATTTTTATTTGATCCAAATTACATGCACTTCAAATTTTCCTAAATATTTTTGAAATAAAATTTATTATATACTCCCTCCGTCCCAAAATTATTGTCCCATTTTCCTTTTCGGTCCGTCCCAAAATAATTGTCCCGTTTCTAAAACTTCCTTATTTGGTAAACAAATCTATAACAAACAGTGTCAAACAGTGAAAAACAGTGCAAAACAGTGTCACTACAGTGCCAAACAATGTCGCTACAGTTTCATTTTCTTAAGGAAAAATTGATTGTAATAATCCCAACTATTGGCGGTCCGCTTATAATAATCCCAACTATCGATTATTTCAGAATAATCTCAACTTTAGGGACCGTCCGCCAATAATGGTCCATGACCACATATTACCTCCTCTAACAAGTGATTTTTTAATAGAAATTAAGCGTAAAAATTAACATTTGGGATTATTTATAGGGATTACTTGCTATATCTCTTTAGAAACTATAAGAATTTATTTAGTCGGTCACGTCGGACCATTATTGGCGGAAGGTCCCTAAAGTTGGGATTATTCTGAAATAATCAATAGTTGGGATTATTATGAGCGGACCGCAAATAGTTGAGATTATTACAATCAATTTTTCCTTTTCTTAATCTGTGTGAAAAACCAAACGAGGCAATAATTTTGGGACGGAGGGAGTATAATTTTTTACTAAAGTTACTTTGAGTGTGTCATTATGGTCAACGTTACAAAATATAAAGTGAAACATAGTCACATTTAATAAAATATGCATTTATGGTTGCTGTGTATAGAGTCATATTCGATCGACGTTTTTAATTTAATCATGTATTAATCATTTTTTTTAATGATCATGTGAGTTTTGAAGAGCATCAAAGTTAACTTATAATTGCGCCTTTTTCCTTGTTTTCAAATTTTGGTTCAAGTTTAAAGAAATGAAAAGTAGAGAATCTCCCCAAATTGGGCCTAGGTTTTTTCTGGCTGTATTGGGCCTAGGTTTCTAACTTCCTCCAACACAAAATACTCCGTAAAATATATGCCAGCGCTATGAATTACTCCATACAATAATTAATTTTAAGTGTAAATTCATTTATACGTAGTGGTGTGGTATTATTAGGTGTTCAAAAGTTATCTAAATATTCAACATCTAATAATTCAAATGATAAAAAAAACATCTAATAATTCAACGCCAGATATATAAATACATTTCATGCAATAGCAATCGATCAGAGGTTCAATTTTTCTTTTTTGTTGACTAGTTTTATTTAGCATTTTCTCATTCAAACCAAATACTCCCGTGCCATATTGAACTTCAAAGTTTGACCTACACACATATTAAAGAAATAAACTTAACATGGGCTAAATTTTACTGTTTGACACTGTTTTGCACTGTTTTGCACTGTTTTGCACCGTTTCGACATTGTTTGACACTGTTTCGCACTGTTTGACACTGTTTTTATGTAGATTGACTTGCCATTTAAGGAAATGAGAACTTGTTTCTGGGAAATCCAAAAAAGAAAAGTGAGAAGTTCATTGCGAGACGGAGGGAGTAATTCTTAGTCCTATGGAGGTTTTTTTATTTATCTCCTCTTTGCAAAAAAGTATCAATTACACATTATTAATTTATTATTGATATGAGCAATGAAAGTTATGAATCCCTTATATTATTATTGTTATTATTATTAAGTATATTTAGGAAACTTCTTAACTAATATTTATCTCCTTTTATAAATATTCCTATTCTGCTTTAAATAACGTCTTAATTAATTAAAATTCATTTCTTTTGATAATTAGGGCTCTTGTAATGGCTATGTAAGGGTCATCCGTATTTTCAATGTCTTGATTAGGTTACACACCAATTAATTCTAGTTCAGTCTTATTTTATTGTTCATTTCACATATTCTCTATTTTTTAGATTTGAAACGAGATCCCAATCACGCCCTTAAGTCACGCGATGATCGAACTTCATAAAGTCGAGCGCGACGGAGGGATATCGATATATAATTAAATACGGAGTACAAACGTACTTTAAAAAGTATTTATGAACAAATAAATTCTCACCGGATTACCAGCAGCAATTCCTCCATCAACGAGATTGAAGCTATTCACACCACCACCAACATCTCTAGTCTCAAAATAGTAAGGCGGGAAAAAGGTCGGTGCTGCCGAGGTACTTATACAAACATCTGAAAGTAGTGCATTCTTGGTAGGATTTGCTTTAGCCTGCACATATCATTTTTTTTGTATTAAGTTTAATAAATGTAGAAAACACAATTTGAGTTCCAAAAATATATACTCCCTAGACTATAGAGAGAAAGCACTCCAAAAATATATACTCCCTAGAAAAAAGCATCGCACGGGTAGCTCAGTTGGTTGAGTGATGGGAAATTTGGATCAAGCGACCAAGGTCCGAATCCCGTAGCGACCGTGTGGAGGTTACAACCTCTGAAATGAGTTGGGCCTCTGGCGCGCATGGGTATATGAGCCTACTGCCACTTCGCTGACTGAGTTACCGTGATTTACCTCCTCCCACATGCCCTGTCGGGTCGGTGTGTGGGGTCTTCGGGCAGTGGCGGATCTGTGATATGAGCTTTGTGTGTTCATTTTTTTCTATAAAATTTCAAGACAATAAATAATTAAACTAAATTTATACATGTATACTAACACATTTTTCAAAATTATGGGTGTTCATGTGAACACCTTTGAAGTAAGGTGGCTCCGCCACGGACTCCAGGGTGGAAGATTCCACCTTTTTTTATCAAAAAATACAAGTCTTTAATGTACATACCTCAGAAGTTGTGAAAATAATGGGCTGAAGGCGCTTGATATCAAATGTTGGTATGATGGAACAAGTTAATGTTTGGTTCATTCTTGTGCTTCCCAGCATATCTTTAACCATTGATCTCAGGTACTTCCCGTCATATTTCGGCCCCGTTGATACATTCGAGCTGTTATTCATTCATTATAGAAACCACATCCAGTATGAGTAGCAATTGAAGAGTGTCTAAACAAAGGGTGTCTAAAAATTGATAAATAAAACTTAAAACGTATCTATGAACTTAAATAATTCTGAATTATTTTATTTAAAAACAAAGGGAGAACTATCAAATAAGCCCTCGAACTTTCATAAAAAGTGCAAATAAACCCTTTTATAGGAGACTCTGTCCGACCGTCGCCATTTGAAGCGGGTTCCGGTTGAATTTTTTGATGAAGTTTTTTTAGCATCTTCTTCATTAAGTCTAGTTTACTCATACCAAATTTCATATTAAAATTCAATCGGGAAGGCAGTCGAATGAATTTTTGAACATAACTGCGCAGTTAGGCAGCGCAGTATATTTCAGAAAATCATTTGACTGCCTTCTCGATTGAATTTTTAGCTGAAATATGGTATGGGTAAACTAGACTGAATGAAGAAGATACTCAAGAAATTTCATCAAATTCTTCCACCGATAACCGCCCCAAATAGCGACAGGCGGACAAAGCCTCATGTAAAAGGGCTTATTTGCACTTTTTATGAAAGTTCGAGGGATAATTTGATAATTCTCCCAAAAACAAAATTTAAAACAAATCATCATTCCTAATATATAATTAAAATAAGAATAGTGGACAAAAAGTTAAGTAACTTTTAGTGATTATATTGTGTCTAAAGTAAAAAAAAATTGTGTCTAAAGTTTAATTACATGGTACTGACTATATACGTATATTTATAGACTAAATGAACTTAAAATTAAATTTAGAAGGATCGCTAGTTGTCTCAATTGACTACCTTCGGAACTCAAACCAAAACCAACCGAGTAACCGACAGGGATTCTCAGGATTTAAAGTGCATTCAGAAAATCAGAGTATATTCAATTAATGATTAAATATAACAAAAAGCAATTTTCAAATTAAAGTCTTACATTATAGCTAAATGACATTGGATGTGTCAAAAAACTAATTAAGTACAACTCGTCGAACATTTTTAGATACAAATGTATTAATCAATGAATATAGCTAATTCATCCGACCTGTTTTTAGACATGGTTGAAGATGTACTATCTGAAGTGTCTCTTTTATTCGAAATCAAGTATTACATACTTATTGATGTTTCCGTCTGACTTTGAGGTAATGATTCAATACACAGTTTTCTTTTTCTCTTTTGAAATCGAGACAGGTTTTAGAGGCATGGCACTAAAAAATAAATGAATACATAATTTAGCGAAACCCTTAACAATATATATTAGTAATTTTCTCTACAAAATACAAAGCATTTAATTAATTGTGCATTGAGAATTCCATAATTGCAATATTGATAACACTAAATAAAAAACAAGCAAGAATCAATTAGTATTTAAAAATTTACAAATTAGCCCATTTGACATTCATACATGACAAATTAATTATACGTCACATTAGCACTTATCAAATCAATATAAAGTTGGAAGATTTCTAGAAATACTAACAAATAACTAACTAAAAAATAAAAAAGCATAGACTGATTGAAATAACTATGGATCCTGGAGCCTAGAAGTATAGAATTAGAAGTTGAACCCAAGAGGGAAAAAATGAAAAATAACTATAAAATACAAATTTTTTACAATTTTTTGGGGCCTTGAAGCCCAAACTCTCTAGCCTTACATAAGGCACGGCCCTGGGTCTTACTATTAAAAGTGCAAATGAATTTTTTTGAACTGATTTCTTTTGTTTGGGGTAGACTGTTTTGATATGATCTATTTAAGTTGAGTCTAGTCTAATGAATGTTTGGTGTATGTTTATTTTACTACCGTATATGTCTGGTCTAATCTGATTTGTTTAAATCTAATTTGTTTTGATCTATTTAAAATTGGATTGGTCTGGGATCAATAGTAGTCCAATAAAAATATCCTGACCAGTTTAGCGGACATAATAATTACAATAATTGCAACACACAATTTAAATCATAAGAGGATTTCGCTAGAATATTAATGTTACAAAATTTATAAATAAAAATATAACTTAAGTGATTATTACCGTCTAATGTGTAGTACTACCTCCGTCCCGAAATGAAGTTCTCATTCACTATTCATTAGTCAATTTAAATCACTCTTAATCTTTTACTTTATATAACAAATTTTAATCAAATTTAAATTTTCTTGATAAGGCTTTGAAGCGGTTTTAATGAAGTTTCTGAATATGTAAATTGTATTTACTAAAGAAAATCTGAGTGTGAATAGGGATCGAGTTGTTTTATCGTCAGAACGGGAACTTATTTACGGGACCAACCGAGATGAGTATAATTTCACGGTCGAGAGAGTACAAAATTACAGTCATAAGTCATAACTCATAATCATCAAAGTCAATTATATCATTGCTACTAATTAATACGGAGTATCATTGCATGCGTTGTACCAGATGTAACATATTTGTCGTATATCAATGTAACATCTCTATGTTAGTAATGTATGGTCACTATTTCAAAACATAAACGTAAGTTACGTGACACCAAACTAGATATACGGTGAGATTGAAATTTACAAGTCTGAAGTCTTAATCGGCATAATTAAATGATATGCATCATAACTCAATTTCAAATTATAAATATTGTTTCTACACGTCAAGTTGTAGACAATATGTTACATGTCGGTCCAGTTGCTTGTGCGCAATCAATCGTTTTTCGCCGGTCAATCGTTCGTTTTGTTGGTGTGAAAAAACGATTCCTTTCACAAAACAAAACAAAAAGTTGTTTTGCACACACAATTTGACAGGCGTGCAAAATGTTGTGTACAACTAGGGTGTACACGAAACATGATTAATTTCAAATTGTACTAATAAGCACAAGTTGAGTTTGATTTACCTGGTTGTAGAGAATATTTTCGGGCCGTGTTCCTTGTAAAAGGAGGTGATATTCTTTGCTTCAAAGAGGGGTCTCTTATCCTTGTTGGGAGCAGTAAGCATGGTGGTGACTAATCCTCCTGTGCTCGTTCCGGCCACCACATCGAAGTAGTCCGCGATTCTTGCGTTTGGTCCGTCCAATTCCTGAAGCCTGGACTCCAGAAACGCCAGAAGGATACCTGGAATTATCCCCCTTATTCCTCCCCCGTCCACACTCAGAACTGTGACCATATTGGCTTTTCTAGCCGCAGCCATAGCCATGGGAGGTCTTCCCATGATTGTAAGCAAGGCTAGTAGAGACAACATCATTGTACACTTGCCCATATTACCCAAATTTTCGAATCTTAATTGAAAAATATACTCCGTATATGTATATGGTGATCAAGAAAAAGGAAAGAAATTAAAAGAAGTTGAGCTTTGTTAATGAGTGACAACCTACGGTCTTATTTATAGTACGTTGTATATGCGTGTGTGGATTCACTTCTTCAACCGCTTCTAGATGTCGAGGTTGTGTGGTGGGAGACTTTGCGGCCAAAGAGTGTTCATACATGCACTTTTTCACGTTTCTCATTTGACTATTACAAATGTAGTGTCCCAAAATATATTCTACTTGAGGATCACTTATTTCCGTGGGAGAGAAAGATTCGAATGTGCAAATTCGTTCTTAAACTAAGAGAGAATTTCCTAAATAGGATTAAAAGAAGATAACATTGTAAAAATAGGACATAAAATTTTAAATTCCTTTAATAGGACTAATTATTTGTATTTGGACAAAAAGACCTTTCTTAATTGTTGCTGTTAGGATCGTATCCGTCTCCGGCTCAGGTCTCCAACCACTCTAGACTAAACTCACACACACCCTCTAGGGCTAGGTCACAACATCTCCCATGTTTACTCACTCTTCTTCACTCCACAAAGGAACTCTCACACAAGGAAAGGAAGAAGGAAGACACTGCTCTCTGGAAGAGGAATTCACGCAGGCTTATCTCAAAGGGGCAAACAAAAGGACTACAAATAGGCTGCCAAGGAAAGTCAGAGGTGAGGCTTATCAACAGGGTGTCACAGGCTGCAAGACAGGAGGTGCAGCGGACAACAACAAAAAAAGGGGGCTCACATATTGTAAGTCAACAGGCACCAATGAGTGATTTCAACTAAGGGAATCAAAGTGGGAGTAAACATGGGGTGCAAGCCTTAATAATAAAGTGGAAGGGAGGCCTTGGTAGGACCAATACCTCCAACATTCTCCACCTTATTGGTCCTAGGTGGTGTAGAGTAGCAAAACAGGTTGTGAGGAGACTCATCATCGCCGGGTCACCCGGAATATCAACAGATAAAACGGGCAAACACTTTATTACGCAACCCACAGTTATCCACAGTCAAAGTTTAACATGCGTTTACAGGACAAGTGCTTCTCAGCAGAAAGACACTTGGTACCCATATCCGCAGGGTTAAACTCTGACGGGATCTTGCACAGCTTGACTCCACCTGCATCAACAATATCACGTATGAAATGGAACCTAACATCAATATGTTTAGTTCTATCATGAAATACAGGATTTTTGCAAAGTTGGATAGCCGATTGGCTATCCGAGAAAATGGTAACTCCCTTTTTGAGAAACCCAATTTCGGAGACAAGGCGTTTGAGCCAGATGGCTTCCTTAAACGCTTCTGTGGCTGCAACATACTCGGACTCAGTGGTAGAAAGGGCCACAATAGGCTGTAGTTGAGACTTCCAACTAATGCAAGAGCCACACAAAGTAAAAACATAAGAAGTGGTCGACTTCCTGTTATCTCTATCATTTGCATAGTTAGAATCAACATAACCAATCAATTCAATACCACTAGCACATTTAGAGAAAATTAATCCATGCTTCACAGTAGAAATCAGATATCTAAGCAACCACTTAAGAGCATTCCAATGGGGCAAACCAGGGTTGGACATATATCTACTCAAGCAACTAACCGCATATGCAATATCAGGTCTAGTGCTAACCATAAGATACATAACCGACCCTATTGCGCTGGAATAGGGCACAGATTTCATTTTCTCAATTTCAGGAGCAGTCTTGGGAGACTGGTCCTTACTTAACACAAAGTGAGATGCCATAGGGACATTAACAGGAGAAGCAGATAACATATTGAATTTACTCAAAACTTTTTCTATGTAAGAAATCTGATTCAAAGTAAGAGTGCGCTTACTCCTATCCCTAACAATGTTTATGCCTAAGATCCTCTTGGCATCACCTAGGTCTTTCATGGCAAAATTCGCACAAAGACATTTTTGCACATCTTTAATAGCATTCAGAGAAGGACTAATTATCAGCATGTCATCCACATAGAGTAACAAAAATACAAACACAGAGGAAGTATTCTTGAAATACAGACAATGATCACAAACAGATTTTTGGAACTTCAAAGATATCATGCATTTATCAAATTTGATGTTCCACTGCCTAGGGGATTGCTTCAGGCCATACAATGCCTTCCTAAGCAAACAGACATGCTCACTTCTCTTGGGATCCACAAAGCCCTCAGGCTGGGTCATATAAATTGTTTTGTCCAATTCACCATGCAAAAAAGCAGTAGTTACATCCATTTGTTTCATTTCCCAGTCATGGTGAGCAACTAAAGCAAGCATCATACGAATAGTGGTGAATTTAACAACAGGAGCAAAGATTTCTGCATAATCTACCCCCTCTTTTTGAGTAAACCCCTTCGCAACCAACCTAGCCTTAAACCTAACATCACTAGATTCTTCCTTAACCTTAAACAACCACTTACACTCAACTACCGAACAGTTGGGGGGTCTAGGTACAAGGGTCCAAGTCTGGTTCACTTTCAAAGAGTCCATCTCACTTTTCATGGCACTAATCCATTTCTGAGACTCTTTGGAACCTAATGCTTCACGGTAGGTCTTGGGTTCATTCAGCTCTAGGGATTCAAACACAGAAAAAGCAAACATAGAAGTATCATGCACAATGAAAGCATAATCAGGCATACTATCAGCAGTTCTCCTAATAGCCCTTCTACCCCTATCTCTAGCAAGTTGATAATCATGCAAATTATCACTACTAGGCTCCACATGTAACTCATGCAAATTATTGTTGTCATGAAAATCAGATTCAGCACCCATGTCATGCAAATCATGCTCAGTATCATGCAAATGCTCCACCTCACTCGAGGTGGTGGGACTATCATGCTCAGATGAATCAGAATCATGCATAACAATATCATCAGTAATAACAGGATCAACAGATAAAGGACTAGCAGCAACAGGGACAAACTCCACCTCACTAGGAGTACTATGTGACCTAGACTCAGGATTAGAAACAGACTCGGTCAAGCAAGGAAAATCAGTTTCATTAAACACCACATTTCTGCTAAGGACCACCTTAAAGCCTACCTGGTTCCTATCCCATAACCTGTAACCCTTTACCCCCTCTGGATAACCTAGGAAGACACATTTCTTAGACCTAGGATCCAACTTGTCACCCTGTTGATGTGCATACGCTGCACAACCAAACACCCGAAGGTTAGACAGATCAAGAGGCTTACCGGTAAAGACGGCTTCAGGACATTTACCACCAAGTGGGACAGACGGGGACCTATTCACCAAATAGGCAGCAGTAGTAACTGCTTCACCCCAGAATTTCTTAGACAAACCAGAGGTAGCTAACATGCTTCTAACCTTATCCAACAGAGACCTATTCATTCTCTCTGCTATCCCATTCTGTTGGGGAGTATAAGGCACAGTTTTGTGCCTTTTTATCCCACAATCCACACACAGCTTATCCATCTCCTTATTACAGAACTCTAACCCGTTATCGGTCCTAAGGGTTTTAACCTTCCTGCCAGTTTGGTTTTCAACTAGGGTTTTCCACTCCCTAAACTTCACAAACACATCAGACTTGTGTTCTAAAAGGCTAACCCACACCTTCCTAGAGAAATCATCAATAATAGAAAGGAAATATTTCCTACCCCCGTGGGTAGGAACACTGGCAGGACCCCAAACATCGGCATGAACATATTCAAGCACAGACGAACACTTAGACAGATTAGGGTAAGAGGAAGGAGGGAAGCTGACTCTATGCTGCTTGCCTAACACACATGATTCACAGAAAGGCACAGAAGTCACAGAGTCCTTACCAAAATAACCAGCCCTACGCATGACATCTAAACTCTTATTGCTCATATGTCCTAGCCTATTATGCCACAAAGAGGTCTTATCAGAACATACAACATTCACAGACTCAGTAAAAGGTTTAGCATGACACACATAAAGGTTATTCACCTTCTCAGCTTTAAACAACACAAGAGAATTTTTCAAGATTTTCATGCAACCATTCCCCCATTTTCCCTGTAAACCACTACTCTCCAAAGCAGCAACAGATAACAAGTTATGACACAAATCAGGGACATGCCTCACATTCTTAATGGTAAACACAGAGCCACAAGAAAACTTCAGACATATATCACCCACACCAAGCACATTGCATCTCTTATTATCAGCTAAGGAAACATAGCCACTATCACATAATTCATATGTAGAAAACAAATCTCTAAAGGGGGACATGTGATAGGTACAACCAGAGTCAATCAACCATTCATGCTCAGACAGGGAATTACGCACAGAATTAACATGGTCACAAACCATCAAAATATCACCAAGGTCACATTTATCAACAGCTACACTAGCATGCTCGGTCTTCTTAGGTTTAGGGCAATCCTTAATGAAATGGTCAGCGTTACCACAATTATAACACACTCTCTTCCTAGATTTGCTCCTCTTTCTCCCAGGCTGACTAGTGTTCTTACTTTGACTATTTTGCTTAGAGTTCTTAGACCTACCCTTAGATCTACCTCTAACAAACATAGCCTCACCGGAGTCCCTGGACTGACTAGCACTACCCCTAGCATGCTTCAGGTCTAATTCCTTACTCCTTAACCCATTAACAACAATATCTAACGAAATCTCATCCCTACCATACTTAATAGCGGACTTAACATCATTATAAGAGTCGGGAATGGCATTAAGTAATACTATGGGAGTATAATCGTCTATGTGTTTATCACCTGCCTGTTTGATATTCTGTATCAGTTTATTAAACACATCCAGGTTCTCATCTATATCCTTGGTCAGGTCAAGCCTAAACCTAAAGAATTTCTCAAGTAAAAACAACTTCCCGGGCAAAGAGGTATCAGTATAGAGACTATCCAATTTCTCCCACAATTCCTTAGCGGACTCAAGAATACCCACTTTCCTAAGCACAAAATCAGACAGATTCAAGTAAATAGTAGAACAAGCAGTTTCGTTCATTTCAATTTGCTTAGCATTATCTTCTGATTCAAGGAAAATACCAGTGACAGCTCTGAAAACTTTTTGTTGTATTAAAACACACTTAATTTTCTGTTTCCAAATATCAAAATCTGTTTTTCCATTAAATGGAAGCATACCATACTGATTAGCAGTCATGGTATCAACCACAAAACAACACAAAGCTAAACAGACAAATTTGACAGAAAATAATCCAACCCGGGATATAAAGTATACACTTTAATAACCCCGGGTAGCATGCAACAAATAGCAAATATGGACAGTTTGGCACATAAAACAACTCCGGGCAGCAATTAAAATTAATTAATTCTACCCCTAATACTCAATAAACCACCTCTACGCATAACAAATGAATTAAATAACACTTAGCAATTTAATTAACACACTAAAACAATCTGCCACAAAGGAGAGGGTTTAGCAAACGCACCTGGGGGGTTGGCGGCCAGGATACAATCTACCGACGGCCCGCGGGGAGGGGGAATAAAATTAAATCCGGAGGCACCCGGTGCACCTAGGGTGTCTATAGCCAATTTACCTTAGTGAAACCCTAGGAGAGGGTTTCGACCTCACCTACCCAATTTTTAAGAAAATGGGATTTTTCTGACCGGCGTTGACCGGCGTTGACCGGCGGTCCAGCTGCTCCAGCAACTCCAGCAGTCCAGCAGGTCAGTCCAGCGGCCCAACAGCACAGGTCCAGCAGCAGTCCAGCTTCTCCAGTAGACCAGCAGCTCCAGCAGACCCAGTCCAGTTCAGCAACCCAGCAATGTTCAGGCCCAACAACTTGGTTCAGCCCAACAGCTTCTGCGAACAGGGTTTTGTCGGCTTCAGGGCTTCTGCGAAGAAATATTCTTTGTCCTTGCCGGCTTCAGGGCTTCTGCGAACAGGGTTTCGTCGGACGAGCAGTTCCAGCAACGTCGACTCCGGCAGTTGTGGCTGACTCCGGCGCAACTCTCAGACGGCTGCAGATGGCAACGGCGGGGCGGCAGATTTCCTTCTCTGATGGAAATTGCTCTTCAGGCGGAACTGATATACCTCCCAGACGACGAGCGCGCCCTCCCTGAGACGGCAAACTCCAGCGGCGAGCTTTCAGTGGCGAGCGGTCTCCAGCTACGAGCTCCGGAATCGACGAACGGCGAATGGGTTTGGGCGTTTAAAACTCCAGCGAGCCTTCTCAGTGGCGAGCAACCTCCAACCACGAGTAACAGACCTCAAATCGGCGGCGGACGGCGGGACGGCGGCGGTGAACGGCGACAGACGGCGAAACTGGCTCTGATACCACTGTTAGGATCGTATCCGTCTCCGGCTCAGGTCTCCAACCACTCTAGACTAAACTCACACACACCCTCTAGGGCTAGGCCACAACATCTCCCATGTTTACTCACTCTTCTTCACTCCACAAAGGAACTCTCACACAAGGAAAGGAAGAAGGAAGACACTGCTCTCTGGAAGAGGAATTCACGCAGGCTTATCTCAAAGGGGCAAACAAAAGGACTACAAATAGGCTGCCAAGGAAAGTCAGAGGTGAGGCTTATCAACAGGGTGTCACAGGCTGCCAGACAGGAGGTGCAACGGACAACAACAAAAAAAGGGGGCTCACATATTGTAAGTCAACAGGCACCAATGAGTGATTTCAACTAAGGGAATCAAAGTGGGAGTAAACATGGGGTGCAAGCCTTAATAATAAAGTGGAAGGGAGGCCTTGGTAGGACCAATACCTCCAACAGTTGCTGCATCGATTCGTTGGGTGCGATCAATGTCGCTAACGATCGATGGATGTCTCTACCCAGGTAAGTTTCTTCATCTTTTTCTCCTGGTCCTCCCTTAGGAGGAGGAGGAGGAGGAGGAGCTAGCGATCGATGGATGTCTCTACCCAGGTAAGTTTCTTCATCTTTTTCTCCTGGTCCTCCCTTAGGAGGAGGAGGAGGAGGAGGAGTCGCTATCGATCGATGGATGTCTCTACCCAGGTAAGTTTCTTCATCTTTTTCTCCTGGTTCTCCCTTAGGAGGAGGAGGAGGAGGAGGAGGCGGCGGGGGAGGAGGAGGAGGAGGAGGAGTTACCTATGGTCGGCGGCAGAACTGCGATAAGAGGCTATATATAACCGATGGCGCAGCTGCATTCCATGGGAGGTAAGGGATGTGCGGAGCTGTTGCGATGAGTTGAAGTCGGATCGGGAGAAAGTGTTGGTGAAGGAGCAGAGCAGCGATGAAGGGGGTAGAGGGATGAATGGCTGAAGCGAGGAATTGGGATTTAATTAAAGAAGGGTATAATTGTAATCCGGAGTCCTATTTAGGGAATTAGAAACTTAAAGTCCTGTTTTGGAGTAAATTAAAATCCTTGTTTTAGTCTCATTTTGGGCAATTTTTTATTAAAATAATGTACAATTCACTTTCTAATTTATTGTAGTGCACATTTATGTTCACATAATGCATAATTTCTAAATCTGATTTTCTAGATTTATTCTCATATGTCTCCTTAAGTCGTGTTTTCATTTAAACCAAATTCAATATATGTGTGTGGAGTACTCCCTCCGGTCCTAAATGAAATTCACACTTACTATTCATTAGTCAACTTAAATCACTTTTATTGTTTTATTTTATATATCAAATTTAAATTTTCTTGATCAGACTTTGTAGCGGTTTTAATGTAGTTTCTAAATATGTAAATTTTATTTGCTAAAAATAATCCTAGCGTGAACAGTGATCGAGTTGCTTTATCGTCGTAAACCGTGAGTGAATTTCTTTTAGGAACGGAGGGAGTATATAATTGTTTCACTCGTGTTATAAGTTCCTTAACAGATCTGTTGACTAGTTTACATATGAAATGTTGTCCAATGAGATAGTGTCGCATGTTGGGGGTAGTAAAAACATCCAATATATATCTAATGTCTAGATATATAGCTGCAAAATGTATCAAAGATATGTAAAACTCCAAACTTCATTGATTTTATAACGTAGCTATATTTTGTCCTTTTTCAGTTTCCTTTTTTAGTTTAAGGATAATAAAGTAATTGCTTTTTTTTTACTCCAGGGGGTCTGGGGGAGGGACGTTGGGGGTCTAGAGTAATTAGGGCTGAAAGTCACTCCATTGAGTTTCAAACTCTTGTGTGCCTAGCGGGAATCGAACTCGAAACCTTCCACTAAGCACGGTAACCTCGCAACTAGCTGGGCTGGATAATAAAGTGATTGCATAGTAATACATACACATAGTTGTATAATAATTGAAATTTATATATTTCAAAAGCTCCAAAAAAACTAAATGTGACAATGATATACGAAGTACTCCGTACCAAAATATACATTAAAAGAATGACACATTTGAATTGTCCTAGTTTGCCTTTTTTCCCCTCTATTTCACTAATACTTGACCCTCTTTCCATCTTTCTATTTTAGGATGTTCTCTATTAGTTGTCTCTCTTTCCACTTTTGGTAAGTTTTTTGAATAAATATACTCATTTGTCCTCATTCTTTTTCCTGTTTTTTTTTCTCTTTCCTACTTTTACCTTTACACACAACTCACTACACCTTTTATCTCACCTCTATTAATTCTTTCTTAAATGTTGTGTCAAATGCTATACTTCCATCTATTAGAGAACCGAGGGAGTATTATTTTAAATTGTACTCCGTGTTTTGTACTCTAACATTTGATTGTTAGGGGAAGGTAGTAGCTTTTCGAAAGGCATGTCTTATTTGTGCACTTTGTAAATTAAAGTTGTAAGTTGCACGCCAATGAATATTACTCCATCACCCCCACCGACTCGTAGCATGCGGGAGATCGGGGATTATCGATCAGGCCGTTCTATTTGCAAGCACTAGAACCCACAATTTGGAGGCTGTGATTATTTTGATGCCTTTCACAGTACAAAAGTTTCTCCTGACACTACAATTCTACAAAAAAAAATAGGGGATTGACGTGGATTTAGTACGGATTGATCGATGATTTTGTATCAAATAACTCGTGTCAAAATATTTTTGACATGAATTTGACATATTCCAGCCAAATTCTTTATAAATTTTGATAATCTCTATCAAAAATCTTTGTCAATCGCGTGTTCTGATAGTGAAAATGAAATCATAACAAATGATTTGGAATTTGGAAATATATGAAGGGTGGAGAGGTACGGTTCTAGACCGGGTTTCAGTTCTCACATAGGTCAGTCGGTCCATGGTATAACAACCATTCTTGATGTACACACTTTATACACATCATGTTTGTGAAGCTTTTTTTTTTGTCTGTGAATTCAGTTCACAGACAATATTTTGTTTGTGCAAAATATTGTCTGTGAATCGATGTTCACAGACAAAAAAAAAGCTTTCACAGACATAAATGTGTACAAAAGTGTGTATAAAAGTGTGTACGAACATCATTTTTGATGGTATAATATGGCAAGCTACGGAGGTCACCGGTATCAAGATCGGGTACAACCAGTTCAGATTTATCAGCTAGTTTCGAAATGAACGTATGCAGAATTGTGTGAGCGTGGGATGTAAATCGGAATTTGTATTCTACTTTATTAAAAACTCATTCACAATAAAATTAGTGCATATTGTTTATGTACCATCATTTTAGAAGAAAAAAAATACTCTCTCCGTTCCTAAAAATACTTCCCACTTTCCTTTTTGGGTTGTTCCCAAAAATACTTCCCACTTTCCCATTTTGGATAATTTGTGTGACTCACATTCATTTTAACTTTTTCTTACACAACCACAACCATACATTTCCACTTTATTCCACTTTCTTAATAAGCGTGCCAAGTTAAACCGGGAAGAATTTTTAGGAACGGAGGGAGTAACACCGTAACAAATGTACCTTAAAATGCATATATCCTTACAATAGTTACAAAGATGTCACGAATGCAAAAAAAAAGATATGCACTATTCAGTTCTTTAAAGAGAAAAGGGTCAAATAAGGTTTTCTACTATTATGAAATAGTCACGTACTCAAGAAAGTATCATATAAGTACCTTTACTTGTAAAAAGCAATCAAATGAGTCCTAATGACCTATTTAACACATCTTAATCCCGGTTTCAACGTACTTCTGACCATCTTTTTAGAATACATTATACGGCATATGTCGAATATTTAACTAAGATTGGTTGAAATACAAGTCAAAAAAATCGACATGTAAGCTAAAATCGGGATTATGAGGTGTTAAATAAGCCTTTAGGACTCATTTGATTGCTTTATACAAGTAGAGGTACTTATATGACACTTTATTGAGTAGTAGATGGCCTTATGTGACTTTCATAATAGTAGAAGATCTTATTTGACCCTTTTTTCAAAATCTAAATGAAAAAAGAACTCAAAGAACCATACGAACAAAATAATCGGACAGATGCTTCAAAGAAGAATATGTATCGGAGTAATTTGTTATCATATCATATATTAGTACTTATTCAAGAGTCATTATGCATCTCTTTTCTTTTAGAGAATCAAAATATATTGAACACAACATGTTCAGAAAACTGGAACAATTGGAGTTGAGAAATACAGTATTGTTTAAGTTTTCTGTTTTCAGTTGGTTCTTCTAAACTTCTTTTCATCTGAAAGTAGCTTGGCAAAGCGGGTGAGAGCTTCTTCATTGGTGCCTTCCCCTTGAACTGCTTCAAATTTGCCACTATCCAAATTGACTCTGGAAACTGGCTTTTTCAAAAGATCATTACCAATCTGTTCAAGCAAGTCCATGTTTTTCGCAGACGCGTCATCCACCGATGATGTTGTCCCTGTGAGCATATCGTCCTGCCAAAAAAAACCTCAAATACGAGTCATCGAAAAGATATATTAAAATCAGTAACAATGTATAATCCTTTGGTTAGACATTTATTGGCTCTGATTCTCAAAGATCTATACTTTTATATGCTGCTTTGTATCTAGATACTTGGCTGGTATGGGGTGATTTAAGACATGTGCATTGTAATATAATTGAATGATCTTGGCACATAATAAATTTTGCTTTGTTTTAGAGTACCTGAATCCTAAGATAGTTTTTCTCATCGCGGAGAGCTTGAAACATGGTCGAAACATGAATGTCCACCATATCGGCACTAGCAGCCCCATATATATCTATCAATGGAGTGTGACCATTGTTGAACACCCATGCGAGCGAACCCCAAGTAGAAGCCGAGGTGGAAGTATACTTCTCTTCGTTCTTTGCAGTTCCTGTCCCCAATGACAAAACTAACATTCTCTTTGTATCAATTCTTTGCATGTCTTGAAATTGAAAGTTTCCCATCATAATTTCCTTTGAGAGAAGGGTTATGGCCATCATAGTCTGTTGGATTCATGAGAAACCCAATAAATAAATAATTTTACCAAACAAAAGAAGCTGAGAAGTACATATGAAAAATATACTACATTATAAGTTAAATGGAAGAGTGAAATACTCTTTACATACATTATATGTTTAAATGAAAAACTAAGGCCCTATTTGATCTAATTTTCATTTTCCATTTGTGTAGTTTATGTTTTATAAAGCTTCATGTTATATGTTGTATAGTACAGAATACATACTCATCTCATTCTAATACTTCCGGTTTTTATAAAATGTCAACACAAAAATTAAAAGCACTTCTCCATGTTTCCAAAACTGGTTTTAGTTTTCAATGATGTTGATTATACTAGTAATCTCATTAAGGCAGACTTGCCATAAGGTATGACAAATCTGGTCTCAGTCCACATTATACAGATACATAATTAAATACAAACTCACATACTATGTAGTATTTACAAGTAAATAAATTCTCACCGGATTGTTGGCAGCAAGCCCCCCGTCGACAAGATTAAAGCTATTCACGCCTCCGGTGGCATTTTTAGTCTCAAAATAGTAAGGCGGGAAAAAGGTCGGCGCAGCAGAGGTACTGAGACAGATATCTGAGAGTAGAGCATTCTTAGCGGGATTTGTTTTAGCCTGCACATTACTTTTTCAATTAATAAACGTAACATATAGTATTTCAGTACATAAAATCAGTTGAGTTCCAGACATTTTGTATATGTAAAAGTGAAACTATATAGTATACATACATCAGAAGTTGTGAAAATGATGGGCTGAAGGCGCTTGATATCAAATGTTGGAATTATGGTATAAGTCAATGTTTGGCTCATCGTTGTATTTCCCAACAATTCTTTCACCATAGATCTCAGATACTTCCCATTGTACTTTGGCCCAGCCACTAAGTTCAAATTGTTACGGCTTCATAACAACAATGACATTCACCATCAGTGAATCAAATATTCAAGAACTGTCCAAGAATTTATAAAACAAAACCTATCTATGACTTCAACTAAGTTGTAGCATAAATGTTTCTGTGATCGATTTGTGTCACCCAATGCACTCAACCTCCTTCTATTACAGCTATGTATGGACAAATGTATTATGGAAGTACTAGTGTTAAGATCAACTACTAGTAGTTAACAACTAGTTTTCGTGAAGAGTGTTAAAATCATACCATAATATTGTCCGTTTTGATACCTCAACTATACAATCACACAAATTACGATGTTTTTACTTGGATTGAAATTTTTAATCGGTTAATTACCTGGTAACGGGGAATATTTTAGGGCCATTCTCCTTGTAAAAGGTGGTAATGTTCTTGGCATCAAACAGGGGGCGACTTTGGTTGTTGGGAGAAGTAAGCATGGTTGTGACCAATCCACCCGTGCTTGTTCCAGCCACCACATCAAAATAGTCTGCTATTCTTGCGTTTGGCCCGTCCAATTCCTGGAGCTTGGATTCCAGAAACGCCAGAATAGTCCCTGGAATTATCCCTCTTATTCCTCCCCCATCCACACTTAGAACTGTGACCATATTGGCTTTTGTTGCCGCCATAGCCATGGGAGGTCTTCCCATTATGAACAGATAAGTGATCATGAGCAAGGCTGGAAGGAACCCCAACATTGTATTCTTCCTCCCCATAATCACAAAATACATAAAAATCGTGTCTTGAAATATATATAAATATGCTGATCAAGAAAATTAAAGAAATTGAGCTTTGGTAATGGGATTGTCTGATCTGTAGGAAGAAAACAGAGGGTCAGTTTGTATTATATACAGAGATTGAGTTGCTTAAGCGGGTCCAAGTCAACCCCTTTATAACTCTGGGATTGGGTTGTTGAAGACATTTACCGGCCTGGGCATAGTTCACATCACATTTTCACACCTTTCTGTTCTGAATTGATCGATCTTTATTCTGTATATATTATGTGAAGATTGATTTTTTTTAAAGGTTCAATAATGGCGTGCAGTTGGGGACTAATAAAGGATATACATTACGTAGGGCAGAATGAGATGCGAGGAAGATAAGGGTCCCTCGCTATTCCCTGTCACCGCCGCCGACCGGAAACACGCGGCAATGCGAGATCACGGATGATCACGTTGAAGCGGAAGTTGATGGCAACCGTTTGCATAATTAATTAATTTATTAATTAATATAATCAAGTAAATGAAAAAAGAGTGTCCAAAATCGGGGTTTGAGAAATGAAAGGTGTACAGTTTCAGCGAACATCCTCCAACGTTTCCATTGAATGCTTCACGTCAATCATTTATGCCTATTAATTTGCAAGCGCCAGAGTTTTGGTGAAGGTTAATGATTACTCCCTCCCTCCCAAAAAATATTTCATGGTTTCAATTTATTAAGAAAATGAAATAAAGTGGAAATGTATGATTGTAGTTACGTAAAAAAAAAGATAAAATGAATGTAACACACAAATTGTCTTAAAAGAGAAAATGAGAAGTATTTTATGGGAGGGAGGGAGTATTTGTTTCGAATGGTATCCCACAGGCTTTAATCCCTCGACGAATTTAAATTACCACTTTCTATTTAATTTCTAAATCCTCGGATTAATTTTGAAGTATAAAAAATAATTATATCAATATGTGTATAATATAGTTATTTAGGATGCTTTTTTTATTATTAATTGTTTGAAATTTTCAGGTTTGATCTTGTCTGAATTGATCTAATCTTATCTATATAAATCTCGTCTAAAATATTAGCGAAATAAAATTGTATGATAAAATACGACATGTTATATGATTGATATTAGTGAAATTAGAAACAATATGAAAAATAAGGATGTTTTTATTTGGACTAAAATTTGATGGTTTGGTTTGTTTAAATCTGGTCTAGTCTGAATTGATCTATCCTGGTAAATGTTTGATCTCTGTGTATTTTATAATTATGGAAATTTGATATGATCTATTTAAGTATGATTTGACATGATATGGTTTATGATAGAGTATTAATTCTTAGAGAGAAGTGAGAGCTAGAGAGAAATTCAATAAATGTATTAGCAACCCCTTGCAATTACCCTCAGTTGGGATAGTTATAGGGAAAATATGGGTTGAGCTCCCAAGTTTCGGTTTAGGAGACTCATTTACAATATGAGGCCTCTTATAGACTGGATACAATATCTTGACTAAGCATAGAACCTGTCTTTGCGAAGTCCCTTTGGGCGACGGGGTGCCGGGCCGACAGAGGACCATGTCTCGCGCTTGGGCTTCTGGACCATATTCTGGAATGAAGTGAATTTGGCCGATGGAGGACCATCTCGCTGACGGAGGACCCTCTAGGTTACAACTGTGCTTCCTCTTAGTCTCTTGAGTATGTGGTTCTTAGGGTCTGGACTCATATACTCTATCAGGAGTCCCTCACTCTCTGAGCTGAGATGCAGACGAAGTGAAAGAGAGTAGATTAATATTGCTCTGATATTTCTGGCCGACGGAAGACCATCTGGATGTTTCGGCGTTCCTGACCGAGGCGGTATTACTTGGTGGCCGATGCTTGTTTCGGCGTTCCCTGTTTCTATGGACGATGAATGTCCCTTACATTGAGGATGATGTGCGTCCTCAGTTTTGAGGGCGACACATGACTGCGGGTGTCGTTGCCTTTTAATCTTAGCCGAAGGTGTATCGCATGTATGAGGACGTTACGATACCATCGACATTGGACGTTGGATGTCCATGTTCCAAGGACGATACGTGCCACGTACTAAGGGCGGTGTGTCAATCCTTATTTTCCTGTTTTGTCTACTTTGTTGTAGCCGAGGGTGAACCATATGCTTCGTGACGTTGTGGTGTTGATATTTTTTGTTTTTTAAGGTGGCTCGCAAGTGTGCAGACGATGTGATGCCATGCGATGTGATGTCATGTAAACAATCTTAATTTTAGTCATAAATATGTAATTATTTCTATTTAAAAGAGTAATATTAACAAAACTTTCAAAAAATAAAGCACATTCTTATTTCTATTCATCTTCTTCACCCTTTCGCGCCTAAATGGTGTAAAAATAAGAGTTAGTTTTCAATATAGGACTAAAAGCCTTGCCATTTTCACAAATAGGACCTAAAAAGAAAATTGTCTTTCGTAGGACTTAAAAATAGGTAAGTTTCCGATTTTATCCTCCAAATTAAAAGTTAGGCATGCATGATGGATTCGAAGCGTGAAGCAACGTATCAGGAGTTGAGAGCCGAAATATAGCAACGGTTAGAGCATTTACTATAGAATCATATTTTTCGGCGCAAAATCGAGCGAATCCAAAAACAAATCTTCCGAAAATACTCCCGCCTGGATGTGTTCGAAGGATTCGAGTTTCCATTTTCCTGGCGCAAAAATGACGAAGAACGAAGGAGAAGTGGAGTTGAGATGGAAGAAGATAATTTTCAAAACCAGAGCACGAGAAGATTGAGCGGTCGGCTGAATCCAAACCTGGTACGTTTTTTGAGATATGCATGTCACTGAATGTAATCGAAAATCACAAATGGGTGTAAAATCCCTAATGCGAGTATTTTACAGAAAACAATGGCATTATTCACAGTTGTTGTTTGAATGTAATTGTTGTTTGATTTGTGGCATTATTTGCAATTGTTGTTTGATTTATGGCATAAACAAGTAAAAAGTTGTATTACATTTTGGAAGAATGAGTAATTGTTTATGATGATGTAAATAGTAATTACGAAAATGGCAAAATAGTGGATGAATTGAGAAACATGTAGAACATGAATGATTTGTTGGTGTGAGTATTTATGACAATGGAAATATTTTGAATGAAAAAACTAAATTGGAATGAATGTAGTTAAGTTGGCAGTTTCTATTTGATTCAAGTCACAAACAAGTGAAAGTTTAATCAAATTTTAAAATAAATTAACTCTAAAATTGTGTATGTTGGGGTAAATAGTGATTAAGGAACTAGTATTTCACATGTGCGTTGCACAGGATGTAATACGCAAATATTATAGATGTGTTCAAAATTATAATATTATTTATCACACAAATGAGAGAAATTATAAATAAATATTATTAGAATTTTAATAAACACTATTAATTATTGAAGACTTTTTTGCTTTTTTTTCTTTTTTTAAAAAATGATTTTATTCATAAAAATAAAAGGTACGGTGCAAGAAGAGAAATAAAATGAAAAATACAGAGTAAAAGAGAATATAAAAAACTAAAATTAGACCCAAGGGAAATCTCTGTACTGTGATCTAGTCTGCATAATGTGTCGCCTTTTGTTTTGCTGAGATTTCCTGTAAAGCTTAAGTTGTGTGTTCAGGTTGTCTTGGCAGACAATTTTCGGAGGTGACGAACTTTGCTTTGCGGCAAATCGTTCTGTTGAATTTGGAATTGCCAATATCTTCCTGGTTTGATAAAGGAGGACGTCGATCGCTTTCAGTTGCATGTCCCAAAAAATCATTTGAAAAGAAAGATTCATCGGAATAATCAAAGCTGAGGCATCGGAGTAAGCCTGAAGAAGTGGAATTTGTTGTTTCTCAAGGGGGGTGCATTGTTGCTTCTCGCCAAAGGCTCGCCGAAGACTCCATAGTGAACAATGTCTTTTTATAAATTATACTCCCTTCGTCCTCTATAATTGTCCCATTTTTTCATTTTTGGATGTCCCCTTTATTATTGTCTCATACCATATTTGGTAACATTTGTGTAGCTTTAATTCATTCTTATTTTATTCCCACTTTATCAACTCATTATCAATCACATAATTCTACTTTTCTTAAAAATCACACTACTTCCTTCTGTCCCAATATTAGTGGGATGGAGCCCGGAGGTAGTGACTTTTTTGGATTTCCTCAGTGGTCGTGTATCATGAACTTTAAGCCATATATTTTTTTTTTGGATTTCAAAATTGCGACGTACAACAATTTATGCGTAAAAAGGAATGTCACCATAAAACACCCATGATTTCCAACAATTTCCCTTTACGATCATTAACATCACAAAGCTTTCTATTAAAGGTAATTGTCTACCGAAACATGAAAGGCCTGAAAACTCACATCTCTTAGAGAAAGACTAAACCCAAGTATAAGGAACTTCTCACTACCATTTGTTTCAGACATCATTCAAAATTTAAAAGTATGTGCTCAAAGTTCTCTAATGAAGAAAGCTAAGATAGATATTAAATGAAACCCTATATACCAAAGGGAAGCTTAAAACTGAAGACTTTAGTGAGGAGCAATTTATCACCCACCAATGAAAAATGCCATTCCCTAAAGCATATTAGTAGGTCCATGTACCAGGATGCTTTTGTGCAGTCCTCAACTGGAATTTTGATCAAAATATTGACAATTCCTGGACATCCTTACTCTAGGTGCAGCACAAATTTGCTAAGATATGCAAATAACAGAATCTCCTATCAGCAACTCAACATCAAATATTTGACCAGCCAAACCACCCTTTTATCAGCTGCAATAACCCAGGTAAAAACACAACTCAATCTCCCAAAATTAAAGTACCATAAATATAAACTCCGACAAATATCTCCAAAACAAAATACAAACAGCACCCATGAGTGCAAAATGCAGCTACATGCCAACAATATGTTGTTTTCTGATTCAATTTCCTCAAATCATTTTGAGATTTTATAAACTAAATATGTCACTCACAACCCTAATAACATGCCACACTTATTCATACTTGTGCACATAGGTCCATTAATACACAGCCTATAAATGAACTAACAACTAAAACTCAAATATGGTAAAAGAGCTTTTGAAATGAGATTAAACTAAATCCTACCCTTAACTTCCATATAAAATAGTTAAACGGGTCTCAAAACTGCGTAGTGTGTATGCCCTAAAAGTGGGCAAGTGACTAACTTCATTTGCATCTTCATCATCTGCCAAGACAATTTCCAAAAACCAATGAAAAAAGCCAAAGACCAAAGTGTTTTAAAAAATTCAGATACTAAAATAAGTTCATGTTTAAGCAGGACTTATAGTGAAATAGATGTTTAGAAAGTGTTTCGTTGGGCATGAATTCTGCAACTAACAACCTCTCATTACCTGCACAACAACATTGCAACGACCAAGAAGGTTTGTTGGTCGATTGTTCCGAAGCTGACCAACCGCCCTTGCTTCTTCCTGAATATCAATTAGTAGTTGATCATTAGAAAAAGAGTATTATGAAAGCAGAAGAGAAGAACACGCTAGTAGTAGTAATAAAATAATAACTAACCACCATAAATTTCTCGCTTCTTTGCTTACTGCCTTTACTTTGATGCTTAAAAATAAAACTCACAACTTCTAAATCTTAAGAGTAAAATATTCTGAAAATGACAAAAAAGCCAAAGAAATTTAAAGCATAAAAGAAGAGTAGTAACCCAAGCTTAGAAGCTTTAAAAAAACTTTGAAGCTTAAATAAGACTATGTGGTGCTTAAAAGAATAGTACGTAATAACCCAAGCTTAGAAGATTAAAATTACCTAAATAATAAAATTCATACCCAAATAAAAATCTATGCCTAACTGCTCAGAATGTTCTTGTGGTATTAGTTTGTATAATATCAAGTTCATTGATCAATTGAGGAAAAACATGGTTTGCAGTGTTCTTGTTTACTCAAGTTGAATATCATGTAGCCCAAACTACATAGATTAAGAAGTCTACCATCCTTCCAGTTGATTGCTGAAAAGCAGTAAAATCTGGGATCTTAAAAAATAAAGCAATATAATAGTTGGGAGAAATTGAGATTCATATGACTATACCAGTAGCATAAAAGCAACCTAGCAGCAAATTAATTAGGGTACACCTTAGTGAATCTAAATACGTAAGTTCTTATATTTTTGCAGAATAAAAAGTGCTCTAAAGAAATAAACAGATTATATTTAACAAATTAGAATTGGAGAAATAATGAAAACATTCGCACCCAATTTTTTACTCGTATATTAGAAGTAATTGAAAGAAAAAAAATCAAAGCTTGTCTTCAACCAGGAGGATTTCCCTTATTCAAGGCCAACAAACGGCACGATCACAACTTTAAAAAATTGTCTTTAGGAGGAAATGTGAATGCAGAAATATGAATAATCAAACATAATATATAATCGAGATTTCTAAATGGCAAACTTCAAAGTTTCTCTTTTTTGACCTCCTTCAACTTCTTATTCTTATTTGTAGACCCCAGTGTTTTATCATCTGAGATTTCTTTGCTACCACCTATATCCTTAGTTTTTCTCTTTGAGGATGAAATTGGAGTCTGTCCTTAGTCATGCTCAGGTGATGTTGGTGTCTGAATGAAAACATAATAAATATTTTATAAGAATTTATATAGATTTTGGGTTTATATTTGTGTAGGCATAATCAATTGTTATGAGTATTCAAACTTACCAAGTTGGATTCTACCGTAGTTCGAGGTTCAAGAATTAAGTCAAGATCTGAATCAGAATTATATTCAGCTTGCATTCACCCACTTGTAAGTTCAACACAATTGTATAGTTCATACTCCCTCCGTATTTAAAAGATCCATACGTTCAGTTATGGCAAAAGATTTAAGGGAGAATACTATGGGTGGTGAATAGTATAGAAAAAGTAGGAGAGGGGGTGAAAAAGTAGGAAAGAGAGGATAAAAAGTAGAAAAAATAAGGGTAGTTGAATATTTTTAAAGGAAAAATTTACTTAAAAAGGAAAGTGTATGGAACTTTTAAACACGTCCCAAAATGGAAAGTGTACGAAACTTTAAAATAAGGAGGGAGTATTTGTTTGAACTTATGAATCTAATTTTATATCTTCTATTAAAAGAATACTTTATGATATTTAAGATTAACGAAGTACCTCTGGCTCTGGTTCATCTTTCCATGATGACTTAATCTGCTCAATCTTTTCTTTATTGTCTGTTGTCATGCTTATGCAAAACGCAGCATCGGTTCCATCTAAACTCGCGATCTCTCTCTCAATTTTGAATAAGTACTCCCGCCCAACCAAGTCGTAGAACAATGGAGGAGCACTATGAGGTCTTAACTTGACTTAAACAAAGATAAAAAAATACTTTAAAGCATTTATAGATACATTTATGCAGCCATCACATTGAGTTTTGACATAGGAAAATCAAAGCAACAAAAGTAATACTTGTTATATACATACATCATCCAGATGCTCACGAAAATCGGACGCAAGTTTTCCCAAAAACTGCTTGCATGCTTGATCCCAGAATAGCAGCTCAGCCTTGTGATGACCATGCACAACAATACAACATTCAGCTTCAATTTGTAGAGCCAGTTTTCTTCAGAAGACCGCACTCCACACTTCGTGCACTCAAATTCATTATCACATTTTATAGCTCTTGCGCGACATGACCTAAAGTCCATGGGGAAAACCTCTCAGAATTCAAAAAATATATTATTATGAAATCTTAATTATAAAATAAACGGAAGTTGCAACAACCTATCATGGTTTACCTATCATGGGTCTAATTTGAATTTACAACTAAATGTAATGATTAATTAAGAATGTACTTGTGACTAAATATGACTGTCTTGGAGGCTATCACTAAATATGACCTTTTGAAGCATCCCATATAAGCCCAACTGGTAGCATTCAGAATAGTGTTTATCTTCCCATAAAACCACAATCCACGAACTTGTTCCAAGTGTACATTGTTCACAAATGAAAATGATAAACATACCATATAAGAATTTGAGAAATTGATATTCGGAAATAAAATCAATGATTATATACCTCCTTAGTAGTTTGTAGTTGAGACAACATCTTGACAATTCCAACTTCTTTATCATCACTTAATGCAGCTCGTGATGATGTTGAGCTCAAGGATTGTGATGAGCCCATATCCAACATCCTTAGTAATTTCAATAAATGTCAATAGATTGAAATAATTGCTAAAAGTGTTTTTTTAAATCTGCTACATACTGTACACTTATCATGGACATTATCAATATTATCAATATTCGCACTTATCATGGTCTCTACTCTATAATATTTTGACACTAATCACCCATATGCAAGGCTGGATCAACATATGCACTTTCAAGTTACAACTATGAAGAGTGTTGTATTGTAGTGGTCATGTGTTAGTTGTATGACTTGAAGTGGTTGCATTATTTGTTCACCATTGATGAGTTGATGACAATACTAAGTTTAAAATGCCATTACCAACTTACCAAGGTTGAAAACAAAGGTAAAGTGTGTTACAGTATTAGATTGCCATGTGAGGATTAAGAAAGATTCAGATGAATAGATTGACAAAGCTTATTGAAGGTTGCCATGAAGATCTTTATCAATATTACCTGGTTCGAAACTCTTCAACATCAGGGACGTTGACGTCAAGGAGAACCTTTGAGGCATTATATGATGTTGAGACCCCCATCTGCTCACCTGAACTCAGTTTTCGAAAAGAAATATAAGTAAATAATTAATTAAAGTAATAATTCTTTGCGATAAATTGGTAGATGCAAGTATATGTAGATTTGTCCTACCATAACATTTGTTGGTGCGTACCAACTGGATGATCACGATTACATATTCCGATGTAGTCCTTTTTACATGTTCCAGGAATTGTTCGGAATACTCACTGTACAGTGTACAATGCAACCTCTTATCCCTATGCATTGTAAAATTAGATACGTAAATTGTTTTGATGTTAGTATATGAGAACATTATACAGTATAACAAAATTCGAAATGATTGTATCACTTAACTCTAAATCACGAAGGTAAAAGTTACACCACTTTTTTTGCGCTCCAGGTTCCGCCTTGAACATCTTATCACCAACCTTGAATGCACCAATTACATCTAGAAGTTTTCTCGACATTACAATTATTATCACACATCATATAGTTACACAAATTATTAAATACATAGTACGAAATAACAGAGTGTTGAAGATTACCAAACAATTGCAGACAGATATCATCTCCTTCATCAAAAAATTTTGAGAAGCTTTTATACTTAAAAGGTGATAAGGATGACATGGTACTCTTTTCTTGACGCTTCAGTGCTTCACCTTGGTTTCCTCGGTGAAACATAGTCTGTAACGGTGGGAGCATGGCCGATATTGTTCAATATTGGACCTCACAGTAAAGTGCATCATTGCATATGTCTCACTCTCTTCTATTTGGGCGTCAAAGTTGCGCACCAATTGTTGTGATATAGTAGCTTGAATCCTATCATCCTATTTGACAATAAATTGGAGTCAATTAGAAGTTATTGACTATTGTAATGAAATGAAACTATTACTTAAATTGGAGTCAATGCTTAAGTTATTTTTTTAATTCTTAAGTAGTCTCGATAGTAATCCCTTCAACATAGAAGTTATTTAATCATGCTTTAATGGGTAGAAATGGGTAGAAATAAAATTTGCCTTCAATTAAAATTGTCTAAATAATTTCGGTCTTTATTATACACATTGCCATAAATAATAAAATTCAAATTAATTCCTACCGAGATTAAAAACTGCTTAAAATAAAAGTTGCCTTAAATTAAAACTGTCTAAGCAAATCATGCCTTAATTAGCAGAGTAACTATTTAAGCAAACCAAGCAAAGTAAATATGGAAAATTTTATATGAAGGAAGGTTTAAAAATCATGCATATATCAAGGGAAGGATTGTGCCTTAAATTAAAATTGTAAATAGGTTATCTTATTGCTTGACATTTAGTTTGACTTTCTAAAAACAAAATCTGAAAAATTTCTAAAAATAAAATATAGGTAGTAGTTCATACCTAAGTCATTTTTTTTAATTCTTAAGTAATCTCAATAGTAATCCCTTCAACATAGAAGTTATTTAATCATGCCTTAATTAAACTGTCTAACCTGATAGAATTTTGTTTTTGCTTCAATTAAAATTGCCTTCAATTAAAATGGGTAGAAATAAAATTTGCCTTCAATTAAAATGGGTAGAAATAAAATTTGCCTTCAATTAAAATTGTCTGAATAAATTCGGTCTTTATTATACACATTGCCATAAATAATAAAATTCAAATTAATTCCTACCGAGATTAAAAACTGCTTAAAATAAAAGTTGCCTTAAATTAAAACTGTCTAAGCAAATCATGCCTTATTTAGCAGAGTAACTATTTAAGCAAACCAAGCAAAGTAAATATGGAAAATCTTATATGAAGGAAGGTTTAAAAAGCATGCATTTATCAAGGGGAGGATTGTGCCTTAAATTAAAACTTTAAATATGTTATCTTATTGCTTCACATTTAGTTAGACTTTCTAAAAACAATCTGAAAAACTTCTAAAAATAAAATATAGGTAGTAGTTCATACCTAAGATGTAAATTTTAATTAATAAAGTAAGTGTAAATGTTATAAAAACATGTTAAATTTAACTTGTTATAAAAATTAATTGAAATAGTGCGAATATGGTATATGATATGAATAATTTGAATATATTTTTCTAATTAATCGGTTTTCAATATTATTTATTATTATATTTTACAATATTAATACTATTGTAAGATTAAACTCTGTCAAAAATATCTTCTCATCTTCAAGCAAAAGCTCTAGAGAACGGACTCCCTTCTTTGTGTCTTTGTAATGGACAATCCACTTGCGAACAACACGAACCAATATCGCGTCATGGGGTTCAAGTATTCCAGTGACTTTAACCAGTTTAAGCAATTTTGGAGCCATTTAAGATCTATAGAATGATGTAAAACGAAAATGTTATGGAAGAAAATATAATTGAAAGAAAATATTAACACATGTAAGTGCTGCAGTAGACCGAGAAAACAGAAAAACCGACCTAAATAAGTGGTAGAATTCTTTGACACCAATATGATGGTATGCACTGGTAAGGGGCTATATATAATTGTTTCCTATGATTTAGTGAAGAGTAAGTATTTCCGAAAAAACCTAGCAAATAACAACAACAACAACAACAACAACATCCAAGCCTTAGTCCCAAAAGATATTGGGGTCGGCTAACATGAATCGATACATGATATCACAACCAAAAGGAAAAGAAGGAATAAAGATAAAAAGATAAGCTATTATGAAAAGATAATATAAAAAAGATGAATATATATAGAAATGATAAAATAAAAAGGCTGCAAATAATGCATATATATAAGGATAAAAAAACTAGGAAAAAAAGATGAGGGAAAAATATTATCAAGATCACTCCTTCACGTGAATACCCGCCCTCCACTTAGTTCTCTCCAAAGTCATGACCTCATCCAACCCCAGAAGAAGCATATAACTTCGAACTCCCCTAACCCACGTCTGTTTGGGTCTTCCTCTCCCTCTCTTCCCTGCCTCTTCTCCACACATCTCAACTCACCTAACAGGTGCATCACTCGGTCTTCTACGCACATGACCAAACCACCGTAGGCGCGACTCCCGCATCTTGTCTTCAATAGGTGCTACTCCCACCCTTTGTCTGATTGTCTCATTCCTCACGCGGTCCTTCCTAGTATGCCCACACATCCAACGCAGCATGCGCATCTCTGCCACACTCATCTTTTGAATGTGACATTGTTTCACCGCCCAACACTCTACGCCATACAGTAATGCAGGCCTAATTGCTGTCCTATAAAATTTACCCTTCAGTCTAGTCGGCATACCTCGGTCGCATAGAAATCCTGACGCACTCTTCCACTTCATCCACCCTGTTCTGATTCTATGGGATACATCTCCATCTAACTCACCGTCCTTCTGAATTATGGAGCCCAAGTAACGGAACATATCGCTGACTGGTATCTCCTTACCATCCAGAGTAATTCCGCTATTACCACTACTTCTACCTCCACCAAACTTGCACTCCATGTACTCTGTCTTGCTCCGACTTAGTTTGAAACCCTTATTCTCGAATGTTTGTCGCCATACTTCCAACTTTGCTTTAAGACCTGATTGCGTCTCATCGATCAATACAATATCGTCGGCAAACATCATGCACCACGGTATATCGTCTTGAATTGACTTCGTAAGTTCATCCATGACTATGGCAAATAAGAAAGGACTCAAGGCTGATCCTTGGTGCACTCCGATAGTAATAGGGAACTCTTCAGTCCTCCCTACACTAGTACGAACACTTGTAGTACAATCCTCATACATATCCATGATGATGCTGATATACTTGCGTGATATGCCTTTCCTAGTTAAGGCCCACCAAAGAACTTCTCGAGGTACCCTATCATATGCCTTTTCTAAGTCAATGAACACCAAATGCAGATCCTTATGAGCATCTCTATACTTCTCCATAAGTTGACGAAGAAGGTGAATAGCCTCAGTTGTTGAGCGACCAGGCATAAAACCGAATTGATTCTCTGAAATCTTCACAGTCCTTCGAAGTCTTTGCTCAATCACTCGCTCCCAAAGTTTCATGGTGTGACTCATAAGTTTAATCCCTCGATAGTTGGCACATTCTTGTACATCACCTTTATTCTTAAATAAAGGGATAAGAGTACTCTTCCTCCAACTCGTTGGCATCTTGTTGTTTCTCCAAATCATGTTGAAGAAACTTGTTAACCACTCGACGCCTCTCTCTCCCAAACTTCTCCAAGCCTCGATCGGTATGCCATCTGGCCCCATTGCTCTTTTCCGTCCCATCTTCCTCAGAGCTTCTTTAACTTCCGTTGTTTGGATCCTTCTCACAAAATCACGGTTAACCATACAATCTGGTATGGACAAATCGCCGATATCTTGCGTTTTGTTCCCGTTGAATAGTGTATCAAAGTATGACCTCCACCTCTCTTTTATCTCTCCGTCGTCCATTAATATCCTCTGATAAACATCCTTCACACACTTAACTTTTGCAATATCTTGAGTTCTGCGATCACGAAGACGAGCAAGTCTATAAATATCTAGTTCTCCTTCCTTAGAGTCCAACTTTTAATACAACTCCTTGTTCACTTTCCCTCGTGCTTCCCTTATGGCTTTCTTTGCTTGTCTTTTAGCCTCCCTGTATGCTTCTATGTTCTCATCACTCCAATTTGTCCCCAACTTTTTGTAGCAATCTCTTTTGTTCCTTATGGCTTGTTTCACCTCATTATTCCACCAAGATGTGTCCTTTTTAGGTGGCCGACATCCTTTAGATTCTCCAAGTACCTCCTTTGCCACTTTGTTAATGGTCAACTCCATGGATAACCACACATCACCCACCTGTGTTTCATTATCAATACGCCATACATCTTCACCGACCATTTTGTGTGTAAAGCTTTGTTGAAGATCTCCCTCTAGCCTCCACCACTTTATCTTTGGCTCGACTTGTTGTTTAACTTGTCTTCTATGGTTCTTACCTCGAAAGTCAAGCACAAGCAACCTATGCTGAGTGACAACACTCTCACCTGGAATAACCTTACAATCAGTGTAGCTAGTTCTCCCAGTGGTCCGTACTAAGAAGTAGTCAATTTGGGTACTATTAGCTCCACTTTTATAGGTTACAAGGTGAGAGTCTCTTTTCTTAAACCAAGTGTTCATTATAGCCAACTCATACGTCAAGGCAAAATCCAAAATGTTCTTTCCCGCCTCATTCCTAGTGCCAAAACCATGTCCGCCATGAATATTCTCAAAGTCATCACGACTCGAGCCCACATGCCCGTTGAGGTCACCTCCTATGATCAACTTCTCTCCCCTTGGCACTCGTCGCACCACGTCTTCAAGATCTTCCCAGAACTGTTGAGTTGTAGATGCATCCAATCCCACTTGTGGTGCATAGGCACTTACCACAGACACAATCTCACCTCTTATCACCAATTTAATGCTCATGATGCGATCGTTCTTCCTGAAGACTTCTACCACATCCTCAACATAGTCACGCGCCACAATAATGCCTACCCCATTTCTAGTCTTATCTCTCCCCGAATACCACAACTTAAAACCTCCGGGATTAATCTCGCGTGCTTTCTGTCCAACCCATTTAGTTTCTTGCACACACATAATGCTGATATTCCTTCTGCTCATAACCTCGACTACCTCGGAAGATTTCCCTGTAAGAGACCCAACATTTCATGTCCCAAAACGCAATCTAGCATTCCACATTCTGTTCTTAGCCCCATCTCGGACCCCACCATGCCCTTGCATATTTGACATCATCCCCGGGCAATGGGATGACGCACCACTTCTGGGCGGCGACCTAGCAACCTTAGCATTCTTATCACCACACCCAGGTCTATCAAGTGTAGCGCGCCCTTGCATATTTGACACCACCCCCAGGCGGAGGGATGACGCGTCACTTACGGGTGACGACCTAGCATTAGCGATTTTCATATTTCGATTCATGTCATGTGATGTGACTAGGTGATACTGTTGGCCGTCACACGCCTACCACAGCACCCTCCTCCTTTATCCTGGCTTGGGACATGCATGATATCAAAAAAATGATATCATGGGGAAAATAAAATGAGGAAAATCTTTAATAAAGGAAGGTTTTAAATTCGTGCATATCTTAAGGGGAGGATTGTGTTCTGAAATATATATATAAAGTACTTCCGAGATCTTTTTTTTGGCAACAATTACTAACGACATTCAAAATGGGTAGAAATAAAAATTGCCTTAATTAAAAACTGTCTAAATAAATTCGGTCTTTATTATACACATTGCCATAAATAAAAAAATTCAAATTTATTCCTACTGAGATTAAAAGTTGCTTAAAATAAAAATTGCCTTAAATTAAAACTATCTAAGCAAATCATGCCTTAATTAGCAGAGTAACTGTTTAAGCAAACCAAGCAAAGTAAATATGGAAAATGTTATATTAAGGAAGGTTTAAATATCATGCATGTATCAAGGGGAGGATTGTGCCTTAAATTAAAACTGTAAATAAATTCCGCCTCAATTAATTATACACATGACCTTGATTAAAACTGCTAAAAATGTGTCGTAATTTAAAAAAGATACGTAGTATTTTTTTATATAAAAAAACTAACTTTTGCAGGAAAATTGAGAAATTTCAGGTTAATATCATAAGAGAAGAGGGCCTATCCAATTAATTTGTATGCAGTTTTTATTCTTCTCTTATTTTCAACCTGGAAAAATAGAAAACAACATCATGAGAGATATTGCACAATCAACCTGAAAACACAACTCTTGAAAGTAATAATAACTGACTATAAATGAGTGTTTACAATTGTATATGATGCTAAAGCATACACCCGGCAGTACTAAACTTCTTTATCAACTTTTTATAAGCAAAAGATGATAAATTTGTATGCAGTTTTTATTATTCTCTTATTTTAAACCTTGAAAAACAGAAAACAACATCACGAGAGATATTGCACAATAAGCTTAATCTCACAAGTTGCCAAAAGGTTAAAATAAAAAATTGTTGATTAAGAAAAAAGAAATGACAAAAGAAAAACAAATTATTCAATTGCTGGAAGAACAAAATATTTCCGGGTTGTTTTCTTCACCTAAACATCTTTTTAGAATATCCACCTAAACATTGTACCAAACATGACATAGGTAAAGTATAGAGATTACATCAACCATCTAATAGTTGCAGATATAATTTAGATAATTAGATAATGTTTCAATAAAAAATTTGAAATGGAGCATGATTCATAGGTAAATGTGAAGCTTAACATTTTATATGAGATTCTGATGAAAGCTAATGTTTATTCAGTCAATAGGGAATATTTCATATCAATTTTGAAGCTTAACAAATGTTAAATCTGATAAAGCACATTTTTGCAAACACTGTTATGTTTTTTGTAAATAAGAGAAGAATTAAGCATTTCTTAAAGGTGGTAAGACTATCCCCAGTAATATACATTGTTGGGTGGCTTGCAAAATTGTACTCTATGGTATGGGAGAGTACACTCTAGCTGAAATGCGGGTTTCCCAAACATGCTTTTAGTCTAAAGGCCGTATTTTAAGAAAAAACATAGAAACTTGTTTTAATTAAGACCCTGTTAAAGGTAATAGTTTAACAGAAAAAACATAGAAACTTGAAATGCCCAACATGTTACCTTATTCTAAGCGATTTCAAGTTGGAGTCGTCGTTGCAACGTATAAGTTTGGATGATAATCTAGATGAATAAATGAGAATGTGTTGGTTGATTCAGTGAATCAGCTTACCCTTCATTTTGATAAAGAAATACTACAACAGCTGGCTTGTGTGTCTTCATTTTGATAGTCTATATCTTGATAATTATTCTATTAATCAAGATAAAGACTAATCATTCCAAAGTCTTCCCATCCAAAACCTCTATTTAACAGACCCTAAAAAAATGCTTTAGCTGCAACAAAGTTCATACTATCCCTCACATATTGGCTTCAGAATCTGCAGGAGCAGTTGCATCATCTTTTAAATCCTCCACATGTGACTCTTTCTTCTTTATATGTGATGTCAAATTCATCCTCGTCCATAGGTTTTCATATCATCATTGTTTGTATGAGCAGAAAAGGTGTTGTTTAATGTGACACTTCTATATAAAAAAGCAATGAAAAGATTAGCAACTCAAGACACACAAATGTCAGGTAGAAAGATTGCATGTTGTCTAAAAGATTGATAGCAACCTAAGAAGTCAATGGGTAATGAAAAGCAGAAGCCCTCTCATTGATATGCATATACAATTCTTTTACTTTAATTCCTTCATAAAATGCCTAAGTTGTAATCATCCATGCTTACAAAAATATATTATCATCAACACGAAGAGTAGTCTCTCTTCATGAAAGTCTGATCCATAAAAAGCAATCGATGATAGAATATAAGGGATAAAAGCTGCATTATTGCTTGTTTTTCAGATTTGAATCAGATTTAGGGTAATCAGAAGTTACATAATATGAAGGCAAAAAAAAAACATTGAACGCAGGTCAATGAAAAATGCTAGAGCTTCATGAAATCTCTTATGGGCACCAAACTAATACTTCTATCAACAAAAGTTTCCTTGATTACTCTACGCACACCATCCCTGAATTTGTGGCTCTTATCACGGAGGAAATGTAAGAAAGTACTTGAAGGAGAATTGCTCTTATGTTTACTTAAACGGGAAAAAGGAACTTGGATGCCTGATGATTAATTTTCCTTAAAAATCTGTAACTTCTTACTATTATAAATATTGGTAAAGACTTGATGGCCCTTCTTTACCCTAAGCTAGTATGCTACCTTTACCTTTGTTTACTGCTAAAGGCCGTATTTTAAGAAAAAAGCATAGAAACTTGTTCTAATTAAGACCCTACTAAAGGCAGTAGTTTCACATAAAAAACATAGAAACTTGAAAGGCCCAACATGCTATCCTATTCTAAGCAATTTCAAGTTGGAGTCATCATTGCAACGTATATATAAGTTTGGATGATAATCTAGATGAATAAATGAGAATGTGTTGGTTGATTCAGTGAATCAGCTTACCCTTCATTTTGATAAAGAAATACTACATCAACTGGCTTGTGTGTCTTCTAACACGTATAACTCTGCAATTACTAAAACCGGGCATAACATCTTAGAAATGTTGTATTAGAACAGTCTCCTTCAAATGATTTGAAGACCTTTGAGAAAAATGGCATGGTTTGGCAAAGTGTGTGTTAGGTTAGGCCATAGAACACTCGCATTTCCAATCAATAGAGTTAATGTGAATCAATGGCAGGTTTATATTCTATAGGACAAATCGACAAATAACGAAAAGGAAATACAACAATGAGTGAAGGGGATTTGGACGATTACCGGTCGCTCTGTTCCTCGTAGATGGTGGATTAGGTGAGCGGCAATAGCGGTACCCAAACAGCAGCATCCATAGATTAACGGTACCCAAACAGCAACATCCATGAAAAAGCTGGTGTTTGAAGGGATGAAATGAGTGAAGGAATTTCAGGAAGCGGTGTGAGACGTAGAAGGAACCAAGAGCATCCATAGATCACCAACAGCTGCTTCAGTTGTTGAGAAGTATGATTCGGCTAGGTTTCTTGATGTTGTTGAGATTTGGGAAGAACTAATCCATTTGAGAAAATTTCAGATTTGAGAAACGAAAGAGGAATACAGGCGTAAAAGCCCTAGATTTAGTTTACTAAAATCGGACGGTTGATAGGAAGCGTAGGGGTGAGCGGGAACTTCTTTTGGGGGTGTTGTAGTGCTATTGATGAGAGGATGCCAAAATAGTGGACTAATTGGGAAAATGTAGAACAAGGAGGATTTGTTGGTGTCACTATTGGAGAGAAGACAATGCCATTACTTAAAATGAAAATAGCACTAAAATAGTGGACAAATTTCGAAACATGTAGAACAGGGAGTAATATTAATATTGTGATGTAATATTTTCCCACTTTGTTTAATAGTTGGAGATTAAGTGTATTTAAAAAAATACATAAAGACAAAATGTTGGAAGAAATACTAATATTGTGAAGCACAAGTTATGTAAATGACAAATTGAATGGTCATAGTTTTGGAAAAATATATATGTACTTACTACCATTGAGTGTTACTCTATTGTGAATGTGATGGCACTTTATTTGATTTTTTGGTGTTATGGCATAAGGATGTTGTGTTTTTCCAAATTGTTTGTTTAATAGTTGGAGATAGGTGGATTTAAAAAACTAAATAATGACAATTTTTTTTGAAGAAATACTAATATTGTGAAGCATAAGTTATGTAAATAACAAATTGAATGGTCATAGTTTTGGAAAAAATATATGTACTTACTGTCATTGGGTGTTGTTCTATTGTAATGGCACTTTATTTGAATTATTGATGTTATGGCATAAGGATGTCATGTTTTTCTAGAATGTTTGTTTAATAGTTGGACATAGATGGATTTAAAGAATACATAATGACAAAATCCTGGAAGAAATCCTAATATTATGAAGCATAAGTTATGTAAATGAAAAAATTGAATGGTCATAGTTGTGGAAAAAATATATGTACTTATTGCCATTGAGTGTTACTCTATTGTGAATGTAATGATACTTTATTTGAATTATTGATGTTATGGCATAAGGATGTCATGTTTTTTCAGATCGTTTGTTTAATAGCAGTTGACACTTTATTTGAATTGTTTTTTTTGCTAAATTAGGTGATTAGAAGATCTTTCAAGGCAAACGAAGTGGGCAATGTTGATAGCATGCGAATTAACTGTTACTGCAGTCTTAGTGAAGTCGTGAAGAGGATATTGAAGAAACTGAAATCAAATGAGATAGAGGAGTTCAGAAAGACAATGTTTGGATGGGTTTTGGATGTAGAAGAAATGAGAACAGTCAGTGGTCAACTTCAGATTGGTTTTCTATGCAACTATGTGAAAACAGTTAACCACATAAAAGAGACAAAAGTCATTCGCTTCCACATCCAAAATAGTGTAATTAGTTTTACAAAGATAGATTTATGCATAGCATTGGGATTGAAAAATGAAGGTGTGAAACCAACTTTAGAAGAGGAGATGAAAGGACATTTTTGGAAAAAATATTTTGGAACAACAAGTGTGAAAAGAAGTGAGGTACAAAATGCATCGATGAAATATAATAGTGAAGAACCAAGAAGTGAAGAAAACGATGGTGCGAAGCTTGCTCTACTCCATGTGCTATCCCATGGATTATTTGGGAACCAAATGGCTAGGGACTTACCAAGTTATTATGTGAATATGGTAGAAGATTTAGAGACATTCAACACATATCCATGGGCTGAGATGATGTTTGGGCAGATTTGGTGAACAACATGAGGACAAATGCTAAGAGCCTTAAGAAGTGCGAGGGGGAATGTGTGACTCTACCAGGATGTCTAATAGCAATACAAGTATGAGCGTTTGAAACGTTTAAAGGATTGGCAAAGGCAAATGCTTCATATATGCAAGGTCATTGAATGGAGAGAAACAGGAATTCCAAGATTAGTGAAGTGGGAGTTCAAAAAAAGCCACATATGGAAGTTTTCTACAAGATAATCTTCAAGAACAAACATGTAAATCTGCTTACTTACTTATTATTTAAATAAAATGTGAAGTGACAAGTATTACATTTAAAGTGTATTCTTTGGGTGTTATTCATGCAGTTTGAATGGGAAAGGATGCATGCTACAAGTTTGGAAATTGAAAATTTTCCAAATTTAGGGACCAATAATGGCGGTATAGTTGGAAAGAGAATTGAAGGTGTGAAGGTATTTGAAAAAAAGAAAGGGAAGGATAAGAAAGCAAGGACTTCAAAAAGAACTGGGGACAAAAGGAAAATGCAGATGATGTGGAGGCAGAGAATGACGATGAGGGGATAGTGAGATTTGGATATGAGAGGAAAGTGACTGTTGTCTTGAGACAAGTCAGGAAGCTCGACAAAGAAAATGCCTAATTAATGGTAGAAATGAAACAATTCAAGAAAGCACAAATGAGGAATGAGAGATTTCTTAAGTAAAAATTGGAGAAGTTAGTTAACCAAGAGAAGGGGAAGGAGACAGTAAGTGAGGAGAGTAGAGATGAAAGCAGGAAGAAGCAAATGAAAAATCAGAGAGTGGAGATGAGAAAGTAGAAGATGATGGTGCAACTACAAAAGATAATGCTGAAGATGATGTGCAGCTCAGGAAGATAATGCTGAAGATCAGATGATGGTGCAGCTCTAGAAGATAATGTTGAAGATAATGCTAAAGATGCTGGTGGATCTCCAAAAGATAATGATCAGGTGGATTGCAGTTTGCCAAACTTTAATATTTTTGGGCCAGAAACACAGGAAAAATTTAAGAAAGCAGATAACGGTGGAACAATGGAAGAAGAAGATGTAAGTGAGATACGAAGAAGTCATGAAAAGAATGATGAAGATGCAGTAGACGACACTGGAAGAGTGGATGAAGAAGGTGGAAGTAAGATAGACAGAAACGTTGAGAAGAATGATAACCTTGGAGCAGATGAGGGAGCAAGAATAGAAGAAGCAAGTGGGATATGCATAAATAATGAGAAGACTGATAATGATGCTTGGGGAGATGTGAACACACAATTTGTGAATGAAATGATCACAAGTGTGGATGAAGTAGAAAAACAAATGCTATGGAGTGATTCAAGTAAAGCAAGCACAACTGTTGACATCAATGCGAAAGCATAAGATTTTTTTAAATACCTCAAACAAAAAGAAAATTCAAAAAATGAAGAACTTTATGTTATATGAGTAGTTGTGCTGATTTTTGATTTTTTTATTGTATTGGTTTTAATAGCAGGATACATGAAAAGGAATTGAAGAGAGTGAGATGAGGGAAAGCAGAACCAAGAGTACAAAAGTGGAAAAGGATGTAAGTATATTTTGGAAAAAGTTCCAATTTTTTGAAAACATTGCCAAAAATTTGGAAAAGTGACTATAACATATTACTAAATTATAGGTGAAAATCATATGCGCACAAATGCAAAGACCAAAGCACATGCAAGGACCTCAGACTGATATACCCCTACAGAAAATAAAGTTCAGGCTAAGAGAAGAAGAAAGGAAATAGCTAAGAAAAGGGAAGAGGAAAGTTATTTTCCTCCAAGAGAGTATGGACCTTTCGCGGAAGACCCGACTGAGCGACCACCAAAAGTAGAAATAAAAAAGGTGGAAGAATATCTAAAAGTTGGACTCTTGAAGGGATTGAAGAAAAGGGACTGATAGAAAGTACAAAACGGAAGATGATAACATGCACATTGCCCCGTTTCTTCTGGATATGCACAAAATAGAGTCCAAAGTGTGGTTGTATTAGTTGTTTATCAATCCATAATGGCTAAATGATACGGTAATGTTTTACTTTTTCTACTAAAACAGTATGTTGTAGATCTCAATGTAAAATATGGCGTTAAAATAGGTACTAAATTAGATTTATAACATTTAAATTTTGGTTTTATATTGGTTTGCAGCATATGGATGTGGCAATATTTTACTTGAATATGAAACAAGTGCACTACAACATCAAGGCCCCGAAACACACCACATCTGGCCCATTTTTTACGTAACTGCTGAGGCGTTAAAATGAAGCAATTAAGATGGGAGAGGCATCACTCCAAAGTGCAGCAGACAATCCGGTGATTGCAGACGATATCTTAGGGATTACATATCCTTTTGATCGAAGTTGGACACAATTAGATTTCGTTTACATACCTCTGAATACCGCAAACCACTGGGTACTGCTATTTCTGGAAGTAAAAGAAAGAAAAATAAGGATTTACAACTCCAACATCATAAGAGCATATTCTTTACGGGAAATCAGACCTTATGTGTCGAGCATTGAGTGGTTGTTCCCAAAAATAATGGACTTCCATGGAGTGTATAAAGAAATTGTGTAGGAACCAATGAATGACAAAAGGATTGAGTTGGAAGCTGTGGAGGACTGCCCACAACAAGATGATGGGTAATGTTTAAACTATAAAGCTGGTATATATCATAATTTATAATATTTAATTCAAAACTTATTTTATGTTTTTTAACTGCGTGTCATCACCACAGAGGGAACTGTGGCATGTACGTTTTGAAGTTCGTTGAATTTCTTATGATGGGGATGGACATAAATGTGGTAAGCTCAATGGAGATGCCCATGTATATATTGGGAGAAAATGGCAACATAGTTGGTTTTGTATAACGCAAAGAGGACAAAGGAATGTAAAATGAAGACTAAGACTTAGAGAATAATGGCAGAAAAGGATGGAAAAGTACAAGTCTAGTCTGATGATGCTTTACAGATGTTATGTTTTTAATATTTAAATTTTATGTAATGTTGTTTGAATGTTTTTTGGAAACTGTTGACGGAAACTTACTATTGTGAAGCACAATATGATGACAATATATGTGGCATAATCTAGTATTCTATGTTTTTAAATGCCTAAATATTGGCAAATTTATGGGAAAATTATATTTGGTTTATTATGTAGTCACGTCGATATAAATTGGTTTTTTAGTAATGAGATAATTATTAAACTAACATCTGGAAAGGGTAACATGTACACGACTCGATTATAATCATGTCAATAGTGGTAAACTGTTCTATACTTGTTTAAAATGCCAAAATATTGGCAGTTTTGTAAGATAAATGTTTTATATAGTCAGTTGGATATACATTGGGTTTTTCATTAATGACACAAGTATTACATTAAAATCTGGAAAGAAAAAAATCTGAAAAAGGGTAACAGGTACAAGATTCGATTATAATCATAAGTCAATAGTGGCAAAAGGACGTATATTTTGTTTGAAAATAACCTAATATTGGCAGTTTTATGAGATAAATGTATTAGATTTATTATATAGTCACTTGCATATACATTTTGGTTTTTTATTAATGAGAATTATTACACTAAGAACTGAAAAAGGTTAACAACTAGACAACTGAATTATAATCACAAGTTAATACATCCATTTACTTTGTGGCAGAATATATGTGGCAGAATATATGTGGCAGAATGCACTGTACATTGTTCGGAAATTCAGAAATATTGGCAATTTAGAGGAATAAATCATAGAGCCAAAGAAGTACATAGAAATTGTAAACATTGTGTCACAAAAAACAACATACTAGCTAAAAATTAAAATCAGGGGCAAACATTTGACATTAAAAAAATAGTAACACAAATGTTAAGTATTTGTGTTACTATACAAAATATACTATTATTAAATACTAAAATTAATTGCATAGCGGCTAAAACTAGCATCCTAAAATACTAAAACTTGAAATACTACTAGATTTTTGTTGTTTTTCCAAAAAGTCATAAAAAATTAAGGGTTTTTTCTTCTAAACCTTAAATTTTTAGTATAAACTTTTACACAAAACAATAATAAACATAGTAATCACACAACTTTTCTCATATGTCATCTATCATCTTGATGAAAATGATGAGTTTAACTTGAGTGTTATTCGACGACCATAAAAAGATAACGGTTTTAACTTAGTCTCATTCTATTGTTACATGACTTATTTTTTTGACATTATTTTACAAAATTATGTCTTGGACTTAATTAGTATTTTTTTATTTTTGTCATAAACTTATGCATTTATGAATAATTCTTTTATGTAGTAATGTGATTTGGTACTTCAAAATATGTATAATGTTATTTCTTTTTACTATATATGTTATTTTGTAAAGTATATAATTTAAATGATCGAAATAATATCCCACATTTTTTGTTCGAATTTTTGTAACAGATATCATATTATACCTGTATACGTATTTACAAGTTTTTTAAAAGTCAACGTTTCTTTTAACGAGTTTTTAAGATTTTTCGATTAATGTTACCGAATAAAACGTACTTATTAAATTTCATTTAATTCAATTAATCTTTTGCATCATTTCTTTACTGGTAGTGACTGGATTATTACTCTCTAAACTCTAAAGAGCTTTCCGGAATTGATGAAGGAGGCCGTGTATGAGATCTGAATTTGCACTTGTTTTCGTTGCTGTTGGTGTTTATTCAGTTCGTTTATCGATGTTCATGAGCTGGAATTGAAGGGCTCAATTGTGGGAAAGAGATTGATGGAGTGGGCAACGCTTCAGCATTTAGATCTCCGGCACGTCGGCCGGAGCTCTAAGACATTGCAGCCTCACGCCGCAGCTTTCCACCCCATTCAGGCACTCGTATCCGTAGCCGTTGGCACCTACGTCATTGGTAAATCCTTCACTTTTATATGCGTTTCCACTCATGAGTACAATGTTCTGCTTTGATTTCATTCCATTCGTTAACGTTTTTTATGATTATGCTTTTCGAAACTTCAGAATTTGATGCATACACTGGATGTAAGATCGCTGCCATAGACATGGGATCGCCAGTTGTTCGTATGGCTTATAGTCCGACCAGTGGGAATGCTATTATTGCCATCCTCGAGGTTCGCTTCTAAAGTTGCCCAATTGACTTCAGATTTCCAGAACACACATAATAAATGTCACAGTGGGCTTCACATTTCTTAACGTTAACACTGCGCTGAACACTGAAGCTCCCCATATTCTTTTGTTTACCACAATGAATATGTTTTCGATGTTCTCTTTATTGGTTTTTGTGATACTATTTACCATTTTTTTTCCTGCCAAAATAGATTGGACATGCCTATTATGATTGTTTGCTCTTTTGTGTGTGTGTGGCTGATGATTGCCCCGTATTGTTGTTTAGGATTGTACAATTAGGTCATGTGATTTTGATGTTGAGCAAACATGTGTGCTCCATTCTCCTGAAAAAAGGACGGAACAGATTTCTGCAGACACCGAAGTCCATCTTGCCTTAACTCCCCTTCAACCTGTAGTATTCTTCGGTTTCCATCGCAGGATGAGTGTGACAGGTAGATAAGTTGTCAAATGTGGTTGGCCTAATCTTGGTCATTTTCCTTGTTTTCCCCCCACTTTTCCTAGTAGAGAACTATAGATGTGCTGTTTTTAGAACTTCGCTTACATGCCTGCCTAATAGGAAAACAGAAATCACGTGTTTTAATTATATTACAGTATTCCTTATTATCATGTTAATCCTCAAGTCAAGGTGAGGCTAACCTTCATCTTAATAATCAGTACTAAATAGAGGAAAAGAAACGAGAAAGAGGAACTAAGAAAGAGCAAAAATAAATGTAGTGTGCAGAGTTTTATTTTGCAGTCTTTCCAGCTTCTTTAGATTTTGTGAAAATGAGGATAGTATAGTTTAGTAGTTTCTTCACTTCTTCATTCTTCCCTAATGCTTGCCATTCAACCTTGTTCTCTTGGCTCTTGCCTAAACATTTTTTCATGTGAAAACATAAAACTTTGCCCCTCAATAATAGAGAAATAGCAAAGTCCCTTAAATATTAGTGTCGTCACTTTTAGTCCCTCAGTTATCCTAAAAGTTTGTCCCTCATAAATGTACAGACTGATAATCAAATTTAAAAATTGTTAAGACAATAAATGAAGATGAAGCCATTTTGATCGTTTAATAGTAACTAAGTAATGCAGAAATGTAAATCTATCTGTGATTGGTTATAATCTTGCGCGGTTATTGTAATATCCTCAAATTTTAGAAGATTATACTCCCTCCGTCCCGAAAAGGTTGGCCAAAGTTGACTTTCATGTGGATTAATAAAGTAAAAACTGTGTGGTTGAAATTTGTGCAGAGGAGAGAATTAATTTTAGCCACATATTCCTTACTTCAAATGGAAATGGCAAATCTTTTGGGACATCCAAAAAAGGAAATTTGGCCAACCTTTTCGGGACGGAGGGAGTATTATTTATGTTACATAACCACCACTGTAATGACAAATCAAGGACTAAAGGTGGTGAGTGGTGACTAATAATTGAGGCACTAAGTTCACTATATACCTATAAATGCGGTGACCAAAAAGTGCCATGTTTGCTTTCTTTATTTCCCTCTAAAGCTTGTTGAGCAGTTGAACGAAACTCACATTGTACCATAAATGGGTGGAAAAAGTAAATAGTATTCTGATGGATATTGTCGCCCATGTGCCTTCAAATGTACTAAAATAATTAGCATTTTCTTGTATGAAGTTGTTGGAACTGTCGAAGGTGGTAAAGCACCTACAAAAATAAAGACAGACTTGAAGAAACCTATTGTCAATCTTGCTTGCCATCCTCGACTTCCTGTTTTGGTAATTATGATATCAATACATCTATTGTTTCTATTATTGTAAACTGAATATCTTGGTGCCACCCTTTGACATATTCCTTACATTTTATCTTGATACCAGTATGTAGCTTATGCGGAAGGTCTAGTTCGAGCTTACAATATCCATACATATGCTGTTCTTTACACTTTACAACGTATTGCTCTACACCTTTATCCTTCATTGAATTGGAAGAGGATCTCACCTGATAGTCTTGCTTCATAGATAAACTGTATTTTGCATTTTTGTAGTCGATAACACCATTAAGCTGATTGGTGCGGGTGCGTTCTCATTTCATCCAACACTGGAATGGCTATTCATTGGTGACAGGCGTGGGACACTTATTGCATGGGACGTATCCACAGAGAGGCCTATGATGATTGGAATGTAAGTTGCGTCTGTCTGTTTTGGCAAGTGTTTTGAGATTTCTATTAACTTCGTCTCTTATAAAGCTATAGTGTTTTTAATTTGCAATATTATTCCTATTATATCTTATTCATTTATGAAAATGGATTTCATTTATCTTGTCTAGTTGGTTCTTGACCACACAGCTTTCCAATGTAATTTCAGCACACAGGTTGGTTCTCAGGCTATTACGTCGCTTTCTTGGCTACCATTGCTGCGTGCGCTCATCACTCTGTCCAAAGATGGAAGCATCCAAGTGTGGAAAACAAGAGTCATTCTGAACCCTAACAGGCCTCCAATGCAGGCTAATTTTTTTGAACCTGCTGGTTCGTACCGTAGTACCCTTGTCCCCAAAAGACCTATTATTATTATTATTAATTTATTATCATAATAATAATAATAATAATAGTAATAATTATTCTTTTTGGTCCCAAAATAAACTCATTTCCTTTGTAAGGAAGAAGTACAGTTCATATTATTTCTTTCACTTGTTATCAACTACAACCTTCACCTTCTTAAATTGTGTGCTAAAAGTAAGTCTAAGTGAATACCTTATTTTAGGATGGAGTAGTTATTATTTATAATTTATAAAATATTGTATTTATTAAGCAAATGTAACAATAACAAGTTTAAAAAGTATATATATTTGAATTGTGAAATGCTATTCAAGTGTTTATAGCTTTAGATTCTTATTTGGGAATACAGAATTATAATTCCATCGTAATTTCCTGTTTCTAGCCTGATTTCTGTTTGGCTTCTGATGCACATTCCGATGCCACATACAACAATAAACCGAGCTTTGTAAAACCTATTTGCTCACAAATTTTGATGTTTTCGTCTGGCCTGTTCTTTTTTTATTATCTGATTCATACTGTTATATGGCATGTGGCAGCAATTGAATCAATTGATATCCCCCGGATTCTTTCACAGCAAGGGGGTGAAACATTATATCCACTTCCACGAGTTAAGGCTTTAGAAGTTCACCCAAAATTCAATCTAGCGGTGTTGCTTTTTGCGGTGGGTATCTAATTTGTGCAATTGTGCTACAGATAGATGAATTTCAGGCACATTTTGAGATTTGTTGGTCTTTCTCAACAGAATATGAGTGATGGTGACAATCGGAAAAATAAAGCTGCATATACCAGAGAGGGACGGAAACAACTTTTCGCAGTTCTACAAAGTGCACGAGGATCCTCAGGTGAGGTGTCTGTTTAAATTATTCAAAGATATCCATTCAGGTGAAAATTGTCGATAGATTATATGATGGTGCCTTTGTTATTCATTTTGTCATCAAAGCTGCTATTTTGAACTATGTTTTTTGTTTAATTTATTTCCTAAAGACATGTTTGATGGGGACTTGCCGACCTATAGTTCTCGTGCTAGCAAACTTTATTTCCTGAAGTTTTGTTGGAGGTAGGTAGGAGTTAATAATAATATACGTTCGTGTGACTAACCAAGTAATTTGGGTACTTGGTTAGTATGTATGTGAACTTTTGAGAAGGGTTTAGGGCGTTTTGATAGCTAGTTGTATTCTTTTATAGAATCAAACTGCGAAACTTTCACAACTATCTAGCCCATCTAGGACACCATATGTAGTGGTGTAGTCTGGATATTTTGAAGAAGTCAAACCATTTACACTACCTGAGGAATGTAATTATGTGTCATGTGAGATTCAAGTGCATTCGTGGGGTGTCTTTGCTGACTTTTGGTATATACGTATTATGCTATTCAGCGTCTGTATTGAAGGAGAAACTTTCAGCACTTGGTTCATCTGGAATATTAGCTGATCATCAACTCCAAGCAAAGCTTCAAGAACATCATTTGAAAGGGTTAGTTAGGATGTCTTTTTGTTAGTTTTTCAGAGTTTATGGAAGCAAATGAGAATCATTTCTCAAACTTGCTATCCTTCAAGGATTCGATTTCTTAGCTTCTTGTTGCAAAATTTTAATTTATTCTTTAATAAATAAAGGGTTGAACTTTTCTTACCAAGCACTTGATTACTTTTGGGTATTGCTATGCTCAGCTAGTACCAACATTTTCATTGGCATAAGAACTCAGTTCCTGCTCTACTTTCGTGCTAATATATGGACTACCATGTGCCTTGTTTTCTATCTCATTCTGCAAATAAGAATAATCACTGCATGTCTGCATGACATATTGTTGACTTCATATCAGGCAAGACCAGCTTACAATATCAGACATAGCACGGAAAGCTTTTCTTTACAGTGTATGTCCTTCTGAACAGATAACTCTGTGATGTTTTGTTTGAAAAGCATTAGCAACTAAATAATGTGCTAGTATATTTTTACATATACATTTATTTTTTCATTAATACCCTCAATTAGTATGGGCCTACCGTATTGATTCTTTGTGCATTGTATTTAATAAAGGAATCCTTGCATGCTACCTTAAAGATATAAGTAGTATTTTGTTTCTGTGTTTTCTCCCTTGCAGTGAAACTGTTACCTTTCCTCATTCTTTTATGTACTTTTCTCTAAATTTTGCACAGCATTTTATGGAAGGTCATGCCAAGAGTGCTCCAATATCTCGATTACCTCTCATTACTATTTTGGACACTAAAAATTTATTGAGACATACTCCTGTCGTCCAGGTAAGTAGGTAGGTGAGGTTATAAGTTTTTTCTATCACATTTGAGAATTGTTTTAAAATTTTCTCTGATCACCGTCGTTCACAGGCATTCCATCTGGAGCTAAACTTTTTTAGTAAAGAGAACCGAATTCTTCATTATCCTGTCAGAGCTTTCTACGCCGAAGGAGTCAACCTTACGGCTTATAATCTCTCCTCTGGAGCCGAAACTATATACAAGAAGCTTTATACCTCGGTAATTTTGAGCATCTTTGTTATGATTTATGAATAGCTCAGGGCAATTTACTTCCACATGATGAGAGTGGCTTGAACCCCTTCTCTTCTGTTATGTTTCCTCAGATTCCTGGTAATGTAGAATTCCATCCAAACAACATTGTTTATAGCAAAATGCAACACCTGTTTCTCGTTGTCTATGAGTTCAGTGGTTCAACTCATGAAGTGGTTCTTTATTGGGAAAACATAGATCCTCAACTTGCAAACAGTAAAGTCACCACAGCTAAAGGTCTTTCCCTTTTTTTAAATCTTTTCTGGTGTTGCTGTTAGTACATAGTGTTGTGCCATGGGTTGCAACAAATAAAGTTTTCTAATATAATTGAAAGTGCTATTCTTTTTATTATGAAGGTCGGGATGCTGCCTTTATTGGTCGTAGTGAAAATCATTTTGCAATTCTTGATGAGGATAGGACCGGGCTTTCTTTATATATGTTGCCGGGAGCAGCTACACAGGAGTCCAATGAAAAGAATGGGGCAGTTGATCTAGACCAGGCTGCAGAAACTGAGGTTGCCATGGTTAAGGGTCCACAACAGTTTATGTTTGAAAGCGAAGTTGATCGGATTTTTTCTACTCCAATAGGTAGCTTCGATATAATGTTTTTGATACTGAAGTTTCTTATCAACTCCTGCAATGAATTCCAACTCTTCTTTCTTTGTTTTGGTGGGGTGGCTGTAGAATCAACTGTGATGTTTGCTTCCTATGGCGTCCAGATTGGCTTGGCAAAGCTTTTCCAAGGATACCGTCTCTCAAATGCTGATGGACATTATATATCAACAAAATCTGAAGGGAAAAAATCTATCAAGTTGAAAGTAAATGAAATTGTGCTCCAGGTGAACTCCTCTCACATTTAAAAGTAAATATTGTCTATGTTTACACCTTATTTTTCTTTAGTACACACGAAGAAGAGATCCGACACCGATCTATATTTGAAACATTAAAACATGTCTCGTATTGCCTCCTCATTTATAGATTTTTTTATACAGTTCAGAGTTCATTATTTTTAAGTTCCCTTTTGCAGGTACAATGGCAAGAAACTCTTAGAGGCTATGTTGCCGGTGTACTAACCACACACAGGGTGCTTATTGTCTCAGCAGATCTTGATATAATTTCATGCAGTTCTAGAAAATTTGACAACGGACTTCCTTCAATATCCTTTCTTTCATTATTTTTATATTAATTCTCTCATGAATTTTTTCAAGTATATCCTTTTTATCTGCTCCAGATTGTTTGGATTTTTTAACTTGTGATTACTATAGATCCCTTCTATGGGTTGGCCCTGCACTTCTTTTTTCTACTACTACTGCTGTTTGTGTCCTTGGTTGGGATGGAAAAGTGAGAAGTATTCTTTCCATTAGCATGCCTAATGCAGGTATGTATTCAACATTACTGCCATTGCAATAAACTATATACCAAAAGATGTCATTCAATTACTTTTTCTGTGTCATTTGGTATTGCTCTTAGATGAATGCTAACCTTGTTTGAGCCTCATTCTGACCTCAACCTGCAGTTCTGATTGGAGCTTTGAATGATCGATTACTGCTTGCAAACCCTACAGATATAAATCCTAGACAAAAAAAGGGAATTGAAATTAAGAATTGCCTTGTTGGGCTTCTTGAACCACTTCTAATTGGGTTTGCCACAATGCAACAATACTTTGAGCAGAAGCTTGATCTCTCTGAAGTACTATATCAGATAACCACCAGGTGTAGTTTCTCTATCCAGTAATGCAATCTTAGTGTTGTTGTTGAGGAATCTAGCATTCTCGGAACAAAGGTCATATGTGTAAATACTTGTAACTCTTGTAAATTTACAATTTGTTATCTAAATGAAGGTTTGATAGCTTGCGGATCACTCCAAGATCACTTGATATACTTGCCAGTGGCCCACCAGTTTGTGGTGATCTTGCTGTATCTCTATCCCAATCTGGCCCACAGTTCACCCAGGTTAGTGAAGTTTACTTTTCATTTGTTTTTTTCCTGTGCATATGTCATTTTTTGTTTTTGTTGTTGTTGTTGTCACATATAGCTTTGTTTGTGAGTCAGGTATTGCGAGGAACATATGCAACCAAAGCACTGCGGTTTTCTACTGCTTTATCAGTTTTGAAGGATGAATTTTTACGATCTAGAGATTATCCGCGGTGCCCCTCAACATCTCATCTTTTTCACCAATTTCGACAGTTGGGATATTCTTGCATCAAGTACGTATTGTGACAAATGTTATTTGTGATAACTCATAAGTAAATGTATGAGCCTAGCTAAATACTCTGTAATTTATAAGAACAATGACACACTGTTTAAAAGTTTGTTGCCTTTTATTGAACTCTTCCCTGGCATGCTTCATATTTTTTTCTCATCCATTTTTAATTATGCTTCTTCATATCCTTTGTCCTGGTTAGTGGTTCAGTGAATAAATATCAACTTTCCACTTCCTGTCTCAATTTGCTTTGGTTCCATCTCAGGTATGCACAGTTTGATAGTGCAAAAGAAACTTTTGAAGTCATATCAGACTATGAAAGCTTGCTAGACCTATTTATCTGCCACCTTAATCCTAGTGCTATGAGGAGACTCGCCCAGAAGTTGGAAGAAGAAGGTGGGGATCCAGAGTTGCGGCGATATTGTGAACGAATTTTGAGGGTGCGCTCTACAGGGTGGACACAAGGCATATTTGCAAACTTTGCTGCTGAAAGTATGGTTCCTAAGGGACCTGAATGGGGTGGTGGTAATTGGGAGATTAAGACGCCAACCAACATGAAGAGCATACCGCAGTGGGAACTGGCTGCTGAGGTGATGCCCTACATGAGAACCGATGATGGAATGATCCCATCTATCGTAACAGATCATATCGGTGTGTATCTGGGCTTAATCAAAGGAAGAGGAAATGTTATTGAAGTAAGAGAGGATGCTATGGTTAAAGCATTTAAAGCTGATGGACAGCAACCATCTACAGTAATGTCCAACCAGTCTGCTAAAGGAGTGCCTGTGAGTGAATCAAAGGGTGGTGATTTTATGATGGGCGTTGAAAGTATTTCTAAACAGTTTTCGGCCTCTAATGCTGCTGTAGTAGATGAGCAGGCGAAAGCAGAGGAGGAATTCAAGAAATCACTCTATGGTCCAGCGGCTGATGGTAGCAGTAGTGATGAAGAAGAAACATCAAAAAAGAAAAAGTTCCTAATTAAAATCAAGGACAAATCTGTTTCTTCCACTACTGTAGATGTGGATAAGATTAAAGAAGCCACAAAACAATTGGGTCTGCCAATGACTAGAACCAAGTCACTTACAGGTTCATCACCCGATCTTGGACTTTTGGCACCTGTACAACCTCCTGCTCCTGCTGTTTCTTCTCCTGCTGACCTCTTTGGAACAGATTCACTGATACAACCTGTGTTGCCGCCGCCTGCTCTTTCAGTTAAGGGAGTAGGAACCAAGTCACTTACTGTGCAGCCAATTCCTGAGGATTTCTTTGAGAATACTATATCATCTGTTCATGTTGCTGCTTCATTGCCCCCTCCTGGGTCATTCTTGTCAAAATATGATCAAAGTTCTAAGGGAGTCGAAAGCGATAAAGTTGAATTGAACCCTGCTGGTGTTATTCCTGCTGATATTAGTCTTCCTGGTGGAGGAGTTCCCCCCCAAGCAGCTACTCAACCAACCGTCTCAACTGAGTCTTTTGGACTTCCAGATGGTGGTGTCCCACCACAATCCGTTACTCATGTGATGCAGCCACCCTCTGCCATTCAACAACCTCCGTTTCAGACGGTCGGTGCCTCAACAGCAACACAACCCCTTGACCTCAGCGCTCTTGAAACTCCTGGAGCTTTACAACCGCTTTCTGCACGCCCAACTTCTCCAAAAGCTGCTCGTCCTGGACAGGTAAAAGTTATTTTATGCATTTCATGTGAATATATGTTGTGTAACAGAAAAATAAAATCAACAGGGTAAACCGTTGCCTAGATAATCAATGATAAAAATACCGTTGACCAGAGCCAAAAGGCTAAACTCCAATTTTATTCCAAGATAATAAGAATGAACCCTGGCGAGGGGGTATAAATAGCCTTCTACAAGAAACCCTAATCAAACACAAATTAATTAAATCCTAATTAGGCCCATACTAACTCTACTAAATACTCTACTAATAAAAGGCTCAAACCAAAACATAACATTAACTTAATAATAATAAATAAACTATAAAGACAACCCTAACCCGGCCCATGGAAGTGGGCCCAAGCCCGGTCCCGCCCCATGCTCTTCCCGCTCTCTATCAATCCATCCTCCTTCAAAATAACCTTGTCCTCAAGGTTGAAATCTCACAGACGGGGAACTGAAATTATATATTCCTCTCTTTCCTGAACCCTTTCCTGGCCGGTTATTTCACAGTACTGTTGGAGGTCCAACTCTTCATCCTCCTCGGCTATCATTACCCGTAGCTGCTTAAAGGGACAGTAATGCCCCGGTGTAAATGGTTTCTTACACCTAAAGCATAATCCTTTCGCCCGCAATTCTGCAAACTCTTTCGGCGGAAGTCGAGTGAACTGAAAGCGTGTCGTGGGCTGCCCGGAAAGCCCTGACTTTGTCCCCGAAGGCTGCCCAATGTCTTTAGGAAAGCTGCCATTCGATCCTCTTAAGCTGCCACCACCTATGGTCGTGCTGTTACTGCCACTTGGGCGCGAAAAACTGCTTGAATGCAAGTTCGTGTCGAAGGGTTGACTTTCCCAGTCTCCATCTTGAAAGGACAAGTTGTCCTCAATGTCTCTGGCCAATTGCATTGCAATCTCCAAGCTGTTTGGCCGCAGCAATCGTAAGGATCCCTGAATCGGTCCCTTCTGCCCGTTCATGAAATACCCCAAATAATGATCCTCGGACAGCCCAGGAACCTAACTGGCCAACTGCACAAAAAAGTTATTGTATCTTCTATGGTCCCCAACTGTTTGGCCCCGGACAGCCGTTCAAATCGGTTGCCCTTGAACCGTGAATCAAAACGGGCCACTAGTGCATCTGTGAATTCCTCCCAAGTCAGGCCCGGTTTCTGTGCCTTCAACCAGGTCAACCAGTACAGGGAAGCCCCTTCCATGGCTACCGTAGCTGCTGCCACTTTCCTCTCATGTAGGGTTTGATTAATTTCGAAGTGTTGTTCAGCCCTAGCTATCCACTCGATCGGATCTGCGCCGTCGAACGAGGGAAGCAAGGTTGTTGCCGTGCTGTACAAGCCTTCATCGATCGCGTGCACAGAAGCGATGTGCGCAGGAGAGCCGCTGCCGCTGGCTGATGTCGGCGTCTTTTGTGGCGGCACCATGGCCTTCACGATCGCTGCCAGGGAGGCTGCGATTTCCGCAAGCTGGGCTCCGTGTTGTTTCAGCATCAGTCCCTGCACATCTTGCTTTAGTCCCTGCGCATCAAGCTTCTCTTTAATTAGGGTTTGTTCGGCCTCCAGTTCGCTCAAACGATCGTTTTGTGTTCTCGTCATCTTGGCGGGACGGGATCCAGCAGGTCGGAGCAATTGTTGTGTAACAGAAAAATAAAATCAACGGGGTAAACCGTTGCCTAGATAATCAACCATAAAAATACCATTGCCCAGAGCCAAAAGGCTAAACTCCAATTTTATTCCAAGATAATAAGAATGAACCCTGGCGAGGGGTATAAATAGCCTTCTAAAAGAAAAACTAATCAAGCCCAAATTAATTAAATCCTAATTAGGCCCTTACTAACTCTACTAATAAAAGGCCCAAACCAAAACATAACATTAACTTAATAATAATAAATAAACTATAAAGACAGCCCTAACCCGGCCCACGAAAGTGGGCCCAAGCTCGGTTCCTCCCCATGCTCTTCCCGCTCTCTATCAATATATTTGAGTATGTTGAGCTTGCTAAGGTTGCTCAATCATACTCCTGCTTCATATGAGAATATTAAGCATTACATCATAGATCATAGTTGTGAGAATTACTGCACCCGCCTTAAAAGAGTCCCCCTAAAAAATACTACCTCCGTCCCGGAATTATCTCCTTATTTGACTGGGCACGGGTGTTAATATAGTGGGAAATGTGTGGTGGAGAGTTGTGCAGAGGAAAGAGAAATGTGTAAGAATGGTTGTGAACCACAAATTCTTTGCCAAAAAAGGAAAAAAGAGATAAATTTGGGACAGAGCGAAAAAGAAAGAATGAAGATAATTCCGGGACGGAGGGAGTATCTTTTTTTGCAAGCTTGATTGGTGATTAATGTTAGACAGCAGGATGTAAAAGTTATGACTAGTCTGCCTACAGAAACTACTGCTCATCTGATTTTGTCTTACGTTATGGCTTGCTGTTAAAGCGCTCCTTCAAGTTGATCCATTTCCCTTAAAAGTACTCCTCATAGTGTTTTTCGTTACACTCCATCTGTACACTTGGTATGGTTCTGTATTCAAAAAAGTATGTATAGGACCCCTAAAAAAGCATGTATATGAGACCTACAAATTTATAATGTTGAGAAATGAGTTGTTTTAGGCCCCCATTTAGCCTTTTTTTTTATCCTTTTTGAACTCTCTTTTTTCATGTCCCATAGCATGGTTTTACTTTTTTTCCCTGACAGGTTCCTCGTGGAGCTGCTGCTTCAGTTTGCTTCAAGACTGGACTTGCGCATCTTGAGCAGAATCAGCTTCCAGATGCATTATCCTGCTTTGATGAAGCCTTCTTGGCATTGGCTAAGGATCAATCTCGTGGAGTTGACATCAAAGCTCAAGGAACAATATGCGCCCAATACAAAATTGCAGTCACTCTTCTTCAGGTACGGTGTCTAGGATTACTGATTATGTCTGATGCCAACCTGCAATGAAATCAAGCGTTGATTTTGCCATTTTGGCTTATAAATGCTTGTTTGGTTACTTGCTCACTGCTGCTTTCATGTATTTTGGAGCTGCTTATGACTTATTTTAAGCTTCAAATAAGCTATTAGACCTGTTTGCTAAACATATTACTCCGTACATGCTTAAAATAATCCCTTATTTGAAATGCTATCTCCTGCAGTATTTCTTCAGAAATAAGCTCCTACAATATCATCTGTTTCCCACTTATAGCATTATCGTTTTACAAAAGAACATACTTTATCCATGAATGTTTCTGATTTCCTATGGGCTCATGATGATAAGGACCAATTAATGTGTTCCCATTTCAAGTTTCGAGAAAGACTTTTTGAACCGGCATACGTTTGGAAATCCTTTTATCCGTTTATAATCAATATATGGAATGCCTTTTACGTCTTTCAAGTTTCAACATAAATCAGCTCCTCAAGAGCTAATTTATGTTTGGCATTCCAGTTCACTCCATTATGGACTGAGATCCTCCGAATCTAGCTCTCTCTAGTGCAACAATAACTTTGTTTGATGTGTAGGACTGGCATGAAATGGAGTTGAAAAAAATACAGAAATTAACCTAATATTTGTAGACTGGTATAAAATATTTTCCTCTGTAATTTATTCAAGAAGTTGTTGCACAGTGAAATCTATGTCTTTTGATATTATGTTACATTTATTTCGAGCTCATCTTTTTTGTCAAATGGGTGTACTTCATTCAGTTAGCATTTCTAGTTCAGCAACTTCAAATCTAGCTCTAGATAGTAGATCCTAACCTTGGCCAGTATTCTAAAAAAGCACTACACGAAGCCCCTAGGTGATGAACATTGGCTTAGCACTATGGGAATTTATCAGGGTCTAAGGGAAAATATCTACAGACCCATAGCTTGAACTTTTAGCTACACCAACCACACAGATCCATAGTGTGTATGTTTCATGTGATGCTATGTCAATGGAGATTTCCACAAATGATCAATGTGGTTTTTGGCATTAAACAGGAAATCAACCGGCTGCAGAAAGTCCAAGGCACTAGTAGTGCAATAAGTGCTAAAGATGAAATGGCAAGATTAGCACGTCACTTAGGTTCTTTGCCACTTCTGGCTAAGCACAGAATAAATTGCATCCGGACAGCCATCAAGAGGAACATGGATGTTCAGAACTATGGTTATGCCAAACAGATGCTTGAGCTGCTGCTGTCCAAGGCGCCTCTAAGCAAACAAGATGAGCTCCGAAGCCTGATTGATGTTTGTGTCCAAAGAGGCTTATCCAACAAGTCAATCGATCCACTAGAAGATCCTTCTCAATTTTGTGCAGCCACTCTTGGCCGTTTATCAACCATTGGATATGATGTTTGTGATCTCTGTGGGGCCAAATTCTCTGCTCTATCTACACCCGGATGCATTATCTGTGGTATGGGCAGTATTAAAAGGTCAGATGCTCTTGTAGCAGCCGTTCCCTCCCCCTTTGGCTGAGGAATACATATATGGGAAGTGTTTGTACTTTGTTTGACCGAAGTGAAAACTCGGTGTAGTAGTGTGTATAGCATATATATATATAAATCAATTGGCTGGGACTGGGGAGTGCATGTTTTGATTTTCTGTATTTTTATAGTATTTTTTTTCTTATTTTATTAATATTCCCCATCCCCCATTACATACCATTCGTTTTGCCACATTTCGCTATTGTGCTTTACTATTAGTTTCACTCAATTTATGAAGTTCTACCAGTACTTCGTAATAACAATAATTATTTTATTTTATGTTGGTCCGACACAGCGACCTTGCCTGTTTTCCTGTTTTGTTCTGGGCGGTTTGGGGCGATTTAGTCGTATCTAATCTTTTCATACTCCGTATTTGGTAAATTGGTCATTTTTTCATGTGGGTTGGTTTGAAACTATGCTGATTGTATTGTTATTAATACATTATTATTAATTATTAATGTTAACTCGCATCTTTCTCAAATATAAAATGAAATCCTTTCAATTTTTTTTTTTTGTAATTTTTTTTTATTATTAATAAAATTCGCTCAACACCAAACTTAACAAGACGAGGCTAGGTTTAATGAAAACTGGATATGAACAGATAAGGATGGACTCGGGCCGGGTGGCCCGACCCGGTGGCCCGGTCAGTGACTGGTTCGGGTAGGCCCGGCCCGTGGGTTTTCCGGTCTGGGCTCGGGTCACCCAAAACAAGGTCCGACCCGGCCGGGCCCGGGCCCGGTTCGGGCCAAAAACTTTTTTTTTTCAATTTTTTTTAAATTTTCGGGTTGGGCTGGTTATTTTGGGCCATTTGGGGTGGTTTGGGGGGTTGGGGGTGGGAGGGGGGTTAATTAGGAAGAGGAAAAGAAAAAAAAAAATTTAATGGGCCCGGCCCGGCCCGGACCCGGTGGTTACCTGGGCAGGTCCCGGGTCCACCATTTCTGACCCGCCGGCCCGGACCTGAGTCCATGCCTATGAACAGATTAAACAAGCTGTTTCAAATCATCATACAAATTAAATTCAGTGAAAAGAGAACGATAATAGATAATAAAAGTGTACAAAAAAACGTAAGATGTCGATTTGTAATTTGTATCATCTAATGTTAAATTTCGTCGATCTAAACTTCACAATTGAGTTATAGAAAGGTTGCGGAGTAGATACTCAATTTGACCACCTCTCTCTTTTTTACATCTTTCTTCTTTAATGTTTGCTACATCCCAAATAGGGATGGACTAAACCGGCCCGGCCCGACCCGGAACCGGTCCGGCCCGTTACTGTTTGGGACCGGACCGGACCGGGACCGGTTGGTCGTTTGGGCGGGCCGGGCTCGGGCCCAACTTTTGGTGAACCGTCCCGGGCGGTTCGGGCTGGGTCCGGTTCAATTTTTTTTCTTCAATTTTTTTTGCTTTTCTAGGTTAGGGTTGGGTGTTTTGGGGGGGGGGGGGGTTGGGGGGTAGGGGTGAAGGGGGGGGGGGGTCGGGTGTTAATTAGAAACCCAAAAAAAAAATTGAACTTGACTCGGGCCCGATCCGGTTAGGCCCGGACCCGGTATCAACCCGGGCCGGTTCCGGGCCCAACATTTTGCAAAAAAAAGCCCGCCCGGGCCCGGCCCGGAACCGGAACCAGACCGGCCCGGGTCCATCCCTAATCCCAAATTGTGTAAGAGTTGAAGACACATTTTTTTTTAAATGTGAAAAGTTTAGTGAAAGTTAAACATGGACACACGGAGTACATATTACTCTCTATTTTCACATTTGACATTTTAGGTCAAATGTGACTATTTCTTATTAACACCCCCAAATTCTCTAGGAATAAAAATGATTAGAGAAATGCTACATGTACACGCTCAGTTACACACCGGTTTACACGTCCAAGTGTAATTGCCCGTGCACAGACATTTAATTTTAATTTTATTAAAGAGAAATGTTTGTGACTTCAAAAAATAAATTGTCTATACATAGACAATTTAAGGATCAATTGTCCGTGCACATATAATTACAGTTAAGCGTGTAAACCAGCGTGTGTAACTGAGTGTGCACAAGTAGCATTTCTCAAATTATTATTCCTCTTAATTGCTCAATAATCGACCTGAAACCAATGCCGCTAAAGTGATATTCCACATTTCCACTGTTCCACCTTTGACTACTACTATGTTGCATCTTTTCACACTTGCACCACATCGGGAATCAGAAATCAGAATGTAATATTATCATATTTGTTAGACAAATGAAAAACTTAAAACAGATTACAGTTTTATATTACATATTACATTGAAGCGAAATAGCTAATTACAACCAGTGCTTGAATTTAAAACACACACATACATATGACATATCTACTTATATGTGTGTATAGTAACAATTTACATTACTAAACAAATAATATAAAATACGTAGTACTGTATACAAACTACATGATCTGAAATTCTGAATGCAATTAAATATTAATGACCCATGCCGGGACTGTGCCCTGGTGACGTGGGTCGGAAAGCATCTAATGTGTACACAACCTTTTTGCCGCCGCCAGCCGCCACCACATCGGATGAGGAGCGACCAAACCCGCCGACCGACAGCTTACTACTACTCACATTATAATTTAGCTCACTGCTCTTTTCATGCGGCGGCGCCTCCTCTGAAGAAGAACAACGTTGTTCTTTACACCGCACCTTTGACCTTATTAACTGCCGTCCCTCCACCACCTCAATTCCAACATCATGGGAGAGCAGTAACACAAAAACTAACATTAACCCAAAACTACCCATCCCCATGACTACTTTTCTACTACTGCAATTTGCTGCAGCCATAAATATACTATGAAAAGGACTGATCAATTAAGAAAGAAAACTAATTGAGTATATAACTATACACTTGGTAAGTTTTAGCTAGTTAGCTAGTAGTATAATTTAGACACAATGATCCCTTTGCAGCTTGTACAGTATATATAATGGTTGCAAAAGGAGGGAGCAATTAACAGCTAGCTAGCAAACCTTAGCTTGGAATCATATTTCATTGTTCCAAAAAAGGTTGGATCCCCAATCTCATAGCCTCCCATGCTTGACCCGACAAGATATTTGGGAGTATGTAAGTCTCGATGACTAACTTTGTACCTGTGAGCACCAAATGTCTAGCCCACCACACATGAACTCTAATTTCCACAAGGGTCGTTGCAGGTTTCGATCATTGATCAATGTTACAACTTTTTCATCATTCAGACAACTGAGTTAACCGTGCGGGTTGGAATCATATTTCAAAGACTAGTCATATGCACTCCTCAGTAGCAGGAAGACCATATTCTAAAGGGATGGTTTGGCTTGGTCGTAGTATAAGTCTCATCTGGTGAACAAAATTAAAAGTTGAAGCACTTTATTAGCTTTATTTCAACTCATGCACCCTGCTACTTGTTCCTACGACCTCTCTCTGCCGATGCAATTGATTCTTTCTCTCTGCCCAGTTGCCAATCTTTTGATTATTAAATAGGGAAAGAGAACATATACTTCCTTGTAGAACAAATGTACCTCTCAACTTTTCTTCTATCAATTGCATTCCCAAAATAGTAAAATTAAAACAAATATACCCTTCATTTTTAAAGAACTTCTTGCTTTCCTTTTTAGATGTCCCTAAACAAAATCATCTTTTCTTATTTAGTAAACAAATTTATATTTATAATACTCTTAAGAAATAATGACTCCGGAGTGTCAAACAAAGTCAAAAAATGTCGAAAGTTCTTGTTGTACACAAAATTATTAGTACACAAATTGTATACAACCCCTTAGTTCCTTATGTACATAGACAATTCGTTTGAAAATTGACGAAATTTTATGCCAAAATACATGTGTTCACAAGCAGTGTACAATTTGTGTACACCAAGAATGTTTCAAAAATGTCATAGTGGTGCGCTATTCAAATTAAGGAAAATGTTTATTCTCTTCAAATAGTGTTATTCAAATCAAGGAGTTTAAATGGAGACAGAGAGTGTAGCAATGCACTCCCTTCGTCCCTAAATTTTCTTCAATAGTACACATGGCACGAGGATTAAGATAGAGAGTATTGTGTGATGGAGGATTGCGCAGAGGAGAAAAAAATGTGTAAAAATTGCTGTGAATCACAAATTTTTTACCGAAAAGGAAAAATGAAAGTTTATTTTGGGACGACCAAAATAAACTATACATTTAACTATACATTAGATAAATAAACATGTATCCCGTATCTTTTATGTCCCATAGTTAAGGCCATAGTTAAGGAGTATATATATATATACGCTCTCTAATATGTATAGTTAAATGGTGAATTTGTTACAATTTTGCATTTTTTGAGGGTAAAACATATTCCGAATTTATTATGGAGTTTATATATACTCCTTGGCATATTTGTTATTTATCTCTTTTAAAATAGGTATACCCCCATTTCCGGTATGTAGCAAATCACCCATGCCCCATTTGAATCCAATAAAAAAGTAATACTCAAAATAATAATTATTTTTTAAATTTAAATAAGTGAATGTAACGACATTTGATTAATTACATGAATATAAGATCGAAAAACTAATCTTCAAATGCTAGTCATCTAATCGAACACCATATACTAGTCAAACAAGGAATAGACTAATGGATCATTCGTCTACAGGTTAAAAAGGAATATATTCTTTAATCAATTACAGAAAAATAAAGTTCAGCAAAATGGAAGATAATAATTTAAGAAACAAATGTGGCTCGGCAAGCCTTGTTGTAAACATGGTCTTTGGTAATTATCTTTTAAACAAATTATTGTTGCTTAAAATCGAATACGAGCACATAAGACACATTAAGCAAAAGTATTTAAATTGCGGAATTACGTTCTTTGCACGAGAATGAGATCTCCATATCGTGATGGGACCCATAAAATATCTGCCTTACGTTGCTAATAGTTTTTCCTCCGTCATTGTGTCGCAGTTTAGTGGGATTCTTATGGGTGTTTTTCTTTAAAAGAAGAGAAATGTCATTTTTACACTCTTGTCAAATCATTTAGGTAGATTTTTTTTTTCTTCAAATTGGTAGAGAATGGTTTATTGCGCTGACAAAAAAAAAAACTGTTCGTGTTACAAATACAAAAATTGTTTGTGTGATGTGTAAAATGACTTAATACTACGTATGTACACTAGCATGTACATGCAACATGGTTGTTAAAAGAATATCCACTAAATATAGGAGTTAATAGAATAATTATCGCTAAGTTTAAAAAATACAAAACTTTTGATAGTATACTTTGGAAAAAATGGTAAAAATATTATTCATGGTCTTTTGATGGATAAAAATATCACTAAATTTCAATTAGACAAAATATTCTAGGCCTTGCTACTTGTGGGACTCTCTTTCTCCCTGTCTACTTGTGCGACTCTCTTTCTCCCTAGTCTTGCGCGACTCTCTTTCTCCCCTGCCTTGCGCAACTCTTTATACGAAAGAATAGTTTTGGGAAAATAATGGCTTACCCTATTGGGTGCCGTGGTCATGTATTTATAATAAAACAGGGTTAAGAGCATTTACACAGAAGTCCCTAGACTATTACATTATTACCCCTCTCAATCTGTGCAAGGGAAACAACGCGCAGATTGAAATGTAAAAATTCAAAACGTTGACTAGATAAATTTTTAGTAAAAATATCTGCAAGCTGGAACTGAGTAAGTATATATTTAATTTGAAGATCTCCATGTGCCACGCGCTCACGAACAAAATGATAATCTATTTTAATGTGCTTGCTGCGATCATGCTGAATAGGATTCACAGCCAGGTAAGAAGCAGAAACATTATCACAGTACAGCTGAACTGGTGCGGAGATAAAGATGCCCATATCCGCAAGTAACGAGCGAATAACCATAGTATCCTGAACAATATAAGCAATGGCCCGATACTCAGCTTCTGTGGAGGATTTGGACACGGTGGGTTGCTTCTTGGACCGCCAAGATATCAAATTATTTCCTAAAAACACAGCATAACCAGTGGTAGAGCGAGAGCTATCTGGACACCCTGCCCAATCAGCATCAGAATAGGCCACAATGACTGAGATGTGCTTATCGGACCGCAGCCAGAGTCCATGAGTAGAAGTGCCCTGCAAATACCTGTAAATTCTTTTGACAGTCAACAAATGTGAGGTGCGTGGAGCATGCATAAACTGAGATACCAGATGAACATCATATGTAATGTCAGGTCTAGTAATAGTCAAGTAGTGTAAAGCACCTACCATACTACGATACTCAGTAACATCAGTTAAGAGTTCCCCATCTGTGAGAGAGAGGGTAGTGCGAGAAAGTAATGGTGTACGAACAGGCTTAACAATATGGAGATGAAAACGACGCAATAAATCAGATATATATTTGGCCTGAGAAAGGAAGAGCCCCTTTGGCGTGCGTTGTGCCTGAATCCCCAAAAAATAATGAATATCCCCCAAATCTTTCATGGCAAATTGAAGGGACAGAGTATGAATGATGGACTTGACAAAAGAAACAGAAGACCCTGTAATTAATATATCATCAACATATAACAGAATGTACAAAACCTGTGAGGAAGATCGATATATGAACATGGATGAGTCAGATTTACTCTGAGTAAAACCACGATTGAGTAAAAAACCACTAAATCTATGAAACCATGCACGAGGGGCCTGTTTAAGACCGTAAAGTGCCTTACATAATCGACAAACATGGTTAGGAAAGGATGGATGAACAAAGCCCGAAGGCTGACACATATAGACATCCTCAGTGAGATAACCATGTAAGAATGCATTTTTCACATCAAGTTGACGAACAGACCATCCTAACGACACCGCAACAGATAAAACAAGACGAACAGTGGTGGGTTTAACAACAGAGCTAAAAGTTTCAGTAAAATCAATTCCAGTCTGCTATTTGAAACCCTAAGCAACAAGACGAGCTTTGTGACGCTCAACAGACCCATCAGAAAAATATTTCGTCTTATAAATCCACTTACACCCTACCACATTTTTAGTGTGATCCCAAGGTACTAAATCCCATGTCTTGTTAGCAATTAATGCATTAAATTCATCAGCCATGGCAGCCCGCCAAACAACGTGTTTATTTGCTTGTGTAAAACATGTGGGATCATCCGGGAGAGAAAAGGCACTCAAATTTAAAATTGTTTTAGGTTTAAAAATACCTGCCTTGGCTCGTGTTATCATGGGATGTATGTTTGGCCGGGGGACATGAGAGACCGGTGTTGCGTAAGAGCTAGGTGTCGGACTGGGCAGAGGTGACGAAGTGGGTGGTGGAGTTTCGGGTGGGCTGGTCAACAAGGGAGATGAGGATGTGGTTGGGGAAGAGGGCTGCGTTGGTGACTGGGAAGGACTGACCGTGGGTGTGTGCTGACCTGGGGGCCGTTGGTGTGCGGGTGAAAGAGGCACGGTGTCATGGTCTGATAGTTATGTGAGGGACAAGGTGGATGAACCTGAGGGCGTGGGCTGCTGTTGAACAGAGGTGGATAACCAGGGGAAACTAAGGTCAGGGTCTGGGGCAACAGGTTTGGTGATTAGTTTCAAATATGGGAATTCATTTTCATGAAAGATTACATCCCTACTAACATAGACATGACCCGTAGATGGAGAGAGACATCGGTACCCTTTATAGCCAGGTGCATACCCAATAAATACAAAATGTGTGGAGCGTGGTGAGAGTTTATTGTGAGAGGCAGCAATAAAATTAGGAAAGAATGAACAACCAAACACACGCAAAAAATTATAATCTGGAACTTTATTAAAAAGCTTTTCATAAGGTGTAAGTCCGTTCAAAATAGGTGTAGGTAAGCGGTTTATAATGAAAGTAGCGGTATAAAGAGCATCCACCCAAAAATTCCCAGGAATAGAAGAATCTATCAACATAGTCCTAGTTAATTCAAGTAGATGTTTATGTTTGCGTTCTGCTACACCATTTTGAGCCGGAGTGTCAGGACAAGACTTTCTAAATAAAATTCCAGATTTTAAAAAATGTTGATGAAAAGTGGAATTATCAAACTCACCACCCCCATCACTTTGGAAAATTTTAATTTTATGACTAAAAATATTTTCAACAAGAGTTTGAAAATTGACAAAATGGGTGAAAACTTCATATTTTCTACGCATAGGATAAATCCAAGTATCACATGAAAAATCATCAATAAACGAAACATAATACTTGTAACCAAGATTAGATAAAATAGGCGATTGCCAAACATCTGAATGAATAGTTTGCAAAGGAACAGTAGAGTCATGAACAACATCCGTAAAAGGTAGTCTGTGGGATTTCCTTAACTTACAAGACACACAATTATGAAGAAAAGAAGAAGAGCATGAAATAAAATTATTTCGCCCAAGTGTGCAAAGAACTCGATCATCACAATGCCCCAGACGTTTGAGCCAAATCGGGCCAGAGACTACTTGGGCTTGGAAAGCACTAAATGGGTAAACATGATCTTTATTGGAAGCCTGAAGAAGTAGATCCCCCATTTGATTGTCCTTAACAGAAAAATAATTTTTATCAAAAACTACTTGACAACCATTATCCACGCACAATTTTTGAATAGATAATAAATTATATTTAAGGTGTGGGACATGGTAAACATAATTAAGATATAGCGGGCGGCCATGTGTAATCAATTTAACATTACCAACATGAGAAATAGGTAAATTAGTACCATTAGCAACACACACTTATTGGGGCCAGTGTAAGGAGTTTTATAAGAAAGAATACCTTCGTGAGGAGTCATATGGGCAGAAGCTCCAGAATCAGGATACCAGACAGAGTCATGTGTTTCATCGGTAGGAAGAGCAGCAAGAGCAGGAGTAGCAGGACCAGTGAAGCGAGAGCAAGAAAGGGCAGAATGACCTGGAGAAAAACACAACTGACAAACCACGGGAGAAGAGGGGCCCTGATAGGAATTATCCACAGTGGGGAAACCTGCACCAAAATTATGAGTACCAAAAGTAGGAAAGTAATTAGTACGACAAAAACCAGAACTGATATTACACGATACCGAACCTGGAACACCAGTAAAAGTAGGACCACGCGGTGGATAAGCTGGCTGCCCCACGGCAGTATGATACATGGGCTGCCCACCATAGGCTTGCGGCTGCTGCAGCTGGAACTGCCCACGTCCACGACCGCGACCAACACGTCCACGACCGCCCCTGTTGTGACGTCCACCGAAGCCGCGAGAAGGGCCACCTCCATGTGCACCCCCTCGGTTCGAGGCTGACTGAGAACCGACTGGTGGTGCCGCAAAATCTTGATGAACGGAAGGAGCCTCCTGACTATGTAAATAGGCATTCCTTTGTTCCTGAGCCTGTAGACTTGGACGCAATGTGTCCAGCGTGGCATTTCCCGGAAAATAGGATATAGCCGTGATGAGAGACTCATACTCACGACCAAGTCCAATGATAGCTTGTTCAATCAGGTCCTTATTACTAACAGGGGAATTAATAGCTGCCAGGTTATCTGCCATAACTTTAATTTCTAATAAGTACTGATCCATAGTTTGTGACTCTTTCTTTTTCACATGAGAGAGCATTCTTTTAAGTTCCAGAGATCGTGCTAAACAGGCTGATTGAAAACGATTCTGAAGACGCTCCCAAATTAAATGAGAAAATTTAAGATCATACACCTCCATCAAAACATCCCTAGACAATGTAGCAAATAACCAAGATCTACCTGTTTGATCAATTTTGAGCCAATGATGATACTCAGGGTTAGGTATTTCTCGTCGAGCCATATCACAAACAGTAGGTGGCGGAGGCATAATGGACCCATCTAATATCCCAAGAAGACTGAGAAACTAGAAAGGATTCCTCTTGAGTACGCCATGGTAAATAATCCTCAACCGTCGATAAACGAGTAGTGACAATATTAGTAACATTCGGGATTGAGAATGCTAATTGTGATGAAAGGGATGATAAAAAAGTGGGAGGTGATGAAAAACCTGGCAATGGAGATGGAGAAGCAGTCTGTATCGGCAATACTCCCGGCTGACCTGAAAAGGTGGGTCCAGCAAAATCCATGGTTTGGCCGATGCCATGAGTAGATGAGTGCCCCCAAAAAATCCAAGTTGGCGGCATGTGGAGGAAATAATGATGGTGCCGACATGTGAAAAAGACTGTTGGAGTTCAGGGGCATTCCAATTGAGGCAAGTGGTATCCGTGAAGACCCTGACGGAGTGGCCATCGCGCAGGTAGGGTGCAGCGGAGGAACGAAGTCGCTGCTAAAGGGAGTAAAAGCCTGCGATGTGGACTGTGCAGCGGAAATATGAGTGATGTTGATGTCCGTTGTCGTGATGGCCGTGGATTGAGGTGGCGTTGTAGTGGTAACTGCCGCAGAGGCTGCGTCAACCATGATGGCGGCGCCTTGCGTGAGGGAAGAAAAGGATCGGAGAAAAATAACCCCTACGCTCTGATACCATATACGAAAGAATAGTTTTGGGAAAATAATGGCTTACCCTATTGGGTGCCGTGGTCATGTATTTATAATAAAACAGGGTTAAGAGCGTTTACACAGAAGTCCCTAGACTATTACATTATTACTCTTCTCCAATCGCCGTCTTCCTCTCCCAAATCGGTGCGTCCACCAGCACGACGGCTCCGCTGAATAAGCTACATCTCGGCGTTTCCACCAGCCGAACACATCGAAGATTTGTTATCGCCTTTTCTTCCCCTTTCTTAGCATCACCGCCGTACTAGTCGATTTCGAGGACAATGAAGATGAGTCTCTTGATCGGATCGCTCGCCTTCGGCTAAGGTTGAGGAGCTGGTGCGACTGGGGTTACAGGTTGGGATGGGGGAGGGTTATGGCTTGGAATGGGGCTAGGTTTGGGCGGCGGTGTGATTGGAGACGGCAGCAATAGGTGGGGCGGCGTCGGACTGGTAATAAGCTGGTGATGGGGCTGCGAGATGGGGAGGGGGTTGCAATGTGAAAGAGGTAGAGGAGAGGAGGCGATTGCAGGGAGAGATCAGTGTCACTGTGGCGGTGTAATTGGCGTGAAAAAATTTTACGGTGACCACTCTCAGTGACATGAAAAAACAAACACAATGACATAAATATTTTGCAGTGACATCATGTTTTCTAATTCAAAATATATGACCTTGTTAATTACTTTTGTCAATTTTTAAAAGTACTCACATTTTTGGAATTCAGTTCAATTTAGTAATATCAAGGGAAAAACCCGTATACTTTTATATTTAAAGTTTGATAATGCTAAAACAAAATAGTAAAGTTTTAGAACAACAATAACATACTTTTAGTTAAGGAAGAAAAACATAGCAATCATATTATGAGAATTCTCTCTTTTGCTAAATATGACTAAATTGAAACTCATTTTATAAAAATGACGACTTTTATATATGTATCAAAATGTATCTTACGGATTTATGTCACTGTCACCTTTTTATATCATTGAAGAATATTTATGTCATTGTAAGATTTTATGTCATTAACGGATGTCACTATCGTTGCCACATATGTCATTGCCTTGACTATAAAACATGTCACTCTGACCGTTTGGAATATTATCCGATGATTTTCTCTGGTGATTATTTTTTAAAAATCGAAAAACAAAAAAAGCATCAAAATTTTTCAGTGTGGTATCTAGCAGCAGTTGGGCAGGTGTGTGGCGGGAATTGGGGTAGATATTGGATATAAATTACAATAAAAATGTTATGAATTGATTAAACAAAAAGTTAGTCATATTTTTGGACAAACGGAAAACTAATATGACAAGTAATATTTGTGTCGTTTCTATATTCTTATTTTGTTCGGTATTTTAAGCAATTAATTCAGGATATAAAACTTAGTATCGACTTCAGAAAAGTGTGGAATAGCATTTAGATTGGTAACATCGTAACGAGGTCATGAACACAAAACCAGACTAAACATAGGATTGCACATGCCCAAGAGGTCCATGTGAGAAGAAAATAAGTGAACATTTTGGGGGCGCACATAAGTGTGCACGATGTGGTTGTGTGTGCACAAGAGAATTAGAAGCATCTTAATTCAGCTCTTATTTCATAGAGATTAGCTCGAGAACAATATGTTTTCAATTCTAGTGTTCTTTCAATTATGAATTGTGTTAATTTCTTTTAAGATCCGTGAAGGAGTGTCTTTCTAATGATATAGGGTTTTGTTCTAAAAGATCTAAAAGCGTGTATATATATTCATATAAGCTGTTTTGTGTACTAAAATGTTACGGAGTATATGTTATCATTTATAATCTCGACTGACCGCTAAAATTATATTGGCATGGACAATAATTTAAGATAGATGTAAAATGTTGATGGAAACTTTGACACACTAATTCCAACCGACCAAGGAATTAGCACGGTTGGGGGCATACGTTTGCTCGTTTGGGAATGACCGATCTGGTGGCATGTTGTTGAAAGATGAACATTTTTCTTGAAATTGTTGTCTCTATATATGCTGCAAGAGAGGCAATTATCTAGTAGTGATAACTTTACTCGATTGTATGTGCCTATTACGTGATCAAACTCTAATCTTTTCTTAGATTCTATACTGGCAAATCGAAGAGGTTTAACCTATTAGCATTGATATGCTAAAATTGAATGACTTGATTTAGTTCATTAGCATTGATTGTTTTACGAATAACAAATAATACACTCAAACGTTACAGATGAGATTTTGAGTTTGTGCAGATGGATTCAAATAGACTTGTTGCTTCGATTTCCAACAGGAAATTAGTCTAGGATTGAAACTTTTTTTCCGTAAAGAGATTAGAGCATCTCCAATCCTCGGTTGTTGACATTAAAAAATTTATGACACATATCAACAGATGTATGGAATGTCTAGCCACATAGGATAAATGTCAAAACCCAAAAACTGAAATTCTCAAAGGCCTCCCCAACCCAGCATGTTGAGGTCACGGTGTTTTGTCCAACTGAAATTTAAATTGAAGGCTTCTCTAACTACTCTGCCCTAACTATTTCCAAATAAATCTCTTATCCATATCCTTCAGTAACAAATTCCGGCCCGATTGTTTTGTTCTTTCTTGAATTCAAAAATTAATTTTTCAATCAATTTCCACATATAAGTTTTCTGTTCTGAGATAACCTACTGCTTCTTGTGCCGAATGTGTTCTTCTACGTACGATTGTGCAAGGCTTCTTCTTCGTTAGATTTCTGTTCTGCACTTCTGCGATAACATTTTCCTTTCTCTTCTAGTGGGAGCTCCGAGCTTTTTCACGACTTTACTTCACACCAAGGTATGGGTTATGCAATTATTTTAATTAACATTGTCTTGTGAATCAATTTATAGGTACTCCAATACTTCATATGCATCGCACCACACCACAAAATAAAGAGCTTTTGTTAGAATAAACATGACAAGTTTGTTATACATATAAACATGACATATTGGAAAATATCTTATGTGGTAGTATTACTAAAGTGCTACTTCTCTCATGTCCAAAGAAAGAACAAATGTGTCCATACTTTATATAGTACTTCGTAGCATTGCAGTCTAGGATAAGGTACATTACTTTTCAAAACATTTATGCATTCCAGATATAGCATAAAAAGGAGAACTACGTTTTTAATTAATCTAAACCTCTCTCACATGAATTATGCAATATTTTTTATACACTCTTCAAACAAGAAGACTGATAACGCACTCCTAAATCGAATACCTAAAAAATACTCAAAATTGGACCAGAATATAAAAAGCACACAATCACACTCTATATATCAAATAACCCCCAAATAATGATTTCACTTGTACCTGGTCAATCCTGCACAACGGCACAAATGCACCTATCAGATTCAGAACCTCTGGTCAAAAACTTCTTGTTGTCTACAGATGCAGCTCCTTTTCCCCATATAAAGCTTCTTTTTCTTGTTGTCTACAGTTACGCTCTAGCTATCGGATCGAGAAGGACAACAACTTTTATAGCTTGAGGAGGAGATGCGCGCTAACTTTTCAGAGATGAGGCGCCAATTATTTACCAAAATTCCGAACGGGCGCCATTTTATGCTCACGATGTATTTTCATGTGATGAGTCAGACCGTGTAACTGGCTTTTGAAGATGAGAAAGTGGAGTTCACGATGTAAACATTTATTTTGTACAGCTCACCTCCACGTAACTGTATAAAGAGTGCATTGGAGCATGAAAAAAACAACACTTTCTTTGTATATGACTTGGCCATGCTTTTTTAATGTCTAACAGTTCCGGGTTGGAGATTCTCTTACAGTACACTAGCTACATGACTAAGCAAGTAAAAAAATGTGTATGCATTTCTTATTAGAAAACACCTTTGTGCAAAAACATTTTTGGAAGTCAAATTGAGAATTAGTCTAAAACGCTTTCTGTCTAAATGGTTCACTGAACGGCTTCATGTCTGCTCTTCAAAGTTCCGTTCGGGCCTTATTAATTTTCAGTTAGGGCTTGCACTTCACTTAATTATTTAAATTATTTTTGAAAAACTAGTCTAAACATATACGATTGGTTGTGAACTATTTGATCGATCGTGCTTTAATGCATTTGAACTAGCTAGGTACCCATTACAAAAGTGTTGAAAACATAACATTTAATAGATAAATTATTCTATTGTCAAAATAGTATTAATAAATCATTAATAAATACTATTAAAACTCATAGGAAATAAAAACAAAACAAAAATGAAGTGGAATATCTAGAGTCCAGACACCCTAGCTAGGCTGCACACCTAGGAGTGCTAGGCGCTAGGCAGCAAGCCACTGCCCGACTTGCATGTAGCACACCTAAAAACGTTAGGACATTTGAGACATTCTTCTATTGTAGTAGTCACTTATTTGAATTAAAAAATGTTGATTCTATTTGTGTCTCATCAAAACATAGGAGCCCTACTTTGTATTTTAAGTTTTATTTGAGTGTTAAACTAAAAAATAAATATTTTTATATTTTGTATTCTCATTATGTTTTGTTAATAAACCGATTAAATGTTTCTCGACATTTACCTCTCCACTTAGGTGATTTCATTTATTAGGTTAAAAAAGAAAGGCCTATAATGCTAGCCTTTTTGAAATACTTCAGAAATAGTATCATACTATCAATTGTTCTTTTGGGATGCATAGTTTCAAACTTAATACTCCTACTACTATGTACCGATTTTGAAATAACTTTTGATAGTCTCACCAACCCGCAATACTAAGGGCATTTCCCGTGCTTGTGATGGATTGATGATGATGTCAAATGAATAGAGAAGGTGCATTGAATTGTGGGCCAAAATTAATCAAATGGAGAGGATCTATTAACACTCTACTCCAATGGGGAAGGGAGAGCAATTTAAAGTAAAATTAATTAATGTGAAAATGAACATAGCAAGTGAGGAGAGGGCGAGACTAAAGGTCTCAAAGTAGACTTCCTTGGAGCATCTCCAATGCTCTTGATGCATTGGTGTTTAGGTGTCATACAAATGAAAATTATCTATTTGAGCATGTGGGCCAAAATAAATAAAATGAAGATGGTCTATCGTTTCCATGCTCGAATGTAAAAGACATTCATGTAAAAAATTAAAGCAATGATTAACTTTGCATTGAAGACTACATTCTTTAACAAAGTGTTCATTTAATGATGTAGAAAGCATTTTTAATGCAATCTACTATTGCATTAAGGGCATCTCCAATGCATTAGGTTCATTGTAGCTGATCGAAGTGGCCACATTTTGGACAGGGTGCATTCATCATGTGGACCAAATATTACACAAAGGAGAGTGTTCATTCGGATAGCTCTCCAATGCAACAACAAAAAACTCAAAACAAAAAATAACAAAACAAACTAAAATAAAATGAATGGGTGTCATTGAATATAGACCCACTCTTTTCAATTTTAATGTGTGAGAAGGTGGCGCATGCAAGGTCCCAACATAGACCCTCGGTGAGACCTTGTTCCACTTTTTTAATTGACACATAAGCTAGATTGAGTCTATTTTTTATTGCATTGAAGGGAGCATGTGTAATAGAAAATAGGGAAAACTGTCAAATAGGTTCTCGAACTTTCATTAAAAAATCAATTAAGTCCTTTTATAGGAGACTCTGTCCGGTCATCGTGATTTAGGGCGGTTCCCGGTGTAATTTTTTGATGAAAGTTTTTGATACTCTTATTCATCAAGTCTAGTTTACTCATACCAAATTTCAGCTAAAAATTTAATCGGGAGCACATTCAAATTAATTCGAGAACGCAAACATGCACAATTATCTTCAAGAATTAATTTGAATGAGTTCCTGATTGAATTTTTAGCTGAAATTTGCTATGAGTAAACTAGACTTGGTGAATAAGATTCTCAAAAAATTTCATAAAAAAATTCCACCGGGAACTGCTCCAAATCGCGACGGCCGGACAGAACCTCCTATAGAAGGACTTAATTGACCTTTTTATGAAAGTTCTAGGAGTTATTTGACAATTTTCGCTAGAAAATAACATTTGCTGATGTGGAGGTGCAATGCACCTCTCCATTGGAGTTGCTCTAAAATGCCTCATGGACCATGTGCATTGCCAATTAGGATGAACTTAATTCATTTCTTTTTGCATCAGAGACTGCATTTTCTTACAAAGGATCTATGTGATGAGGTGGATAATATTTTTTTTGGTAATGCACCTCTCTATTGGAGATCCTCTAAAGAAGTCATGTAAGAACATCTCCAATGCAAGGGTGTGATCTCTTACATACCCTTACGCATGTGTTTCATTTTTTATTTCACAATTTTTATGTGTAGGACTCACATATTTCATAATTTATTTTCATTTTCATTTTTTTATATCACTTTTAACCCACTTTTCATCTTTTTCTCCTCGAATCACGTGTAAGGTCCATTTAGAGATCTTGTCATAGATCTAGATCTACTTTTTATCTCTCTCTCATCTCTTTCATTTTTCCCTACACACCATTTTATTCAAATATTCATTTATCTCTCTTCCTGTGACACATCACTATGATGCACGTCACTACAATCCACCGAGATGGTGTAAGCCCGTCAAAACATGGTGTGGTTTGACTTTGCCCAAAATATTGAAGGTACAGAGACATGCAATAATACCAGAAGATAGGCCCGTTGACAGGGGACAACTTCTCCGCCCCCATTCGGGTGGAAGGAATTGCATTCTTCTTCTCGTACCTAAATCATCTTCCTTTGTAAGGCTTTTGTTGTTAGGATCATTATTATTATAACATTTTCCGGGAGTCAACGACCTGCGAAGACTGGGCTCCGATCGTCTTCCGCCATCACCTAATTTGATCTCCGACCGTCTCTGATGTGGCATGCATGTAAGGAGAAAAGCCTCAGGCAATGCATTGGTGGCAGAGCGCTTTTTCCTCCTCCGCCACATCCTCGTCCGCCAGGGCACATTCCGACGATACCCTGATCGTTGCTAAAGGGGGGAAGTTCGTTCTAAGGGGGTCTTTCTTGTTTGGCCGCAGCCGCAGCCGCCGCATTGACCGGGGATCAATGCGCCACCCTGTCACCGGCGGAGACCATGACATATATAGGCACAGCTGCTGCGAGTATTCGCCGGCTGGGACGTGTAACATTGGGACTCAGCCGTCTACCCTGCCTCTCCCCTTGCCGGACTTGCAATCTCCGGTCCGGCAAGACACCCATTCCGCCTCTAGTATCCCGCTGCCGTCGCCAAAGGAATTGCATTTCTCTCCCAAAGATAGGGACTTTAAAAGAGACAAAACCGATTCTAACCCTTCTGTGAATTTGGATGCTCATGCCCAGAGAGCTCTCTCACTTCATAGGTAAAATGATACATTTATGTTGAAAATTGAAATAAGTATTTGTTTCATAAGTCATAAAACATAAACGACTCCGTAATAAGAAGTATATAAGATACCAGACAAGACCCCTTTTTACTAAATGATACCAGAGTATATTTTTCTTGAAATATATGATCTTTTCGGTGGCCGGTAAAACTGAGTTGCATCTTTGTTTTTGGCGTTTTCCCTTTAGAACAATCTGTCTTTGAAGTTATTATCCAAGTAGCCGTTGCAACAGTCAAACTGGGGTACAATCCACATTGTCATCGCGTTAGTGAACTGGTTTATCTTTATGGGATCATAGAGTTGTATGACTGCTGACCTTAGTGTAGCATAAATTTATTTAGCTGTAAATTCTTGAGTATTTTTATCATTAATAAATTAGTTTGTTTCCTTAAAAAGGATACTACTGGTCTAATCCTTGTTGACCTTTGAGGATGGAATATGATGCTTTAACAATTTCTCAATTCATTATTATAGAGAAAATAATGATGAGTTAAATAAGATCTCTGATTAAATGTTAAACCTGCTACACATGGTATAAATATATGAAATTGTACTTTGGCTGACTTACTGATCCTAACATAATCCTGGATTCTATATATTGCGGATTAAATGCATCAAAGTCTGCTTTTCTGGTCTTGTTTTGTACAGGTATCTAAGTGAAGCAGCAAAAAAGACGAAGACCGGAAATCTTGAAAGCGGCCTCCAGGGGAGAAAGTCTAAACATAAACTTAATGAGACCAAAAAGTTCACTAACTTGAGGATTCCCCCACCTATTAGTGCTCCAACCAGCCCTTTTGCAAGTCCAGTGCACAGCCCCTTGAATGGTTGCCTGGGAGAACATTTGAGTCCCAAGTTTATAACTCCCCAAAATAGTATTTTTCAAGTTTGGTCTGCACCAGAGATGAGTCGATCCGCAGCACATGATCTTAATGCATTGATAAGCCCCATTCCTAGCATGAGAAGTCCAACACGCCCTACTTCTCCTTTGCCTAGTGTAATATCAAATGAGACCACAATGGCACGACGTGATAGCATTAATAATAGTAATAGTAATAGCTCTCAGACCAATGTGCACCCCTTGCCCCTGCCTCCTTCTGCTGTTGCTGCTGCTTCTGCATCCCAACCAGAACTTTCTCCATCGGTGCCTGTTACCCCCAAATCACAATTACTGCCCGTCAAAGGCCAATGGCAGAAAGGAAAGCTTATTGGACGGGGGACGTTTGGAACTGTGCATGTCGCTTCCAACAGGTGGGCAACACTAGATTTCATGAAACATATGTATATGCAGCTTCTTTATTTTGTTCTACTGTAAGGCACTGAATCCTTCGTTCACTTATCCAAAAGAGAAACCGGAGCTCTGTGTGCTATGAAAGAAGTTGAAATATTACCGGATGACCCCAAATCTGCTGAATGTATCAAGCAGCTGCAGCAGGTTGTTCTTTCTTGTCTATTTGACCATTCATTTTAATCTACATAACCTCTTGGATAAATGCTCCATGGAGAGGGGAGTGCTTGAAGTATTCATTTCACACTGGTTTGGTATAAAGTAATACATTGATATGTAACATCCTGAACCACTTCCCCTATTAGTCCGCCTTTAAAGATGGTATTTCAAGTCTGAATATGATATGAGAGACATGTTCTATTGTGGTTTGATTGTTTTTTGGAACTATGATTTAAAATGGACCATTTAGAGATTGTTTGCCCCATTTGTCTACCTCAAATTGTTTAGCCCGGATTAGGGTGAGGGCGTATTGAAGTATTTGTCATACATCGATATGATATAAAATATGAAACTACTGGTAATATATAAGCCTTAATAGAGTGGGTACTCGCTTTAACTTTTTGAGAATTCATTCAATCTTTCCTACTTAATTGAAGTGAAATTTGTTTTGTGTTTTCCTCAATGGTTATTATCTGGTTCAGGAAATTAAAGTTCTTAGCAATCTCAAGCATCCCAACATTGTACAATATTTCGGAAGTGAAATAGTGAGTGTTTGCATACACTATGTTTAGTGCATTAACAAGAAGTTATCCTTAACATAACAAGTCCTTGTATTGTTGTGTAGGTTGGTGACAGGTTTTACATATACCTTGAATATGTTCATCCCGGTTCTATCAATAAGTTCATCCATGATCATTGTGGAGCAATTACAGAATCTGTTGTTCGTAATTTCACCCGCCATATCCTTTGTGGGTTGGCTTACTTGCATGGAACAAGAACCATACACAGGTAAGAGGAAAAGATTCAGAATGGCACAGAATGGAAAAACCAACAGGATATCTTTATGTATATATGAAAACCTTTTAGATATGTACCAACATGAATGAAACGCAATTTTAAAAGGGGTACTTTTGTGTTTTTTAGATTATTTAGGACATAACTATAACTTAGCTCCTTTATTTAAGGCATCCTTTGTGGCCTGCCAAATCTAAAATAGTTCAATTTCAATAGGGACATTAAAGGTGCTAACTTGCTAGTTGATGCATATGGTGTAGTCAAGCTTGCTGACTTTGGGATGTCTAAGCATGTAAGTTCACATCATCCAAAGATTAAACGAAGCGGTTCTCATCCTTTTAGCAGGGATGATGTGTTCAGTATTTGAGAGGCTAACCAGTATTTGAGAGGATTATGGTTTGAACTTTTGAGTAATGACCCTATATCCTTGTTCAGCTTTCTGGACAAGCAGGACATCTTTCATTTAAAGGAAGTCCCTATTGGATGGCACCTGAGGTACATGATCCATTTTCCTTTTTTCTGTATAACATTTGAAAAAAAATATAATTTGGCTAGTGAATTGTATGTGAGTTTATATAAAGACACAAATTGTAGCTCATTGGAGAATACCAATCTCGGAATGCATGTTTTCTGTTTCATAGTCGAATAAAGTAGATCACCTCAATGTAATGAGGTCTACTATCATATTAAGGAGTATTTAGATCTATTTTTTTTTATAACTACTGTTATTTGAGAGACCAGAACTAGTGCTTATATGTGCTTTTATATCTCTGCCTAGTTTAGCAAGATAGTGTCTGATGTAGCCACAAAATTTAAGAAAACAATTTCCCTATGGACACTTTATTGAGTGGGGCGGCAAAAAACGCCACTCACAAAGTTTTGTCATTTCCATCAAAAAAGGGACCAAAACTGGTCCAATCTATCCAACACAATGGACTAAATAAGAGATAAAATTAGTGTTTTCCCCTTTAACATTCTCCTAAGCACATTGTTAGCTTCTGAAAACTAATATCTTTTGCTGCCTGCAGCTCCTGCAACAAGGTATACAAGACTCTAAATCTGACCATGCTTTAGCGGTTGATATATGGAGTTTAGGCTGTACTATAATTGAAATGATGAATGGGAAACCACCTTGGAGCGAGTATGAAGGAGTAAGTGCAATTTAATAATGTCTTGGGTGTTCCACAAGCTGCACAAATTTTAACACTTTAAAAGGCTCACTTTAATTCTTAAATCCATGTAATATAACAGCCAGCAGCCATGTTCAAGGTCTTAAAGGAATCCCCGCCAATACCCGAGTCACTTTCGGTCGAAGGAAAAGATTTCCTGCAGTGTTGTTTTCGAAGAAACCCAGCTGAGAGGCCCACGGCTAGCATGTTATTAGAGCATCCATTTGTAAGGAAGAACTTGCATCAGCCATGTCTTCCCCATGCTGTACGACTCACTTAATTGATGGGTTTAAATTGACAGTAAGTGTGATTCACTTTCTGTACACCCCTCTATCTTGCTATCTTTTTCTCATTAAGAGATGGAGTATATTTTTAATCCATTCCAATACATACCCTCTCTCTGCCCTATAAAAAGTTCTCACTTTGACTTACATAAAATTCTGTGCTGACATTTTCTAATGATAGTAGTGTCATTTCCCATTAAAAACTTTCTTTTAATAGAAATAAGAATTTCATTTTTGGGACATACAAGAAAAGAAAGTAGGAACTGCACCATGTGGTATGGTGCCTTGCTCATTGTGGCTGTTAAATGGTAGAGGAAGAATGCACAAAATGAACCCGCACTCTAAGTCTGGTCGATCTTTTATCCTAGCTAGTTGAGGCAGAGGTTTGGCATGGTGCCCGGCTTTGCTCTCGAGGGAGAGCCAGGTTCAGTGTTTCTTTTTATTTCCTGGTAAAAAATTGTTGCCTCTTCCGTATTCTTTTGTTTGAAACATTAGGTGTGTTGACAAATGGTAAATTGATAGTGTAATGGGATCATAACAGGGCTGTCTCAAGTATATAAGGACCCTGTGCGGATTACAAAAAATAGGCCTTATATAATACTTCCTCCGTTCGTTTTTAAATACAACAATACACTTTTCATGTTTGTCAACGCACAAGTTTAACAATTAATATTTTCAATATATTAGTAAAAAAATTTAGAAAAAAATAGATTTTGAGACTTTGAAATGAAGGGAATTTGTGTAGCCCACTTTCTTTTCATTTATTGTGGCTGAATTCGGTTCGGGTCCCAAAGCGATGCTGTATATCTACAAACTAAACCGATTTTTCGGTTAGCCAATTTACCTAATTAACCGAAGCCGAACCAATCTTATCAAACTTATGTGCCAAACGTAAAAACAACGGAGGAAGTAAATAAATTTGAACTATTGACCATAATTGGTCTGGGCCCATAATTCTAGAAGAGATCTAGTTTATATAGATGTTTATAGGTGTGTGAACTTCACTCTTTCCGGTGTGGGAAACGTAGTATAGGATATAAAAGCAAAACCAAAAAACCAAAACTTTGTACACAACGACGGGAATCGATCCCCCAACGCCACAGGTTTTATTTCCTGCTGCCTGACCACCTATGCAAACACGTCTTATGCGTCAACTATATGCTTCACGTTATATTATATCTTTATATAACATATACATATATAATACCAATTTTTTAAAAATTATGGGCCTTAATTATTTGTAGGCCTAGTGCAGAAGCACTGCTTGCACAGCCCAGTAGACGGCATGGATCATAATAGGGATAGTATAAACTATAAAATGATAAACTCATAAAGTAGGAAGAATATACAGAGTAGTAAATGTAAAAGTAAATTATCATTTTCATTTACCCAAGTGCCGCAAAGGCTCCCATCTACGATGGGGTAAGGGGGATCAGATGTACGCAGTCTTACCCCTATACTAAAGCACAAAGAGACTGTTTCCGGATGACCCATAGTGAAAATCCCGTCCAAAATTGCATGGACTGGCTGCTGCTTCATAACAAAGAAGCACAGACAGTTTAGTGAGCCATTTTGCTTTATTCCATCATAATCTCAAGCCAAAAAATAATGAATCTTTGGCTCCATTGCAAATGATGGAAAACATTGCAAATGATGGGAAAAAAATGTTAAGATAAAAAAAATCCACAAAACGAAAGTGCTGCAAACATTAAGAGAGGTGTCCCCAATTCGGATTCTGGAGGATTTTAATGAAGTTTAGAATTTCGTCAAAATTCAGGTGTCCCCGATTTAGATTTCTATGGAATACATGAAAATAGGAGTGTCCTCAAACATTCCGTGGGTTTCTGTTGTTACTTATTTGCACGGATTTTAATAGATTTCGATTGATTTCTATATACAAAAACAATCGACCACAATCTTGTAGACTCCCCTCGGATTTCAAAATCCGATCTTTTAAAATCCATCAAAATCATAACCGGAAAGTGATTTGCAAGCAAAAGAATATGAAGGGAGTATTAATTTATCATGTTTGTAATTTAAGTTGTTTTCTTTTAATTTTTGGTATTTATTTCCTAGCCATTTAATTAAATTCTTGTTTTCGGGTTTTTAGGCCAAGTCATTGACACTAGGGGTGTGCACTATCCGGTTTAAACCGGAAAACCGTACCGAATCGGACCGAAAAAACCGGAACTGGATCGAACCGGAATGATATCCGGTCTGATTTTCGGTTATGAAAATTTAGGAAACCGGTTTTCGGTCCGGTTCCGGTTTTAAATCGTATCATTCTGGTTTGAACCGGATTTTAACCGGTTTTGCTATATTTTTAAAAATATACTCCCTCCGTCCCGTTGGAATGTTCCCGGTTTGACCTACACACATATTAAGGAAATAAACTTACCAGGGGTAAATTTTACTGTTTTGACACTGTTTCGACACTGTTTGACACTGTTTGCACTGTTTGACCCTGTTTTGATGTAGGATAACTTTCTATTTAGGGAAATGAGAACTTTCCAACGGGACATCCAAAAAAGGAAAGCGGGAACATTCCAACGGGACGGAGGAAGTATTTACTAATACTAATATAATAATAGTTATAAAATAAAAAATAATACTCCATACTAATAACAATATATAATAGCAATCAATTTCATAATGATATATATACTCCGTAATATATATTATCCTAATATTATATTTATCCATTCATTTTTATTCTCGTAATAATAAAACTAAGGCTAAAGGGTCAAATAGGTACATGAACTAACTTAAAGTGTTCAATTAGCCCCTAATTTAGGAGGTTCTATCCGGCCGTCGCAAATTGGGGCGGTTCTCGATGGAATTTTTTGATGAATTTTTTTGAGCATCTTCTTCATTAAGTCTAGTTTACCCATATCAAATTTGAGCTAAAAATTAAATCGGGAAGGAAGTCAAATGGTTTTCCGAAATGTACTGCGCTCTTTAACTGCGCAGTTATCTTCAAAAAGTCGTTTGACTGTCTTCCCGGTTGAATTTTTAGCTGAAATTATTCTAGTCTCAAGTTACTCCAATATTTGCTCACTAAAATGAATTAAAATGAGTTTAGAAAAATATAATAATAAAAGTAATTAAGTACTCCATCTTTATCAAATGATTAGCAGCTTTTTTAGTAAAGAAAAAAATTATTTATTTAGAAACCGGTTTTTCCGGTCTCTTCCGGTTTTGAACCGGATAAACCGATTCAGTTCCGAATAAAATCTGGAATTCATTCGGTTCGGTTTTTGGTTTCCATATCATGGCAAATCCAGTTCCGGTCCGGTTTGGTCCGGTTTTGAATTAGGACTATTTATAAATCTATAAAAATTCAAATTTTTGAAAGTAATGTAATAATATTGTAAAAACTAGTATAAATGGAAAAATAGATAAGTAATTTTAAAACTTTAAAAAAATTGAAAATCAGAAAACTGAAAAAATAGAGTAAAATTTCAGAAAATAAAAAATAAAAAATGTAAAAGCCATTTAAATAGATGTAGAATATATAAATAATTTCAAAAATGCAAAATATTGACTTTGACATTCCGATTTTTTCACAATTTTTATCAACATTTTTTCAAATTTAACAATGTTTTAGAGTTTTTTAATATAAAAAACCTGCTATTACAGATAAAAAATTGATTAAATGGCCAGATTGATCATTTTTTTAAGTAACATACTTTTATGATATTTTTTTAGTATAAGGGCTGAAGTGATGGAATTAAAATAGTAGAAGAGCATATTTAATTTTATCATTTTCCCAATTTGTGTAAAGGAGAAAAATGATAGGAACCACAGATTGATTAATTAAAAAGAAAAGTGACAAAGTTTTTAAAACAACCAAAAAAGAAAATGATGACAAGTTTTAAAGGACGGAGGAAGTATCGTGTATGGAAAATCTAACCACTTACCTATGTCTTGATGAGATGATCAGGATAATGCAAAAAAGAGAGAGGCCAGAAGAACTATGAACTGGGCAAACTATCCACAAAACAAGTGCAAGTAAGAAGTTGGGGATGAATCTAGCCAGCCATCTAGATCAGGTACTTGTGCAAAGCAGCAACAGACTTTGAAAAGAAATTACCACTCATTTTAGTTGCTGATGGAAGTTTTTTCTTGAGAGAGCCCAACTGAATTGGACTTGATTTATGTATCAGCTTGCAGCCTGTAGGGTCCTGACTTCTGTGCATCATTATTAATGTAAGGAACCGGCCTTGTGAAGATGAAATTAAATTTCCAGGATGCAAGTGTCAAACACGGAGTATAAATTCGTAAAGGAAGAGCTCTATTTGGTAACATTGAAATTGTTTAAATTGATTAAATCTGTTGAAATTGATCAAGTTTTTGCTAAAATAGTTAAATTGGTTGAATCTATTGAATTGTGGAAAGTAATTTAAAATATTTCTAATTAAAGAAATAAATTAAGGAATTTTATCAATTCAGAACCTGAAAGATAGATGAATTATCAATCCGGGACCTGAAAGATGAAATGTATCTATATAGGACCCGAGTGATGGAAAACTATCAATTTAGGACTTGAATGATTGAAAATTATCAATTTATGCCCTAAGTTGTCCGAAATTTTATTAATTTTTTTATCTTAAATTTTTTAAATATTATTTATTTTATGAAACGAATAAACTTTTGTGAAGAAACGTTTATCAAAAATTAGCAATGGAATTAATAAAAAATTAAATAAATCAAAACCTATGAAATTTTAGGTCCTAGATTAATAGTTTTTCATCATTCGGGTCCTATACCGATAGATCTCATCTTTCAGGTCCCGAATTGATAACTTATCTATCTTTCGGGTCCTGAATTGATAAAATTCCTAATCAAATTAAGTAAAGTTGATGATACTTGTATAACTGAATTGACTGAAATTGCTGTAAATGAGCATTTTAGCTAATTTTTATATAACTTTTTCTTTATTTATTGGAATTTTATCAATTCAGGACCCGAAAGATAGATGAATTATCAATTCGGGACTCGAAAGATAGATGAATTATCAACCGAAAGATTGATTATTACATAATTCATCATGTAACATGCTGAATTTCCAGGATGTGTCACATGCTCCTTGTAATTAACTTAATAAGTTACAACTCTATTTGGTAACACTCAAACTGTTTAAATTGGTTGAATGTGTTGAAATTGATGAAATTCTTACTAAAATAATTAAATTGATGAAATATATTGAATTATGGAAAATTTAATATAAAATATTTTTAATTAATGAAATAAAGAAAAATAACATCAAAAATAGCCAAAATGCTCATTTACAGTAAGTCAAACAAGTAACTTCACTTTACTTAATTGATTTTTACATAATTCAGCGCGTGAAATTAAAAACAAAATGAGATAAATCTAAAACAAAGTAACCAAACGGAGAAACGGGTTATAAACAAGAAAAAGAGAATACATCATATCTCCTCTCCAAGATAGATGTTTGGGATGTTTCATACTATAGTATATATATGTTTCGTTTGGAGTTGAGAAATTTACAGTATGTATAGTCGTACATCTTATTATCAATATGAGTTTATAGTAAAAGATTTTTTCTTTCCATTTAGAATAACAAATACTGGGTATATGGTAAAAGTTATTTTCTTCTCACCCACATATATGTCAACTATGTATTTGCAGATTTGCTACGAAGTACGAGTAAATTTTAATTTTACATGCAACTCGATTTTACTTCAATTTTATGATACCAAGGGAGTAGCTTTTCGTTTTGTACGAAATAGAGGAGTAGCTTTCATTTTTTTTGACCGTCACATTTTAAACAAAATTAGAAGAAATAAGTTGTGAATAAATGAAACCACATAAATTAGTTGGCCCTAATGATTAATGAAGTCATCCTTGAAGTTTCGCAATGATAAGGGCCCGAGATTTGTGATTAGGAATGAGTATGAGTAAAAAGATGTATAAGAACGTGCAAACTAGAAGGGAATGAAGTACACGAGGCATACGTTTAAGCTATAAATGCTAAAAGATTGATAGTACATATCACATGTTACAAACAATTGATATCTATGTACCGAATAGGGACGTAAATGAGCCGAGTCGCGCGTGAGCTGTTCGTGAATCGTTCGGGTAAAGCTCGATTCGAGTTCTGCTCGACTCGAATAGTTAACAAACTCATTTCAAGTCTATTCAATTTAGGCTCCTGGCTCGCGAGCCGGCTCGCAAGCCTTTGTGTCATATTTTATACGTAGTACTTCGTATATTTTATACTCACTTCGTCCCTTAGAGGTTTGCCAAGTTTGATAGATAAACAGGAGCGGGAAATAACAGGAGTCACAAATTGATTGATTAAAATGGAAAGTGGTAAAATTTTTAGGACAACCAAAAAAGAAAAATTAGCAAAGTTATAAGAGACGGAGGAAGTATATAATTATATATGTAATACTCCTTACGTAGTATGTAATAATTATATATGTACTTTTTTTGGAATATATATTCTAATTTAAGACTATTGCATTTTCAATCCTTTTCACGGAGTATAATATAATAGTAATAATTACGAAATAATAACATGTGCGTATTATTATTATTATTATTATTATTATTATTATAACCATAATATGTAATAATTATAATATTTGCAGGTAATATTTATTAACAGTAAAATAAAGAATAAAAATGTCAATAAAAGAGAGATAAACTAAAAATGAGAAACACATACTATCGTATTATATTTTTAGCCCGAGTTCGCCCATCTTATTCGAGTTCAAACCTATAAAAATTAATTAGTGAAACTGGACCCGAGCTTGAACGGAGATCGAATTGAGCTCGAGCCGAGCTCGGCTCGAGTTCGAACCCGAATTATTTAACTCGTCCAAGCTCGGATCGAGCTTGAACTTGTGAATTTTTATCAAGCTCAAACTCAAGCCTACCCATGCTCGGGCTCGGGCTCGGTTTGTTTACACCCCTAGTACCGACAATCAACCGTACAGGGTGGATTCAGGAATCTGAGATGCCTTAAACCGAAGAGTAATTAATGAAGTGTGCTAAATATGAGAACTGATAAAAATTACATCAAAAATTGAAATAAATAAATAAATTACATTAGGCTTCAACTGGAAGCGTATATCATACAACCAACAATACGGCTAACACCGTACAACCAGTGGCAATTTTGTAAATTTGGTGAAAATTTAATTCTGATGAGCATTGAGTCTGTTCTTTTGAGTATTATTAATTCTTCGAACAATGATCACCCGTGCTATTTGCTTCATATAGGGAAAATTACTATTAACCCCCTAAGGTTATGTCATAATTACTAATGCAACCTTGCATTTTCAAAAATCAATTAGTTACCCCTCAGCTTTGATCATTCTCACTATATTCCCCCCTCATGTTAATATTTGTTAAATTAAATTTAATATAACTCTTAAAATCAATGAAATTTGTCTATAAATTAATTTTAAAGTAAAATACAGTTTATTATAATAATTATAAATCACTATTCTTGATCGTTATTTTTGTTTTTAGCTACTCGATCGTGGAATAAATATTAATGAAAGTAGTTAAGGTAGAAGACTCATGGGTCGGGTAATATTCATGAGATATATCAAAGTTGTTAGAAATATTGTGATCAAAATTCTAGACATGTCTTCATCAATATGAATATAAAAGTCTTGTTTGTAATTCCTTCGACTGAATTAATCTCAATAACATTTCTTTCATGTGTAGCAAGAAGAAATTTCAAGAAAAAAAGAATATATCAATCCATGTCCTAAAAGATTGGTCTAGTATTAATAACGAAACTAAAAGATAAAATGTTCGATGTAGGATCTTAATAATTCGAAGCTATCAATCTATCTAAGACATAAACTATATATCATAATTTTTGATTTTTTTAATTAATTCTATTACTAATTTTTTATTATTTTTTCATCGCAAAAAGTATATTAGTTTAATAAGATTAAATGATATTTGTTTCTTTAAATTAAAAAAGATAAAAATTCGTGATATTTTATATCTTACTCGTGAGTCTTCTCTCTTAACTAAATTCATTAATATTTATTCCATGATCGAGTAGATTAGTAAAAAAATAACTATTAACAACAATGACTTATAATTATGATATTAAATTGTGTTTTACTTTAAAATTTAATTTTATACACCTTTCATTAAATTTAAGAGTTATATTGAATCTAATTTAACAAATATTAACGTGAGGCACTAGTAAAAAAATCGCTTATAGTGACATTTAATTAGTGTCATTAAACGATTTAGTGACACTCTGAAAGTGTCACAGAAAAGTGGGGCTAGTGACGCTAAATTTCGTGTCACCGTTAACTAGTCACTTTGGTGTCACAAAATTATGACATATAAACATCATAGAGATCTTTGATATATACGTAACAAGGATTTTTGTGATACCAATGTATCATGCTTTTTAGTGATATATACATACACTACTAGAAAAATGTCTTACAGTGACACCAAATTAGTGTCACTAAAAGTTTTTGTGACACTAAATAAATGTCAATGTACATGATTCATTAGTGTATATATATATATATATATATTAGTATATATATATTAATACAAATAAACCAAAACATTCACATTAACCAAAATCTCAAACATTTTATTTATATCTCAAGATTTTCATATGAATGTACATGATTCATAGGGGCATACCCCAGAAATCATCAATGTAATTAAGTACAACTCAAAAAACAAAACACAAGTTACAATTATAGGACATAAAACAATCTTTAAGTGTCAAGCCCCGACAATGGCATTCTTATGGAAATAATCAACAACACGTGCTCCCTTTTCCCAGTTGTTCAATCAACTTGTCACCTGTGATAACAATAACAAAATGCATGATTGGAGAAGTATTAAAAAAGATCACTTATCACTTTCGATAATAGAGAATTTAGTAAAAAAGTACAATGTATGAGAGAGATATCAAAAAAGAATTTGAAACCTCAACATGACATATCAAAGGTACACCTTGAAAAATAAAAAGACCATGAAAAGTAAAAAACTAAAAGCAAATTTACCTTCCATTCTCCAAAATTGTCAAGCTGGTGTGCAACTTCTTCAAAATGTAGCTGATCTGTGTACTGAATACACACATCACCACTCATATTACTTGTTTTAGAGCAACACCAGCCCCATCTATCATTTTAGCTTTTTTAACCATTTCCGCAAGTTACACGATTCATAGGGGCATACCCCGGAAATCATAAATGTAATTAAGTACAACTCAAAAAACAAAACACAAGTTACAATGATATCTAGAATTGGGATAAAGCACGGTCTGTAGGACATTCTTATGGAAGTAATCAACAACACATGCTCCCTTTTCCCCATTCACATCAACTTGTCGCTGCACTACTATAAAAAAGCATTACTCATATCCATTTTATATCACTATGCCTATCCTGTTAGTACTAATAAAAACAGTGAAAATGGTAGCTTACAGATAGGGACATCACAAAGGTGACCTGATTGTCATCACAAGGGTCAGTACCAACACAGTCTGCATTAGAGATATTATCAATAGGGACAGTAGGGGCAATAGGGCCTTTCGGGTCTGGGATTGAGCATTCAGTAACTAAGTGACCAAACCGACAACATTTCCCGCAAAATAGCATTAAAGTCCCTTACCAAACTCTTTCAACTATGTTCTAGTCATAGCAAAAATCTGCCAGACAGCTAAAGAAATAGCATATTTTGAGTACTTATTGCCATATTGTAAAGCAAATTGTAGAATTTAAAAATAAGGTGGACAACAAAATCCAACAACTCGGATTACCTTATGTATTTACTGCATACTTATTTCTTACCTGGATGGATCTGTAATATACAAAAGCATTACAGTAACAAAATCCACTGAAATGTATAATAACATCCTCAGGGGGCAAACAGTGACAATGACAAAAACCCAGAGATTAAGTAATTGATTTTTAAAAATGCAATGTTACATTAATAATTATGGCATAACCTCAGGGGGCTAATAGTGATTTTCCCTATCTTTTAATTCAGTTTTTTTTATTATTTTTTCGTTTATAAAAAACTCTCAAATTATGTCTATAATCAATTCCAATTAATTTCAATATATGAATCTAACGTAGCATGGTACGTTTGGAATATGCAACATTTTAAAATGAGCATAAACCAATATCAAAGGAGCATACATAACCCACAAAATGAGCATTAAAAGATTCAAAAGCTTATTTGTGTATGCTCATTGATTTTGGACGTTATACTCATTTGAGTTTAATATAAAACTCATTTTTAATGTGCTTAATATTCAGTCGTGTATGTTCATTTGTTTTATGCATATACTCATTTGAGTGTAATATAAAACTCATTTGAGATCAATAGCGGTAAGGATTCCTCAGTATTGAGTAGGCTCTCTGAGGAAGCGGTCCATGCCAATTGGTCGCCAACTCACTCCTTTACGGGAGGTCTCGGGTTCGAAACTCAATAGAGTGAGTTTCAGTCATGATTACTCCAGGCCCCCCAGCCCCCTCTCCCAGACGCCCCTTGGAGTAAAAATAAAGAGTAGGCTCTCTTTGTCTTCCAAAATCCCAATCTCAAACAGCAAAACTGCGTAACAAAAAGAGAAAATGAAAAAGAGTGAAAAGAAAGACAGATGCAGGAGAAGTTACTACGCCGACGGATCTGCTGCGTCCGTGCCAGAGGAGAAGGGAGATGAGCGGTAAGCGGCGACGACGAGCAAAGAGCTGGAGGAGAAGAGGAAGACTGGTGAGCGTTGGCGACAGTCAACCAGGTGCGAAGCCAGATCGAAGAAGCAAGCAACATCGGCGAAGCTGGTGCGAAGCTTGGTGCGAGCCAGATCGTTCTTCTGGTGAGAAGCGAAGAAGGACAAAGCCAAAAAAGGCCGGATGTACCATATATGCGCACGGTACAACCGATTGTACCGTATATTTTGTGGCTTCAACCTACCATAGCTTATATGTAGAACCCCCTCCGACCGACCGCCTATGAAGACAACTTTGACCTCTTGGTGTTATGAATGCGGCATATTCAAAAATAGTCTTGATATATTTCAAGAAGGAATGAGGTATCATAATAAGTACTTCAGCGAACGATGATTTAAAAGTATATGTAAATCACGATAATATAATGTAAATAAAGAAATGTATTGACACTCTTAGTCTCTAGCTAAGACAATTGCTGGAACTTGGGGAGAGCCGAGAGCCGAGAGCGCATATGCTAACTGAGTATTTTCCCATCACGATAGGGATGCATAAAGGATTGGTTGTGTTGGATATTATTACACATTATTTTGTAAAGTTTTATTTTATGTACAAATGTTTGTACGTACTTGGGTAGCTTGTATTTTAGGATAAAATTTGTAATCATTATTGGCTTTTATTCCTTCCTTTTTTCCCTCCGTATGGGACGCACACGCAGCGCCATTACGTATGTTGTATATAAGGAGAATCCTCCTTGAATGTAATGATCGAATAAGAAAAAACATTCTTCCATATTTGCATTCAAATTTAATATGGTATCAGAGCGGTGATTAGGGATCTCCCATTCACGCACGAACAACAACGACGACGATGACCGGAAACGCATCGAACAATGGTGGAGACGGTCAGAATGAAAGGCGGAAAATTAACGATCCGTCATCCCCATATTATTTGTCAAATTCATATTTTCCTGGTATGAATATCTGTGCGGTCATTCTCAAGGGAGAAAGCAATTACCGGGAATGGGCGACGGCCATGAAAAACGGATTCCGTGCTAAACGGAATTTGAGATTTTTTGACGGAACTATTAAACAGCCGATGAACAATGCAATACACCTAGAAAATTGGGATTTTTTGACGGACTATTAAAGTGCACAAGGATTGTTCCTCGTTAAATCCTTGTGCACTTTACTATTTCGCAATTCTCTGAACCCCACACTAGAACTGTGCGAGAAACTGCTACGGTTCCACACACACACAATTCACCCCCCCCCCCCCTCTTGTGTTGCTAACCGTTTCATCACCTATGAACTACTATACAACAAACCACCTTTGTATAGTCAGTTTAGGGTCTTCGGTTGTTTATGCTATGCCCGTGAGACACAGAAAAACAGAGACAAATTTGCACCACGAGGCGTTAGATGTGTTTTTTGGGGGTATGCATATTCCCAAAAGGATTGGAAGGTGTATGATCTCCAAGGCCAACGACATTTTATTTCACGTGACGTTAAATTCATTGAACATTCTTTCCCATTTAGAGTGGAGCAGCTAAATAAAAGTAGCGTCCTGACCGAGGACGATGAATTGCATGCCAAAGACGTTGCCCCACGTGTGTGAAGATGATGACACACTGGACACCTACGACCGGTTAGACTCGTGTCACGGGCCTGCTACGCCATGCAGCACCAATACTGATGATACGTTGCAAGGGCATCCTCCTCCAGTAACTGCCGATTCCCATGCACCCAGAGTGGAGACCCATACTCCAGACCATTCTCAGCATGCCCCAGACGAAGGACAACCAAGACGTGGGACACGGTCACGTCAAGCTCCAGCATGGCACCATGATTACGACGTCCAAATGAACACTTTTAAAATAAACTCTCCTCTCACCGGCACCACCACTTCGACGGTTGATTCAGGTACCCCTTATTCCATATCTCATTATGTAAAATATAATCAATTTTTGGTTCCACACCGAGCTTTTCTTTCAGCTATCTCTATGACTAAAGAACCCGCTAGCTTTCGTAAAACTGCCCGTGACCCATAGTGGAGGGCAGCCATGACTCGGGAAATAAAAGCATTGGAGCGCACGGGTACATGGCGGGTCCAAGAGTTGTCGGCCAGAAAAAAGCGATCTTTTGCAAATGGGTCTACAAAATCAAGTACAAGAGCGACAGCTCAGTGGAACGCTATAAAGCACGGCTGGTTGTATGCGGGACCAGGCAGGTGCAAGGCATTGACTATAGTGAGACTTTCGTTCCGGTCGCTAAAATGGTCACAGTTCGTACCATTTTGGCGGTAGCTGCCTCTTGTCATTGGGAATTGCACCAAATGGACGTGGATAATGCGTTCTTACACAGAGATCTTCGTGAAGAAGTTTATATGCATCCCCCGCTGGGTTATTCTGCCTCTCATGGTAAGGTATGTCGGTTGCTTAGATCACTTTACGGCCTCCAACAGGCTCCGCGGGTTGGTTCTCCAAACTTACTGCCTCGTTGAGGGCTTATGGATTTGTTCAATCTCACGCCGATTACTCCTTGTTCACCATGCGCAAGAATAGTCGGATAATCTGTGTCCTAATTTATGTTAATGATTTACTCATTACTGGTAATGACCGATCTACGATTTCACATTTTAAGACATTTCTTGCAGCTTCTTTCCCGGTTAAAGATTTGGGTGTCATGAAATATTTTTTGGGGATTGAGGTTGCATGTAATCCCACTGGAGTCTTTCTATGTCAACGCAAATATGTCCTTGATATTTTATCTGAAACAAGGCTCTTAAGCTCCAAGCCAGTATCTTTTCCCATGGTCCAGAATCATCAATTGCAGTCCGACTATGGGCCATATTTTTCGGACCTAGAACAATATCGCAGACTTGTTGGAAAGCTTATTTACTTGACTTTGAGTCGGCCAGACATCAGTTATTCGGTTCATATTCTTTCCCAATTTATGCAACAACCCAGAGTCGTCGCTCACTGGGTCGCCGTGCAAAGTGTGCTGCGATACTTGAAAGGGAAACCTGGTCAGGGTATTTTGTTACGCTCCGATTCTCCTCTATCTCTCACCGGTTATTGTGATGCTGACCGGGCGAGTTGTCCCATTACTCGTCGGTCTGTTACAAGTTATTTTATCTCGTTGGGATTGTCACCAATTTCCTGGCGTACCAAAAAGCAAGCCACGCTGTATCTCGTTCTTCCGCAGAGGCCGAATACCGGGCTATGGCCTCGGTAACTTGCGAGCTTGTTTGGTTACGTAACCTACTCCACTCATTGGGCGTGACTCACTCTGGCCTTGCACGACTCCGCTGTGATAATCAAGCTATTCATATCGCTTCTAATCCCGTCTACCATGAGTGTACTAAGCACATCGAACTTGATTGCCATTTTATACGGGACCATATTCAAGCCGGTACTATCACTCCTTCATACACTCCCACCACTGAACAACCCGCGGATTTGCTCACTAAGGCACTTGGCGCCCAACAATTTTCTTATCTGCTTGGCAAGATGGGCATTTGTAATCCTCATGCTCCATCTTGAGGGGGTGTTGGATATTATTACACATTATTTTGTAACGTTTTATTTTATGTACAAATGTTTGTACATACTTGGGTAGCCTGTATTTTAGGATAGAATTTGTAATCATTATTGGCTTTTATTCCTTCCTTTTTTCCTCCGTATGGGACACACATGCAGCGCCATTACGTATGTTGTATATAAGGAGAATCCTCCTTGAATGTAATGATCGAATAACAATAAACATTCTTCCATATTTGCATTCAAGTTTAATATGGTATCAGAGCGGTGATTAAGGACCTCCCATACATTTGAGTATTCCTAGATTTTATAAGAATGAATAAAATTTTAGTTACGGACACTCAAAATTTAATGGAATCCTCAATTCTAAGTTGAGGATACCTAAAATTTCTAAAAATTCACCAAACTCTATTTTTAGAACACCCTTAAGATAAGGAAAGAATGACACAAATAATACTTATAAGGTTTTAAGAGATAACAATATGACCATTTTTTAACTTTACATAAAGCTGACCGCTCCTCCCCTCTTAATCGAGATCTACGCGAACAAACTGCAGCTGCCGGGTCTCCTCCATCGTAGGTGTCCACAAGTCTCCATTTCTCATCCACCTCACAGCCGCAACCTGCGCCTCTAGCGGCCGACGACCACCTCCGCTTCTCCACTCTTCCGGTCATCATCTCCCTCCACCAGTCTTCGTCGCCCTCCGCAGATCTTCGTCGCCCTCCGTCGATCTTCATCGCTCTCCGCCGGCTTCGTCGCTCTCCGCTGGACTTTGTCGCTCTCTGTCGGTCTTCATCGCCGCATTTATCTACATTCTGCTGCAATTTTTCTTCTTCATCTTTAATCTCTTCCGATGAATTTCCAAATCTGCATTGAAGTTCGGCGACACCGACGGCTAGGCTCGGAGATGGCGACGGTGGATAGGGTTGGGCGATGCAGCGGCGGATAGGATATGAGGCTGGAGGGAGAGGGAATGGTGGATCGAGGTTGGGGCCGTGCAGATCTAGTATAGATCTGGTTTGGGGGGCTGGATTGGTCGGAACTAGAGCTGGAGCTGGGAAGGGGGAGGGGGAGGGGGAGGGGGAGTGTGAATCTAAGCATAGGTCAGGAGGCTGGGATGGGGCTGGACCTGGGGTGGGGGCTAGGGGCTAGAATGTTGAGCGACAATCGGAGTTAGTGAGACGGCCTGTGGTGCTGTCACTGTAGCCTGCGGCGGTGTCACTATGACGGTGTGATACTATAAGTTTATGATACTATAAGTTGTTTAGTCTCCATTACCCCTACATCTCTATTTTTTGACTTTATTTAAGTTGCTTAACTTTCTTCTTTTTACACAATGAGTTTGTTAACTTTCTGCGAAGGGGAAAATACATATTTTCCCATCCCAGAGTATCCCCTCCCTCTCCAAATACATGTCTACCACAACACACATTTGTGTGATTTTTGTAATGAATCTTTTAGATTTAATTTGCAAATCTCTACGGATCTTCTTCTAATTGTGCATCCAAATAAAATCTATGTGTTGTATTTGTCATGAAAAACATTTTCATCAATATGAACGACATTAGACAATTCGTGAGATCTAGGATTATTGGGAATATAGGACAGTTCTAGTTGTGTTATACAAAATCATCCTTTCAACTTTATTCTCATTACTAAGCAGTGGCTTTATGACATTGATATGACCTCTGAATCTACCCGACTTCACAATCTGTATGATGCGTTCTTGGACATTCCCAATGTCACACCTAAAGACCTTATGATTTTTCTTTTGTGTAAGTAGATGCCTTCAATTAGGCGATCATTATACATAGTGTATGATTTTCCTTCCTAAAGACTTGATGCTTTGAACATCTACAGGCTACCCCACCTATATTTGCTTCTTTGCTATGTTAGGTTGAAGATTCAGCTCATTTTTCTTGATGTGACATTGAACAACACAAGGAGTTTGCTGATTAAGCCTCTCTGAACATGATAATCTTGTTTAAGGGAAGAAGTAAATTAAAGACATGACAAAAGGGAAAACCTAATTAACATTTGTTGAGTTTAATCCAACACGATATAATAAATATAGATATAATTTGATATAAACACTCTATCTTTACGTGGAAGCCCGAAAGGTAGATCGAAAACTACGGGACTGTCTAGGCTAATGTCCAAGCCATCTCATTTTATTAATACTCTCCTCACCATTACATTGTACAAGCTTCCATTAAAGGAAGGTAAACTAGTTCAAGAGAGGAGGAGAAGAAGGGGGGTCCTTTATTAGGAGGGAAATCCTCCTGTTTATAGAGGAAGAGGGAGGAGGTATTCCACCCTATTGGGCTAAACAGGCCTAGACGGCCTCTTGGGCCAAGGTGGGCCAGATGGCCGAAACGGGCCTAAACGGGCCTCACTGACCGGGCTTCATGCTATGCAATGTCTTGGGCTCGTAAACAATGGTAGGTCGAGATAATATATCTCAACAACATCTTTTTTTAACTTTCGTTAATTTATGTGGTAAGTCCCTAGTCATGTGGAACAACATTAACCTTACAATCATTTCATTTTTGCTTTTTGGCACTGTAGCGCTACTGAATCACCGTACTTTGTACCAATACCTTTATAAAAGAAACAACAAACAAAACAACTCATTTATGAAATATCACTTTTATTAAGAGTAGTGAAAAACCAAACCACTACTAACTAGTAGTACTACTTCATGGTAGTTACTCCCTCCGTCCCATATTTAACTCCGATTTTGACCGGGCACGGGTTTTAAGATAGTGAGATTTGTGTGGTGGAGAGTTATGTAGAGGAGAGAGAAATGTGTAAGAATGATTGTGAACCACATATTCTTTACCAAAAGGAGAAAAATGAGATAAATTTGAGACGGACAAAAAAGGAAAAAATGAAGATAATTCCGGGACGGAGGGAGTATTTTCCGGAACGCAGGGAGGAGTAAAGACTAATGTGTGCTGAATTAGTTGTCGATGGCCCGAAGTATATTAACGAACTACGTATATATGTAGATGTAGAAAGCTAGCAAATGATTGGGCTTTCTCGTCAGTTCATATCACTGACTTGCTATTGCCTTTCCTCTAGGGGGCACCTCTTCCGACAACGACCACGTACACTGAATATATGCATTATCCTCTCTGGCACTTATTATTATTATTATATTATTATTAGTAAGTAAATAGTAACCACAGCACAAAAAACGATAACCCAAAACCGGCCGGCGAGCAAATTAAATAAGCTGAGGAGATGATGCGCAGCATGGCAAGCTCCACCGCCCCTCCGAGAGGCATCGCTGCCGTGGTCGGCGTTGGGCCGAAGCTCGGCCGCTCCATCGCCCGCAAGTTCGTCCACGAAGGCTACACCGTCGCTATTCTCGCTCGAGACTTAGGTCCGTCTCTCTCTGTCTGATCGGATCTCTCTGCACCGCAGCTGAGATCTAATAGCAATTTATTGTTAGTTCGAACCTCTGAACTTCGGTTTTTGGACGCAGGTGCTCTGTCGAGATTTGCAGATGAAATCGCGAGAGAAGAGAAAGCGCAAGTGTTCGCCATCCGTATAGATTGTTCGGATACTCGGAGTATACGAGAAGCTTTCGAAGGCGTTCTCTCTCTCGGATTCGTAGAAGTTTTGGTCTACAATGCGTACAAGACGGCACCGGCTGTTCAATCCACAAATTTCATGGATATTAAGGTCGAAAACTTCGAAAAATCCATGGCCGTTTCCTCCGTCGGGGCGTTCCATTGTGCTCAACAGGTTTTACTAATAAAAAATTAGTGATGTGGAATCATTTCTGATCTCTGATAGTGATTCTCTCCTGTCTAGAAATTACTCTGTTCCATTTCTAGATGGATTGGTGTATATATTTTTCTTCTTGATTCAAGACGGAATCATATTATCCTGAAAATTCAAATTTCAGGTATTACCAGGAATGGTGGAAAGAGGTAGAGGGACGATTCTCTTCACAGGTTGCGCAGCTTCTCTTTCAGGGATCGCCGGCTTTTCTGAATTATGTAATGATCTGTTCTTCGAAATTTGAACGAAAATTCGGCACAGTAGTAACTGATTTAAATTTGAATTTGAATGCATTAGGTCGCGGAATATTCGGAACAGTCCCAACTGATTTCAATTTGAATTTGAATTTGAATATATTAGGTTGCGGAAAATTCGCGTTGCGTGCCTTATCGCAGTGCTTGGCGAGAGAGTTTCAACCTCTGGGTATACACGTTGCTCACGTCATCATCGACGGTGTTGTCGGCACACCACGGTATGTGCTAATGATTTGCTCATGTATGATAATTGCCTGAACGATCTATACTTTCCAAAATCCGAAACTAATTACCAATCTAAAAAAAGAAATTATTTAGTGATCGTACCAATCATAGGGCTTGCTATAATTGAGGCTTGGCTATGGCCCATTTATGTCCCTGGATCAAATTAACACAAATTGGGCTTTGTGGCTTAGCACACGAGCCTCAACCCAGGCTGACCAACCCTCGGGCTCTGCCGGATGAGCGGCGACTCAAGTGGCAGGCAGAGGCCGGGGTATTCCTGACCACATATTTTGGAGGAGTGTCAAGTGTAGTCGTGTGGAGAGCACACCACTCATCATGAACTCAATGTACTTTGTTAAGATGAGTACATAATAACTACAATAGTTGAATTGACATGAATATTTGATCTTAAGAAAGAATTCACATATGGATTTATCATTTATTTGAAGAAATAATTACATAAATATCACCAAAATAAAGATGATTTACAAAAATATGACTAATGACTAGAGTAACAATGAAATTATAGTAATTCATGTTAAAGTTTTGAGCTTAAATTACCACAACACCACATTGTAGTAATGAATAGTCATATTTATGTAAATATGTTTTATTTTAGTAATATTCTTGTAAAAATCCTTATATGAATGATAAGGACGATATACTTCGTAGTAAGTAATTCAAGGTAAGAGCGCCGGGGACAACATTTGAATTTATACTTTCATTTCATTTTCATTTACCCCAGTGCCGCAAAGGCTCCCACCTACGGTGGGGTAAGGGAGGGTCGGATGTACGCAATCTTATCCCTCTACTAAAGCACAGAGAGACTGTTTCCGGATGACCCATGCATAGTGAAAATCCCGTCCAAAATTGTATGGACTGAGTGCTGCTTCATAACAAAGAAGCGCAGATAGTTTAGTGAGTCATTTTGCTTTATTCCATCATTATCTCAAGCCAAAAAATAATGAATCATTGGCTCCATTGCAAATGATGGAAAAAAATGAACACTGTCTATATACGTACCCCTATGGCCATCCAATAATGCGTGTAACAAAGGGGGTGTTTGGAACCAATTCTGATTCTGCTTCTTTTTTAAAGTAGAAGCAGAATCAGAATCAGTGTTCAGAAGCTGGTCCCCCAGCTTCTAAAAAAACTGATTCTAGGAGTAAATTAGAGCACCAGAATCACTTTTGCACTTTCACCCAAACACTCTAGCTTCTATTTCTGCTCCCTGGAGGAGCAGAAGCAGTTTTAAAAATCAGATCCAAACATCCCCAAATCTATATCACTGGATCTTCTTATTCAAAAGGAATAATTTTTAGAACATACTGTGCGTACTCTGTATAGTACATAGATGTCCTTTTTAGAAAAAGGTTTTATTTGGTGTTACTAACATGACTTTTAATCATGTACATCATAAACTTCGTAATACTTTATTTGGGAAACCATCTTGTTTTTCCTTTTATTTGGGGCAATTCATTTGCACCATTAGAGTATTTGGAGATATTAAAATTTTAATTGTAAGGAGAGTGATAAGTAGTTTTAAAAAAAACATAAAATAGGAAAAAGTAAAATTGTTTTTCTACCACTTTAGAATTCTTTAACCATGTATTAATAAAATTTGTGTCTTTGTTTACATTATGACTTTTAAGATGTGTTGACTAATTTAATGAAGTGAATGGTAATGACCTAGGCGACGATTAACCAAAAAAACAGTTGTCCCAATCGATTGAGGCCCGGCCACATTGGAAATATGCTCAAGTCTTCTTGATCAAGGGCGAACCTTATTTTATCTAGTCAAAGACTTTAAGCAGCGAAGTAGTCTTCAGATATAGAATGACTAGGGCTCAAATATTTTGCAAAACTGCTTTGCCGCATGAATCCAGCACCGGGCGTGCGTCGTTGCTCACCTTCAATGATTGGAAATAACTTTCCATATTACGGAGTACTTTTTACCCTGCCTGATGCCCATCTCTCAAGCTATATTGCTAGTACCTTCGAACAGAAGACAAACGTGACATTACCCCAGTACAAACGATCTAATCTTGTTTTCTCAATAGTTTGTTATATTTACTAGACTAGCATTCAAACTGTTGTTCAATCACAATAATTCAATCAACCCCTCTAGCATTTTAAATTCGTTAAAACTGTGTTTTCTTTTGTTGTTCTTTTCAATAGATGACTTTTAATTAGGTGCTCAGTTGCTCACCAAACAAGCAACTATCGTAAGTTAGGGGTGTTTGTTTGGGACAACAGAAAAATGTTCAAACACTTTTTGTATGGGTCCCACCAAAACATATCCCTATCAGTTCCCGATAGTCTCTCACATTCTTCCCAAAGTTCTCATAAAAAATTAAGGTAGATTCTATGGTACCCATAAGGTAACATACCTTTGTCCACATGGACCAATGATAATGTATCACTTGAATTATTTAAATCTAAATTAAAAATGATAAAGTGGTGTGGCCCAATCAAATGAATGGTAGGTACGGTACCCCATTTTTTAATTCCCAAATGTGTGGCCCCACCAAAACATTTCCCTATCAATTCCCAATAGTCTCTCACATTCTTCCCAAAGTTCCCATAAAAAATTATGGTAGATTCTATGGTACCCATAAGGTACCATACCATTGTCCACATGGACCAATGAGAATGTATCAGTTGAATTATTTAAATCTAAATTAAAAAACGATAAAGTGGTGTGGTCAAATCAAATGAATGGTAGGTACGGTACCCCATTTTTTGGAAAGGTAGTGGAGTTGTCACCAAAAATTAATACTCCATCCGTTCCTAAAAATTCTTCCCGGTTTGACTTGGCACGCTTATTAAGAAAGTGGAATAAAGTGGAAATGTATGGTTGTGGTTGTGTAAGAAAAAGGTAAAATGAAGGTGAGCCACACAAATTGTCCAAAATGGGAAAGTGAGAAGTATTTTTGGGAACAACCCAAAAAGGAAAGTGGGAAGTATTTTTGGGAACGGAGGGAGTATGTAAATTCTTTGATTGCACAGAGTAGTATATAAAGGAACGTGGAAAGCAGTAGGAAATAAGAGCAAATGGGTGCGTTTTGTGGTGTTTGGATGCAGAGTAGTAACAGAGAAATAGAGAGACTATTGATTAATTTGGTGAAATAGAAAAAGGGAGAGAAAAATATTAAATATGTATGCTTTCCGGGAGAACACATTTTTTCCTCGATACATTATAAAACAGTACATTAACAACCTTTTTCTCCTTTGTGCATATAATAACTTTTCCTTGGGGGCATAAGTCTTCCCCATTTCGAGCCCAACAAAACAAATTTTCTTTTTACTATTTCTCCCATGTTCAAAACAATTAAAAACGTCATTTGAATCTCTTTACTTCTATTGGCGACCACCTCTTCAGTCCAAAAAGTGTTAAAGGTCCGCATCATTCTTGAGGCAGAACATTGAGATGAAGAAAACGTCCCTATTGGGATCGAGCTAGCTAGGAACAAGTAGTGAATAAAGGTTGTTATGTTGGAGTGTCCTTAATTTATAAACTTTAGTAGAATTGTAGAATGTTGTAAAAGAAGTGTAGAGCTCTCTAGATTTGTGTAGACAAACATGAACATTCTAGAATATTTAGATCATGCGGAGTGTAGGAATCTTTAGCAGCATATGGACGTGTGTAAAATGCTCAAGATAAGTGTAGTATCCTCTTGGAAGTAGCAGTATGGAAGCCTTCTTGATAAATATGTTGTCCTCTAGATAGTTCTACACATTCATATACTATCGTATAAGATTATGGAAGTTTGTTGTCCCAAAGTTTTAAAAATGCACATTAGCAGGGAAAGTTATAGGGAGTGGATTCGGATGTAGTCATGTACTCGTGTAGACAAGGGTGAATGGGTGATACTCCCCATTCATGAACAACTTGAGAAACGCTTCTAAGTCCGTGAGTATGCGTCCAATGTTCATATGATAACGTATTATCTTAGCTGATATAAATCAAGTGACTGCATCTGGACTTTTTCATGCATTAGCAATGACATTGAATTTGATTCGGCAATGCTCAAAGAGGGAAGTTAACAGCAATCAGAAGGGAATTTAGCAGCAACAAGCTTAATGTGGAAATTTACAGAACTCTTTCAGTTTGAGTACTTGGGAAACGCTAAAATAACTTACCTAGTGGGAGGAATAACTTCAAGGTTTATATGTTAGTTTTATCTATATACTTGGGTGATAGGATGCCTTAAGATGCCCCATAAGGTGGGTGGTTAGTTAAGGAGGCCAATTTTAGAATGACTGTGCTCCTCTTGAGTTTTAGAATGATGGATTGCTCATTTGACCTTGTATGTCTCTGACATCACATTAAGATAAAGAGTTTTACACTAAAATGTCAAGCTAATAAAAAAATAACCCAATACTTCATATACTCGTATTAGTTTGCATATTCATATTTGGTTACTTTGGAATGCATCACCTGAGGCCTCAGGTACATGACCATAGTAATCTGTCATGTAGTAATAAGTTATACACCTCCATTCAGGATCTTTTAAAGATCTAAGAGGTCCTCCACATAAAAAATAATTAAAATTGAATAAATTATTATTTGAAACTAATGAATCCAAAATTTACATATAAATCAAGAAAATCAATCCATTTTAACTTAATTTTTTACCCCATTATGCAGTAAGGTTTTCCATGTGTGCCTCTGTAGAAAAATAGGATGTACTCCGTAATATGTATATATACTATAATATTAAAACGGCAGCTGCAGTAGGCTAGTTTACACATGTGATTCAGTATGTGATATGCCCATAGGCATATTTGAAACTGCTACTACTATCAGACTTAGACATTTCTTTTTATCTTCATTTTAGATTTTAGTTTATTCTTCATATTATGCAAAAATAAATAATTAAGATAAACTTTTAAACCAATTAAGCAGTCGATTTTCAAACCTTTCTAACTCGGCATTGTATTTTGTTACATTCAATCATTTAAACACTTGAAAAGTATATAGAGCATGTCAACATTCTCCATAACAAGTACGTAGTATGTTCCTAATTATGTTATGGACATTATCATAATGTGTACATATTATTCTTAAATAAGGAGTGTAACGCAAAAATAAAATTAGTGTGCAAATTGCAATGGTCCCTTAATTCGCACTGCATTAAATTATGGGGTATCCATCATTTTCTGTCATGAAAACGACACAAACGAACAATACAATATGGTGAACGCTCCCTGACGAGGCAACCATCTCTAACGATGTCCCACGGGCCATTTATCACTGAATTATACTCCCTCCCTCCCATAAAATAAGTCTCACTTTCCTTTAATTTTTGGGCCAGCCCAAAAAATTGTTTCCATTTCATTTACCTTTTTCATACTCAACACAACCATACATTTCCACTTTATTCTCACTTTCTTAAATTCCGATCCAAATTGAAATGTGTACTATTTATAACTTTGACAACTTTCCTTTTTTGGATGTATCATTAACTTTGACACTTTCCCCTTTAAGTAAAGAATTTGTGGTTTCAGTTGATTCTCTCTCATCTGCACAAACTCAACCACATAGTTTTTACTTTATTAATGCTCGTGCCGGCCAAACTTGGCAAAGTTATTAGAGATGGAGGGAGTATTATAGGAGTATATAGATGTTTGTATCAGTGTATTAATATGTGTAGAGTAAACAGGTGCGTATATGATAAATTTGACATCATATTTTCTAATAATATTCTACGTAAATTGCACAAGGGCAGAGATTATGTGACACAAATTTGTAAATATAGAACTAACAGAAGTTTGTAGCTTACAATGTATATGCAAGTGTAAGACTTAAAACACCAATGCCTGTTTCAACTATCTTAATTATTCTTTTATTCAATGGTAGAAATAGATTTATTCTCATTTTTTAATTAAGCATCTTTAGATATTAACCTTCATCATTAATTATTTGAACCACTGTTCTTAATACTTGGGTATAGTCTCTTTAAGTTGTGTCACTAAATCTGGTCGGATGGGGTAAACACTTGATGTATTTGTATTTTATTATTGTCTAAATCTGATCTGATTTTGCCTGGTCGGTTCAAGTCTAGGGTAATTTGAACCGTTTAAGTTTGGTTGGATCTTAGTATATCATTGAAAAGAGGAGATGAATAAAATACTTGTGTTATACTAGTAGTAAAATCTATACAATAAACAGTCAGTAATTTGATATGGTTGTAAAGAGAATAATGATTAGTTTAGTGAAAAAGAATTGAATGGAAGAAAATGTGATTGAGCTTGGATGCACAATGGTTATGCATGTGCAGAGGGGCAGCGGCAACATCAACGTCGTCGTCGGCTTTATTATCATTATCGTGTTCGCAGCAGAAATGGGGGGTCAGAGAAATACAGCAGAATGAAGGAGGAGGCGATGATGGATCAATGGACCCAGACGAGTTGGCTCGCACGTACTGGCATTTGCACATCCAAGATCGGTCCGCTTGGACCCAAGAGATTGACCTCCGCCCTTTCAAATCCACATTCTAAATATATTCTAATACGGTAAAACAAAGCAAATTTTATGCAGATTTATTTGTCCTGTTGCGTCATCAATTATTCCAAGTCAAGCAAGCTGTACTTTATCGTTTTTTCTCTTTTTATTTGTTTTGAAATTTTTCTTACACTCGTATTTTTTAAAGTTCGACTCTTGTATTTAATGAAGAAAGATTGTAATATATTTTTCGAAATATACGAGTAATTTTTGCAATTTGTTTCAACTATTCGTCTCGTTGTAACGAATTTGATGTGGTAATTTATATGGTAACGGAAAGCAAAACAATGGGCGGGTTTGGGCGAGATTTACTCTCCATCACCATTGCATGTCTAAAAGTTCTCTCATCCCCACTCTATCACCTCTTACTCGTAGTCCCTCCACCGCCCAAACTATGTTATTTGCATATTTTTCCATCTATAAAAATATAATATTGTGCGTAATGATAAAGGTTAATATCATTAATTAATTCTTTAATTTGAATAAGGATTGAGAAGATAATAAAATAAAGTAAAAATATAAATAAACATACTATCGGCCAACTTTATCATCATATACTATCTATATGGTATGATATAAATAATTATTAGGGAATAGGGCCAAATAAGCACACATATTGACAAAAAAGGTCAAATAAGCACTTATATAGGAGGTTCTGTCCGGTCGTCGCCATTTAAGGCAGTTCCCGGTGAAATTTTTTGATGATTTTTTTTGAAAATCTTACGGAGTATTCATTAAGTCTAGTTTACTCATACTCCCTCCGTCCCTAAATGTTCTTCCAAATTAAAGTGGCACGGTGATTAAGAAAGTGAGAATTGTGTGATGGAGAGTTGTGCAGAGGAGAGAGAAATGTTGTGAACCACAAATTCGTTGCCAAAAAGGGAAAGTGAATTAGTTGATTTTGGTGATTTTTTAGGGAAAATGGAAACTAATAATCCAACCTTTTAGCGGTATTTTTATATCAGTCCCACCTTTTGATTATTCATGAATAATCCAACCTTTGCACCTCATCTTCATTCACTGGTCCCTGGCCGGTTTATGACCTATTATTCCAAGTTATTTTCTCATCTTTGCAAAACATTATGTGATCATAAGGTGGGAATTATGGCATAACGTTTTACAAAGATAAGAAAATAAATTGGAATAACATGTCATAAATCGGCCAGGGACCAGTGAATGAAGATGGGGTGCAAAGGTTGGATTATTCATGAATAATCAAAAGACAGGGCAATTGTAAAAAAACGCTAAAAGGTTGGATTATTAGTTTCCATTTTCCTTTTTTTTACTAAAGTGATTGTGTTGACTGATTTTGTTGAATCATGAAAATATTATATTTAAAATATATTTTATTAATAAATTAAGGGAACATTTTATGAAAAATAGCTAAAATGGTCTTTTACAACAACTACAGTCAAACTAGCCACATGAATAACTACAACCTTAATTATTTTGATTATTGCACAACTAAGCGTGTCAAGTCAAAAGTTACGTGTTTGATGAAAATGTTGCCTAATAAGCCAAAAAATGGGGTCATCAAATGGGCTTGTAGTTTACTATTGGCTATTAGTTATTAGTACTATGATATAATATGTTAACACATTAACTATGTAAATTATATATACACAAACATATATTTATATGTGTATGTATATATAGGGGTAAACACAAAAATTAAATAATCAAAACCGGTCGAAAATGAACCGACCAATACCGAATCAAATGAAACCGAAACGACTAAAATCAATCAACCCCTCAACGGTACGATTTACAGTTTATGCTTTTGAGTTCAATTCAATTGAATCAGTAATTTCCAGTTTTAGTATGTTTTGCTATGACCATCAACAAAAGTCAGGGGCAAACACTAGAAATGTTGGACAATATTTAAAAAAAGGGTATTCACGCATGAACAACTCTATGTGACCGTTTCAAGAGTCAATAGTATAAACCAATTCAAAATGTTGTTGGGTGGAGAAGGACGCAATATATAACAAATGTTGTGCACAAAGATGTCTTTAAAATTGTGTAATCTTTTTAAATCACATGAATTACATGTAGCAAATTAATATTTTCACTTTTCTCTACTTTTATTTTTATTTGCATACTATGAACTTTTTTTCAATTAATGATATCATATTATTTTAATTCATACGATAGTATTAACATGAGATTACTGGGGAATGTGCCGGATGTTACATTAGTTAGTTATTAGTAATATGCTTATAATATGTTACATAGTAATTCATTAACTATGTAAAAAATAAATACATAAACATATATTTATAGAGTAAATGACCTAAATATATAGTAGTAAAACATGACTAAAAATCGACTCCATTATTTTTAATTCCTTAAAAGCACTAATCATGTGTGGGGACAAATATATATACATCTATAGCATTTTGGACTGCCCAGCCCAGCCGCCACCATCGGCCTCCGGCCACCTCTGCTGGCCACCAACCATCGCCTAGCTGCCCTGCTTGCCTCCGGCCACCACCTCCGTCATCGAAATCCAGCAAAAAATTTAAGAATGTTTTTTATTCCAGTTTCATGTCGGGAGACTCGTCAGAGCTCCGCCTCTGGCCACCGTCAGACTGCCATGCCACCGTCGTATTGCCCCCACCACCAACGGACTGCCCCGGTTGTCTAAGGAAACTAGGGAGCAAATAATTAATTAGATCAGGGGTAGTAAGGGCAGACAATTAATGTTTAATCATATTTGTAAAAAAATTAGGTTTTACTCCTATTTGTGCAATTGTGTTTCCATTTTGTCCTACTTAGGGTAACTACTAATATTTGTGTGTGTGTGTGTGTGTGTACGGAAAAGATCCTATATCTAGCCAGAGGGACATGATCCTCCGCCCGACCGCCGCCGTTTGGGATGGTTCCCAGTGGAATATTTTGATGAAATATTTTGGGCATGTTCCCCATCAAGTCTAGTTTATCCACAAAAATTTCAGCTAAAAATTCGATCGGGAAGACATTCAAATAAAATTTTGAAAATAACTGTGTTTTATATGTTTAATTTGGCGCAATTATCTTCCAAGAATTGTTTGACTGTCTTTCTGATCGAATTTGTAGCTGAAACTTTTTGTTGATAAACTAGACTTGATGAGAAACATTTACAAAAATTTCATCAAAAAATTCCACCAGGAATCTCCCCAAACGACGGCGGTAGGGCAGAGGATCCTGTCCCTCCGGTTGGATATAGGATCATTCCTATACATATAGGGGCCAGGTGAACATCAAACTGAATAAATGAAACCGATCGACATTGAATTGACCAAAACCGAACCAAATGAAATTGAAACGACGAAAATCAACCAACCCCTTAGCGGGTTGACTTACGGTTTATGCTCTTCAGTCAAAATCGATTGAACCGACAAAAATCGAATGAAAGGTGTTAAAGTCGACCTAAATCGGCTCAAATTGTGCAGTACAATTCTTGGTTTCACCTATTTTACCGATCGACTAAAAATCGAACCGGTAAAGCTGAAACAGATGAAATTGTTCTGAGTATCACCCCTTCACGGCGTCACCCATCTATATCTCATCAATCCTCTTCTTCGCTCTCTCTACCCCAAACCATGCCCAATCTTTCCCACACGAGGCTTGCCCCTTTAGAGTATCTTCTAACCGAGTTTCTCAACAATCCATTATGTGTTTCGTAGTGACCAATGATTGCTATCAAAAGATTAGTTCGTATTACATTTAAATTCAAAAACAATGCCAAGTTGACTTCAAAATAGACTATTATTCGATTAGATCATATATATCTTGTTGTATACGTGTTTCAGTGTTTGTTTTAAATGTTTGTTATCTCATTGAAAAAATAGTATAAAGTTCTATATATAGACTATATATTAGTTAGTGGCGGACCCAGAAAGTCGGAGCCGCGTGATCCCTACCCTTTTATATCTCTAATCTCTAATTAATACAAATATAAAACTAATAAAAAAATTGATCCAATTCTTCATTTACTAATGGAGAATCATTTGAATTAACACCTGAACTACTCCCGGTACTCTAGATTTCTTTAAATTTGGGTACAACATCAAAATATCTTTTCATCCTAAATCGTATAAAATTGAAAATAACATTTATAAATACATGAATTTATTAATTTAATTTAACATTAAAAAAAAAATATGCAAAGAAAAGCAGCATAGAAAAAAATAGGGTGACTGATGTGCTTATATTTTACACACTTTTTAGGCTTAGTTTATTGATAAATTTGGGATAAGGGTCAGATAGGGCCTCAAACTTGAAAAAAAATGTCAAATAAGACCATATTTAGGATGCTCTGTCCGGCCGACGCCATTTGGGGCGGTTCCCGGTGGAACTTTTTGATGAAATTTTTTTAGAATCTTATTCATTTAGTCTAGTTTACTCATATCAAATTCGAACTAAAACTTCAATCGGGAAAGCATACAAATGAATTCTTGAAGATAACTGCGCATTTAAAAGAGCAGTTATCTTCAAGAATTCATTTGAATGCCTTCCCGATTGAAGTTTTAGTTCAAATTTGATATGAGTAAACTGGACTTAATGAATAAGATTCTCAAAAAAAATCATCAAAAAATTCCAGGGGGAACCGCCCCAAATGGCGTCAGTCGGACAGAGCATCCTAAATATGGCCTTGTTTGACATGTTTTTCCAAATTCGAGGCCCTATCTGACCATTATCCCGATAATTTTAGTTATTAAAGTTGTACTTTTGAACATATTTTTATTATTTGTCGTTAATTTGTATTAGTGCAGTCTTATGCGTGTATTTTGTATTTTATGGTAGATTCGATGTTATTTAGATACATTTAGCGTGAAGAAATGAAGAAAATAAAAGTTCAATGATGAATTATATGGACCCCGATCCCCCGGCCTGCCGACTGTTGGGCCTGGACAGCGGCCCACACACGTTTAGCGGATATCATTCATATCATTGTACATCATTATTATTATTCAGGTGTTCTAGATTAGTTTTTTATACTCCTTAATCCTTATAGGAGGTTTGTAAAGATGACACACAACTCATACAACTCATATCATTTCTACTATTCATCCTTCTTCTCCATTTACTAAGTTCAATCTCACCTTTTCATACAATATGTGTATCAATTATCCAACATTCAAGTTGGAATAACAAAAATGAAATTTCCTTCAAAGAAAATAAGGAGTAAATTGGAGAAAAGTAGCAAAAAAATAAGAAAGGTGGAGCTGGGATTTGAGCTCTAGACATTTGTACAAAAAAGGACATACTCAACCAATGAGCTTAATGAACCAAGTTGAAGTTTTTGTTGGAAATTCATATACAGTGTTCAAGCCCAGCACTGAAAAAAGAAATAAAAAGAAAAGGCCAAGTTTTGAACCCACAACCTCATATTTGACATAAACACCCATCACCGCTACACTATTCCATTCTTTTGATTATAATGTCGTTTTTTATAAATATACATTCAATAATTAATTTTATATAATATATAATATATAGATATTTTTTCGAGGTGCACGGTGTCCCGGGAGCCCATGAGACCCCTTAGTGGATCCACCTCTGATCGTAGTCAGACTTCAGGTATAAATTATTTTGGGCTAGGTAATTTTTACGCCAAAATTCAAATACAAAATTCTATTTACGTACTCTAAATTGCCTCTATTTAGTTCAAATAGGCTCTATTTACGTACAATAAAAACTTTAGTAAATATTTAATTTGATCGTATCCAACTTTACTTTGTTCTCTCTTAAGACTTTCTTATATTGTTCGAAAACTCTTCCATAGACGTGATTTACCAAATATCAAAGGACAAGGATGTAATACAATGAATTTAAAAGTAACACCAAGTTGACTCCAAAAAGGCGTAGTATTCGATTTGATCATATATTATTGTATTTTATTCCGTTTTTAAGCGTTTGTTGGAGTATATATCTTTAGAAAGATCATATCACACCAAGTTTTAAAACTCATATTAAGCCTTGCTAGCTTTATCAAATGTTAAAGGATGTGTATGTACTAATGTACGTATTACACTAGAATTCAAAAATGTAAATAGATTGACTTCAAATAAACTTAGTATTCAATTGGATCATATCTATCTTGTTGTATTTTATTCAGTTTAAGTGTTGTATATCTCGTTGGAAAACTAATATATACACCCCAACAACTAATTTGTAAGAATCAAATTCAATTTATTCTTTCATCTAATTAAGAAAAAAATCATTAGATTTTTATATTACCTAGTGAAACTTCAACAGTGATTCCATTATTTCTTGATATATTCTTTAAACGCAAAATGTTTGTACATGAAATTTTGATGCACGAGAAAAGTCTATTATCATAATGACGCTCTAAGGGCCAAGACAGTAAAACACCTATAACACCAAGACATAATTGTTTTACCTTTTTTGAATAATAAATCAATCACTCAGTAAATAACGGACTAATTGACGGAGTTATAATAGTTTTAAGCTTTATAACATTTGAACTATCAATTACTGAGTATAATTTAATGATTACAACTTTGAGTTCCTACAATTAAGTACGGTAAAGGGAGCAGGCCCCGCGGACACCTGCCTTGTGTTGGAAAGATTGGGCGTGGTTTGGGGCAAAGCGGAGCGGAGTAGGGGATGGATGAGATATTCCTATCCCGCTAAAATATAGACGGGTGATGGGTGTCGGGGTGCCCTCGGCCTTGTCCCAACTCTCCGTCACAAAACATCCGCTAAAATATAGATGGGTGATGGGTGTCAGGACTCGGGGTGCCCTCGGCCTCGTCCCAACTCTCCGTCACAAAACATTAGAAGTATTAAGTTTTACAGAAATTACTTTTCACAATTGTAATCCCCTAAAAGAGGAAATAGTTGGTATGGTTCACAAAAAATAAAAAAGATGAAAAGATGAATAAAATCATATGATCAGCAAATAAAAGAAATATAATCTAAATTATGAAAATTTTCTTATTTTTGGAATAAATAAAAATGAAAGCACGGGAAGGGAGCATGATTTTATTGATAATTTATTTTTATAATATTCCTCCTCAACATTCATATCTTCCCATTTTCCTTTTTGAATCATAACTACATAATCTTTCTATTTTTAAATCTTCCCATCATACCCCCAATAATTTTGTAAATAATTTTGAATGTGTGCACAATTACAACTACTTTTTATTGATTTATCCTTCATTCCACCACACTATTTCATCATCTTTCTATCCTATCATCCATATATTTTATAATCTCACCTATTTTTAAAGATGGAAGATATGAATGTTAAAGAGGTACTAATTTCTTATCTTGTTCAATGACAGAGAAAAAGTCAAAACTACACTTACACAGAATTTTCCTATGTTATATTCTATGCAACGCGACAGTTTAATACTCCATACTAGTTTAGGAGGAACAGGAATCTAGCCATCTAGGTATACCCAAAAAAGTGAGCTCCAATTGCCTTTACAGAGAAAAATGTTGGCGTAAGGATAAAATAGGCGGACATGATTTGTTAATTTTCGCATATAGCGTTTCTTATGTTAAATCCAAATTCAATTGCACCGCTGAAGTAATTAGACAAAATTACGAGATCTATGATAAACTTAAAAATGTTGCTACACTCATATGGAATGGAAGCATATTCAAGTTGTCTTGTGATATATGATAGTATGAATGCTTTGGCAAAATATATTTATATTTCCTAACCGAATATAACAAAAATAACGATAATTATTACACGCGTAATAAAAGTTCCAATTCCTAACTTAATACAAGTACCCGCACGGGTATCTCAGTTGGTTCAGTGGTGGGAAATTTGGACCAAGTGACCAAGGTTCGAAACCCGCAGCGGCCATGTGGAGGTCACAGAACCTGAAATAAGGCTGGACCTCCGGTGCGCACGGGAAAAAGGCCTACCATCATTGGGCTGATTAAGTCACCGTGATTAACATCCTCCCAAAAATCCTGTCGGAACGGGGTATGGGGGCTCCTGGGGTGGGAGATTCCACCTTTTGGACCAAGCAATACAAGATAAGTATCTATATTCAGCACCAAATTAAACTCTTCGACATATGCTTTGCTTCTATTAAATTCGGAAATTAAACATGGATCGAATTCGGTATTGCTACATATCCAATTTAACTCTCCTTTTAATTTCAATTCCATCTCCATATAATTATCTTATAATTAATAATTCTATTAAAAAAGAAACTTGTGTCACTTTTTCATCTATTCGAAATTTTATTCCATCCAGACATTCAATTCTACTTTCAATTTTCACAAATAATGTGTCCCCAGTCATTATTCTAAGAACATTCTAATGAAAATATATAGTCAAAGTTGTTGAAAACAAATACTTGCTGGGTGAAAAAGGACTTTTTACTTTTTAAATGGAAGGATTATTAAATCACCAGATTTTTTGGATCCCAATTTTCTAATTTAACCCATCCAATGCAACTTTTGTTTAAAAGGAGGTTTATTGTGATTTATGAAGCATAGGTAGAAAACATGTCAAAGGTTTCAGTCTCAATAATATTGTTCTTGTATTTTACTTGTTTTGCAGTTTCTGAGTCAGAGGTTAATCTCAAGTTCTATGAGATCAAGAGCGGAAAAATCTCCGTCATACTAACAAACTTTGCTGCTAGTATCGTCTCAGTTAAACTTCCTAATAAAAATGGTATGTAATATAAATTCCGCGTATATCATTATGTGACATTTTTGCCAGGGGCGTTGCACAAGTAGTGGGGGGAGGTGCAAAAAGGGATAAATTTCGCATTAGAATCCCGAAAACTGTAATGAGAAGTTACTATGTAAAAGTGCATAGAACTTCCGCAAACATTTGAGCCAGAACTCACTCGCCAAATCGAATTTGCATCCTCTTGGGCCTCTTGGCTAAGCTAGTTCTGGTCTTCATTCTTCAAGGATGGGGGCTATCATCCTTTATATTTGGCACTCTTTGTAATTAATGATTCATAAGTTTTCCTCCGTTGAATCAAATTGGAGAGCGTTTTTAATTAAGTTTCTCCTTATTCTTTTAATTAATTACAATTATCTTAGTCTTGGAAAAGTAATATAATCAGCTTGTTCGTTGCCGATTTGGAATCGATCAACAACGTTTGTGGTGTTTGATTTTGTTTTTTGACTTCCAGGAACTACCACAGATGTTATTCTCGGGTACGACACAGTTGATGAGTACGAGGTGCGTTACTATTCTAATAAGTTAGTCTTTTTAACTATTCTACGAGGTGCGTTACCGTTTGACGAGTATTAGGTACCTTTTGACTATCCTAATTGGTAATACTACCTCCCGTCCTTAATTAACTTTACACTTTCCTTTTTGGGTCGTCCCATATTAAATTTTACACTTCCTTATTTGCCTTATTTGGCAAACAAATCTACACTAAACAGTGCAAAACAGTGTCAAACAGTGACGAACAGCGTCAAACAGTGCCAAATAGTACACTCTACAGTAAAGTCAAATTTATTTCCTTAATATGTGTGAAGTCAAACTGTAAAGTTTAATAAGAACCGGAGGGAGTAATAAAGTACAAATATCGTAGGAGACCTCTTTTTTCGGCTTATCAGGCTTATCAGCCAGCTTTTTCACCAAACACGTAACTTTTACTTTCGTGTGCTAAATTGTGTAATGAGCAGAAAAAGTAAGGTTGAAGTTACTTTTCTGGCTGTATTGGCTGAAGTTACTGCAGAGGACCATTTTAGCTATTTTTACATGTAATTTTTTCTTTAATTTATTAATAAAATATATTTTTTAATTTTTTTTTTGTTGAATCAGCAGAATCAGCCAAAACAACCACTTCAACCAGAACTTCATAAATTTCAGCAGAATCAGCCAAAACAGCCGATTTTCGTGCTACCAAACGGGCTCTAAATATTTTTTTTCAAAAAGAGAAATGTAGCACATATTTTTTCCCAAAGAAAGTAAGACAAATAAAATTGAACTAAGCAAGTACATCTATCGGTGGTATTCTTTTTTCTTTAAATAGTATTTTTCATTATTATTTATTTACTTGTTGATTGATTTGGTTTAGACCTATTGATTTATAAGGGAGGGTTCAAATACAAAGAAGTCTTCCCATTCAAAGTGAGAATTAATCTCGTGTATTCATTTCCAGATCTAATGGCTCAAAATGTATCAAAAGTGAACTAAATTTGATCAAAAATGCGGTGACAATTTTGTAATTAAAACGAAGTTTTTTGTCATTGCGAAAAAGTGCAACAGAAACACGCAAAAGTGATACGCGGTAAGGAAAACGTGCAATTATCGTTCGCACTTTGCACGTGAGAACCTCTTTTTATTTGATCTGTTCCCTTGATTTGTATTAGGTCATATACTTTTGTTTGCTTTTCATTATTTTTTTATATTTACGTGTTACGCCCGCATTTCCTTTCCTGTACATTTTGTAAATGAAGTTTGAGATTATTGGCTTGATTCTTCCATTTCTGAAACAACAAATGTTAAAGTAAATTTGAGGAAACGATAAATGGCAGATTAATGACAAAAACTTCGGAGCCGTGATCGGAAGGATTGCCAACAGGATTCGTGATGCTCAGTTCAGTTTAAATGGAATCAAATACAACCTTGATCGTAACAGCGGCAACAACTCCATTAACGGTACTCACTACTCAACTTAATTACCTCTCTCACGTAGTCGATCAGGGTGATATATTGGATTGATAGATCCTTACAAATATTTTTTTAGATTTTTTTTAATTTACATGATTTTTTTATTCTAATAATTTAAATAAAATTGAAATTTGGGTCTTTTTTAATATATTACGAGTATTTTTGTAATGTACTAAGCTTAATTAGATTTGATTTTCCTTTTCAAAAGAGATTATATTTTTCAAATGCATTTAGACTAGTTACAAGAATTATCTGTGTACAAAAATCCGTGACAAAATCACTGTTTTTTTGTAGCGATAAAAACATATGCAAATGATGTATAGAAAAGAAATTTCATATTTTTCTATAGCTATTATGCTTGTGTATTAGTAGTATGTGAAGTCATGCATGCAACTTCAATAATTGAATGTAGGGGGCAGCAAGGGATTTGGAAGAGTTCCTTGGGAGGTGGCAGAGCACAAGCCGGATAGTAAAAACCCGTGCATTACCTTCACGCTCTATAGCCCTGATGGCGATCAAGGTGACTCATTCTAATATTGCTTCGACAAAAGTAATGGATAAAAATGCGACTTGCTGAATATAATTGTGTTCAAAGTTACTATAATGGATGTAGTAACTATATATGATGTAAATTTTGAATACAATTATCGTCACTAAAACTTACTAAGGTAATACGTACTATGGACGTGTAATTATTTTTTGTTTGGTAGATTCTAGGGTACTCATAAGGTTATATACCTGTCTACATGGACCAATCAAAATATTGCAGTTCATATGATCGGAAAATAAGTGGAGAGTGGATCTTGTTTTGGTGGCTAACATCTTAAAGTGAAATGCGTGTATGTAGGTTATCCTGGGAATGTTACAGCGAATGTTACATATACCATATACGACAATTACACCTTACGTATAGAGATGAAGGCAATCACTGAGAACAAGCCAACTCCAATTAGCATGTCTACACACGCATACTGGAACCTTCAAGGCCATAACAGTGGCAATATTTCTTCCCAAAAGCTTCAGCTGTTCGCCTCTAATATCGCAGCTATGGACAGTAATCTCTTGGCAACCGGTGAAATTACATCAATAATCCACAACAAAACCTACAACTTCCTTAAACCCAGTCCCATTGGTGAAAAGCTTAAACAACTTCCCATGCCAGTTAATTCTAAGAAGCAAAAAGGTTTCGATACCTACTATGTACTGGATGCCTACAACGACCATGACAAATATAGGATGAACAAAGTAGCTGTTTTGTGCGATGAAAAGTCTGGGATAACGATGGAGCTCAGCTCAAATGCGCCAGGACTTCAGCTCTATACAGCCAACAATGTGGTGAACAGGACAGGGAAGGGTGGAGTCCAGTACCAGCCCTATGCTGGAGTGTGCTTGGAGACCCAGGGCTTCCCTGATGCTGTGAATCATAAGAATTTCCCCTCCTCTATTATCACAAAGGAAACACCCTATTCTCAAACAATATCTCTTTCTTTCTCTACCAACTTGCAGTGCTAGTATGGAAAGAAGTTAAATAAATGATGATATACAATATACATTCTCGAATAAGTTTGTTGTTAATCATCGAGTTATGATCTTACCTTACATTTGACTTTGGGATTTTATACTCTATACTATATTATTGCATTTGTCCCCATGTTCCGTTTTTGAATATATATGAAATACATAATACCACCTTAATTACTTCGTAATTCCTTTTTTCAGTTTAGCGATAGTATAGAATTGTTATTGTTTATGTCTGAACCTGTCAATCATTCTATACACAGCCCAAGAGAAGGCAGATAAAAGTCCCTAATTAATCAAGTGAAGCGGCATGGACATCACAAAAACTCCCTACAGTGACAGTCTAACATTGAAGGAGACAAATCATAGCGGAACACTAATGCACATGAAAGAATTGAACAAACATAACAAAAACAAAAACAAAAGAACAATGAAGTGGAGTCATAAATTCTTTTAAGCACAAAATTATCAATTTATGTTAGTCGATCCCAAATTCTTTTGGGATTAAGGTTTGAATATTGTTGTTGTTGTTGTTGTACAAAATTATCAATTTACACTATTGTCTTTGAGTTGTCAGCACCCCCGATTCAGCGATTCTCAAACCTCATTCTAATTATCTGCAACCCACTATGTCTCAAAAAAATTTAATGGACTAACAATTTTAATCATTGAACATGAGATCTTGGAAAATATTGATTATAAAGCAATCATTGATGATTGCACTTCACATTGTTGTTTTTGTGATACGTACTAGTGTTGTTACTTTTGTTCAAATTAAATATGTAATTCAAATAACATTTACTAGATAGTTGGGAGAATTCCGGAAATATAAGAGTAAAAATGTTTGAGAATTACAAAATAGAGTTGTCATATTTTTATTCTCTAAATAAGAGTAATTACTGCCATATTTGGGAAATATTGTCATGTTTAAAGTCTGATATCACAAACACATGGCAGTAATTACTTCTATGTAGAGAATGAAAATATGATAGTCTTATTTTGGAATATACAAAATGTTTATTGTCCTATTTAGGGTAATTTATCAAAGTTTTATTATAGATCGTAATTCTTATTTTAAGTAAGTATAATTTATTGTATGTCTTAGAAATAAAACCAAATTAGTATGTCCACACATTCAACGCAACATGGACATCTCTACGACACACATCTTTAGTATATCGCTCGTAGGTCCAAAACTGGATAGGAATAACTAATGGTTCGATTAAAAAACCTTAAACTCCGTAGCAAACACGACCCGTCAATTAAGTTATTCCATTCTCACCAAATCGCCATCATCGACTCGATCTCTTCTGCATGCGGTGGAAAATGGTTCGAACTATAATGAGACAGCCAACTTTTTTTTTATTTTTGTTGTCAGTTTGTTACGTTCATTCACATATACGGAGTATATCATTATTATAATAGTGACTATTATTATAGAATACTAATTGTATAATAATGTTGTAAAATACGGAGTAAAATACTAATTGTATAATAATGTTGCTTGTGTACTATGTCTTGTTATGGTAATAACATTTATAGTGTTGATTGTGTAATTAAGGTATATATACACGTGCTATATATTATTGGTATAGTATTAGCTACTATTATTCAATTAATTAATATATCATTGCAAATAAGTTTGCATTTAAAACTTCTAATCTTATATAATTAAAATAAGAATAAAGTCTTACCCCTAAGAGAAAGACAACTCTTTCTGAGTAAACATAACAAATACACGATGATTAAGATAATTATCTCTCCAAAAAAGTTAAAGTTATCAGTACAGTACGTATATGAACACAACATTTGTTTATTTGAAAACGTAAAAAGTGGCTTTTAATTGACGTACAAATTGTCCCAATGTACTATAGGTCTCTGGTTCTCATTATTCTTTTAGACTTTTTTAATTGAATATTTTCACCAAAAGTTTTTGACTATGTGGAATGGAAAATTACATTTTTACACAAACTTAGTACATAAATTGATACAATATTTCTATTTGTCTATGTATACAGACAATTTGTTTGGAAAAAATTATGTCAAAATGCATATGAACACAAGACAATATATAATTTGTATACAAATTTTATGTACAATAAAAATTATTCATATACAATTGAACTCAAGAGATTTTAGAATTTCCTTGTAATCAATAGAGTTGTATGGTTGTACCTATTGGCATTAAGATAGCTGAAATCCAGTTAACATTTTACAATAATGAAAAATTTTACGATCACACAAATCAAATAAGTCAAATCAAATCACATACTACGTATAAAACAATGATTCATATGGAATTGTATAAAATATACGTAATTGCGTACGTGGTAATTCATATGGATAGTATATCATGACAATAGAATTGAATGATAAAATATAGGTATTATGATTTATAAAATTCTAACAATATGATACATATTTCCACATTAATTGATGACTCTTTGGGTTAAAACGTTCACGAAAAATCATATCGTGCTGTTTTTCGAATCGATTAAGATCGGTATTTCTACAAGTGAAAAAGTCAATATCTTTAATGAAATGTAATGAGGAATTGAGTTTGTAAGTGTACATTTTGTACATTAATGACACTTTTGGTTAAAATATTCTCTCTTGGTCCGAATTAGTTTTTTTCCTCATATCCGCAAATTTGTAATTAATCCTAGCTATATACGTAGTAATATTTTTCATAGGGATTTTTATGTTATTATTTGTCTTTGTAAATTAATTTCAAACAGCATACAACTTCACTTTTTTTTATAAACGTGGCAGAATAATTAATTTTGAAATCATTATAATTCCAAATGAAAAAATTCCACTTTTGGTCCCATGACTATTATACCAATTCCACATTTAGTCTCTTACTTTTCAGATTGTCCACATTTAGTCCATTACCATTATCCCTCACCACCCCTCGTTCTTCTGGCCAAAATTCCAGCAAATTTAGTCCACTTATCAGTCTCGGAATCAGTCTTTGCATTAAATTTTATATAAGGATGGGTTTTTGATATGAGTCTTTCATTTAAATTTGGTTTTTCATACCTAAAATCTGCATTAAATTTGCTGGAATTTTGGCCGGAAGGACGAGGGGTGGTGATGGGACAATGGTCACGGACTAAATGTGGACAATCTGAAAGTAAGGGACTAAATGTGAAAGTGGTATAACAGTCACGGGACCAAAAGTGGAATTTTTTCAAAAATAATTAAAGAAGATTCTCAAAATAACTAATTTTTAAATCAGAAAACGTCCCTCACAGTCAACCATTTTAACCCAAAGACATGCCTTTTTTGTATAAAAGGAGACTTGTTACCATTTATGATTTGTGAGTCGCTCAATTAAAGAAATCAAAGTATGTCAAAGGTTTCAGCCTCATCAATACTTTTGTTGTGTTTCATTTGTTCTGCAGTTTCTGGGTCAGCCACTGATGGAGATGATCATATTCAGTTCTATGAGATCAAGAGCGGAAATTTCTCCATCAAAGTAACAAACTTTGGTGCAAGTATTGCCTCAGTTAAACTTCCTAATAAAAATGGTATGTAAGATATTGTATTATATATTAATTAAAACAATTCCAATCATCTTCTTCAATTCATAGCCATTAATGAAGAATCGATCAACAACATTCGTTTGTTCTTATATATTTTCTCCTTAATATAACGTTGACTTCCAGGAACTTTGACCGATGTTGTTCTCGGGTATGAGACCGCTGCGGAGTACAAGGTGTGTTACAGTTTTTATTTTAACAATTCCAAACTTTGGTTTTGTTTAGTATCATCGATCCTAGCTATATACATGCATGTATATATAGAGATCTAGCTGAATATATTTTTCATAAATAAGGTTACATCCAATTTTTGAGCCAAAATTGAATTTTATTTATGTTCCATTTTAATTCCCCTTTACAACTAATTTAATTTGTCTGAATTCAGTTGTTTTGTTTTGCTAGATTTTAAGAATGTTATTTGAACACGCCTAGTTAGGAGCATCCCACATAATTAGGAAAACTAGAAAGTTTGAGAAGTTGAAGTAACTCTAGAGTGATCAAAATTATTTTTGGAGAATACAATACAACATTAATTCAGATCTCTTTTCTCTTTGAGATGGTGCAATATGAATATTGTCTATATTGATGCATGATTCCAAACTAAAATGCAAATTCATTTAATTTGATGCCAATGATATCTATATCGATGCAAATTCCAAAGAAGTATCAACTAAAAAAATCATCAATATGTAAAAATACGTTTATAATACTTTCCATACATCCGGAAAAGTGTAATTAAGTTATAGTTTAAGATTTGTTTTTTATCCCGAAAGGCAAACCATCAAAATCAGTGGGGAGATGCCGGGGGTCAGCTGCCATAAATTTATTAAGAAACGAAGCGAAATACAGAAGGAGAAGGGTGTCAAACCAAGCCTCTCCTAAATAAACGAAACTAAGTTCAAAGCTCAGCAGAAAATACATGTCGAGCAAAAGACCAACAAATCAACCAATATATGGTCTCGAAAAAATGTCCAAATTAATTGCTCCTAAAAGCTCCCTGGGTATAACCATACCCCTTCTCCAATTAAAAACCTGGTTGTAGCCCAATGAAGCTACCACATGAGCCGCCTTATTTGATTGGGCCGAAGCATCCACAAAAGAAATTCCCCCTCTCCCTTGCGCCAACATTGTTAGATCCCACTCCCCTCTAGACAAAAGGGACACATCTACTTCCAAATTAGGAAACCCAAGAGTTTCCGACCAAAGCACCGCCTGATTCAACAAATGTTCATCTCTCCAAGACGATCCACTCAACGGGAATCCTTCAGCCGCCACCATCGCTCCAGAATGATCTCGTAGAAGGAAACCGGCAGCCGACTTTCCATACTGCCTGAACACCGCCCAGTTCAATTTTACGTTGTTGTACGTCGACTTCTTCCAATGAGAAATTTTGGGTTTAGATAACTTGAAATTTAAAGGTAACCACCCGATCGATCTGTTTCAATCTTTCATAACCCCTCAGATTATCATTTACAGAGCACCATGATAACATGAACTTATGTATTTGTTTAATTATCCCCTCCTTGTCCGGTTGTTCTTCATTCCAGATCGAGTTCGAGTAGGCTTTCCATATGTTCCATGTAATTACTCCTGGTAAGATGGCTACGTAGGTTTCATCCATCGTCTTACCTTTCACACTAATCAACCATTTCATTAGTTGGAGTTTAATTGTATTAGCTTTTCCCCTCCTAGATAGAAACGAATTTCCGAAGAAGCACCAGATCGACACTGCCAGGGGACAGAGTAACAAAATATGATCATGTGAAGCCTCAACTCGTTTACATAAAGGACACATGAATGGGAATACAGCTGAAAAGATGGAAATCTGCTCATGAAATGGTAACCCCTTATGCCAAAGTCTCCACAAAACACCCTAATTTTTGGCATCTATTTAGGGTGCCAAATATTAGTATTAGAAAGAGCCCTCCCCCTTTGAGGCCAAAGAGCCTGATAAGCTATTTATGTTGTAAATTTACCATCTCTAGAGTATTTCAAGCTTATAATGTTAGGACCCCTGACCACTAAAGCCTCAGCCTCCTCATGGATGAGGCAAATTCTTCTCCACACTGGGGAGTCAGTAGGCTTGACCTCACCCATCACATGCCTCCCATATTTCTTTCTCATGAGATCTGCCCACATAGACTGACTTTGTTGAAACTCCCACCAAATTTTCATTGAGGCAATCTTTTGAGAGTCTCCAAGGGACCTGATTCCTACCCCATCATAATCAACCGGCTTACAAAGTTTTTTGAACTTTATCCAATGATGTTTGGGACCTTTGGGTTTATTGTGATCAATCCCCCAAAAGAAATCTGCCACCTTCTTATTTATCAGTCTATGAACTGACCTGGGGAAATTAGTTACAACTAGAAGACGTAGTGGAATAGAGTTGAGCACACTCTTGATCAAGACTAATCTCTCCCTTGTGATAACAACCTTTTCAGTCAAGAAGCCAGTTTACTATAAAAAAAACATCCAAAATCCCCTGACAGTGGGTTATGCAGGTGATTCCCTTATGAAGTTTAACTCCCAAATATTTGATAGGCAACTTAGCTTCTTTCATACCCAACACATTAGAAATATTTAGTATTCTGTGAGTATTAACCTTACTAAAAAAGGAAGATAGGTATATAGGATGAAAATCAACAAAAGAGAGGATTCTTTTTTAGGAATTAGTATCATGTTGACACTATTAACTCTTTTAGGGATAGGAAACCCTAAAAAGAACTCTTTAACTGCCATCAACACATCGAGTTCAATGATATCCCAACAACTCCTATAAAAACTTCCTCCAAACCCGTCTGGATCGGACCAGGAGATGCGTCCTTATGTAAACTCCAAACTGCCTCCTTAATCTCAGTTTCCTCAGGAAGCTCAGTGCGCAAATTATTATCCAGTCCATCTAATATCTTAGGAATGTTACAAAGGACATCATCAAATGAACTAGTGTCTTCCTCTTGGTATAAATGTGAAAAATATTGCACTGCTTCTTCACCAATTTCATTTTGCTCATAACACCAATCTCCATTTTGTTTTTTTATAGCCATAATTCTCTGCCTATGAATTTTATCCTTAACATTTTCATGAAAGAAATGGGTGTTAGCATCCCCTTCTCTCATCCACTTCACATTTGCTTTTTGCTTCCAATATATGTCACATTGCTTAACTCTCATTAATAACTCAGCCTGTTTTTTATGACAAGAAGCTCTGGACAACTCTGTAGGATTTTCTTCGAATTTTTTTTCTGCTTCAATTGCTGCCTCTTCTAACTTGGTCACTTCGCTGAATATATTGCCAAACACCTCTTTATTCCACCGCCCTATATCCTCCTTTAGCATTCAAAGATTATCATGTAAACCTCTCATTCCACCTACAGTAGGATAAGTAGCCCATTTGTCAAAAACAAAAGGTAAGAACCCATCATGAGTTAACCACATATCCTGAAAACGAAAATGCTTCGGTCCATTCGCTGAAATATCCTCGCAAATTAGAAGAATAAGGCAATGATCCGAGGAGGTTCTACTCAAGTGTTGCGTCTTAACTATCCCAAACTTGGAAAGAAAACTAGAATTCACAAGGTATCTATCCAGCTTCTCCCAAATTCTTCCATTAGATCTCACCCCAATCCATGTATAGTCTGAACCCATAGTAGGCAACTGAATAAGCTCACAATTCTCAATACACTCCCCAAAGTCTTTCATATCATTTATAGCCGATGTAGAGGGACCTTTATAATCAGATAAAGCAGCGACTACATTAAAGTCTCCCCCTAATATCCAGTCTGACGTATCATTATGCGCAAAATTGATCATGCCAGCCCATAATCTAGCCCTTTTCATCGCGTATGCAAACCATAAACTGGGGAGAACATAAAAGAATAATCTAACGGCAAATACTTCATTTTGATTAAAACAAATTGGTCCATCTCCTGAATATTACTAACCTCAAAAGATCTCGTATTCCACATCACCTAGATTTTATTAGTTGACTCCATAAAGATATTCGAAAAACCCAAATTATGCATGTAATACATGCCCTTATCAGGGCTCACCATTGGCTCAATTATAGTAATAAAGTCAAGAGAGTAGGGCCTAATAAGTTCACGTAGCCTCGGGTACGAAGAGGCGATGCAACACACATTCCACGTAAAAAGCTTCACAAGGAAACCGACAAAGATGATTCCTTTGAGTGCCTCTTAGCGGCTAGCCTTGTTGTAACCGAACGAGGTGGAGCTTCTTTGACTTTTTTCCTTCCCACCACTCCTAATGCCTCCACTTGATCTTTTTCAATCAAAGCAACTTTTCCTTGCAACTCTCCACAAACTAATTTCCAATGCTCCTTAGTAAGATCTTCTAAGAGAACAGGTTCACCTTCCGATACCATTCCCTCGCATTCCACTAGTTCGTTGTCCTCACCATCCATAGTTTCTCCTTCTTCAAATGATATGAGCTTCGTGACATCATATCAGTAGTAGATTTGATTTTCTCATTTATAATATCACCCAAAGCCTCTGATTTTTCCATACCCTTTTGGGTATCCTCACCCTCTTGGACTGTCTCCGGAGATGATTTATCTGTGACCTCCTCGTTAACGTCAATCTCTGAAATCATCTTAGTTTGCTACACTCCTTCTCCCCGTTGCTCTTCACTCATGTTATTCTCCAAACTCTTCCCTTTGTTTGCCTTTGAGGACTCAGGTGCTTCAACATCCTTAACTTTTTCTTTTCCTTTGTGTTTGCGAGTGACTTGAACTCACTGTTCTGGAGCTTTGGGAGCCATGATGACTGTTTATTTTCTTGGTGGAGGTCGAGTAACCACTTGATTAATTCCACCCCCCAAGCGTTGCTTTGATATCCCACATTCATCTTTGTTGTGTCTAATCCGTTTACATTTCACACAATATTTCGGGAGATCTTCGTACGATACCGGTTGAATAATCTCCTTATTCCCATGCATGATCAAAACATTTGACGGAATATCTTGTAATAGGTCAAGTTCAACACATACCTTTGTTGTAGAAGGTCACGAAAAAACGGCAATTGCTGCATCCACCATGAGAGGTTTACCAACCATTCCGGCAATAGAAAAAAACGCCCTCTTAACATGAAGGTGCAATGGTAATCCATCAAAAGTTACCCAAACTAGGATGATAGGGGACTCCACATCTGGCCGGAAGTCCGGAGTCCACCTAGAAATTCTCATTCTGAAGCCACGTATAATCCATGTTTGCTTGAGCCAACATCGTTGGAAATCCTCCTCCAAACCAAACTTGAGCAAAATGTGCCTTTGATCAAGTAACCCTAACGATAAAGAGTCAGCGAAGCCAATTTTTTCGAATTCTTGACGTAGAGTTGCCATAGCTGGCCTACCTCTAACAAAAGACCCCACCAACGCGAATTTATGTTGCTCCGCCGAAGCTGAAACTTCTTCCTCCGAGAAACGTACTGCCGGCATGCCCTTGTGACGAAAGGGCACCTTGATCGGGACCTCTTTGTTCTCTGCCAGAACCTCCGCAAAAGAACGGACTGCCGTCCCCGACCCCCCCGCCGGGGAGGCCCATGCTGCTGCAACGACCATCAACGATCGAAATTGTCGGAGCTCTCACTAGGGTTTAGACTTCCCTACCTTATAGTTTAAGATATATAATAGTAAAATTAATTATATTTTTTCTGTTAATAGTTAGCTTTTTTAAAAAAGGGAAAAATAAATAAAATACCCCAAACTTTGAAGGGGTGTGAGATGAACACCCCAAACTTGCATATGTAATTTAAATACCCCAAACTTTATATAAAAAGTTATTTTAGCACCATAGTCAAATATTATTTCTTTTTAAAATGTAAGTTTATGGTGTTGATTGCATAATCTAATATATTTTAGAATTCATGAAGACACAATTAACATTCTAATTTTCCATTGAGAAATAAATAATGTAATCCCAAATCTATGTAATTGCAACACTTTTAATTTGCTATTTTAAATTATGCAATTAACCCAAAAAATTTACATTTTTGAAAGAAATAATACATGATAATGGTGTGAAAATAACTTTTTATATAAAGTTTGAGGTATTTAAATTACATATACAAGTTTGGTGTATTTATCTCACACCCCTTCAAAGTTTGGGGTATTTTTATTATCTTTCCCTTTAAAAAATTAACCATATATTTTCATCAAGATTTGACATATGTGTGGATGAATACATAATATTAAAGGCCGATGATTAAAACAAGACTTTTTTTAAACAAGACTTATTATTTATCTTAATGTTTCAAAATAAGATAGCAATGTTAGTAGTTCATATTTTAATTTTATTTTATTATATTATATTTGTAAAGTATAATATTTGAATTTATAGGAAAATTTTAAAATATTTGAACTTAATTTCATTTTGTATTTATATTTAGATTTTGTATTTCATAAATTTAAATAGTTCGCGGTACTAGTATTTTGGAACATTATCTAGATCGAATTTAATAACTATTTTACATTTACTTCAAATGTTTCACATTTAGGATGCTTTTACTTGAACTGTTTTGAGTACTAGATCAAACTGCCCAGACCAAATCAGATTAGATCAGACCTGATCAGACCAAACTTGGATTGTTATAAAATATTCAGAGACCAGACACTTACCAGATCAGACCAAATTAGATCAGATCAGAAAATATCAGTCCAAGTAAAAACATCCTTACTCAAAGTTTTGACATTATTGCTAGCTATGTAAAAATTTTAAACCATATTTAAGTTTTATTTTAGCAAGTCACATTCCTATTAATCTTGTGGATCACGCCAACTTTCACTGATTTTCGGCAAATTCGTGACTTTTGGCATAAAAAAGCACTATAAAGAGTTTTACATTACGGAAATATGTTGCCAAAAAAACGGGAAATATAGAAACTTTTGACACATATGGACCGAAACAAGATAAGACATGCTTATATGTTTGTATGTTTGTTAATCGTACTTATTTGTTCAAATAAATAAAGACATCTTTCACGTTCCATTCAAAATACAAAAAGAAAAATAGGATTTAGATGGAAAATTTGGGATTTAAGAATTAAAATCTTGCTAACAGTGCATTAATTTGATTGACTACACAATAAATGAGTGTTTTGAGTTGATTTCGTTTTTGTTTCTTTTTTAAAAGTAATCGTATTGAAGTAGAATGAGAAGTTGCCCGCCCCACCTTTTCAAAACTCTTTTTAGGAGCTATTTGGAGTATTTCTCCCCACCTTTATCCAAACACTTCAATATATGTTTATGCACTCTGTAAGATTACAAGCAATTTTAAGAAACAGATCCAAACACTCCAAGAAAGTGAGAAACGTCATGATATTCTAAGAATACCTTGATTTTAATTCGTGCACTCGCGAAGATTGGATTTACTTCGTATAAAATAATGGATTTTTGTCAAAATGTAATTAAACAGGGCTTTGTATATATGCATTAGTGAATACGGAATATATTTAAATTTAAGGGAGAACTATCAAATAAGTCCTCGAACTTTCATAAAAAGTGCAAATAAGCCCTTTTAAAGGAGGCTCTGTCCGGCCGTCGCCATTTGGGGCGGTTTTCGCTGGAATTTTTTGATGAAATTTTTTGAGTATCTTCTTCATTAAGTCTAGTTTATTCATACCAAATTTCAGCTAAACATTCAATTGGGAAGACAGTCAAATGAATTTTTGAAGATAACTGCGCAGTTAGACAGCGCAATATATTTCAGAAAATCATTTGACTTCCTTCTCTATTGAATTTTTAGCCGAAATTTGGTATGAGTAAACTAGACTTAATGAAGAAGATGCTAAAAAAAATTCATCAAAAAATTCCACCGAAAACCACCCCAAATAGTGACAGACGGACAAAACCTCCTGTAAAAGGGCTTATTTGCACTTTTTATGAAAGTTTGAGGGCTTATTTGATAGTTGTCTCTAAATTTAATTAACACCAAGTGGTAAGTAACAGTTTTTGTCGGAGTAATTTTTGAATTGTGATTGATAAATGGTTGCAGAGTAATAACAGATCAAACTTTGGGGCCACACTTGGAAGGGTGGCCAACAGGATTAAAAATGCTGAGTTCTTTTTAAATAGAATCCGCTACAACCTTACTCGTAACAGCGGCAACAACTCCGCCCATGGTATGTACCCAAATTCAATCCCATGCACAAAAAATATAACGCAAAACATTACGTAGGAGTAGTAGATTTTGAATGAATTAATACACTCATACACAATATATACCGTCTTTGGTACATGCATGACCAATTCATACAGTTATTAAAAAGTAAGTTTATGCGAATGTTATTGAACGTAACTCGTATAATACTCGGTAAGACTAAAAATAGCCAAATCGGCAGTACTGGTTGATTCTGGTGAAGTTTATGAAGTTCTGGTTGATGAGGCTGATTTGTGAAAAATAATAATTTAAAGTACATTTTATTAATAAAATAAAGAAAATATTATATGAAAAAATAGCTAAAATAGCCCTCTACAGTAACTTTAGCCAATACAGCCGGAAAAGTAACTACAACCTTATTTTTTCTTATTATTACACAATTCAGCACGTAAAACCAAAAGTCACGTGTTTGGTGAAAAAGTTGGCTTATAAGCCTGAAAAGACAAAAAACATGGCTACCAAACGGACACTAAAGTAAGTTGGACTTTGAGTAACAATTGATATGGGCAAGGCAATGATAAATTCTTAATGGAACGAAAGGAAAAATGAGATAATTTTAACAAAATTAATTAACATATTAGTAATAATGGGAATCTGATTTCAATGTAGGTGGCTTTATGGGATTTAGTAGAGTTGTTTGGGAGGTGGCAAAGCACAAGCCGACAGGTTCATGCCCATATATTACCTTCACATATAACAGCACTAATGGTGATCAAGGTACGCGGCTGCCCACTCATACGTAATGTTTTAATACTGTACGTACTCTACTCTATCTCTCCCACTCAATATGGCACATCATGCCCAGTTTAGCCGTTTAGGTTGGTTTCTTATGACATGATTGACATCTAAATCAATATTTAAGATACAAGTATTTTTAGAATATATTGATATGAAATTTATACATGAAGTATGAAAGACTAAAATAAATATAGTGGGTAAATATGTAACTTTTTGTATATCGTGATTGGATTATAAACTACCATAATACTTGTACTACCTTCGTCCCTTAAAACGTTGTCAAAGTTGATCGACACGGAGAATAATAAAGTAAAAAATTGTGTGGTTGAGGTTTGTGCAGAGGAGAAAGAAATAACAGAAACCACAAAATAATTGATTAAAAGGAAAAGTGACAAAGTTTTTTGGGACGTACCAAAAAGGAAAGATACAAAGTTTTAAGGGACGCATGGAGTATTTTTTAGTGACAACACCAGAACGGTCATAATAACTTTATACATTTTGTCAATAGATTTTCTGTCACGAAAACTCTGATGAGATAGTAGGTTTTCATTACTAAAACTCTCCTAGCGTCAATTTTTCTATTAAAATATGGCATTTCATCCCGTTTCCTCACATTCCCATGCAATATAGTACTCCCTCCGCCCTCTGTTATTGTCTCATTTCCTATTCACTTGATCAACACAAATCACTCTTAATCTCTTACTTTATGTATCAAATTTTTATCAAATTTGATTCTGGTTTTTGCGAGTTTGTAAATCTTTTAATGTAGTTTCTGAATATGTAATTTTCTTTTTCTAAAAATAATTTGAGTGCGGACAGGGATCTGTTTGCTTTATCGTCGGTCAAGCATCGTAAACCGCAATGAGACAATAACAGAGGGACAGAGGGAGTACTATATAATACGTAGTACAAGTATATCCCATGAATTTCAAACTGTCTAGATTGAGATGGATGTAGTGATGGAATAATTAGTTTTAGGTGCTAAGTGAATTAGAAAATTAATAAAGGCAGGTTATTTTATTGCTAAATGATAGGGAAATTAAAATTCCCTAAATAAGAGTAAAAACGTTTTGAAATTTCAAAATAAGACCTTCATGTTTTATTCTCTAAATAAGAGTAATTTCTGCCAAGTTTATCATTAACATGCTTTAAACATGTCAGCTTTTTTTCAAATTTGTCTTAAATTACTCCCATTAAGGAAATAAAAACATGAATGTCTTATTTTGAAATTTCAAAACGTATTTACTCATATCCACGGATTAATGCATGTAGGTTTTCCTGGGGATGTTATAGCGACTGTGAGCTATAGTATAAATGACAATTACCAGTTGAGTATAAACATGACTGCCAAAACTCTGAACAAAGACACTCCAGTGAATATGGCCACACACGTATACTGGAACCTAGGAGGGCATAAGAGTGGCAATATTTCATCTCAACAGCTTCAACTATTTGCTTCTAAGATCACCAATGTGGACGAAGACCTAGTTCCGGACGGTACCTTCTCAACGATCCGCAACACACCCTACGATTTTTTGAAACCCGTTAAGATCGGGACACGGCTCGAAAAGCTGCTCGAGCCAAGGAAAGCCGGGTCGGTGCGCGGTTTCGATATCAACTATGCAGTGGATGGGTACAAGGAAAGTGAGAAACATAGGATGAAGAAAGTGGCGATTTTGTACGATGAAAAGTCGGGGATAAAGATGAAGCTGGACGCAACTGCGCCAGGAGTTCAGCTCTTCACAGCTAACAGCTTGAAGGACAGGAAAGGAAAAGAGGGAGCACTTTACCAGGCTTATGCGGGTGTGTGCTTGGAGACACAGGGCTTTCCTGATGCTGTGAATCATGATAACTTCCCCTCCACTATAATCACACAGGATAACCCCTATTATCATTCAATGTCTATTTCTTTCACTATTGTGTAGAAACAAAGTAATTAAAGTGCATGTTTTTCTGATGTATGTTTGCTATTGACCGAGTTATATATTTGTGAGTTGTGACCCTGCTTTATATTTGAATTATATTTTAAAGAGATGGCATTAATATTATATTCTCTGGGTACGGTTCTCTAATTAAATATAGGCAAATTCTTTAGTTTTTTTTATTGATAATCCAGGTGTCCGGGCTTACGCTCCCCTAAATGTGACTAACGAGATTCGAACCCGAGACCTCCGCTACAACACGGTAACCTTCCACCCAGTGAGCTGGAATGGTTGGTTTAGGCAAATTCTTTAGTACGATGTCTTGTTGGCATAGACCACATTTACAAATTAAAAATATTAAATTAATTTAAGTATAAACAAAAAAATAGTAGGTGAAATGGTGAATAATTTATGATTTGAACCAAATAAGAGTATTGTAAACATGGTACGTTGTCTCACTTATTTAGATTTTTTACTCAAAGTAATGTTAATTAAATTATTAATTACGAATACAGGGTTGGGTTAAAAAAATCCCAAAACACTCTTGGCCAGAACCATAATAATTAGACAAAGCCGCCACATGAAGTGGCAACTTAATTACGTAAAAAAATGCTACTTGTACATGTTGGCTTACACGGCAAGTGTATTTTGTCTCATATGCACATACAATTCATTGCCACATGTGTGTCACGTCATTAGGTGACCTGCTGACATGACAAGTAACGAGCAAATGGATTCAATTGAACGTTTTTACAAAGTTTATGATTTGATTGATTTTTTAAAGTGCGAGGACCTAATTGACTTTTTTGTGATAGTATGAGGACCAATTTGATAGTTCCCGAAATTTTTTCTCCAATAAAAATTTCTCTCACATAACCAAGCTTAGACTAAAAAAACAACAAAATACATCTTTCATATGACACCAATATTGCATATATATGAATTTGAAGATAAGATTTCAAGTGTAGATAAAATTTTGAATTTTATGTTTCAATTGGACATCATATGATCTTCAGATTCTTTATTAAAATAATATATGCAATATTGGTGTCACATGAAATATCATAAAAAATTATAATTTTGATATATATTTTTAGCGTAGCATTGGTCCAGTGGAAAAGAAATTTCTTTTGAAGATGAAATTTTGAATTTTGATATTTCAATTAGATGCCATATGGTGTTCAGATTTAAAAGAAAAGTTATATATGCAATATTGATGTCATACGAAATATCACAAAAAGTTATGAATGTTGATATATTTCTTATATAAATTGGAGCAAAAATAAAAATGTTTATAGTGATTTAAATAACAGTTTTTTTTTAAAAAATTTAAAGGCACCATCTTTAAGTTGCACCCTAGCTTGTGCCTTGCATTCCACTAACTTCATTTTATGTAAGACATCACTTCATGTGTCAGATTTATCTAACTAGGTTTATCAACATTATTTTGAGAATTATTTTTAATCGCATAGTAACTTTGTTTTCATAATTATATACTCAGTATTCAATTAGCATTAATCTGTGAAAAGGTCACTTATTTATGGAATACCATGCATATATAACATTTACCTCAAGTATATATGTAGGTAATGTGTTATATATCCTCACTTCCTTTTTTATTAATGAGTTCTATTACCTCAATTCATTTTTTATTATCACAAGTTATGTCATTTAATCAAGGATTAAAGAATGGAAACTACCCGTGATTGGGGTAAAATGTTAACCAAATTCACTAATAGGACAAATTATACTCAGTATTTTGTTTCTAACACAAGACTTATTTAACTCAAATATAATAGTATAAATAGTTACAGAGATTTGAAAATTTAGTCTCATGGCTTCAGTTCAACTTTGTCTGTTATTAGTTCTATAACTTTACTGGATTGCGTATTTGGTCTTTTAACTACTACATTCGTCCCAATTTACTTAGTCATCTATGAAATTTCCAGTCAAAGGTGGTAAACTTTGACCAATTATGTAAACTAATATATTTATACAAAATTTAATGATTTTATACTTTTATGATACTAGTAGTATTTTTATAAAACATTTTTGTACCATTTTCATATTATTAATTCTTTCTCTATATAAATATATAATCAGTCAACGTTAGCCATCATTGAATTGAAAAGTCAAGTTTGACTAATTAAAATTAGACGAAGGAAGTAATAAATATGTACAACTAAAGGACTTTTCCACAAGTACACTTTGTTGTAGAAAATTCAACAAGTACCGGTGAAATCTTTTCCAACAATTATTTTGCTGAAAAGTGTAAAAAAGGTCTTTAAATTACAAAAAAAAAAACAAAAACACTCCCAATAATCCCCTATATTACTACTCTCTCCGTCCCGAAATAATTGTCCTGCTTTCCTTTTCGGTCCGTCCCGAAATAATTGTTTCCTTTCCTTATTTGATAAACAAATCTATACAAAACAGTGTCAAACAGTGTCGCTACAGTGCCAAACAATGTCGCTACAGTGTGAAGTCAACTTTGTTTTCTTAATCTGTGTGAAGGTCAAAACAGGACGATTATTTCGAGACGGAGGAAGTATGTTATAACACCCGAACGGGAACAAGCGGGTCGACCCGGAACCCGGCGACCCAACTCCAAATCTGGTCCGTTTGACCTTCAACCCGCTAACTTGATGAAAACCGGAAAACCCCACTAACTCGGATAAAACCGGGACGAACTCAGAACCGCCTACCTCAGAGAAACCCGGAAATTCTTCAAAAAACCGAAATTTGGGCCATGCATCACGCGGAGGGATTCGAACCCGCGTCACCTGGGAACATACATGGCCAGCTCTCCACTCTCCAAGTATTACGTTGATACAATATGTAACTTTGCTATTATTTTAATTAATATAAGACCAACCATTTCAAGCTACATTAGTTTTAATAAATGTTACGGAGTAATTAATTAGTTAATTAAACAATTCATACTAACAATAATAATGCATACACACTGATGCTGATATTACACCTCCCATATATGTATATAATTTTATAAGGGAGAACTACCAAATAAGCCATTGAACTTTCATTAAAAGTGCAAATAAGTCCTTTTATAGGAGACTCTTTACGGCAGTCGTTATTTGGGGCGGTTTCCGGCGGATTTTTTTGATGAATTTTTTGGATCATCTTCTTCATTAAGTCTAGTTTACTCACACCAAATTTCAGCTAAAACTTCAATCGGGAAGGCAGTCAAATGAATTTCTGAATATAACTGTGCAGTTATATTTCTGAAAATTATTTGACTTCCCTCTCGATTGAAATTTTAGCTGAAATGTGGTATGGGTAAACTCGACTTAATGAAGAAGATTTTCAAAAAAAAACATCAAAAAATTCTACCAGAAACCGCCCCAAATGGTGACAGCCGGACAAAGCTTCCTGTAAAAGGGCTTATTTGCACTTTTTATGAAAATTCAAGGGCTTATTTGATAGTTCTCCCATTTTCCAATTATAAGTTCAAATATATTTTTATAATATTCTTTTAAGATATTGCAAGTAATTGATGTCATGTTTGTGCTTTTGGTAAAACCAACTTTAGAATAATGATTTTTTAATTGGATTACATTGTTTTATCATTATTAAATTATGAAGGACTAAGATATTTATTTATTAATTTAATCTTATATATGTGTTTGTGTGTGTGTTGACCAGGTTTTTCGGTTGTTGACCGGGCTGACCCGCCGGGTCCGGGTTGACTCGTGATCCAGTTATCCCTCCGGACCACTCTCCGATCCGGTTTTTACAACATAGCTATATTATACATCCAATAATAAACTCCCAATAATCCCCTACATTATACCCAGAGTATTAGAAAAAAAAAATAGTACATAGAATTGCCCCCAATAAAAAAATGTAAATGCCCTCATATACTTTGCCCATCAAACTCCGGTCACCTCAAAGTAAATAATATGCTACGTGTACTTCACGGTCCAATGTCCCCTAAAATAAAACTATGTATACTTCAACTTTGATAACAGTGAAGTGTACGTAAAGTGTATTAGAAAAAAATTAATGCATAGAATTGCCCCCAATAAAAAAATGCAAATGCCCCCATATACTTTGCCCATCGAACTCCGGTCACCTCAAAGTAAATAATATGCTACGCGTACTTCACCGCCCAATGTCCCCTAAAATAAAACTCTGTATACTTCAGCTTTGATAACAGTGAAGTGTACGTAAAGTGTATTATTGAGTATTAACTAGTACTCCGTATTTGAGTAATTTGACTATTGAAGTATTGAGTATTGACTATTGTATTATATGTGTATGTTAAATTTGTTAGAACATATTTATTATGTCCAATCATATTTATTATCTTTATATTTGTACATTAATTGTACTAGTTAGTTAGGCCTGATCAGATATGAATCTGGGCCTGTTTTATTATGTTATACGTATGTTAGTCCCTTATAATATATGTATATATGGAGGCTAACATACATAAACATAAGTTAAGAAAATTATAAGAAAAAAAGAGTGGCATCAATAAACGATCAAGAGAAGAGAGCCACTGCAACAAGCGATATTCGTACCATGTACACAATTCACACAGAAATCATTGTTTGGTATTGAATATAATTTTATATCTTCTCTATTCAAGTTTATATTGTATGATTCTCATTGAGTCTGGTCCCAACACTTACAGATGTGGGTATGCCGGAGAAAGGTTGGAGCAGGAGAGAGAAGCAAGAGGGAAGAAAAGAAAAAAGAAAAAGAAACAAAAAGGCAAATTATATTGTACAACAGGTTGTACCTTGAACACGGTACAACCGGATATGTTTGTTGTTCACTGCTCCGTCCGACTTCAGATGCGGCACCATGGATCTAAGGTTCCTTTACGATGGCGGGTCGACAGGAGCGAACATTCCCGCTATACTGATGGGCCGTGTGAAGATTGTTGCTATGTTGTTATGTAAAGTTCTGCTCTCGGGCCAGTTTATGATTTTTTTAGGATTTAAGTTGCGGAGTTTTAGTTTGTGGAAGATTATTGGGTTTTGGATTTTTCTAGACTACATTAAGGTGCAATTTCATTGCTAATATATTGATGCTTGTTTATGTTATTATAAACATATCAGCATACATAAATGTATATTTGAGCACCCAACAAATTTTTAATGAACTTTTAAATATTTCAAAGCTCATTTTGTAAGTTACGTATACTCATTTGGTACTATGAGCAGAGATCACGATACTCAATGCATGTTAATACTCAATAAAGGAGTCCTAATACTCAAAGAAAATGTTTTGATGATCAACGAACAAATATTACAATTTTCATATTTAATGCTTATTTTGTAAGTTACATATACTCATTTGATATTCTTTTATGCTCATTTTAAAATGTCATATCAATTCATATTTTAAAAGTAGCATACTACATTAGATTCTCATATTGAAAATCATTGGAATTGATTATAGACATAATTTAAGAAATTTTTACAAAAGAAAAAATAAGAGAAGGAAAGTGAACTAGAAGATGTGAAGCATAGATCACGATACTTATTGTTAGGTTCCTAATACTCAATAGAATATGCTTGATGCTCACTGATATTGCATTAATACTCATTTAAGAGAACTCACGATTTTCACTGAAATTACGAAAGTGCCACTACACTGCAAGCTGGGAGCATACTATATACCATCCTAAGCTGCAAGCTTAGGAATGAAGAAATTTAAAAAGTCTAACAGTTTGAATGAAAAATAGGACCCATGGAATATACAAACACTTCAGATTGAATACTATATACATAGATATGAAAAGCATTGCACTAAGAAAGTAAAATGTAAAGAAGTCATGGGAATACATATAAGAGCACTGCAACCCAGTCATTTTGGCATCATATTGACGGGTATCAAATTGAGAAGCTTCATGTGCCACTCCAGCCATGATTGTAGGAAAGAACAAATACATAAACGTTTAACAACTAAATGAACTCATGGACACATAAGAATCACTTCAAAACCAAAAGGCAGTCACATTTTCACATCTTCTTAATAATAATAAAAAAAGAATCCATATGAAAACAATATATTCGTTATTGATTATAATGTTTGCTTAGGATGAAAAAGAACAATGTTTGCTCCTTGTGAGGTTAGATTCTTGCTTAATGCCCTCTTCAGAAGTACAACCGTTCTCAGTTTAAAGCTTATTTATGAAATAAATTCAGCGAAAAATAATCATTTACATCTCATTTACTTAGCTGAGAGAAAACATCAAGTTGTAAATTATTTCCCCAAATGCAATGAAAATACTACAAAATTACATGAAAGCGATGAAACCAAATAAGATGATACGATTGCAAGAAAAGACAACAAAAGAAAGAAACATGAAACAAATGATAAGATCAATTTCCCAGATAATTAAAAAAAAACAGATCTTCTTTCATGTATGTTAAAGAAATCAAAAAAGGATTCATACCTCCAAACATAGACCCATCATTGAAGCACAAACATCAACTTAAAAGAACACAAACAAAAACCTATGTGAATTATTTCTCATTAGAAAGCTTAAAAATGCAATACTAGTAACAGATAAATGCATAAATTGCTCATATGCCTTTTGTGATTCTCCTCTCAACAACGATCAAGATATGAATCATAGAGTCATTACATACATGAATTTGAAAAAAAAAACATACCCAATAATAAGATTCTCTTCTTCCATCACTCTAACCCATAGGGGTGGGCAAAAAGACTGAACCGACATCGAACCGGATTGGTATGTACCAAACCGATAAACGGGGTTTGAAACGGATCTAATTTTTTTGTACCAAACAGGATTGTACCGGTTCCAAACAATGTCATGACGAGTTCTCATAAAACGAGAATCGGTACTAGACCGAACCAGACCGAAGTATGCTTTAATTATTTAAATTTGTACTACTATAGTTTATCTGGAATTTATTAATTACTCCATTCATCCCAAATTGATTTGCAAAGTCAACATTTTTTGGTCAATCAATGTTAATGTTAAGTCCTCCCTAATGATAATTAATAAAAAAATTAATAATTACAATTTACATATTTGGAAACCAATTTAAAATTTCTTAATCTCTTACTTTATATATCAAATTATTATCAGATTTGATTCTGGATTTTGCGACTTTGTAAAACTTTTTAATGTAGTTTCTGAATAAATAATTTTTTTCTAAAAATAATTTGGATGCGGACAGGGATTTGTTTGCTTTATACTCCCTCCGTTCTTTTTTAGTTGCAATGGTCAACATTTCACATTTGCCAACGCACGCCTTTGACTGTAATTATATATTTATTCTATTAGTAAAAAAAATATTAAAATCAGATTTTGAAAATTTGTAATGAGATGAATTGAACAATATTTTTTTAAAAAAAATAATTTTCATAAAATAATAAGGTAAAATGTAGTCAAAGTAGAACATGTGAATAGTGTAAAATTCAACATGTTGCAATTAAAACGGAACAGATGATAATATCAGTCAAACATCGTAAACAAATTGTCCTATTCTTAGTGGGACAGAGGGAGTATTATAATAATCAAAGAGACAGATGGCTCAATTGACCAAAAAATGAAATCTTAATGCACTTGGCCGGCCACACCCGTGTGGCGTAGTATATACTTGATCAACTAAAAAGAGGGATTTATCATTTCTTTAGTAGTACGATAACTTATTTGACAGTTTTTCTTTTTTTAAATCAAAAGTTGAATAATATTTTTTAAAGTCTTATATGAAGTTATGAACCATCAAAAAAAAAGTTTTATATGAAACCCTCTCTAGATCTTTGCTCTTATTGGTTACCAAAAGACCGCTCGGGTCCGCTCAGGGGCGGATTGGGCCTAGAGCCAGGGAGGGACCATACCCAACGTATCAATCCTGTTCGGACGGAATCCATCTCCCAAGCGAGCACGCCTAGCCCGGCCTAGCCCAAAACTAACAGCCCAAATATCAAAATCCCAAATCGCATCTGTCCATCTCCACAGACGCAGAGTAGTCGCAGACCAAGGACGCACACTCCTCGTCATTTATCATTTATCACCGTCGTCCCTCATCTCAGTATCTCACGCCATTTCTGCTCTTCGCCCAGTCCTGTAAGTTTGTTAATTGTTTAGTTTTAGTCTTTTTATATCCAATTTAGCTCTTTTATTGTAATTCCCGTCATTTCTGCTATTCAATTGTTTAGTTTAATTGTTTATTGTTTCTTTGTATTTTTTAATTCCGCCCAATTTGCAGAATTCCATATTAATAACTTGGTCTGCTATTTTGCTAAGTTCGTTACTTTACTAAAATAGCTGTTTAGCGGTTTGCTACTTTACTAAAATAGCTGTTTAGCCGTTCTGCCTGTTCACTCTTCAGAATAAAATACTACGTAATAAATTATATTCAATTTGATTCATTTGAGTATTTGTGATTTGTGATTCGTTGTTCTAATTTGTTATTGTGAGCATAATTTGTATTACTATGAATTTGCTGGTAATTTGGTATTATTAATGTAAATATGTAATTATTTAGTTTGTTAGTACTACGTATTAGTGTAGTAAATAGTAATCTCATTGGTTTCAATAAAGGTTATGAAGAGATAATATAACCCGTTGAAGTAGGAGCTAATAAGATAGCTCATCCACAATCGTAGTTTAGTAAATAGTATTCTCATTGGTTTCAATAAAGGTAATGAAGAGATATTATAACCCCGTTGAAGTAGGAGCTAATGAAGAAAGCTCATCCAGAATTGTAGTTGTAAAATTGTTTTTTTTTTGTATTTAACTTTGACAAATAACTCCGCCATGAGATCATTTTTTTGGTATCATGCTTGTCCCAAGCCAGGATAAAGGAGGAGAGTGTTGTGGTAGACGCGTGACGGCCAACAGTATCACTTAGTCACATCACATGACATGAATCGAAATATGAATATCGCTATTTGGCATCGATATCATAGATCGATTCATGTTAGCCGACCCCAAATTCTTTTGGGATTAAGGCTTGGATGTTGTTGTGTTGTTGTTGTATTTAACTTTAACAAATACTCTTATTCCTATAATATTTTTTGTCGTTGATTCTTTTGTTGCGATAGCATTTTATACCTGAAAATAAATGTTGTTAAGTACACCTTTTTATATTACACTTTGACCTTTGTTTACAATATACATTATTTAATTAAATTTGCCCCCCCCCCCCCCCCCCCCCCCCCCGATGCCAAAGCTAGATTCTCCCCTGCGTCCTGTCATTCCATTGTCGAAAATGGCAGCATCAGCCATTGCAACGCCTCTAAGAGCTTCGGTTTCCTCACTCAACCAGACAACACTACGCAGGCAACTCTGTTCTTTTTATCTTCTAATTAACTTTTTTTTTAGTTGAACTCTAAAATTACAAAATATCTAAATAATACGGAGTACTCGGTATTTTCTTATTACGGATCTTTCTTCTTTAGAAATTCAGGGGAAAACATTGTGTGTGCGCTTCCTAATCCCAAATGTGGTTCATCAACAATCGGTATGCTCATAGTTCTCAGAATAGTTGCTGCAACTGTACAACTTGAATAGCTTACACAAGTGATTTTTTTTGTAAAATCTTCAGGGCTATCCAGTAGTGTCCAGGGATGGCGCTTAAAGCTAGACGAGGACAACAGCAATGCTGCCATCAATCAAGGGTTTGTTTCTTTTAGCCTTATATGGATAGAGATCATGATACTTGGAAAGATTCGTGTGGTTGAGTGTCTGGTTGCTGTTAATCATATATTTTCTAATAAGTTTCATTTTCTTTCCGGCAAACATGTACTATGGTCTATGGAAAAAGAAACAGCTACTGGTTATTGCTTGACTTGGTTTTCATTCTTTTAAATCTGGGGAAAACTGAATTTAAGATGAACGTTTGTGATGCATTGTGCTTTATCTTTTAGGTTTAGTTGCAGCATTCCAAAAATGTCAATATGTAAATGTGTTTCTCTCTCTCTAAAGCGTGCCCATAAGGCACATTATAAGATTCAATTAGTGAGTTCCTTTTCATCCCATTATTAGTTTTACTTTATAGTATTAATTTTTTTCTTATATTATTATTGATAATGGTGATGCATGCATAATTTCTTCTTCTTTCTAGAATAGATAAATTCCTTTCGTTAGATTGGAAAATGAACCACCATACTTGAATATTACCATGGACACGCCCTAGAAAAGTCTTGTAAATGTATAAATTCTCTTGTATTTTTCTAAGCAGTTATGGTACTATTGAAGCTAAAAGGGGGAATCCAACCATGATGCCTGCAGTGCCGACACCAGGTGGCCTTATGGATCTGTCAACCATATTGCTTAGAAATCGCATTGTCTTTATTGGGCAACCTGTCAACTCACAAGTTGCTCAAAGAGTCATATCGCAACTTGTGACACTTGCAACAATTGATGAAAATGCCGATATTTTGGTAGACATTTTTCACACACACACACACACTTCTCATTTCTGAAGTAGCATAACATCTTTTAAAGTATTCTCATGCTGCTCCCAATTGCAGATGTATCTTAACTGCCCAGGTGGAAGCATTTATTCTGTGTTGGCAATATATGACTGCATGTCCTGGGTAAGGGTACTTCAATATTGTTCTGTAGGTTACTATATGATTTGCTAGTGGTATCTGAGATAATACAATATTTTTTTATTCCTGAAAGTTATATTACCGGGTGATAACTATGTCAGTAGCTATTGTATGATTCAGATAAAGCCTAAGGTTGGTACAGTCTGTTTTGGAGTGGCTGCCAGTCAAGGAACACTTCTTCTTGCTGGTGGGGAAAAGGGTATGCGGTATGCAATGCCAAATGCACGTATTATGATACATCAACCGCAAAGCGGGTGTGGGGTATGTCCTAGTTATCTAGTTATTATCTGCGTGAAAGATTAAACCAACTGCCTTATGAAATTCAATATTATAAACCACTCTATGTGCTCCAAAGTAATTTTATTTTAGAAAAATGCACTCAAATTAGGGAGTTGTAAGAAACGACTCATCTATCTTTATTTAAGTTTAAAATTAAAAACTCTGTTTTCAGCTTATTAACCAACTTTTTTACCAAAGATGTAACCATTGGTTTTGCGCGTTGAATTGTGTAATAAAATAAGTAAGGTCGGAGTTATTTTTCTCGCTGAATTGGCTGAAGTGTAATAAATTCATTTCGTGTAATTACAACTTCTTTATTTTATTAATAAAATATATTTTAAATATAATTTTTACATAATTCAACAGATTCAATAAGTTCAGCCGGTTCATCCAACATTTAATCAATTCAGCAGATTCGGTCAATTTAAGTATTTCCAAACGGGCGCTAAGTACTTTTTTTTAATTTGTAATACTTATTTCCTAGATACAAAGAGTTTAATCTACTAGGAGTTAATATGCTGTTTTTTGCAAATTGCAATGTCAATCATTTAATGGAAATAACAATAGCAAACATCTCACACATGATATTTTCCTTGCATGTGGAAATAATCTATACGATGGATGGCAGTTATAAATTTCATCTCATCATTCCTTCTCAATATAATGATAATGATGAGGAAGAGTTAATATATGCAATATTGGGATATTAGTGAAAAAATGAATTAAATTCTTAAAATGGCAATTATATCGGGACAAAGAGCTGGCTAAAATGACAATTGTTTTGGGACTTGGAAATTTGCCAAAATAAAATAAGTATTTGGTTCTGAAGAATTATAAAGTTAGGTTTTGAAATCAGCAGATGCCTGATCCACTGATCGTCGTTTTTACTGTTACAGGGTCATGTGGAGGATGTGAGACGCCAAGTCAAGGAAGCTGTTATATCTCGTCATGTCAGTTCATTTATGTCTTTAGACTGTAGCATTAATTTTAGTGTTTTACATTACACTGCATGTCTATTTTTTTTCAAGTTTTGAATTTGGAAGAGTCAAATTGAGCATCTCTCACCATGCGTCTATTAGATAATGTTGGTATTCTGACTAACTGTTGGCCCTGGCAATCACATAATTAATCAGCTTTGTTTCCGAGAAAAATCTCTTTCAATTGGATAATTGGGTCTTTTTAGCTTCTAAGCATATACTATTCTCTGTTCCTTAATAGATGCAACATTGCAAACGTCACGGATCTTAAGAAATTCTGATAAAGTTTTTTTTCTTCCTATTTTACCCTCATTTACCTGCTTTCTATTCTCAGCCACTTTGATGCTCTGTTCAAAAACTTTCTGACAACCAACGTTCTTCCTCTTCCATTTCCTTCTTTTCCATGGATTCTTTTATTGTAATATCAATTTCTTACATCTTCCTTCTTCTTTGTAATCTCTCTTTAAAGCTTTGCCGATTTCAGAATTTTCTGTAATTCTCTTATTGGTTTCTTTAACTCTTTATTATTGGAATCTCACTCAAGAGTTACTTCATTGCTGCTTTTTTTAAATCTTACTTCTGTATAACCTTGATTGGTGATTTAACTATTCTTCAAATCTCGGTCTATCAAAGGTGAGAGCTCCTCCGGAAATCCATCTTTGAATGTTTTGTTAACCGGTTAGATTTCGTCGGGAGTAACGGAGCAAACAAATAAATGTAATTGTGATTTGGGATTGTTGGCTGAAACTCCAGATTAAAGATAGAAGAAGTGATGGAGAAGAAGATGGTAGAGGATAGCAGTGAATGAAAAAAAGCAGAAGGGGTGGAAAAGAAAGAGACTCGCGTATTGGAAGGATTGAAGGAAGAAACGCAGAAAGATGAAAGGGTGGGGGAGAGGTGAAAGACGCAGGTTGGGAATTGGGACAGTGAAGTTGGTGATATTATTTGGGGATTAAATGTGTGCGAGGGTATACTAGTTATTTTAGTTATCCATTGTACCTAAATTTAGTAGTGTTGCAACTTGCAATTATTTAAGAACGGAGGAAGTATTCGGCTTCCATATTGATCTGAAAATGTGAACAGAAGAAACCATCGACATTTTCAATCTGTTCTGCTTATAGTGAACACTTCTGTTCTGTGTGTTTTAACTCACACTTCTCTTCTGTCACAGAAACTTGACCAAATGTATGTTGCATTTACTGGCCAACCACTTGAGAAAGTTCAACAGTACACTGAACGAGATTGTTTTTTATCTGCTTCAGAGGTAACATTACTACATGCCAGATGTTTTTGCTTATTCCCTTATCAACTGTTTTTTATACCAAAGATGCACTCGGTTGACTGCCCGGGCTGAATTGATCATCTGTTGATAATGGAAAAAAGCAACGCAAAAGCTACTTTTTGGTTGAAGTTGCTGAAATGAATGAAAATGACAATTTTCCCGCTTTAGGCATGCCTTTTTATTATTATTATTGTACAACATCCAAGACTTAGTCCCAAAAGATTTTGGGGTCCGTTAAGGATGTTTTTACTTGGATTGTTTTCAGTCTCAGACCAGATTCAGACTTGGACAGTTATAAAATACATAAAGACTAGACATTTAACAAACGAGACAAGATCAGACTAGACCAGACCGTAATATTCCAGTCCAAGTAAAAACAACCTAACATGAATCGATACATGATATCGGAACCAAAAGGAAAAGAAAGTTAAGAAAGATAAAAAAGATTAGCTATGTTAAAAAAGATAATATAAAAAGGGAAAAGATATACATAAAAAAGATAGAATAAAAAGGATAAAAAGAATATATGTACACAAAGATAAATTTGAATGAATACTATTGTGTGATAAATTCAGCAGATTCAGCAAATTAGTCACAATTTCAGCAACTTTAGTCATTTCAGTTTTACAGCACACGGCCAAACGGACATGGTGTTTTTGTGCTTTTTTCTTACTCCCTCCGTCCCTTAAAACTTTGACACTTTTCCTTTTAAGTAAAGAATTTGTGGTTCCAGTTAATTCTCTCTCCTCTCCACATACCTCTACCACACAGTTTTTACTTTATTAATATTTGTGCCGATCAAGCTTGACAAAGTTTTAAGGGACGGAGAGAGTATTAGTGAAAAGTTGTTGTGTTAGAACATTTCATTAACTGAATGTCATCCGAGCTTTTTTTTACTCCAGGGGGCATGTGGGGGAGGGGGGCTAGGGGAGCCTGGAGTAAACTAGGTTGAAACTCACTCCATTGAGTTTCGAACCCGAGACCTCCCGTACGGGAGAGTGAGGATGTTTTTACTTGGACTGTAATTTGCTGGTCTGATCTGAACTGGTTTGGTCTGGTCTGGTTTCTTTGTATTTTTATAACTATTTAAGTCTAGTCTGAACTGGTCTGGTCTGATCTGGTTTGGGAGGAATTACAGTCCAAGTAAAAACATCCTGAGTCAGCGACCAGCTGGGCTGGACCGCTTCCTCGTCATTCGAGCTTACACCAATATGATTACTAACCTTTTCCATTTGCTTGTTTGACCATCACATTGTAGGCTATGGAGTTCGGTCTTATTGATGGGATATTGGAAACTGAATATTAAATGGTCTGATAATCGGTTGATGTGTCCAAGCTTGATATGGAGGAGCCACTGAGGAGGTCTTCAAGTTTACCCTTTGATGTCAAAAAGTAGTTCAACTTCTTCAAAGCTCTATGTGCCAAAACTCAAAAGACTTGTGTTTTCTTTACTGGTAGTATCTATCTACAGTAGAAAAAACTTGAAAGTAAGAGAACATATATTATTTGTACCGTATATTATTATGTTTACATTATTCTAATTTATGTGTATTTTATAACTATCCAAGTCTGGTCTGATCTTGTCTAGGTTGGGACTGAAAACAAGCCAAATAAAAACATCCTTATTCTTTACTTTATCATTCATGTGATCATGTTTACAAAACCCAATAAATAATTCTTAGCAAAAATAAAATAAAATAGCAGCATGATATTGAGCTGTACAATATTATAGCCTTACGAATAGAAATTACCATCACAATAAATCAAACTCTTAAGCTGATTATGCTGATATGGGTTTTTTAGTTACAACAATATTTAATGTATACGTATATCTATTAGTTACTTAATGATAACAATAACTATAAAGTACTGGCATTATCACTAATATGAAAGTGCATAATTTAGGATTTTAGAGCATCTTCAATAAGCATGTGCATTGTTAAAAATGCATTGCCACCGTGCCACGTTTACGAAATGAACGGTCGATGTTAAAATATGGTCTCCAGTGCAAATGTCTTTAGGATGTTAAAATATGGTCTCCAGTGCAAATGTCTTTAGGATGTGAGGTGGTGAGTTGGATTACAAAATAACCCACACTGGGAAGTTGGGCATGTGATTTCAGAAAGCCCGTGAGACAGGCTGACTAAGAAAAATTAATTGTGCAGCTTCATTTTCTAGGGCTAGTTTACGGAATTGTTTGGGCGACAAGTGTAAAAACTTGCCGCGGAACTGGCCAAATTGCTACAAATTGGGATCTTCCCAAACTCTTTTCTTGCGTAAAAAAATAATACAAAGTCTTCTTAGCGTCAAACAGAAAGAGAAGAGGCTCCACAACTACTGGTAATGTTTTACGTCATGATGATTTGAGTTAATAATTTCCTTGGATCCCTAGTTTGATCTAAGGAGTCCAAATTTTCCTAGTCATCAAGCAATTAGATCGTTTATGTTTTGTGTAAGTTGCCCTAGCCTAATATTTCTGTAGCGAAGGTAGTCCTCTTTCTCCAATTTTTCTTCTTTGATTTCCCGTGCTTGGTTTGTTTTAATTGCGTAATTTTAGGCTGAATTCTTGAATTTATATCCGAAAAACAGATTTTTTTAATTTATACACTCGGACATTTGGAATTAAGTTGAAATGGAATCACAGATATATTCTAAATAGTTGTTTACCGGACTGGAGAAGAAGGCTACCCGACTGGAAAAGAAGGGGACTGGAGAAGAAGGCTACAAGGACGGAGTTTTTCTTGAAGGAGCTGGGATGAAGTTACGTGCACAAATAGAAAAATAGGTTCATTAAGAACACGGAGTATTTTAAATAAGGGGTGAAACTTCGAAAACAAACTGTCCTGTTGGAGGAGAAATTTTATTTTGAGTGTCTATTTGTCCATGTCAGCACAACATTCCTTCGCACATTATTTCACATAAATGATGTGTCCACTTTTTGGGTTATACAATCCACATGCCCACTCGAGATGCTCTTAGAGGTTGTGCGGTTGAGCTACGTCACTTGCACAAATAGTGAATGCAATTAGCATTTTATAAAAAAAAAATAGTCTCATGGATAATGTGCAAATACGTGCTTATTGTATAAAATATAAAGCAGGATAAAAAAAATTGAATTAGAAACACATATATAGTAATTGCTAGACTAGGGATGGACCCGGGCCGGTCCGGTTCCGGTTCCGGGCCGGGCCCGGGCGGGCTTTTTTGCAAAATGTTGGGCCCGGGCGGGCTTTTTTGCAAAATGTTGGGCCCGGAACCGGCCCGGGTTGATACCGGGTCCGGGCCTAACGGGGCCGGGCCGGGCCCGGGTTAAGTTCAATTTTTTTTTTTGTTTCTAATCAACACCCGACCCCCCCCCCCCTCACCCCCACCCCCCAACCCCCCCCCCCAAAACACCCAACCCCCTAACCTAGAAAAGCAAAAAAAATTGAAAAAAAAGAAGCACATATTAATACAAAATCGAATTAGAAGCACATATGTAGTACTCCCTCTGTCCCGCTAACAATGGGACAAAATGGAGTGACACGCAAATCAATAAAAAGTGATGTATGTGATTGATATTGACTTGATAAAGTAAGAATAAAGTAAGAATGATTTAGAACCACACAAACTTTACCAAATTTGGTACGGGACAATCTTAGTGGGACAGACCGATAAGGTAAAATGAGACAATCATAGCGGGACGGAGATCGTATAAAATTAGCAAATACACTTGTAATATTGCTAAATAGTCTTTGGAGAGACTTATTAAGTTATTGTCATTTAATAATGTTTTAATTATAGCTTTTTAAGCATCATATGGGATGGACCGGGCCTGAGCCGCCTGGGCTGTGAACTGGCCTGGCCCGGCCCGGTCTTGGGTAACCGGTTCCGGGCCTAGGCCCGGCCAGTGGATTGGGCCGGGCCTGGTACGGGCCTTAAATATAGTGAACCGACCTGGCCGGGTCGGACCCGAGCCGGGCCTTTTTTTGTTTTTTCAATTTTTTTTTTGTTTTTCTCGAGTAGGGCTAGGTATTGGGGGTGGGGGGGGTGGGGGGGGATATAGGGGGGGTCGGGGGTTAATTAGAAAATCAAAAGAAAAAAATAACATTTAATCGGACCGGCCCAACCCGGAACCGCTGGCTATCAGGGCCGATTCCGGGCCTTACTTTCCCCAAAAAAAACCTGATCAGACCCGGCCCGATACTCGGCCCAACCCGGAACCGGTCCATCCCTAGCATCATATATGTCTATGTGGTGTTTAATATCATTGGTGGGAGCAAGATATCAGCATACAAGTTGATTTTGGAATCGATCGAAAGGTAAGGAATATTATGTAAAAGGAAGTAAATTAAATAAAAAGCAACCCACATGGAAGATCTAACGACACTCTTGTAATTCAATTCACCCAAAGACAATAGTTTTAACCCTCTTATTATGGTCAATAGGGTTAAGAGTGCATTTATAGTTTAGAATACTCATTGATATTGTAAGATGGATAATGTCCTGAATATGACATTATTACTCTTTAAAAATGTCAGAAAATGTGAACTTTTATCCTGAAAATATCATGAAGATGATACTTCTAAAATAAATGATATGATACGTTTCCTGATTGAAAAAAACTAGCATATTTTTTATTTTATTCATTTTTATTATAAATTAAATATATGTCTTTCTTATTAAAATAAGGGAGAACTATCAAATAATCCCTCGAACTTTCATAAAAAATGCAAATAAGCCCTTTTATATGAGGCTCTGTACGGCCGTCGCCATTTAGGGAAGTTTCCGGTGGAATTTTTTGATGAAATATTTTGAACATCTTCTTCATTAAGTCTAGTTTACGCATACCAAATTTCAGTTAAACATTCAATCGGGAAGGCAGTCAAATGAATTTTTGAAGATAACTGCGCAGTTAGGCAGCGCAGTGTATTTCAGAAAATCATTTGACTACCTTCTCGATTGAATTTTTAGCTGAAATTTGGTATGACTAAACTATACTTAATAAAGATAATGATAAAAAATTTCTATCAGAAAATTTCACCGAAAACCGCCCCAAATGGCGATAGCTGCACAAAGCCTCCTGTAAATGGGCTTATTTGCACTTTTTATAAAAGTTCGAGTGTTTATTTGATAGTTCTCCCTTAAAATAAAGTAATGGTAGAACATGAAGAGAGATTGTTAGACAGTTAATTAATCATATTTCCAGAATTAAACATTCAAGCTACTATTACTACACTTTAACTTTTATTTGACCTGATTTAGATAATTATTCCATGAAAATAAATGGATTAAAATTTTATTACGGAGTAATTGATTTGTATGTGTCACCTTAAACTTTAAAGTGCTCATATCCATAATAATGCTTAGTTCATAATTTTACTGTTAAATACTACCTCCGTCATTGTCCAATTTGACTTTTCTTGGTCAATGATGTTAAAGTTTAAACAACGATTTTATGTATTATATTAATGTGTAATTTATAAATTTTATACTTTTATTAAAGGTTTTTTAATAAAGAATAAGCTCATATAATCTTCATATTTCAAATAATTTTGTATTAAAAGATACTCTGTATTATTGATCAAAGTTTATCACTGTTCCATGAAAAGTAATTTGGTCAATCTTTTTGGGACAGAGGGAATACTTCATTCCGTAAGAGTGAAGAAAAGCGTTACAAATTGGGAATTGAGGAAACAAAAGGAATTGAGGAAGGTGCGCAATGTGTGGTGTCATCGGCCCGCAAACCGCAAACGAAATGACGAATGAATCAGCCTCAAGACCAACTAGGGATGGACCCAACCGGTTCAACCCAGCCCAAAACCAGCCCGTCCGCTACTGTGCAGTGTGCAGGCCCGGACCGGCCCGCTACCTAGGGATGGACCGGTTCCGGTTCATGCCCGGTTCGAGCCTGGGCCCGGCCGGGCCTCGGTTCATGAAAGGGGAGGCCCAGAACCGCCCGACCCGGGCCGAGCCTCGGTTCAATTTTTTTGGCTTTTCCTAATTAACCCCCAACCCTCCCCCCTCACCCCCAAACCACCCCAAACCACCTCAAATGGATCATCATACCCAGCCCAACCCAAAAACTTAAAAAAAAATCAAAAAAAAAATAGGCCCGGACAAGGCCCGAACCGGCCGGGCCGGTTCACTATTTAGCAGGCCTGGGCCCGGCAAGCCTACCTCACCGGGCCGGGTGGCCCGAACTGGGCACCAACCGGTTCACCGGGCCGATCCGAGCCTGCACAGTAGCAGGCCGGTCCGGTTCCGGGCCAGGTGGCCCGGCCCGAGTCCACCCCTACCGCTACCATGCAGGAACGGACCGACCTGGTTGGTGCTAACCGGGCCCGGGCTTTTACCCGGTAAGGGCGGGTTGGGCGGGCCAGGCTCGGGCCACACTTCTTGAACCAGCCCAGTATGGCCGGGCTTTTCTTTTCCAATTTTTTTTTGTTTTTCTTGGTTAGGGCTGGGTGTTTTGGGGGGTTTGGGGGTGGGGTGAAGGGGGGAGGGGGGTTAATTAGAAAGCAAAAAAAAACATAGACCCGGCCCAAACCCGGTTTATACCCGGTCTGGTTCCGGTTCTCCCTTTCCCAAAAACAGCCCACCCGGGCCCAGGCCCGACCCGGAACCGGCCCGGGTCCATCCCTAAGACCAACACTGCTTCTTTGGAGGAGGAGGGGCCTATGATGAGCTTTGAGAAACGAGAAGTGGCTTTTAGATTGATAGGGCACATAATGGATAAAGTGCCAATTAATGCCACACTTTTGGAACTGGAAGGGCAAACAGCACTCATGAGTCATGAATCCATGTTTTCCGATTCAGCAGACTTTGGTTGAAAACTCTATCCAGTTCCTCTAAAATAGAACCGGAATAAGCTGCTTTCAGAACAAACTGAACTGACCCAAAACCGGCTACCTCTGTTATGGTTCCAGCTCCTCCTTTATCCTACCCAAAACTGGGCGGTCCGAACCCCGAACCAGCAAGGGTCAAACCACATGGCATTGCATTATGGAGTTTGTCATCCCTTGTTTTAAGTATCAACATTAAGCACTCATAACTGTTAATCAAGTCACAATCTATACACCAGCTCAAGTTAAAAAATCACCACTAACTGTTACTATTCGTTATTATGCACATAATTTCACAAACTTGGCCCCTCAAATAAATAAAAAATGGAAAATCAACAACAAAAATTGTTACCGAAAGTGAAGTTAGATATTTATACTTTTAATTTCATGACCTCGGTGTTAATGGAAGCACACTAATTACATAAACAACTTAGCTTGACTATGACTTGCTACTGCTCTCAGATTAGCTAGCTCCCTTACACCCAACTTTATGCTATATGATACCACAAACCATAGTGAAAGTGACTGATTCCCGGGCCTCCAGGAACATGGCGAAATGTATACCTGTTAGACTTGAGAGAAAAATGGTTAAATCATGCACACTTTTTTTGACCAGTAATCAACCTATGAAACTAATAGTCAGCATGGAGGAATCCTTCGTAAGCAGTTCCTTTCAATGTCCTTTTAACATCATCCCAGTTCTTGACATGCTTCCACAACGGCCCACTGTGTATCTTTACTTGCCGACTACTCAAATGCACAAGTGGCAGTCTTAAGAACTTCAGAACGTCCATAGTTTTCTGAACAGATGTTATACAAATAAGAAACCATAGGTTAATAATATGAAAGTCGATCATACCCTAAGCGTGTTAATACGAAAATAGTTAAATTTGTGGGTAACAAACACGGTCTTGGGGTTTCTCTATGAGTCAAGTCAATGGGTGATTCTTACACTCTGGTTTCTGACAAGGTCTTCATAGTAGAGAAGGATATGGCGTGTGCTGTTGAAGTACTGAAGTGCTTCACTGGCAACTAAATCGGCTTGCATTAATTCCATCATTAACGATGCTGTATTGATCAAAGGCTTGTACTTTGCAAGAGTATCAGCCTACATGAAATTGGTTTCATCAGATCAAGATATAGAGTATAGAAAATTGAATTCTGTATTTTTTGAGATAGTGGTAAAAACAGACCTCTTCAGGTGAGTGAACATGAGACTTGTGGGTCCCGTTTAAGAGTTTTGCGTGCCTATCATATGAATTTGCAAGCAATGAAACCATTCGGCGGAGTAGATTTCTTCTGAAAAGAAATATTACAGAAACACCTTTTTCGTTCAAGTAGTCAACAATCTCTCTTTGGTGTTCCATCACACCCTGCATCATTCATGAGAAAGGACACACAGATTAAACACCTTCCCAATAATTTTAGTAGGAAACAAACATACCTTTCTCGGCATTTTGGCTAAGATCAAGTATAGTATCTTTAAACAAATAGTAGGAAACAAACATAGGGGCTCTTCATTCTACTAATATTACAGACAGCTACAGTACATCATATTAACTCTTAGTGGATAACTAAATGCAGCTTAATGATGAGATTATTAGACCATCTCAGTATCTCACACAGGACAAATAGATCAACCAAAATTCCTAAATAAGGCCTTCAGCCCTACCCTCTCCTATGACTCACTTATTAGGCTCCAACAAGGGATACTCGTAAAAATGACTTGCAAGGCATATTAAGTCACCCCCATCAAAAAATATAAACTAAATTTGTGCTACTATTCCCATAAGGTTAACCTTTACAGATTGAACTTACATTTTAAAAAATGGCTAACTAATTTATGAGTAACGCTTAAAGGATACTACATGGGTTACTCCTATGTCAATCAAGTTACCAATTCATTAATAATGGAATATTTATAAATTCAAATGGTTGAATTCTACTCTGAAGACCCCTTTTTGTAAACTTCTTAAGATTGCACCTTTTTCTTCAGTTTAAGCAATGAAATGTAAACATAACTGTCCCATGGATAACCAAGCATTCCAGTCCAGCTGATTGTGAGGTTACCGAGCCTAGTGGGAGGTCTCGAGTTCGAAACCCGCTAGGCACAATGGAGTGAGTTTCAGCCCTGATTACTCCAGCCCCCTCCAGACCCCCCAGACCCCCGGAGTTATAAAAAAAACTGTCCCATGGATCGTCGACTTTAAATGTTCTAAAATTAGTTTATCTACCAATACTGAGGACCATAATACAGTTATTACAAGAGCTCTAGTTAGAATAGAAAAACCTAAAACTTTTATAAGAAGCTGACGAAAATTAAATTAGGAAATAACAATAAGAATATTAATAGGAAATAACTACTATTTCTATCATTAATAAAATGAAATTGATAAAGCTAAAAAATCTTTTTCCAATGGGCAGAGAGGCCCAATTCCAGGGATCCCAGACGTATAAATCTCAGGTGTTATCAACGGACATATTTCTTTTATATACTGTATCAATTACCTGATTAAGCATCCATTTGAAACCAATTGAGGCTGAACACTGATTCTTTGATGCACTAGTGAACCAGTCTAGATTGTAGACTCTATCAAGAGTCTCCACAATTGAAGAAAAGTTATCCCTCCTATCTTTAATGGAGAATATTTCACCATTGGAACTTACATTCATGTGACTATTCAATAATGTCTCAAACCATCCACTCCCAGTCCTTTGCATTGTCAAAATGACAAAGAGACGAACAGGATTACAGGCACATTCATCCCTGGCATTCACCAACAACACAAGCTAATAAATGATACTAGTAATGAATACTAGTATTAGAAACCCATGCAAAATTTTATCAATCAAATTCATACCTGCTGAATGTTTTTGGCTTTGGGTAATGTAAATAGGGAATCTGAGATCTATCAACATCAAGGTGATCACAATGCTTATTTACAACTTCAAAATTCAATACTTTATCTTCTCTGTCAGCCTTGAACTGGTTTAGACAGACAGAGAAGATAAAAACACCACACACCATTGCTAGTACTACAAGTGCCACCCTAAAGAATGCCGGAGATTTCTTCGGAGGTTTTATGATGAGAGCACCCTGTAATCCAAACATATTAAGTAACCAAATAAATCAATTTGACTTAAGATGATATCAAATCAATTTTACTTAATTGCACTCAAATTTATTATTTCTTTGAATACTCCTTTTCTTCCTGGGGAGTAGTTTAGAATTTGAGACAGGCCAAGCAGGATTAGGGTTAAATCTAACAAATTACCATAAGTTATGAGTGTTCTCAAAGGAGTTGAACAAACATTGGGCAGATCAAGATTTACAAACAGGTAAAATAAATAACAGGGGAGGATGCTTTATTGGCTTTAACCATATTACTGAACTAGTAACTAGTCCGTATTAAATTCAGTCCGTACACCAGAAGAGTAAATCAAGTTCTGAAACTAGGCCCTCTCTTCAATTAATTCACAATGCATCACATTGTCAATAAATTTAGCGTTGAAGCTCTACTAAAAAAATCTAAAAACCCAGAAAACAAAAATCTGAACATAGGCAAACAGGAAAGAATCGTAAAGAACAGACCTTTGTGAAGAAGCAGATTTGCTCAGCCATTACAGCTCCAAAGAACAAAATCGAAGACAACCCAGAAAGAATTTTCTACATAAGACCACAAACAGTAGCTCTAAAACTGCATCATCCACATTCCCTCGTTTTAGTATGTAATACAACAGCAAGTCAGCTCCGGGCCTCGGACGGCAACCTTTGCTGTCGGGTGGTCGGCCGAGTCAATCTAAAGCTTCTTGGGAGAAGAAGGATGAAAGAAGGCTCAATTTTCTTGAATCTATGCCGGCAAATCTCAGCTCTTCGGATTCGCTTTACTTTTCAGAATCATGACGTGTCATCAATGGCTACGACTGCAAATGAGTACATAGATTACTGTTTGTTGCCATACCTAAAATGTGGTTTCTCCCAGAAAAAAAGATTACGAAACCAAAGCATTACCAAACAACCAAAACTCTATGGTTTCAAGTTTTCAACAAAGAGTAATGGTATATGCACAGATGCACTGATTTAGGGAAAGATGATTTTTTGCCATTCTTAATTAAAGATATAATTAGAATAAATTCTTCATTTCTTAAACTCTTCCTCGACTATTTCATTAATCATTACCGTATGACTCTTTCAGCATGGATATATAGTTTCAAAAATGTATGAGTAAAAGTCTATAGGGTTAGATTAACTAAATTTGTTAAAGTAATTGAAGTTATTATTGATTAAATCTTAAGTTGACTTATTTGTGTAATTTGGGGCCAAGACGAATTACGTGGCATTGTAGCATTAAGTCACCAAATATTAAAGGCCCCCAGTTTTGAGTTTCTTTAATTGTATTCCTTTTGTGGTATAGTGAGATTTTTATTGAAGTTATTCTTTAATTATTATCCAAATAAAATTTATATACTTCGTATATAAATATGATTAAAGTTTTTGTCAGTGTATATTATTATAGCCATCGCAATATAACATAAAACATAATCATGACCATTGAAATTACTACTATAAATCTATAATTGCTAAAATGTAAAGATGTCACATTCTTATCCACTACATTTACTCTTTTAATATACTCCATATTTGTTATTTTTTCTTCTTAGTTTTAGTTTTGAAAGTTACTCCCTCCGTCCCGAATTGACTTTTTTGGTCAATGATAATCAACTTTGACCAACTATATTTTTTAATACGTAATTATTTTGAAAATGAAAATTATATCAAAATGTTCCTTATTCAAAATATTTTCATAAAAGTATAAAATTTATCAGTTATATATAAATATTATAGTTAAAATCATTGTCCAAAGTTTACCATCATTGACCAAGAAAAGTCAATATGGCAAACCTTTTCGGGACGGAGGTAGTATTTTTTAATGATGTTAAATTCTTGTTGTATTACATGTAGTATTATTATCATGTTTAAAAGAAAAAAAAAACAGTTGGATATAAAATACAGCCAAAATAGAAGTACAAATTAAATAATGTAAATTCTAAAATATGTATATTGTATACTTTCTCTAAATTAGGAGTAATTAATCCCATGTTTAAACAAGATTGTCAGTTATGACATGGCAGTATGGCTTCGATCAGGATGTAGTAATTAACTCCTAGTTAAAGAAATAATATAATAATCACTTTTTGAATTTTACAATATTTCACTCTTACATCGGGTTATCTTAAATGTGAGATCTGATACGTTTAGATGATTAGATCACTCTTAGATAGGGCTACAAGCAAATCGGATTGAGTCGAATAGTACTAGTATAAGCAAATATAAATAATTAATCTCATGTTTAAACAATATTGTCAGTTATGTGACGTGCACTTTGTCGTGAGGTGCACTCAAAATAATAATTACAATACAACACTAATACGTAGTATAGTGAAGTAAGGTTCGTATCCACAGAGAAAAGAATACTTTTCTTTTATATAAATAGTAACAAGGGGGTTTTAAGTTTTATTTGATTTAATTTAATTAACACTAAGATGAACGACTTATATGAGTTTAATTTATAGAGATGAGGACTTGGTTTTGCTTTTATCCACTTAATCAAATGTTCGTCGATCCCGGTTATATATTTAACTATCTTCCTCTCGAATACTCAATCGAGGAGTATATCCAGTTCATCGAGGGTAGTTATTAATAACGAGACGCGTTCATCAATAAAATTTACTACCGAGTCAATATAGAACACGCGCCGTATATTAACACGATAGTAGCAATAAACTTGAGATGAAAACGATTGAGATTGATAACCTCAACACAAGCGGTTTATCGGCTTAATCAATATAATTAATTCCCCTTAGATTATTAACCATGAGACACATGCATTAATAATCCAAGTTTACTACCGTTGAAGGAACCGAATTAATAACAAGCGTATCAATCGATTTATTCTAGTAATAATTAATATATGAAACAAAACTAGTTGATCCTTTAAGTAATGTTCAAAATATTAATATGAAATATGAATAGGAATTAATTAATACTCAAAGAAGAATATTAAAGAGTATGAATCCTACTATAGTTAATATCAAGATGTTAACTAATTGTCATCTTAGTAACACTCCCCAATATTAACATAAAGGAAGAAATAACTATTACTATAACTAATGTCAAGATGTTAACTAATTGTCATCTTAGTAACACTCCCCAACATTGATATAGAAATAGTATTTAAAGGAAGAATTAATATTCAAGGAAGAAAATTAAAGAGAATAACTCACAACTTACAAATTCATTAAGCTTCAAAGTAGCAAAACCAAGATAGAAGAGTTTAGCTCCTCATTTGGAGACTAAACATGCTAAAGTTATAAAAGAAATACTTAACTAAACTGAGCTAAAGAGTATATGTAAATTGGTTATTTTTGTGGGAAGGAAAGAGGGGTATTTATAGGCTTTTTAGGCTTGCAGGGTCGTGTACCCGATCGGGCTGTAAGGGCACTCGATCGGGTACTCGGTTGCTTCGCGGAAGTATAAAAAACTGGGTCATACCCGATCGGGTATGTCGGCCACCCGATCGGGTATGAACACTCGATCGTGCCAAAATCTCCCCTGCATGTTGCCTTGTTCCCGGTTGATCCGATTCGATTTTTTCAGCGACTTACCCGATCGGGTATAGGTCATACCCGACCGGGTACAACACCAAAAATCAGAATCTTGAGATTTTTGCACCTTCCTTCCATTTGTAATGTTCACCAATGGTCCCTAGAGTGATCTTGGACCTGTTTGAGCTCAGTATAAATCTAATCTAAACAAATTACAAACATTTTTACAAATTAAACTATTACACCAAAAGTGTGTAATTTCTAAAGTAATAATCAATCAAAACTAATTAAAAACAAAGAAATAAATATGGAAATTACATGAATATCAACTCACCCACACTTAGCTTCTTTACTCGTCCTCGAGTAAAGTCAAATGTTTACTAGTTCGAAATCCTCAAAAGTTTAACAATCAACCAGAAAAAGCAAAAGACTACCAAGGATAACATATGAGTTTAACATTGAGTGTTTAGCTCAAAGAACAATATCTTCTTGGGTTTCATGGCCTTCTATGCTCATCTTCTCTTTTTCCTCCTTTCTTCTTCTTCTTTTTCTTCAAGAGATTATGTCCCGCAACAACAAATATATCTCTCAAATATCTCTCATTTTGCCTAGGAGCCTTTTCAGATTTTCATCCTAGCATCTCTTTTTGTTTTTCCTTCCTTTCCGACTCACTCATTTTTTTAAGCCCTTGTTGCTTAGATTGCCCGTTTTTGGATTTTCAACCTAACTAGCATTCATTTCCTCTTTTTGTGTGTGTGTGTGTTTGTGTGTGTGTAAAGATTACAAGAAAATAATGCTTAGTATAAGGTAAAACAAAAGGGAATTTAACATACCAAAAAATGAGTCTTCCTCCCCCACACTTGGATCAAGGCACTATCCTTAGTGCCCGCCTTCACCACCGTAAAAACTTCCTCCAAAGCCTCCGCCGGTGTCGCCCTCATTTCCCCCTTCACCTATGGTAGTGTCGTCTCCCATCCCGTCATCATAGCCCCCACCACCGTAGCTCGAACCTCCAAAGTTACCCCATTGAGAGGGGTCATACCAAGACGGTGGTGGAGGAGGAGTGACCATAGAAGAGAAATTCCCGTGATGGGCCATATATGAGTACATAGGACCATAAGTCCTACGATAGTCCTCTTCATAGCGGTGGAGGTCGGCTTGTCGTAGCTCTTCCATTCTTTGGAGGCCCGCCCGTTGCTCCTCTCGGACTTGTGCAAGTTGTTCACCCATGTTTGTGTAGTTGAGGTTCATTGTGTTGAACCCGGCAAGTAATGCTTGTTGGCCCTCCAAGAGTTGTTGGAAATAGTCGGTTGTAGGAGGGTTGTAAGGAGGATTGGGGATGTCTTGTGGTGGTGGATTTTGAGGGGGGTCGGGAATATCTTGTTGTGCATTTCCATGGGCTTCTTGATGCTCAATTTGTTCGGGTTGTTCGGCTTGGGCTTGAAAATGTGGTGGTATGGCATTAGGAAGTAGGTAATGCGTGATTTCAAAACTTGCCCTTCTATACCTAAGTTTAGGTATTTCTTTGGAGGGGATGGGGAAGTAGATGGTTGGTTTGGGTAGGATATGCCACTTGTAGTGGTTTCTCCCGTTGTAGTCTTTGTGGGCGAAGGAGATGCACCCCGCATTTCCAAGGCAAGTCAAATTCATCAAACAATGATCGGCTATTGGTTCATTATCCACATAGCCGAATTTGGAGGCCAAATGCATAATGACCCCCCCCCCCCCCCCCCCCCGACAACAATATTACTCGTTTTGTTGCAAGTTTTCTCCAAATGATCCCACATTAGGTTGCACAGGTTGAATGGCACGGGTATTTGAAAGAGGGCTAGGGTGAGGATGGCCACGTCCCCCATCCGAGTGTGGTTGTTGTTAGGGCGACCGAGCAAACAATTGACCAAAAACTTTAGGAAAAGTCAGAGAATAGGATGTTGAACGTGACTAATGGAAAGTTAGACGCGCTCACATTCAATTCTTCGGTCATTTTAGCCCATAAAGTGTGGCCATCTATTGTATTTTCCGGTATTCCCCTCTCATGGTCCACGGGGATGCCAAAATGTTGGGCAAACTCACGTCTCGTTATTGTGTATTCATTGTTGAATAAACGAAACGTGAGTGTGTCGTTATTGAACTCCTCCCCTTCCTCACGTTCAACAAACTTAGCCGAGCTCAAGAATTCATATTATCACCCTTTCATTACAATTATACTTCATATCAAAAATCAAGTTCATATCCAACTCATGAAACAAATTGCGCATTTTTTTTCAACAGGCCTAAAGCAGTGAGAGCATCATGACATAGAAATTTGGAGGGGATTACTTGCCTTTTTATTTGAGCCAAGAACCATTGCCTTTGATTCCCCGGGCTGAACCGAACGTCCTCAAATCCGGGAATCGGTCCCCTTGCAGTTGAACTCTCAGCCCTGTCTCTTTTGGGTGCCATTGGTGTGCTTGTTGAAGCTTGATTTTCGGAGAAGGGGTGAGATGGGTAGGGTTTCGGGTTTTGTGGTATATGGAGAGAGAGATGGTTTTGTGGGTATGAGGTTGTAGAGGAGAGTGAGGGGAAGATTTTGGTTGTTGTATGAGGTGATTCGGGTGAGAGATGAGGGAGTAATTGAAGAAAGAAGATTCGAAAATGGTGGGTTTGGGAGAGGGGTTTCGAATTTGGGAAGTTGGAGAAGATGAAGTGGCCGATTTTGGGGTCTGATTTGGGTTAAAAGTTGGTGTACCCGATCGGGTGGCCCGACATACCCGATCGGGTATGCGTGTATTTCTTCAAAATTCGGGCTCCTACCCGATCGAGTTGGGGTATACTCGATCGGGCGATTTGGTGCGAACTAATTCCCAGAAGAAAAAAAATTAATTTACCCGACCGGGTGTATGGGTGTACCCGATCAGGTACTTTGCCACGAACTAAATTAGCCTTTTTCAAAATACACCCGACCGGGTACATGTGTACACCCGATCGGGTATGTGTTTGTTTTATTAAATTCAGCCCAGGGGTTGATACCCGATCGAATAGGTCGGGTACTCGATCGGGTAAGTTGCTACGAGATTTTTTTTTTGAATTTTTTGAACAATACCCGACCGGGTGGGTAGTGGTACCCGATCGGGTATGTAATTATTTTCAACCCCTGAGTCGATCGAGTATGGGTTACCTGATCCAGGCCTATTCGATTTTTTTGCCTATACCCGACCGGGTAGAGAGTGTTGCCCGATCGGGTATCATGCCCTGGATTTTTTTTTTTTTGAAAATGTAAGAACACACACAAAAATGAATGAAAAAAAACAAAATATAAACTTGGGTTGCCTCCCAAGAAGCGCCTTATTTAACGTCGCGGTACAACGTTATTCACTTTTTTTTTTGTTTTATGTGGGATCATGAGCATCCCTTGTTTCATTTTTCAAGGTCCTATTTGGCCATTTTTCATTTTTATTTTTCGGCCTTTTCCAGTAAGGCCGAACTTTTGCTCTTGTCAACATCTCAACCAACGATGACTTTCTATGCTCAATTTTCTCCTCTTCTTGAAAAAATGGGATTTTATAAGATTTCTCCAAAAATATCGGTTCCTGTGGTTCAAAAATATTTAAAGAGCACAGAGAGTGATCTTTAATTTGGTCTTTCGTAGAGTCAAAGATATTGAACTCTACTTTTTGATCATTGAATTTTAATAGGTTAATGAACCACTAGACACGTCAATTTTAGTTTTTGAGGTCTTTAAGAAGGGTCTACCCAACAGGATAGGTGTTATTTGATCATCATTTCCCATTTCGAGGACATAGAAGTCGACAGGGAAAACCATATTTTCTACTTCTACTAGCACATCTTCTATCACACCCTTCGGGTAAGTACTAGAACGATCCGCTAGTTGAATTACTACACCGGTTTGATGTAGTGGACCAAGTTGTAGGGATTTATAAACGAAATAAGGAATGACATTTATTGATGCCCCTAAATCCAATAAGGCCCTAGGAAATGTGGTGCCCCCTATCGTGCAAGGAATAGTGAACATGCCTGGGTCGTTACATTTTTCGGGGAGTTTATTTTGGAAAATAGCTGAGACATGTTCACTAACCTTAACCTCTTGTTTCTCTTTCAATTTATTTTTCCTTTTTGTTTTGCACAATTCTTTTAAAAATTTAGCAAAACGGGGAACACTTTTCATTGAGTTAAGGAGCGGAATGTTTACCTCACACTTGGCGAAAGTCTCATAGATGTCAGAATCTTTCTCCGGCTTCTTTGTCTCTCTCAGCGCCTCAGGAAACAGGGCTACTGGTTCATATGATGAAAGTGGAGGGAGCTTGGCTGTTGTGAACCCCTCCTCCGGTTGAACTTCTTCTTCAGGGTCCACCTCCTTAATTTCTTGATCTACCTCCTTCCATGTCGCCTCACTTCTCAACATGATGGCATTCACATGTTGTCTCGGGTTTTGCTCCGTTTGAGATGGGAGTTTATCCGAGTCCTTCATTTCAAGTCGGTTCACGGCATTTGCAATTTGACTAACTTGAGTTTCCAAATTGTTAATGCTTGACCTTGTCTCATGTTGAAATTGTATCATGGTTTGTTGAAATTGTCTCATGTTTTGTTGCATAGTAACCATGTTTGAGGTCAAAGTCCGGATCATGTCATCAGTTGACATACTAGATTGAGAAGATGAGTTGGATTGTTGAGGGTTTCCATACCTCAAGTTAGGATGATCCCGCAATCCAGGGTTGTAAGAATTTGAGAATGGGTCATACCTCTTCTGTTGATGGCCTTGGAAACCCAAGGCGTTGACTTGTTCTTCTTGGAGGGATGGGCACGAATCAGTGGGGTGTCCGGTTGCTGTGCAAATGCCACAAGCTTTGACCTCCTGAGTCTTTGGTTTCAGAAGAAGTTCTTTGACCAGAGAAGTCAAACTGGCAACTTGGCTTTCCAACGAGGTGTTGGATTCTGCCGCGGCAACCCTTCGAGTTGAGGATCGCCCACTGTAATGTCTGGAGTTCTCGGCCAACTCCGAGATGAGATTCCTTGCTTGAGAAGGGGTTTTGTTAACAATTCCCCCTCCACATGCCGCATTCACCATGCGCCTATCTTGATCTGCAAGACCATCATAAAAATAGAGGATGAGGCCTTGCTCGGTGTACCCATGATATGGGCAACTAGCACACAACTTTTGGAAACGCTCCCAATATTCATACAATGTTTCATCTTCTTTTTGCTCAATGTTGCTTATTTGTTTTTTTAAAGAAGATGAGATGGAGGCGGGATAGTACCTATCCAAGAAGCATTTTTTCATTGCCGCCCATGTGTCTATACTTCCCGAAGGAAGATAGAATAGTCAATCCTTTGCAGTGTCTTTGAGGGAGAATGGAAAAGCCCTCAATTTGATTTGTTCTTCCGAGATACCACTGGGGCACATGCTTGTGCACACAATATGGAACTCCGAAAGGTGTTTGTTCGGATCTTCTCCTCTTAGGCCATGAAAGGATGCAAGTAGATGTATGAGCCCAGATTTTAGCTCAAATGTATTACCTTCATCGAGTGTAGGGAAGGTAATACACAATGGTTGTTGATTGAGATCTGGAGCAGTGAGCTCCCGTAGTGTTCTTGTCTCAAGAGCCATGGTTATTGACTCTTCGGTCTCGCTAGAATGAGAACTAGCGCTGGATGAATCTCTGATAGATGATTCCTCCGAATCGGTATTAGAAAATTTACTTCTCAACCGCTCGAAAGTTTGTTCTATTTCTGGGTTTGTTTGATAGGTGATCTCGTTTATAGAACGGTGTTTAACCATATACTTCACCAAGCTCAGAAATAGAGAAAGTAAGAACTCTTTATATATATATATATATATATATATATATATATATATATATATATATATATATATATATATATATATAAGAAAAATTATTGCCTTTCCCCGGCAACAACGCCAAATTTGACGTGCACTTTGTCGTGAGGTGCACTCAAAATAATAATTACAATACAACACTAATACGTAGTATAGTGAAGTAAGGTTCGAATCCACAGGGAAAGGAATACTTTTCTTTTATATAAATAGTAACAAGGGGGGTTTTAAGTTTGATTTGATTTAATTTAATTAACACTAAGATGAACGACTTATATGAGTTTAATTTATAGAGATGAGGACTTGGTTTTGCTTTTATCCACTTAATGAAATGTTCATCGATCCCGGTTATATCTTTAACTATCTTCCTCTCGAATACTCAATCGAGGAGTATATCCAGTTCATCGAGGGTAGTTATTAATAACGAGACGCGTTCATCAATAAAACTTACTACCGAGTCAATATAGAACACGCGCCGTATATTAACACGATAGTAGCAATAAACTTGAGATGAAAACGATTGAGATTGATAACCTCAACACAAGCGGTTTATCGACTTAATCAATATAATTAATTCCCCTTAGATTATTAACCATGAGACACATGCATTAATCATCCAAGTTTACTACCGTTGAAGGAACCGAATTAATAACAAGCGTATTAATCGATTTATTCTAGTAATAATTAATATATGAAACAAAACTCGTTGATCCTTTAAGTAATGCTCAAAATATTGATATGAAATATGAATAGGAATTAATTAATACTCAAGGAAGAATATTAAAGAGTATGAATCCTATTATAGTTAATATCAAGATGTTAACTTATTGTCATCTTAGTAACACTCCCCAATATTAACATAGAGGAAGAAATAACTATTACTATAACTAATGTCAAGATGTTAACTAATTGTCATCTTAGTAACACTCCCCAACATTGATATAGAAATAGTATTTAAAGAAAGAATTAATATTCAAGGAAGAAAATTAAAGAGAATAACTCACAACTTACAAATTCATTAAGCTTCAAAGTAGCAAAACTAAGATGGAAGAGTTTAGCTCCTCATTTGGAGACTAAACATGCTAAAAATATAAAAGAAATACTTAACTAAACTGAGCTAAAGAGTATATGTGAATTGGTTATTTTTGTGGGAAGGAAAGGGGAGTATTTATAGGCTTTTTAGGCTTGCAGGGTCGTGTACCCGATCGGGCTGTAAGGGCACTCGATCGGGTACTCGGTTGTTTCGCGGAAGTATAAAAAACTGGGTCATACCCGATCGGGTATGTCGGCCACCCGATCGGGTATGAACACTCGATCGTGCCAAAATCTCCCCTGCATGTTGCCTTGTTCTCGATTGATCCGATTCGATTTTTTCAGTGACTTACCCGATTGGGTATAGGTCATACCCGACCGGGTACAACACCAAAAATCATAATCTTGAGATTTTTGTACCTTCCTTCCATTTGTGATGTTCACCAATGGTCCCTAAAGTGATCTTGGACCTGTTTGAGCTTAGTATAAACCTAATCTAAACAAATTACAAACATTTTTACAAATTAAACTATTACATCAAAAGTGTGTAATTTCTAAAGTAATAATCGATCAAAACTAATTAAAAACACAAAAATAAATATGGAAATTACATGAATATCATTATGACATGACAGTATGGCTTCGTCAGGATGTAGTAATTAACTCACAGTTAGAGAAATAATATAATACTCACATTTTGAAATTTTACAATATTTCACTCTTATATCGGATTATCTTAAATGTAAGATCTGATACATTTAGATTGTCTGACACTAGTGTGAAACATTTATAATAAAAATGTTTTTTCTTAAATATTACTAATAAAAAGTCATAGACGTAAATGTGACTTTAGAAATTTTAGTGACTACAATTAAGTTCAAAGTTTATATTATAGTAATTTTGAACGCAAATATAGTAACTAAAAGTTATCAAGTCCTATTTTTGTTTGTGACTTTTTTAAAACTAATATTAGTGAATTTTTTCGAATAATAAACCGGTCATTTTAATCTTATTCTATTAATTAGTCCATATTAGTCTAGTTAGTTTGATAGTTTTTTATGTTACATTAACGGTAGGTGAGACCGTGAGACTAAGGGTATCCTTGGTTCAGGATCGAAGTCTAACCACTAATTCCAAATTTCGGATAATTGGAATCGGAATCGCACATTATCGGTTACAAAATCGGCGTTTCTAGCTCCAATCAGGGTCAATTCTTGTTCAGTTTTCCGGTTCCATTTATTTTTTACTTTTTCGATATTAAAGTTAAGTTGTATTTTAAAAAAAATTAAGAATAACTAAAAAGATTATTCAAGTAAATGAGTTTCCAAAAAATATTAGTAAAACTAACATTAATCATTGTCATAACCACCTTGAAAAAAAATTATTGTCATAACCAAGTACAATAATAAGATGTTATCTCCATCCCAATAACTTCTTTGCACTTATATTTTTTGTGATGTCTCAAAATATTTTTCTCACTTTTTTTATAGGACAATTTATGTGACTAACGTACATTTAACTTTTGTTTACTCGATTACAACCCTACATTTTTATTTTATCATCACTTTTTTAATAAGTGTGTCAAATCAAATCGGAAAGAACTTTAAGTTTTGGAATAGATGGAGTAGTTATTAGTTAAGTAGTTATAAATTAGCTAGGTTGTACAAATTTACAAGCTATTAATACGTATTAGTAATACTAATAATTTCAATTAAAAAGTTTTATTAGTAATAACTAATGAATAGTAACTAGGAACTATTGTAATTGTTATTTCTATTGTTAGTACAACTACAAAAGTTATGATTATATTATTATTAATAGGAAAAAGGGTCAGATAAGCCTTCGAACTTACATAAAAAAGTCAAATAAGCGCTTATATAGGAGGTTCTGTCCGATCATCGCCATTTGAGACAGTTCGCGATGAATTTTTTGAATGAAATTTTTTGAGCATCTTGTTCATTAAGTCTAGTTTACTCATACTAAATTTCAGCTAACAATTCAATCGGGAAGACATTCAAATGAATTCTTGAAGATAACTGCATTTTTACCCTTTTTACTTATTAATAGAGAGAATTCCCTAAATAAGATTAAAAGAAGATATAATTCCAAAAACGGGACTACAATATTTTATTGGACAAAAATAGGACTAAAACATAATTAAAATTCCCTATTAAATGGAACCGTGGTTGTGGCTCCAAATTTTGGTGAAATCGAACGGGACTTTTAAGTCTATATTTCCAAATTGGAAGTAATACGCAATTCCGGTTCAAAAATCAGAGATTCCACATCGGATTTATACTGAACTTCAGACAAAACTAGGCAAAAGATATTATTATCATGCGATCAACCACGTCCATGGGAGTTTATATTTAAATCATTAATGGTGGATATAAAATGCAAGAAATCAAAGAGTTTTGAGGAGAAGTACATTTGCAAAACTATTCGGTCTTTAAAATCTTTATAAGATCAATCATTAACATCATTTACAATTTACAATTCGGGCAAATTGCTTAAAAGCAAGTTAAATTTGTTGGTCAAAAGAAAGGTATATATACACTAGAAACAATGATATTGTCAACATTTATTAAACATAAGGTTACTTTAGAAAACTAGGAGGAATGTTCCCGGTTTGACCTACACACATATTAAGGAAATAAACTTATCAGGGTAAAATTTTAATGTTTTGCTACTGTTTGACACTGTTTCGACACTGTTTGACACTGTTTTGCACTGTTTGACCTGGTTTTCATGTAGGATAACTTTCCATTTAGGGAAATGGGAACTTTCCAACCGGACATCCAAAAAGAAAAGCGAGAACATTCCAACGGGACGGAGGGAGTACTAAGTAAATCAATCTCCATATACTCTGGAGTAAGTATTTATGTTTCAATTGCGGTTCAGCTCTAGTTACTTGGACTAAAACATCATATATGTATCGCATATTTATTTTAGAGAGCAAAACAAGTCAATTTTATGAAAACTCTCATACAAAATTAAACAAGAAAACAAGTATTATTATTATTATTATTATTATTATTATTATTATTATTATTTATCAACTATATACACAGAAGTTTTTCGTGGTCAGCCATAGTTTTGAGTTTTATTCCACACAAAGGAGCAATTTTGACTTATTTATAAACCAATTGTATTTTTTTCTCTTCTCCAATAAATTGCTATTAAACTAAGTTAATAAATAGCAACTGTTTTTCTTCCCGTGAAATTGCTATTAACCTAATGGGCCGGGGGGATGGGTCGCAAATTATACCGTGGGATCGGCCCACCTTCCGCATGGTGTGCCGATCCCACTTTTAGCAAGTTACGTTACTTTCTTTTCTCCCTGGAGCTTCTTCCTTCCCTTTTTTCCTATTCTTATTTTATTTTTCTTTTTTTCAATTCTTCTCCATTTCCATCAAATTAAAATGTTAAAAATTTAATTGCAGTTTTAATTTTTCTTATCTTCAATTTAAATTATAATTGAATCTATTTTTTTATTCTTTATCAATACATAACAAAAAGTTTAATAATCTAAATAAGATAAGTACATTGCATTTCATATTCATACACTATTTTTTGTAATATCTTTTTATATTCATATATTTTTTGTAAATTTTTTTTTACATGCATACACTCAATATTTTTTATTGAGTTTGTTTATTTTGATTCTAGCTTGGGTTACATTTGATAATATACGAAGTTACATCATCTTATACTCGAGTTACATGTTATTATGCGTGAGTTGCATCTTGTTATGCGTTAGTTACATCTTCTTATGCGCAAGTTACATACTTTTATGCGCGAGTTACATCTAATTATTTGTGATATTTTACTTATCTTTATCTTGAACTAATTAAATTCTAACTGAATTAATTTTTTCCTTTACCAATTTAATACAAAATTTTATTTATTCACATAAAATAAGTATATTGTATGTCATATCCATACACTATTTCTTACTTTGTATACTTTTTTAATATTTATTATACACTTTTTTTGTAAAATATTTTTTATATTCATGTACTTTTTTCTATAATATATTTCTTATCTCTTTTATATGTTTTATAGACATTAAGGCTGTTTATTTCGATTTAAATTTGAAAAAACATGAGAATAATACATTTTTCGTATGTGTGAGTTATATTTATAGACAATTTCTATGATTAAATTTGATATTTTATGGAGTTACATCTTCTTATGCACGATTTACATCTTCTTGTGTGTGAGTTACATCTTTTTATACGCGAGTTACATTTGAGTTTTCCTTAACAAGATACATTTTGCATACACTAAAGTTAGATTTTCAATCAACGCGAGTTACATTTTCTGTAATACGAATTACATCACAACATAAAGCCTACTATTGAAACAAAAGAATCATTGTTATGCAAAAAATAAATGTTTCTGATGGAGTATATGGGTCTGAGCCCCTGGACCCACATACTCAGAAGAACAGAAAGCACAAGACACTGAGTGGCGCCCTCGTCGGCCAAGAGACCTCGTCGGCCGAAAAGGTGCCAACTCAGATTATGGTCCTGAGCCCAAGGAACCCGGGTGCCCTCGTCGGCCACGCCCTCGTCGGCCACGAAGACCTCACGGAACCGGATTTTACACTTACTCATTTGTACAGCCCATTAGTGGCTTTGTATTCGGCCCAGTAGCGGTCCAGTTGTAAATGGGCCTCCCAAGCCCAAGGCTTGAGAGCCTAGCCCGTATTTTCTCTATAAATACTCCCCTTGGGAGTAGTTATAGGGGTTACAAAATCATTCTATTGAAGCATATTATTGCACTTCTCTCTCTAGCTCTCACTTCTCTCTAGATATACTCTATCATTTGGTGCTCTCGTTGAGAGCTAGAACAATCAAGTTAGCACCCTTCGTCGCTACCAAGCACATCTAACCACTGATCATGGGAAGAACTAAATCAAACTGCAACCTCGTCAGTAAGGCCATCCCTGAGGACCAAGAGCCCAGGGAGCACGATGAGGACGCCACGGCCGACCAGGTCGGCGGGGGGGACGTCTTCTAGGAGGCCTTCAACCTCACGACGGACCTCCGCAACCAACTCAACGGCGGAGCCCCTGATGCCTGCATCGGCTTGGACAAGAAACGAGCTGAGAAGACGGATCACGCCCCGGCCCAGCCTATGGCCGCGCCCTCTCCGTCCGTGAATCCACAGGTCCAGGCCGCGCTATCGGTCATCATCGCCAGCCTGGCTCAGAACCCCACCGTCCTCAGCGCACTCTTGCCAAGGACCAGGGGGAACGTCACTCCACCTCCTCAGCCCCAACCGTTGGCCGTCCATATAGGCAACGATGAGGGGGTGATGGCCCAGGACACGGCGTCGTCCCACTCCCACCCTGCTTCCCCTCTTCGGCCCGGGCAGACCCCAGCGCGTGGAAAAGCCTCTGCCTTCAACAGGCTAGGTGACACGCGCCGTCGTCCGGTTTCGGAGAGGATGGCAGGACGGATTGGTGAGCCTCGTCCTGGCTCGCCGAGGGAAAGCTTGGGGTCTGTGTCCCGGACAGCGGACCAGCCCCGCCCGGACAAGGGCAAGGGAAAGTTGCACGAGGATGACGTGCGCCACCAGATCAATGCGGCTCACAACGAGCGCATGAGGAACCAGCCGGGCGCCGCTGCGGCCGCCAGGGACCCCTGGGACGAGGTCATCGCCCAGCTGGAAAGGAGGCTGGTTCAGATGGAGGCCAAGCAGTCGGCCAACATCCCTACGGCCGGCGCCTCCAACGACCCCGGCCTCAACGCGCTCATGAACAAGGTTAGCGCCCTGGAGAGGGAGCTAGCCGAGGGGCGAGGTGACCCCATCATCCAGGTCAGGACCAGGACCCCTTTCACCAACAGGGTCCTCTCGGCCCCCATCCCGGAGAAGTACAGGGGGAACGCCATCAAGTCCTACGACGGCCGATCAGACCCCCAGGAGCACTTCAGCCGCTATCAGAACAATATGCTGATGGTTCCTCTCTACTCTAGAGGGGCCAGCGTACGAGTGGTTCAACGCGCTCCCCGAAGGGAGCATCGACTCATGGCAAGATCTTGCCCAACGCTTCCTCACCCACTTTGCCGGGAGGAAGCGTGCGAAGAAGTATTTCACCCACCTCCTCTCCATCAAGCAGCAGCATGAATAGTCCCTTCGATCGTTCATTGATCGTTGGACGAGGGAGACCGAGGAAGTCGAGGGGGCCGACGAGCGCACCCTCCTCGCCTTGTATCAAGGAGCCCTCCGCAGCTCCCCGTACGCTAGGAGCATCATCACCGACCCTCTGAGGTCGTACGCCAAGGAACTCCAACGCGGAGGCTTGTACGCTGACGCCGACGAGCTCCACAACCACAAGAAAGAGGGGGGCCATCCCTCCAAGAAGACAAATCCTTCGCCGGCCCCAGGTCCGTCCCCGGCCGGCCAGGGTGCCCAGGGCCGTCACGGCTCTGGTGGACAGAGTAAGAAAGATCGCCACTGGCGACTGAGGTTGGAACGGCCGGGAGTTACCCTCACTCACCCGGTCGGCATCATCCTCGACTATGCCGAGAAGCATGGCCTAATCGAGCAGGCTCCTCGGCCGGCCGAGGAGGTCCTTGCCATCCAGCAGGGCGGCACATACTGCCGGTTCCACAAGAACTCGTCGCACAACACCGACGACTGCATCACACTGAAGAAGGCCATCGAGCGCCTTATTCGCCAGGGGGAACTCTCCCAGTTTGTTAAAGGTGGCCCACACAAAAACACATGGGTAAACACCGACAAACATGGGGGCGAACCCTCTGCGAAGAAGCGGGAGATTGGTAGGCTCAGCGACGACGAGGACTTCGAAGAGCCCCCGCCAAAGAAGAATCACATTCACCTCATCGTGGGTGGGAACACTGGGGGGGACTCCGCCACTCAGAGAAAGAAATGGGCCCAATCCCTCTACATTGGGGAGGTGTCCCACGTTCCCCCCCAGCCGAAGAAGCAGCGAACGGAGGCGATCACCTTCACCGACAAGGATTTGTCTCCGGGTACGGAATCACACAGGGATGCCCTCGTCATCCGGTGTGAGATCGGTGACTCCATCATCCACCGCACTTACATCGATACGGGGAGCTCCGTCAACGTGATGTACCTGGATACCTTCAGGCAGCTGAAGCTGGACAGAGCTTTGTTGAAGCCGATCAAGACACCGTTATCCGGCTTCACCGGGGACTCTATCGACGCCGAGGGCACGATAGTCCTCCCCGTGGAGGTCGGTGACGGCCCCCACCGCGCCAGGATTGACATGGAGTTCATGGTGGTCAACCTCCAGTGCGCCCACAACCTGATCTTTGGGCGGCCAGCGCTGGAGGACTTGGAGGCCATCATCTCCATGAAGCACTTATGTCTGAAGTTCCCCACCAATGACGGCATCGGCTACGCCAGAGGAAATCAGAGGATAGCCAGGGCGTGCTACCTCAAACTGACGAGGCCGGCCGAGAGGGAAGGCCAGAGGATAGACACCATCACGGCAGCCGTTGCCAAGGACGAGGAGAGGCTACATGCGGAGCCGGCCAATGAGGTCGAGGAAATCCCTCTGGATACCTCTCGGCCGGAGCAGGTTCTCAGAGTTGGGAAGCAACTCCCTCAGGACCAACGAGACGCCATCCTCCTCGTCCTGCGGTCATACACCATTGTCTTCGCGTGGGGCCCGGACGACATGCCAGGCATCAGCCACCAGGTGATTACTCACCGGCTGACCGTCGATCCGGCCTCCACGCCCGTCAAGCAGAAGCGGTGCTACTTGTCTGCCGACAGGCGGGACTTCGTCAAAGGGGAGGTCGCCATGCTCCTCTCAATCAAACACATTATAAAGGTGAAGTACCCGACGTGGTTGGCCAACGTCGTCCTCGCCCAGAAACCGCCAACATTCAGGATGTGTGTTGATTACACTGACCTGAATAAGGCGTGCCCCATGGACCCGTTCCCTCTCCCCAACATTGATCAGCTGGTGGACGAGACGGCGGGGTGCGAGCTGATGTCGTTCCTTGACGCCTTCAGAGGGTACCACCAAATCTCCATGCATGAAGATGACGCTGAGAAGACGGCATTCATGACCCCAGAGGGAATCTTTTGCTACCTCGTCATGGCCTTCGGACTCAAAAACTCCGGCGCCACCTATATTAGGATGGTGGCCAAGATCTTCAGGGCGGTCCTCGGCCGCCCTGCAACGTCAAGGAAGTACAGCGACTGACGGGGCGCCTGGCGGCCCTAAACCGGTTCCTCTCCAGGTCAGCCGAGAGGGCACTCCCCTTCTTTCAGATCATGCGTAAAGCCAACAGCTTCAAGTGGACGACGGAGTGCCAGGAAGCATTCGACGAATTGAAAAGGTACCTATCGTCCCCACCCGTGCTCTCCAAGCCCAAAGCCGGCGAAACCCTCTTCTTGTACTTAGGGGTGAGCACGTTGGCCATCAGCTCCGTGCTCATCCGTGAGGACGAAGGGGTGCAAAAGGCCATCTTCTACATCAGCAAGACACTCAGGGAGGCCGAGCTCAGGTACTCCCCCATTGAGAAGACGGTGCTGGCCATCGTCCATACGGTAAAGAAGCTGGGGCACTACTTCCAGGCCCATGCCGTCCATGTGCTAACCCAGCAGCCTCTCGGCGCACTCATGAGGAGCCCTACCAGCTCCTCTAGGATGGTGAAATGGGCGATCTTCCTCAGCCAATTTCAAATCGAGATCAAGCCAAGGCCATCTATCAAAGGGCAAGCCTTGGCCGACTTCGTCACTGAATGCACAGCAAGGGAGACGGTCGTCGCCAACCCCGGGCCGGAGCCGGATGATACATGGATCCTATTCACTGACGGCTCGTCGGCCGCAAAATCATGCGGTGGCGGCGTCGTCCTCATATCCCCTGAAGGATTCAGAGCTTACTATGCCATCCGCTTCAACTTCAGGGTATCCAACAACGAAGCCGAGTATGAGGCCCTCCTCAGCGGTCTCAGACTCGCCGCCGGCCTCAAGGCCAAACACCTCAAAATCAAGTGCGACTCCAAACTGGTAGTGGGCCAGGTGGAGGGATCGTACGAAGCAAAGGAAGGTCGGATGAAGCAGTACAAACAAGCAGCGGAGGAGCTGCTGAAGGCGTTCGAAACCCACGAGATCACACAGTTCCCAAGGGCCGAGAACGCCGAAGCCGACATCCTCTCCAAACTCAGCTCGGACACCCCGGAGCACATCTCCCAGCTGGCCAAGATCGAGGAGTTGAGCATGTCCAGCATCCATGCCAGCCCCGTCTTGTGCGTCCAACAGCGACCAGAGGACTGGATCTCCGACATCGTCACCTTCATCACAACGGGGGAGCTGCCCCCGGACGAGGAGAGGGCCAAACTTGCCAAACTCAGGGCCCCAAGCTACACCATCAAAGATGGCAAACTCTACAAACGGACCTATAATGGCACTCTCCTCCGATGCCTGCACCAGGACGAGGCCGACATGGCCATGGAAGAAGTTCATTGTGGCGTCTGCTCCTCGCACCAGGGCCCTTTCAGCATGTCCCGACGTCTCGTCGTCCAGGGCTTCTTCTGGTCGACGATGGCGCGAGACTGCGCGGAGCCCCCGTCGGCCAGGTGCTCCAGAAGGCCTCCAGAAGGCCCCTGGTCGGCCAGCCGTCAACTACGCCCCCGTCAGCACTGCAATTCCATTCTCTAGATGGGGGATTGACCTGGTCGGCCCCCTACCCAGAGCCGCCGGGAATAACCGCTACATCGTCGTCGTCGTCGACTACTTCACCAAGTGGGTCGAGGCGGAACCCCTGGCCAGCATCACGGGGGCCAGATGCCAAAAATTTGTTTACAAGAGCATCATCACACGCTTCGGCGTCCCCCAAGAGATTATATCAGACAACGGCACCCAATTCGAGGCAGCCCCTTTCCAGGAGCTCCTCCGGGAGTTTGGGGTGAAGCATCGTTTCTCCTACGTTGCCTACTCTCAGGGCAACGGGCAGGTCGAGAACGCCAACAGAACAATCATGGAGGGGCTGAAGAAGAAACTCCAGGCCGCAGGAGGTAGTTGGGTCGACGAGCTCCCCAACATCCTGTGGTGCTACAGAACCACGCCGAGGAGGGCGACAGGTGAAACGCCTTTCGCCCTATGCTACGGCTTTGAGGCAAAGGCGCCCATGGAAGTTTCCATCCCCAGCCGACGGGTGGAACAGTACGAGCCTGACGCCAACGAAGAAAGCATGAAGATTGACCTGCACCTAGTCGATGAGAGGCGTGAGCAAGCTTACGTCCGAGCAGAGAACTACCAGCGTCAAGTAAAATCATACTATGACGCCAAGGTACGTTCCTGGGAATTCCAGGTGGGGGACTACGTCCTCCGCCGAAGGGAAGCAAGCCAGCCGACAGAGGGTGGCAAGCTAGCATTGAAGTACGAAAGGCCCTACATCGTCAGTGCCGTGGTCAAACCCGGCACCTACAAGCTTAAACGCCCGAATGGGTCCAATGTACCACGAACGTGGAATGTACTCCATCTGGTGAAGTTTTATCAGTAATCCGAAGGAGGTGCAGACGGCGAAGCCCTCACCCCTTAACGGGTTACTGATTGAACGCCACCCTCGGCCTCGAGCCACTTATGAATAAAATCATGTTCCTCCTGATTTTCTCTCTGGAATTTAAAGTAAAAAACATTAGCAGGTGCCCTCATCGGCCACCTCAGAGCAAAAGGCTCAGGCATGGCCGACGGGGCCCCTTGCACTTACAGCCTACGATCGACAAGATCAGGCGTCCCATTGTATTTTGTATCAGCGAAGGGCTCAAGCCTAGCTGAGAGAGCACATCGTCCTAGCCCCGTAAGCCTAGAAGTGAAACGCTCAGGTATGGCCGACGATGTCCCCAGGACGAGGGGCCCGCAAACGGCCCACGTCTTGAAACGGGAAGCTCACCGCGTCGTCCACGCGCCAGATCGCAGGACAACAGGCCTGAAATCATGGCCGAGGTGACAAAATCCCAAAACTCAGGGATGGGCAACGACAGCCGTTGGAAAACGACCAAAAGTCTAGCCCGCATCATAAATAGGCGACGGGACCCGCCCTGAGATCACGGACGTTATAAACGAAGTCCGAACCGGCCGAAGGACGAGCACACCCTTCGGCCGAAGCCTGAAAGAAGGATACTCCCCGAAAACGAATATATATATATATATATATATATATATATATATATATATATATAAGGGAAAAAGAGGGAAGCCGACGGCCGTGCACACTAGCCGGCCTCGAGCAATGAAAAAATAAAATCCCCACAACTCAGGCCCAACTAGGCCAAGTACATATCAGTTGAACACAAGTGTAGTACCACTGACAGATAACATGGACGACACGTCCACACACCACAAGGGAATGGTCAAGGCCGAAACATACGCCTATAAAACCCTAACCGAATCGGTTGGGTGACACGGGAGAGGTAACCTTCATCGGCCACAGTCCTTTGAAGCACCAACGCTTGGTATAAAACAAAGAATCACAATCCTGAGGATGACCAGGACGAAGCGGGCACTTATCACACCCACGGAAGAATCAAGCAATCAAGAAACAATCCCTACTTGCCACAGCATCCCGGATAGCCGACACAGGCGCTGAAACCCAGGCTGTTGGTCAGGTGAAGGTTTCTTTAGGGATTTGTCCTAGTGTTTACTAAACACTTAGAAAAAATTCTGAGGAAAAAGGTTCCTCAAGAAGGAGCTATGTCTGAGCCAATGAAGGTAGGACCATCTCCTTGGGAAAGCAAGGGGCACCCTCATCGGCAACAAGCCAAACCTTGGCCGATGAGGGTAGGGCCACCTCTTCGCCGACAGCGGTACCACAAAGAAGGAACTATGTCTCGCATTTATACTTAGAAAAATCTCTAAGTACTCAAATGGAGAAACTCTGGACGAAGCGGGTACCTGCATACTCCAAGGCCGTTAGCTACCTACGCCTTGCATGTGTACTTAGAAAAAATTCTAAGTTCAAAAAGGCAAGTCCAAGGTGCCCTTATCGGCCACAACACAAGGATCCAGGCTGACCTTCCTGATCAGATCAGAAGCAAGGGAACACGACGGCCACGAAAAATACTGGGCCGACAACGACATTGGTTCAACACTTGGGAAATCTCCCAAAGCATTTGTCAACAATGAGGAGAAATCCAATACCAGGACGATGAGAACACCCATCCACTTGAAGTTAAACACTTAGAAAAATTCTAACAAAAAAGAAGAATGGGACAACGCCAGGACGGAACGGACACCACGGTCAGGGACGGAAAGGGAAGCACTTAAGTGGACCCAAAACACTTAGGAAATTTTTGAATAAATCCTAAGTGTTATGATAGTAAAGAAACACCGGACAGGCCGACCAAGCCACCAGGCCGGAAAGGAAGCAACTACGTGGACCCAAAACACTTAGGAAATTTTTGAATAAATCCTAAGTGTTATGATAGTAAAGAAACGATGGCCAGGCCGACCAGGCCACCGGACAGGATGGACTACCTCACGGACGTAGCAGACACTCGCGGGTGACCCAAGTTGTAACCTTTACACTTAGACAAATTTCAGAATTGAAAGGGCAAAGGGCAATAAGCATACAAGGAATTCGAAGCCGAGCAGGACAGTAAAAATTTTCATTTATAATCAATTCAGTACAAAGGGGGGCACTTCGGCCATTACATCAATTCGGCAAAAATGAAAAACTAATTACAAGGGAGCGGGGAGTAGCCGATCAAGCCTCTTGAGCGCCTCCATCTTCGGCTGGCTCTTCGACGTCTTCGGCTCCCTCCTCGGCCTCAGTCTCCTGGCCAGCGGCAGCCGCAGAACTGGTGGCATCGTCCAGGAAGTCAAACTCTGTGTAATCCGGCTCGCCGAGGCCGGAACTCTCAATGGGGGACTCCCGCTCCGACAGAGGAAGCTTGGCCTGCTCTTCGGGATCTTTCATCAGCTTGGGAAGCTTCAAGTTCCGTCTAGCCCACCCGGAAGTATAGTTCATGTCCTTAAGAGCACGAGACAGCCGCCGACACAGGAGCCTCTGCATCCGCTCCTGGCCCATGTTATAGTACACGGCCATCTCCCTGCTAAAATACTCCTGGCCGGCGGGGGAGTTCATCCCCCAATTTTCAAGCTTAGCGGCCACCACCTCATAGCACCAGGATAGCCGCTCATCGGCCTTCCACCCCTCGGCCAGGAACTGCTTAATGGCCTCATCGGCGGCCTTCACAGCGGCAGCCTCGGCCTCAGCTTTTGCCTTCACGGCTTCATCATTTTTGCACCGCTCGGCCTCAAGCGCCCTTTGGCTCTCCTCAAGTTTGGCCAGGGCATCGTCCCTGGCTGCAGCGGCCTCGCCGGCCTTCTGCTGCAAGGCCTTGGCATCCTCCCGGAGCCGATCCAAGCAAGCGACCGCCTCATCGGCCGAGGCAGCTTTCTGCTCAAGCTCTTTCAGACGAGCTATCTCCCGGTACTGCCTCTTATGGCTCTCCATAAGCATGAAGGCACCCTGCATAAAAAAGGCAAACACAACTCAGGCAAACGATTCCACCCGGACGACGAGAAAACGATAAATAAAAGGAAGGGAACTTACTTGGACGAGGAGGTCCATCCCGCCTTCGTATACCTTCACGTCCCCGAGCCTCTTCAGATAGGCCCTATCTTTGGCCGGCATGGCCTGGGCCAGCACATCGTGGCCGAGGACGACATCATCAAAAACACCCCCGCCGACGGGGTATTCCACCATCTTCTGGTAGGTAGCACCGACAATCTCCTTGCCGGCCCTCATTGTCCGTGGCTCCTGGACGAGAGGGAGCGATTGGGCAGCATCGCTTGGAGCAGCAGTGAGGTCCAATACAGGACCACTATCGTCCACACTGGGGACGGTCAGAGTGCCGGCCCCAGTAGCCTGGGAAGGAGACGGTGCCCTCTTCGTCTTCTTAGTGACGTTCAGGCCGGCCTCGGTCAATGTCTTCTGGCCGTCAGTGGGAGGCCTCTTCTTTTTGGACTGAGCAGGCTTTGGGCCGCACCAGCAGTAGCCCCACCTCCCTCGGCCGCAGCACGTCTGGCCGCCTCGGCCGCCTTTGCAGCCAACTCCTCGGGCGCCTTGGCCTTGGCTATAGCCATGATGGAACGACGATCCATGACAAAATCTACACAAAGGAAAAAAACAACAGATTAGCAAGGCAAAAGAACAAATCATAAAGGAAGAAAGCCGAAGAAATAATTACCATCGGCCTCAGCAGGAATGCCCAAATCCGGGCCGTCGGCCTCTTCGAAGGTGGTGGTCATCCTCGGCCAGAGTTGGATATCATCCTCCTTGTCGCCATACACATGGTATCTTAGGAAGCCGAGGGCGGTCATCTTGTATTTGGTGATATAGTCCTTCAAGCTCCTCGGCCCCCCTTCCAGGAATGCCTCCACCTGAGCGTCCAGGATAGAACTCCTCGGCGGGTCATGCAGATTGAACCTTCCGGTATGGTCGAGAGAGGGGAACTCAGTGCCATTCTCACCAAGGGATACAAAAACGAACTTGCTCTTCCATCCATGAATGGACGAAGGCAAGTCCGTAAAGCTCCTCTTCTTCGGCAGCTGTTGAAGAGTAGCATAGGCCGCACAGTTTTTGTGACTTCCTCGACCGATCTGATACAGATTCATGAACAGAGCCGTCGTCGGCCTGTAGCCCAGCTCCTCACAGCGGAGCAAGAACCCCACCATCAGCGAGTAGCTGTTCGGCGTCAGCAAGGCCGGAAGGGAGCCCCACCATGTCAAGGTATTCGGTGATGAAGGGATGAAGGGGAAACCTCAGCCCCTTGGCAAAACTCATCGGGTATACTCCAAAGTATCCCGGTGGCGGAAGAAGAACATGGTCCGTCGGCCTGGGTGCCCTAACCCGCCCGTACGGCCCCACGTACATCTGGGCGACCAAATAGTCAGCCGCGCTGCTCTCCGGCTTGATCAGGAAGATGTTTGTGAGATCCAGGTAGGAGATGCCCGGCCCACTCTTCGGCCTCCTTATTCTATTCGACTTATCTGCTCCCTTCACGGCAGACACCGGTCTCGGACATGGAATGACATCGGAAGTGGACGCCCCGTCCACCACTCGGGACGCACCTGCGTCCTCACCTTTTGAAGACGAGGCGGACTCCTCGTCCTCGACTTCGTCGTCCACCGGCTCTCCGGACTTGTAAGGACTTAAGTGTTGTATCTCCTCCTCGAACTCCTCGAGCACCTCATAGTCGAGTGACCTAGTGGAGGGCTGGTCGTCGTACGGATAGTAGTCTTCGTTCAAGCTCTTCATAACAACTACTACGAGCCTGAGGGGAATAACTTAGGATCTAAGGGTGTTCAAGCGCCTAACACTAGATCACTAGCCTAGGAAGCAAAGTATGCAAAGTACAGAAGATTGCGATGAACACTAACCTTGAACAAGAAGAACACGAAGAACAAGCTTGGGAGTTTATCTCTCTAGAAATTTGGCCAGCACTTCGACAACTCAGAATGCAAATGAGTTTTCTCGTCGGAGGGGGAGGGGTATTTATAGAACCCCCCACCCAACGGTCACTACACGTGGCACCCTCCCAATGGCCACATCAACGGCCACCAATGGGAGGCCACCACGTCACCAACGGGCCAAGCTACATATCAAGAGCCCACTAGCGAATCAGACTCTACGGCCTACACACTGGCCGGCTCCACAAGTGCCAGCAAGCGCCCACAACGGCCTATTTGCTTGCCAAGTTCACAAATGCCAACAATAAGGAGATGACAACGGCCAGGAATGTCATGAACGCCCATCGGCTCCCCGTAACGACCCTTGATGATAACTCTCTACAAGCGATCTGCGCACAAGGGTTCTCCCACAGGGTTACCTTGGCCAGAAAATCGCCATGAGGGTTGGATTCAGGGGGACTACGGAGAGGCCGCTTCGGCCAGGGACTCAAGCAACTCCTTCACCCCTCACTCTCTTCGGCCTGAAGCAGTGGGGGACTCGGGGACTACACCGGCCTCAACAAAACAAAAGGAAAAATGCAAACACAAATGTAACCATGAAGCATGGCCACATCGTCCATGTATCACACTGCGCCTCGTCGGCCAAAGGAACATAATATCATCAGCAAACGGCCAACAGGCCACCTAAGGCAAGGACATTCATCATCCTCCGCCAACAGTTAATCATAATGGGCTCTTCGGCCAAGAACACGAAAGCCAATCAGCGACGGCCAAAAGGAGTGCGCAAGCACCCTCATCGGCCACCCAAAGGAAAGGACGCCATCGTCCTCGAAGCAAGGATCAACCTCAACGGCCTCATCGGCCCAAATGTAAACTTCAACCATCAACGCCCAAGAAAGGGAAAGCGCGCCTTCAACGACCACCATTGAAGCAGGACACTCATCGTCCCCAAACGAACACATCAAGTAAACAACGCCCTCCCCGTCCACAACGAGGAGCAGGTAACGGTCAAAACACAGAACAGGATCACCAAAATGGAAACAGCGCCAACGCCGCAACAGCTAACGGCCTGGGAATGCCCGCATCGGCCAAAAGCACTAAAGCACGGGAATCTACTCTCCTTCACTTCGTCTACGTCTCAGTTTAGAGAGTGGGGGACTCCTGATGGAGTATATGGGTCTGAGCCCCTGGACCCACATACTCAGAAGAACAGAAAGCACAAGACACTGAGTGGCGCCCTCGTCGGCCAAGGGACCCCGTCGACCGAAAAGGTGCCAACTCAGATTATGGTCCTGAGCCCAAGGAACCCGGGTGCCCTCGTCGGCCACGCCCTCGTCGGCCACGCCCTCGTCGGCCACGAAGACTTCACAGAACCGGATTTTATACTTACTCATTTGTACAGCCCATTAGTGGCTTTGTATTCGGCCCAGTAGCGGTCCAATTGTAAATGGGCCTCCCAAGCCCAAGGCTTGGGAGTCCAGCCCGTATTTTCTCTATAAATACTCCCCTTGGGAGTAGTTATAGGGGTTACAAAATCATTCTATTGAAGCATATTATTGCACTTCTCTCTCTAGCTCTCACTTCTCTCTAGATATACTCTATCAGTTTCCAAAAAAAATATGTGTTTTGGCAAAAAATATATTTTAAAAATAATTTTATGGACTTAATATTAAAAAAAATATATTCATCATTTATGTTAACCCTTGCTATTAAATAAAAAAAAATCATTTTTTTTACAAAATCAAAATGAGTTTTTGGCCAAAAAATGATACTTGGCAAAAAAAAAGATAAAAAAATATTTTTATGTCCTTAATATTAAAAACAAAACATATAAACTATTTAAATAAAGTAATTGAGCAATTAGACTCCTTGTTTTCATTAAAATCAATGTTTTATTTCTTATAATTCGTATTAAACAAGTTACATTTCAACTTGCTTGTTGTTACATTTCTTATTAGTGTGAGTTACATTTTGTTACACGCGAGTTACACTTATTCCGCTACTGGGACAATGAAAAAACAAAAATGAAGTTACTGTTCACGCGCGTGAACAGTAACACGCTTTTTTTTTTCTGTGGGAGCACCATGCTCACCGTGGGCTGCTCCCACGGTATACGACCTACTATCCTACTTAGAGCTCTATATTATACTCTATCTCTGAAGTCCAATATCTCCTTCAATTCATCTATCATTCTATCTACAAAAATTTATTACGATTATTCTTCATTTATTCTTTCACTATGAACTCACCTTTGATGATCTTAATCTGATTATAGTAATTAGTGTGTAATATTGTGCAACAACTGTGTGTGTCATATTAATACTACATGCATTACTTTTTCTTAGCTCGGTGTTAAACCACAAAACGGTAAAGGTTCTAATAAGTAGGGGCCAAGGAACACCAGTTACACCCTTCCAATTTATGATGACATTACTTATATTATTTTCTTTGTAATACTATTATAACATTTATATATTCATTATTTGAATTTGAATTGTTACTTATTTTAATTTTAATGTTATTACTAATTGCATTATCTTTTTGGGGATGAATGTAAGTGCAAAAATATCCTATAAAAGTAATACCGTACGGTGTACAACCTCCATCCCACAATGTTTGAGAAAGAGGGTGTGACACAACTTTTAAGAAAAAGTGGAATTATATAGTTGACACTGAGACACTGAGTTGATAAAATGTGAATAAAGTAAGAATGAATTGTAACCTCCCAATTATTTCCAAATATGATACCGGACAAACTTAATAAGATGGACGAAAAAAAGTAAAACGAGACAAAGTTGGAGAGATGGAGGGAGTATAAAAAAGAATCAAAGAAATTTATCTAAGCTAGTCTAAACTAACTTAAAAATAGAATCCAACAACTCACACACCCCCAGGCCCCAACCCCCAGTCTTGTACATCAACAAAAAATGGGATTCACAAAGTCCAAAACCCACCTTCGGCCCAATCATGCAAGCCTAAGCAAGAAACCACTCAAGGTCATCACTCATCAGGCAGTAGCATGAGAATGGATCACAAAAACAGGACCCCAGATCTGGACCACTTAAGGCCCATCAGTAGGCCCATCAGTAGGCCCATTGCAGAGTCTCCTCTCCCAACCAGCCCATTGAACTAATTGCATTATTATGTTAGGCCTTATGTTATACATACGTCTAATATGTTATAGTAGTGATTAGAGTGTAAAATACGAAGCATTGCACAACTTTTATAATAGTGAATAGACGTTTTTTCTTATTAATGTTAATAAAAATGTAAAACAATTGAGATTGGTTATAATATAATGGTATCCGTAACATTATAAGAACATCTCCAATAAGGATGTGAGTTACACCCCATCAAAATGAACATGCCATTCATATAAACAGCTTGTGAGCCTGATTTGGACGGACAAACTACTATAATCATATTTCATCTCCAATGGGTTCTTATATTCGATTGATAAAAACATTTAATTTGATTATTACTCTATATTTACATACGCACTGCACCACCAGGCTTGGGAAAAGAAAGGTAAAACAAGAGTGTCGGGTTTTGTTGGACTTGCGGCAAAAACATTTAATCGAATAAATGTTTTGCTGAGTTGGCTCATTTTTTATGATTGAAAGTTCACTCATTTTTTTCATTCTACTTCAGCAGTTCAGCGCCACAATCAATATCCATATTTCCATTGGAGAGATTAATTTTGTGTCAATATGATCAATTCACATTTAATTAGAGATGCTCTAAAAAGAATACACAACTTTTATGAAAGTGCAAACCATTTCATTTTAACACAACTTTTATGAAAGTGCAAACGATTTCATTTTGACACAACTTTATTGTTCAATTTTATTAGCGCGCACTATTTTAATACGGAGTACATTTTTAAACGTATTTATCATTTTAAAAAGATCAACTTATAAATGTAAATGCATATATTATTTGATACATTAATCATTTCAATGTAAAAATTAAAGAATGAAATGAGTCCACCGCAAACCAAGAATCAGCACAAAAGAGGGCAGGCAAACCAGGACCAGCCAATATGAGTCACCCCACTTTTACCAGTATTAAAGTTGCAGGGAGATTATTTCACACTGATGTTTGCACTCTTTCCATCTTAGGATGAGTTGTGTTGTACATTCCTTAATGTTAAAGATGTACAACAAGAATCACTTCATTCAAAAAATTCTCTTTCACAGGGAGTAGGACTTGGCTTTTTCTGAAATACAAAATGGCACTAGCATCCCCAAAGCCCGATACCTAATTTAACCACAACTGCGATGAACATATATCCTATTCCATTCCATCCCTAAGCAAATACTACACCTAGGAGTACATTGGCTCATCCATTACCATGCTTCTGGATCGGCTTTAGAGACTGAAGCACTCTCCTTCAGCAAGGCATCTAATTTAAGTTCCAATTTTAGCGTGAAGATAAAATTGTTAAATAGAAGAATATATGGTACAATCAACAACAAAAGATTAAAGAATACATAAGATTTGCACCAACATGAAAATTATGCAAATATCTGCTGAATGACCATCTCCGCATTTCCATCGTACTGTGCAAGGAGATGAATTGCATCTGCTCTTGGCAATGCTAGAAATTCCTGCAAACGTGTTACCATGTCAGTAAGACTGAACCGGGACCTCTCAACTAGGCCAATCACACGTATGCCCCTCACAACTCACAAGCAAAACATTAAAAACACATACACAGTTAAAAGAGAGCACATGACTCAAACTGAATTTTAGCAACATGTGAGATCGTAAGTCTTTATCCAGTTAATATCCAATTTCTAAGCATTGCTAATCTACTATCCAGTTGGTCCATCATTTCTTTTTACTCAGTATAGTCATTGGTCACATTTGCCACTTAGTAAGAAGGGCCTTTTTTTCAGACCAAGTGGTTTCCTGCCTTGAACAGCATACAGGTGTGCTTTACAACGTATCTGGTTCACTGGTTGCAACAAAAAATATCTTTCAAAAATAGGCACTAAGTGGGAACGAAGAAGGAAGGCTGTAAACACCCTTTTTAATTAGTCATTAATTGATTCAAAATCAACAAACTGTGTCTTGAACAGAAAAGGCAATTACGAGTCACTATTAGAATCAGTTTATAGTAAGCACTTCATATAAGACAAAACTGAACCTGTTCCCCACTGTTTTGGAAAAAATCATCTAAACAGTTTAGGAAGACTCACCATAACTTTTAGTATCGCTGTTTCATCACATTCCATATCCTTGGTAGATGATTGTATAGGGCTGCTACCATCTTCCTGCATCCTGTTAGTAGAGGATGCAGTAAATTGAGATGACCCATGAGTCGCCAAGTCAACATCTGACTTGGGATTTGCAGTTATGAGCAAGTGGTCGCTGAGATCTTTAAGTGAATCAATCTTCAGAAGACCTTCAAACCGATCTTTACACATTTGGAGTTTGAACCATTCCTTGTGTGTATAGAGTGTTGCTTTCAGAATCTTCATAAGATGAGGTTGTTCAATACCAAGCCTCTTTCCAGTAGCGACCTTTATAGAATCAGAACATCAGTGATAGTAAATGTCCCAGAGTATGGCACCACTCTTGTATAAATTGATGATCGCTAAGTATTAAAATTGAAATAAACAATTCCTTCATTATCCCATTGGTATCGCTTATTTAGGATGTTTTTACTTGGTACAGTCCCATACCAAACTTACCAAACTTACCAGACCAGACTTAAACAGACCATACCAGACCAGCAAATTACAGTCCTAGTAAAAACATCCTTAATCCTCTACCATCCTACTGACTCTTGATCCAGTCAAACCATGATGTGTCTACAGTTACGGCGTCACCATGTGTCGCCTCATCGATGACATGGCGCCTGAACGACGCCATAGCCGCTCCATGACGCCATGTCTTGTTCATCGCCCGCATCTCGCTCGTCGCCATCGGTCGTCAGCATCCGGAGCATCTCATTTGTTTTTATTTTTCCGCCTTCTCAGTTCTTTTTGTTTACTACAGGGTTCTTTTATTTTACATGAGGAATTTGCATTTTTTTCCTGCAGCATTTTTATGATATTTCTGAATTTAGTTTTATATTCCATATAAAAATTATATGGAATACATGAATTTTTTTTATAAAATAGGATATAAAATACAGAAGAGTTTTAGTAAAAAAACTCTTATTTGGGGGAACAATTGTGTAGGAGGAAGAAAAAAGAAAAAAACTTATGTAAAGAAAAAAGAAAAAAACTTATGTAATTTTTCAACTCCGAAAACTCTTCTATTTAAATCCTATAAATTAAAAAAAAAAAAACTTTCTGTATTTTATAAAAAGTACTATCGTATGTTAGTGATTTCATAAATTTTCTTTTCCAGTCATATCTAGAAAGAAATCAAATTATGATGTCTTATTTGGGGAACAATTGTGTAGGAGGAAGAAAAAAGAAAATAAAACACAATAAATTCCATCATTCCACCATTTATTCCATTTAAAACAAATTTAAACTTTAATTTTGATTTATTTTCTTAAAATAAATTAGCTTTCTATTCTTTGTATTAGTCATTAGTAATTCATCATCATCATTATCATTACCCCAGTGCCGCAAAGGCTCCCACCTACAGTGGGGTAAGGGGGGGTCAGATGTACGATACCCCTGTACTAAAGCACAGAGAGACTGTTTCCGGATGGCCCATACTTAAAATTGAGTCAAAAATTGCATGGACTGACTGTTGCTTCATAACAAAGAAGCGTAAACAGTTTAGTGAGCCCATTTGTTTTATTCCATCATATTCCCAAGCCAAAAAATAATGAGTTTTTGGCTCCATTGCAAATGATGGAATTATTAGTCATTAGTAATTACTATTAGTAATTGATAAGTCTTTTGTCTTATGATTAGTTAGTTATGATCTTATGGATTATGTTGTTTCTATGATTAGATGCTTTACTCCTTCAATTGTGATGTCTAATTTGAGTAGTGTTTGCTATAAGTGGTGTATGTAGTATATAAAACATATTATGCATTAATTATTGTACTTATGTGAACGTATCGCCGCAATGTTGCCACAGTGGGGAGCATATCGCCAGGCGCCAGGCGGTATAGCGGTCTGAATGTCCGATGGCGCCGCGCCGTGAAACCCCGCCATAACAACTATGGATGTGTCTCTATTTATTATGTCCAATAATTGTAATATTCATCTGTGTCCCCAGTAGCAGCAGCATTTTTTGTATGTCCTACGCTGCTTTTACACAGATCCCTCTTAGCATGCCATTCACTCATATGACTACATAGTAAATACATGAACTAAAGGTAATGTTTCATCCAATATGTCGGAAGTAATTTACTACTACCAAACTATATAATGTAACGCAGCAAGAGTCCAAGCCCCCACAACAACAACCAAGCCTTGGTCCCAAAAGATTTTGGGGAAGAGTCAAAGCCTCCGTGCAAAAAAAAACAAATTGTTTGGAGACTCTAAAACGTCTCCAACTGATGCTAGATCTGGAGTGGGTGTAAATAAGAGTTGGATCCTCCAAAGGATCCAACCAAAGACATATGTCACACCAAATTTGGAACTACAAATGATAGCACAGTATATATGGTTGTGCTACTGTAGTTGCACCAAAAATTGCATAACACATTTTTATTTTCAAAAATACAGGATTTAGTTTGGCAATTTGTCTCTTCTTCGATTGTTCATTATTATACTAGCGAAACAATATCTGTTGTCTTTATAAGAACAATGCCTCTTCGATTTCAGTTTTAAATGCGTTTGCATATTAATTTGTTAAAATAGAATTCATCATTGACATATAATTGAACTAATAAAAATTATATTTAAGTAAAAATGGTGCAGCAATTGGTATAGAATTGAAGTAACAAACTAGTGATGCGCCAATGTAGGATTGAAGTATCAAATTTAGTGGAAGTTGCATGATGTTTTGTTTTTAGGGTTCGAGATGCCCTAAAAGAGAACTATAGATAAACAGGATATTTTACTTCATGAATTCTAGTACTCAACCTACCTGTAGTGATGTTGCAAGTCCAAACAGCGGAGACCTTTCACTAAATACCACTTCATTAGGTTTCATCAATGTCAATAAAGTATCCTTTAACGGCTTCAACAGATGAGTATTACTAGCTGCCAAAGGACCCAAATAGGAGCAGGCTACTTTTAATGCACCAGAGTGATCACCAGAACTAACAACCTTCAAAAACTCAACCTACAACCAGCATAATCATCATCAGTTCACCCGCCAAAAATAAAAGAGGCAAATGAGATTTCTGTTTTTGATGTCCTTTTACTATGTGTTCGGAGAATTCCACTCTGAATACATACACAATATTACATGCACATAAGTGTGTGTTTGCATGTACACGAATGTCTATAAACATCTCTACTCTCTTGTTTATCAAAAAAGTTAAGGTTATACAAACCTGCTTAATCTGAAAAAGCAAGGTTGGGTTCTGTGCAAAAAAAGTTGGGTCTATAGCATTAATTTCATCAACCACCTCTGCAGTCATTCCTTTGGTTGCTAGCTCCTTAATGCCCAGTAAAGTTTCATATTTGTCCTCTCGACTGCATCTAAAGTTTACTGGGGCTAGCTTTCGGGAAGCCTGAAGATCAGATTCACCAAAAGAGTTTATATAAATATAATTACAACCAATACATGCATGTCGTATTATCTTAGAGCACTTGTTCTGGCACCCAAGGTTCTAGAAGTAACCTCTTCTCTGCCTCTTTCAGATGTAGCTTCGGACATATACTCTAGTTTCTCATCTCTCCCCATCCACCGCTTACGTTTATTCCTTTCAACAGTTCTATGAATTCTATGTGGAACTTTTCCATCGACATGTGTCCCACTGGTGCTGCAGTCTTCATGTTTATTTGTCTCACAAAAGAAACGCTCTTCAATATCAGTACTTTGCGTACTCACAGTAACAATACTGTTATTAGGTGAGGTTTCCCTGTGAACGTCAGTAAGAGATGCTTCACTATCAGAAACTGTGCAGTTTCTAGGGCCAACTTCAAGTGAAGAGTTCACTGATAAGCATCCAGACACTGATTGATCATCATTCACAGCTATGGAAACACCTTGAATTTCAGATGCTGAATAAAGTACCAAACCAGATTTAGAGTCACTAAATGCGTATAAATTTTATAAAGAGAACTGAAACAAATGGAAAATTTATTACCAGAAGGCGATGCTACACCGAAGTCCACAAAACCTCTATAAATGCAATACTCGTGTACAAGTTCATCAAGCACAGAAACATCCATTCTTGTACGACATAATTCATTCTGCAAAAAGAAGTTAAACTGCTCCATAAAATATGTAAATGCCTTAATGCTTCAATACGCACAGCTGCACTTTATTATGGGAGCTATCTGATTGGCTCATCAATATGTTTAATACATTAAGCATCAGACAACGCATATAACTTAAAAAGTAAAATATGTTAATTGATACGTCTTGGAAATCCATCTAGGAGCTATTAGCACAACTTCATTGTTAATCATTTGATAAAAGTACTTTGTCCACAATACATACCTGAAATGCTTGAAATATGTCACCTCTAGCAACCCTCAGGCTATCGACTGCTCCTTGCCTTGTAATTTCAACAGCATGAGCAAGGGCTTGTATATCCACCTAGGTTCAAAATGAAACATGTTTACTGGAATGGAAACCTTTTATTGTAGGTGTGCTGGTGGGCTGGTAGGCTGGTGGTGGGGGTGGTTGGGGAATATAAGATAATTTCAAAACAAATCTACACAACACTCTATTGATTAGAAACTGGTGAGCACACTATGCACTTAAGAGTATTACACATTACAATCATATTAAAATCGTAACATCCATAAATATTTACCTCATCAAAAGGAGGTGCTTCAGATAAACTCTCTAGAGGTGTTGCAGGGGGGTCTCGATCCTCAAGAAGCAATCTCTCTGTAAGATCTGAAATAGGTGATGAAATACCTTGTCGAGAGCAAAAGTTCTTATGTATGCTGCAGGGAGTTAATAGAATTCATTAAAATGGTGTAAGGCATTCTTTTTTTATCTATTTAACATTTTAATCAATAGATCAAAATTCATGTCAATATTTCAGCAAGTACAACTACTTGTCTAAAATACACCCGATGGATTAAATGGACGCAAGTGCATGCTGCATAAATCTGAAAATCAGTTACCTTATCAAGTATCTCAATGTCATTGCGAACAGCGGGTCATATGCATGCAAATGTGTCCTCAATAGTGAGCAAAGCAGCCCGGCAATATCAAACCTCCTCTTCTCTGACCACTAAAAGCAAAAGGAGTAATCGGTAATGTTTTAGAGATTTAACAAGTAGTTAGTGCTATATTATTCCAATCTCGTTCCACCTTTCTGCCATGAGGAAGGGTAACATAGAGAAATGCTAAAGGAAACTAATGATAGTGCAATACTGGGTAAGTATAAAAAGTGGCACAACAAAGAAGAAGATATTTACTACTCACCTCATGAGCGATAGGAGAACTATTATCATTTCTATCATAAACCAGTGCAAGAAGAACGTGCTTAAATTCCTCATATGCTTCCTACAAAAAATTGACCATTTATGAACCACATGTATCCACTTCACATTCTCAAGGTTCTTAGAACAACTAAACATTTCCAAAATCCTAAGAGAAGGCATGAATACACCTCCAACAATTTCAGCTTTGCTTACATACCAAGGGGAATGAAATTATGAAAACCCAGCCGTCTTTGGAAACAGACATTAAACATGTTGTAGGAAACCTATTTGACAAATTAGACATTCAACATGTCTTTCCATCATTTGCAATGGAGCCAAAGATTCATTATTTTTTGGCTTGAGATTATGATGGAATAAAGCAAAATGGCTCAGTAAACTGTCTGCGCTTCTTTGTAATGAAGCACCAGTCAGTCCATGCAATTTTGGACGCGATTTTCACTATGGGTCATCCGGAAACAGTCTCTCTGTGCTTTAGTATAGGGGTAAGACTGCGTACATCCGACCCCCCTTACCCCACCGTAGGTGGGAGCCTTTGCGGCACCTGGGTAAATGAAAATGATGAAATGATGAGACATTCATCATGTCGCTTGTGACATTGCAAGTTGTTAAGGGAGGAAAGCATAACTACGATACGTAGTACTGGGGTAGTATGAAAAGGAAATGTGTTCATGCCTCTACCAAATTCCAACTAGATTAGAAGGCTGAAAAGTGAAGATCAAAATGCGACAAAACCATTTGTTTATATGAAGAAACAAAATTGATAATATGTAAATAAATGCATAGGAACGACATGCATCACAAGCTCATGAAAATAAAAATAGATCATGAATTGGTAATTGGTTTGCAATCTATTCTTTATTATGATCCTGAAACAAAATTAAAATTGAACCTAAACTGTATTACAAACGGACTGAGATATTTTCGTGTCAGCTGCAAAACAGAACAACTTCTACATTAAATATTATATTCATGATTTCAGGAAAGAGGACAGAAAAATGTGACCCACAGGGTAAGCATCCAGTGCAGAAGGAGCTAGAGTTGTCCGCAGGCATTTCATAGCAGATTCACGATCCTCCTCTGTGCCTTTTCTTAGAAGCTCAATGAATTTCTGGTCATGCACAGGAACAAATACACTTAGTTCAGTGCTTAAAATCAAACTTAAGTCAAGGTAAGGCCCGATAAAAAAAATAAATCATAAGATGCTACTCTAAAAATCACAAAAATTGAAGTTCATTGGATACAGAACCAGACGTTTTTAACTTCCAAAACCACAGCTCTTGGTTTCATCTACTTTCTTACCCTTATCAAACATTATGCAACGCCTTCCGATTACCCTGCCACCCACCCCCCTCAAAAGCAGAAATATAAGCACTTAAACGGTTGAAAAGAAAACGGGTCAATCAGCCGCCTATCCCGAGTAAAAGGTTCCCAATTGGGATTATGGAATGGAATAAAACTCCAATTTCAACACAGGTGCTGATATATTACCTGCTTCTGTAAGCGGAAAAGAAGGCGGTGATCATCGAGAAGGGATGGCGCATAAAGACGCAGGAGATCAATGGCAGCATCTACGTCTCCGGACTCCATAGAACGTCTAATTTGTCGAATAAGAAGCCGCGAGTGGAAGGACGAGGAAGACGGCGAGGAGGGCGAAGTTGACAGCGACAACGGAGGTGAAAGCGGAGCGGCTGAGTCATCAATGAGGTTTTCGGATTTGGCGAAATCGAATATCAGACTGTCTAGTGCTTCCCAATTCACCGGCATGGAATCCATTGCGACGCACCTTTTTGTTTTTCGCGGAAAGCTGTGACGCTGTGTTCAGTTGCGGGCTTGCAGGTGGATGAGGAAGCGAGAGGCGGCCATCTTTTGTTTGTTATTTTGGTTTTTTTACTAAGGTAGAATGTTTTGTGACTACATAACCCCACTTTTAGAGATGGTTCATTTATTAAAACATTATTATATTTAAAATCTTTTGTAATAATAAAATAAAGAAAAAATTATATTAGAAAATAGCTGAAATAATTCTTTGCAGTAACTTCAGCTAATACAGTCAAAAAAGTAACTCCAACCTTACTTGTTTTTATTATTACACAATTTAGCGCGCAAAATTAAAAGTTACGTGTTTGATGAAAATATGGTTTATAAGTTGAAAACCAAGGTCACCAAACGGGCACTCAAACTAACACCCATCATCTCGTCCACTATTCTCATGGTCAACTTAATTCATTTTCAATCTTTTACTTTATAAATTAAATTTTTACCAAATTTACATTTTTTTATCAGGCTTTGCAGCAGTTTTAATATAGTTTCTGAATATGTTAATTTTATTTACTAAAAACAGTCAGAGTGTGAACAAGGATTAAGTTGTTTTATCGTCAGTCAAGCATCGTAAATCGTTCACGGGAACCTTCTAGCGGGACGGAGGAGGGAGTAATATTGTTAGAAAAAATAAGTACATGGAAATGATATAAATTGTTGATTGCTTGTCACTCACATGGTTTCACGATACCTTTATTCAGGTGAGCTCATGAAGAGAATTTTAGAGGTACTCGAACAACTCTACAAAGATAAACAAAAATGAAATTCGTCAAATTAGATCGAGACATTGTAAAAATATCAAGTTACAAATTGTGTTTAAATTATTGGCTGCCCTTAGAGCTTGAGGCTTTTCATCCCATTTAGACTTTAAGGGTAAAAATATCTAGGATTTACCCATGATTCGTGGTGCTTGCATGGCGGAGCCAGCATGTAGTGACGGAGGTAAAGCGATGGCTGCGGCGGAGGTCTGCCATCGCTAGTTGCAGCGGTCCAACATTGAAGTGGATGTCCTTGATGTGTTGTAGAAGATATTTTTGTGCACTCACAACTTTTTCTCGTATTTTGAAAATTTTAACCATTTTTTCCTTTTGTGATTATTTTATTACTCCTAATTTAGGAACTTGCGGATAAACAAGAAAAATAGTTGCTTGTATATGAAGTAGTCAAAAACATGAACACACCTCACTCTAGATTTCACAAAAATAGTGGCATTTGTGAGATAAAAAGAATCCAGGATATGCCATTACTCATATACTATGAGCCCGTTTGGTAATACTAAAATTGGCTGAATTGGCTGATTCTGCTGAAATTTATGAAGTTCTGGCTGAAGTGGCTGTATTGGTTGATTCTGCTGATTCATGAAAAAATTATATTTTAAATATTTGTTATCAATAAATTAAATAAAAAATTATATGAAAAATAGCTAAAATGATCCTCTACAGCAACTTCAGCCAAAACAGCCAGAAAAGTAACTCCAACCTTATTTTTTCTGCTTGTTACAAACTTCAACGCGCGAAGTCAAAAATTACGTGTTTGGTGAAAAAGATGGTTGATAAGTCTGATAAGCCGAAAAAAAAGGTCACCAAACGGGCTCTATGAGAGTGTTTGGAAAATGACGTTTAAGCAAAAATAATACATGATCATGGTGCTAAAATAACTTTGTATATAAAGTTTGGGGTATTTAAATTACATATGCAAGTTTGGGATGCTTATCTCACAGTCCATCAAAGTTTGGGGTATTTTAATTATTTTTCCCAAACAGGTATCATAGAATCCAATTGTCAAAATGGGTTGAATATGTGGGACTTAATTAATGCCATTGTCAAATGTGTTGAATATGTAGGACTTAATGTTGTTAAAATTAAATAATGCACTCCTATAATAACTAACAATAATGCACAACCTATCTAGATATATATAGTTATGGCATTAAAAGAAGTTTTCCTAAATTTCACAATAACATAGAACCGTGCACTAAATATGAATTTCTTTATTTTTTGTGAATAAGACTCTTCTACACCTTGAATTTTTTCTTATTTAAAAATTTCTACTTGAATTTTATTCTTTTAATATGAATAAATAAGATTTAATTTAAAAATAAAACATACGTAGTACTTTATATGGAGCACTTTATTTGGTTTTTATCAAATATACAATTTATATTGTTGGTTTTTATCACAATCACACAATTTCAATACTTAATCACATTTCTAATATTTATCTAGTGGCGGACCCACTAAGAGTCCCACGGGGTCCCGGGATCCCGTGTCCTTCCAAAAAATACCTATTGATGGAGTATATGGGTCTGAGCCCCAGGACCCACACTCGGAAGAACAGAGCACAAGACAGAGTGGCGCCCTCGTCGGCCGAGAGGAAGCCAACCCGGATCATGATCCCGAGTCCAAGGAACCCGGGTGCCCCCGTCGGCCGTGCCCTCGTCGGCCACGACCTCGTCGGCCACGAGGACCTCCCAGAATCGGATCCTACACTTACTCACTTGTACAGCCCATTAGTGGCTTTGTATTCGGCCCAGTAGCGGTCCAGTTGTAAATGGGCCTCCCAAGCCCAAGGCTTGGGAGCCCAACCCTAATTTTCTCTATAAATACTCCCCTTGGGAGTAGTTATAGGGGTTACGAAATCATTCTATTGAAGCATATTATTGCACTTCTCTCTCTAGCTCTCACTTCTCTCTAGATATACTCTATCATTTGGTGCTCTCGTTGAGAGCTAGAACAATCAAGTTAGCACCCTTCGTCGCTACCAAGCACAGCTAACCACTGATCATGGGGAGAACTAAGTCAAACCGCAACCTCGTCAGCAAAGCCATCCCTGAGGACCAAGAGCCCAGGGAGCACGATGAGGACGCCACGGCCGACCAGGTCGGCGGAGGGGACCTCTTCCAGGAAGCCTTCAACCTCACGACGGACCTCCGCAACCAACTCAACGGCGGAGTCCCCGACGCCCGCCTCGGCCTGGAAAAGAAACGAGCTGAGAAAGCGGACCACGCCCCGGCCCAGCCTATGGCCGCGGCCTCTCCGTCCGTAGATCCTCAGGTCCAGGCCGCACTATCGGCTATCATCGCCATCTTGGCTCAGAATCCCACCGTCCTCAGCGCACTCTTGCCAAGGACCGGGGGAAACGTCACTCCACCTCCTCATCCCCAACCCCTGGCCGACCAGATAGGCAACAATGAGGGGGTTGTGGCCCAGGACACGGCGTCGTCCCACTCCCACCCTGCTTCCCCTCTTCGGCCCGGGCAGACCCCAGCGCGTGGAAAAGCCTCTGCCTTCAATAGGCTAGGTGACACGCGCCGTCGTCCGGTTTCGGAGAGGATGGCGGGACGGATTGGTGATCCTCGTCCTGGCTCGCCAAGGGAGAGTTTGGGGTCTGTGTCCCGGACAGCGGACCAGCCCCGCCCGGACAAGGGCAAGGGGAAGTTGCACGAGGATGACGTGCGTCACCAGATCAACGCGGCTCACAACGAGCGCCGGAGGAACCAGCCGGGTGCCGTCGCGGCCGACAGGGACCCCCGGGACGAGGTCATCGCCCAGCTGGAAAGGAGGTTGGCTCAGATGGAGGCCAAGCAGTCGGCCAACGTCCCTACGGCCGGCGCCTCCAACGACCCCGGCCTCAACGCGCTCATGAACAAAGTCAGCGCCCTGGAGAGGGAGCTGGCCGAAGGGCGGGGTGACCCCATCATCCAGGTCAGGACTAGGACCCCTTTCACCAACAGGGTCCTCTCGGCCCCCATCCCTGAGAAGTACGGGGAACGCCATCAAGTCCTGCGATGGCCGATCAGACCCCCAGGAGCACTTCAGCCGTTATCAAAACAACATGCTGATGGTGAACGCGTCCGACGAATACCTCTGCCGTTGGTTCCTCTCTACTCTCGAGGGGCCAGCGTACGAGTGGTTCAACGGGCTGCCAGAGGGAAGCATTGACTCATGGCAAGATCTCGCCCAGCGCTTCCTCACTCACTTTGCTGGGAGGAAGCGCGCCAAGAAGTATTTCACCCACCTCCTCTCCGTCAAACAGCAGCACGAGGAGTCCCTCCGGTCATTCATCGACCGGTGGACGAGGGAGACCGAGGAGGTCGAGGGGGCCGATGAGCGCACCCTCCTCGCCTTGTACCAGGGAGCCCTCCGCAGCTCCCCGTACGCCAGGAGCCTCATCACTGACCCCCCGAGGTCGTATGCCAAGGCGCTCCAACGCGGAGGCTTGTATGCCGACGCCGACGAGCTCCACAATCACAAGAGAGAGGGGGGCCATCCCCCCAAGAAGACAAATCCTTCGCCGGCCTCGGGTCCGTCCCCGGCCGGCCAGGGTGCCCAGGGCCACCACGGCTCTGGTGGACAAAGTAAGAAAGACCGCCACTGGCGGCCGAGGCTGGAACGGCCGGGGGTAGCCCTCACCCACCCGGTCGGCACCATCCTCGATTATGCCGAGAAGCACGGCCTCATCGAGCAGGCTCCTCGGCCGGCCGAGGAGGTCCTGGCCATCCAACAGGGCGGCACGTATTGCCGGTTCCACAAGAACTCGTCGCACAACACCGACGATTGCATCACATTAAAGAAGGCCATCGAGCGTCTTATTCGCCAGGGGGAACTCTCCCAGTTTGTCAAAGGTGGCCCACGTAAAAACACTTGGGTAAACACCGGCAAACGTGGGGGCGAACCCTCTGCGAAGAAGCGCGAGATTGGTAGACTCAGCGACGACGAGGACTTCGAGGAGCCTCCGCCGAAGAAGAATCACATCCACCTCATCGTGGGCGGGAACACTGGGGGGGACTCCGCCACTCAGAGGAAGAAATGGGCCCAATCCCTTTACATTGGAGAGGTGTCCCACGTTCCCCCCCAGCCGAAGAAGCAGCGAACGGAGGCGATCACCTTCACCAACAAGGACCTGCCTCCGGGTACGGAGTCACACAGGGACGCCCTCGTCATCCGATGTGAGATCGGTGACTCCATCATCCACCGCACTTACATCGATACGGGGAACTCCGTCAACGTGATGTACCTAGACACCTTCAAGCAGCTGAAGCTGGACAGAGCTCTGCTGAAGCCGATCAAGACCCCGTTATCCGGCTTCACCGGGGACTCTATCGACGCCGAGGGCACGATAGTCCTCCCCGTGGAAGTCGGTGACGGCCCCCACCATGCCAAAATTGACATGGAGTTCATGGTGGTCAACCTCCAGTGCGCCCATAACTTGATCTTGGGCCGGCCAGCGCTGGAGGACTTGGAGGCCATCATCTCCATGAAGCACCTATGCTTGAAGTTCCCCACCAGCGACGGCATCGGCTACGCCAGAGGAAATCAGAGGATAGCCAGAGCTTGCTACCTCAAGCTGACGAGGCCGGCCGAAAGGGAGGGACAGCGGATAGATACCATCACGGCCGCCGCCGCCATGGACGAGGAGAGGCCACATGCGGAGCCAGCCGAGGAGGTCGAGGAAATCCCTCTGGATACCCCCCGGCCGGAGCGGGTTCTCAGGGTCGGAAAGCAACTCCCCCAGGACCAGCGAGACGCCATCCTCCTCGTCCTACGGTCATACGCCGTTGTCTTCGCGTGGGGCCCGGACGATATGCCCGGCATCAGCCGCCAGGTGATCACTCACCGGCTGACCGTCGATCCGGCCTCCGCGCCCGTCAAACAGAAGCGGCGCTACTTGTCCGCTGACAGGCGGGACTTCGTCAAAGGGGAGGTCGCCATGCTCCTATCAATCAAACATATCAAAGAGGTGAAGTACCCAACATGGTTGGCCAACGTCGTCCTCGCACAGAAGCCGCCGACGTTCAGAATGTGTGTTGACTACACTGACCTGAACAAGGCGTGCCCCATGGACCCGTTCCCTCTCCCCAACATCGATCAGCTGGTGGACGAGACGGCGGGGTGCGAGTTGATGTCGTTCCTCGACGCTTTCAGAGGGTACCACCAGATCTCCATGCATGAAGGGGACGCCGAGAAGACGGCATTCATGACCCCAGAGGGAATCTTTTGCTACCTCGTCATGGCCTTCGGACTCAAAAACTCCGGCGCCACCTACACTAGGATGGTGGCCAAGATCTTCAGGGCGGTCCTTGGCCGGACGATGGAGGCGTACGTCGACGACATGATCGTCAAGAGCAGGCAGGCCACCTCCCACGCCGACGACCTCCGGGAAATCTTTGAGATAATGAAGGAATTCAGGCTCCGCCTCAACCCCAAGAAATGCGCCTTCGGCGTCCAGGGTGGCAAGTTCCTCGGCTACATGGTCAGCCGGAGAGGCATCGAGATAAACCCGGAAAAGACGCAGGCCATCATCAACATGGAGCCGCCCCGCAACGTCAAGGAGGTACAGCGCCTGACAGGGCGCCTGGCGGCCTTGAACCGTTTCCTCTCCAGGTCAGCTGAGAAGGCACTCCCCTTCTTCCAGATCATGCGCAAGGCAACCAGCTTCAGGTGGACGACGGAGTGCCAGGAAGCATTCGACGAATTGAAGAGGTACCTGTCGTCCCCACCCATACTCTCCAAGCCCAAAGCCGGCGAAACCCTCTTCCTGTACTTAGGGGTGAGCACGTCGGCCATCAGCTCCGTGCTCATCCGTGAGGACGAAGGGGTGCAGAAGGCCATCTTCTACATCAGCAAGACACTTAGGGAGGCCGAGCTCAGGTACTCCCCCATTGAGAAGACGGTACTGGCCATCGTCCACACCGTGAAGAAGCTGGGGCACTATTTCCAAGCCCACATCGTCCATGTGCTGACCCAGCAGCCTCTCGGCGCGCTCATGAGGAGCCCCACTAGCTCCTCGAGGATGGTGAAGTGGGCGATCTTCCTCAGTCAGTTTCAAATTGAGATCAAGCCAAGGCCATCTATCAAAGGGCAAGCCTTGGCCGACTTCGTCATCGAATGCACAGCAAGGGAGACGGCCGTCGCCAACCCCGGGCCGGAGCTGGACGACACGTGGACCCTGTTCACTGACGGCTCGTCGGCCGCGAAATCATGCGGCGGCGGCGGCGTCCTCATATCCCCTGAAGGATTCAGAGCCTACTATGCCATCCGCTTCAACTTCAGGGTGTCCAACAACGAAGCCGAGTATGAGGCCCTCCTCAGCGGTCTCAGACTCGTCGCCGGCCTCAAGGCCAAGCACCTCAGAATCAAGTGCGATTCCAAACTAGTAGTGGGCCAGGTGGAGGGATCGTACGAAGCAAAGGAAGGCCGAATGAGGCAGTACAAACAAGCGACGGAGGAATTGCTGAAAGCGTTTGAAACCCATGAGATCACTCAGATCCCAAGGGCCGAGAACGCCGAAGCCGACATCCTCTCCAAGCTCAGCTCGGACACCCCGGAGCACATCTCCCAGTTGGCCAAGATCGAGGAGTTGAGCATGTCCAGTATCCATGCCAGCCCCGTCTTGTGCGTCCACCAGCGACCAGAGGACTGGATCTCCGACATAGCCACCTTCATCACAACGGGGGAGTTGCCCCCGAACGAGGAGAGGGCCAAACTCGCCAAACTCAGGGCCCCAAGCTACACCATCGAAGATGGCAAACTCTACAAACGGTCCTATAATGGCACTCTCCTACGGTGCCTGCACCAGGACGAGGCCGACACAGCCATGGAAGAAGTACATTGCGGCGTCTGCTCCTCGCACCAGGGCCCTTTCAGCATGTCCCGGCGTCTCGTCGTCCAGGGCTTTTTCTGGCCGACGATGGCACGCGACTGCGCTGACCTGGCCAGGAAATGCACCACATGCCAGGTACTCCAGAAGGCCCCTGGTCGGCCAGCTGTCAATTATGCCCCTGTCAGCACCGCAATTCCATTCTCCAGATGGGGGATTGACCTGGTCGGCCCCCTGCCCAGAGCCGCCGGGAATAACCGCTACATCATCGTCGCCGTCGACTACTTCACCAAGTGGGTCGAGGCGGAACCCTTGGCCAGCATCACGGGGGCCAGATGCCAAAGATTTGTTTACAAGAACATCATTACACGCTTTGGCGTCCCCCAGGAGATTATATCAGACAACGGCACCCAATTCGAGGCAGCCCCTTTCCAGGAGCTCCTCCGAGAGTTTGGGGTGAGGCACCGCTTCTCCTCCGTTGCCTATCCTCAGGGCAACGGGCAGGTCGAGAACGCCAACAGAACAATAATGGAGGGGCTGAAGAAGAACCTCCAGGCCGCCGGAGGTAGTTGGGTCGACGAGCTCCCCAACATCCTGTGGTGCTACAGAACCACGCCGAGGAGGGCGACAGGCGAAACACCTTTCGCCCTATGCTACGGCTTTGAGGCGAAGGCGCCCACGGAGGTAGCCATCCCCAGCCGGCGAGTGGAGCAATATGAGCCTGACACCAACGAAGAGAACATGAAGATTGACCTACACCTGGTTGATGAGAGGCGTGAGCAAGCTTACGTCCGAGCAGAGAACTACCGGCGTCAAGTGAAATCATACTATGACGCCAAGGTACGTTCCCGGGAATTTCAGGTGGGGGACTACGTCCTCCGCCGAAGGGAAGCAAGCCAGCCGACAGAGGGTGGCAAGCTAGCATTGAAGTACGAAGGGCCCTACATCGTCAGTGCCGTGGTCAAACCCGACACCTACAAACTTAAACGACCGAATGGGTCCACTGTACCACGAACATGGAATGTACATCATCTGGTGAAGTTTTATCAGTAATCCGAAGGAGGTGTAGACGGCGAAGCCCTCACCCCTTAACGGGTTACTGATTGAACGCCACCCTCGGTCTCGAGCCACTTATGAATAAAATCATGTTCTGATTTTTTCTGGAATTTAAAGTAAAAACATTAGCAGGTGCCCTCGTCGGCCACCTTAGAGCGAAAGGCTCAGGTCTGGCCGACATGGCCCCTTGCATTTGCAGCCTACGAGCGACAAGCTCAGGCACTCCATTGTACTTTGTATCAGCGAAGGGCTCAGGCCTAGCTGAGATAGCACATCGTCCTGGCCCCGTAAACCTAGAAGTGAAACGCTCAGGTATGGCCGACGATGTCCCCAGGACGAGGGGCCCGCAAACGGCCCACGTCTTGAAACGGGAAGCTCACCGCGTCGTACACGCGCCAGATCGCAGGACGACAGGCCTGAAATCATGGCCGAGGTGACAAAATCCCAAAACTCAGGGATGGGCAACGACAGCCGTTGGAAACCGACCAAAAGTCTAGCCCGCGTCATAAATAGGCGACGGGACCCGCCCTGAGACCACGGACATTATAAACGAAGTCCGAACCGGCCGAAGGACGAGCACACCCTTCGGCCGAAGCCTGAAAGAAGGATACCCCCGAAACGAAGAAAACAAAAAAAAAACATACAAGGGAAAAAGAGGGAAGCCGACGGCCGCGCACACTTGCCGGCCTCGAGCAATGAAAAAATAAAATCCCCAAAATTCAGGCCCATTTCGGCCAAGTACATTTCAGTTGAACACAAGTTTAGTACCACTGACAGGCAGCATGGACGACACGTCCATGCACCACGAGGGAACAATCAAGGCCGATACACACGCCTTTGAAAACCCTAACCACATCGGTTGGGTGACACGCGAGAGGTGACCTTCATCGGCCATGGACCTTTGAGGCACCAACGCTGGGTATGAACCAAGGCATCGCAATCCTGAGGATGACCGGGACGAAGCGGGCACAGCACCTCGGATGGCCGACGCAGGCACTGGAACCATAGCTAGCCGACGAATACAGGACCATCTCCTTGGACAAGCTATTTTTTGTCCAGCACCCTCATCGGCCACAAGCCAGACCTCGGCCGGCAGTGGCACCGCGAAGAAGCAAACGCCTAACATTTATCCTTAGGAAATTATCTAAGTACTAAAATGGAGAAACTCTAGCCGAAGCGGGTACCAGTATACTACAAAGCCGTTAGCCACCTACACCTTCACATGTGTACTTATGAAAAATTCAAAGTCCACGAGACTATGGTGAAGGTGCCCTTATCGGCCAGAACACAGGGATACAAGCCGCCAACGGCCATGGCCAGATGTATCCAAGGCCAGGACGATGAGGACGCCAACGCTAAAACAGAACGGACACTACGGTCAAGGCTACAAACGGAAGCACCTAAAAGGAATCCAAAACACTTAGGAAATTGTCTGAAAAAATCCTAAGTGTTATGATGACAAAGGAGCACCGGTCAAGCCGACAAGGCCATCAGGCCGAAAGGAAAGCACCTCAGTGGATCCCAAAACACTTAGAAAATTTTTGAAAAATTCCTAAGTGTTATGAAACTACGTCCAAGCCGACGAAGCCACTAGGCCGTAAAGACGGGATCTACATGGACCCAAAAACACTTGAGTTATGACAGTAAATCAAAAAGGCATAGGCCGACCAGACTACTGGACGGGAAGGCCAACCTCACGGACGTAGCGGACACTCGCGGGTGACCCAAGTTATGACTTGATACTTAGACAATTTACAGAATTGAAATGACACAGCAAACAAGCACACAAAGGATTCAAGGCCGAACAGGACAGCAAAAATTTCCTCGATTGATAAAATTCGTTACAAATGGAGGGCACTACGGCCATTACATAATTGGGCAAAAAAATGAAAAGCTAACTACAATAGGGACTAGCCGATCAAGCCTCCGGGGCTGGCTCTTCAATCTCGTCGGCCCCCTCTTCATCGGCCTCAGCTTCCTGGCCGGCAGCGGCGCTGGTGGCATCATCCAAGAAATCGAACTCAGTATAGTCCGGCTCGCCGAGGCCGGAGCTTTCTATGGGGGACTCCCGCTCCGACAGCGGAAGCGTGGCCTGCCCTTCGGGATCCTTCATCAGCTTTGGGAGCCTCAGGTTCCGTCTAGCCCATCCAGCCGTGTAATTCATGGCCTTCAACGCCCGGGATAGCCGCCGGTACAGGAGCCTTTGCATCCGCTCCTGGCCCAGGTTGTAGTAAACAGACATCTCCTGGCTGAAATACTCCCGGCCGGCAGGGGAGTTCATCCCCCAATTCTCCAGCCTGGCGGCCACCACCTCGTAACACCAGGGGAGCCTCTCATCGGCCTTCCACCCTTCGGCCAAGAACTTCTCAACAGCCTCATCGGCAGCCCTCACGACGGCGGCCTCGGCCTCAGCTTTCGCCTTGGCGGCCTCCTCACTCTTGCGCCTCTCGGCTTCAAGCGCCCTTCGGGACTCCTCAAGCTCCCTTCTGCTCTCTTCGAGTTTGACCAGGGCATCGTCCCTGGCCGCGACGGCCTCATCAGCTTTGGCCTGCAGCGCCTTGGCATCCTCCCGGAGCCGGTCAAGGCAAGCTACCGCCTCGTCGGCCGAGGCGGCCTTCTGCTCCAGCGCTTGCAGGCGGACTATCTCCCAGTACTGCCTCTTATGGTTTTCCATAAGCATGAAGGCACTCTGCATAAGAAAAACAAAGGTCAGGCAAAAACTCTACATAAGACGAAGAGAGACAAGAGTATAAGGACAATCACTTACTTGGACGAGAAGATCCATGCCGCCCTCATAGATCTTCGGGTCCTCGAGCTTCTTCAAATGAGCCCGATCTTTGGCCGGCATGGCCTTGGCAAGGACGACGTGGCCGGGGACGAGCTCATTAAACACGCCCCCGCCGACGGGGTACTCTATCACTTTCTGATAGGTGTCACCGGCGATCTCCTTGCCGGCCCTCCTCGTTCGTGGTTCCTGGACGAGAGGCAGCGCTGGGGCGGCATCACCAGCAACAGTAAGGTCCACGACGGGACCACCATCGCCCACGCTGGGGGCAGTAAGCGTACCGGCCTCACTAGCCGGAGAAGGGGAAGGAGCCCTCTTCGTCTTCTTAGAGACGCTCACGCCGGCCTCGGCCAACTTTTTCTGGCCGTCAGTGGCCGGTCTCTTCTTCTTGGATGGGGCAGGCTTTGGGGCCGCATCTGCAGTTGCCCCGCTCCCACCGGCCGCGGCACGCCTGGCCGCTTCGGCCGCCTTAGCAGCAATCTCCTCGGCCGCTTTGGCCTTCGCAATAGCCATCATGGAACGGCGGTCCATGACAAAATCTACAAGGGAAAAGCACAAACAGATTAGTAAAGCAAAGGACAAAACATAAAGACAGAAAGCCGAAGAAAGAATTACCATCGGCCTCAGCAGGAATGCCCAAGTCTGGGCCGTCGGCCTCCTCAAAGGTGGTGGTCATCCTCGGCCAGAGTTGGAGGTCATCCTCCTTGTCACCATAAACATAGTACCTCACGAAGCCGAGGGCGGCCATCTTGTACTCGGTGATGTACTCTTTCACGCTCCTCGGCCCCCCCTCCAGGAAAGCCTCCACCTGAGCGTCCAAAATAGAGCTCTTCGGCGGATCATGCAGATTAAATCTCCTGGTGTGGCCGAGGGAGGGAAACTCGGTGCCACTCTCACCGATGGACACAAACACGAACTTGCTCTTCCACCCATGAATGGACGTAGGCAAATCCGTGAAGCTCCTCTTCTTCGGCAGCTGCTGAAGAGTCGCGTAGGCCGCACAGTTCTTGTGGCTTCCTCGGCCTATCTGGTACAGATTCATAAACAACGCCGTTGTCGGCTTGTAGCTCAACTCCTCACACCGGAGCAAGAACCCCACCATCAGGGAGTAACTGTTCGGCGTCAGCAAGGCCGGAGGAAGCCCTACCATATCCAAGTACTCAGTAATGAAAGGGTGAAGAGGAAACCTCAACCCCTTAGCAAAACTCATCGGGTATACTCCAAAGTATCCCGGTGGTGGAAGAAGAACATGGTCCGTCGGCTTGGGCGCCCTAACCCGCCCGAACGGCCCCACGTACATCTGGGCAACCAGATAGTCGGCCGCACTGCTCTCCGGCTTTATCAGGTAGATGTTGGTGAGATCCAAGTAGGAGACGCCGGGCCCACTCTTCGGCCTCCTCACTCTTTTCGGCTTGGCGGCTCCCTTAACGGCGGACACCGGCCTCGGGCACGGAATGACGGCAGAAGTGGACGCCCCGTCCACCACTCGGGACGCATCTACATCCTCACCCTTTGAAGAGGATGCGGACTCCTCGTCCTCGCCCTCCTCGTCCATCAGCTCCGCGGACTTGTATGGACTTAAACGCTCAATCTCCTCCTCAAATTCCTCGAGCACCTCGTAGTCAAGCGACCTCGTGGAGGGCTGGTCGTCGTAGGGGTAGTAGTCGTCGTTCAAACTCTTCATTACTACTACTACGGGCTTAAGGAGAACTTACGATCTAAAGGTGTTTAGATGCCTAACACTAGATCAACTACTTACGGAACAAAATATGAAAAGTGAGGAAGATCGTGATGAACACTAACCTCAAACAATGAAGAACACGAAGAACAGGCTTGGGAGTTTCTCTCTCTAGAAAATCGGCCAGCACTTCGACAAATTCAGAATGCAAATGTGATTCTTCGTCGGAGGGGAAGGGGTATTTATAGACCCCCCCCACCAACGGTCACTACACGTGGCACTCACCAAATGGCCACACCAACGGCCACCACTGGGGGGCCACCACGTCACCAACGGGCCAGGACCAACCCATATCAACGGCCCACTGGCAAATCAGACTCTACGGCCTACACAAGCTCAACGGCTTTACAACTGCCAGCAAGCGCCCTCAACGTCCCATTTGCTCACCCATATCACAAATGCCAAACAATAAGAGGATGGCAACGGCCAGGTACGTAACGGCCACAGAACAAAGGGAACAAATAGCCCACAGCCTTCGGCTCCTCGTAATAACCCTTGATGATAACTCTCTACAAGCGATCTGCGCACAAGGGTTCTCCCACAGGGTTACCTTGGCCAGAAAATCGCCATGAGAGTTGGATTCAGGGGGACCACGGTGAGACCGCTTCGGCCAAGGCAACTCCTTCACCCCTCACACTCTTCGGCCTGAAGCAGTGGGGGACTGGGGGACTACACCGGCCTCAACGAAACAAAAGTATAAACAAGGTAACCACAAAACATGGCCACATCATCCATACAGCACAACAGAACCTCATCGGCCAAAGGCCCATAACGTCACTAGCAACGGCCAACAGGCCACTAGAGGCAAGGACACTCATCGTCCTCTGCCAACAATTAATCTTGACGGGCTCTTCGGCCAAAAACACAAAGGAACAACCTCAACGGCCTCACCGGCCCAAACGTAAACTTCAAACACCAACGGCCAGGAAAGGGAAAGCGCGCCCTCAACGGCCACCATTGAAGGAAGGACACTCATCGTCCCAAAACACATTAAGGAAATGACGGCCTCCCCGCCCACAGCAAGGAACAGGTAACGGCCAAAGCACAGAATGGGATCACCAGAGAGGAAACAACGCCAACGCCACAACGGCTAACGGCCTGGAAATGCCCGCGTCGGCCAAAAGCAACAAAGCACAGAAATCTACTCTCCTTCACTTCGTCTACGCCTCAGCTTAGAGAGTGGGGGACTCCTGATGGAGTATATGGGTCTGAGCCTCAGGACCCACACTCGGAAGAACAGAGCACAAGACAGAGTGGCGCCCTCGTCGGCCAAACGCCCTCGTCGGCCGAGAGGAAGCCAACCCGGATCATGATCCCGAGTCCAAGGAACCCGGGTGCCCCCGTCGGCCGTGCCCTCGTCGGCCGTGCCCTCGTCGGCCACGACCTCGTCGGCCACGAGGACCTCCCAGAATCGGATCCTACACTTACTCACTTGTACAGCCCATTAGTGGCTTTGTATTCGGCCCAGTAGCGGTCCAGTTGTAAATGGGCCTCCCAAGCCCAAGGCTTGGGAGCCCAACCCTAATTTTCTCTATAAATACTCCCCTTGGGAGTAGTTATAGGGGTTACGAAATCATTCTATTGAAGCATATTATTGCACTTCTCTCTCTAGCTCTCACTTCTCTCTAGATATACTCTATCACCTATATATACTATATACGAAGTATATTTCATTCAAAACTGACTCCTTAATGTATAAATATATCAAATACTAAAATGATACCAATGGAGCGGCTTAAGGTAGTGGTAGAAAGTTCCCACATAGTGTTCTTTTAATCCGAAGGTCCAAGGGTTGATTCTACTCGATGACTCAAATTTTTTGCTCCTCATGCTTGTTTGTTTATCAAAGCAACCCAGCAAAACTGTTCAATACTCCCTTGACTGCTGACTTGACAGATTTTCCCCCCTTTTTAGTGAGCACCAAATTTATTTATTAACTAATTTTTATCTACATTATTTTATTTGTATATGATTAAGATTATGACTACAAATCCTACTTATCATTAAACCATTGTTATAAATAATTACATTTGTATTATATACATTATAAATGCTGTAAAAAAATAGTATTATAAAAAGGTCTAGTTATCATGAAACACAATAACTGAATAATATAAATATTATGTTATAAGTAATATTCTTCAATGTTTCACATCCAAGATATATATGTCACATAATATTGAATATATTTACTTTTCCCTATAAACTACAAATTAGTTTATACTTCTTCATCGAATTGAACAGTTTAAACGTTATAGCAAAAGTCGTGAGAATTTTATTGGTTGATATATTTGAAGCTCAAAACACTATTATTTTTTTATATTTTGTGTGACTTTCCAGATTGGTTATTTATTTGATTAAGTATGTCTTTAATATAGTACGTACCAGCTCAGGATAAATTAGGTCATACCAAAATTAAAAAAAAAACAAAATTTTACATATGCGATATTAGTGTCACATGTAATATTATAATCGTTTTTTAGTAGTTTGATATTTTTTTTTTGGGAAAAATGTGCAAATAAGCCTTTGAATTAACCGAAAAAGTGCAAATCACCCCATTTATAGGAGGCTCCGTCTGGCCATCGCAATTTGGGGCGGTTACTCGTGGCATTTTTTCAAGATTTTTTTGAGAATCTTCTGCTCAACAAATTTCATCAAAAAATTCCACCGGGAACCACGTCAAATGGCGACGGCCGGACAGAGCCTCCAATAAAATTGATGATTTGCACTTTTTCAGTTAGTTCGAGGGCTTATTTACCCCTTTTCCCTTCTTTTTTTGGAAAATTCGAACACAAATGAAAGAATTATAACATTTTATAAATTGAAGGTACATTAGATTAGGGACCCCGTGACTTCATTTTTCTGGGTCCGCCACTGCATTTATCATTGATTATCACGGTTGTATTACTAGTAATAAAACATATATACCTAGAACTTGTTTGATATTACCCGTTTTTAGATTATCGATCAATCGTATGAGCCTATGAGGCTTATCAACCAATTTTTTTATCAACACATGAATTCACAAACTATACTCCCTATATGAAATATATCTGACCAATAAGACAACAAATAGTAAGAAAAACAAATAAAATGATCTTCTACATAAAATTCAGTTGTTTTTGCCATAATTTCATCAATTTCAGCAAATTAGTCAATTTTAGTGTTACCATACGGGCTATTAATCTCATTTCAAATCATTGTTTTTGCCATAATTTCATCAATTTCAGCAAATTAGTTACTGTTTTTCTTTCTTAAATTTTGTTTAATACAAGCTTTTCCAAATTTTCCTCTATTTGATTTGATACCTCAAATTATTTAACCAACTTTTTATAAAGTCACTCACTTTTTATATGTATACTTGGACAATTATATGGAGTTCATTTATAAGTTATTACTAGTATACTTCATCCGTTCTTAAATAAGTGCAATAGTCCACTTTTCACATTTGTCGATGCACGACTTTGACCATTAATATATATATATATATATATATATATATATATATATATATATATATATATAGGATTCTCTATTAATAATAAAAAATTAAAAATAAAATTTACAATGAGACAAATATTAGAATATTTTTAAAAATATTAAAAAATACAGAGTAAGTCGTAGTTTAAATAGAACATGTGAATAGTGTAAAATTAACATGTTGCAGTTATTTAAGAACGTATTAAATACTACGTATGTGTTAATGTGTGTGTCAAAAAGTGGGATTATCTATTACTTCTCAATTTTCTTCCGATTTCTATCCGATGTTTTAATATGTAAGGACATGAATAACCCGAGCATGTTTTTTAGAATTTACCTTGTTATGAATTGGTTGTGGATACAATCGTTCCAACTACCGTAAACGGGTGGAGTGTTATACGAAGTAATTAACTACTCCAACCCGTTAGGCCTTAGGAAATACTTCATCTGTTCTGATGGGGTTATGGGACTAGGCCCAGAGCCTAATCGGCCCAGGCTCCGAACTTGGACCAGCGGGCCCAAGCCCAGCAACCCAGAGCTCGAGTCAGCCCAACCAACCAGGGCAATCAAGGAGCGGAAGCCCAACTGGGAGCCGGCGGTCCAGCCTACCCGGGAGCATTCCTTCCAGCCTACCCAGGAGCCTGCGGTTCAGCTCAACTGGGAGCCTGCGGTCCAGCCTACCCGGGAGCCTGTCTTCCAGCCCAGTGGAGAGCCTGCCTTCCAGCCTAGCCAGGAGCCTGCCGACCACCAGCCCTGCTGGGAGCCTGCGGTCCAGCCCAGCTGGGAGCCTGCGGTCCAGCCCAGGTGGGAGCCTGCCTCCAGCCCAACGGGGAGCCTGCCTTCCAGCCTACCCGGGAGCCTGCCTCCAGCCCGGTCAGAAGCCTTCCTCCAGCCTAGCGGGAAGCCCACCGTCCAGTCCAGCAGGAGGGAGCTCAAGCGTCCAGCCTGCCAGCCAGGCTGACCTGCCAGCCAGGAAGAGTAACGGCCAACAATCAATGCGCTACTTAATTATGTGTTTAATTCCGTATTAATGTTGTAATTAATTTAGTCATTATTATGTTCGGCAGTTACCATTTGTAATCGCCTATAAAAGGCAATTCGAATTTCAAATACAGATATGCTATTTCTCGCTAACTTTCCATATTCGTACTTTCCTAATTCTTGCTTGAGTGTCGTACGTAGCTTTCCTAAAAGCCTACGAGCGTCCTATTTTGGACCAACATTGGTGCTTTCATTGAGAGCCTCTATTGTATCTCACATAACTTGAGTAGGAATCACACATGAAGATGGCCGGAATCTCGTCTCGACGTGACCATGTCTCAGTCCACACCGAGGAGTCCGCCCGGTCTGGCCACCAGCGTGCCCTCGACAACCATGCACAGGGCAGAAGGGCGGCGCGCCAAGGCGACCTTCGGAACCAATTATCGGGCCACGACGACCTAAGGGCGACGCTCAACCACACCCAAGGTGAGCGCTCGGTCCGCAGCCGGCGGGGGGAGGCCGACGTCATGCTCCGCGCATGGACCCGGCTCGACTCAATGCCGGGGTGGAAGCCCTGCAGGAGGCAACTCGGGTTCTGGGGACCTTGGCTCAAAATTTCCAACAGATGGTGTCTGGCGGAAATGTGGATGAGCCTGCCCGTCAACAGACGCCAGCGGATGTGGAGGTGTCCTCCAGGCGGCGTGATGAGCGACGCTCTGGATCCAACCAAAACAAGGGGGAAGAAGTCTCCCATCGGCGGGGGGAAGAAGTCTCTCAGCAGCCTAGCCGACCCCATCGGCAGACGGGGAGGGGCGCCCAACATGGGCGCCCAACGCAGATGGAAGGAGGCGAGCCCTCTCGCCACTCTCACCGGGCGAGCAGTCGGACTGGCTCCACGGAGAGGCAAAACGTGGGGCCCCGACCTCACGTGCACGGACGACTTGGAGGTGCCGCCGGACATGCCCAGCCCCGCGCTGGAGCTGTCCGGGGGAACCCACCGCCGGCCGAGGTGGAAGATCTACGACAGCGCCTTGACGAGTTGAGAAGGAGGGTCGTCGGGGGGGAGCCTTACACGGCCGACCTCCGGATACCCGAACCCTTCACCCAGGCGGTCATGGATGCGCCGTTGCCGAGGGGCTACAAGCCCTGCGCCATTGAAGCATACAAGGGCGTTTCTGACCCCCAACATCATGTATCTCGGTACCTTTCCTACATGGTCATGATGGGGTACGAGGACGCCATCCGATGCCGCGGTTTCTCCGCCACTTTGGATGGCCCGGCTCGTGAATGGTATGACTCTCTACCCGACGGGAGTATCACGAATTTCCGTGAGTTGGCTCAGCGCTTTCTCTTGAGGTTCGCGAGCTCCCGAGACGTCAAGAAAAACTTCAGCCACCTGTTCGGTCTCAAACAGGGGAAGAAGGAATCATTGTCGACCCTCCTAGCGAGGTGGAGGGCCGAGTCAGTCAAGGTTCAGGGCCTTGATGACAGGACCGGGGTGGCCATGCTCACAAACTCTATCCGATCGGGCGAGCTTTACAAAGATTTCGTCAGAAGTCCCCCCACCTCGTACGAGGAGGCGCTCGGCCGTGCCGACCGGCAAGCCGAGGCGGAGGACGCCTTGCAGAGGAAAAGAGATGAGGAAGAAGGTGCAAAAGAAGAAAAGAAGAAGGAAGCCGGTTCGGGTGCTGAAAAAGCTGACGGCAAAGCTAGCAACAAAAACAACAAGTACAGAGGTAACAAAAGTAGAGGCAAGGGCAAGGCGGACGTCCTGAGCGGACCGCTACAGCCCGTCAAGCAATTGACTCCACTTGCTCAGCCGGTCGGGGCCATCCTCGACTACGCGGAGGAGCAAGGTTTAGTCGATTTCCGGAGGAGTGTGATGTGGTGACTGCCAAGCGCAACCACGACCAATATTGTCGATTCCATCGGAGAGCAGGGCATGATACAGATGATTGCGTCATTCTCCGGCGGCAAATTGAAGAACTCATCCAGAAAGGGTACCTGGGCCAATTCGTTGGCAAACAAGGAGGCATCCCGCAGAAGAGGAGCCTGACGTGGCAGCGGTCCGACCAAGCTACCACGTCAAAGGAGACACCGCCTGCCAAGAAGCGGGAGCTCGGCGCCTTCTCCGAGGAAGACGATGCCGACCCAGGGAACGGCCCCCGGAAGTACCATCGATGTTCATTCATATTCGGGGGACCCCAGGGAGGCGACACCTCTGGAGAGCGGAAGCAGTGGGCCCGAGCCCTATACGTGGGGGAGATAACCAGGGCTCCCGCCGACAAGAGAGTGAAGAGGGACCCCATCTTCTTCACCGACGCAGATTTGCCGCGGATGCCTCCGCCACACAGGGATTCCTTGGTCATCAAGGTCGAAATCAACGACACGATCGTCCACCGAGTCCTGGTGGACAATGGGAGCTCCGTTAACATCATGTACTATGACACCTTCCAAGGTCTCGGGCTGGACCGAAAAGACTTGATCCCGGTGAGAACCCCACTCTCGGGCTTCACCGGGGACTCCATTGAGTCAGAGGGCAGCATAGTCCTCCCCGTGATGGTGGGCTCCGAGCCCTGCGTATCCAAGTTAGACGTCGAGTTTATCATCGTACGCCTAACTTGTGTGCATAAGATCATCATGGGAAGGCCGGCCCTGGAAGACCTCAGATGTGTGATATCCCAGGAGCACCTATGCATGAAGTTTCCCACTCCGAATGGCGTCGGAGTTGCCAGGGGAGATCAGCGAATGGCGAGGAGCTGCTATCTGAAAGCTTGCAAACAAATCGGTCAAAAAGACTTGAGGGTCCACACTATCAACAACAAAGCCATGAAGTATGAGGAGGGTCAGCTCCGCGCTGAACCCACCTCAGAAGTGGAGGAGATCCAGATTGACCCCGAGAGGCCGGAGCGGAAGGTCAAGATCGGGACCGGGCTCCCGGCCGGCTTGAGGGAGAGGATTATCCAGGTACTTGTCCTTTTTAGCGTTGTCTTCGCGTGGGGACCGGAGGACATGCCTGGCCTTGACCGAAGCATCGCTGTCCATCGGCTGGCGGTCAATCCAATGGCGAAGCCCATCCAGCAGAAGAGAAGACACCTCTCAACCGAGAGGAGGGAATTCGTGAAGAAGGAGGTCAATATGCTCCTGAGTATCAAGCATATCCGGGAGGTCTTGTACCCGGTTTGGCTGGCAAACGTGGTCCTGGCCCCGAAGCCGCCAACCTGGAGGATGTGTGTTGATTACACCGATCTCAACAAGGCATGCCCGATGTATCCATTCCCATTGCCTAACATCGACCAACTAGTCGATGGGACGGCCGGATGTGAGCTCCTTAGCTTCATGGACGCTTTTCGAGGATACCATCAGATTTTCATGCATGAAGAAGATGCGGAGAAGACCTCATTCGTCACCCCAGAGGGGATTTTTTGTTATCTTGTCATGGCCTTCGGGCTGAAGAACTCTGGGGCGACGTACACGAGGATGGTGGCCAAGGTATTCCGGAAGGTGCTCGGAAGGAACATGGAGGCGTATGTTGACGACATGATCGTCAAGAGCACCCGGGCATCCGATCATGCAGATGATTTGGCAGAGATCTTCGGGATCATGAAGGCAGTCCGTCTGCGCCTGAACCCGAAGAAATGTACCTTTGCCGTCCAAGGAGGCAAGTTCCTGGGGTACATGGTCACACGGAGGGGGATTGAGCCAAATCCTGAGAAGGTAAGGGCAATACTTGACATGGAACCCCCGAGGTCGGTGAAAGAAGTCCAGATTCTCACCGGCCGGCTAGCAGCCCTTGGACGTTTCATGTCCAAGTCCGCCGAGAAGTCCCTACCCTTCTTCCAAGTCCTAAAGAAACAAAATGGTTTCGTCTGGAATGATGAGTGTCAGCGAGCCTTCGACGACTTGAAGAAGTACCTCCTCTCTGAGCCTTTACTCAGCAAGCCGGAGAGGGGGGAGACGTTAATCCTTTATCTTGGGGTTTCCCAAGGTGCAATCAGTTCCGTGCTGGTTTGCGAGGAGGAAGGCGTTCAGCGTCCCGTCTACTATGTGAGCAAGACCCTCCAGAATGCTGAGCTCCGGTACACCCCGCTCGAGAAGACAATATATGTTGCCTACATCACCGCCAAGAAGTTGACACACTACTTCCAAGCGCACCCGATCAGAATTCTGTCGGACCAACCCCTAGGTGCCGCTCTGAGGGCGCCCGGCACAACCCGGGTAGTGAAGTGGTCGATGCTCCTCAACCAATACGAGGTTGACTTCCAGCCTCAGACGTCCATCAAAGGCCAGGCTCTGGCTGATTTCATTGTGGAATGCACGGCCCGAGAAGTGACAGATAGGCAACAGGAGAGCAATGAACAATGGTGGACTCTAGCGACTGATGGGTTGGCAGGAGCCAAGGGATGCGGGGGCGGAATCGTCCTCATCTCACCTGAGGGATTCCGAGCCTACTATGCCTACCGCTATCTTTTCAAAGTCTCCAACAATGAGGTGGAGTAAGAGGCCCTACTATCTGGGCTACGATTGGCGGCCGCCATGGGAGCAGAGTGGATAACGGTGAAATGTGACTCCCGTCTGGTGGTTTCACAGGTCAAAGGTGAGTTCGAAGCGAAGGAAGAAAGAATGATGAAGTATCGAGATATTGTTCGAGAGTTGCTCGGGTTGTTCAAGCAAGCAGAGTTGATCTGCATCCCGAGAAATCAAAACTCCGATGCAGACCTACTCTCAAAGCTATCCCAAGGGTTACCTGAACATATATCGAGAATTGCACGCATTGAGGAGATGACGACCTCAAGCATATCAGCCTCACCGCCCATTGACGTTCCTCCCCTGCAACCAGTCGCCTGGTGTTGGGTGGATGACCTCCTGCGCTACATAGCCGATGGGACGCTCCCCTAGAGAGAAGAGGAGGCAAGGTTAGTCCGACGACGAGCTCCGGGCTACGTCGTCTTGGATGGGAAGTTGTACAAGAGGTCCTACAATGGGACCTTGCTAAAGTGTTTACGCCCACATGAGGCGGAAATGATCGTCTTTGAACTCCATGGGGGCGTATGCTCCGCCCATCAGGGGGCAGGCACGTTAGCTAGGAAGGTCGTCCTCCAGGGGTACTTTTGGCCAACAATAATGAAGGATTGCGCTGACTATGCAAGGAGATGCAAGACATGCCAGAAATTCCAGAAGAGCCCCGGCCGACCAGCAACGATGTACACACCGATCAGCACCGCCCTTCCATTCACAAGATGGGGTGTCGACCTGGTCGGTCCCTTACCAACCGGGTCGGGAAACCGGAAGTTTGTCATCGTCGCGGTGGACTACTTTACGAAGTGGGTTGAGGCCGAGCCGCTTGCCAGCATCACACATCTCCAATGTAAGAAGTTCATATGGAAGAATATTTTCTGCCGGTTTGGGGTTCCCCTCCAAATAATCTCCGACAACGGAAGGCAGTTTGACTGCGAAGCCTTCCGGCAATTCTGTGCAGAGTGGGGAGTAGAATCCAGCCGAGTTGCTGTCTGCTACCCCCAGGCAAATGGACAGGTGGAGAACACCAACCGGATGATCGTCGATGGACTGCAAAAGAAGTTGGAGGCCCTCGGGACTGCCTGGGTGGAGGAGTTGAACAATATACTCTGGACCTTCAGAACAACCCCAAGGAAGGCAACAAGAGAGACCCCCTTTGCCTTGTGTTATGGCTTTGAGGCGAGGGCACCGTTCGAGGCCGTAGTTCCCAGTCGGCGAGTAGAAGAGTTTGAACCAGCCAGCAATGAGGAGAGGCTCCGAGCCGAGCTCCACCTCATTGAGGAAAGAAGAGACCGTGCCTTCATCAAAGCGGAAAACTATCGACGACAAGTCAAGGCGTACCAAGACAGCCGAGCCCGACCCCGGAGTTTTGACGTCGGTGATTATGTCCTAAGACGTAGGAAGGCCAGCAGGCCGACAGAGGGAGGTAAGCTCTCCGTCAAGTGGGAAGGCCCTTACGTGGTTGACGCAGTGATCGGCCCTGGGACATACAAGTTGAAGACAACAACAGGCCGGTTGGTAGACCGCGTCTGGAATGCCGAGCACCTGATGAAGTTTTACCAGTAGAAAATCGAAGTTTCACTTTTCTTTGTAAACTCCTGTGCTCCGAGCACGGGATTACAATTTGTAATTCTTCATGTGGTCCGCCCACATCATGAATTCAATATACTTTGCTAGCGATATTTTGTCATCAAAAGAGGTCCGACCTCACTTAGCAATAAAGGGCGGCGGCAAAAAAAAAGGTACTATGCCCCCCCTCGGTGTTTGGCCGACCTCGGCCAGGCTCTTTAACCGAAAATAGCCAAGCGATTTTCAAGAATCTGGGCAATTTTCTAAAGTAAAGAGCTAGCCGCGACAGTCGAGGCGACGGTAGGGCCGGCCTCCGGGTCGAGGGTACTCAGGATGCTGACCTCCGGGTCCTTTCGAGTGCTCGCCGCCTAACATCGTTGGCCAAGCAGCTCGCACTCTCGTCATCCCTGAGTTGGCGGTGCGGGTTCGTTCTGGTGGATCATGCAGGGTCCGCCCCTGTTGTTTGGCTATCCATGCGGGAGTAACCAGATTATTCCCCAAGTCCGGGCAAACTGGACGGGTTAAAGTGACAGTAGGACTGACCTCCGGGTCATGAACGTTCAGGATACCGACCTAAGGGTCTTCCTCGTCGGTTCAATGTCCGACCTTGCTGGCCAAACAAGTCGCTTACTTGTTGATTCCATATCAATAGCGAACAGATCACTTCTATCCAACTAGGAGAGGCACGGATAGGCTCAGCCACGCCAGCCTAACCGCCCCCCGGGAGGTTAGAGAAGCCAGATCCCCGAATAAATTGCTAAGTATTCGTAATGCAAAGTATAGAAAAGGAGGCGTGTGAAATAAAAATCAAACATACACATAGCATTCAAGTGGAAAACAAAAGAAATACAAAATACAGGGTCATGGCCGGGCGAACCCATTGCCATCAAGTAGAATGATCTAGTCAAAATCGGCGATCACTTCCTGGAAGTAGCCAAGAACCTCAATAAGCTCTCTCAGAATCCGGACTGCAGTGCCGTCCTCACCATGGTCGTTACCCTCCCGTCAGGTGGTCACCCAGGGACCTGGGACTCTCCAATTGCCTCTTTGTCTGCTCCCGCGAGTAAGTGCTTGATTTCGCCGTGTTTGAAGCTCAACTCAGATACTGGTTTCTAGACGTTCTCTTCTTCTTCTTCCACGGATCCCTTCGTGGCTGCCCTAGTCTTGTGGACCTTGTCCTAAAATTTTCCTGGAGGCAGTTGGCAGCCCGGGGCGCCCCACAATCCTAAATAAACCCTGCAAACAGAAAAAATGCGGTTAGAGAATCAGGTGAATAGGAAACAAACACAGAGGTGTGGTCACCCGTAACCAAATAACCACAAGGAGCTAGCCCTCAGAAACAGTAACTCGTCAGGCTGAGTCCGCCCAGGGTAACATCAACCTGCCGTCCACGCATACCGCCTGCACGCATGGTTTTCCCTAGGGTCACGGCTGACCTTTGCCAACCCACAACGGTCTGCCGGCCACGCCTATGTCGTTGGTCAACCGCAAGGAGCCGTCTGACCAGGAGGATTCACGATGAGCCGAGATCGTCACAGACCTGCATCATCTACCCGGCCAGGAGCATCCTCGCTGAGTAGCATCGCTTGCTCGGAGAATTCGTAGCCAGCCTCAGGTTTCTGCCACCTACCTGCGGTCTGCAGACTACCTGGTGAAGCTTGGCCAACCGAAGAAGAACAGATGTGGACCTCACAGTTGCACTGCCGGCCTGGAAGCTGGTACCGCAGGGGAGTTTCCGTCGACTGGGGGTTGCACCGCCTGAAGCTGTCACTGCAGCCCATCGCAGCCTAAGTTCGTCGCCACCGCCGCCTGGGTCCGTCGCCGCCGCCTCAAGCCCGGATGCTGCCACGATCCAGAAGGTACACGGCTACCCATCTGCGAACGACGCTTGACCCGGGGGGAGGACGATACGGGATCTGATCTTGAGGAGTTGCCGAGCCGCTCAGGTCCGCCGCCATCCAACGCCGGAGTCTGACGGATTGGGGAAACCGCCGATCTAGGGGCCGATCAACCAGCCAGTTAACTGCGGCGCTGGGCTAGGGAGACGCGAGGAAGACGGACGCAGGTCCAGGAGAGAGAGGAAAAAGAAAAGAAAGGAAAGAAAAAGAAAAGGAAAGAAAAGAAAAGAAAGGAAGAAAAGAAAAGAAAGGAAAAGAAAAAAAAGGAAAGAAAAGAAAAGGAAAGAAAAGAAAAGGAAGGAATTTATTTGGAGCCTTTTTTGGGAGCCTGATTTAATTTGGAAATTTCCATAAACTCTGGGATTCCCATAATCCACAATTATGGCTCCCTGATATGTGAATATTTTTAAATCGGCAGCTGACTTAAACTACTCCCTCTTAGCCGAGTCTACTACTCGACTAAGGGAGTGGGAGACTCGTGATGGGGTTATGGGACTAGGCCCAGAGCCTAATCGGCCCAGGCCCCGAACTTGGACCAGCGGGCCCAAGCCCAGCAACCCAGAGCTCGAGTCAGCCCAACCAACCAGGGCAATCAAGGAGCGGAAGCCCAACTGGGAGCCGGCGGTCCAGCCTACCCGGGAGCATTCCTTCCAGCCTACCCAGGAGCCTGCGGTTCAGCCCAACTGGGAGCCTGCGGTCCAGCCTACCCGGGAGCCTGCCTTCCAGCCCAGTGGGGAGCCTGCCTTCCAGCCTAGCCAGGAGCTTGCCGACCACCAGCCCAGCTGGGAGCCTGCGGTCCAGTCCAGCTGGGAGCCTGCGGTCCAGCCCAGGTGGGAGCCTGCCTCCAGCCCAACGGGGAGCCTGCCTTCCAGCCTACCCGGGAGCCTGCCTTCCAGCCTACCCGGGAGCCTGCTTCCAGCCCGGTCAGAAGCCTTCCTCCAGCCTAGCGGGAAGCCCACCGTCCAGTCCATCAGGAGGGAGCTCAAGCGTCCAGCCTGCCAGCCAGGCTGACCTGCCAGCCAGGCTGACCTGCCAGCCAGGAAGAGTAACGGCCAACAATCAATGCGCTACTTAATTATGTGTTTAATTCCGTATTAATGTTGTAATTAATTTAGTCATTATTATGTTCGGCAGTTACCATTTGTAATCGCCTATAAAAGGCAATTCGAATTTCAAATACAGATATGCTATTTCTCGCTAACTTTCCATATTCGTACTTTCCTAATTCTTGCTTGAGTGTCGTACGTAGCTTTCCTAAAAGCCTACGAGCGTCCTATTTTGGACCAACATGTTTTTAAATAAATGTAACAGTCAACATTTCATACTTGCCGAAACACAACTTTGACCATCAATATATATAATTCTCTATTAGTAAAAAATTTAAAAAAATTAGTTTTTGAAAATTTACAATGAGACAAATTTAATAATATATGTTTCAAAAAATATATTAATACATCAATAAATAAAATGTAGTCAAAATAGAACATGTGAATAGTGTAAAATTTCACATGTTGCACTTATTTAAAAACAGAGGTAGTACGTAGTATTCACAAGGGCCTTAGGACACGTATATAGTGAAATATTCTTAACATTTCTTATCTTGACAAAAAACATACGAAGTATTAGATATTCTCCAAAAAGCAAGTTAATAAATTTGGATATTATTTGTGGTGTGTCATTACGAAGTAGTATTAGATATAAAGTTTTTGTTGCGGTATGATACAATCTTGTTGCAGCACAACCATACCTTCAAATGTCCAAAGGAGACGGGGGAGGTGGTAGTAGGGGTGGATCTTGACTCGTTCCTATCTCCAAATTGATGAACGAAGTTAATCAAGATGGTGCTAATTTCAGAGAAAATACACACACACACCAGAGTGCTCACTAAGCAGCATATATTGAGTGATGAATAATTGAGATTCTTAAAATATTTTGGATGATTAAATCTAGTCATTCGTCACACCAACGTATTTCGTAGTAAGCACGTTAGCATGTTTCATATATTTTCTCGCTAATTCAACCTCACTCTAATACCACTTGTTGGGATCCCGAAGTGAAGAAAGTTATACGAAGCAGACATATTGTATTTCATGAAAACGAGTTTCACGAGTGTGATGTAGTAATCCACAAACAACATACTCCAGAAGACGAAGTCCCTGTATCATCAAACATTCCTCTTAGCGACGAGGAGATGCATGATATTTACTAAACAAGAGAGTAATGGTTCAGTAGGTAATGATGATGATTACAATGATGATATATTCCTCAGCAGAGGGGAGCCTTCATCTGAAGATGAAGCTGAAGGTACTCATGTTCGACATTCTATGTGAGACATAGTTACACAGAGAAAATACTCCACATCCGAATGGATACTTGTTGCCATCGAGGGGGCCGGAGCCAGCGAGCATAGCAGAAACGAGAGAAATAAAGAAAAAGGTGGAGGGGAGATTTGTAGGAATCTTCCACCCTTTTTCTTGGAAGGTTCCAAGAGACATATAACACCTTCTAGGAAGGAGCTATCCAACAAATGAACATGGTAAAAAGATATGGAGATAATTAAGAAGTTTGGATGCAACTTCCTCATGTCTTCCATACACACCTATCAATAGAGTGTTCCATATTGTTCATTAGCATCAGTTTCTAAAGTAAGAAAAGTGTGTGAAGAGTGAAATACAGTTAGAGTAGAATTGTATTACTGGGGATTGTTTTTTTGTAATAGTTGAGTGTGAGAGTTTGCTCATCCTATTGTAATTCTGTTCTTGATATTGAATAAAAGAATTTTCCAATCCCCAACATTCCGTGTCGGTTGATACCGATTTTTGGTCCTCTTCCCGACTTGGTATGTGTGGGACTGGAGCAGGAAATTTATGATTATTTTAAGAGAAATTACTCAAAATAGGACTAAAAACGTATGTATATTCCAAAATAGGACTATCATGTTTTTATTCCCAAAATGAAGTTGGAGGCCCCGGTTCTAAATGAAAAATTGAGGCCCCACATTAATATAATTTTTTTTAAATCTTATTCCAAATACTTATACTCAAATCAATTGAATACTCATTAAAAAGAACTAAAAGTGTAAAATGACCAACGAAAAAAATTATGGATCTATATTTTTTTCCTTACTAATTGTACTTTACTGATTAATATTAATATACTCCGTAAAATATTACTATGTAATACTAAAAAAATAATAATTTGGAGCCCATAAGTTCGAGCACTTTTCTGGATAACATATTGAACCCCAAAAACGACCATGCTAACCAGATATTTCCACAAATATAAAGTGCTTATAAGTTATAACTATTATAAAAATAGACAATGGAACCTAATTATCGTTCACCTTCAACTTTTTTTAAAGTACTATAATTAAAACTTTAGTACTATATATATATATATATATCCACTTACCTTAATCCTGTCCGTATTTGCTCTTGGTTTCTCACTACTACACAAATGCTAAACTTGGGAATTAAGAATTATTGTTTCCATTGCGTCTTTAATTTTCTATGGATTTTCAGGTATCTTCTCAGAAATGGATTGAGATTATCTGTGGTGAGGCAGAGTGTGTTGCGGGCATGAGGCGGGTCATCTGATGGAAGAAATAACTTGAGATGTAGACCTTCAAATCTCTGACCGTTGGAAGTTTTGATCGGAAGATTCTCAAAAACCAGGGAATGTACGTTGCTTTAAAGTAGGGGTGGGCATTTCGGTTTTCGGTTCGGTTTTCGGTTCAGTTTTCTTCGGTTTCGGTTTAATCGGTTTGATATAAAATGTACCAAATACAAACCGTTTAAGTTTCGGTTTGGTTTCGGTTTGATACGGTTCGGTTCAATTTGGAGTTCGGTTTACCAAAGTATTAAGGTTTGGATTGAAATAAAAAAAATTATTAACTCAAAATAATGAACCAAGAAGCGATAGTAATGAACCAAATATAATGTTAGATATAAATTTGCAAAAAGTAACAAAACACATATGAATCAAAAATATATAAGCATGACACATTTGTAAGCAACAAATGAATCAAATTATATATAAAGTTGAAACAAAAACAAAACTGATCCTTGTAAGTAATGAACCAAATATATAGTAGTAGTAGATAATAAATTATAGTTATATACTTCCTCCGGTTCTTATTTATGTTCCCAGTTTGACTTCACACATATTAAGAAAATGAATTTGACTTTACTGTGGAGTGCATTGTTTGCCACTGTTTGGCACTGTTTGGACACTGTTTGGCACTGTTTTGCACTATTTTGTTTCCTAAAATGGAAGTGTGAATTTAAATAAGGAACATCCCAAAAAGGAAAGTGAGAACTTTAATAAGAACCGGAGGGAGTACTATCTACTTCAACCACTATAATTGTTATGGTTGTGAAAGTAAGTCTTGTAATAAACTCTAATCCTGGACACTAAAATTAAAGAATTAGAGCTTCAAAAGGATTAACATCAATCAAATTAATGAGAGTAATCTTATATTTTGGTTTGGTTTAGTTTGGTGTAAGTTGGTTTTGATTTGTTATTTTAAATAAAATAAGAAATTATTTCATTTTTACATTAGTTCGGTTTTGTTCGGTTTTATGATTTCAGTTCGGTTTGGTTCAATTTAATTCGGGTTCAGAGGAATACTACCAAACTCAAACCAAATTAATTACAAATGGTTCAATTTCGGTTTGGTTTATTTCAATTTGGTACGATTCGATTCGGTCAAACCGAACCGTTATACCCACTCAAGAGAAGACCGTTATTTGCATATATAGCATTAGAATACTTCAAGAGGTGAGAGCTTTAGAATCCAAAGTCTTATTGTTCTTTGTGCATTTAAGTACGTCCCTTTTATTGTGCATCAATGGGGTGACAATTCACAGTTTTACGGGTTGACTTAATGTAAATGTAATTTTCTCCAAATAATATTCAAATACTACGCCTATGTGTTACTAACTGATCAAAATTGATAATTTAAAAAACGAACTAAAAATACTATTTAAACTAGACTTGGACTCGGGCCTGGTTGGGCCTGGGCCGGGCCTATGCCTGGTCGGGCCGGCGGTTATGAATAACTGGACCCGGGACGGCCCGAGTAGCCACCGGGTCCGGGCCGGGTCTCGGATTTGGTTAATTTTTTTTTTGCTTACCTACCCATCCCTAACCCCCCCCCCCCCCCCCCCAAACCCCTCCTAAACATCAAGCCCAACCCGGGTGGAGCCCAAACAAATGAAAAAAACCCAAAAAGAAAATCAATTTGGCCAGAACCGGGCCCGGCCAGGCCGGTTCTTGTTTTGGGTGACCCGAGCCCGGACCGGAAACCCATCGGGTCGGGCCTACCTGGACCGGTCACTGACCGGGCCACCGATTCGGGCCGTGCCAAAACAGTACCGGTCCCGGGCCGGTTCCGGACCGGACCACCCGGCCCGAGTCCAAGTCTAATTTAAACGCAAACAATGGGTTCAAACATAATAAGGATTGTACTCAATATATGTCATTATGTCAATGAAAAGTAATTGCATTCACCAATAAACAGTACGATTACCACAAAATTAGGGGCACAGAGCTTAATGTGCACCAAGTACTATGCACCCTAATGAAGACATAAACTTTGAACACAACCTTTATCCATTTTTCATAATCTATATTACTCTACAAAAGTAATGGATCACACCTAGGGTCATAGTTAGGGAGGGACTATGCTAGACCGGTCTACCCCAATTTAGAAATTGTTTTAAATTTAGGAAAAATTGAAAATAATAATATCAATTATAGTCGGTCCGCCGTTAATAATCCTAACTATCGATTATTCTCAGATTGTCCGAATTATAGAGACCATTTTACAAAAACAGACCCTAACTGGTTACAACCTGGTATAGCAAGTCAATTTTAAATGTGAACTATGTGTAAGTTTTAAATAATCCCAACTATAGTTGACATTTTATTAATCCCAACTATCAACTCTTAATTTTTGAAAGATATAGAAATATTTTTATAAATTTTCAAACTAAATATTTTTGAACATGTATAAACAAGCACGAAAATTACAAAAATGTACAGAAGTTAAATAAAATATTTTTAGTCATTTTTCGATTTATTTTCACTAAAATTTCATTTTTTCCTTTTTTTAATTTTTTCAGATTTTTTGAAAGAAGAAGATTTAATTATTATTAATAATAGGAGTAACAAGAGACGAAGCAATACAATAGCCCAAGGCTACACTGAGATGAGACATATAATTGACTAGCCTCTGAGAACCTGTCAAAATCGCTAACCCCGCATCATGGTGGTCTAATCTAACAGAATCGCCGAACTTGCAACTAAAATGAGAGATTACTAAACAAGAATTTTTTAAATAAAAACAACAAACTAGTTCAAGCGTTTCGGTTTTACCAGCCACCAGGAAGAGAGAAAAGGTTTGTCCATCCACCTCCAAAGGATGCATCCAGATTTTACCAACCACCAGGGAGGGAGAAAAGGTTTGACCAGCACACCACCTCCAATGGAACATCTCGTTTACGAGACTTGTTTGTATTTCAGACGGTGCTGTTCTGGGAGCACCGCCTCCTTGCCTTTCTTAATCCCTTGCAATTAACCTCTTTTATCGACATCCTTTCATAAGCTTGATTTTATCTCTCCATTAATGGCCAACAAATGAACGACGAGTCCGAGACGGAAAAAAAGAAGCAGTAGAATGCATGAACAAAGAACACACTAGAGACAACTCAGCTGGACGAAAACAAAAATGAGCATAAAATTTGTCAAAAAGAAATCCCAAGCAATGTGAAAACCTTAATTACCGTAGCACAATATTAGAGCCTTGCCGAGTTGCTGATGCGTCGTCGCACCGGGCAGGATGATGAAGATACGCTGCTGCACGACTGCTAGGGTTGTAGTTTCGCCGCTATGCCATATTGCGGCTGCTAGGGTTGTGCTCGTCTCAATTTTTCCCCAGTTGTGTTACCTGATCGTGTATTATTTTCCTTTATTCAAATTTACATTTCCTGCTCTTCTTTTATTTTACTTTATTTTGGGATTATTATGTGAAAATTTAATTGAACATATTTGATGGATAAGTGTACCCGGGGGGTATATATCCTAGGGGTTACTGCGAGGAGTAACTAGAGAGAAGTCAGAGCAAACAAGTAAGAGAGAGAATATGTATTCAGTGCGAATTCAGCGTATTCAGAATATGGTATACAAAGGGGAAATGGGGTGCTATTTATAGTAGTAATAAATGAGAGACGGGGACACGTGTCAAGCATCCAACGACCGAGGGGTCACATCAACCGGGTGTCACTGGCATTCGTTTGTGGCCGCATTTAATGCATCGGTTGGATGTGACGTTGTACTTGGTATGGTGATCCAGGCACATGTGGATGGGAAATTCTGTCGAGGAGATGCCCTCGGCCGTAGATGTTTGGCCGAAGGCTCTTCATACCGGGGCCCCCTAGGTGCAGAGGGCTCTAGGTGCCGAGGGCTCCTGTTTTCGCCGCTTCCTCTCAGACACTTTGAGGGTTTTGAAGAAGCTGTATTGTTAGCTCATGAGCCTTCGGCTAGGGGGCCGAAGGCACCCCAGTGTTCGTCGTGGGCTACTTGGCACTTGGAGCGCTGTAATTTGGGCCTGCCATGCTTCCTGGGCCTGTTGGGCTTTTGCTACAGTAGTGGGAGTCTATGGGTCGGGGGTTCCGGGGCCATATACTCCATCAGGAGTCCCTCACTCCTTTTGCCAAAAGGTACTTGAGGGAAAAGGAGTAATTGCGGTTGTCCTCTGATGCTGTCTTGCCTGTAGTTTGTAAATCTGTGAGAGATTTACGTTTGCGCATAATTCTACCGGGGGCAGTCCTTCAGTCCCCCACATTTTGGGACTTAAAGGATTATGTTGCTACTTTGGGGAGGGTTTTTGACATTTTACATTTTTCCCGAAGGGGTCCTCCAGTCCCCCCACTCCTTGAGGCACATGTAATGTGGTGAAGAGGAGTAGAATAGTGCCCGCTGTCGCGTAGGGCCGGAGGTTGACATTTTTCGTTTCATTTTGGGGGGATGCCTCGTTAAAAACCTCATTAGGAAAAACCCTGTGAGAAAAAATCCTAATGAGGGAAAAAGAGTGCACTGAATTCCCCCAATGATGACTCGAAAAGGTGAAACCTTGGTCTGGGATGAAGGGCAAAGTTTATGCCGAAGGCTACTCTTGATCTGAGGGCGCGTGGTTTTGACTTTACCGAAGGCGCTTTGTAGATGTCTCGAGGGATGCTGAAGGGGAGTCCCTCAATCCATGGGGTTGAGGGCGTGATGAATGTAAGTGGTAGTGTTGCGTTGCCGGGGGTATTCTCTACCTGTTGACAAGCTGGGGATGAGGGCACCCGGGGGTCCCGTTGTTGTATGTTGAAGGATGTCCACCCAAGAGGGGCTTTAAATTTGATGTCCCCGAGGGGTCTCCTTATTCCGTGGCCGGGAATAGTTGGTGAAGGTTCCTGAGGGGTTTACCCGTTGTTAAGCCGTGGGTTCCTGAAGGAGAGAGCCCGAAGGCACTCGTGATGTTGCATGAGGGGTACCAGCCGGGGGCACCTATGTGTTTTCAAAATATAGCCGTTGAGATATGACTGTTGGAAGCGGAGTCCACATGGCGTGTGCTCGTTGGCTGCCTGTGGGCGGGCGTCACTGATTGGGCAACTCGACGTTTCGTAATGATGATTTTCCATCGGGGGCCCAATTTCCGGCCCAAGTCCGGATTTGGGTGCCTATAAATACCCCAAGGCCAGGGGTCGTTCTCCTTGTGCGATCATTGTAGCGAAGCTCTGGCAATTTGATTTCTAGAGAGAGAAAACCCCCCTCAGACAAAATCAAAGCTCCCCAAGGTCAATTGTTCCCTTTGTTCTTTTGTTTTCTTAGTGAGTTTAGCTTTTGTGGCCTTTAGATCTAGCGTTAGCGGTCCTTAGGGAAATTCCTTCTTCCGAACCCTTCGACTTCTAGTTCTTAGAAAATGTCTTCGCAAAGTGATTCCCAAGATATTTCGAGGGAGCATTCAGCCGAGGCCGAGAGCATATCCGAGGTGGAGTCTTCGAGCGAGAACCCCTCGGCCGGAAATGATTCGGCGATAGCTGAGGAGGTACAAGACAACCCCCGGGTAGAAATGGAAGCCAAAGACTTCGAACAAGTAAATGAGGATGAGGAGTTGGCCCTCGCCGTTCACGTTGCTGAGGAGGAGGAGGAAAAGGAGAGGCGGAAGGTTACCGTTATCGTCCTTCCCCCGCGCAACGCTGGAGAAGCCAGCAGCTCCCGGCCCCTCAACGCAGAACCCCTCAGGGTGGCTCCGGGGACGAAGGCCAAGAAGAAGGCGGGGGGGCCAAGAACAAAGGCGCTGCAGACCAAGGGAAACCCGTCGGTATTCCTGAGGGGTATTCGTTCCTGAACACCGAAGCCCTTGAGTTGAGGTCGAGGGCTGATGAAACGGAGTGCTACGTGACGCAGCTGCACGTGGGGCCCTTGACGACTGTGGTGGGGCCGGGGCCTGATGACGTACTATCCCGGGCTCCCGGGGGGGTGTTTTGCGGTGCATATCCTCTCGGTATCGATGGGGCTTCGATTCCCTCTGCATCCGTTCCTCCTTGAGTACCTGAGGTATGTTGGCTTAGCCCTGTTAACTCACCCCAAACAGCCACTCCTACATCACCGGCTTCTTGCAACTCTGCCATGACCGGGGAGTAGCCCCCAGCCTCGATCTCTTCTTTCAGAGTTTCAACCTCTGCCGGGGAGGTCACACAAATTCCGAGGGGTTCGCAAACCTTCACCAGCTTGCCATGTGGAGGCTATTTGATGACGTACCCTCGTCCCATAAAGGTTGGAAAGATCGCTTCTGCTGTGTCAGGATGAAGGAAAACCCGTTCCCGGGGGAGCTGCGGAACTATTTCAGACGACATCCGAAGGTGGAGGGTGCTGCCCTCGAGAAAGACGGAAGGAAGATCTCGGCCATCCCAGTGGGTCGCAACAAGCACGTGTCAATCAAGGAACTGACCCTCGATGATGATCTACATAATCTCGGCTTCCGGTGCTACCGTTTCCTGGGGGAACGGGATGAGAAGTATCCCATCTGTGATCGAGTGTTCGAGGGCACACGATGTGGTTCCCGAAGGCTTCCGTTGTTGTACTTAGAAATATTTTGTACTTCGTTTCTGCTCTTGTATCTGTACCCCTCGGACTTACAGTTTTTGTTGTTTTGCAGGTGTTATAATGAATGTGAAGGGCTTCGCTGGTGTGAAGAAGAAAGCGGCCAAAGATCCAAAGGAGATGCCCGTCGGTGCTTTTTTCAAGAAGGCCGAGGGTCCGTTGATGCCCCCTACTGTTGATGCTGCTGCAGCCACCGCGAAGAGGAAGGCGGCGGGCAAGGACGTTGCCCCCGTTGGCAAAAAATCGAAGAAGGGGGATGTCGGGAGGAAGGATCCCCCGGTCCTGATCATTGACGAGCATTCGACCTCCGACCCTCCGGCCATGGTAGCGACGGCTCCTGCCCACCCCCCTTCAGCACAACAGGGTGAGGGGGATTTGCCCCGGGAGGATATTCAGTTCTCCCTCATAAAGGGAACTGCCATAGTGCATGGCACTGTGGATCCAAAGAAGTTCCTTCGGGGCGCTACTCCCTCTCTGGACAAGGCGGCTCTCAGCAGGCTCGAGGATGATTCCCTCGATAATAAAATCCTTCGGTCCTCACTAACTTTAAGTTTTTCCTGCCTTTGACTCCTTTGCTAGTTTATCTGGGAGTCTTTTGCACAGTAGCTTAACTTTGCTACTTGTTTGTTTGCAGGCTTGCATTGCCCTCGGCGAGCATGTCTGGAGGGTGGAACGGGTGCGCCTCCAGAAGGCTGAGCAAGACGAGACTTTGAGGAGGCTCGTTCATGATAATGCTGACGCCGCAAGGCGAATGGCGAGATTGGAGGAGAGCCTTCGGCAGGCGGAGCAGAAACTAGAGGCCGCCAAAGTAGAAGCTAGAGCCGAGGGCAGGGCCGAGGCCGAGAGGGCAGCTGCTGAGGTTGCAAAGAAAGCTGCCGACGAGGCCGAGGCAGTCAAGGAGGTGGCCATCGCAAAGGCCCGGGAGGAAGCTTGTGCCGCCTTCGTTGCTGAGGGTTGGAAGGCCGAGAGGTACAAACAGTGGTTGTCCTCGGCCGTAGGGGCATCAGTGGATGAGTGGTGCGAGGGCCCCGACGTAGAGTGGTTGGCCCGAAAGGGCAAGGAATATTATGATGGGGGCGAGTTCTTCACTCGGGCCCTCATCTACCGGAGGATGGCCCGACACCTGAAGATTGAGCCGAAGGATTTTGATCCGACGGCATATGGCCTCCCGCCTTTGCAGCCAGATGTTCGTGTCCCTCTTCCCCCAGATGTCGAGAGGCCTGATCTTGAAGATTCCATGCTGATGGCCGAGGCTGAGGACGACCAAGTAGGGACTGAAGGGGACGTCACTTCCAAGCCGGTTGAAGAGGGCGCCGATGAAGTAGCCGATATCTGATTTCGTGCTTAGGAAATCTCGAACAATCTTTGTAAAAACATTCTACAGCCTTCGGCTGATGTAACAAACACCTTTTTTGAATATTCCTTTTGTGAATGGATGCTTGCCTTCGGGCTTTTGTATATAATTTGCTTTTATCTTTGAATGTATGCCTTCGTGTTTTCTTTGTGAATGAATGCCCTCGTACTCCGATGTTTGGGTTGCCAGTTATTTTTGGACTTAGGAAATTTTTCTAAGTGTTTGTTTTTTTTATCAAGCTTTCGGTTGTGTGGCCCCTTCTGGCTGCATGGATATTTGACCGAGGGCCAAATATTTAGGACTTAGAAATTTTTCTAAGCGTAGTTCTTCCACCAAGCCTTCGGTTGTGTGGCCCCTCGGGCTGCATGGATATTTGACCAAGGGTCAAATATTTAGGACTTAGAAATTTTTTCTAAGTGTAGTTCTTCCACCAAGCCTTCGGTTGTGTGGCCCCTCTGGCTGCATGGATATTTGACCGAGGGTCGAATATTCAGGACTTAGAAAATTTTTCTATGTGTTGCTTGTCACTTGGCCTTCGGCCTACGCCTTCCCTTAGTTGCATTGAATGGCTTGGACTTCGTTGCATGATGGGTTGGCCGAAGGCCAACCATTTAGGACTTAGAACATTTTCCATAATTCATGGTGAATAGAACCTTCGATTTGTAGTATCTTGAGTAAGAGATCCCTCGATGAAGGGTGGTGGTCCCGGAGGCACCCAACTTTCAGAACAATTTCCTTTGGCTTGTAAGACTGACCTCCGGTAATGTGTGAGGAGCCTTCACCTTTTTGTAGATCCCCAAGTGTGTACTTTAGGATTTTTACACTCTCACCGAGGCCTGATAAGATGAATACTCTCGGGCGAAGTTCGGGAGAGTCCCCTCGGTGTTTGGGTGAAATGTTGGGTGTGATAGCTGCTTGGACTTGGCCAATACTTGATAACATTTGTCTTGAATCGTTGATGATTGGACTTAGCCAATTTTATTCCTTTTAAGGGAGTAGATCCCTCGGTGTCAGTGACGCCGGAGGCAGCCAGAAAGTGGACTTAGCCATTTCTTGATGATATTTGTTGAGTAGTAACCTTCGGGGACCGGGCATCGTCAAAGGTATTCAATGAATAAGAACCTTCAGTTACCGGAAGTGTTCCACTAGGGAAGCCTTCGGTATGTTGAAATTTCTTATAATGCTGAAGGGCGTTCTGATGTGAACCGTTGGAGTTGTGTACTCATTGATTTCTCGCTGAGTCTACTCCCCTTCACCCCACTTTTTTGGGTAATGAAGGGAAGGCTTCAAGAAACTTGGTTTCTTGGTAAGGCTTGGCCTATCGGGAGGCAACAACATACACCATTAGCCCCCCCTCCCCCTCGGGTTAACCTTCCGAGTTCCGAGGGGATCGAGGGTCGTTTCCTGGGCATGAGACCTAGTCTGTAGCCTGCCTCCCCTTGGGGGATGGTACGGAAAGCGCCTTAATTTTGAAAGTCGTTCCCTGGGCACGAGACATAGTCTGTGGCCTGCTATACCTTTGGGGTAATGGCGCGGGAAGCGTTTCGTTTTTGAAAGTCGAATCCTGGGCATATTAGTTGCCTGCCATACCCTTGGGGTAGTGGCGCGGAAAGCGTTTCGTTTTTTGAAAGTCGAATCCTGGGCATATTAGTTGCCTACCATACCCTTGGGGTAATGGCGCGGAAAGCGTTTCAAGGAAGGGTTTTCATTTGCACACCGGTTGTTCAGGGAAGGCCTTGGGCCAGGAATTTGAATGAGGGCTTGGCCGCTCATATGTGTCTTGTTTCTTGTTCTTGGTGTCTTTAATATGTCTTCAAATTTGAAGGCCTTGGGCCGTAGAATAATACATTCATTAGTTATGAGGGCTTGGCCGCTCCAACATTACTGATAAAATTTTACTAGATGGTGTACATTCAATGTTGGGGGACCTCGGTCCCGTTGGGACGTTTGAGCTTGTAAGTTCCCGGTTTGATGATGGTTGCAACGATGTATGGGCCCTCAAATTTGGGTGCCATTTTACCCCCCTCGGTTGGCTAGCTTGCTTCTCTTCGTCGTAGGACATAATCCCCCACTTGGAATTCTCGAGAGCAGACTTTGGCATAGATGTAGCTTTTGATTTGCCTTCGGTAGTTTTCCGCTCGTACGACGGCTTGCTCTCGGTGTTCTGAGATGAGGTGAAGGTCGAGGGCCATGTTGGCGTCATTGACTTCGGGATCATCCTGGGCTACCCTTCGGGTAGGAAGGGTCACTTCAGTGGGAGCTTTAGCTTCAAATCCATAGCTCAGGGAGAAGGGCGTTTCACCTGTTGCTCGCTGAGGGGTGGTGCGTTAAGCCCATAGGATATTGTGGAGTTCTTCTACCCAGCCTCCCCCTTCAGCCTCCAGCTTCTTTTTGAGACCCTCAAGTAATGTCCGGTTGGCATTCTCCACTTGACCGTTGCCTTGGGGGTAAACAACGGAGGAGAAGGTGTGCTTGATGTCCCATGCCTCTAGGAGGGCACAGAAGGGGGCTGCCTCAAATTGGGTCCCATTGTCGGAGATGATCTGTTGGGGGACACCAAACCTTGTGAGAATGTTCTTTAGGACAAAGTAGCGGCACCTGGCCTCAGTAATGCTGGCTAGGGGCTCAGCCTCCACCCACTTGGTGAAGTAGTCAATGGCAACGATGATATACCGGTTGTTGGAGGTACCCCTCGACAGAGGGCCCACAAGGTCTATGCCCCATCTAGCGAAGGGTATAGATGTGCTGATGGGGTCATAGTTGACCGCTGGTCTGCCGGGGGCTCTCTGGAAGTGTTGACATGCGGTACACCTTCGGGCGAGATCCGCACAATCTCAGGCCATCGTAGGCCAGAAATAGCCCTGGATTATGAGCCTTCGGGACATGGAGAAAGGTCCCATATGAGCCGAACAAGTGCCACTATGCACTTCCTCCATTGCCACTTCGGCTTCATCTTGATGAAGGCACCGGAGCAGCGTACCATTGTAAGATCATTTGTAGAGCCTTCCGTCCTCGATGGTGTAAGTGGGAGCCCTTAGCTTCGTTAACTTGGCGCGGGACTCATCCTCCGGTAGTTGCCCGGTGGTGATGAAGGCGATGATGTTTGAGATCCAGTCCTCTTGCCTTTGTTGAATTTGCATGACGGGGCTGGCGTGTATGCTTGAGAGACTGAGCTCTTCTATCCTTGCAATTTTGGAGAGGTGCTCGGGAGATTCATCCGAGAGTTTTGATAAAATATCGGCATCGGAATTTTGAGCCCTCGATATTTGGGTGAGAGAGTGCGCCTCAAATACCTTGAGCAATTCTTTAGCCGCCTCCTTGTACTGTTTCATCCTCCCTTCCTTGGCCTCATACTCCCCGGAGATTTGGCCCACGACAAGCTTGGAGTCACACTTGACATGGATCATTCTGGCCTTCATATTTGCTGCCAACCGAAGGCCACAGAGGAGAGCCTCATATTCTGCTTCGTTGTTGGAGACTTTGAAGGAGAAACGGACGACATAGTAGGCCCGGAAGCCTTCGGGAGTAATGAGAACTACTCCTCCGCATGCCTTGGTGGCTGAGGAGCCATCGGTATAAAGGGTCCACCACTCGTCCGAAGGTGCCAAAGACTCCTCATCCACTGCTGATCTGGCCGTGCACTCCGTCACGAAGTCTGCCAGGGCTTGGCCCTTTATGGCAGGCCTCGGACGGATGTCGATGTTGTATTGGCTGAGGAAGATAGCCCATTTTACCATTCGGGAGGAGCTGGTGGGACTCCTCATTAGGGCGTCGAGGGGTTGATGCGTAAGGACCTGGACCGGATGGGCCTGGAAGTAATGGCCAAGCTTCTTCACGTCCAAACAATAGCTAGCACCGTTTTCTCCACAGGAGAATACCAGAGTTCCGCTTCCCTGAGGGTCTTGCTAACATAGAAGATGGCATGTTGGACACCCTCTTCTTCCCGGATGAGTACTGAGCTGATGGCTGCCGGACTAACACCAAGGTAAAGGTACAGGGTCTCCCATACCTTGGGTTTGGAGAGCACAGGGGGTGAAGATAAGTACCGTTTCATCTCCTCGAATGCCTCCTGACACTCTGAAGTCCACTGGAAGCCGGTGGTTTTCCTCATGATTTGGAAGAAGGGTAAGGATTTTTCCACCGACTTGGATAGGAAGCGATTGAGGGCTGCCAGGCGGCCCGTCAGCCGTTAAACCTCCTTCACATTGCGTGGGGGCTCCATGTTGATGATGGTCTGAATCTTCTCGGGGTTGGCCTCATACCCCTTCGGCTCACCATGTAGCCTAAGAATTTGCCTCCTTGCACGCCAAAGGTGTACTTCTTCGGGTTTAGCCGAAGGTTGAACTTCTGCATGATGGCGAAGATCTCCCTGAGGTCGTCAGTATGACTTGTTGATTGCTTGCTTTTGACGATCATGTCGTCAACATATGCCTCCATGGTGCGCCCTAGGACGGCCTGAAATACCTTGGCCACCATCCGGGTGTAAGTGGCGCCTAAGTTTTTCTGGCCGATGGCCATGACAAGGTAGCAGAAGATGTCCTCGGGAGTCATGAAGGCTGTTTTTTCGGCGTCTTCCTCGTGCATGAAAATTTGGTGGTACCCTCGGAAGGCATCGAGGAAGGACATGATCTCGCACCCCGCGGTTTCATCCACCAGCTGATCAATATTTGGCAAGGGGAAGGGGTCCATGGGGCACGCCATGTTTAGATCAGTGTAGTCTACGCACATGCGGAAGGTTGGCGGCTTTTGTGTGAGGACTACGTTAACCAGCCATGAGGGGTATTTTACCTCCTTGATGTGCTTGATGGAGAGGAGCATGGCGGCCTCCTTCTTCACAAAATCCCTCCTCTCGGCCAAGAGGGGTCTTCTTCGCAGTTGTACAGGTTTTACCGAAGGGTCCACCGAGAGGCGGTGGGTGATGACCCTTCGGCTGATTCCGGGCATATCCTCCGACCCCCATGCAAAAAAAATGGAGTAGGCGCGGAGGGCTTCAGTTATGCCGGTCTTCAGGTCTTCGGGGAGCTTGGCTCCAATCTTCACAACCCTCTCCGGCTTGGCCGGATCGAGTGCGAAGTCTTCTACTTCCTCGGCGGGCTCAGCCCTCGGCCTTTTCTCTTCTTCCTCCACGGTTCCGGTGATGGTGTCAACGCGGAACTCGGTCTTACTAACCTTCTTTGTCACTTGAAGGTAGCAAGTGCGGGCAAGTTTTTGATTCCCCCTTGAGTACCCGATGCCTCTTCGGCGGGAAACTTGAGGCACAGATGCCTCGTGGAGATGATGGCTTCGAGGTCCTCAAGGACTGGTCTGCCGAGAATGATGTTGTGAGCGCAGTCGATGTTGACGACGACGAACTCCACTTCGAGCTTGGCTCTATGGAGCCCGTCGCCGAATAGTACCGGGAGGGTAATGACCCCCTCAGAATCAATGGTGTCTCCGGTGAAGCCGGCGAGAGGGGTCTTGATGGGCCGAAGGGACCCCCTCTCCAGATGCAGCTCTCTGAATGTGCTGAGGTACATTACATTGACGGAGCTGCCTGTGTCAATGTAAGTTCAATCGATGATGGTGTCATTGATCTCCGTACGAATGACGAGGGCATCCCTGTGCGGGGAGGAAGCCGAGGGGAGATCGGCGTTGGTGAAGGTGATGGGTTCCTCCCTCAGCGATTGAGGTCACTTCTTACGCTGGCTGGTGGAGTCCCCTCATGTGTTACCTCCATTGATCATATGGATGTGGCGCTTTTTCTCCTGGTACTGGCTATACTCCTCCTCCTCATCGAGGTTTCCAATCTCCCTTTTCTTACCTTTCGGGTCGCTGAGGGGGATGGTGTTTGGGTTGACCCAAGAGTTTGTTTTCTTAGGGGGGACTTGGCAGTGAGGGGTCCCCTGAGGCGGAGGGCCTATGATGAATTGGGACAAGTGGTCTGCCTGTATCAACCTTTCAATGGCCGTCTTCAGCTGATGGCAATCGTCGGTGTTGTGCCCTTGGTTGCGGTGGAACCGACAGTAAGGATAATTGGGGTTGATGGCGTATACCTCCAGGGGTGCGCGAGAGTCGCGCTCCACAAGGCCCCTCTCCTCGGCGAAGTCTAGGATGACACTGACGGGGTGCGTCAAGGGAGTCTGAGGGTGCTCCAAAAGAATGGGCTGGGCCCAAGCCTTCGGGTTTTCCTTGTACCCCCCCCCCCCCCCGGGCTTGGCTTGGCCATGCCAGGGGCGATCACTGGGGGGTGCCGAAACCTTGGATTGATTATGGGGAGCCCCTGGCCCCCGGTTACCCTTGTCATCTGGCCGAGGGCGTTGCTGATCGGGGTTGTGATGGCACTTTTCCATCTCCTCGGCCTCGGCGTACCGGTCCCCCCGCTGCAGGGCCCTTATGTAATTGCGGGGAGGTTCGATGATGAGGCTCCTTGAAAAGTTCCCGGGCGAAGGACTGTTTGAAGGAGGGCCAGGAGGGTCCCATCGTCAGCGCCATCAACTTTATCAGCCTCCGTCCTCCAACGTTCCAAGAAGTCCCGAAGGGTCTCCTCCTTCCTTTGTCTTACTGTCAGCAAGAGGGAGAAATGTTTTCTTGAACGGCGCCTTCCCGCAAATTGCGTCAAGGAGCGTTGGGCGAGTTCTTGCCATGAATCGATGCAGCCTTCGGGTAGTCGGTTGAACCATTCGTACGCCGGCCCCTCCAAGGTGGAGAGGAACCAACGGCACAAATATTCATCTGATGCCCCCACCATCATCATGCTGTTTTGGTAGCGGTTGTAGTGTTCTTGAGGGCCCGTCTTTCCTTCGTAGGGCCTGATGGGTTGCCCCCGGTATTTTTCCGGAATTCGAGTCGCCAATACCCTTGGGGTAAATGGCGTCCTAGTCCGGAGTTGGATGACGGGTTCCCCGGAGCCTTCGACTATTTTCTTCTGCATTTCTTCCATTTTGGCCAACATGGCCTCATATTTGGGATCCGCCTGGGGGTGGTGGCGGGGGTACGTACCCGATGGGCCTCCATCTCATCAAGCCGGTGCTGGAGGGCCGCAATGACTTCGTCCCTGGGATCTTTCGGGAGGGCCTCCGCCCCCTACGAACGAACACGGGCCGAGTGGGCCTGATTGATTTGGTGCCTGGCGTCATCGGCATGAAGTGGTGCCTTGCCTTTGTCCTGAGGAGGACGACTTTCATTTGCCCTGGAGACGGATCCGCCACTTTCTTAAGGTCTTTGGAACGCCTTCCCCCCGAGGCGGTCTTGGACCCCACGGCGGTCTTGCGCCCCTCCGAGCCTCTCGAGGGCGGAGGTCCGAGGCCCTTCTTTACCACACTGGTCCTAGGATTGAACCTCCTGGGAGGCGGTGTCTTGAGCCACGACCCCTTCGTCGTTCCCCACCCGAGGGGTAGGGTTCACGAAGGGGGGTGGTCGTGGGAGAAGAACAACGTTCTCCCCGACTTGCGGTTGAAGGGGTACCAGTGCCGAAGGCACCTGGGTTTTGAGTGAGTGTCTGGATGAAGGTAGAGAATGCCGATTGTACGTCGATAGTGTGAACCGGATGGCTCACTTGATTTTCGCTCCGGTCCCTCCTTCAGGTTTCGATGCCGAGGTGGGCATCGGGAGCATTTTGTTGGAGCTGAAGGTGCAGGTCAACAGCAGCCTGTTCCAACTCAGTGATGACCCCACCCTCGAGAGCCTTGTTAGAGGCTCCGAGGGCGTTGACTTCACCGAGGGCCAGGTTGTTGTCCTCAAGGTTCTTAGACTGAGCACGGGTGGTTCTTCCCATTTTAATAGGTGTTTTTAGCTGAAGGGGAGGTTTTCTTTCTTGATTTTTCAGCTCTCAATGAAAGCACCAAATGATGGATAAGTGTATCCGGGGGTATATATCCGAGGGGTTACTGTGGGGAGTAACTAGAGAGAAGTTAGAGTAAACAAGTAAGAGAGAGAATATGTATTCAGTGCGAATTCAGCGTATTCAGAATATGGTTTACAAAGGGGAAATGGGGTGCTATTTATAGTAGTGATAAATGCGAGACGGGGACACGTGTCAAGCATCCAACGGCCGAGGGGTCACATCAACCGGGTGTCACTGGCATTCGCATGTGGCTGCATTTAATGCAGCGGTTGGATGTGACGTTGTACTTGGTACGTCGATCTAGGCGTATGTGGATAGGAGATTCTGTCGAGGAGATGCCCTCGACCGTAGATGTTTGGCCGAAGGCTCTTCATACCGGGGCCCCCTAGGTGCCGAGGGCTCCTATTTTCGCCGCTTCCTCTCAGACACTTTGAGGGTTTTGAAGAAGCTGTACTGTTAGCTCATGAGCCTTCGTCCAGGGGGCTGAAGGCACCCCAGTGTTCATCGTGGGCTGCTTGGCACTTGGAGCGCTGTAATTTGGGCCTGCCATGCTTCCTGGGCCTGTTGGGCTTTTGCTACAGTAGTGGGAGTCTATGGGCCGGGGGTTCCGGGGCCATATACTCCATCAATATTTTTTTGTATTCACTTAGTGTGTTATTACCTTTCTAGTTGCGCCATTGATCACACATTGACACCTCTTACACTCCCGATGTTTCAAAATAAATTATAAAATCAATTTTTCTTGGACAATACAATTTTAATTTAAAAACATCATACTTATTTAATCCCCATGTGATATAGAAATTATGTGCATAACAATTGTTTAGAGTTTACTGCACCAAACACCTTGTGATATAAAAATTCAGTGTCAAACCCCTGTAATTTAAAAAAGCGTCAAGTTGCCATCTAGGTACTTCATTCGTTATGAAATTAAGTTCCAACTTTTATTTTTGGGATGCTCTAAAGTTAAGCTCACACTTCAGCTTCTTTCTATATTTAAAGTTTGGGGAGAACTATCAAATAAACTCTCGAATTTTCATAAAAAGTGCAAGAGAGAATTGTCTAAATAGGATTAAAAGAAGGTAGAATTTCAAAAATAGGACCACTATGTTTTATTAAACACAAATAGGACTAAAAGGAGATGATTTGACAAAGTTACCCTTAATGAAATAAAAATAAAAAACGCCCCTGCAGTTCCTTCAATAATTCCTTGCAACAGGGCTTCAAGACCACCGACACCAACAACACCCTCCGCGCCAGTCGTCATCGTCAAGACCGCCACCGCCACTGCCCGGTGAGGAGCTGCCGCTGCCACCGGCGAGACCGCCGTTGCACACACTCGGCAAGAACGCACACATCATGCTAGATGGCTTACTTGCCCTCTAGTGAGAATAGTGCTACACCTTCATCCGCCAATGTTGGCTACCTTCTCTTGAGAGTATGTTATCAATTTCAGGTGGAATTGTCATCATCATAACACTAAAGAAAAATACATAACATTTTTAGATGCAAAAACATGTCATTTTTTAGATTATAACATGACATTTTTAGGTTCATAAGCATGTCATTTTTGAGATTACAACATGACATTTTTAGATGCAAAAATATGTCATTTTTGAGATTACAACATGACATTTTAGATGCAAAAACATGTCATTTTTTAGATTACAACATGACATTTTTAGGTCCGAAAACATGTCATTTTTGAGATTACAACATGACATTTTTAGGTCCGAAAACATGTCATTTTTGAGATTACAACATGACATTTTTAGATGCAAAAACATGTCATTTTTGAGATTACAACATGACATTTTTAGATGCAAAAATGTCATCATTTGTCAAAAATATCAAAATCATTTAACTTTCAAAGATATAATACTGTCATCTCCAAAAAATTGTCAATATATCTCCAAAAAATTGTCAACCCTGTGGCATTTTTTAAAAGTTGATACACGGACATAATAAAAAAATTAGACCCAAAATATTTTCGAACAATTGATAGCGCCTCGAATTTTAAATCCAAAAGTTCCAAATCCAAAATTTTCAATTAAAAAAAATCCATTTTGAATCTAAAAGAATTAACATAAACATCAACATAAAATTAATCTAAAATGTTGACCGAATAAGAATGGAGTAGAGAGGAGCAGAGAACAGAAGATAAGGAAAGGAAAAGAGGGAGAAGGAGGAAATGAAGAAGAAAGAAGAAGAAACATTTACCTGGAGAAATGTCGACCTGGGCAGCGGAGAGGGAATCAAAGATGACCTGCAGATCGACATGGTAGAGATCTGGGGCGATCTACGCGAAAGAGGAGGCAGAGATCGGGAAAGACAAACATAGAAGAGGTAGGGATTTAATATATTAGGGGTAATATGGTAATAGGGAGTCCCATTTGGGGAATTAAAAACATTAAGTCCTAAGTTGGAGTATTGACTATGTTTTAGTCCTAATTAGATCAATTTCTTAAAGTGCAAATAAGCCCTTTTACAGGAGGCTTTGTCCGGCTGTCGCCATTTTGGGTGGTTTCCAGTGGATTTTTTTGATGATTTTTTTTGATAATCTTATTCATTAAGTCTAGTTTATTCATACCAAATTTCGGCTAAAAATTCAATCGAGAAGACAGTCAAATGATTTTATGAAATATACTTTGATGCCTAACTGCGCAGTTATCTTCAAAAATTCATTTGACTGCCTTCCCGATTGAATGTTTAGCTGAAATTTGGTATGAGTAAACTAGACTTAATTAGGAAGATGCTCAAAAAGTTTCATCAAATAATTGCACCGGAAACCGCCCCAAATGGCGACGGCCGGATAGAGCCTCCTATACAAGGATTTATTTGCACTTTTTATGAAAGTTCGAGGGCTTATTTGATAGTTCTCTCTTAAAGTTTTTATTAGGGAGAATCACATTTTTGACCCTTCAATTAGTCATCACATTGAAATATCAGACTCGTATTTCTAATACTATAATGTCACACATGAATTGACTGATGTGTTGTAAATATCATCCCTGATGAATTGATTGGTAGTCTAGAATGGGAGATGGATTATAAAGGACAAGGATGACATTTACAACACATTGGTCAATTCGGGGTGACATTTACAATTTAAGAAACATGTGTCTAACATTTCAATATGATGACTAATTAAAAGAATAAAAGTGCGATTTTCCCTTTTTTATTATTCATTTACCGTTTTACTCTCACATCAGTTATTGAATTGATTTTGTTACCCTCATTTCACCATTCATTATCCCTTTATTATTTTCGTGTGGGTACTACACCTTTTAATTACTCCAAGATATTTTTTAAAATCCAATTTCATTTCTAAGGCTATGTTTGATGCGCTTAAGTTCCTACCTTCTAACTTTTGTATTATTCAAAAAGATTTTAAAAGCTTCTAGGTGTATGTTTGGCACACCAATTTTTAAAAGCTTTTATAAAAATTAAATGTCTTTTTTGAGATGCTACAATGAGCAGCGTCTCAGATAAGTCTGTAGCTTTTAGCATTAGTTAATCCTAACAGCTTGTATACCAAACACAGTTAATTCAAACAGTCAGCTTTTTACCAAAAAGTATGTCTTTTCTTTTTAAGGTCTTTTCAGTCACTAAAAGCTACTCCCTCCGTCCCTGAATTATCTTCAAACTTTTCTTTTTCGTCTGTCCCAACATTATCTCCTTCTTCCCTTTTTGGCAAAGAATTTGTGGTTCACAATCATTGTTACACATTCTTACACATTTCTCTCTTCTCTGCACAACTCTCTACCACACAAAACTCACTATCTTAATTAGTGTGCGCAGCCGAAATGGGAGAAAAAACAGGGACGAAGGGAGTATTAGTTACTAAAAAGTTCATAAAAATATCTTTTCGGTGCAAAACATACCCTAATTCTATCTAAAAGCCCGTGAAATCGGAACTTGTTTTTGGAATGGAGTTGATGTAATTGGATTTGACTGGGATTACAAAATACAAAATAGAAATAGGAAGCATGGTTACTCGGATTACACACCAGAATCCAGGTACGAGTGAAGCAAGTGGGTAAAATATGCACTCGTGGACGTAGCCCAACTGGTAGTGAGGTAATGCCACAAGAGTTAGGTTCCGTGTTCGAATCCCGGCAACTGCGATGAGCGGTGAATATGCTAAATAAAGCCTGTGCAAGTACCGGGCATAGAGGCTCACTCTCTATCTGTCAGATACGTACCGTCCGGTCGGGGTTGGGGACCCTACGGGATGGGGTGTAATCTTTTTTTAGTGGGTAAAATATGAGAAAAACGAGGTAAAAATTGACAGTTTCATCCAAGGCCTATCTGTATCCAGTAAATTGTCTTTACTGGCTGTGGCCTAGTGGGTAAATAACTAACCAGAAAGATGGAAGCACTGTGGTGGAGCAGTGGCAGGGGTGGGTAATGAAATTTGACACTCTGTTTCTTCAGTTTCAGGAGACAATTAATGCTCAAGATAAGAATGAATGAACGAATTGAAGACCAGACCAGAGAGTTATTTACTGCTCCGCAACGGTACACAAAACTCGACACACAGTCAAACTTGCAGCTACCTATCTATTTATAGTAATAATGAAATTAATAAATAAAAACAAAACGACACACTTGGCAAAGTTCAACAAGAAAATAAACCTTTCCATTTTTCTTGGTCAAAAGGCATCTCTTTTTCAAATCATAGTACCTATCTCATTTAGTATAGAAATCGTAGGATTACAAATTAATCACAGAGCAAAGAAAGTAGTAAAACATTTAGAAAAAGAGTTGACAAAACTCAATAACACGTAGCAAGCATTTAAATTTGGTTTTTAGAATTGGATAAAGCTTTTAAGTCGATCATTTTCAAAATTTGTACATTTTCAAAGGTCATGTGACAATTGACAACACATTTTCCCAATTTTTTAAGCTTTAACAATGTTTTATCAAAAAAAAATTGTGGTAAATTTATCAAGGATTTCTTTCCCAATTTTAAAGCTTTAACAATGTTTTATCAACAATATTTAATATGTTGTAGTTACAATTTAATTTTTCTAAATATAATGTATTATTCCAGATTTTCAAATGTGTAAAACTTTTAAATTGTTTAATTTGTCTACTTTAAATACTATAAAGCTTATATTTCACTGAAATTTAAATTTATCATCCATTAATTCGTAACAAATACATAAACTCGAAGATCTATTTTGAGTAGGAGGAAGTGATAAATAAAATAAGCTAAATTAATAAGGGAGTAGAATATTGATCCAACCCCATAACATAACTGCATGAATTACATTTGTACCCAAATTAAACTTCTATTTTAAAACAGAAGTCATACAAATTCCTGCTAAGCTAAGATGGCTACCACACAAATATCCCCCAACCCCAATGAAACAACATAGCAACCTATCATAATAATGAGAGTTTGGGAGGAATATTCAGATAATGCTAAAATCATCTAAAATTTACTCCAAATTGATCAAATGAATGAGTGCCTTGAGTGAATCCAAGTTAATTAATTTTACCATTATCTGAATACTCTTCGCTAAACCACTCATTACCATTCTTAAAAGCAATGCGAATCAGTTAAAATCTAAAATCTGAATCTCTGCATGATGAGCTCCCTCCATGCAATGCCTCCTGCAAAAGAAACACACCAGAGATCTCATTCCAGCTGTAATTGTAATTGTTAAAGTCTTACCCATAATATCTCCGAAAGAATTAAACACTATATTAAGATCTGAGTTACTCCTTCTATGAGGTTGATCTTTCAGGATGAAACCTCATATCTTAACATGATATCAGAGTCAAATTGATCAATGGTGTGGGGCCCTTATGAAAAATGATGACACAGTTATAAAAAAATGACAATGGCGAACGATTAAAAATGAATGATGACACGATCCACGAAGTGTATGGTCGTGAGGAAGGGTATTAAAGTCCCACACCGGATATCTCTGAAATAATTAAACACTATATTAAGATCTGAGTTACTCCTCCTATCAGGTTGACCTTTTAGGATAAAACCACATATCTTAAGGGTAATATTGAATAATTTTCGAAACAATTAAAATAATGAAAATAATAACGTTGTCCTAGACTTTGTCTTAAAAATCGTCGTTCAACCATTAAAAAATCGTCGTTCAACCATTAATGAAAATAATAACATTCACATATCAATGATATTGCCCGAGTATTACAAAAGTTTGAAACAATTAATACAACAGTATATATTAATACGATTAAAATAAAAGTTGTTTTGAAAAATATAACCTGTTAAGTGTAATTCTTACGATAGTAACTTATTCATAATAATTTATTTCAAATTTTTACATCTAGGTTGCTATGAGATTATATCATATATGTAACGGTTATTAGAAATATTTTTGTAAATAAATTTGATTTCAATAACATTTATGAAGGACCTCTAACGGTATGTAATCCCCTCTAAATATTCCTAAATACACGATGTTCTTATTATTCTCAAAATAGAAGTAATTACTGTAATATTTTGGTAGTATACCTTTAAACATGCAAACTTTTCTAAATAAAGACACAATCGTATTTTGAAATTCTCAAACGTTTTTAGTTCTACTTCAGATATTTTCCCAATTATTTTCGTATAATATACGTAGTAGCAAAAAATGTCATTTGGACCTGTTTTTTGTACACTTAATTCTGTTGGTATCACAAAAAACAAACAATTTATCTAAAAATGTAGTAGTAAGAAATTTTGATTTTTTACATATTGTCCGATTTATAGGCTAAATGTACAAAATGTGTACAAAAAATTGGATCTTTTTAAACATGTAATCCGTATATATAATTATATACCGTACCCGTGAGTTCTTGGCGCCGCCGTGAAGAACCACCGCCTCCTCTCTCTTAGCATCTTCAACCTTGTCTACTCTTTTGGAGCCAATGTGAGATTTGCGGAGACCCAAAAGGCCTTTCCACCGGGTAGAACTCTTGGGAGGCTTGAAAGAAGACAAATCGTTATCCTCAACGAGGAGCTCGTCCTTGAGAGTGGTGGGCCTGTTAGGTGGCGCCGCCGCTGAGCGAGCGGTGGTCTCATTGTATGGCAAGAGCCGGCCCTGGGAGAAGAGCTCATCGGCGGTCGTGGTTGCGGGCGGATAGTTGGAGACGGAGAATTCGAAGTCAGAGGAAACAGGGGCGTCTCTGTAATAGGACCTCTCGTTCTTGATGAAGTGGGGGTGGTAGTGGCCGCCGCCGCTGCTGGACTCTACGAAGTCGTTGGAGAAAGAGATGCGAGGGCTCATCGGAGCCGCCATGGGCGGCGGTTTGTGGTCGGAGTTTTGGTTGCTGTTGTGGTTGTACATGATGATGATGATGTGTAAGCATGCCATGGAAGGTGGGGGTGGGGGGGTCTTTAGACCAACATTTTTAGGGCAGAATCACCCATCCGACCAGCCTAAAGAAGTCTGCAGATGGAAGTTTCCTTCCCTTCTTCTTTCTTTATTTCCCTTGGTTCGTCTGAGGGAAGTATATATGTGTGTAATTAATGTTTACCAATGTTGAATCACAAGTTCGAGCTCACGACCCGACCCGACAAGACATTTGAGATGTTATAAGTCACGATAACTCAATCAAATAATGATATATCTTGTACCTCTGTGTAACAAATAGATATTATAACTTTCTCAGTGTCAGTTTGAGTTACTATCTTCGATCAATGTTCCAACTTTCTCGGTAATCAACAAACTGGTACATAAGTATGTGTGTAATTAATTGTACTTAGGGCAAGGGACCCTGTATCCAGCAGGCAAGTAGATGGGTGCATTTAGATCGACATAGTTACGACAAAGTGTACCTGGCTACTTTCAATACAAAAGAAAATTTAAATAGAACTCTTGATTCAATTTCAAAACATGAGGAACACCCATGCCTCGATACATAGAAATAATAAACTCATCTTTGAAAATTTTGTTCATTTCATTTTCCTTTGTCAATAAAGCGTCTTATACGGAAATGAACTCGATCGACAAGAATATGTATTGAAAATTTGAAATTACTAAACGTGGAAATTATTCATGCATGCTAAGTCTAAAGAGTCAAATATGACATTTTATCCCTAATATAATTAATTAATATTACATATGATTTTTCCCTTAAAAGTGACTCATCACACTAATTACCCAATGTTTCACATGAAATTTCTTATTTCAATATTACATTTTTAAATAAAAGTAATTGGGATTTTTTTCAGAAGTATTACTACATTAAATTCATAAGATACAAAATTGACTTATTTAAAAAAAAAATCCAAAAAGTGAAATATCAAAAGTATTACTTAGTGACTAGTTCTCAATGACTCATCGTCTATCAATGACTTGCCACTCTGAAATAACTATAGCACTCTTATCCATTTACTCATCCATTTACTCGCACGTAATGATTAGTCATATTTTTATCCAAAAACATAACCGATCATGTTGTTGTCCGGAAAAACTCAATTAGTAATATACATGTCATTTTTTCAAGTAACTAATTAATGTTGCTATGCACGCTCCACCCACCCATGATCCACCAACCACAGGCGCCCCATCCACTTAGCTCGCTGCCGGCTGGCGCCTCTGTTGCCGCCACCGGAACAGTGACTACTGTCTATATAGTTACTATCAAAGTCTCCCATAGTGGTTTGCCCCAACTCTTTGTAACCTCGGTTGACAATTACTATCAAAGTTCAATGATTCGTCCTCACTACATTTGCAATGTAGAGCATACAACGACATTTACTCCCTTTCGTCCTTATTAAACTTTACACTTTGACTTCACATATATTAAGGAAATAAATTTGACTTTATTGTAAAGTACACTGTTTGACACTGTGTGACACTATTTGGCACTGCTTTGCATTATTTGGTGTAGATTTATTTGCCAAATAAGGCAAATAAGGAAGTGTAAAGTTTAATATGGGACGACCCAAAAAGGAAAGTGTAAAGTTAATTAAGGACCGGAGGGAATACTATTTTAGTGACTCCCAATTATTTACAAGGTAAAAGTAGTGATTACCGGTTACTAGTGATTGCGTGGACTACACAAACATATTCTTCTAATACTTATGTTGTCAATACTGAATATGATGTTAAAACATTAAAGAGTTGATGACATAAATTAAATACTACTAAAATAAAAATAAAAATGGACAGAAATGTGATCTCATACCTGTAGTGAGTATTGACTATATTAGTAACCATAAGTTATTATCATTATATTCAATTTTACACTATAGTGTTCATGATGTTACACTAATATGTATTGACTTTAGTCACATTTTTGTTCATTAGTTTAATTTGAATAATATTTTTTAAAAAATCTCAAAATAAAATGGCCCATATAAATTTCTTCTTTGGCTAACCAAAATATTAAGAGTCAAAAAAACCAAAATGTAGCATTTGAGAGTTAATACTTCCATTTTTTGCATGAGTCTTCTCAATATCAAACTATATATACATGATAATATCTTTACTAATAAACTCAGGCGATTAATTAACAAATAGCCATATAGTTGGAAAACTATCTCTCAAGTCACTTTTTAGTTTTTTTAGAATATTATTGGTAATATTGATAAAACGCCTATGTTTAGTTTTTACACTTAAGCGATCATAATAATATTGTACTTGTAATAATTTATTCATGTTTTATAAGAAAGTTCTACGTACTTTAGTGGTATTTAAAAAACACTGCGTAGTATAAGTTATCCAATTCAAAATTAGAAATTATTACATATATATAACTAAAATAAAGATTATTTACAATAATGTGACATGATAGAGTAGTAATGAAAATATAGTAACTTAAGTTCAATTTTTTAACTTAAAATTACTATTATACTACATTAAATACTTTTTATTCTAGTAATGTTTTTGAAAAAACTCGTATACGCGTGTTTCAAACTTTAAATATTATAAGTCCGTGTTATTCCCATTATTTTTGTAGTTGGTCTTATATTATATTCAACCAAATGTTTGATGTACACACTCTTGTACACACCTTATACACATCATGTTTGTGAAGTTTTTTTTTGTATGTGAACCCGGTTTACAGACAATATTTTGTTTGTGCAAAACATTGTCTGTGAATCGATGTTTACAGACAAAAAAAAAAGTTTTCACAGACATAGATGTGTACAAAAGTGTGTATAAGAACGTGTACAAACATCATTTTTGTATTATATTATACTTGGTAGATTAGACTGAATGCCCACGGACGTAGATATGATTTGATCATTAGTGCTGGTTGTACTAAAACAAAAGTTTTTAATTCCATATGTCGGTTGTTGATTTTTTTTTAAAAAAAGAAACTTATATATAGCATTAATCAAATCGTTACTGATATGATAGACTGCCAAACCATACTTATTGAGGGCATAATATCAATTACAATAAGGGAAAGTTCCTGAAATAGGACTAAAACAGTTTGAAAATTTCAAAATATGACTGTCATGCTTTTTATTTCCAAAATAGGACTGTCATTCTTTTTATTCCCAAAAAAGAACTAATTACTATCATATTTAGAAAATACTACCATGTTTGAACTTTGAAGTCTGGTACTGCCAAAACATGACAGTAATTAGTCCTATTTTGGGAATAAAAACATGTTAGTCCTATTTTGAAATTTTCAAACTATTTTAGTCCTATTTCGGGTAATATTCTCATTACAATAAACATATGCTACGTGCAAATACGATCCATCATATTTTATGCACTTTTAAATTTTTTTATGTACTTTTTTTGTAAAAAAATAGATAATGAATCATATCACTAGTCATCTTAAATAATATTCTGGAGCTCTAGTTGTGCAATCGATTGCTTCCTAAAATCGATCTAACTTAAAGTTAACTACGTGCTAATGATTCTTTTCTAAATAAACGTATTTTAAAAAACATACTCCCTCCGTTTCGTATTAAAGTTCTCACTTTCCTTTTTGGGATGTCCCTTATTTAAGTTCACACTTCCATTGTAGGAAACAAAACAGTGCAAAACAGTGCCAAACAGTGTCCAAACAGTGCCAAACAGTGCACTCCACAGTAAAGTCAAATTTATTTTCTTAATTTGTGTGAAGTCAAACTGGGAACTTTAATAGGGACCGGAGGGAGTATCTTTTAAAATATTGCTGAAATGAAATTTATTTACAAACATATAACTAATAATTACTATAGTCGAGTTTAATAGTCACTTAAGTGCAAAAATTGAATATAATATATGTCACTATGATTAAGTTAATAATGTAGTCATTGTACATTTTTAAACAACATTTATTTATTTTAGTCACATATATGTAATTATTTCACACTCACACCAGGACCGGTCCTGCTCATTTATGGGCCTATGGGCGGTACGTTATTCTGGGCTTATACCCAAGATAAACCGTAAACCATATACTTATTTGAAGTATGACGTCCTCTAAAACTACTATTAGAAACTCAGATATAGTTTATTGAAATTTGGGAACAAATAAATAATTGGGATGAGATTTGAGAGAAATAGCCTCTAAAATAATTATATAAATTTGTTATGTTATAATTAAAATGAATAAAAAGCCTTAAAAGCTAAATAGATGTGAAGACTGAAGAAGCATGTCTTTTATTTATGCAGCAACAATTGTATTACTTTTGAAAACTACAATCAATTCTACTTAAAATTAATGTATATATTTTTTTATAAACTTGACTTTATTTAAGACTTTTTATTTACATTTTAAAATTTTAAATTGTCAACAACTCAACATAATTAAACATTAGGCCTAATTAATTGAACTTAAGAATAAAAAAGAAGGCTACTCACACTATATATAAAGAAAAACTTTCGGGCCTATTTTTTCGGGCCTAGGGCGATCGCCCCTCTTGCCTCCCCCCCAGAACCGGCCCTGACTCACACACACATAATTTAGTTTAAATAAGAACATGATCTAAAGGAAAAAATGAGAAAGATTCTGAAGCGTTACAATTTGAATTTTGTGCATTATGTGAAACAAAAATGTGCACTAACCTAAACTAGAACGACATTTTTATGAATATTACTAAAATATATTCAAAAGAAAAAATGTGATGATTTGTTTTTAAATTTTCAAAAAGTGTGACTAATCATATCATTTATGCTCATTTAATATTACATTTTTATTGTTGTGAGATTATATTTTTATCATTAATAATTAATTAATTACCAATGTTGTCTTCAAGCCATTCAATGACTGCCACCACAATTGATCACCGCTGCCGTCACAACCACTTCCGCTGTTCACACCTCTACCGCCGCCATTAGTGATCATGTGATGACTAACTTAAATATCAAAGTGACTAAATAATCACTTGACATAATAGTGACTTCACTAGTAGTTACTAAATTGTTACCACTTTTCAAACGATAGTGACTCTGACACTAATCATTAATGACAATAACCTCGTAACCCTTGTCACACGGGAGCCCTCTCACCGCAAAAATAAATCACAAATCCCATTAGTTACTATCTCCCACGTACTACAGTGACTCGTGCCCAATGACTTTCCGGTTTTAAAATTAAATCCCGTTAGTGACCATCTTGCACCAGGGAGACTGGAGTGCGTATACCGTGCAACCGGTATACGGTGAGCACCGTATACCGAGACGGATTTTTTTTTTCCTTTTACTTTTAAAAAATGTTAATAACTTTTTTTATTTTTGATCCGATTTTTATAAAATTTATATCAACATTTTTTATTTTTCATGATCTTTCAAATGAGACCAATATTACTTATGTAATTTTAACATATTAACATTTGTGTGTGAAATATGTAACTTTAAGTGTTAAAATATGTAACTCACGTTCAGTCAAGTCAAATGCAACTCGTGTGTATAAATATGTATCTCTACGTGTAACAATATGTAACTTTACGTAAAAAAATATGTAACTCGCATTCAGACAGGTCACATGCAACTCGTTTGTATAAATATGTAACTCGCGTGTATAAATATGTAACTTTACGTGTAAAAATATGTAACTTTACGTTTAAATATATGTAAGTCGCGTTCAGACATGTCAAATGCAACTCGTGTGTATATATATATGTAACTCGCTTATAAAAAGATGTAAATTGCTTATAAAAAGATGTAACTCGCTTATAAAAAGATGTAACTTGCTTATAAAAAGATGTAACTCACTCATAAAAAGATGTAACTCAATGTATTATCAAATGTAACTGAGGTCACTGATCCACTCCCAAACAAATTCGATCTTCTATTTCACAAACCTATCATCTCCCAAACAGATTCGATTTTTCTTATAATCCAATACTCATTAATATAATAGTTCGATAATTTCTTAAAATTACATACACAATATTGGTCTCATTTGAAAGATCATGAAAAATAAAAAATGTTGATATAAATTTTATAAAAATCGGATCAAAAATAAAAAAGTTATTATCATTTTTAACATCAAAAGCAAAAAAAAAAACAAATGCTGCGTCGTTTTTGCAACCGGGCGCACCATCCTCATGGTGCGCCGGTTGCACCATATAATTTGCGGTTTTTTCTCATCTTTCTGTTCATTTTTGTTTCTTCTTTTTTATGTCATCTTTTGCAATTCTTATCTTTTCGATCTTTCTTTCTTCTTAATCTGTTTTTTCTTTTTCCTCATCTCTATGTAACTTTGGTCTTTCGTATACACACACATATATAGACACAAACACACATATACACACTTCGTATATTATACTCTCACAACACACTACACACACATAAACACATACATAGACATACACACATACATACATGTGGATCTTCTACTATGTTACTGGATTAGGGACTGCTGATTGACAAATGGTGACTTCAGATTTTGGAATCACTAAGATTTGTGTACGAAATGTAGTTGGGTAGTCATTAGAGTCCATGTCACTAACAGTCTCCCGGAAAATTATACCTTGGGATCGGCCCACCGTGCGCATGGTGTGCCGATCCCATACGGTATCATTTTTCTCTTTCTAAGCTCCAGCAATCTAATACGGAATATTAGGGAAGCTTTTCTTCTTTTTCCTCTAGGTTAGTACTTTCTTTCTCTTTATTTTTCTTTTCTATTTTCTTTAATTCTTCTCTTTTACATCAAAATACTAAAACTTTATTTGTGAGTTTACATCTTTATCTTTAACTAATTAAAATACAATTGAATTTACCTTTTTTTTCTTTACCAAATTATAACAAAATTTTATTAATCCACATAAAATAAGTACTCCGTATGTTGTATTTCATAATCATACGATTTTCTACTTTTTTTTTTATCTTCAACTGAAATTACAATAGAATACATTTTTTCTGTAATATTTTTTATATATCATATTCATAATTTTCTTCTATAATATATTTCTTATCTCTTGGCAAAAAAAAATATTTATGCTCTCTTTGATATGTTTTTATTGTTTTTAAAGACATTAAATTTGTTTATTTCGACTTAAATTTCATTAAACATGAAATTATATTACATTTTTCGTATATGTGATTTATGTTTATACACAATTTATGGAATTACATCTTCTTATAGGCGAGTTACATCTTCTTGTGTATGAGTAACATCTACTTATGCGCTAGTTAAATTTGGACTTGCCTCAACAAATTACATTTTGCATACACCTAATTTAGATTTTTCATCAACGCGAGTCAGATTTTTTCATAACACGAATTACATCACAAAATAAACTCCAGCTTTTTAAACATTGATTTTTTTGGCAAATAAATATATGATTTTTTGGCAAAAAAAAAAAGTAATTTTCTTTGAAAGATTTTTATGGCCTCAATACTAAAAACAAAGCATATTAACTATTTACGTAAATTAATTTGAGCAATTAAACTTCCTTTTTTTCATTGTTTACATTTGATAGTATATGGAATTATATCTTCTTATGCGCGAGTTATATCTTTATTATGCGCGTGTTACATCTTCTTATACGCGAGTTACATTTACACTTGCTTTAACAAGTTACATTTTGCATACACCTAAGTTAGATTTTCCATAAATGCGAATTACATTTTCTATAACATGAGTAACATCACAATACAAATCCCTGCTATCAAAACAAAAGAATCATTTTTTTGCAAAAAAAAAAATTGGCAAAAAATGTTATTTTTAGCAAAAAAGTGATTTTTTTTAAAAATATTTTTGTGGCCTTAATATTAAAAACAGAACATATTCACTATTTAAGTAAACCCCTTGTATTGAAACAAAAAATCATTTTTTTGCAAAAAAAAATGTTTTTTGGCGATCAATGTTTTATAGCCTTAATAATAATAAAAAATCACTTCTAAGAAAAAAACATTATTTATAGCCTTAATATTAAAAACAAAACATATTCACTATTTACGTAAAGTAATCAAGCAATTAGACTGCTCGTTTTCATTGAAATCAATGTTTTATTTCTTATAATTCGTATTAGACAAGTTACATTTTGATTTGCCTGCAGTTACATTTCTTATCAGCGTGAGTTACATTTATTTACACGCGAATTACATCACTCTGCTACCGGACAATGAAAAAACAAAAGAGAAGTTATTGTTCACGCGTGAAAGTGACACACGTTTTTTTGCCCCTGGGAACAACATGCTCACAGTGTCCTGCTCCCACGGTATATGAACTGTACCTTTAGGTATTTATTTACTACGTATATTCCTTTCTTTCAGTTTTTTTTTCATCTTAAAATAGGTCATATCTTTGTCCATGATAAGAGTAAGAGTAGAATTGGTGTCATTGTAACTAGAACATATGTATTTCAATTGTTCATTATTTTAATCACAAATATGCATGTCAAATCCATTGTTGTTTTGTTTTATACATATGAAGCACAAGCTTTAGCAAATGTGAATGATGAAATAAATTTACAAGATGTAGAGATCTTCTCCCTAGATAGTCATGTAAGATGCTTGGAAAAATAAACATGGAGAAGATACTTTAATCATGCATCATCACAAATATCATAGGTAGAAACTTTAAATATCCTCTATTAAGATTTCTCATCATTCACATCACAATAATGGATAGGGGGAGAATTAAGCTTCACATATTCTTTTTAATCTCAACACTGGAATGTGAATTCAAAAATCTAATCTCCTCAAAAGAAAGCTGATAAGAATTACTTGTAAGAGAACCGAAGGACTGACGGCTAGAACTTGAATTTTCTGTAAAAATACTACAAGACTTAGAGACAACAAAATCTTGCATTGATTTTCCAGAAAACATATTAAGTCTTGTGGCTTCTTTATGAAAACATTTTAAAATCTAGGCCATCCTTTCTTAATGTTTGTTAAGAACTTTTCCTGTTGACAATTCAGAACGGGGGCAAGGGGAGTGTTACTTTAGAAACCAGTTCCGAGGGAGGTTTTGAAAGTTAGAACTTTTGATTAGAAGAGGAGACATAAATTATATATGCTTGTGTTGGGGGCATTTTTGAGAACATATATCTCATTTAAAGGTTTGCTCTTTTGTTCTTTGAACCACATTCTTTTGGGTTTTAGAGATGTGTGCAAAAACCCGCAATATTAGAAACGATCTTTGAAATGTAAACATTTTCAGACTTGGGGTTTCTAGAAAGAGATAATTCTTCCCCTATAGACAAAGTCTGACTCGTATGACTATAGATTGAATCATAACCAGTAGACTGAGGAACTTCTCTTGCCTTAAAACTATTACTCAATTCAAAATAGTCAAGAGACTTCATCCTTGGCCTTATCTCTTTTCTCATGTTCAAGACACGTATATATCTCTGACGCTCCAATAAAGGCCATCGGTGAGGTTAGACCTAAATCCATGTACCGTATGTCATAAAATTGACGTGAAATCACTCTCTTTAAGTGATTGAGATTTTCGTAACTCAAACCCCGAACATGGTTGTAGAATTCAGTATCCTTAGGCTGATTCAGAAAAATGATTTGATCAATTCGGCCTCTCTTTAGCAAGGATGTCCTCCAAATCTTTGAACTTAGAGTATAATTTCTTGTGTTCCTCTCAAATGGTTTCATAAAAATTAGTAGTTGAAATACATTCAAGTTTAGAGGCATCCAGTTGTTTAGTTAAGTCACATGGCCTTTTGCTTCTCAATTTTCTAACTAAGACTTAAAACTAGTGATCTCGTTCTGAGCATTGGTTAATCGAACCATGGTGCTTGATTCTTTCCTTAAGTGTTTTCTCAAAACACACTCATTATTTGCTAACCATTCTTCCGATTCTTTGATAGTCTTACGATCTTTTCCTGTGTATTAGAAAATGAACTCAGATGAAATGAAGGAAATTTCAATATTATTGATTACAAGAGTCAATACAAGTATTTATAGTAGAATGCAAGTAACTAACTCTAACAGCCTGTATAACAGCACTAACAGCCTAAGGTATATCTAGAAGGTTCAAAGCTATTTACAATAAACGTATGTAACATTATTTTATATTCCTAACATTCCCCCCTCAAACTTAGTGTGATTGATTTGGAAGGTCGGTCAATCACACTAAGTTTGGTTTTTAACTCAAGAAAAGAAGATGCAGATAAAGCCTTTGTCAGAATATCAGCAATTTGTTGGGAAGCAGGAATATGGAACACTTCAATCTGCTTGGACTGAATTTTCTCCCTCACAAAAAAGAGATCAATCTCCACGTGTTTTATCCTGGAGTGTAACACAGGGTTGTGGGCAAGTTGTACAGTGCTGAGGTTGTCACAGTAGATCTTTGGAGTAGAAAATGATACTTGAAGTTCTTTGAGTAAGAACTGAAGCCACAGAAGTTCAGCTGCAGTGTCTGCTAAACTTCTGTATTCAGCTTCTGCAGAGGATCTGGCCACTCTCAGTTGTTTCTTGGACCACCAAGAGATGATGTTTGACCCAAGAAAGATGCATGATCCAGAAGTAGACCTTCTGTCAACTAGGTCAGATGCCCAATCAGCATCACAAAAGGCAAAGATAGGTAAAGGCATAGTTTTCAGAGGTAGAGGTTTAATGATGATGCCATGTGTTATAGTACCAGATAGATATCTGAGAATGTGTTTTACTGCCTTCCAGTGATCTTGTAGAGGTACTGCCATGAACTGACAGACCTTATTTACAGCATAACTAAGTTCTGGTCTTGTAAGAGTTGCATATTGCAGCATGCCAACAATGGATCTATAAGTGGAGGGGTCAGGAAGAGTAGCACTTCCTGTATTAATTAGCTTGCAGCTACTAACCATGGGAGTTTTCACTCCTTTGGAATCAATCATGCCAGCTTGGTGTAATAAATCTCTTATGTATTTGGTTTGAGAGAGATGAAGACTTCCATCAGGCAGCTTTTTGACTTCTATTCCTAGGAAGAAGTCAATGTCACCCAAGTGCTTGAGAGAAAAGGATGAGTGTAGTTTGTAAATAAGGTTTTGCATTGCTTTAGAATCATTGCCTATGACCAGAATATCATCTACATATATTAATATGTAGATCTGAACTCCTTGAGACTTGAAGAATAGGAGAGATGGATCACATTTACTTTGCTGAAACCCTGTTGTATAAAGAACTGAAGTCAGTTTGTGAAACCAGGCCCTAGGAGCCTGCTTTAGGCCATACAATGACTTGTGAAGTTTGCGGACTAAAGTGGTGTCCTGTGCCTGAAAGCCTGGGGGTTGGACCATGTAGACTTCTTCATCAAGTGTTCCATTTAGAAAGGCATTATTGACATCTAATTGAAACTGCCAAGGTGAGAAATATTCTGATAGTGATAGGTTTGACCACTCGAGAAAAGGTTTCTTTGAAATCAAATCCAAATCTTTGATGGAAGCATTTGGCGACTAATCTGGCCTTATATTGTTAAGAGAACCATCAGGGTTTTCTTTAACCCGAAAGACCCATTTACAGCCTATAGCTTGTTTGTCAGGTAGTAAAGGAACTAAAGACCATATTTGATTTTCTATCAAGGCATTATACTCATTTTTCATTGCAGAAAACCACTGAGGAGATGTGAGTGCTTGCTTCACTGATTGAGGCTCAACATGTGCTAATAGCAAGGTAGGATTAAGTCTAGGTTTAATAATTCCTGATTTTGATCTAGTTTGCATAGGATGAGTGTTAGTTATATGAACAGAATTGGAAATTGAGGAAGTAGAGTCAGATGATGGAGGAGAAGGTGGTTGTGGATGAATAGCTTGCTGATGTAGGGATGGACTGAGAGTAGAGTTGTTGGAATTTACTAAAGAATTATGAGTGGAAGGAGTAGATGAATGGCTTGCTGATTGATTGTGATTATTAGAAGAGATGGGTTGCGAGGCAGTGGGCTGGGAATTATTGGATGAGAGGTTATGAGACTGAGATTGTGATTTAGTGAAGGAAAGTTCATGAAACTGGGATTGAGATGAGTTAGAACCAGAAGAAGGATTTGAGTCTAAAACAGTTAATATGGCAGAATCTGAGTTATGAATAGGTTTGGTTGTGGGAATAGAAGATTGGGATACAGATGAATAGGGAAAACTGGATTCATGAAAGATGACATCCTTTGAAATGTACACTCTGCCAGATTTGGAAAGACACTTATAGCCTTTATGCTGAGAAGAATATCCTATGAATGTACACTCTTCTGAGTGAAAATCAAACTTGTGTTTATTGTAAGGTCTCAGAAAAGGATAACAAGTGCAACCAAAGACTCTAAGAGAAGAATAATCTGGAATAGATCCATAAAGTTTAAAATATGGGCTAGAATTGGCAATGGACTTAGATGGAGTTCTGTTGATAAGATGCACAGAGGTTGCAAATGCAGCATCCCAGAACTTAAAAGGTAAAGAAGAATGGGCTAGGATTGAGAGACCTTTTTCAACAATAGTGTGATGTTTCCTTTCAACCAAACCATTTTGATGATGAGTGTGGGGACATATGATTCTGTGAGTGATTCCTTTTTCATTGAGGAAATTAGTGAAGTATCTAAATTCCCCTCCCCAGTCAGACTGTACAGATTTTATGGATATTGAAAATTGATTGAGAATCAAGTTGTAGAAATTTTGGAATGCTAGAAGAGCATCAGACTTATTTTTCAGGAAATATATCCATGTATATCTTGTAAAACCATCAATAAAGGCTATATAATAGGAATATCCATCAAAAGATACAATGGGTGCTGGACCCCAAAGATCTGTGAATATTACTTCGAAGGGTTTATGATAAACAATATTAGAAGGATGTGAAGGAAGTCTATGTGCCTTCCCAAGACAGCAAGCAGAACAGAAATCAACATCAATGTGATTTATAGAAGACACATTACAATGTTTAAGTACAGATTTAAGTACCTCAAGATGAGGATGACCTAATCTGAGATGCCAAAGATTACATGAAATTGAAGAATTACATGACTGAGACTTATTACATGATGACAAACAAGACATTGGATGCACAGATTTATTAGTAGACATTAAAGAGGCTGGAGGATGAACTGCAACAGTTGGACATGGACCAAGAGGAATGAAAGGAAACTTGTATAAGCCATCTTCACCAAGTTTTCCATGCAACAAGACTTGTTTAGAAACCTGAGATTTGACATAGCAGTCATGAGGATAAAATTCAAAGAAGACATTATTGTCCTTGGCAAATTGACTAACACTCAGTAGATTTTTGGTTATATGAGGAACATGAAGTATATTATTCAGTAAGAGTGATTGTGAGGAGTGATAAGGTGAGAGAAAGGAAGAAAAACCTATAGACTTAATATCCAAACCTTGTCCATTGCCCATGAAGAGCTTGTCAGATGTGGCAATAGGCTCACTGTGCTGGAAATTCAGTGGATCTGCAGTAACATGGTGAGTTGCTCCTGAATCTGGAAACCAATGTTGATTAGATGGAATAGGACCAAGTACAGAATGATTAGCAGTGGCATAGTTTGCAATTGGTGGAGTATTAAAAGGTTGTTGATGTCCCCAGTTGAAGGTTTCAGGAGGTGGAGATGGATTGGTAGGCTGATGATTCCATGACTGATTGGGTTTTGATTGTATAGACTGAGATTGAAAGGTATATGGTTTAGGTTGATGAGTATAATGATTTTGAGGATAGTGAGATTGTGAGTTGGGATTCGAGTAGGGCGGAGGTCCAGATGTTTGATTTGGATAATTAGGGTTTTGAGAAGAAGGATTAGGGTTTGGATTGGTATATGCAGGATTGTATCTATGGTAGCAAATCAAGGCATGGTGACCTGATTTTCCACAGACTTGACAAATGATAGAATTACGTCCAGAGCGACCACCCCTGCCTCTGTGATAGCCACTGCGACCACGTCCGCGGTAAGGATTATCACTATTTGGATTATTATACTGAGAAACATTTGCAGAGGCATTTTCAACAGAAATAGAGATTTCAGATGAATTGTTCTGAGAGGAAGTATCAACTTGAGCAACGTTAGCAGAAAATATACTTTGCTGAGTAGTGTCATGATGTTTCTTAAGTCTCATCTCTTTTGCTAGAAGCAAGGACTCAAGTTCAGCTAAGGTAACTGGTTCGAGAATGCTGCGAGAAGTTACAGAGGACACAAGAGCTTCATAATCTTGTGGCAATCCTTCGAGTATGACATTGCTATGATCTTTATTAGAGATCGGTTCACCTACGAGAATAAGATTGTTAACAAGTGTCTGAATTCTAAGCAGGTACTCTGAGATGGATCGTTCCCCTTTTCCAGTGTTATAGAGTTCGGATTTGAGCTGCCTTGCCCTAGCAACGATGTTAGCTTGGAAGAAATTGTGAATCGTGTTCCAGAGTTCATACGATCGCTGGCAATGAATAATACGAGCATGCAGAGTTTCAGATAGAGATGAAAGCATCCACACGAACAACATCTGATCATGTTGATCCCAGTGAGTGTAAGCCTCATTCACAGTCTCCTTTCCATCTTCATCTGTGATGAATTGCTCTAAAGTCTTCGAATTCTCTCTGAACCGAACGAGTTTGTGCGCGCGAATCACAGACTCAACATGATGCTTCCACAAAAGACAGTTATTCGAGTCTAATTTGATTGGAAGAGGGTGATTGAACGCTACTGGAAAGGTGACACTTTCAGCAGCGGAGGTTGAAGATGAAGTTGAATCAGTTTCCGGCATGGTTGATCGAGCTAAAGCTGTGATACCATATTAGAAAATGAATTGAGATGAAATGAAGGAGATTTCAATATTATTGATTACAAGAGTCAATACAAGTATTTATAGTAGAATGCAAGTAACTAACTCTAACAGCCTGTATAACAGCACTAACAGCCTAAGGTATATCTAGAAGGTTCCAAGCTATTTACAATAAACGTGTGTAACATTATTTTATATTCCTAACACTGTGGATGTCATTCAATCCTTTTAAAAATGTAAATCTTTAGTGAAAACGTAATCAGATGTACATACCTCAAATTCATGAGAAGATGTGGCATTTTCCTTGTTAGATAATGATGATGAATCAGAGTAAGCGCCCATTTTTATTGTTGGCTTCAGATCGTTGATGTGGTTTTTGATTGAATTGATCTACAAATTTCTGAACATTAAAGTTTGGCGTTGATCAGCTTTGACTTTGACTGAGTTGGACTTTAACTTTGACCTCAAAGTTTGACCTTGACATTTGCCCAGAAAATTCGAGCCTTGGACTTTGACCTAGGAGTTTGACTCGAAGCTTTGGCCGAAGGTTTGACTTCGGACTTGGACCTTTGACTTTGGATTTAGGAGCCTGGTTTACGCTTCTCACTGGTGAGGGAGGGTTTGTGGGTCTTAGGGTTATCTGGTCTACAGGTCTGGGCGGTTGTTTTCGGATGAGAAGGTTTTTGAATGAAAAGCCTTTCGATTCTTGTCTTCTCCTTACGAATCGCAAACATATATGTTTGTACTTCAAAGTTGAAAATTTTGAAATTCTTCTTTGGGAATGAACTTTTCGAATGAGAATTTTAGAATGAACTTTTCGAAGTGAGCTTTTCGAATTGAGCTGTCTTCTTCCTATGAACCGCAAACACAAAGTTTGTATCGCAAAGCTGAAACTTTTGAACTTCTTCTTTGTAAGAAATTATTATTCAATTCGTTCCAAAAAAAGTCCTACGTGAAAATTTATTTGTGCCTCAGCCAAGAAAGCCAATTTCCCTTTTTTGAAATAAGTGTCTCAAAGAAAGTCAGTATGTTAAACTTTGTTGAACCAACAAGTAAATTTAAAAATATAGCTAGCTAGAGTTGTTGGTTTCCATCAGTTGTACCTTGTCAAAATTTAAAAGGTGGTACCCTTGACCAAACCCACTTTTATAGGGAAGCTTGTAAAGTTGTAATAGATGCACTATAAGAATTTCAACCATTCTTGATGTACACACCCTTGTACACACCTTATACACACCATGTTTGTGAAGCTTTTTTTTTGTCTGTGAATCCGATTCACAGACAATATTTTTTTTTGTGCAAAATATTGTCTGTGAATCGATGTTCACAGACAAAAAAAGCTTTCACAGACATAGGTGTGTACAAAAGTGTGTATAAGAGTGTGTACAAACATCATTTTTGATAAGAATTTAGCTATTTTATTACAAATCTAAGCTTGAACGTGTAACGAGAGACGAATTCCCCTCCACGTAGAAGTCGTCAAAATCGCGTGAAAATCCGGGCAAGTACAACACAAAAAGGCTTTGGCAAGCTAGGAGAATGAAACCTGTTTCCGGTTTAAGCACAAAAAGGCTTTGGCAGGCTTTGGAAAGTTCAACACCATAAAAAACCTGTTTCGACGTATATGAATACTACATTTAGTGTCAGTTGCAGCCATACCTAATTGCTTCTTCCCCTTTATGGATGTTCCGCCAAAAACTTCAAGTTTTGCTGTGAATGGACGAGAAATGGAATCTCTAAGAAGAAAACTAAAAAAGGAGGGAAGCAGCCCGCTAGAAGAGATTCTTTAATTCTAGGAAAATTATTAAAGCTTCTGACTTAGAATAGATACCGTGAGTGTCCAAAAACTAAAAATAAAAATAACTGATTGTGTTTTTATTGGATCTTTTAAAATGTCAGTGACCAATTTGATCTTTGCCTAAAGTCCTGTTTGGTTGGAGGGTTTCGGAGGTGAGGGGAGGAAAATGGGGGATTTGTATGTGTTTGGTTGAAGGAAATAGGGGGAATGGGAGGAAAGTTGAAGACTTTCAAAATCCTTCACTTCCTTGCATTCTAAACCCCCAAATCGGGGTATTTCAGAGGAAACGTGTTGATAACCATAAACTATCCATCTCTTACGTGAATGAACAAAACGTTATAACATAAAAAAGGTAAAAAACAAAAAGTTTTGAAAAATTAAAAAATTAAAAAATTAAAAATTTATAGATTAAAAAATTTAAAAATGTAAAAATTAAAAATTTTAAAAATTTTAAAAATTAAAAAATTAAAAATTAAAAATTTAAAAACTAAAAATAAAAATTAAAAATTCCAAACTGAAAAATGAAAAATTATAAAATTAAAAAAGTAAAAAATCAAATAAAATAAAATTATGACTCATGACCATAGGAGTAATATTCACAATAGTTAGACATGTGTCTATTTTTTTAAGTAAGCTATCAAATAAAAGTAAATTGCGAAAATATTTTCATTAAACCTTTCCTCCTATTTCCTCTCCAACCAAACACAAATTTTTATCAAAATCCTTTCTTCTCCTTCCCTTCCCTCCCCTCCTTTGAACCAAACAAGGCCTAAAACTAGTGTCCAAAATGGTCATTCTCCCATGATTAAGCCAATCCCGATCAAAGCATAAACATTCAGAAGTATGATTAAAATTCTGTGTAATTACATACTACTTAGTATTTTAATCACCGTTTACTCATTTTAAATACTATGTCATGCACTAAATAAAGGAAAATTTTGTGGTGCCTTTGCATTAGGTGATGTTCAGGTGCAACCTCCACGTGGAGTGAATTACATTTTAGCATCGTTAAGTCCGTATTGTATGGAAAATTGCAATTTAGTCCATAAAAGTTTAAAAGTATACAGTATTTCATTAACTTTCATTAGCAACTTAATGCTCATCCGGTTCATAACATGGTGTTCGTGAAATACTCCCTATGTAATAATTGTGCATATTAAAATAAATTTCATCTCAGAACAAAAAAAGTCTCACAAGATTAAATATAAAAGGAAAAATTGACAAGAATAATTTCACCTTTCACTAGTCTTCTCATAATAATCACACCTTTAAATAATCCCAAAATAATCTCACCTTTGCACATCATCTTCTTTCATTGGACCCTGACCATGTTTTTTACTCTTTCTTAGAAAATTATATAAATAATCTCACCTTTCACTTTTTAATTATATCCTTATAAATGTGAGATTATTTATATAAGAATTTTAAAAAAGGTAAAAAAAACTTGGTCAGGATCCAATGAAAGAAGATGAGGTGTAAAGGTGAGATTATTTTGGAATTATTTAAAGGTGGGATTATTATGAGAAGACTAGTGAAAGGTGGAATTATTCTTGTCAATTTTTTCAATATAAAAAGGTTCGAAATGATTTTAATTTTAATTTTTAGCCCTTTTTATGCCTTTATTAAAATAAATATAAAAAGATGAAAATATGACTTATTTGAGTTTCCCAAAAAAGTACCTAATTAATTACTCCCTCCGTCCCATAAAATTCTTCCCACTTTCTTTTTTGGATCGTCCCAAAAAATTCTTCTCACTTACCATTTTTGGACAATTTGTGTGGTTCACATTCATTTCACATTTTTCTTACATAACCACAACCATACATTTTCACTTTATTCCACTTTTTTAATCTCCGTGCCAAGTCAAATTGGGAAAAATTTTATGGGACGGAGGTAGTATATTATTATTTGTGTCAGTAATTTATTTTGAAAGGAAATCATCCATATTGATATACTAATATATTTAATCATGCTCTTTAGTCCTTACACCTAGCTCAAATTTAGCTAGCAACCTTCTCATCCTTAGACTCAAAACATCTGCCTAGTGATCGCTCACTCCTTGTTTAGACATAGTCACATAGAAACGTATGATGGGCAAAGAACAAAATGATCCGCTAACCATGCGAGAGCTTTGAAGATTTGTTCTTCTGTGATAGCCTCGTTACTTCTATCAGAATAAACACTCAAACGACACAAGACTCGAAATAAAAAAAAATAAAAATAAAAAGAGATTTTGTTGAAAATATTACTAAAATAAAATTTATTTCCAAAATACGACTAATAATTATTCCGTACTATATTATAATGTCATGGCTACTTAAAAGTAAAAATTGAAAATAAGTTACCATAATTAAGTTACTATTTTAATCACTGTACATAAGAAGTTACGTGTTTGTAAGCAATTTTTGTTTTAGTTATAAATATCAAATTAAATCAAATAAAAAAGCACTAGAATGAAAAACTAAGCTAATTTAATTCTTGAAGCCAGTCTCCTTTGAACTTTATTGCTCTTTTACGACCATGAGTTCTACCTCTAGATACTTGTAAATCATCACTTGGAGACGCTAAAACTCTTAGTGAGTCGGAACAACTTGACTCGCTCGTAGTCAAGTTGCTTAAACGGAGTGGGATGAAATTTACTGGCAGGGCTGCGATGAAGTCCACTATGATCTGCAAGCAATTGAAATTTCAGATTTTCAATAAATTGTTAAAAGTATATTGTAAGGCAGTTCAGTAAAAGAGTCCATCAAGAATAAAATGGGTATAGTTACAAGCTTGATGCACCAGTGTTATGATTTACTAGCAAATTGATGAAGTAAAGAAAAACATTTGAAGCGCTACGCTCATGGCTAGTTTTATGCTTTACGAGTTGTTCTCAAATCACTTGCCGGTTAATGATTTATTTACTCAGAGATCAATATAACATGAATGAACTATAAGTCAAGTTGGAAGCCAATTACAAGCCAATCACCAATCACGTAAATGCCTAATCCAATGATTGTTGTTAATTTTTTATTTGTTTAGTTTCAAAATCTAAAGGCTAATTCAATATTACAATTCATTTACATTTTAACAAACACCTTATAGGCATGCAAAAGAAATACAAATTTTAGATCATAATTTGAATAGTGAACATGACGACTTCATATTTCATTATAATTAACAAATATAGTCAAACAAACCACAATTGAAAACACAGAACTGTAAATTTTTCAAGCCTAAATACATGTTAACAGAAAAGGACTGCGAGAAAAGCAGAATAAACCGAAAGAATTGTTGAAAAGAACAAAAAAAAAAACTAATTTTACATTATAAGTGATGTTAACAAGCGGCTTTCAAGATTATCAGACCTTGATGTCGATACATGAAAATGAAGCAATGGCCGAAAGAACTATGAAATTCGGAAATAGACAAAAGGGCAAGAGGGGCAAGCGGAAAGGGAGGGGTGGAACGTGGGTAGGGAGAGGAAAGAGCGATATGAAGGACTACTATGCAAATATACATTTTTTATGACAAAGCTTACTTGGAACGAGAAACAAATGAGCACACGCCACATGGCTAATGCACCGATGCATTCTACAATGCGAAGCTACTGAAGAGCTCCCCCTAAATAAAAACTAAGCCCTCCAAAGCATTCCCCTCTAAAACCCTAAAAACTCTCCATCCAAACAGACTAACTCTCTAATATCATACGGAGTAAATCATTCCCAACTTAAAAATTGTCATCAATCATTCATTTGTGTTGGAAAGGTGTCTCTTCGTTAATACCCAAGGTCACTAGTCACTACCCTGTGCATGTAGAATTCAAATATGCATGTATTTCTGGGAGATGAAAACCATTCAAGTCTTACGTTTATACATATTATAATACACATTATATTGCAGCTAAATACAGTTCAGTTACCATAAGCAGTAAAATTATCATCAATTTGACATTAGGCTGTGACCATATTCAACTATTCAAGCATTGAGGATATCCCGTAACACTCCTAAAACCCGGTCCGCTACTTCCTGCCCAAAGAGTCTAGGGTAGCTTAATCCAAGATCAATTTCAATTGTCTTGTTTTTAATGATTCGGTCCCTCCTTTCTAGTTCAGCACTCTCATCCCCTCCAACTTCTCTCTCCACACTTGCACACACATCAAACCATGTCCCCAGCATTTCCTTAGCAATAGGGCTTATATGATCTCGAATAATATCATCAATGCGTTCTTCCTCATCATCATTCGCTTCTATGGAAACCATAATGGATGATGGGGAGAACACAGCACGAACAAACAGGGATGAAGAGAAGTAAGGTCGCACCACGGGTAGCTCCTGAAGATGTTTCCTGTGTCTGTCCAATTGGGTGTCTTCGTAAAACACTTTCAAGTACTCAGGGTGTAGAACAAGGTCCTTTCGAGGAGGGAGATCAAGGATAAGAACTAGAGACACTGGAGAGGTACGAATGAACTCAATTACAAAGTTTGGTGCATTAGTAGAGGATCTCAAATAGGCAGATAGAGTGGTTATGTTCACGGCTCCTCCACTGGGCAACTTGCAATGGATCCAACTCCCCAATATGAGATTAATCTGTCGCACATTGAATAACTCCATAAGTTTTGCGTCATCTTTTAAGTCTTCTTCTACAGTTCAGACCATTATAAGCTCACATTTCAATCCTTGTTATTACTTCTACCATTAAATTTACAGATCGCATTCATTAGTACTCACACAGTTGCATGTTAAAACCCATAATTATTAAAATGTTATACTTGCATAAGAATGATGTGCACTTTAAAGTGTTGGTTCTAGAGTCTATACCAGGCAGCACACAGACCATCTCGGTTCTAGAACTTCCAGTTCCTTCCATGAAAGGGGGAACCATAACTGGAAGTCTGGAACTGGTTGGGACTGGTTCGATTCTCCAAACAGTTCCAGATGTGACAGATTTTCATGTTTTACATTTAATCTAGAATTTTGACCCCATCCACCAACAGCTATTATAGGTATTTGGACAGACTACTTTGCTGAAAACCCACAAAAAAGCAAATAACAAAATTTGAATCAGAATAAGAACCACGGGTTCCAGACCTCTAAACTCAGAACTTGAACGAAAACCTTATACCACTGGATGGGTTCCGGTTCACCCATTCCTGGTTCCAGTTTCAGATATGAATCATGTCCACAAAAATGCAAACAATAAAATTAGCATTGTAATATGAATCACGGGTTCCAGACTCCCTAAACTCAGAACTTGCACCAAAAACTTATTCCACCTGTTGGGCTCCGGTTCACCCATTCCTGATTCCAGTTTCAGATATGAACCATGTCCACCCCTAATGTATACATTTTTTAACATATGTGAACTGTGCTAAAAGAAATGCCTATCCCTTTTTTGCTATAAAAAGAATACAAAAGAAATATTCACTACATTCATTAAGTCTACAGTTTAGCTCTCTGTATGTATAGAAAACAAGCTTTTGAATAAATACTAGCCCATTCATAACATAGACTGTTCAACTGCTTTTACCCCACATCTTATTGACCACAATTTAGCTGAAGAAGGGTATGTTGTGATTGGCTCTATGTTTACATAAAGACGTGACACCAAGATTTAAACATGATTATCAACAATTAAAAAACATTAAGGTAAAGGCTGAGAGTAATCCATTGACCTGATAAGAGAGCTCCCTAGCTTTATCTACTCTTAGTCTCAGACTAATTGAACAACATAATCAACTACGTTCATTTACTCATCAAGGCAAGAGATCTAATCTATGACAATTACAAACAAGAGCACCACACAAACACGGATCTAACCAGCTCCTAAGAAAGGTTGTGTATGGCGGTTTCTTTTTCTCCTGATTCATTTACTTTTACTACTGGCTGCACCTTACATCATCCATATGAGATGCCTCAAATTTCTGAATCTACATCTATCACATTTTCCATTTAATGGAGGATCCTAAGCATCACCACTTTCATAGATAAATCACATGCACTATTCAATATTCAGTACAACAAGTCAACAACTAGTTCTAAACTTCAGATAACTATTCACCAAGTTAAGTAGCACATTGTTTTGGAAAATTTGAATGAATAGTTGAGTACTTTAATTGAAAAATAGTTAGGGTGTAGAATTGAAAAAAACATATTCACTACTTCACCCCATAGTAGTCAATGGTGAGATATGGTGCACACCATATGCGCCATCTCCATGAAAAAGTGGTCGTCGCCATAGCCTCATATGCACCATATGCGCCATTTGTATATGCGCCATCGCCATGCGCCATGAAAAATGGGTTTGAGCCATGGCGATCGCCATGCGCCATGACAACTATGCTTCACCCCCATTGCCCCCATTTTGGGGTAACCAAAACCGAATGAGTTGGGGTCGAGGTGAATGACTCACCTTATTAAGTTAACTAATAATATCAAATGAGCCCTCAAACAATTTAAAGCTCATTTAGTAACCTCTATTTTCAGCCAACCAATCAAATTTGTACAAAGCACGTAACTTTTAACTTCGCACGTTGAATCAAAATATGCAAGATTAAAGTTACTTTTCTGGCTGAATTTACTCCAAAAGAGTATTATAGCTATGTTTTCATATACTATTTTCTGTATCTTATTAATAAAAAATACTACGTATATTTTAAATACTAATCTCTCTGCCCCGCTAAAATTGTCCCATTTTACTTTTTCGGGAAATCCCACCAAGATTGTCCCATACCAAATTTGGTAAAGTTTGTGTGGGTCTAAATCATTCTTACTTTATCAATTCAATATCAACCACATAACCACACGTTTCTTAATACCCGTGCCACCTCCTCTTGTCCCAATGTTAGTGGGACAGAGGTAGTATCATATAATTTTTCCATATTTCATCCAATTCAGCCGCTTTGACCAAAGTTTCATCAAATCTCAATAGATTCAACCAATTTCATTGTTATCAAATAGGATCTAAATGAAGTTATTTAACCATATCCACTGGAATCCAGACATATCTAGTAGTAATTAATCAAGTACTGTAGGGCTGTCTATTGCTAAAAGGGCAGCCTAGAAGTTGCTTAAACATCACAATCTTAGCTCCTCCCAATTCTAGTCCACAACTCCAAACAGCTGATAAGTTCATCACAAAAGCTCAAGTAATAAGATAGCATACCAAGGAAGAGGGGATGCCTGACCGGACATGGAGTGAACCATGTGCGGAGCCATTAGGGTTTTCATAGTACTGGACATCAGGTGGGAGGGTACATGGGTGGAGGTCAGACCCAAGCCGGGTCTCAATAGAGGACATGAGTTCCACCATAAGCTCTCTCTGGGGAGCGCACACGTACGGAAATTCAATGAATTTGGATTGAGGTTCGGCGTGTAAGGGTTCCATGCGTGGAGATGAAGAACAAGATACTTGATTTCTTGAGAAACGTAAGGTCTGTAATGTAGTTGCAGAATGAGAAATTCGTGAGACAGTAGAAGCTTGCAAACAAGCACAGGAAACAGCCATTTGGGTATATGGATTCTTGGCCTGTATAGCACTAGTATTTAACTAGTATACATATCACCAAATGCAAATTTCTTAAGATCTGCATCATGAGAATACATCTCAACATCATAAAAATCAACTCAAGATTAAGACTTTAGTTGAATACAAAATGTCAAAATCGAAAGCTCGAGTTCAAATGGTAAACTATTTATATTCCCCCAAAAAGAAGCAAAATTAAAAATTCATACAGAAAATAAAATAACAGATAGATTCCGCAAGAGCAAAGTTAATTGTATAGAGGTTATCTCATTCCAGCCAATTATTGAATGACCAAGTTTCACTTTCTGTTGGGGTTTCGCGTATAGGGGTGATAATCGAGTACTTAGATCGCCCTCCTTGGACTTTCAAAATTTTCTACTATCTATGTACTCCATAATATTTTCATAAAATTTTCATACTTTAATTATATATATATATATATATATATATATATATATATATATATATATATATATATATATATATATATATATATATATATATGTATGTATGTTTTCGCCCCCTATCTTTGTCATGTTTAATTATCTTTATTAGATAATTAGTACTTGATTTTGTAAAATATCAATGATATTAAATAACAGACACAACAGTTAAACAATTTTTAGATCATGTTAAGTGAATCCAAAATATAAATGTTTGTTGACACTAAACTACACAATCAATTTACTTCTTTACTTTGTAAAAACAATTTGTTGCATGGATAATAAACTTTAACTTATTTTAGCATTAATACAAATATAATATGCACCATGTATATATGAATTACTAATCATATTATTCTAAAACTAATAATCGCATACATATTATTGTAATATTAAGAAAACTTCTCGCGATTCACGAATACCCTCCTTCGTACACAAAAATTGTAATTCAAAAACCGATTCTTTATTCTAATAACATTCATGTGGTTAAACAAAGCAGAAGTTATTTAAAAAGCATCAGTTTATGTGTACCTTTTAAACTCTTTACCATCAAATAATTTGATAAAATGTTATATCCTTTCTTATTTTCAAATAATTTTCTAGAGCACTTACAATTTTTTATCATCATAGAGCACTTACAATTATTGATTCAAAATTATTTTTCAATTGTTTAAAATTAGAATGTAATAGATTTAAATGTCAATGTGTATTTACTCATGGAATTTTCAGAACAAAAATTAGCCGCGAAATCTTACACTAGTGAAAAAAATTCGACTCGTTACACTAGCGAAAAAAATTCGACTGGCTACACTAGCAAAAAAAATTCACTTCCCTACACTAATGAAAAAATTCACCCCCTTAACTCGAAATCCTGAATCCGTTCTTGTGTTCATCTACACATTGCTTGTTTTTCTTCTAGAAGTTAAACACAAAGATGAAAGAACAAAATAATTTGGGAATCAATACTTTTAATGCATAATTGACTAGAGAGTCACTTGAGAAACGTCGGAATCTCCATGGCCGAAACCAAGATTTTCAGAGGCATCCCCTTTTCAGTCGGATTGGAAAACAAATGAAATGAAGGGGGACTTCTTCACCGACATCCTTCTCATACATTAAATAATATGTAGTATGGAGTATTAATATGTGACTCTCCAATTTAGTAGAAGAAAGGTCATACTACAACCGCGAAGGATAAGAATCAAGAGACGAACCAAACGAAAATTCAGACGGCAAAGCAGATAATAGGGAGCATCAAGCCCCAAGGGACACCCAATAACTCAAACGAGCAACGATGACCAGGCTAGGAGCGACCAAGACGACGAAGGTTGGTAGGTTTGAGCAAAAGGGGACCAGTCCAGGAAGAAAATAAGCGAGCGGGGAGAGAGAAAGAAGGGGAAGGCGGTCACCTTACAAGAGCGTCGGTGGTGTAGTAGTGGCGGTCGCGATTAGGTGCACAGAGCGCCGATGAAGTTGGTGGCCTGGTCAGATGAGGAACGAGGGTAAGACTAGAGTCATGGCTGGCCTGGGAAGTTGCTCCTGTACAAGAAAAAAGAAAAAGAAAATGAAATAAAGAAGAAGAAAGTTAAATACCTTTTCCATCATTTTCAATTTTCAATGGAGCCAAAGATTCATTATTTTTTTGTTTGAGATTATGATGAAATAAAGCAAAATGGCTCACTAAATTTTCAATCCATGCAATTTTGGACGGGATTTTCACTATGAGTCATCCGGAAATAGTCTCTATGTACTTTAGTACAGGGATAAGACCGCGTATAGTTTCACTTTGCGGGACTGGAGTAAATGAAAATGAAAGAAGAAAGTTAAATACCTCGAAAACATAAAATTAAAAAAAAACAATAAAACCATGTGGAAAGTCCACATGGGCAGTGACCCAGGGAACTTGTAGTCTACCGGCTAAAATTAAAATTGGATGTTTTTTATAGTTCGAGTGCTTGATCATAGGGGTGAGTTCGATTCTTACGGTTCGGTTTTGACCTAAAACCAAATATAGTATCAAAGTAAAAAGTTCGGTTCGGTTTCGGTTCGATTCTACACTCCAAAACTTGGAACCACGGTTTGATTGGTTTGGTTTGTTTCGATTCGGTTTCTGTTTTTTCGGTTTTTTACCAAAAAATTGTCATTTTATTTAAAAATGATTTCATACTTTGAGGGATCAAACATATATTACATAAAGAATGCAAGCACACTACAACTTCTTCCGGCGACAATAGCAGATGTTTCAATTATACTTCTACGGACTAGCAGTAGGTCAGGCTGGCGATGGAGTCAAATCGGGTATATCTTCTTCTTTGTTTTTCTTCTTTCTCCGGCAAAGATTGCGGCCGACGATTTCCTCGACGGCGTGTACTGATCTTCTATATTTCTCTCCCTCTACTTCTTACGTATATATGTGTAGGTAATGATGAATTCGGGCCGGGTCGGGCCGCCGGTTCAAGAAAAGTGGGCCCGGGACCGGCCCGCGGGTTGGACGGGTCCGGTTCGGGCCGGGCCACCCGCCCGAGTCACGGGTCGGGTCCGGTTCGGTTATTTTTGTTTTTTAAAATTTATATTTATAGTTTATAGTTTTATACGAGTATTAAAAACAAACTTCAATTGCATTTATTTGAAATGAAATAGGAACTACCTATGAAGCACGGATACTTCCCTAGGGTAGCGTATCGGCGTATCGGATACGTTCCCGTATCCGATACTCTAGGATACCCGTACCGTACGTTCCCGGGCCGTATCTGTAATTTTTAAAAGTTTCCATTTTTTTTGTAATTTTTTGAAAGTTTCCGATACCCGTATCCTGACGGATACCCGTATCATTGGCAGTTTTTTTGGAAGATGATATTATTCCTGGAAATTAATACTTCCAGTGAAAATATGTATTAGATGTTAGAGCTTTTAAAATATTGTTTTCTATCTTAATTATTCTAGAACTTTGGTACTTGCACTTTTAATTTCAAGATTGTAGTTATTTGACTTATTTCTCATTTTAAATTAATGACTTATCGACTACATGTCTACATTTATATTTCGAGATGCACTAGTGTATATGAGAAATATTATGATATATATGTAATGAATGGGTATATATGTATATATAGGATATATATATATATATATATATATATATATATATCCAAAAAAATATTATTTTTTGTATATTTCATAGGATATTATATGTATATATTTTCAAAAAAAATCTATTTTTAATATTTATAAATACACCCCTGTAACTTTTAATATTTGTAAATACACCCCCATAACTTTTAATATTTAAAAATATGGCCCCGTATCCGTATCCTACTTTTTTGTTTTGCCGTATCCCCGTACCCGTATCCGCGTTTCCGCGATTCCGCGTACCGGTATCGGTGCTACATAGGGAACTACATATAAGAGATAAACATTTTGAAAATTGTAATCAATCGGAACTTCCTGCACCTCCCGATCCTTTGGCTTTGTCACATGACTTCATATGCTTGATTGTCATCCCGAATCCGCCTGAAGCCCCCATTATACTTTTTTTTCGCACCATTTGCAAATTGCGTACCACATCCCGGTCTTCGGGTCCTTCTGCTTATCAAAATTATACTGTATAATGACATTTTGATTTTCCATCTTAACTTCTTGGAGAAGAGAATATGAGAGTAGATATATAATATATTGGAGAATAAGAGAATTAGAGAGTAGAGAGATAAGAATAGGAAGAATTGGAGAAGAGATATGAAAAAATGTTTAAGATTAGGAGTATTTATAGGGTTTTTTTTTACCCCCCACCCCCCCCCCCCCCCACCAACCCCCCACCACCCAACCCCCCCGGACCCCCCCTTTACCCCACCCAACGGCTATATAGCCGTTTGGGTTGTCCCCAGCCCCACCCCCAACGGCTAGTAGGAGCCCAAACAAAAAAAAAAATTAAAAAAATTGGATCGAACCCGGGCCCGGGCCAGACCCGGCCGGGCCGAGTCACAAAAATGCTGAACCGAGCCCGCCCCGCCCTTCCCACCGGTTCGGGCCCATACCCGGTCCCGGACCGCCCGAACCAGGCCGGTCCCGGGCCCGCACAGTACCGGGCCGGGCCGGGTCACGGGCCGGGCCGGGTCACGGGCCGGGTGGCCCGAACCGAATCCATCCCTATGTGTAGGTGTTCGGTCGTTTTTCCTTTTGCCAAGCAAATGAAATGAAACCCAACTATTTATATACGTAGACATTTACAACGGTCAAAGCTTACTCATGTTTATATTTTTTTTTGGCTGGTTTGTTAATTTTTTAACAAGTATTGGACTGAATCATACGAGGCTTTGCTGAATCATCTCAAGGTATGGATGTGTTGTTGCTATGTTGTGAGTTTGATATGCGTACACCTTGTGTGTGTCTTAAAATGAAAATAAATAAATATGTCATGAATTATATAAGTATGCGAGAGAGATAAAAGTATATATTATTAATTTACATTGTTTGTGACTAGTTCAAAAAAAGTTCATGAGTATATACGTTATATGTGATATAGTTGAGATAAATATTTATTGTTTCATAGATACGAATTCTTTAAGTTAAATAAAAATAAAAGTTAATTAATACTAATAACAAGTAAAAACATATTATCAGTATAGCTACATTATTACGTGCAATGAATGTGTAAATGAATTCACAAACTAAACTAAGCATAACAAACATTATTTCTCTAGCACAAGAAAACCAAAAATTATTAATGATATTAGGATTAGTTAGGATTAATGCATAACAATTGACAAATAAATTTTACTCCGTATATTTTAACTAGTTCGGTTTGTTCGGTTCGGTTCGGTTTTGAGGGGTAAAAACCAAAACCGAACCAAACAACTACGATTCGGTTCGGTTTTTTACATTCGGTTTCGGTTTGTTAACGGTTCGGTTTTATTTGGCTACGGTTCGGTATGATTTGATTCGGTTTTCGGTTTTCGATTTTTCGGACCCAGCCCTACTTGATCAGGTGTTTTCATAGTATATGGGTTTAATTGACTTTTCGATAATACTAGAGGGGCTTATTTAACAATTTTTCCAAAATGAATTTATGTCCTTAACAATGTTAGATGCAACATAGTCTACTCTCTTTTTCACTCCATACAAAATGATGTATTCAATTGAGCACCCAGAGCGACCAAGCATCGGAATTCAATGAGGGCAAATTTTAAAGACAAAAAAATAATACCAAATGTTCTACAGAAAAAACAGTTCGTCCATATCAAATATAAAAATTACCACAAATTCACAACTGTTCACAAATATAAAAATTATCAGTTTGATGATGACATTATTGTTAATTTGGAAATGATTCGAGGAATTGTAAATCACAAATAACATTAATACAATAATAATAAATGCAAAAATGGGCATTTCAGCTAATCACCTTATCACATTAATCAATCAATTAAAATGTGAAAATCACAATCACATATTCTTGAGATTAAGCTTAATCACGGGAAATCACATATCATTGTTGTACTGAAAATCACATATTTCACATTCACATATTTTTACTTGGACTATTTTCAGTCTCAGATCAGATCAAACCATACATGACTTAAATAGATCAAACCAAACCAGACCAAAGCAGACTTAAACAGACCAGATCAGATTTAAACAGACCAGACCAAACCAGACTTGACTTCCGTAGTCATAAAATACACAGAAATCAGACGTTTACCAGATCAGATCAGAAGAATTCAGAACAGACCAGATCAGACTTATACAGATCAGATCATACCACCAAATTAATTCTCAATGTAAATTGGCCAAAGAAATATAAAAACCTCAAATTCCGGAAATAAAAGCTTTATTATAAAGCCGAAAGTAAAAAAAAAAGTATAACAAAAATAAAACTGCAACCATAACAACCTGAAATTAGCCCCCTCCGGGCCTCTGAGCTCTTGCAGCCGGCAAAGTAGAGGAACTAGCGAGAAGCCCAGGACGATCCAGGTCACCCAGATTCCAGTGGAGCTGTGGTCTGTGGAGGTGAAGCTCTGAATAGCCCAAGAGGACTAGTGGACAGTGGCCTTCAACCAAGCAAGAGGACAAGTAGACGAAGTACTTTGCTTTGCACGCGTGATTGGGCCACTTTTAATTTAGGGCTTCTGGACTGACCCGTCGAGCCCATGTGATGTCTATTGATTTTTTTCTTTTTCAAGGAAAATTTGTAAATTTGGTTCTCGTATGATAACAAAAATGTCAATTAAGTTCTCATATTTAAAAAAAATCAATTAAATTCTTAAATTTTAAAAAATGTTCAATTGAGTCAAATAACAGGGTGCATGTCATGTGAGTAGGTTACCCGCTTGCATGCCGCACACGCGACGGTCCACGTGTGCGTCACATCATTGGAAAATGGCTTACTGGGTTTCCATGTGTGTGTCACATAAGCATAGTCACTTCTGTCTGGCCTGACCGTGTGTGCCACGTCGGCATGTGACTGCTGACGTGGCGAGTAACCTACAAATGAACTCAATTAAACGTTCTTTCAAAGTTCGCAAATTTGATTATTTTTTAAAAGTACAAGGAGTTAATTGACGTTTTCGTGATAGTACTAGGACCAAAATGATAGTTTTTTTAAATTTTTTGTTGTAATAACTACTACCTCTATCCCTAATTAAAATTTTTGATTGACTTTGCATGCAGATTAAGAGATTGAGAAATGTGTAGCCTAAAGTTGTGCATAGGAGAGACAAAGTAGTGACAAATGTTGTGAGGCACAAATTTTTTGTCAAAAAGGTAAAGAGTAATACTCCGTATATATTAAGGACGAACGGAAAAAACAAAAAGTGAAGTTTACTTTGAGATGAAAGAAGTACTTAAGTGAGTCAATCATTTCATTTTTGCCATAATATTACACGAAGTATTTTTTTGGCAAAAGCATGGAATATTCTTTTTCATCTCTAAATGTGACCTTTTCAGCTTTATTCTTTTGTTTCCTTTCATAATTTCCAAAGGGTATCGGTTGGCACAACGTTATTTTTACTTAATGTAATGTAACCCTAATGAGACTATTTTAACCTTTTTAAATGAAAATTATGGGTGATGTCACGATAAAAGGAGTTCACACGCCACACCTATCATGCCTCGGGCCATGTCTGTGCCACGTAGGCAACCACAGTAAATACAATGAGAATAACTGCAGTTCATCCTCATTGAATTGCACAAGGGGTACGAAAGATTCATACATCAATCCGGTCAATAAACACATACAAACAATATCAACACTTAAGTCAAACAAAGTACGGAATACAAGATCATGAGCACACATGCTTAAAAATGTTTGCAAAACATAGTTTAGAAAATACTCATGAGCGTTTACATTATTTAAAATAGAAATAAAGTGCATACTCTTTCTGGTTATAAAGTTTGAATACTAAACATGCCCCTGGTACCCCTTTTGTATCTTTATTTCATAGTTTAGCTTCTTTTACATCAACTTTGATTATATTTAATTTATAGTTTAGTTTACTCCTCTTTAGTGAAACATTTGCTTGTTTGACCATTGAACTCACTTACACGTCATCCGTGTGGTTCGACAAACTTCGCCATGCTTAGTGCTACACATTATATTTTACTTTCTCCGCAATGTCATTTACACTTCATTTTCTTTCTTTTTGATTGACTCGGGATTTGATAGAGTATATATCTAGAGAGAAGTGGGAGCTAGAGAGAGAAGTGCAAGTAAATGCTTCAATAGAATGATTTTGTAACCCCTACAACTACCTCCAGAGGAAGTATTTATAGGAAAAATACGGGCTGGGCTCCTAAGCCTTGGGCTTGGGAGGCCTATTTACAATTGGACCGCTATTGGGCCGAATACAATGTGTGTAGAAATGATTAAGTGTAAAATATAGTTCTGTGAGGCTTCCGTGGCCGACGAGGACACGGTCGACGAGGGCACGGCCGACGAGGGCACCCTAGTTCCCTGGCTTCAGGATCATATTTTGAGTTGGTCCCTTTTCGGCCGACGGGGGTCCTTTGGCCGATGAGGGCACCACTTGGTGGCTTGTGCTTTCTGTTCTTCTGATTATGTGGGTCCTGGGGCCTAGACCCATATACTCCATCAGGAGTCCCCCACTCTCTAAGCTGAGATGTAGACGAAGTGAAGGAGAGTAGATTTTCTGTGCTTGATGTTCTTGGCCGATGCGGGACCACGTTGGCCGTTCTCTGTCAGCGTTGGTGGCCCTGTTCTGAGTTTGGCCGTTACCTGCCCCTTGATGTGGACGGGGAAGGCCGTTATTCCTTTTGGGCTGATGAGGCCGTTGGGGTTACGTCTTGTTTTGAGGACGACAGGCGTCCATTGTTCTGGATGGCCGGTGAGGGTGCTCTGCACTCCTTTTGGCCGTTGTCGATGATACCATGTGCCTTTGGGGGGCAAGGCGTCTTGTTGCCCAAGTTTTTTGGGGACGATGACATTGTCTGACCGGAGATGGAGTTGTGAGGACCTTGGAGCCGTTGTGGTACATGGACGATGGTGATTCAGGTACGTTAGCCTCCTGTTCTTTTATTCCTGGCTGAGAGTGGTGTGTGATCTCAAAGCTGATAAGTGTCATGTGATCTCAAACTTCGCTGCGATCGATGGTGCACCACGATGTTATTGACGTTGTGGTGCATGTCTGATGTTGTAGTTGTGGACTTGGTATATTTTTATTTTCTCCTTTTGCCTGCTATTCTTGAGGCTGGTGTAGTCCCCCAGTCCCCCACTGCTTCCGGCCGAAGAGTGAGTGAGGGGTGAAGGAGTAGCTTGAAACCTAGGCCAAAGCGGGATCCTCATACTGCCCTTAGATCCAACCCTTTGGCGATTTCCTGACCAAGGTAAACCTGTGGGAGAACCCTTGGACGCAGGTCACTTTCAAAGGGTTATCATCAAGGGTTTAGTGTGAGGGCCTCATGGCCGTTGGGTTCCTTCCCCTTGGGGTATTGTGACCGTTGTAAAGCCTTCGTTTCCATAATATGCGTGGCCGCTTAGATGGCCGATACGGGTGCAACGTGGATGGCCGTTGGCTGTGTTGGCCGTCGTGGGTGCTATTTTCCCTTCCTTGCTCTGTAGGGCCTGCTTCGGTGGTGGGCCGCTGATCTGTGGAGGGGGTTTGGCCTATAGACAGAATGGTGGCATCCCATTGGTGGCCGTTGGTGTGGCCACTAAGGTGATGCCACGTGTAGTTACCGTTAGGAGGGAGGCTATAAATACCCTCCCCGTTCCGAGGACAGCCTTCATATGCATTCTGAGTAACGAAGTGCTGCCAAAATTTTTTAGAGAGATAAAGCCTTTGCTGAGTGTTCTTCACCTTTTTCAAAACTTCAAGGTCAGTTCCTCAATCCGTTCTTCTACTTCTTACATATTTTGCTCTCTCTAGGCTTTGATCCAGTGTTAGTCACAAAAATACTTTAGATCTAAAGTAGATCCTTTTAGTGCCTTAGGAGCTGTTAAGAAGAAAACCTTGAACGAGGAGTATTACCCGTATGACGACAAGCCCTCCGTCAAGTCTCTTGACTACGATGTGATCGAGGAGTGCGCCGAGGAGATTGAACACTTGAGCCCGTATAAATCCGAAGATAATGCGGACGAGGAGGACGAGGACGAAAGGTCCGCCTCGTCATCTGAGGGTGAGGACGCAGGGGTCTCCCGCGTAGTGGACGGGGCGTCCGCCTCTACTACCATTCTGTGCCCGAAGCCGGTGTCTGCTGCGAAGGGGGTACCGCGGCCGAAGAGGAACAGGCGGCCGAAGAAGGGGCTAGGTTTCTCTTACCTGGACCTCACCAACATTTTCCTTATCAAGCCGGAGAGTAGCGCTGCTGATTATTTGGTCGCACAGATGTATGTGGGGCCGTTTGGGAGTGTTAGGGCGCCTAGGCCGACAGACCACGTGCTCAATCCGCCGCCGGGATACTTCGGAGTATATCCGATGAGCTTCGCCAAGGGGCTAAGGTTTCCCCTTCACCCCTTCATCCAGGAATATTTGGACATGGTGGGGCTCCCTTCGGCTTTGCTGACCCCTAACAGCTACTCGCTGATGGTGGGGTTCCTCCTCCGTTGTGCTAAATTAGGTTACAGGCCGACAACGGCCCTATTCATGAACCTTTATGAGATTGGCCGAGGGAGCCATAAAAACTGTGCCTGCTACGCCACTCTGCAACAGCTGCCGAAGAAAAGGACCTTCACGGACTTGCCTTCATCCATACATGGTTGGAAGAGCAAATTCGTCTTCGTGTCCCTGGGCGAGGGTGGCACTGAGTTCCCTTCCGTCGGCCATGATGGGAGGTTTAACCTTCATGACCCGCTGAAGAGTTCGATCCTAGATGCTCAGGTGGAGGCATTCCTGGAGGGGGGGGGGGCGAGGAGTGTGAAGGATTACATTACGGAGTACAAGATGACCGTTATCGGCTTCTTTAGATACTTCGTATATGGTGATAAGGAAGATGACGTCCAACTGTGGCCGAAGATGACCACTACCTTCGAGGAGGCCGACAGCCCCGATCTGGGCGTGCTTGCCGAAGCTGATGGTAATACCTCCTACGGCGTCCTCATTTTACTTTGTTCTTTTACTTTGCTAACTTGTTTCTTTGTTGTGTAGATTTTGTAATGGATCGCCGATCCGTGATGAACAAGGCCGTTGCGAAGGCAAAGGCGGAGTTGGCCGCTAAGGAGGCCGCGGCGAAGGCAGTCGCCGGTGGTGATGTGACGAAGAAGCCACCCCCCCCCCTCCGAAGAAAAAGCGGCCGACGGATGATTTTCAGAGGAAGCTGACTGAGGCCGGCATGCAACCCGCTAAGAAGTCCAAGAAGGCTTCATCTTCTGTCGTTGCCGATGAGGTCGGCGTACTAACCGTCCTGATTGTGGACGAAGGGGGATCTAGTGCTGCAGCTGCCCTCGTGGACCTTACTTCTGGTCTTTCCGGGGATGTTTCTCAACCCCTCTCCCTTGGTGAGGATTCCCGGCCAAAGCGGTCCGACAAGGAGGTGGCTACGGCCACTTATAAGCTGGAGGTTGAATACCCCAAGGACGGGGGTGTTTTCAATGATGGCGTTGACGGCCACAACGTGCTCTCTCAGGCCATTCCGGCCAAGGACCGGGTTTATCTTGACAAGCTTGGCGATGTCAAGATATACGATGGTGGGATGGACCTTGTCGTCCAGGTAATTCCTTTCGTCCTTAACCTTATTGTTTTCCCTTGATATTGTTCCAAACTTGTCTGATAGCATTTTGTGTTGCAGGGTGCCTTCATTCTCATGGAGAGCAACAAAAGACAGCAATGGGAGATTGCCCGCTTGAAGGAATTCGAGTAGAAGGCAGCATCGGCCGATGAGGCCATGAGCTGCTTATGGAGGTTGCGAGAGGACTTTGCAGTCTTGCAAAGGAGGGCCGATGAGGCCGATGCGGCCAAGGAAGAGGCCCTGGCCAAACTGGCCGAAGAGAGGGATGCCCGTGAGGCTGATCGTCAGTGGGCCGATGAGGCCGAGAGGGCCAAGGCCTAAGCCGAGGCTGCGGCGGTGAAGGCCGCTGATGGTGCAGTGGAGAAGTTCTTGGCCGAAGGCTGGAAGGCCGATGAGCACTTTAACTGGTGCTATGAGGTCGTAGCGGCCAAGCTCGAAGACAGGGGGCAGAACTCCATTGCCGGCCAAGAATATTTTGAACGCGAAATGTCCGTGTATTACAACATGGGCCAACATCGGATGCAAAGGCTCCTTTATCGGCGGCTGAGTCGCGCTTTCAAAGCCCTGAACTACACTAGGGGTTGGGCCAGGCGGAACCTACAACTTCCCAAGCTGATGAAGGATCCGGAGGAGCAGATCAAACTTCCTCTATGCGATAGGCAGGCTCCAATTGATAGTTCCGGCCTCGGCGAACCGGACTATGGTGAAGATGATGTCCTGGCCGACACCGCTACTTCCGCCGTAGAGACCGGCTTGGATGCAGAGACCGAGGATGGCGTTGAGCTCTTCGTTGACCAGGACGTTGTGGGTCATGCTGCTGAGGAGGCCTGATCGTCCGCAACTAACTCTGCAGCTGCAGCAGCGCTCTGCTGGTTCTGCATGCGCCCCTCGTGGGCCGCGTTGATATTGTGGCGCACGTCGTCCTCGTGCAACTTTCCCTTGCCCTTGTCCAGGCGGGGCTGGTCCGCTGTCCGAGACACAGACCCCAAGCTTTCTCTTGGCGAGCCAGGCCGATGCTCACCAATCCGCCCCGCCATCCTCTCTGAAACCGGACGACGGCGCGTGTCACTCAGCCTATTGAAGGCAGAGGCTTTTCCACGTGCTGGGGTCTGCCCAGGCCGAAGAGGGGAAGTGGGGTGGGAGTGGGATGACGCCGTGTCCTGGGCTATCACCCCCTCATCGTTGCCTAACCTGGTGGCCAACGGTTGGGGCTGAGGAGGTGGGGTGACGTTCCCCCCAGTCCTTGGCAAGAGTGCGCTGAGGACGGTGAGGTTCTGGGCCAAGCTGGCGATGATGACCGACAATGCGGCCTGAACCTGTGGATCCACAGACGGGGAAACCGCGGCCATAGGCTGGTCCGGGGCGTGGTCTGTCTTCTCTGCACGCTTCTTGTCCAGGCCAATGCGGGCATCGGGGGCGCCGTCATTTAGTTGGTTGCGTAGGTCCGTCGTGAGGTTGATGGCCTCCTGGAAGACGTCCCCTCCTCCGACCTGGTCGGCCGTGGCGTCCTCCTCACGCTCCCTGGTCTCCTGATCCTCAGGGATGGCCTTGCTGACGAGGTTGCGGTTTGACTTGGTTCTTCCCATGATCAGTGGTTAGGTGTGCTTGGTAGCGACGAAGGGTTCTAACTTGATTGTTCTAGCTATCAATGAAAGCACCAAATGATAGAGTATATATCTAGAGAGAAATGGAGCTAGAGAGAGAAGTGCAAGTAAATACTTCAATAGAATGATTTTGTAACCCCTACAACTACCTCCAGAGGAAGTATTTATAGGAAAAATACGGGCTCGGCTCCCAAACCTTGGGCTTGGGAGGCCCATTTACAATTGGACCGCTATTGGGTCGAATACAATGTGTGTAGAAATGATTAAGTGTAAAATCTAGTTCTGTGAGGCTTCCGTGGCCGACGAGGGTCTGGCCGACGAGGACACGGCCGACGAGGGCACGACCGACGAGGGCACCCTAGTTCCCTGGCTTCAGGATCATATTCTGAGTTGGTCCCTTTTCGGCCGACGGGGGTCCTTTGGCCGATGAGGGCACCGCTTGGTGGCTTGTGCTTTCTGTTCTTCTGAGTATGTGGGTCCTGAGGCCTAGACCCATATACTCCATCAGGATTCACACGCAATGACCTCCCCCCCCCCTCTCTCTCTCTCTCTCTATATATATATATATATATATACATACACACACACATATATATATACATATATATATGACCTCTCTCTCTCTCTCACGCAATGACTTCTCTCTCTCTCTCTCACACACACACAATGACCTCGTCGGTCACGGAAGCCTCACAAAACTAGATTTTACACTTAATCATTTCTACACACATTGTATTCGGCCCAATAGCCTCTCTCTCTCTCTCTCTCTCTCTCTCTCTCTCTCACACACACACACACACACACGAAACTCTAATGTGCATCAGATGAAGTTGAAATGTGCAACACAAAGCGTATGATACAATGTCATTAAGTGAAGCTGAATTGTGCATTAGATGAAATTGAAATATGCACTAGGTGAAACTGAAATGTGCAGAATAAAAGGTACGATGTAATGTTATTTTTGTATATTTTATTTCGCACATTTCAGTTTCACCAAATGCACAATTGAGTTTAAGTTTTTATTCTGCACATTTCAGTATCATGTAATACACATTTCAGTTTCATCAAATGGACATTTCCTTTCCACATAATACAATCCAACGGTCCAGATTCGTTCTTATTTCTCTCATGGGAGTTCGTTCTTACCGGAACCGCTCCCTATATATATATATATATATATATATATATATATATAGGGAGGATCAAATAAAAAGACCTACTTATATGCAAAGTGAGAATTTATCTCAGCCTCTCATCTCAACCCACGGATCTCCTTTGCTAGATTAAATGAAAAGGACTTTTTAGACATCTTACCATTTCAGTTAAGTCTACCGCCTTTTCCCTTACGAGTCTTCCTCATTGTCCGCTCATGACGTCGCTAGTCTGCATTAACTCTTCACCCAAAACATCCGAAAATGGTAACCGCTGCTTTGAATATCGAAATTCCGTTCTTTGACAAAGGCAATTCAGCGGCTAATCGAAGTAAAAGGAGTTGTTGTTTTCGTTGTCTTCCCACAACCGTAATACCATGGAGCCTGGTAAGTTTTTTGTATGTATCTTATCGTGAATTCCTTCTGATTTGTGCGTTGAAGTTTTCTTATATTATATTTTTGTTTCACTTTTGAAATGCACAGTTTAAAGCATGAAACTTGATATTATATTTTTCGGAGTAATATATGTTTTGTATCTGTTATGCGTCGTTGATATTTTTTGATATGTTTTGCGTCGTTAATGCTACAAAGATGATGGTACAATTACTTTTGATATGTTTTGATGTGTTAATGCTACAATTACTTTTGATATGTTTTGCATCGTTGATGCTACAATTACTGAATTTATTGCTTTATCTTTATCATTGTCTATACATTAAATAATGTTAAACTTCTATGCATTTTTTATTATTCTTTTCTTGTATGGAGTGCTTGTCATTTGCAGATATCCCCTGGGAAGACAAAATATTTGATCCCAGAATGTGACCTAGAAACAAAGCCTGTAATTGGTAAGGTTTTCACGAACCTTGAAGAAGCAATTGCATTATATAAGAAATATGCATCTGTGAGTGGATTTGCTATTCGTCTTGGTTCACAATCAAAGGCTAGAGACGGGACGATTTTGTTGAAATATGTTGTGTGTAATAGGCAAGGGTTTAAGAATGACTCCAATTCTTTGAAGAATGACTGCAATGCTTCTTTTATTCAGCCATCAAATGACCATTCTAATTTTGTTTGCTCTGCACCCACCGTTAGCACTAATTGTAAATCTTCAGAAATTGGAGATGGGTCCACAACTAATGGTGATGAAGGCGAAAAAATTATACGACGTCGAGTGTCTAACCGGATTGGTTGTGATGCTCGTGTATGTTTTAGGTATTGTGGGTTACGTGGCTATGTTGTTTACTCATTTGAAGAACGCCATAACCATTGTATGACATCCGAGTCTTCAAAAAAGTTTCTTAAAGTTAATAGAAACTTAGACATTGGCCATCAGAAGTTCGTTATTAATTGTGCTAAAGCCAACATCGGCAAAAGTAAGTCATACAGATTGTTTAAGGAATTCGTTGGTGGCAATTCAAACATCGGTGCAACTGCTGTTGACTTCAAAAATTTCAAAAGAGACCTCAAAGCGTATATTGAAGGAGTAGATGCTCAAATGCTTATTGATAAATTATTTAGGAAGCAAGAGTTGTGCTCCGCATTCATCTTCGATTACGATGTTGACGAAACAGATCAGTTGACCCGATTGTTCTGGTGTGATCCTATAGCGAGGAAAAACTATTCATGTTTTGGAGACGTCATTTCATTTGATGCCACATATGGGACGAATAGGTATTTTTTTTATTTGGTATCTGTTGATTCTGTTTTTTTTTTCAAAAACTCGTGTCACTAATTGCACAATCTGTAGCATTTATTTAAAAATTGATCATTTGTAGTTATAATATCATTAATTCTGCAAGCTGTAGCTATTTTTTTATTCTATTTAGCACTAATTTCAGTTTCGGTGTCATTTAACTGCAGGGTACTAATACTAGTTATGCTTGTGTAGGTACAATATGGTTTTTACTCCTTTCACCGGTGTTGACAACCACAAGAAATGCATCACCTATGCTGCCGGTCTTTTATCGAAAGAGGATGTTGATTCATATGTGTGGATATTTACGCGATTCCTCAATGCAATGCATCGTGAACCCAACTGCATTGTTACTGATCAAGATCCGGCTATGCGAATTGCTATTGAAAAAGTTTTCAATCACGCACGTCACCGGTACTGTATGTGGCACATTATGAAGAAGGTTACCTCAAAGGTTGGACATGTGTTAAGTCATAATGAGGAGTTTATGCCCAGGATAAATTCTGTTGTGTGGACAATTTTTTTGGAGCCAACTGAATTTGAAGTTAGATGGATGTTTGTTATGCAAGAGTTTGACTTGGTTAATCATGAACGGTTTTCACACATGTTTACCCAAATACATGGTACTGTCCGCTGCATTAAAACTGTTCAAGACCCAAAATGCCAATTTTGATGGAATTTCTTGAATCTTAAGACTCAGCAGCCCACCAAATCCCAAATACATGGTACTGTCCGCTGTAGTGGAATCAATCCCTATATATATATATATATATATATATATATATATATATATATATATATATAGGGGAGGGATCAAATACAAAGAGGTCTTCCCATGCAAAGTGAGAATTAATCTCGTGTGTTCATTTTGAGATCTAATGGCTCAAAATGAGCCAAAAGTGAACTAAATTTGATTAAAAACGCGGTGGCAATTTCGTAATTAAAACGAAGATTTTTGCCATCGTGAAAAAGTGCAACAGAAACACGCAAAAGTACGTGCAACACGATGAACAAAAAGTGCAATTGTTCGCACTTTGCACGGGAGAACCTCTTTTTATTTGATCTCTTCCCTATATATATATATATATATATATATATATATATATATATATATATATATATATATATATATATATATATATATATATATATATATATATATATATATATATATATATATATATATATATATATATATAGGAGGGTCCCTGTCTCATCGGCTATAAATGTCATTAATGAGTTAGAGCAGTCGCATTCAAACATCATTTTATTACATTAACCTAATAACCTAGGTTGAGATAATTTGTTTCAAAATGACAAATTACATGTTTGCACCTAGGTTCACTTAGGCTCACCTAGTTTTTATTTGAATCCTACTTTTACTTTGTTACACTAGGTTTACTTAAGTTCACCCTACCTAAGCAGAGCGTAAGGGTAAATTTAAGAGTTAAGTTTTAGAGGGGAGGGGAGGATGAGTAGGGTCTATATGACCCTCCCTTTCTTATTTGGGAGTTTAAAAATCGGTTCATCTATTTGAATTTGACATATCTCAGAATTGATTTGTGTACACTATTCACACATTTTATCTGCCTAAACAGATAAATTTGTTTATATATAGACAACTTATGTATTTTCAGGCGAATTGTCTGATTACAGACAACTTTGTTTGTGTAGACAGACATGGTGTGCGAATAATGTACAAAAAAGGTGTACACAAAGCATTTATGTAATTATAATTCCTTCAAAGAATCTCTCTCTCAAAAGTTATTACTCCCAAATAAGAAGAAGGGTTCTCTCGTCTTCCCTCCTTTCTCTACCAACAACTTACCTTCAAAGCTTTTTCATACTTTCCTCCCTAACATACCTTAGGGCTTGTTACTTTTTTCTATTAAGTTCCGTGTGAATTGAAATGTTTCTTTGTATTAAGACATTTGTCTGCAATAAGTGACATTAGTATTACAAATTGTTTACTATGCGTGCTGAATGAATAGTCTAAATTACAAAGCAAAGCATGTTCGGCTGAAAATTTGCCTTGCAGTAATATACATTGGAAATCAATTTTGTTCACCCCTCAAAGGAGCGTGAACATTACGCTCCACCCTAATTGATTGCTATGTGGCATGGCAATTGGTTACAATTTTGCGATTGTTTTAACCTTTTCATTTTTAATCCAATTTTTTAAAAATATATATCAAATTTTTTTATTCTTAAGATATTTAATAAGATATCGATATTGAATATGACAAAAAAAATTAAAAAGTCCAGCTAAAAATTGATATTAAGAAATAAATACTTCCTCCGTCCCTTTTTATCTAGCCAAACAGTGTTTTCAAGTCAAAGTTGTCCAACTTTGACCGATAATATATTTATACACGGTAATATTGATTATATGAAAATTATATGAAAATGTTATTTGTTAAAATTACTATTATAAAAGTATAAGTTTATTAAGTTTCACATAAACATATTGGTTAAATAATAGATCAAAGTTTATCACTTTTGACTGAAAAAGTCAGAGATGGCTAAATAAAAAGGGAGCGAGGTAGTATAATTTTTTCAATTTTTAATAAATAATATTGATATCATTGGATAGATCATAAAAAAAATTAAATATGATATATTTTTTATAAAATTTTGGACCAAAAATATATAAGTTTTACTCCCTCTGTCGCCCTAACGTTGTTCCGTTTTACATTTTTCGTCTGTCCCATTAAGTTTGTCACATACCATATTTGATGATGTTTGAGTGGTTAGAATTCATTCTTACTTTATTCATACTTTATCAATTCAATACCAACCACACAATTCTACTTTTCCTGAAAAAATTACACCACACACCTTTGTCCCAAACTTAGGGGGGCGGAGGTAGTAACAATTTTAAGAAAAAAAATAATTGGTATGCCAAATGGCAACCAAAGAAGTTAGGGGGTGATGTTCACCCTCTTTAGAGAGGGTGAACAAAATAGGAGTCTATACTTCGACCCTCTCAATTTCTGGTGGATATAGAGCACCACAGTTTCTAATATTTGAGCTATAATTTGTTAAGTTTTATTTTCAAACATTCGCAAATTATTCATACTCTTTTAAATAGGTGTGAAACAAACACCGAACACTATATATACCGATATTATGAGAAAATCGAAACTAGGTTATATTTAGGAAGTGAGCAATCTCATCAAGAAGGAGAAAGGCTTCATTCTAAGAAAGATAGAAAGATTGTAAAACAAATATGAACTCAAAGGAAATATCGAGATTAAGAAGGTAGGAGTGAGATTGCTCCAGATTGATGAAATTTGTTGATCGAGTGAATGGTGAAATACACATTAGTGATGTCCCAGAGGCAGGAGAGGGTCTACGTATGGGCTATGGTGGGCTGAAGCTCAGAGTAACATAAAATTTTCTTAAATATTTTAGTGTGATATTTTTCATTTTTCATGTTTAGCTCACACCGCTAATGTTTAAGCCTAGTAGAATAACTCTTCAGTCCATGGCATTCCAGATTCCTGGATATGTCCCTGCCCGCAGGCCGCAACGACAGAATCTACAAATGGAATGGAGAAGCAAGGTTAAAAAATATATATATGCATCGTTAGATCTGAATGCTAATGATTGTTATAACTAGGTTGAGCCAATAAATCCTAAAAAGTATGCGCAAATTAGTCATGATTTTCATTAACTCATAAGTAAGTACCACTATATAGCTGAGCGAATAAGTGAGATTTTCAATAAGTAAAAAAACAAAACAACCTTATGAGAGTTAGCATATATGGTGGTCATAATTTTGAACTTTTATAGCTTGGCTCTAATAACAATGACTCCCAAATTGTAATTAAAATTCGAATTAAATGTATATGTGAGGTGCACAGACATTTCTAGGCCAACTCCCACGGTGGCCCCGACCTCAATTTAACCGGAGAGACTAAGATTGTTTTCCTCAAGAACAACTTTGTTCACCCACCCAAATAGGGTGAGCATCACTCTCACCCCTATTGGGTTGCCACATGACATGTCAATAATTTATGATTTTTTCAAGTTTTGTATTTTTGGTTCAATATTTTCAAAAATGTATAATATTTTTAATTTTTTATGATTTTTTATATGATACTTATACTGTATATGTAAAATTAAAAAAACGATTTAAAATAGATGTAAGAATTAGATTATATATAAAAAGTTATATTAATTTTAAGAAAAAGTATAAGAGGTCGTTTGGAAGACCCAAAATGGGCTTATAAGCCTGAAAATAGAAAAAAATCACCAAACACCTATCAAACAAGCTTATTTGGCTGAAAATTATTATCAGCTCAAAAACAACCCGAAGGCTACTTTTTAAGCTGAAATTTATTATTTCACTTTTGGCTATTGTAAAGACCAATTTGCCATTCCATTACATCTGGAATAAATCTTCCTCTGCTCGAGATTGAAATCGCTGACTTATTCATCTGCTCGTTGCCTCATAGTTTCTTATCCAAATCGAAGACTTTTGCTCGGTTGTTCCATATTCACAAAGATAAGCTGCGATCTATCTTCTTCTTTAATTCTAGACCAAACTTGAAGTGCCTCAAATTCTAATCGAGACATAGCTAAGTGCTTAAATTAGCCTTGCAAAATGCCTTTTCCTCCATTGATGATTGTCTGGATAGATATGCTTGTGTGATGGCAGAGTAGATTTACGGAGTATATTTTTAAGAGTTCTAATCACGCAAAAACAATTTATGAGCAAAGTTCACATTCATTTATTTAACACAAATAATAATACCCTTTATGATCATTTTACATTTAATCAGTCATTTCAGCCAATATATTACCAAACACTTTTACTTCTGCATATTCAACCATTTAAGCAGATTCAACCATTTAAATCGTTCCGGCCGTTACTAAAGAGGCCCCAATTGTAATGCACATGCATTAGAGGGAGGGAACAATGTTCACCATCTCTAATCAAGGGGTGAACAAAATAGAAGTCCTCTTCCTCGGCTAAGATCACCGGCCAAAACAAATAATTGTTCAATCAGGAGGGGGCAGGGCCGCAGGGGGCCTACTTCTGCAACTAATACGTAATGGCTGGGAAAATATAATGATGAGAGTTGCTTGAGCACGCACATGGTTTCTTCATCGCAGACAGCAGTAATGGAGGGCGCAGATTGTGTCAGGTGACCGTTATGCAAAGAATATGCATATGAGCTGCTCATAGAGATACCAGAGGGTCAGGGGAGGAGGGAGCCATGGCGGGCGGGGTTTCTGATCTTCAGTTGAGCGTTGATGATGGCGCACCAATGATGAGATACATAGCACTGTTATTTCATTTTTGATCCATTCGAAGAGATGGATACTTCCTCTCTACTGTTAATATTTTGTCATTTTACCTTTTGGTTTGTTTCATTAATACTGTCTCATATCAAATTTTGTAAAATTTGTATGGATATGAATCATTCCTACTTTATTCTTACTTTATCAATTCAATATCAACCACATAAACAACTTTTTATTGATTTGCGTGTCACTACTTCTTGTCTCATTGTTAGTGGGACGGAAGAAGTATATGTTTGATAGGAAGTTTGTATATTCTACCTTTTGTACTCCTTATTATTTACAAAGTTTTTAAAAATTTATAAATCAAATATATTTTAACATTACTTCAGTCACTATAGCTTGTAACATTAATTAGACTTAAGAGCTTGTATGATAAATAAAACTAAATCAAGTAGATGAGAAAAATGTGTAGCTTTTATCACTAATTAGTCTTAACAGCTTGTATGATAAGTAGAACCAAATCAAATAGGTAATTAGCTTTTTATCAAAGATCTGCAACGTTTTATTTTAACATCTTTTCGGTCACTAAAAATTAACAATTACTGAAAAGTTTATAAGAGTATCTTTTCACCTATTTGTGTCTAACATACCTATGATCTTAATATATTTACTTTAGTTTAAGAGAGTGATTTGTTTCAATCAATAACTAGAATGTCAATAAAAGCTACACAATTGTTAAGGTATTAGTTTTAATTTATAATATACTCAGTATAAATAATATTGTTTTTAGTCATGATAAAAGACACCGTTTTTTATATCAGGTATGAAAGATATTAGGCTGAAATCACACTCTCCCGAATCTCTAGTTCCGCCACCAGGAAGGTAGCGTGTCCGCCCTCTCACAAATCTCTAGTGCATTCCGCCAGGAGGAAGGATGATAGAGTAGTAGTTTAGATGTCATGAATAAATTTTATTATCGCAACTATCATTCTTCACTCTTACGTACATTTGTTGTTTTTCTTTTTCGGTCTTACATGAAGTCCGTCCGTCTGTTTCTTATTGTTCCCCTTTGCGGCTGGACAGCATTAATTCGCACCCATATTGTGCATGAACTTGATAGGCCCCCACACTGTGATCCGGCGCTTACGGGCCCAACTCTGTATTGTGGTTGAAGCTCATTTCACACTCCTTTTATATTGTTGTTGTTTCAACGATAAGTTTTTCACAAACTAAAAAATACTGCGTAATAAAAATAGTAGTGGAAAATGCAAAAAATGTAAAATTATAAAAGAATAGATAAAAGTATAAAATAGAGGAGGAAAACGTAGAAAACGGGAGAAGTAGAAGATGAAAAGTTAACATAGGAAATGTAACAAATGATAAAGCATTTCACAAATAATAAAATGGGAGAGACGACACTGAAACAATAATTCATTTTGTAGGAGTGGATTTATAGGTCATGGACGGGTATTTTTGGTACAAGGTTTTGTAGGGTAAATGTTTCATTGTCCCCTTAATTAGTAAAAAGGATTTAGAGAGGATGGGTTTATGTTTGCCATACCCACTTATTATTTCTTTTATATTCCCTCTAATCTAATCAGTAGCAAGGCATGTCCTGCTCATTTATAGTCCTATGGGCGAGATATACTATATTAGGCTTATACACAAGATAAACCGTAAATTTATACGATAGTATATATGTAAAATAAGAATTATAACAAAAATATCTAATACAGGTCATGAAAAAAATTGATTTAAATTACATATTTGGGCAAACGTAACGATGCAAGTATATTACATAAAAAGAAAAAATAATACTTAAATCGTTTCTCGCAAAATAATTTGAAGCAAAATCATCAATACTCGCTTAAAATAATTAAAAGCATTAAAAGCTAAAGAGAGTTGTTAAAGACCGAAGGGACGTGTCTTTTATTAATTCATTGTGTTGTTTTAAAAACTACAACTGGTCCTACTTAAAACTAATGTATATTCGTTTTTGAACTTGACTTCGTTTATTTTTACAAATTGTCAACTAAATTTAATCAAGAGAAAACATAATTAATTTAACTTAAAAAAAAAGCTTAATCACGCTATATATGGAGAAAACATTTTGGACCTATTTTTGTCTCTCTATATTTTCAGTCCTAGGGCGGTCGCCCCTATTGCCCCCCTCAGGCCCGGTCCTGCTCAGTAGCAAAGCCCGATATCTTGTGTTACACGGTTACGGTGTCCTTAAAATTTTTATATCTACTAATGAGGGGGAAAAGTGGTGTTGTATTAGTTGAGGCTTTACATTTACAATTTTGCTATAGGTACCCCAAACCATACCCCATTTGTACCCCATATAAAACCCACTCCCACTTTTCTTTCCCTCCTTCCTCTCTCCTGCACCCCACCTTTCTTCCTCTCTCTCTCTCTCTCTCCTCTTTTCACGCACCCCCTCCCTTTCCCTTTCTTCTCCGTCTCAAAATCTTTTCCTTTCTTTAAGACTTTCTTCCCATTTTTACCATCTTTCTCCCTTCCAACCTTGGATCTTCTTATCTCCTCTTCAACCGGTGACGTTGCCGGCGGCGGGCCTACGCCGGTTGCCGATGACGGGCCTACGGTGGTTGCCATTTCAGATGCAACCTCAAGGGAAGACAACGACGAAGGCAAACCAAGAAGCTTTGAATAACTTGAGCAACAGATCTTCTTTTCTTGATTTTGTTTTCTTCAGTTTTGATGTATTTTCGAAATATAAAGGGTTGTCTGTCAGACAGACAACTTGTAAGTGCAGTGTCTGTAAGAGTCATGAAATTGTCTGTCATTTGAAAAATAAATGTCTGTAATTGATATTTAATTTTTTGTCATTTGTTTGTTAGTTGTCTGTAATTGTTTAGAGTTGTGAAGTTGTCTGTAACTCATACTTAGTTGTTTGTCATTTCATTGTGAGTTGTATGTAATTTGTGGTGAAAATAATGTCTGTCTCGTTATCTCTATTGTCTGTCTAGTTATACGTATTGTCTGTCTTCTTTATGAAACATATTCCAAAATGGTAATTCACAATAAAGTAATGTCTGTATGTGTATACTTATTGTCTCGATGTGTATATTTAATGTCTGCCTCGTTATATTAATTACATCTCAAAAAATAAACATCACAAAATACAGACAACTCACAATCAAATACAGACAACTCAAAAAAAATACAGACAACTCAAAACAAATACAGATAATTAACCATCAATTACAGAGAGACAGACAACTTCACGACTCTTACAGACTTCTCACAACAACATGACAGACAACTCGAAACAAATACAGACAACTCAAAACAAATACAAACAACTAACAATCAAATGACAGACCTTTTCACGAGTCTTACTAACAAATACAGACACTGCACTTACAAGTTGTCTGTCAGACAGACAACCCTTTTTTTCAAAAACACACCAAAAAATCAAGAAAAAAAATCAAGAAAAGTAGATCTGCGCAAGTCATTCAAAGCTTCTTGGTCTGCACTTTCGTCGTTGTCTCACCATGTCAAGCTATCCAACGTCACCCAGCTCTCCCCTTCATTCGATCTTGTGTAGCTCTTGCATTTGAAACAAAAAAAGGCAGAAGATGTGAGAAGCAGGCGAAGAAGCTTGGAGGGAGAAAAGATTGTCAAAATGAGAAGACTTGATGGAGAGAGAAGTTGAAATGGAGAAGAAATCAAGATTTGGAGAAAAGAGAAAGAAAGGGGAGAAGATGGGGGAGGGGGCTGCGAAAAAAGAAAAGAGGGAGAAGAGAGGAAGGGAAATAGAAGAAAAGTGGGGGAGGGGGAGAAGAAAAGTGGGGGAGGGGAGAAGGTTTTTATATAGGATAGGAAATGAGGTAAATTTGGGGTACCTATAGCAAAATTGTTATATTTAACAATTCAAACACGGTTTTCATACAATCTAAAATAATAAACGTGTTTTTATGGGCTTTTTAATCCAATATAGCATTTATTCTATACTAGTATTAAATACCAGCCAATTTGAATAAGGATGAGATTCTAACGGACCACAAGGTACCTTGTTGAACGCACATGTTATAAAATACTCCCTCCGTCCCATTGGACTTTGACAACTTCTATTTTTTGGTTGTTCCGAAGAAGAAGGAGGAGGAGGAGGAGGAGGAGGAGGAGAAGGAGAAGAAGAAGAAGAAGAAGAAGAAGAAGAAGAAGAAGAAGAAGGAGAAGGAGAAGGAGAAGGAGAAGGAGAAGGAGAAGAAGAAGGAGAAGGAGAAGAAGAAGAAGAAGAAGAAGAAGAAGAAGAAGAAGAAGAAGAAGAAGAAGAAGAAGAAGAAGAAGAAGAAGAAGAAGAAGAAGAAGGAGAAGGAGAAGGAGAAGAAGAAGAAGGAGAAGGAGAAGGAGAAGTAGAAGGAGAAGAAGAAGAAGAAGAAGAAGGCGCAGCTCCTCGTTCAGAAAATGGCGAGGGGATGGTTTGTTAGGGCCAAGGGGCATTTAAGTCCATTCATCTCCTTTTTAGTCTCTTTTTAGACCATACAGTATTTGCTTCTATTTTTGGCATATTAGAGCCTGAGAGTTGTATTTTCGTCATTCTTTCTACAAATTACTGTACACATCACAAAAATAAATGTACATTTATTTCAAAGCAAAAATTCACACGAATAATCTCAACTATTAACAATATTTCATCATTAATCCTAAATATGAGTAATTCTAATACTCCCTCCGTCCCGAAAACAACCTCCCGGTTTGACTTTCACACACTTTTAGGTAGATTAATTTTTGCCTTTGACTTTCCAAAATTACCCTTAAGTGCTGCGGCCAGAGCAAATAAAAGGAAGGGGGGTAATGAACAGTACTGGGGGGTAAAAAATTAAATATCACAAAAAAGTCATTTCAATAACACTCATTACATATCACATCTAACACTATTACACCATCTTTGCTAAACAATCTGATCTATGCTAAACACTTTCAACCACAAAAAACTTCCTCCACCATTTCGGCCAAATGTTTTGAATTTCCCTCCCATTACACTCTATTTATATCTACCCTGTTTTTCTTCATTTACTCTCACAACAACAACAAAATGAGCATTGAAGAGCCTGAAGTTCCTGCAACTCCTCATGCCATCCACAGCAACACAGCAACCCAGGCACAACTTTCCATGATGTTAAATGCTCCTGCACCAACCAACAAATGGAAGAAGTTAACAAATGCAGAGCGAAGTAGGGTTGTTGAAATTCTCTTAGGAAACTACAGTGAGGGACGACTTCAGAGGGGTATTGTAACAAGTACAGCATCACAGTTCAACATTTGTAGAAGGACGGTTTGTAACTTGTGGAAAAGAGCAAAGCAACAAATGGACCAAGGGTTATCCATTAATGTTCAAAGCCTACAAAAGGGAAATATAGGCAAAAAAAGGGTAGCATTTGCCTTGGAGTACATAAAGGAAATCCCACTGCATAAGAGAAAGAACATCAGGTCTTTAGGCTTTGCCATGCAAGTTTCAAAGTCAACCGTGCACAGACTAGTGAAAGCTAAGCAAATCAAAAGGCACTCAAATGCAATCAAACCTTTATTGAAAGAGGCAGGCAAGATTAAAAGGTTAGAGTTTTGTTTAGGCCACTTGATAAGTCATAACCCCCCAAGAAATCCCACTTTTCATGATTTTTATGACCATGTTCACATTGATGAAAAGTGGTTTTTCTTATCTAATGAAACAACCAAGTTTTACACTCACAGTAGTGAAGAAGATCCATATAGATCTGTCCAGTCCAAGAAATTCATACCCAAAATAATGTTTTTAGCAGTTGTGGGCAGACCAAGGTTTGGGGATGCAGGGGATGTCATATGGGATGGGAAAGTAGGTATATTTCCTTTCACATTTCAAGAGAAGGCTAAGAGATCAAGTAAGAATATGGCAGCAGGCACACTAGAGACAAAGCCTATAATAAATGTGACAAGGTCTGTAATCAGAGACATGTTGTTGCAGCAAGTTCTGCCTGCCATCAAAAGGAAATGGCCAGACAGAGTGAACAAAAAAGTGATCATTCAGCAAGACAATGTTAGGCCACATGTGCTTACGACAGATGCATATTTTCTCAAATGTGCAAGTGAAAATGGTTGGGACATACAGTTACAGTGTCAACCCCCTAACAGTCCAGACCTAAATGTGCTTGACTTGGGTTTCTTTAGGGCCATTGACTCATTAAAGGAACAACAAGCCCCTAAGTCAATTTCCCAATTAGTACAAGCTGTGACATTAACATTTGATGCTCTCACACCTAGTACATTAAATAGGGTGTTCCTCAGCTTTCAGTATGTTATGGAGGAAATACTAAAGCACAGAGGGGAAAACAACTTCAAGCTGAGGCATGTTGGAAAGGAAAAATTTGAAAGACAAGGGTTGCTACCCACAAATGTGGAAACCAGCCATGCCATAATGAATGAAGCAAAACAAGCACTCATAGAGATGCAAACACTTGAGGCAGAAGCATCACATCAGGGCCATGGAAGTGAGTTCATAAGTGAAGATCAAGTAGATCTTCAAGAATGAACTCAGGCACATGGAGGGTAATCTTTTTTGTATGTACTTCCTTTATAGAGAAGGGGTACAGTTTTTGTATGTACTGGCATATGTGCCCATAGTACACTATTTTTGTGGTTTCTTACATTCTTGGCATACAAGTATTAAATGTATGGCCACAATGATTCAAATGTAGAAGAAACAATTAATGTTTTGCCTTATCAATCCATCTAAGCACATAAGGGTTGAAAAATTACAAGTGTTTGACAATACACACCCAAAAACCACCCTATGTGCAGTGAGACTTTATTTAGTAAGATTCAAATCATATGCTACACATAAACATCAATTGCTTGTGCACAGAAATCCCTAAATGGTCTCCAACACTTTGTACAAGTGGGTGACACAAGGAGAGAATAAGCCAAATATCCATAAATTCACAAACTGTCTTCACAATGTTTAGATCATACAAGGCCCCCATCATCATCAGTCAAGATACATAGACTACTAGATTTAGGCACACAAGTTCAATAAACAAACACATTCAGTTTACAAAAAAGAGGGGCATCACAACTTCAATAAACGAACACATTCAGTTCACAAAAGAGAGGGGCATCACAAGTTCAAAGTACAAACTTCATTCAATAAACGAACACATTCAATTCTGCAACTTGAACATTAAGAAAGAGATGAGATTAGAAGCCTCCCTTATGAGGAATCAGTCCCCCAAGGCATCCATGGCCTTTTACGACAATGGCCAAAGAGGTGGTCTAACTCCTCTGGATACCATCGAGGTTCCAAGTTCACCTCCTCCTCCCCTTCGTCCTCTGAAGCTGGAAAGCCTTCGTAAGTGTCCTCCACGCAGTCAGACCCCCACTTCTTCCGTATGGCCCATCCAGAGTCGGTTTCCGAAGTCCACCCTCGTTGGTCAGACTCTACACCTTCCTCGTCTGACATAGCTTCTGCTGAGGGTTTGTTCACCATAGCTTCGACAGAAGGAAGCGCGACATGCATGTTTCGATCTAGGGTTTCATCATCACCGAGGTTTGATTTAGGAAGGGCGACATTGTTCTTCAGATCTAGGGTTTCATCATCACGGCGATTTGATTCAGGACCCAGTGTTTCATCATCCCGCGGTAGAAATTGAGGGAGGACAGTGATGGTTGTTTTCTCCATGGATGAGAAGGGAGGAGAGTGGAGAGGTGAAGAGGGTTCTTGATAGAAGACAGAGAGATAGATAATAGTGTGGGGTTGAAAGCAGGGATCAGAGTAAATGGGGCACCGAATAGGCAGATGATGGAGAGATATGGGGAGGGCATTTATGAGTTTTTACCTTTAAAAACTTTCCTAATATGGAAATTGGAAGTTAATTTTGGGACGTCCATTTAAGGAAAGTGGGAAGTTGTTTTCGGGACGGAGGGAGTATAATCTAAATTATAAGGAACGTCTTCTTGAAACACTCGGCTGACTTGAATTAACCCATTCAGCAAGTCACCATGCCACACACCATGTTCTTATTGGACATCTTTTTTATTTCCTTATTTCTTTTTTTTTTTGTTTTCCTTTTCTCTTTCTTCTTTCTCTCTCGGTATTCTTTCTTCCGTCCCTGTCAGGTCACTGCTATCTGCTATCATGTCTTCCTTGTTTCTTTATTTTCTTTCATTTTTCTTTTCCTTTTAACCCTTTCCCTTACTTATTTCTTCTTTCTTCCCGGGCATTACAACGTTCAATTTTTTATTTTATTTCAATCTCTTTCATGGCATTTCCAGATTTCATCTCACAACAATTGAATAGGCGCATCCAATTCGAATCCAATTGATTTGAGCGTAAAATTCAAGTATTTGAGATGACTAGGGATGTCGGCCGTCCATGTTCCATCATCTCCATATAGGCCAGTTCTATATCTTTGCCGGAATCCGTCCGTCCAAGCTGTCCATCCGTTCATCTCATTTGTTCTTTGACGTTGGCACTCTCCTTAAATATCAAATTATTATAGAATGTTCGAGAATTTTGAGTACTTTGTAAGATATACTAGTATATTTTATACAATGTTTAAATAATTTATTATTGTTGGGAATGTTTGAGTACATTGTAAGATATATATTTTCTACAATGTTTAAATAATTTATCATTGTACTTCAAATGTTTGTTCATCGTGGATATATAGTAATTTATTTTAAGATAATATATTAAAAAGTGACATTGTAATGTAACACTAACACACCACACACATCAAGTGATCAAACATCAAATTTTTAGATTTTGGGAAAACTCATTATAAATAACATTCACAGTCTTAGTGAAGATTTTCTTCTTCTTTTGAACGTATAAGTATCTTAATTAAGATATATTTGCTCATTACCCTTGTCTATTGGTATCATAATGTATAATTGGCCATTAATAAAACTTATCTCTCAAGATATAAATCAAATTTTATGTGATAACATCTAACCTTAACTCTAATTTATTGTCATTGTAAAGCTTGTCATCACATGAAATTATTTTCTTCGGAAATTGAATAATGTTGTCATATGTGACAAAAGGATTGTCATTATGTAAACTCTATCTTTATAGTTTTTCGAGTTATTACTTGTCATTATTGCTTTTCCGATCTGGTTATGATCAACCATGTTTCATTGAATCAAACTTGTGCACGATTAATATTTCTCAATAACATTATTGAGGCTCCGGTTTTCAATTGTAGGATATGATTAGGCAATGCAGCCGTTGGAGCGCTATTAGGATATTCGACAATGTACATATCAAATGGAAGGTGATACCGTTGTGCGAAAGAATAATATTAATTGAACTAAGATATGTAACTCCTATTCTAGCTATCAACAATAGCATGTAGTTACTTATGTCATTAATAACGTATAATGTTGGCGCATGCTATGATTACTCTCTCTTAAAGATACATATGCTTGTTCGCTTAATATATCACAAAAGTCATGATATGTGCTTTCAACAGTACCTATGGTATGATTATCTTTTACCTTAAAAAACAAATCACTCACGATCTCTACTTCTAAAAAATCATCATCAATTTTCTACTCTAAGGTCATCAACTCTTACCTTAACAAGCCACATAGTTTTTGTTTGCTAGAGTCATTGTGACATATCATTAGTCTCATATTCTTTGTGAGAAAAAGAACTGAATAGCATTCTCAAAGTCTGAAGAGTCAACCGCCACTATAATCTCACCGGTTCTCAATAACTCTCTTCAAGACAATACAAACTCTCTGTTTAAAGTCTTCCCACGAATAACAATCTTCTTTCTGAATAGCATATGTTCATTTTTTATACATCACAATTGCATGATGTCTCTCGGTGTAAGGTCTAAAACCTTAAAACAAAACACGTGAATCATTATAGCTTCATCCCATATAATCAAAGATGCGGCAAGCAACAATTTTGCCTTCACACTTCATTAGCTTGATGAATATTGCAGATAGAGTGTGTGACAATATTTATGGAAATGTAATATCAAATGATGAGTTAAAATTTGCTTTTAAAATAGAAGATGTAGATGGATTTTAATTAACATATATGACCAATAATTACTTGCACAGTACATTTTCTACAAAGTTTTAGACTCTAACATGTCTTGTGATTCCATTTATTTGAACAAAATGATACAAAATCAATATTTATACTCTCTTTGTTCCTATAAAATTTCAACATGTTGATTTTTACACTAATCACATGTTATACTAAGTATTCTTCAACTCTTCTCAATTTAAATTTCCAAAAAGATGTCATTTTTAAATTTTTCTACTTATAACAAATTATATATTAATAATTAAAGCAAGGTGTTGGTAAATGTGAACATGGAAGTGTTGTAAATAAAAAAGAATGGAGAAAGCATAAAAGAGAAACTTTTCAAAAACATACAATTTGTCAGTATATTACAATTGAACTAATGGTTCAAGAAACGTTGTACCAAGTACATTACAATTGAACTAATGGTTCTCTCATATTATTAGTCATCTGTGCGTCGCACAAGCATGAAATATAGTATTAGTACGTCGCAGTGGTGGAACCAGGGGTGGGTGAGCCGATGCCAGCGCCACCCCTTCCCCGGAGATGTCAGGGTATAATTTTCATAGCGCCCCTGGTCGGCTGGTCGTCTTCTTCCTTGCCCCTGCTGCTTTCCGTCGATCTGTGCTCCGTTGGACAATGGATGACTTCAAACTTCAAAGGGTTTGTTTTTTACCTGAACATACAACGCTGTTTTGTTAAGTTTTTTAAAAAATAGAAACAACGTAGTATAGTGGTTAGTGGGGCACATAGGTACACTTTATTTTTTATTCTTATCGGTTATCAACTTATCATCCCAAAAGCCGGACCAAAGGCCTAGCCGCCCAAATGCTAAAATCTGAAATACTACGTTACCTACGTGTGTAGTTTAGCATGCCATTAATATAGGGGAAACTGTCAAATAGGTTCTCGTACTTTCGCCAAAAAGTCAATTGAGTCCTTCTATTATTTTTCGAATCAATCAAGTCCACCAAATTCAAAAAATTAACCAAATCTGTTGTTTGACCGGTAAGCAGTCGGTAACCCATATACCTGGTGATGTGGAAGTCCACGTGGCAAATTAAACTTTTTGTTTTTCCTTCTTTCCCCTTTTTCTTCTCTTCTTTTTTTTCTTTGCTTCTTTCTCCGCTGAACGGGTGAATCATATTCTTTCTTGCAGACCCCTTCTTCCCAGTTTGCTTCGTACCAGTACATTTCTTCACTCCTCTCTTTCATTCTTCTTTAATTTCATTCCGGTTCACCATCCTCTCCTCCTGATTTTCTCCCTCACCCCAATTTCTTTATTTTCCAATCTTCTTGATTCTCGTTTTTGGATGGCTGTCAGCGGTTGAGAAGCTGTGGCATCCGTTGGGAAAGATTTAAGCGATGTGTGGCTGGTGATAGCGGTTGGGGAAGTGTGGGCAATGGATGACGCTTGGCGGGGGCAGGTCAAATTTTGTCTGTGGAAGATCGGTGCCAGATTGGAGAAGTATGGCCGACGAGCAGTCCACAATGGCAGTTGGGAAAGTTTTGAGCGACTGGCGACGCGCGGCAGCAGAAAGGTTGTGGGTGACGGCGAAGCTACGACGGCGAATGAGAAGAGTTGGTCGCCGGCAGTTTAAAGCTGGAATGAAATAGAACAATGAAAATACTTGTAAGAAAGAAATAAAAAAATGAAAGAAAAAACGCAGAGGAGATTAGGGAAGAAGAAGAGGTGGTCTGTGAGGAGTTTTTTTTCGAATTAATGCTAATTAATTAATTAATTAATTACGAAAATAATGTTGAGTTAAAAGTATTTACGGATCTACTGCTGGGTTTATCCATGCTCATTACCATTACTAGTATGGTAATACTATTATTAGTTGTGTAGTAATTAAGAATGTAAAATTACTGTATCATTATACTCCCTAGTCCCTACTTCATATGAAGTACGTAGTAATAAATTTTCTTAATCTTAAAATAAAGGACAATATTAGCCGAATCTCAGATTAGGCCCACACTTCACTACGTGCCTATAAATATCCATCTTTTAGATTGGATCAAAAGCCCACCTTTCCCCCTTCACTGCCCCTTTTTCCAATCCCGAATTCCTTCTAACTATTCTTTTCCCTCCCTTCAAAGTAACTGCCATTTCTTGCCTTAACAGCTCTACTTTTTTCTTCATAAACTTAAATAAATCTTACAACTCCGAAGATGGTCGACGTTGACCGGAGGATGACAGGTCTGAATCCGGCCCACATAGCCGGGCTCCGCCGTCTTTCAGCCAGAGCTGCCGCCGCCGCCATCCCGTCGACTTATGTTAATCCTCCCAGTAACAGCTTATTCTCCTTCAACACCTTAGCTGATAAAGTGGTTGCCCACCTGAAGAATTCGGGTATCCGGGTGGAGGTTGGCTTGTCGGAATCGGAGTTTGCCAGAACGGAAGCAGAGTTTAAGTTTGCCTTCCCTCCCGACCTCAAAGCTATTCTCTCCGCCGGGCTGCCGCTCGGAAATGGGTTTCCGGACTGGCGGTCCTACGGCGCCGCCCGTCTGCAGCTCCGAGCGTCGATTGACCTCTCAATTGCCGCCATGTCTTTCCACGTTGCCCGGAACGATCTCTGGTCCAAGTCTTGGGGGTTAAGGCCGTCTGACCCGGAAAAGGCAATCAAATTCGCCAGGAATGCTCTCCGGAAAGCTCCGCTTCTGATACCCATTTTCAACCACTGCTACATTCCTTGTAATCCTTCGCTAGCGAGAAACCCGATTTTCTACGTAGACGAGAATCGGATTTACTGTTGCGGATTAGATCTCTCCGACTTCTTCGATCGCGAGTCTGCTCTGTTTCGGAGCTCGGAAATTCGCTCAATTGACGAAATCTCCGCCGGATCATCTTTCAATTTTTCCAGGAGAAGTCTCGATGCAGTCACCGGAGGGAGGAGGCCACGCTGGGTTGAGTTCTGGAGCGACGCCGCCATGGATAGACGCCGGAGGAACTCCCACTCGTCTTCCTCGACTTCTGAATCTCAATCTCCTGAACAGTACTTCGATTTGCCCAGGCCCGAAGTTCCGAAATGGGTCAACCAGTACATAGAGCGAATCGGGTCGGTTTTGAGAGCGGGCGGCTGGAGCGAATCAGACACCTCGGAGATCATTAACGTTTCTCCATCCGGTTTCTTCGACGGGGAGATGGTGCTTCTGGACGACCAAGCGGTTATGGATGCCCTTCTGGTGAAAGCGGATCGTTTCTCGGATTCGCTCCGGAAAGCGGGATGGAGCTCCGAAGACGTTTCGTACGCATTGGGGTTTGATTTCCGAACGGAGAAAGTGAGGAAACAGAGGAAAGAACTGTCGCCGGAGTTGGCGGAGAAGATCGGGAAACTGGCCGAATCAGTTTCCTTGTCGTCGTCATCATTTTAGTTGCCTTTTCCTTTCTGGTGCAACGGGCATTTACTGGCTATCGGCAAAACCGAAAGATTCGTTTCTTTATCGTACTTTTTACGCTTTTTTATACATTTAATTTTTTTTTATTAACTATAGGTTCGAAAAAGACAATAGACATACACAAACAAAAAGGGGTAAACATTGTATGATAGTTGTTCGGATAATCCTAACCTTTCTAATAAGGTGTAGAGATTTATATTAGTAATGCTCTTGAGATAATGTAAGATAGTTCATTATTACTAAATCCATTTACTATGTTAAATCAATCAAATAAAGTAAAACAAAAGATTACAAATCATTCTAATAAGGGAAAACTGTCAAATAGGTTCTCGAACTTTGTCAATTAAGTCCTTTTATAAGAGACTCTGTCCGGTCGTCGCGATTTGGGGGTTCTCGGTGAAATTTTTTGATGAAATGTTTTAAGCATCTTATTCATCAAATCTAGTTTACTCATACCAAATTTCAGCTAAAAATTTAATCGGGAGCGCATTCAAATTAATTCAAGAACGCAAAAATGCGCAGTTATCTTCAAGAATTAATTTGAATGTGTTCCCGATTGAATTTTTAGCCGAAATTTGGTATGAGTAAATTAGACTTGGTGAATAAGATGCTCAAAAAATTTAATTAAAAAAATTCCACCGGGAACTGCCCCAAATCGCGACGGCCGGATAGAACCTCCTATAAAGGGACTTAATTGATCTTTTTATGAAAGTTCGAGTTCCTATTTAACTGATAAACTTTGGTCAAGAATCAAGGTAGGTGCTAAGTCAATATATTGAGGTGGTCGGTTATCCACATGTTAAAACTATAATACAAATACACATTAATATAATGAGAAAATGAAATTGAAATGACATTTTCACTGAATTTCTCAGAATTGTCTCACATAATCGGCATCTCAAAATATTCACACAATTAATAGATATGATCAATTTGTTTCTGATATTAAGGTCCTAGATTCTAATCTATCATTCCAAACAGCTATGTTTGGTGTACACATAGTTTGTATAACATCATGCCTAGTTATCTGTCTAACAGGCAGCTTTATAAAGAAGATATTATAATGTGAAGGGAGAACAAGAACATCAACAAAGAAGCACAGAGAAAATCAATAGTGTACTGTTAAAAGGGAAATAAGATATTAGAGCATCTCCAATGCTATAGTGTGCACGATGCACATGTCGCATGAAATATAACCACATAAATATTAGCAAATAAATTATCTCTCTCCTTATTTGAATAATTGTATACAATTTCGATAAGTTTTCCCCTGCAATGTCAACTGCAATGTCAATATCTAGACGATCTCCTTGACATTATGGAGAAAAACTTACCAAAACTGCATAAAACCATTCAAATAAGGAGTTAAAGAATTTATTTACTAGTATCTATGTGGCTATCTCTCATGCCACATGTGCACCGTGCACATTGTAGCATTTGAGATTTTGGCGTGCCCTCCCTATTCATTCATTGATTAGTTTTTTTATTTGAGGAATTCATTCATTAATTAGTTTAGTCTTGGTTTTGTATCATGCTACCAAGAGAATTTATGCATTTTTCTTTGAGTTAATTACCCGTTTAAGACTAAAAGTGGACACATATGCACAAATAGGACTCAAAAAAATAAATCCCATTCCGCAGGACTTAAAAATGCATGTCTTTCCAATTTTAACCTCCATAATAAAATAGGGCCCGCGTGGAATTCGAAGCGCGAAGGAAAGTATCGGGAGTTGAAAGGGGAAAATATAGCAAACGGTTAGCGCATTTACTATGGAATCAAATTTTCCGACACAAATCTAGTGATTGAAAACTTCCAAAAATACTCGCGCCTGGAGTTGTTCGATTTGAGTTTCCATTTTTGTGCCGCAAAAACAATGAGGAAGAAAGGAAAAGTGCAGTTAAGATGGAAGAAGATGATTTTCAAAGTCAGAGCACGAGACGAATGAGCGCTCGACTGAATCCAGTAGTCGTAAGTTTTCGAAATATGCATGTCTTTGAATGTAAACGAAAATGAATAATGGATGTGAAATGACTAATGTTGTTTTAATGTAGTTTTTGTTTGATTTATTTGTTTGATTTATGGAATTATTCAAAGTTTTTTTAATGTAGTTGTTTTTTGATTTGTGGCATTTTCCGCATTTGTTGTTTGATTTTTGTTTAATTTATGGAATTATGTTGTATGAATGTAGTTGTTGTTTGAGTTCTGATATTATTCGAATTTGTTGTGTAATCGATGGGTTACATTTTGGAAGAAACGATAATTGTGTGTGTTTGTGTAAGTAGTATCTGTGGAAATGCCTAATTAGTGGATGAATTGAGAAACGTGTAGAACAGGGAGTATTTGTTCATTTGAGTATTTATGAGCAGACAATGGAAGTATTTACAATGAATATACTAAAATGGAGTGAATATAGTAAATTTTATTTGACAATTTCTATGTGATATATGTCATAAACAAGTGAAACTTTAATTATATTTTGGAATAAATTTAAATATAAATTTAAATTTCTGTGTGTATGTAGCTAAATAGTAAATGCCAAAATAACGGAGGAACTGGGAAAATGTAAAACAAAGAGTATTAGTTGATGAGACTATTGTAGAAAAGACAATAGCATATTTAGAATGAAAAAGTACTAAAATGGAATGAATTTAGTTAACTTGGCTTGTGTAAATAGTAATTGAGGACTGCCATAATAGTGGACAAATTGGGAAACATGTAAAACAGGGAGTAATACTAATATTATGATGTCATACTTTACCGCATTATAAAATAGTTGGAGATAGTTGGATACATAATGACAAAATGTTGGAAGAAATATTAATAGTGTAGCACAAGTTATGTGAAATACAAATTGAATGGTCATAGTTTCGAAAAGAAATATATGTACTTAATGTCATGGAGCGTGAATTTAATGACACTTTATTTGAACTGGTGATGTTATGGAATAAGGATGTCATGTGTTACAAGATTTTAATTATTAGTTGGAGAGATGTGGAAATAAAATATACATAATGACAAAATATTGGAAGAATTACTAATTTTATGAAGCAGAAGTTATGTAAATGACAACTGTAATGGTCATATTTTTGGAAAAATTTATGTAATTACTGCCATTGAGTGTTAAACTATTATAAATGTAATGATAGTTTTTTTGGTTGTTGGTAATATGGAATAAGAATGTCATATTTTACCACATTGTTTGCTTAATGGTAGTGGACATTTTAGTTATGCCATTTTTTTATAAATTAGGTGATTCAGGGATCTTTCAAGGAAACTGAATTGGAGAATATTGAGAGCATGCGCATTAACTGCTACTGCAATCTGAGTGAAGTTGTGAAGAGCATATTGATGAAACTTAATCCAAATGAAGTAGAGGAGTTTAAAAAGACAGTGTTCGGATGAGTTTTGGATGTGGAAGAAATGAAAACAATCAGTGGTCAACTGCAGCTCGATTTTCTATGCAACTATGTGAAGAAGGTAAACCACATAAAAGAGACAGAAGCTATTCGCTTCCACATCCAAAATAGTGTAATTAGCTTTAACAAAAAAGATTTATGCATGGCAATAGGATTGAAAGTGGATGCTGTGAAACCAAATTTAGAAGAGGAGATGAAAGGACCTTTCTGGGAAAAATAGTTTGGAAAAGCAAGTGTGAAAAGAAGAGAGGTACAAAATGCATTGATGGAATATAATAGTGAAGAAGCAGGAGTTGAACAAAATGATGGTGTAAAGCTTGCTCTACTCCATGTGCTATCACATGGATTATTTGGGAACTAAGTGGCTAGGGAATTACCAAGCTCTTATGTGAATCTGGAAGAAGATTTAGAGGCATTCAACACATATCCACGGGGTGAAGATGTTTGGGCAGATTTGGTGAGCAACATGAGGACAAATGCCAAGAGCCTTAAGAAGTGCAAGGGAGAACGTGTGACTGTACCAGGATGTCTAATAGCAATACAAGTCTGGGCGTTTGAAACTTTTACAGGGTTGGCAAAGGCAGATATATGCAAGGTAATTGAAGGGAGAGAAATGTCAATTCCAAGAGCAGTGAAGTGGGAGTTCCTAAAAATGCCGCATTTAGAAGTTTTCTGCAACATAATCTTCAAAAACAAAGAGGTAAATCCGCTTACTTACTAAATATTTAAATAGCATGTGAACTTAAAACTTTTACATATAAGCTGAAATTTTGTGGTGTTTTCATGCAATTTGAATGGGAAAGGATGCAGGCTACAAGTTTGGATATCGAAAAATTTCCAAATTTGGGGCCTAATACTGGTGGCATAGTTGGAGAGAGAATTGAAAGTGTGAAGTTATTCGAAAAAGAGAGAAGAAAGGGAAGCAGAAAAATACAAGGATTGGGAGAAAAAGAAAAAATAAAGAAGATGTGCAGGAAGAGGATGATGATGATGATAAAGGCACAATGGGCTTTGGCAATGAGAGGAAAGTTAATGTTGTGTTGAGACAGGTCAGGAAGCTTAACAAAGAAAATGCCAAACTAATGGCAGAAATGAAACAATTCAAGAAATCACAGAAGAGGCTTGAGAGATTTCTTAAGCAAATATTGGAAAAGTTAGATAACCAAGAGAAGGGTAAGCAGATAGCTGAGGAGAGTACAGATGAAAGCACTGAAAAGGAACAGGAAGAATCAAATGAAAAATCAGAGAATGAAGATGACAAGAATGCAGAAAGCACCGAAAAGGAGCAGGAAGAATCAAATGAAGAATCAGAGAGTGAAGATGACAAGAATGCTGAAAGCACTGAAAAGGAGCAGGAAGAATCAAATGAAAAATCAGAGAGTGAAGATGACAAGAATGCTACAACTTCTGAAAATAATGTTGAAGGTGAGGTGGAAAGCAGTTTGCCAAATTTTAATATTTTTGGACCAGAGACTCAGGAGAAATTAAAGAAAGCAGATGAAGGTGAAAGTGTGGAAGAAGAAGGAGATGCAACTGAGGCAGACAAGACTGTTGACAAGAATGCTATAGATGCAGTAACCGAGGGTGGAGTAATGGAAGAAGAAGTTGAGAAGAATGATAAAGATGCTGCAGAGGAGGGTACAAGAATAGAAGAAAAAGAACAAGAAGCAAGTGGGAAAGGTAAAAACAATGTAAATGATAATGATGCTTGGGGAGATGTGAACACACAATTTGTGAATGAAATAATCACAAGTGTGGAAGAAGTAGAGAAACAGATGCTAGGGAGTAATTCAAGAAAAGAGAGCACAAATGCCAACATCAATGTGAAAGCGGTAATATCTTTTATACATACCTTTAACAAATAATTTTTTCAAAAAATGAACTTTATGGTATATGAGATGTGCTGAGTAGTTTGTGTTTTTTATGTGTTGGGTTTAATAGCAGGATAGCGGAAAAGGAAATGAAAAGAATGAGATGAGGGAAAGCATGAGCAAGGGTGAAGAAATATAAAAGGATGTAAGTATATTTTGGAATAAATTACAAATATTTGGAAACACTGCCAAAGATTTGGAAAAATAAATTGTAACAGATTACTAACTTACAGGTGAAAACCATATGCGCACAAGTGAAGAGACCAAAGCGCGCTGCAAGGACCCTAGACAGATATACACCTCCAGAAAGTAGAATTCAGGCAAAGAGAAGAAGGAAGGAAATAGCAAAAAGGGAATGAGGAAACTTTTTTTCCTCCAAGAGAATATGGACCGTTTGCGGAAGACCCAACTGAGCAACCGCCAGTAGAAGAAATGAATAAAGTGGCAGAATATCAGAAAACTGGACTGTTGAAGAGACTGACGAAAAAGGACGGTGATAGAAAGTACAGAATGAATGAGGATAAGATGCACGGTGTCCCATTTCTTCTGGATATGCACAAATAGAGTCCAAAACGTGATTGTACAAGTTGTTTGTCAATCCAGAATGGCTAAATGATACGATAATGCTTTACTTTTACTATTAAAAAAGTATGTTGCAGATGTCTTAGTAAACTGTCATTCAAATAGGTACTATGATAAATTTTTAACATTTGATTTTGGTTTTAAAATTGGTCTGCAACATATGGATGTGGGAATGTTTTACTTAAATATGAAACAAGTGCACTAAAAGTTGAAGGGGCCCAAATACACCACATGTGGACCATTTTTTATGCAGGTGCTCAGGCGTGAAAATGAGGCAGTTAAGAAGGGTGATGAATCAATCAAAACTGCAGTAGACAATCCGGTAATTGCAGACGATATCTTAGGGATTGCTTATCCTTTTGATCGAAGTTGGGCACAATCAGACTTTGTTTACATACCTCTCAATACCGAAAACCACTGGGTACTACTAGTTTTGAGTGGTTCCTTTATGTGCAACAGCAGAAAGGCAGATTCTTTACGCGAAATTAGGTCTTATGTGCACAGCATTGAGTGGTTCCAGCCAAAAATAATGGACATGCATGGAGTGTATCAAGAAATTGGACAGGAGCCAATGAATGACCAAAAGATTGAACTGGAAGTTGTGGAGGACTACCCACAACAAGATGATGGGTAATAAATGACTTCTTAACTATTTAGTTGGACTATATCATAAATTAGAGTAAATTATGATATTTAATTGACAATGTCTTTTTTTGTTTTTTAACTGCATGTGATATGATAATGACAGAGGGAACTGTGGCATGTATGTTTTGAAGTTTGCTGAATTTCTTATGATGGGGAATTGGGGATGGATGTAAAAGAGGTTGCCTCAATGGACATGAGCATGTATCGGCCGAAAATGGCAACAGAGTTGAACTTGTATATCGCAAAGAGGACAAAGGAATGTAAACTGGAGGAATCTTAGAGCAGCATGGCAGAAGAAAAAGTACAAGGCTGGTGTGATGATGGTTTACGGATGGATATGTTTTTAATATTTGAATTTTCTGTAATGTTGTTTGATTGTTTTTTGCAATACTGTTGACATAAACTTACTTTTGTGAAACACAATATGCTGACAATATATGTGGCATAATCTCATATACTATGTTTTGAAATGCCTAAACATTGGCATTTTGTGTGAGAAAATTATATTTGGTTTATTATGTAGTCACATTGATACAAATTGACATTTTTCTTAATGAGACAAGTATTATACTAGCATCTGGAAAAGGTCAGAGTTCAAAAAAGGATAACATGTACGAAACTCAATTAAAAGTTCACTTGGGTATACATTGGGTTTTTAGTCATTGAGACAACTTGATATGAATAAGTGTTACGTCCCGGACCGCATCCGGGCCACGTAGACAACCGCCGTACAACCCGATAAGAACAACAGTTCATCCCTATTGAATTGTACAAGGCGTCCGATTGATTCTATTGCCAAACCGATTAGTAAACACATATAATCAACATCAATATCATAATCAACAAATGCGGAAATAATAATATGTTTAATACTTAGCCACACATGGCAAACACGGGCACGCAGGCCCCCAACTGTTTTAAAGAAAACATTATTCGAAAATCCATTAGCAGTTTATAAATTGAAATAAGAATGGAAGCACGAACCACATCTTCCTTCTTGATCAATCACCCTAGGCAAAGGTGCAGGTAGTAGGACTCTAGCCTCAACCTAAAAAATGTGAGCCCCCCCCCCCCCCCCCCGAAGGGGTCAGTACTCTATAGAAGTACTAGTGACAACAAGACTATATGAAGAATAACTAATGTTTCAGACACGAGACCCAAAAATAGGGTGATACATACATATATATATGTGTGTGTGTGTGTGTGTGTGTGTGTATGTGTGTGTGTGACTCATCCATCCGATGATACATACTGTATATATATTTGTAAAATACTCGACCCGTAGGTCATTTCATTCAAAGAGTCTTTTAGAGATAAAGTTCTTACCTGACCTTTCTCACTCCTTTCCCGAATGCCTAGCTCACAAGCTACATTCTACATTCATAATATCCTACCGAGTTTTGGGAGCATTTAGCATCCCGGGGATACTCAACCCCAACCGAGTTTCAGGATCATTTATCGTCCCGGGGATACTCAACCCCAATCGAATTTCAGGATCATTTGCAGTCCCGGGGATACTCAACCCCAACCGAGTTTCAGGATCATTTATAGTCCCGGGGATGCTCAACCCCAACCGAGTTTCAGGATCATTTATAGTCCCGGGGATGCTCAACCCCAATCAAGTTTCAGGATCATTTATAGTCCCGGGGATGCTCAACCCCAACCGAGTTTCAGGATCATTTATAGTCCCGGGGATACTCAACCCCAACCTTAATCCTTACCAAACCCTAACCTGGATATGGCTAACCTTTTGTTCCTTTAACTATGGACAATACCTAGCCATATAATCATATAACCATCCTTAGGAACCAACGTGGGCGGGTCCCACCTGAACGGCCCACATTAACCCACTCAAAACTGCCCGTTTTGAGCATAAACCAATACTCGATCGAGTATCTACCCATACTCGGTCGAGTACAGGAGACAGTAGCCCACAAAGCTAATTTTCAATGTATACTCGATCGAGTATCTACCCATACTCGATCTGGTATAGGAGGCAGTAGCCCCTTGGGGCAATTCTTCAGCAAATACCCGGTCGGGTATGTGTCAATACCCGGTCGGGTATGGCAGTTGACTTGGCGGTCAACGCTTGTTTGGCCGCCCAAACGGAGTGCGATTAATGTGAAATTTTATACACATGTACTTCTTGACGTCCTTGATCCAAAAATACCATTTTGGGTCCCTGGAAAATCACACATAATAAGTTATCACATTTTTAATCACCAAATCTACATAACATGCTTTTCGACTAGGTTTTATGTATAATCATGGCGTAAGCACACACTTGGTTATCTTTAATCATTTCATTAAACATATCCTTGATTAATTTAGGTAATCCCATGCCTCACGCAAAAGTTATAAAGCATAAAGCCGTCTTCTCACCTTAATGAAGCTTATGAAGTTCTAGCCTTCCCGATTTAGCTCCGGCGAAACTCTGGCGAACTTCAACGAACTCCGGCGACAACTCCGGCGACCCTTTCAACTCCGTGAAAGTTCCTTGAATACCTTAGACAAGTTAATAACAAGGTTTTATCATCATAAAACCCATAGTAATACAAATAACCTCAAAAAGGTTATTTTCCGGCGAACCGGTTACTTTGGCTTCTAAGTCCGTTCTTGGACTTAGAACCAACTTCCAACCCCTCATTCTACCATTCTAAACATGTAGAACAATCCTAGGGGTCCTCCACATTCTATATGAGTCATGTGGTGGTTAGAAAAATAAAGAAAAAGTTGTTATAAGGTCATTACCTTAATCGCCACACTTTTTCCTCCCTTTTTCTTCCTTAAATCCTCTTCTTGGACTTCCTTGAGCTTGAGCTCGGGTTTGGAGCTATGGAGATGAAGGTTGTAGAGATCCTCTCTCCTCTCTTGTTTACTTGGCCGAAATTATGGGTGTAAGGGGTATGGTGTTTCCTCCTTTGTCTTACTTGACAATAATGAGAGGGAATGAGGCCCACCCCTCATTTGATACCAATCCCTTCAGCATCAACCCAGCCACCAACAGGTTGTGCGGCCCCTTCACGTCCATTTTTAGACCCAAAAACGTGGGTTGGCCCCCACTTATGTGGGAGGTCAACCCTTTGTGTCCCGGAGTGTACAATCGGCCCCGAAAGTTGTATTTTCCGGACTGTTTTAATTATATTTTATTTTATCGGGTGAAATAAAATATAACACTTGTTACCAAATCCTTATTGGACCTTAGAATCAATATGCATTCCCCAACTTTTAATTTAGAAGTCTCCGAAATTCCTTTTTGGGCTGTTATCTGATAAATTGCCGATACCGACAATTTGGCCTCGTTTGACCAACCGGTCAACCCTATGCCATTGCCATGGCCCAATTAGGATATCCACCACCATATACATATTATCTAGTCCAAGATTAATATAATATGTGGTCCCGACAGTACCGGGCGGCCCCCACTTCCGGTGTGGGCCCCACGTGAATTTTACTATTCACGTAAAAGAAATGATAAAAATTTACAACCACGTAAAAATGCTTTTATTCATTTCTCAGGGTTCAATACATAATTTGGTACAGTACAAATACTCGGGGGCGGTGTTACAATAAGCCTAACAGCTACACTACTGAATTATAATAAAAAGTGAATACCTGTATTTACTTAGAAGAGATTCATGAGCTGCCAATATATGTGGCAGAATGTACGTAATGTTTGAAAATTCCGAAATATTGGCAGTTTAGAGGAATAAAACATAGAGCCCATAATGCCAATAATATGGAAGAAAAACGAAATTGTGAATGAATGTAAAATTAATGGTGTGAATGCAAAAATAATGTAACGTCTATGGAATACCTTAATAGGTACATGTAAACAAGGATTAAAATTCTAAGAAAATGGGAAATTTATGAGTTGTAATGTGGAATGGAAGGATTGCTATTAGGGAATAAATAATTTAAATGTGGAAAATGGACAAGATTAATCTCAACTATCATTGACCTAATTTAAATAAGAGATAATTACCCGTTTAAGACTAAAAGTGGACACATATGCACAAATATGATTCAAAAAAGTGGACACATGCATTATAATCATAAAACGGCCATAATGCCAAAAATATGGAAAAACAGCACAGGTACACATATGCATTATAATCATAAAAAACATACTAGTGACAGACATTTGGTATTTAACACAACACAACAATAACTGCAGATTGGTGGTTTACATGTATTAGAGTAAAGAGTTAAATTGTATAATATGACCCAAGAATCTTATTGGAAATACAAAATAGAAAGTGTTTAATACAGTGGAATCATGCTTGACTATCTACGACACGCATGGCATTGCAACAAGTCTTCTTGTTATGGCCAACAGCATGACAATGAGAACATCTTTTACGTATGGTACTGCAATATTCACCGATGGATGGAATTCTAGACTTTTTTGGGCGATCAGCAGGTCTTTTCTCACAAAGGGGTGTTTTGCATTGAATACTCAAAACGTTGGAAGGAATCAACCAAGATGTTGCATCACAGATTGGGTGCATGACACCATTCCATGTGGAATACCAGTATTGACGTGTGTAGTATGGGGAAATGTAATCATAGCAAGACAGTTGAGGTCGAAAATTGATAGCAGCAACTGCATGAACGCAAACAAAATGAGAAATTTGAAACTCCCCACATGTACATGTCTTGGCATTGAGATCAACAACAAAGGAGCGTGAATGCCTATCAATGACTTCAAACTCCAAAAATGAACACGGCTTGACTTGACATAAAAAAATGCAAATTAATATGATATTTGACCATTGGGAAAAGCAAAAATAGAATTCATGAATTCTGAACACGATGGCAGAAACAAATAATACATTTATGAAAATGCCAAAATTGTGGCAGTAATATGAATAAACAAACAAATCAGAAGTGCAGAACCAGAACTAACCCTCAGTCTGCTAGCTTGACTCTGAAGCGCAACAAGAACCTTCTCACATTTTTTTGACAAAATAGTTGTTGTCATTTCAGCCTTTTCCTTTCTCTCAGCAAACCATTGTTGCATCTTTCCTCTCAAAAAATCAATAAGTTTGGAGATAGAATACTCCGTTGCTGAAACATCAATATTGTTCATTGACTCCGCACAGTTTGATGTCATTATATCATACCTCCGAGGACCGGACATGCATTTAGCCCATTTATGACTGCCAATTTTATCTAGCCACGGGTGTATACGGATATCTTCAGAATCCAACAATGACATATACTCTTCGTACTCCTTCACAGTTGCAGCCATATACGCAGCTTTGAACTTCCAACATAAATCAACTGTGGAGCCCCTAAATTTAGAAATCATGTTATGACGCAAATGCTCAACACAATAGCCATGACCAGCGTGAGGGAAAATACGTTTAGATGCACTAATCAAGCCCTTGTGCCTATCTGATACAATGTACATGTCCTCACAGAACATCAATGCTTCACGAACTTTAGAAAAAAACCACAGGTAAGACTCTTTACATTCTGCATTACATATACCAAAGGCTAGGGGGACAATGTGGCCATTTGCATCCTGTGCACAAGCTGTGAGAAGCGTAACCTTGTAATAGGCCTTCAGAAATGACCCGTCTACAATTAGAATGGGTCTGCAATATTTCCATGCCTCTCTCCAAGGTAACAGGGACATGAAAAAATATTGGAAGACATCATCATCTGAAGTTGTAAGAGAAATAAGGGAATCTGGATTTGCCTTTTCAAGAGCGTAAGCCAAATCCGGTAGCATTTGGTAGGACTCAGAATCTGATCCAAACTGTTTCTGCATAGCTATCTTCTGAGCTCTCCATGTCGTCTTGTAAGACATGGAAATTCCATGGTTCAGGGGCATGTCTTCTCTTATTTTGTTTGGCGTATAAAGCTTTCTTGAAGCATCCAAGTATTTATGAGCTACAAGATCTGCAATAGTTCGGTATGTTGCTTGGCGATGTTTGCCTTGCCTGAAATCCATAGAGCATGTGTGTAATGATTTAAACCTGTCAGGAAAAAAATACAAAAAAAAAATGAATCTGTCAAGTAGTACAATTATGCCAAAGTAGTGGAATAAAAATGAAAGACAGAAGAGTTAAGGACATGTAAAATAATGAGGGAATACCTTCGGATCTGAAACATTTGGGTACCGCGTAGTCTAACAGCCCTCACAGCCCATTTACATTTAGAATCCTTACAAACCACATGTAAACATTTCTTTCTTGATGTATGTGTCTTGAATTGGAAAACATTGTCTATGGCATACAACCTCAAATGGTGAAGAAGATCTGCTTTGGATTTGTAAATAGCATGCAACAAAATCTGAGTTGGGTGATAGTGAGTGATCAGGTCCAAATTATGAGGAACAAAAGATGTCTCATTATGTGTGAAAAAAGAAGGTGATGGACAAAGGCTAACATCTGGTGTTGGACTACGAGATATAACTCATGTGTTGCTCATATGACTTTGGAAAGTATCAATAACATTGGTTTCATTGTTGGCAGTGATGTATTCTTGTTCAGTATAGCTTGTGGTAAGAATGGAAGAATGAATATGACTAGAAGATTGGTTTGATGAAGAAGGAATGTTAGATATAACACTTTGTGGAACAAAAAGTGTGGGAGAAGAAATGATGTCAGCTGAAAATTCAACACACAAGGGAGATTTTTGAAAATCACTTTGAAGAGACTTAAGATTAAGGAAAAAATGAAATGTATCCTCATCTTGGATAACAACTGGGGGAGGACAACCATCAACCATGTAAGATAACTTGAAGTCCTTATTTGGTTTGTAAGGAGAAAATATAGATGCTAGTTGTTCCTTGAAAGCTGTGTATGTAGCAGAAAAGCAAACTTGCATGGCGTAGATGGCATTGCAATTGAAATTATAATCTGTGTCCCAACTCCCGTCAACTTTTACCATAATCAGTATAACAACATCCATATTCATAACTAAGAAACATAAGAACAGCACAATTGCATCAGGGATGAACAACACATAAATTAATTTTCATGTAATGTTAATGATACTGCCAAAACGATGACAATAACATACATATAAAGACGAATAAACTTTTGCATATTATAATTAGCCTTAAATTCATGATCGATTTCTCAGACAATACGGTAAAATTTCATTAAGATAGGAATGATAGTCATGATCAAAAAGCGAAATAAAGAGCAACAGATTGAAAAAAGATCAACGATGATGCTCATAATAACAATAAAAAAGTATGCATAATTCATATGCTAACCTTAAAAGCATGAAATTTAATACAGAGATAATCCAAAGCAATCATTTTGTTCGTGAAGTGGGACATGAACAATAAACAATGTAATTGCTAGCGTAGATTTTACACACCGGAAAGTTACGTTATTGTATGGAAGATGAATTGAAGATCTCGCGCATAATTTGGAACTCTAAAACCTAGGTTTGCGTAGACTTGCAGAGAAGAACAAACTGAACGCAGGAAGGAGAAGAAGTAGGCGCGTAACTGACAGGAGAATAAAAAAAGGAAACGATTAAAAAAACGGTTAAGGCGGCTTAAAATATTTCAGGGGTAAAACGGGAACGGCGATTTGGTCATGTTTCCTAATAAGACCAGTTTGGTCTTATTTGAGCAATAAATTATAAGCGGTCGTATATATGAATTCCGGAAGGTTTTTGATCCTAGTTGCAGCAATTACTATTTTTCTTTAGATTTTCTTGACAATTATAATGTAGTTGTATTGCGAGATTTGTTCTTGTAATATGCATGTATTGAATTAATGGATACGAACTGATTTTTATTATTGAGATGCCTCACAATTACATTTGGTAAAATATATATACACTTGAGAGCTACGGTGCACCAAAGAGATAAGAATATCTAGCTACCTATTCTCTAGGTACAACAAATAGATAATTATAAACTAATAATTACAACAAAATAGAATAAATGTATAATGGACTCCTGAGAATGATAAAGATCTTCTGGTACACGTGTAAGGCCTTCACATTGTTGTATGAAAAAATAATATAGCATGCACACGTGTATAAATAGCCAACACCCCCTCAAGATGGTGCGTAGGGGTCCCTAATGCCCATCTTGGATAGAAGATAATTAAATTGTTGTGCCCCAAGAGCTTTCGTGAATAGATCAGCCAACTGTTTAGAGGAAGACCGATGACAGGGTGCAATCGTCCCAGCTTGAACGTGATCACGAAGAAAATGACAATCAATCTCAATGTGTTTTGTACGTTCATGAAAGACAGGATTTGAAGCAATGTGCATGGCCACTTTATTATCACAGTATAGAGGAATCGGTGCTGAATGTTGTACCCCTAATGACGAGAGTAAACTTTTAAGCCAAATTAGTTCACACGTAAGAGATGCCATGGAGCGGTACTCGGCTTCTGCGGAGGAGCGAGAGACCGTAACTTGCTTCTTTGTTCGCCATGAGATAGGTGAATCACCTAGCATCACATAATAACCAGAGGTGGAGCGTCGGGTAATGGGACAACTGGCCCAATCAGAATCACATAAACCAATCAAAGTAAGAGGAGAATCCCTACTAAGAAATATACCCTGTCCAGGTTGACCTTTTAGATATCGTAACACATGGACAACGGTCTCCCAATGACATACACGTGGACGTTGCATAAATTGAGAAAGAATATGAACAGAGTAACTGATGTCAGGACGAGTAACTGTAAGATAAATAAGTTTCCCAACCAGTCTGCAATATCGATCAAGATCCGAAAAATAATTCCCAGTATCTTGTAAAAGAGTGTGATTCTGAACCATAGGAAAGGATACTGGTTTAGCACCACTCATTCCAGTCTCTGCCAAAATATCTAGGACATATTTGCGTTGAGAAAGAAATATTCCGGTAGGATTACGGGCCACCTCAAGGCCTAGAAAATATTTCATCCGCCCCAAATCCTTGACTGGAAAATGTTTAGCAAGGAATATTTTAAAATCAACTATCATATCCGGACTATTTCCAGTCATTAAGAGATTATCCACATAAACTAAAATACATAAGATGTGACTATCACGTCGAAGAGTAAAAAGAGAATACCCCGCATATGATTGTTTAAAGCCATACAACTTAAGTGCTCCAGTCAATTTAGAGAACCAACACCTAGGTGCTTGTCGAAGCCCATAAAGAGAACGTAATAAGCGACACACATGATTTGGGGAGGATGTGTGATATCCTGGCGGTGGATGCATATAAACTTCTTCATGCAAGTCCCCGTGTAAGAATGCATTATCATCATCCATCTGATGTAACTCCCAGTCCCGACATGCCGCGACAGCTAAAATGGTACGAACGGTTACCATCTTGGCAACCGGGGCAAATGTTTCATGATAATCAATACCCTGAACTTGTCTATTTCCACAGACTACCAATTGTGCCTTGTATCTGTCAATGCTACCATCACTCTTGTACTTGATTTTATAAACCCACTTACAAGAAATAGGTTTCTTACCAGAAGGTAATTGTTGAACTTTCCAAGTACAATTCCGCTCAAGTGCAGCAATTTCTTGTTCCATAGCATTCCGCCACCGAGGATCATGTACTGCCTCTCGATATGTTCTGGATTCCTTGTCAGCTAAAATTGCTGCAAGATAGGCACGATACGGAACCGAAAAACGAGTATACGTTACATAATCAGATAAAGGATAAGGCTTACCTGAGAGTGCAGATGAAGAGGCAGAATCGACGGGTGGAGTATGTACTTTCACGGTATTCAACTGCATATCGTAATCCTGATGCCAAACTGGCTTCTGACGTGTGCGGTCCCCTCGTCGAATATGTGGAATAGGGGCCGTAGTGATAGATGAAGAATTTTCTAGTTGTTGATCCTCTTGCCCCGGACTTGCCGTTGGTGAGTGGCTATCATGAGAGTCAAGGTCAACAACCTCATGTGTGGTCTCCATAAGCTCATGACTATCCTCCAAAGAAGTCTGCATGGGTGTATTGCTGCCAATCTCATCCATTGTCCTTGCATCCGCGTGGGTTGGTATCATGGATTGTTGCATGGAATCTCTTACATCAAGGTCTTTGTTTTCATTCTCATCAAATGAATGAACTTGTAGTGGCTGACTGGATACATGTTCTTCTGTAGAATTATCTTCCGGTTCAGCAAAAGGAAAAATTGTCTCATCAAAACACACATCACGTGAAACAAAATGTCGTTCATTTTCCAAATCATAAACCTTCCAACCCTTCTGTGAATGAGCATATCCTAAAAACAAACACCTTAGGCCTCTAGGAGCAAATTTGTCACGCTGATTCTTCGCATGGGCATAACATAGACATCCAAAAACACGTAAGTGTTTATACTGAGGTGGTTTCTTATGTAACAGTTCATAGGGACTCCTATGATTCAATAATGGAGAAGGTAAACGATTGATTAGGTAGCTTGCTGCCAATATACATTGTCCCCAACAATCAAGAGGTAATTTAGCATGAAAACGAAGTGTCCGCGCCATATCTAGAATATGTCTATGTTTCCTCTCAACCCGCCCATTTTGTTGTGGAGTGTATACACAAGAGGTCTGAAAAATTACTCCATTTTCTAAAAAATAATTTTTTAAACTTTGAAACTCTGTCCCATTATCACTCCTAACAATCTTGACAGATTTATTAAATTGGCATTTCGTCATAGAAAAAAATGTTTGAGTACATTTTGTACTTCACTCTTTTCTTTTAATAAATGTACCCCAAGAAGAAGGCGTCTGGTAGGGACCCCATACATCACAATGTATTAACTCAAATGGTTCAACGGTTCTAGCTTTATTTATCTGAAATGTGTCTCATATTTGTTTACTCCTCAAACATGCATCACAATATTTATTATTCAAACCAGAACTAATCACAGTTTTACCAAAAACATAACGTAGTACCGGTATCGACGGATGTCCTAATCGATAATGCCATAGGTCACTTGTTTCCTCCGTTATCATCTGATGCGCGGAAATCTGATCCATCCCGTGAAAGTAATATACTCCTCCATGTCGTCTACCTGCTCCAATCGGCATTCTCGTAGGCAAGTCCTGTATCACACATAACTGATCAGTAAAATATACAACGCATTTCAGATCATCAATCAATCGTGCTATTGACACGAGATTACACATAAGTCCCGGAACCAATAAAACATTTTTCAAGACTATCCGAGAGCTTAAATTCACATCTCCCATGCTTGTGCCATGAGTGATGTCCCCATTTGGCAATGTAACTGGTACATGGGTCATTTCTTCCATTCGAACTAGCATTTTTGCACACCCTGTCATATGATAAGATGCCCCTGAATCAAGAAGCCATTCATTATTGGTAGACTTACCCGTTAATGTTTTATTATATGGGGACATCTTACTATTTTCCATAAACTTGCGGAAATTTCTCCACTGTCCATCGGTAAAGCGTGGCACACGTGTGGACTCCATCTTGTCCATCCCTTGGTGCTCCTCATCACACGATCCACTTACACCATTTACCATGATATCACCACAATTCAAGTTTGTCACGAAGAAGGGAGATAAAGGATGGTTAATTTTCCTTCTCTCCAGTTCAGTAATTATTGCATTAAGACTACATGTCTTGTTCACGTCGGAAGTCATCATGTCGTCGTCATCGTTCATCTTCAATTTGATCATATTTTCATGAGTCAAATATCCTGCTCTGATACCATATTAAATTAATGGATACGAACTGATTTTTATTATTCAAATGTCTCACAATTACATTTGGTAAAATATATATACACTTGAGAGCTACGGTCCTCCAAAGAGATAAGAATATCCGGGGGGAGAAAGATATAAATAAGACTAAAACATTAACATGGAATCCAAACAGGACTTCAAATTTTTTAAACCCCATATAGGACTTCTTTTTCCGTGCATGACAAAAATAGCCTCAGCCCTTGAATACGAAGCTGTCGCTAGCCTTTTCAGATCCAGCCGGCCTTCCCATACTAGAGCTACAACATTGGACTTGTGCGAAGAAGAGTCTTGCGAAAATTGTTGGCGATATGAGAGAAATGTCTCTAGACGGAGGAGGATGCGGGGGAGCTCTGTCTTCTACCTGCAGCGCCGCGGCTGAGAGTTTCTGACCTGGAGTAATTCTTCTCATCGGTGCCTCTTGGAGATGCGTGATTTTCACTACCGGTCTGCCAGCTCATTGCCGGAGTGGTCTGCCACTGGTCGTTGCCGGAGTAGTAGCCGGCGGGCCCTGTGTTCTTCTTCTTTCCTTTCACCGATCTCAGCTCTTTTCTTCGGCCGATCTCCTTTCAATTTTTATCGGCTTAAACTTTTGTTTCCGTCGAATCGGCTTAAATTTTGTTTCCGTCGATTGTGCCCGTAGTTCCTTTTCTTTTGTTTCCGTCAAACTTTTTTCTCTGTTTCTTCTTTCTTTTGGTTTTATCTAATTTCCTTTTCAAATTGTTTTTTTGAAAGACCTTTCAAATTGTTAAGTTTTCAATTTATTTTGCTGGTTGAATTTGTATATTAACTTTTTAATCATTTTTTTGATTCATTTTAGTCACTGACCTTATAATGCTATTACGGAGTATAACTGATGAACACATTCCAGAGATCATCGGCATGATATCAATATTACATATTATGATATTGTAATAATGACAATGTCATAAGAATGTCAATGACAATGTCATAAGAATGTCAATGACAATGTCATAAGAATGTCAATAAAAAATAATGTCATAAGAATGTCAATGACAATGTCATAAGAATGTCAATGATGTCACCCTATAAGGAGAGAGAAAGCTCTCTACCAGATCGGCGGAAAAAAGAGAAGAACCAAATGGCCGTAGGAAAAGTTACGAGATCAGCGGAAGAAAAGAGGAGAAGAGCAGACGACGAAGAAATAGGAGGAGGAGGGATTCATGCCGCTGACCACCGTTGATTTCAAACATGCGGCCGGAGGGGTGACAAGTACGAATTGAAGGCTATACTTGTGATGTTTTTACTTGAACTGTAATTTGATGTTCTGGTCTGGTCTGAACTGGTCTGATTTCTTTGTATATTTATAACTATTCAAGTCTGGTTTGGTCTGAACTGGTCTGGTCTGAACTGGTTTGGTCTGGTTTGAACTGGTCTGCTCTAGGAGGAATTACAGTTCAAGTAAAAACATCCTTACTCCAGTTTTAAAATTGATGCATATCTATTACTTTCTCTGTCCCCCTAATATTGAGACAGAAGAGAATGATGCTATTTTTAAGAAAAATAGAATCATGTGGTTGATAATGAATTGATAAAGTGAACATAAAATAAGAATCAATTATAGTCACACAAATGTTACCAAATATAATATGTGACAATAATAGAGGAACATCCAAAAAGGAAAAAATGAGACAATTAAAGGAGGACGGAGGGAATACTATGTATCATTTTTACACAACCATGAGATAATAGAGTTATCACTTATGTGTGCGATTATCCATCACTCCTTAATAATGTCTCACATATGATACCTCAAAAAATAACGGTATCATACATATAATATTATATCCGTTTTGAAATTAACTTCCGACTTGAATTTCACGCATATTAAAGAAATAAATTTACTAGAAAGTAAATATTACTATTTTGACTTTTTTATGAAACTGTTTGACGTTGTTTTGTACTTTTGTGATGTAGATAATTTGTCAAATAAAGAAGTGTGAAGTTAATTTCAGGATTAACCAAAAAGAAAAGTGAGAAGTTAATTTTGGGACGGAGGGAGTACATTACTATTCAAGTCAGTGTCTCATGACAATGTTTTAATTGATCTTCATAAATTAGCACTACATGTAGAGTGTATGGTACAATTTGACTAATTTTTTTAGAAAGTGAGAAAGTGTATTATCATGCTATAACTCCCCATGAGAGGTAAATATATAAATAATTCCATCTTCTTATACTAGATGTTTTATTCTGGTTTTGCACAATTGTTAATAAAATAGTTGAAAAATAAAAATATGATTTAGATTTGAATAAAACAAAGTGAAATGATATGAACTATATATCTTTTGCCACAAAGGAAACAAAATATTCACAACTCCAAAGACATAGTAAGAGCATCTTCAATGCTAAAATGTGCACGGTGCACATGTGGCATGAAAGATGACCACATAAATATTGATAAATAAATCATCTCTCTCCTTATTTGAATGATTTTATTCAATTTTGGTAATTTTTTAACAATGTCAACTACAATGTCTATATCTAGACGGTCTCCTTGACATTGCAGAAAAAAACTTACCAAAATTGTATAAAATCATTTAAATAAGGAGATAGATAATTTATTTACTAATATTTATGTGGCTATCTCACATACCACATGTGCACCGTGCACATTGTAACATTGGAGATGCTCTTAGACAATTAAAATGAGACGGAGGGAACACCGCCTACTACAACATGAGTAATTCATGTTGCATACAAAATTTGTGCACCGTAACCAAGCATTCCAGCCCAGCTGGTTGCGAGGTTACCGTGCCTAGTGGGAGGTCTCGAGTTCGATTTCCGCTAGATACACAAGGGTTTGAAACTCAATGGAATGAGTTTCAGCCCTGATTACTCCAATCCCCCCACTCCCCCTTGGAGTAAAAAAAAATGTGCACCGTTTATACACACATTTGTGTACATAAACAATTGTATACAATTATATCCTAAATATTTTTTAAAACTAATTGATGTGTACACATACAATTAAATGTATACAAAATTCTACAAATTTTGTGTATACATTTTGTTGATATCACAATATAAGATGCCATATTGGCATATTACTACTAACGGGTACATGCATGATATAAGTATGGGTGGGTGAATGATAGGGTAAGCACAAGAGTTGTCGCAGTAACGTGATGACCTCCAAATGGCGGTGCAGACATGTGATGTACTTCAACCTTTTAAATTTTTGGGGGAGAAAGTTGTCAAATAGGTCATCAAACTTTCATAAAAAAGTCAATTAAGTCCTTCTATAGGAGACTCTGTCTGGTCGTCGCGATTTGGGGCGATTCCCGGTGGAATTTTTTGATGAAATTTTTTAAGCATCTTATTCATCAAGCCTAGCTTACTCATACCAAATTTCAGCTACAAATTTAATCGGGAGCGCATCCAAATTAATTCGAGAACGCCAAAATGCGCAGTTATCTTCAAGAATTAATTTGAATATGTTCCCGATTGAACTGTTAGCTGAAATTTGGTATGAGTAAACTAGAATTGGTGAATAAGATGCTCAAAAAATTTCATCAAAAAATTCCACCGAGAACTGCCCCAAATCACGATGACCGGACAGAACCTTCTATAGAAAGATTTAATTGACTTTTTTATGAAAATTCGAGAATCTATTTAACACTTTACCCCAAATGATTTAAAAGGTTGGGGTACATCACATGTCTGCACCGCCATTTGGAGGTCATCACGTTACTGCGACAAGAAGTTGACTTCTCTGGGTAAGTGGTAACGTATGACCATTTACGCATTTAATGCCATGGTTAACAACAATCGCCTCTTATCCATGTGCTCCTGTAAAGCAACCTATCATTTTTTACTCCCAAAACATTTGACAACAATACACTTCAACATAATTTATTTATAAAAACAACCGAGTGTTTGTAGATGTTTTTGTTTTTTATCATGAAATCCAATTAATATATTAAATCAAAATAACGTTCGTCACATTGCTGATAATACAATCAAGGAAAAGGAGTAAACAACACGATAAAAAGCCTTATGTCTGTCGTCCTTTCTCGAACCAAACCGAGAATCTATCACATCTGTAGAAGCAATAACATTCGTTGATTCCGTAATGGGCATAACTGAGCCAATGACTGGAAAATCAGACTTCTCATCATGCTAATTAAATGTCTTGGGATCAATTCCCATTAAGAACAATTTTTTTTTTGCGTTCTACAATTTTACAATGGAGAGCATATGTTTAAAATTTTCAATTCTCTTTTCCCAAATATCTTTAACTCACACAGTGGGAATGCTTTGGCTTTTTGAATATTTGGTTTGGAAGTGAAAATTAGTTCAATACTTATGGACTTGAGTGTTTTATATAATTGATTTTGACAAAAAATCTTATTCTCATAATATTTATTTTTGTCTTACACGTGAAAATAAGTTTTATTAAATATACATTACAGATGTTTTTAAATAATTGCAACAATCCACTTTTCACATTTGTTGATACACAACTTTGACCAGTAATATACTCCGTATATTATTCTCTTTTAGTAAAAAATAACAAAATAAGATTTTGAAAGTTTACAAATAGACAAGTTTAATAGTATTTAAAAAAAGTTATTAATTCATTAAAAAATAAAGTCTAATCAAAATAGAATATGTGAATAGTATAAAATTCAACATGTTGTATTTATTTAAGAACAGAAGTAATATTATTTAAGGGAATATTATACTTTAACATTTTTTTCGCAATATGCGCTATTGAATTAAATTTTCCCCACGCTGAACGCCAATGCTAGATAAGCCTCTGTATTACAGGATATATATTAGAAGATAAAGAAATTTTCTTTGTCACTGAAAATACACTTCTTTCACGTCAAAGAAGAAGAATGAATACATTGCATTATACAACTACAAATTCTACAATATAAATAATGTACTAATTCTATAATATATATAACTCATAACAAACCAAACCAATTCAAACTAAACAAGTTAAAACAGAAAAGTCAAACACAAAAAAGGACAGCCTAAATGATGACTAATTGCGCTGTTGGAGAAGCAGCGAGCCCTCGCAATTGTTGATGTAAAACTTGTGATTTGCTCTCATCAAATTTTGAAGTAATCCGCGATTCTCGCAACCAACTAAGCTCTGTGTAACCTTTGCTCTTATTAAATTTTGTAGTACAGACAGAATCCCTTCTTAAAACCATCCTCTCGAGAGCCAAAGCACTTTTCAGGATATACAATACCAAAAAAATCTCATTCTCAGAACCATAGAACCCACCAAATTCTACTTCTTTTAGATGAAGATGAAGATGACTTTCGGGAGATAGATGAAGATGAAGATGACTCCTTGCACCAAGTGGTCTGGGTGGTCTTTTCTCCCTTTGCTGTACACATAGAAACTTATCATTGTTACTCACAATGAAATAGTTAGAAGATCAACGTCATATTTTGAGTATACTCTGGTTCTGTTTGTTTGTAGGAAAACCAACAAATATTTCCCTGGTAAATAAGATGTTATACAGTACAACATAAAGATTTTTTTTTTCTTTTTCATTTACCAGGCGGACTTGCCCGTTTGAGGGCCTTGTCGGTGGATTTTTTTGATGAAATTTGTTGAGCATATTCCTCACCAAGTCTAGTTTATGCATTCAAAATTTCAGCTCAAAATTCGATCGGAAGACAGTTAAATAAATTTTTGAAACAAACTGCGCATTTTGTTGATATACAAAGTGCAGTATGTTTCAATAATTTATTTAACTGTCTTCCCGATCAAATTTTGAGCTGAAATTTTGTATGAATAAACTAAACTTGATGAGAAACATGCTCAAAATATTTCATCAAAAAAATCCACCACGAAGGCCCTCAAACAGGCAAGTCCGCACGGCGGTTATGGTCAGGCAAGTCCGCATGGCGGTTCTGGTCAGGCAAGTCTGCACAGCGGTTCCAGATCAGTCCTTTATACACACACAGATTTTGGTTTAAGTGAGAAATGTACCTAATGTGAGAAATGAAAGAATCTCAAAAATAGGATTTACAATGTTCCACCGAAGCAGTTTCATGTTACACTAGAGCATAAATTTTGTCAAGTTGCACTACATCAGTTTCATGCTACAATAGGATTTGAGGACGATGCATTAGCACAGATTCATGTTACACTAGAGAGGTGTAACATGGAATTTTCAAAAAGTATTTACGAAAATGCCACCGCGCATGATTGCATTTTTCAGTGCAACCTGGAACTCTTTTACTACAACATAGTCAAATCCAATGATTGAGATTCATTCTCATTTCTCGCCTATACATATATATACATATACTACCTTTGTTCTTATATATACTACCTCCGTCCCGGTGGACTTTGCCAAGTGGAAAGAAGGTGAGAAATAAGAATAGTAAAAATTGTGTGGTTGAAATTTGTGTAGAGGAGAGAGAAATGTGCAGAACCACAAATTAGTTGTTTTAATAGGAAAGTGACAAATTTTTTTGGGACCAACTAAAAAAGGAAAGCTAGCAAAGTTCAATGGGACGGATGGAGTATATAACATGTTGAATTTTACACTATTCACATACTCTAATTTGACTACATTTTATTTTTTTAATGTATTAACAATTTAATTTTGGAAAAAGGGTCAAATAGGCCCTTCAACATACATAAAAAGGTCAAATAAACCCTTACATAGGAGGCTCTGTCCGGCCGTCGCCATTTGGGGCGGTTCCCGGTTGAATTTTTTTATCAATTTTTTTATAATCTTATTCATTAAATCTAGTTTACTCATACCAAATTTCAGCTAAAACTTCGATCGAGAAAACATTCAAATGAATTCTTGAAGATAACTGCGCAGTTAAAAGCACAGTTATCTTCAAGAATTCATTTGAATGCCTTCCTAATTGAATCGTTAGCTGAAATTTGGTATTGGTAAACTAGACTTAATGAATAAGATGCTCAAACAAATCCATAAAAAAATTCCACCGGGAACTACCCCAAATGGTGACGGCCGGAAAGAGTCTTCTATATAAGGGCTTATTTGACCTTTTTATGTAAGTTGGAGGCCTTATTTGATCCTTTTTCCTTTAATTTTTTAAATACTGTTAAATTTCTCTGATTTTATATTTTCTAAATTTGACTTTTAAAACATATTTACTCATAAGGAATGAAATATATCAATTGTCAAAATTGTGTGTTAGAAAACGTGAGAATGGAAAGTTTGCAACTATAAAAAAGAACGGAGGAAGTGTGTGTATTTATTTATATATAAATACGTAATGGCTCGCAAGTCACGAGTTATTGTTTAACAAGCCGCATCGAGTTTGAGTTTGACCCAGGTCCTCTCTAGAGAGAGAAGTCGTGTTATGCTAAAATGGTTATAGCTTATTTTTCCCAAGGACAGTGCACAAATACCATTGTGTGTTTGATCTCTCCCCCTTTTGTGTCTCTTTCTTTTATCATCGCAAAAGTTGGTTTTATTGAAATAAAAATAAAATACTAGTAAATTAATAGCTTACCTCCTTGACTTGAGTGTATAACAATATCAATTAAGTTCCAAATAAAGGTGAATGAAATTATGTGTTACGGATGCATTTTTTGGAATTCCCTATCGTAGGAGGAAACATATGGGCCAGTCGGAAGTTTAATTGGAAGAGGAGTCTATCCTAATGCTATTTTTATTTCATTCATTTATTTATTTATTTATTTATTTAATATTTCCTATTAGTAATAGAAGTATTTAGAGGTTACAGTTTTAGTTAGACTAGGAACTCTATCATGTAAAGGCAGGATGCCTATTTATATTCCTTTTTCAGCCTTAATAAAAGCATCGATCATTAGAGAATTAATCCGAGAGAGAAGTCACGGACTTCCCCCCTTCCCCTGCGCCCTTACTATGCACTTCCAGCCACGGGCAAGAAGAGGAGTAATCCTAGCAGGCAGGTTACCACTTCACCTGGGTACCCTGTTACCTCAAGTTGCCCCTGGACCCGTTCTCAGTCCCAGAACTATAACAATTTGGTATCAGATCCGTCACGATCCATGACGCCACATAATGATGATTTAGCCACCATGATGAAGGAGTTTATGGAGGCTATGACTGCTAAGACAACCGCGTTAGAAGGGCAGATAGCGGCTCTCTCTCTGGCAGTCCACAAACGAGATTCAATGATAGCGGAAACACATGAAGATGAAGTGGATAACAGCCGAGTGGAAGACCAGAATTCGCAGAGAACCACGAACCCTTGGAGACCACACTATGCGAAGATGGAGTTCCCAGTATTCGATGGCAACTCTGACCCTATCAGCTGGTTGAAAAGGTGTGAAAAATTCTTTTTGAATCAAGAAACTCCTAGTGCTACCAGAGTGAATGTTGTGGCGTTCCACTTGATAGATGATGCACAACTCTGGTACGATTAAATGATCGAGGAGGAAGGTGAAGTCAACTGGGATAAGTTTAAAGACCTATGCCTGGAGCGTTTTGGGCCCCCTCTGAGTTCTAACCCGGTAGGTGATCTAAAGCTTTTGATGCAAAGAGGGACAATTGATGAATATTGTGGACAATTCCAGAAGGCCTTAGCAAGAACTTCAGGAATACAACCCACACATCAGATTGCCTTATATGTCGCTGGTTTACAACCTCACTTGAGGGCGGATGTGGAGATGGCAAAACCAGGAAACCTCGGGTATGCAATGAACCTTGCGCGGACATTAGAAGCCAAGCAATCATTGACAATTGCACCTATCAAAGGTTGGAGTGTTACAACAGATGTGAAACAACGAAGCCCGCAACAGCATAGACAAGCGACCATGACAATTAAGGCAGGGAACCCAATTATTAAACGACTCACGAAGGGTGAAATGGCAGAATGACGAGCAAAAGGGCTCTGTTATAATTGTGATGAACTCTGGTCAATGAATCACCGGTGCAAGAAGCTTTTCTTGATCGAGGTCGAAGATGAGGAGGAGGAAGATGGCCTACCAGACTTGGAGTTGTCTGCCAACGCTATCAGTGGTACAAAAACACTCATCGACCATGCAATTACTAGCACGAATGGGAGGAACAGAGTTGACAATGTTGATTGACTCCGGAAGCACCCATAATTTCTTAAGAGAAGCCGTAGTATCCTCTCTGAAGTTACCAATTGTCAGGAAGTCGGTGATAGGTAACTCAACAAAGCAGCAGAAATTTAGTGTTCAATTGATAAAATCTGAGGAACCGATCCTCCCAGTACAATGGCGCATAACAGTAAACCCACGTACAGTAGCGTAAAACAGAAAATAGAAGAGAAGAAAGGTTTGAGACAGTTCGAGTCGTCTCACACTCCCAAGGCCTACTTCCAGATCCAATTTCTGCCTAACCTCCCCCACTCCTCCCTCTCACTCTTATACTAATTTTATTCTTAAAGGCCGGTCCAAGCCCATATACATGGCCCAGAGCCCTTATTTTTACTCTACCACCATTGTTTAATATCACTCTATTACTATTATCAGTATTTTTCTTCAGTCTGGGATCCTATCATATCTCCCCCCTTAGACAACCACCTTGTCCTCAAGGTGGGTGATAGGAAAAGGCCTTGATCTTCAACTTCATCTTCATCCTGGCACCTCTGCCTTCCCAATATCTAACTGATGTCAGAACCATGAGCTTGCTTGCCTGGAGAACACACTGATTGTTGGGATTTTTGTAATGGTTTTGTTCCTCATGATCAAATGGTGTTGCTTGATCTTTCCTTTCGATATCCTTCTCTGGATGCACTGGCTGCGAATTGATCAAACTGCCAATGCTGCTAGTCATTAAAATAATGTGTCCATCTTTGGTTAAGCACAAAGCAAGTTCTTCCTCACTTCTATAAGGGATTCCACCTTCTGGTATCACAGTGCTTTGATGAACACCCAAAAATGCCTTAGAAGAAAAGACCAGAGATCTTGAGCTAGAGGGACTGTACATTAGAAACAAAACCAAGGGTGAACCAATATCAAGCAGAGCAACCTGACGCCTTTCAAACGCCATAACCCGTTTGGATCCTGATGCCATGCACTGGCATATGCATACTGGGAAACTAACAAGTGAAAAGATAGTTGTGCATTGATACCCAGCACCACTTGGGAAAAGGGCGACTTCAGTGTTGGGTTCAGTGATCAAATGCAATCTTGTTTTCTCCAAGCCAGAGCTGCTGCCAAGCCTGTAATAGGGAACTTGACCAGATTTGTTCCCAATAGCAACACTCCAAGAGCTAGTGGAAGAGTTTAGAGTTGTTGTAGCTGCACTAGTATTAATGCTTTCCAAGCTCTTCACCTCAGATACAATAGCCCAAGGTTGTAGAACCAAACAGACTCATCATTATCAATATCTTTCTCAAAATTCTCTTTTACTAGGATATGATCATTCTTCACCCCGTAACTCTTCGTGTAAAATTATTCCTTAATATCATAAGCCGACTCTACTGCCTTTGGGTAATTTCCACCAAATCTCGCTCCTTTTACACGTATTTCTTCAAGAAATTCCCTTGCCCTTGCCTTGCCCTGATCAATAGGCTCCCAAAACCATGATAATGCTTTGGCATGGGCATTCCTCACTCCCTGAACTGTTCCTTCTCTGGTAGCAGAGGGCGTATCGAGTGACATTCCATTCGCTTCAATAGCAACAAATGTTTGTTTGCTTTCATGTGATGTACGACCTACACCTTTATTTGCACCAACACCAAAAACAGGAACATAGTTGTGATAAATTGTTAACTCTTCATCCTTCTTGATGTCCCTTACTGTCTCAATTACCTCACCAGTGGCAGAATTTGTTTTCATGCCCTGAACTTCAGCATTCTCATCCTCATTAATCTGCTCATCAGAATATACTGAGTTAACAAAAACTTCAACTCCATTTGACAGTTCACATGTTGATCTAGGATTGACAATAACTCCAAACAGTCTCATATTCCGCACTCTTGAAACCCCAGTGCCTGGTTGTAGCCCAATCTCAACATTGTGAGGAAGATTTTGATCATATGAAGCATTTGGATTTTTACCATATTCAGAAGTTACCGGTTGAACTCTATCCTCAACCAAGTTGAAGAGTCCCATAGAACATCGATAATCTGCGCATCCAAGATTAACAGGACCACTGACAATTTCTCCTCGTTTTTCATAGTCACCCTCAATGAACTTCTATGCTTTTTCTCCACATTGCGAAGCACTCTAAGGGTCAGAGGAAGGTTGTTGCAGATTAATGACTTTCAAACTGAGCTGTGAAGCTTGTGAAGTGAGAGACTCTGCTGGCGATTTCTTCTGGCTTTCATCGTTGCCCTCAGTGAACTTCTCTCCATTTTCTCTGGATCGCGACACACTCCTATCCGTAGAGTAAGGTTGCCGTCCACTAACAAACTCATGTGGGACTGATGAAACCTGCGCATAATGAAAAGTGTTTTGCGACAAAACCTGTGATGAGAACTGCAAACTGAGAGAAGTCGCGACTTGAGCCCTGAGAACTGAGACCTGCGAACTGGTAGACTGCGATTGCGAACTGAGAGAAGTACCGGGGAAACGCCATCAAGCCCTATGACGGCCGCTCCGACCCCCAAGAGCACTTCAGCCGCTATCAGAACAACATTCTGATGGTGAACGCGTTAGATGAATACCTCTGCCGCTGGTTCCTTTCCACTCTCGAAGGGCCAGCGTATGAGTGGTTCAACGCACTCCCCGAGGGGAGCATAGACTCGTGGCAAGACCTTGCCCAGCGCTTCCTCACTCACTTTGCCGGAAGGAAGCGCGCGAAGAAATACTTCACCCATCTTCTCTCCGTCAAGCAGCAGCATGACGAATCACTCCGGTCGTTAATCGACTGGTGGATGAGAGAGACTGACAAGGTCGAGGGGGCCAATGAGCGCACCCTCCTCGTACTCTTCCAGGGGGCCCTCCGCAGCACCCCATATGCGAGGAGCCTCATCACTGACCCACCGAGGTCTTATCTGAAGGCGCTTCAGCGAGGGAACTTATACGCTGACGCCGACGAGCTTCACAGCCACAAGAAAGACGGAGGGAACCCCTCCAAGAAGACAAATGATGCGTCAGCTGCAGGCGCACCCTCGGCCGGGGACTGAGGTCAGGGAGGACAAGGCCGCCATGGATCGGGCAGAAAGAACAAAGACCGCATATGGCGGCCGAGGATGGAGAGGCCGAAGACACCACTTACCCACTCGGTCAGCACCTTCCTCGATTACGCCGAGGAGCACGACCTCATTGAGCGAGACCCTCGGCCGGCAAAGGAGATCTACGTCGTCCATCAGGGCGGCACCTACTGCCGTTATCACCGGAACACCTCCCACAACACAGACGATTGTGTCACTCTAAAAAGGCACACCGAGAAGCTGATTCGTCAGGGGGAACTTTCCCAGTTTGTTAAAGGTGGCCCGTGAAAAAATACGTGGGTAAACACCGGCAAACATGGGGGCGAACCCTCTACGAAAAAGCATGAGATCGGCAGGCTCAGCGATGACGACGAAGACTTCGAAGAGCCCCCTCTGAAGAAGAATCACATCAACCTCATTGTGGGGGGTAACACTGGGGGGATTCGGCCACCCAGAGGAAAAAATGGGCCTAATCCCATTACATCGGGGAGGTGTCCCACGCTCCCCCCCCCCCCCCCCCCCCCCAGCCGAAGAAACAGCGGACGGAGGCGATCACTTTCACTGACAAGGATCTGCCTCCGGGTCTCGCGTCACACAGGGACGCTGTGACACTCTAAAATTTTAATATAAATATATATATATATATAGATTTATATAAGTAATGAATATTAATTCAGATATATTTAAATTGATAAAAGCTATCAGATGAAACGCACTTGTGTATTAATATGGAGTAATATTAATAATAGCTAGTGGAAATATTCTGACATAACACTTATGTCATACAAAAAAAATTATATATGCACGTACATACATAACACATACATATTACATGTATGTCATACATAGATTCATATAATAATAATAGTATAAATGATATGCTGCATCCATAATAAACATACATACATAGTCGCACGTTTAATAATAGTGTAAACTGATAATAGAATAAACTAAACGGACGTACATATAGCCGCACGTTTATCATTACTGTGCCACATGCGCATCAAGACGTTGGGAATGTAAAGGTCATTCGGACATGCGAACAGTCTGTGAGTCGCTAGAAACATCGACGACCTATTATATATACGAAGTGTAAGCAAAAATCTCCAACACACGAACAAAGAAACACAAAATAACAAACCTAGGCTATGAGATACAACCCTGAGAGTAAGAAGTGCAAGAGTGAGGGACGAGCTTCGTGAGAAAGAAGGGACAGCCGACCCAATATTAACAGCCAAGAAGCCGATCGCAGCAACGTAAAGAAAGAAGAAGACCAGATGCCGCCACAGAAGGAAGCGCCGCCGCTTGTTCACACCGAAGAAACTGATCGGGAGAAGAGTGCCACCGTAGGAAACGCCGGAGACCTTCCCCATTTCTGCTGAAAACCTTTCGGCGTGTGAACAGTACGTTTATTTGCTATTCTTTCGAACCAGACTAGCACCCCAGGATCCAAATAGTAATTAAAAGAAATGGGCCCGAAATTTTTAAAATTAGAATACTTGATCCAATTAATCGTATTAAGCAAGTATACACACATTTAGGCCAACTAAAGATGAATACCTACTGAAATATTATTAACTTACAAAGAGACTAAAGATATTAGATAAAGTTATACGTTGATTAAAAATAATAGTAGTTAGTCATGAAAGTGACTTTATTGGACTGATTACATTATTAATGATAATGTGGTTAAATTAAAAATAATAGATAATTAGTAACGAAAAGTAACTAAAAATAATAGATATTAATGTGTATCTAAATTATAATAAGAAGCATTTAGTAACAAAAAAAAATGATGAAAAATGACAATAGGGAATACGCTAAGATAAATATAGAAATTGAATTTGCCTAAGTAATTTGACTTTTGTAAACACGTGATAATAATAAAATAGCATAAGCCATCCTGAAAATTTGAGTATTGAACCCAAATTGAATAATTACTAATTGTAGAATTTTAATAAATAGAAGGTGTTTGTTGAGAGGATCGAGCTAGGAGAATTGAGTAAGAGTTCTTGCGATTAAGGTAAGTTTCACGCCAACCGAAATTATTTCTTTTTGCTTCGTGATTTCTTTGAATATTTTTACGTGCATATTGGAGAATTGGATTTATGTGTGCCGAATTTGAGTAAATTTTATTCTATGAAAGTGTTTGTATTTGATATGTTGGTTGATATACTGGTTTATTATTATTATTTATATGAGTTATTGTATACGATTTTGGGAGATTTTTGTAATAGTAAGTATTTTGATATCATTATTGGAGTTTTATGAAAATGGAGATTTTAGTGCAATTTGAAAATATGAACTCTGATTAATTTTGAGAAAACAAAGAAAACATTTTCATAAAAGGTGAGCATCACGGGAGAAATCCGTGGTGTCGGTTTTCCACATCCGGATAAATGTGGAGGGTGGTTAGGTCTACTACTACGCAAAGGAGAATTAACATTTTTTATAAAAGGTGAGCACCACGGGAGAAATACGTGGTGTCGGTTTCTACATCCGGATAAATGTAGGATGGTAGGTCGGTAATCACCCCGACAATTTTTATGGTGGGTCGGTAGAAAACATCCCGGCTTTTGAGTAGTAGTGATAGTAGTAGTTCTTAATCATTCAGGTATTGAGGTGGGGTAGTTGGTAGAAATCATCCCGGCTACCCGGATCGACTTACTAACCCGGAGGGCTTGGAATCCCTTTAGGGGGTGTGCACACTTAAGGTAGTTGTTCCGATTCCATCGAGCATTTGTGGTACCGGCAAAAGTCCCGGGGTGGCCGTACATAACAACGGACCACCGGGCTTAACCAAAGTGTTGAGCACCGCCCTTCTAAATTACTAGGAAGTTTAGTGAAAAAGTGATTTTTGAGAAATTCAAAGAGAAGATAACTTTGATGTTTTATGTATTCTTGGAATTATTATGATCTAGGAGTTTCGTCATTGGAATTTTGTATAAACATTGTTTTATTTATGATTTATAAGGTATGTTGAATTTTTGTCGAAATGTTTTACAAATATATTTACATACATATATATATATATATATATATATATATATATATACACACACACACATATATATATATATATATATATATATATATATATATATATTACGGGGTTAGGTGGAACTTACTTAGCATTGTTGCTAATTCTTATTTCTTTTGTTTTTTTTATACTTTGTACAGGAGGTGATCATGTTGCTTATGATGCTGGAATATTCGAGAGCCCAAACTAGAAGACTGTTACGTAGTTAATTTGGAATAAACTTTGTTTCTTGTTGTTGATTCCAACATTTTAATATTGTTTTAAACTCACATTTTGGGTAGGTAGCCTTAGCATTCAATCACTCAAGGTTGGATGTGGCGGTGACATACCCCTTTTCCCTTAGTTTTTACAAATTCCCGCTGCGAACATTTGAAGGTTTAACTAATAAATAAAATTTCATTTTTATTTCAAAGTATTATTTTTGGTGGAAAATTTGGGGGTGTCACAGACGCCCTCGTCATCCAGTGCGAAATAGGTGACTCTATCATCCACCGCACCTACATTGACATGGGGAGTTCCGTCAACGTCATGTACCTTGACACATTCAGGCAGCTGAAGCTGGACAGAGCGTTGCTCAAGCAGATACGGACACCGTTGTCCGACTTCACCGAGGAGTCTATCGACACCGAGGGCACGATAGTCTTCCCCGTGGAGGTCGGCGACGGCTCCCATCGCATCAAGATCGACATGGAATTCACGGTGGTCAACCTCGAGTGCGCCCACAACTTGATATGGGGGCGGCCAACACTAGAGGATTTGGAAGCCATCATCTCCATGAAACATCTATGCCTGAAGTTCCCCACTAGCGGCGGTATCGGCTACGTCCGAGGGAACCAGAAGATAGCACGGGCGTGCTACCGAAAACTGACCAAGCCGGCAGCCAACGCCGGGCAGAGAATTGACACCATCACTTCCGCCGTCTCCAAGGACGAGGAAAGGCCGCACGCTGAGCCAGCCGAGGAGGTCGAGGAGGCCCCCCTGGATATCTCCCGACCGGAGCGGGTCCTGAAAATCGGGAAACAACTCCCACAGGATCAACACGAAGGCATCCTCAGCGTCATGCAGTCATATGCCATCATTTTTGCGTGGGGGCCGGATGACATGCCTGGCATCACCCGAAAAGTGATCACTCACCGGCTGTCAGTCGATCCCGCCTCCACGCCGATCAAGCAAAAGTGGCGCTACCTCTCGGCCGACAGACGTGACTTCGTCAAGGGGGTGAAGTACCTCACCTGGTTGGCCAACGTCGTCCTCGCACAGAAGCCGCCGACGTTCAGAATGTGCGTTGATTACACTGACCTGAACAAGGCGTGCCCCATGGACCCGATCCTTCTCCCCAACATTGATCAACTGGTGGATGAGACGGCGGATGCAAGTTGATGTCATTCCTTGACGCCTTCAGGGGGTACCACCAGATATTCATGCATGAAGATGACGCCGAGAAGATGACCTTCATGACCCCGGAGGGAATTTTCTGCTACCTCGTCATGGCCTTTGGGCTCAAGAACTCAGGCGCCACATACACCAGGATGGTAGCCAAGGTCTTCAGAGCAGTCCTCGGTCGGACGATGGAGGCATATGTCGATGACATGATCGTCAAGAGCAGGCAATCCGTTAGCCACGCCGACGACCTCCGGGAAATTTTTGAGATAATGAAGAAGTTCCAGCTCCGCCTAAATCCGAAGAAGTGCACCTTCGGCGTCCATGGGGGTAAGTTCCTCGGTTACATGGTCAGCCGAAGGGGCATTGAGATCAATCCAGAGAAGATACAAGCTATTGTCAACATGGAGCCACCGCGAAATGTGAAGGAGGTACAACGTCTGACGGGACGCCTTGCGGCCCTGAACCGTTTCCTCTCAAAATCGGCTGAAAGGTCTCTCCCTTTCTTTCAGATCATGCGCAAGGCAAATGACTTCAGATGGACGACGGAGTGCCAGCAAGCGTTTGAGGAGCTGAAGCGGTACCTATCGTCCCCGCCAGTGCTTTCCAAACCTAAAGTCGGTGAAACCCTCTTCCTATACCTGGGGGTGAGCACTTCGGCCGTCAGCTCCGTGCTCATCCGCGAGGACGAGGGGGTACAGAAGGCAATCTTCTACACAAGCAAGACGTTGCGGGAGGCCGAGCTCAGGTACTCTCCCATTGAGAAGACGGTACTGGCCATCATCCATACAGTGAAGAAACTAGGGCACTACTTCCAGGCCCACGTCGTCCACGTCTTAACTCAGCAACCCCTCGGCGCACTCATGCGGAGCCCCACCAGTTCCTCACGGATAGTGAAATGGGCGATCTTCCTCAGCCAGTTCCAGATAGAGATTAAGCCCAGGCCATCCATCAAGGGGCAGGTCTTGGCCGACTTCGTCACCGAATGCACAGCAAGTGAGACGACCGTTACCACACCAGGGCCAGAGCTAGATGAAGCATGGACCCTCTTTACTGACAGTTCGTCGGCCACCAAAGCTTGTGGTGGCGGCGGCGTCCTCATTTCCCCTGAAGGGTTCAGAGCCTACTATGCCATCCGCTTCAACTTCAGAGTATCCAACAATGAAGCCGAGTATGAGGCTCTCCTCAGCGGCCTCAGACTTGCCGCCGGCCTCAAAGCACGGCACATCAAAATCAGATGCGACTCCAAGCTAGTGGTGGGCCAGATCGAAGGCTCATACGAGGCTAAAGAGGGGAGGATGAGGCAATACAAGCAGGCGGCCGAGGAGTTGCTCAAGGCATTCGAAACCCATGAGATCACCAAGATCCCAAGGGCGGAGAATGCTGAGGCCGACATCCTCTCCAAGCTCAGCTCAGACACTCCAGAGCACGTCTCCAAGATAGCCAAGGTCGAAGAGCTGAGCATGTCTAGCATCCATGCCAGCCTGGTCACGTGCATCCAACAACGACCGGAAGACTGGATCACCGACATCATGACTTTCATCACCTCGGGAGAATTGCCCCAGGACGAGGAGAGAGCCAAGCTAGCCAAACTCAGGGCCCCGAGCTACACCATCGAGGATGGGAAACTTTATAAAAGATCTTACAACAGCACTCTCCTCCGATGTCTGCACCCATATGAGGCCGAAGTGGCCATGGAGGAAGTCCACTCTGGCGTCTGCTCCTCTCACCAGGGCCCTTTCATCATGTCCCGACTTCTCGTCGTCCAGGGCTATTTCTGGCCGACGATGGCACGGGATTGTGCCAATCTGGCAAGAAAGTGTACCGCATGCCAGGTCCTTCAAAAAGCCCCTGGTCGGCCAGCCGTCAACTACGCCCCGGTCAGCACAGCGATCCCATTCTCAAGGTGGGGCATTGACCTGGTCGGCCCCCTGCCCAGAGCCGCTGGAAACAACCGATACATCATCGTCGCCGTAGACTACTTCACCAAATGGGTTGAGGCGGAACCGTTGGCCAGCATCACTGGGCCCAGGTGTCAGAAAATTCGTCCACAAAAACATCCTCACCCGCTTCGGCGTCCCTCACGAGATCATATCCGACAACGGTACCCAGTTCGAGGCCGCACCCTTTCAAGAGCTCCTCCAGGAGTGGGGAATCAAGCATCGTTTCTCCTTCGTTGCCTATCCTCAAGGCAACGGGCAGGTCGAGAACGCCAACAGAACTATCCTGGAGGGACTGAAGAAGAAGCTCCAGGACGCAGGGGCAGTTGGGCCGATGAGCTCCCCAACATCTTATGGTGCTACCGTACTACGCCAAGGAGGGCAACGGGCGAGACACCCTTTGCCCTTTGCTATGACTTTGAAGCAAAGGCCCCCACAAAGGTCACCATACCTAGCCGACGGGTGGAGCACTATGAGCCTGAGACTAATGAAGAAAACATGAAGATCGACCTCCACCTGATCGAAGAAAGACGAGAGCAGGCCTTCATCCAGGCAGAGAACTACCGGCGTCAAGTAAAATCATACTACGACGCCAGGGTACGTTCCCGGGAATTTCAGGTGGGGGACTATGTCCTTCGCCGAAGAGAGGCGAGCAAGCTGACAAAGGGTGGCAAATTGGCACTCAAGTACGATGGCCCCTACATCATCAGTGCCATGGTCAAGCCCGACACCTACAAATTGAAACACCCAAATGGGTCTAATGTACCACGAACGTGGAATGTACATCACTTCGTGAGACTCTATCAATAATCCGGAGACGGTGCAGCCGGCAAAGCCCTCACCTTCCCATGGATTGTTGGTCGAACGCCACCCTCGGCCTTGAGCCACTTATCAATAAAAGTTGTTTCTTACTTCTCTAAAGATCAGAAACGTACCATACTAAACTGAACCCTCAGGGCGAAGATGCCCAGGAAAGGTCAACACAGCACATCGTTCCGGCCCCTCAAAGCGAAAATGCTTAGGAAAGGCCAACGGTGTCCCCAGGACGAAGGGCCCGCAAAGAGCCCACGTCTTGAAATGGGAAGCTCACCGTGTCGTCTATCCGTGAAACCATCAGGACGACAGGTCTGAAATCATGGCCGAGGTGACAAAAATCCCCAAACTCAAGGATGAGAAACGGCAGCCGTCGGTAACTGACCAAAATCCTTAGCCCGCGTCATAAACATGCGACGAGACCTCCTTGAGATCCCAGGACGATCCAGTAGGACTCCTTACCGGACGAGGGACTATCGACCCCCTTGGCCGAAGCCTGAAAGAAGGACACCCACTCATCGCTCAAATGAGTAAAGAGGAAGAAAATAAAAGAGGGACAACCGAAGAACCACGCACTTGCCGGCCTAAAGCGATATGCCCAAAAATAAAAGACGGATAGCCGAAGGACCGCGCACTTGCCGGCCTAAAGCGATATCCCCAAAAATAAAAGAGGGACAGCCGAAGGACCGTGCACTTGCCGACCTAAAGCGATATCCCCAAGAAATAAAAGAGGGAAGCCGATGAGCCGTGCACTCGCCGGCCTCGCGCGATAAAAATAAAATCCCCAAAATTGTCTAAGTACATATCAGTCAAATATTACGCATTACAGACGAAAGCGCTCAAAAAAAAGAAGGGAAAAACTTGGACTAAAAAATACTAAGGCAAACTCCTGTGGCCGCTAAGGGCATACATATAGCCGGCGTCAGACAACCCCAGCGGTAAGCCATCATCAGCCACTAAAAAAGGAAGCAGTCACCCAAGTATGTTCAAACACGACCAAGAAATTGGAAAAATTTCTAAGTATTTGAAGACATTCCTGAATAACATCCAGAGCGGCCGACGAGGACAAGGGTCCGGTCTACCCAAACACTTAGAACGATTTTCAAAATTGTCTAAGCGAGACACTTAGAGAAGTCCACAAAAGTGTGACGTCAAGCATCACAAAGACGAAGCAGACATTCCCCCCTCAGCCGAGCAAAGGACAGGTCCCCCCATCGGCTACAACTACAGGAATCATGCTTATGAGTTCTTGTTTAAAACACTTGGAAAATTGGAAAAATGGCAAGTGAAACAAGAGGCATTAGGAATGACACGAGACGAAGAATACACGGTGGCCGAAAAGAACACAGGACCGATGAGAACACCTCGGTGTGGGAAGCTATTCCACACTGGCCGTATTGGCCAACGAAGGAACTACTCAGTTTGACACTTGGAAAATTCTCCAAGTGTGACACTTAGTTTGACACTTAGAAAATTTTCCAAAGTATGAACAAAAGAAAGGGGGGTGTAATGCCAAGACGACGCGGACACTCACTCACTTGAAGTCTTGGTACTTAGGAAAAAATCCTAAAGTTCCTCATAGACGAAACGTACTCACCCAAGCTACCCGCTTCGGCCGAAGCCAGGGAACAACCAAAGACGACAATTACCCAAGTCCCAATTTCAACACTTATTAAAATTTTGTAACACTCGAAAACAAAAGCAAAAGGAAAAGGCAAGACGAGGACATCATACAATAAGGCCGGAAGCAATAGCTATTTCCATTCATTCAAAATTCATAACATAAGGGGGCACAACGGCCATTACAAAAAAAAGGCGTTACAACACCTGCCTAGCTAAACTACATAACGAGAAGTCAGTCGATCAGCTCTCCGGGGTGACTTCATCAGCAACCATCCCCGCATCGGCTCGCCCAGAAGCAACTTCATTGCCCTCTTCCGGCCTTGCACCTCCACTCGCCTCGGGTGCTGAGGAGACAGCGGTTTCGGCTAAAGCGTCATCATCGGACCAATCAGGCTCACCGATGGAGGAACTGAGTACTGGATCTTGCCTCTCAGACGGGGGAGCTTCGCTTCGGCCTCCGGGTCTTTCATCAGCCTTGGGAGCTTCAGGTTTTTCTTAGCCCATTTCTGGGTGAGTTTCAACTTTTTGAAAGCCCGGTGCAGCCTCCGGTAGATCAACCGTTGCATCCTCTGCTGGCCCATGTCGTAGTGAACAGACATTTCTCGGGCAAAATATTCTTGTCCAGCAGGGCAGTTCTGGCCCCAATCTTCCAGACGATCCGCCACCACCTCGTAGCACCAGGGCCGACGGTCTTCAGGCTTCCAGCCCTCGGCCAGGAATCTCTCAATAGTGCCATCAACTGCCTTCTCAACGGCCCTCTCAGATTCAGCCTGAGCCCTTGCGGCGTCCTCGGCCCGGAGCAGGGATTCATCACGGCTTCTCAGGGCTTCATCCCTGGCCTTCAAAATGTCATCCATGTCGGCCGCCACCTGCCGATAGGCCACATCGGCTTCATCGACACCCTTCTGCAGGGCCTTCACCTCTTCCCGGAGCCGATCTAGGCAGGCCATGGCCTCCTCGACCGAAGCAGCCTTTTTCTCGGCCTCCTTCAAACGGGCAATCTCCTGCTCTTTCCGCTTATGGCTCTCCATCAGCATAAGGGCACCCTGTAACAAAAAAGGAAAAAGAAGAGTTAGGACGAGGCGAAAACTCGTGACACCAAAAAATGTAAAGTACAAGGAACTTACTTGGACGATGAGGTCCATCCCGCCGTCATAGATCCTGACGGGGCCTAGTTTCTTCAAATAAGCCCGACCCTCGACCGGGACAGCTTGGGCCAGAACATCATGGCCGTCAATAGCGTCGTTGAAGAAGCCACCCTTCACAGGGTACTCAACCTCGAGTTTGTAGGTCCCAACGGCCAGCTCCTTGCTGACCCTTTGTTTCCAGGGCTCCTGGCCGACAGGTGGCGGTTGGGACAAGGCCGTCGACGAGGGGATCGAAATCGCGTCAACAACGGGAACGACATTTGAGCCCCCGACATCTTCGTCCGGTATGGCCAGACCGCCGGCACCAGCATCGGCCAGAGGGGAAGCCCTCTTCGACTTCTTGGACTACATACATGCATCGGTTAGCTTTCTCTGGCCGTCATCCACGGGCCGTTTCTTCTTCGGCTGCGTGGGTGGCTTCTTCGCTGCGTCAGAACTCGGCTGGGTGCCACTCGCAGCGGCCATCTTTGCGGCCTCTTTGACGGCCATCTCCTCCTTTGCCTTAGCTTTGGCTAAGGCCATGACAGATCTGCGATCCATAGTGAAGTCTGCACAACGTGAAAAACAAAGACAGTTAGCAAAAACAAAAGTAGATATAGACGAAGACGTCAGGGAAGGTATTACAATCAGCGTCAGCGGGCACGTCCAAATCCGGGCCATCGGCCTCCTCAAAAGTGGTGTTCATCTTCGGACACAGCTCGGTGTCACTCTCCTTATCACCATAAACGAAGTACCTGAAGAAGCTGAGGGCGGTCAACTTATACTCTGTTATGTACTCTTTTACGCTCCTCGGCCCTCCTTTCAGAAATGCAGCCACCTGAGCATCCAAGATGGTGCTCTTCGGCACGTCATGAAGGTTGAATCTACCGTCATGGCCGACGGAGGAAAACTCAGTACCACCCTCGCCCAAAGAAACAAAGACGAACTTACCCTTCCACCCATGAATGGACGTAGGAAGATGAGTAAATGACCTCTTCTTCGGCAACTGTTGGAGATTAGCATAACCGGCACAATTCTTGTGGCTCCCTCGGCCGATATGGTACAAGTTCATGAAGAGAGCTGTCGTCGGCCTAAAGTCTAACTCATCACAGCGGAGGAGGAAGCCGATGATGAGCGAGTAGCTGTTCGGGGTCAACAAGGCCGGAGGGAGACCCACCATGTCCAGATACTCCGTAATAAATGGGTGGAGGGGAAACCTCAGCCCCTTTGCAAAACTCATGGGGTGTACTCCAAAATACCCCGGAGGTATATTCAACACATGATCCGTCGGCCTGGGCGCCCTAACCCTCCCATACAACTCCACATACATCTGGGCCACCAGGTAATCAGCCGCACTGCTCTACGGCTTGATCAAATAAAGGTTTGTAAGGTCCAGGTAGGAGTAACCTGGACCCCTCTTCGGCCGACGCCTTCTCGTCGGGGCAGCGCTCTTCACAACAGAAAACGGCTTCGGGCAAGGAATTGCAGCCGAGGTAGACGCTCCGTCCACAGCACGGGAAACCACTACATCCTCACCGTCAGATGACGAGGCGGCCTCTTCGTCCTCGCCTTCACTATCCTCTTGCTCCCCTGATTTGAAGGAGCTCAGCTCCTCTATCTCCTCACAACACTCCTCTACTACCCGGTAGTCAGGGGATTTAATAGAGGGCTCATCATCATATGGGTAGTACTCATCGTCCAAGGGTTTCATCATAACAGCTAACTAAAGCCTAGAGGTTTTTACTTTGGATCTTAGGGTGTTTTTTCACTAACAACGGATCAAAGGCTAAAAGAAGCAAAGTATACAGGGAGTTGGAGAAAAGTTCAACGAACTGACCTTTGAAGTTTTGAAGACCGGAGGAACACACGGAAAGGCTTTCTCTCTCTCTAGAAAATTTGATAGCACTTCGTTATCTCAGGAATGCAATGAGGAACCTCTTCGGAGGGAGGGGGGTATTTATAGACCTCCCCCCAACGGTCACTACACGTGGCAACCTCCTGTTGGCCACAGGAACGGCCACCACTCCCAAGGCCCATTGGGCTAGCACCGGTGCAGAAGACGGGTCAGGCCCACTCCCGCAGTATCAGCCCATCGCCAACATGCCAACAAGCAACGCCCGCAACGGCCAACCACTCAACGGCCACGTTAAGTAAGCGCGCCTACATCGGCCTCAACACAGATAACTTCAAAAGGGTAGGTCACATCTCAAGATATGCCCATATCGGCTTGAACATAATGCCAACTGCATGGCCTTTTCAACGGCCACAACGGCAAAGCAAAAAGAAACCCCACGCCATCGGCCTTGTGCAAAACCCTGATGATAATTTCCTGAAAGAGACCTGCGTCCAAGGGTTCTCCCACAGGGTTACCTTGGTCAGGAAATTGCCAAGGAATTGGATTCAGGGGAACGCAAGAGTCCGCTTCGGCCTAGGCAAATCCTTTACTCCTTCACCCCTCACCTACTCTTCGGCTTGAAACAGTGGGGGACTGGGGGACTACACCGGCCTTTGAAAATCAGGACAAAATCAAACAAATACAAAAATATACTAAGTCCACAACTACAACATCAGATATGCACCACAGCGTCCATAACCGGCCGCAACAAAGTAAGCAGAAAGAATTCCCTCCAAAGATGCAACACCTAAGATCACAGCGCACTCAACGGCTTTGAGCCCGCATACTCCACTCTCGGCCAGAAATTAAGACGGGAACCCATCGTCCTCAAAACATGGACACCAAGCTGCGAACACCATCACTCCTCAGCCAAAGACACAAAATGAGAGCCACAACGGCCAAATAAAGCAAGCAGCACCCTCACCGGCTACCCGGAGGAAGAAGGGCACTCATCGTCCTCGAACGGGGAATGACCACAATAGTCTCCTTGGCCATGGGTACAATGTTCAATCATCAACGGCCAGGAGTAGAGAAACATCGCCTTCATCGGCCACTCACGCAAGAGAACGCTCATCGTCTCCACCAAGAAAAGGCACTTGTCATTCTTGAAACCGGAAACATGCATCATGCGCACTACTAGGGCCCTCTTCGCCCACAGCAAAGACCACACAACGGCCAAAGCAGGGAAAACCCCATAGTGGCCCCACGACGGCCATGAGACATCAAAGGCAGGGAATCTACTCTCCCTCACTTCGTCTACATCTCAGCTTAGAGAGTGGGGGACTCCTGATGGAGTATATGGGCCTGGACCCCAGGGCCCACATACTCGGAAGAACAGAAGGTACCACGACCATCTGGTGGGACCCTCGTCGGCCAGATGACCCTCATCGGCCAGGAAGAAGTCTACTCGGAACGTGATCCAGAAGCTAGGAAGAGTCGGGTGACCTCGTCGGTCGGGTCTTCGTCGGCCACGCCCTCGTCGGCCGTGCTCTCATCGGCCATGGATGGCCTCCAGAATAGGGTCTTGTACTTAATCTTTCCCATGTACTTTGTATCCGGCTCATTAGTGGTCCTATTGTAAATGGGCCTCCCAAGCCCAACACTTGGGAGCCCAGCCCTAATTCTTCCTATAAATACTCCCTCTGGGAGTAGTTGTAGGGGTTCAGAATTCATTAATACAAAGCAAATATACCACTTCTCTCTCTAGCTCTCACTTCTCTCTAGACTTATAGTCTATCAATTATATATGTTAGCTCTCACTACTACTACTACTACTACAAGTAGTTGTAGGGGTTCAGAATTTCATCAATTCATTCAAATTCAACCGACTTATTTACAATATTCTCAAAGGAATTCTAATTTACTTACGGCTGCCATGATGAAATTCTAGTTGAACGATCATATTGGCGAAATAGTAACTTTAGTCTTATTTATTTTGATAGTTACATAATTTTGTATCTGTATTAAAACTTATGCATTTAAGAAGCGTTTGGTGCTTCTTCAAACTGCTTCTACTCCTTTAGGGAGAAGAAGCAGATATGCGAGTGTTTGAGTAAAAGTGCATGTGTGATTCTGAGTGCTCAAAATTGTTCTTAGAAGCTCATAATCAACAATAACTTAAGATATTGGAACATCCATTTGGAAGAAATGATGTAGACAAGAGTTCAGTTGGGCCATGGTACTCACATGCCAAAATGTGTAGTGTGAAATGATGTAAAAATGTGAACGAAAATGAAGTTTTTATTGACTTGTAGCGATATAGTATAGAGTAAATGAGTATCGTTCCGCTAGAGAATGACTCACAAAGAGAACTAGAATTATTGATTGGTTTTATCTAATCCCAAGTAGATAACATTTTACAATGGAGCTATGTGAATATATTTTTTTTAAACTGCAAAATTACAAGGGAGTAATATAAATCACAATACTTGATAATTTAACAATTAATGATATAGAGGAAATTAGGATTGGGCTAAGAGTAATTTTATTTTGATCTTCATTATAATAAAGATTTAACTAATTAACTTAGTTACTTTTAGGCGTGTGAAAGATTTACAAATGATAATCTTCTCTTCGTTCCTGCGACTTAGTTGATTACACTGTCTTAAGATTAATTCCACTCCTGTAATAATTTTATTAAGATAGTAAAAAGCGCAAAATCAAGTTATCCTAAATTTTTTATCACTTCGATGTAGCAATTTTGTGGGTGAACTAACTAGAAAGATTTTTTTTATGAAATTTCACTCTCGTGATAATATTCATTTCCCAATATAATACTATATTTAGCATATTAGAATATTCAACCCAACGCTCCTAAATTTAACCAAGTAATAGTTTTAACCAATCATTAAAATTTATCAATACTCATAGTTATAATATAAAGTAAAATAATAATGTTTTAATAATAATATAATAATTTTAACCAATCATTAAAATTTATCAATACTCATAGTTATAATATAAAGTAAAATAATAATGGTAATAAACCGATGCATTCAACTTCCGCACAATCACAACCACACAATTATTTAATAGAGAGTTCCATTATATAATGAGCTATGCTAAAGGTACCTTAAAGTTGTACCCCATTTTTACCCCACTCCTAATGTGTGGCCATAAATGTGACAACTCATTTAAGTGGTACCCCACTTAAATGAGTTGTCACATTTATGACCACACAATTAGGGATGAGGTAAAAATGGGGTACAACTTTAGTTACCTTTACCATTTTACTTATATAATTGTGATAGTGATGGTGGATCATATGACTCCAATTATTTAATGGAGGAGGGTCCATTTAAGGGGAGTGATATGCGTGTCCATATAATTTTTGCAGGTAGTACACTTGTACCCATCATGGACAGCATCTTACTTTTTCTCCGCAAATCCGCAATAAATACACCAACGAAGAATTCGGAAAACCAACTCACATGAACAAAGGAGACAAAATAAGCTGAAGTGAGAAAAGAGGCTGTAGAGAGGAGGAGGAGGAGGAGAAGAGAAGGGAAGAAATGAAGCATATTTTTTTCAGATACCGTCAACCTGCTCCCCCCACGATTTCCCGTTCAAATTGCTCAGTAAAGGGCCGGTCACAAGACCCCCGGCTTGAGATGATGACCGTCAACCTTCTAAATCACCACCGCATGCGTCCTTCTTCAGATATAAAAAGCGCTTTTAGAGAAATCATCATCTTCTTCAGCTAAATCACCACAGCAAAAGAATCCCTTCGCCTCAGAAGTCACATTACGTACGGTAACCCCTAATATCTGTTGGTTTTTCTAACAATATCTACAAATCTCTGCGTTGAAATTGGAACATTCAAAACCCTAAAATTGAATTCACTTGATGCAGAGCAGCTGTTAGAGAAATCATCCACAGAAGCATCTCTTGGCCGCAGAAATCACAATACCTACGGTAACCCCTAAATTCTACAAATCTTTTAATTGAAATTGGAACATTCAAAACCCTAAAATTGGATCAATTGATGCAGAGCGTTCTAGAGAAATCATCCGCAGAAGAATCCCTTCGCAGAAGAAATCACACTACGTACGGTAACCCCTAATACTTACATTTCTTTGCGTTGAAATTGGAACATTCAAAACCCTAAAATTGAAATCAATTGATGCTGGAACAGATATACCCTACTAATCTTCCCTCGCTAAAGGTTTAAAAGCTTCTCTCTTCTTGATATTCAACGCAAATACACACTGCACAACTTGGGGACTACACGAGTTGTGCTATACACACGGGCACAACTTGTAGACTATTGAATACCCTACAATTTTACTTCTCGTTTATTAATTTGTGTGTATTTGATTTTCTCACTTGAAATTCACTAACTTCTCAAACATCATTGCCTTTTTTGCCTTTTTTGCACATGTGTTTCACTTCCATGACCTAAAGAAAGATTAAAGGATGAGGAGAATATCAAAATTGTGGTACACTGGCACAAGATTGGAAAAGAATCAAAATGGGAAACTTAAATTAATATATACTGTATTCACTCTCAAGTCGCAACTGAAACAGTTCAAATGTCATTATTGCTTTGACCGGCAATACAAAGATAATGTACAACTGCTTGCTATTTTGGATAAAATATTAATTTGGATAAAATATTTTCTAATTTAGTAAAAATCTTATATACACCACGAAATGAGCAGATTAGTTTTCTTCAACATTCTGCAATAGGAAACAGAGAGGTGAGTTAATACTCATTCTTGCATGCCCTACAACTCAGAATGTCTTGTAAACATTCAAGACCAAAACAATTTGGTGTGGGATGTTGGTGTCCCGATTTCTTTATTGCAAACATGTTGGGACCGGGGCTGTACTTGCCTCACAGTTAGAAGGATGAATGACGGGAGATTGTTTATCCTCCCGAGAAAGCACATAGCCTTTTTTGAAAGGCTTTTTCAATCCCAAGCAGTAGACCCACCGGCGCCGCAGACCCGCCAGCGCCCACAGACCTGGGGCCTGCAGAACCGATGCCTGCAGACCCGACACCCAATTGGGTGGGAATGAGTTTGGTTGCCAGTTTTGCCTTAATCAATATTAAAACAACAACGATGATATCCTCAAGCTCATTTAATTTTTGATTCAAGTGAAAAAGGTGATCGATTTAGCCTCCAAAATTTGGAATGCTTTCAATGGTATGTTTAGAGGTTAAATACTTTTGGTTGTAACCTGAATTTCTTGTAATAATGTGCTTCAGAAATAAATGTATACAACAGACATACACCAGACGCTATAACTAAATTTCAAATTTAACCTGTAAACATACCATCGAAAGCCTTCCAAATTTTGGAGGCTAAATCGACCACCTTTTCACTTGATTCAAAAATTAAATGAGCTTGGGGAAATCATTGTTGTTGTTTTTAATACTGATTAGGGCAAAACTGGCAACAAACTCATTCGCAAAACCGGGTCTGCAGGCGCTGGGTCTGCAGGCCTCGGGTTTGTGGGCGTCGGCGGGTCTGCGGGCGCTGGTAGGTCTGCTGCTTGGGATTAAACAAGCCTTTCAAAAAAGGCTATGTGCTTTCTCCGGAAGATAAACACCCTCCCGTCATTCATCCGTCTAACTGTGAGGCTGGTATGACCTCGATCTCAACATGTTTGCAATAAAGAAAACGGGACACCAACATCCCACATCAAATTGTTTTGGTCTTGAATTATCAAGAAATTTCTGAGTTGTAGGGCATGCAAGAATGGGTATTAACTCACCTCTCTCCGTTTCCTGTTGAAGAAAACTACTCTGCTAATTTCCTGGTGCATATAAATTTTTACTAAATGAGAAAATATTTTATCCAAAATAGCAAGCAGTTGTACATTATCTTTGTATTGCCGGTCAAAGCAATAATGACATTTGAACTGTTTTAGTTGCGAGTAAATACAGTCTATATTAATTTAAGTTTCCCATTTTGATTCTTTTTCAATCTTGTGCCAGTGTACCACAATTTTGATATTCTCCTCATCTTTTAATCTTTCTTTAGGTCATGGAAGTGAAACACATGTGCAGAAAAGGCAATGATGTTTGAGAAGTTTGTGAATTTCAAGTGGGAAAATCAAATACACACAAATTAATAAACGAGAAGTGGAATTGTAGGGTATTCAATAGTCTACAAGTTGTGCCAGTGTGTATAGCACAACTTGTGTAGTCCCCAAGTTGTGCCAGTGCATTTGCATGGGATGAATATTTTTGGGTGAAGAAACATCAGCAATTCGAACATCATCCACCACCCCATTAGCCGTGGCTGATGTGTCCATCGAGCCTAGACTGTTCGGCGAAGCAGGTACCGGTGTAGCAGTCCGAGATGAACTAACCGGATTGGAATGCGCCGAAGTAGTAGTCGGTGAGGAGGGGATCGAGATTTGTCGGAGTGGGGTCACTGGAGATGGACGTTCGCCGGAGTTCCAAATTGCTAGGGCGACTTACCCCGACCATGGTTAACCCAGCAGTATATTGGTAAATACTTTTAACCCAACCCTATTTTCGTAATTAATTAATTAATGAACATTAATTCGAAAAAAACTCACTCTAATATTTGGAGTAAAAAGATTTTTATAATCTAACTGAGTTTGGAATCTGATTCATTTCTGTTATAATTACACCATCTCACTTCCCATACCAAGCCACCTTATTTCATTACTTCCACATTAGTTCCTTCACTTTATTCCATTGATATCAATGATTTAGTATATCTATGATCTTTTCATTCTGGAATGACCAAAATGGTTAATAAAATGTAGTCATCTTCATGTATGTTTTAATAAACATAATGACCAAAACAGTTCAAATGTCATTACTGCTTTGACCGGCAATACAAAGATAATGTACAACTGCTTGCTATTTTGGATAAAATATTAATTTGGATAAAATATTAATTTGGATAAAATATTTTCTAATTTAGTAAAAATTTTATATGCACCAGGAAATGAGCAGAGTAGTTTTCTTCAACATTCTGCAACAGAAACAGAGAGAGCTGAGTTAATATCCATTCTTGCATGCCCTACAATTCAAAATGTCTTGATATTTCAAGACCAAAACAATTTGGTGTGGGATGTTGGTGTCCCGTTTTCTTTATTTCAAACATGTTGGGACCGGGGCTGTACTAGCCTCATAGTTAGAAGGATGAATGACGGGAGGGTGTTTATCCTCCCGAGAAAGCACATAGCCTTTTTTGAAAGGCTTGTTAAATCCCAAGCCGCAGACCCACTGGCGCCCGCAGACCTGCCAGCGCCCACAGACCTGGGGCCTGCAGAACCGATGTCTGCAGACCCGACACCCAATTGGGTGGAAATGAGTTTGGTTGTCACTTTTGCCCTAATCAATATTAAAAACAACAGCGATGATATCCCCAAGCTCATTCAATTTTTGACTCAAGTGAAAAAGGTGGTCGATTTAGCCTCCAAAATTTGGAATGCTTTCAACGGTATGTTTAGAGGTTAAATTTGAAATTTAGTTATAGCGTCTGGTGTATGTCTGGTGTATACATTTGTTAGTGTGGTAAAAAGTGTACATTGAATATTAAGCCAAATATACTTTTGGTTGTAACATGAATTTCTTGTAATAATGTGCTTCATGGATATTTTTGGCCATTTTTGATAAACTTGGGAACATTCCTTCGTGGATCTTCCACCATTGGAGAATGTCAAAGTTGTCCCCTTCATTATAGTCAAAACTAAATGTTAGATATAAAGAAAACTCGTTAATTCGAGCTTTGGGCAAGAAGAGTAGATTTACTTTTTTTCAAAAGACTATATCGTTGATTTAAAATGACATTTTCGTTTGGATGAAGAACTAGTTGATTTCAGGAAAGGGGCAAGTTACCTATATTGTATCCACCAACACGATTTTGTTAAAACAACTTGATTTTCTACAATGCAAGATGATTTTTTGTCACCCAATCTCAACTTTACATGAAGTACTAGCTGGTAAGAATGAGGGAGGAGGTCATCATGAAGCACACATTATTACAAGAAATTCAGGTTACAACCAAAAGTATATTTGACTTAACATTCAATGTACACTTTTTACCACACTAACAAATGTATACACCAGACATACACTAGACGCTATAACTAAATTTCAAATTTAACCTTTAAACATACCATTGAAAGCCTTCCAAATTTTGGTGGCTAAATCGATCACCTTTTCACTTGAGTCAAAAATTGAATGAGCTTGGGGATATCATTGTTGTTTTTAATACTGATTAGGGCAAAACTTGCAATCAAACTCATTCCCACCCAGTTTGGCGGCTGGGTCTGCAGGCGCTAGGTCTGCAGGCCCCGGGTCTGTGGGTGCCGCCGGGTCTGCGGGCGCTGGTAGGTCTGCTGCTTGGGATTGAACAAACCTTTCAAAAAAGGCTATGTGCTTTCTCGGGAGGATAAACACCCTCCCGTCATTCATCCGTCTAACTGTGAGGCTGGTATGACCCCGATCCCAACATGTTTGCAATAAAGAAAACGGGACACCAACATTCCACACCAAATTGTTTTGGTCTTGAATTACCAAGGCATTTTGAGTTGTAGGGCATGCAAGAAGGGGTATTAACTCACCTCTCTCCGTTTCCTGTTGAAGAAAACTACTCTGCTCATTTCCTGGTGCATATAAATTTTTTACTAAATTATAAAATATTTTATCCAAAATAGCAAGCAGTTGTACATTATTTTTGTATTGCCGGTCAAAGCAATAATGACATTTGAACTGTTTTAGTTGCGAGTAAATACAGTCTATATTAATTTAAGTTTCTCATTTTTATTCTTTTTTAATTGTGCCAGTGTGCCACAATTTTGATATTCTCCTCATCTTTTAATATTTCTTTAGGTCATAGAAATGAAACACATGTGCAGAAAAGGCAATTATGTTTGAGAAGTTTGTGAATTTCAAGTGGGAAAATCAAATACACACAATTTAATAAACGTGAAGTGGAATTGTAGGGTATTCAATAGTCTACAAGTTGTGCCAGTGTGTATAGCACAACTTGTGTAGTCTCCAAGTTGTGCCAGTGTGTATAGCACAACTTGTGTAGTCCCCAAGTTGTGCTATACACACTGGCACAACTTGTAGACTATTGAATACCCTACAATTCTACTTCTCGTTTATTAATTTGTGTGTGTTTGATTTTCCCACTTGAAATTCACAAACTTCTCAAACATCATTGCCTTTTCTGCACATGTGTTTCACTTCCATGATCTAAAGAAAGATTAAAGGATGAGGAAAATATCAACATTGTGGCACACTGGCACAAGATTGGAAAAGAATCAAAATGGGAAACTTAAATTAATATAGACTGTATTTACTCTCAAGTCGCAACTGAAACAGTTCAATGTAATTTTTGCTTTGACCGGCAATACAAAGATAATGTACAACTGCTTGCTATTTTGGATAAAATATTAATTTGGATAAAATATTTTCTAATTTAAGAAAAATTTTATATGCACCAGTAAATGAGCAGAGTAGTTTTCTTCAACATTCTGCAACAGGAAACAGAGAGAGGTGAGTTAATAACCATTCTTGCATGTCCTACAACTCAGAATGTCTTGGTAATTCAAGACCGAAACAATTTGGTGTGGGATGTTGATGTCCCATTTTCTTTATTGCAGACATGTTGGGACCGGGGCTGTACCAGCCTCACAGTTAAAAGGATGAATGACGGGAGGGTGTTTATCCTCCCGAGAAAGCACATAGCCTTTTTTGAAAGGCTTGTTCAATCCCAAGCAACAGACCCGTTGGCGCCCGCAGACCCGCTGGCGCCCGCAGACCCGCCAGCGCTCACATACCCGGGGCCTGCAGAACCGGCGCCTGCAGACCCGACACCCAATTGGGTGGGAATGAGTTTGGTTGCCAGTTTTGCCCTAATTAATACTAAAAACAACAGCGATGATATCCCCAAGCTCATTCAATTTTTGACTAAAGTGAAAAAGGTAGTCGATTTAGCCTCCAAAATTTGGAAGGTTTTCAATGATATGTTTAGAGGTTAAATTTGAAATTTAGTTATAGCGTCTGGTGTATATCTGGTGTAGACATTTGTTAGTGTGGTAAAAAGTGTACATTGAATATTAAGCCAAGTATACTTTTGGTTGTAACATGAATTTCTTGTAATAATGTGCTTCATGGATATTTTTGGCCATTTTTGATAAACTTGGGAACATCCCTTCGTGGATCTTCCACCATTGGAGAATGTCTAAGTCGTCCCCTTCATTATAGTCAAAAGTAAATGTTAGATATAAAGAAAACTCGTTAATTCGAGCTTTGGGCAACAAGAGTAGATTTTTTTTTATCAAAATACTATATATTGTTGATTTAAAATGACCTTTTCGTTTGGATGAAGAACTAGTTGATTTCAGGGAAGGGGTAAGTTACCTATATTGTATCCACCAACACAATTGTGTTAAAGCAACTTGATTTTCTACAACGCAAGATGATTTTTTGTCACCCAATCTCAACTTTACATGAAGTACTGGCTGGTAAGAAAGAGGAGTAGGTCGTCTATGAAGCACATTATTACAAGAAATTCAGGTTACAACCAAAAGTATACTTGGCTTAACATTCAATGTAGACTTTTTACCACACTAACAAATGTATACACCAGACATACACCAGACGCTATAACTAAATTTCAAATATAACCTCTAAACATACCATTGAAAGTCTTCCAAATTTTGGAGGCTAAATCGACCACCTTTTTCACTTGAGTCAAAAATTGAATGAGCTTGGGGATATCATCGCTGTTGTTTTTAATACTGATTAGGGCAAAACTGGCAACCAAACTCATTCCCACCCAGTCGGGCGCCGGTTCTGCAGTCCCCGGGACTGTGGGCGCCGGCGTGTCTGCGGGCGCTGGTAGGTCTGATGCTTGGGATTGAACAAGCCTTTGATAAAGGTTATGTGCTTTCTCGGGAGGATAAACACCCTCCCGTCATTTATCCTTCTAACTGTGAGGCTGGAACGGCCCCGGTCCCAACATGTGTGCAAAAAAGAAAACGGGACACCAACATCCCGCACCAAATTGTTTTGGTCTTGAATTATCAAGACATTCTGAGTTGTAGGGCATGCAAGAATGAGTATTAACTCACCTCTCTCTGTTTCCTGTTGAAGAAAACTACTCTGCTCATTTACGGGTGCATATAATTACATTTGAACTGTTTCAGTTGCGACTTGAGAGTAAATACAGTCTATATTAATTTAAGTTCCCATTTTGATTCTTTTTTAATCTTGTGCCAGTGTGTCACAATTTTGATATTCTCCTCATCCTTTAATCTTTCTTTAAGTCATGGAAGTGAAACACATGTGCAGAAAAGGCAATGATGTTTGAGAAGTTTGTGAATTTCAAGTGGGAAAATCAAATACACACAAATTAATAAACGAGAAGTAGAATTGTAGGGTATTCAATAGTCTACAAGTTGTGCCAGTGTGTATAGCACAACTTGTGTAGTCCCCAAGTTGTGCCAGTGTGTATTTGCATGGGATGAATTTTTTTGGGTGAAGAAACATCGGCAATTCGAACATCATCCACCACCCCATTAGCCGTGGCTGATGTGTCCATCGAGCCTAGACTGTTTGGCGAAGCAGCTACTGGTGTAGCAGTCCGAGATGAACTAACCGGACCGGAATGCGCCGAAGTAGTAGTCGGCGAGGAAGGGATCGAGGTTTGCCGGAGTGGGGTCGCTGGAGATGGAGGTTCGTCGGAGTTCCAAATCGCTCGGTCGTCCTTCGTCGCTGTGGCTTGGGGGATTTGGGGATTGGGTTTAACTTACGCAGTGTTCTGTTCTGGCTGGTCGATGTTTTTACTTAAGGGAAAGTCGTCCAACGGTTGGGAATGGACGACTTATCAGTCGCCAAACCGTTTGGCGACTTATAAGTCGCCCAACCATTGGGCAACTTACCCTGACCATGGTTAACCCAGCAGTATATTGGTAAATACTTTTAACCCAACCCTATTTTCGTAATTAATTAATTAATTAACATTAATTCGAAAAAAACTCACTCTAATATTTGGAGTAAAAAGATTTTTATATAAATATTTACTACTACCTCCGTCACAAAAAGAGTTGCAAATTGGAGTTTACAATTTTGAAGAGATTTTAATGTAGTTTTTGAATATGTAAATTTTAATTATTAAAAATTGAATTAATTATCCATAGGGAGGGTTGACTTTTATTATTGGTTGTCCAAAAAATGTTGATTTTGCAAAACAAATTGGGACGGAGGGAGTACTACAAAAAACGAGCTTTAACGAAAAAAGTTGTCATTATTTTAAAAAATAATTACGTATTTGTATTATATTTATACTACAAAAAGTTTTTCATTTGTATTAAATTTTCCTCTATAAGTTTTGCTCAATTATACGTATTTGATTTTTTTTTGTTAAAAACTAAACTATGACGCATGTTTATCGTCATCAAAAGCATCATCATTGACAAAACAATATTGTCATTATTTACAAACAAAATTAGTGACAAAATCTTATTTTGTCATAATATATATATATATATATATATATTCACTTAAGTCTGGTTCCCGCTCGTCGCTAGGGACATTTGCGTAAATACACCTTCGCTTTCCATTCCTCCGAATTTGACTCGCTCATTCTTCCGCGTTTAGAAATTAGGGCTCTCGATTTGAACTCACAGAGTCCTTCAACGCCAGACTTCCAACTAATTCAGGTTTATCGGACTCCTTTTGACATGGTTCTCATGGATTAGGAGGTAAAATTCTTATTAATTACTCGAGATGTAGTGTACTTTGCATTTCCTTTGGTGCTTTGCTCCGATTTCTGCAATTGCCACTACCGGTGGTATTTGATTCTGTCTATTTTGTGAATACGAGTCTTTTTAGGGGCAGGTGGTTGGGTCTCTAAAGAGGTTGCAACTATTCTTCTTCGTTATTCTTTCATTCTTAACGTAACTTGCCCTTTCTCTTATAAATATAAATACCAGACCAGAATTTGGAGTCCGTTTCTCTGCTATTCAACTAATGTTTTAATAAATAAATAACACCAATAAAAAATAATAAATTTGCTACTTTATTGGTGGTGTTGATGATCTAAAATTGAATTCTCTCATTATTTATGTAATCAAATAATATTTAATGTTGTCGGTGACATAGATAATATTTAATCAGATAAATTATAATCAAATAAATTTGATCAGATAAATTTAATCAAATAAAATGTAATCAGATGATATCAATCAGATAAAATTTTATCAAATAAATATAATCAGATAAATTTAATCTGATAAAAATAATCAGATAAAAATAATCAGATAAAATATGTGTCTCGCCAAGAGCATCACATATGTAGTATTAAATTTATTATTGTATGTACATATTTATTAATAAATTACATTGAAAATACATTGGTTTTGTTCACTTCATTGAAATTACAAAATTTGCATTTTATTTTATGAATTTAATTCACAATAAGGATGATTAAAATCAAATTTGTATTTCATTTTATGAATTTTATTCACAATAAGGATGATTAAAAAATAAACTAAACTAACCAATGTTTTGTTATTCAAAAAATCAAACTACATATTTTTCATTTAAAAAAATTATGACAACATTACTTTTAAAACTCAGAAATTCAAATAAATAAATAAACATAACATTATTGGAAAAAAATAAACTTAACATTATTGAAAAATAAATAAATAAAACTTAACATTAAAACTCAAAATTTCAAAGCCATTAAAAAACCAATTCTGATAACATGTTGATAACACTGCACATCACACATCACATAACTTAAAGAAAAAAGGTAGGTCGGATACATAAATTCCGACAAGGTTTAATAAAAAAATAAAAATCAGTTCGGATTTGTGAAATCCGAGTCCCATACTCCCATATTCCTTGGTCCAAAAATGTGGAATCTCCCACCCAGGAGCCCCTCATGCCCCGATCCGACAGGATTTTTGGGAGGATGTTAATCACGGTGACTCAGTCGGTCCAATGATGGTAGACCTTTTTCCCGTGCGCACCAGAGGTCCAGCCTTACTCCCATATTCCTAACACCATGTTCAATCCGTGTTCAACATTTCGGTATTTTGAGAAATCACCCGTGGATTTCTTCGATGAGTACAGTTCTTATCGTGATAGGAAATACTGATATTGGCGAGAGTTATTTGGACAAAGTGATGCAGAGAGATGGTGCTGAGATATGATGGTCGAAGGATAGATGGCTGATATATTTAAGGTTGTGTATTGGTCCGGGAGAGCATTGCATTGGTCCAGAACCGGACCAGACCGGAACTGATTGGATTGGAATTGGAATCGGAATCACAAATAAATAAAGATTGGAGACGAGACCTATATTAAACCCGTCCCGGATCAGACCTAACTAAAAAATTCCGAGTCAGAAAGGGACGGACCGGTAGAGACTGGAATTATAAATAAAAGATTTTTATCATTAGTAAAATTAATAAAATAACTACTTCCAAAAGCTCATAATCCCTAAAGAGATTTCCCTAAATAGGACTACATAAAAAGGATAATTACAACAATAGAAGTTAAAGTTTAAATTCCTAAAATAGGACTAACTCTTCATATACTACTATTTCTCTCGTCCTTCCTAATAGCGTTTTTTAAATAATCATTATAAAACATGCAAAATTTAAAATAAAAAAATAAAAACGTAAAAAATAAATAAGAAATATACAGATCTCAACCACCACCTCAGCCACCTTCCACCACCGCCACCTCTAGTTGTCAGAGAAGATTGCGAAGTTGGAGAAAAAATGTAATCATGATGACAATTTTGTGAGAACAAAATTGCATATTTTTAAAGAGTAGATATGTCATTTTCATGGCATTTTCATAGAAATGTGGCATTTTTACACAAGATGACATTTTCCCGGCGATCAAAGCTGGTGGTGCTGGGAGGTGGAGGACGCGGTGGCAGTGGCCTACATATTTTTTAAATATTTATTAGGTATTTTATTTTATTTTTAGACTTTTTTAAAGTTTTTAAATATATTTTTTATTATTATTAATTTAATTTATTACTTTATTTTACTTTTTCACTGTTTTTATTATCAATTTATAAATATATTTATTACTTTTTATATTTTTATTATAAATAAAGCTATGATTTTTTTATTAATAAAATAAATCTATTAGAAATTATAGGAAGGAAGTGGAATGGCAAGAATGTACATATATTAATCCTATTTAGGAAATAATAAAGAGATCGTAATCCTATTGTTGAATTTTGGGCTAATTTTAATACTATTAAGGACTATTACCCGATAATTTTATCATTAGTAATATTAATAAAATAACTACTTCCAAAAACTCATAACCCCTAACAAATTACATTAGTCTAATTCAAGTAAAAACAAGTCATTCAACTCAGATTACTTTGTTATCTTCGTGGACTAAGATCGTAAATAAAAAAAGTGGTAATTACGGGAATGAGCCACTTTTGATCATCCTATTTCATTTATGTCGACGCGCAGATTTCTTTTCATCTCCTATTCTCCTAACTTTTATATTTTCACTTTTGGAGTTTTTATTTCAAAATTAATCATACCCTACTCACCCTAAACTTACACAAAAATGCTCTTTGTACTTACACTAGTACCCACCATATACCCTCATTTATGTTAACATATAAAATATTCGGTTGTAACATGTGCACCATACAATTCAAGTTGGTAACAATTCAAGTATTCAAGAAGAACAATTAAAACATATTTCCAGAAATTGGAACGGAAATCTTTGATACTAAAACAATAGCGATCTGCGTATCCACAAATTTAACTTGGAACTACAAGCAAATATGTCCTGGTTCCAATTATATGAATTAGATCGAGGATTGAACCAATGATTGAGAGCATGAAAATAATTGAAGACAATATTAGTTTGGGAAGAAGGAGAAATGCTGAATGAAGAGGGAAGAATTACTTAGAGCCCGTTTCGTAACATTAAAATTGGCTGATTGGCTGATTCTGCTGAAATTTATGATGTTCTGGCTGAAGTGGCTGTATTGGCTGATTTTGCTGATTTATGAAAAAATTATGTTTAAAATATTTGTTATTAATAAATTAAACAAAAAATTATATGAAAAAATAGAAAAAATGATCCTCTACAGTAACTTCAGCCAATACAGCCATAAACGTAACTCTAACCATACTTTTTCAGCTTATTACAAAATTCAACGCGCGAAATCAAAAGTTAAGTGTTTGGTGAAAAAACTGGCTGATAAGCCTGATAAGCCGAAAAAAGGGGTCACCAAACGGGCTCTTAGTCTGCAATTGAGTAGCGCAGTCCCAAAAGTAGTGTCGAAGATATAATGTGTAGAGCCCGTTGGTTGCCCTCTTTTTTCGGTTTATCCGTCAGTTTTTTCAATCAAACACGTAACTTTTGATTTTACGCACTGAATTATGTAATAATAAGAAAAAGTAATGTTAGAGTTACTTTTCTGACTGTATTGGCTTAAGTTACTGTAGATGATCATTTTGGCTAGATTTTCATATATTTTTTTATTTTATTTATTAATAACAAATATTTTAAATATAATTTTTTTATAAATTAATAAAATCAACCAATACAGCTACTCCCGCCAGAACTTAATAAATTTCAGGAGAATCAACCTAATCAACCAATTTCAGTATTAGCAAACTTAATTTAGTGTAAAATTGAACATTATGACTGTAATGATTCTGATTTTATTTGTTAAATTTTTGTTACCTTAAATAGATACACAATCATAATCACTCCTTAATATGATACATTGACACCCAAGTATTCATTTTATGCTTTGATAATTTATTAATTTGTTGAATCGTATATATAATTTATACGATCAATATATTTTTGCCTCTATGCATTTAAACATCAATACTCTTCCTGTTTGTTCTGTTTGTTTTTGTTAAAGGAGAAAATACTATGTCAAATTTTATACTATAGGAGTCTAATGTTTAATGTCCTATTTTTATACTACGGCTATGTTTGGCCCGACAAACTGAAAAGATCTTTTTTTGACTTTTTAGTAACTGTTAACTTTTTTGAGTTAAAAAGCTTGCAGATGGAAAAGACCGTGGCTGTTTCATAAAAGCTAACTGTTTTAAATTGCTATGTTTGGCAAAACTAACTGATGTAAGTAGTTGAATTATAAAATTACAATTAAAACCATGATAAAATATTATTAATTAATGAGAAAATATATACGAGTATCATACATATATCATATATGCACATGGCTAATACGAAAGACTAAGATTTCTTCTCAATTAAAATATTCTGATTTTTAGGTTCCTCATAGGCTCATAGCTTATAATTCTAACGTTAATAAAAATAAAACAAAAATCAATTTGAATAATGGAAATTGGTCTTTTGACCTGCTCTTTCCTTAGCTTTCGAGTTTTCTTACATGCCTTTGTTTACGAAAGAGGTGAGTTTTCCTCGATTTTCTTTCATTCCCGTATCTGCAAACCTTGCAACCTTTCTCTTATAAAAGTATGGAACACACCCTTTTTGAGCATCTTTGTACTAATATTAAAAATCAGTAAGAGTAAGCACCCCGGAATAAGAGATCAATGATAGCCGGCTAAACTGACTTGATCAAAATAGCTAGTAGCGAAGTCTGGCATAACCCATCCTTTTTTGAATGCCTAAAAACAGAGCATACAAACAACACGTTCAAAATTATAAACTTTAATCAAATTTATCAAGCTGTACAACACTTTGGTTACATATTAATAAATGAAATTAAAAACAATCAGTGAACACATGGCTAAGAACAGAGATCGATGAGGAGAAGAATTCCTTTTTTTGTTGAAGAAAGTGAAACCAGAGTGTGTTGAAGAGGCAGATGAAAGGTTGGGGTGCGCAGGATATTGCGAGGAACGCTACCTGATGTAGCATCTCATAAAAGACCCGGACTTCTCACAAAAGCTATTGAACCAAACACACAACTAGAGTTTTTAAGATCTTTTTAAATAATTGAGAAGCTAGAAGCCGCCAATCTTTATGTGCCAAACATGTTCTACGTAGTAATTATTGTCCATCAAGCATTCAAGCTCCTTTTACATCTAATATCATAGAATCTTTTGCGAGATATGTATCTCAATTTCTGGAAACATATAAACGCACCTTATTATCTTACCTGTCCTTTATTCCTACAGTCACTTGTATCTTACATGTCCTTTTTTTCTATAGTCACTTGTATGTGGTAGTATCAAAGGGTTACTACTAGAAAAATGCCTTACACTGCTACCAAATTAGTGTCACTAAAAAATTCTGACACTAAAAAAGCGTCGCTGAAAGTGGGGGTTAGTGACACTAAAAAAATGTCACTAAAATAATGACACTATGGTATCACAAAGTGTTATGACAGTATAGTATCACAAAGTTCTATGACACTCTAGTATCATGAAACATAAACATAATAAATTGATTTTAATATATATATATATACTAGCCTTGGCACGCGCGTTGCGCGAGGTTTGATGCCCAATGAGGAAAATATTGGCAAACATGAAGAGCATAAAATTAATCAACATTTTCAACATAGCAAGTTTGTGTCTTTTTTAGAAAAAATAATAAGCATTTGAAAGAGCAAATACTATTCTTTATTCAATTTATTTATATCAAATTAACCCAAATAGATAAGAGATGTAATCCCAACCTGTTCAATTAGTTCCAGGCTTAACAGGCTGCTCTCAGCTCGAGGTCTGTCTCTTCTCTCATCTGTTCATTTTCCTCGTGGCTATATGAATTCAGAATTACCCAAATAGGTTGATCATAATATAGCAGCTACGAAACAGAAAGAAAAGTAAACAAAACAAGAGATTGACGGATCGATATAGAGTCAAAAAATGATCGGTGTTTTGACTGAGAAGCACTTGACCAATATTATATAAAATCATACACAAGAAAGACAAATATATATCTTCTAGCCTATAATCTTCAAGCTCCTTTTTTTCTGAAATGGTTTTGCCAAAGCTTGAAGCAACTGTTGATGCTGAGAGACCAATCTATAAGAAAATTAAGAATCTAACAACATGATCAAATACATAATTTTTTGTTGCGGGAAAAACACGTATAAATCAACAAACAAAACTTTGGGTAAAAGAAAGCTAGAAATTATTTCAAATGGAGGATGCTTCATCTTTGTTCTAGGTAGCACCTGGTTAGGTCTGCAATAAAGAAACAAAGTTTTCTACTAATCTGACAAACTTATAACTTACCTAATCATAGGCTTTTGATTTGCTGGGAAGCAACACAAAGGAAAAGCCACATCATTTTCCAATGTACATGAAGTAAACATAGCAACGTGCAAAGTGCATGTGTATAAAAGATTAGAACTTGTAGCTTGACGCTTGTGTTAAACTACTAATGACTTGAACATATTCCAGGATATCTACCTCTAGTTTTCCCGAGTGTTCCTGAGAGACTCTAAGCAATGTAAAATGCTTTCCATTGCAAAAGTTTAATTCAATGTCTAGATGTGAGAACCGAAGTATATCGTAAATTACATGTGAAAGGATATTTTCAGATTTTTACATTGGCATAGATAAGGTGCACCTTTGCCTTGTCATTCGGATTTTCAGGAATGGCTCTAGCAACCTACACAAAGACAAACAAAGAAAATAAGATGTCAACAACCACTTTATCTTGCTCATCTCTATTATTCTATTTACAAGTTTAATTAAATTTTCAAAAAAAAATCTGCTTGGAAAGCTAAGTTGCATAATCCTCCCATAAATGATGACTAACCTGAAACATTGGGTAATGTTGGGGGCTCCAGCAGTCATCCCGAAAGCACGTACTTGGCCAGGTTGATACTTAAAACGACCCTATGCTACACAAGAGATTAAGCCAATACCCTGTAATGAAACTTTTTATCCATCACTACGAGTTGAATGGTTTCAACAAAGTTCACAACTCCCAATCTTAGACATGACAATGTATCTCAAACATAGACTGGCTCGAGTCTAGAATGGATAAAAATAGATACAATGGAACGTATGACGTTATTTTAAAAAAAGAATTGAATCACAAAACAAATTTAAAGAATAATTTCAAATTAACAATCAAAATGTGTAGTTAACATATTATAACTATATGTCCAAAGCAAATTTCATAATTTTACAATTAGAGGATATATGCCAAAATAGCGAAATAACACAGCATACCTTTAGTAGCTACTTTAGAACAAGAACATTCTCTAAAGTTGATAAATTCAAGTATTTATACAAGAACACTTGAAAGCATAAAATATATAACCATAAAATAAATGAGGTGACATGAACAGATTTTACACCTAAACTAATTAAACATAAACAAATGAATTAGAATAATATAATAATACACCTTATTCACATTTAAGATTTTGAAGGAGATAGTCTATGGAAAGGGAAAGGTTTAGGGCATATTTCAGTCCACAAATGCAGAAATCATCTTTCAAGAGAATGAGTGCAGTAGCTCCCACCTCATTTGAAGGGTATTTTGTAAAATCAACATTTCTGTAAATCTAAAAACAAATGATTTCGACCTGAGTTTTCTTTTCCAATAATAAGCATTGTCATTTAAGATTGAGGCTTTTATTTAGACTTGATGTCATATTGTATATATATGGGGTGTTTTCCCATTTCAAGACATGATTTTTTTCTCCATTTTTCTAACTTAGATATGACTAAAAAGATAGTTATTTTGTCATATCTAAGTTTGAAATCAAATATACCTATTCTAATGGATGTATGGGAAGATTAGATAAGTGCAAAGAGCATAACAATCAAAGGATAGGTAGTCATCTGGGGAAAGTATTTTTGAATCCTTCATTTGGCTGGATTGGAATACACAATATTTCAGTGCATTAGAAAATCGAATGAAAATAACAATTCAGGTTTTAAAAGGATACAAGAATTTTATTTAGAAGGATTCAACCTCGGTGCCGATGTTTTTGAAATATCTTTGGGCAGCGCCAGCAACGAACCTTGCATTATCAATGAATGTCATTATTAAAAAAAACTTTTATTAAGATAGGCTCAACACTAAAGGATCAATTAAACCAAAAACAATAAATGGGTGTTCACAAGAGATTAAAGTGTATAAAAAATAAAAAAGTAGAACTAAAAATTACTAAATAATTTAAGAAAATGCAGCAAATAATAAAAACTTTCAATAACATGAACCAAAAGATGCTTCACCTCTCAACCCTACCTATATAAATAATTATGGTCAGATTTTCTTACCATGGCATTTAGGTAAGCTCCTTTGATTTCATGAGAAAGCTATACTACTTTTCCCCATCAATAAACTTTCACCAATCCAAATTCTGATGTTCGGCTACAACTCCTACAAGTAAGGTAGTTACCATATGAGCAGTTTGGTATGAAAAAAACACATAGGTTTAATATGAGACCGTTTATATAAGGGAGATAGTTTGGTCCCATTCTTATCACTGGTAGAAGGACTATACTAATTTTTTAGTGAGGACTCTTCTGTTTCAGAATAGCACTCATGTGGTGGATAAATCTAAGGAGTTAGGTTTTGTTGTGTCACGGGAATATTTATCAAGTTATTTAAAATATGTCTGAAGTGATAAATAAGTTTGAGAGTTATTCAAACACTATCAATCAATTCTAACTGGGCCCGACATAGATATGAAAATACAATCAGCCCAGTTGCATCGCTGCTAGTTAAAACAAAATACAAATATTTTGTAACCATAACCAACTTGTTCAAGACACTTAGGAGAACTCTCCTCTAGCATATCTGATAGCATTTACATTGCTTGAGTTCAAGTTAATAAATTATTCTCTAGCTTAAACATTTTCTATTAATTAAAGCAATGTTAAAGCAATGTTAGGAGAACTCCTCTTTGTGTTTGCCTCTTCTGTTTATGACCTGCGTGAACCCATCTAGGTGGTTATCCCCCTCAGGGGCATTAGTTATTGAACCTGAAAAAGAATAAAGGGATAAGGGTCGGATAGGGACTCGAACTTACAAAAAAATGTCAAATAAGGTTATATATAAGATGATCTGTCCGGTCTACGCCATTTGGGGCGGTTCCCGATGGAATTTTTTTATGAAGTTTTTTGAGAATCTTATTCATTAAGTCTAGTTTACTCATGCCAAATTTGAACTAAAAATTCAATCGAGAATGCATTCAAATAAATTCTTGAAGATAACAGCGCTTTTAACTGCGCAGTTATTTTCAAGAATTCATTTGAAAGCCTTCCCGGTTGAATTTTTAGTTCATATTTGATATTAGTAAACTAGACTTAAGGAATAAGATGCTCAAAAAAATTCATTGAAAAATTTAACCGGGAACCACCCCAAATGGTGTCGGACGTACAGAGCATCATATATATGACCTTATTTGACATTTTTTGTAAGTTCGAGACCCTATCTGGCCCTTATCCCAAGAATAAAAATTAGTTTGATTGTCCTCAGATATGATATCATCATTGGACAGTAAAGGGGCCATCGGTGGATTAAAATCATCAAGTCCTGCCCTAGCCTAAAAAAACAATAGGCAGAAGCGCAGGAGTTCATTTGATCTAGATTCAATACAATCGGATGAACATGACCTACGGCTACCGCCTTGTTACAAGTGAACAACGAGGTTTCACTCATAATCATGGTAGCAGGGGCAATATTTGTGGTAGCAGAAATATGGCCAGCAAGGGTGGTATTCGTGGTGGCATTGAATTTATTTGTAACAGATTTTTTCTGGGAACAAGGGTTGCATCATTTGTATCATAACCAAAGGCAACTCTAATCAAGATGGGGGGATCAAATTGATAACTGCTAACCACGCCAGTAATACCATTGGTATTAGTAGCTGCTACCGCACCAGAAACAGAGGGGCCATTGTTTGAAACCTCACAGATCGTTTGTCTGCCAGATTGTACCATAGCAGAATCAACCTTAGCTCCAAGAGCATTAAGTTCATTAATATCAACCATTACTAACTGGACAGGGGCAACAAAGACATAACTGGGAGTTTTCAGTAAAACTTCATTGGCAATAGCATCAGTGTTAGTAACATCAGCAAGGAATAAAGGGACAGAATTAGCACAAATTGTGGATATGATAACATCAATGGCAGTAATATCATTGGCATTAACATCAATATTAGTAACATGCGTAGGGATTAGAGGGGCAGTGGGGGGTTTCCTCAGATTCTAAAGAATGCATCATCGGCGTAGAGACCACTAATTTGGCTGTCCGAGGGCAAACTGCGATTTTTTTTAAAACCCAGTGGCAAACCATCAAATGATGGGGTAAGAATTGGGGAACATCTTACCAATATATTAGAATGAAGAGAGTACAAAAAAGAATGGTAGGGGAACTAGGCCGAAACCTACCAAAACGATAAAAGGAAAATTAAATGACATAGGGAAAGGCAATAGCATCAAATTTGAGAATATTAAGGAATCGGGAGGATTTGAAGTTTTTCTTTTGCCGCACAGTTGGTCTTGTCATTGATATGATGAATAGTGATGCGGTTTTGATGCAAAATCCTACGAATGCAAGTGATGGTGAATATTTGACCCTAGTGATTAATGCTATGCAGCTTGATAGTTTGAATAACTCTCAGATCTGAAATCTCCAATTGGTTGAAAATAATGCTATTATCCCTGCAATGATGTAAGTCGTAAAGGATTACTTCAATGAAAGCCTTGGTGTCCGATTTGGAAAAGAGACAGTGACGATGGTGGGTGATCATGTCACCCCTATGATTCCGAACAATGAAGCCAAAGTGGTGGGAGAGGCCTCTTTGAGAGTGGCCAATATTAAGGGTGAAATGATTAGGGGGGAGGAGTCGAGCTAATGGTTTGGGGTCTGGGGCAAGGTTATTTTTTTTTGGAACACTTGGTGATATAGAGGGAGCTAATATCCTTACGGATATTGTAAATGGTCTCAGAGTAGTTAGGAGCAATATCCTCATAAAAAGTTGCATTTCTCAATTTCCAAAGATTCCATAAGATCGTGATGTAGCAAAGGAAGGAATTATGGTTAGTCCAATTAAGAATGTTAGCCTGCATATTGCCATCCAACCTAAGACTCGGAATCTCAAAATGCCTCCAAATGGGCATGTGAGCAGGGCAGCGCAAGAAGAAGTGTTCCAAAGAGTCATAGTGGTTGCAATGGGGGCATTTAAAAGGACCATGAAAACCCATTTTTTGGAGCGAATCGCCATTCACGACCAAGTTATTGGAAATACGCTAAAGGAAAAAGGAATTGTTTTCGGAATCGGTTTTTCCCAAAGAACTCTCAGATTTTTGTTCTGGTTTGTCCTACTTCGAATCTCATCATAGGCCGTCCTGAAGGTGAATACACCATTAGGTGTACGATTCCAGTAAACAATGTCAGGTGTGTCCTCAAAGGAGGGGGGGCAGTTGGTCAAGGCATGAATGATGTCAAGAGGGAGATCCCCAACATGACTGTGGATGTCTAAATAGGCCTCCCTAATGGTGAGAAAGTACTGATAAGTGCAAATCGAAAAAGGTTTGAGAAAACCTGTAGATCCTCTCAAGAGAAAGAGACCGCAGGTACTCCCTTGACGGATCCCAGACGTGCTGCATCGGAGAACGAACTGGTTTGAGCGTGCAAGCATTGGCCAGGGAGACGTTCCCTTACCGCCGCTGCACACGAAGGCTACTGGTTCGTGGCCCTCCGCCGGCGGCATAGCTACCACGCAGGCTTCGGGTGGAACAACGAAGTCCGCAGATCTAGATAGAAGGTGGAGCGTCTTCTTGGATTGAAGGTGTTTTTCTATTATTTCTATCCATCAAATCAATTTCAATCATGGAGATTGGAGACTCAATATTGGGGATTTTTTAGTTCAGTTTGCCGAAAGAGAGGGAAGAAAACAGAAGACTTCCGTTAGCTGAGCCTTGCGCAAATATGAACTTATGAAGACCTCTGTTGGACTGTAGTAATGTAAAAATGCCCAAACTAACTTCCTTACACAATTTATATATAACCAGATACACATACACATACATTTTTTTTTTTGCCGGGGAACATTTACCAAATATTATTAAAAAATAAGAAACGAATACAGTAGAAGAGGGGGACCAAACCAAAACCTCTTCCCAATAAAACTTGATGATATCAATTAAGATAAAATATAAGGAAACGATATAGAGTCCAAAAGCAAGGCTCCTCGAAGAACTTGTGGCACCGTATCACCAACCTGCCATTTAAACGTGCCCTCCCAACCAATCTTAGCAACCAGCATTGCAGCCGTATTACATTGATGCGAAATTGGCCCAACTTCACTCACAGATCCGTATTGGGCCGCCCAGCCCGCACACCGTCCCAACATTTCCTGATAAGGCACCTCCACTTCAACGGACACCATCTGAACCATCACTCCACACCACTCCAGAGCCTTCTTGAATACCTCTTCAATGTTCTCCCCTTCTACCGACGACCCGCTGAGCGGAAAGCCCTCCGCCGCAACCGCCGCGCCTGCATGGTCGCGCAGAAGGAAACCTGCCGCAGATCTTCCACTCTGCCTGTAGATAGCCCAACTTAGCTTCAGCTTTCCATTTGGGGGTTTGACCCATCTCGAAGCTCGAGGTTGACAACTGCCAAAATTATCAGGTAAAAAGCCCACCGCCTTAAGTCTTGAGCCTCCTTTCAGTTTCTCATTTGCAAAACTCCAAGAAATCATATAATTTATGATGTGTGTGATGATGATGTTCGGATCTGGCGAGACCTCCCTCCAAATAGCATCCCAGTAGGCTTTCCAAATATGCCAGACAATTACCCCCGACACCACTGCTATGTAAGTAGCATCTAACGATTTACCTCTACCATTAATCCACCATTTTTTGATTTGCTCTTTAACCTGTGTAACCCGCCCGCCTACTTTGAATGTGCAGCGAACTGTCAAAAAATCCCCAAATTGTGCGAGCAAAATTACACGTCAGGAGGACGTGGTCTTGTGAAGCCTCTGTTGACTTACAAAGTGGGCATCTTGAGGGGTAAAGAACTCCCAAACTGTGACACTTCAAAAATTTAAATAAAAAAATAAAAATAATTTTTAATCAGATAAAATAGTTCGAAAATAACAATTTTAGAATTAATTGAGTCAGACAAAAATTCAACAGTTGTAACATTCTAATCAGATAAAAATTTCAAAATTTATGATGTTTTAGTCAGATAAAAATATTTCAGTAATAAGAACAGCATTTTAGTAAACAAGTGAACCAGACAGAAAAATTTACATTTACGACAATTTTAATCAGATAAAAATGGCCCGATAATAGAAGTTATGTTTTAGTATAAAATTAATTTTTATATAACTATTTTAGGTTGTATAATATGCAAAGTATAAACTAAATAATTAAAATACTCAAAATATACATATATATATATACATAATAATAATTATAGTAACCTACTTAGTAATATAACTAAACTAAAATACCTACGTAACTACGTAATAATATATACTACTACTACTACTTAAATACTACTACTACTACATATATACGTATTAGGATTAAATAGGAGGTAGTAATATATAACTATAATATGTATTAGGATTAAGTAGGAGGTAGTAATATATAACTATAATACGTATTAGGATTAAGTAGGAGGTAGTAATATATAACTATAATACGTATTATAGTTTTTCTTGGCCGGCAAAACAACACAACCAAAAATCGGGAGGAGCTGTTTTAATCCAACTCTAACTCTAACACAGCCCGGAACCCTCATCTCTCCCTATAAATAATAGGTCAGAACCCGCGTTTTCTACATCCCGAAAATCTGAGAAATATACATATATACGTGTATGTATATATATATATATATATATATATATATATATATATATATATTTGCGACCCATCGTTTGAGCTAGAAACAAGCCCTGAAAATACTTCTCAAACCTTCCCCTTCGTGATACGAATCCAACGGAAAAAGAATCGTCGAAAACGGTCGTGAAACGAGGGAGAAAAACCTCGCCGGAGTTTCGCCGGAGAAAAACTTTTCGACGGAAAACGGAGAAGAGGGAGGAGCTGCCACTGCCGCCAACCCACCACCGTCATTCGCCGTCCCGAGAGGAGTGCACCGCTACCCCGTTGGCCGTTTCCGACGAGGTAAAACCTCTTTCCCCGTTTTTTTTTCTCTCTCCCCGTTTTTCCGGCGACCTGGGGAAGAAGAAGAAGACCCAGCTGGGGTCCCTCCTGGGCCTAAATTGTTTTGGGCCAGAATAATTTAATTTGGCCCAGTTCGGCCCAGTTGCAATAAAAATTAAAAATAAAATAGTAAATGAAATAAATAAAATTTGGAAAAATATAAATTAAATACCTAGTATAAATATACATATTCGGACCAACCAGAATTGGAAAATAATATTTTTAGCTATTTTTAATTGATTTAATGGTAAATGGGCCAATTTATACACATTTAGTAAATAATTAACTAAATAACGAAAATAATTATGAAATAAATATTAGAGTAAACTAGGATAAATATATGACTAACTAGGACCTTATGGACCATTTATAATTAATAAAAATAAGGATTAGTATATTTAATTGTAATTAAACCGATTAATAGATATATGAAATTAAAGGAATAATTATGGAAAATAATTATAAAATAAATATCTGGACAACCTAGGTCGAATATAGACCCAAAATATATTTATGGACGGTTACTGATTTATAAAGTCGATTCTTAGTCTATTTATTTAAATTAGGCCATATAAGACTAGTTAAGTAATTAAATAAGGAAATATTAATATTAATCGTGATTATTGAATAAAAATTTAGATGTTGTAGTTAATTATATTCGAATATTTTATTTAATATTAGAATTCAAATATTGTAATTAATGACTGAATTAATAAGGTAATTTGATTAATAAAAAGTGATTAACTCGAATAATTAATTAATTAATAAATTTGAATAAGGAAATAAAAAGGGGGGAAAAAGGATAAATGATTGAAATAGAGTAAGTGACTAATTATATTATCTTAATTAAAAAGGTGAATACTTAGAGACCCAAATTGAAGAAGAGAATTAGGAGCATCGGGACTTAATGTAAGTTTCACGTCAACCGATATTAGTTCTTTTTCTTCGTGATTTCTTTTACATATTTTTGTGTGCATATTTGAGAATTGAATTTATGTGTGCTGAATTCGAATATCATTATATAAAAGGATTGTATTTGAAATATTAGTTTGTTGATATGAGTTATTTTGGGAGATTTTGTAATAGTACGTAATTTGTTATCTTTGTGGGAGTTTAATGAAAAAGGAAATTCTTGAAGTATAAACTTCGATTGATTTTGAGGAAACAAAGAGAAATAAATATTTTCATAAAGGGTGAGCATCACGAGAGAAATCCGTGGTGTTGGTTTTCCACGTCCCTTAAAATGTGGAGGATGGTTAGGTCTACTACTACTCAATTTTTGGTTTGTGTTGGTTTGAGGTGAATTGTCGGTCGGTAGAAAACATCCCGGCTTTTGAGTAGTAGTGGTAGTAGTAGCTCCTAATCATTCAGGTTTTGAGGTGAGGTAGTTGGTAGAAAACATCCCGGCTACCCGGATCGACTTACTAACCCGGAGGGCTTGGAATACCTTTAGGGGGTGTGCACACTTAAAGTAGTTGTTTCCGTTTCCAAGGAGCAGTTGTGGTACCGGCGATAGTTCCGGGGTGGCCGTACATAACAACGGACCACCGGGCTCAACCAAAGTGTTGAGCACCGCCCTTCTAAATTACTAGGAAGTTAGATACAAAGTGATTTTGGGAGAAATTCAAAAGAGGAGAATGTTGGTGTTTCATGTATTTTGGAATTATTATGATTTACGAGTTAATTATGTGACTGGGATTTTATATAGATATCGTTTACTTATAATTTATGATTTATAAAGTGTTTTGAAAAATATTTTATGAGGTTGTACGAATTTATATATATTATTTATTATTATTTTAAAAGGTTAGGTGGAACTTACTTAGCATTATTGCTAATGTTTGTTTTCTTTTATTTTTCTTGTGCTCGTATTTAACAGGAGGTGATCATGTTGATTTTGATGCTGCAATGTTTGAGAGCGCGAATTAGAAGACAACTATGTAGTTCACTAGAAATAAACTTTAATATTTTCTTATGATTCGAACATCTTGATTTTGTTAAACTCGTGTTTTGGTAGATAGCCTTAGCATCCAATCATTCACGGATTGGATGTGGCGGTGACATACCCCTTTTACTTAGTTTTATTAATTTCCGCTGCAACGTTTGAAGTTTTAATCATTAAATAAAAGTTCATCTCTATTTCTAAGTATTTTTTGGGTGGAAAATCTGGGGGTGTCACAAATTGGTATCAGAGCCTTAAGTTTTCCGAAGGGACTAGAACACGAGGTAATAGGTCGTAGGGAGGAATTCTGTCACAAAGACGATAACAGTCTAAGCTGGTTGGTGCATAATTGAGCCTTGCGCTCGTCCAACTAACTGAGAATTTCTCCTTGTGCTGAAACTTCGTTGTTCGAAATCTTCGACGAAAACTATAGTTTCGATGCGGGGATTTTCAAAATGTTTTTGTAAAATTAGGAGAATGAATATACTAGGAAAAAAAGACCTGTTAGGAACGCGGTGAGGATATAATGTGAGATCTTCAAGTTATTGATTTATATGATTGAGTAGTGAAATTTATGTAGTTGCTTGCTCGTGTGAAATATATGAATTTTGATGACATCTTTGAATGTCTATATGTGCTAGAGCTTAGTATGAATCTAGTGAAGAACTTTGCGGTTCAAATAGTGTAGGGACTTTTTGAATGCCTTAGTATTTAAGAGACTTGTGAGAAAAGAAGTTAAGTGGTTAAGATGGTGAAGGTGTTGTGGTCTAACCATTTGGCCGAAAATGCCACATGGGAGACTGAAGAGGATATGCGCAAACGTTATCCAGAGTTATTTGACTAAGGTAAAATATTAGTTACGAGGACGTAACCTCTCTTTAAGGGGGGTAGAATGTAATACTTAAGAATTTGAGTACTTAGATTTAGTTAATGTTTCGAGACGAAACATCTTTTAAGGAGGGTAGAATGTGACACTTCAAAAATTTAAATAAAAAAATAAAAATAATTTTTAATCAGATAAAATAGTTCGAAAATAACAATTTTAGAATTAATTGAGTCAGACAAAAATTCAACAGTTGTAACATTCTAATCAGATAAAAATTTCAAAATTTATGATGTTTTAGTCAGATAAAAATATTTCAGTAATAAGAACAGCATTTTAGTAAACAAGTGAACCAGACAGAAAAATTTACATTTACGACAATTTTAATCAGATAAAAATGGCCCGATAATAGAAGTTATGTTTTAGAATAAAATTAATTTTTATATAACTATTTTAGGTTGTATAATATGCAAAGTATAAACTAAATAATTAAAATACTCAAAATATACATATATATATACATAATAATAATTATAGTAACCTACTTAGTAATATAACTAAACTAAAATACCTACGTAACTACGTAATAATATATACTACTACTACTACTTAAATACTACTACTACTACATATATACGTATTAGGATTAAATAGGAGGTAGTAATATATAACTATAATACGTATTAGGATTAAGTAGGAGGTAGTAATATATAACTATAATACGTATTAGGATTAAGTAGGAGGTAGTAATATATAACTATAATACGTATTATAGTTTTTCTTGGTCGGCAAAACAACACAACCAAAAATCGGGAGGAGCTGTTTTAATCCAACTCTAACTCTAACACAGCCCGGAACCCTCATCTCTCCCTATAAATAATAGGCCAGAACCCGCGTTTTCTACATCCCGAAAATCTGAGAAATATACATATATACGTATATATATATATATATATATATATATATATATATATATATATTTTTGTGACCCATCGTTTGAGCCAGAAACAAGCCCTGAAAATACTTCTCACACCTTCCCCTTCGTGATATGAATCCAACGGAAAAAGAATCGTCGAAAACGGTCGTGAAACGAGGGAGAAAAACCTCGCCGGAGTTTCGCCGGAGAAAAACTTTTCGACGGAAAACGGAGAAGAGGGAGGAGCTGCCACTGCCGCCAACCCACCACCGTCATTCGCCGTCCCGAGAGGAGTGCACCGCTACCCCGTTGGCCGTTTCCGACGAGGTAAAACCTCTTTCCCCGTTTTTTTTCTCTCTCCCCGTTTTTCCGGCGACCTGGGGAAGAAGAAGAAGACCCAGCTGGGGTCCCTCCTGGGCCTAAATTTTTTTGGGCCAGAATAATTTAATTTGGCCCAGTTCGGCCCAGTTGCAATAAAAATTAAAAATAAAATAGTAAATGAAATAAATAAAATCTGGAAAAATATAAATTAAATACCTAGTATAAATATACATATTCGGACCAACCAGAATTGGAAAATAATATTTTTAGCTATTTTTAATTGATTTAATGGTAATTGGGCCAATTTATACACATTTAGTAAATAATTAACTAAATAATGAAAATAATTATGAAATAAATATTAGAGTAAACTAGGATAAATATATGACTAACTAGGACCTTATGGACCATTTATAATTAATAAAAATAAGGATTAGTATATTTAATTGTAATTAAACCGATTAATAGATATATGAAATTAAAGGAATAATTATGGAAAATAATTATAAAATAAATATCTGGACAACCTAGGTCGAATATAGACCCAAAATATATTTATGGACGGTTACTAATTTATAAAGTCGATTCTTAGTCTATTTATTTAAATTAGGCCATATAAGACTAGTTAAGTAATTAAATAAGGAAATATTAATATTAATCGTGATTATTGAATAAAAATTTAGATGTTGTAGTTAATTATATTCGAATATTTTATTTAATATTAGAATTCAAATATTGTAATTAATGACTGAATTAATAAGGTAATTTGATTAATAAAAAGTGATTAACTCGAATAATTAATTAATTAATAAATTTGAATAAGGAAATAAAAAGGGGGGAAAAAGGATAAATGATTGAAATAGAGTAAGTGACTAATTATATTATCTTAATTAAAAAGGTGAATACTTAGAGACCCAAATTGAAGAAGAGAATTAGGAGCATCGGGACTTAATGTAAGTTTCACGTCAACCGATATTAGTTCTTTTTCTTCGTGATTTCTTTTACATATTTTTGTGTGCATATTTGAGAATTGAATTTATGTGTGCTGAATTCGAATATCATTATATAAAAGGATTGTATTTGAAATATTAGTTTGTTGATATGAGTTATTTTGGGAGATTTTGTAATAGTACGTAATTTGTTATCTTTGTGGGAGTTTAATGAAAAAGGAAATTCTTGAAGTATAAACTTCGATTGATTTTGAGGAAACAAAGAGAAATAAATATTTTCATAAAGGGTGAGCATCACGAGAGAAATCCGTGGTGTTGGTTTTCCACGTCCCTTAAAATGTGGAGGATGGTTAGGTCTACTACTACTCAATTTTTGGTTTGTGTTGGTTTGAGGTGAATTGTCGGTCGGTAGAAAACATCCCGGCTTTTGAGTAGTAGTGGTAGTAGTAGCTCCTAATCATTCAGGTTTTGAGGTGAGGTAGTTGGTAGAAAACATCCCGGCTACCCGGATCGACTTACTAACCCGGAGGGCTTGGAATACCTTTAGGGGGTGTGCACACTTAAAGTAGTTGTTTCCGTTTCCAAGGAGCAGTTGTGGTACCGGCGATAGTTCCGGGGTGGCCGTACATAACAACGGACCACCGGGCTCAACCAAAGTGTTGAGCACCGCCCTTCTAAATTACTAGGAAGTTAGATACAAAGTGATTTTGGGAGAAATTCAAAAGAGGAGAATGTTGGTGTTTCATGTATTTTGGAATTATTATGATTTACGAGTTAATTATGTGACTGGGATTTTATATAGATATCGTTTACTTATAATTTATGATTTATAAAGTGTTTTGAAAAATATTTTATGAGGTTGTACGAATTTATATATATTATTTATTATTATTTTAAAAGGTTAGGTGGAACTTACTTAGCATTATTGCTAATGTTTGTTTTCTTTTATTTTTCTTGTGCTCGTATTTAACAGGAGGTGATCATGTTGATTTTGATGCTGCAATGTTTGAGAGCGCGAATTAGAAGACAACTATGTAGTTCACTAGAAATAAACTTTAATATTTTCTTATGATTCGAACATCTTGATTTTGTTAAACTCGTGTTTTGGTAGATAGCCTTAGCATCCAATCATTCACGGATTGGATGTGGCGGTGACATACCCCTTTTACTTAGTTTTATTAATTTCCGCTGCAACGTTTGAAGTTTTAATCATTAAATAAAAGTTCATCTCTATTTCTAAGTATTTTTTGGGTGGAAAATCTGGGGGTGTCACACAAACGCACTAGTTGTTCTGGGAATGGCAAACCCTTGTGCCACAATCTCCATAAAAACACTTTAATTTTAGGCACCTGTCTGTTATGCCAAATGTATGTATAAGTTAGATTACTCCCCCCCCCCCTCTCACTAGAGCTTGATAGGCCGATTTAGAAGTGAAATGACCCTCTTTAGTATGCTTCCAAACGATAGAGGTAGGCCCTCTATCCACCATTTGCTCTGCCTCGTCATGTACTATGCACATTCTCCTCGAAGTTGGGGAGTCTAGAGGCTTAGCCTCCCCCAAAACCCTTCTCCCATACCTACTCTTCATAAGTCTAGCCCAGATGGAGTCACCCATTTGAAACTCCCACCAAAGCTTAATTGCAGCAATTTTTAGTGACTGCAAAAGAGATCTAAGACCTACTCCCCCATCATTAGTTGGCCTGCTCATCTTCTTTAAAGAGATCCAATGATGTTTAGATCTATTCTCCTTGAAGCCCCAGAAGAAATTAGATATTTTCTTGTTAATAATTCTCAAAACCGAGGCAGGAATACCTGTAACTGCTAAAACATGTAGGGGAATTGAGTTTAGTACATGTTTAATAAGTGTAAGCCTCCCACCTTGGGAGAGAAGTTTCTGACTCCAGGAAGAGAGTCTGTTGTCTATATTCTGTATGAGCTCCTTACAATGTCCTAGCCTGGTAATGCCTTTATGTATCTGCATCCCTAAATACTTAAAAGGCAGATTATTATGCTTCATTCCCAATTCGTTTTTAATATGAGCAATGCGGCCTGCTGTGGTATGCTTACCAACCACGAAACAACTTTTATCCTTATTTATAAGCTGCCCTGTAGCTCTCTGATAGTCATGCATGAACCTGTTGAAATTTCTAATAGACTGAGTAGACCCATTTAGAAATATCAATAGGTCATCCGCGAAGGCCAAATGTGAAACATTTAGTGCTCTTCCCATGTTATAAGCCCCAATGTCCCCCTTGAGAGTCAGATAATTATATCCTCTCGAGAAGGCCTCCGACATGATAATAAATAAGATAGGAGAAAGGGGATCTCCCTGCTTTACCCCACGATGGGGCTGAAAGAAACCATGTGTTGCTCCATTAACCATGATAGAAATATAAGTGGTCTGTAGATTCCCCAAAATAAGCTTTCTAAAGTGTTGTCCAAATCCAAATCTGTGAAGAATAGCATCCAAGAAATCCCAAGCAACCCGGTCAAAAGCCTTAGTCATATTAAGCTTAAGTGCTATGTTTGATCCAAACACCTTCCTGTCTAACTGATGTAACACCTCAAACGCTGTAAGCACCTGATATTGAATCTCTTTTCCCTTCATAAAACCCGATTGCTCATTAGAAATGATTTTTGGCAGTAGGACAACCATTCTGGAAGATAAAATTCTAGTGTTAACTTTGCTTAGGAAAGTTGACAGGCATATCGGTCGGAAATCCCCAAATGAAATAGGGTGTTTCTTTTTTGGAATCAACACCATATTCACACTACCCATTCCTTTAGGAATAACAAACCCCAGGAAAAATTTATGGACAGCCAATATCACATCCTTCTTTATAATCTCCCAGCATCCCTTATAAAAAGAACCTCCATAACCATCTGGACCTGGAGCAGCATCCTCATTAAGCCCCCAAATAGCCTCCCTGACTTCCTGTTCGCTAGGCAACATAAGAAGCCTCGCATTATCCTCTTCGTTCACTAAATTGGGAATACAATGTAGCACCCTGTCGTAGGAGCAAGACGACTCAAACTTGTAGAGATTTTCAAAAAATCTGACTGCCTCTTCCCCTATTTCACGAGTAGAGTAAATCCATTCTCCATTAGCTTTTTTGATCGCCCTGATAAATTGCCTTCGTTGTTTGTCCTTCACCAAGGAATGAAAATACTTAGAACTTGCATCTCCGTCCCTGAGCCATCTTACATTTGCCTTTTGTCGCCAATACATATCCCTCTGCTTGACCCTCTTCAGTAGTATCGCTTGTTTAAGATGACAGTTCGCTCTGTTTTCATCTGTTGGATTTTCTTCGAAAGCCTTCTCCGCTAAGATTGCATCCTGCTCCAGCCTTTTTATTTCCCCAAAAATATCACCAAAAGTCTCCTTGTTCCAGATTCTTAAGTCTGCCTTGAGTAAACGTAGCTTTAGACACATACCTCTCATCCCTCCAATCCTTGGATATTCCTCCCATTTCTTTTTCACAAATAAAAGAAAGTCCTCGTTCGTAAACCACATATTTTGGAAGCGGAACTGAGTTGGTCCCCTAGCTGAAGGCAAGTCTCCAATGAGCAGAATGGGGCAGTGGTCAGACAACGCTTTACTAAGATGCTGCACATTTATATTCTCAAAAACATCCATGAAAACTTGATTGACCAGATAGCGGTCTAATTTTTCCCATATCCTCCCGTTAGCTCTGTTGCCCGTCCAAGTATACGAAGAGCCAACTGTTGGTGGTTGCATCAAGTCACATGCATCTATGCATTCCCTGAAATCCATCATATCTCCTAACCTGGGCGCTGAAGGCCCTTTGTATTCATCAACAGAAGCTACTATATTAAAGTCACCACCTAACACCCACGTCTCCCTTTCATTTTGAGCACAACTTCTCAAGCCCTCCCAAAGATGGCCCCTTTCCATCCGCGTGTGCTTACCATACACCGGAGAGAACACAAAATTGAAATCAAGCGGAATGAAACACATTTTAATCACCAAAAATTGGTCTCTGTCCGAAATAGACAGAACGTCAAACATAGACGAATTCCACATAACCCAAATCTTATTGGTCTGTGACATAAACAAATTTGAGAACCCCAAAGAGTTCATATATGAGACACCAGTAGAAGCATTTACCATTGGCTCAATAATCGTAATTAAATTTAAAGAATGCTGCCTAACAAATTGACGTAGTCTTGGGCATGCCGAAGCAAGACCACGTACATTCCAAATGAGCATCTTCATAAGGAAATCTCAAAGGATCCCTCCCTTGTGTTCCTCTTGGCCGCCAACCTAGTTGTGACCGATCGAGGAGGAGCCTCTTTGGTTTTTCTTCTTCCGACCACCCCTAACGCCTCCGCTTGTTCTGCTTCAATCAAGGCCACCTTCTTCATAAGTTCCCCACATACTTTTTTCCACGCATCAGTAGTAACCTCATTTACTTCAACCTGCTCCCCATCCGAAACAATTCCCTCCAACTTAGACATGTCACCCTCCAAATAATCATCCCCTTCCTCAAACGAAATAAGCTTAGTGACATCTGTAGGGTTTCCACCTTCCTCACTTACCACCAGTATCTCGTTGGTTTGCTTCTGCAAATCCCCTTCCACCATCTCCCCCTCTTCCAAATTATCATTGCCTACAATTTTATCTGAGCTATTTTCTGCCACCTTTGAGCCTATCTCCAACACTTTGGAGGTGTGGACCTCCTGGGCCACAGTATGTTCAGACCCAATAGTAATCTGCTCCTCTCCCACTGTATCCTTCCTTGTCTCATTAACCTCTTCCTCTCTAATAATTAGAGTCGTTTCCAGCTCCCGTTTCTTAGAGGGTTCTGCCTTTTCATTTTCTGCCACCAGCTTACCCTTACCTTTATTCTTCCTGGATACCTGGACCCATTCCTCGGACGCTTTGGGTGGATCATTCTTATTCAATAATTGGTTTGCGTTTTTCTGGGCATTAATTTTAATCGCTCCATCCATTATTGGTTTAGGAATCCCACAGTCCTCCTTGGTATGTCCCAATCTACTGCACTTGGTACAATATCTGGGCAATTCCTCATACGTAACTGGTTGGATAATTTCCTTCTTGCCATTCATTATGAGAACTTTCGTTGGAATATCCTTCAGTAAATCCAGCTCTACACACACCTTAGCTGTTGAGGGCCTCGATAAATTTGTTGTTGCCGCATCAACCTTGAGTGGTTTACCGATCATGCCCGCTATTGAAAAAAGAGCTCTCTTGTCTTGAAGGTGCAGCGGCAGCCCCTCCAGTGTAATCCACACTGGAACTATGGGTGACTCAACATCCGGTCGAAAGTCTGGGGTCCACCTTGTTACACGCATGCGAAATCCACGAATACTCCATATCTGCCGGAGCCAACACCGTTGAAAGTCTTCCTCCGCCTCAAATTTGATCAAAACATGCCTTTGATCCAATAACCGTAGCGAGAGGCCTCCTTTAAACCCTATCTTTTGAAATTCTTGTCTCAAAGTTTGCATGGCAGGCCTGCCCCTAACAAACGAACCAACCAAGGCATATTTGTGCTGTGATGCTAGCGTTGCCACCTCCTCCTCCGTAAAAGAAATTGCTGGCATACCACGATGCCTGAATGGCTCCTTCAATGGAAAATCTTTGTTAGCCGCAAGAACCTCTGCAAAAGATCTCATCGCTGCCCCCGGCCTCCCTGCCGGAGCAGCCCAAGCCGTCGCCTCTACCATGAAACGCTAAGTCGCCAGAGCCGCTAGGGTTTTTCACCAAATATATGATACACATACACATACATACATACATACATACATACATACATACATACATACATACATACATACATACATACATATATATATATATATATATATATATATATATATATAATTGAATACTATTAAGTAACCAACATTTGAAACATTTTTATTTATATATCAAATTCTCACAGAATGTACATACTACATAATTCGTAGGGGCATACCCCGAACCAATAATAAATAATAAAAAATAACAAAAAGCTAACTAGTCTAACTAGAAGGCTGAAAGAACTTCTAATCCTCGGTCTGCTATTACATTTCTTGCCTGTTCATAAAGTTTTTGTGCTTTGAAACAAGCTATCTTCATCCTCCATTCCTTGTTCATCAGCTCCTGTCTTAATCCTTGGCCTCTTCAACTTCTTGTAAAAGAGGGAAAGAACTTCTAATCCTCAGTCTCCTATTACATTTCTTGCCTGTTCATAAAGTTTTTGTGCTTTGAAAGTCATTTACAAAAATGGGAGGGAGGACCGAGCAGTTCCTGTGATCGTAAATTTGTAACATACCCTAAGACTTTTTAGAAGGAAATCACAAATAGTATACACTTAAAAACATAAAGATGGCTATGTGCATGGACAGTTTGCGACTATAAAATTCAATTCAAGTTAAGGAAAAAATATAAGCATTTCAAAAGTATTTTGATTAAGATAAGCATACCCTTTATAGAAAAAAATTATAGAGAGCAGACTTCAATAGAGAACAGTTGTCGTATAACAAGAGGAAAGACAAACACACATAAAATAACCAAGTTGCATTTAATAGACACAAAGCCAAGATTCAAACTAACCTCTAAAATTTCCAAATTCACACGCTTTTCCAGTAAGGTGCAGTGACCTTGAGTGTCAAGTAGTGCTATAGAAGATCCAACTTTCTAAGACGGGAACAGATAGGGAAGAGAATTGGGATTTCATTTATTCCCAAATATGTCAGCCCGAGAGAACACAGCCTGGGAGGAACCGTGATATCAGCATAAACGTACACCCGTTCAAAATCATGCCCACAGAATAAGTTCAAACCATATAGACTCACATATGCTAGTAAATGATAACTAAATTATAAAATATCAATTCAATGTCACAGTGCATAAAAGGGTAATATAGTAATAGAATTATTAGAGGCTTAGTATTGTACTTTACATTAAACTCTCTCTAATATAAATATATCTGTCAGGGCTCCTCAGGGAGTAACCTTTCCCATTATTCTCACATGGTATCAAGAGCTAGTTAAATTTCTCTCTCTCTCTCTCTCTCTCTCTCTCTCTCTCTCTCTCTCTCTCTACCCGATCAGCGCCGCGCAAACCCTAGCGCCGCCGCCCATCACTGCCGCGCAACCCTAGCGCCGCCTCTCTCCCTGCCGCGAAACCCTAGCGTCGCCGCACTCCAGATGTCGACGGCAGCTTCTGCAGCGAACAACACCGGTCCATCCTCGGCCCAGCATCTCTCTCCTGCCGTGGCCACCATGCCGCCATCAACCGGTGTTCCCCCTACCTCCTCTACCGGTGTGACATTCTCCTCCAATTATGCATCACCAAGCCGGACATCTTTGCCATATTCTTTGTTTCCGAATATTCCACAGATGTTTCCATGGTCGACTCCGGTCCCTGTGCAGCCCATACCTCTGGAACCGCCACCCTTCTCGGCTGGATCATCGTTTGCCGGTCCCACTTTTGTCGGCTCACCTGGTGTCTCCTCTGTCATCCCTCCCTCTCGCACACCAGCAGCCAGCCCGACTGGTTCACTCCTCACAGATCTCGCCCAGAGTATCTCTCATGTGGCAACTAATGTCACAAATATTGTAACTACCAAATTATTAGCGGTGGAAAACTACACTACCTGGCGCACACAGTTCGAATCGTTTTTGGTGTCCCAAGCTCTCCTTGGCATGGCTGATGGCTCCATTCAGGTACCACCTGCTTATTCCATAGATGCTCTTAACTCCCAATCCCGAATTTTCTACTTGGTTAAGAATTGATCAAACCAGCCGTTCATGGTTATTTGCAACCCTATCTAGGGATGTTCTTATCGATGTACGTGATTTAAAACATTCATATGAAATTTGGGAGCGGTTGGAGTCTCGGTTTATGTCTGCCAGTTTAGCGAGATCTATGGAATTAAAGCGTTTATTTAATCAAATTAAAAAGAAACCTGATCAGTCCATGGATAATTATTTGCGAGAAATTAAAACATTAGCTGATGATCTTGCCACAATCAATTGCCCTGTCCCTCGGCGTGAAATTTTAAAAACTACTATTATGGGACTAGGACCTGAGTATGAATCTTTATTCACTGATGTGTCCTTATTTGGACAAAATTTCCCGTTTGAGACTCTCCGTAATCATCTTCTTGAGTTAGAGCAGCGAGTCCTTTATCTCCGCTCCCAGGAGTCCCAATCCCTTCATCAGGCGTTTGGCGCGGCTGTTTCGTCTCCCAGGTAGTCGTCTGGGCAACAGCCGACTCAGCAGAATTCCGGATCCACTTACCCGGTCGGGCAGCAGGCTTACCCGGTCGGGCACCCTCGGCAGAACGGCGCTCCGCAACGCGGGCGAGGACGTGGGCGCGGCAGAGGCCGCGGAGGCAGGGGGCGTGGCCGAGGACAGCAGCAGCAGGCATATTGGTTCCCCCAGGGGCAGCCAGTTTATTACCCCGGAGGGGGTGGGCAGCCGAGTACACCTGCAGGGGGTGTGACATCTACGGGTACTGTTATTTGTAATTCTGCTGTGTCACATTTAAATATTAATGCTTTACCTATCTGTGTTACTAACCGTAGTCATACAGGCTTGCCATCAGACGGGGGTATTCTCGGATCTGTTCCCCATCCTGTTGTCTGTCAAATTTGTTTTTCTGCAGGTCATTCTGCCATTAACTGTCCTTCTCGTTTCACACAACCGACGTCTCCTGCTCTGTTGACTACTCCCGGTGACACTACTCCTGCTCTATGGTTTCCTGATTCAGGAGCTTCTACTCATATGACTGCATCTGAAGGTAATTTAGTTAATAAATCTCCCTACACCGGCTATAATTCTGTTAGTGTTGCCAATGGTGCCCATCTTCCCATATGTAATGTTGGTGATGTTGCTTTACCTACATCTGGTCGTCCTCTCACTTTAAAATCTGTTTATCATGTGCCTCAGTTAAAATATAATTTAATTTCCATTAAAAGGCTCTGTGCTGATAATAATTGTACTGTAATTTTTTATAAAAATTCTTTTTTGATTAAGGACAAAGCGACGGGGGAAATACTTCTGCGAGCTACTAGTAGTGGGCCACTTTATCCTCTTCATCTGCCGTCATCATCACCATTAGTTTTTGCTTCCGTTTTAGCTTCTGGCCCTGTGTGGCACCGTGTAGATTAGGTCACTGTGGTGATAGTACTTTAAAGTTTCTTAAGAGAAAACAATTTTTATGTAGTCATACTCCCTTTACTCATGAGTGTGTGGCTTGTCGCTTAGGAAAATCACAACGTTTGCCTTTTATGGATGCTAGTCATAATTCTGTTTTTCCATTGGAAATTATTCATTCTGATGTATGGCAGTCACCTGTGTATTCAAATTTGGGATTTAAGTATTATGTATGTTTCATTGGTGATTTTTCTCGTTATACCTGGATATATCCCATGTGTCACAAAAATGAAGTTTTCATGCACTTTAAAAATTTTAAAGCTTTGGTTGAAAATCTTTTTAATCAGAAAATTAAAAATTTTCAAAGTGATGGGGGAGGTGAATTTGTTAATAATAATATGCAGCAATTTTTTTCTGCTAATGGCATTTATTTTAGAAAATCTTGTCCTGATACCCCTCAACAGAATGGGGTTGCTGAGCGCAAGCATCGTCATTTACTTGAGTTAACTAGGACCATGATTCTTGAAGCTTCGATTCCGAGTCATTATTGGGTCGATGCCATATTCACTGCTGCATATATTATAAATAGATTACCCTCTCCTACCTTAAATGGTCTTACTCCATACCAAAAACTTTTTAACCGTGTTCCAGATTACTCCTTTATGCGAGTATTTGGTTCTGCCTGTTATCCAAATTTTAATGCCAGCTCAGCCAATAAATTATCACCTCGTTCAGTTCAGTGTGTTTTCCTTGGCTATGCATCTGGTTATAAAGGCTATCGTTGTTTGGATCCTCTCACATGTCGAGTCTATGTTACCGTCATGTTAGGTTTCATGAGGACACATATCCTTTTAAAACTCTCTCATCTGCTCCATCCAATTCTATTTCTACTACACCATCTCCTATGCATCTCACCGATATCACTCTTGACCCACTTGTCCAGTCTGTTCCCACAATTACGGCCGCACCACCATCACCCCCCCCCCCCCCATCGCCACCTCGGTCACCAAGTATTCCTATCACTCCGTGTGTCCCATCGCCCCATCCCTCCTTCCCCACGTCCACAACCAGCCCCCCACCATCACCTGTCTCCTCCCATACTTCGTCTAGCACGCCACAGACAACCTCAACCGACACTGTCTCACCTGAAACCACCTCACCTACGTCCACTCCGGTAGTTAATCACCATCCCATGCAAACCCGTGCTAAGTCAGGAATTTTTAAGCCTAAAACCATTTTTAATTTAAGTACAGTTACTATCACTGCAGATCCTACCTGTTTTACTGAGGCAAATAAACAATTAAAATGGTGTGAGGCGATGGCTGATGAATTTAATGCACTCATTAATAATAATACGTGGGACTTGGTGCCCTTTGATAACTCTAAAAATATTGTTGGATGTAAGTGGATTTATAAAACTAAATATCATTCTGATGGATCCTTGGAGCGCCATAAAGCTCGATTAGTTGCACAGGGTTTTAATCAACAGGCGGGTATTGATTTTTCTGAAACTTTTAGTCCTGTCGTAAAACCAACCACTGTTCGTATTGTACTTACTCTAGCTATTTCTTTTGGGTGGGGTATACGACAACTTGATGTTAAAAATGCCTTCTTACATGGTAATCTGACAGAAGAAGTTTATATGCGTCAGCCCCGTGGTTTTATTCATCCTCAATTTCCTAATCATATATGTCGTCTGCGCAAGGCCATTTATTGCCTTAAGCAAGCTCCACGGGCCTGGTTTCATAGATTTAGTGGCTTTCTTCTACAACATAATTTTTCCTGTAGCAAATCTGACAATTCTTTGTTCATATACCACCAGAATAATACTATTATTTATTTATTACTATATGTGGATGATATTATTATTACTGGCAATTCTGACTTATCTGTTACCCAATTTATTTCAATTATCTCTAAACATTTTGCTATGAAAGACTTGGGTAATCTCCATTATTTTCTGGGTGTTGAGGCCATTCGTTCAGCTAAAGGTATGTTTCTCTCTCAACATAAATATGTTACTGACCTTCTAGCTCGTTTTCACCTTCATACTGTCAAACCTGTTCGCACCCCGTTAGCTTCCCGTACCACTCTGTCTCTTTCTGATGGTGAGTTATTGTCTGATTCTACTGAGTATCGCAGCATGGTTGGTGCATTACAATATTTAACTTTGACACGGCCAGATATTACTTATGCAGTACACTTAGTGTCTCTGTTCATGCATGCTCCTCGTACCACTCATCTTTTTGCAGTCAAGAGAATTTTCAGGTACTTGCAGGGAACACGAGATCATGGACTTTGGCTTCAGCAGTCTAATCGGCCAATCTGTGTAGTTGCATACTCCGATGCAGATTGGGCAGGTTGTCCTGATAGTTCTCGGTCCACCACATGTTTTGCTGTATTTTTGGGTCCTAATTTGGTTTCTTGGAAGGCTAAGAAGCAGCCCACTGTGTCCAAGTCATCCACAGAAGCGGAATATCGTGTCATTGCTTACACAGTACAAGACACACTACATATCCGCTCAGTACTGTTCGAACTTGGATGGCCTATCTCAGAGCTGGTACATTTATTATGTGATAATATATCTGCTTCTTATTTGACTGCAAATCCAGTTCAGCATGCTCGCAGTAAACATATTCAGATTGATTATCATTTTGTTCGCGAACGGGTTGCTCATGGAGATCTGATTGTTCAACATGTTCCTACTCATCTACAGCTGGCAGATATTTTTACTAAAAGTCTCTCTAGTCAACGTTTTCATTTTTTGAAAGACAACCTGCACGTTGTATCTCCCGCACAGTTTGAGGGGGTGTAATAGAATTATTAGAGGCTTAGTATTGTACTTTACATTAAACTCTCTCTAATATAAATATATCTGACAGGGCTCCTCAGGGAGTAACCTTTCCCATTATTCTCACATATAGTTTACCTTTCACATGCTATCATTATATGCATTAAAATACCACAACTATGCTAGACACTTACCTATATTGACATATCACAAAACTAGTATAGTACCCGTGCGATGCACGGGATACTAAACATCACGGTTGTTCTACAAAAATTAATTAAAATAAAGGATCTGTATAAAATACGGAGTAACATATTACCTCTTTCTCACATTGATTTGTAATTATTTTTTTGTGAAACAACTTTATGTTATTCATTAAAATTATATTCTAATTTGGAGTTTGCAATTTTGAAGAAATTTTAATATACTTTTTGAATATGTAAATTGTATTTATTAAAAATTGAACTAAATATCAATAATTAAAAGTTGTTACATCATTGGGCAATTGAAAGAAATGTGATCAATGTACTTTTTAATGAATGTCAAAAAATGAATGGTACATATTGCTCCAGCCAAAATGAAAAATGAAATTCAGAGCAGCAATTATGTTGTGTTATTGTCATATGTCATGATATATCTCAATTCATATTATATTATAGTTGAAATTGTCACGTGTAGGATATTTATGAGCCAAAATCGTTGTTTTTATAATCACAATTATTTCAAATTTGGGTTCATAGCAATCACTACACATTATAACTGCATGGGTTAAACTCAACTTTACGTTAAACACATAAGTACTCCTCCGTATAATACAGAGTAGTATTTCATAAAAACCAAATAACAAACTGATGGAGTATATGGCCCGGGAACACCCGACCCACAGACTCCTACTACTCCAGTGGAGGCCCAACAGGCCCAGAAGGCCCAACAGGCCCAGAAGGCCCAACAGGCCCAAATCACGGCGCCCAGAGTACCAAGCAGCCCGCAATACGCACCAGGGGTGCCTTCGGCCCCCCTGGCCGAAGGCTCCGAACTATCACAGCGTGGATATTTCGAGCAAACAGAGGAACTGGGAGAAAACGGCGAAAACAGTAGCCCTCGGCATCTGGAGCCCTCGGCACTCAGGGGTCCTCGACACCAAGGGCCCTCGGCTAGTCCTCTGCAGCCGAGGGCACCCCTCCCGACATGATATCCGCCTCACATGCGTACAGATCACCGTACCCTGTACCGACGTCCCATCCAACAGCCGCATTTAATGCGGCCACATGCGGCTGCCAACGCCAACCAGTTGAGGTGACCTCTCGGCCAATGGGCGCTTGACACGTGTCCCTGTCCGGCATTTATTGCTACTATAAATAGCACCCCATTTCCCCGTTTGTAACCACGCTGAAAACGCTCCACATTTATAATACACTCTCTCTCTCTCTACATTTACTTGCTCTGACTTCTCTCTAAGTTATTCTCTGCAATAACCCCTCGGATATATACCCCCGGGTAGACTATCCATCACAAACATTGCACTCTCTGTTGGAAAACAATAAAAGGGGCCTAATATGTAATTAATTAAAATGTGTTTACCATCAGATAAATAATAAAGTGGCTATTCATGAAATAATAAAAGTGTAGATACCAGGATAATATATTTCTTTTGGTGACGGGTCAAATAAATATATTACACTAAAGTGATACAATGGTTATGACCCCTGGTGCGTGTAAATTAAGAGATAACAGTAAATATATTGTAATGGAAAATGGCCTAATAAATTGTTCTAAATATTACCATAATTGTTGTAATAATTAAGGAGTTATTAGAATATTAAGGGGTCAACCGTTACAACATTAAACTAGTCCTATAAACATCCCATCTATTGTGTGGGACTAGAGTACATCTCATACGGTACATAGCACTGGAAGGTTAGGCCGATCAATCGTGTTGGATTCCTAAGTCTTCCGAAAGTGTTAATGCAAATGAATTCTCAAGGTATTGTTCTAATCTTATTTCATACATATTTGATTTCATGGATTTATATGGATTTAGCTATTACATATTTATATATATATCGCATATGGAGTTTTGTTGATATATGTATGAATATCCATCAATTGGTATGAGAGACTACCATTATAGATCCATAGAATTTTTATTTTGAAATCCGAGTTCATTGCTTATTTGATAGTCTGGATTTCGAAAGTTGATCTTCAAAAGTATTTTGTTTAGTCTCGAGTATGTTTATTGAGAAAAGGAACCGTTACATAGCCTGGGAACGCTTATTTGAGATGAATCTTTTTCCTTTCCGCTGCATATTCATTCGTACCGATTCATTCTTCAAGTTTATAATGAAAGTTCACTGCATTAAATTCCTTTGATTGCATATGGCATCATACAACAATATCTTTATTAGGCCATTTTCCATTTTCCATTACAATATCATTACAATAACCCCTTATATATATTTGGTTCCATTTAAAACCTTATTCCACCAAGTGGAATATGTATCAAGTTTAACGTATACGTGATTTTTGGATTATTAATATGTGGATTAAATCCATTTAAAGCTTCTACAATGTGGAATGTTTCTAGCCATATGACAACCGTTAATGCCTCTACATTGAGATAATTAAGGTTTTAAATTGAATTCTCAAGCATACAGTACATTCTTGTATGTTACTGCAGAGTAATTTTTTTATGGTGATATGGCAAATGTTTATGCTTTTCAAATTTTCAAGTATAATTTAATCCTATGAGCATACATGTTTACACATATGCATGCTGTTATATTATGAATCCAGACACCAGTATCTAAAGCTTAATTTCATAATTCGTATGGTGTGTTTTTTATAAAATTAATATGGTACTTATCAAGTTAATTAACTTCTTATTCCACATAGTGGAATTTGTCTAGCACTGAATTAAGGCAATATTGGCAACGGTTCCCATGCCTTTATTTTTAATACTCAATTGCAATAGTTATCAGTTATGTCATAATTGTATTAAATTGTGTGCCAGGATGAGATTTTAATTTTCTAATAATTGCTTTTATTATTTGAATCAAATGATTTTATGAATCAAGTCGCTGCTAACTTGATTGATTCAATAATCAAGTCAATTGCCGAACCAATTTTTCTGAATTACGGATATATTTATTCGTTTATTTTGGATAGTGATAAAATTGTAAAATAAAAGAAGTTTAATATTTAAATGGGTATATAGAAACAATATGTCACCAAAGTGATCCTATTGTGTAAGTTGCTCATATAAAATATTAAACATGGTGTATATAGTTCAAGTAAATATTAATCGGCCCAAAGGAAGATTAATATTTTATCAAGTCACATATATACATTTTGGTAATAATATAAATATAACAATTATAAGGTTGCACTTTAAAAGAAAAAGTCAACCCAAAGGTAGATTTTTCTTTTATATGTATTATTGTTATATTTTATTTTTACAACAAGAGTACCACTAGCAATTAGTATTATTGTCCAAAGATGAAATACTAATGGTGCATTTGGTATCTTGTGATGGGTTAAAAAAAACTATTTTACAATTTCACTAAAGCATATGTTCATTTTCCTTGTTCTTTCTACGGTTAATTTTTCGAGCATATCTGCCAATCTCAACTCCATCCCTGTCCTAAATGGTACTAATTTTAAGGAATGGAAAGAAAATATTCTAATGACTTTGGGTTGCATGGATCTTGACTTAGCATTAAGGGTAGAGCAACCTACTTCTCTTACGGATGGTAGTACCCAAGATGAAAAAAGGTACTATGAGAAGTGGGATCGCTAGAATCGCTTAAGTCTTATGATCATAAAGCGTGGTATTCCAGAATCCTTTAGGGGTGCTGTATCCGATGAGGTTGCTAATGCCAAGGATTTCCTTTCTGAAATTGAGAAACGTTTTGTTAAAAGCGATAAGGCGGAAATAAGCATGTTGTTAAAAGACTTTACTTCCAAAAGGTATTCAGGAAAAGGAAATATAAGGGAGTATATTATGGAAATGTCTTATATTATTTCTAGGCTCAAGACACTTAAGATTGAGATATCGGAAGATGTTCTCGTACACATAGTCTTGAACTCTCTTCCTATTGCATTTGATCCTTTTAAGGTTAGTTATAACTGCCAAAAGGAGAAGTGGTCTCTTAACGAGCTCATTTCATATTGCGTGCAAGAGGAAGAGAGGATGAAACAAAATAAGACAGAAAGTGCTCACTTGGCTAGTACCTCTAAGGATAATGGTAAAAAGAGGAATAGAACTCCCATTAAGAATGAAGCTGCTAAAGGTCCAGTACAGAAGAAACATAAGGAAGGTGAAACAACCTGTTTCTTCTGTAAGAAGTCTGGACACATGAAGAAGGATTGTACGAAGTATCACGCTTGGAAAGTGAAGAAAGGTACGGTACTTACCTTGGTTTGTACTGAAAACAATTTAGTTTCAGTGCCTAGAAATACTTGGTGGTTAGACTCCGGTTCAACATCTAACATCAGTATTTCTATGCAGGGTTGTCTGAGCCACCGGAAGCCAAATGATGCTGAAAGATGCGTCTATGTGGGAGATGGCAAAACAGTGGATGTGGAAGCTATTGGGAATTTTAGATTGTTATTATCTACCGGTTTCTATTTGGATTTAAAAGACACTTTTATTGTTCCGTCATTTAGGCGGAATTTGGTTTCTGTTTCTTATTTGGACAAATTGGGTTATCATTGTTCTTTTGGAAACTTTCGGTTTAATTTGTCTTTAAATTCAAGTATAGTAGGGACTGGTTCTTTTATGTCATATGACAATCTTTATATGCTTGAAACAATAACTTCATATAATAATGTTTTGAATATTGACACCCGAGGCATTAAGCGAAAGGTTGATAATGCACAATCTGGTTTTTTATGGCACAAACGATTAGGTCACATCTCTAAAAATAGAGTTGAACGTCTTGTGTCTGATGGAACACTTAATTCCATTGATTTTTCTGATTTCAATACTTGTATTGAGTGCATTAAAGGAAAACAAACCAAAAAATAAGAAAAAGGAGCATATAGAGCTACGGATGTCTTAGAATTAATACACACTGATATTTGTGGGCCATTTCCTACTCCTTCATGGAATGGTCAACAATATTTTGTGTCATTCATAGATGATTACTCTAGACATGCTTACTTATTTCTTATACATGAAAAGTCTCAAGTCTTGGACGTGTTTAAATCTTACAAATCAGAAGTTGAGAATCAACTCAACAAACGCATAAAGAAAGTCAAATCCGACCGTGGTGGTGAATACTATGGGAGGTATGACGGCTCAGGTGAACAACGTCCAAGGCCTTTTGCCAAATTTCTAGAGGAATGTGGGATTGTCCCTCAATACACCATGCCGGATTCACCTAGCATGAATGGCGTAGCTGAGAGACGTAATAGAACCCTTAAAGAAATGATAAGAAGTATGATTTCTCATTCTATCTTACCGGAATCCCTCTGGGGTGAGGCATTAAAGACCACAACTTACATTCTTAATCGAGTGCCAACTAGAGCAACTACTAAAACACCTTATGAGCTTTGGACGGGTAAAAAGCCTAGTTTAAAGCATTTTCATATTTGAGGTTTTCCAGCTGAGGCATAGCCGTATAGGCCACATGAAAAGAAACTGGAACCCAAAACAGTTAGTAGTTACTTTATTGGTTACTCGGAACGATCTAGGGGATATAAATTTTATAATCCTGAGGATAAAAATATTTTTGAAACGGGAACTGCCATATTTTTCGAGGATGTTGAGTTTGGGGGGAAGAACAAAGTTAAGGATATTGTCTTTGAGGAAGAATTGATTTCAATACCTGAACCAATTCATATGGATGTTTCTTTTGAAACTAATGAGGAACCTCAACAAGGCATTATTTCATCTTCTCCTTTCCAAACTGAACAAATTGTTCAAAATGAACAAACTCAACTTCCTCTAGAACAAGTGCAACAAGAAAATATGCCATTGCGACGATCCACTAGAGAAAGGAGATATGCAATTCCAATTGATTATGTTGTATATCTCCCAGAACATGTGTCAAGCATGGATACAGTGAATGATGTCCTTGTGTTTATTCAAGAACACGAGGAAGAAAATGGTGTTATGGAAGATGATCCAATCAATTTCCATCAAGACATGAAAAGTTCAAATTCTCAAAAGTGGATTGTAGCAATGAATGAGGAGTATAAATCTATGCAAGACAATAAAGTTTGGGAACTCGTCCCATTGCCTGAAGGTTGTAAACCCATTGGTTGTAAATGGATATTTAAAACCAAAAGGGATTCAAGGGGTAATGTGGAGAGATATAAAGCTCGTCTTGTAGCTAAAGGTTATACTCAAAAGGAAGGAATTGATTATAAATAGACCTTTTCTCCAGTTTCATCAAAGGACTCTTTTAGAATCATTATGGATTTAGTTGCACATTTTAATTTAGAGCTTTATCAGATGGATGTTAAGACAACGTTTCTCAATGGCGACATTGATGAAACTATTTATATGGTGCAACCAGAAAATTTTGTGATAGGAGATCCAAAACAAATGGTTTGAAAATTAACAAAATCTATCTATGGGATGAAACAGGCTTCTCGTCAATGGTATCACAAATTTCATCAAGTCATTTTATCCTTTGGTTTTAAGATGAATGATGTAGATGATTGTGTATATCATAAATTCAATGGGAGTAAAATCTTTTTCCTGGTCTTATATGTTGATGACATTATTCTTGCCACTAACGACATAGGCATGTTGCATGAAACCAAGAGATTTCTATCAAAACATTTTGAAATGAAAGACCTTGGTGAAGCCTCTTTTGTATTAGGAATTCAAATCCTTCGTGAGAGATCACAAGGAATCTTAAGGTTATCACAAAGGAACTATATCGATAAAGTTCTTAAAAGATTTGGCATGGAAGATTGTAGACCGGGTGATACCCCTATCTCTAAAGGAGACAAGTTTAGTCTCGATCAGTGCCCTAAAACAAACCTGGAAATTCAAGAAATGAAAAAGATTCCCTACACATCTATTGTAGGAAGTCTTATGTGTGCCCAAGTTTGCACGCGTCCGGATATTGCATACATTGTTGGGATGCTAGGCAGATATCTCAGTAATCCAGGAATGGCTCATTGGGTGGCGGCCAAAAGAGTTATGAGATACTTGAAGAGAACAAGAGACTATATGCTTACATATAGAAAATCAGATCATTTGGAGGTCGTTGGATACTCTGACTCTGATTTTGCCGGCGCAAAGACACTAGTAGATCTACTTCAAGTTATGTTTTTCTACTAGCATGTGGTGATGTATCTTGGAAAAGTGTTAAGCAAGATATGATAGCTACCTCAACTATGGAGGCAGAGTTGTTGGCCTGTTTTGAAGCTTCAAACCATGGAATATGGATGCACAATTTTATTGATGGGCTAACAATATTAAAAGAAGTTCCAAAACCTATCAAGATATTTTGTGACAATAATTCTACGATGCTTTACTCTAACAACAACAAGAGCTCGAGTAAGACAAAACACATTGAAGTGAAATATCGAGCTATTAAAGAAAGGGTTCAGAATAAAAGGGTCGCTATTGAACATATAAGTACAAACTCCATGCTAGTGGATCCTTTAACCAAGGGTCTCCCACCAAAAGTTTTTCATGAGCACACTGCTCACTTAGGAGTCATTGATTTTAAGGAACATCGAGTTTAGTGGGAGTTTATAAGTTATGTTTGATGTATTTGTTTTCTGATCAGAATAAAGTTAGACATGCGGTGTATTCTGAACAATTAAGTTATTAAAGTTTAAAGTTTATTAAAGAAGGGTCAGTTGAAAATTGACATGTACACATGCTACACATTTCATGATTGATCTATGTCATTATGTTATATTGATATTAGTAAACATTGGTGGTATAGTTATGTTTAACATAACAAAATGTTGCAATGGTTCTATATTAGTGTGACTGATGGACCAGATTGTTTAAGGATGTTTTTTTATATGATGGTATTTTTGAGCTCATAAAGATAACACATTTTATTCAGAATTACATATAAGGCCCAGTGGGAGATTGTTGGAAAACAATAAAAGGGGCCTAATATGTAATTAATTAAAATGTGTTTACCATCAGATAAATAATAAAGTGGTTATTCATGAAATAATAAAAGTGTAGATACCAGGATAATATATTTCTTTTGGTGACGGGTCAAATTAAATATATTACACTAAAGTGATACAATGGTTATGACCCCCGGTGCGTGTAAATTAAGAGATAACAATAAAGATATTGTAACGGAAAATGGCCTAATAAATTGTTCTAAATATTACCATAATTGTTGTAATAATTAAGGAGTTATTAGAATATTAAGGGGCCAACCGTTACAACATTAAACTAGTCCCTAAATATCCGATCTATTGTGTGGGACTAGAGTACATCTCATACGGTACATAGCACTGGAAGGTTAGGCCGATCAATCGTGTTGGATTCCTAAGTCTTCCGAAAGTGTTAATGCAAATGAATTCTCAAGGTATTGTTCTATTCTTATTTCATACATATTTGATTTCATGGATTTATATGGATTTAGCTATTACATATTTATATATATATCGCATATGGAGTTTTGTTGATATATGTATGAATATCCGTCACTCTCATCATGTACATTCATCTTCTAGGTTGTTCTTCACCTTTAAATCTTTAATCTCTTTTGGATTAGGCTTGATCTTCGTATGTACTTCAACCCGTCATACAAATACCCAAAAAAAATCCATAGCTCAAGTCTTAAAACCATGAAAGATTGCATATCTCGCATTAACAATCTGCCCCGATGCACTTCTAAAATGGAAATATCTTCTTCTTGGATGACACTTGTGTGATATACAACAGATTGACAAATAACTTTGTAGATCAAAGAAATCAGTTGAAGAACAACATGTAAGGATGCAATGTTTCTCAAATAATTCAGAAAATGTTTGAGGGTAAGTTGTTTGCGAACAATTATACATCATAAAGAAAACAAAACTCACATTTTACCGGATAGTAGAATTGGTTTTTACACAATTCTTCTTGCATTAATGTTCATTTATATTGAGGTGTTGTGTTGATTTCTATTATTTAATTCAATGAATGAAAAGTAGAGCAAACTGTTGAACATTATTATCTTACCGGAATACCGAAGTTAGCTTTGTATATTTGAGGTCACTACCGAGAAAACATGTGTGTGGTTTGGAGATGAATTTACCATTACGATGGTATGCTGAGTGATGGTTTGTACGTTGAATTCACCAATACAATGGTCCGTGATGTAATTTATAGGAGTAGCAACACTAAAGGATTTTCCATAGAATGCGAAAAGTCACATATAATAGTAGGATGTGCAGTTTTCAATTCTTTTTAATGTATGGCTACCCTATTGTGTACCAATTTAAACTGATTCACACCGAGTTTAATATGTACTCATGCTTTTTAATTGATTGTCTTTTATGCATTGATCACATAGATGAATTACTTAAAGTGTAGTCTTATAACTTTTGAACTCCACCAGCATATACAAATGGTTTCCATTTATTGTGCAGACATAATTACACATCCTTCTAGCGTTTGGTGCAGTTACACGTCTTGTTATTTATTTAGATTTTTTAAGCGGAAAACTTTTATTTACACATACTTGTACTCCAAAGTGCTATAGTGTTCCCGTTCAAATTCGCCCCTATTGAGGAAAATTCATGGATATGCCACTGACCTTATTAGTGTTTTTTCTAAAATAATATTTGAATTCATAGTATTTGATTAATTAATTAATTAATTATAAAAGTACTACGTAATTAATTAATTAAATAATTAATTAATTACTACATAATTAATAATTTCATGAACTAATATGCCCGTAGATTAATATTATAAAACTCTAATCTCCTACTCATTTTCCAAAAAACCTAACCATTAGCCCGTTGCCGCGCCATCTACCTCCCCCTTCGCCATGGCTCTTGCCTCCCTGCGACTGCTGTCTCCATGCTGTGGCGCCACGATTGTCCCCATGCCTACGCGCCTAACCACTGCCGCCACGGTCTCCATGCCTGCTTGCCGCCACCGTCCCCATGCGGCGACACCGCGGCCATCTTCATGCCTACACACCTACCCGCAATGATGAAACGGTTAGCAACACAAGAGCGGGGGGGTGAATTGTGTGTGTGTGGAACCATGGCAGTTTTTCGCACAGTTCTAGTGTGGGGTCTAGGGAATTACGAAATAATAAAGTGCACAAGGATTTAACGAGGAAAAATCCCTTGGCTCAAAGGGATTAAAAAACCTCGACCTCCCTCGGAGGAATTTGAACAACTTCACTAAAAAGCATTTGAATGATTACAAGGGAAACTCCTCTAGTCTACCCTTGAGCCACCCCAACTCTATCCTCTCTAGGAAGAGTTATGCATCTCTACCTTGCGGGTAGAGAGACTCTCAGCTTTACAACAAAGCTCTCACAACACACTAACCGACCCGAGGATGCTACACTTAGTCAATCCTCAAAAACCCCAATTACAATAAGAAGAAGGGAAAAAGAAACTCTGTTTGGAACTCCGTGAGCAGGTTCAAGTGCCTTGGACTTAGTAAATATTCTCGTGTATATTTCTCAATAGAAGCTCAGTCAATCACACTGCATTTCTCTTTGGCTTCTTCGTTTATATAGGCTGTCTTGGGCAGACCGTTTAAGCATCCTTCCTTGAATAGTTGATCTTCTAATCTTGGGACTTGCCCCCATATTTTTGAATTGCTTTCCTTCTTTATAATGCTTCCCATATTTGAGCTCAATGTTTAAGGTAGCCGGATCAACCATTATATATATCGGCCCTGGACTAAGACTAGATACGAATATCTCGTGCATCTTTTTGATTCAATCAATTAATTACCGAATAAGGTAGACTTTGGTCAATATTCAAGAAGGTAAGAATATTTTTCTCAACATAAGCAATCAACTCATTTAGATATGGAATATATTTCAACCAGATTTTATTCTGTCGTAACCGTGTAGCTTATGGAATATTTTACGTACCATACTTAAGCTATATCAATCGTGGAAGGAGAATAATTACTTATATAAGGAAATCACAGAAATAAACGAACAAGTAGGTGCAATCCGTATTAACTCAAATCATATCATGGATTGTGTTTTTGTTTCTCCTGCATGGTTAGTCAATCAAATTAATAATATTCATCTGTTCCTGTTACTCAAGGAACTGGGAGCGGTTTTATCCGCCGTTCCCCTGTATGGTTAGTTATCAACAAAACAATCGTATTCAACAGGGAACTGTGAGCGGTTCTATCCGCCGTTCCCCTGTATGGTTTAGTCATCAACAAAACAACCGTATTCAACAAATTCCCCCTTTTTGTTGATGACAAACCTATGGTGCCACCAGAGTCCCTGCAGGTTAGTGCTTGAGCAAAACTTAGCAGTAAAGTAACAGTAGGTGTTTTAATGTAGCAAAAACAAGCCAAAAACAAGCAGGCACCTGATTATTTCCCCCTTTTGGCATCAACCAAAAGGAAACAGAAAATAACCAAAACAGTGCCAAGTAAAAGTGCAAAGTAGGACAGTTTGTTAAGATGTTGATGTAGCCAACCAACCCCCCCCCCCCCCCCCCCCCCCCCGTAGAAAAATGTTTAATCATCCTCAGAAGAGTAAATTATTCTCCGATTAGTCGAGCCAGATTCACAGAGCCGCTCCGCCACTTCCTGTTTGAAGGATTGGAAATCATTCCGAATAGCATTGGTTGAATCAGCCAGTGTGTCCACCTTTTTTGCCAATGCGGAGATGGAGTCTGAAAGGGAAGCAAATTGGTGTTGAATATAACGTTCCAAGAGATCTATGCGGTCAGTGATTGGGGGTACCACCATCATTGGGTCGATGGAAGGAACAGGAGTTGGTTTTGGTCTGGGTTTTTGTTCTGAAGAAGAGGGATCTGTTGGTTTAGGAAGTAGGTGAGAGTTTGATATAATTAGTCCGAGGTTGCTAAGACATCTCTTGTCCAGGATCTTACAGGCTTCTTCAGAGGAGAACTTGTCTAGAGCAATGCCCTTAGGAATATTTTTGTAAGCAGTGGGGCATATGGAATCCCAATCCTTTGGGATGAGGTACTAATGGTAGAACTTAGATGAGCCATCATTAATCCAGGAAGGTTGATAGGAATTTTGTTGGCTAAAAGGTACATGTAGGCCAGTTCAACTCTAGAGGGTGTGAATCTCCCTTCTAGCCTTGGAATCAAGTTGTGATGGACAAAGTAGAACAGTAGTTTGGGAATTGGTGCAAGGCTCGCAACATGAATAGAGGATTCGGAAATTGTTGGGTTAAAATATTCAAGTGCAACTGTTTGACCCAGATCACTCACATTTAACAGAATTTTTGTACCTTGTACCCTAGAGGATAAGACACTGTCTTTGATAATAAGATTAGCCAAAAAATCTGAGATGAGTTCAGGAAACACAGAGGGCCAATTCTGGGAATCAAACAAGGTTTCCCATTTTTGGAAGGAAATAAGCTCAGTAAAATCAGAGGTTTTTCGAGTAATATCACCAGAGGATATGGAGAGTACCTTAACTATTCCCCGGGAGAGATACTCCTTGGATATTTTTGGGTGGAGTCCTTTTCGCAGATGATTCCCTCAGCGATTGCTCTTTTCCGAGTGTACTTTTGGGGCAACACCTTTCCGTCGCGAGTTGGTGGTTTTCCTTTGGGAGGTTTAATTGGCGATGGAGAGCCTCTCTCTTGTTCCCCCTGAGAGGACACCGGGAATGGTGGTAAGGAATCAGATTCGGATTGCATGGTCGAAGGAGGTGAGGCTTCGAGTTCAATCGGGGAAGGTGATGAAGGTGGGGGTGGTTGTACGCTTCTTTTCCGGTTAGAATGACGAGGAGCAGTTGGAGGAGCGCAGCCTCTGGTTTTGACCATGGCGGTTTAAGAAGGAGAAGAAGGAGGAGGTTATGGAAGGGTTTTATTTTAGAAGTGGGCGGCGTATTGGTATATGGGATACTTTCCCACTTCCCAAAAAATCTTTAATGATTTCCTTCCAAATATGAAGTGGCCGATTATGTAGCTGTATTCTCCCAAAAAATTTGGCAATTTAAAAACTGAAAGGATCTTGCCTCCCCCTTTTTAAAAAAAAAATAAAGAATTTCTCCTTAGGTTGTACCCGAAAATTTTTTTTAGCATGGATTAGAATAGTTTTAAGCATTGATGAGACCAAGTTCAAGTCGAATTAATTCAAACCTTTCTCTTCCCAGGGGCTTTGTAAAAATGTCGGCAATTTGCTTGTCGGTGTTTCAATATTCTACCTTGATTAGCCCCTTTTCCACGCAATCTCTCAGAAAGTGATGCCGGATGTGGATATGTTTTGTTCGTGAGTGCATGACCGGATCCTTTGAGATGCTGATTGCACTAGTATTGTCATATAGAATTGGCGTGCAATTTATGATGATCCCGTAGTCACTCACTTGTTGCATGATCCACAAGGATTGTGAGCAACACGATGCGGCTGCTATGTATTCGGCTTCGGTTGTTGAAAGAGCAACTGAGTTTTGTTTCTTAGAGCTCCATGAAACCAGGCAAGGACCTAGGAAGTGAGCCGTTCCAGATGTGCTTTTTCTGTTTAATAGATCACCTGCAAAATCAGAATCTGAATATGCAATAAGATTAAAATCCTCATTACGTGGATACCATAAGCACAGATTCATGGTTCCTTTGAGATATTTGAGTATCCTCTTGACTGCTTTGAGGTGAGACTCCTTGGGATTTGCTTGGAACCGGGCACATAGACCTACGTTGAAAACTATGTCGGGTCTACTGGCAGTTAGGTATAGTAGAGACCCAATCATTCCTCGGTATTTCTTTTGGTCTATGCTGCTTCCTGCTTCGTCTGCATCCAGCCTGTCATTTGTTCCCATCGGTGTTGTCATTGTTTTGCTTTCACTTGCTCCATACTTCTTGAGAAGCTCCTTGAGATATTTTTATTGAGATATTTGAGTTCCTTTACTTGTTTGTTTGATTTGGAGACCAAGGAAAAAATTTAATTCGCCCATCATACTCATCTCGAACTCGGAGCTCATAAGAGAGGAAAATTCATCACAAAGTGAGTCGTTAGTAGCACCAAATATAATGTCATCTACATAAATTTGAACAACCAAGAGGGATTGATCTTTTATTTTTAGAAAAAGTGTTTTATCTATTTTTCCTCTTTCAAAACCATTTTCCAAAAGAAATTTTGATAGACGTTCATACCAAGCATGTGGTGCTTGTTTGAGCCCATAAAGTGCTTTATCTAGTTTGAAAACGTGATTAGGAAAATCTGGATTTTCAAACCCCGGTGGTTGTTCAACGTATACCTATTCCTTAAGATAACCATTCAAAAATGCTGTCTTGACATCCATTTGGTGGAGGGTGAAACCCATATGAGCCGCAAATGCTATGAGCATTCGGATTGCTTCTAGCCTTGCCACCGGTGCGAATGTTTCATTGAAATCTATCCCTTCTTGTTGATTATAGCCCTTGACGACTAGCCTCGCTTTGTTTCTTGTGATCTGTCCGTTCTCATCAAGCTTATTTTTAAATACCCATTTGAGACCAATTACTGTTTTATTCTTGGGTCTTGGTTCTAGATGCCACACCTTGTTCCTTTCAAATTGATTTAGTTCTTCCTGCATAGCTAGAACCCAGTCAATATCGGAGAGAGCCACTTCATGGTTCTCCGGTTCTATAAGTGATAAGTAAGCAAAGAAAGTACAGAAATTTCTTAATTTAGATCTCGTTGTTACTCCCTGATTTAGATCTGTTAAGAGGTTATCCAGGGGATGTGATCGATGATGCTTCCATCCTCTTGGAGCGTTGGGTTGATCCACAAACTCGTATAGGGTATCTGGACCTGGACCAGCTGGTTCTACACTCGGACTAGTCGTGGTCAGTCCGGGTCCTTCTTCAGTTCTAGGTTCGTTTTGTTCATTGTCCAGTGATTCCTCAGTTTGGTCATGGCTTGTTTCAATGTTTTCATGGGGGTGTTTTTCTTTGCGGAGGATTCCTATATCTCCTTCATCATCTTGCCTCGGCTTTAATGAAAGGGCTTCATAAAAACTTATGTGGATGCTTTCTTCCACACATTGAGTTCGTTTATTTAGAACTTTGTAAGCCTTGCTGTGAGTAGAATATCCGAGAAAGATTGCCTCGTCACTTCTTGCATCGAATTTGCCAATATTGTCTTTCCCATTATTGTGGACGAAACATTTGCATCCAAATGTTCTTAGATGACTGATGTTTGGTTTTCTTCCTTTGAGTAGTTCGTAGGGTGTCTTCCCTAGGAGTGGGCGGATCATAGCTCGGTTAATTATATAGCACGCTGTGTTAAGTGCTTCTGCCCAGAATTTTCTTGCCAGACCACTAGAAATCAACATTGTTCTAGTCATATCCTCCAGGGTCCTATTCTTCCGTTCTACTACCCCATTTTGTTGAGGAGTTCTAGGAGCAGAGAAGTTGTGGTCTATGCCTCGTTCTTTGCAGAATTCATCAAATAGTGAGTTGTCAAACTCGGTTCCATGATCAGATCGAATCTTAATTAGGTGCAGCCCTGTTTGATGCTCAATTTTCCTTACAAAAACAAAAAACTCATTAAACGTATCTTTCTTACTTGCAAGAAAGATAGTCCAAGTATATCGTGAAAAGTCATCAACAATGACCAACACATATTCTTTGTTTCCCCGACTTCGGACTGACATTGGACCACACAAATCCATATGAATTAGTTCAATGGGCTTGTTTGTGCTCACAAAATTCTTTGTTTTAAAAGATGATCGAGATTTTTTTCCAGTGGCACAGGCAGAGCAAATATGATCAAGGGAATATTTGATTTTAGGTAGCCCGACTACCAATTCATTATTTTTGAGTTTATTGATTAATGAAAAACTAGCGTGGCCCAATCTTTTATGCCAGAGTAGGGGATCATTGTCAATAACGCTTAGGCAGGTTAAACTTATGCTTGGCAATAAGTCGAGATCAACTTTATATGTATTTTCAAGTCTCTTGCCTTCTAGTATGACTTGCTGAGATTCGTTATTGACAATGCGGCATACATTATGATAAAAAACTACACTGTTACCTCGATCGCAAAACTGAGAAATGCTAAGCAAATTAAACTTTAGACCCTTGACTAGGAAAACATTGTCTATTGCATGGTCGGGTGACTTTCCAATTTTCCCCACAACAATGATTTCTCCTTTGTTGTTGTCTCCAAACGTCACCTTTCCACCATTAAATGGCCATAGTGAGAGGAACAAAGATTTATCTCCTGTCATGTGTTTAGAACAACCACTGTCAAGGAACCAGTGATTGTTCCCCCTCACTCGGCGATGTTCCGGGATTAAGGTTTAGTGCGTGGAACTCAGACCTGCTTGGGTTCCATTTTATATTGGTTTGAGGGATATTTACTGAAATTAAAGCTTCTCTCTAAGGCCTGTTGTCGAGAGTGACATTGATACCTAAGATGTCCGTCTTTGCCACAATGCCTGCAAATCCGGCTATCATATGTATCAACATATTTGGTTTTCCGATTTCCGAAAAGATCTTTGCCCCTTTTATAAAATTCCCGGTTAGGTGTTTGTCCATAACCTATTTTGTGCCTTTGAACCAGCTTATCGAACCAGGTTGGTCCAGTTCTAGGTTGTCTATGGTACGGTCTAGAACTGGTTTGTCCTCTAGTTCTATTACCATAAAAGGGTTGGTTCTGAAAACTCGGTTTTTGATTTATTTGAGTATCTCTTGGAATGTATCCGAGACCAGCTGTCTCGTTTTCCTTTCTTTTGTACCGAGAGGGTTCAGTTCTAGAATGCTGTCTAGACCTGGTTCTTACCTTGGTACTATATGGTTGGTATTCCGGTTTGTTTTTGAAATCCTGTCTCTCGTCCTCAAGGCGATTGAGATGATTAATGAGCAAGGCAATGTTCGGAATTTTTCTTAGAAGTTTTTCTTCGTCATTAACTTGTTTATTCATATTATCGAGCTTGAGTGAGCAAATGAGGTTATCTTGTTCTAAAACCACTTCACTATACTTGAGCCTTTCATCTATTAACTCTCCCACTTTTGTTTCCAGCCTTATCTTGGCTCTAGTGGCTTCCTCGAGTTTAGACTCAAGTTCGGTGATTTGTGATTTAAGATGATCATTTTCAGAAAGACTTTGATTTAGTTCGATAGTTAATCTTTTAAAAATCTTTCGGACCTTGCCTTTAGAGAGGGAATCAAATTTAGAAAGAAAGCTCTCCAAGTTTACCTCGAAGTTCTCTTGGTCGGATTCTACATCGGAATTAGCCATGAGGCAGAATCCTGCATGATTTAGGCCTTTTTCTTCTTCTTCTTCTTCATCATCGGATGAGTCTCCCCAAGCTGCCATCATTGCCTTCTTGAGGTCTCTGTTGAACCCTTTATCTTCACTGGACCTCCGATGGGAACTGGTCTTGTTCTTGTCGTAGGATCTATCATTTTTCTTTTGGGGACAATCTTTTGCCCTGTGCTCAAAGGAACCACAAACGAAGCAACCTTGGTTATTAAAAGATTGGAAGCCCTTTTTACCTTGTTTATTTCGGTTGCCTTTGAATTTCCGGTACATCTTTCCGAATTGCTTGGCGAACATGCTCATTTCATTTTCCGATTCACTTCCGGATTCTTCTTCTTCTTCTCGAACCTTGAGAGCTATTCCTCGCTCTTTTCTCACATTTTCTGCATCTTGTTCTTCTTGTAGGCCTGTCTCATATGTCATGAGTGAGCCGGTCAAGTCTTCTAGCGTCATGGTAGAGAGATCTTTAGCTTCTTCTATTGCTGTAGTTTTAGGCTTCCACGCGGAAGGCAAGCTTCTCATAACTTTTCTCACCTGATCTTCTACAGTAATGTCTTTTCCAAGTGCTGAGAGCTCATTAATAATATTAGTAAAGCGTGTAATCATATCCCTAATTGACTCTTTAGGCTTCATCACGAATAATTCGTAATTACGCATAAATATGTCAATTTTGGATCTTTTTACACGCGAGGTACCCTCATGCGTAACCTCAAGTAAATCACACATTTGTTTTGCGGATTTGCATCCAAGAACCCGGTTGTGCTCAGCCGGACCAAGTCCACAAATCAAATATTTCATTGCTTGAGCATTATGCTCGAGTTTACAATAATCATCAGAAGTGTATTCAGATTTGGGTTTAGGGATAACCTTACCTTCGGCATCCTCCTTAGTGATGATGTTATCGCCTACCTCAATTACGTTCCATACCTGGTAGTTCTCAGTCTTGATGAAGTTCTCCATTCGACTCTTCCAGAATTGATAAAATTTTCCGTTGAACAACGGTGGTCGTTGAGTCGAGTATCCTTCCTCCAATCGTTCAACCGTATTGATCATGCTGCCGGATCTCTTCCCAAGGTTTTAACCTTTCTGTGGTGAATACCGGCTCTGATACCAATTGATGAAACGGTTAGCAACACAAGAGGGGGGGGGGGGGGGGGGTGAATTGTGTGTGTGTGGAACCGTGGCAGTTTTTCGCACAGTTCTAGTGTGGGGTCTAGGGAATTACGAAATAATAAAGTGCACAAGGATTTAACGAGGAAAAATCCCTTTGGTATCAGAGCTTGAGCAAAACTTCGCAACCATCTCCATATTTGCTTGCCACAGCCATCACCATGCCACGTTGTTGCCTCCGCCCCTATCTTTACATTGTACTCCGTATTTACTTATTCGATCTGTAGTTTTATTATAATTGTTGGCAGTAATTTTTCTGCATGTTTTCGTTAATTTCTATCTCCCGTAGGAGATTGAGAACATATCTTTGTTATGGGATAAAAAAATCTTATATTCCATTTCCTACTTTTATAGCAGTTCGATGACTTTAATCTGGGTTTAATATGTTCTATTATACGGAGTATTCAAGAGTTTCAGCATGTGATTGTTTTTTCTTATCTTGTATAATAACACTAATACTCCTGCAACAAAATTCAAGATACTCGCAAGCAAGATCAAGTTGAAGTGAACTAACTCTCCTATAAATGTACACAGTGACACAACATGCATCCCATATTCACGACATGTTCATTTTTAAAAGTAAACACTTAATACCATGGAAAATACGGAGTATGTTAGTTTTACATTCAATTTTCATCATTCAACTCATTTTGAAGCAAGTTTATATTGAGCCTTTGAAATTTAAATCTTAATAATATCACTACAATTATTATTAACCCAATTTATACACAAACCATAAATTAAAACAAATACCCAAACAATTTTTCTGGATTTATAATTATAATAATGATGACAAACACAAACTTCAAACCACTGCACGCACATACAATAACGTGTTAACTACGTAAACTCTACAAAAATTTGAGAAGATATATATAGAGAGAGACTAAATTTAACTAAAAATTCTAACAAAGTTATCTTGATCTAGAAATTAGTACGTAATCCAAAACTCAAAGCAGTGAAACATATATTTGGGGCCTTATTAATTAAGGGACTATGCAAACAAAATACAGATCTAATGATTGAAAGTGTCAAACCTTCATCGTCTTCACGGCCTCCATGTCCATTGCTTCTTTTCAGCCGCAGCTGTGGAGGCGTGGAGCGCACGCATCTTCATGCCGGCCGCTGCCCTATCTCACTCTCTCCTTCTCTTCATCATGATAACACCAGCACAAGCCAATCCTTTAAAAAAATCAGCTCGCTTCTTCCACCCCCTCTCAATTATTGAACAACAACCTTTAAATTAAATGAGGGCTCTTCTTCCTTAAAAATTTTATTCCAGTTATACACCACCTAAATGTTCAAAGGAGTAGTAATAATAATATACAGAGTATACAAAGGCAAATTGCTAAGTTTATAGTAATCTACACAACTACGACATATATATATATATAATGAGCTAATGAAGGATTTGGATATAAATTACTTGGTAATACGGAGTCATATTTATCTATTCATTTTCCAATATTCTTTTTAGTAGATTTACAATTTTAATGTAGTACCTTTTACCCTTCTCAAGAATTCCGGATGATTCCAGTTTAGTTGGCCGGTGCTTTTCATTAATGAAGTGCAGTTAATACCCTACTTTTTTCTTCCGTGCTTCAGCGCTATCTTCCTCTGGAATACCAAAAGACACCTTGCATGTCCCAGGCTCCTAGCATTTATCCACCTTTTAGGCCAAACCTTTTCACACTTCCCGCCCAAAATTGTGCTGCCACTTTTCTGTTTTACTATATATATAGATATAAGACACAAGAGCATCAACGGTTTGGAGATGAAAACTTATATTTCAAAAAACTCAAAAGATCTGATTTGATATCAGAAAGCACTAATACATTCAGGACAAAATATGCAGTTGAAATGTTACCAATTTCTTTTATCACGTTCTCATCAACTTTGCAAGCAATATGATTCCAACTGCTGCAACTGAAGCAAAAAAACAAGAATAACAACATCAATACAACAACAACAACAACAATCAAGCCTTAGTCCCAAAAGATATTGGGGTTGGCTAATAACAACATCAATAATAATGATAAATGTAAGCAAAAAAAGAATAAAGACAGAAGTGAAATGGTAAGGCTCTTACTTATCAAATTGGCCCTAAGCATGTTAAGGAAGTGAAATGTTGAGTAGAATACTCACCTTACAGACAGAAGTGAAAAACAAACTCAGTGTTCTCTCATTAAAAGCAATGAAAAGAATCTGACCAGGTGAGAATCATTTAGCAATTCTGCAAAGATTGAACTCTGGACGTGTATCTCTATCCAGATGACGATGTAAGCTTCGATGAAACAGAAAAAGTTAGCATTGGGGTGTCGTCAGAAGTAATTTTATCACTGGACGGGATTGGGACAGGTGTAGTAACTGGATCATGGAGCGTTGGCTCAAAGAGGATCTCATCATTTCCATTTTGGGCCTCATAATAAGTGATCGGTTGATGAATTTCTTCGGTTACCACCTCGTTAAGGGTGGACACCGAGGTTTCATCTATAGGCAGTGCATCACTAGGAGCCACACAGTGGTCTGTGACCACCGATTTGGGACCTGAATGGCTTTTTTGAACATCTGAAACAGAAAAATGCAGTGTAGCAGAATGAGTATTAGCATGATCAAGTGCCACTTTACTGTGATCAGAAACTGGCATTTCAGTTTGCAATGTAACAACATCATAGGTAACTACACGCTCAGAACCCAAAGCCACAAGAACATGTGAATCTGCAAGTTTAACCAGGGCTGCCAGAGCAGCATTAACAGGTATAACAGCCCAAACCAAGGCTGCATAAGGGGCATTCTCAATCACATGGACACAATGAGCACCGGCCTGCAGCTGTGATAAAGGCTGCCAGTGCATCTTTGAGAGCAGATTTAAGGGCGCCCACAGCAATAGCAACACTCACAAAGGCACCCACGTTAGCAACATGACTAACAAAGGTATCAACATAAAAAACATTACAAGCAGTATTATCAGTGACGCCTATAACATCAAGAACAGAGGCAAAAGGGACACAAGTAGTCTCAGTTACAGGGGCACAATAAGCACCAACAACTGTAACTGACTCTGCCACAGCACCATTGTCAGGGGCACAAACATTAGTAACATCACAAGCTGAGGCACCAACCTTAGAAACAGCACAATCATCACAGGGGGACAGGGGTCAACACGAACATCAAGTACAGAGCTACCAACATCACTAGATGCTGCAGAAGGGCCTCCTACCTCAATAGAATTTAGAGCCCTTAAATCATGTAAATGGATCAAGAGTCCCTCAAGGGAAATCCAGACGGGGGCTAGGGAGGAGTCCCCATTTTTTTGGAAATCAAGGTCAGACTTGAAATTGATTAGAACAATGTTCGATTTGAGCAAACCAACCGAATAAGATTGAGCAAATCCTAACATTTCAAAAGCCTTACGAATCGCAGGGATAGGGGGCGTCCGAATGGAAAAGTACCGACCAGGGTGTATAGGAATGGGAGGGAAAGAACCTGTAAGTCGTTTTCAGAGAAGGAAATGGACGGGAAGCCCTTGACGGTTCAAGACGATCCCAACTCAGCTGCGTCGGAAAGTGAGCAACCCTGAGAATGCAATCGATTGCCTGGGATAGGATCTCTTACCATCGATGCGTAGGAAGTCTTCGCCTGCGAGGTCACCGGGACTGGTCCATCCACCGGCGGCATTACTACCGCACTGGCTTCAGGCTGTCCGAATGAGGAAATCGCAGAAGGCTAGAGAGAAGATAGAGCGTCTCGCTCCTCTGTCTAATTTTCGTACTTGTGTTTGAGCGTGAGTGTCACTATACTACTCCCTCCCTTCCGTGCACTTTGCCAATTTTCCCTTAAATGTCCCAAAAAACTTTGTTTCTTTTAAAATAATTAATTTTCTCTCTACTCTGCACAAATCTCAATCACACAGTTTTTACTATTCTTATTTCTCACTTACTTTGCACTTGGCAAAAGTTCATTGGGACGGAGGAAGTATAATAATCATAATATGCCAAAAACAAGAAAAATGCTAGAAGTACAAACACACTTACAAAAAAACTTACAAACAAGTGATGTGGTTATTCTAATTACCATTGATGTAAAAGTGCTGTAAATGTGATGTGATGTGTTAAATAATGTGATGATGCCACATACCCCTTTTGTAAGACTTTTTGTAAAAGTTTTTGTACTTCTAGCATAACTCCAAAAACAATGACACATACATGCCATAAATACTATACTGATGTTATAGTGTTACTAAATCAGTACGGAGTAGCTGTTACCATTAACCTAATTAGTACTCCGTATGTAGTTACCTAGATTTTTGTTCATTAATCAATTTTTTATAATTAAAGTGGTAAAGCTAAGAATTGAAATATGACATGCAACTCATAGTCAAACCAGAATCACTCGGACTAAACTTTCACAACACATTTGCACGCCCCCTAACATAACATTGACTGCTGTAGAAAGGCGTAGCCCTGGAAGGAAGGCAGTGTTCTCATCTTTTGCGACAGATGGTTATCATTAATAAAATGACTTTTCCACCGGATAAAAGTGCGCATGATTTGAGGTAAGCTACCTAAGCTCGGGACATCAAAATTTGTACACACTTTACACAATTTTTTATTTATATCGATAATTAATATTTCTTTCTAAACGAATATCACTGGTATACACATGTAATTAGAGTCTGCGTACATTTTGTGTATATTTTACACTCGTCTGTGTATACAAATAATTACGACCTCCGTTCCCTTGTTATTGTCTCATTACGATTTACGATGTTTGACTGACGATAAAATAAATAGATCCATGTCCACATTAGAATTATTTTTAGAAAAAAAATGCATATTCAGAAACTACATTAAAAATTTTACAAAATCACAAAAACCAGAATCAAATTTAATAAAAACTTGATAAATAAAGTAAGAGAATAAAAGTGATTTGTGTTGATAAAATGAATAGGAAATGAGACAATAAAGAAAGTACTATCTTTTCTAAATGACGTCTGTTAAAAAGTGTTTACGTATAAATGAATAAAAAAATTCATTCTAATAACGTAAACCGGTCTGCCCTTGGACCGTCTCGGTCACATGATGGACTGCCCTGTCTCTGTTGCAGACAAATTTCTGCCAGCAAAACTCCGTCCTCTTCTTATTCCAACATTTTCTTCTACGGAGTACTTATTTTTCTTCTCCGCCATTAATGCGGTAATGCCCTTCCAGTATCTTCTCTCTCTTGCTTCTCTGAAATTAGACGGGCTCTTTTAGCTGCTGCTTCTCCTCTGTAATAACATCTCTCTATCATTAAACCCAGCATTAATTGCAGATTTTTTAAATTCTCCACCATTTGGAGTTTTCGAATATCCCCTAAAAGTTATTGCATCTTCCTAAACCCGACTCTCTTATAAGTCCTGGCTGCTGATTTGCTGAATCAAACTCTACTGCGCCCTAGCTCAGTTCGATCAAAGAGCATATTTTGGAGAGATTATTCATCGATCTAGTGGCCGTTGAGTTGAGGCAAGCTTAGCCGCCAGCCCCATCGAAGGTGAGAGCTCCTTCCACACACTCAGTTTCGTTGATCTTTACTATTTCATTTGTATCCTTATTCCCTGATTCGTGATTGTACTGTTCTTTATCCCCCACCTTTGTACTCCCCATGATGTCTGTGTTGCAATGCTGAAAAGATTAGATTTTGTCGATTTCTGAGGTTACGAATGATAAATTCGTTCATGTACTTGCTGGTAGTAACTAGTGGTCCAGATTTCGTCCCCCAGAAATCCTGGAAATTACTTTATTTTCTACAACACAGGGTGACTGGAAGCTATAGCTTAGCTCTTTGGAAGTGGAATTGTAATTGAAAAAATATAAACAAAAACTTTTATTCGATCTTGGTGTATGAACTGAAAGTGCATATATGCACCTTTGCATATGGCTCAATCTGTGACTCGCTTGAGCTCTTATAGTTTGTATGGTTCCAAGACCTTTGAGGGTAGGGAAGGGGAAGTGGTGGTATGTGTTTTATAAATATTTTTTACATTTAAGTGGTTCAAAATAAAGTGGGGATATTATACTATATTCAAATACAAGATCTAACTTATCATACCCGAAGTAGTTTCTTATAGTATTAAATTACAGAGTATCAAATCCTGATAAACTAGTGAAATAAAATCAATTGTAGCCTTCCATTCCATCTGTAATCCCTTAACTAAACCAGCCTTAGAAGGCTGGCCACTTCTCTGAAACTCAAAGAGAACTTCTATTACAATTGTTTTTAGTCTAAAAATGGTGTTTCGTGTTTCATGTTTCACATATTCGTGTTGCTTATTTTTCAATAGAACAATGACACTATTGTGAAGTTCGTGATCTTTTTGAACAATATGAGCTTATTCAAATATTACTTTCAGATGAGATGAAAGTGACAGTGAGATTTGGCAAATTATTGTAAGTGCAATGTGGTTTATGCCTTGGTAGGGTAGAATTATAGAAGGCAAAATGAGGAAAAGTTCTACTTCATTTCGGAATTCGGGAACTTATACAAGCCCATCAACACCAGAGTATGGAGACAATCATATTGGTGGGGTCCAAAAGGGTTGGAGTTCAGAGCGCGTCCCTTTACCCACAAACAATATCCGAAGGAGGAATGTTACTTCAACCGCATTGATCCCGTTCAGTAATAATGCAAGGGCGTTTCCATCAAAATGGGATGACGCCGAGAGGTGGATCACTAGTCCATTGTCAAGTTTTGGTGTTTGCAACCCATCAGCTGCTCAACCTCACAGGCATGCCAAGTCAAAAAGTGGGCCGCTTGGAACTTCAGGTCATATGTATATGCCAAATTATTCACCCAATGTTCCATTCATTGAAGGGGGAGGAGGCATTAGTAAATTCACTGGGAGTTCACCATTTACAACTGGTGTAATTGTTCCTGAAGGCTTATGCATTCATTATGATAATTCCATTAATCCTAATGCTAACTCACTGTGTGCTGAGAAGAGGATTACTCGAGCTTATAGTGTGCCTGGTCTGTCAGATTCATTGAGTGACGCCTCCTCATTGCCTAGCTCTCGAGGTAAAGTATTAACTTAAGTTTTGTCACTGCGAAAAAACCACCTTTCACTTAAGTGTAAAAAGGATTATCCCTATGGTCACTTGCATTACAAGTGGCATTTTTGTTCATTCTCTTTATTTCTACAACAGTGGGTAGAGCTAATCATTGATGAACTGACCTGCAGATGATAAACTTGGTACAGGGAAGGTCGCAGAATCAGATGAGTTGCATGTGGTTTCAAGGAGGGATATGGCAACGCAGATGAGCCCAGACGAGAGTATTCATTCATCTCCCAAAGAACGCTCACCACTGCCTTCCTTTCCTCTCCCAATCCCTGTGGAGGATGAACACAACAAACTCTCTGCTAAGGTTGAAATTAGAGACGTACAAGTAGACAAAGGTGTTTCCATTTCCAACCACAGGTCAGGAAAATTAGAGAAAAAGTCTCCAAATGTCATTGCCTCGTCACATTGGAATATTGCCGAGACAACAGGAAGTGGGTCGAAGTATGTGAAATCGTTTCCTGTTCAAACTTTCAATTTTTTTCTTTTGTTCTGAGATTTAGCTGAATCAATATATGTTATTTGGATGAAATGGCTAAACTTTCAAACTTTCAATCTTGTAAAGGAAAAGCATTTGGTAAAGCCATTTCCATCTAAATAAGGAATTCTGCTTTCTCTGATTATCAGAATAAAAAAATAATCTCGTAATGCTTCCAAATGGGACATTAAAAATACTTTCCTTGTTTTGGATCACAAATGTTTTGACATGTCCAACACTTTAATGCTTCAAAGGGAGGAAGCAAGAATCGGTGCATGGGAGAACTTGCAGAAGGCAAAAGCTGAAGCTGCTATTCAAAAACTAGAGGTGAGTTCCCAACTATCGCAATGAAAGATAGTTCTAGTCTTTTTTGTTGCAATGATGTTATTATGGTTTGTAGATATCCCTTATATGTTCTAATTAGAAATTATGAAATTTCCACATATTATATCCAACTTTGAGGTCTTTGGTATTAATATGGCGTAGCAAAATTTCTCTCTGAATCTCAGAGAAAATTCAAAAGAAACTCAAGAAGTACAAATAAAAAATGTTAGTAAAAAAATATTTATATGAGATGTCCATAGTCTTAGTGTCTTCGTTTAAAAGGAACTTACAAAATCTAGCTTTGTTGTCTTTGTTCAAAACGAACTTATAAAGTCTAGCTTTGTTTGTCCAATTTTTTTCCAATATCTATAGTGGTATCAAGATTTCCATTTATTTTTCAATAGATTCAAATCACCCATATTTCCATGAATACAAATATTCTTGTCCTTGGTAGCTGCTAATGATATACATTTTCAGATGAAGCTAGAAAAGAAGAGGTCTGCATCAATGAACAAGATTTTGAACAGGTTGCGATATGCCCAGAGTAAAGCTCAAGAGATGAGGGGTGCAATTTCAAAAAGTCATGGCACAAAAGTTTCAGACAAAGTCAGGAAGCGTTTTAAGGTCTCCTTTGGAGGCTGCTTATCCTGCCGCACTCTTTAGAACTAGGTTCTCAAATTTCACCAGCACTGTTGAATCCTAGTGAGTAATATATTGCAAGTAGAGCTCAGCATGTGTCAGTTTTTGTACCAATTTTGTATAAAGGAACAGATCTGTGTACATCATGAGACTACAATGAATATCATTTATTGGGGTACAATTTGTGAACCAACTGATCCTCGAGCCTTACCGTATGTTTGAATCACGAGTAGGCAGGGTGCTAAATGATTTGTCTTCCTTCCATCTCCCTCATTTTTTGTCACCCCCACGACCTCCCACTCCCTCCAAATAGGAAAAGCTCCCCTCCCGTGCCCTCAATTTCCTCCCTTCTATCCTTCTGGAGGTTTGGACCATGTACTCAATAAACCTCATGCTGCTTCTATAAAAGCATTGCCATTGTGAGGCAAGGTCAAAGTTTTAAGGCATGCTTTATATTGCGAAGAGAGAGAGAGAGAACGACTGTTTTAATCTAAAATGAATTAAGAGATATGTTGTGATTTGTTAAGCACATAAATTCTTTTATTTTGAAATAATTCTTTTTCTATCAAGAGATATGTAGTAGTATAACCAAGCATTCCAGCCCAACTGGTTGTGAAGTTATTGTGCCTAGTGAGAGGTCTCGAGTTCGAAACCTGCTAGGCACATAAGGGTAGGGGTGGACTCGGGCCGGGCTAACCGGCCCGGAACCGGATCGGTCCGCTACTGTGTGGGCCCGGCCCGGACCTGTGAACCGGTTCCGGGCCCGGTTCGGGCCAACCGGCCCGGTGGGATGGCGGTTCGGGCTCGGGTCCTCCAAAAGGTGAACCGGCCCGGCCGGTTCGGGCTGGACCAATTTTTTTTTTTTTTGATTTTTTTTTTAAGTTTTTGGGTTGGGCTGGGTATTTTGGGCCATTTTAGGTGGTTAGGGTTGGTTTGGGGGTGAGGGGGAGGGTTGGGGGTTAACTAGGAAAAGTCCAAAAAAATAAAAAAATAGAACCGAGGCCCGGCCCGGGCTCGGGGGTTACCCGGGCCGGTTCCAGGCCTCCCCTTCTTGAACCTAGGCCCGTCCGGGCCCAGGCCCGAACCGGAACCGGTCCACCTCTACATAAGAGTTTGAAACTCAATGGAGTGAGTTTCAGTCATTATTACTCCAGGTCCCCAACCCCCTCCCTCAGACGCCCCCTAGAGTAAAAAAAATAGTGGTATTTCACCTCTGCCCATGTTTCCCATGCAACATAGGAGATATGTGGGAAGATAAAACTTATACAGAAAATCAATGTAAATTTTTGGATTGGTGTTTGACTATATTCATAATTTCATATACAACTCTCTACAAGGGATTTGAGAGGAAAAAGTAGAACCAAATTCCAAATGGGCTAGAAGCAATTTAAGAAGCACAAAAAGCCATTTACGAAGCTATTTTGTGCTTTCTCTTATTTTAATAAAACATGACAAATGTTTCCCGGCATTTAACCTCCTCATAAAGTCATGCTGAATTAATGAGTCTTGTAGCTTGTAGTTGTAGAGTTGTAGGTTCGGCTATAATAATCTGGTAAAGCACTTGCATTGAGATTGGAAATGAAATACCATAACTAAAGGCATGTTATTTAATTACACGCCGTAAAAGTTAGTCATGAAATTCTGGATTACAATATTTTGTTACTGTTGCAATTAACGGTTTTCTTGATCTAATCTAAATATACATTCATGTGCGGGTGTTTGTTGATGATCGAGAGTTGACTAAAAGTAACTATTATTTAAACGCTAACCAGGGGCGGATCCAGGATCGAGAGATGGGGTGGGCTAAGCAGAAGTAATTATTTTACTATACATACCAAATTTAGCCCAGGGTTGTTATCAAACAAAGATTTTTTTGAATTATATACTCGAGTTCGAGCTTGATTTCGAATCTAATTTAATGAATTGAGTTTAACAAGTTTCGAACTCGAATACGGAGTAGGTTTTGAGTTTGAATAATTATTCAAGCCGAGATCGAACATAGTGATGTTTCGATCCGAACACGAGCCTATCGTTCACATATAAATTATACTATTGTACATATCATAAAATTTAAACGTTTTAGTGCAATTTTTATAAATTTATTAATGATTAATAAAAATTTGAATACTTATTGAATAATTTGAACATGAATCTATTAACGAGAATAGTCTAAACTTCTACATTCGAGCATGTCTATCGAGCATTGAAATCCAAATTTGAGATAGTTTGGATTTCAGGAACTACAGCATGTGGAAGATCCTCATTGACTAGATCTTGCACTGTTGTAGGTATAGGTTCAGAACTCCCTTCACCAGTTTGACGATTCACTTTCGAAAAGAATGATGAAATCAACTTCTTTCCCTTCTTGGTATATATCCATTCTAAAAAACATTTTCAATATTGGTATATATTAAAATACTTATATATAAAAAATAAAACTATTTAATTATGTACTCAAAAATTCAATTAATAATCAAAACGATTGTATGATTCCCTAGCCCTAAAACTCTAAAATGCTAAAAATAATAATAATTAATACATCAATAGTTTAATACACAATCAGTTAATCACAGTTTACAAATTCACGGCGGAAGTTCATAACTTCACTGATTCACAAATTATTTGTGGGGTGCGCTGACAAATAATTTAGGCTGGGCTGAGATTTGAAAATGTACCAATACTATTAAAAAAAAATTGGGCTGGGCTGAAGCCCACCCCTGACCTAGCATACATCCGCCCTTGACGCTAACCATAATTATTTTTCAATCGACTTGTGTGGCCTGATATTACTAGATGTCTGGATACAAAAAAAGACATTGAACTTACATAAAAGGGTCAAATAAGACCTTATATAGAAGGTTCTGTCCGGCCGTCGTCATTTGGGGCGGTTTCCGATAGAATTTTTTGATGAATTTTTTTGATCATCCTATTAATTAAGTCTAGTTCACTCATACCAAATTTCAGCTACAAATTCAATTGGGAAGATATTCAAATTATTTATTGAAGATAATTGCGAAGTTAAAAGCGCAGTTATCAATTTCCCTTACCGGTTGAACTGCTCAATTGACTGCTTTTTATTAGTTGGAGGGTTCAATTGATCGAATTTAAAGTACGAGAACCTAATTGACTTTTTTTGTATAGTAGAAGGACCAATTTGACAGTTTTCTTTTTTTTTTTATTTTTTTTAAATTTTCGGGTTGAACTGGGTATTTTGAGCCATTTGGGGTGGTTTGAGTGGTTGGGGTTGGGAGGGAGGTTAATTAGGAAGAGAGAAAAAAAATTGATAATGGGCCCGGCCCAGCCCAGCCCGGACCCGGACCAGACCCGGTGGTTACCCGGGCCAGTCCCGGGTCCACCACCATTTCTGAACCGCTGGCCCGCCCAGGCCTAGGTCCAACCCAGACCCGGCCCGGACCCGAGTTCATCCCTATATTTGACCTTTTTCCCAATTGTGAAATTTGGATTCAGATATCAATTAAAGTCAGGGAAACTGAATTATTGGATTCCTTTTAGATAATTTGAAATAAAAAAGACTTGGTCTGACAACATAAATAATTGAACGGGCAATTAGATACGACCCTCAAGGCCTCGAGGGTAAGAGAGTATCACAAAAATGGAAGTATGAGCAATAATAGACATAATTATAAGAAAGAAAAGAGTAGAAATAATAGACAAAGATGAGCTAGCAAATCTGGAAAAAAGACGAGAGCAAATGTATCTCCCAAAACAATCGATTATGGGCATCCAATTATCCAAACTCCAAAGATAAAACAAGTTCAACAAGAGCACTAGAAATTCATTGCGGGAATCCAATGCTAAAAGTAACAAGTCCAACAACAATACAAATTGTAAACAATGATACATTATAGGTTGTAGGATCTAAATAAATTAGCTTCATCAGTAGCGAGCAACTTTTTCAAATTTATAGAACATCCTTTTAACGTATTAGGCCTTCCAGCAAAAGCTTGCTAGTCCATAATATCTCTAATAAAAAATAACTTAACAATTCATACTACACCATAAGAAAATCAGTCCAAGAGTTTTGGCCAACCATTCTTTTGGACTGCTTTAATAGCAGCAACTAAGTCGGCTCGAGGGTTCTCTGCTATCATCAGAAAGGCGTGTAACCTTATATCAGCACCATGACAGTGTAGCTAGTATGGCCTATACCTCATATCTGTCCGTGAAGGTCTTCCTCCCCCAAAACTACTACTGCTCATGCCGCCATGCATGCCACCATGCATGCCGCCATGCATGCCGTATCCCCACTATATAAAAAACAAATGTTCAGCACATAGTTAAAATCATTGAATAAACTAAATGTGACAGGAGAATTTCTAGGTGCATAGTAACAAATTAAAGTAGACAACCAGTGGTCAAAGGCAACACACAATGTGTGTGTAAATGTGAATATCTCTTCCTGTAAGATTGTTTCGCAAACAATGGAAGTTTGGTTTATTTACAAAAATACCAACATGCTTCAATGTGAAGTGCTGAGTTGAATACACCAAAGGTGTGCAACAATGTGTGCAATAAATGTGCACGAATGCATGCAATGATGTATCCATGATATTAGTGCGTGTATATCATTATCAGCACCTTAATCTCCTTTTGTTGGGGATGGTGGCATGAAATGCAGATATGCACACATTATTAATGGAAAAGACAAGAAACTCACATCATCAAAACCACCTAAGCCCCCATACATTCTGCCATAGGTACGCACTGGGCCACCATAGGCCCCATATGGTTCTGGGTGGTGGTTATCAATCGCATAACTACTTGGACTAGCATCATCATCAAGTGGTGTAGCAGTATCGATTGCAACCTACAAGGTGAGCAAAAAATATGTACGGTGCAAATTATTGGCTTCTCTGATTGACACAAAAATAATCGCATGACAACTCAAGAAAAAAAATATCTCTGTATTTCAAGTTCTTCCAATTACAAGATGTGGTATTTTACAAGTACATAAAAATATCTGGAAGACAAAAATGGTACCGGCTGTCCACAAATCTCATGAGGTCTTCGCGAAACACGGTCTGCCACGCCATCATCAGAAAATGTAACAAAACCAAAACCTCTATGTCCTGTCCTCTTGGGGTCCTATTTAAAACAGAATGGCCATTAACAAAGAAAAACCAGCTAATATTTTTCAAAGTAACAAAACTAAAGCTTACCTTAGGAATATAAGCATCTAAAATACGACCAAATCGGCCAAAATAATGGCGAAGATCTTCTACAGTTGCCTCCTGAGGAAGCCTTCCAACAAAAATCTTTCTCCCCATTCCACGAGGGGGTAAGCCTCCTACATTATAAATACTTCAAGGCTAAGCAGATAATCATCTATGCTACGGCAAAGTTAAGTCTGAAACTTATGCATCTTCTATTGATCAATAAGAACTTACTTCCATACAAAGAAGGTGGTTGGTCATACATTGTTGGAGCCCCCAAGGCAGCATATCTAGTAGCTCCATTCATGTATGTGTTGTATGCTCCATATCCACCACCTTGAGGCATTCGTCTTACTGGCTTGAAATCATCTTCCTAGAAACCAAGTAAATGTATTGATTACTTTTACGACAAGAATGTACAGTTTCAACTTTCAATGACTGCCTTAAACATGAAGCCAAAAAGATGCAATTTTAAACTGGTGCAGTATATGATATAAAGCAGAAGCTGGGGCAGAGGCCCCCATGGGTTTCCTGAAGGCAGGGACGACTTGAGCCCACTTTCGTGGTCTGGTTGAAGCTGGAGTTGATTTGGGCTGGAGTTTAGTTTTACTTATTATAAACTTTATATTATGCTTTTTAGTTTGGGCCTATTATTAGTAGAGTTGATTTGGGCCTAGTTAGGGTTTACTTAATTTGGGCTCGACTAGGGTTTCTGTTTGAGTGTCTTACTAGAAGGCTATTTATACCCCCTTGTTAGGTTTCATTCTTGTTTATCTATGAATAAAATTGGAGTTTAGCTTTTTTGCTCTGGGCAACGGTTTCTGCCGTTGATTATTCTGGGCAACGGTTTATTCTGTTGATTTTTATTTTCTGTTTTCAACAATTGGTCCAGCCTGCCAGATGCTGTTCCATCCGGAATGACCAGATCAATTGCCGATTGTCTGACGGAGGTGGAGGGCGAACAGGCCTTGATGAACAAAAAACTGTATTCGCAAGGACAGAAACTGGAGGCGCAGAGCATCCAGCTGGCAGAGATCGCAGCCTCCCTAGCTGCACTCACGAGGGCACTCGCACCGTCGGAGACGAAGGCGCCAGTGTCAGCAGCATCCTCCAGCGCCGCAGCATCGGCGCCCACTTGTGATGGTGGTTCATGCAGCACCGCACACCTGCCATGCTGCCCTCGTTCGATGGGGAAGACCCGATCGGGTGGATTGCTAGGGCTGAGCAACAGTTCGAACTGAATTGTACTCCGCCAGGAAAGAAGGTGGCAGCCGCTGTAGTTACAATGGAAGGGTCAGTCCTATACTGGTTGACCTGGTTACGGGCACGAAAGCCGGACATATCATGGGATGAGCTTACACAGGCATTGGTGGCCTGTTTTGACTCACGGTTTAAAGGAAATCACTTTGAATGGCTGTCCGGAGTCGAGCAGACAGGGACTATGGAGGAGTACATCTCAATTTTTGTTGAACTAGCAAGTCAGGTCCCAGGGCTATCTGATGATCATTATCTGGGTTGTGGATCGATTTGTGGATCCTTACGGTTGCTGCGGCCAAATAATCTGGAGATAGCAATGGAATTGGCCAGAGATATTGAGGACAATCTGTCCTTTCAAGATGGAGGCCGGGAAATCCAACCCTACAATACGGAATTGTGTTCGGGCAGTTTTTTGGGTCCAAGCGGGGGCAACAGCACGGCCATGAGTGGTGGCAGCATGAGGGGATCGAGTGGCAGCTTTCATAAAGATTCTGGGCAGCCCGCGGGGACAAATGTGAGCTGGTTTTCGGATTTCAACCTTGAGGACAAGGTTGTTTCAAAAGGGGGGGGGCGGGGGGGAATTGATATAAAGCATATGCTGGGGCAGAGGCCCACGTGGGTTTCCTGAAGGCGGGGACAGGCTGGTTGTCGGCTGGAGTTTAGTTTTACTTATTATAAACTTTATATGATGTTTTTTAGTTTGGGCCTGTTATTACTTATTAGTAGAGTATGTAGTAGAGTTAATTTGGGCCTAATTAGGGTTTACTTAATTTGGGCTCGACTAACGTTTCTGTTCGGGTCTCTTACTAGAAGGCTATTTATACCCCTTGTTAGGGTTCATTCTTGCTTATCTATGAATAAAATTGGAGTTTAGCCTTTTGGCTCTGGGCAATGGTTTCTACCGTTGATTATTCTGGGAAACGGTTTATTCTGTTGATTTTTATTTTCTGTTTTCAACAGTATACAAAATTGATCTATTGAATGGTCCAAGTAACACCCTATACACTAGCTGAGCCCAACCACCAGCTGTGGCCAAACTTGGAGCCCAACATGTTTTCCCCGCACAGCTATAAGCAGGTAAATGATCACTCAAGGAAACCACTGGATGTCAGTGGTGTCCCGTGAGAGCTGAACCCAGGTGGGCTAACTACTCAAAAGACTTGAGCAGAGTGGTTTTTGGATGAAGGATAATTGCTAACCTAGTTGATAGAAATGCTTTGTCATGCCACTTAGATGTTGAAACAAAAACAGAAATATATAAGGCTTACCTTTGGAGTTGCTCGATCAACAACAACAGTAGAGCCTCCCAGTTCATGGCTTTCATTCATTAGGTCATCAACTGACTCTGAGAAAGAAAGAGATGGGTTGAGATAATTATTTCATACATATTTTCAGTACGTTGTTGGTCAAAAAAATCCCCAAAGTAAGTTTCACTTAAAGCAATATCAAGCCATCAATAGAAAAATCAAATGCACCAAGGTTATGCGATAGGACAAAAATACACTTGCCAGAGTTTGAAAAGGTGATGAAACCAATCCCACGATGACCTTTAGTGCTTGGATCCTGCATAATTTTGTAAAAAAGATCACTCAAGCTTTGTGCATTGTAAACAGAATTATTAACAGCAGCAATCATCAGTATCCACGGGGCAATATGAGAGGCAGAGATGCGAACCTTTGGCATGTACAGATCTGTTATCTCACCATATTTCTCAAAGTAGCTGCAAAACAATTACTATAGATTCAGATTTACATTTCTAGTACATTCCCAAATAACTGCAGATCACAAATAAAGGTAATATACGAAAGGTTAGAATTTAAATTCATTTCGCAATGGTTCCATGATGTGCATGTTGTTTTTACAATATCAATTTTACAATTGTGCAATGGACTAACACTGTGTCAACCATCTCACCAAATTGTCGTCTCATGATACTGTTCATTCAAGTGGAAAAACATATGAATGGCGAGTTGGTGACAGACAATATTGAGTTTTAAAATATAGTTTCATTATTATTTTTGTTAGAAGTTTAGGACAGAAAAGCATAACATCAACACTCGTTTTTGCAATAACTGAAAGTAGAATAATGATGATATGTTGAAACATAATAGAATGATGTCATCTACAAGATTAAATAAATACCTTCTGAAAGTAGATTCAGTAACTGATGGTGATATCCTAGCCACAAAAATCCTGCTCACCTTCTTTGCAGGTGCCCTCATCTCCTCCTGCAAAGAATTGTATCCGGTGTTTAAATTACTGTTTACATACAATAACTGTACACTGTACACATTAACAGTTTCACAGTACATGAGAAAAAAAGTTTCTTAGAAAGTATGAAAGAAATCAATCAAGGGCAAAATGCACAGACAAGCAAAAATAATTAGTTCAACCTTCGGAGTTGCAATTTTTACTTCCAGTATTCTGTTTCCAAGAAAATGCTCCTTAGACAAAGCATTCTGCAGGATAAATATGTTAAAATGTAACTACAGAGTAAAATAGGCAATCATGTTTGTCCACAGATGTACAACAATTGCATACATAATCATCACCTTAGCATCATCAGCAGTAGCAAATGTTACATAGCCAAATCCACGAGAACGTCCAGTAGATCGTTCCTAAAGCATGAATAAGAAGTGGTTGAATCAAGTACCTTATGAGGAATCGCTATTTACTAGGGTAAGTAGACAAAGGATTCACAACTTGTTCATTCAAGGCAAGAGCTAGCATAAGTGTGCTGCATCAGTTAAAAAATCAATATTTTGCAGCACACTTCTGCAAGCTCTTACCTTTAACCAGAATATAAACAATTTTCTGTTCCAGGTTGGTGTTTTCACACAATTCTCATATAAGAACAGAAAATATAAAGTATAAAAGCAACTGCCGTACTAACCTTCATCACGACACAGTCCTCCAACTCCCCAAACCCGCGCATATATTCTCGTAAACCCTCTGTATCTACGTCCCATGGGATACCCAAAACCTTCGAAAATCAACTCATTAATGAAAGAACCACCACAGATTGATACATTGAATGAGATAGCACTTACAACAAGCTTCCTCTCAGTCATGGTAAAAATCGCTGCACCCACAAATCTAGAAAATAGCTACAAACACACACAATTTCTCTCTTTTGTTCCTCTTGCGCTCTCGAGATCCCACAACCTCCCTCTCTACAAATCAAGCGCTTACACTCAATAATGAGGAAGACAAGTCCTGCATATAACATATACACCTCTTTCTCACGCACAAAAATCGTTATCATCTTCATCATATACCACAAAAAACTCACCAAATTCCCACAAACCTCAAGTGCAAGGAACAAACACATGTACCTACAAACGTTACGATGGAAATATAACCGCACTCACTGACCTTCGGAGATTAAGATTAACAAAACCCTAACTCGCTCTCTCCCTCCCGCTAACTCGCTCGACACGCGCTCTTCCTGGTTCGATCTACACAGCCTACCCGTATTACAGTGCTACAACAACCTCCTCTTTAACCGGGCCGATCCTATAAAAATAGAGACCCGGTGCTACCAAAATATGGGTCTATCTTTCCAATTTATTAAACAAATTTCATCATCCGAAAGATAGATGAATTGTCAATTCGGGACCTGAAAGATGAGATCTATCGGTATAGGACTCGAATGATGAAAAACTATCAATCTAGGACCTAAAATTTCATAGGTTCTGATTTATTCAATTTTTTATTAATTTCATTGCTAATTTTTGATAAACTTTTCTTTACAAAAGTTTATTAGTTTCATAAAACTAAATAATATTTAAAAATTTTAAGATAAAAAAGTTAATAAAGTTTCGGACAACTAAGGTCCTAAATTGATAATTTCCAATCATTCAAGTCTTAAATTGATAGTTTTCCATCATTCGGGTCTTATATCGATACATTTCATCTTTCAAGTCTCGGATTGATAATTGATCTATCTTTCGGGTCCTGAATTGATAAAATTCCTTTATTGAATATATAAATAGGCTAAAGAGTGAAATAGACTCTCGAACTAACTTAAAAGGTGCAAATCACTCCTTATATAGGAGGCTCTGTCCGGTCGTCCCCATTTGGGATGGTTCCCGGTGGAATTTTTTGATTATATTTTTTGAGCATTTTCTTCATTAAGTGTAGTTTAGTTTACCCATACCAAATTTCAGATAAAAATTCAACCGGTAAAACAGTCAAATGATTTTCTGAAATGTGTTGTCTTGTTTAACAGCGCAGTTATCATCAAAAACTCATTTGGCTGCCTTCCTGATTGAATTTTTAGCTAAAATTTGATATGAATAAACTATACTTAATGAAGAAGATGCTCAAAAATATTCAGCAAAAAATTCCACCGAGAACCGCCCAAATGGCGACGGCCAGACATAGCCTCTTATATAAGGGGTGATTTGCACTTTTTAAGTTAGTTCGAAGGCATATTTGACCATTTAGCCAATACAACAACAACCAAGTCTTAGTCCCAAAAGATATTGGGTCAGCTAACATGAATCGATACATGATATCACCACCAAAAGGAGAAGAAAAAAATAAAGATAAAAAAGATAAGATATTATAAAAAGATAATATAAAAAGAAATGAATATACATAAAAATGATAAAATAAAAAGGATACAAATAATGTTTTTATATATAAGGATAAAAAACAAGAGAGAGAAAGATGAGGGAAAAATATGATACGAGATCACTCCTCCACACGAATACCCGCCCTCCACTTTGCTCTCTCCAAAGCCATACCCTCATCCAATCCAAGAAGAAGCATGTCACTTCGGACTCCCCTAAAATACCGGATTCTTTCCCAATGCTATTGCGGACTTATTATATATCCACAAATATCTCCGTAGCTTCCTTTTGTGTCATGCCTATTTCTTTGAATAAATTCCGGAGCCATATAGCATGACAAACACAAGAGTTGGCCGCAACATACTCGGTTTCACATGTAGAGAGGGTCACAATAGGTTGCTTCTTTGAACTCCAAGTAAAAGCTGTATTAGCCATAAGAAAGACAAATCTGGTAGTACTTTTACGGTCATCTTTGATGTAGCGAAGAATTCGCTTGGCGGCCTTCCAACGAGAGGTTCTTGGATCTTCCATATACCGGCTAATGAGACCAACTCCATACAAAATGTCGGGCTTTGTACAAGTCAAGTATCGTAAACTCCCAACTAAACTCTTGAACATTGTGATCTCCACCTCTTCATAGTCGATGTCGGATCTTTGGTTGTACCCTTTCGCAACCAATCTTGCTTTGTACCTTTCAACTTCCCCCATGACATTCTTCTTTTCTTTAAACACCCATTTTGCACCAATTGCTTTGTGACCTTTGGGTAAGGTGGCCAATTCCCACGTGTCATTTTTCATGATGGCATTCACTTCTTCATCCATGGCTTCCCTCCAATTCTTGTTGTTAGTCGCTTCTTCAAAACCTATTGGTTCACAATCAGCAAGAAGACAAAATGTCACGCCCCGGACCTACCCGGACACGTCAACAACCCGCCGTACAGTACGAATAGTCAACAGCAGTCCAACTCATCTGTACTATAACAGGCGTCTTGAATACCATTCACACATAGTACATCCATAAACAAACATAATGTAAAACATTCATTTAAAACAGCGGAAGCATTTAATACAAGTGTCTATGCCACAATTTGGCAAACATGGGCATACAAGCTCCCAAATGATTATTCAAAAATAACATTCATGAGCATTATTATAATTGTTTTGAAAATCAGAACAAACAGAAGAAGCACGAACCACGCCTTCTTCTCTTGATCCTCCCGGTGCAATGGGTGATGGTAGCAACCTTCACGTTCTACCTGAAACTGTGAGGTGGCCTCACCCGTGAAGGGGAGGTCAGTACTTGGAAGCATTTGACAAGTACAATGACAACTATACCGAGTATAATCAACGCTTTAATTTCTAAGACCCTCAAAATAGGATGATATCATAATTTAAATATTTATTTATATTTCACACTTATTATCTCTATAATAAGTAAATTCATTCATTTGTCGGCACACGGCCCTTCTCATATATTCTTTGCATTTATCATTTGTACAACCCAACCCATTAGTCTTATTATTTCTACGGGATTTGCTACCGCTGTCGGAGACCTCATGGGGTTCTCGGTTCGGATTTCAACATCCCGCCCCTGGACACATACCCATCATCCCGTAGGAAGGTAAGGCCCTTCGGGGTCCTATCTTATGTGTTACCGTTACCGAAGCCTAGTTAGGTCTCCGATTCGGATTCCACCCTAACCCGTGATCACGATGTAAGTCCATGTTATCCAACCCCCGCTCTCTAGAGTCGGGAAAGGGCCATGGTCCTTACTTATTCCCATAATTCAACCGGCTATCCTCAAGGACTACCGAACACGCCCGTAGGCCAATCCTATACCTAGGATCAATTTATTATTCAATTTATCTTGGGTATCCCTTCAGGCCTACCCCTAGTATAACTTAAAGTTCATACTTTCCTACCTTAAAGCATCTCTTAAGACTACTTAAGACATGATACTTCACAATCCAACCTTAGGATCAATTTTAGCAAGATTTCACTTTAATGTCCAACTAGTATATCCATACTAGTCCAATGAATTCTAACAAAACCAAGTTCTCTATTCTTGGTTATTTATAAAATGTCTCATTGATTTTCCATTGAAAATATCATCATTATATCAATATACAAAATATCACTTTTAATCATTCAGATATTCTTATACTCCCTCCGTCCCTTAAAACTTTGCCAAGTTTGACTGGCACGTGGATTAATAAAGTAAAAGGTGTGTGGTTGAGGTTTGTGCAGAGGAGAGAGAATTAACTGGAACCACAATTTTTTTACTTAAAAGGGAAAGTGACAAAGTTAGTGGGACATTTATAAATGGAAATTTGGCAAAGTTTTAAGGGACGGAGGGAGTATGAATTAAAAAGTATATTTCAACATGCATTTCATAGTTAATTCCATTTTCAAGTCAACATACTCATAACACATGATCATACATAATTTATTCTTAAATTTGTATATCATGTTCCTTTCTCATAAACAATAATCTTCTCATTTTTAGGCATTATTAATCATCAATAATCCATAAAAACACATTTAATTACCTTAGGTAATCTCATGAAATTAACTCACTAATTATAAACAATATAGTCAGTCATCCTCACCTTATAGAGTGCTTGACTAGTTGCCTTTGCAAAGCCCTTCGATCCGTCCTCGTTCTAGGCCGTTCGAAAGTGAAAAACTGGACTGCTGGGCAAAAGCCGAGCGGCTTTCACGAAAGCCGGGCGACTTTCGTAGTCTGCAACTACGAACAGCTCCTTTGGAGTGGCGGTTTCCGGCGATTTCGACTCATATCGATTGGCCGACCCTCCTAAGTTAATTACCACCACTTTCTATCAATATTCTACACTTTTAAACGTGTAGAACTCATGGTTTAATCCATCATATGATTTCTTACAAATCATACACCATAAAGCTAGTTAAAAGAATAGTTGTGGAGTTCTTACCTTGAACTCAAACTATTCCTTGTAGATTTTCCCTAGCTTCTTCTTCCTCTAGCCGAGACCTTGAGAGTCTTCGTTTTTCCTGAGCTATCTCTTCTCTTGTGGATTGGCCGAATGGATGCAAGGAGATGGGGAAGTTGCCTTCTCAATCAGCACAAATAATTGTGTGAGATAGGACATAAGCATGAGTTTTTGTCTCTAGGAAACCCCCCTCCCTTCTCCTTGTCCGCACAAGTCATTTAGGCTTGTCCCCCCAGCTCTTACTTGGTCATTTGAATACATAAAAACGTGGGGTGGCCCCCACTCATGTGGGAGGTCATCCCATTATGTTCCGGTGTGTGTAATCGGCCCCGAAAGTTGTATTTCTCAGACTGTTTAAGTTATATTTTATTTTATCGGGCCAAATAAAATATATCGCGCGTTCCTAATAATTATGAGCTTTTAGAATAGATGTACATTCCCCAACATTAGTTTAGGAGTCTCCGGAATTCATTTCGGGCTATTACCCGTTAAATTGCCAATACCGGTAATTGGACCTCGTTTGACCAACCGGTCAACTCCATGCCCTTCCCATGGCCCAACTAAAATATCCACCACCATATACGTACTATTTTTATCAAGATGGATAAAATATGTGGTTATGGAATTATCGGGCGGTCCTCGTTCCCGCTGTGGGCCCCACATGCAATTTACTATTCACGTAAAAGAAATAAAAAAAATAACAATTACGCAAGTTCATAAATCATCCTTCAAGGTTCATTACATAATTTACTAAAAGTAAACATGCTTGGGGACGGTGTCACACAAAACAATGTTAGATCGTTAATATTTTCAGTTACCTCATATAGCTATTGTATGCTCCTTAAGCGATGCGGCCTTTCATTTGAGTTGTCATCACTTGTGGATTCTTCTTGCTCGGGTGATGGTGGAGTTGGACTTGTGGGCTCATCATGGGCTAGCTCTTGCTCCTTTTCTTCTTCTTCATCATCATCATTGTAGTACGGCAAGAAATTGTACTCTTCTTCTTTATGAGTCCAATCCCAAGTGCTTTCTTCATCAAACTCAACATCTCGGCTAATCACGATTTTTCCATTGCTTGGGTTGTAAAGCTTGTACCATTTTGCTCTTGCATCGTAGCCAATAAAAATAAATTTCTCACTTTTGTCATCCAACTTGCTCCTTTTTTGATCCGGCACATGAGCATAAGCAATGCTCCCAAAAACTTTCAAATGAGAAATTCCGGGCTTTCTTCCACTCCATGCTTCTTCGGGAGTTTTGTTCCAAACACTTATAGAAGGAGATCGGTTTGACAAATAAACCGCACAATCTACGGCTTTGGTCCAAAATTCTTTTGGAATATTTTGGTCTTGAGCATGCTTCGAATCATGTTAAGTAGAGATCGGTTTTTTCTTTCAATAACTCCATTTTGTTGTGGCGTATATGGAACCATTAAGGGGCGATAAATACCATTTTCTTCACAAAAAAATTCAAATTCTTTTGAAGTGAATTCCCCCCACGATCGGATCTCATGGATTTTATTTTAAACCCGCTTTCATTTTTAACATTAGCTTTGAATTTCTTGAAAGCCCCGAAAACGTCGGATTTATGTTTTAGAAAATAAACCCAAGTTTTCCGACTAAAATCATCAATGAAAAGAGCAAAATAGTTACTATTTTCGAGAGAACATGGTTTAATTGGCCCACAAATATCCGTGTGTACAAGCTCTAACGGTCGTTTTGCTCTTATAGATGTTTGCTTTTGAAAACTTTTTCTTGGTTTCTTTCCAAATAAACACCCTTCACACAATTGATTAGCTTCATTGATTTTGGGCAAACCTTTCACCATACCTATATCACTCAACAATTTTAAACCTCCAAAATTAAGATGCCCAAATCTCAAGTGCTAAATCCAAGATGAATTTTTAAAACATGCTTTCAAACATTTTGGACCCCCATTTTCAATGTTTAATGAAAACATTCTATTTCTTGACATTGGTACTTTAGCAACCAAACCTCCATTTTTATCTCTCATCAAAAGGGTGTGATTTTTCATATGAATGTCATATCCCTTTTCTAAAAGTTACCCCAAACTTAAAATGTTTGATTTCATGTTGGGCACATAGTAGACATTAGAGATGAAATCATTTTTTCCATTTTTTAACCGGATTAAAATTTTCCCCTTTTCTTTTACCGAGATTTTTGATTCATCTCCAAAGTAGATATTTCCGCTTACCGATTCATCAAGCTCAACAAACATATCTTTCTTCCTGCACATGTGGTTGTTTGCTCCCGTATCTAAGTACCATATCGTTTTGGTGTCACTTTCTCCTCCTTTATGGGCCATCAACAATATTGAATTTTCTTCTTCTTCTTTGGCAAGATTTGTTCGCTCCTCAGCTTTATTTTTCGCCAATCTACAGTCGGAGGCAAAGTGACCAAATTTTTGACATTTATAACATTGAACTTGATACTTATCATACCTTGGTCTCAAAAAACCTCCTCTTCCACGGCCTCATGATTGATAAAAATGTGGACTTCTCTCTTCTTTGTTGAAAGTCTTATAACCTCCTCTTCCATAGCCTTGGCTTCGACCGCACCCTCTTGAACTTTGACTTCTTCCCTCTTGGAAAATCTCTATTTTTTAAGGTGATCTTGGTTTGAAGGGCTTGCTCCAATGGCTCTTGCTTTATTCTCTTCTTCAGTTTTTCTTCATGAGCTTGAAGAGATCCCAAGAGATTATCAACAGTCATTGTTTCTAGATCTTTAGATTCTTCTATTGCCACAACTATGTAATCGAATTTTGAATCTAAAGACCGTAGAATTTTTTCAACCACACGATTGTCTTTGATTTCTTTTCCATATCTTCTTAGTCGTCAATAGATTCTGAAGAGTTCATGTTTAAACATTCAAACTCACCTCGAAGACTTTGAAGTTTTACTTTCTTGACCTTATCTACTCCTTTGAATTAATTCTCTAATATCTTCCATGCTTCTTTGCTTGTAGTTGCACATGCCACCTTTGCGAACATGACTTCATCCAAAGCTTGATGGATGATACAGAGCGCCTTTTGATCTTTCTTCTTAGTACTCCTCAGGGCATTCTTTTGATTTTGATTTAAGGTGTTGATGTCCTCGGGTTCCTTGAAGCCTTCCTCTACCATGTCCCACACATCTTCCGATCCAAGTATTGCCTTCATGTGAATGCTCCAATTATCACAATTCTCCTTTTTTAATGGAGGAACTTGAAGAGAACCGACCATTTTTGGGTGATGACCGAACGGATCTGACACTACTATTGGAAATAAGTGAAGGAAGATTTGGGAAATTGGGAGGCTAAATTAGAAATATTATGGAAGAGATATTTGAACAAACGGGAAGAACTCTTTTTATTAGAACAACTCAATTTGCTTAACTTGATTGATACAAAGTGGTCGTAGGGGAGCTCTATTTATACTAGTACAAAAGTATCTAGACTCTTCTATAATTAATGCATTCTAGACAATTCTATACAATTAATGATAGGAGAGTTCTAGAGACCCATCTTCTAGAGAAGCTCTAGAATTTAGCTCTTCTACATTTCTCTACCACTTGGGCCTTTCCAATTAACAACAATTTAATACATCTTAATTAAGCCCAAAACAAGTTGAATTTTCAACAATGTCTAGACAAATCATTGTTCTTGTTTTACTATGAACTCCTCGTTGTCTCATTGGTTGGACACAAAGTAAGCCTGGTTGGATTCTTGCAGGTCCCATCATGCAATTGTCTCATCTTTTTTGGACATAGAGCTCATTCGTGTGGTGTTACATTTGATTAACTCTTGCAAACTGGTTTGAACCTAGACTAGTACACAATAAAGAATGTTGAAAGTTTGGGTATTCAGACAAACTCGTTTCTTCTCATCCAAGTTGAATTCTTATCTCTCATTTACAACCTTGTTGTTATGTACTACGTATAGTATAATAATCCACACCATAATGAACTTGAAAAGAATTCCATCTTCGTTTTCCAGTAAGCATATTTATCGTCATTGAGAACCGCAGGTTGTGCCTTTTAAATTCCTGCAATCCCCGAACTATAGGTAAAAAAGTGCAAACAATGACATATTTTTCAAAGGATACAAACGAATAATCCTTTAATGCAGTTAAGAACATCAATAAAACCTAGCTAGCTTTAATACCTCTAGGGGAAGGATTAATTGAGGGTCTTTTCCATGAATATAACTAAATTAAATTCAAAAGACAAATATATGATTTATTTTAAAATTTTCCGAAAAGTGACATATTTAGTGACTAGTTCTCAATAAGTTATCATCTAAGAGTGATCTGTCACTCTAGAATACGCTATAGTGACTCTTGTTCAGTTACTCGCACGTTGTGATTAATCATAGTTTTGCCCAAAAACATAACTAGTCATATTCTTGTTCGAAAAAACTCTATTAGTGATATATATATCATTTCTTCTTAATTGAGCATCTAAATGGGTATCTTTTTAGAGATTTGTTCAGGGTTCTCAATTGTCAAATGAGTTTGAATTTCAAATTTCCTTATGTGCAAAGAAGTAAAATTCTCTCTACGCTATTTGAAAAATGTCTATGTCTTAAAAATTAATGTATCAAAATGAATAACTTAACATGAACCTCAATAAACCGATAAAAGAAATGACTTAAATCATGACTTAGAGAGTTAGAGGTTGTTCTATTCATCTAATTTGAATATCTGTGATCTGAATTTTTAAGATTTAGTCTGATTTATTATTAACTTTTTTTATCTAGTCCGATCTGAATCTTTCTGATCTGGTCTGATGGATTTTTTTTTACCCGATCTGAATCCTTCTGATCTGAATACATTTTATTTGACTCAGTATTTATTATTATCATTATTATTATTATTATTGTTGTTGTTATAAATCATGTCTCAATTTTTCTTATCTGATTGGAATGATTCTGATCTGATTGTTTATGATCTGGATCTTTTTGATTTGATCTGATATGATCTGAATCTTTCTGATTTGGTCTGATTTTTTCTGATATGATTTGAATAAAATAAGAATAAACAATAAGCAATAAGAATAAGATGAACATAACAGCTTCTTAATATTCTCATTGGAGTTTGAAGAATTTGAGGATCCCTTGATACCATTTGAGTATTAGAGGCGGAAGTAGTCTCTTTAAAGTATATGAGTCGTGTTTGAAATGCATTGGATTGTTTTTACACACACAACATGTTGTAAAACGATTAAGAATGTTCTTACTTGGACTAAAATTTGATGGTATGGTCTGGTCTGTTTAAGTCTGGTGTGGTGTGGTCTGGTCTGGTAAATGTCCGGTCTCTGTGTATTTTATAACCAGAGAAGTCAAGCCTGGTCTGAACTGGTCTGGTCTGATCTGTTTAAGTCTGGCCTGGTCTGAGACTGAAAACAGTCCAAGTAAAAACATCCTAAAAAGAATAGATGAGACCATGATTTATACTTGATGGGCAAAGCTTACTCAAGTATCCAAATGCAAGCATTGTTGGTATTTTAGATTCCATTATCCTTTTTATCTTTGAATTTCAAATGCGCTAAATAAACTTTGGCAAATAACCCTTTCTAATAACATTCAAATTAGGATTTCAATAACGGCTATCCGGCCTCAACCTCATAATGATGAGGATTTAGAAGAAGACTTCCTCTACCGCTAACAATGAAGTATTTGAACGATGGCCATACTACAAGTGATTACAATGTGTATTTGGTGACAACTATCATTACCCTCTTACAATGGAGATTTGAAGTAAAATGTCTTCAATCATTACAACAAGTGTGTAATCGAATAGATGAAGCACAAGTTTGTATTCATTATAAGAAACAAGTAAATGTTGGGTGAAATAATGTTTTTGTTTTTCTGGAAAATAAGAAAATTTCGAAGGGGATATTAGAACAACCATCAACCGACGGTAGTTCTACGTTTAGTTCTACCTTTGAAAATTTCCAATTTCTACATCTCAACAAGTGAACTTAGAGAATCAATTTCTCATTCACCCATTATCCATTTTGGGTGTACCACATGTCGAATTGGTTCTTAGAAAGGAGAATTCGGAACCACTTTGACCCTACCCAAGTCGGAAGTCGACCCCACTCAAAATATTGCACGAAAATAGCCATTTAGTACAACTTTTAATACAAATTTTGCAGCAGTAAAATCAAGAGAGAGAAATTGAAGAAGCGATATAAATATATCAATGTGAAGATTATAGGAATAAACTATATATATTAATATATTGTATTACTAAATAAATCATGAACATGATTCACATCGTAGCTCTCAAATTTTAGATGTACAAGCAATATAAAGTATGAAGTAAGATCAATGTTTGCTTAATAAAACTTTCATCCCAATACACCTAAAAAGTATTCTACGAATGCTGCTCAGGAGTAGAAGAAGAGTAGTTTATTGAGATGTATAGAGATCACCTTAAACATGAAGGGTTTAAAGGGTTATATAATTATGATAACTTTTAAAGATGAGACTTGTTTTATAATATGGTTGATGCAACAATTGAAATGATCTCTATCTAAATCTAAACTCCGCGAATATTGGAAATATCTTGGTGATCAAGTATGTGTTCATTACCTAAAAACTTATAAAGGCCAATGAGAGTAAGTGCATTTTGAGTAGAAAATGTGTTGGTGTAATAATAGTGCTTAATGGAGTTGCACCCCATGCTCACACGTTTCTACTATTTGTTACTGGTCTCCTCTCTCCATATTGTCTCCGTCTTTGTCTTGTGTCCATCTTTGTCACTTCCATCACGTTTACCATCAATTCCATGGATTTACACTTTGAAATTGTTAATCAAGAAATTATATGTCCTTTCATTCAGACTCTTCGCATACCCTAGACTTTTCTAATCCGACACCTCACACATTATGTCGTTTTATTTTAGTATAACGAAGAAGAAGGATTAGCAAGCGGCACATTCCTTTCTCTTTTCTTATCCATCATCACCGCTTGTGCTCTGTTTGTCTTGTACATTACGGTAAGCTCATCCACCCGTTTCTATTAATCGTCCTTACGACATCTTCTGTCATAAGGGTACGTGTCACAAAAACATATTCTACTCTTGTAGATATCGAAACATCAGCAGCAGCAACTGGCACTGAATCTACTCGAAGATATCGAAACATCTTCTACTCGCAGACCTTGACTTCTTGGATTTTGGGTTTAAAAAGAAAAACTTTTACGAAAGAAGTCGAGTCGGTTACTTGACTTTCCAATGATGTGTTGGACTCTGCTGCGGCAACCCTTCGGGTTGAGGACCGCCCATCGTAATGTCTAGAATTCTCGGCCAACTCCGAGATGAGATTCCTTGCTTGAGAAGGGGTTTTGTTAACAATTCCCCCTCCACATGCCGCATTCACCATGTGCCTATCTTGATCCGCAAGACCATCATAGAAGTAGAGAATGAGGTCTTGCTTTGTGTACGCATGATATGGGCAACTAGCACATAACTTTTTGAATCGCTCCCAATATTCATATAAGGACTCATCATCTTTCTGATCAATGTTGCTTATTTGTTTTTTCAAAGATGATGAGACGGAGGCGGGGTAGTACCTTTCTAGGAAGCATTTCTTCATTGACGCCCATGTATCTATACTCCCCAAAGGGAGATAGAATAGTCAATCCTTAGTCGTGTCCTTCAGTGAGAATGGAAACGCTCGTAGTTTGATTTGTTCTTCTGTGACATTGTTCGGTTTCATACTAGTGCAAACTATATGAAATTCCGAAAGATGTTTGTTCGGGTCCTTGCCTCTTAGCCTGTGGAAGGATGGTAGTAGATGAATGAGCCCCGATTTGAGCTCAAATGTAGCACCTTCATAAAGAGTAGGGAAAGTGATACACATGGTTGTTGATTGATGTTTGGAGCTGTGAGCTCCCTCAGGGTTCTTATTTCTAGAGCCATGTTGATGGGCTCTTCAGGCTCGCTAGAATGAGAACTAGCACATCTCCCGAGTCGGTACTTGAGAATTTATTTTTCAACCGCTCGAGAGTTTGCTCTATTTCGGGGTTTGTATGGTAGGTCAGTTGGTTTATGGATCGGGTTCTTACCATATACTCGAAAAAAGCTCAGAAAGAATAGAAATCTTTAAACTTTTATGAAGTACATTTTTTTTTATTTTTCATGAAATAAAATAAAAATAAAAATAAATTGTCTTTCCCCGGCAACGACGCCAAATTTGACGAACACTTTGTCGTAGTGCGTCAAAATAAATTCAATACTTAACACTTATACGTAGTATAGCGTAGTAGAGTTCGTATCCACAGGGAAAGGAATAATGCTCTTTTGTATGAAACTAGTAATTAAAGGGGGGGGTTTGGGTTTGAATGATTTAATTTATTTGAACACTAAGATGAACAACTTATATGTGATTTAATTCAAAGATAGAAACAACTTGGCTTTGCTACTTTCCACTTGTTAATATATTGAGTCGATCCTTGTTATATCTATAACTTATTCCCTCTCGAATACTCAATCGAGGAGCATCTCCAATTCATCGAGGGTAGTTATTAACAACGACCGTTCATTAATAACCCTTACTATTAATCAAATATAGAACAACTCCTTATACCGATTTAATAGTAGCATTTAATCTCTTAACTCCTTGATGAAATCAATTGAGATTGATAACCTCAACACAACGGTTTTGGTTTAACCAACACGATTAATCTCTCTCATGTTTATTAACCATGACCGTGCATTAATAAACCGAAGTTACTTACTTGTGAAACCATCAACGATTAACCATCGGTTCGTTGATCATTTCTAGTAATAATTAATATTGAGATGTTAACTAATTGCATCTTAGCAACACTCCCCAATATTAATATAAAGATAGATTAAGGGAAGAATTAATATTCAAGGAGAGAAGTTAAGAAAATAACTCACAACTTTAATATTCAACAAGCTTCAAGAGCAAAACCAAGAAATGGAAGTTTAGCTCCTCATTTGGAGACTAAACATGCTAGAAAAATATAAAGAAAATACTATTCTAAGTTGAGCTTAAGTATATGGAAGAAGGAATCAATTTTAGAGAAGAAAAAGTGTGCTATTTATAGGTATTTTTCAACACCTTTGGCCGGGTACCTGACCGGGTAAGGTGCTCACCCGACCGGGTAACGTGCTCACCCGACCGGGGTACCGGTCAAAATCACATAATTTCCCACGTTCTTGTGTTTCAGCATGTGTGATTGCCTCCGGTCAAGTCTCACCCGACCGGGTGAGGTAGTGGGCCCGACCGGGCCATGCAACTTCCTTGCAAGTTCGGTTCTCACTTCTTACCCGACCGGGTGAAGGGTTATACCCGGTCGGGTATTTGCTCCTAGGCAGTCAAATTTCCTTTTTCTTCACTTCAAAGCCTTCCTTTCCAACACCACAAATCATAACTATACTTTACAACTTACAAATGAAAACTAAAATACAATTTCAACTAAAATCACACAAATGTTTACAAACTAAATAAAATGGTAAACAGTCCACACAAATCAAACATAAAAACATACATTTATGCACTACTAATTAGTGCATATCAATAGTATTAGAAGTACATTTTTTAGAAATAATTCCAAAAATCTATAATCAAAATACAAGTTGTGGACAAAAATGCGACTCTAGTAACTTTAGTGTTTATAATTTTATTCAAATGTTATATCATAGTGACTATAAAACTTACCCATAGTAACTTATAATCATTATTGTTCTTAAATTTAGATGTTGAATGCTAGTGGGGTATGATTATTGAATTATTGGAAGTTAAATGTTTTTTTATTCATATTTAGATTTTACTATCGAGACAAGATTTAATCTTTTGATGTTGATGCGGTAAGAGATTCATAATTTTGAATCTAGACATATATAATTTGTGGATTTTAGATTCAAACAATTGTATTTTTTTGTGATGTTTTAAAAAACTTTATCTGTGGTGCTATTTAATTTTGATATTTTTTTAATTTAGGTGGTCAATTATAAGTAGTTAATCATCATTTTAGGATTTATACTAATGTTGAAGAGAAAAAAATATCTTTTAATAAAACGGTTACCCGCGGGAAAAAACTGTTACCCGTGGATTAAAAATACCTTACGAGTAACGGGGCGATTTCGGGGAAAAATATTATCAAACGGGGTGGGTACGGGTAATGGTATACCCGACCTCGAACCGTCCCATTGCCATCCCTAGAGGTGAGGGCTGATTCTGGTGATTTGAGTCACTTGTGTGGAGAAAGATGTCCATCCTTTCGTTTATCTGAGCTCTCTTCTTGATGCTGATCTTGTGATTTTGGAGAAGTTGGTATGGTAACATCTTCTTGCACTGGATTTGGTTGTTAAGGAGAGTGTTTGGGTGATTCAGTTGTCATATGGTATTGGGTCACAGGTGATTATTATTTTCCTGTTGTTCTGAGAGTGATTCTTCTTCCTCTCTGTTCTCTCCTCTTCTGAGTGTGCTTCGTGAATATCTGGTAAAGAAGTTGTTTCATTGACTTCTTCCATAGTTGCCTCAAGGTTTTGAGGAGAAGGCTTGATGACATGGGCTATGTTCTTTGAGATGAGAAATTCTTCTCGTAGTTTGGGAGGCATCCTATCTACTCTTCTTAGAATTGCCACAAATTTATTTTTGATATTCTTCATAGCTTGCTGTAGTGGAGTGTCTGAGGATATACTTGTTGCTTGTGCAATGGAAATGGGTGTTCTTCTTTGTTGATTTGCCAAAGGATCTTTTGCTAGTCTACCCTTAATCCTTTTTGTTTTGTGACACCTTTAATTCTGAGAAGATCTCCTATCACAAAACCATAGCCAACCTTAGGAAAATCTTCTGCATCCTTGGCTTCAGCTATTTTGTTCACGTGCTCAACCATTTGATTGAACACATATTGTGTCTAGTTGAATTTGAGTCCTGACACGATGGCTGCCATGAATTTTGAACCCTTCAGTACTACACTACTTTAATTAGTAAACTCTAGCACATTTCAGCTAATAAATCCATTGACTCAAAGTAACACTTTATTTGTTATACACATTAATGAAAAATTGCAAAATGTTCGAGGCTAAAAAACTAAAGAAAACCTGGCGTGGAGATTTAGAATTGTACCTCAAGCCTTGCAAAGAAAATCATTTATGCTTTACTGAGAAAATCATGTAATGCAGCTGAAGTTTGCAGCTTAAATGTCACCATGGATGTCAGCGTCACCCCGACTGTAATCAATATACATAGTATGAAGGGGAATAGAGTCAGTGCAAGTTGTTGCTGCTGATGTTTCGATATCTACAAGAGTAGAAGATGTTTTCGTGACACGTACCCTTATGACAGAAGATGGAGTAAGGACGATTAATAGAAACGGGTGGATGGGCTTACCGTAATGTACAGGACAAACAGAGCACAAGCGGTGATGATGGATAAGAAAAGAGAAAGGAATGTGCCGCTTGCTAATCCTTCTTCTTCGTTATACTAAAATAGAACAACATAATGTGTGAGGTGTTGGATTAGAACAGTCTAGGGTATGCGAAGAGTCTGAATGAAAGGACATATGAATTTCTTGATTAACAATTTCAAAGTGTAAATCCACGGAATTGATGGTAAACGTGATGGAAGTGACAAAGATGGACACAAGACAAAGACGGAGACAGTATGGAGAGAGGAGACCAGTAACAAATAGTAGAAACGTGTGAGCATGGAGTGCAACTCCATTAAGCACTATTATTACACCAACACACTTTTCTACTCAAAATGCCCTTACTCTCATTGGCCTTTATAAGTTTTTAGGAAACGAACACGTACTTGATCACCAAGATATTTCCAATATTCGCGGAGTTTAGATTTAGATAGAGATCATTTCGATTGTTACATCAACCATATTATAAAAAAAGTCTCATCTTTAAGTGTTATCATAATTATATAACCCTTTAAACCCTTCTTGTTTAAGGTGATCTCTATACATCTCAATAAACTACTCTTCTTCTACTCCTGAGCAGCATTCGTAGAATACTTTTTAGGTGTATTGAGATGAAAGTTTTATTAAGTAAACGCTGATCTTACTTCATACTTTATATTGCATGTACATCTAAAATTTGAGAGCTACGATGTGCATCATGTTCATGATTTATTTAGTAATATAATATATTAGTATATATAGTTTATTCCTATAATCTTCACATTGATATATTTATATCGCTTCTTACATTTCTCTCTCTTGATTTTACTATTGCAAAATTTGTATTAAAAGTTGTATTAAATGGCTATTTTCGTGCAATAATTTGAATGGTGTCGACTTCCGATTTGGGTAGGGTCAAAGTGGTTTCGGATTCTCCTTTCTAAGGGGTTCAATTTGACGTGTGGTACACCCAAAATGGATAATGGGTGAATGAGAAATTGATTCTCGAAGTTCACTTGTTGAGATGTAGAAATTGGAAATTTTCAAAGGTAGAACTAAACGTAGAACTACCGTCGGTTGATGGTTGTTCTAATATCCCCTTTGAACAACTAGAGTATTACATGTTGCCTAACATTTAGAAATGTTCAAGACCATTACAACACAATGAGTGTGTGTTTAATGGATGGTTTCACACAAAGTGTGGTGTTGAATGCATAATTAATACAAAGGCTCCTTCTCGCTTATAAAAGCTTGACAGTAGATTTGGGATTCACAACGAATTGAGTACGCACAACAGGAGTACCACTGAGCACACAAAAATACTCGTTGCATAGTCTTCTCAAAAGAAAAACTCTGCCAAACTTCAAATAAAACTTCCCTAGTTCTACATTTTGTTCCAGTTCGCTGGAGCAACATATTGAGTGCTCAATACGGTTATTCGTTAGTCATCATATCCTGGGAAACTGACACTGCAACGCTCCTAGCACCGTGAGAAGCAATGAATTAGTTTTAAGGACAGTTTGCGTTGCACATGCTTTGACTGTACCTGTGCCAGTTCTTTCAACTATTTTCTTAATTTCTTATTTTCCAGAAAAACAAAAACACTATTTCACCCAACATTTACTTCTTTTTTATAATGAATACAAACTTGTGCTTCATCTATTCGATTACACACTTGTTGTAATGATTGAAGACATTCTACTTCAAATCACCATTGTAAGAGGTTAATGATAGTTGTCACCAAATACACATTGTAATCACTTGTAGGATGGCCATCGTTCAAATACTTCATTGTTAGCGGTAGAGGAAGTCTTCTTCTAAATCCTCATCATTATGAGGTTGAGGCCGGATAGCCGTTATTGAAATCCTAATTTGAATGTTATTAGAAAGGGTTATTTGCCAAAGTTTATTTTGCGCATTTGAATTTCAAAGATAAAACGGATAATGGAATCTAAAATACCAACAATGCGTGCATTTGGATACTTGAGTAAGCTTTTCCCAGCAAGTATAAATAATGGTCTCATCTATTCTTTTTAGGTTGTTTTTACTTGGACTGTTTTCAGTCTCAGACCAGGCCAGACTTAAACAGATCGGACCAGACCAGTTCAGACCAGGCTTGACTTCTCTGGTTATAAAATACACACAGACCGGACATTTACCAGATCAGACCAAACTTAAACAGACCAGACCATACCATCAAATTTTAGTCCAAGTAAGAACATTCTTAATCGTTTTACAAAATGCTTTGTGTGTAAAAACAATCCAATGCATTTCAAACACGACTCACATACTTTAAAGAGTCTACTTCCGTCTGTAATACTCAAATGGTATCAAGGGATCCTCAAATTCTTCAAACTCCAATGAGAAGATTAAGAAGCTGTTATGTTCGTCTTATTCTTATTGCTTATTGTTTATTCTTATTTTATTCAAATCAGATCAGAAAAATCAGACCAAATCAGAAAGATTTGGATCATATCAGATCAAATCAGAAAGATTCAGATCATAAACAATCAGATCAAAATCATTCAAATCAGATAAGAAAAATTCAGACATGATTTATAACAACAACAACAATAATGATGATGATGATACTAAATACTGAGTCAAATAAAATGTATTCAGATCAGAAGGTGTTGAAGACTATTTTATTGTGAATCAAGTTTGTCTGTTTTGTCTGTAATAATTTAGATGTTTACTATTTCTGTTCTGCACTGATTAAATATATCTGTTAGAATAGTATTCAATATGGGCCAAGTGTTAGGCCCATACTTAGGCGAGAAGCCTTTTTACGCATACCTGAGCCTCACCTATAAAAGAGGGCGGAGGACTCAGGTTTGCGGTTAACTTTCGTATCTGCTCAAAATAGCCTTAGCGCTTATCATTCTTGTACGAACTGTTCACGGTATAGCAGAGAAGGTTTACACTTGATCTTTCTGTGTTCATCTTTGTTGATAATCTTTCATCTGTATGCCATATTATATTGCTGTTATAGAAAACAGGGACTAACAAATGGTATCAGAGCCGATCGAGAGCTGATCAGAAGAACTATCTGCGAAAGACTCTGTTTTTCCTCCTTTTTTTGTAGAATAGCGAGTTTATCATCTGTAATCTTATTTCTGCACCAAATTTTGTAAAAGTTGTACTGTTAGAATCGCGTTTCAAAGACGATCAAGCAGTATATCTTTTTTTTCCGTTTCCGCACTGTTTTGTTCTCCGTAAACTCGCATCCAAGAACTCGCATCCCTCGTTTCTCTAGGTTCTGTGCAGCTTTTTGACCTGAAACTTGGGTGAAAGGATCTCTACAGCAAGGGCTACAACTTACCATATTTGTTTTTCTGAAAATCTGAAGTTTTATTTTTTCAGGAATTTGCGGTCCAGGTGTTATCGCATAAACTCGCAGCCGCAAACTCAAGTTGAGAAACTCGCTGTTAGAAACTCGAGCTCAAGAACTCGCAGTCTACAACTCGCAGTCTACAACTCGCAGTCTACAAACTCGCAGTCTGCAAACTCACAGTCTGACCACGAGTTTTGACCTTGCGAGTTTACACCTCGAGTTTTGGAAACTCGCACTCTTGACCTCGAGTTTATAAACTCGAACTCTCACCTCGAGTTCCCCAGACCTCGAGTTTAGGCCTTTAATACTCAGGAACTCGAGTTCTTGACTTAGTAAATTTTCTGATCTTATTTCTCGAACGGTCAGTTTTCTACAGCTACAGAAATGGCTTCTGAATCCAATGCGCAAGGAAACAGCAGTACTCCTCCATCTCTGAGGAAAGGGGAGTACCAAATGTGGAGAACTCGTTTCTTGAACTTCCTAGAGCACAAAGGAAACTCCGACGCAATGCTGGAATCGCTCCTGGAAGGACCAGCTGTTCTGATGATTGACGTAGGAGGGGACTCAACTAATAATCCACCCATTCCTCCGGAAACAAGACGAAAGAGACCGTCTGAATACACTGAAGCAGACAAGCTAAGGCTGAGAGGAGACCTTATGGCCAAAACATACCTCCTCCAAGCCATCCCCAATGAAGTGTACGTGATGATTGACAGTATGCAAACTGCAAAAGAAATGTGGGATGAGATTGAAAAATTACTCCAAGGCACGAGCATAAGCCTAAAAACCAAGAAATCTGCAATTCTAATGGCTTATGACTCGTTCAAGGCTGCTCTTGGAGAACCTCTTCACGAGACTCATGCCAGGCTTGTGAAGCTGATGAATGAAATGAGGAAAATTAAAATATTCAGAACCAACCTGGAACTGAATACTAGATTTCTGTCCAGTTTGCACCATCTTGGAGTAAAACAGTAAAGGACTTGAGACAACGCATTGACATGGATGAGATTGATCTCTTCACCTTAAATGAGCTATTAAAGGAGTTTGTCAATGACGTTGTATGCACTGAGGAGCAATCAAGCCCAAATCCTCTGGCTCTACTGATGGAAACTCAGCCCAAAAGAACAGCGAAACCTCTGCAGAAGAAGAAGAAGAAGAAGAAGATAGTGGAGGTTGAATCTGATGAAGATGAAAGTGATGAAGAAGGAACTGATCTTGAAGCAGAGCTTGCAGATCTCCAGAAGAAGATGGCCCTGCTTGCCAAGAAGTTTTCCAAGAGGAACAGCTCTTCAAATAAGTTGCGGACCTCTTCCTCCAACTACAAACAGAAGAACCAGGACCAAAGCTCAGCCAGGAAGGCTACATCAACTGCTAACACCTCTGTGTGCTATAACTGCGGGAAGCCTGGACATATCAACAAAGACTGTCGGCTTCCAAAGAAGAGAGATGCAAACTTCTACAAACAAAAGATTCTGATGAATAAACAAAAGCTCTTCTTGGCACAACAGGAGGAAGTAGAAGCCTCTGGCAAACATGCTGAGCTGGTCCAGTGGGCAGAAGATGATACTGAAGAAGAAGAAGAAGAAGAAGAAGAAGAAGAAGAAGAAGAAGAAGAAGAAGAAGAAGAAGAAGAAGAAGAAGAAAACTTCGCATTGATGGCAAGGCTGGAGGATGAAGAAGAGAAAAAGGGTGATGCTGCGATCCCCGGAAGTGAATGTTCTACAAGCACTGTAAGTACCACTAATCACTCTCACACTATCCAAACTCAGTCCTTACACAATAAGGACAACCTCATTAAAGAACTGCAGGAGAGATTAGACAATAATTACAGGGTACTGAAACAGAACCTTGACAAAAAATCTTCCTTAAGCATTCAACTTGAAAATGCCAAAGATCAAATCAAAAAGGTGTCCTCAGACTTTGAAAGCTTTGAACTTAAAATAGCTGAACTGACTAAGAAACAGCAAGACAGCGAAGTTGAGAAAAACACAGCCAAAGCTGACTGTGAATTTTTAAGGAATAAAAGAAGCAGTCTTTTAAGTAAAGTAAAGGAACTTGAGGACGTGTGTGTCAGAAGAGGTCAAACCGAACATACAGTTTTTCTAAATCGAATAAGCGACGTTCAGCATTACAACCCAAAAGCTGGTCTTGGATTGCCGAACCCTTGTCATTTAAAGAAAGTTGACTGCCGCCAGTTGTATGATGCGACTTACTTAACTCTAGACATTGAAAAGAAAATGAAATTTGGAAGTGAAGAAGAAACTGCTAAAGAAGAAGAAGAGAAGAGGAGCAATCCTAAAATTGAAACTTCTTTTGACTATACTCCTCTGGTTGAGAAAGCTCTTTCTAAAGAAAAAGTAATCTACAACGAGGAGGGGTTTGACTTTTTTAATATCCCAAAAGGGGTTCCTTATTTCGAATGTCCAATGGGTCCCACTCCCAAAACTGGAATTTTTAAGTCCGGACAGGACAAATGCATTTCTCCGTTGGTCCAAAAATGTGCGGATCTTCAGAAAACCCTTGATAATGAGAGAGAGCGTTTTGAAACTGAAAAGAAAAGTTCTGAAAGCAATTGGCAAGAACTGTTAAGCAAATTTGATGAATTGAGTAAAAAATATCATTCTGTTTTAAAAACTGCTCAAACCTCTTCTGATAAAACTAAATCTTCTCAAAAATCTGCCACTCATCACTCTTCTCCTTTTGTCACAGGACAAGAAGTGAAAAGAAGAGGAGAAGAGAAGGAAGAGTGGGAGATAAAAAGAAAGGAAATAGCGGCTGGCAAGAAGAAAGTTGTTGAGAATAAACCTGGTCCCAGATCCAGCTCCATTTTGTACTCTAAAACTAAGTCTAAGTCTGTCTATGTAAACTCAGCTTCTAGTAGTTCAGTCTTAAGTCCCAAGCTGAAAAATTCTGTGACATCTTTTGAACATGGCTCAATGTATAATTCTACTATTGCTTATGGTTATTCTGTTCCAGACCCCCATAATTATGACTGTGATACGAATGTTGTTAAATCAAAGCCTCTCAGAAAGCTCAAACCTGAAAGAGAAACCAAGAAAGGAACTTCTAAGGGAACGTTTTGTATTCCTGATATGAAATATGCTCTTAGAGTTCATTCAAGGAAACATCTTAATCGGATTTCTAAAGAGGAGATTTTCACATCTAAACTTAAGAAACAACCATTCAATCACAAAGCACCTGTCTACTCTCCTCCTAAACCTAAAACAGAAAGGTGGGTCCCAAAGATAAGACCCACCAAAACTGAAACTGAGAGGTGGGTCCCCAAGATAAGACCCACCAAAACTGAAACTAAAAGGTGGGTCCCCAAGATGAGACCTACCAAACCTGAAACTGAAAGGTGGGTCCCCAGGATGAGACCTACCAAACCTGAAACTGAAAGGTGGGTCCCCAAGATGAGACCTACCAAACCTGAAACTGAAAGGTGGGCCCTCAAACGAAGACCCGTCCAAACTGAAACTGAGAGGTGGGTCCCCAAATTCAGACCCACCAGAACTAAAATGGAAACTGCTAAGTGGGCTCCAAAAATCAGACCCACTGCAAAAGCAGATCTGGCTATCGGAAAGCCCACCAGAGATAGATCTTTTGTTGAAAGGGCTGCTGACCTTGGATCACAGCTCAAAGCAAAATTTAAAAGGGTGTTTTTCATTGATAAGGAAGGACCCATTCCAAGATGGGTACCTAAACCTGTTTAATTGTTTTGCAGGACGGTCATGTGTGGCACTTGGATTCTGGATGCTCAACCCACATGACCGGAATAAAGTGCCTACTGAGCAACTATACCAACTGTTATGGAGGCAATGTTAGATTCGGGAACGATGCCTCATCTCCTATTCTTGGATATGGGGATGTCATCTGTGCCAGTGTCACCATCAAGGATGTCTCATTTGTCAAAGGGCTCAAACACAATCTTCTGAGCATAGGACAATTCTGTGACAGTGGGATGGAAGTGAGGTTCTTTGCCAAACAATGCTGTGTTCTAGACAGCGAAGGGAACTCATTATTAACGTGTTACAGGACCTCAAACATGTACACTATTGATCTGAAAAGCGTTCAATCCACCACTTCCATCTGTCTGCTGTCCAAAGCTTCAACAGAACAAAACAACCTCTGGCACAGACGTCTTTCCCATCTAAATTTCAAGAATCTGTCCATCCTGTCATCGAAGAAACTTGTGAAGGGGCTTCCTCCGTTGAAGTCTTCCGCTGAAAATCATTGCAGTGCCTACAAAATGGGCAAAATGACGCAAAGTTCCCACAAGTCAAAGCCAGTCCCATCATCTACTCTATCGCTGCAACTGATACACATGGATCTGTGTGGACCTATGAGAGTCCAAAGCATCAACGGCCGCAAATACACACCGGTGATCGTTGATGACTTCTCTAGGTACACATGGACAAAATTTCTTCGTAAAAAGGACGAGGCAGCATAAATCATTATGACCTTTGTCAGAACAGTCCAGAAACTGCTGCAGCACAGTGTTCGAATCATCAGAACTAACAACGGTACCGAGTTCAAGAATCAAACTCTCACTGGATTCTATGAATCTCTCGGTATCACACAGCAATTTACAGCAGCCAAAACTCCCCAACAAAATGGAGTGGTTGAAAGAAAGAACAGGACCCTTGTCGAAGCGGCACGCACCATGCTCATCCAATCAAGATTGCCTCACTTTATGTGGGCAGAGGCCATTAATACTGCGTGCTACACCCAAAACAGAACATCTATCCACAAACGCTTCGACAAGACCCCATATGAAATCCTCTTCAACCGGACTCCGGATATCTCATTCTTCAAGATATTTGGCTGCAAGTGTTTCGTACTAAATGACATAACTGATAGAGGTAAGCTAGACGCAAAAGCCCAAGAAGGGGTGTTCATTGGCTACTCACAGCAGTCCAAAGCTTACAAAGTCTATCTTAGAGACAAGCGAACGGTCATTAAGAGTGTGAATGTGACATTCTATGAGATGGCTGACTTTGCAACTGAACACTTACAGGCTGACCCGTCACTTGCTGTACCAGCGGACTCTGACACAGTTGAACCAAACCCTGTACCTGAAGGTGTGATTCTCAATTCTCTCTTTCAGAACTTCTACGAGAATTCACAACCCTCATCTTCTCCATGCACACCAGCTTCATCGTCAACTATTCCACAGCAACCGACTCCTTTCACTAAAATTCCACTCCTTCTCGGACCAGATATTGAACCATCTACTCCGTCAACTCCCCAACCTAATCACGGAGGAGTGGATGATCAAGGTTTCGCTAACACATCAGAGTCATCTCCACCGCACACTACAGCCGCTCAAGAGTCACCAATCCCCTACCAGGACTCGGATCAACCGATCATTACTCCTGCTCCTTTTGCACATGAGAGGAAATGGACAAGAGCTCATCCCACTGATCAAATAATTGGTGATCCAGGTCAAGGTGTGTGTACGAGATCGGCTACTATGAATGAATGTCACTATGCATGCTTTCTAAGCCAGAATGAACCGTCCAAAGTCTCAGAGGCACTCGCTGATCCAGATTGGGTGATTGCCATGCAAGATGAGCTCAATCAGATTGACAGACTAGAAGTGTGGACACTCGTGCCTAAACCCCCTCAGAAAACCATCATTGGCACTAAATGGGTGTTCAAGAACAAGAAGGACGAAGAAGGCATAGTGATACGCAACAAGGCACGGCTGGTCGCTAAAGGATACAATCAGCAAGAGGGCATAGACTATGATGAAACGTTTGCACCCGTAGCAAGAATTGAAGCCATCCGCCTTTTTCTTGCGTACGCGGCCCACAAGAACTTTACCGTCTTTCAAATGGACATCAAGACTGCCTTTCTGAATGGAGTCTTGGAAGAAGAAGTCTATGTCGCTCAGCCCGAAGGATTTGTAGATCCCAGATATCCCAACCATGTGTACAAGCTGAAGAAAGCTCTGTATGGGCTGAAACAGGCACCAAGAGCTTGGTTAGATGCCTTAACCGAATTTCTGGTTGACTCAGGTTTCTCAAAAGGGAAGATTGATACCACACTTTTCATCAAGCGACAGAAGTCTGACATCATCCTGATTCAGATCTATGTTGATGACATCATCTTCGCCTCCTCAAATCCACGTCTGTGCAAACATTTTGAGAAACTGATGAAAACTAAGTTTGAAATGAGCATGATGGGAGAGCTGAATTTCTTCCTAGGCCTGCAAGTAAGACAACTCTCTGACGGCATTTTCATCAATCAGTCCAAGTATATTCTGGAAATGCTTAAGAGATTCAACATCGATAGCAAATCTTCCATGACGACACCTATGTCCCCCAACAATAAACTGGACTCAGACCCCTCTGGGAAGCCAGTCGATGCCACAAACTATAGGGCCATCATTGGACCGTTGCTATATCTCACGTCTAGCAGGCCTGATATCGTGTTCTCTACATGCTTATGTGCACGCTTTCAGGCGAATCCGAAGGAATCCCATCTGACCGCTGTTCGAAGAATTCTGAGATACCTCAAAGGCACTGTGAATCTAGGCCTTTGGTATCCCAAGCACTCAGGTTTTGACCTAGTCGGATACTCTGACGCAGATTTTGCTGGTTGCCGGATGGACCGCAAAAGTACATCGGGAGCTGTCCAGTTCTTGGGCGATAAGTTAGTCTGCTGGTCTTCCAAGAAACAGAACTGTGTGTCAACATCTACGGCCGAGGCAGAATACGTCGCGGCTGCTAGCTGTTGTTCACAAATATTATGGATGAAGACCCAGCTAAAGGACTACGGTTACACTTTCTGCCATATCCCGATCTACAGCGACTCACAGAGTGCCATCGCCATCACCAGCAACCCGGTTCAGCACTCCCGCACCAAACACATCGACCTGCGCTATCATTTCATCAAAGACCACGTGGAAAAAGGGGATATTGACATGTACTTTGTAAGCTCCGAGCTTCAACTGGCTGATTTGTTTACTAAGGCACTGGATGAAAAGAGATTCCAGTTTTTGGTTTCCAAATTAGGCATGTTGAACCTCGAGCCAATGTAATTTTGTTTCCACTGGTCTGTAAAAAGGTGTGCGTGTGTAGGACTTGTACAAAGTGTGCGTACGTGTGTCTGTAAATAGTGTGTGTGAGTTGCATTTTGTGTTTTGTGTGCGTTGCATATGTCCAGGGGGAGAAACCCGAGAAAAATACAAAAATAGTGTGTGTGCGTTTGCATTCATCGAGGGGGAGAAAAAGGGCGAAAAACATAAAAAAAAAATAGTGTGTGTGAGTTGCATATGTACATAGTGTGTGAGCGTTGCATTCATCGAGGGGGAGAAAATTTTGAAAATCCCAAAAATAGTGTGTGTATTGATTTCAGCGAGGGGGAGTACTTTTATTGATCAGAAATGGGTCATTTAACCCTTAAGGCCAAACGGGCCCAGCTACCTGTTCTGGCCCAAATTTTTTCTCCAGGCCCGTTCCTAAAACTCGCGTATATAACCCTTTTCATCTCTTTCCTTCTCATTTCTTACGCTTCCCTCTCGCATAACCAGAGCTCGAATTCCTTTTTCTCGCATTCCCTCAGTTCTCCGTCGTCTTCCCAACTCCACTCCCTCTCACAGATCTCCCCAAACTCCTCTCCAAGGTAGCTCTTCGCTTCGAACTTCCCCTTCACACTCGGTTTTCGAACGCTACCTCGAACCTTCCCTAAACCAAACACGCGTTTTTTTTTTCAAATTAAAATTTTCAAAAAGCTTGGCTGAATGTTTTTTTTGATTGTGTGTCTTTACAGGTGGTTGTCGTCTTCTTCGTGCGAACACGAGTTCTGCAACTCGAGTTAAAACGCCTGGTTTCAAAATCCGGCGTTTCAAATTCGAGGACAGACCGCGAGTTTGTAAACTCGCGCTCATGGGCTCGAGTTTGTAAACTCGCGCTCATGGGCTCGAGTTTGTAAACTCGCGCTCATGGGCTCGAGTTTGTAAACTCGCGCTCATGGGCTCGAGTTTGTAAACTCGCGCTCATGGCCTCGAGTTTCTAAACTCGCGCTCATGGGCTCGAGTTTGTAAACTCGTGTCCATGATCTCGAGTTTTATAACTTGGTGTCAGAACTCGTTTCCTCATCTCATAAATCATCAACCCCAAGGGGAAACTCATTTTTTTGCTAATGTGTGCTATTCTTTCAGCTAAATATGTCAGGCACTCAACAAGATACCTCCCAGGAAGATGCACCCTATACTCAGTTGTTTCCCAAATACAAGTGGGTTCGGCTACAGGACAACAACTACCAGCTCGACCTTGCTATCTTCAAGTGCCCTGACCCAGTCATCCCTATCATCCTTAAGGGCACTACATCTGGCCAGCACTCACCAAAGCTATAACGGTCCCCGAAATCTATCTGCAACAGTTATGGGGGACCATGCACATGCCTTCCAAGAAGGACGCATCTAGTATCAGTGCCACGCTCCACAACAGAAGGCTGGCATTAACAGCGTCCACACTACGAACCACACTGGAGCTGCCTGTCCACCAAACCTATGACCCGCTACCCTCAAAGATTGAACTGATGCAAGGGTTGGAGAAATTGGGATATGATGCCCCACTGCCGTTCCTGTCTCACTTCAAATTGATGAACCTGCCATACCCATGGAAGACATTGTTTGGCCTCGTCAACAAATGCCTGTCTCCGAAGCACGCTGGCCATGACAAGTGCAACATGCAGATTTTCCAAATCTTCCATGGGATCGTTTTCAACAAAAATTATGACATGGCGCAGCTTTTCTGGATCGAGCTGGTGACTCAAGTCCAGGACAAAGAGGACGGAAAAACGGGCATGACAATTCCCTACGCTAGATGGTTAGCGCTCATCATTGATGAATACATGACCGCCCACCCAGGGATTCCAAAGCGCAGAGATGAAGATCAGTACACTGCCCCCAAGCTCCAGTACTTCAAGCGCTTCAAACATGACACTGTGGGGATGACAATACCAGACTATCTACTAGACTTGGGCAATCCACGACACTCCGCAGTTGTCCAGTATAGAGAGAGCTTACAGAGAGATGGCCCCATGGTTCAGCAAAACCCAGCTGGACCTGCCCCGGGGCCTAAGCCGAGAGCAAGTAAGGGTCCACAGAGAGCCCGTAAGCCACAGAAACCAGTGGCACGTGTGCCCCATGAAGGGAAGTCTGACGATTCTCTCGAGAGGGATCAGACGGCTGAGGGCACACGTACAAACGCTGCGGAACCTGCCCATGAGTCGTCCAGCCCAGCCCATAAAAAGGCTGACGATGAGGCATCCAATAGCGTGGCCAAGGATGATGACGATGCTAACGATGATGATGACGACGACGATATTGACGACGTGGAGCACACCTTTGCTCTAATCCAAAAGGGGAAGCTGCCACTTGATTCTCCTCCAAAGAAAATCACCCCTGAGGATGCAGCTCCATTTATAGCTGTCCGCCCCCAAGACCATCGTCATCAAACAAGTGAAGGAGCCAGTTACATCTAAGACTGCTGCTCCCTGTTCACCTAAGGCAAAGAAGCAGCGTCATGTCAGAAAAAGTTTGGTCGCTGCGGAGGACCTACACATCTTCGACGACTGTCTTCCCTTCATCACTATAAGCCGGGCCGAATCCTTAAGTACAGGGGCCAATCTTTTTGGTTCCCGGGTAGAAGCCGCAGCATCAGGCTCAACTGCGCATGCACCGCCCTCTCCCAGCCACTCGTTAGCCTCCCAAAAGGCTAACGTTTCAACAACACGGGACTCACCCACCTCACTGGTTCCCTCCGAACCAGTTGAGCGCTCTAGTGGACCACCGCCCGAGGCCACAACCCCCTTTTTCCACACATCGAGTCTAGGTGTCACATTCCCCACATTTTCAAATTTTTCTAGGACACCTACACCATTCACAGCACATACAGGTGCACACACCCTGAATGCAATGACCGGAGTGCAAACGATGATGGTCGGAAGCCCTGCTACGCCAACAATGACTTCATCATTGAACGCAGGCCACACATCAGCTCTCTTCACTGATGCTGTGACAACAGTTACAACCCCTGTAACTGGACCCCTTACACCCGAAGACGTTACCGTTCTCATGAACCGCTACATGGAGTCCACCATCAAACCATGGGTGCAACAAGCATTCACCGCTTGGGCACAGGACTCCAAGACAACCCCAGCGGTTCATAGTGAACAGAGCCACCCCAAACCTCACTCTTCACCCTCTCAATCAATTCCACAACCCACTCCTGTCATCCTTATCACCTCCACCAAACCCCTTAGCCCTTCACCCTCACGGGGAACCCACGATACAGAACTAGTATCGCCCTCTGCCTCGACCAATCCCTTCCACCTATCCCGTCTTGAGCTCGCCGATCTCCTGTTTTTTCGGTTGCTTGAGGTCGACGCTTGCAATCTTACACCCTTCGAGCGTGACCTTCTCCAAGTTTTCCTCAACCACGACCGCCCTCAATACGGCACTTGCCGTGACAGTCCCCGCGGCCTCAAACGTTCCCATGAAAATCCCGATGATTCGGAACCTCATGAGGGGGAGAACAAGAGACCTCGGACACTTGAGCAAGCAGCCTCTACCAGCCATGAACCCCAGCCAAACACCTCATCAAACCAGCCCACCAACCAACCACCACCTTCCTCGAGCCACAACCAAGCCCAACTCTCTAGCCTGGTCGAGCTAGATGAAACATCCCGAGACTTATCTCTTAGAGATACTGTCCGAGGAGGGGATGGAAGTCCTGTAGTGGTTACCTCTGGTACATCACAAAGCTTAGGCCATCGATCAGAACACAGTTCGAAATCGATGACAACATCCCGAGGCGTGTCTCCAAAGGATACCGTCCGAGGAGGGGATGGAAGTCCTGACGATGCTATCTCTGATTCATCTGTCAAGTCAGGTCATCAGCCAGAACTCAGTTCTAAGCTGATGACAACGGGCAATCCTAGTGAACCTGGTTGTGCTTCACAAGAAAGATCACCACAGCTGAGAGTCCCATACATTCCCCAAGGCAAAGACATTCATGATGCACTCGAGTATGCTGTGGTACACGACGTTTGGCCGAGAAAGTGGACAGAGTGGGATGATCTTACATGCGAAGCTGAAACAGAGGATATGCAGCGAAATTGGTGGCTGAGAGAGTTGCTGGCCAAATGCGCAGAAGATATCATACGCCTTGATGAAGAGGAACTCAAAGAAGGGGAGGACTACAAAAAGATACCCAGGGAGCTAGAATCCGTCATCAGACAAACGGCAGGCAAATTGCCCCCAAAAGAAAAGCTCTGGGAAAACATCAGAATAAATGCCCCCTTCCAAGAGGAAATCAGAAAGGGAATTTGGAGAACCGCAGACAAGCTCAAACAGCTCGATGAACTGAAGATTCGTGGCCTGACTCACCTTAAAGGCAAACTGGCTGGTGGACATCTTCACATGCTGATGCACAGATCATCTGGAAAACAACGACAAATACTGGAAAGAGACATGAAGTCCAGCATCCACCCTATTGACGCTATCCTTGATATACACAGAGAAGATCATCACACCATCCCGTTCTACAACTTCAAAGTTCGACGAACAGACTCCAGCATATTCATCTGCCAGGAAAATGATTTTATAATGATGAAGATGGAGGATATCTACCAAATGTTCATGGTAAGTAGGTATCTCTCACTGAGTCGAAACAGGACACACGAAGAAGGTTATGAGGCGATCAAACGATTTATGCTGAGACAAATCAGATTCTATGCTGCCCATGATCTACAGATGGCCCTGGAAAACAATGTCAGAAAAGCAAATCTGGTAAAGCCAACTCTGTACGGTCCAGAACTCAAAAAGTACAGACCATATCATATCTTCAAGGACCCAGTCTCTATCATATATCTCAATCACGAGGAACAGAAAAGACTCATGTGGGTAGAAGACATTCACAAATATTGTGATGGGACTCTGAAGATCATCCAGACTAAGCTGTTAGAGATCAAGGAGAATATAGATCCAAGACTTGCGGACGCCAGCGAGGAAGAGCTCCTAGTATACGAGAAGGTGTGGACCATCCTAAAGCCCATCAACGAGCAACTTGAAAAGAGAAGAATGCTGAGACAGTATGAGCATGCGCTAAATTTCAGAAAGCATTACTTCAGATCTCAAAAATAAATGCAATACGACACTTGATCACAAAGGGGGAGATTGTTGAAGACTATTTTATTGTGAATCAAGTTTGTCTGTTTTGTCTGTAATAATTTAGATGTTTACTATTTCTGTTCTGCACTGATTAAATATATCTGTTAGAATAGTATTCAATATGGGCCAAGTGTTAGGCCCATACTTAGGCGAGAAGCCTTTTTACGCATACCTGAGCCTCGCCTATAAAAGAGGGCGGAGGACTCAGATTTGCGGTTAACTTTCGTATCTGCTCAAAATAGGCTTAGCGCTTATCATTCTTGTACGAACTGTTCACGGTATAGCAGAGAAGGTTTACACTTGATCTTTCGGTGTTCATCTTTGTTTATAATCTTTCATCTGTATGCCATATTATATTGTTGTTATAGAAAACAGGGACTAACAGAAGGATTCAGATCGGGTCAAAAAAATTCCATCAGACCAGATCAGAAAGATTCAGATCAGACCAGATAAAAAAAATTAATATTAAATCAGACTAAATCTTAAAAATTCATATCACAAATATTCTAATCAGATGAATAGAACAACCTCTAAGTCATGATTTAAGTCATTTCTTTTATCGGTTTATTGAGGTTCATGTTAAGTTATTCATTTTGATGCATTAATTTTTAAGACAGAGACATTTTCGAATAGCGTAGAGAGAATTTTACTTCATTGCACATAAGGAAATCTGAAATTCAAACTCATGTGACAATTGAGAACCCTGAACAAGTCTCTAAAAAGATACCCATTTAGAAGCTCAATTAAGAAGAAATGACATATATATCACTAATAGAGTTTTTCGAACAAGAATATGACTAGTTATGTTTTTGGGCAGAACTATGATTAATCACAACGTGCGAGTAACTGAACAAGAGTCATTATAGTGTGTTCTAGAGTGACATGTCACTGTTAGATGATAACTTATTGAGAACTAGTCACTAAATTGTCACTTTTCAGAAAATTTTAAAATAAATCATATTTTTGTCTTTTGAATTTAATTTAGTTATATTCATGGAAAAGACCCTCAATTAATCCTTCCCCTAGAGCGCACACTTTCCTTTCAATTGGTATTAAAGCTAGCTAGGTTTTATTGATGTTCTAAACCGCATTAAAGGATTATTCGTTTGTATCCTTTGAAAAAATTGTCATTGTTTGCACTTTTTTACTTATAGTTCAGGGATTGCAGGAATTTAAAAGGCACAACCTGCGGTTCTCAATGACGATAAATATGCTTACTGGAAAACGAAGATGGAATTCTTTTCAAGTTCATTATGGTGTGGATTATTATACTATATGTAGTACATAACAACAAGGTTGTAAATGAGAGATGAGAATTCAACTTGGATGAGAAAAAATGAGTCTGTCTGAATACCCAAACTTTCAACATTCTTTATTGTGTACTAGTCTAGGTTCAAACCAATTTGCAAGAGTTAATCAAATGTAACACCACACGAATGAGCTCTATGTCCAAAAAAAGATGAGACAATTCCATGATGGGACCTGCAAGAATCCAACCAGGCTTACTTTGTGTCCAACCAATGAGACAACGAGGAGTTCATAGTAAAACAAGAACAATGATTTGTCTAGACATTGTTGAAAATTCAACTTGTTTTGGGCTTAATTAAGATGTATTAAATTATTGTTGGAAAGGCCCAAGTGGTAGAGAAATGTAGAAGAGATAAATTCTAGAGCTTCTCTAGAAGATGGGTCTCTATAACTCTCATATCATTAATTGTATAGAACTGTCTAGAATGCATTAATTATAGAAAAGTCTAGATACTTTTGTACTAGTATAAATAGAGCACCCCTACCACCACTTTGTATCAAGCAAGTTAAGCAAACTGAGTTGTTCTAATAAAAAGAGTTCTTCCCCTTTGTTCAAATATCTCTTCCATAATATTTCTAATTTAGTCTCCCAATTTCCCAAATCTTCCTTCACTTATTTCCAATAGTAGTATCAGAGCCGTTTGGTCATCACCCAAAAATGGCCGGTTCTCTTCAAGTTCCTCCATTAAAAAAGGAGAATTATGATAATTGGAGCATTCACATGAAGGCAATACTTGGATCGGAAGATGTGTGGGACATGGTAGAGGAAGGCTTCGAGGAACCCGATGACATCAACACCTTAAATAAAAATCAAAAGAATGCCCTGAGGAGTACTAAGAAGAAAGATCAAAAGGCGCTCTCTATCATCCATCAAGCTTTGGATGAAGTCATGTTTGCAAAGGTGGCATGTGCAACTACAAGCAAAGAAGCATGGGAGATATTAGAGAATTAATTCAAAGGAGTAGATAAGGTCAAGAAAGTAAAACTTCAAAGTCTTCGAGGTAAGTTTGTGATCGGGCTAAACTTGCAAGTGTACAAGTGCCGATATAGTAATAAATTCCGGTAAAATACCGGGTCGAATCCACAAGGAAACGTTGTTTAATTCAAGTCCGAGAGTAGATAACGTTAAATGAAGAATTGAATAAAGTGCAGGGATTTTTATTTGTGTTTTATATTTTTGGTTTTTTCACTTTTTGTTCATCAAGATAATCGTTAACTAACTTTGAGTTCAAGATAAATGATAACAACAACTAAGGCTTCGGGAATCACTTAAATGCTTTAATAGGGTTGAATATTAGTTCTTTGCCAATAATTATGAATACGATGTCGCTAATATATTCTCAACTCCGGTTAAGGCAGCGAGAGCGTGGTTTTCGTTACGTGTAAGTCCCGTTACGGCTTACATTCATCTACCGAAAACCCCGTTGAATATCAAGACATCACACCCGTATCATATAAGACCGGATATATTTCTATTCTCGGTACTATATATGTTTATCCTTTAGTGTTCATAGTTTAGACTTCAACGTTAATTGCAAGTATAAACTAAATTTAACATACTTCTATGTTGTACACCATAGTCATAAACAATCAATATATAAAGGATAAATCACAATTTATTGGTTTAGAACTTTTATCAAACACCTAGTGGGCATAGAAGTTCATCCCTAGCCTTAGCTAAGAAATTAGCCTCTAATGCTCATATTAATCACAATACAATAATAAATGTAATGGAACATGAAATTACAAAGGAAATAATACCTAAACACCAATGATTTCGGAGGATGAACTTCCCTCCTCAAGAACTTGAAAAAAATACCAAGAACAAAAATATAAAAGCTAAGAATTAATCTATGGAATGGAATGTGTTTGCATGATGAATTGATGGCTTTATATAGGCTAAAGAATGACATCTTTTAGTCTATTCGAACCCAACAATCAGGTGTGGAGCAATATTTGATCAAGAAATGAGGAAGATGACCTTTTCCCATCAAAAATCCTCTTGCACGTTGGCCTGTTTTGTGCAGATATCGCCCCAACCGGCCCCGGTTGTGCCCCGACCGATGCCGGTTCAAAACAGGCTCTATTATGGTCGAAAAATAACACCTGACCGGCGCCGTTTGTGGATGACCGGAGCCGGTTGTGGATGACCGGCTCCGGTTGTGGATGACCGGCGCCGGTTGCTACGCCAAAAAGTGTACTCCTTTCTCTTTCCCTTTTATGGATCAAAAAGTGTTGGATTTTGTACCGGGATTTTGGGGATGTTCCGCTACGAATTTGGACATCATTCCCTCACCAACGTTGTAGATAATGAAGTCTTCTATCCAATAAAACTTGAATGACATTATTTTATTCATCCAATCAACAGATATGGATAAAACACTGAGAGGTATGCATCCTGAAATCCCACCAGCAACATCTGACTTTATCGGTTGATTGAGTATTGTTCCTTTCCTATTCTGGCCATGATGTCTTCATAACATTTGTACCTTATTGAGTTACCATTCACATGAAATTCGAATGGAGTGATTTAGAGTTCTCTACAATAAGGTATACTCAAATGGTGGACAAAACGTCATCCTTTTGGTCCCAAAAGCCGTTCATCACAATGTTTTATGCTCTAACTCTCATTCTCAAGATATTTTCCCAATTTCTCTTCTTTTCTTCAACAAATACTTATAAATACTTATGTTAAACACAAGTAAATATAACGGCTATCAAATCCCCCCACACTTGAGCATTGCTTGTCCTCAAGCAATTTCTTTGTATTGATGCACAATTAGAAAAGAAACTAAACCATGCAAATTAAAAGTTTAATAAGATGTTAAAAATTAGATATAAACTCTTTAATCTTTCTCGAGCCAAAAACCTTTTTCTATTACTCACAATAAATGTATTTAAGATTAAGAAAAATATTTAAACACTTGATGTGTTTATTTTGTGACAATTTAGGCAATGTGTGGGTATGTTGGTGTTTTTTTTCTTGTGGACTGACAACTTGATTTTGTAGAAAAGGCTATTCTAGGAGAACATGATTTTTTTTTGCTTTTGTATATAAACCTTTTTTTGTTCTCCGTAATTATATATCTAGATTGTCAGAAATGAGGAGAATCCGACAATAGAGTGATTTGGAGTTGAGATGAAACTTTTATTTTGAATTTACACTCTATGCACATTTGTATGGATTTGGAACATTGTCACAAAATTGAGTGAAAATAGTGGTTTCAAGATTAATAAATATTTTAATTAATCTAAAAATACATTGTTGTGAGTAAAAGTAAATCTTTCTCAACCAAAACCCTTAAAAGAGAGAATATCAAAAAATTTAACCTTCCTACAAAACATTTAATTTGCAAAGAAAAGTTTCTCAACTAATTATTCACCCCCACACTTGATTTACATTGTCCTCAATGTAGATTGGAGAATGCAATGTAAGATGAAATCTTCAATAGTGGAATGAGATGTCTTTGAGAGAAGGAAATGCATGATACTTGTGCTGAGATCGATGATTTTTTGTTTTTTGTTTTGTTTTTTTTTTGTTTTTTTTGTTTTTTTTTGTTTGAGTTGCCTCCCAATTAGCGCTTAGTTTAACGTCATAGGCCGGACGAACATACCTCTTTTGTGCAACTGAATTCCCGCAGATGTTTAGCTAGTAGGACCTCTCTTTTAAAATCTTGCGGGGGAGGAGAGGATGTTGAGCTCTTATTTTCAATATTGAGAAGAATATCACCTGGGTCAAAAATGTACCTTTTTGGCGTATCCCGATTATGTCCTCCTTTGTTGTAGGCGTATCCTTCTTGAATGAAAAAGAGGTCTCTTCTACCATTTGGAGGCGTGAGAACATTGGCTTCGGCTTTCAAGAAATTTTCCAGAGTGGGTTGTATTCTCCACACATGAAATATGTCATCTTTATCTCTCACAAATAGCTTTCTAGTCGTGTCGTGTACATCAATTAGGTTTGGGGTCTTCTTGCTCTCCGGAACTTTGGGATCCTCCTTTCTTCTTATGCTTTCTGTTGTGATGACCATGTCACTTCCTGTTATAGTAACTTGTTGAGCAAGTTGGTTAATCTGCAATTGTAGAGTGTGGAAGGAGCTTTTGGTATCTCGCTCGAGGTTGTCCATCCTTTGATTAAGAATCATGTTTTGATCTTCAATTCGACTGTCAAGTTTGATAAATTGAGAATGGAGATTCTCGATGGATGCCTCCATTCTACTATAATGTCTTTCATTTCAGCTTGAATACTTGTGGTAAAAAATGCCATCATCTCCTCCAAGGTGGATTGAGAGTTTGAAGAACTCCCATGCAGTTTCCAACTGTTGTATTGGTTCCCCCTTTGTTGATGAGAAGAGTTGTAGTAGTTATTACCTTCATCATTCCCCCACTCGTCATAGAAGTTCATGTAATTGATCTCCTCGGTTTGAATAGCATACTCTCGTGTAGGAAGAGTGTTCCCTAAGGCGGATTGTAGGCTTTCTTTCAGTGTTCGTTCCAACTCCAAAAATCTTCTATCAAGCACATCACCGATAGATATTTCCTTCACTCCAGAGAACTTTATGTCTGTAGCTTGAAAATGTGGGTTGTAGGCAATAACGGGCATCTTGATCTCATTTAGTGTATATTTTTTTTTTCTTTGTTGTGTTTGCACACTCTTTTGACTTCGGGATCAAAGTTTACTTAGATCCTTGAATTTTTATGAGTATGACCACACATTTATGTTTTAAAAAAAATAAAAAAAATAAACTAACACTACTACATGAACAAGTGGAAAGCAATGGGAAATGAAAAATTCAGGATTTTTTTTATTGTTTTGGACTTTATTAAACAAGACCGTTTCCCCGGCAACGGTGCCAAAAACTTGATCGGGCTAAACTTGCAAGTGTACAAGTGCCGATATAGTAATAAATTCCGGTAAAATACCGGGTCGAATCCACAAGGAAACGTTGTTTAATTCAAGTCCGAGAGTAGATAACGTTAAATGAAGAATTGAATAAAGTGCAGGGATTTTGATTTGTGTTTTATATTTTTGGTTTTTTCACTTTTTGTTCAACAAGATAATCGTTAACTAACTTTGAGTTCAAGATAAATGATAACAACAACTAAGGCTTCGGGAATCACTTAAATGCTTTAATAGGGTTGAATATTAGTTCTTTGCCAATAATTATGAATACGATGTCGCTAATATATTCTCAACTCCGGTTAAGGCAACGAGAGCGTGGTTTTCGTTACGTGTAAGTCCCGTTACGGCTTACATTCATCTACCGAAAACCCTGTTGAATATCAAGACATCACACCCGTATCATATAAGACCGGATATATTTCTATTCTCGGTACTATATATGTTTATCCTTTAGTGTTCATAGTTTAGACTTCAACGTTAATTGCAAGTATAAACTAAATTTAACATACTTCTATGTTGTACACCATAGTCATAAACAATCAATATATAAAGGATAAATCACAATTTATTGGTTTAGAACTTTTATCAAACACCTAGTGGGCATAGAAGTTCATCCCTAGCCTTAGCTAAGAAATTAGCCTCTAATGCTCATATTAATCACAATACAATAATAAATGTAATGGAACATGAAATTACAAAGGAAATAATACCTAAACACCAATGATTTCGGAGGATGAACTTCCCTCCTCAAGAACTTGAAGAAAATACCAAGAACAAAAATATAAAAGCTAAGAATTAATCTATGGAATGGAATGTGTTTGCATGATGAATTGATGGCTTTATATAGGCTAAAGAATGACATCTTTTAGTCTATTCGAACCCAACAATCAGGTGTGGAGCAATATTTGATCAAGAAATGAGGAAGATGACCTTTTCCCATCAAAAATCCTCTTGCACGTTGGCCTGTTTTGTGCAGAAATCGCCCCAACCGGCCCCGGTTGTGTCCCGACCGGCGCCGGTTCAAAACAGGCTCTATTATGGTCGAAAAATAACACCTGACCGGCGCCGTTTGTGGATGACCTGCGCCGGTTGTGGATGACCGGCGCCGGTTGTGGATGACCGGCGCCGGTTGCTACGCCAAAAAGTGTACTCCTTTCTCTTTCCCTTTTATGGATCAAAAAGTGTTGGATTTTGTACTGGGAGTTTGGGGATGTTCCGCTATGAATTTGGACATCATTCCCTCACCAAAGTTGTAGATAATGAAGTCTTCTATCCAATAAAACTTGAATGACGTGATATTATTCATCCAATCAACAGATATGGATAAAACACTGAGAGGTATGCATCCTGAAATCCCACCAGCAACATCTGACTTTATCGGTTGATTGAGTATTGTTCCTTTCCTATTATGGCCATGATGTCTTCATAACATTTGTACCTTATTGAGTTACCATTCACATGAAATTCGAATGGAGTGATTTAGAGTTCTCTACAATAAGGTATACTCAAATGATGGACAAAACGTCATCCTTTTGGTCCCAAAAACCGTTCATCACAATGTTTTATGCTCTAACTCTCATTCTCTAGAAGAATTAGATGCTAACTAAAGAGGAGTACTAGCATGGAGACTTTGGAAACATTCCTCAGCTGAAAGGCAAACACAAACCTTTAACCTCATGATCAAAGATGAACACATTGTCAAAGCTTGGATGAACACTAATTATCTTGGAACATATGTATCTTTTGATGAGATAACAAAAGTATACTTTGCTAAAAAAGCATCATTGCTAGCCAATACTCTTGTTAAAAAAGAATTACCAACCATAGCTGAAAACCCGCAACTTGGGCCAAGAAGACAAATGGTGATATCAAGTGATGAAGAAGATAATCCAGATCTTGAAATAACATTTGAGACTTCTATATGGATAAATCACCAAACGACTGGAGAAACCTCTGAGGTACAAGACTCCTCACAACCTCCTTCCTCTTCAACTCCTCATTTTGAAGCTTTATTACAAACAACGGAGGAAAGGTTGGGTGCTAAGATAGAAGCACAACAAGAGATCATTGAGCAACAAGCTCAAACCCACCTAGAGATGGCAAAACAATTTAAGGCCATCAACACTCTTCTATGTGAATTCAAGAGTGCCACAACTAAAAGAGTTGTGAAAAAGAAGGCAGCTCACATGACAACAAGCCAAGAAAAGCCAGCTGATCACCTAATTCCCACTTCAACAGAACCAGTTGTTCACACCACTCCTATTACAGCAGAACCAGAAAAAACGGCTAATCATCTAACTCTTACTACTAAAGCAGCAGATATTCAGGAGCCTACTGAACTAGTTAACCATCACACATCTGTTCATCTCCCAACCTTTCAGACACACCAACTCCAATTGTGGACATTTGCCAGGTACTAAAACTTCAACCTCCTTCTATAGTAAATTTCTCTGACTTTGATCCAGTGCTCAAAGAAATCAAGGTGGGCAGTATAAAGGTAGCTGCTCAATGCAAAGAAAGCTACATAAATATGGTGAAAGCTCACACCATAATCTTCAAAAAGGTTGAAAAGTTAGAATTGGAAATGCAAAAACACATCAAGCAACTTCAAGATGCATCCACTACATTGTACCTTTTCTGCATAAAGAAGTTCACATAAATAGATGCACAATTAACTCAGCAACTGAAAAGGCTATCTCCATCGAAAAAGGGCTAGAGAGCTTAGAAGACAATTTCGAAAGCATCATGATAGAACTGATTGAAGTGCAAAAAAGGATCTCCCTTCTAGATGAACACGTGAAAGTCTCTGATGCCAAAATGGGAGAGAAAGCAAGAAAAGAAAAAGTCACACTCTACTCCTGGAAGGACCTTCAGAACCAGCAGAAGGTTCAAGACTGAAGAAACGACCCTGGAAAGCTCCTTTAACACAAGGGTGGACAAGGGGACAATGAGGAGCCATCACAAGGAAACGAAAAAAAGAAGAAATAACTGAGGCAGAAGAAAGGGCCAAAGCAAGGAGAGAATCCAAAAACAAGAAAAAGTAATCTCCAAGAAGATCAATATATTCTGTATCCAGTTTTGCAACAGAAGGTATTAAGAAAATTCTCAAAAATGTCAAAGAACCTTTTGTTTCTTAAAAGCTCGTTTTCTTTGTTAGTTTTGACATATCAAAAAGGGGGGGAAATTGTTAAGTCCCTTTGGATTTTGATGATGCACTTATTATAGATTTTAACTTGATCATATGCTTTGTAATCTACCTATCCATGCATTTCATGATAAAGGAAGTACTCATAAAATGAAAAACAAAGAGAGTACTCACAAAAGAAGAAGTACAAAAAAAAAGAGGTAAAGAAAGAGTTGACTGGGTCCATTTCTAGAAAATCAGCAGCCCACGAATCTTTAGGCAGCTGATTTTAAGTCATGTCGTTCAGCTAAGTCAAGAAAAATCCCACAGTAAAAAGCAAAGTAAAATTATTTTTACCTTTGCAACATGTTCAAATAAAGATGTCATGGGATTTAAATTACAAGTGGGCTGAAGACTTTGTGCTAATTATTTTAAGTCAACCCATACTCCCTTATTTATGCAAGTATAAGCATGGGCTCAAAACAAAGGAACAAAATTAGACTCAGGCTATGCCTAGTCAAGACAAAAGGGAGCATGATGAGGACAGAAGATCAAGTTGATTCTGCAAACGGTCCAGATTGAATCTCCTCAACCAACGGGAGATATTCAACATCAAATAGTCTATAAATAATCAAGGAATGTGACGAAGAAGATTCAACGAGCTTAGTGCAATCAACGCAAGAATACTCAGAAGATCCAACAAAAAAGAAAGTGTTAATTCATCACTTCACTCTTAGCTCGTTCACATTTCCTTAAACTCTTAGACTAGTTCACTTTGAAAATTCATACTAGAGCTTGGAATAGTTGGAAAAGAAGTTGTAACACCTTTGAAAGAATTTGTGAAACAAATCCAAAGAGTGAGTAGAATAGGACATGGGTAGCTTTTAAATCATCTTGGCCGGTTCACTAGTGAAAAACCTAGGAGTTAGGACTGAGTAGCTTTTGAATTATCTTGGTTCATTAGTGAAACACCTAGAGGCAAGAGTAACTTGGAATGGGTTGTACTCCTTGTGAAAATCTGACAGTTTATGCCTATGATCAAGGATAAATTGGTCACTAAGTGTATTGGTTAATAGCTTAGTGGAAATTCATCTGAAATAGGGTGAGACTGGACGTAGGAGGATCACACCACCTCTGAACCAGGATATATCATTGTGTCACCCTTTTTTAATCAATCACCAAGCCCTGAACAACTCCCAGAAAACAGCTCCCTCAAAAGCCTATTTCAGCTGCCTACTGATTTCACTACCTAAACAACTCCAGAAAACAACTCTCTCAAATCACTTTGTGTTCACTACATAAGTGTGTTTGTCAAAGGTCAAAACTTCCGCTACTGATTCTAAAGCCTCTCAAAAGGCCAGATTTAAGGATTAAGTCATAAAGAGGAAAAGAAACTTAAAAATCGAAAAGATTTAAAAGTCTATTCACCCCATCTAGACTTTTACCTTACTAGGGACCATCATGTTTGATTAACTTTTCTTGTTCGGATGCATTTAAAAAAGTTCTTACACTTTACCTTTTTGGTACGTTTTTCCTTTAAAAAATTCAATTACCCTTACTTTTCCTATTTTTTATCATACCTCTCATACTTTTTAACTCTACACCCTACGTTTTGCAATAAAAATTTCATCAATCCACGACGTGAAAGATAAATAAGTTATCACTCTGGTACTTTAAAGATGAAATATGTCGGTATAGGTCTTGAATGGTTGAAAACTATCAATCTAGGACCTAAGTTGTCATGGTTTTTTTATTATAAAATTTTCAAATATTATTTAATTTTACTAAACTAACAATCTTTTCTGAAGAAAAAAATATCAAATATTAGAAATGGAATTAATAAAATATTAAATAAAACTATTTATCAATCCAAGACGTGAAAGAAGGATGATCTATTAATTTGGTACTTGAAAGATCAAATGTGTCGGTATACAGGCCGAATGATTGAAAACTATTAATCTAGAACCTAAATTGTCATGAATTTTATGTTTTTCTATTTTAAAATTTTAAAATATTATTTAACTTTATTAAACTATTAAACTTTTGTGAAGAAAATTCATCAAAAAATAGCAATGAAATTAATAAAAATTAAACAAATCAAGTCGCGGATCAGTAAAGCATCTATCTTTCAGCTCCTTGCTTGAAAATTCCAACATGAGCTAAGATATTGAATTTTAGGTTTCGAATTGATAGTTTTTTATCATTCGTGCCCTATACTGACACATTTTAACTTTTTAAGTTTAAAAACTAGTTTGATAATTTATCTATCTTTCAATTCTTGAATTGCTAAAATTCCATTTATATACTACTCCTAAACGAGTAAAGTATTCTTTATTCGTGCCACCTTTCTCTTAAGTAGTGTGTCAAACTCTATTCTAGCCAACATTTTAATACAAATGAGTAACCAAAATGTGATTGTGCCCATTTTTCACTTTGTGCTCAAACGTAAACTATACAATTTTTAATTTATAATTTTTCATCATATTCAAAACTGGCAATCTCCTAGAGAAGGGAGTTAATACGTATCATAATACGCACGAGTAGCTCACCTGATAAAGCAGTAGGAAAGTTGGAAAATAACCAAAGATCGAAATCCGCAACAACCGTGTAGAGGTTGCAATTCCTACGTGTTAGATTGGGTCTCCTGTGCACACAAATATAAGATCTACCTTCGTTAAAATTTGTTGAATCGAGGCTTGAAGCACTTCAGACTGAGGATTCAACTTTTGTTGGAAAATCACATAGGGAGTATCATGAATGATAGAATGATATGGACTGGACATACTAACCTCTTTGGCTTTTCTCTATTCAAATCTAAGGGTGCATAAGTTAAAAGTACAAATTAAGAAATAAAACACGTATAATAAATAATTAATGAAACAGGCGGAAAGAAATTAGTTAACCGAAAAGGACAAATGAAGAAATAAAACATGTAGGCCTAGCTAGAATCTAGCCAGGAGAAGCTTTACAAAAACCAAGGCGAGCACTACCGGTTTGCCGGCGAGCGCTCCGATCTCGTGTACATATACGGCGTATCTGCTAATTAACTCATCATTTGTAAATTAAACCCCATTGACGGAATACCCGGTGAAGATTTGATGGCGGAACCAGAATAATTCATATGAAAAGGCGGGAAGCCGGAAACCATGGCCGGATTCGCCACCGCCGCCGTCGCCGCCTGCTCCAAATACTCCAGCTGTTTCTTCAAGAACTTAACATAATGCACAGCCTCATCCAGCATAGAAGCGGTGTCCATTTTAGTCCCTCCGGGAACCAGCCTCTGTAAGATCCTGATCTTCTCGCTGATCCTCTCCCTCCTCTGCCTCGCCGCCACGCTCTGCGGATCTTTCGATATCTTCACGTTCTTCCTCTTCGGCGGCCTCACCGACTCCGGGTCTATGTGGATCGGCTGCATCATCGCCATCCCGAAGATCATCTCCCTCATGGCTTCCATGGAGTTTGCCGCGCTTTTGTGGTGGGGAAACAGAGCAGCCTCCTCCTCCTCCTTGACCGGATCTGCAGGGAACGGTTCTTGATGGTATCCGCCGGCGCCGGCGGAGAAGGAGAGGCAGGTGGTGTAAGGATTGGGTGTTCTTTGGTCTGGACGGCGCATGGTCAAAAGTGTCATTATCTCCATTTGGTGGTCCGATGATGATTTCATGAGATTGACAACATCCATGTCCCGTGTGGGGAGAGAATTAAGGGCCGTGTTTTGTGTACTGTGTGATGGTGCGTGGTAGTGTAAGAATGTCAGTGTTTGTGAGGGCACAAAGTAGAATACACACATTTATATAGAGTACAACAACCAAACCAATTCAACCCCAACCTCACACCCACCCACCCGGTCTCAGGTTCAACTTCAAGCAATGATTTGGGAAGGAATAAGTGATTGATTTCTTCTGTTCAAAGGTGTTCAGGTGAACAATTTGAAAATAAAATGCAAAATAAATATAGAATCGATGTAATAATTTATATATTGCATTTTTAATACAATATTTCTTATTCTGAACCCTATTGCTAGTTTTTTGTAGTTGAAAAATATTACATTTTCTCAGCTGTTGGATCAAATCATATTATTGCAAAGTATTTTAGTGCTAAAATAATTTGAAACTCAACTTACATTCTCGAAAACTGTCTGGTCGGGTCTAGAGCCTCTCAGAGAAAGGGTGTTATCATATTTTGGAAATTTTCTCAATTTTGATCTTAGACTATTTTTATTCAATTTGCAACAATAACTCCATAAGTATTAATTTTGATTTATTTTGTTTTTAAATTCAATATCCTAATTTTTTATAATGTCAGTTTTGGTATCCAATTCAAAGTTTTTAAATTTCAGTCATCCAACTATACATATTACTTATAGAGTAGTGACAGTTTCTATCTTCCAAACAGATGTAATAATGACAAATTTGATCTTCCAACTATTATGGCTAAAATGAAAGGAGAGACACACACATCGTGTAGATGTAACATGGGTGTTTGAATTTACTTGTTGGTTCTGCTCCTTCAGAAAAAAACACAAACAAATATGGAAGTGTTTGACTAAAAGTGTAGAAGTACTTCCGGATGCTCCAAATTGCTTATAAAAGCAATTATATAGAAGCTGAGGTAGACCATCTTCTGAAAACTAATTTTGGTTTTGCTTCTAATTTGATCAAAGAGATGCAAAAACAAAATCAATTCCAAACACTCCCATAATTTAACAAATGATACACTTTTGTTTTCTTTTTTCTTTTTTACAAGCGATACATTCAAATAATGGTATCCTAAGTAAGTATTCCACAATATTAAAAGTTTAATAGTTTGTTGGTTAGGAACTCTTTTTTGGTTGACCAGATTTACCAATCATCTCTTATACAACATAGTATTAATTAATTTTTTTATTCCATGTTATAAGTAGTATGATAATCAAAATAAGGATCCATTTGATAACACTGAAGTTGGCTAAATCGACTGAATTTATTGAAATAGGTGAAATTCCTCTGAAGCGAGCAAATCATGTAAATATTGGCTGAATCTGCTAAATCTTTTAAAAATTATACTACGTAGTTAAAATACATTTTATTAATAAATTAAAGAAAATATTACTCATCACTCCGTCCTGAAAAGGTTGGCCGAATTTCGAGATGCTAAGTATGTACTTCTCATGTGTAGTGTGCGGATGGAGTACAATTTTTTACATCGAATTAAGTACATTCAACTAGTTTAGTCAGAATTTACCGACCAATTTTAATATTAAGAAAAAGTGTAGCAACAAGGTAAGAGTCAAGTTGCACCAACGTGTTGTGGTTGAGTCTATCTTACCAGTGTTTATTAGTGCGATTTGCTTCTCGTGTGTAGTTTTCGGCAATTTCCCATTATATATTTAGTTATTTACCCATTTTGGTTCGCTTTGATCATATCGTCTCTTCTTTAAATAATGTAGAGCTCGTTTGATGACCCATTCTCTCGGTTTATCGGCCAGTTTTTTCACCAAACATGTAATTTTTGATTTCTCACGCTGAAGTTTGTAATAAGCAGGAAAAATAAGGTTGAAGTTACTTTTATGGTTGTTTTGACTGGAGTTACTGTAGATGATCATTTTAACTATTTTTTCATATTTTTTTAATTTAATTTATTAATAACAAATATTTTAAATATAATTTTTTCATGAATTAGCAGAATCAATCAATACAGCCACTTAAGCCATACCTTTATAAATTTCAGCAGAATCAACAATTCTGTCACTTTTAGTGTTACCAAACGGGCTCGAAGTCAATCACTAATTTATACAGAGTACTCTCTCAAACATCTTAAACACGGATCAAGTACTTTTTTGGAAACTTGCATATAAGACCATATATATAAACATAGAAGTTACGTGCTCAATAATTTACGCAAACAATAATAAGACATTGATAAGTTGGAATGTAAAAAGACACTTAAATTTACTCGTATATGATTCGAAGTACTACATCCATCTCACTAACATTGACATACAAGGAAGTGATGCGGTTGTTAAAAAGTGGACTTATGTAGTTGATATTAAATTTATAAAGTAAGATTGATTTAGAACAACATAAACTTTACCAAATTTGGTATAAGACAATCTTGATGGAACAGACCGAAAAGAAAGAAGAGACAATCTTATCGGGACGGAGAGTGATAATTTATTACATTTGTTATCAGCACATAACTTTTATGTTTATTGTTGTGTTTAGGGGCGTAGCCAGGGGAGGGCCAGCCCTAGCCCTGGCCCAGCCCAAATTAATTTAAACATTCCGTGTATTTTTTTTTAAATATTCTTTGTACCGGCCCAATCCGACTCAGTGTCCTGACTCCGCCCCTGGTTGTGTTATTATTGTTTTTTACATTCATTCATAAGTAATAAACATATTAGGGGGTATTACCAAATGAAAATGAAATTCCATTGTCATTTTGAAAAGACCCTTCTTTCTAATAACAATGTCTTATCAATAAAACATACTCTGTAGTTCAATTCTTCGATCCATATTATGAATTTAGCATGCATTTGTAGACATTATTTTTACATTCCACCATTTAAATGTTTGATTTTATATGATTATAATTTATTACATTTGATCAAATGATTTTTTTCACGCTTCAATAGATGCTTCAGTGTAGATTTTCAACTATTTAACTTTAGTTATTAATGCTAACTTAAATACCCCATAGTAGAAGTACAATATTGAAGATTAGGCATATTTTACGCACTCCTAAAATAAGACATATATTTATTCTAATAAAATACAGTAATAAAAACAACGACTCATTTCAGGAGTGAATGATTCACATTGGAGAATAAATAATGTTGGTACTCAATGAGTGAATGTGTTTATACTGTGATCCTATTTAAGAAATCTCAAATTACTACCCGCACGTACGGATAGCTCAGTTGGTCGAGTGATAGAGATTTGGAACAATGGACCAATGTTCGAATCCCCGCAGCGACCGGGTGGAGGTCACAGAAACTGAAATAAGGTTGGGCCTCTAGTGCGCACGGGTGTATGGGTCTACTGCCATTCTGCTGACTGAGTCACCGTGCCTAACCTCCTCACCATCCTGTCGGGTCGGGGTGGGGGCTTCTGGGGTAGGAGATTCCACCTTATTGGAACAATAAAAAAAGGATGACACCCCACCCCCGAGGGCCCTCCAACCCCGACCGGACGGTACGCTGGAAGGATGTAAATTGGACTATAATCCCAATCTGACAGATAGGGAGTGAGACTCTGTCTCCGATACTTACAGAGGTCCTATGCATTTTTAGCATAACCCCTCATCGCAGTTGTCGAGATTCGAACCCGAGACCTAACCCTTGTGACACTCCCTTGCTACCAGTTGAGCTTAGCCCACCGGTTTCACATGGGATGAATAATTTCTTAATGTGCAGAATGTATTTATAATAAGCAATACACGTTATGAGGAAGAGTTGTCTTTATCGTCATCGGTCACACCCCAAATGGAAACTTAGATGGAGACATGGAGTATTATGTACGCAGTATATATTTTGATAAATTTTGAATTGTTATGATTTTTAATATTCTCTCTCTTATAAATTTGTCAGCCTTTCCTTGTTTGTTGTTATATTTGTCAGTTTCCCTTTTAATCAGTTAATTTGTGATTTTTTTACTTTCCTCACATCCGTACAAATCTCAATAACACAGTTTTTATTTCTTATATTTTGTACCGATCAAATTTGGTAAAACTATAAGAGATGAAGAGAGCAAGTAAATACCATTAATGATCCAAATAATATTTTAGTTATACATATACGGTGTTTTGTATTTATATTTATTTATTTGTAATTTAATTGGTGTAGGTTATATGCTACTTTAACAAAAAAAAAAAGAGTCAGTCTTTGATGTAGTTTTTTAAATAATCACACAATATCCTTCTCCAAATCAAGCCCCCTTCTTTGTCAGAATTATTAACATGCTGAGTTTAATTAAAAGGAAAGAACAACATACAACACACATATATCTATAATTAAAGAATCAGTTTTGCCTAACATTTCTTTTTGTTTGGTGATCGTATATTTGACTTATCAGCCTTATTAGCTTTTTTAACACATAACTTTTGATTTAACGTGTTGAATTGTGTAAAATAAGAAAAAGTAAGGTTGAAGATATTTTTCTGTCTGTATTGACTGAAATTACCGTGGATGATCATTTTTTATTTATAATTTTTTCATAAATCAACAGAATCAGCCAATACAGCCAATAATACAGTCAAAACTTCATAAACTTCAGCAGAATCAAACAATTCAGCCAATTTTAGTGTTACCAAACCAGCTCTCATTTTAAAACAATGAATTTATGGTTTTGTGTGTTTCTCTTTCATATGAACAAACATCAACCTCACAATTTGACTTTTTTATTTCTCACCTAATTCGAATTGAAGTTGGCAAAGTTCATTGATACCAGGGTAATATAATACATTTCTTTGAAAAACATGGTCAAAAAACACAATCTTAATTAGAAGCTAATTTGGTCTATTTATTTAAGGAGTATATATTCCTTCCCTCTTTTGTTAAGACAACCTACCAGGTTCTTGGATTCCCAACAAACTTTTAGTACTTTTCCTCTTTGAACGTACTGTGACAGGACAGTCTCCTTTAAGTTGTGGAAACAACAATATGCTTCTAATCAAGAAGCATGATAATACTGCAACCACCTTTGATTCAACCCTAAGAATCACACCATCACACGTAACCTAATCTTTCATAGTCTAAAAAGAATGACACCCATCCCTGAGGCCCCCCAACCCCGATCAGACGATAAGTTGGGAAAATGTAAATTGGACTATAATCCCAATTTGACAGATAGATAGTGAGACTTTGTCCTCGGTACTTGCAGATGTCCTATGCATATTTTAACATAGTAACCTCTCATCGCAGTTGACGAGATTCGAATCCGAAATCTAACCCTTGTGGCACCCCCTCGCTACCAGTTGGGCTACGCCCACCGGTACCTAATCTTTCATATTCTAAAGGGGCGTAACATCATTCCAATGTGATGTCAAGTCCTCATAAACATTCTTATAGTTATATATGGGTCACATTTTCTATTTCATATGAGTAATAAAGTAAAAACTGTGTGATTGAGGTGCGTGCAGAAAAGAGAAAATTATCTGTAATCACAAATTCTTTACTTAAAAGAAAAAGTGACAAAGTTAGTGGGACATCCAAAAAAGTAAAGTTCACAAAGTTTTAAGAGAAGGGGAATATATATTTGTATACTTTTTTGTTCTTTTTTAATTACCATAGTCTACTTTTCACGTTTAACGACGCACAAGTTTGACCATTAATATCTTTTATTCCTCATTAGTAAAAAAACTCAGATTTTGAAAATTTAAAATGAAAGAAATTTAATACTCTCTCCGTTCCTATTTTATCTTCCAAACAGGTTTGGCACACAATTTAAGATAGTGAGTATTGTGTGGTGGAGAGTTGTGCAGAGGAGAGAGAAATGTGTAAGAAATGTTGTGAACCACGAATTCTTTACTAAAAAAAGGGAAAGTGGAAGTTTTAATTGGAATTGACGAAAAAGGAAAGTTGGAAGTTTTAATAGGAACAGAGGGAGTAATATTTTTCAAAATTTATTTTATAATGCATTAATTAATAAAATATAATCAAAGTATAATATGCAAATAGTGCAAATTCTTCAATGTTGTAATTATAAGAGAACCGATGAAGTATTTGTTTTCATTTTCATTTTTTCTCTATAACTTTTAGCACATTTTTCATTCACCTTTGTTCCTCCAATCCCGTGTAAAGTCTACGTGTGAACAACTAGACATTAACATTGTATACATTTTGTTTCTATATCTCCGCTCTTTTTCATTTTCCCCTACAAACCACTTTCTTTATACGAGTATTAAATTAAAATAACCATCATATCTCTATCTATCGATCTCTCTCCTCTGTCACATAAGATGGACTACACTCCACTACACTATCCCATTGGAATTGGTGCTTAGTACAAGTCTACAACTGAAAAATGAAACACATGTTATAAACATATTATTTTAATATTAGAAGATTAATTTATCATTTAAGACTACTAATTACTCTCTGCGTCCCACTAACAATGTTACAAGAGAGAGTGACACACATACCAATAAAAATGAGTTTATGTGTTTTATATTGAATTGATAAAGTAAAAGTAAAGTAAAAATGATTTAAAATCACACAAGTTTTACTAAATTTTGTATGGGACAATCTTAGTGGGATGATCTGAAAAGGAAAATCGGGACAACCTTAGCGGGACGGAGGGACTACATCATAACATAGAAACAAGAAACTTTACTTGAAACGTCCAGAAAAGGCAAGTGAGAAACTTAAAGTGAGACAAAAGAATATTCTCTAATAATATTGATTTGGGAAAATTTCCAAGTAAAAATGTGTTGAAATTCTAAAATATGAGTATCATTTTTATTCCCTAAATAAAAGTAATTACTGTTAAGCATGATAATTTCATCATATTTAAATTTTGATAAGCCAAAACATGATATCAATTACTTCCATTAAGAGAATAAAAATATAATAACTCTATTTTAAAATTCACAAGCGCTTTTACTCCTATTTTGATCAAGTTCTTAAAGGGCTTCTCAGGATGTTTTTACTTGATTTGTTTTCAGTCCCAGACAGACCATAACAGACTTACACAGACCAGATCGGACTAAATCAGACTTAAACAGATCAGACCAGACTAGACTAGACATAAACTGACCTGATCAGACCAGACTTGATTAGCGTAGTTATAAAATATACAGAGACTAGACATTTACCATACCAGACCAGACTTAAACAGACCAAACCAGACCAGACCAGACCAGACTAGACCTGATCAGATTTAAAAAGACCAGACCAATAAATTACCGTCCAAGTAAAAACATCCTAATTTAATTTTTTTTGTTGGGCTCCTATCGTAATAATTTAAGGAAGCCCTCCAAAAAGGGGTCTACTAAATATTACTAAAAAAATGTATTTTGAAATTTTATTTGGAGACAAATTACCAGGGGTAGTTGATAGAGATTACGTACAGACAGTGAAAACTGATATAAGTTCTTCGAGTATTTTGTTTGTTAGCGAAACCGCATTGATACAGAGAGCTGTTCGATTTATTGATTTTTATTTGTGGAGTTGTAAATAAATAAGGAGAGATAAGATGCAAGGTATCGAGGAAGAAGAGTAAAGGTGCATGAATCAGGTGCAGTTTCATCACTTGAGAAAGTAATGGGTTATGGAACTCAAGTGGAAAGCTATAGCTTTGCCTTAAAAGATTTACTAATTCTTTAAAAACTCAAACCCAACCCCACACCACATGCCATTTGTCAGGAGGATAACCACTCAAGCACCTCTTATCTGTAAAAGTATGGCATCCCTAAACTTGACTTCCACAAAGGTTAAAAAAACACTACTTTTATTTCATATAATTAAATCCAAATTGACTTACATATAAACAATAAAATAAAAATTGTGCAATTGAAACTACATCGGATAAAAGAAGAGTTTTTCCCGGAATAATGCTAATTAAATAAATAATTCCCAAAATACTCGCGGATTAATAATAATTCCTGAAATACTGCTCGAGTTAATCAGGGTTAAGCAAAGCCGTCACTTCAAGTGGCTGCCTCTCAGTATTCCACGGCAAGTGGCGGTTCTTCTATTGCTGCACAAAAGCCGCCACTTCAAGTGGCGGCTCTTCCCTTCACCAACATCAACAATAAAATCAGGATGAAAAAAACACAAAAACATGTTCACAACTTATTCAATCGGAAAAAACACAAAAACCTGCTCTTTATAGTACAATCAACTCAAAAACATAAAAAATGCTCTTCATAGTGAATATAGGTTGCTAAAAATTAAAATATAGTAGAAGCACAACGAATCAATGAACTACATTTGATCATGATACTAGAAATATCACATAAAGTTCAAAATAAATCCAATTTTACATAAATCGATCAACTAGTTCTTATTTAACACGATAATATAAAGTACAAATATCACAACTCAACGTGATCGTCATCATAAAGCTTATGTGGTTGTGCTTGTACCTGACGTCGGGGGCGTCTGCGCTGGTTACGCGGCTGAAGAACCACTCTATCACGTCGTCGTGTCTGGGAAGACCCTGCTTCGGATGTAGATGTCGTGGAATACTGAGAGGCGGCCACATATCCATGGTCTACTCGGCCCAATACACCATCACACAATGCAGCAATGCCCGAGCACACCTCATGATATCTCTCTACATCCTGCCCCTCATCAAGTAGAGCAGTCGCTCTGTCACGGATAGTATGCAAAGCCCGCGTCTGTAATGAAAACATGGTTACTAGTGATAAACACATGAATAAATAAATAATTAAATAAATAAATAAAGTGATTTATGTGAATATATTATGTACCGTGATATGAAGAGCGACTGAGCTAGGCTGTTAATGATCGATGGGCAGACGGAAACTGGGAGAGATGAACACCCGTGTAATGTTGTGATACCATTTTATGTAATATGCAGAGACTGTGGGGACTACTGATGTGATCCCGTCCACTATATACGCTACTCTCTCATCCCACATGGTGATACACGACATATGGTGCATCCCCCAATCTTCAGTGTGTTTCCCTCGCCTATCGATATTGTGCAAGTCCAACGAAGTATCACAAGGAGCGGGAACAAATTGCTGCAACCCGAATTGTCGTAGTACGCGATCAGGAAAGTAATGCTCGACTACATCAAAACAAATCAAGGGCACCCATGCTCGCCATGTATCAATGTGCTCTTGCCCAACAGGAGGCAAGTGTCCTAGAATCTCATAAGTGTATGGCATCCACGTCATCTATAATACAAAATATTATGACATCATTGTTTATCAAAACGTAAAACAACATATGTTATAATTAACGATATACAGGGTATACCTGTGATGGAGGTATTGGTCGGATAAACCTGCAAAAAGCGTTAGAAAATAATATACCTCGAGTCGCGTAAACGCTGTCCTCAAGAAAGTATTTCCGACTAGCGAAAACCTTTCCCCAAGATGAAACGAGCTCTTCGGCGTTAGCCGGTAACAGAACAACGAGAGTAGAAATTTATTAATCCAGCAGAGTAAAAATAGAAGGGATGTTTTAGCTAAAAAATTATTTGCTATTTAGCTTCGCAGCTCCTGGCCGAACTCACATGTATATATATATGCATGTAAAAACGTTGTTACTCAGGTTGAAACGTTAGACAAACGTTCATAAATAATAAGTAGTATTAACGTTAGTAATTCCCATGCATATACGTTGATGAGCACTTGATTTACTCCACTCCCCTTGTTCATTATTAGGAAATTTAATAGTGTAAACGTTTGAAAACGTTATGGCCCAGTTACTCACACATCAACGTCCTTATTTGTTTAAAGATTCATAATGACCCTTAATAATTTTATTACATTAAAATATTTTTAACGGAATATAGAAAAATATCTAGTTTATAAAATTAATTAAAAAAATATGTTCATTTGAAATACTCTGAGAATTTCCAACAATCCCCCACATATTTCAAATGAATGTTTTTAGATTTTGAAAATAGTTTAGAGAATTTCTGCTGGATTAAAGGAATGATACTTTAAGTTTGGTGTCCGTAGACTTGAAATCCAACCGAGACGATTAAGCCTTAATAAACCGAGCTTTTGGTGAAACATATAGTTTCTTGAAACCAAAAAGCTACTATTGGTAAATCAGGGTCTTAACGGTCGTGTCTCACCCCGCACAATTTCTCGTTATTACGCCGTTGTGCGCCGTAAGGCCATGCGCGTGCTTGGTTTTCATGAGTGCTCTAGAAGTTTTGTCATGCTCCATGGAGGCGGCCCCACCTCACACTCATATAGGTGATATTATCAAGTGTGAACCACTTTTGCACACCACCCGAAAATTAAGGGCTATGATAATCATTAAGAGCTTTTAGCTCACCCTCTCAAAGAATGCGGATTCTAGCCTATATCTCACATCATGGAAATGGGCAATTTTAGTTAGGCTAGCAGAACTAAATGAAAGACTTGTTATTACCCATTTGAACTTGCTTCATGAGATCTCCAATCACACAAGTTGGGTTCCCATCCCCATTTGTTTCAAAGTGACACAAGTCCCATTTCCTTAGATGTTTCGGTTATCAATTTTCGTCCTAGGGCTTTTGTCAAAGGATCCGCTAAATTTCCTTGTGACCTCACAAAATTAATGGACACATATCCTGATAGGGTGCTGAAATATCAGAGGCGCAAGAAACGAGGAACAATCGTTGACTGAGTCTTCATTTACTTATTAATTATTGTTTATTTGTTTAAATGAATCAGTTAGAGAAATAAGTGGGGTTTGGTATCATGCATCAGTCCACTAGGTAGTTATTAGATCATGGATCACTAGGTAGTTATTAGATCATGGATCACTAGGTAGTTATTAGATCATGGATGGAGTCATGTTACGACAGTTATTAGTCGGTTATTAGTCAGTTGTATTTCTTTCTCTATAAATAGCCTAGCCATATTCAAGCTAGGCAGGCATGAATGAATATTATTTCCAATTTCCAGAGATTCTCTTGGCTTCTATACCTTTCTTGAGTGAGATTCTTACTTTGAGAGGGAATAGGAGAGTTATTTCTGAAATTCCTGTTTTAAGTTTGTTTGATAGCTTCTGGGATCTATCAATTTGGTATCAGAGACAGGTTTTTATCCATCCATGGTGACCACACGCTCATCAGCGGCAACCCGCAATCCAGAGGAAAATCCATTTTCTGCCGATCCTCTGGCCACCATTGCAGCAAAACTGGAGACACTTGACGAGTTAAAGGGAAAAGTGATAGCCTTGGAGATTCAAGCCTCCAAATCCAACCGAGGGAAAGGGAAGACGAGACAGTGGGGCGATGATACTGAAGAAGAATCTGATTCACACCGCCCGCGACCACCACAAGCGAAAATTGAATTCCCGAAATTCCAGGGAGGTGACCCGCGTGGGTGGATTCTTAAGGCTGAGAAGTTCTTCCGTTATTACGAAACACCAGAAGATGACAAGGTGGACATAGCTTCAATGTATCTGGAAGGAGATGCTCTGGATCTGTTCTCGTGGATGAATACGGAAAGGACTTTGCTTTAATGGGAAGAATTGGTGAAAGCTCTGGAGGAACATTATGGGCCTCCAGAGTACTTGAACCCAGATGAGCACTTGTGCAACATTAAACAAACAGGTTCTGTAGCGGATTACCGGCAAGAATGGGCACGAAGGATTGCACGAGTAACCAACTGGCCAGAGCACTGCTTGCTTGGAGTATTCCTGAATGGTCTTAGAGAAGAAATCAGATCAGACGTCAGAATTCATAAACCAAGGTCAGTTTATCGGGCTGCTAGTTTAGCATTAGAATTTGAGAAAAAGCTAGCCCAAATGAAGGGGTACAGGCCCAATTCGTACGCTTGTCAGAGTCAGCCCACCTCCAATACTAATCCCATTATTCCAGCACGTGACCAGGGGGTGACACCGGGAAATTCAAGTACGCCTTCTTCTTTGACGAACCCAAACAGAACCACAAATTTACTTCCATCCGCAGCATGCTCGTGGGAAGAAACGAAACAGCAACGACACGACAAGGGACTGTGTTTCCGCTGTGGGGACCCATTCCGACCAGGCCATTGTTGTTCTACTACGTTTTCGTTGCTGGAAGTTGTAGAAGACAAGAATTCAATGCCAAACTCTTCAGAATTAGCCGAAGGCACAGAACAGGAACCAGGAGTAGATGCAGAGATTTGTTTTAACGCCATCCTGGGCAGTCCAACAACAACAACAATGCAACTGCGTGGCTTATTGGCTAACTAAGAAGTATTGTTGTTAGTAGATAGTGGCTCAACTCACAATTTCATATCAGATTCACTGGTAAGGGAACTTGACTTGGCCACCTCCTCTACTCAGACAATTGGGGTTCAGCTTGGTGACGGTCATGTGGTGCATTGCAACTGTGTGTGCAAGGAAATTTCAGTACAACTTCCAGGTTTGACTATCACCCAAGATTTTTACCCATTTCCCCTTGTGGATTCTGATATTGTACTGGGAATTAAATGGCTTGCATCACTCAATACCATCCAATCTAATTGGAATGAGATGTTCCTCATCTTATGGGTGAATGGGAAGAAATATAAGTTACAGGGAATATCAAAGAAAGAGCATCAGCCTGCAAGGTTTAATCTTATGACCACAGTGGAGTCTGCATTTAGTACACCTGGACCTGACTCACTTAATGCGGAAAGGGTGTACATGGAATCTGAAGCTGTATTTGCAGAACCAGTCGTCATGCCTCCATTCAAAGGTCATTCCCATGCCATTCCTCTGATCCCAGGAGCTCAACCTCCCAGCCTGAGACCATACAGGCACCCATATACCCAACAGAATGAAATTGAGCGACAAGTAGAGGACCTTCTCCAGAAAGGGTTCATTAGTCCCAGCTCCATCCAATTTGCAAGTTCAGTTCTGTTGGGGAAGAAACAAGATAAATTATGGCGTATGTGTGTGGATTATTGGGCCCTCAACAAAATCACAGTTCCCGAAATGACTTTGGGCTGTCAGGGAGGATTCCTTAAAAGTTTGAAACGGCTCTCAGGAACTATTAGATCTCTCATTCAACATTGCTTTGTGTGTCAAAAGAGAAAATATGACGCATTATCACATGCTGGTTTGTTACAACCCATACGTGCACCGCAACAGACTTGGGAAGATTATGAGTTCCTAGTACAGCGATTTCCAGAATTTCGCCTTGAGGACAAGTCGGCTTTCAAAGGAGGGGGTAATGATAGGGTGCTGAAATATCAGAGGCGCAAGAAACGAGGAACAATCGTTGATTGAGTCTTCATTTACTTATTAATTATTGTTTATTTGTTTAAATGAATCAGTTAGAGAAATAAGTGGGGTTTGGTGTCATGCATCAGTCCACTAGGTAGTTATTAGATCATGGATCACTAGGTAGTTATTAGATCATGGATGGAGTCAGTTTACGACAGTTATTAGTCGGTTATTAGTCAGTTGTATTTCTTTCTCTATAAATAGCCTAGCCATATTCAAGCTAGGCATGCATGAATGAATATTATTTCCAATTTCCAGAGATTCTCTTGGCTTCTATACCTTTCTTGAGTGAGATTCTTACTTTGAGAGGGAATAGGAGAGTTATTTATGAAATTCCTGTTTTAAGTTTGTTTGATAGCTTCTGGGATCTATCATATCCATTCTTCAATAACCGTTTAATGACTTTATGTCTTAAACGAATGTGTCTATTCTTCCCATTATAACACATTTTCTTAGCAGTATCTATTGCACTTCTGCAATCACAATGAATAGACACAGATGGTGTTGGTTTTGTACCAACCAGAATTTCTGCTAATAAATTTTTCAACCACTCCGCTTCACTACTAGCCACTTCCAAAGCAATAAGCTCGGACTCCATAGTAGATCTAGAAATTATAGTTTGTTTGGTTGATTTCCATGTAATGGCACCACCTCCAAGGGTGAATATATATCCAGTATTGGATTTTATCTCATCTGAGTCAAAGACCCAATTAGCATCGCTGTATCCCTCTAGTACAGCGGGTGACCCACTATAAAATATACCATAATTAATTGTACCTCTCAAATATCTAAGTAACCACCTCAACGAGGTCCAATGATCCCCACTTGGATTATGAGTATATCGACTCAATCTTCCGACATCATAAGCTATGTCGGGCCTCGTATAATTCATCAAGTGTAATAGACTTCCAATAATTTGGTAATACTCATATTGAGCCTCGGGATCACCTCTATGTTTTTTCAATTGTATATGAGAGTCATAAGGGGTGCTCACGGGGCTGACATCGAAATGTCCAAACTTCTTTAGAAGTTTTTCAGCATAATGCTCTTGAGACAGTATAATACCATCATCCTTCCTTATGACTTTCATACCCAAAATCACTTTTGCTTCCCCCAAGTCTTTCATAACAAATTTTGAAGCAAGAAAGGATTTTGTCTCATTTATTAGCTCAAGGTTGCTACTAAAAATTAACATATCATCCACATATAAGCAAATAATAATGCACACACCATTTTTACATTTAGTGTATACACACTTATCTACTTCTAGTGAGGTAAAACCATGAGCAAATAATACTTCATCAAATTTTTCATTCCATTGTTTTGGAGCTTGTTTCAAACCATATAAAGATTTGATCAACTTACACACTTTGTGTTCCTGACCAATAATTACATGACCCTCCGGTTTCACCATATAAATTTCTTCCTCTAGCTCACCATTTAAAAACGCAGTGTTAACATCCATTTGATGGACAAAAAGTTTGTAAATAAAAGCCAAGGCAATTAAAGTTCGAATGGAAGAAATACGCGTTACCGGTGCAAATGTATCAAAATAATCAACATCTTGTTTTTGAGAAAAACCTTTCGCCACAAGCCTCGCTTTATATTTATCAATTGAACCATCCGGATTTAATTTCCTTTTAAAAATCCATTTGCATCCGATTGGTTTACAACCTTTTGGTAAATCGATTAAAACCCAAGTTTTATTTTGTTTGATTGACTCCATTTCATTTTGTATGGCCTCAAGCCAAAATGGAGCTTCTTTTGAAGAAATAGCTTGTGAATAAGTTAAAGGCTCATCATTAACAAGATATGTATAAAAATCATTTCCAAAAGATTTTTCTATCCTTGGCCTCTTACTTCTTCTCAAAAGAGAAGGTTCATCATTAAAAGTATCATTTTCTTTTAATGGATCACAATCACTAGAGGAATCATCATTAAAGGTTTCATTTCCTTGTAATGGATCATACTCACTATATGGTGCAATGGTCTTATGTTCACGTTTCAAAGAAAACACATTTTCAAAAAATTCGGCATTTTTTGTTTCAACAATTGTATCACATTCAAGCACATCACTTTGCAAAATAAGGAATCTATAGGCAGCACTAGATTCAGCATAAACAATAAACATGCAATCAGAAGTCTTAGAACCAATTTTCATCTTCTTAGGATTAGGCAATAAGACCTTAGCCAAACACCCCCACACTTTCAAATATTTCAAATTAGGTGCAAAACCTTTCCACAATTCATAAGGGGTTTTCTTATTGTGCTTACGAGGAATCCTATTTTGTAAGTGACAAGAAGAAAGAATAGCCTCCCTCCAAAGATTATCAGGTGCACCGGAACTAATTAAAAGAGCATTCATCATCTCTTTTAGTGTCCTATTTTTTCTTTCAGCTATTCCATTAGATTCGGGTGAATATGGCGGAGTGACCTCATGAATTATCCCCTCTTTTTCACAAAATTCATTAAATAAAATATATTCACCCCCTCTATCCGATCTAACTCTCTTAATCTTTTTATTTAATTGATTTTCTACCTCGGATTTATACACTAAAAATTTATCAAAAGCCTCATCTTTATTTTTAAGCAGATAAACTTTAGTATATCTAGAAAAATCATCTATAAAGGTGACATAATATTTTTTGCCACCTCTAGTGATGGTAGTTTTTAAATCACCTAAATCCGTGTGAATTAAACTAAGCAATTCGGATTCCCTATATGTGGAGGGACAAGGTTTTTTGGTTAGTTTAGATTGAACACAAACATCACATTTTTCTAGTGTCATTTTATTTTTGCTAGAAATCAAACCACAATCATTTAGCATTTTAATATAAGAATTACTTGCATGTCCTAGTCTAGCATGCCACACATTGTAAGAATCGATTAAATAAACTGAAGCATTATCATGCAATATTTCAGAAATACTAAGCACAAAAAGTCCATTCTTACAATAGCCATTTCCTACAAGAACGTCATTTTTTATCATAACAAAATTGTCACAACCAAAAGAAACTTTAACCCCAACTTTTCCCAAGAGAGAAACGGAAACCAAATTAGTCCGAATCTCGGGCACATGCAGCACATCATTTAGTGATAAATTTTTCCCTGATGTGAGCTTCAGAAGAACTTTCCCTTTTCCATGCACCTTAACGGTTTTAGAGTCCGCTAGGTACACGAGCTCTTCACCGTCTCCTATAATAGTATAAGAGGTAAAAGCATTTTTGTTTTTACAAATATGCTTGGTAGCCCCGGAGTCTACCACCCACTCATTCACATCATTAGTTTCACAACTTTGAGAAACAACCGCAATAATATTATCATCACTACAAACCAAGTTTAAACTTGATTTGAGTGGGTTGTTGTTTTCCATAGTTGTCATTTTACCACTAAATAAAAGAATAACATTTTTCTTAAAAATTGGTGTTAAAGTATGGCTTATTGTAAGTAGGAAAATAAAGATAGTAAGCATTATACATAGAGATATATCCAAATACCAGTCTAAATCGCACCACACATGCAAAAATAACATAGTCGCGATGAGTGCGACGGTGACACCTTGTGAGATCATGTGTGCAGGAGTATCCGATGCCAAATACTTTCTTGAGATTGATGGAGGTATTGGTCGGATAAACCTGCAAAAAGCGTTAGAAAATAATATAGCTCGAGTCACGTAAACGCTGTCCTCAAGAAAGTATTTCCGACTAGCGAAAACCTTTCCCCAAGATGAAACGAGCTCTTCGGCGTAAGCCGGTAACAGAACAACGAGAGTAGAAAATTATTAATCCAGCAGAGTAAAAATAGAAGGGATGTTTTAGCTCAAAAATTATTTGCTATTTAGCTTCGCAGCTCCTGGCCGAACTCATGTATATATATGCATGTAAAAACGTTGTTACTCAGGTTGAAACGTTAGACAAACGTTCATAAATAATAAGTAATATTAACGTTAGTAATTCCCATGCATATACGTTGATGAGCACTTGATTTACTCCACTCCCCTTGTTCATTATTAGGAAATTTAATAGTGTAAACGTTTGAAAACGTTATGACCCATTTACTCACACATCAACGTCCTTATTTGTTTAAAGATTCATAATGACCCTTAATAATTTTATTACATTAAAAATATTTTTAACGGAATATAGAAAAATATCTAGTTTATAAAATTGATTAAAAAAAATATGTTCATTTGAAATACTCTGAGTATTTCCAACAACCTGATCATCACACATGCCATCTAATGCATTTCTATAGTACCCTAATCCAGCCACGGATGACGTGCGAGTGACGTCAGCGAAAAGCCATCTGACACAAAGTAATATACAAGAATATATAATGGATTCCAAAACGGCATACATAAAATAAAATAAAAATTAAACAAAAATCATAAATGTACCTACGACCCAAAGGGTCCTCGCCACGGACATGGTGTGGTCCAAGTATAGATACATCGTGCAGACCCAAAGCATCATCAAGAGGACCACCATCTATCCCATGATATCGCAGTATGACAAGTCTACCAATATGAATATGCTCCCACGACCATAGCTGTATGAGTAATAAAAACCACCCATCTCGCCACCCTGACAATGGTAACCTCAACACAACTGCCGATATAGGTATGCTAAAGTCGCACTATCCCAACTATAAAGCGCTGCTACATCAAAAGTCTCCAAAAGAGGTAAGTAAAGAACATGTACCTCATTACCGCTCTTGTCTGCAAATGTAGAGGCTCCCACAAGCATCAATATGTACGTTCTCGCGTACTGCTGGACTACATCGTCATCAACATCAGCAGGTAAATCAATAAAATGCTCTCTCAACCAAGACATCCATCAATGATCATTAAGGGACAACAATGCTTAAAGTCTTTAATGGATGGCTTAAATGCCTAAAAGACTCTTTGAAACTGCACAAAGTCAGTGGCACCTGAAAGACGGAGAAAATTAGTGGGACGAATTTAAAATGGAATGTAATATGATACAATAAAAGATATTAATAACTCATTGGTACCTGAAAGAGGTGGGTACCAATGCACGATCGTCCCTGGATTGGAATGCTGTAATGCCAACATGAAATGGGGCAGAGCAATTTACGAAGCCTCCCAATCTCCAAATATTTCACCGATAGCTTTTTGCTTAGCCAACCAACTTCGCTTGTACGAAGGTACATATCCGTACTTTTCCTTCATAAGCTCACTAATAGTGCGGACTTTCAGTGATGGATCAGTATGAAGAAGATCAATAATTTCACGTGCTATGAACTGAGATGTGATACCAGCATGGTCATTGTGATCGACGTTACCTAGACAGGTAGGTATATGAGGACCTTCATAACGAACAACTTTGAACATATCTCACCCCGCATGTTTCTTTGTAGCTCGGATCCGCCAAGTACAACCACATTCTTTTTTGCGCATACACTCTACCACCCATTTGTGTTTGTCAGACTCTACAACTGAGAAAAACTGATTCCTCTTTACAGAGTACATTCTAACCATGTTAATCAGTTGTTTCTTATCATCAAACTCTTGCCCAACCTCGAATTCACCATCTACAGAGAAGCGACTCGAAGCTGTACAACCCCTCCATGATTCATCGAATCCTGCAGGGAGCTGTTAAACTTTAGTGTAGTGGCTGGATGGAGCATTGCCACTTACGAGATCACCACCATCTTCATATGAATCTGTTAGTGTGTCATGATTCACATTTTCATCTGCATCGTCGTCGATGTGCTGTGAATCCAGAAACGTTGCATCACTGTTCACGTATCTTCCATTCTCTTGTGCAACCATATTCATCACAACATGAACACTTGTGGATGGGTAAGATAATGACGGGTTGTCAGGTTGTATGGGCAACATAGTCGCTTCTTCAACATATATCTCCATGGTATGCATAGCAAGATTCGTGATCAAGGTCCACATCCCCATAACTGCTTCGTTGTCAGCAAGATGCATCAACATGTATGATCCACCATGAATGAGATATTTAACTTTCAAATCCAACTTGTTCATACGATTGATGGATGTGACGGTATAAATTTTATTCACTAACTCAGCCACACCCACCCCACAGGAAACAACAATTATCTTCCGACTCCACTCTTCATAATGAATTCCGTTCGAATCTTCGATTATATTTCCTCCCCAATGACAAGCAATGAGGAAGTTTGGAGACATATTCTATAAAAAATCATTCCAAAAAAACTATGACTCATGCCGCATGTTGAAAATTCAATTACAAGTACTCCACTTGAATTCAAACAAATTGTATTAATTCATAGATATCATTTTTATGATTTCATTCATTAAAAAAATCAGATATATACATATTAATAATGTGCTACATTACTCTTTCTCAATCGATCCATATATTAAACTCAATCCAACTAACACAATAAATAATTCAAATTCTACAAATTAAATAAATTCAAGCATAATAACAACTTTAACAACTTATATATTTCATAACATCAAATACAAATAAAATAATCCAAAAAAAAAACAGCAATTTCGAACTAAAATCGAAAAATTGAAAAAAACCCTAGATTTAAAGAAAATGGTGAAATACCTCGAATAAAACGGTTGGAAGTCGATATAATTGAGCACAAACGACCTCGGGTGCACTGTGTGTGTTTTCCCTTTAATTTGAGCTTCTTTAGGACGTTGGCCGGCCGGAATTGGAGCTGGAATCGTGCAGCCGCAGGGTCTTTTTTCGTTTTCGTCATTCTACGTTTGGGAAGGAGAAGACGGAATTGTATTTATTAATGAGCCGCCACTTGAAGTGGCAGCTTTTGTGCTGCAATAGAAGAACCGCCACTTCAAGTGACGGCTTTCGTGCAGTAATAGAAGAGCCGCCACTTGAAGTGGCGGCTTTGATTAACCCTGGTTAACTCGAGCAGTATTTCTGGAATTATTATTAACCCGGCAGTTTTTTGGGAATTATTTATTTAATTAGCATTATTTCAGAAAAAACTCATAAAAGAATTGTAACTTTAATCAAATATTTCTTATTTTAAATGAATATAACAAAAATATATAGACGACTATACAAAAAAGTGACAAAGTTTTGTAAAAGATCAAATAACATATGGACCGCTGTCTACCGACTATATGCATGCTCCGGTTGTTATTTCATACTAATAACAAGTATGAAATAACACTTAAAACCTTATCCTTAAATAAAGGATTACCTTATCCTTAAATAAAGCGCACATTTAATTAAATGTAGCACCATAATAATAATATACAACTAAAAGTATAAAAATGAAGGTAGCACTTAAAACCATTTAATTAAATTTCTTGCGAAACATTGAAAAGGGAAATCATGAATGATTAATTCAAAATCAATCTTTTCCGACGTCTCATCCTCGATTGCTATATTTACATTTAAAGTCTAAAATTAAAATTGACTGAATCGCTTAATTCTGCTGAAATTTATGAAGTACTGGATGAAGTGGTTAAATTAATTGATTCGGCTGATTTATGAAAAATTATATTTAAAATACATTTTATTACTATAAAGAAAAATTATATGAAAAATAATTAAATTGGTCCTCTACGGTAGCTGAAACTAATTCAATCAGAAAAGTAACTTCAGCCTTTTTAATTTGATTATAATATAATTCAATGCACAAAATAATAAGTCACGTGCTTGATAAAAAGTAGGTGATAAGATTGATATGTCACCAATGACAACATAACAAGATAAATAAGCATAAACAATGACAACATAAATCTAATTTAGAAAGAAAAGGAATACGTATAATTGTAAAATTATAAATTAAAATAATTACGATAATGTGACCATATAAGCATTACATAATTCAATGCTCTAGTACAATGCGAGTAATCTATGTGGAAATTCAGATTAGTAAACCCAACAAAAATGCAATAATAAATTTGATCTTTGATAATTGATTAAGTAAAGCGTAGATTTCAAACCTAAATTATTAAGATTAACACTGTCGGGAAGGATCGGCAAATTGGCCACCAGTACAAAACTAATGACTATTGGTTGGGTCAGGCCCAATATAAAAAATTACTTTGGGCCAAATCGGGCTGGCCTTTTAAAAACTTATAGCCCTACCACTTCTATATGTCTATATTGGCTAAAGGGATCCGGCCAAACCAATCTTCATGTCACGCATAGTGCTAGGCCTATATGAGCTTACAAGAAAGAAATACACTCCCTCCGTCCCGAATTGAATTGCAAATTTTGACCGGCACAAGGATTAAGGAACGACAATAAATGATATTTGCTTTTTACACTTTTGTCCATCTTTCTAAAAGTAGATTCCTTTAAGTTAATATGGAAAAAGTAAAAGTAAGAATAAATTTGTCACTTTATTCTTATTTACATACTTAAAATAGAAAGTGGAAAACCATTTTGGGACAACCAAAATAGGAAATTTTGCAAATCAAATTGGGACGGAGGGAGTAATACGTATAATTTTTGTATGCAATGACGAAATGCAGTATAATCGATTAAGTGAGCAATAATAATGTAGAATTATTGCTTACGTAGAATTCATGTTCTGGAAGGAACCATTATACTCTCGGACTCATTCTTATTATATATAGCTCTTAGGTCTACCAATTTTGGTAAGCCTGACCATTATTCTCACATGGTATCAAGAGCTATAGGGTTTGCATAATTTTTTCCCGACCGATCCTCATGTCTCAGCCTACTTCCGCCGCCTCTAACCCTATGACGGCTAGTTCTTCGTCGCTCAACTCCGCCTCCGCGTCGCAGCCATCTTCTTCCGCAACGCCTACTATGGCAGGTTTATCTTCTTCCCCAGCCGTTTTCTACACTTCCCAGTCCTTCTCGGCAACAGTTCGCGCCCTTCCCAATTTTTTCAGCGTCCATGAATCTGCCACCGCCACCTACGTTCCAGATGCCTGCTGTAAGGAATAATTGTAATTAGATTTTGATGATGCTATATTAATTAGGATCTTAGAGTACCCCTTGTTAGAAATTCGGTATTAGATTTTTTCCTTGTAAAGTTTTCTTAGTATAGTCGACTGAAAGAAGACCTCCTGACAGAAGACCTTCTGTGTGCCTATTTGTAACGCTCGTACTTTTATCTATTTTATATGTGTTAATCATTTTCATTATGATCATGTTTTAACTTATGGTTTGAATGTTATATATGTGAATATGAACTTTGTGATAATCATATTTGAATTCACATGTTTGTATTATGTTTAAACGTGACAGGTGACGGTATCCGATGAGCAACGAAAATATACTATAATAATCATTTTATTTCGAAAGGAATGATATATCAAGTTAGTTGTCACGTTAGATAGTATTTGGGTGTTTAAAATATAGTTTAAAATGTCATCGGGGGTCTAGGATGGGATCGGAAACAATCGGGGTCGGTTTAGGGCGAAACAGGGCGTTTTCGGCACTCAGGGGGTGCCGGACCGGCGCCGGTTGGGGCCAAACCGGTGCCGGTTCAAAACAGAAACTTTAAGGTCTTGAAGTGCTGGGCAACCGGCGCCGGTTCGGTCGGTTTTAGCAGGTCGGTCAAAGTTCGTTTTAAGCGTAAAAACCCCCCTTTTCAGCCCAATTTCGATCCAAGCTCATCCTTCTCTCTACAAAACAATCCCAAATCATTTCTAAGGTGATTCAAGGCTAAATTAAGCATCTCCCTTCATCAAAGATCACCAACATGTAAGCTTTTATACTTTAGATGAAGTTTTTCTACTATATTGATATCTATAGTTTTGATTGTGGATTTGGCTAGGGTTAATTGAATTAAGGTTGATTCTAAGAAAATTTATGGATTTTCTTGATAGTGAGATTGATTTGGAGTTGTTGTTTAGCTTGGATTTAACAAACTTTAATTTGTTCTTGAATAACTAATTATCCGGAATTTTTACTATCTTGATGAAAGAATTTGGGGAAAATTCTTACTATGTACAGGTTGATTCTAAATAGATTCTTAGAACTATTGATAGTATGGTTTTTGCTTAATTGTTGTTGATTCTTGGGTTTAAGATACAATTGGGTTTTAGCTACCTCGGAGCTATGTCGGTGGATTGAATGAAGTTGAGAGTTTTCTCACTTCTAGGGGGCTGATTATGTAGAATCTCCCTTCATTCCTAAGTCTTAAGATTTTAGTTAAAACATGAGATTATGTTGATTAAATGTAAATAATGTATATAGTTGCTCAATCGAAGAACCGTTGCCCGTGGAAGTTCTACAAACACACACCGGGTAAATACTCCACGTGAATCAGGTAAGTCATCACCACCTATACATGATAGTTTGAAATGAAATATGGAAGTCTAGCTATCTATGAATTGGATAGGTTGGCCGGGATACTTGAAATTGTATGGTATGATGTTATGTGAATGCCATGTTATGTGTATATATTGTTATCAATGCAAGGTATCCAAGTTCTATGGTTAATGTTAGGTTGGATGTATATTAACTCCAACAAAGAATGAAAGTTGTGATGTTAATAATATCATATTAATGATACGAAATGTTATAAGGTAGCCGTGCCCCCAAGTAATCGCCTGAGCTATACGGAGCGGGATCTCCTTTCGCGGGGAGTCTCGGGATTACTTCTGATGGCTGCGGGATAGCTACCCATGGTAATTAGCGAGGGGCCAGGACACGAGCTACGGGCCCATCAAGTCAAGTAATAAGCTAAGAATAAAGAATGATGAATGAGGAAATCTTTTAGATTTCATTTCATGATATTGTATTGTACATGATATGAACATGGTGTGAATATGCTATGTGTAGGATGTATTCTAACTTATGTATCTAATTATGGCTAGCTAAGACTCTGTTATTTTAGTGGATGTAATGGTGACTTACTAAGCAAATTTTGCTTACGAGACTTCTGTTCTCTCGTGTCTCATGTATAGGTAATGAATGAAGCATGGAAGTCTGAGAGAACGTTCGGGCCGGGTGGCGAGGCTGTGGATGGGTTAACGGAAACGACCTGGCTGTGTCTCATGTTTTGTGGTTTTACTATGACACTTTTATAAGTTGTTTGTATGTTTTGTTTTAAAAATCCTGATCAGGTGTGATGACTTTGTTTTAAGCGTGATTGTTGTTGGTCTTTTGACATTTCAGTTATGGAGTTTTCTTATGGATATAAGAAATAAAGTTTCATGACGAGACTTTGTATTCTTTAATATTCCGCTATGTATATTGAGTCTTGTTTATGTTAAGTATGAAAATGGCCGTTTGGGGACGGTCGTTACAGTTTTGGTATCAGAGCCCAGGTCCTTCCGTAGCTCCATCCATTGACACGTACCGCTCGACATCTCTCAGGTAAGTTAGTAATTTTGGTTATTTAAGAATAACCATAATTTCATATAAGTGAACTACGTATTAATGTTGAAAATTTATGTGTGTGTGGGTGGATTCATTAGTTGTTAAATTAACTCTCTCACACTGAATGTCACGAGAGGGCCAAGCTAACGAGGATGGTTCATCAATCAGTAATGCAGAGCTTGCTCGTGTTGTAGCGGAACTTCATAGACAAATTCATGATCAAAACATTGTCATTTCGTGCCTAACGGCCGAGACAGGTAGCAGAAACAATCATAACAACAACCAACATGAGAATGAGCACCATGACGTTGGGGGAAGAAATGACCAACAGGAAGCAGGATGGAACGAAGTGGTCTGGCGAGAGCCACTATTAATCACATGGAAGAAGGCACACCCAGAAGACTTTGAGGGTGGGGCTGATCCCCTCAAAGCTTGGGACTGGTTGAAGAAAGTGGAGGGCCTAGCTGAAGGACTGGAATTGAGGGAGAACGAGAAGGTCAGGTGTGCATCCTACAGCTTAACGAAGAGTGCAAGGACCTGGTGGGAGACAGTGAAGCAGAGGGTCAACACCGCGACCATGACATGTGAGCAATTCTCACATGAGTTCAACGACAAATACTTGAACCCTAGCAGGATGACCAGATATTGGGATGAGCTTCATGGCCTCACACAGGGATCGATGGATGTGTTGGCACTGTCAGTGAAACTTACAGATCTCTTACAGCTATGCCCCACCACAGCTCCCACCGAAGCAGATAAACCCGAATATTCCTGAGGGCATTAAGGCCAGAGATAGCTGCCCATGTCAGGAGGGGCAACGCGACTCCTGACACATTGACAGAGTGTGTCAATGTGCCTACCCAAGTGGAATACTATATGCCAGCCACACAGCCAGGTGTCGTGACCCCAACAAGGATTCAACATCCGCCAACTAGTAACCCCGGTAGTTCACAAGGATGGCAAAGGAACAAGAAGAGGTCGTACACTGAACACATGGGAAAAGGATCCAGTTCCACCCCACCCCGCCAAGAGAGGATCGTACGATATCCATCATGCAACAAGTGTGGCCGTAACCATTTCGGACAGTGCCGATATGGAGGTATGACTTGCTATCTCCGTGGTCAGGAGGGTCAAGTTGATAGGGCATGTTCACAAAGGGGACAATCACAGCCTCCGAGTGGCAAAGGCATGGTCAGTTCTGGGGCAATCCACTATATGCAGGGGTGCATTGAAGGTCCTTCCATTCAGCAAGGGAGGTGGTTACAGGTCACCACATCAAGAGTTTTCATGCCGACGAGAGAAGAGGCATCTCAGAATCCGAATGTGGTTACAGGTCAGGTTTCCATTATAAATATGAATGCTAATGTGTTATTTGATACCGGGGCAACATATTCCTTTGTTTCCAAAACATTTGCAAATAACATTGAGAGGCCTAAAGAAGAACCAGGGTATAGCTTTTCGACGTTCCTTCCGTCCGGGGAGACCATGTGGTCAAGTATGTGGCTGAGAGGTGTACCATTATTGCTAGCTGGAAGAGAGTTGTATGCGGATTTGGTAGTGCCGGATCTGAATGATTTTGATGTAATTTTGGGAATGGATTTCCTCAATATATATTCTGCCTACATCAGTTGTCGATCCAGGAATGTACGGTTTGAACCAGATGGTGCAGAACCTTTCAATTTCCGTGGAGATTCATGGGGACTAGAGAAGATGGTAATCATTGCTGTGAAGGCAATAAAATATCTTCGGAGTGGGTGTCAAGCATTTTTAACTCACGTGGTGAGTAAACCTACAGAGAATGAGTCCAAAATGGGAACAGTAGCTATTGTTAATGAGTTTCGGGATGTGTTTCCGGAGGATCTTCCTGGGTTACCTCCACCGAGGGAGATAGAATTTGAGATTGAGCTCATACCGGGAACAAACCCGATATCCAAGGCACCTTATCGTATGGCGCCAACAGAGTTGAAGGAGTTGTATAAGCAATTACAGGAGTTACTTGAGAAAGGCTTCATTCGTCCCAGTTTTTCTCCTTGGGGAGCTCCTGTGTTGTTTGTGAAGAAGAAAGACAGGTCTATGAGATTGTGCATAGACTACCAGGAGTTGAACAAGGTGACGATAAAGAACAGGTATCCCTTACCGAGGATTGATGATCTGTTTGATCAGTTGAGAGGTGCCACTACTTTTTCAAAGATTCATCTGAGATCGGGGTATCATCAGGTGAGGGTCAAGAATGAACATATTCCAAAAACCGCATTCCGATACAGGTACAAACATTACGAATTTGTAGTCATGCCTTTTGGCTTGACCAATGCACCTGATGCTTTCATGGATATGATGAATAGGGTTTTCAAAGAGTATCTAGACAGATTTGTGATAATGCTCATAGATGATATCTTGGTGTATTCAAAATCCACGGAGGAGCACGAAGAACATTTACGGGCAGTGTTGCATACACTCCGAGAGAATAAGCTATATGCCAAATTCTCGAAGTGTGAGTTCTGGTTGGGTCAAGTGGCTTTTCTTGGGCATGTAATCTCTAAAGAAGGTATCGCTGTGGATGCATCCAAGATTTCAGCAGTTAGAGATTGGGTCTGGCCTAAGAATGTTAGCGAAGTCCGAAGTTTCTTGGGTCTTGCGGGTTACTATAGGAAGTTTGTGGAGGGGTTTTCCAAAATTGCTCTTCCATTAACAACCTTAACCCAAAAAAGGAAGAAATTCGAATGGACCGATAGATGTGAGGAAAGCTTTCAGAAGATTAAGGAATGTTTGACTTCTGCACCCATTCTTGCATTACGTGAAGGAACAGAAGAGTTTGTGATCTACTGTGATGCTTCCAAGATGGGGTTGGGAGCAGTTCTTATGCAGAATGACAAAGTTATTGCATTTGCTTCTCGACAGTTAAAGGATTATGAGCAGAATTACCCAACTCATGACCTGGAGTTGGCGACAATTATTCATGCTTTGAAAATTTGGAGACACTACCTCTATGGAGTGCAATGCAAGATCTAAAATGACCATCAGAGCTTGAAGTATATTTTCACACAAAAAGAACCAAACATGAGGCAACAGAGGTGGCTGGAACTGGTTAAGGACTATGATTGTGTAATCCTTTATCATCCAGGGAAAGCTAACAAAGTCGTTGATGCTTTGAATAGAAAGACTCATGCATCGATAGCCTTGATGAAGATCATACATCCCGAACTACGAAAGGAGATCGATGCATTTGGCTTGGAGATGGTAGTGCAAGGACGCTTGTCGGCGATTATGGCAACACCAACAATTTTCGAGGATATGGAGAACAAGCAAGAAGAAGATCCTGATTAGACCTGTACAAAAATAGGGTTGGACCGGGCTCGAGCCGAGCTTTTTATAAATTTTCTGCCCATCATGTGTGGGCGGGCCCGGCCAGCAAAAAAGGGCCTAACCCTATGTCCATACCCGCCCATAAGAGCGGGCCGGGTAGTCCACCGGGCCGCCCGGCCCGGGAATACTTTAATTTTTTCCAAATTATATGATTTTTTAAATAATTTAAAAATAATATTACAACATTTAGAAAATAATTAATACGCTTATAATGTTTATACTTATTTCACCACATACAAAAAAAATACTTACACAAAAATAATAATGAGAAACTATATCTAAAATTTAAAATTTAAGCACAAAGTATTATCTTTAAGTACAAAAATAGATATTATATTGGTTGGGCTAGTTGTTAAAAACTTAAAATTTAAATTTAAACATAATAAACTATAAATATGTATAAAGAAAAATCAGTAAATATAAATATACATGTGTATATGCAAATAATAAATAAATTAGTATATACATAAATATATGTATTTATATATACTAAATGTAGCGGGCCGGGCTTATCGGCCCAAACGGGCCTACACCCTAACCCAAGCCCGCCCATATCTTATTGCGGGCCAGGCTCGAGCCGGTCTGGTGGGTAAATATATATGCCCAAGCCCGCCCATTTCTGCGGGCGGGCTAGGCGGGCCGGGCAGGCCGACCCAATTTTTGTCCAGGTCTAATCATGATCTAGTAGAAATCAAGAAAGGGATTCCTGAAGGTAAATCCTCTGATTTTCAAGTTGATGATAAAGGCGTACTTAAATTCTGAGGATGATTAACCAAGTCGGCTCACTTTATTCCCATCACATTGACGATGAATGTGGAGAAATTGGCTTGGTTGTTTGTGCGTGAGATAATCCGATTGCACGGAGTGCCCAAAACTATAATTTCAGATAGAGACTCCAAATTCACATCACATTTCTGGGAATGTGTGCAACGGCCATTGGGAACCAAATTGAAATACAGCACAACCTTTCACCCGCAGACAGATGGGCAGACTGAGAGGGTCAATCGAGTCCTCGAGGACATGTTAAGGGCGTGTGCTATTGACATTCAGGGCAGTTGGGTGAAGTATTTAAGTCTCCCAGAGTTCGCGTACAACAATAGTTACCAGGCTATTATTGGCACGGCCCCTTACGAAGCGTTGTACGGGAGAAGGTGCAGGTCCCCTATCACGTGGTTTGAGAGTGGAGAAAAGAGAGTAATGGAGGAACAACTCGAGGGTAGAACTAAAATAATTAAGGAGACCTTTGAGGCCATCAAAACCATCCGACAACGCATTGAGGCAGCTCAATGCCGACAAAAGAGTTATGCTGACGCAAAGAGACGACCCCGTGAATTCCAAGAAGGGGAACGTGTATTCGTGAAAGTCACTTCGATGAAGGGAGAGATGCGGTTTGGTAAGAAGGGTAAGCTCAACCCGTGATTTTTGGGACCATTTGAAATTACCAAAAGGTAGGTAAGGTTGCTTATGAGTTGGCATTACTTGAAGAAATGACAAGTATACATAATGTGTTCCACATTTCGATACTCAAAAGATATTTTGAAAACCCAGAACATATTCTTGTACCCCCGCAAATACAAACTCAACCAAATATGACCTATGAAGAGAAACCGGTGAAAATACTTGACCGTGAGGTTAAAAGACTCAGAAATAAGGAGATAACGTTAGTAAAGGTTCTGTGGAGGAATCACAAAACTGAGGAGGCAACATGGGAACCCGAGGAAGCCATGAGGAAGCGCTACCTTGAGTTATTCTAAGTTTCGGGGATGAAACTTTTATAAGGTGGGAGGGATTGTAACGCCCGTACTTTTATCTATTTCTTATGTGTTAATCGGTTTCATTATGATCATGTTTTAACTTATGGTTTGAATGTTATATATGTGAATATGAACTTTGTGATAATCATATTTGAATTCACATGTTTGTATTATGTTTGAACGTGACAGGTGACGGTATCCGATGTGCAACGAAAATATACTATAATAATCATTTTATTTCGAAAGGAATGATATATCAAGTTAGCTGTCATGTTAGATAGTATTTGGGTGTTTAAAATATAGTTTAAAATGTCATCGGGGGTCTAGGATGGGATCGGAAACAATCGGGGTCGGTTTAGGGCGAAAAAAGGCGTTTTCGGCACTCGGGGGGTGCCGGACCGGCGCCGGTTGGGGCCAAACCAGTGCCGGTTCAAAACAGAAACTTTAAGGTGTTGGAGTGCTGGGAAACCGGCGCCGGTCAGGGGCAAACCGCCGCCGGTTCAATCGGTTTTGGCAGGTCGGTCAAAGTTCATTTTAAGCGTAAAACCCCCCCTTTTCAGCCCAATTTCGATCCAAGCTCATCCTTCTCTCTACAAAAAAATTCCAAATCATTTCTAAGGTGATTCAAGGCTAAATTAAGCATCTCCCTTCATCAAAGATCACCAACATGTAAGATTTTATACTTTAGATGAAGTTTTTCTATAGTTTTGATTGTGGATTTGGATAGGGTTAATTGAATTAAGGTTGATTCTAGTAAAATTTATGGATTTTCTTGATAGTGAGATCGATTTGGAGTTGTTGTTTAGCTTGGATTTAACAAACTTCAATTTGTTCTTGAATAACTAATTATCCAGATTTTTTACTATGTTGATGAAAGAATTTGGGGAAAATTCTTACTATGTATAGGTTGATTCTAAATAGATACTTAGAACTATTGATAGTATGGTTTTTGCTTAATTGTTGTTGATTCTTGGGTTTAAGATACAATTGGGTTTGAGCTACCCCGGAGCTATGTCGGTGGATTGAAGGAAGTTGAGAGTTTTCTCACTTCTAGGGGACTGATTATGTAGAATCGCCCTTCATTCCTAAGTCTTAACGTTTTAGTTAAAACATGAGATTATGTTGATTAAATGTAAATAATGTATATAGTTGCTCAATCGAAGAACCGTTGCCCGTGGAAGTTCTACAAACACACACCGGGTAAATACTCCATGCAAATCAGGTAAGTCATCACCACCTGTACATGATAGTTCGAAATGAAATATGGAAGTCTAGCTATCTATGAATTGGATAGGTTGGCTGGAATACTTGAAATTGGATGGTATGATGTTATGTGAATGCCATGTTATGTGTATATATTGATAGGTGATGTTGATGGAGAACTTATTGAGTTATCAATGTAAGGTATCCAAGTTCTATGGTTAATGTTAGGTTGGATGTATATGAACTCCAACAAAGAATGAAAGTTGTGATGGTAATAATATCATATGAATGATGAGAAATGTTATAAGGTAGCCGTGTCCCCAAGTAATCGCCTGAGCTGTACGGAGCGGGATCTCCTTCCGCGGGGAGTCTCGGGATTACTTCTGATGGCTGCGGGATAGCTACCCAAGGTCATTAGCGAGGGGCCAGGACACGAGCTACGGGTCCATCAAGTCAAGTAATAAGCTAAGAATAAAGAATGATGAATGAGGAAATCTTTTAGATTTCATTTCATGATATTGTATTGTACATGATATGAACATGGTGTGAATATGCTATGTGTAGGATGTATTCTAGCTTATGTATCTAATTATGGCTAGCTAAGACTCTGTTATTTTAGTGGATGTAATGGTGACTTACTAAGCAAATTTTGCTTACGAGACTTCTGTTCTCTCGCGTCTCATTATAGGTAATGAATGAAGAATGGAAGTCCGAGAGAATGTACGGGCCGGGTGGCGAGGCTGTGGATGGGTTAACGGAAAGGACCTGGCTGTGTCCCATGTTTTGTGCTTTTACTATGCCACTTTTATAAGTTGTTTTATGTTTTGTTTTAAAAATCCTGATCAAGTGTGATGACTTTGTTTTAAGCGTGATTGTTGTTGGTCTTTTGACATTTCAGTTATGGAGTTTTCTTATGTATATAAGAAATAAAGTTTCATGACGAGACTTTGTATTCTGTAATATTCCGCGTTGTATATTGAATCTTGTTTATGTTAAGTATGGTAATGGCCGTTTGGGGACGGTCATTACACTATTAGACTTTGTCCAGATTAAAGACCTTCTGGCTCTCTGTTGCTTCACTTCATGGACAGAGGACCTCCTGGTTCTCTGTTGGAGTTCACTAGAACAGAAGCTGTCAAGACCCTCTGTTAGCTCCTATCTTGACAGAAGGACTAGGGACCCTCCGGTAGGTTTTTTTCCAACAGAAGTGCTCTAGACCCTCTCTGGTTGATTCTCTGCTAAAGATACCAGAAGACCTGACACTTAGAGAATTTCCCTCAATCTATCTCAGCCGGTTAAACCAACGGAAGATTCCTTCAACGACTAGAAGACTTCAACGGAAAAGCTACAGTACACATTAAATGCTCATATAATGAGCCCCGTACGCTGAAGAGTAAAAGCTGATGATTAGCCGACATTCCAGGATATTTCAGGATATCTTTATCCCAAAATAGCAACTCATTAACTTTACCGGGTCCTACTGGTCAAGTCAACTGTACGTGCTTTTAATTGAGTTGTCCTCCTCCTTCAACACGAAGACAACCCCAGTATATAAAAGATACTACTCGAAGAACAGCTGAACAACTTTGCTAGAACTTTTGCACAACTCTCATTCAAACAACAAGCTTTCTTGAGACCAGAACTTCTTCATCTCAAACAATATAAGCTTAAGTTGGAAAGATAACATTTTCCTATCTTCACATTCCAACAAGAGCAAAGTTCCAACTGTTCTTCAACACTTCAAGCACTTCATCAACATATCCTTTGTGACGAAGCAAGTTGGAAAACCCCTGTTTTTATAAGAACTCTTCTCTAACGAGAAGGACGTCTAAGTAGCTGGAGTAGTGAAGTGGTTATATTTCAAGGAAACTCAGTGAAAGGACCAGTCTTAAAGGAAGGAAGCCATGAAGTGCATCCAAGGAGACATCTAGACTTGAAGAAGACGTGGAGAGCTTCTTAAGTGCTAGGGCTAAGGCGTTGTAAACTGTCGTGTTTAGAAGCTTAGTGGAACAGTGGATTAGAGGAACAAGTTGTTCCTTGAACCACTATAAAAATCCCTGGTGTCATTTACTTACTGCATTTAATTCTTGCATTTACTTTGAACTGCCTAACTCCAGAAACTTGGTGTTTGTGTTCAGTAGAACCTGTCCTGTGAGTTAACAGAAGGCCTACTGCCTTGCTTCTCTGAGGCTGACCGGACAGAACCCCTACCAGAATACCATCCGCTGCCAGTATGTTCTGCCAACAGAACAGGCTATTCTGTTAAAATTTGGTACTTTGTTTGAAAAAGTCAAAAAACAGTCTAGTCTATTCACCCACCCTTCTAGACTGTACGCAGTTAACAGGGACCAACAAGTGGTATCAGAGCCTCCCTGTTCTTGTAATCTTTTAGGTTACTTGCTGAACAAAGATCCACTTGTTTTCTTTTCAGCCTATGTATTAATCTTTTATAATAGATCACTCTCTTTCCAAGAATCTTATGTTTTCAGATCTTAAGTTTGATGATTGGAGGATCCGGATGAAGGCACACCTCTGTGCTCTTCATGATGAAATGTGGGAAGTTCTTGACATAGGGCCATTCACCAACTTCCAGAAGGTCAACCCTGAACATGCCATTGATAACACAAGGCCACAAATGATTAACAAAGCCAAATCTGAGTGGACCATTGAAGAAAGGAGAAAATACAATCTTGACAACATAGCAAAGAACATTCTCTACAAGTCCATTGATGATAGATACTTCAACAGAATCAAGAAGTGTAAAACTGCCAAAGAAATCTGGGATACTCTTGAGCTCATTGGAGTAGGTGATGAGCAAGAAAAGGACAACAAGCTGACAATAGCCAACAAGAAGTTTGATGACTTCAAACTTCTTCCTGGTGAAAGCATCTCCAAGATGTATGATAGACTTCTTACTCTCACTGGAGAGATTTCTGAACTTGGCAAGGAACTCACCACTAAGGAAATCAACCTCAAAGTGCTGAGAGGTCTACCCTCAACATGGAAGATGAAGGTGTTTGCAGTTCAAGCAAGCAAGTATGTGAAGACCTATCCAACTGACAAACTCATCTCAGACCTCAAAGCTCATGAGTTCGAGATGATTGAAGAAAAAGAAGATGTACCTGAGGAGAGGACCACCGCAGCTCTCACAACTAGTACATCTAAGGTAAATGATTTTAACCTTTCAATATTATTATCTGACGAATATATGGCTAATTTTTCTAGAAGATTCAAGAAGTTCATGAAGAAACCAAAAGATGGAAGGAGTCCATCTGCCAGCAGAAAACCATTCCAGAAGACCAAGTCTTCAAACAGTAGTGGAGAGCTTCTCTGCTACAACTGCAGACAACCTAGACATTTCAAGGCAAATTGTCCACATCCCAGAGTGTCCAAAAGACAAGGACAAGATGGAGAAAAGAAGTATGAAGACAACCCTAGAAGAAGGAAGGCACTTGTCACAGAACAGTTTGAGAAAGATCCCCTTTCTGAGACAGAATCCAATTCTGACTCTGATTCTGATGAGGCCTTCTGTTGCCTAGATGCTGAAATAGAAGACCTATGCCTCATGGCCCAATCTGATGAGGTAACCTCCTCTTCTAACTCTCGTTTTTCTTCGGTAGGCACAACTTTAAATGATGATGCAATGTCATCATTGTGGGAAGAGTTTAGAACTATCCAAACCACTTATTCTTTAGTCAAAGAAGAAAACAGTAAGCTAAAAATTGAAATCCCTGACATAAGAAAAGAGACTGAGGTAAAAATCAATCTCTTGATTGAGGAAAGGGATGAACTTGAAGCTGAAAATGTTTCTCTTCTTGATAGAATAAGAGAAATTAATCATTTTGAGGTCAGATACAATAGCCTTATGAAAATGCAAACTTCTTTAAAGGTTGTTGATATTGATCAAATGCTTTCCCCCGTTTCTAGTCTTGGATATGCTGCAACAGAATCCGGTGACCTTCTGTAAGGCCTAGCACCAAAGTTGCTAAGGTTGATAAGGTCATAGAGCCACGGATCTCTAGCCCCATCTGCCATGTTGGTGTATCTGGCACAAAGGTTATTCATGAGGAAGTCAGACCAGAAAACAGAAAGATAAATGTTCAACAGAAACCCATTTTTAAAAATAATAAACCTGGCAGAAAACCTAACAACAGAAAAGGTTTTCAAAAAAATCAAAGACAAACTCACAACAGACAACCTTATGATAACCATGCCAGAAATGATCACAAAAAAGGTAGATATCAAGAGAATGTTGACTTTAGCCAGAAGAGGTTGACTGGTCAACTTCGGAAGCCCAAGGCTAACCACCCCTCTTCTTGATAGTATATGGGACTTCTTTCCTACCAAGAAAGCTATGCAAAAACATGTAAACATGAAGTATGACCCTCACAAGTATCTGCCCAAAGTGAATCACACTTCAGTTTACTATGACTACCAGGTGGACAACGGGTACCACCCACCAAGGTTTCACTTGATGAGACCAAAGTGGTACCAACTACCAAGACTCCATGACCCCTAAGACCCAACAGTGTTTGAGTACCTAAATCCTTCTTTTAATTTTGCAGGAACACTGTGCTGGAGCTATCTCTGAACAAGAATGGTTTATTGATAGTGGATGCTCTAGGCACATGATAGGTGACAGAAGTTGCCTAACAGAGTTCCAAAAGCTGAATGGACCAAGAGTTACCTTTGGTGGAAATGACAAAGAAGGTCAGACAAAGGGAAAAGGGAAGCTGATCAAGAACCAGATAATCATTGATGATGTCTCATATGTCAAAGGCCTGAAGTTTAACCTACTAAGTGCTAGCCAATTATGTGATAAAGGCTACACTGTTGAATTCACAAAGGATTTCTGCTATGTGAAGCATGAGACAACAAAGGAAGTGGTTCTTACAGCAACAAGAAAGAAGAACATCTATGTGGTTGATTGGAAAACTGCAAAACATAGAGTATGCCTGATAGCCAAGGGAAATTCAAAACTAAGCTGGGATTGGCACAAGAAGCTTAGCCATTCGAATTTCAAAACAATCAACAAACTGACAAGAGAACATATTGTGGATGGACTGCCAGACATAGTGTACAAGAAAGAGACCCTCTGCAGTTCATGCCAGAAGGGAAAGCAAGTGAAAAACTCATTCAAACCCATTGCTGGAGATCTCTCCACTAGTCCCTTAAATCTCATCCACATGGATTTATTTGGACCAGTTGAGACTCCAAGTGTTGGTGGCAAGAAATACACACTAGTCACGGTTGATGACTATTCCAGATATACATGGACAATCTTCTTGGCAAAGAAGAATGAAACTCTTCAGAAGTTGCCCTCTCTGTTGAAGCAACTTCAAACTGAGAAGAATATGAAAGTCAGAACAATCAGATCTGACAGAGGAACTGAATTTATGAACCAAGTCATTAAGGACTTCTGTGATCAAAATGGAACTTTCCATCAACTCTCTGCCGTCAGAACACCTCAACAGAATGGCGTGGCAGAAAGGAGGAACAGAACACTGAAAGAAGTTGCAAGGACAATGATTGCTGAATCAGGACTACCAATGAGATACTGGGCTGAAGCAATCAACACCGCATGCTACACCTAGAACAGAAGTATGATCAACAAAAACTACCAGAAGACCCCTTATGAGCTATGGAAAGGAAGGAAACCTAACATCAGCTACTTTCACATACTTGGATGCAAATGCTACATTTTCAACAATGGGAAGGAGCATCTGAAGGTGTTTCAAGAGAAAGCTAATGAAAGTGTATTAATAGGCTACTCAAGCACTAGCAAAGCCTACAAAGTACTTAACAGAAGGACTCTACATGTCGAAGAATCCATACATGTAAAGTTTGATGATAGCACATATGTTGAAGAAGTAACAGAGACCCTCAAGGAAGTCACTCTAGCTGACAGAACACCTGAGTCAACAGAAGTGGTAGCAGTTAATCTAGTGTTTCCAACACCTGCACCAAACCCCCTTCTGTTGAATGATGATGAAGATTCAGAAGACGAGGAACCAGAAAAACCTAGACAACAACTGACAGAACCTGATCTAACCTGGTTAAGAGATCATCCTCCTAACCAAGTGATTGCACAAATCAGAAGTGGTGTACAGACTAGATCTGCCACAACAAGAAGGGAAGCAATGTTTGCCTGCTACATATCTCAAATGGAACCTATGACTGTAGAAGAAGCCCTTGCAGACTCAGACTGGATCAATGCAATGCAAGAAGAGCTTACTCAATTTGAAAGGAACAAAGTGTGGGAACTTGTTCCTAGACCAAAGCATCAGAATGTATTGGAACCAAGTGGGTATTCAAGAACAAAGCAGATGAAGATGGCAACATTGTAAGGAATAAAGCTAGGCTGGTAGCTAAGGGTTACTGCCAAGAAGAAGGAATTGATTTTGATGAGACCTTTGCACCAGTTGCCAGAATAGAAGCCATCAGAATCTTCCTAACCTATGCTGCCTACAATAATATCAAGGTCTATCAGATGGATGTCAAAAGTGCATTTCTGAATGGAGATCTTGAAGAAGAAGTTTATGTGGAACGACCACCAGGTTTTATCATTCCTACTCAATCTTCTTGTGTCTACAAGCTTAGAAAGGCTCTCTATGGTCTTAAGCAAGCTCCCAGAGCATGGTATGACACTCTGTCCCTATTCCTAGTGAACCATGGGTTTACTAAGGGAAAGGTTGACAAAAATCTATTTCAGATCTCTGTTGCTAATCATATTCTGTTAGTACAAATATTTGTTGATGATATTATATTTGGTAGTACTAATGCAGAATTATGCAAGAAATTTTCTCAAGTTATGTAGAGTCAATTTGAAATGAGTATGACGGGAGAACTGAGCTACTTCCTAGGACTACAAGTGAAACAAGTCCAGAAGGAATCTTTATCAATCAAGGGAAGTACACCAGAGACCTGATCAAGAAGTTTGGGACAGAAGGAAAATCCTCAGTAAAGATTCCCATGAGCACTTCTCAAAGAATTGGTCCAGATGATGAAGGAAAAGATGTTGATGCAACAACCTACAGAGGAATTATTGGATCTCTTCTGTATCTAACTGCAAGCAGACCAGATATACCCTTCTCTGTTGGAATTTGTGCCAGATACCAGTTAAAGCCAAGGGAAATCCATCTAAGTGCTGCAAAAAGAATTATCAGATACATCAAAGGAAATCCAAATGCAGGACTATGGTATCCCAAGGGAGGTAACTTTGAACTAATTGGTTACTCTGACTCAGATTTTTCAGGTTGCAGGTTAGACAGGAAGAGCACTTCTGGTCACTGCCAATTGCTAGGTGGGAGATTTGTCTCCTGGTTTAGCAAGAAGCAAAACTCAATCTCAACCTGTACAGCAGAAGCTGAATACATTGCAGTTGGGAGTTGCTGTGCTCAGCTACTCTGGATGAAGCAATAACTGAAGGATTATGGAATTCAAGAAAAAGATATCAAGCTTCTCTGTGACAACACAAGTGCCATTGCAATCACTCAGAATCCAGTCCTTCACTCCAGAACAAAGCACATTGAGATCAGACATCACTTCATCAAAGATCATGTTGAAAAGAAGCACATATGCATGGAGCATGTGTCAACAGAAGACCAGCTTGCAGATATTCTAACCAAGCCTTTACCTGAGGCAAGGTTGAATAAGTTGAGAGAAGAAATGGGAATGATGGATGAAATCCCCAGAGACGGTTGAAAGGAAGACTCTTTGTTGCAAAATCTCTGTTACAGAAACCCAAGTGCAGAACCCCTTCTGTTCCCCAATTCAAACAGAGAACCTCCGTTCCTACCAGAAACCCTCAGCAACAGAAACCCTCTCTATCTCTCACAGAAGGTTGTGGACTTAGAAAATTTTGAGGAAACAGGTGACTCAGTTATTAAGTAAAGGTCTTTTACCCTTATACCCTCAAACTTTATTATAGCCGCAGAACATTTACTACGCCCCCTTTTCATTTATTGGTACCTCGAAACTGCCAATAATCTCAAACGTCCACTAACCCGAAACAATATATTCCTTTTCATCCTAAACCGCCATTACTCTCATTTCTCTCAAGCATTCAAACCTCCATATCTCTCAAGCTTTCAACTCTCAAAACTCATTTCAATGGCTTTCATCAAGATCAACGACCTCAACAATGAGGAAATCAATCTCCTGGTCACCAATATCTACACAGGGATGAACTGCGACTTGTCCGCACTCCCTGAACTTGCAGCGAACCAGGACACCATGAAGAAAATAATCCAGGGAATGAAGGATTCCCAACTGGATAAAGTAGTAGGATACCGGTTCAACTCCTACAACACGATAGATGTGGCCGAGTTCTATCTCAATGCCACATTTGAAGGAGAAACAATTCGCTCCCATGTCAACGGTGATGACATAATTCTCACACCAGAGACCATTAATGTCGTCTTCGGAGTAGTGGAGGACCCCCAAGAGGAAGATACTCAGGGATTTATTGCCCTAGATGAAGTACATGTCTCTATAGAAGCCTTTGTCCAGCAATACTGCAGGCCAGAAGTCGAAGGTGTTCCCAAGCTGAACATGAAGAAGAACCTGCTTCAAAGTGACTTCGAGAAGCTGGTGAATATCTTCCAAGGTGCGTCTGGAGCAAGAGCACCTTTACTGACGATATGGCGGTTCTGAATGCGAAAGCTATTTTTGCAGTTCATCATGGGATGAACATCAACTGGGGACAGGTCATTGTGAAATCCCTAATTGATTTCATCAAAAAGAAGGCTAAGGAAACAAACTTATTCAAAACCCCTATGGGTTATGGCCTTCTGCTGTCAGAGCTGCTGCTAAAGGCAAGAAAAGGGTTGAGGAACTCTATTGAGGCTGGCAACACCAAGCTTCTCTTCCTGAATACCTCTAAGGACAGGAAGATAGCCCTCAAGGTAGAACAGAAGAGGCTGAGGACTCTGGAGTTTAACAGAGAGAAGCTCCAACAGAGGTGGTCAAGCCCAAGAAGGCTGGTGATCAACAGAAAAGGAAGAAGCCACAGAAGGCCCCAACTGCCCATAATGACTCACAATCTGATGAAGAAGAATCTTTGATAAGGAAACCGGTGAAGAAGGTCATTCCTCAGAAGAATACACCTGTGAAGGTTCAGAAGCCGGTGGCCAAGAAGGTTGTCACCAAGAGGAAGAAACCTTCTCCCACCCCTACACATTCTACCCCTTCTGCCTCTCCCTTTGCAAAGAAAGTCAAGATTGTGACACCTGCAATTCAGGGGGAACTTGATGATTCTACACTGGCTCTACAACTCAAGAATCCTCTCTGGCAAGGGAAGAAGATAATATTTGAGTCAAGTGACTCAGAAGAAGAGATTGAAGTGGTGAAGGATGCCACTACTCAGGGGGGACCTAAGAACTATACATAATCTGCTATCTCCCCAGAACACCAAGCTTTAGTACCATCTCCACAACACCAAGCCTCACCTGACAGAGAACCTCAAACGGATTACCGAATTGCACTGGATAAGCAATTTGAGAGAGTGCTAGCTTGGAGGAGCTGGGGGATGGGACCACTACAGAAGATCATTCAGTATTTTGACCATTATGAGTCAGAGGAAGCTGCAGTTCTAAAGTGGGTAGGCACATATGATGTATCCAAGTGTTTCACACTTAACTTTCTTACATGTGTTCTTGAGAAAAAGAAGGCCAGTTACAAAGGCAATGCTGTTCTCATCTCAACTCCATCAGAAGAGCATGTACATCCACTTGCGGATCATGAAATTGAGACCTTTGAAGCCAGACTGTTTGCAAAGAAGGCAAAGGAGTCTGTGGATCCAAATTACATGTCTGGAGAATCTTCTGTTTCAAAACCAGAAGGATTAGCTATGCTGGAATTAATCCGGGAATGGAGAGCTTCTTTGTTGGAGGAACCTATGCTTGAGGTAACCTCTCCCTCTCCTTCTGTTCACTTAGCAACCGAACCCCTCATAACCTCACCTCACAGATCACCTCCATACAGAAAGCCCCCTCACCTAAGCTTGCAACACCTTACTCCACTCCACCCCAATCTCCACTTAAAAAATCTCTATCTCCACAAAAGAGCACCCCTCCTAAACAGATGACCCCATCTCAGCACAAATCAACACCCCAGAAATCCATATCTCTTTCACCTCACAAACAAACCACCCCATCAGAAACCCTACTCCTAAGGAAACCCCCTCCAAATCTGCATCTCCCTACAAGCAGAAAACCCTTCCAAGAGATCGTTCACCTTCTCCCCCACCCCCTTCTCCCCAACAACAGAGAACCCACACCCAACAAACCCCACAGCAGAAAACCCCATCACCTCAATGCTCTTACAAACAGAAAACCAAAACTGCTACTCCACCACAATAGAAACCCACAACTCAGCAACACCGACCCTGGTACACCAGGTCCACTGATCCAACAACTATATCTCCTGTTCATGCACCACAAGGACACTCCAGACACTCTTCTGCTTCCAATCCATCTTTCCGCAAAAAAATAGAAAGTAGTCAGGACCAGAATCCCTATTTACTCATCCTATGAGGACTCCTCAAACCTAGATGGGTTCATTATAAGTAACCCCAACAAGGCTTCCTCCAAAAGGCAGAAGACACCTCCAGTGACACAACTTGAGCATGAGATGCAACAACAGTTCCTATCTTTGGTTCAAGAGCATGAACCCCAGAAAACCTTTTTGCCTAAGGGAAAAGGTATGCAGATGCCAGGATTTGAGGATTAAGAACCTCAAATTCCATTCAACAGATTTGTGGAAGCTGCAGAAGACTTCGGAGGACAAATGTTGGATGGTATGCAGAAGCTGATATTTGTAAACCAGAGTCACTACAAGCATCTTTCCCATGTTAATAACAACTTCAACTCTGGTATGCAATTCATCTCTGAAAGCTTTGCAACTTTGAAAGCCTCGCTGGAAGATTTCATGAAAACTTCAACTGCAAAGACTGATGCCCTCTCTACAGAAGTAGATGGTATCAACTCTGTACTCTATTCCCTGCATCAGACTCTCAATTTTCAAGCTCAAGTGATCACAAACATCTCTGACACTGTTGACCAACTTCAATGGGCTGATGCTAAGACTAAAGAGCAACTACAAGACATAGAGGAACTCTGCAAAGTTCACCGAGATCATACTAGAACCCTCTTTGCTTCTGACAAAGAGAGATATCAGAAGATGGTGTTACTAGAAGCCAGCACCAAGGATATATCTCCTGCTATCCAGAAACAACAAGGGCTGGTAGAAGGCCTCACTTCTTTCACTCAAACACTACCAGAGACCCTTGAACAACTTGCAACTTCTCAAGCCTCAGAATTCCAGAAGCTCGGCTTGTTGATATCAGAGCTCCATGATGCCAAAAAGGGGGAAGAGGACACTCAACCTCCTAAGCCTCGACCTAGCAGAAACCCAGCTAGTGCATCCTCTGTTGATCCTACTCCCTATTTTGAAGCTGCCATCCAGAAGAAAAGAGCAGCTGGCTTACCTAAACCCCCATCTCCTCATAAGAAGGCCCCCAAGAAGAAGAAGGCCCTGAACTTTTTTGATTGAAGATTGGGTGGATCTCAGAGAATTGACAAGACTCAATTTGAGGAAATAAAACAGAAGATGACCCCTACTCAGAAGCAGAATCTCTACCTTGACAGAGATAGTCATATAAAAGTCCGGCATGGAGGATCTTTAGAAGAAACAGAATACTGGTTCCATAAGAAAGTTCTTCCAGGAAAAGACATTCATGAAGGAGTTCTTAACTACCTGGATTGCAAACTCTCACCTATCTGGGCTTCTTATCAAAGCTCTGGGAATCTCAGTGGAATTCAGGGTGAAGTAAATGCTGAACTAAACATACTGCAAGGATTAGAAGATCAAGCAATGGCTGCTGCAGCAATGGGAAATATGTAATAGAACATCTCTATACTCTGTGTGCATAATAAGATCACATCTCTGCCTTTCTAATTGTAAGGCAATTACTCCCTATCTGTTTGTTTTCTCCTGTTAACCCTTTCTGTTATGCATGTTTATCTGTTATCTGTTCTTTTTCTGTGTGTGTTTTATCTTGATTGTATCTTACTCTTACTATTTTCCTATGCTAAGTTGCCCACCAAGAATTTTAATGAAAGTTTTAACTTAATTTTTTTATGGTGAAGGCACTTCTCTGGAAATAGTTTAAGGGTTTTGGCATCATCAAAAAGGGGGAAATTGAAAGGAATAATTGTAATTAGATTTTGATGATGCTATATTAATTAGGATCTTAGAGTAACCCTTGTTAGAAATTCTGTATTAGATTTTTTCCTTGTAAAGTTTTCTTAGTATAGTCGACTGACAGAAGACCTCCTGACAGAAGACCTTCTGTGTGCCTATTAGACTTTGTCCAGACAGAAGACCTTTTGGCTCTCTGTTGCTTCACTTCATGGACAGAGGGCCTCCTGGTTCTATGTTGGACTTCACTAGAACAGAAGCTGTCAAGACCCTCTGTTAGCTCCTATCTTGACAGAAGGACTAGGGACCCTCCAGTAGCTTTTATCCCAACAGAAGTGCTCTACACCCTCTCTGGTTGATTCTCTGCTAAAGATTCCTTCAATGGCTAGAAGACTTCGACGGAAAAGCTACAGTATGCATTAAATGCTCATATAATGAGCCCCGTACGCTGAAGAGTAAAAGCTGATGATTAGCCGACATTCCAGGATATTTCAGGATATCTTTATCCCAAAATAGCAACTCACCAACTTTACCGGGCCCTACTGGTCAAGTCAACTGTGCGCGGATTTAATGCAGTTGTCCTCCTCCTCCAACGGGAAGACAACCCCAGTATATAAAAGATACTACTCGAAGAACAACTGAACAACTTTGCTAGAACTTTTGCACAACTCTCATTCAAACAACAAGCTTTCTTGAGACCAGAACTTCTTCATCTCAAACAAGATAAGCTTAAGTTGGAAAGATAACATTTTCCTATCTTCACATTCCAACAAGAGCAAAGTTCCAACTGTTCTTCAACACTTCAAGCACTTCATCAACATATCCTTTGTGACGAAGCAAGTTGGAAAACCCATGTTCTTACAAGAACTCTTCTCTAACGAGAAGGACGTCTAAGTAGCTGGAGTAGTGAAGTGGTTATACTTCAAGGAAGCTCAGTGAAAGGACCAGTCTTAAAGGAAGCCAGGAAGTGCATCCCAGGAGACATCTAGACTTGAAGAAGACGTGGAGAGCTTCTTAAGTGCTAGGGCTAAGGCGTTGTAAACTGTCGTTTTTACAAGCTTAGTGGAACAGTGGGTTAGAGGAACAAGTTGTTCCTTGAACCACTATAAAAATCCCTAGTGTCACTTACTTACTGCACTTAATTCTCGCATTTACTTTGAACTGTCTAACTATAACAGAAGGTCTACTGCCTTTGCTTCTCTGAGGCTGACCGGACAGAACCCCTACCAGAATACCATCCGCTGCCAGTCTAATCTGCCAACAGAACAGGCTATTCTGTTAAAATCTAGTACTTAACTTGAAAAATCCAAAAACCAGTACAATCTATTAGCCCCCCTCTAGACTGTACCCAGTTAACCGGGACCAACACATGCTTCTCCTCCTGTAGTCACCAATCGGAATCCACTGATCTTCACATGGACCCCCACACCTCCAGCCCCATGCGAGGGTGTGTATGCCGGACCAACCCTATCCGATTTTCGGGTCTTCTACCTCCTCCTCATGTTAGTGCAATTGGTCAACGGATGATGGGTTCTTCTTCTCCGCTGGTGGCTCTTTCTCAATCCTTGACTTTTTCGGCACCAAATATAACCAATATCATCGTCACCACCAAGTTGCTGGCAATAGAAAAATATTTATCGTGGCGCACCCAATTTGAGCTCTTCCTTGTCTCTCATGGTCTCATGGGCCTATTGAATGGTACAATTTTTGCTCCTCACCCATATATTCATGACTTTTCTGGCCATGAGAGTGTCAATCAAGATTATTATCATTGGCTCAAATTGGACCAAACGGTACGCTATTGGGTTTTTGCGACCCTGTCTCGTGATGTCCTTGTTGATGTTCATGATCTTAAAAGTTCAATTCAAATTTGGGAACGTTTACAATCTCGGTTCATGTCCATGGAGCAATACTTTCACAAAATAAAAATAATTGTTGATTCCCTAGCTGCAATTAATTCTCCTGTTTCTTTCAAAGATTTAATTCAGCATACTATTCTTGGATTGGGCCCGGATTATGACTCTCTAATTACCACTGTTTCGTTGTTCCAGGGTGAGTTTACTTTTGACATGCTCTGTACGGCTCTGGAAGAAAAGGAGCAGATGAATCTCTATCAATGCTCTCAGGAAAACTCCATGTTGTCCCCTGCGTTTGCTGCGCAACACCATACCCAGCCGCAAGAAAATACTGCAGCCCGAGGAGGTGGTGGTCCCTTCCATCAGCGTGGCCGAGGACATCGGGGCCGCGGGCGTGGTCAACGGGGCCGCGGGTGTGGTCAGTATCATGGCTATCCGCAGCAGCAAGTTGGCTTCGCCCCTATAATGGTCAGCAACAACAGTTTCTTTCTGTCCCTCCTGGTCAGCAAGGGTACGGGTCTCTGGCAACACAACAGGGCTCCTCTCGGCCATCATCTTCTTTGGGTTTTTCGTTTGTGAATGGCATTTTAGGTTCTGTTCCCTCCCCCATTGTTCGTGAGAGAGTTGCTCATGGAGATCTACAAGTCCGCTATGTTCCTACCCAGTTTCAGCTTGCAGATATTTTTACTAAAAATTTATCTCCACAACTTTTTATTTTTTTCGTAACAATCTGCACGTAGTTCCTCCTACACAGATTGAGGGGTTTAATAATGTAGAATTATTGCTTACGTAGAACTCTTTTTCTGGTAGGAACCCTTGTACTCTCAAACTCATTCTTATTATATATAACTCTCAGGTCTACCAATTCTGGTAAGCCTGACCATTATTCTCACATGCAAAGAAAAATTCAATGGGCTTTTGATTTAAATATTACTAAATTAAGTTCAATTTCCAAAAATTTGACCTTTTTTATAAAAGGACAGAAAAGTGACTAAGAAGGTCATATCTTTGGAAAAACTTAATGTCACTACGAAATATTTATGTCACTGCCAGATTTTTATGTCACTGTTATATGTCACTACCAAATTTGTATGTCACTTTTAAATGTCACTCACTCAATGTCATTGGAAAACATATCACTGTAACCGTTTTCGATCCGTGAAATCGCTGCCGCCAGCACCACGGCCATTCAGTTGCCACCCCAACCCCCACACCGACACTCTACCTGTTCCAACACCCCACACCGACACTCAGCCTGTCCCCACACCCCAGCTCCTCTGCACCAGCCCCCTTTTCCCACTGCTTTTATACCTCCACCTGACCTCCCACCTCAACCCACTGTCGGCCACCACCACTTCCCACCACCGCAGGTAACCTACCGTTGTCCCTCTCTAACGACCGACACCACGAGCCCTGGCCCCTGTCCCATCCTCAACCCACTCCCCCAGATCTAGCTATAGCTCTGAACGACACAACCCCGATCCACCCCTTCGCAACCCCACCTCCAACGTCCAAGCCCCGACCACTCGCCATTGAACCCTAACCACCGCCATCCCCCGAATATGATGTGAGGCGCAACGATGCAATGTGAAGTTGTGGCCGATGATGCGATGGGAAGCGAGGCGCGGTGGAGAGGCGGTATCCATTGTGGCGGCATAGTGGAGGGGGAGGCAGAAAATCGCAAAGGAGAAGAAGGGAATAAGAAACTATGCACATGTGAGACGCATGGGAGCGTTGGGGAAGAAGAGACGGGAGACGTGCGCTGCTCACTTTTTGTCCATTCAATTTTTGGTCACATTTCTCTCTTAAAAAGTTAAAAGCCCAAGAGTTTTATATTCATGTCATTCTTTCAAATTCAATACTCCAAAAAATGTACTAATAAAATAAAAGTCCACACTTTTATTACTCAATTATAACTTTTTGTAAGTACACTCTTAAAATTGAGATCCACAAATATCATACTCATTCTTCTAATCTAAACTAGCTTCTCAAGCTTCATCACAAATCTTTATAATCTAACAACTCCAATTATCAAAAACTTCATTCTCTTCCATATCAACATTAGTTGTCCAATATGGTGTTGATGTAATAATATACAAAAGATATTGGGCGTGTTTGGTTTTTGGCGAATTGGAAGAAAAGCCAACCCAACATGCTGCATTTTTTAGCGTTTCAAGTTTAATGACTTTTGGCATTTGGCTAATAATCAAACAACACTATTCCATTTCTTGATCGAATGTTGCTTATTCTAGTTTGCATTCTCGAATTTATCAATGTCCAAACTTTTTAATAATTGAGTGCTTTAATTGTACTTTTTTTAAAGAAAAGGAAATTTTATTAATGAAAAAGAAAGTACAAATACGAAGTAAGGAAAAAAAATAAAGAAAATAACGAGAAAGTAAATAACCCAACCCATAACACAACCCCCCCCCCCCCAAATAGTAGACCCTTAGATCAAGGTTTCTCGCGAGTTGGAGATTTTGTACTCATATGATCTGACCGCCGCTTACTCCTCCTGTACATTCCAATACTAGTGTTCAAATTACCTGTAGGTAAGTAATTTTCTCTTGTGATCAACAAAGCTTTGTGACAAATTTCTCGGTTTTCATCAGAGTCCCACAGGTCTTCTACCACCGAGAATGGAACCCTATTCTCATTTTCTGAAGCATGACCAAGAACTATATGCTTCCTCAAAAACAGAACCTTGCTGATAACCTGTATAAGCCTCCATTGGATTGCCTGGCATTGTACACCTAGTAGATTTCCCTATTTCCATAGGTCCCTTTTGACGGTTACCTGGAGAAGCATTCCATAGAGGTTTTGTGGGTGTACAATAAGTAGTGTGATGTTCCTCACCGTGTTTACCTGCAATGAATCTTTCAAACTCTTTGATTAAAAATTGAGAAGGTGAGTCCACCCCTTGTGTCATAGTGGTTTGAAAGAAATCCTTAATCTGTGATAATGAGGAGTCAGTCTCAGAACTCAACACCAAAGTTTGGTCACAAATGTCAGACTGTTCAACATCAATTTGGAAAAGGGTGCCAGGAATTGAGAGCTCATCATAACGAGGAAGATCTCTATCCAAGACGACAAGATCCAAATCAAAATCAGTATTTTTGTTGGACCATGATCAAGTAGTAGAGGTGGCTCTTTGACTTTGACTTCTTTCAACAATATAAGTGATTTCATAATCCCTGACAGAAAGAGATTAATCCCCAATCCATTCCTTCCCTCGCCAATATACAAAGATTTGCCACCCCTCTCAATGATACGGAAGAAACCTCCAAAGCAATTAGCATCATGCAAAACAGAAAGTGAATTCTTCAGCTCAAATTGGGTGCAAGACCAATTATCACATAGAAGAGCAGAACCGGTTGATTACTTGGCATCCGTCGAACTCGCTGTTGGGTGTGTTTCGGAAAATAAAGAAAATTAATTAAAATAAATTAATTAAATAAAACGACTAGAGAAAAACAAGAAAGGAGATGAAGCAGAATTAGCCAAAGCTCGTGCTACACACGATTTCCTTAAAACGTATTTGTTGCCTCCCACGGTGCTAGGAGCGTTGCAACAATCGTTTCCCAGGATACGATGACTACGAACTAATGTTTGAGCACACAAATAAGAGTTCCAGCGAACGAGAACCAAGTATGAACACAGAAGGAATTTTGGGAGTAGCTGGAAGAGTTTTTAGCTCAAGAAAACGTGAGGAAAGTGTTGTGCGTTGTCAAACCGTGTGTTTGTTGCAAAGCACCTGCCAGCTATTTATAGGGGGATTTGTTGTGTGTTAAATGGGGTGTTAATGGACCTGAACGTTGGACATCAATGACCAGTCCGTTGGGCATTGAATCGTCCATAAACTGTCCATTTAACGCAGATAGATTTTTGGACGGCATTCGTGTCCGCAGGTCGCCCGCGCACACGAGTCGCGGTTTTTCTTCTCCGTTTCGGGATTTGATCGGCACCCCCCCCTGCGCGTAAGAGAGAGCCTTTCCCTTTAGGAATCTTAACTCCTTAAAAGAGGCTTCCCTTTATAAGGGGGTGAAAATCCCTTGAGTTTTTCGGTGTGGGATAAAACACACTAGAAACTCATCATTTTCCCAGTTTTTCCATTTCAACGAGCGAACTTCGAGAATCAATTTCTTATTCACCCGTTATCCGTTTTGAGCGTACCATATATCGAATTGTAGCCCTTAACAAGGACAATCCGAAACCACTTTGACCCGACCCAAATCGGAAGTGGACCCCACTTAAATAATTGCCCCAAAATGACCATTTAATGCAATTTTTAACACATTTTTCCAACACTCGCTTGGACTAAGACCAGGATCTAGCTTTTTGATTAAAGCCTCTGGATCGCTGATGTTGAATTTTGTCGCTGATGTTGAGCCCTCACCGTCGCAGGATGGTTGGTCGTCGCGTAGATGCAGTCCGCCACGGAGTCTGGCCTTCCTCTCTCATCAGCAGATCCGCCACAGAGTCTGGCCCATCCCGTCGCACTTGAGTAGGAGATCCCGCTAAGATGGTGTTGTTTTGGTCTGCCTTCAGTTGAATTGAGATCCCATGTCTTTCTGAGATATGAAATACGAAAGAGCCAAAGAAGATGGAGGATGGCCGCTCCTGATCTCTCGTTGTGGTGACCAAAGCCTCGGCGGTGCTTACGCCCTCAACACAGTAAACAATGACTTTGTTGTGTTGATTGCATAAACCATGCCCGACCAAAAGAATTTATCTCTCAACATTATCTGTTTCACCTTCTTTGCCTCCGCAGTCTTGGATAAATGATGATCTGACCATTCTTTTGAGACAAACATTTCTTCTAATGAACCTTTTACGGTATATATACTTTGAAACGTAAGATATGATTCACCTAGTAAATTAATCAAATCTTGTGGTGGTGGGACGAATAAGATCTCTTTTAGTAAATTGGCACATCAATGCAAGTGACCATCCATGATTATATATATATACTAGCATCGGCACGCGCTTTGCGCGAGGGTTGATGCCCAATGGCGAACATTTGGCCAATATGAAGGGAGCATAATTAATCAACCATATAATATTAACATAAACGAGAACACAGAGGACAATAGTAGAACCCAAAAACATTTATAACATACATATTACAAACATAGCTTCAATAAAACAGTTACAGTGGCAAGATAATGTTTGTTTTGGATAAAACATCATTTTTATTTAGTAAATATTCATCACAATCTCAATTCCGAACCTCCAAACTCACTCTTGTTCAAGTTTTCTTCATGTATACAAGTTAAATTCTTAATGGCAGGAGAAAACAAAGGTGCACTTGGATTTAATGCAATAGCTTCTTCAAAAGGAAGGTAGCAGACTGAACATAATGAAAAGAAGAACAGGGATACCTACTTTAATTAAGAGATCAATTAGACAAAGTCTCAAACATCTCAAAATTATATCGTGGTCCAGTCCTTTTGTTATCTGCTGGCGGTGGTGGTAGTGTAAAACCTTCTCTAAGTTAATCTTTTCTTCCAACTAAAAACTCTCCCAAACTGATTGAAGAATTGAATGTGAAAACCAAAACCAAAGTAACACAAGAAATGAGAAAGGGCGGATTTTTACCCATGAATTTTAAAGTAGTCAGAAATGAAAAAAAAACACCAGCAGCTACTATAGATAAGATGGAGACGAAAGAAAGATGTTCATGACCTGGACCAGGTGGTGGATGGTGGCGGAGGCAGCAGCAAGTTGAGGATTTCATTGTTAACTTGTGCGAGTTCTGATCGAGGTCCTAGAAATGCAAAGAGACGGGTGAGATATGAGATTTTTATTTATTTTTATCCCGGAATGCAAACCACAAAAATCAGTGGGGTAAATGTCGGGAGTCAGATACTAGAGTTTTATTAAAAGGAAAGAGTGATACAAAAATTGAGGGGGACTAGCCCAAAACCTCGTAAATAGAAACAATCTGAAATAAAATACTGCTTAATGAAATCTAAGAGAAGCAATACCAAACAAATCCATAAAATAAGTCCGTCTAGCCATTCGAGGCAAGTTATTTGGGCTATAATATTCCGTCATTGGGTCGAAGTGGGATTGGGCCAAGAAATGAGCCGCACCGTTAACCTCTAGATAGGCATGTTGAAAGGATAAGCCTTTCCTATTCCTTGCCTGTATGGTTTCCTGAATTAGGTCGCTCCACCTTCGAACCTCTGGATCCAGAAGAAATTTCACCGCCATAGCTGAGTCCGTCTCCACCTCGAAGTCACTGTATCCAGCACCTATCGCCCACTGGATAGCTTGAGAGATAGTCCTCAATTCCGCTTCAAGCGCTGAAGAAGCATCCACTTCAAAACTGACCGCACGAAGAAGATGGCCACTGTGATTTCTCAAAATCGCACCTCCCGCTGCTGATCCAAATAAGTACCGAGCATCTGTATTTAGTTTCAGCATTCCTTTTGGTTTACTCCATTTTAAGATCTGTATGGTATAGAGATTGCTACGGAAATTTTTAGGAATTAGGTTCTCCTCATACAAGATCTTATCAACCGAATGAATGTTAATTCCTTTCAGTGAATGAGAACAAGCCTGAGTGTAATGTTTAATGGTATGAATGATTCTTGCAGTAGACGAAATTGCATTCCCTTCTCCCCACTGAAAATTTGCATACACCTTCCATATATGCCAGGAAATAATACCCGAAATATTTCGCATGAAAGTATCCAAAAGATCTAAAGAACCAGACCTGAGCCAACAACATCTGAAAACCTGACTGATAGAAGAAACACTCCTAGGTATAGGAATACCCATAATACCCATGAAATAATCCCATATTGGTTTCATAGTGCAACAATTATAAAAAACATGATCCAGGGATGAGCTGCTATTCCTACAAAGATGGCAAATAGATGGATTTGATATGATTTGAAACTTATTTAAATTTTCAGGGAAAGGCAAAATGTTTTTTAGAATCTTCCATTGTAGAAGAGTGATCCTAAGCTCCTGCTTTGAGCTCCAAAGATGATTTAAGGAAAAGGTAGGCAGAATACTATTCCTCAATTCAGTGTATGCATACTTTAAAGAGAATTGACCATTTGTTTCCTCATTCCAGGTTATAGTACCAATTGGGGTTTGAGAACACATAGAGGAAGCAAGGTCATGAATATGGCATATCCTCCTCCAAAATGAGGAATCAGTAATTTTAGGTATCATTTCAACTCTGTCATATCTACTCCTTACAAAATCAGTCCAAATAGTATTCCCAGTTTTCCATTTCCACCATAGTTTAAGAGAGAAAGCCTTTTCAATGTCAATTAAAGACCTGATCCCTAAACCCCCCTCCTCAGTAGGGTAGCATAAATGATCCCATTTGATCCAATGAAACTTCTTCCTGTCTCCTGAAGAACTCCAAAAGAAAGAAGCCATTTTACTATTGAGTATTTTAATAACTCTTTTGGGTAACCTGTCAACTGCTAAAACATGCAAGGGGATGGAATTTAATACATGTTTGATTAAGATCAATCTCCCACCTTGTGATAAATTCTTCTGATTCCAAGTATTAAGCTTCTTTTCAAACTGTTTAATAATCTGCCCACAGTACTCAAACCCGTTGACACCTTTATGCAGGTTTACACCCAAGTATCTGATAGGAAGACTAGCAACTTTCATCCCCAAGAGGTCCTTTATCTGATTTACTCTTCTTAAAGAGGTTTTCCCACAAAGAAAAAGACTTTTGTCCAAATTTACAGTCTGGCAGAGCTTTGTTGATAATCCTGCAAAAACTTGTTGAAATTCAGGATAGATCTAGAGTCCCCATTAAGAAAAACCAATAGGTCATCAGCATAACCTAGGTGTGAAATGTGAGAATGAGGAGGTCCTGTCCAGTAAGGCTTTACTCTCCTTTGTTCCATTAACTGAATAATACTCCTAGAGAAAGCCTCAGAAGCTATGCTAAATAGATATGGTGATAATGGATCCCCTTGTTTAACCCCCCCTACTAGGCCTAAAAAAGCCATAAGAAGAACCATTTATCAGAACTGAGAGCCTTGTAGCTTGTAGATTATTCATAATCAGCTTAATAAACATAGAAGAGAAACCAAACTTCAACAGAATTTCAGAAAGAAACTGCCAAGATAATTTATCAAAGGATTTGGCCATGTCAAGCTTCACCACCAAATTAGAACCCCTTACCTTTTTATCAATTTTATGAATCATCTCTTGAGCAATAAGTACTTGATCAGCGATGTCCCTTTGCTTCATAAACCCAGCCTGTTCTTTAGATATAACCTTGGGTAGAATCAGTGGCGGATCCAAGATTATAATTTATTGGGGGCAGCTAGACATGGGAAAATAAAAACAACATTTGAAAATTAAAAAATTAATAAAGTATTAATGTAACATTACAATAACAAGAGTTTTAACAAAATATATCCCACAGTACAATTGTTTGCACTGAGTTTTCATCTTTTTGAAGGGATTCATTAAAATTTGAAGTATAATAATTTCAAACACATCCTTCTCAATAAAACATATTAGACAAAAACTCAAAAACTTATCGCCAATTCTATCACGCAAATTAGTCTTCACTATTTTGAGAAAACATTGAGAACATTGAGAAGCAATATTCGAAACAATAAAATTTCGATTGTCCAGTATTCAGTATTGAGTATACAAAAGAAGAGAAATTAAATACTCTCTTCGTCCCGCAAATTCTTTTCATGTTTGACTTGAATCCGAGTTTAAGAAAGCGAGAATAAAGTGAAAATATATGATTGTGGTTGAGTATGAAAAAAGTAAATGAATATTGATAACACAAAATTTTTCAAAAAGAGAAATTAGAAGAATTTTTTGGGACATTCCCAAATGGTAAGTGAGAAGAACGTTATGGGACAGAGGGGTATAACTTTTTTGAGTACATCAATACACTTTATTTAATTACCTAAAGTAACATATTGTTTGCATTTCGAATTTTTAACTTATTGATAGAGTATATGTCTAGAGAGAAGCGAGAGCTAGAGAGAGAAGTGAAATAAATGTCTCAATAAATGATTTGTGAACCCCCTACAACTACTCCCAAGGGGAGTATTTATAGAGAAAATATGAGTTGAACTCTTTATTGGGTCACTACTGGGCCGAGTACAAAGTATGTATAAATGACTAAGTATGAAATCTGGTTCTGGGAGCTCTTTATGGCCGACAGAGGCATGGCCAACGGAGACCCTGGCCGACGGGGACACCAGGCTCTCCTGGCTTCTGGATCATATTCTGAGTTGACTTCTTTCTGTCCGATGGAGGGCCATCTGGACGATGGAGGTCCCACTGGGTGCCAGCTGTGCCTCCTATTCTTCTGAGTATGTGGGTCCTGGGTCCTGGACCCATATACTCCATCACTTATTAAATCACATTTTCAATGTTAGAATTTCTAACTATTCCACTAACTCATCAATTTAAATAAATCTAATTGACCCTTCTCAAAATTTCCTAATTGATGAAAATAAGTTTGTTTTAAAAAAAAGCGAAAGTAAGTTCAATAACCTTATTTAATTGGTAGTATGTAGTATTTATATTTATAAAAATTAAAAATTAATGTATGGCCTTAAACAAGTAAACTATACAATGAATACATACAAAGGATTACTAAATTAGGCAACAAATAGGGCAAAACTCCAAACCTAACATTTAATTGATTTATTAATTCTAACATAGAGAGTTGGAGTCTTGCTCTCGGCCACGCACGTACTGTCTTGGAATCTAGTGACTCCAACTCCAAGGTTGTTTTTGCATTACGGGAGAATATCGAAGGCTCAACTCTTAAGTTATAAAGGGCAGTCCATTTTTCTTATTGGGGGGCAAATAGCTGATCTTCTAAAATTTATTAACAAATTACAAGGATTAATTGGACTTTATTGGGGGCAGCTGCCCCCCTGTGGGCTTACTAGATCCGCCCCTGGGTAGAATACTGTCAAACCTTGTAACCAAGATTTTTGTGCAAATTTTACTCAAAAAAGTAGATAGGTAGATAGGCCGGAAGTCTGCAAAAGTATTAGGGTTATCCTTCTTAGGAATAAGCATCAGCATAGCACTTGACATTCCCTTAGGAATTGGTAACCCCATAAAAAACTCCTGGACTGCTTTTAAAACATCTAAGCTCAAAATGGACCAACATTTTCTGAAAAATTTCCCGTTAAAACCATCAGGACCAGCAGCACTGCTAGGATTAAGACTCCAGACAGCATGTTTAACTTCTTCTATAGTAGGGGGTTTAGTCAGAAGATCATTTTCATCACGTGAAATCAAATTAGGAATAGAATCCAAAATTTGATTGTTGCCATTGGAATGTTCTGCAGAATATAAAGTGGAGAAATAGTTCACTGCAGCAGCTCCAATATCAGAAGGAGAGGTGTAGTTGGTGCCATCAGTGTCACTAATAGAGGTAATTATCTGCTTCTTATTCCTTATCTTTACATAACTGTGATAAAACCTTGTATTAGAGTCACCTTCCTGGATCCACCTGAGATTTGCCTTCTGCTTCCAAAACTTTTTCTCTAATTTATATTTCTGGAGCAACAAACTTCTTATAAAAGACCATTCTGCCCTGTTTACCTCACTTGGGTCTGCCTCAAAAGATTTTTCAGCTTCCAGTACCTCCTGTTCACATCCTTTAACACTTTCAAATATATCTCCAAACACATTCTTGTTCCAGGCTTTGAGGTCCTTTTTAAGCAGTTGAAGCTTTAAACACATCCCTCTCATACGTCCAACAGTAGCATAAGATTACCATTTATCCTCCATTGAGATAACCATATATTTTGGAATCTAAACAGCTTAGGACCAGAAAGAGTAGAGTTTTTAATTTGGACCAGCATAGGGCAATGATCAGAAGGAGACGTGTCAAGCATATCAACTTGAATTAGATCACAACTGTCAATAAAATGCTGATTAAAGAGACACCTATCAATGTTTCTCCATACTCTCTCCCATGTTCTAATATTAGTCCAGGTATAATGATGGCCAGAATAAGCAAGCTCACAGAGATTGGAGGCAGCTATGCAGTCACAAAACTCATTCATACCATAAGAGACAGGTAAACTGTCACCTTTGTGGTCACTAAAATTTGCTATTTCATTGAAATCACCCCCACCATCCAGGGTTCATTCATACTTCTTGAGATATTAACGATGCCTTCCCATAAACCTCTTCTCACAATGTAGGTATGCCCCCCATAAATTGCAGTACACCAACCTTTAAATACACTGCTTTGAATTTTAAAGTGTGCAAACTGAGAGTGCCATGTCACCTCTTTAATGTTAACCTTGGTATTGCCAGAAAATCCAAATCTTGGTAAGAGGGGAAAAATAACCTCATTCATCCCCAAAAGCTTTTTGAAATGATCTGCCGTTAAAGTGCTAACAATAGGCTCAATAACAACTAAAAAAATTAAACTCCATTGTTTTACTAGGGAATTAAGTCTAGAACTGGAGGATCTAGACCCCTAGTGTTCCATATCAACCAATTCATTGAGAAAAGGGTAGAGGCGGTAAATCTTTAGCTGCACTCTTGTTGAACCTTTTCTGATTATTATCCTGTGCAAAATTTGCCTTCCTTGAAGCTTTTCTAGCAACTTTAGTAAAACCTTCATTGTTTTCCCCTGGTTGTTTTCTGTATCTTCTAAAACTTGAGGCTCCTCCCCCAATTGATTGTCTGATGATTCCACTATATTAATATCATGATTGTTCTGCAATCAGATATGAGATATAAGATGTTGAGCAGCAAAATTGAAAGGCTCACAAGAAACCACGTTTGTCAAACAGAACTCGTGAAAGGCGCACAATATGTGTTAAATGTGATTGTCTTAGCTAAAGATGCAACATAGAATTACAAAAAGGGGAAGTTCCTGAAATAGGACTAAAACAATTTGAGAATTCCAAAATAGGACTAACATGTTTTTTATTCCCAAAATACGAGTAATTACTGTCAAGTTTGGGAAATATTGCCATGTTTGAAGTCTGGTATTGCCAAAACATGACAGTAATTAGTTCTATTTTGGAATCTTAAAACCTTTTTAGTCCTATTTCGGGTAATATTCTCTTACAAAAAGCACATCCCTTACCGGGAAGAAGTCCCTGAGGAGAACCTACACAAAGCAAACTGTAAATAACAGAGAGTACTATAAATCATTAATCTAAAGCCAGCTATTTCAGCCTGTTTGTTAAACTAAGGTGGGACATTGAATAATATACAAATGAAACTCTAATAAATAAGTACCTCCTGATATAAGAAACCTAAAGGATTGACAATAATCAATATTCATCACTGCCCGAATCTATGAAGCTTGATGAGCAATGCTACTCTATTTTTATCCCACCATTAAATACCTCCTTTTTCCAATAGGTTAATTACCTGTAGGCAGTAAAGAAGCGTTATCTAAATATCTTTTCCTCCCTCTTTCTTGTATGAAATTCATATCTAAACTCTAGTGACACTACAGGTAAAAGATAAAAGATATATTTGGTACATAATTTTTCATTTTCGACTTCCCAACACCACTGCTCCCACATCCCATGATAACCCTAAATGATTTCACAACTGGAGTAACAAAAAAAATAAGAGAAACGTTTGGGAAGGGATATTTAGCTGAAATGGATGAGCTTGCTGAACTTCATGTAAGTTAAAGTGTTCGTTAAAATTGATTTCAACCAAATAAAGTCAAATGGAAGCCCTGGATTCAAATACATCCAGGCTGGCCTTTTTTTTCAATTTCTTTGGCCTTAGTATTATGTGTGTTACCCCTTGACAGGCTCCATGAAAGAGGAAATGTTGGTCGACAAACAATAGAGCAACTCATGCAAATATACTGCTTCTAAATCTGGATAGGATGTTCCAATAAGTGCATTATGAAGGACTCGAGGACAATACCAAATTCTTTGTAAAAAGAAACAAAGATAGATGCAACATCAGCTCTCAACATCATATGACATACATGTTCTGAAAGGTAAGCAACATATTGACAATTATCATTGGTAGAAGTTGATGCAGCCTGCAACAGTATGGGAATTCTCTTGGGAAATTATGTATGAGTTTAGCATCTAAAACTCAAAAATATAGAATAGCTTCTGACACCAGAGTTTCATAGATTCCCAATGACACTTCGAAGCTTCTCTGGACCTATGGTAGTCATTCTCCATGGCTACAACAGAGCAGAAGTATTACCAGAAGCTCCTCACTCATCCTCCGCAAGAAAGCATGCATATTTTTTTCTCTTACCTCAGCGAGTTTCTTCACAACTTGAACGAGACATAACCTAAAATAAAACTACTTGGCATAAATTTTAAAAATATTTTGTGAAAAAAAGTAATGACCAGTTTTTTCAGTAGATTATAATATAATGATATAGGGTATATGAGTTTAAATTTAGTATCTTCCCTTTTCTAAAGTTCAGTTGAAGTTACACAAAAAACGATAAACAATAAACAAAAATACACAGAGAAAGATTCTCGTAAAAAATTATCCATCACTAGTACACAGACAAACTGAGTTCTGTAATGAACCAGATAGATGATGGCGAAGGAAACGAACAAACTGAGTCTGAAGAATAAATGAAACCACTCATATAGAAAAAAATGTGTGAATTAAATCCAAATACAACTGACCATATAAAATCAAACTTAATTTGAAGTTACCTTCTTTAAATTAGAAGGTGCAGGTGGGTGTCTTCTATCATATCCATGGAGGTATCCTAGGGAAATCTTTTGTTCAAAAAAACCTAATTAACTAAAGATCAAGAAATAAAAAGTTGCAAAAAACTGCTAGATTCATTCCAAATTAGCTCAAGAATATGATGTGAAAAGCAAAACCTTATCCAAAGAAGAACGTGAAATAGGAAAAGTCAGTGATGAAGAACTTATTGTAGTTCTGTAATGAACCAGATAGATGATGGCGAAGATGGCCAGATGTCCTGCTATCGGTAGATGGTGGGTGGAGGAGTACTTTGTTGCAGATGATAACACTTAGCTAACGGTATGTGAGCAGGCATCGATGATTACTTGAGGAACTTCTAGCTTGAAGGTTTGGGCATATGACTTTTTTGCCAACCCTAGAAATTAAACTGGGAGAGGGGCACGAATGAGACCACATCATCAGCAAACGCTGGGAGGGAAGAAGAAAAGTGGGAATCACACATCAATTTGGAGAACCAGAGAACTAACCTTGGAAAGCAATTCTCGAGAGCAGCCACTGGAAGCACAGAGCTAGAGAGAAGCGACGGACGATGCTGATACAAGAAGAGCGAATGAAATGATTGAAGATTGGGAAATTCGGAAGATTAAAAAGGGAAATTAAACGAGAAAATCCTCCATCACACATTCCAGCGGGAGAGAAGCGAAAGGCGTTACCAAAGTAGGTAAGCAAAGTAAAATTGCCCAAGTTAACTACCTTTCGCAATTTATATATAAGGAAATATATATATACTAGCACGGTAGCGCGCGTTGCGCGTAATCTATGCCCAACGCTGGAAAATAAGCAAAATAGTTGTGTAAAAAACAATTTAAAACACAAATAGGAAACAATAATTCAATCATGTAGGTGGACGCTCACATTATTGAAGAGTGGTATGGAAAAGGCAGTCTGCAGGGTTTTTTTTATCACCAAAAGAAGAAAGGAAATTATTGTGAAGAAAGCTTGAGAAATCCGGAAAAAGGAGAAATTTGCAAAAGTATCGCAAAGTTAATTACCTACAGCATCAGTTCAGCCCAACGATGAGGCTGATGTGAAAAGAGCAAAAATGTTGGAGATAGAGGAGTCACGTTACGCAGGATTGATTACCAATGTTGGACATTTGGCTGATGTGAAAAGAGCAAAAATTGATCAGCAACATTATTAGCATGCGCAAGAGAGAGCAGGACACAAGCCATAACAAAAAATTACAATTATAAGCCAACATGTTACAAACATTGGTGCGACAAGCAATGCATGCTGCACCAATGACATATTCTGGAGAAAGCCTTGATAGTCTACAAATGCACCAATGCATCAGAAGACACACAAATTGAATCTTTGAAATGAAAATCATACAAATCCAGTAACTAAGACAATCATGTTAACTCAAAGCCACATAGTCGTAAAAGAGTTTTGGAATCCTAGCCAACCTTATAAAAATGCAATTTTAAAGATACTAAATGCCTGTAAAACAATCGAGCAAATTTAAAAAAATTATAGTCAAATTTTTTTTCTAAAAGATGAAATTCTAAAAAGTACTAATATAACAAAAAAAATTGAACGAAACCAAGTTATAATTGCAAGAACAAATGAGTTTGGAAAAATAAAAATACTATTAGCAGGTCAAATTAGACAACATGTTTTGAATAAGAGATGATTGCAACAAAGAAATATGTGTTAGGAAATTGATGTAACGTACCTCGAAAGTACGGCTGCGGAAGTTTAAAATTTTCTCAAACAGATCTTCCCTGATTATGACAAAATAACGAATATGATAATAATAACAGATCTAAGTTAGAACTTACAGATCTTCCAGCCTAGCGGTGATAATCCTTGACCTTTGGTATCCACGTGATTTCTCCTTTCCGAAAGAACGGTTAGATCTCCCTAAGAGAAAGGCTAGGAAATCTCTTCGCAGGGAAATAAACTGGTAATACTGAATCTCAAATCTGGTCTATCAATTATGAAGGAGAAGGATGTATTTATACTAGTTCTAAACTAGTTTCCCAATCACAATGAAAGTGTTCTTCATTAATGAGTTTTAATCCTAACAAGACCAATACTCCTTATTAATGATTCAATTAATTAAACAAAACAAAAATAACCAACAATAAGAGTAAAGTGGGCTTGCACGCCACTTTTACTCATGATCATTATTTATTTTTATTTTCTCTTTTCTTTTAATTCTAAATTATAAAGAAAAGTACCAACTTTATTTAATTAAAAATACATCTTAATTAAGTACAATAAATTCAATTTATTCCACTTAATTAATTCTATCAAATAGAACTCTCCTTCAACTTCATGAATTAAATAGGTTTAATCTAATTAATATTTAATCCATTTTCAGTATTACTAATTAAATATTATTTAATCCAATTAATAATATTTAATTCCTTCTAACAATTCAATCGGAAGGTATAATCACTTGTTGTGTGACCCATATGGCCTTATATATTAAGCACTAATCAAATTAAGGCCTTAGTAGAATCCCTAGACGATTTACCAGACAAACTTAATATATAAGGACGTTTGCGAGGATTATTCAAACTCCATGTAATATAGAGTTCATAGTGATACGGTCCTTTCATTCAATGAACATTCAACTAAGTCGAGAACATGATATTGTGTCTATTCCAATAACTTAGTTTCGGTCTCTCAATCTTTCTAGATGATCCATAACGATCATATTCGATATCCAAAACGAATATATCTTTGCATTGGCCAATGACTTTATGATCCATCTAAATATGAGAAGTAGAATGTTCTCTCTTAATCTATTATGAGGAATGAATCCTTTCTTGGCTCAACTACTACTCCATGTGCTTCGTGATGCACCCAACACATGCCGTATCTACCCCGATTGGAGTGCAAGCGTTGGTCATGGTCAAAGTACATCACTCCGCACATGTAGTACGTATTGACCTCAAGTCGGAGGACTATTACACTACTCTATACGCTGATAATCCCATAGACACATGAATAGAACTTATCAAATGGTTTCTCGGTGGGTATGCCAATATTCTCTAAAATATCTATGTGACCATCATGAATTACAGGAACTCATAGTTGTGAGATCAACTATACTTTCTAAAAGTATGATGCAGTCTACATACCAATCTTATCGCATATCATCAATATCCCATTCTTGATGATCATTGATTGGGGCTTTTTTTAGGACCTTATGTGTTATCATATAAGCTCTCACTTACTTATTGACAACATAAATCCAAGGGAACACAATTATGAATAAGATATTGACAATCGAAATACTTAATCATCAATGTGTAATACCGTATATATCAAATATATAAAACTGAATGTGATCAAGTATATATATCTCTAAAAGGTGATTGTCGCTAGGACATATATACTAACAATATGATCCGACTAAATTTAAAACTATAAAATTGAACTTCAAACCTGTATTCGCAAGTTAGGTCCAATTGATGTTCTGCTTTGTAATTTCCACTTCAAAGCCAATGCCTGTCCTTTCCCAGCCCACCCAGCCATCCTTCTTTAGCTATCCTTTTCCAGCTATTGAACGCCGTCCTAACAGAAGATGAAGAGATTAGAAGGTTATTTCCAGACTTAGATGAAGTAGATCGAATTTTGAACTAATGAATTATTGAATTTCCATGGAAGAAGGAATTCAAGATGAAATCGAACTGAAATTAGAAAATCGAGATGAAATGAAAATACCTGCTGAAAGATAGTAAATCTGGAGTACGAATGGTCTCTGCAATGTCATAAAAACAATGCAATGTAATGTCATAAAAACAAAACCATATAAAATCAGTTAAATAAATGGATCTGATAAAAAATCAAGGACTTCATCGAATATCAATTTACCGTAGAAAAGTAAACTGAGTATGAATGGTCTCTATTTTTACACTAATGAAAAGAAAGATTTTGTCAAATTGAGGAAAGCATGGTGATGAACTATGAGTGTCACAAATACTTAGCCTTATCTCTATGATTTAGCGTTTTCAGCGAAAATAGAGCACTTTTAGCGTAAATACAGTGTATTTTAGTAATTAGGCAATCATCCCTAGATGAATAAGGGAAGAGATTTTGTTATACTTTTGATGATTAAAATTAACTGGTATGTGTTTTCAAATAAATAGTTTCTATCATTTTTACTCTTGATGAAATACAAATTTGTTTCCATAAACTCAACATGTTGAAAAAACCCAGAGACAGAAACTACTTTTTACATAAACTATACAACTTTTATACTTTATACTTCACTTATTTAACTACTGTTTCTAAATTTGATCTAATGCATTTAATTATTTTCTACTTTTTAAGATGAAAGACATGGTCAATGATCACAATTTTGCAACCCATATAATTGATGGTGCATGGTCTGCTGCATTCAATAGTGTGCTTTGACATACCCACTTGATACTTTTAAAGTCCTTTTGCATGTTCAAAATTAGAATGCAGAACAGTACGCGTTATACTCCCAAATAGAATCCATGTGAAGAAATCCATTCGATCAGAACACTACAATCCTTAGTAGAGATAACATGAAAAATAACAAAAAAGGAAGAATCCAACCCAAAAAAATGAAATAAAAATTTAGATCCTGAGTGAATTGTATTGGCTAAATTGATAGTACTTTATACATTCCTCTGTTCGGAAATGAATGAAAAAAAATACAAAAATCGAACGTGGTGACTTGATATATAGAGAACTCAAATATGATAGAGAAGACCCCATTTCAAGCTAAAAACACACAAAATTTGACCCCCTTAAAAGTTAATGAAAACATTGGAAAAAAAATCTGCTAACATATCAATTCAATGAAAATAATCAGCCTTTGGAGAGTAACTTATTGTGCAATCTAGAAACTGAATTGCGTCTCTAAAACTGGCCACTATAATCTAGTCATCCTACTCTTAATTTGTGAAAAGGTTTCATAAAAGATTAATGTCATAAGTAGTGTGGGTAAATCTTTAAAGAAAGTTAGTTTGGTAAGCGAATTTTCAAATACCTTGTGCCTTATTCTAATTTGTTAACATTAAGAATGGTTTCAACTAAATCGATGCCAAGGAACACTTCTAAGTAGCGTGCAAGTGAAATAAAACAAAGATGCCCAAATCAATAAAGTTCTAACTAGGCCATACATTACAGCGCTAAATCCTAGTATCCCAATCCATACAAACTTAGGCATCATATAGTACATAAACAATACAGATTATTCAAAGAAGACTTGAGATTTATACGGAGTAATAGCATAGGAACATGTATAACATAGACCGTGCATGTGAAATCGTACATGTATGGTCACTATTTGTATAACATGCTTTCATATGAAATGAATAGCATAATACACCGTATAAATCTCAAGTCTTCTTTGAATAATCTGTATTGTTTATGTACTATATGATGCTTAAGTTTGTATTTAATTCAAATATAATAATTGACATGAAATTATATGATATGAGCGAGTGATCATTTAGTGGCAATATCAACCTTATATGACTAAACTCCACTTAGAAGATGAATAGACGAGGGACATGCATGAACCGTTCTAATGTCCATTTATGCTACTATTTGGTTGCATTTTATAGATGATTGTATTTTATTTATGATTGACTACTTTTGGAGATGGTTGGTCATTCTCTTTATCAGATTTCACTATGTTTGATGGTGTTTGACCATGATTGACCATATTGGACTATGTTTTAAATTATGTTGACATTGATGAGTATGTATAACTATTTTGAACTTTAGAATGTGTTTAATATCTCGTTACACATTTGAAATATGATGAAAATAAATCATTATTATGCACAGATAGTATTTGCAATGGTTTTTTGTAAGAGACTACGTTTGGACCTAGGTACCGGAATTTGTTTTTGTGTCACCTAGACTCCGGCATAGTGCTAAGTGTTTCATTAATTGAGACATCATGTTATGTTCACTACAACATGCTCCGGCACGCGTGCTCCTGAAATTCTATTTTTAGTTCGAAGTGCTTAAGAAAATTTTGTTTTTAGTATGAAGTACTTAGACATTAGACTTGAAAATTCTGTTTTTAGTACGAAGTGCTTCAACAATATGTTTTTAGTACTCTTGAAATTATGTTTTTAGGGGTGTAGCTCTCGCAATTACCATTTCCCTCCTGACATGCTAGAGTGTATATTAGACCATGGTCGACCTTTGTTCTGGGGATAGGTGTGTGTAGCCCCAACGATTACGTATTTTTTTCTTTTATTACGAGTCTTGGTCGGTGATAGATAGTCTATACCGGAATACGGCTAGTGATATCTAGAGAGAAGTCAGAGCAATAAGTAAGAGAGAGGAAGTGTAGTAGCAATAAATATTCAATGGTCCGTTACAACCGCCCAAGGGGCGCTACTTATACTAGTCATAAGTGTTAGGTGCATTAAATGCATGTACACATGTAAGCTAGCCTATGGCGCAGAGCACCCCCCCCCCCCCCCCCCGGCTATGCTGGTGCTGGCACGTGGTACCACATTAAATGTGGTGGTTGGGCACTAAGCAGAGGAGTTTATGTCGAGAATGGAGGCCTTCGGTCCCGGGGCCGAAGACAGTTTGTCTGAAGCCTATTGCTCGAGACCCAAGTTTCCAGGCGTGTTGTTGGACCGAAATGGAGTGGCGTCCCTGAGTTTGAGGCCTTCGGCCATGGTGCCGAAGGCATCCCCTGTGAGATATAGGCTACATGGTGCCTGGGCTTTATCGAGTCCGTTTGAGGTGGTGGGAGTGGTGGGATTATTATCCTGTGCAAAATTTGCCTTCCTTGAAGCTTTTCTAGCCACTTTAGTAAAACCTTCATTGTTTTCCCCTGGTTGTTTTCTGTATCTTCTAAAACTTGAGGCTGCTCCCCCAATTGATTGTCTGATGATTCCACTATATTAATATCATGATTGTTCTGCAATCAAACATGAGATATCAGATGTTGAGCAGCAAAATTGAAAGGCTCACAAGAAACCACGTTTGTCAAACAGAACTCGTGAAAGGCGCACAATATGTGTTAAATGTGATTGTCTTAGCTAAAGATGCAACATAGAATTACAAAAAGGGGAAGTTCCTGAAATAGGACTAAAACAATTTGAGAATTCCAAAATAGGACTAACATGTTTTTTATTCCCAAAATACGAGTAATTACTGTCAAGTTTGGGAAATATTGCCATGTTTGAAGTCTGGTATTGCAAAAACATGACAGTAATTAGTTCTATTTTGGAATCTTAAAACCTTTTTAGTCCTATTTCGGGTAATATTCTCTTACAAAAAGCACATCCCTTACCGGGAAGACGTCCCTGAGGGCAACCTACACAAATCAAACTGTAAATAACAGAGAGTACTATAAATCATTAATCTAAAGCCAGCTATTTCAGCCTGTTTGTTAAACTAAGGTGGGGCATTGAATAATATACAAATGAAACTCTAATAAATTAGTACCTCCTGATATAAGAAACCTAAAGGATTGACAATAATCAATATTCATCACTCCCCGAATCTATGAAGCTTGATGAGCAATGCTACTCTATTTTTATCCCACCATTAAATACCTCCTTTTTCCAATAGGTTAATTACCTGTAGGCAGTAAAGAAGTGTTATCTAAATATCTTTTCCTCCCTCTTTCTTGTATGAAATTCATATCTAAACTCTAGTGACACTACAGGTAACAGATAAAAGATATATTTGGTACATAAGTTTTCATTCTCGACTTCCCAACACCACTGCTCCCACATCCCATGATAATCGTAAATGAATTCACAACTGGAGTAACAAAAAAATAAGAGAAACGTTTGGGAAGGGATATTTAGCTGAAATGGATGAGCTAGCAACAGCCAGCCTGCTGGTGCAATCGGACCGCGTGGTGCTTCGCTTGTGCTATAAAAGGGGAGGAGTGTGCTTCACTATCAGCGATTGCTTTTAGTGTAGCGGTAAGCGCAACGATCCACAGAAGGACTCGAGGACAATACCAAATTCTTTGTAAAAAGAAACAAAGATAGATGCAACATCAGCTCTCAATATCATATGACATACCTGTTCTGAAAGGTAAGCAACATATTGACAATTATCATTGGTAGAAGCTGATGCAGCCTGCAACAGTATGGGAATTCTCTTGGGAAATTATGTATGAGTTTAGCATCTAAAACCCAAAAATATAGAATAGCTTCTGACACCAGAGTTTCATAGATTCCCAATGACACTTCGAAGCTTCTCTGAACCTATGGTAGTCATTCTCCATGGCTACAACAGAGCAGAAGTATTACCAGAAGCTCCTCACTCATCATCCGCAAGAAAGCATGCACATTTTTTTTTCTCTCACCTCAGCGAGTTTCTTCACAACTTGAACGAGACATAACCTAAAATAAATCTACTTGGCATAAATTTTAAAAATATTTTGTGAAAAAAAGTAATGACCAGTTTTTTCAGTAGATTATAATATAATGATATAGGGTATATGATTTTAAATTTAGTATCTTCTCTTTTCTAAAGTTCAGTTGAAGTTACACAAAAAACGATAAACAATAAACAGAAATACACAGAGAAAGATTCTCGTAAAAAATTATCCATCACTAGTACACAGACAAACTGAGTTCTGTAATGAACCAGATAGATGATGGCGAAGGAAATGAACAAACTGAGTCTGAAGAATAAATGAAACCACTCATATAGAAAAAAAATGTGTGAATTAAATCCAAATACAACTGACCATATAAAATCAAACATAATTTGAAGTTACCTTCTTTAAATTAGAAGGTGCAGGTGGGTGTCTTCTATCATATCCATGGAGGTATCCTAGGGAAATCTTTTCTTCAAAAAAAAACCTAATTAACTAAAGATCAAGAAATAAAAAGTTGCAAAAAACTGCTAGATTCATTCCAAATTAGCTTAAGAATATGATGTGAAAAGCAAAACCTTATCCAAAGAAGAACGTGAAATAGGAAAAGTCAGTGATGAAGAACTTATTGTAGTTCTATAATGAACCAGATAGATGATGGCGAAGATGGCCAGATGTCCTGCTATCGGTAGATGGTGGGTGGAGGAGTACTTTGTTGCAGATGATAACACTTAGCTAACGGTATGTGAGCAGGCATCGATGATTACTTGAGGAACTTCTAGCTTGAAGGTTTGGGCAGATGACTTTTTTGCCAACCCTAGAATTTAAACTGGGAGAGGGGCACGAATGAGACCACATCATCAGTAAACGCTGGGAGGGAAGAAGAAAAGTGGGAATCACACATCAATTTGGAGAACCAGAGAACTAACCTTGGAAAGCAATTCTTGAGAGCAGCCACTGGAAGCACAGAGCTAGAGAGAAGCGACGGACGAAGCTGATACAAGAAGAGCGAATGAAATGATTGAAGATTGGGAAATTCGAAAGATTAAAAAGGGAAATTAAACGAGAAAATCCTCCATCACACATTCCAGCGGGAGAGAAGCGAAAGGCGTTACCAAAGTAGGTAAGCAAAGTAAAATTGCCCAAGTTAACTACCTTTCGCAATTTATATATAAGGAAATATATATATATACTAGCACGGTAGCGAGCGTTGCGCGTAATCTGTGCCCAACGCTGGAAAATAAGCAAAATAGTTGTGTAAAAAAACAATTTAAAACACAAAGAGGAAACAATAATTCAATCATGTAGGTGGACGCTCGCATTATTGAAGAGTGGTATGGAAAAAGCAGTATGCAGGGTTTTTTTTATCACCAAAAGAAGAAAGGAAATTATTGTGAAGAAAGCTGGAGAAATCCGGAAAAAGGAGAAATTTGCAAAAGTATCGCAAAGTTAATTACTTGCACCATCAGTTCAGCCCAACGATGAGGCTGATGTGAAAAGAGCAAAAATGTTGGAGATAGAGGAGTCACGTTACGCAGGATTGATTACCAATGTTGGACATTTGGCTGATGTGAAAAGAGCAAAAATTGATCAGCAACATTATTAGCATGCGCAAGAGGGAGCAGGACACAAGCCATAACAAAAAATTACAATTATAAGCCAACATGTTACAAACATTGGTGCGACAAGCAATGCATGTTGCACCGATGACATATTCTGGAGAAAGCCTTGATAGTCTACAAATGCACCAATGTACCAGAAGACACACAAATTGAATCTTTGAAATGAAAATCATACAAATCCAGTAACTAAGACAATCATGTTAACTCAAAGCCACATAGTCGTAAAAGAGTTTTGGAATCCCAGCCAACCTTATAAAAATGCAATTTTAGAGATACTAAATGCCTGTAAAACAATCGAGCAAATTTAAAAAAATTATTGTCAAAATTTTTATCTAAAAGATGAAATTCTAAAAAGTACTAATATAACAAAAAAAAATTGAACGAAACCAAGTTATAATTGCAAGAACAAATGAGTTTGGAAAAATAAAAATACTATTAGCAGGTCAAATTAGACAACATGTTTTGAATAAGAGATGATTGCAACAAAGAAATATGTGTTAGGAAATTGATGTAACGTACCTCGAAAGTACGACTGCGGAAGTTTAAAATTTTCTCAAACAGATCTTCCCTGATTATGACAAAATAACGAATATGATAATAATAACAGATCTAAGTTAGAACTTACAGATCTTCCAGCCTAGCGGTGATAATCCTTGACCTTTGGTATCCACGTGATTTCTCCTTTCCGAAAGAATGGTTAGATCTCCCTAAGAGAAAGGCTAGGAAATCTCTTCGCGGGGAAATAAACTGGTAATACTGAATCTCAAATCTAGTCTATCAATTATGAAGGAGAAGGATGTATTTATACTAGTTCTAAACTAGTTTCCCAATCACAATGAAAGTGTTCTTCATTAATGAGTTTTAATCCTAACAAGACCAATACTCCTTATTAATGATTCAATTAATTAAACAAAACAAAAATAACCAACAGTAAGAGTAAAGTGGGCTTGCACGCCACTTTACCTCGTGATCATTATTTATTTTTATTTTCTCTTTTCTTTTAATTCTAAATTATAAAGAAAAGTACCAACTTTATTTAATTAAAAATACATCTTAATTAAGTACAATAAATCCAATTTATTCCACTTAATTAATTCTATCAAATAGAACTCTCCTTCAACTTCATGAATTAAATAGGTTTAATCTAATTAATATTTAATCCATTTTCAGTATTATTAATTAAATATTATTTAATCCAATTAATAATATTTAATTCCTTCTAACAATTCAATCCGAAGGTATAATCACTTGTTGTGTGACCCATATGGTCTTATATATTAAGCACTAATCAAATTAAGGTCTTAGTAGAATCCCTAGACGATTTACCAGACAAACTTAATATATAAGGACGTTTGCGAGGACTATTCAAACTCCATGTAATATAGAGTTCATAGTGATACGGTCCTTTCATTCAATGAACATTCTACTAAGTCGAGAACATGATATTGTGTCTATTCCAATAACTTAGTTTCGGTCTCTCAATCTTTCTAGATGATCCGTAACGATCATATTCGATATCCAAAACGAATATATCTTTGCCTTGGCCAATGACTTTATGATCCATCTAAATATGAGAAGTAGAATGTTCTCTCTTAATCTATTATGAGGAATGAATCCTTTCTTGGCTCAACTACTACTCAATGTGCTTCGTGATGCACCCAACACATGTCGTATCTACCCCGATTGGAGTGCAAGCGTTGGTCATGGTCAAAGTACATCACTCCGCACATGTAGTACGTATTGACCTCAAGTCGGAGGACTATTACACTACTCTATACGCTGATAATCCCATAGACACATGAATAGAACTTATCAAATGGTTTCTCGGTGGGTATGCCAATATTCTCTAAAATATCTATGTGACCATCATGAATTACAGGAACTCATAGTTGTGAGATCAACTATACTTTCTAAAAGTATGATGCAGTCTACATACCAATCTTATCGCATATCATCAATATCTCATTCTTGATGATCATTGATTGTGGCTTTTTTTAGGACCTTATGTGTTATCATATAAGCTCTCACTTACTTATTGACAACATAAATCCAAGGGAACACAATTATGAATAAGATATTGACAATCGAAATACTTAATCATCAATGTGTAATACCGTATATATCAAATATATAAATAAGTAGTGTGGGTAAATCTTTAAAGAAAAGTTAGTTTGGTAAGCGAATTTTCAACTACCTTGTGCCTTATTCTAATTTGTTAACATTAAGAATGGTTTCAACTAAATCGATACCAAGGAACACTTCTAAGTAGCGTGCAAGTGAATTAAAACAAAGATGTCCAAATCAATAAAGTTCTAACTAGACCATACATTACAGCGCTAAATCCTAGTACCCCAGGCCATACAAACTTAGGCATCATATAGTACATAAACAATACAGATTATTCAAAGAAGACTTGAGATTTATACGGAGTAATAGCATAGGAACATGTATAACATAGACCGTGCATGTGAAATCGTACATGTATGGTCACTATTTGTATAACATGCTTTCATATGAAATGAATAGCATAATACACCGTATAAATCTCAAGTCTTCTTTGAATAATCTGTATTGTTTATGTACTATATGATGCTTAAGTTTGTATTTAATTCAAATATAATAATTGACATGAAGTAATATGATATGAGCGAGTGATCATTTAGTGGCAATATCAACCTTATATGACTAAACTCCACTTAGAAGATGAATAGACGAGGGACATGCATGACCCGTTCTAATGTCCATTTATGCTACTATTTGGTTGCATTTTATAGATGATTGTATTTTATTTATGATTGACTACTTTTGGAGATGGTTGGTCATTCTCTTTATCAGATTTCACTATGTTTGATGGTGTTTGACCATGATTGACCATATTGGACTATGTTTTAAATTATGTTGACATTGTTGAGTATGTATAACTATTTTTGAACTTTAGAATGTGTTTAATATCTCGTTACACATTTGAAATATGATGAAAATAAATCATTATTATGCACAGATAGTATTTGCAATGGTTTTTTGTAAGAGACTACGTTTGGACCTAGGTACCAGAATTTGTTTTTGTGTCACCTAGACTCCGGCATAGTGCTAAGTGTTTCATTAATTGAGACATCATGTTATTTTCACTACAACATGCTCCAGCACGCGTGCTCCTGAAATTCTATTTTTAGTTCAAAGTGCTTATGAAAATTTTGTTTTTAGTATGAAGTACTTAGACATTAGACTCCTGAAAATTCTGTTTTTAGTACGAAGTGCTTCAACATTATGTTTTTAGTATTCCTAAAATTATGTTTTTAGGGGTGTAGGTCTCGCAATTACCATTTCCCTCCTGACATGCTAGAGTGTATATTAGACCATGGTCGACCTTTGTTCTGAGGATAGGTGTGTGTAGCCCCAATGATTACGTATTTTTTTTATCTCTTATTTCGAGTCTTGGTCGGTGATAGATAGTCTATATCGAGATACCGCTAGTGGTATCTAGAGAGAAATCAGAGCAATAAGTAAGAGTGAGGAAGTGTAGTAGCAATAAATATTCAATGGTCCGTTACAACCGCCCAAGGGGCGCTACTTATACTAGTCATAAGTGTTAGGTGCATTAAATGCATGTACACATGTAAGCTAGCCTATGGCACATAGCCCCCCCCCCCCCCCTATGCTGGTGCTGGCACGTGGCACCACATTAAATGCGGTGGTTGGGCACTAAGCAGAGGAGTTTATGTCGAGAATGAAGGCCTTCGGTCCCGAGGCCGAAGACAGTTTGTCTGAAGGCTGATGCTCGAGACCCAAGCTTCCAGGCGTGCTGTTGGACCGAAATGGAGTGGCGTCCCTGAGTTTGAGGCCTTCGACCATGGTGCCGAAGGCATCCCCTGTGAGATATGGGCTACATGGTGCCTGGGCTTTATCGAGTCCGTTTGAGGTGGTGGGAGTATGTGGGTTGGGGGCCACGGGCCATATACTCCATCAGTCGGTCTCGTGAGTTTGTCGTGCTAATAGATTAAGTGATTTAAAATAAAATTATTATTTTTTATCAGTTCTATTCTGATATGGTCTGCTTTGATATGATCTGTTCTATTATGTCACGTTGAACCATAATATGACATGTTTTATTCCTTTATGTTCTGTTAGGCTCAGTTATGTCATGTTCATTTAATATCACATCAGTTGAGCATGTAGCTACATTGTTTTCTTCATATACGATTTACGTGCCACTCAACTTCAGTTGAGCATGTAGCTACATTGTTTTGTGTTATGCTACACGCAGGTTAAATGCGATACTATGACATTTTGAGTACAACTTAGTGCAATCATACAAATTTCTTTGAATACTATTCAGGTTTTTTAACATATAAACTTGTTGGCCAACTTGTGATCCATCTGGTATGTTCGAGTTTATCATGATCTGCTAAACTCATTTAGTTTTGTCACTTCAATATTGATTATTTTAGAAGTAATTAAATCCCCAACCAATTCGTGTCGGATCAGGTAGGACTAGCAGAACCGTCTGGATCGGATTGGGTGGGTGTTACATATGCCATTGCACCGCAACAAGCCGACCACGTGCACTCTTAATTTCGTGCACCAACCGTGTCCGAGAGACTTGGGTACCCATGGTCGTTGAGAGCCCCAAGATAACCTCTGCATTGTAAGATTCCTAGTCTGCATTTTGGATTCCTAGTCTGCTCCGAGCTGGCCTCCGACTTGAACTTCAACAACAGCAGCAGTCCGCTGCAATGTCTGAAAGTGATGCCTATGCACACTGCTCCAGTCTCCACAACAAGTGCGCCATAAACATTGAGTTTAGCCCACCTCTTCGTGGGAGGTGTCCATGTCTCTGACTCCTTCACTCCTCCAATCTGACTCCTTAACATTTTCACTGCTATACTATGAGCCTATGAACGTCTCATTTCAGGTCCGTCAAGGGACCTTGGAAAACAAAAAATGTCTCCAAAGTACTAAAAAATCGAAATAGCAAAAGTGAAAATATTCAAAACCTACAAAAGTATCAGTAACAAAGTCTCAAATTGATTGACAATCCATGGACTTTAAGCAATCCAATGCACCTGATTCAAAAGAAAAAAAGAAAACCAAAAATGTTGGACATAGGCATAATTTGCCCCCATCTATCCTAATGGAAACGACTACATTTATGGTACAAGTACATAACAAAATATCATTAACTATGAATAACTACAAGAGCTTTTCCTGAGCTTAATGGCCACATTCATCTTCTTTGGATCCAAAACAACCGAGCACTGGACCCTTCTATAAAACTTGGGCTTCACCAGCTGGCCCAACACATAAGCCCTTGCTCTCACCTTAAATCTCAACGTCAACGGCACCGGCACCGTCGGCTTTCCGTCATTGCTTGTCAGGTCAGCACCGCCGCCGTATAACGGAATCCCGTTCCCTCTTAACGTCACTGTTACGGTCCTCTGGCTCTTTCTTGATTGATAGAACTGGTTCATCTGAAAAAAAATCAACATTAATGAAACGTCTCATTTAGCAGAGATCTTGATTAACGGAAAGTTATCTTACAGTTCCTGTAGCGACGGTGAGCTCGGAATATGAGAGATCTAACGGCGTAGACGTTACGTGCGTCCCAAAAAACGTTCCTTCGTTACGGAAAACAAACTTGACGGTGCAGTTCATCGACACCATCTCCGTCGCGACGCCGGAGTGGTCCATGCCGGCTTGAATCACAAATTGATTGAAAGAAATGCTCTGCCAATATTTTCAATTTCAGTCTCGAATGGGTTGATTTGGATGAAGATATTACAGAATTAAGCATTGGGAATTTGGATTGAGTGATTCAATTCGATTAAGGAATAAGAATCAATTCATCATTGAAATCACAATTGCGTAAAGTTTGATTTGATTATTGATTACCTTCATGGTAAGATGAGGTTTCTGATTGCGACTGACACCCCACAGGATCAGAGAAAAGAAGCCGAAGAGGAGGAAGAAACCGAGGACGAACGCCGGGAAGTAGCAGCGGCGCGGGAGGCCCGACCGGCGACTGCTCTCATCGAGAAGTCCCTCTTCTTCAATGGCGCCGAATTCCTTCCACTGCTTCTCCGCCTTGCGGGGATTAATGTGCTGGTGGTGCCGGGAGCCGTTGGTGGACTTCTGGGAGCCGGGTTTGAGTGAACCGGAGAATCTGGTGGAGGAGGAGTCGCGGGAGTGGCGGCCGGGAGAGCCGACGGGGCTGAGGATGGGAGTGGAGTGGAAGGAGTTGGTGGTCTTCTCGCCGTCGTGGGAGTCTCTGGACGGGCTCTGGACGTAGTAGACCGCCCGGTTCGGTGAGGAAGGGGCTAAGCTGGTATCTTCGGAATCCGTCTTGGCATGGTGGGTCGACATTTTTGTGAGTTCGAATTGAAAGAAATGGATTCTACAGGAATCCGCAGAAAGGAAATGTAGAGTTGAATTGAAAGAAAGAAAGAGAAACAGATGTGATGAGGTTGAATGTGTCTGGTCGGTCGGATCTCTGAAAGAGCCCACAAAAGTCCAACATATGCCATGTTCCCATCTTGTTTAGTACGGACTACGGAGTACCATCCAGGCTCCAGCTAGATTTTTTACTTATATCGTTATACCCCTATCATTAACTCATTTCCTAAGTTTTGGTCTTCGTCGGACAAAGTTAACGAGAAGATGTAAATTTAACTTTAATCATAAGTAGACAAATAACAAGTAGACGGTGTTAGTCTAGATATTTGTAAAAGTTCTATTCATTTCAAAAAAATAATTTGTCACTAATCTCGCTGAGTTTTGAACTTGAGACTTGTCACATCTCGATATAATAGTTGAGTTGCGCCAATTTGGCCATTTTTTTTATAAATAGTTTATTACAAAAGGGATACGAATGGAAATAATGAAGTTTATTTTGAAATAAGGAGAATTTATTTTTTGTTATACTTAGTACTTCCTCCGTCCCAAAATGAACTTCACAGTCACTATTCACATGGTCAAATTAAATTACTCTCAATCTTATGTTTTATATATCAAATTTTATCAAATTTATATTTTTTTATCAACCTTTGTAGCAGTTTTAATGTAGTTTCTCAATATGTAAATTTTATTTACTAAAAGTAATCTGAGTATGAACAGGAATCGAGTTGCTTTATCGTCGGTCAAACATCGTAATCCAAAATGGGAAGTTAATTTTGAGACAGAGATAGTATTTGATTGTTCCATATTCACAATAATCCGTATATGCTTATCTATACAAAACGACGTGTGGGATACAAAAAGTGCAAAAGTTACTCGTATTATGTATTACTAGTAATAAAGTAAAACTTTTGATCCACAATTTCACCTTATCTATTCAATGCTCCTTCCGTCCCCCAATTAAGTTCTAAATGAATTTCACACATATTAAGAAAATAAATTTACTCAGGGTAAATTTTACTGTTTTGACATTGTTTGGACAGTGTTTGGACATTGTTTAACACTGTTTTGCACTGTTTTGATGTAGATAATTTGCCAAATAGGGAAATGTAGGGAAGTGTGAATTTAATTGTGGGACTGCCCAAAAAGAAAAATGGTAACTTAATTGGGGGCCGGGGTCGGAGGGAGTATATATACTCAATCAAACAAGGATTGATCGTCATGCCCTACTCATTAGGTACGTAGTGGGTTTCACTTTTTTTTTATAGTCCAGGTGTCGGTGCTTGCGCTCCCCTAATCCTGGAGTCTATTGACTATCCTCCAATGCCTCTAGACAGTCAAATTCGGATATTATCACATTCATCTGTATCCAGAAGGGTCCTCCCACCACACGAACTCGCGACTTGAATTTCCATCCGTTCTCTTCTAAGCCAATGTGCAACTCCATGAAAGTAGGAAGAATCATTGGGAGCAAGACCTCCCTCTTCTCTCCTAAATGTGTCTAGCGGGATTCGAACCCGAGACCTCTGCTAGGACACGGTAACCTCCAATGGAGTGAGCTGGAATGGTTGGTTTCACTTTTGTTTTTAATTGAGCGCACATGTAGACATCTAGTTACGTTAAAATTGACCAAATCAGTTCGAATTTACTCAAATTGATAAAGTTATACTGAAATGCGTTAATGAATTGGTTTATGCAGAACCCTCTTTTACGTGGTGCAAAAGGTGCTTAGTAGTGGAGCTCACTTTTAAAGGGTCCAAAAAATGTAGCATGTACCGAGTATGTATTATTGCAAAGGTGTGTAACTTTAAGATTATCTAATTTGTGTGTTACTTTATAAAACTTGTATTTCACTAAATTATCTAATCAATTTGTATTTCATAGAGTATGAACACATAGGAGCCTTCAATACACATAAGTTTGCTCTATGAAACTGTCTGGTTAATGTTGTCTTCATTGTTTGAATGTAGATTAGATTTGCAAATGGTATTGCCACCAACTCAAGAATAAAAACAGAGCAGACTGCCTATATTAAACAAAAACTTATAAATGGGAACATGGATTGTGCAAAACCAAAAACTTCTACTTTGGGTTCAATGAACAAAAAACAAAAATACAGAACAAAAAGAAAAGAGGCTGCCTATGAAAAAATTAAGTAAGCATATATAAGATGGCATGGAAAACCTGGACAGACTTCTATTTATATTTTCATTGTATTTATCTTAATGGTTGTGATTGTAGTTTAGTATAATCATATGGAAATCCTAAGAAAACCATGGTGTATGCTCTGTTTTCTTTTGAATGATCCGTATGAAAAGCTCCAGATGAAAGCTGATTTTTAGTAAAGAAATAAATGGAACAATGAGTTAAAACTAAATAGGAAGAAAGGAAACAAATTACTTATTAAAAGTCCATCTGTTTTACTTTAAGGATGAACCTAAAAGAAAATGATAGCACAAAAAGAAAATAGACTGCCTAGCCGAAAAAAGTATTGGTATTAGAAACCCAAAAGCAACGACAAAAGAGCATAGTGGCAGCCATATTAAGATTGAATAGATTATATCTTATTAAAGTTTTGGTTTTCTTTTTCTCAAACCTAATAGAATTTGATATTAAAGGAGCATAGTGGCAGCCATATTAAGATTGAATAGATTACATCCTATTAAAGCTTTGGTTTTCTTCTTCCCAAACTTAATAGAATTTGATATTTTAATTACTCTGTTTTATTGTTTTCTAACATGACATTAGCCTAATAAAACCCTCTTTTGTACTTTCCCTAGTTTGTTTTATACATGGGAGTTTTTAAAATTTATAAAAACAATTTTAATGCACAACATACTTGGAGTGTTTCTTTGTCGCTAATCTGAACTAATGAACCCAAAAATTTACATATTATTTTTGTAGCTTAATTGAGTGATCATTATATGCAAGACTTGGAAAAAAAAAGTGACTCATTTAGTCCTAAAAAGAAATTAAAGTTGCTAATAATCCATCTTGTAGGTGAGTGAATGAGTAAATGAGTCCTATACTCCTATTTTTAGAAAGAACAGAATGATATTGAAAAAATGTGTTATGTTTTAGCACTTTCGAATGAAACAGAATGTTAGCACTGTACTCATAAGAACTTTCACACTGAGCTTCGAGTTCATACAATGCACTTTCCTTGGTTGCAAGCAACAACTTTCCATTAACCTCCCAAAACACGCTTAGCAAATCTCCAAAGGACAGATATAACCCTTTTCCACTTCTTGCCTAGCTTATGACTCTCATAAGAGGTAGAGTTCATGAATTGCATTGTAATAAAATACCTCTAAAACAATAGACTTTTAAAACTAAATCTTTCGAACTGTATTGGTTGTAGCAAAACAATACAATTCTGGCATGACATTAGCCTAATAAAACCCTCTTTTGTACTTTCCCTAGTTTGTTTTATACAGGGGAGTTTTTAAAATTTATAAAAACAATTTTAATGCACAACATACTTGGAGTGTTTCTTTGTCGCTAATCTGAACTAATGAACCCAAAAACTGTTTAGATGTTCAATGTGAAACAGCCACACAATTCATTGTTGGCTTTGAATGCAGGCTGCTTTTCAATATATCATGGTCTAAAGATGTAATTGATTTACCATCACAATGATTTATCAATATTTATAACCACAAACATAGAAAAATAAATATAGACAAAAACTATATTAATTCCTATGTTGAACCTATATTGACAGTTGGAAGGGTAAAACTTAATGAGACATTTCATCAAACATGTTATATGCACAATGTTATTGTAGTCCATAATGAATAAATCAATATCTATCCATAATCATAGGACAATTCCAGTTTGAAACAGGATGTTTGACTCCACTCTAAAGCTTCAAAATGAAGCCTTCACAAAAAGAATACTTTATAAGGTGAAGAAGAATGTGCACTTACAATATGTGTACGTAAAAAGAACTAAAAAATCAAGAGCGAATACTAATTAGATTCAGAGAAAGATGATGGAATGAGACAGAGAGTACCTGTGGCGTTATTAGAGAGGGCAATAGAGCATAAAACCCTAGTATTGTAATGGTATATATATAGTGATAATACCTTGTATTGCAGTGGTTTGTGCTTTCACGTCTCTCCAAATTGCGGTAATTCCGTGGATGGGAAGCGGGTGAGGCGTGTTGTACATGGCAACCTCAAGCTGTATATCGGAAAAATTTGTGGAGGAAAAATCGGAGAAGAAAGTGGCCAGCTAATGGAGTTTTTTAGACGCAGGAAGAAGAGTAATCTGGCGCAGGTATTTTTCTTTCTTTGGCAAAATTCGCAAACAAAAAAAAGCCAGGTGGAGTGCCGAGAGAAGCAGAGTGAAATACGGAAGGCATGACACGTTGGATTAATAAGGGCATATTTGTACTTTGAACAGCTATCTCTTTTCTTATATATAAATAGACTATATACGTACTATACTAATCAGTTATTTACGTGTATATAATGATAGTTCTTAAACTGTTCAATAATAATTTCATGTAACTTTGACTTTGGAATGTAATAGTAATGACATCAGTTAACAATTAAACTGATTGTTATAATTTGTTAACATCCTCTTCTTGTGCCTGTTACCGTTTAGTGAATTTGATCGATAATTCCAACAGTTGCACAATTGTGTATTTGGGTAATAGAAATGATTAAAAATGTTAAAATATTTAAATTGTAAGGTACTTTAAGAAGATTTATGCTGGAGTAATATATTAAATACTTCAATTATTTGAAACAACTCATTCCAGATAATCAACTATATATGAATCTATGATGTCGATCAGGTGCCATTTATGTTAAATAAATTGATAATGACGTTGAAGGAGGGTCAGAAGAGGTGTTGGGTTTACTATATTAAGCTGCAATGCCAGCTGCGAATATTTGTACGTAGTATTATTTTCGATATAGACTAATTGAAAGCTAAGTGTGCTACTAGCACCATTTTAATAAACTTCTGAAGCGGTCCAGTTCAATCGATCGTTACTCATTCTCTCATACTCCTGACCCTTAGGTTAAAAAATAATTAGGATCAAATAAAAAAATCGGATACACAGTATACATAGATAAAATGCACTTTTAAAAAGAAACGAGATGACATTTTCATAGATAAGTTTAACTTTTTACAAACATACAAAAGTGCACTAATTGAATAGAAAAGTGCAACTAAACATTTAAAAAAAAGAAAATTTCACATTTTAAATGTTTAGCGTTTTAAACTACCCATGTATATCCATGTGTATATGTATGGTGTGTGATTTATTGAATGTAATAAAAGGTGGTGAAGATTATCTACATATGTTGTACCGTTTAGGCGTTTAGCATACGTGTGATTTATAAAAATGCACACATATGAATGGGTTATGTTCATTTTATGTTTCTTCTTTGTGTAAAAATTCTTTTATTTTTGCATTACCTTTTATTAGCAGGTGCAGCAATGCTGTTAAGGAAGTCTACCAATTTGCGGGTTAGCGAGTTGGATCGCTATTAAGCGTGATTTCATCTCTGAGTCTCACCCTCGTGTAACCTTTGTTATGGTGATAATGTAACTGGTTATCGGTTTTAATAATAATTACATCCTTCGTCCCTGAAAAAATGTCCTACTTTCGCAAAATGGATGTCCCTAAATGAATGTCCTACTTTTTAACTTCTTTATTTAGCAAACAAATCTATATCAAACAGTGTCAAATAGTGTAAAACAGTGTCGCTACAGTATCAAACAGTGTCGCTATAGTGTCATACCTTGTTACTACAGTGTAAAATCAAATTCATTTCCTTAATATGTGTGAAGTCAAAGTAGGACAATCTTTAGGTAGGGTTGTAAACGAATCAAATAATTTGTGCTCGATTCACGATTTGAATTCGTATAAGACGATTCGAATTCGGAAAATTCAAATACAAATACAAATAAGAATATTAAATTTGATTCTAGTTTTTATTATATACAAATAAGAATTTCAGTGTATTCGATTCGAAATTTTGAATATTAATCAAATATATTCGATTAATAATAATGGTAATATTAATGTCAATATTAATAATAATAGTAATAACACTATAATGACTTCTAAAAGATATCAATACCCTCAAAGTGGAACTCATATATATACTTTTGCATACAGATTTCAAGCTCTTTTATAATAAATCAGAATATAAATAAGAATACAAATTAATTTTTTGTTTCAAATGTCTTTCAAATACATTACAAATAATTATGTATTCGATTTGAAAAATAAAATTTGAGTTGTTTGACTTTGATATATACAATTATCAACTTATTTCACACATTATAAGTATAATTTCTAATATGTGTGTGTTGGTGTTTATTTCAAAAAGTTTGAAATAGATTTATATTTATTAATCATAAAATTAATTCACTTTAGTATATTGTGCACCATCTAAAAATGCACTGATCCATTAAATTAAAATTTTAAAAACACATATTAAGTCATAGCATGCTTTAGATCATAAAAAATACGGATGATAAGAAAAGTTATTTTAGAGTGATATTTGACTAATATTTAACCTATGCTCAAATCGATTCGATATTCGTATATGATTTGTTAACTATTCGTAGTGTTAAACAAATACAAATCGAAATTAATATTCGTTTCATATTTGAATTCGAATTCGTATTCAAAAAAAAAAAAATACAAATACAAAATCTCATTATTCGACTCGATTCGATTCATTTACAATCCTACTTTTAGGGACGAAGAGAGTAAGTTATCTTTTCCAAAAAAATGAATGGAAGAAGCCGTGGACGTTAATACCATCAACAAGGGACGTCGCATCCAACAATTTTAAAAGGCACTCCGCTGGATCATAGAACACGGCTGGAGCAATGTGGTCATTGAATCCGATGCGTTGGAGGTTATTTCAAGTGATAATGAGCAAATCATGCCACTCATTATCTTGTTAGGGTAATCGTTTATGAGTTGGACTTGGTGTACACACTTTTGGTGTACACACTTTTTACACATGTATGTGTAAGGTTTTTTTTATGTCTGTACAGACATAACGTATTTTAAAATACGTTATGTCTGTACAGACATAAAAAAAACCTTACACAGACATGTGTAAAAAGTGTGTACACAAAAAAGTGTGTACCTCTAGAATTTTTCATCGTTTATATGTCTATAAGATGTGGGTTTCAACCCCGACTGTATTTGGGATGGTTTGCACTTTGATTTGATAAGTGATACGGAGTATTTAGTAGTTTTTCTTTCAAAAAAAATGCACTCCGCATTCTTTATTCATAGACTTCCTAAATGGTACGATCAAAAAAATATACTCCGTACAGTACTTTCTAAATGGTAGACTTGCTATAATGAGTGTTTTGTAGTCCAATTCAATTTGGACTTTTTCCTTGAATATTACTCGAACTTAATTGAAGCAAATTTCTAAAAGAATGATCATTTTTATAAAAGGACAAAAATGTGATCAAAGAGGTCACATATATGAAAAACATGATGACACTACTTTTTTATGTAACTGTTTGATTTTTATGTCACTATTACATATTACTATCAAATTTTATGTCACTTTTCAATGTTACTATAATCGTCAGAAAATTTTCCTATGACCTTTTCTTGCAAAACATGTCATTGTGGTTTTTTTGTATAACTATGATTTGTCACTTCAAAATTTTAATGTTAGTTACGATGTCACTGTAATCGAAAAACATGTCACTGTGATTGTTTCACTCACTGAATTTGTTGCCGCCAACACCGTAGCCGATCAACCGACACCCACACCCAACCCCCGCACACCCGGCAACCGCCACCGATGCCAGTCGCCGCCCTCATCGTGACCACACCAACCCCCTCCCCATCCACCAGCCCCCTCCACAGCCTACCAGCCCACTCCAGCATAGCAGCCCCCTCCCCAACATAACAGCCCCCTCCCTAGCACACCCAACCCCCTACCCAACCCATCAGCCCCTCCCCAGCATAGCAACCCCCTCCCCAACCCACCAGCCCCCTCCCTAGCACCCAACCCCCTTCCCCTGCATCCCCAGCCCCCTCCCTAGCACAACAGCACCCTCCCCATCCACCCAGCTCCCTCCCCTGCACCCCCAGCCCCCTCCCCCGTTTCCCCAGTCCCCTCCCTCAGTCCCTTGCGCCCTCAGCCCCCTCCCTAACACCCAGCCCCCCCATCACCGTCCCAAGCCCATTTTTTAGGCTTCATCTCCATCTTCCTCTAGCCCCGAAACTCTCCTGCCACCATCCGAAGCTGATGTCACCGACCACCACTGCCCCTACCTAACCCTCTATCACATTCCTCATATGCTTGAGCGTCGACATGGAAACCGCGACATTAAGAGGCGACATTAAGAGGCAACAATCTGGATGCGCTGACATGGAATCAGAGGCGACGGTTTGGAGGTGGTGGCGATTCAGAGTGTCGTTCTTTGTGCTGGATGCTTAATTGGAGTTGGGGAATGAGGAGTAATGGGCCTTGGGAGAGGGAGAATTTTGGGTGACCGAACAAGGAAAGACACGGACAGTCTAGATCTCCAACTCAGTTTTTTGTCTAATCCAAAATTAGTCATATTTTTCTAATGAAACCCTAGAAGTAATATTTAGGTCATTATTTCATTAAATTTACGGACAAAAATGTGATTACAATTACATCATACTATAAATTTGAATAATTACAATAACCAAAAATACTAATATAATCATCAACCCAAAAATTAATTAATTTTAATTTATATGGTTTTTAATATATATTTCAAAATGGGAATACTTAGCTTTACATTGTCTTAACTCTCATATTAGTTTTTAAAAAATTAAAATAAGAAATTTAAATGCTTCTATTGAATTTATGCAACTTACGATAATTCTTTTTTAAGTAGATATGAACTAAACACAAAATAATGCACATGACAGGGACCTAAAACATATTTAAGCGTAATAAATAATATTATATACAGAGTATATAATAATTACCTATTACAATACTCTGTATAATAAGTATTGAACATAAAACAATCCTTAATTAGAATAACGGTTCCAAATATATTATATGTATATAATCATTATACCAAGAGTATATAATGGATTATGTGTATACACTCACCAAGCCTCGGCGAACTGGCTTGCGAGCCATGAATATATAATAAATAGGCTTGAATATGACTCATAAAATATTCAAGTCGAACCGAATTCGAGTCAAGCTTGAATATGAGCAAACCTGATTCGGGTTTTTTCCGAACAATACATGAACAACTCGCAAAAGATTTGACTCGTTTACACCCAAGGAAGTGATACTTAGCATGTGTATTTTTAGCGACTTTGCTTCTTCTAAATTTAACTACAGAATATTTAATTTTTTTCCCCATCATTTGCAATAGAGGTCAAAGACTCACTAATTTTGAGCTAGAAAATGTGATGAAATAAAGCAAGATGACTCGCTAAACAACCGTCGGTCCATGCTATTTTGGACGCGATTTTCAATATGAGTCATCCAGAAACAGTTTCTTTGTGTTTTACAGGGTTAGCACTGCGTACATCTGACCCTCCTTACTCACCGTAAGTGGATCTTTTGCGGCACTAGGATAATAATGATGATGAATTTTAATTTCTTTTCTTCAAAACTTCCTTCTCTAAAGATTATTTCTCAATTCAGTTCTTGAATAATATATACTACCTCCATAACGTAAATATCTTCTCACTTCCCTTTTTCAACCGTAACTAAATAATCTTCTCATTTCTAAATCTTCTTATCATACCCCCAATGATTTAAAAAATAATACACTATTACACCTACTTTCTATGGGTTTATCCTTCATTCCATCACACTATTTCATTATCTTCTCATCATACCCTCAATAATTTATATCATCATTCACTCTTCATAATCTCACCCACTTTCAAAGTGGGAAGACCCCTTCACTATTTCAAAGTGGGACTATCTTTCATTCTGTCACACTATTCCATTATCTTTCCATCATAGCCTCAATAATTTATATCCTCTTTCATTGTTCATAATCTCACTCACTTTCAAAGTGGGAAGATCTCATGTTACGGAGGTATAGTACTACGTACTAGTTATTTTTTCATTCGACAATTCGTATAATTGTTTCAATAGTTCTCAAATGATATGCAGAATACACACGGCTATTTGATTTGTTCACTACAAAACAAAACACCCAGTGATTTCCTGGAATGTCTCGTAACACTGTTTTTTTTTGTACAAAAAAAAGAAAATATGTCCAAAATGGGAATCAAACACGCGTGAAACACACGGCGCAGGTTGCACTACCAGCACGCCACAAGTTCATAACACTGCTATGAACTTGCATAAGATGATGTAAGATCTTTTTGGTGTCTCACCATGTCCAACAATGCTAACGTACTGAAGTCCCAGTGAGTACTGTTTTAATGCTCTTCAATAATGTTACTAACCCTTAAACAAATATGAAAAGAAGTACCCTTTACTAATACTATACAGAAGGTTTTGCCTGTGCATTACAATCAACCCTAATCATACATTTTTTGTTATTACACAAATGACAATCCCATGCAGTAATGAGAAGTACAAGCCAAGACCATCATATTTCAGACATTGCTCTCTCTGCCTCGGTGAAAAGAAAAACATTTCTTCCATCCCCAATGCTGATAAATGATGGTTTGGAACAGAGCTATGTTAACAATTAGACAAACTTCGGCTCAGTAAAAACGGAGGACCACTTACTTATAGGGTTGTGGAGTGGTGCAGTCCATGTTTGTTGGATGATAAACATCTGATTGGTTTCTCCTTGGATGGTAGGACTCGAAAGTGCCACTTCTCAAGCCAGATAGTTCCGGTACAAAAGGAATTGAAGTGGAAGCTTCTCCTACACAAGAAGAACAGCGTAGTTCAATTCATTGTTGTAAAAATTCTTCACCTAGCCCCGATAAGTCCCTGCTGAGATGCTAGGCTATTATCGGTAGCCTAGGGCTTTTTCCGCTAAAGCTCTGCCTAATTAATTGGATCTTACTATATTTACTGGGCTCAAGAGGCGGGAGGAGAATTGCCCTCCACATTTAAATTATTCAAGAGACTGTTAATGCCAAGTTTTGATTGATATTCACCTATATCAAGGAAAACTTAAAATAAATCTATGTTACGAAAAAATAGATTCTCCTGATTGAACATCTTAATATATTGTTTGAATAGCATCAAGTATGTGAATTTTATTTCAACCTCTTTAAGGTTAAGGTAAATTACAATGAAAAACATAATGTATGATATTCACCCTTAGTTATATCTGATTTTGGAAGTGGTGAAATGTAAAAAACAGTGCATCGAGAAGAGTTGGATTGAATCAATTCACCTCAAGTAATATACTGAATGTGTTCCTCAACAAATGGAATTGATATATTTATGTATATCTAACATGCCCCCTTTATACTTAACATCCTAGACCTAAAAAACGCATCCGTGGGTGGCCCTAACTTCTGACAACCTGACTGTGATACTGTATTAGATTTACTAGACCTAGCACATATCCACACACTTTTTCAAATTTCAAAACAAAGCTGGGTCCAGTTAGTGTAAAGGGCAATAAAATTATACCTGTAATGCAAAGTATGTGATGACTCTAGGTCGCAATTAGATCTAAATCCAAGCCATTACCAAGCCCAACTGACCTAACTCGCCCTCGAAAAGATACCCCACTAGGTGAAGGATTGTCCAGCGTAAATAAATTAGGAAAGAAACCCTTACGGCATTGGTGAGGGACTCTAAGAGATTTACCGTTAAATACCTGCCTAGCGCTTTTTACAACATTGGTTCAATTAGACCAAGACATAAAGTAGCCAACTAGGCAATGGGAGAATCTTAGTATCATACTCCCTCCATCCCAAAATGATACGTGGGAAGAATTCTGTGGGACGGGGGGAGTACATATCAAGTTGTTGAGGAATGCTGTTGAAGCCACTCACCAATTGACATGTTTCTTGAATGACAGCCATCCATGTCATCTGAAAATAGAATCCCTGCCCTACAATTTTCCTACAATTTGTAAAGGAAAAAAATTTAAAACCTACTAATGAAATTTCATACTACGTATTGTTTTGTAATACACTGAAACTGAAGTGAATGAAATGACCTTCAAAGAAATGGGCTGCTGAGAGGGTGGAAGGTGAGGGTGCATTGTCTCCATGTCGCTTGTAGCTTCAGAGCTCACAACATTGGAGTAAGTAGCCACAGATGTGAGCTTTGGGTTTGGACCATTGATGGCTACACTGCGCATACCATTTAGAGAAACATCATGGTTCATATGGAATGGCCCAGTCATGTTGGGATTTGGAGATCTGTTTCTCCCATAGGAGCCCACTGTGACAGTGGGATATTGGTTCTGTGGCACTCCATTAAGGCACATAGGATAGCGGCTTAATCCATTTCTCATTGTCAACATCTACAAATAAAACAATCAAGACAGTGTGTTGGCAAGGATTATTAAAGCTATAACAAACATTAATTTAGTTCTTTTTCCGAATTAAGACAAGAGACTCGATTCCCAAGAATTATTCGGTTAGGAGCAATTTCCCTTACTATGACTAAAACATAATTTCCCAAATATGACTTCTAATACTCGTATGACTTATGACAAGATAGCATTGTTTTATGAATAAAAACATATTTGTCTTCTTTATGTAGGACCAAATACATCTTAGTTTAGGATCAAAACATGTTGTCTAAAGACCTTTTCATTTAGACTATACTTCAGTGATCTGGTCTTAATTGGTACGCTCTAAACTGACTTGTTTAAGTCTAGTTTGGACTGCTTAAATTTCTTATGATATTATGCGTACTTTATTTTTATTGAAGTATATTCAGATATATTTAGATGTGATCTCGTGTATTTAAGTCTTAGTATGGTTTGAACTAGTCTGAGACTGAAATCATTTTAAGTGAACATGTCAATAATTAAGGAAAGTAGTTATGTTTTAAACTTTACTAGTTGAGGTAACTATTTCTCCACTTATTTCAGAGAAAGGTTTCGAATCACAAGGTTTGGATTTTGGAATTAGGAGGCTTAATGATTTATTGATTTTCAATTCATGAAATCAAAGGGCATCAATCACATCCACTATGCTACTGGGTTGGTCAAATCCCAAAATTTCAAACATGTTTTAAATCTGATAATTCATAGTAATTAAATTTGACCACCAAATAAATCAAATGAGGCCTAACAATTCAAATAAATACACACCTGGACCTGGAGCTGTAGCTGCTTGAGGTATTCAATGGCTTCATCAAGCATGGAAGCCTTGTCAGTCTATCCAAACCACATTTCACAATTATTATTTTTAAATAAATAAACTTTTCTTCTTGGAGAAAAAAGTAAAAATTTTATTCAAAGCTCATTAATTATTTCACCTTGTTTGAATTTGGTATTAGATTCTGTAGGGCCTTCATCTTGTCATTGATCCGGCTCCTCCTCCTCTGTCAAACATTTTAGTTATACACATTATACCAAAACCCCAAGCCATTACTACACAGTAAGATCATACAACTCAAACAATTAAATGATAACGTCAAAACGAATAAGATGAAAATCAAGAAAATAAAACAAGAAATGAAGAAGAAGAAGAAAAGATCCAACCTTTTCAGATAAATTGTGAAATTCAGCTGCTCTGCTTCTCTTTGTGTTTCGAGGTACCCTTGATTTTGCTGCTGATAATTCTTCCAGCATAGCTTCACTGCCCTCCTGCATATACAAACTTCATGAATAGGCATAGAACAAACAACAGAAGGAAACCAAAAATAAGAAAGAAAAGAACAAATTTTTCCTCGGGGAGTGCCGAAAACAGAGTACCTCACTTTCACAATCATACTGATCCGGTTCATTCTCAACCGACGCAAAATGACCCATAGAAGACGGGAAACCACCACCGGACGGCCCGGCCATGGAGAAACAAGGTTCGGTTTGTTGAGGTGGGGAAGATGAACGGAACAGGATTTGGTTCACAAAAGCAAAGATATCATCAGGGTCATTCGCCATTGTAGTCTTTCTTGTGTTTTTTTATTTTTATTTTTCTTGGGAAATGAAACGAAGGTTTGGTTGTAGAAAGATAGTGTTTGTTTAGTGTGCTGCTTTATCGGGAAAGCCCCATTGTAATCTATCTCCTGCTAATCAGAGTCGGGTCTTTGAGTTGATTGCACCATTTGGAGTGGTAGGAGAGTCAAAATGTCAAAAATGAATTCAGTGGAGGACTTAAGGAGGGCTAGGTGAGGCATCTGTCTCGCAGCCCGAAAATTCATTAGTAACACTTAAGGTAAAATCATTGTCATCGCTTTGAGCCTGAAGTTTTTATTATAGACTAAATTTAGTGTCTAGCGTGCTCTCGCTCTCACAAATCTCTGGGTCCGCCACTGACTCCGTTTATATGCAAACAGTGTTTTGAATAGAGATGACAATTGTGATCGATACGATGGATACCCGCACTGAATCGCATTGACCGGGTAATCGGTATGGGGCATGGAATACTCATTTTGTTTTTACGGGTAACGGGGCAGTTATGGTTTTATACATGTCCGTCCTATTAGCCACCCTGTTTATTTTATTACATTCTTATCTATTATTTGTCCCACAACTGATAAAAGATGAGATTTTTCTATTTTCATTGTGTATATATGGATAATAGATTTATTCGCTATGATGTATGAATGAAAGTTCATGATAGATCTTAATAGTCTTGTTTGATTATTATCACATTTTTTCGTGATTAATTATTTTTTAGATTAAGTTTTTTAGGTTCAAATTAATTTATATTGTCTTCATTCTTATCTTGTATTTGTAGATATACAAAACTTTAAATTGGCGTCTCCTTTTAAAATATTATTTTTATATTAAAACATCAATGACTCGTTTAATAAAACGATTACTTGCGGTTACCCGCGATTATACCCGTTACCCGTTGGGGCGGTTATGGTTTGGGTAAAAATTACCCATTGGGTTATGGGGCTGTTATGGGGCAGGGGAATTACGAAACGTGGCGGGTACGGTTATATGTAAAATCGTCCTCAATCCGCCATGTTGTCATCCCTAGTTTTGACTCCTATTACTCTGCATTTTAACACCGTCAATTAAATACACTCTACATATTTTTTACATATCATTTTAGGAAAACACTAATTAAATTATTATAAGTAATGTTTTACTTTTAATTTTTTCTCTGATTAATTATAAAATAAAAAAGACATATTTCAATATAAAAATAAACAAATTTGATTAAATTTTTTAACATTTTTTTATTTAACAAAAAATGAACTTAGTTCAAGTAAAGTTAGATTATGAAATATTCACTTATTTATGAAGGTTGCATGAATTAAAAATTTGTGTTTTGTATTTTTTTGGGCTCAAGAAAACTTCAACAGTTAAAATTTCAAATTTTTGTTTCATTTTATATACTCCCTCCGTCCCCCTATTATTGTCACATTTCCTATTCACTTGGTCAACACAAATCACTCTTAATCTCTTACTTTATGTATCAAATTTTTATCAAATTTGATTCTGGTTTTTGCGACTTTGTAAATCTTTTAATATAGTTTCTGAATATGTAAAAAATTTTCCTAAAAATATTTTGAGTGTCATATAAAAGATCATAAAAATTCATGAGTTTTGATATAGTTTTTGAAAGATTTGTAAAACAAATAAAAAAGTTATAAAAGATTAAAATAATTTGGGTTTATAATGACGTCGGTGTGACATCATCTGAATGCATATGCTACGCGCACAAGCCGGCCTTCCTTTTCTTTTCTTTTCTTTTCTTTTTCCTTTTTTTCCTTGTCAACGCTTCCTCTATTTTTACACCCCTCCGTGACTTCATCCCCTTTCTCACTCTAATACCTCTTTTAATCCTCCACTACACCAAATTAAGAGTCAAAAATCTATATCTTTAATCTTTTGACTCCTAATCCTACACACTTCAAATGGTCTTACATAGACAAGCAATTAGTTTGAAAATGGCAGGATTTGATGTCAAACTTGTGTACTCAGATAATGTACAATTTGTGTACATCAAGAATTGGTCTTGTATTTATCTAACTTTTTTGAGATATTACCCAAAATAGGATTAGAACAGCTTGAAAATTCCAAAATAGGATCGTCATGTTTTTATTCCCAAAATAAGACTAATTAATGCCATGTTATGGCAGCACCAGACTTCAAACATGACATTATTTTCTAAACATGGCATTAATTGGTCCTATTTTGGGAATAAAAACATGACAGTCCTATTTTAGAATTTTGAAACTGTTTTAGTCCTATTTCAGGAACTTTCCCAACTTTTTTTTGAATGCTTGTGCTCATCCAATTTTATATCTCTACAAAAATAAACTACCTAATTCATTATGTTAATACGAATATTCTCTCAAAGAAGAAATAGGGAAATAATGATATATAACTATAATAAAACTAAATCATAAAAAACTGTAATAGAAGTAAAAATAGGGAAATAATTTCATTTTCTTTTGTTAGTATATCTCAATTTCGTTGGAACAATTTTGAGCTCCCAAAAATCCAACACAAATATTCGAGAGAAGTAAATCCGAATCGTTTGAATAATTCGTTTGATTCTCAGCACCATTAATACATCACAGCACATAAAAAATCACTTTGAACCGATTGATTGCGCGCTTCAGGTTCTTAGTCGGGATGGACATGTAATGGTACATGACGGTTCTCTTAAAGAATCAAGGTACATATACCATCCCAAATGTACATACCATGTCTCGTTCTGAATAAACTTTTGGTACGATTTGATTCTTAAATAATGTAAATAAAAAAATAACATACTCCCTCTTATTTAAATGTTTGATACACTTTCCTTTTTCGGATGTTTTCAATAGTTTGCTACACTTTCCCTTTTTGGTAAATTTTACCTTTAAATATACTCAATTACTCTTGTTTTTCTACTTTTTATCTTCTCTTTCATATTTTTCCACTATTTCTCCTACTTTTTCTACATTATCCATTACCCTTGTTATTTATCCTTAAATAATGTGTCCAACCATATTGTTGTGAACATTAAACTACGGAGGGAGTATTAATTATAGAGCAATGTTTGGATACTAAATTTTAAAAATTTCTATTTTTCTCAGTGTGAAACATCAATGGAGAAAAAGTAAGAATGTTTATCATAATTAATCATTAACACTCATAAGATTATAATTGTCAACAACACACTAGGATAAACTTAAGCAAGTAAGAGTATTCTTGATAATTAATTGTATATTAGTTTATAAGATTCTATATAATTATTAATTTGGTTGAGCTACGTGATGTGTGCTCAATCAATGTGTAACTATCCCTCACCGATCAAGTATGGGCTTGATCATTAGTTTATGAGTGGTGTCCCCTCCTCCTAATCGACTGGTCTTTTGGGAGTGAGTTCTACACATGGACTTATGACATTGATATGAGCCTAGTATGGGCTATGTCTGGAACAATTGGTATCAGAGTTGTTCCCATCTTCCTTGTCCCAACACTTAGGGTGCGTTTGGTTCAAGGAATGTCATATTACCATGAGAATCTCAGATTGTTGGGTATGTTAGATTGATGGGAATGTATTTACTTTATTCCCATTTGTGTTTGGTTAAGGTTAAAGGAATGTGACATTAATTTATTTGGTTAAAAGATATCTTATATTACAGATATGGTGGATTACCTCAATGCCATTTAAATATTTTCTCTTAACACAATAAATCTATTACAACCTACGTCTGAAATAATTAAAAATTAAACAAAAAATGAAATATCTTAATAATAAATAAAATGAAATCTAATTGAATTATTTTTAAGTAGGTTTAATCGTAAGGGGTTGTAGATCCAATACAAAAATGGAAAAAACTCTGTTCAAATAGCAATCTAAATATATTTATTATCACTTCAATAAAAATAAATTTAAAAAATGTTCAAGTTATTCGTAAAACTTGTTTTCAAATTAAAGAAAAAATGATCAATTTTGCCATTAATTTTGAAATCCCCTCATTAAAAACTTAGATAATCTATAGGCATAAATACCTTAAAAAAATTAAATGTTAAGGAAAAAAGAATTATGAAAATAACAATATTAGGCATTCAGAAGGTAAAACAAGAATTATGAAAGATAAGATAAAAATAAAAATGTAAAGGTAGCTGAGTATTTTTAAAGATAAAACTTACTAAGAAGAAAAAATGTAGCAAACTTTTAAATACGGAGAGGGTATTATATAATAAAACTGGTGCTTCAGAACAGTTCAGAAAAATTCAATTCGATACGATTCTGGGGTAGTTCTAAGTGAATAACTGATATGTACCACATTATATAAAAAAACTCGTTCCTATACGATATTATATTATTTGGTTTTATCAATTCTTGTATGTATCAAAGTGATTTTTCGGTACGGTGCGGGAAAACATGGATCTGTGCGCTCAGCTCTATTCACAACATAACTTGTGGGAGAACCACCACTAGTTGGTCAAACGTCATCGAGTTCTCAACATAAAACTAACTTCCACACTATTTGATGGAGTACATTCCCAAATACCTCGGGATATCACGATTGGCGGACAAAGACTTCTAGTTATGCATCAAACACTTAAGTTTGAAGCCTCAGTCGAGGCCGACCTCGATGCAAGAGGTCAGAACCATACACAAAACGACGAAACAACAAAGTATGGAACCCCGTCCGGCCGGGCAATGACAATGGTAGGGCCAGCCTAGCGCCTGGCCTTATCAGCAGCGCAAAGTGAGTAGTGGGCCTCCAGAGGACCATTATTAGCCAGCACACCCACATTATCACCACCCCTTCTCCTTTTCCCACATATGGGACTTTTCACAGCGCGAAGTGGAACGACATCCATGACTAAAGCAGCATCTCCAGCCTCTTCATCAATACCGACCTCCTTCATGGCCTCGACATAGTCGTAACCTAGGGGGAGGTCATGGTTGGCTTTCTCACCAGTGCTTGCGGAATCAGATTGGGAAACCATTTTCTCAAAGTCTACAAAAGATGTCTCAGAAACACTTAAAGTCAAAATTGCGAATAAGGAACTAGAATCCGATTCCCAAATTAAAATCAAAGGCTGGAATCATCATCCTTGCATGTTTCCGAGCCTAGGGGTACCAGTTTCAACCCCACTACGGTGCTAGGGTCACCCCAGCGTCCAAAAAAAAAACAGAACGACGGAAAACCCCTCCATCTAGGTTTTTCCGATGAAAAAACAACGGTTATAACATCAAAGAGCGAAAATCCGAGGTCTAACTTGTGAAAGAGGTGAACGACGACGACGAATAATTGGAAAAACCCTGGCTGGAACAAACGCGAAAGCTCTGTGATTGCTGGAGAGTTCTGAGAGTTCCAAAGCAAGAAAGCGCAAATGGAGAAGAAGAAGTTTTCCTCTTTTTATATTTCTCCAAAAATAAATGGGAACCCGACACGTGTCTGGCTGGGAAACACCCGCCCAACAAACCGAAAAGTTTCCCCAAAAAGGCGTGCAACAATGCAATGATGGCGCCGTAAAGCCTTTTCAAAGCTTTGTTTTGTCTTAATACAAAAAACGGCTAATAAATTCAAAATATTGCAAAAGGAATATTTATAAATTCCAATTGCACACATCAGCATTACTACATGCCATAGCATTTTTCAAATGCAAAAATTTCCTAAGTCCACCAAGATTTAAAGACAATTATGTCGTCCCTCTAAAGCTCATACTCTTATAAACTTAGAATTTTCTCTCTAAGTATACAAGAGTGGGGGACTGGTAACTGGGGGACTCAGGTGAAATACATAACCAGAGGTCATCAACACCACAACTCAGCATACAACAACAACCATGTCAGCATCACCCAACAGGTATAACTACACACTGAGTTCGTTTAATTTTACTTTAAATTTTAAGATATGTTGAAAACTTTTATCAACCCTCGGTCAAGGTCGTGGATGTGGCAACTAACTTGTCAAGCAGGAACTTAGAACGGGTAAACAACAAACGTCTGAACTAGTGCTCATCTCCCTTTGCAGCGGGGCGTCACCTTCTTCTCCGGAAGTCACTTCAAAGCGGAGTGTACTTTTTTTCCTCGGTTAGGATTTTTTCCCACATGATTTTTTCCTCAGCGGAGTTTTTACTGGACACCCCTTTGTGTTGGCATGGAGAGACGTGCCCGCGCCGGGCGCGTAAGCCCAAAAGATTGAAGACTTACTCTCTCTCACCTCAATTGTCACTTTCGCTGCGGAGAGTTGGGGACTCGTGATGGAGTTTATTCCCATATACGCCAGGGGTATCACGATTGGGGTGCAAAGACTTCTAGCTATGCATCAAACACTTAAGTACGAAGTCTCAGGCTAGGCCAACCACGATGCATGAGGTCGGAACCAGACAAAAAACGACGAATCAGCAAAGTATGGAACCCCGCCCGAGGCCAACCTCGACCCACCAAGGTTGACGAGAACATCGAGCTCGCAGATCACCAATATATGATGAAATATGAGCCCGACCGCTAACACAACGAGGTCGGTACTGGATCTGACCTCTGGCACACGCGCTAAGTCAACGGAGATCAACGAGAGTCAAACAAGAACGAAGAAATGACCATCACTGGATAAACTTAAGACCAAGAAAGCCCCCCTGAGCAAATACGCTATATCCGAACTCCGAGCTCCTGGAGCTCGAGGTCCCATTTACTAAATATGGACTTGGGCAATTCAGCAATCCAAGCGCCACGCGAAGCTACCGCCACATCACCAACACCATACAAAGTGCTACGTCACTCCAACAGATAAGATAAAAGAATATTGCGGATAACACATGTGTAACCCACACGTGTATTCTAGTATAAATCTATTAGCCACAGTTTCAATCAGCCAGCTCTCCCAGTTATCTCTCCAATCACCTTTACATGTGTCACCCTCCAATTAGACTAGTTTGTTCATTCTGTTAGACAAGCGTGACACATGTCTTCACCACAATAGAATAGCTTAGCATCTGTTTTACTTGTTGGCCAAGTATTTTTCCTTAGTATAAATATCATCTTCCCATCTATGGAAAGGGATCTAAAATTCTCGATCTGTGCAAACTTGTTGTTATGCTTGTGAAATCTACACTTGATCTTACTTAGCATTTTCCCCATTTTCTCTCTTACTTCTTAGATTTTGGCTACCCCCGGGTCAACGATCATCACTATTGTTTGAGGAGAGACAAAATAATGATTGAGCATCCACTCAAACTAGCCCTGGTGGGCTAGAGGATCATCATTTGATAAAGTTCTCTTAAATTCACCTGCTCTGTGACTTGAATTCAAGACCTCTCACACGGGAAGGATATTAAGCGTGGCAGTTGGTCCACTTGAACCGCTTGCCTAAAAATTATATGTTTAATACACATACATTTTAAAGTTACATTTAAATGTGGCAACTCACAAGAAACTTTTAGGTGTCCCTTTGGAGAAGTAAATTTTAGTCACCTAAACAATCTATTAAGTTCCCACAATCATATATACACCACCGCGCATAAGAAATCACATTTAACTAATTGAATGCACGTCTATTTAGGGAGAACCATCATCACTAATCGATCAAACACCATTAGGTTCTCAACAAAAAGCTAACTCTCACATTTTTGTTTGAGGCGAGATGAAGCACTAATTGTGTGATCACTCAAGTTAGCTCTTGAGGCTAGATATCATCACTTGAGAAAACCCTTCCAAATGTACCAACGCTTTGATGACTTCAAGTCAAGACCTCCTCCAATGGGATTGAAGTGAAATAAGTGATCCACTTGTCATCGTCCAATAAATTTTTTTCACACATTAATAAAGGAGTGATCATAAAGATGCGCTCCTTTCAACCTTAGTTGCATTTTCATCCATAAGTTATACTACCCCGTTTTTATTGTTTAAGAAAATACCTCTAGAAATAATGACATAATATGTGTCTAAAAAGATGTTGTATGAATATGTAATTTTTTAATATGTATTGATTGTTTTAGTAAGTGAAATGAGCATAATTATGTTCAACTTTACATTACACTTGCCATGGCCATTTAGACCTAACAAGTGTAGTCACGTTATCTCAATATATTTCTATTTCAATAATGTCTCAGAAAAAACCTTATTTTTTACTCATTTGATATAGTTTTAACTATTTTCTTAAAGTCTTTTTCATTATCTTTCAGATGAATATAATTTAAAAACAACCACACATTTCTATTTAAATTTAATTTTGTATTTCAAAATTTGTTTGGTCATTAAACATTAGATTTGGACATTTTCTTGATTTATACAAATAAAATAATACGTAGTATAATTCAAAAACCTCAAACTATGTGAATCTCTGATGTGTAAACATAAAATCCAAAACTTTGACATATAATTAAGCATCTTGAACATTACATTGCATGCAATCTCAACATCATAGAAGTTATAAAATAATTTTGTTGTAATTGTAAGCTTAAATAATAAATGACACCCCAAAACATTGAGAATAATGAAGTTGTTCATTTAGCAGTCGAGGAGGAAGTAAAATATATCTTAATCGGGCTAAAACTACCTAATATAAAGTTAATTAGTACTAGTAATATTTTTTACACATTGCTTGTTTGGACGTTGAATTCATACACCCACATGGTTTGGGGGTACACCCACGAAAGTCGCCATAAGTAAGTATGGTTATAGATATTTGCGGCAGAAATATCTCCACTGAAATCTTAACATTAAAGACCTTATTGGCGGATAAGCAGTTCCGCCACAAAGTAAACACGAGAAATAGTGGCGGAAACTCATATTTTGACAACTTTTTAGATACAAGAAACTAAAATTATTCAGTGCGTTCAAATAATCTAATAATACAATTGTTGATCACCATTACATATATTGTTAATTATGTATATAACATAGTAGCGTAGCCAAAACACATACTGGAGTTGTTTGGATTCCAGCGTTTTGTGCGCAACACGATGCTAATAGCAGCATTTTCTTTGTTAAAAATGGCATTTTGCTCCACCGGTCAATATAAAAACAACCCCAATAAATATGTAAACATGAGTAATATAAGTAAGAGCATCATATATGTAGATTTATTAGAATTCATTGTCATCTGCAAAATCAAAATACATAACAACACAAGTCATCAAGAGAAATTTCGGTTCATACATAATTAAAAATAAAGAACTAATGAGAGGGAGATTTATGCTCGGAGTCTTTAGAGTCTTGGGAATCTTGAGAGTTTTGAGACGAACAATGAGATGACGAGAAAAAGGTTGGTGGATCCGGTCCGTGTTCCTTGAAAAATGGAAGCCAAGTTTGCTCAAAATTCTCTAGTTGTAAATTGGGATCTTGAAGTTGCAATCTAGCATCAATCTTTAGTTTACATAAATGGATTTAGTTGAAGGAGTTACAAATTAAATGTGACCAATTTGATCAGTTGAATAAGTTATAAACTAAATGACTAACTAATCACATAGTTTAAACCTGAAATTATTCCGAATAGAGCTGTTTTATTTTCTCCAGGACCCACTTCCATCGTTGGCCGCCGATGCCTATTATACTTGTTTTGAAACAATACATTCAAATTCCAAACATGCGTTGCCCACTGATACATAAATAAGGCTGCAATTAAGTTATTTTTAAATATATGTTATTATAAATATACGGAGTACTATAATAGTAAGTAAAAAGGTAAGTAATTGGGAAAGGTTGTAGAAAAAAGTGCACACCAGAGACGACAGACTTAAAAGCAAAGGAAAACAACAATATATGTTGATTTCATTTTACATAATAAGCTAAATTATAAGTCACATAATATGTAGTTATTCATAATAGATATGAAAAGAGTTAACTCAAACACATAAATAAAGATGTCTTGGAATATGAATGACCGGTTGCCTAGAAAACACAGATTTAGACCCACAAAAACATATAAGCTCTAAACAACCCCAAAATCACCTGTGATTATCATTATTATAACTTTCAGACGGTTATTATAATAATACCATTATCAGGTCCAATTATTATAACCAAGAATTCCAGTCTAACTGGTTGTGAGGTTACCGTGCCTAGTGGGAGGTCTCGAGTTCGAAACCCGCTAGGCACATAAAGGTTTGAAACTCAATGAAGTGAGTTTCAACCCTGATTACTCCAGGCCTCCCAGATCCCCTCCCCCAGACCCCCTGGAGTAAAAAAAACTCATTATTATCAAAAACAGTAAACTAATTCAGAGTAACCCATACTGTAAAAAAATAAACAAGATGAATACAATAAGCAGATAGAAAACTAAATAAAAGAATAATTCGTAGATGATTTGATAGCGATACGTCAAAGCCGTGTCAAAAACATTTTGAAACGAGCTATTTGGCACGAAATCAGCGGTTAATCCGTGCCAATTCCTTATTTTTTGTAGTGTGTATTATTTAACTATTTTCAAACAACCAACAAAAAGTTTGAAAGCTTAAAATGGATATGCCCTTGTCTAAAATATGTTGTTTAAAAGTATTTACCATCAATTTTTTTTACAAAGCTTCCTAACTTATTATAATATATATTGAATGTTAATACCAACATCTTTGAACTGAGATAAGATTCAAACTTGTGACATCTTCTTTGGGAGTTTCACAGTGACGTCATCAGACTAAAGATACTTGCCGGTATTTTCATCAATAAAAAACTCTTGATAAAAAAGAAAGCGAGATAATGTATAAAACCTTAACAAGTAAAAGTTTAAAAGTTATACCAACTTCGGGATATATTATATGTATAATATATTCATATATAAACTTATACGTAGTACATGAAATCATTCTAAGAAAGTTTAAAGAGATGTGATCTCAATTTATTATTATAGAAATTAGTTCAAATAGGACTAAAACTATGGCAAAAATCTAAAATAGGACTTGTTATGGTTTTATTCCAAAATAGGACCATATGAGTCCTATTGGAAACATACCTATTTTTGCATTCCATTCTTACCCTTCCATTAAATATGAATTAAAAATAGTCAAAAGCCATAATTAAATGTTTAATTCATAATAAATTCGAAAAAAATTCAAAAATTCGTAGAAATATAATTAAAAAATTTATAAAATTTTTATAAAATAAAAAATTCAAAAAGTTTTTTTTAAAATAATTTTTTTAAAAAAAAAATTAATAAAAAATAGTAAAACTCCGTAAAAAAAATTTAAAAAAATATGGATGTCTTTCCCACCGTCTGTACTACCTCCCAACACCACCACCTCTGGCCGATGAAAAAATGCCATTTTCCCAGAAAAATGCCATTTTTTCTGAAAATGCCAAAAAAGTGGCATATTTCTCTTTTCGAATGCCAACATTTTCATTTTTTGCCATAAATATGGCATTCGTAATGAACTTGACATTTTTTCCCCCTGGTGACTGGAGGTGGTGCTGCTGAGGCGGCAGAGGTTGCGGCGATTTTTTTTTTGAGTTTTTATATTTTTTTAGTTTTTTTTTAATTTTTTTAATTTTTTGAAAAAAAAAATAATTAAATTTTTAATATCGAAATGTTTTTCTTAATTTTTTAGTATTTTTGACGATTTTTTATTATTTTTTATTATTTTATTAGGAATTAAAACATTTTAATAGCTATAAGAGTATAATTGTCCAAGGTACACATAATTAGTCCTATGCAAACATAGTTTATTTTTTGGTCCTATTTGTGAAAAGTGAATGACTTTTAGTCCTATTTTGATAATTAACTCTTATTATTATTGGAAGTATATTTTTCTTCTCTTTCTTTTTGCACTCCGTATTATATTACTCGTATCATTTAAAAGTCTTTAATCAACAAAAAATAACAACATATTCATAAAAACAGTATTTAAGCCATTGTATGATGTAGGGTTTTTTTTGGAATACCGATGTCTTATTAATCAACAAAAACGAATTTTTGACAAAAAACGAAATAAATCGAAATATTTATTTCTGCTCGCATTGGGGTTTTAGATTTTTTTGCATAATTGAGTTTTAGATTAAAACTAAATAGATTAAAGCAACCCCACCCGTACTCTCTGTGACTGCCTCTATTTTCTGGTTTCATTCGTCCACTAATAACCAATTTGGTGACATTATGTATCTTGAATTCATACACTTACAAAATCAATCAATACGCCCAAAAAGAATGGACGGGAGTAGCATGATGAATTAAAAGAGTATTTAAGTTTGAAGTACAGACTTTTCAGTTTTAGGTGAGATGAAATGTCAAAAGAAGAATTGGTGTTTCCTCATTTACATAGAGTCGTCACTTTTATAGGAGTACTTCCAAACTTTGGTTATCAAGACAAGGAGATGAAAATCCATTTCAGCGATGCTTGATGTACACATAGCGTGTACACATTGTATACACCAGACCTAGTTGTCTTTCTACGAGAAAGCTTTTTTAATGAATTACCTTTGTTGATAGACAACTATGGAGGGTGTACACAATATGCATGTGCACAAACTATGTGTACACTAAGAAAAAAGTTATGTTTTTATGGCTTTGATAAGGATTTAACGATGATTTTATGTCAAATAGCTCGTGTCGAAGTGTATTTGACATATCCATGTCAAATCCTATATGAATTTTGGTAAATCTCTGTCAATCCAATGTTTTTTATAGTACGATTTTAGGAAACCTGTGAAGCTAAGCATGACTATTTAACAAAAAACGTGTTTGGTGGCATTTTTAGAAGGAGAAGAATTGACCTTTTTCGTGATGACAAAGATTCACCAAAATTCATATAGGATTTGACATGGATATATCAAATACACTTCGACACGAGCTATTTGACACGAAATCATCGTTATATAAGATTTAAATGCAATGAATGTATTCAACTTATTTCAATGTTATCAAGCAGACTTTTAAATTTGAGGCACAACTTTCAACTTTAATATGAAACACCTACAAAAACAAAAGAGATAATTTTCTAAATAGGAGTAAAAAAGTTTTGAAATTCAAAAATAGGACTATCATATTTTTTATTCCTTAAATAAGAGTAAATTTCTGTCAAATTTGGCATTACTAGGCTTTAAAACATACATTTTTTTCTGAACTTGGCAGATCACTTCTATTCATGGAATAAAAAATATGATACTCCTATTTTGGAATTTCAAAACGTTTTTGCTCCTATTTAGATCAATTTCTAAAAACAATATCACAACTATTTTCCATCTCGATTCCTAATTGCCTCCCAAAATTCATTCAAAATAATTCGTTTTAATCACATCTTTAATTCCAATTGAACTCCGAAATCGCCTCCTTAGATTTAACATGTGAAATACTATCATAATATGAACTTGCTCTGTAAAATTATTCGTCAATCAAGCAATATGTGTCATTAATATCTACTGCTCAATTTCTAAGAGCATCTCCATTCATGCTCTCTAAATAAACGATTTTTTTATTACACATCATTGCCACATCACATTTATTCAATAAATTTTAAATAATCTCAAAGTTTAAAACTCTTCATCAACAATAATACTCAAATAATCAGTTTTTTCCGGACATGCATTAAATGTAATTTAACAATAATATAAAATAATCCGGGATTGGAATCTTGATACCGGATTTTCTTTTTCAATAATCTGACTAAATAATCTTTCATTCACAATGACAATCTTTAAAATAATCTTACACATCATCCAATTAATCTTCAAATAAACTCATGGATGAGGATGCCCTAAGGTACGTTTATTCATGTCCAATTGTCAAAATGCTCTACCAAAAGTGTCATAATTGTAGCAAATTAATCGGAATGACATAATTATTACTAATAAAAATTTATGGACTGTGATTATAAGTTACTATGTGTAAGTTTTATACTACTCTGTATGATTTAACATTTAAATAAAATAATAATCACTAAAGTTAATTGTGTCACATTTTTATCCACTAATTTTACTTTGATTATATATTTGAAATTATTTCATAAAATAATAATTGAAATTATTTTGATTACATATTTGGAATTATTCTCCCATCAACCTCCATGCAGTGAATCTCTACCATTTGTCTCTTCGATATGTTTCTATATGCAAAGAAACCTAATGATCAAGCAAATATTTTATTTAACCCGTATTTTAGAAAAAGAAAAAGGGAAAGAGCACGAAGTGCTCACCGTGTCAAATTATTTTGTCAACATTGACCGAAGGCATATATTAAGGAATTAATATTAAAAAGAACTTTTTTAACCACAACACGAAAGATACATTAATTATCAATCAGAAAATGAAAGATGAATATATTAATTATCAATCAGGAAATGAAAGATGAAATGTTTCTTTATATATAGATTCGAATGATTGAAAATTATCGAACAAAAACCTAGACTATCATAGTTATTGTATATTATATTGAAGTGATGTAATAAATCGATCTTTTGGCATGGCCTAACTAAAGAAGTAAGAAATACTCCACATTATATAAGTCCAGGGTCGTCTATTGGGCTGTGCAAGCAGTGCTTCTGCACTGGGCCTACAAATAATTAAGGCCCATAATTTTTAAAAAATTAGTATTATATATGTATATATTCTATAAAGATATAATATAACGTGAAGCATATAGTTGACGCATAAGATGTGTTTGCATAGGTGGTCGGGCAGCAGGACATATAATCCCGGGCGTTGGAGGATTAATTCCCGTCGTTGGGTACAATTTTTTTTTTTTTTTTGCTTTTATTCTATACTACGTGGGCAAATATGCATACGAGGCTGCCAATGGGTATCTAGGCTCAAAGAAGGGCAAGTTTTGGGCCCAGTCCAATTATGGTATGTAGTTCAAATTTATTTACTTCCTCTGTTGTTTTTACGTTTTGGCACATAAGTTTGATTATTAATATCTTTCATTACTTATTAGTAAAAAATTTAAAAAATATATATTTTGAAAATTTAAAATATCATTCATCTTATTAGTAAAAAAAATTTAAAAAATATTTTTTGGAAATTTAAAATAAGAGGAATTTAACAATAATTTTTTAAAATATATTTTGTGATACATTGATAAATAAAATAGAGTCAAAGTAGAACATGTGCATAGTGCAAAAAATTCAATGTTGCATTAAAAAGAGAAAGGAGGTAGTAATAATGAGTCGGTTTCTTTCGGTTAATGAAAAATCGAACCAAAAAATCGGGTACCAAACATCAGTACCCGTTTTAAGATTGGTTCGGCTTCGGTTAAGGTAAATTGGATAACCGAAAAATCGGTTCGGTTTGTAGATATACATCATCGGTTTGGGACCCGAACCGAATTCAGCCACAATAAATGAAAAGAAAGTGGACTACGCAAATTCCCCTCATTTTAAAGTCTCAAAATCTATTTTTTTAATTGTTTTACTAATAAAGAATTGAAAATATTAATGGTCAAACTTGTGCGTTGGAAAACATGAAAAGTGTACTGTTGTATTTAAAAAAGAACGGATGAAGTATTATATATAAGGCCTATTTTTTGTAATCCGCACAGGGTCCTTATATACTTGAGACAGTCATGTATTAGTCTCTCACATATATTTATAAAATTAACTAATCACTCATAATTGTAATGGTTATTTTGGATTATGAAATATGAATTGAAGCTTTTCGCTTGATTATACTTCCCATCCATTAATTCGTACTTGGGAAAATGAAAATTTTTGGAAGTACGAAGGTGGGATAAATTTGAGAACATCGAAATTTATTTACTTAGCTAGGTTTGCCATGCATAATGCCTTTCATCTACTCCCATTTCTATATATAAAATATATGCAGATTTACATGCGAATAGAATAAGAAAGTTCTTAGTCCAAATGAAAATGATCGATCAGAGCATATTTTAAAATGTTAAAAGCTATCCCTGCCATTCCTTGATTGTTTAACGGTTAACACTTAGGATGTTTTTACTTGGACTGTAATTCCTTCCAGACCAAACCAGATCAGACTAGATCATACTAGTTCAGACCAGACCAGACTTGGATAGTAATAAAAATACAAAGAAACCATGTCAGACTAGACCAGCAAATTAAAGTTCAAGTATAACATGAAAGAATGACAAAAGTATTACATAGGAACTTCAGATGGACAAAAATATGACCTGAATGGACATAAAAGTGATCTTTTAAAATAAAAAAGTCTGGTCCAAATCTCATCGTCTCCTTGGACAAAGAAAGGTTGTCATGCGTTCGATCTTCATCGCCAAATCTGCGCACGCCTCTGTAAAGAGGCTCCAGATCTCCATTGCCTCTGTTCCCCATCTCCATCTCCATCTTTCTGATCAGTGAAGAGGCTCCAGATCTCGAGCTCCATTGCCTTCTTCATCTTTCTACCAGCGGCGGTGTAGATTGCGATGGTGGCTAGATTAGGTTTTAGGGGTAGTGGGGGGTGGCGTTGGTCGACGACGCAACTGGGTGGCGTTGCTTCGAGGGTTAGGAACTTAGAGTAGGGGCTGGTGGGATTGGGATGCGGTGTTGCTGGATGGAGCAGGGGTGCGGCTTTGCTGGGTGGGGCTGGGGTGCGGCTTTGCTGGGTGGGGAGGGGTAATAGGAGGTGTGGGTGGGGCGGCGGGGCTGCAGGGCGACGGAGCGGCGACGGTTGTCAGCGGGGCTGGGGAAGTGTGCAGCACAATGTCGTCCATGGATGTGTATGATCCTAGCTACAACTAATGCAAGTGACCTTAATTTCTCTGTTATTTATTAACAGCTAGCTGCGTTGGTGATACTTGGTAGTTGGTAGGGGAAATCATGCTTTCAACATAAACATGAGCAGAAGAGCATTTACTTAGTCCGGTGAACCCTGAACTCTTGTCTTTAGCGTTGTAGACCAACTTTGTGATTGATGCTTGTTCTTCATCAGAACCCAAAAGCTTATTTCATTGTAAGAAGAATCAGAAAGCAGACACAGGCGCCCAACCAGCACAGCCACCGTCAGGCTTTTGGGAGCATCATGTACTGGGAGACGACAGTGGCGGGTGGCGGGCGGCGGGCGGTAGTCTTGGCGGGCGGTAGTCTTGGCGGGCAGCGGGCGGTAAGGGTAGTGTTGGCGGGCAAATCTCATTGAAAAATATGTTGCAACTATGGCACATTGACATCAGTGGCGACGTCATTGACATTAGTGGTGGCTCAGTGACAACGGTGGAAGCGCCAGTCACACAGGTGGCGATAGCAATGACATGGTCTATGACGTCAGTGACATTTGATATTAACAGGTATTTTCCAAATACGTGACCTACTTGGTCACATATATATCCTAATCTAAATGAGATCACTTTTTTGGAATTTGACTTTAAATTAGTAATATTCACGGAAAACCCTCTAAAAACATTCCCTATATATACTTTTTTAGGGGATACTTTTATTGTTATAAATACGGTGTATATGTTTATAATTCTACATATACAGCACCAATGTATATCACAATATATTATTAATGTCATTAATTTATTACTCTCTCCGTCCTATAAAATTCTTCCCAGTTTCCATTTTGGACCGTCGCAAAAAATTATTCTCACTTACCATTTTTGAATGATTTATGTGGTTTACATTAATTTCACATTTTTCTTCCACAACCTCAATCATAGTGAAGAATTTTATAAGACGGAGGTAGTATATCATTGATGGCATGTATAAGTTTAAACACGAATAAAAATATAAAATTAGGCAACTGCTAAATGGCACATTTGCACCTCATAATGGGCTGACTTCTAAAAAATTAAAAGATATAAATGATCTATATGATGATTTATATAAATAAATTAAAACTGAATTAATATTTCAAAATAAAGTTTAAAAGTTAATTTAATCTATAATAATCTTACGACCCAAATGCAAATTCTTGTATTGAATGTGCACGACCTTAATAACGTGTAAACTCTGATAAAACCTATTTAGGAGTGACAAAAAGTAGAATTCTTTAATTTCATAATCATTTTTTTTGTTTTACTTCCTATTCTATTAATTTGTTCAATGTTAATTGCTTAAATATCAATATTCTTGATTTGGATGAGTTTCAAACTATAATCTCGTTTTTAGAAATGTCACAGTGAAATCATTAAATCGTAAGGTGTTTGACCCATAATCATCTTAAAAAATTGAAATTATTTGAGTACAAAAACACAAGTTTATTGTGACATAAATAGAGAATGCAATTCAACGCAGCCGCACTTTTATACTACGAATATCTCTAGGGTTAACTTTCTCTCTCTCTAGGGTTGCCGTTTTGGCAACACCTAGCTCGGATTGTCCAGTGGTAATCGCTCGACGATTACGTCATTGAGGTCTTTTTTTGTATCATTGGACGTTGATACACAGCGGCGGTTTGCAGGTGTGGAGCGTGACTTGCTCACACTTGGCGTGGAGATAGGATTGAGGAATAGGGATTTATGGAGAATATTGGTCATCAATACAAAAGGATGACAAGATAGGTTCTCAGATGAATTTTCTTGAGGTTCAATTTCTCTTCTATCATACTACAGCTGCTCGCCCTCCTCCGGAACCATCTCCCCGCGAGGAAGTAATATGAGGAAAGTTTTTATTTTCGTATTGTTTTTCACTTTGCAGTACTTATTTTTATTTCAGTTCGACCGGGTGTGGTCGGAGTATTTTGATTTTTGATGAACTCTTGATAGACAATGTTTCATTTTCGATCATTTTAGGCTTCTTCTTGCCCGTTTTGTGTCTAGCGAGTCATGTTGCTTTGTATGGGTGGTTGAGTCTAAGTCTATTCCTAGGGCTTACGATCGGATATGTAATATCTGTGTAAGAACTCATTTCCAGCTCAGGTCTCAAGGTTTATACCCACAAAGGATATGATTTCTCCACTATAGTCCAAGGAAGGAGGTTGTGTGGTAACAACCACAAGGCTTTTTCCCAGCCAATTGGTACGAGCACCCACAGAGAGGCTATAGGTGCGAAATGAAGGGAGAAGCAAGGTTTCGGCCAGCCCTGATTGCAGCGGACAAGAGAGATTAAATAGGCTAAGCTCAAAACTTAGAAATGATAACTTACCATACTTGATGAAGGCAAAGGCTCGACTCGCGCAGGGGAAGGAATCACGCGCAAGGAAGGCAGGCGGAGCGGAAGAAAGAGATTCAAAACATGGGTCATGGATAACCTCAATTGAACTGGGCTTAGGATAATCTCAATTGAACTGGGCCAATACCTAACAATCTGTCTGGATTTGGTGTTGCGTGTTTGCTCTATTTTAATGGAAAATCATTTTGATGATAAAAAAAACGTAACCTTTTGTTTTTCCTTTGAAAACGGGAGGCGAGGAGTCCTTAGATACTTATATCGGGTTGGATGGGTACAAATAACTTTAAAATAAATTTTTACATAACCTTTTTCCACGTAAATTCAAAGCTTTTTCAAATTTTAGATGAACTAGAGAGTTTGACTCTAGTATGACCCATATAAATAAATGATATAATTCCCCTCATTCAGGTGGGAGACTACGATGTTTTTACTTGTACTGTAATTTACTTGTCTGGTGTGGTCTATTTAAGTCTGGTCTGGTCTATTTAAGTCTGATCACGTATTTTATAACAACGAAAGTCTGATCTGATCTGATCTATCTTTAAATACATTCAACATTGTAGCTAGCTTGGAAATCTATTTTTGCCATCAAGAGTCTTGACCTCTCGGCCCTATAGCCCACTGGAAGTATCAACGTCCCCATCGTCGACATCATTTGCTAGACCATGAGTTGCATACCAAGTTTACTCCCTTTTCTGTATCATAGATTCGCAGAGATTTTTTCATTCTAAAGATGAATTGCTCGTGTTAGTGATAAAACTGAGAAAAACAAATTGTCGGGCACCCATAAATTTATCAAAAATGATGTTTGCACCTAATCTTATACTCACTTTTATACTCACTCATGTTTGTGAAAGTTGTTTGTTTATTTGTGAATTACGTTAGCAGACAATATTTTGTTTGTGCAAAATTTACATTGATAAAATAACACATATTTTGTCTGTGAACCGGATCCAGACAAATTTTAAATTTCGTTGAATTTAAATTTTAAATTATATGTGGTGCATGTTTGGAAGAAGCGTCGCACGCTTTATTATTAAAATTAAAATAAAATCCTATGTGGCGCTTTTTCAGTAGCAAGCGTCGCACGCACGAATAAAACTTCAAAAAATTAATTAAAAAATAAAACATATGCGGCGCTTTATTGGTAATATGTGCCGCACACACTTAAAAATACTAGTATATTTTTAATATACAGAACTAGTGGGCGGCGTTTTGAAATTTTAAGCACTGCACGTTAATATTTTAAAGGTGCTTATTAATTATGTGCCGCAAAAACGGCGTCACATATCACGTTTTTTTCACTAATGTTTGAAAAGTTTATATGATTAATATTCATTTACTCCCACGGTCATTTATTTTCAATTTATTTCAATTTTCTTAAATTTTGATCCAGATCAAATCGAGGAAAATTTTATGAGACGAAGGCAGCTTAATACACGGGCCCTACCGAATGAAATCTACGGCGGACACGGAATTGATTCCACCCAATGATGTCATACACTCGTACACTTTGACTTAGTTTATGTTAAAAAAATGACTCCACATCCTTGAGTGCCCCCAACGTCGATCGGACGATACGTTGGAAGTATGTAAGTTGGACTATAATCTCAATCTGACAGATTGAGAGTGGGGCTCTGTCCTCGGTACTTGCAGAGACCCTATGCATTTTTTAGCATAGTAACCTCTCATCGCAGTTGCCGAGATTCGAACCCGGGTTTAACCCTTGTGGCACTCCCTCGCTACCAGTTGAGCTACGCCCATCGGTGGTAGTTTATGTTTTAGGGGACCCTTGAAATAACATAAACGATTTTGTAATTGGGATTATACGGCTACCGATAAAGATTAGGCCGCTGGAATGCTGGTACGAGCAACAGAGCCACGTCACATTCCCACGGCTAATATATGAAAAATGCTTGGTGTACACCAAATGTGTACACCTTTTGTGTACACATGTCTGTCCCCAGCAGACAAGTTGTCTGTCCACAGACAACTCTACAGACAACTTGTCTGCTGGGGACAGACATGTGTACACAAAAGGTGTACAAATTTGGTGTACACCAAGCAAAGTTGCTAATATACAGCCCAAAACAATTTGGATGTTTATTGGAATTTTATCCATCTGGAACCTGAAAGAGAGACGAATTATCAATCTGGGACTTGAGAGATGAAATGTATCAGTATAGGACTCGAAATATAAAAACTTCAATCTAGGACCTAACATTTCATAGGTTTTTATTTATTTAATTTTTTATTAATTCCATTTCTAATATTTGGTGAAATTTTCATCACAAAAGTTTATTAGTTTTGTTGAGGGTAAGTCCCGCAGATCCGAAAGCCCAACACGAACTTTGGATATATCAGGAATGGCCCAGAATCAAAGTGTATAAGAAAATATAAGATCTGAACTAACTAAAACTCGAAAGCCCACTTGTATTAATTAACCAATCTGATTACAAGAGATTTCCCGATCGGTACGTCGGAAACTATGCTTTAATACAAGAAATAAGAGCAAATGATGCTATTCTAGAGCTTGAGTATTGAAATGCTAACCCTTACAATGACTTGAAACCTTCTATTTATACTAATGGAGAGCATGGGCTGCCTCTTGCTGATTGGCCGTTGTTCCACCGACTTGGTCATCCATGCTTCCACTTGCTGATGTCATAGTCTGGCATTAACTGCACTTGGCCACTTGCTGGTTGGCCGTTGCTCGAACGGGATGTTGGTCCGTACTGAAGATGCTGTCAAATTGGCCCAAGTATAATATATAGTCCGAACCTCGTTCGGTATGACTTCTTATTGGGCCAACCTTTATTTGGGCCGAACCCCGTTCGGTATGTCTCCTTACTGGATCTTTTCATCATAGAGTGATGGGCCTGTTATTTGGGCCGGATATCTTGGGCCTTCCCGATCTGGGTATTGGGCCTCTAGGTCAATATCCCAACACAAGTCCCCCACTGCCGATGTCTCGAACGAAGTGAGTGCATCAGGAAGTATACCAATGTCATAATACCCCGAATGGCGATCGGGTACAGAAGTAATCAGTTCCCCATGCTGCGATTTGACGGCTGCCGCTTCATTTCCCCATATTCATCATGATAACCGTCGTTTAGTCTTTTCATTAGACGCGTGTTTAGCTTAAATGCTCCTAGTGATGTGTCGCTCTCTGATTGGTTCTTGACACGGCGGTTTCAAGGCTATAAATTAGCCCTTAACTCCTCAATTCCGGGTTTCGACTCTGCAATTCCTTGGCCTTCGTTGTTTCCTCTGCAAATTTCCCCCTGCTTCCCTTGCTCAGGTAATTCCCCAACTTTGGATTCCCCATCTTCATTTATGGCTTCGATCGAGATGAGCCCCAAAGAGCATTCCTCTGATTCGGAGATGGCCTCTCATGGAGATGACCGTGACACCGCCATTGTAGATGTCATCCCAGTTCCGTTTGCCGGTGTTTCTACTGAGACGGCGACGAATACCAGGGCTGAGGCGGAGGACCTCCCTAGCACTTCTTCTTCCTCCAGTGAGGATTCTGATGACACCAAATCCGAGGACGAAATAGCCTCCATGGCGGCCGGACGTCCCAACGATGTTCCTCGCCATACTCTTGACCTAAAATTGATTAGGGAGAGGAGGCAAAAGTTGACCTCTCACAATAGGGCCGAAATTCCGGCCCTTATCCCTGACCCGGTGGATTTCCGTTTGCAAGCCGGGCTTCACCCAATGCGTCATAGGCCCGGAATGACCATAGTCCACTTTGACTCGATTAGGGCCGGCCTTAGATTTCCGCTACACCCCTTCTTTATTTCTTTTTTCAATTTCTACGAAGTTGTACCGGCCCAGATTATGCCGAACTCTTATCGAGCAATGGCGGGTTTCATCTGTCACTGCAAAGATGCCGGCGCCCGACCAACCCTAGAACTCTTCCACCAATTTTTCAAAGTAGCCCCCCAACAAACCCATGGCTACCTGGCCACTAGTGCCCGAACGGGACACATCATGTTCAAAGGAAACCCAACTTCGATCAAAGGGTGGAAAGACCGGTTTTTCTTCGTGTCCATCCCGGACGGTCTGATTCCCCGCAAATGGAATGCCTTTCCCCGCAAAACCCCTGATCCTGTCCTCACTGAAGAAATCTACAAGGACGTGCTTGCTGTGGAGAAGGATAAATGCATGGACATCATGAATTATCTGACCCCCGAACGACTTATAACAGCCGGGATAGGTACTGCCCGTTCTCTTGGGTTTACTTGTTTTGATAAACCAAGTGCCTTGGTCCGGGCGGTCCTTCCCGTGCGAGAAACGTTCTTTTATTCTTTTTTCTAGTTTCTCACACGCTAGGGCCGCTCGATACTAACATTGTTCTTTGTCTTTTTTCAGCACCCAACCCAGATCTTCCTATGGATGATAGCAGAGTCATCGCAGCCGGTGGGGCCGGTAAGCGGAAAAAATCCCGGAAGAATCCCCAACCTACTCCCACCATTGTTCCCGCTCAGGAGGCTGCCCCTTCCCAACCGCTTCCAGAACCTCAGCCAATTCAGCAAGTCCACCAGGATCAATTAGAGGCCATGCTGCTCGATTACCCGTTCGGTTCTGACCAACTGCACCAATTTTCCCAGCATTTCGACTTCGTTCGGGGGGAATCCTCGAATGCTGGTGAGACCCATACCGACCATATTACGGGTCAGGTCGAGCGGATCTCCCTGTCCGACCCTGTTCATGAGGTATTAGAGAGGGCCGAATCTACAGCGAGTCAGATCTGGTCTACCTCCTCCTGGTTCAACAACTTTTCCCTTCCTCAGTTGCCGGTCGAGCAATCTGAAGAATGTCTGGCTCTGACTGCTCTGAAGGTATATTGTCTTTTGTGCTTTGTCTTTATTTTATTCTCTGTAACCAGTACTAATTCTCGAACGGTATTCTGTAGATGGGCTTGTACACCCTTATGATGCGGGAGGCCCGCCTGGCCAAAGAGCGGGAACTGATTGTTGCCCAGTCTTCTGCTGAGCAACATGCTGCTGCTGCCATCGCCTCTCTGGAGGCCGAACGGAAAACCTTTGTGGAGGAAAAGCAGAGGCTGGATGCTGAAATCGGTACCCTTCGGGTCCAACTCGCAGCTTCCCAGGCGAAGGTCCTTGCCGCTGAGGCCGCACGGGTCAGATTTGAAGAAATGCCATCCAGCATCCCAGATGGTCCCTATGAAGTGAAGGTGGATCTGTCCGCCATCCGGGACATGTTTAAATCCTCTGATGAATTCTCCATCATCAAGGATGAACATGCAAGGGCCCAAATCCCGTTCGCCTTTGGGGCGTATTTGAAGGGTTTCCCCAAAGGCGCCGGTCGGCTATCGGCAGGGGTGGCCCTCTTGGATAAGGACCCGGAGGCCAAAAAATGGAACGACTCCATTGTCTCCGATCTGTATGGCAAAATCGGCCAGGTCTTGCTGCGTCCCTTCGTCACTCAGCTTCAAACTCAATTGGGGAGGCCGGTTCAGGCTTCTGATCTCCCCACATATGACATTATCCAGGCGCAGTTCGAGAAATTCCTGCGAGCTCAGCAGAGGGAAGCCGATCGGGCTGCGGGGAAAGAGCCTGAACCCCTGTCTGATGATGAGGAGGATGAGGATGAAGAGGGAGATGAAATGGCCCCCGATCAATAATTCATATGTACTCCTGTAATTCTGGTTGTAATTTTTCTTTTTTCCAAGTAGCCTGTATTTCCCGGTCAGTAGCACCGATGAATATATATCTCTTTTTTGCCTGAAACTTTGCATACTGTTTTTTCTGTCTTTAATGCATGATTTACTCGTCACTCGGGATTCGGCCTATTTCGTAGGACTTAACCAATTTCCTAATTTATTTCTTGCTCAAATAATCTTAACGCCGTTGATCGCCGTTCGGGCATTAAAAAGTTCTGATAATTTATTTAAGGAAAAAACCCCTTCCCCCTGGTACTCAGCCGTTCGGGCTTCATACCAAATTTTAGGACTTGGCACATTCTTGCTTCAGATAATCTCTTACAACTTGATAGCCGGTCGGGCTTTAGTTCAATCCTTGGGCTATCTTTTTATGACGTTGATAGTCGGTCGGGCTTCAAGTCAACTTTTAGGACTTAGCAGTTTTCTCGGTTTTCTTTGCACCCGGGCTCCTTCATAACATTGATAGGCGGTCGGGCTTCAAACCAATTTTTAGGACTTAGCAGTTTTCTTCCAGATAACCTTTTACAATACTGTTGGCCGGTCGGGCTTCAGGCTGACATTTAGGACTTAGCATTTTTCTTCCATATAACCTTTTACAATACTGTTGGCCGGTCGGGCTTCAGGTTGACATTTAGGACTTAGCATTTTTCTAAACAGCAAGCCCCTCTGATCTTTGCTAATCCTCTGTAAGCCCGTCCGGGGTACGTGCACAAAAAACGAATCATAAATGCCCCAAATTAATCGTAACCACCCAATGCCACGTGTTGCTCCTGGATTAGGGATTTGTGCGGCACTTTCCCTATTTATAGAGAGGTGCTTCCCCTAAATTCTCCTGCTGTTTTCTCATTTTTCTTTCGAGCTTTCTCTCTCTAGAATTTCCTTGCATACTCACAAGCCTTCTCTCTCTAGAATTCCCAAATTTCATCCAGCGTTTTTTATGTACTACTCCTCTAGCTCAAAATATGAAGAGATGCCTTTGATCCGTAAAAGCAAAACATCCGCTGGTAACCAGGCCGAAGGCTCTTCGTCCCAAACACCTAAACCCGCCAATCCTCAGGCCAGCAAACATATCGAACAACCACAGGAGGATGGATGTCTGTCTGGAGATGACCTCCAGGTTTACAACAAGGGGATGCCCGAGCGGCCACCACGCATTGCCCTACACTTCAATCGCATACGCAAACACAAACAACGTCTCCCAGAAGATGTTGAACGGCAACTTAGCCAGTTGTTGCCCCCACCAAGAGAATACTATGCCGGATTCATTCGGCACCCTATGAGGCACAGACCGGGGCACGTGCTAGTGCACCTCGATGCTCTGACTGCTGGACTTCGGATCCCTCTCCATTCATTCATAGTGGAGTTCTTACGCCGGGTTGCTGTACTGCCCGCTCAGTTCGTGCCCAACACCTACCGTATTCTGACAGGCTTCATTATCCGGTGCCACGAGTTGAGGATCACCCCGAGCGTCGATCTGTTCCTTTATCATTACTGCTATCAGCCCTACTGGACGACCGGGTACCTGAAACTGGTAGCTCGTTCTGACCGTCAGCTGTTCACAGAGAACGTTACCCCGCAGGCTGACTGGAAAGAGCGGTTTTTGTTCGTTCGGGTAGGCGATTCTTTGCCATTCCCGGACAGGTGGAACGCATACCCCGTTCGGGATTCCCTGCCCAGGGTGGATGCCGTTCTACGCTCCCAGGCTGAGTCTTTGCGAATGGGAGGGACCAGAAGTCTTCGCAGCTTTGTCACTGCCTCGAGCATGTTATCAGCTGGAATCGGTAAGCATAGTAGGGTTTTAACCCGATCATCCTTCGCTCTCACGATTCAACTTATTTTTTATTTCTCTTTCTTGTAGGTGTGATCTCTCCCATACCCGTCCGACGTTCTATCTCTTCTGCTAAAGGGAAAGAGAAGATGATAGCCGATCGTGATTCGGCGGAGCAAACCCGCAAAAAGCGCAAAGGAAATGATGGCGATCACCTGATCCCGATCGACCATGTGGTTGACTTGACCGGGCCGGAGGTCGAGCCCAAAAGATCAGTGCCTGCCAACAAACAAACTCCGGTTCTTGCTGCCACACTGATCGATGATCGGATGTTTGTTGAATTTTCAAACATGGGGCCTAGATCAGAGGGGAGGTATCTGTTCGGGCTGATGCCATCCTCTATGTGGTGTCATACTGCGATCAAGGTTCCCCCGAGCTTCACTAATTTGACTCACTGGTCAAACCTTTTCGAAGCAGGTCACCAGGAAGCACTCAAGGTACATTTCATTCCGACCCATATCTTTCTACTATTCATGTTTTACCTTATCTGATTTTCACCGTAACCTTGTTTTCAGGCTGGCGTGTATTATCACAAGGCCTTTCTTGCTGCTGAGAAGGAGATGAAAGCCCTGGCCAGCGATCGGGATGACAGCCAGGTCCTCCTTTCCGCCGCTCGGAAGTTAGCGACCGACCTCCAAGAGCAGGCCAAAGAGGGTGAGAAGGCAAAAGCTGCTCTGGACGAGATGCAGGAGATGTCCCGTCGTCGCGACCGGGAACTTAAAGAACTCCGGGCCAAGGTGCGGGCTGCTGAATCTGCTGGCATTAAATTTGATAAGGCTGTTGGAGATCATCTGCCCGAACCCTACACGGTTAATACTTCTCAGATCGCTCAGCAATCGGTAGTGGATTTTCAACGGGGCAAGGCGCTGAACGTCGCTCTGGAGAACACGGCCCGGCAATTCCTAGGTCCTCACCTTGGCCAATTTCTGCGTGAGAGCTCAGATCCTCTCAAGGCAGGGATCGACCTCCTGGACAGCACGCCGGAAGGGAAATCTTTCTTGGATGTCCTGACCGAGAAAACCGTAAAGCAAAGTCAGGACCTGCTTCTGGACAGGAATCTTGAACTGATCTTAGAGCGTTTCCCCAAGCCGTTCGATCCTAATGAATTAGGCTTCGATGATCTGTTCGGGAATACGTACGATCGCGTCATGGAGAAAAGATCCAAAGCAGCGTCTGACGATGCAGTGCAGGCAGGGAGCTCTCAGCCTACATCCTCCCCGAACGGCGATCCTCCAGTAGTGTAGCCTTCTTTCCTTATCTGTTGTCTCTTTTCTTTTATATTCGTTCTTTTTGTACATTCCGGCTAGTAATGCCGAAGAATAAACTGGACTTTTTTCCTTTGTCTGTCGTATTTGTTATTCTTCCTTAGATTTTTTGTTCACAATCTTCTCTACGTGGCCGAACCTTACTCGGTTCATGTATCTTTATATCTGACACCTTTTCCGAACCCGTTTTGATCTCTTTTCCTGTTCGTGACGCACGGGTTCAAAACTCTTAGCTGAGGTGAATTCCTTCAAGCCGTTTTGATCGTGACCACAGGGTCAAACTCTTAGCTGGGATAGGGGCTCCCTCCAAACTGTTAACACGTTCGACATTCGGTCATCCGGAATGATTTCACGTGTTAACAAGCTGAGGTGAGACTCTCTTCACAATTGTTCTGACACCTTTCCCGAACCCGTTTTGATCCCTTTTCATGTTCGTGACGCACGGGTTCAAAACTCTTAGCTGAGGTGAATTCCTCCAAGCCATTTTGATCGTGACCACAGGGTCAAACTCTCGGCTGGGATAGGGGCTCCCTCCAAACTGTTAACCCGTTCGTCATTCGGTCATCCAGAATGATTTCATGCGTTAACAAGCTGAGGTGAGGCTCTCTCCCTTCCAAACCCATAATTCCGATGCATTCCGAACCGTTCTCTCTGGCTCGTATCATCCATATTAGGGGTCTGAGGTAACCCTTTTCGAACTGTAAGCAAGATCACCGAATTTGGGTCATTCCTTACTTATAGCTAAAAGGGCGACTAGCTTCCAAGTCAAGTTTTATGACTGAGGCGAGATTTTTCAAAACCATAGTTCCGATTCCCCGGGTGACAATCCGTACCTTATCCGAACGTCGCTCGGTTAATCCATATCTTACAGTCTTGACACCATCTCCAAGCCGTTTTGATCCCTTTGCTCGTACGTAATTACAGGGTCGACTTTGGCTAAGTTGACGACTCAGCTCCCTTCAAGCTGTTAACCCGTTCGTCATTCGGTCATCCAGAATGATTCCACGTGTTAACAAGCTGAGGTGAGAATCACTGTCCTTCGAACTCCAGGCCATTTTGATCCCTTCATCCATGCGTAATTACAGGGTCAAAACTCTTGCTGAAATGTATGGCTCCCTCCAAACTGCTAATATGTTCGTCATTCGGTTTTCCAGAATCGATTCTCATATTAACCGCTGAGGTGAGACTATCTAAGCGTCAAACTCTCAGTCGTTGCCTGAGAATGACTTTCCTTCCATGCTGTTAACTCATTCGTCATTCAGTCATCCGGAATGATTGAGTTAACCACGGGCACCGATTTTCTGAGCCTCAATTCTTCAAGCCGTTTTTGATCCCTTTATTCTTACATAAATCTAGGGTCAAAAACTCTCTAAACTGAGAATTGATTTTCCTTCCATGGAATTAACCCGTTCGTCATTCGGTCATCCGGAATGATTGAGTTAACCACGGGCACCGATTTTCCGAGCCTCAATTCTTCAAGCCGTTTTTTATCCCTTTATTCTTTCGTAATTCTAGGGTCAAAAACTCTCTAAACTGAGAATTGATTTTCCTTCCATGTTGTTAACCCGTTCGTCATTCGGTTATCCGGAATGATCGAGTTAACCATGGGCTAAGTTTGTGGAAGTTATGTCTCCCTCTTTATTTTTATTTTTTATTTTTTTTAGAGGTGGCAACAGCCGTTTTTACTGATAAAATCTCCTCAGATGCTCCACATTCCAGGTTCCTGCCGGTCGGCCTTCGGTATTTTGTAGGCCAAACGTTCCTGAAGCATACTTCTTACATACTTGGTAGGGGCCTTCCCAATTTTGTGTCATTTTGCCCCCTTCGAGCGGTTTGCTTTTCTCTCTCTTTCTTAGTACCAGGTCCCCTACCTCGATTGAACGAACTTTAACCTGCTTATCGAAGTATCTTCGTGTGGCTCTGTGATACTCTTCCATTCGTGCCGCTGCCAGATCCCTTCTTTCTTCTATGAAATGCAATTCGGCCCGTAAGTTATCTTCATTCTGTTCTGGGCTGTAATGCACCGTTCGGTGTGTGGGAACTAGGATCTCCATTGGTACTTTGGCTTGAAAACCATAGGCAAGGGCAAATGGAGTCTCTCCCGTGGCCGTTCGGGGTGTGGTCCTGTAAGTCCACAAAATGTAATTCAACTGATCAGGCCACGATGAGGAGTATTCTTCCAGCTTCTTCTTCATGCCATCCATGATAGTTCGGTTCATATTTTCTACCTGGCCATTTTCCTGAGGGTATGCGACGGACGCTCTGGAATGCTTGATCCCCCATTTGACCAGGTAGTTCTCAAAATTTCGGCTCACGAACTGCCTTCCATTGTCAGTTATAATCTGTTCAGGGATCCCGAACCGGCAAATGATATTTTTCCAGACAAACTTCTGGCATTTAACATCTGTGATGCTGGCCAGTGGCTCGGCCTCTACCCATTTGGTGAAGTAATCTATCCCCACAATGATGTACTTGTTGTTTCCAGGTGCAGTAGGTAGAGGACCTAACAGGTCTATTCCCCATCTTGCGAATGGAAGGGCCACCGTCATTGGAGTGTAGAAAGTGGCAGGCCGTCCGGGAACCGGTGCGTATAATTGGCATACCTTACATTTCCTAGTATGCGCGAAGCAGTCCTATTGGATAGTTGGCCAATAATACCCTTGCAAGATGATTTTTCTGGCCGGTGTCTTGGGCCCTTGGTGGCTGGAACAGATACCTTCATGAATCGCTTCCATTACAGCTGCCGCTAGATCGGGTGGGAGGCATTTCAGATACGGCCCCCCAAATGTCTTTTTGTACAACTGCCCGTCCACCAATTCGAACATGGAAGCCCTCCTGATGGATTATAGGGTATCCAAAGTATATTAAAATGGAGAGATTGAGCTAGATAATTGGAGAAGATGGATGAATAGTAGAAATGTGATATTGTGTATGAATTATGAGTTAGGAAAAGTTAGGTTTACAAATGGCTCCAAGAGGAGTATAAATAGGGAAATAATGGGTCGGGCCGCTAATATGGGCCCGATAGCCCAACTACATAAAAGACTAATCTAGTACATAGTTACATACAAATGACATATAAGCAGTACAATAATACAAATGATATCCGTAAGATGTGTGTGGGCCGCTGTCTGGGCCCAATAGTCGTGAGACCCGGGGGTCCGAGTCTATATACTCTATCAAGAGTCCCCCACTCTCTGAGTCGAGAGTATTCGAGGCGAAAGAGAGTAGAACTGTGTGCTGATCTGTCGCCGTCTGGTGAGTAAACTTCATGAACAAAAATTTGAATTTCCGCTTCTTTGGTTAACGGAGACGCTAAGTCCCCCGCTCTTCCAGTCCCCCACTCCTTGAGGCGAGTGTAATGAGGTGAAGAGGAGTAGAGTAATGCGTGTCGGATGATGTCTTCAATAGGGGGCCGAGGGTTGACACCTTTTGATCCACGATGGGGAGATGCCTCGTTAAAAACCTCATTAGGAAAAACCCTGTGGGAAAAAATCCTAATGAGGGAAAAAGAGTACACCGGATGCCCCCAAAATGAAACAAAAGGTGCGAGCCCTTCGGCCTGGAGATGGATCTGCAGTGGTGCCCGTCTGCTGGATGGTCGAGGCCGATCTCTAGATGTGGGTAGCTCATCATGATCAGTAGTCCTAGTCATCAAATAAAGATGACTAAGGGATGGGTCGAGCAACCGTCCACACTATGATGTCTAGTTCATCAAATAAAGATGACCAGAACGTAAGGCCGATGGGCCGAGAGGCCTGTACGAGAGCTCCACGTTGTCGCATAAGGACGACGAGGCGATGTATGGTCGAGGGACCTGCATAAGAGCTGCACGTCGTCAAATAAAGACGACGGGGCGATGGTGCGGCCGAGGGGCCTGCATAAGAGCTCCACGTCGTCAAATAAAGACGACGGGGCGATGGTGCAACCGAGGGGCCTGCATAAGAGCTCCACGTCGTCAAATAAAGACGACGGGGTGATGGTGCGGCCGAGGGGCCTGCATAAGAGCTCCACGTCGTCAAATAAAGACGACGGGGCGATGGTGCGGCCGAGGGGCCTGCATAAGAGCTCCACGTCGTCAAATAAAGACGACGGGGCGATGGTGCGGCCGAGGGGCCTGCATAAGAGCTCTACGTCGTCAAATAAAGACGACGGGGTGATGGTGCGGCCGAGGGGCCTGCATAAGAGCTCCACGTCGTCAAATAAAGACGACGGGGCGATGGTGCGGCCGAGGGGCCTGCATAAGAGCTCCACGTCGTCAAATAAAGACGACGGGGCGATGGTGCGGCCGAGGGGCCTGCATAAGAGCTCCACGTCGTCAAATAAAGACGACGGGGTGATGTATGGCCGAGAGGCCTACATGAGAGCCCCACATCATCAAATAAAGATGACGGGGTGATGTATGGCTCAGAGGCCTATATGCGAGCGCCATGTCATCAAATAAAGATGACGGAGCGAGATATGGCCGATGGGCCTGTAAATGAGCTTCGCGTCATCAAATAAAGATGACGAGGCGATATATGCCCGATGGGTCTGCAACTGAGCTTCGCGTCATCAAATAAAGATGACGAAGCAAGATGTGGCTCAGAGGCCTACAAATGAGTTCCTCGTCATCAAATAAAGATGACAAAACGATATATGGCCGATGGTCCTGTAGATGAGCTCTTCGTCATTAAATAAAGATGACAGAGCGATATATGGCCGATGGGCCTACAAATGAGCTCTTCATCATCAAATAAAGATGACAGAGCGATATATGGCCGATGGGCCTACAAATGAGCTTCGCGTCATCAAATAAAGATGACGGAGCGATATATGGCCGATGGGCCTACAAATGAGCTTCGCGTCATCAAATAAAGATGACGGAGTGATGGGCACTAGTTGTTAGTGCCTAAGTATACATTTTTATTATTGTTTGTAATGTTTATTTACTAGTTTTGTGCAAGTTTATAGTTGTTAGTTTGCATTTGATTGTAATCGTATTCTAGCATTTTATTGTTTGTTGTAAGTTGTAGTTAGTTTGGCTATAAGTTTAGGATAGGTTTGGAAGCAAAAAGGATGAAGAAACCTGAGTTTTGTGCAAAACCCGGTCGGGTATGGACTTTACCCGGGCGGGTATGAAGTGACAAAGGAAATTTCTACGAAATTAGCAAATACCCGGTCGGGTATTCCCTATACCCGATCGGGTATGAAGTGATTTCGGGCAAACGAACGTGCAAAAGAACACAAGAACATGGGAAAAAGATTTGATTTGACAAATACCCGGTCGGGTATGTCAAATACCCGGCCGGGTATCCGGCTATAGGTCTTGAAAATACCTATAAATAACCCCATTTTCCTTCACTTTTAATAATCCCTTCTTCCATACTCTTTAGCTCAGTTTAGAATAGCCTTTCTTTATATTTTTCTAGCTATGTTTAGCCTCCAAATGAGGAGCTAAACTTCCATTCTTGGTGTTGCTCTTGAAGCTTGTTGATTATTAATGTTGTGAGTTATTTTCTTAAACTTCTTTCCTTGAATATTAATAGTTCTTTCCTTAATACCATCTCTATATTAATGTTGGGGAGTGTTGCTAAGATGACAATTAGTTAACATCTCGACATTAGTTAGAATGGTATTTTCTTCCTCTATATTAATATTGAGGAGTGTTGCTAAGATGACAATTAGTTAACATCTTGATATTAATTGTAGTAGGATTCATCTTCATTAATAATATTCTTCCTTGAATATTAATTAATTCCTACTCTTATTTCATATTAATATTTTGAACATTACTTAAAGGATCAACTAATTTTGTTTCATATATTAATTATTACTAGAAACGATCAACGAACCGATGGTTAATCGTTGATGGTTTCACAAGTAAGTAACTTCGGTTTATTAATGCACGGTCGTGGTTAATAAACTTAAGAGGGATTAATTTTGTTGGTTAAACCGAAACCGCTTGTGTTGATGTTATCAATCTCAATTGATTTCATCAAGGAGTTAGAAAGATTAAATGCTACTATTAAATCGGTATAAGGCGTTGTTCTATATTTGATTAATAGTAAGGGTTATTAATGAACGGTCGTTGTTAATAACTACCCTCGATGAAGTGGATATACTCCCCGATTGAGTATTCGAGAGGGAATAAGTTATAGGTATAACAATGATCGACTAAAGTATATCAACAAGTGGAAAGTAGCAATGCCAAGTTCTTTTTATCTTTGAATTAAACACATATAGGTTGTTCATCTTAGTTCTTAATTAAATTAAATCACTCAATCCAAATCCCCCCTTTTTATTTACTAAGTATCATAAAAAGAGAATTATTCCTTTCCCTGTGGATACGAACTGTACTACGCTATACTACGTATAAGTGCTAGTATTGAATTTATTTTGAGTGCACCTAACGACGAGTGCACGTCACGGAGCGATATATGGCTGAACTCAGGGCTCCTTTAGCCTTTCGGCCGGAGACCGCAAGATGTTCGCTATATTTGAATAGGGGGACGAGGCGGTGGACGCCTGTCTGAATATGAGGACGACGACGCTGATGAGTCAGCCCGAATATGAGGACGACAGCGCTGACGAACCGGTCCGAATATGGGGACGATGGCGCTGGTGAGTTGGTCCGAATATGGGGACGAGGCGATGACAAGTCATGCGTCATATGAAGGCGACGGTCACCATCCAGGAAGGGAATGGCGAGCCTGGTCGCTAGATAAGGACCTCAGCGCTGGGGCCGGTCTAAATGTGAGGATGAGGCGATGATGAGCCGTGCGTCATATAGGGGCGACGGTCGCCGTTCGGGAAGGGATGGCGAGCCCAATCGCTATAACAAGACTTCGGCGCTGGGAGCCGGTCTTGGGAGAAATAATCACGTCGCGGCCGAGAGGCTGATCGCGATGTGCAGATGACAATGATGAGGAGTCAGTCCGAAATATGATGACGAGGCGATGATGGAGCCGATCGTCATATTGAGGCGATAGTCACCATCCAGGAGGGGATGGCGAGCCTGATCGCTAGCCTAACACACTCAGCGCTGATGAAGCCGGTGTTGGGATAGGGTGTGACGTCGTGGCCGAGGGGCCGATCGTGATGCGAGGTCGTCAGCACTATGAGACTGATCCAAAAGTCCAAGCAGCGGTCGCCATCCGATGAAGGAATGACTGAGACCGGTCTTGGGGATAGATAATCACGCCGAGGCCGAGGGGCCGATCGTGATGTGAGGACGGAGATGATGAGCTGATCCGATAATATGATGACGAGGCAAGAATGAAACCAATCGTCATATAAGGGCGATGGTCACCATCCAGGAAGGGATGGCGAGCCCGATCGCTAGCTCAAGACTCTCGGCGCTGAGGAAGCCGGTCTTGAGATAGATAGTCACGCCGAGGCCGAGGGGCCGGTCGTGATGCGCGGATGGCGATGAAAACAGCCAATCCGAAATATGATGACGGGGCAATGATGAGCCGCCGTCATATAGAGGCGATGGTCACCATCCAGGAAGGGATGGTGAGCCCAGTCGCTAGCTCAAGATCGCGTTGAGACCGAGGGGTCTGCCGCGATGTGAGCATGACGGCGATGATGAGCCGTTCCAATAAATGATGACGAAGCCATGACGGGCCAATCGTCATGTAAAGGCGACGGTCACCATCCAAGAAGGGATGGTGAGCCCGATCGCCAGCTCAAGACTCTCGGCGCTGAGGAAGCCGGTCTTGAGATAGATAATCACGCAGAGGCCGAGGGGCCGGGCATGATGTGAGGACGACGGCGATGAGGGGCCAGTCCAAAAATCCATGCAACGGTCGTCATCCGGTAAAGGAATGACTAAGACCGGTCTCGAGATAAATAATCACGTCGAGGCCGAGGGGGTCGATCGTGATATGAGGACGACGACGATGAGGAGTCGGTCCAAATAATGATGACGAGGCGATAGTGAAGCCGATCGTCATATAGAGGCGATGGTCACCATCCGGGAAGGGATGGCGAGCCCGATCGCTGGCTCAAGACTCGCGGCGCTGAGGAAGCCGGTCTTGAAATAGATGAACACGCCGAGGCTGAGGGGCCGGTCGTGATGTGAAGACAACGGCGATGAGGAGCCGGTCCTATAATATGATGACGAGGCGCTGATGAAGCTGATCGTCATATAAAGGCGATGGTCACCATCCACGAAGGGATGGTGAGCCCGATCGCTAGCTCAAGACTCACGGCGCTGAGGAAGCCGGTCTTGAGATAGATGATCACGCCGAGCCCGAGGGGCCGGCCGTGATGTGAGGACAACGGGGATGAGGAGCCGGTCCTAATAATGATGACGAGGCAATGGTGAAGCCGATCGTCATATAGAGGCGATGGTCAACATCCGGGAAGGGATGGCGAGCCCGATCGCTGGCTCAAGACTCGCGGCGCTGAGGAAGCCGGTCTTGAGATGATGGACGACGCTGGGCGCTCGTCTGAGAATGAGGGACGGTGTTGGGCGCTCGTCTGAGATGATGGACGGCGCTGGGCGCTCGTCTGAGATGATGGACGGCGCTGGGTGCTCGTCTGAGATGATGGACGGCGCTGGGCGCTCGTCTAAGATGATGGACGGCGATGGGAGCTCGTCTGAAAATGAGGGACGGCGCTGGGCGCTCGTCTAAGATGAGGGACGGCGCTGGGCGCTCGTCTGAAAATGAGGGACGGCGCTGGGCGCTCGTCTCAGAATGAAGGACGGCGCATGGCGCTCGTCTAAAAATGAGGGACGGCGCTGGGCGCTCGTCTACAAATGGAGGACGGCGCTGGAACTCATCTAAGATGAGGGACGGCGCTGGGCGCTCGTCTAAGAATGAAAGACGGCGCAGGGCGCTCGTCTAAGATGAGGGACGGCGTTGGGCGCTCGTCTAAGATGAAGGACGGCGCTGGGCGCTCGTCTGAAAATGAGGGACGGCGCTGGACGCTCGTCTACAAATGGAGGACGGCGCTGGGCGCTCGTCTAAGATGAGGGACGACGCTAGGCGCTCGTCTCAGAATGAAGGACGGCGCTGGGCGCTCGTCTACAAATGGAGGACGGCGCTGGGCGCTCGTCTAAGATGATGGACGGCGCTGGGCGCTCGTCTAAGATGAGGGACGGCGCTGGGCGCTCGTCTACAAATGGAGGACGGCGCTGGGCGCTCGTCTAAGATGAGGGACGGCGCTGGGCGCTCGTCTAAGAATGAAGGACGGCGCTGGGCGCTCGTCTACAAATGGAGGACGGCGCTGGGCGCTCGTCTAAGATGATGGACGGCGCTGGGCGCTCGTCTGAAAATAAGGGACGGCGCTAGGCGCTCGTCTGAGATGATGGACGACGCTGGGCGCTCGTCTGAGATGATGGACGGCGCTGGGCGCTCGTCTGAGATGATGGACGGCGCTGGGCGCTCGTCTAAGATGATGGACGGCGATGGGCGCTCGTCTGAAAATGAGGGACGGCGCTGGGCGCTCATCTGAGATGAGGGACGGCGCTGGGCGCTCGTCTAAAAATGAGGGACGACGCTGGGCGCTCGTCTAAGAAAGAAGGACGGCGCAGGGCGCTCGTCTAAAAATGAGGGACGGCGCTGGGCGCTCGTCTACAAATGGAGGACGGCGCTGGCACTCGTCTAAGATGAGGGACGGCGCAGGGCGCTCGTCTAAGAATGAAGGACGGCGCAGGGCGCTCGTCTAAGATGAGGGACGGCGTTGGGCGCTCGTCTAAGATGAAGGACGGCGCTGGGCGCTCGTCTGAAAATGAGGGACGGCGCTGGACGCTCGTCTACAAATGGAGGACGGCGCTGGGCGCTCGTCTAAGATGAGGGACGACGCTAGGCGCTCGTCTCAGAATGAAGGACGGCGCTGGGCGCTCGTCTACAAATGGAGGACGGCGCTGGGCGCTCGTCTAAGATGATGGACGGCGCTGGGCGCTCGTCTAAGATGAGGGACGGCGCTGGGCGCTCGTCTACAAATGGAGGACGGCGCTGGGCGCTCGTCTAAGATGAGGGACGGCGCTGGGCGCTCGTCTAAGAATGAAGGACGGCGCTGGGCGCTCGTCTACAAATGGAGGACGGCGCTGGGCGCTCGTCTAAGATGATGGACGGCGCTGGGCGCTCGTCTGAAAATGATGGACGGCGCTGGGCGCTCGTCTGAAAATGAGGGACGGCGTTGGGCACTCGTCTGAGATGATGGACGGCGCTGGGCGCTCGTCTGAGATGATGGACGGCGCTGGGCGCTCGTCTGAGATGATGGACGGCGCTGGGCGCTCGTCTGAGATGATGGACGGCACTGGGCGCTCGTCTGAGATGATGGACGGCGCTGGGCGCTCGTCTGAGATGATGGACGGCGCTGGGCGCTCGTCTAAGATGATGGACGGCGATGGGCGCTCGTCTGAAAATGAGGGACGGCGCTGGGCGTTCGTCTGAAAATGAGGGACGTCGCTGGGCGCTCGTCTGAAAATGAGGGACGGCGCTGGGCGCTCGTCTCAGAAAGAAGGACGGCGCAGGGCGCTCGTCTAAAAATGAGGGACGGCGTTGGGCGCTCGTCTACAAATGGAGGACGGCGCTGGCACTCGTCTAAGATGAGGGACGGCGCTGGGCGCTCGTCTAAGAATGAAGGACGGCGCAGGGCGCTCGTCTAAGATGAGGGATGGCGTTGGGCGCTCGTCTAAGATGAAGGACGGCGCTGGGCGCTCGTCTGAAAATGAGGGACGGCGCTGGACGCTCGTCTACAAATGGAGGACGGCGCTGGGCGCTTGTCTAAGATGAGGGACGGCGCTAGGCGCTCGTCTCAGAATGAAGGACGGCGCTGGGCGCTCGTCTACAAATGGAGGATGGCGCTGGGCGCTCGTCTAAGATGAGGGACGGCGCTGGGCGCTCGTCTAAGAATGAAGGACGGCGCAGGGCGCTCGTCTAAGATGAGGGACGGCGCTGGGCGCTCGTCTAAGATGAAGGACGGCACTGGGCGCTCGTCTGAAAATTAGGGACGGCGCTGGACGCTCGTCTACAAATGGAGGACAGCGTTGGTCGCTCGTCTAAGATGAGGGACGGCGTTGGGCGCTCGTCTAAGAATGAAGGACGGCGTTGGGCGCTCGTCTTCAAATGGAGGACGGCGCTGGGCGCTCGTCTAAGATGATGGACGACGTTGGGCGCTCGTCTAAGATGAGGGACGGCGCTGGGCGCTCGTCTACAAATGGAGGACGGCGCTGGGCGCTCGTCTAAGATGAGGGACGGCGCTGGGCGCTCGTCTAAGAATGAAGGACGGCGCTGGGCGCTCGTCTACAAATGGAGGACGGCACTGGGCGCTCGTCTAAGATGATGGACGGCGCTGGGCGCTCGTCTGAAAATGAAGGACGGCGTTGGGCGCTCGTCTACAAATGGAGGATGGCGCAGGGCGCTCGTCTAGTATTTGCCTGATATGTACTTAGTATTGTTGTGGGGATTTCATTTTTTCATTGCTCGAGGCCGGTAAGTGCGCGCGGTCCTCGGCTTCCCTCTTTTATTTTTTCTTTTTCCTTTTCTCTTTTTTTTTATTTCCGTTTTCGTTCCCTATTTCGGGGAGTATCCTTCTTTCAGGCTTCGGCCGAAGGGTGTGCTCGTCCTTCGGCCGGTTCGGACTTCGTTTATAACGTCCGTGATCTCAGGGGGGGTCCCGTCGCCTATTTATGACGCGGGCTAGACTTTTCATTGGTTTCCAACGGCTGTCGTTGCCCAACCCTGAGTGGGGGGATTTTGCTACCTCGGCCATGATTTCAGGCCTGTCGTCGTGCGATCTGGCGCGTGGACGACGCGGTGAACTTCCCATTTCAAGACGCGGGCCGTTTGCGGGCCCCTCGTCCTGGGGACATCGTCGGCCATACCTGAGCGTTTCACTCTAGGCTTACGGGGCCAGGACGACGTGCTCTCTCAGCTAGGCCTGAGCCCTTCGTTGATACAAAATACAAAGCGGAGCAGACCTGAGCCTTTCGCTCGAAGGCTGCCGATACGACACGTGGTATCTTCTATTTACATTTCCAAAAAATAAGCGGAATATAATAGGTGCGTTGTTCATGGCAACGGCTTTTGGGCGACGCGATTAGCGTCTCCGAGAACGAGGTGTACCGTTTACCGCTCTCGGGCATAATGCCATGTGCGGCCGGTAGCGGCTCTCAATTCTAGATGCCCGAGTCACCAAATAAAGGTGGCTAGGGTAGGTCGTGGGACCCAAATATAATTAAAATCATCATATAAAGATGTTCGGTAGGCTAGAGCTCGGGTCCACCACTTTGGGGATTTTTGACCCGGTTTAATGCCGGTGATAAAAATAATAACGCTAATAATAATGCATCATTAGCGACCTCGGGAAATTTTAGTCCCTCATAATGGTCTTCACCACCTCGGGGGGTTTTTAACCCGCCATAATGGTGGTGGAAATAATATAATTAATAATAGTAATAATTATACTACTATCATTTAATAAATATTTTAAGTGTATAAATAGGAGTATTGCGCACTTAGCTCTTATTTGGGCCAGATAAATGGGCTGAAATAGCAGATCCATGCAAATATTGGACCCATGGCTTGTTGTTGAGGAGACCCACCACCCTTTTTTGACCAATTTTGACCTAGCTCCCATAACATGTGGCTCCAATTTTGAGGAGCCTCCTTCTACGTTTGGCAAGAGGCCAAACTGCCTGCGACCAAATCAAGTAGCACGTAGCTTGTCCAGGGGCAGTCCACAGCTCCTGAGGAAGATGGCGGTGAGGCCCTCTCAGGCAACACCAGCGAGGAGGCTTTCTCCGGCGGAGACAGATTGCGGATCCAACGGCGGAGTGCCACGACCGGAAGTGATGTCGTCAGGACTCCGGCAGCACCGCCAATGCTCGCTCAGGTGAGGACGAGGGACGACGACACTTTTGGTCGGCGTGAGAGTCCCGTATCCCTATGGGTGCACCTGTTCGCGTCCTGTCAATCCCGAAGCTTTTGTCTGCCATTAATGGCGGATGTTTAAGCTTAAGCTCGAACAACTGGCTCAGACCTGGGAAGGCAGCTTCCGGCGTTGGCGTGCGGCGGCGACCAGGGCGGCGGTGACATTTCCGGCAGATACCTGCGGCCTTTGTCCCAGAAATCCCAGATGCTGGGATTTTCTTCAATTTTTTTTGTGAAGAACACTTTTCTTCATTTTCCGATATCTTTTTTTTTATTTTTCAGAACACTTTTTGGTTGATTTTTTGTGATTTTAGATGAATTCTTTGATGTTTTGGGAGGATTTCTCACTTGATTTTGCTCTAATCTCTCAATGAAAGCACCATTGATGGATTATAGGGTATCCAAAGTATATTAAAATGGAGAGATTGAGCTAGATAATTGGAGAAGATGGATGAATAGTAGAAATGTGATATTGTGTATGAATTATGAGTTAGGAAAAGTTAGGTTTACAAATGGCTCCAAGAGGAGTATAAAATAGGGAAATAATGGGTCGGGCCGCTAATATGGGCCCGGTAGCCCAACTACATAAAAGACTAATCTAGTACATAGTTACATACAAATGACATATAAGCAGTACAATAATACAAATGATATCCGTAAGATGTGTGTGGGCCGCTGTCCGGGCCCAATAGTCGTGAGACCCGGGGGTCCGAGTCTATATACTCTATCACCTCCTCTGGATGCATTTTATTTGATAAGCAGGATTTTTATCTTGTGGGAGGGTTCCGTCTTTTAGGTAGTTGGTCATATCCACGACCCGGCTCGGGATGGCATAAGATATGGCCTCGATCTGGAGCACCATGATTGCTGGGGTTGCCAATGTTTCCCGATGGGCAAAACGTTGGATATGAGCCGGGATCTCCTGTGCCCGATCGTCGAACGCTGCATGCTCTAATTTGGACAGGATATCTGCTTCAGTATTTTCGATTCTGGATATCTGGTCGAGCACCACCTGTTCAAATTTGCGTATCTGCTCCTCGACCATTTCCTTGTAGGCCTTCATCCTTTCTTCTTTGGCCTCAGCCGTGCCGTTCACTTGATGTACCACCAATTGACTGTCCGATCGGACTTTTAACCGATCGGCGCCCAGGGCCCTTGCATACTTTAAACCAGCAATGAGAGCCTCATATTCAGCCTCATTGTTGGTCACCTTGAAATCAAAATGAATGGAATAATATGCTTTGAACCCTTCGGGCGATGTGATCACAGCTCCAGCTCCACAACCTTTGGCACTAGATGCTCCATCCACATACATTTCCCACCAGTTATCCAGCCCGTTGTTCTCTGAATCTTTTTCTGAGGGCCGGGCGGTACATTCTGCAATGAAATCTGCCAGGGCCTTCCCTTTGATAGTAGGCCGGGGTTTGAAATCTACCTCGTATTGCCCGATCAGGAGACTCCACTTGGTAATGTGCCCACTTGCCATAGGATTTCTCAAGATGGTGGCTAATGGTTGGGTAGTATATACAGTTACCGGGTGGGTCTGGAAATACGGGGCCAGACGTTTAATGGCAGCTATCAGGGCCAGTACATTCTTCTCTAGCAAGGTGTACCTGGTTTCCGGGCCGTTTAATGCCTTGCTCACAAAATAGATTGGCCGTTGAACGCCATCTTCTTCTTTCAATAGTACTGTGCTTACGGCCAAGTCAACCACAGCAAGGTACATATACAGATGTTCCCCTGGTTCGGGTTTTGTCAAGACCAGGGGGGAAGACAGATATGTCTTGAAATCCTCAAAGGCCGTTTGGCATTCGGCCGTCCACTCGAAAGGGTTGGCTTTCTTCATGATTTGGAAGAACGGGGTAGCTCGATCGGCCAGTTTGGATAGGAATCTACTCAGGGCTGCTAGCCGACCGGTCAACCTCTGCACTTCCTTGAGATTCCTCGGAGCCTCCATGTCCACAATTGCCTTTACTTTTTCTGGATTGGGCTCAATCCCCTTCTCGCTCATCATGTACCCCAAAAATTTGCCCCCTCTTACAGCAAACGCACATTTCTTGGGATTCAGCCTCATATTCGCCCTTTGCATTATCCCGAACACCTTTTCTATGTCCAGGACATGGTTTTCCTTCTTTTTGCTCTTGATCAGGATGTCATCAACGTAGGCTTCCATTGTGACACCCAGCACATCTTTGAACAGCATCCCGATCATCCTCTGGAAGGTTGTCATTGCGTTCTTTAATCCGAATGGCATGACGATGTAGCAAAACACGCCATCCGAAGTAACGAACGCCGTTTTCTCCGCATCGTCCGGGTGCATGAATATCTGATGATAACCCGGAAAGCATCCATGAAGCTCAGTAACTCACACCCGGCAGTCTCATCCACTAGCAGATCGATCCTCGGCACTGGGTAGGGATCCATGGGGCATGCTTTATTCAGATCAGAGTAATCCACGCACATTCTCCAGGTAGATTGTTTTGGGGTTAGAACCACATTGGATAGCCATTCTACGTGGATTACCGGACGGATGTGCTTTATCCTTAGCAAAGTGGCCACTTCCTTCTTTGTGAATTCCCGCCGTTCGGTTGCTTGATACCTTTTCTTCTGTTGGACCGGTTTCACATCAGACCGAACGGCAAGTTTGTGACATATTATTTCTGGATCAATGCCGGGCATATCTTCTGGCCCCCGGGCAAACAGCACCTGAAACGTTTTGAGGACGGCAATCACGCCATCCCGGATATCAGCCTCCAGATCTACCCCGATAGCAACCTTACGGTTCGGGGGGAAGTCGAGGTCGATGTGTTCAAGGAGGGTGGCGGGCTCCGGGTGTGCCTCGAACTCCGTTCGGTGGGTTTCCACCTCAATTGTATTCACCCGCATCCCACGAGTGTTCATCTGTTTCAGGGCCTCCCGATAACACGTCCGGGCTGTCGTTGGGTCAGTTCTGGCCACCCCTACCCCAGTGTCTGTAGGGAATTTGATGCATGAGTGGCGGACAGAGGCTATTGTCTCCAGATCTTCCAATCCCGGTCGGCCCAATATGGCATTATGGGCGCACTTTATATCTACCACCACGAACGTCATTCGGAGTGACGCTCTGTGGGTTTCATCCCCAATTTCAACCATCAATTGGATGGTCCCTTCCGCCTCGATGCAGTTACCGGTAAAACTCGCCAGTGGAGTCCGCAGGTGGGTTAGTTGGCTCCTTTGTAGACCCATTTTCTCGAATGATTGTAGGTACAATACATTCACACTGCTCCCAGTATCGACCAGCACTCGGCGTATTAAAGCATTGTCAATACACATGCTTACCACCAGTTCATCCCTGTGGGGGCTTGGAGAGTTGGGTAGATCAGCTGGCCCGAACGTGATCGGGTTTGTCCTTCCTTTCTTCTGGGGGGAGCGGAGACGGATCCCACATAAAGACTTCGCTCGAACCTTTTCCATTCGGTGTTCGAATCTCCGGTCTCCCCGCCCCCAAAAATGACCTTGACCTCCATTCGAGGCTTCTTTCCGGGGCCTCCCGAGCCCTCTGGCTCATCCCTGGGAGGGACATACACATCATTCTGAGGCTGGGCGTCACGTTGAGCATCCCGGCGCCAGCTATTAGGTTTCCTGGCCGGTTTTAACGTGCCCATTGCATTCGGATCTTTGTTCACATATTTGCCCAGATGGCCCCTTCGGATCAGATCCTCAATTGTTGTTTGCAGGGCCCTGCAGGCATTGGTGGCATGACCCTTTCTGTTGTGATATTTACAGAAAGCATTGTCATCTGTTCCCATGAACTGTCCAGAATCAGTCGGGATGGGAATATTGTCCCTCTCGTTCTGATAGATGGCCGCTATTGATAGGACCAGGGGTGTAAATCTCCCTTGTTTGGGAGGTAAAGTGGCCGTCGGGCTAGGACCCAGCCGATCGGCCAGTCTGATCGGGGCAGCAGGCGTAATGACCTTATCCCTAATCATTATTTCTTCTTCTAGGGCGGCATGCTTGCGAGCCCTATCTAATACTTCGGCGTACGCCGTACCCGGATTCTTCTTCAATTCTTTGTACAACTCCCCCATTCGGAGAGCATTCGTTAACAGGGTAATGGCGGTGTCATCCGTCATGCTTCCCACTGTTAAAGTTTCATCCCTCCACCTTTTCAGGAATTGGTTGAGGGTCTCCTTGGCGTTTTGCTTCACGCTGGTCAAATAACTGAAGTGCCGTTTGGGATTGGCACTGGAAGCAAATTGAGCCAAGAATAACGCTGATAACTCGGCAAAGCTATTGATTGACCCGGGCTGTAGTGTCCCGAACCATTCCTGGGCAGGCCCCCTGAGCGTGCTGAAAAACAAATGGCAAATGGCAGCCTCGGGTGCTCCTAGCAGCATAAGTCCGCCTTGGTAACTCCTCAGATGTACGTGGGGATCTCCCACCCCATCATAAATTTGGCCGGTCGGGGGCTTGGCACCCCTTGGATATCCGCGTACATGAGCTCCCTAGTAAACGGGGAAGTAATCCCCAGCTGAACTGGTGCAGGTTGTACAGGTACCCTGTTCATCTGGTCCCGCATTTCATTCATTTGCCTCCTCATCTCGGCCATCTCTTCCTCCTGGGCCGTCAAAGGGGGCGGTGGTGGAACCCTCATATCCGTACAGTCCCGGTCCCAATGCCGCTGAGGGGCCCTCGCATTTTCCCGCTCGGCATACTGGAAATGATGACCGATGGGAGTTGGTCCTCTAGCTTGCGACCCGACCGGGGTTCGGTCACTGGGACTGGGATGCGCTGCTGGTGGGGCGCTACGACGGTTATCCTGATGGGTATGTGAGCGGGATGACGCTGTGGTCGTTTCCGCGCGTGGAGTTTCTCCTGTAAAGCTGGAACCTCCTTCTTCTTCGTTGGCCATGTGCTGCATGAATTGGGCCATGGCACGCATGGCCTGGGGATTTCTCCTCAGAGATTCGGGAATCACAAAATCCCCATTAACACGAGGATATGATCCTCGACTGGATTGTCCCTGGGGGTTTTGACTCCCCGGGGTGTGACTCCTCCCGTGACGGTGTGAACCGTCGTTTGTATGATAGGAATTGATTCTGACCATTTTTAGAAATAGAGGTTTTTTGGATGTTTAGAAAGTGAAACTTTTTGCAAGTTTCCCACAGACGGCGCCAATGTTGAGGGTAAGTCCCGCAGATCCGAAAGCCCAACACGAACTTTGGATATATCAGGAATGGCCCAGAATCAAAGTGTATAAGAAAATATAAGATCTGAACTAACTAAAACTCGAAAGCCCACTTGTATTAATTAACCAATTTGATTACAAGGGATTTCTCGATCGGTACGTTGGAAACTATGCTTTAATACAAGAAATAAGAGCAAATGATGCTATTCTAGAGCTTGAGTATTGAAATGCTAACCCTTACAATGACTTGAAACCTTCTATTTATACTAATGGAGAGCATGGGCTGCCTCTTGCTGATTGGCCGTTGTTCCACCGACTTGGTCATCCATGCTTCCACTTGCTGATGTCATAGTCTGGCATTAACTGCACCTGGCCACTTTCTGGTTGGCCGTTGCTCGAATGGGATGTTGGTCCGTACTGAAGATGCTGTCAAATTGGCCCAAGTATAATATATAGTCCGAACCTCGTTCGGTATGTCTTCTTATTGGGCCAACCTTTATTTGGGCCGAACCCCGTTCGGTATGTCTCCTTACTGGATCTTTTCATCATAGAGTGATGGGCCTGTTATTTGGGCCGGATATCTTGGGCCTTCCCAACCTGGGTATTGGGCCTCTAGGTCAATATCCCAACAAGTTTAATAAAACTAAATATTATTTAAATATTTCAAAATAAAAATAATAATAAAATTTATGAAAACTTATGTCCTAAATTGATAGTTTTCAATCATTCGGGTCCTAGATTGATAGTTTTTCATCATTCGTGTCATATACCGATACATTTCATCTTTCAGGTCCCGAATTGATAGTTCGTCTATCTTTCAGGTCCCGGATTGATAAAATTTCATCTATAAACTACTCCGTAAAATTTAAAGTATGTTCAATTTATTTAGATTAAACGAATAACAAGTGGATTAATAAAAAAATACTCCCTCACTCCCAAATTGTAAGATACATTTATAATTCACTTGGTCAACATAAATCACTCTTAATCTGTTACTTTATATATCAAAAGTTTATGAAATTTGAATCATTTTTTGCAGGCTTTGTAGCGGTTTTAATGTAGTTTCTGAATATGTAAATTTTATTTTCTAAAACTAATTTGAGTGGTGACAGGGATCAATTTGCTTTATCGTCGATCAAACATCGTAAACCGTAAAGTATATTACAAATTGGGATGGAGGGAGTACCAATTTATTTTGGTACCAAAACTCCATAGTATCCATTTCTGTCATCATAATAAAATGATACTCCCTCCGTCCCGCTAACAATGGGATAAGAGGGAGTGACACGCAAATTAATAAAAAGTGGTTTATGTGGTTGATACTGAATTGATAAAATAAGAATAAAGTAAGAATGATTTAGAGTCACAAACTATACCAAATCTGGTATGTGACAATCTTAGTATGACGGACTGATAAGGTAAAATGAGACAATCATGGCGCGATGGGATAGTACTATCTTTAGACGAGTAATTAAATAAAGTATTTTCAGAATTATTTTAAATAAGGTAATTAAATGAAGAAATGCTTAAAAAGGTGAATAGTTAAAATAAATAGTGATGCGAGTGGGAATATAAATGAGTGGAGTACTGGTGTTATTATGAGTATTTTTGTAAAAAGTAATGATGATTTATCAAAAAAAGATGACATCTCATCTCTGAGGGCCCATCAACCCCAATTGAACGGTACGTTGAGAGGATGTAAATTGGACTATAATCTCAATCGCAGTTGTCGGGATTCGAACCCGGGACCTAACCCTTGTGGCATTCCCTTGCTACTCGTTCAGCTACGCCCACCGATAAGTAATGATGATTTATCATTTTCTTTTATGGTGAATAATTTTTCAATTAACACACTCTACTTTTTTCACGAAAAGGAAGGGCAAATTTTAGTAGAAATCATCCCTCACAACTTTTTGAAATGTTGACCTATTCTTATGGCAAACGTAAGGAAATGAGCTAGATGGCCGGAAAAATTAATTACTCCCTCAATTTATTACTCCCTCAATTTCTTATTAAGGAAAGGATGTTTTTACTCGGATCGTAATTCGTCCCAGATCAGACCAGACCAGATCATACCAGACCAGACCAGACCAGTTCGGACCAGATCAGATCAGACCAGACTTGGATATTTATAAAAATACAAAGAAACCAGACCAGACCAGACCAGTTCAGACCAGACCAGACCAGATCAACAAATTACAGTCCAATTAAAAACATCCTAACATCCGTTTTAAGAAAATAAAGTACGGAGTATTAATAAGTATGCAATGGTTGTTTGATAATTTTAATCATACAATAAGGTTAAATGATACATAAAAGGATAAAATAAGAAAATAAAAAGATGCAATTCAGAAAAATATATATTACTCCCTCCGTCCCGGTCATTTCTTCCAGTTTTCCTTTTTGTGCCGTCCCAATTAATTCTTCCAACTTTCCTAAAAAGGAAATCAACTCATACCAAAAACCCTATTTTACCCTCCCCAATAAAAAAAAACCCTTTCCCACTCCCCTTCCCTTTTACCCCCGTTCACATCCCTCTCCCTCTCATTTACTCCCACCCGCATCCCTCTCTCCCATTTACTCCCACCGCTTCCTCTTTCTCTGTCACTGCATCTGTCTCTCTCAATTACTCCAACCGTCTCTCCCATTTACTTCCTCCATCTTCCCCTCTGTAAATCTATCTACCCTTCCGCCCCCCCCCCCCCCCCCCCCTCTCTCACATTTTTATGGATCTAAACCCTAATACTTTGAGTATGGAGAATATTGAACACTTCATCGTCCTTGACAGTGAAGAGGTTGTTCTTCCCGAGGAAGCGGTGGCGTTGGACACAGATGACCCTGTATTGGTACTCCATCCGAGGTGCATGGCTCAGAACTCCCCGGCAGAGGATGCCCTCCTCATCATCCCGGACATTGAAGAAGAGCTTCCCGAGGATGTAAGCGAGAAGCCTGCAGAGGTCGTGGGGGAGACGGTGGACCCAAATCGACTTAAAAGACGCAGATACATTGACATGCATCCTATTCGGAGAAGTCCCCGACTGGAGGAGTTCCTAAAAATAATTTTGCCAAAATGGGAAACAAGGATGTGGGATGTGGACACAGATTAGGGGAGTTTCTTCTATACCTTATCTTCATTTATGGTTTAATTCGTACTCTATGTCCATTGTGTGTAATTTGGGGGAAGCAATGATGAAAAATTGTTTTTTTATGTTTATTGTGATGCATGTGGGTTGTACATGGTGGTTTTGTATTATAAATGGTAGTTATGCATACTGTGATGAAAGTATACCTTGTGTGTACTGGTCCTTTATGCATACTGTCATTAAACTGTCCCTTTGCATACTGTGATAAACTAGACCTTGTGTGATGGTTCTTTATGCATACTGTGATGAAATTAGACCTTGTGTGTACTGGTTCTTTATGCATACTGTGAAAGTAGACCTTGTGTGTACTGGTTCTTTATGCATACTGTGATGAAAGTAGACCTTGTGTGTACTGGTTCTTTATGCACACTGTGATGAAAGTAGACCTTGTGTGTACTGGTTCTTTATGCATACTGTGATGAAAGTAGACCTTGTGTGTACTGGTTCTTTACTGCTATGATTGGTTCATTCTGAGTGGTATGCTACGATGAAAGCATTAGGGTGTGATATGGTACTCTATGCATGCTATGATGACCATATGATAGTGTTTGGGTGGTTAATGCATACTGTGATGACCATGACCCTCATATGTGGTATTTTATGCATACTATGATGACCATATGAAAGTATTTTGGTAGTTTAAGCATACTATGATGACCATGATCCTGTGATGTGGTACTTTATGCATACTATGATGACCATGATTAGTACTTGTGTGTGATGTGTATGCTCATGTTGTAGTTATTCATAAGGTCTGAGTGTGTTGTTCTTGTCCCAAAATGATGAAATCATTATGACCATTGCTAGATCACTATGCTTCTACTATTACAAAATGTCTGACTATGCTTGTACTTCTACAAAAGATCTGAGTATGCAGCATGTATTACAAAATGTCTGAGCATGTTAGTACTAATTCTAAATGTCTGTCTGTCCTGCAAAATTAAGGCCTGTACAAAAAACAAAAATTTAAGGCCTATTATGTCTGAGCATGTACTTCATCACTGAAGATGATGATCATCATCATCTTCTTCAATTATGAAGTTCCCCTGACTTTCAGTATCCCCTGTTTGTTGCCCTAGAATCTGTTCTGTTGCTTCCAATAATTGAACATCTACCTCAATTGTTTTTGGAAGTATCCCTTCTGACTGCATCCTATCCTTTGCATTGTGTGGTAGCTTGTAATTGTTGCCTCCCTGCACTTTCAGAACTTCAATCATAACATACCGATAGCTTAGCCAAACTTTGTTTAGAGTCAGAGGTGATAGTTGTTTGAAAGCATCATCCACTGCATGTAACAGTTCATCCACTGTCTTGGGTGCATTCTGGTCTTTCAAAGATTGTATTGCCCTAAAAAACCCTAGGTCTAGGATGTTAAGGTCCGGAGAATTGGGGGGCTGGTTAGTAAGGGTGATTGTAAATCCATCAGCCATGGAAGCACTCACATACTCTGCATCATCATGTGAAATGTGTGGCCTTGCATTGTCTTGTTGTATTATGATTTCTTTGCTTAACTGTGAAGGCCATTTTTCCTTGATAGCTGGGAGGACTGTGTTGATTAACATGTCCTTGAACACTTTCTTTGTTATGCTAAGAATAGGCTTGGTTTCCATAACACCTGCATTTCTGTTTTTGCTTCTTCTTTTTGCTGTAACCTGTTCAACAAATGGAAACATGCCTATTTTTCCATCCCAAATGACCTCACCACTTTCTGAAAAAAGGGGCCTACCCACTGTACCTAGGGACATGACCTTAGTTATGAACCTCTTTGATTTGCATACTCTGTGTGGATCAGCATCTTCCAACCTCATGTATAATCTTTGAGATATTTTTGTCATGAAAAACCATTTTTCATCAATGTGAATCACATTCTGAAATGTTTGAAAGGTAGGCTTCTGTGGCACTGACTTCTCTATCTGACTAAGACAGAACTTCAATCTTTGCAATTTATTTGCATCACTTAGAAATGGCTTTATTGCATTTGTATGCCTTCTGATGTTACCACTTTGAACCAATCTGTGGACACTTGACTTTGATATTGAGGTGGCAGCTGCCAAGGACCTTATGGTAGTCCTTTTATGCAGTGGGATCTGTGATACTTGAGATAGATCAAATTCTATCCTTTTTCTGCCATGGTACTTCCTACACACATTTACTGCATCACCTTGTACAACTTGCTTTTTAACTGTGTCCCAAATGCCAGAAATAGTTCTTCTGGACACTTCATACTCTTCAGCAAGTATGACAAAAATACCTTTCTGAGCTTTCAAGTACCCCAAATAATCCCTCCTACTGGACATTAAGAGTACACGTGTTATGCGCTCTTTTTCAATGTTCGAAAGCCCTTTTTCCCCACTGCAGCACCATGACCATCCGTTGTTACTATTTGCAGGTCTAGGGGTCTTGGTGTGGAAGAAGCTGGAGAAAATGAAGAAGAAGTTGCAGCTGTGGAAGATATTGCAACCATGGAAGCTGTCTTTTTTGTTTTCAGTGTGCGTGTGTGTGCAGTGTTTGTAAGTGTGCGTGTGTGTAAGCAGGGAGTGGTATATGTAAGGAACTAATCTCCCTCTTTTTTTGGATTGCCGCTTATGTATGAAACTTTTAGTCAAATGTGAATAGTCTTTACTATTCACATGTCAATCAATCTACTTTTAATCACTTTCCCACTTTATTAAAGTTTTTACCTCAAATTTTACCCATTCGGCCAAGGGTATAAGGGGAAAGTCAACCCCTTTATAAATTTGCATAAATTTACGATACTGGTCAAAACCGGAAGAAATGACCGGGACGGAGAGAGTACAAAATAATGGAAAGAGTATGTCCAAAAACGTCAAAGACACAATTTTAAAAAACAACAAGTGCTCAATTTTTTTTGTAATGCTTAAAAGGGCGTGTTTGAGCTTTTGAATTTGATTAGATTGAATTAGGACAGTGCGTGTAATTTTGTAAATGAAAACAAACATTGAAGAAAAACTGGATTTAGTCCCAAGTATGAGATACTTTATGAAATTAAAGATATTTTGCATAATTCATCTAATAATGATACAATAATGTTAAACTGAAATGTACTTATCCTTTTTTATTATTAGTTGGGGAAAAGGGGCAAATAAGCCCACGTACTAACCAAAAAAGTCAAATAAGCCTTTATATAGGAGGCTCTGTTCGGCCGTCGCCATTTGGAGCAATTCCTGGTGGAATTTTTTGATGATTTTTTTTGAGAATCTTATTCATTAAGTTTAGTTTACTCATACCACATTCAGATAACAATTCAATCGGGAAGGCATTCAAATAAATTCTTGAAGATAACTGCGTTTTAAATGCGCAGTTATCTTCAAGAATTCATTTGAATGCCTTCCCGATTGAAGTTTTAGCTGAAATTTGGTATGAGTAAACTAGACTTAATGAATAATATGGTCAAAAAAATTGCATAAAAAACTTCCACCGGGAACCGCCCCAAATGATGACGTCCGGACATAGGCTCCTATATAAGGGCTTATTTGACCTTTTTTGTTAGTACGTGGACTTATTTGCCCCTTTTCTCTTATTAGTGGTGATCCCAACTTTATCAGATCAATTTTGACTTCCAAGAATTCAATTCAAAAAAAAGATGACACCTCATCCCTGAGGGTCCCCCAACATCGACCAGACGATACGTTGGGAGGATGTAAATTGGACTATAATCACAATCTGACAGACAGAGAGTGGAGCTCTATCTCCGATACTTGCAGAGACCCTATGCATTTTTTAGCATAGTAACCTCTCATCGCAGTTGTCGAGATTCAAACCCGAGATCTAACCCTTGTGACACTCCCTCGCTACCACCTTGAGACATGTAAATATAACTCTCTCAAAACACCTTATACAAGAAATCGTTTTTAATGTTTGTTTAAAACTATTAAATTTATATGGCACATACGATTTTCTTAATGTGCCGAAGGTATTTTTTTATTTATATCACAGCCATTTCATCTTACAAAAAGTATATGTGCATAGACAAAACCAAACGTGTACACGAAGGCACTTTGTTATCATAAATCATAAATTTAGAGTGTTGAATGTATTTTTGAATATACTCCCGGTCTCCCACCATTTTGGGTTGAGCATTTCTTACCCTAAATTTACATTTCAAAAATAAACAATTTACATTAATGTATTGAGATCAAATGGTAATACGGAGTATAAGTGTATAACTCCACCATATTCGTCCTAAGTAAATTCCACACTTTGACTTCACACAATATAGAGTACACTGTTGTGACACTGTTTGGCACTATTTTATACTGTTTTGATGTAGATAATTTGCCAAATAAAGAAGAGAGAAGAAGTGTAAAATTTATTTTGGACCTAGTCAAAAAGAAAAGTGTGAAGTTTATTTTGTGGGGTTCTGAATTAAATAAAAGCACCATATCTATTTTGTGTACACACCCTTGTATACACCTTATACACACCATGTTTGTGAAGCTTTTTTTGTCTGTGAATTCGGTTCACAGACAATATTTTGTTTGTGCAAAACATTGTCTGTGAATCGATGTTCACAGACAAAAAAAACTTTCACAGACATAGATGTGTACAAAAATGTTCATAAGAGTGTGCAGAAATATCGATCTATTTATTCAACAAACAACGAATTGTGACAGTTCAGTCATCGTTATGTATACGTACGTATATACCAAATGTCAATCTTGGACGGCCACAGCGGTCATATCAGGGGTTGGTGATAGGAAGGGTCAATCTTGGTTGGTGAGTATGATTTGACCTAAACATAATAAAATTAAGATAAGATAGTTTCTAAGTTTTTATAATCTACTCCGTACTTCTGTTAAATTTGACTTAATTCATCTTTCATAAATGAAAATTTATTAATACTTCAGTTTTCTTTTGTCAATAAATGTATCAAGTAATATAAGAGCCCGTTTGGTGACTCTGTTTTTCAATTTATCAGACTTATCATCAACATTCTCACTAAACATGTAAACTTTGAATTCGCACATTGAATTGTGTAATAATAATAAAAAGTAAAGTTGAAGTCATTAGCTATCATTTTATCTATTTTTAATAATTTTTTATTTTATTCATAAAAAAAATTATATACTCCGTATAATTTTTTCATAAATCAACAGAATCTGTTAATCCAGTCACTTCAACTAGAACTTCATAAATTTCATTTTTTATACTTTTTTGTTTTTTTTTTAATTTTCTTCACACTATTTCCTACCCTTAAAGCTAAACACTTAGTTTCAGTACGGAGTAAATTAGTAAAATATACGGAGTATGGAGTACTACTTAAGCTAAAAAAAGTGGAAGGTAAAAAATTCTCACCAACTTCAAATCACTCACAAGTCCCACAAACCAAACAATCACCTACTTTCCTCGACATATATTAATCTATCTATATATAGTGAATGATAGAAGTCCATCTTTCAATAGCTCAATTGCTTATACTTCCCAATTCCAATCTTCAAACACTAAAAAACACCATCAAATTAGAAAGAAGAAGAAAATGGCGACCAATGGAGAAGCTGGCAGACACCAAGAAGTTGGACACAAGAGCCTCTTGCAAAGTGATGCTCTCTACCAGGTACATATATACTTACTCCCTCCCATAAAATTTTTCCCACTTTCTTTGTTGGGTCGTTCCAAAAAATTCTTTCCACTTACCATTTTTGGACAAGTTGTGTGGTTCACATTCATTTCACCTTTTTCTTATCCAACTAACAACACACATTTTCACTTTATTTCACCTTCTTAATCTCCGTGCTAAGTCAAAGTGGGAAGAATTTTCTCGGACGTAGAGAGTACTTACTATGATTAAAGGAGTAATTAGTAGAACAAGTGCGCTGGAGCCAAATTTAACCTAAAAGATTGAAACTAATGAATTAGCTGAACTCATCTGGAAGATCAGAACATCATAAGCACATATGGAACTTATTAAGACTCACTAGCATAATTGTAAACCCATACCTCGAGTGACTTGTTGGAATAGATCAATCTTATAATATGCATTCCTTTATTGAGTCCTAATATGATGGATTACTCAGTTGAGTTTATTCGATATCATACTAAGTTTTTGAGTTCCAGACTAAAAAGTCAATAACTTTATACAAGCAAGATAATATATACTTGACTGGGGGGAGATGCATGATCACAGCTCTTTAGCTTTTTTTTATGTGAATCATGTGATACTCTTTAATTTTTATGGACTTGGAGCAGTATTTTCTTACAATTAGCATTGTTTTGCAGTATATCCTTGAAACTAGTGTATACCCAAGAGAGCCCGAAGCCATGAAAGAGCTGCGGGAGATCACAGCTAACCACCCATGGTGAATAATCATTCTTCTTCATCTCTTGTTAAACAGGGCTTTACATATATAAGAGACATATAATTATATTACAAACTGCTGGGTAATGTTATGAAACCAATATTTGTTTCAAATGTTTAAAGTTTGGAGAACATATATTGCAGGAACATAATGACCACATCTGCAGATGAAGGTCAGTTCTTGAACATGCTTCTGAAGCTCATCGATGCAAAGAATACCATGGAGATTGGTGTCTATACTGGTTACTCTCTTCTGGCCACTGCCCTGGCTCTCCCTGATGATGGCAAGGTAGTTCAATTAAGCTCTTTAAGTTGAACACTAACAAAATTTCAAAATTATACAAGAAACGTTAACATATTACATAACTAGAAATTTAATGATTCACCTGAATGTGTATATTTGCAGATCCTGGCTATGGATATCAACAGAGAAAACTACGAATTAGGTCTCCCAGTGATTGAAAAGGCCGGTGTCGCTCACAAGATTGAATTCAAAGAAGGCCCAGCACTCCCTGTTCTTGACCTAATGATCCAAGAGGTAACATACAAATTGAATTAGATAAATTAAAATCAGGACCAAGTGACCAAGGTTCGAAACCCGCAGGGTGAGCTGAGCCTCTGGTGCGCACTGGAAAAAGGCCTACCATCATTGGGCCGACTGAGTCACCGTGATTAATATACTCCCAAAAATCCTGTCGGGTCGGGGTATGAGGACTCCTTGTGTGGGAGATTCCACCTTTTTGGACCAGGATAAATTAAAATCATAGACCTTAACTAATTTAGTATAGAGCCCTGTGTTGCACGGAAACTCGAAAATCACGAAGAAAACGGTATACTACAACTTTTGCTCAAAAAACGCACGAAACGTACTCTTTACCTAGAGTTTGTTTTCTAGATAGGAAGAGCCAATTAAACTCAAACGAGCAATCCATGACTGAAAAAGCTATAATTTTTGTGGTTGCAGGGAAAATATCATGGAACATATGATTTTATCTTTGTAGACGCGGACAAAGACAACTATTTGAACTATCACACGAGACTCATCGATTTGGTAAAGGTGGGGGGAGTGATCGGCTATGATAACACGCTGTGGAACGGATCGGTGGTGGCGCCGCCGGATGCACCGCTGCGGAAGTACGTTAGGTACTACAGAGATTTCGTGTTGGAATTCAACAAGGCGTTGGCCGCTGACCCGAGAGTTGAAATTTGTCAGCTTCCCGTCGGTGATGGCATCACCCTTTGCCGCCGTGTCTGCTAAATTTTCAGTCTTATCTTCGCCGGCGCCGGCAGCGGAGGTGCTGATCTTTTATCATTCAATGTATGGGTTTCATTTGTAATGTTTTTACCTTTTGCGGGATAAATTTGGATTAACCGTTGCAAATCACATTTCACAAGTATTGTTGTTGGCAATATTTGAGTTGAAATGAAATACATATTGGGTATATATGAAATCAAATGCCAATATATTATTGTTGATATTACCAATAAACGTAGTATTTTAGAGTTGTTGGTAGTGCATGTATTACAATTTGTGCTAAATCAAATGCATAATGGGTATATAAAAAATCAAATACAAGTATATTCGTAGTATATAAAATGCCCATATTGATTGAGGCAAAATATGCTCCATAATATATTACTCGTAAGTTTTAAAATTTGTAGTAATTGTGAGTGTTTTAGAAGGCGTTAGATCATTTGGAGTGGTGAGGTATTAGGAGTTCAAAAATTTCACATTTAGTCATTTGTACTATTTGTGTTTAGTGGTACTAAATGTGTATTAAAACTTAAAAGTGAGAAAGGGGATAAAAGGGGTTAAGTGGTTAAGTATAAAGAGAAAATGGAAACAAATAATCCAACCTTTTAGCGGTCTTCTTACAATAGTCCACTTTTTGATTATTCAGGAATAATCCGACATTTGCACCTCATCTCCATTCAATGGTCCCTCACCGGTTGATGATCTGCTATTTCAAGTTATTTTTTTATCCTTGCAATATATTATACCATAAATCTCACCTTATGGTCACATAATGTTTAGCAAAGATAAGAAAATAACTTGGAATAGCAGGTCATCTACCAGTCAGGGACCATTGAATGAAGTTGGGGTGCAAATGTTGGATTATTCCTGAATAATCAAAATGTGAGACTATTGTAAGAAAACCACTAAAAGATTGGATTATTATTAGTTTCCATTTTCCCAAATGATAGTATTTAGGATAGGTTGCTTTTGGTAATCTGACGTCGTGCTGACGTCATCGTTGCATCATAATATTCCAATTTTTAATGACAAAGTTTTTACAATAAATAAAAAAAATAAAGTTAACAAATTTCAATGAGACGTATAAATTATTATTTTATAATGATCACAAAGAATAAAGATTTAGATTAAACAAAACCCACGTTTGAGCATGAGTTTTACTTTCTTTAGTGAACAAATATTTTTTTTACGGAGTATTAAACTATTCATACAAATCTTGGTAATCAGAATATACACATACAGACTGGATCAAAATTAAATGAAGAGTTCCTAATCCATACTATTGGATCAAATTTTATCTACTATTTTATCTAAAATTCAAAAATTAAATGAAGAGTTCCTATTTTTTTATCTACAATTCAAGAAATCAAGGGAAAAAGTGCAAATAAGCCCATGTACTAACAAAAAAAGGTCAAATAAGTCCTTATTTAGGAGGCTCTGTCCAGCCGTCGCCATTTGGGGTGGTTCCCGGTAGAATGTTTTGATGAATGTTTTTGAGCATCTTATTCATTAAGTCTAGTTTACTCATACCAATCTTCAGCTAAAACTTCAATCGGGAAGACATTCAAATGAATTCTTGAAGATAACTGTGCTTCTAATTGCGCAGATATTTTCAAGAATTCATTTGAATGCCTTCCCGATTGAGGTTTTAGCTGAAATTTGGTATGAGTAAACTGGACTTAATGACTAAGATTCTCAAATAATTTCATCAAAAAAATCCACCGAGAACCACCCAAATGATGACGACCGGACAGAGCCTCCTAATTAAGGACTTATTTAACCTTTTTTGATTAGTACATGAGTCTATTTGCACCTTTTCTCAGAAATAAATCATGAAAGTGAAACCGTAACAAAATCAAATCAAGTCCCCCAAAACATGATTTGATCAAGACTCCATAATAGCGTGTTATTATTATTAGTGGCATTGATGACCTAAATGTAATTATTTATCTCTTGATTAATATAAATACATCATTAGGACTATCACAACGGCAAGCCATTATTCTTCACTTTTATTATTTCACATGGTATCAGTAGAAAAAGTTCTCTAACCCTAATACTCAAATGTCGAGCATAGCTCCTCCATCAAACTTGTCGCCCATCTCCTTGGTGCAGCCGCTGCACTCTCGGCCGAAAACAACCGTCATCTCACCAACTCTCTCCGCTGCAGCTAGGGTTGGGTTCGGTTCTTTCAGTTCAGTTTTGACCTAAAACCAAATACAGAACCAAAGTAAAAGTTCGGTTTGGTTTCGGTTCGGTTTTACACTCCAAAACTTCAAATCACGGTTTGATTGGTTCGGTTTGTTTCGGTTCGGTTTCGATTTTTTCGGTTTTTACTAAATATTTTTCATTTAATTTAAAATTGATATAAAAGTTGGAGGGATCAAACATATTACATAAAAATGCAACCATATTTGAACAAATGAAGAAAATAATAATAAACAAATATGTCTTGAATTATATGAGTATGTGGGAGAGATAAAAGTGTGCATCTATTCTTAATTTACAATGTTTGTGACTAGTTTGAAAAACGTTTATGAATACATACGCCATGTGTGATTTAGCCGAGATGAATATTTATTTGTTTTATCAATATAAAAAAGTTAATTTACAAAAAAGAATTAAGTTACATAAAAATAAAAGTTAATTACTACTAATAACTAGTAAAAACATATAATCATGCAACAAATTGCAACATACATACATAAAAGACACAATAGATCAATATAGCTACATTATTATGAGCAATAAATGTGTATATGCATTTATAAACTAAATTAAACATAGCATAAACATTATTTCTCTAGCAAAAGAAATTCAAAGATTATTGATGATATTAAAATTAATGCTTACATTTAACAAAGAAAATTTCATATTTTATATATGTTCGGTTTGTTTGGTTCGGTTCGGTTTTGAAGGGTAAAAACCAAAATCGAACCAAACTACTACGGTTCGGTTCGGTTTTTTACACTCGGTTTCGGTTTTTAGCGGTTCGGTTTTATTTGGTCGCGGTTCGGTTTAATTTGATTCGGTTTTCGGTTTTTCGTACTCAGTCCTAGCTGCAGCTTCAACATCGGCGCCCACTCTCTTTCCGGAGCAGCCAACCCTCTCCGGCGTAACCATGTCACCTGGGCTATCTTCTTCGTGACTTCCGCTACCTCCATTAAATTCATACAGCCTTTTTAACATGCCAGAGTCATTTACTTGGACACCTACAATCGCCACGTTGCCGCCTCCTTCACTGCAGACGCCATCAGCGTCGTCAGCTCGTGCGTCATCATCACTACCTGTGTTTTCGGGCCTGACGTGGGCTGGTCATCCGCACATCGCCACGTTGGACCCGCCGCCCCTTATGCACATGGCCTCTTCCATGGTAACTCCCAGCCCTCTAGCAAATCTCTCCTCTCACCACGGGGTTGAGGATTATCTTTCGTGGCATAAACAATTTGAATCTTTTTTGGTGTCTCATGGCTTGTTGGGAATTCCGCTGTTCAGGGTCGGTCTTGATAATTTATAGGCCCGGGACAAAAGGCAAAAAATAGGCCCCTAATTATATATTAGTATGATGTAAGAATATATTACAAAAGTTTCATTCTCAAAAATAAAATTCGTTACACAAGTAAATGTTTTTGTTCATAGAACTACTCGGTATCATAGGTCATACTATCAATTTTTAATTCCTAACTTCTGTGAGGAAGGTAGAAAGTCACCCAGTCGTGTTCCGTGTGTAGCTCTTTTGTTGTGGCTCGGTCTACGGATATGACGATTGAGGGATATCTTTTACAGACTATTAGAGTATAGGGAAATGATCTTGTCTGGTGCGCCTGACAAGATGTCCCGTATAGACAAGCCCATTTGAGAAGCTTTCAATTCGAATTTTTTGATCATTTTTGTGTGGATATTCTTCATAAAGATTATATTATTTACACAAAATTTCAATTTGGAATTCAATTGGGAAGTTAGTTTAATAAATTATTGAAAAATATTGCGCTTTTTAAACATATATAAAGCGCACTGATTTTCAATAATTTATTTAACAGACTTCCCGAGTGAGTTTTAAGTTAAATTTTGTGGACGTAATCTACGCTTAATGAAAAATATGCTCACAAACTTTAACCAAACAATTTCATCTGGAAGCACCTCAAATGAGTTTGACCATATAGAACTCCTGATCAAGTGCGCCTGAGGTGAACAAGACTCAATATATATATATATATATATATATATATATATATATATATATATATATATATATATATATAACTACTAAATAATTTATGATCCCTCCTCCCCATGGGCCCTGAGTAGCCGCCCAACTAGCCCCTATATCAAGACCGGCCCTGCTGCTGTTCAATTTGAATCTTTTATTATTTCACACTTCAATCATTACTTTTGAATGAAGTTCACGCAAAGGGAAGCTACAAAATGCCTTTCCAGTCAAAAAAACACTTTGAAGAAGGTACCCCATGAAATGAAGGACTTATGTGGAGGATAGAAAACCTTTAACGGTAATGGAAAATCCACAAGACCTCTACTATTATGTGTAGTTAGCCTTTTTGCATTTTAAACGTGTTTTAAACACATATCATTTTATGACTAAAAAAACACGTTTTAAAACGAAAAATAATGTTGGTCCGTTTAAAAAGGAAACAGACTCTTACTACTTTTCGTATAAAACGTATTTTTTTTTATTTACAAAAAACAGAAACATGAATTGATTAATTGAATGAATCATTAAAATGCATAGGAGATCAACATTAGTTTAAAAATAAAAATGAAAACATCCTCCCCGTAACCCTATATTTTTGTATTGTTACAATATAATAATGAAATACTAAAATTAATTGCACTGCGGCTAAAGTTAGCATCCTAAAAGACTAAAATTTAAAATACTACATACTAGATTTCTAATATTTTTCCAAACAAACATATCAAAATTAAGGTTTTTCTAAACCTGATATTGTTTTAGTATAAACTTTTACACATAAACAATAACAAGCGTAACAGTCGCAAATAATTTCTCATGTGGCATCTGTCATTTTGATGAAAATAATGAGTTAAACTTCAGTGTTATTTGATGATCATATAAAGATAATGATTTTCATTTAGCCTTAGAGCCCGATTGGCAACACTGAAATCGGTTGAATCAATCAATTCAGCTAAAATTTATGAAATTATGGCTAAAACCGCTGTATTGGCTGATTTTGCTGATTTATGAAACAATTATATTTAAAATATGTTTTATTTATAAAATAAATAAAAAATTGTATGAAAAAATAACTAAAATAGTCATCTACAATAAATTAATCCAATACAGTCAGAAAAGTAACTTCAACCTTACATTTTCTTATTATTACAGAATTCAACGTGCGAAATCAAAAGTTACGTGTTTGGTTAAAAAATTAACTGATAAGTCTGATAAGCCAAAAAAGCAGAGTCACCAAATGGACTCTCATTCTATTGTTATTAGGCCTTATTTTTTGACATTGTTTTGCAAAATTATGTCTTGAACTTAATTACTATTTTATTTTTGTCATCGACTTATGCATTTACTAAGTATTCTTTTATGTAGTAATGAGATTTTCTACTTGAATGTGTGTATCTTTTATTTCCTTTTACTATATACTCGGAATGTTATTTTGTGAAGTGTATAATTTGAATGTTCAAAATAATACCCGTATTTTTTGTCCGAATTTTTGTAACAGATACCGTATTATACGTGTACACGTATTTACACATTTTTAAAAGTCAACGTTTTTTTGACGAATATTTGACTGTTTTTCATTCATATTACCGAATAAAATGTGTACATCTTAAACCTCATTTAATTCTCGTACCGTATTTAACTAACTAGGCTATTACATGATTCATTCACAAAAACGATGTATAATAAATATAATCACTACTAGAATTTTTTATATTTGCTGATAAACCTGCACCAAATCAGCCCGCCCCACCCATCCACACAGATGAACGGGTTTGAACTTTGGACATATATATTTGCCCACCGTGTCGGCTTTCATACGGCCCGTTAAAAAATTGGGCATATTTGAGTTTTAGTATAGGTCCGGGCGAGCTTAAAAGCCCGACCCGTAAAGTATATACAAGTAGTATATATGGAGTATAATATATAATTGTATATTTAATACTCCCTCTGTTCCTATTATATCTTCTATTTCACTTTGGCACACAATTTAAGAAAAGTGAGTATTGTGTGGTGAAGAGTTGTGCAGAGAAAAGAGAAGTGTGTAAGAATGTTGTGAATAACAAATTCTTTACCAAAAAGGGAAATTGGAAGTTTAATTGGAACAGATGAAAAAGAAAAGTTGGAAGATATAATAAGAACGGAGTAAGTACATAACACACACACATACAGATTTCTTTTCAATCTCTAAACTTTAGAGTCCAAAGAAAAGTGAGTATTGTGTGGTGAAGAGTTGTCTAGAGATCAATGATTGATGTACACACTCTTGTACACACCTTATACACACTATGTTTGTAAAGCTTTTTTTGTCTGTGAATCCAGTTCACAAACAATATTTTGTTTGTGCAAAATATTGTCTGTGAATCGATGTTCACAGAAAAAAAAAAGCTTTCACAGACATAGGTGTGTACAAAAGTGTGTATAAGAGTGTGTGTGAACACCATTTTTGAACTCTTTATTATTCAATCGGCCCAATCCAATTCTTTAATACCATACTCCGTATGTTATCAAACTATTCCTATAATAGAAAGAAGACCCATGCGGCTGCTCCTATAATTCTAATCCATTTGGATTTTTTTTCAAAATCGTTATTGTATATCATGAAAACATATTCTTATGTTAATGAGTACATGAATTGTTTTTAAAATGTTGTGATATTACTTTATAAATGTTCTAAAAAATCTAACAAATTTGAAAAAAAAAATCCCCAAGCCAAACAGCCCAGTAGACAACACAGTTCGCTTGTCTACACAGACAAAACATGTTTTATATTTGACCGATAAAAAAAAAATTCACAGACATGTAAAAATATCTACAACAATAAAGTGTGTATACAATGAATTTCTCAACCTTCAAAGGCAACAGTTGCACATGTTTGTACTTTGAACTATTCTTGGTGTACACATATTTTGTACACCTTTTGTGTACACCCCTCTAATTGTTTGTCTACCAGGCAGCTTTTAAATAAATTATCAAAGTTTTAATGATTTGGTCAACAGTTCTTTACAAAACAAAATTAATCCATCCAAAATAATATATATTCTAGTATTAGTACACATTCGAAATTACAATAAAAGTTTCATTAATCCATAAAAAGCATGATAGAATTTATCAGATAAAATCATATTTTTGAAATAAGAATCAGTGACTTGAATAATCATACGGAGTATAATAATTGGATTCGATCGGATGAGTAAAAATGATTCTAGAATTCATGTGTGGGTATTTTTACAGTCTGTATACCGTGCAACCGGATGACTACATGAAATGTAACTCGTGTGATTTTATATGTAACTTCAAGTTCATTAATATGTAAATACACTCATTCACATGTAACTCGTTGAGATGTAAACTGATTTAATTGAAATGTAACTTGGAAACAAATTAGATGTAACTTGAATATGTAACTTTAGACAAATCTTGATGTAACTTGAGTATACTCAAGATGTAAATTGAGGAAGATCTAAAATAATTCATAACACTCATCTTCAACAAAATAGGTCTGCATTGATCGATTCTGGTTCTGATGAGTCTCAAAATCCAATCAAGTAAAAACAAATTGAAATCCGATAAAATCCAACTAACTAACATTCATATTGCAGAAAATTTGACAAAAGCGATACATGACAAACTTTCGAAATTGAAACATGGGGGGCACGTATGTCGAAATTGAAAGTAAAAACAACCATGAGGACTGTTTTTAAATCGAAGGTGCAGACCCTATGCTTCCATCCAAAATTAAATCGAAGTGCAGAGGCGCATAGCCTGGTTCATGCATTTTTTAGCTTGCGTAAGTATTCCGTGTAGTTTTAGCACCGGGCACACCATCCTCATAGTGTGTCGGTTGTAGGGTATAATTTGTCGTGTTTTAAAGGGAAATGGTGCCAAATAGGACCTTAAGTTTCCGTGTAGATTTTTTTTTGAAAGAAGATGACTTATATTATTAAGAAAGGACGTAAACAGGATACAATCAAACAAAGATTCCAGTGTCTACTATCCGCCCTTGAACCAGACTTGGAAGCTGGAACCTGGCACCTCAAAAAAAGCAACCAGATTCGCTGATCCTGAATTGCGCTTACTTGAACCAATGACTGGTAAACTAAACTCCCCATCACCTATCCTATGTTTTAGAGTCTTGACAAAAATAAAAACAAAAGCAAACAAAAACACATGATCAGTGGCAGAACTAGAAAACATTGTAAGCGGGGGCACAAATCATTAACGTGATGGTACTAAATCCAACTTCATTATGGTGTAGCTCGAATATAAAATTTGAATAATTAGCACCAAGTCTTAATCATCTTATCAGTGCTTTAGTCCGGGGACAATATTTCCCAATTGACATTCCCTAATAATATTTATCGAAAACAAAAATAATTATTTCAAACTATTACAAATTCATAATTTCATACGAATAATACATTAATACATAATCATTAGATTTGATTCACACTATTTTACACTACGTATATTTCAAATCATATTTAAGAATTGTAAAAATTCAATAATGAAATATCAAATATTTAATTTAATTAAAAAAGGCCAAAATGGGAAAACCAAAAACAGAAAACCTACCGAACAGGTTTGCGGAAGATGGGGGCGGATGACGGGACAAAATAGGTCGGCAGACGGCGGTTGGCAGCTGACGCGGTCCGGTGTGACGGCGTGGCCGATGGCTCTGCACCTCTACTGCTTCTACGTAATGAGTAAGTGCATTTGGGGCATTTGGGCGCCATTCTTGGCTTGGTAAGGCTTCATTTGGGTTGTGAAGTTTTGGGCCTGCCTTGGCCTAAACGAACCTTTATCTTATTTTTTCCCTTGGACTCCAAACGACGTCGTTTCGTCATGTAACTTAAAACACAATCGACGGCTTATACCTTGATCGATCGTCCCTGTCAGCATAACTACTCCATGCTCCAAAGCGCGCCGGCAAAAATGGAACGGACCAGTCCGGCGTCCCACCAACCTTACCTATACCCTATATCGTACGGCTGAAGCAGGGGCACCAGCCCCCTGCCCCCCCCCCCGGCAGATCCGCCCTTGCACACGATGTCCAGAGTAAAAACCAACACAAAGAAAAATTAGTCTAAAAGTAGAAGTAACTTCAAATCTCTAGGCGCACCAGAACTTCACGGGTTTAGGCGGGTCTGGGTGCTCCAACCGACTTCACAACTTCAGCTACATTCACCTTCAGCTTGGCCGACTTCAGCTATGTTCACCTTGAGCTAATCTCTGAATCATCTTCTACCTTCAGCTAATCTATGAAGCATGAGAAGCAATAGCAACCATGACAATTTGGGAATTAAATGATTGGCCCAAAGAAACGTTAGATGCATCAACGTTCTAATTCAGTTCATTTCTTCCCATTTATACTCATTTCAACCATTCGTCCAAACAAAGTTAAATTTCATCTCATTATTCACGTAAGAATATTTTCATTTGCATTTAGATTCTAATCTGATAAAAGTCTAGGTTTTATATATCTTATTGTTGTCTAAATCTATTTTGTTCAAGTTTAATTTGATCTAATCTAAGATTCAAGTCAGAAATTTCACCAATAGAATACACGACTTACTAGAAATATGAACATTTTAAAGAGACAAGTTTACGTGATACATTTTACATAGGAGATGATCACATACTAAGTAGCACCGGGACGGAAATGAAAACGGAAACGGGGACGGAAACGAGGAAACTCCCATCTCAAAATATCAAGATACGGGTACGACAAGGAAACGTCAAACAAAAAAATAAATTTTAATAATTTAGGTAATATCTACGTCCAATAAATACGAAATGAATAATTTAGGTAATATTTGTTTGTCATAATTCCACAAAAGTGTCTTATCAGCACCAAGAACTCCCTGACTCACTCCCAGCCTCACTACAAGAATTAGGGGTGGGCACGGTTGGTTAACCGCATTTTGGTTAACCAATTTTTTGGTTAACCGTGTTTTCGGTTAATATTTCTATAATATCATTAACCGTACCGTAACATCGGTTAACCGGGTAACAATTAACCGTAATATAGGTTAACCAATTATTGGTTAACCAAAAAACCATTTGAACAACTACAAATGTGCCGCCTCTTATAATTGAACATTTACTCCGAGAGATTTCGTTGACCCGTAAGAATCCAATATAGGCTCCCGTAGAAGGTTTTCCCATATATTCTCTACTACTTTTTTTTTAATTTAATTTTTTTAATGTTTGAAGGGAAGTGGGATGAAAATTGAAAATTAGATAAAAACACCCGATTTAACTAAAAAACGTACTCCCTGTAGGGAAAACTAGTACTCCGTATTATGTACCGAAGCGTTGTATATATAGTGTTCCAAGACATGCCTTAATTGTGATTGTGCCGTATGACAAGTTAATTAATTAATAACTACTAATAATATTAATAACAATAATATAGCTCTGATTCCAATAAACCACCACTTTTTGCTGACTCTAACATTACTCACTATTCACTAATATTAACGGTTTAATGCACATGTGAGTCATGCAATACTTGACTGACATTAGTTTAGATGTGATATTTAGATTATCGGTTAACCGGTGGTAGTTTAGTTTCATAACCGTAACCGTCCCGTGAACCGTTGTTTCTTTCGGTTGGTTAACCGTACCGTGAATTTTTAAAAACACGATATGGTTAACCGTGAAAAACACCGGTTTTCGGTTATTTAGTACGGTTAATCGGTTACGGTTTTTCATGCCCACCCCTAACAAGAACCTTCCATATGGTTCGTACTTAAAACAATAAATATAAGAAGCACTCAATTTATGGAAAAAATTAAGAGGCCGTTTGGAGCACCCAAAATGGGGTGATAAGCCTGAAAGTATAAAAAAAATCATTAAACACTTGCTCAATTGGCTATTTGGGCTGATTTCTATTATCAGCTGAAAAAACAATAATTTAGTTACTTTTTCAGCTGTTTTATATTTTTGTACGGTTGGTAACCCAAAAGACCCTTTTACCTTCTATTACAGGGTTAATTGCGTCTAACCCCCTTGTGAAATATAAATTCGACGCATTAGCCACTTGTGATTTAAAAAATGCATCAAACCCCCTTGTGTTTTAATTAATCATGCGCAAAACTTCCTTCAAGAACAAATTTTACAGTTTTGAAATCAGTTTTTTTAATAATATGGTTGAATATGCAAGTAACTTTGTCAAAATTTCCAAATTATACAAAAAAAGTAATCATTTTTCACTTTTAGGAAATTAAATTTGTTCTTAGAGGGGGTTTGGCACATGATTAATTATAACACAGGGGGGTTTCACGCATTTTTTAAATCACAGGGGGCTAATGTGCCAAATTTATATTTTACGAGGGGGTTTGGTGCATTAAACCCTTCTATTATACCTGAAGTAAACGTTGTTTTCATATCTGAAGTCACATACTCATATGCCGCTCCATGTAGTCTCGAAAACTTGCTTGGGTGCTCCGGATCAAAAGCTCTGTCATCAAGTAGACAAGTAGTGCTAAATACTTTATTATTTGGGATTTAAGTAAAATTCTAACAAACTCCACTAACTACTTTATGTGTATTTTTGTTTCGTTTTATTTTAATATAAGTGCATTTGAGCTTTTTAATACTCCATATGTTTTATTTAAATTTGAAAGTGTATTTTTTAAATTAATTTACTCATAAGTTAATTAAGCAGACTAATAATAACCTAATCAAGCAAAATTAATTTACTAGTAAAATTTACACTCATACATCTAACACAGACAAGCTAATACCCTTTATAGTAATTTTACACACAATAAGCCATTTCAGCCAACATATTACCAAACACTTCCACTTCAGCACATAAAGTCTTTTCAGTCTTTTCAGCCAAATCAGTCGTTGCAGCCGTTACCAAACAGGCCCTAAATACGAAGCTAACAAAATTGACAGCCGTCCAGCAGAGTAGCAGATGCGCTCACCACCTCACCCAAATAGGGAAATTTCCTAGGATATGACTAAAACTCAATGAGTTTCCCAATCTATGATCTAACTAGTTTTTGGACTTTTGTATGACCGAAAATCCCAAAAAAAAATGTTTATATTTTAATGTTGAATGACGAAAATACCCTTATTTAAAAGAAATAATGGCATCAATATTACTCCACAAGTTTCTAATTCCAAAAATATGACCACTTTATATTTTCCAAAAAAAAACTGATCGGCTCCCCTGTGTCTTTCGCGTGAGTCTTCCGCAACAAGACCCAGATCTGCGCATTTTCTTCCCTTTCGTCCCAGGCTTGCAGCTCCAAAGAAGTTTACAAATTAATTAAAGTCCTTCGCCCCAGGCGCAAAAGCCTCACCTCCGTCTCCAACCTCCGCCAAGCTTGTCCCTGCACGCTTTCTCTGTCTCCAACCTCCGCCATACGCCGCCTCATCCAAATCAACGTGAAATTTCGAATCCTTGTGGCGCGGTTGAATTGGGCGGCAGTGACGTTGATTTGGGCGGCAGTGACGTTGATTTGGGCGGTGGTGAGGTTGATTTAGGCAACGGATATGGTTGTGGGATGGGGTGTGACGATTGGGGATGCTGAAGAGAGGGCTAGGTCCAGGGAGGGGTTGGTCTGCTACAAGGGGCTGGGAGGGCATCGATTGAGGCTGGTGGCATCCATGGGGGCTGGTGGGGATTGTTTGGTAATAGCTGTGCTGGATGACGTACCGGCCAGTGGTCAGTGGCCAGCGACATCACCCACCGGAGGGACAGTGTCTACGGCGGTGCAGTGACGGTGTGTGGGTGGGACAGTGGTGATGCTCTGGCAGTGCAGACGGGGTGGCGAGCATATTTGGTTGAAGTATACGTTTTTTACCGAAAAAAGTGACACCCCTCAGTGACATCGACGTTGGCTTCAGTGACATCAGCGTAGCAATAATGACATAAAAATGTGATTGTGACGTATAGTAGTGACATAATTTTTTGCAGTGACATAAAATTTTGTGGTTACATCAAGTTTTTCGAAATATATGACCTATTTAGTCACTTTTTTGTCGTTTTATAAAAATGGTCACTTTTTTAGAAATTGCCTTTAATTTGGTAATATTGAAGGAAAAAGCCCTATTTAAAATACCCTTATTCACATATCCAACTCTTTATATACTCCGTATGTGATAATTTCTCCTTAGACTGTGCACATTTAATGTGCTAAGATTAGAATTAATTCTTTTTTGACAAAGCTAAGATTAGTATTAATGAAATCTAGAATTTGTAGTATTATTTTAATGCCTGTTGAAAAACTTGTTGATTTTTAACTTAGAAAGTCTTATTTATTTAATAGTTTCAAGAAAACTAAAAATTGATCAAAATCTTTACATTCTCCACGAAATTTTTAATGACTATGAATAAAAGAGCCTATGAAAGAAAAAGAGAGAAAATAAACAAAAAGAAAATAAGATCAATCTACTATTTCACTTGCTTTGAGCTGCCTTAACCAGCTTGTCACTGAAATCCCAAAGCTTCCTTCCAAGAGCTTCATCTTTGGCAAACTTGCTTGGCTCGTATTCATTGCAGTCCAGGAAGTACTTTCCAGTAACACCTTTCAGGGCTGGATGGAGTGCAACGTAGCATGTCGTAGCCGCCCCCTGATCGATCAAAATGTACATATGTATTGTTATCCTGATTTATACACTATGATTATTACGTGCCGCTATTCATATAGTGCAGCAAACAAATGAACAATCAGATCTACAAAAACAATTACACATGAAAACATGCAATATCTTAATTGTTTATATGGATGTTTATTGAATAAAGCAACTTAGTACCCTTATTATTCTTAATTGTCCTGCTGATATACTAATTGAAAATCTAACAGATTAGTCTATCTTCACAGCCTGGATTTCATGTGAAAAAGAAGTGTAATTAAGTAATCCACGGAGTTGATCATGAGACATGAAACATGAGAGGAGAGTTATTGATATGTCGCAATGACAAGAATGGTCACATGTCTGGTTTCCTTCTTTATCATTTGAACCATTCAGTCTACATTTCATAACACTGCTTATTTAACTTAATAAATTACACAATGACTCTTGGGGAATGTACGCATAATTCAAGTTGTCAAGTCAAATGGTTTTGGACTTTTGGCCAAAATATCGTTTAGAGAAAAGGGTCAAATAAACCATGGGACAATTAGTGGTTCTGCAACTGGCTCCTGAACTGGATACTTTACAAATATACCACTCAATCCACTGAAAAGAATCCTTTGTAACCCGTTGGTTGGATGTTACCACTTACCAGCACTGGTAGGTAAAAAAGGGCTCTACTTTTTTCAATGAGTTGAGTGGTTTGTTTGTAAGGTCATCTGGTTCAGGGTCTAAATGCAGAATTGCTGATAGTTCAAGGACTTATTTCGCCTTTTCTCTAGCATTTTGGTGCTACTCCAAAATTTTCAGGAATCCTATTCTTGTTTTTTTACTTTTTAAGGTTTGTTTGGTAATTTCACCTGGTGGACATTCTTCCAGAGCATCCAGGTAAACAGCTTCATAATTCCTGCAGCAACAAAGGGAAGGAAAAGAGGAAATATAAACGCCTATAACAAAAACAATGCTCCAATGGTTTAAGTAATATCCAGGATTATATTGGACATATACATACTTGTAAAAAGAACAGAATGTCTCATAAGATTAGTCATTATCAACCCTGGATGCACGGAGTTCACAGTAATATTAGTTCCCTCTTTCTGCATTTCAAAGCATTTGAAGAGTAAACATTACAATGATATCATTGCAATTAAGAAAGCGATACGAACAAAAGATAGGACTTCACTTCAACAGGTTAGTCGAAAAGAAAATATTACGGAAACCAGAAACAGAACAGACTTTACTTGTAAGCGGCGAGAGAGCTCATTGACATGCAATATACTTGCTAACTTGGATTGCCCATATGCCATTTTTTCATGGTAGCTAATTTCAAAAACGGAACAGCTAGTGATCAGCATTGAGTAGGGTTCATCCATCAATTACTGTAGCTAATAAGCAAGAATTTTTTGTTATATTTTTTCAAATACTGAAAGACAAGCATGCAGGCCATAAAGGAATGTCACATACTGAGCTTTTTGGTTTTGACTCATGTCTTTAATCAATACGGAGTATATCTTAGTGATAACTATAGATTTTATAATTTTAACATAGTATGTTTAACCATAAATTTTTTATATTACTTAACATATGACAAATCATTTAGCATAACAAAGACATTATTGGTCGAATTTTGAAAATTTACAGAAAAAGAGATAACTTGACAAACATTTTAGGGACAGTGGTAGTATATACCAGCTTTCATCATTGATCTTGTCAAACCAGATGCCTTCTTTGTAAGTGTAAAGGTGAGCTACAGATGACAAGTTCACAATCCTACCCTGCACACCTGTAGCTTTTGCAGTTTCCTTCATCTGTTCTAGAAGAAGGTTTGTCAGGTAGAAATGGCCTGTAAATAAAAGCATCAGTACCATTTTAAAGAACAGTTCGAAAGAAAATGATCAAATATTACTAAGAGATTGATTAGCTAGTTCAATCGATGATCTTATAAACTCTGTCATCCGTCCTATTTTATTGAGGGACTACTCTAATAGAAGTCAATAATTACGCAAAAAATATACTCCATATGTTTAATTACCAAGATGGTTTGTAGCGAATTGCATCTCATATCCATCTTCTGAGAGCTGAAATGGAGAGAACATGACACCTGCATTGTTTCTAAAACAAAACAAAACAAAGCAAAATCAACTTTTCGCTGTCAAAAGATGCTAAGCATCATTAGATGATGCTAATAACATTAGTAATGCGGTGAAGTGGATGGCAAAAGAGGTAGGCTACATCAGGATGTTGAGAGGAAGGCCAAGAGCTTTGAAATCGTCAGCAAATGCCTTAACAGATTTCAATGAACTGAGATCAAGCTTAAGAATATCAACAGACGCGGTGCTACTAGCCTTCTGAATGAGCTCTTTTGCTTCTCTTGCAGCATCCATGTTTCTTGCTGCGATAACGACATGTGCTTTCCTAAGGGCTAAAACTCTTGCCACTTCTAAACCAATCCCACTTGCACCACCTGTGGTCATTCAATTTTGATGAGAGTGTCTAACAACCCAATTACAGAGTAAGAATCTTTATTAGCCCAGCAACAGTGTTATTTATAAGCTATAGCCATTTGCCTAAATCTGCATCTGTTCCATTTCTATATCTCTGAAATCTTTTATATACATTTTAAAATATCCACTTCTTCTAACGTACTCATAGGCTATACAAGTGTCAGTTGTGCCCGATACACAAAAACACACGTAAAGTCCAAATAATACACTCAATAAATTGGTAAGGTGCTCCCAAGCCTTGCCCCCTCATGTGAGTTAGTTCATGCTCAACTTGGTTCAACAATAAATAAATAAATAAATCCATGTTCAACTTGGACAATAATTCAAACTGTTCTTGCCAAAAGTTTTGTAAGAATATGCGAAAACAAAAAAGTGAAAAACAGATAAACAAGCATACTTCTGGAATTGTTGGGGCCGAGAATAGTGGGGGTAGTAGTGTAAAGGATTGAGGCCAAAAGGCCCCAAACCTGAGCTACGGGTGAATATAATATTCTCAAATTGATCAAGGCAATAGTATGTTTTACTGATGGTCCAGTGATATGGATGTTCTTAAAAAAATCGGAAAAAATATATATATAAAAACCCCGAAAACAAAATTTTACTTGGAAGCATACAAGGGCAGGGGAGAAATGTACAAGGCTATAAATCTTAAGTGAGCATGTTTACGCATGATAAAAAAATATATGCATTCACCAAAAGCACAATGAGAAATTTACCACATTATGGAAAAGGCATAATCGGGTTCACTTAGCATGATAACTGATACTCATATGACTAACATAAGAGGTGAACTCTGAACATTGATTGACCTATTACTCAAAATACAACTCCACTGCATCCAGCCACTGACTCACTAAGCCACACTGCCCCACCACCTCCATATCACTCAGCGCCCATCATCATCGCCGTCAATGTTCATCACAACCATTCACTGCCCATTGGCACCAGTATCAATGTCCATTATCTCCACTCATTCTCCATCGCCATTGATGCCCATTGCCGTCGCCATTTATACCCATCACCATTTCTCAACTGCCAACATCTGTGACCCAGTCTGCTACTTTGACATCCCCAACCTCCTCAGACCTCAATTACTACCCTAAAACAAATGGATTCAAAGTCATCACCATCTTCAATGTCCAACATCACCATCTATTACATTCACCGCACTTAATCATCTTCAATGTTCAGCACCTTTAACGCTTTCAATGTCCATACTGTCGCTGTCCAACATTTACACCTTTACCTACCCTGATCTTTATATGTTCAATACTGATACTATTGGAGAGAGAGGAGGAAAGGTTTAAAAGAGACCGTAAGCAATGATGTTCGATAAATCAACTTCTCTCAATTCTACGAGCATGCATGAAAACTTGTATTTTTGTTGAAACACTCACTAACACAAAGACACAATATGAGAAAGCAACTCTGTATTATACATTGCAGAAGAGATGGTTTAATTATTGTAAGGGGAGCTCACATCACTGTGTACATGTGAGTATCTCACCCTACCTCATTTGAATTCATGAAAAATATTGGGCTATCAAATCATTCTTCGCCCACACTCTATAACAAGAAGATACCCCTGCTCTCAGACTTAAGAAGTCTTCTTGGATTTACTCATTTGTCATTTCTTTAAGGTATCTGCACTCTCACTGCTTTAAAAGCCACCTCAAGGAGTTTAGGAATGGAGGGACTCTCTCTCCAACACATACTAATCTATACTACTCAAGGTTTGAAATTGCGTATTGCGTAGTCGTGGCGTTTTTTGAATATTGCATATTGCGTAAGCCTCATTGCGCAACGAGGCGTATGCCTTAGGCGTAATATATATATATATATATATATATATATATATATATATATATATATATATATATATATATATATATATATATATATATATATATATATAATATAAACATAATAAAAAATAAACATATTTGTCAAAAGTCGTCAAATGTTATATTAAAACAAATCATAAGAGGCCACAGTCCTTGCAAAGTAATATGTTCAAACTTCAAAGTACCATAGAATACCAAAACTTTCTGAATCGTTTATAAAAAAATCTAAGATATGAGAATTTAAGATTGATCGACTGAAAAAATCCAATCAATAACTAGTGATTTGAAATAGGGATCATAACATCAATTATAAAATTTTAAAAGTGGGCCGAGTGGACCCAAATAATACCCTTACACCCTGATGTTCTCCTATTGCGTACGCCTCAGTGCAATATTGCGTACGCCACACTCCCAACGCCATTGCAATGCCTTTTACGCCATAGTCTAGGAATTAGCTGAGGCGCGCCATGAGGCGCAATTGCATTGCGCAATTACAAACAATGATACTACTAGTATTTATTTATGTATTAAGCCTTCTATAGAACTTCCTACACGTCACAATTCTCTATAATCTTCCACGAAGTCTCCACGTGCTCCCATAATGTTTGGGAAGAATAAATAATACCACACTTATCAAGAATGTTCTATAGAACTCTCATTGTTCTGCTGCTCTAAACGTTCTTGGAATCAGTCTAAAGCATTTATGGAAAAATCTATCATTCTCTAATGTTTTCTAGATAACTATAAAATTTTCTTCACGCAACTAGAAAATCGTTAACATTTCCATAAAATCTTAACAATCTGTAGAATCTTTCAATTAAGGAGGGACTCAACAAATTTCTGGAGGTATGGTGATCTTTAACCTTCCTCATGCATCTGTCGTTTAGATTGAAAGAGTTTATGAACTTCTACAATGTTATTCCATGGATAATTAACTTGACTAAACTCATTGATCAGGCCAGTTTAAATACTTCAGATGTAAAATTCAATAAATGACAACAACTCGTGAAAAGCAAATAGGATTCCAATAGTTACACAAGATATAAAGATTGAAGAACAGATATTTATACAGTACTACTTTATACTATACATTAATAAAAGTCAAAGACAAGGTATCCATCAATTTGGTCTGCAAGCAATAGATCAAGAAAAGCTAAAAGTACATAAGCACCGAAATAGACGTGCATGGGGAAGAACAAGACCTGTAATAATTGCAGTGAGGTTTGAGGCATCAATGCCTTGAGTGACCTGCTCAGCAGTGGAGGCTGACCCAAACCCGCTTGGCCCTGGAATTCCTGTAATCAACCTCAACATCTTTCTTACTTTCTCTGTTCTGAAAGTGATCAATAACCTTTTCTCTCTATCTCCTGTGGGAGAACCAACAAAGCAGAGAAAGTCCTGTCTCTATATATAGCAATATGAACTGGCAGGGGTACATATATATATGAGATGTAAACTCTTTTATTTACGTTGATGAAGGCCAACTTTCTATAAATTTTTTATAATCGAACTGTAGGGACTTATTCCAGTAATCTTCACATCTATAAATTACCCTCCAAAACCATTAGACATGTAAACCTAAATTTGATCATAGTCAACTTTATCGGTACAGATTATAAAAGCTCAAATGAAATTCCGTGAAGGTAGAAAGAATCGTTGAAAAGTGAAACAAGTTGTTAACTTACTATATCAGCCACACCAACCTTCCCCCAACTTTCTTTAATTAGTTTGTTGTTAACTTACTAAAATGGAAGAAGAATAGCTGAAATAGTGAAATGTTGGTTGGGATTTAAGGCAGCACCGACTGAGAATTCAATAAGTTGCCCACCCACAAAATTAATGACCTAAAATACTGCGTACCACATTCAAGTTTGAAGAAAGCCTACAATATCATACCTACTACTGTCACTCATTAAATGATTCATGAGGTGAAATATTGGATGAAGAATAGTTGAAAGCTTGGTTGGAATAATTATTGGGTTGTCTACTTGTCTCTAAGACGAATGGAAAGGCTGTTACATTAAAATATTCCTCTCTAATTGGTCACCTACTTTTCTTTATACATATATTTACCTGTGCCGTCCGGATAAAATAGTTTTGTCTGGACTTTGAGCTACTTAAGTTAGGTAAGAAATAAAAATAGTAAAAATTGTGTGGTTTAAGTTTGTGCAGAGGAGAGCGAAATAAGTAGAACCTCAAAATAGTTACTTTAATAGGAAAGTGACAAGATTTTTTGGGACAACCAAAAATGAAAAGATTGCAAAGTCCAATGGGACGGAGGGAGTATATGTTTGTACATGGGAGTTATTATAACTAACGCAAAGTCACTTATTTAGTCGATTATATCAATGTCTTTTTTTTGAGTATGTCTTATTTTTTAACTAATCATCTAAATATGTTTTCTGTCTATATTTTCCAATTAAAAGAGACAATTTTTATAGCTCTCACTTGCATCTAAACGAACTTCGTCTTTTCAACCATCTTTATCTAAACAAAAAAAGCAATTGCTCAATGCCTATTTTATATTTTTATCTATTAGATTTCATTCGTAGCTTAATGTTTTTTCAAAACTAATAAATTACACATTTTTGTAATTTTAATTATTTAATAATAGATGTGGTCATTTGTTTTGAAGATATTAACCGTTCTAGAATTGAGCAAATTAGTGTTTTTAACTACTTTAAGAAAGGAGTTTTGTGACATCCTGATTTTAGTGACAATGATGGCGGCGACAACAGGCAGGCTGCGTAACGCAATTGTTAGCGGTCGGTTTATTTTTCATTAGATTGATTTAAAAAATGTGTTCTTGAATGAAGAAAGGTTGCATGCTTTAGACTTTTTAGAGCTCGTTTGGTATCACAAAAAACGGCTGATCCGACTTATTCTGGTGAAATTTATGAAGTTCTGACTAAAGTAATAGCATTGGCTGATTCTGCTGATTTAAGAAACAATTATTTTTAAAATACATTTTATTAATATGGGATTAATATTTAGAACAGGATCAAATGACCAATAAGTGCAACAGGAACAATAAAGCCAAATTGTGCCAAGCAAGATTTCATTCTCAGATTCATTCTGTTTTTTTGAGAAATTAGCTTTCCGTTCTATTTCGCAAGCCTTAATAAGTTAAGATCCACCAAAATGAATTAGAACTATGAAACACGAAAACGACATTCGGCGTTCAATAAATACACTCTGTACTGAGTGCTTTTGTCAAAAAATTAAAAATAAAAAATTCTTATGGTTAAACTGCATTATATAGGCTAAAGATAGTCTTCAGCAACTAAAAATAGAGAGAATGACAATCCAATGAAATAAACTAAAGGTGAGTTAAGTATGCTTCCTAGCACGTCCACTGGAAGGTGCGGTTGTGTCATCTTTTTTGGAAGTGGACCCCGCCTCAGGTTTCCTTGCCCAGGCAGGAGCTCTGTCTGGATCGTATCGGTAGTCATAAAACAGTTCTTCCCCAGCAGAGATTCGTTCATTCGCAAATATACCAACCCTGTGATCTCCAGCAACCATAAGGACCTATCAAAGAAATGAGCCCCACAAGGCGTTAAAAACCATGACAAGGGCAGGGGTTTGATTGTGGCAAGTGTTTATTTTGGAGATTATAAAGGGGGGAACTTAACTGTAAAAGTTTACTTTTCATAAAACATGAAAGTGACTTTCCGTTTTAAAATTTTTAGATTTAAGCAAAAATACGGGTTTGAAAACACAACTTAAAGATAACTATTTTCATGCAAAAGGCTGAAAGACGCTTTTTTAGCAACCAAAGCAACAGGTCTACCGCTAGTCCAGGACTAATATACTTTTTTACCTTCGCGTAACAATTTGGATTGGGAGAATGATTTGCAAACTTCAACTTGTCCCCTTTCCGGAAAGCATCAAGCACAAACTACACAAACAAAACCACATTAATTAGTAAACAAGTTGAGTAAAAGAGAGTGGTGATCGGTTTGAGAGAGCATGTCATTTGCCATTGCCTGATTATTTAGATTGAAAAGGAAAGAAGAGTTTTCCCGATCATAGATCTTTCCACGCTTATCAGCTTCACGGTGTGAAATTAATTCACCGGTGTATTCCCCCAGGTATTCATGCTTGCTAACGCTATTCTGAAAGCAGGCAAAATAAACATGAGAAGGAACCCACAATTATAGCATAAACGTAAGCATGCTCAATATTTACCTTTAAGAAAGCTCCCCAACCAGACACATCAGATCTTCCAAGAAGAATCTGTATATAATAAGTACCAAAAAGCTGCTCATATCAAGGAGAAGTTCAAAACAACAGCTTTATATATAATATAAATATGACTTACTCTTTGTTGTTGTTTGAGTAGTAGCTTCATATTGCGGCATTCATAGTTATCACCTCTTTGTAAAGGAATCCCAAGTGACCCATCACCACAGCTACACAGCCAAAACAAACAGTATATCAGTTTTCCACAATATGCACAGTAGTATTCCACAATGGATTAACGGAAGCCACTCCATAAGAAATATCACATCAGTATAATACTGCAGCCAATTCTGATATTCGTAAGTTTACACTGATAGTTTATTTAAGAACTAGAAACATAAGCAATAGCCATCTGAAGAAACTTGGTTGAAGGTATGTGTGCTCAACTAAGCACTGGTATGATGTTTTTATCAAATTTGTATTGATGGCTTCCCAAAATAGATGGTTAGGGCACTAGGTACAAGCAGACAACTACTTTCACCATTCTAAGGGTGCTAGCTTCTGAAAGAGAGGGTAAAAGCTATGTCAGTTGCTAGAGCATGCGAACAGTTTCTAAGAAGTGACAACTACGTATTCGCTAGAGGAGATAAATAGTGTGTTCACCCAATCCAGCAATTCCGGCAAACATCAGGATCACATTCCCTGCCTGCAGCAAAACATGGACATTGGCGGCTTCGACATTGACTTTTAGCACAGTGACATCCTCTAAAACGATTCTTGCAAGTCTTTGTACATCTAGAAATAAGAATAAGAAAACAATTCAGCAGCATTTATTGATGTGCAAAGGGAAACTAGCAAAAAGCACATTAATGGTGTTCAGCTTGGCACTGAACATGGCTTCAGGGTTTACCAGGAGAACTCTTTGTTCAAAATTCAAACCCCAAGACTTCATGTTGTGAAAAGTACAACTTACATAGTTTTTTTATGATAATATGAAATGCAGTTTACAATACAGTAAAACTCAAATGATGTTTGGCTTGTCCAGTTTTGGTTAGGGCTTGGTCTTAGATGCAATGGGGATAAATCACGGTCTAAAAGATTTCAGGATTTAGAGAGGAACATTTAACTAACCCGCAATACTTTTCGCAGCAGGTGCCATTTAAAATACAAGGACACTCCTTTCCACAGGGAGACTGACAGCTGCAAGGATTATACTGCCGACAAGGCTCATCCTTCTTCTCAGATATCCGCTTCCTTATTGCATGGTATCCTGCTGATTTCCATGTGTATTTTAAACGACGAACTCTACCTCTTCTACGCAAAAATCTTGAACGTCTACGTGCTTCACTGCCCTAGTAAAAGTTCTCAAAAAAATTAACACAGAAACTACAAACATAGAAACCCAGGGGAACTCTAAATCAAAACGATAAATAAAAGCATCAAAAAGATCATATTTGGACCAATAATATGAAATACTGACCAAAATTTCGTCACCCTTGGAACCACCTTCAAGCATGCAGTCTACGCCACTGTCTGCTCGAGCAGACAGCTTATTCCCAGTCCGGTTCATATACTGGAAAACCTCCAAACATGTTTTCAGACCATTCATGAGATTCCGAGCAATCAAACAGCTGTGCGACAAAAGAGAGTTTTGCATGGTGAATGAAAAACAAAGATATTGACAAACCAAACAAACACATAGCTACTTCTACCATCACAGGGCACCGCTAGATCAAGTAATTCATACTCCAGTAGTTCATATTACAGTAAATAATTCACTGAAAACATAAATGCATAGGAATACAAAATCTTGATAAACCATTTGCAGGTCGAGTTAAATGCATAGAAATGTGAGTTCTACCAACTATAGTGCCATTTTACTGCACGCTGAATTTCTAAAATAAATGGCATCAACCAATGCAAGGCAAACTGAAGAGTCCAGAAACATTAAACCATCTCACACAAAGAAGCAAAGGGAAAATGATGTATATACAACACACAAATTGTATGTTGTTCGATATGTCGCATTTTATTCATCAATCCAACTCTTCTTTCTTCACCTGTTTTCTATATTATTTCCCTTTAATTGTTGAATTCGGTTTTTATGTTAAATAACTTAAATTTAGTTTCGGTATATATAAATATGTTTACTAAGTCTAAGCTAATTCATTTAAAAGATCACATTGTAAATGACTTGAGTGAAGCATATTTGCACAAGTCACACACATAAAATGGAACGGGGGGAGGGTAACCATATCTTTAAGTGTACTAACCTGCTTCTCCCAAAAATCTCCAGACCCTTTTCAAAGAGAGCCTTCTCCATTGGTTTCCAAGATTTATCTTTATATACTTCTTTCTTTATGATACTTTCATTTGCAGGTTCATCAGCCTTCCGGATTCCATCATTCATCACCTGTCTGTCACTAAAAGCTTCATTTTGGGTTGAAACTAAAACCTCACAATGTGAAGATTTGTTGGCATCCACAAGTTGAGATGCTTTTCTCCTGGTCTTTCTACTACTAAATTGCTCTTTTTGTGAAGATGAACTAATGTTTTCATTTTGTTTGGGCGAACGATGGCTCAAACTTTTTGTACTTAAACTTTCACTTGCACCAGAATCACACTCTGAAGCTGCTGATTTTTTTTGTTTTTTACTGATGGCAGCTATAACTTTCTCAGCAATACGCTTACTATTTCTTTTATTATTTTTACTGGGTGATGAAGAACGGCAGGCAGATGTGGCATCACTAGTAGGCCTAGTCTCAGAGTCACTACTTTCAGATGTGCTTTTGGCAAATGAAGATGCACTTTCACTCTGGGAAGATTTTGATATTTTCTCCACATGCTTCTTCAAGGGAAATTCAATAGTAGCACCTTCAGATGATGGGATAGTGTTTTCTTCACACATGTGTGAAGAGTTCATTTTGGAGTTAAAACCTGGCTTTGTTATCTGAAATAAATTGTGGTCCTCATTACACTTAGTAGGAATGCAGAAGGATGTGTAAGCAAGTACATATCTAAAAATGAAATACTATGGCTTTAAGGTGAAAAAGGAGAAGAATGTTATGCAATTAAGGTTGGGAAGACGAGGGTGAATGAAGTATACCTCACGGTAACAGTTAGGGCCACAAGGTTCCTTGTCTGCATCAGCACCAAACGACAAATGTGGTTTTTCAGCCTGAAAAATAAAGTAGGCATCATGAGTTGCCCACAGCATATACATTTGCTTCTCTAATAACTCAACTCACTGGAAATATAAGATCCTGTGAACATCCATGTAATCTACAATCAAAGACCTGTAAGTCAAAAAAGGAAAGAGATTTATATAATTAGCACACTGAATGTTTATACTGCGATTGATCTTCTGTTTTATGTTTTCTCTTTCTAAAAATGTTTCTTCCTACTGTTCATTTTCAATAAACATGAATCGTAAATCTATTATGTTTATGTGATTTATAGTACTTGTTATACAAACATGTGATTTTTCATAAAATGAAAACAAACACACTACATCCAAACAGTTACCTTGTTTCTATTTTGAATTTTAAGAAATTAAACTAAAGCATAAAATAAAGACATTTACTAATGATGTCTTATTAACTGTAACCACTACCAATTTTGTTAATTGGTGGTCATGGAGGTGCTATAGCACAATGGCTTGGCGGATTTTGTGCCATACTGCCATCCATCCTCTGCCATTAAAAGATCACAGAGACAGTGTGACGCACAGACAAAAACTCGAAGTATTCAGATAAAGAAAATGAAGTTCAAAATATGTACTACTTGCAAGGCATCTGCAAGAAATAGATTAAGAAAATCCAGTTCATGAAGTAAATAAAGTTCAAAATACTATGTATGTACTACTTACAAGGCATCTGCGGCAAAATAGATTGTCTAAAGAATCCATTGCTGCATCAAGGTCTTTGTCAAGATACAAATTAAGAGTGCCTTCAGTGATATCATTCTTAGCAGCAATCTCTTCCTTGACTAGATCTTCATACCTTGCCTGTATAAGATGTGTGATGGTGGTTTATATCTGTAAAGCCAGCAAAAATCAAATGGGAAACAGCTGGACAAAACTTCACATCATGACCAGTATTTATCAGATAAAGTCGAGATAAACTCGATCATCAGCCAGAGAGAATACCTTTACTTCAGAAGGCTTTCTAGACAAGCACTGAGCTAACAAATCCAGTACCATATCGGACAAGCCAACTTCTTTGATAGCCATTCTAAAATGCAATATAATAACATAGTTAGTATTTGCACCGTTGCAATTTCAACCAAAGCACAAAAGGTGGAAATTTTAGGTACAGCCCTTGCTTGCAGATGAGAGGACATTTCATCAATAAGAGCCAAATAGGTTTAGAGTGGCACACATAAAAACATTAAATGGTCAGGGACACAATAACATATCTAGTAGATGAACTATACGAACCGCAAAATATAGTTTTCAGACTCTGCAAAGTCCTTTTTGTCTTCATCCTCTTCAATTACTTCTTCATCACTGTCACTACAAATTAGAGTTTCTCCACCATTCTCATCATAATAAATCCTTCTACGGCCTACTACAGATTGATCTTCAGTCATCCTTTGGTTTCTGCACAGGTATATGCACGATCAAATATCTTTCAAGAATCCCAGTAAAACAATTTTAAACGCAGAATACATTGCATGGTTAAAAACTTGATCTTATGTCATGCTCTTAATGTGATGTTGCAATAACAAAATAACCCCATTGAGCAGGATAACATTCATAAAAGAATCTATAATATTTAATACAGATAGAACCAGAGCACATATGCAAAATGTAACAAAGAAGCATGCTTAATCCTCATAGAAAGAAAATACAACACGAGAAAGAAAACATGGTCATGGCAAAACCAAATGTTCTAAGCAAGGGGGCTCAATTCTTGGAGCATGGGCTGTTAAACAGGCACTTATCTATTCTGATAGGAGTTATGTTAGACAATTATTGGTTGGAAGGGAAGCAAGTCAATACTCTTTAACCCACCTATCCAAAAAAAGCCAAGTAGTATAGGTAGGTAGTCTTTTCTCTTCTGGTATTTTAATGGGGCGAACAGCATTCTTGACTGCAATGCTAGATCCTAAAAGAATAGCAGAGCCATAGCCATCTTCTGTAGGGCTATTGCTATCAATATCCTTGTTGCTAGCATCAATGCCATTTTGCATATCGATAGCATCCTTCTGCCTCTTTGACAGTAGATCAACACCTTCATCTGGTCCAAGAATCTTCAGATTTCTCCTCTCTTTTGAAAATTCACTAAGCACTTTTGTCACATCAACCAGCTTCTGTGTATTTTCTTGAATCCTTTTCTGTAAAAAGATCAACAAAATTACAAAAAAAAAAATCAATATTTGTGAAGATGTTATCAGACTGCATGAATTATCATTTTGATTTCTGAATCAAACATGGAGGAGAATGTACCTTTACATAGAAATCACGTTCCAACTCGACTTTTCTCCTCAAAGAATTGATGACATCAAATATACCACTTGATGCTGGACTTGTATCTTGCATTGAAACACTCTGTACAAGGTAGCGTTAATGAATAAACTTTATAATTCGATAGCTATTCTCAAATTATGTCTGAAGATAATGATGCAAATAAGCAGTAGTAACATGCAATAAGGTTTCACACCAGGCTGAAAGAGCTAATTTCTCAATACAGCCCGCCAATTGTGTACATCATTGTAGAACTAACCAAGTGGTCATAGATTGGTATATCGCCAGCTAGCGCCTAGCGCTAAATCAGCTCTCAAGCAGCTCTGAGAGACCTTTTTCAGTTTCCAAAAATGAGACTTTAAATCAATCATAGTGATCCAGTGACCATGACCTATCGCCAGTCACTACCACGGCAGGCCCCAGACCTACTGCTATTGACCCACCCCCCGATGATTTAAGACTCAGCTGCCCAACGACCCGCAGCCCAGTGAACCGCCCGTACCCAATGACCTTGGACAGTGACTTGCCAAAAGTGACCTATTGGTGCCCTTAACATCGTTTCCGCTAGTGACACAGTCCGAGGCAGTGACAGTGATTTTGCGGCCAGCTGTGGTAATCCTTTCCGGGACTCTTGATGACCACTGACCCGCCAGTTCTCCAGCCACCGCCCCACAACTTCCCAAACCATTTTCCCGCCACCGCAGCCCACCGCTCCCACAACCCCCTCAGCCACCTCCACGACCCCTTCTCCCCCCGCCCTAATCCCTTCCCTCAACACGGTCCTAGTCCCCTGCCCCCCCCCCAACCCCTCTTCCACCCCCCACCCTTGCACCCGGGCAGCCCAATCCTGAAACCTTAGCCGCCTTCAGAACACCATGGTTGCTATCGCCAAACCCTAACCCCGCCGTGACACATTCTCCTTCGACGGGCTATGCGTGATTTTCCGTCGAAGGGCAATAACAATATGTCACCGAAACCTAACTCCGTAACAATCCGTAGCCGATTGTTCATTATTTGACCAATACTCGCTTCAGCCTGACATTTCGTTTAGAAATTGACGATTTCGCATTCTGTGAACCGCGAAGCGTCATGTAGAAGAAGAGGAGGAGATGATGAGGGACAAACCTGCGATGGGTTCAGGCGGCGTCAGGGGCGAAAATGGTGACAGAGTTCGTCGATGGAGTGCCGGTCAATGGAGTCGGGGCGTAGATGAAGCGAAGGAGTTGGAGCGCCGATGCAGCCGATCAATTGAACTACAGTCATTTTATATAGAAGGGTATTACAGTCTTTTTGTTTGTCTTGTTATAATACACTAATACAGTTGTCGCACCATGTGTGCAGCATGGGTGCGGTGCAGTGTGAGCACCCAAGGTTATAATCCCTCTCCAAGTTTATATGGGTTATATGTAACGTAGATAATGTGAACCTACATGTAATTTTAAGTTTAACAAAATGTAAATTACACTCATTCAATTTAACTCGTTGAGATGTAAATTGATTTAACTGAAATGTAACTTGGAAACAAGTCAAATGTAATCTCGTAATTGTAACTTTAGCTCTTTGAAATGTAGAACGTCCTTACAAGCACGTGATTTCAGACCAAAAATACAATAGAAGTAAATACGAGTACTATCGTAGATGATGGGATTAACAATCGATGATTTCGATCTGGGAGAACAACGAGATGTAACCGACAATTTCAATCTAGGAGAACAACGATGTAAGAACCTGGTTTTCAGAATCGTTTCAAGCTTCTTCACGTAGGCAGACAAAGAGAAGAGCATGGCACAAACCTACTTTTTCAACGCCGAGAAGATGCACAGCAGGCAGGAGAGACTTGTCCAATCGATTTCAAATGGGGGACGGCCATATGCGAACTGAAGGTCCAAAGGATGCGGGTAGAGTCGGGGACGAAGTGAAGCAGAGGGGGGGAGGATTTGTATTTTTTAAACAAAAAGGTGTCGGTTGGGGCCGGTGCATCTTGAACACCGAGCGACGATCCCACGGTATAAATTGTTCTTATAATAAGTCATTTTGGTCCTGATCAACCTCATACTCCTTATTCTTTTTCAGTTTTATCAGTTTGCGGGTTCGGTTCGGTTCAATTGGAAACGGATTAGAAAAATGATTGTCAAATATTCTCTATGTCCCTTAAAACTTTACCAAATTTGATCAGTACAAAAATTAATAAAATAAAAATGGTATGATTAATGTTTGTGCTTAGGAGAAAAAAATAATCGAAACCACAAAATTCTTTACTTAAAAGAGGGAGTGACAAAGTTAGTGGGACATTCAAAAAGTGAAAGTTTGTAAAGTTTTAAGGGACAGAGAGTAAAATTTTTGTTATCCTTTGGTTTGGTTCAGTTTGGTTTAGTTTGATTTGGTTTGGTTTGAATTTGATACTCAGTATTTTTAATAGTATATGAAGGTTGAGATTTTTTTTTCAAATTAATGTTAGAAATAAAATTATTTATGAAATTAGGGTTGAGATAAAATTATTTACCAAAATACTGTTGGGTTAAATCATACTCCCTTTGTTCCTAAATAAACTTCCAACTTTCCTTTTTCATCCGTTCCAATTAAAACTTCTACTTTCCATTTTTAGTAAAGAATTTGTGGTTCACAATATTTCTTACACATTTCTCTCTCCTCTACAACTCTCCACCACACAATACCCACTATTTTAAACTGTGTGTCAAACATAATTGAAAGTTTTAATAGGAAAGGAGGGAGTAGTTGACAAGAATCGCCAAATGAAGTTGCGACTCCCTTCAAACGTAGTCAGAACTACAAAGCTAGCGGGAAAGAAGATATTTGAGGAGCAGGTGGTGGGCCCATATAAAATCAAAAATTTCTTTTTATTTTAAAGTGTTATATGCTTTATTTTTTCCAATTTTTACAAAAAGCATATCAAATTTCCTAACGTTTTGTGATCGACACTAATATTGATATATAAAGTTTTAAAAAACTTGAAGAGCATATATGATGGAAAGCTACTTTCAAATATGGACCTTCAACAAACTCAATTCTCAATCAGTTTAAATGGAAACTTTATACAGAAATTGCTCTAAATAGGAGCAAAAACGTTTTGAAATACCAAAATAGGAGTATCATGTTTTTTATTTCCGTAATAGGAATAATCTACCAAGTTTAGAGAAAAAAATGTCATGTTTTAAAGCCTAGTAATGCCAGACTTGTCAAAAATGTACTCATATTCAAGAAATAAAAAACATGATAGTCTTATTTTGGAATTTCAAAACTTTTTTACTCCTATTCAGGGAATTCACCCAACTTTATATTCACATCATCGATAAACCCAATTCTCAACTAGCTTTATTGTTTCATGTCTTTTCTTGAAAAAATGAATGCAAGATGTTGAAAGTAATCATGAGGTCTTAATTTTAACATTCGGATCTGCTTCAAAAAAATCGAACTTGAAAAACTCTAGCAAAAGGATTTAGATATAGGATTTAATTGGTGTAACTAGCGACTATAATAGTAACTTAGCTATAATAATATATGTTCAATTTTTAAACTTAAGTGACTGTGACACCATATTATAGTAATTACGTAGTATTATATTAGTCATATTTGTGTAAATAAGTTTTATTTTTAGTAATATTTTTGTAAAAACCCATTAATTAATAAATTACGTTGGTTGAATATATTCATGGAATCACGGTGCTAGATTGCAGGGAAATCTAGATTAACAAGGTGGATACAGAATTTTCATTTAAATTGGTTGAAAATTGGGCTTATTGACGATTCATAGTTGAAAAGTAGCTTTTTTCATCTTATATGGTATTCAGATTTGTTTAAACTGTATACATGCAATATTGTTGTCATATGAAATGTTACAAAAAAATAGGAAATTTGATATATATTGTTATAAAAATTGCAACACAAATATAAAAGTTATAGCAATTTCTAGAAAATAAAAGATTTTTAATTTTACAAGGCCCCACCACCAGCTCCGGCCAACTTAGTAACTTCTCCTTACTTTTAAAGAGCGTGGCCACTTAATTTTCATTTGGCCACCAGCTCAATGCAATTCAAAGCCAAAAGCATAGGATCTACTTATGGGCTATGGATTTGAAATTATTAACCCTGAGGCTAGATGACGAGATGAACTAAGAAGATTCAGTTTTGACTATTTGCCCCCTCCTGAACTGCCGCCTTAGAGTACGTGCCCGCGTGATTAGGGTTTGAAAAACGACGCTTGAAGGTTGGATTGGATCACCTGCGATTTCATTTGCTACTTTTATTTCAAGCTTTATTTTGTTTCATTAGACCTTTTATCTTGGTTTTAGTTTGATTGTGTTAGTGACGTCCTTGAGATGTTTAAGGTCGTTAATGGCCTCGAAACTCATGTATGTTCAGCGAGAAGTTTCTTTTTGTTTTGGGTGAACTTTTCTATGTATGATCGGGAATTGATGGACCTTTTGGCTATTTTGAGATTATAGAAGTGAGAAAGAGTGTGGCGATCTTAAGGATAAAAAAGAACTCTTTGTTGCCTGTTTGATGGTGAGTTATTTGTGTTGCTTCTTTGGAGGTGGGCGTCTCAAAATCTGATCATAGATCTTTTCTTAAATCTAGATGGAGTCCATGGAAGAATGTTGGTAAAGCTTTGAGCTTTTGGCAAGTTGTAATTGCAAACGTTTGATTACTTTAATATAATTTTCCTTTAGAAAAAAGTTGACAGGTGGATTGGATGATGATTTTGCATGAACGGACAGTTAGGTTGGAGTCCATCTTGGTTGCAAGTTGTATACTTGTATCAATGTGCATAGTAGATTCTCAAAGCACTTTTTACTTCAAGAAGCTCAAACAGGGTGTTCTTTAATCTTAAAACTAAATTGTCAAGTTTTTTTCAGTTTATGCATTTCAAGTTTCCAATACATTCAGGAAAATTTGACCATTACGGATAGAGAGCAACTCACTTAAGATATTATTACCTCCATCCCACTCAACTTTACCAAGTTGATGTTAGGTGGGAAATTAGAATAGTAAAATTTGTGTGGTTGAAGTTTGTGCAGAGGAGAGAGAAATGAATAGAGCCACAAAAACATTGCTTTAAAAGAAAAGTGACAAAGTTTTTTGGGACAAACAAAAAAGGAAAGTTGGAAAAGCCCAGTGGGACGGAGGGGGTATATTATAACAATATTGAATCCAATGTATAGTAATACATTTTTTGTTGAATTTTTTTGGCTTTACTGTTGATGACCACAATGATTTTTTTTGCAATTTTTTGTGCCTTAGAAACCTAAATCTTTACATTTTGGTGTTTACGTTTAAAATCGTATTGTTTAGGAATCCTTTACATTAGGAAAATGTATGCTTGCTTGGGGGAGTTTCTTTAAAATCTATTCCATATAAAGCAAGCTTTTAATAGCAGCAGTTTTACGTTTGCATTTACACTTATTTTTTTCACATAAAAGACAGCTCTGCAATGTCTATATGATGGATAGTGTACCCGGGGGGTAGCTTATCCGAGGTGTTATTGCGGGGAATAACTAGAGAGAAGTCAGAGCAAGTAAGTAAGAGAGAGAGTGTATATCAGATATGTATTCAGCGTATTTTGCTCCTGCCTACAAATGGGGAAATGGGGTGCTATTTATAGTAGCAATAAATGCCAGATAGGGACACGTGTCGAGCATTCATTGGCCGAGGGGTCACACCAACCGGTTGGCGCTGGCAATCGCATGTGGCCGCATTTAATGCGGCTGTTGGATGTGACGTCGTACTTGGTACGGTGATCCAGGCGCATGTGGAGTGGATATTATGTCGAGAAAGGTGCCCTCGGCTGCAGGTGATTAGCCGAGGGCCCTGAGTACCGGGGACCCCCTTAGTGCCGAGGGCTCTAGGTGCCGAAGGCTACTGATTTTCGCCGTTTTCTCCCAGTAACTTTGTGTGCTTGAGCTGGCCGTCCTGTGAGAATTTGAAGCCTTCGGTCAGGGGGGCGAAAGCACTCCCAGTGTGCTGCGTGGGTTGCTCGGTACTTGGGGCGCTGTATTTTGGGCCTGTTGTGCCCCCTGGGCCTATTGGGTCTTTATCAGAATAGTAGGAGTCTATGGGCCAGGGGTTCCTGGGCCATATACTCCATCAGGAGTCCCTCACTCCTTTGCCGAAAGGTACTTGAGGGAAAAGGAGTAATCTGTGCTTGTCCTTTTGGTGTTGTTCCGTTGTAGTTTGTAGGGTTTGTGAGTAGTTTGTTGTGTGCATGTTTCAGCCGGGGGCAGTCCCTCAGTTACCCACATTCCGGGACTTGAGGGATCATGTTCGTTGTTTGTGGAAGTTTTTTGACATTTTTTCTTATTTTGAGATTTTTCCGAAGGGGTCCTCCAGTCCCCCACTCTTTGAGGCACTTGCAAAGTGGTGAAAATGAGTAGTTACTTGTTAAAAACCTCATTGGAAAAAACCCTGTGGGAAAAATTCCAATGAGGGAAAAAGAGTGCACCGAATTCCCCCAATGATGAGTCGAGAAGGTAAAACCCTGGTCTGAAATGAGTGGCAGTATTCTCGCCGAAGGCTATCCTTGTCTGAAGGCGTGTGTGTTGTTTTTCCGAAGGGTCCCTGTTGTTATCCTGAGAGATGCCGAAGGGGGAGCCCCCAAATTATGAGAATGAGGGTGTGATGAATGTGGGTGATGTTTCCGGTGTTGCCGAGGGGTCCCTTGTTCGTTGGTGAGTGGAGGGCGCCTTTTGATGAAGGCATGCTCGCACGGAGACTTCATGGTTCTCAATGTGTTTGAGGGCCGATGGTTCCCGAGGGGTGTGCTCGTTATGAAGCCGTGGGCTTCTGAAGGAGTAAGCCCGAAGGCCTTTGCGATGTAGTATGAGGGGCATTAACCGGGAGCTTCTCTGGGTAAAGTGTACCCGGGGGCACCTTTTGATGAAGTGGAGTAAAGTAGAAAGCCTGGGGGCTAGTTTCCTGGTTGATGAAAAGGAGTGGTCTACCGAACATAGCCGGGAGCTCCCAGAATACAACTGTTGTAAATATAGCCGTTGGAATACCTAACGTCAGAAATATAGCCGTTGGGGGGGCTCCACGTGGTGTGCGTTCGTTGGCTGCCTGTGGGCGGGTGTCACCGATTGGGCGAATCGACGGTTCGTAATTATGGCTTTTCAACCGGAGGCTCGGTTTCCGGCCCAAGCCCGGATTTGTGGTGCCTATAAATACCCAAGCCAGGGGACTTCCCCCTTGTGCGATCATTGTTTGTTAGCGGAGCTCTGCCAAATTTTATAGAGAGAGAAACACTTGCCCTCGATCAACTCCTGTTCCAAGGTCAGTTCCCCCACTTGCTCCTTACCCTTCTTAGCTAGCTGTGTGTTGTGGCCTTAGTTTTAGGGGTTGTAGCATAGAATCCTTAGTATTCCCGAACCCCTGAGTTAGTACAGACAATGTCTTCACAAAGCGACTCTCAAGATATCTCGAGGGAGCCCTTAATGGAGGAGGAAACTGTCTCGGACGTGGAGTCCACAAGTGAACAGCCCTCAGTGGGACAAGATGCCGCCATAGCGATGGAGCTGCAGAGGGCCCTTGTCGCCGAGGTGGAAGCCGAGGGCTTCGAACAAGAATGCGAGGATGAAGAGCTGGCCCTCGCCTGGCACGTAGTCGAGGAAGAGGCGCAGAGAGAGAGCGTGAGGGTCACCGTCGTTGTTCTGCCCCCTCGCGACGCTGGTGAGGCCAGCACCTCTCGGCCATTGACTGCGGTCCCTCTCCGGGTGGCACCCGGGAAGAAGAAGACGAAGAGTGCTGCTTCCAAGAAGAAAGGCAGTGTTGCATACCAAGGGAAGCCCATCGATATGCCCGAGGGGTATTCCTACCTGAATACTGCCGCCCTCGAGATAAGGTCGAAGGCTGATGAGGCGGATTTCTACGTCACTCAATTACATGTGGGGCCCTCGGCCGTAGTGGTGGCGCCAGGTCCTGATGATGTGCTCTCCCGGGCTCCCGAGGGTTGCATCGCCGTTCACATTCTCTCGGTGTCAATGGGCCTCCGATCCCCCCTGCACCCCTTTCTGCGTGAGTACCTTCGGTTCGTAGGACTGCTCCCCTGCCAGCTCACGCCTAATAGCCACTCGTACATCGCGGGCTTCCTCCATCTCTACAAGTCCCGGGGGTAACGCCTAGCCTGGACCTATTCTTCCAAAGTTTCAACTTGTGTCGGGAGGGGGGGCATGCGAATGTCGAGGGCTTCGCGAACTTGCAGCAGGAGGCCTTGTTCAAGTTGTTTACTAAAGCGCCCCCCTCAAACAAAGGTTGGAAAGACCGATGGTGCTACGTAAAGCTATCCGAGAGCCCCTTCCCGAGGGAGTTGCGCGACCGGTTCAGGCGTCACGAGAAAGTGAGGAGCGCCGCCCTCGAGAAGGATGGGAGGATCCTGGCCAAGATCCCGGAGGGCCGGAACAAGAACATAGCCATCAAGGAGTGCACTTAGGAGGAGGATCTCTATGCCCTTGGGTTCCGGCGGTATCGCTTCCTGGGGGAAACAGATGCAAAGTATCCGACGTTTGATGGAGCCTCCGGGGGTTTAGGAGGTAGCAGCCGAGGGCATCCTTATTTTCGTACTTAGCATACGTTTTCATTCTTTCTTTTCTTTTATTTTCATTTACTGATGACCCGTCGGCTTAACACTTTATTGTGTTGCAGGTATACCGGTCTCCAAGATGAATGTTAGGGGGCTCGCTGATCTGAAGAAGAAGTCCTCCAAGGTCCCGAAGGGGACGGATGCGGGTATCCAGAAGCCCGCCGGCGACTTCTTTAAGAAGTCCGAGGGGCCGTCGACGGTCCCAAGCACTGATGTCGCCGCCGCCGCGAAGAGAAAGGCCGCGGGCAAGCCTCCCGAGGGGGAGAGGCCAAAAAAGGGGGATACCGGGAAGAAGGATCCTCCCGTGGTGATCATAGATGAGTGCCCCGCCTCCGGGACGCATGTGGAGATGCCGGTGGCTGAAGTGACGATGGGTGTCCGGGAGCCACCCTCCGAGGTTTTGCAGGTTTCTCTCCCGAGGGGAACAGCCGTGATGAACTGCACGGTGGACCTGAGGGTGCTTCTGAGGGGCATGACCCCTGAGATTGACAGAGCCGCCCTCGGGGCTGATGATGACTTGGCCCTCGAGGACAAGATCCTCCGGTCTTCCCTCACTGTAAGTTTCTTCCTTATTACCGTTTACCTTGCGCTAGGATATATTCTACGGCTTTCCTAACTCCTTTATAATTTACAGGCTTGCATTTCCCTCGGCGAACAGGCCCGGAGGCTGGAGGAGCGGCGCCTGCACAAGGCTGAGTAGGACGCGAAGATGCGGGAGCTTGTCTGCCAGAATTCTGATGCCATCAGGCATATGGCTGCACTGGAGGAGAGCCTTCGGCAGATGACGCTGCGGGCGGAGGCCGCAGACCGGGGCAAGGCCGAGGCTGAGAGGTCCGCGGCTGAAGCCCTCGGGAAAGCCGCCAAGGAGGCCGAGGCTGCCAAGGCGGATGCCGTTGTGAAGGCCCGAGAGGAGGCCGTCTCCGGATTCTTTGCGGGGGGGGGGGTGGAAAGCCGAGGAGCACAAACAATGGCTGTCCTCGGTCGTGGAGTCCTCCGTCGATGAATGGTGCGACGGGCCCGGCGTGGAGTGGGTTTCCTGAAAGGGAAAACAGTACTACGATGTGGGTGAGTTTTTTACTCAAGCCCTCATCTACCGGAGGATGTCCCATCACTTGAAGATTGATCCAAAAGACTTCGACCCAGCGGCATACGGCCTTCCTCCCCTGCAGCCAGATGTCCGTGTTCCTCTCCCCCCAGATGTCGAAAGGCCAGACTTGGAAGATACCGGGCTGATGAAGGAGGTCGAGGGGGACGACGGTGCAAAGGTCGGCATAGAGGTCACCTCAAAGCCTGTGGAAGAGGCTGCCACCGGGGCTGATAATATTTGATTTGTACTCAGCAAATTTTTGAACAATTTTGTAATGCACATGTATGATTCCGGCCTCGGCCATTTTGTAATATACACTTTAACTTTTCCTTTCTTTTGATGAATGAATACCTGCCTTCGGGCTTTTGCATATAATTCGTTTTCCTTTGATTGTTTTTCTTTGAATGTATGCCCTCGTCTTTTCTGAATGTATGCCTTCGTCTTTCTTTGAATGCGTGTTAGGACTTAGAAAATATTTCTCTAAGTATAGTGTCTCCTGCAACCCTCGGCTACTAGGCCCATTTAGTCATCTGAATGTCACACTGAGGGCCACACATTCAGGACTTAGAAATCTTTTCTAAGTGTTGTTCATCTGTTGGCCCTCGGCTAATTTCTTCCCTCTGGTTCTGTGTAGTCTTCATGAGATAACCGGAGGCAAGGCGCTTGGGACTTAGAAAATTTCTTCTAAGTGTTTGAATGTCGTCTGGCCTTCGGTGCGTGGGCACCCCTCGCTGCATGGATATATATCCGAGGGCCCAAAACATTTAGGACTTAGAAAATATTTCTAAGTGTAGTTTCACCAAACCTTCAACCGTGTGGCCCCTCTGGCTGCATGGAGATTTGACTGAGAGTCAAAAATATTTAGGACTTAGAAAATATTTCTAAGTGTAATTGTATGAGGTAGGAGCCTTCGGGTGAAATGTGAGAGCCTTGTCGTAGGTGCACCCTCGGTTGACCGGTGACTCGACAGAGGGCAAAGTACTTAGGACTTAGAAAAATTTTCTAAGTATTTCCTGTTGCTAGCCTTCGGTCGGGGACCCTTCGGCTGCATACTTTGTGGGTCTAGAACAATTTCCTTTGTCTCGCAAGGTTGGCCTGTGGCAACAAAAGCCTTCGGATGTTTCCATGTCCCCACAATGTTGACTTAGGAAATTTTGTAGTTCTCGTGCAGCATAACAAGACAGACTCCCTCCGACAATGCCTGTTTGTATCCCCTCGGCGTCTAGTGAGGTGTCGGAGGTGATTCTTGCTGGGATTTGGCCAACATCTGATAGCCTTGTTGTATAGTAGCCGTCGGGGACGTTTTGAGTTGTTATTGAGTGAGCCTGTCACGTTCTGTAGGATTTGAGCCTTCGGTTTTGCTGTAGTCGGAGGCAATCAAGGAGTGGACTTAGCCATTTGTTGATGACGTTTGTTGAATATTATCCTTGGTAATTTAGGAGCTTCCAGGTGCCAAAGGTGTTCCCATGGGGAGCCCTCGGTATGTTTCCGTGAATTGTTGGAGTGATGTACTCATTGATTTCTCGCTGAGTCTACTCCCCTTCACCACCCCATTTTTTCTGTCTTTTTTTTGTAGTGAAGGGAAGGCTTCAAGAAACTTGGTTTCTTGCTAAGGCTTGGCCTATCGGGAGGTAACAGAATACACCATTAGCTCCCCCCTCGGGTTAACCTTCCGAGTTCCGAGGGGATCGAGGGTCATTTCCTGGGCACAAGACATGGTATGTAGCATGCCTCCCCTTTGGGGGATGGCACGGAAAGCGCCTCAGTTTTGAAAGTCGTCCCCTCGGCGCCAGACATAGTCCGTGGCCTGCCACACCCTTGGGGTAGTGGTGCGGGGAGCGTTTCGATTTGGAAGTCGAATCCTGTGCATATTAGATGCCTGCCAATCCCTTGGGGAAATGGCGCGGAGTGCGTTCCGTTCTTGAAAGTCAAATCCTGAGCATATTACTTGCCTGTCATACCCTTGGGGTAGTGACGCGGAAAGCATTTCAAGGAAGGGTTTGCACTTGCACACTGGTTGCAAATGGCTGGGGGCACTACGTGCTGCCGGCACCGAGAGGTGGCGCCTTCGGTATATGCGTCCTTAAGGGGTACGACTTTAGAAACAACACTTGGTGTTTGTTTCAGGATGTGGCCCCCGGTACTTAGTACCGAGGGGTCTTCCGTAAAAACATTTGGAGTTTTTCTTCATTTGTCATAGGTGATTGGGGTGTATACCCTCGGTACTTGGTACCGAGGGGTCTTCTGTGAAAACACTTGGTGTTTTCTTCCATTTGTTGAAAGTTGACAGTGGTGTATCTCCCCGGCATTGGGTGTCGAGGGGTCTTTGTTGAAGACAGTTGGTACTTTCTTCCTTGTTGCAGGTGATAGTATTGTCTACCCTCGACACTTGGTGCCGAAGGTTCTTGCTTGTGATAAGGCCTTGGGCCAGGGGGTGATATGAGGGCCTGGCCACTCGTAAGAGTCTTGTTCCATGTTCTTGGTGTCTTCAATATGCCTTCATTCTCCAAAATTTTTAGGCCTTGGGCCGCAAAATAATACATTCACTAGTTATGAGGGCTTGGCCGTTCTGATGTTATTGATAAAATTTAACTAAGTGATGTACATTCCAGTGTCTAGGGACTTCAGTCCCGTTGGGGCGTTTTAGTTTGTAAGTTCCTGGTTTGATGATGGCCGCCACGATGTAGGGGCCCTCGAACTTTGGTGCCATCTTTCCGCCCTTGGTTGGTTGGCTAGCTTCCCTTCTTCTGAGGACATAATCCCCCATTTGGAATTCCCGAGAGCGGAACTTGGCGTCAATGTAACTCTTCACTTGCCTTCGGTAGTTTTCCACGCGTATGAAGGCTTGCTTTCGGCGTTCTAAAATAAGGTGGAGGTCGAGGGCCATATTGGCGTCGTTAGCCTCTGGATCATATTGTGTGACCTTTCGGGTCGGAAGAGTTACCTCAGCGGGGGCCTTGGCTTCAAATCCGTAACAAAGGGAGAAGGGTGTTTCGCCTGTCGCTCGCCGAAGGGTGGTGCGGTAGGCCCATAAGATGTTGTGGAGCTCTTCTACCCAACCACCCCCTTCGGCCTCCAGTTTCTTTTTTAGGCCCTCGAGCAAGGTCCGGTTGGCGTTTTCTACTTGACCGTTGCCTTGAGGGTAGGCAACGGATGAGAAGGTGTGTTTGATGCCCCATGCCTCTTGGAGGGCACAAAAGGGGGCTGCCTCAAACTGAGTCCCGTTGTCGGAGATGATCTGCTGGGGGACGCCAAACCTTGTGAGGATGTTCTTGAGAACAAAATGACGACACTTGGCCTCAGTAATGCTGGCGAGGGGCTCAGCTTCCACCCATTTGGTGAAGTAATCGATGGCGACGATGATGTACCTGTTGTTGGAGGTACCCCTCGGCAGAGGGCCCACAAGGTCTATGCCCCATCGAGCGAAGGGTATGGAAGTGCTCATGGGGGCATAGTTGACCGCTGGCCTGCCGGGGGCTTTCTGGAAGCGTTGGCATGCGGTACACCTTCGGGCGAGATCTGCACAATCCCGGGCCATCGTAGGCCAAAAGTAGCCCTGGATTATTAGCCTCCGGGACATGGAGAAGGGTCCCTGGTGAGCTGAACAAGTGCCACTGTGCTCTTCCTCCATCGCAACTTCGGCTTCATCTTGATGAATGCACCGAAGTAATGTCCCGTTGTAGGACCTTTTGTAAAGCCTTCTGTCTTCGATGGTGTAGCTAGAAGCCCTCAGCTTTGCTAGCTTGGCACGGGCCTCATCCTCGGGCAGTTGCCCTGCGGTGATGAAGGCGACAATGTCTGAGATCCAGTCATTTTGCCTTTGTTGTATGTGCATGATGGGGCTAGCATGTATGCTGGAGAGGCTGAGCTCTTCCACTTTGGCAATCTTAGAGGTATGCTCGGGGGATTCGGCCGAGAGCTTGGATAAAATGTCGGCCTCGGAGTTTTGAGCCCTCGGTATCTGAGTAAGAGAGTGTGCCTCAAATACCTTAAGCAACTCCTTGGCCGCTTCTTTGTACTGCTTCATCCTTCCTTCCTTGGCTTCGTACTCCCCGGAGATTTGGCCGACGACTAACTTGGAGTCGCACTTGACGTGAATCTGTCGGGCCTTCATGTTAGCTGCCAGCCGAAGGCCACAGAGGAGGGCCTCGTACTCAACTTCATTATTGGAGACTTTGAAGGAGAAGCGGACTGCATAATAGGCCCGAAAGCCTTCGGGTGAGATGAGGACCACCCCTCCTCCACACGCCTTGACGGAGGAGGAGCCGTCGGTGTAGAGGGTACACCAATCATCCGAGGGGGTCGAGGGCTCCTCGTCCATGGCTGATCTTGCCGTACATTCCGTCACGAAGTCCGCTAGGGCTTGGCCCTTGATGGCGGGCCTAGGACGGATGTCGATGTTGTATTGGCTTAGGAAGACAGCCCATTTTACCATTCGGGAGGAGCTGGCGGGGCTCCTCATCAAAGCGCCAAGGGGTTGGTGAGTGAGGACCTGGACCGGGTGAACTTGGAAGTAGTGGCCCAACTTCTTGACAGTCCACACGATAGCCAACACCGTTTTTTCCACAGGGGAATACCGGAGTTCTGCTTCCCTGAGGGTCTTGCTAACATAGAAGATGGCATGTTGGATGCCATCCTCTTCCCGGATGAGTACTGAGCTGATGACTGCCGGGATAACACCCAGGTAAAGGTATAGGGTCTCCCCCACCTTGGGTTTAGAGAGCACAAGGGGTGAAGATAAGTACCGTTTCAGTTCCTCGAAGGCCCCCTGACACTCTGAAGTCCATTGGAAACCGGCAGTCTTTCTCATGATATGGAAGAAGGGTAAGGACTTCTACGCCGACTTTGATAAGAAGTGATTGAGGGCTGCCAGGCGACCCGTTAATCGTTGGACCTCCTTCACGTTGCGTAGGGGCTCCATGTTGATGATGGTCTGAATCTTCTCGGGGTTGGCCTCGATACCCCTTCGGCTCACCATGTAGCCTAAGAATTTGCCACCTTGCACGCCGAAGGTGCACTTCTTCGGGTTTAGCCGAAGGTTGAACTTCTGCATGATGGCGAAGATTTCCCTCAGGTCGTCAGCATGGCTTGCTGATTGCTTGCTTTTGACGGTCATGTCGTCAACATATGCCTCCATGGTGCGCCCTAGGACAGTTTGAAATACCCTGGCCACCATCCGAGTGTAGGTGGCGCCTGAGTTCTTTAGGCCGAAGGCCATAACAAGGTAACAGAAGATGCCCTCGGGAGTCATGAAGGCTGTTTTTTCAGCATCTTCCTCATGCATAAATATTTGATGATACCCGCGGAATGCGTCGAGAAATGACATGATTTCACACCCCGCGGTTTCATCTACAAGCTGATCACTGTTTGGAAAAGGAAAGGGGTCCATGGGACACGCCTTGTTGAGGTCCGTGTAGTTCACGCACATGCGGAATGAGGGCGGTTTTTGTGCGAGGACTACGTTTGCCAGCCATGAGGGGTATTTTACCTCCTTGATGTGCTTGATAGAGAGGAGCATGGCGAGCTCCTTCTTCACAAATTCCCTCCTCTCGGCTGAGAGGGGTCTCCTCTGTTGTTGTACTGGTTTGGCCGAAGGGTCCACCGAGAGGCGGTGGGTGATGACCCTTCGGTTGATTCCCGGCATGTCCTCCGACCCCCATGCAAAAACACTGGAGTAGGCGCGGAGGGCGCTGATGATGCCGGTCTTCAAATCTTCAGGGAGCTTGGCTCTAATCTTTACGACTCTATCCGGCTTGGCCGGATCGAGCGCGAAGTCTTCTACCTCCTCGGCTGGTTCAGCCCTCGGTCTGCTCTCCTCCGCTTCCACAGTTCCGGTGATGGTGTCAATGCGGAACTCCATCTTGCTAACCTTCTTTGTCACTTGAAGGTAGCAAGCGCGGGCAAGCTTTTGGTTCCCCCTTGAGTAACTGATGCCCCCCTCGGCTGGGAACTTGAGGCAGAGGTGCCTCATGGAGATGACGGCTTCGAGATCTTCGAGGGCTGGCCGGTCGAGGATGATGTTGTGGGCACAGTCGATGTTAACGACGACGAACTCCACTTCGAGCTTGGCTCTATGGAGCCCGTCGCCGAAGATTACTGGGAGGGTTATGACCCCCTCGGAATCAATGGTGTCGTCGGTGAAGCCGGCAAGAGGGGTCTTGATGGGCCGAAGGCACCCCCTCTCCAGATGCAGCTCTCTGAAGGTACTGAGGTACATTACATTCACGGAGCTTCCTGTGTCAACGTAAGTTCGGTAAATAATAGTGTCATTGATCTCTGTGCGGATGACGAGGGCATCCCTGTGTGGGGAGGACACTGGGGGGGAGATCAGCGTTAGTGAAGGTAATGGGTTCCTCCCTCAGTCGCTCTACTGGGGGCATATGAGTGACTTCCCCCACGTAAAGTGATTGAGCCCACTTCTTTCGTTGACTTGTAGAATCACCCCCGGTATTGCCCCCCGTGATCATGGGGATGTGGCGCTTCTTTTCTTGGTACCGGGGGTACTCCTCCTCCTCTTTTTCCAGGTTCCCAATCTCCCTCTTCTTGCCAAAGGGGATGGTGTTAGGGTTGACCCATGTGTTTGCTCTTGCAGGGTGCCCTCGAGGTGGCCCTTGATGAGGGGGGCCCTGTTGCTGAGGGCCCTGGACAAACTGGGACAGATGGCCCACTTGTATCAACCTTTCGATGGCCGTCTTCAGCTGATGGCAGTCATCGGTTCTGTGCCCCTGATGCCGGTGGAAGCGACAGTTGGGGTAGTTTGGATTGATGGCATATACTTCCGGGGGCGCGGGAATCTCGCTCCACCAGGCCCCTCTCCTCAGCGAAATCAAGAATGACGCTGACGGGGTGCGTCAAAGGTGTCCGAGGGTGCTCCAGGAGAACAGGTTGTGCCCAAGCCCTCAGGTTCCCCTTGTAACCCCCCCAGGCTTGGCTTGGCCGTGCCGGGGGCGGTCACCCGGGGGTGCCAAATCCTTGGGTTGATTACGGGGAGCCCCCGGCCCCCGGTTGCCTTTGTCGTCTGGCCGAGGGCGTTGGTGATCGGGGTTATGATGGCATTTCTCCACCTCCTCGGCTTCGGCATACCTGTCCCCCCGCTGTAGGGCCCTTATATAATCGCGGGGGGGGGGGGGGTCGATGATGAGGCTCCTTGAGAAGTTCCCGGGGCGGAGTACTGTTTGGAGGAGGGCCAGTAGGGTCCCGTCGTCAGCGCCATCAACTTTATCAGCCTCCGTTCTCCAGCGCTCCAAGAAGTCCCGAAGGGTCTCCTCCTTCCTCTGCCTTACCGTCAGCCAGTGGGAGAAGTGTTTTCTTGTGCGACGCCTTCCCGCAAATTGCGTCAAGAATCGCTGGGCGAGTTCTTGCCATAAGTCGATGCAGCCCTCGAGCAATCGATTGAACCATTCGTAAGCCGTCCCCTCTAAGGTGGAGAGGAACCAACGACACAAATACTCATCCGATGCCCCCACCATCATCATACTATTTTGGTACGTGCTGTAGTGCTCCTGGGGGTCAGTTTTTCCGTCGTAGGGCTTGATGAGCTGCCTTCGGTATTTTTCCGGGATCCGGGCCACCAATACCCTTGGGGTGAATGGCGTCCGGGTCCGGAGCTGTATGGTGGGTTCCCCGGAGCCCTCGGTTATCTTCCTCTGCATTTCCTCCATCTTGGCCAACATGGCCTCATACTTGAGGTCTGTATGAGGGGCAGAAGTGGTGGCGTGAGCTTTGGTGGCCTCCATCTCGTCAAGCCGGCGCTGGAGGGCCGCAATGATTTCGTCTCGGGGGTCCTTCGGGAGGGGCTCCGCCCCCTGCGAATGGACACGGGCCGAGTGGGTATGGTTGATTTGGTGGCGGGCGTCGTTGGCATGGAGAGGTGCCTTGCCTTTGTTCTGAGGGGGACGTCTTTCATTGGCCCTGGAGATGGATCCGCCACTTTCCTGAGGCCTTTGGAACACCTTACCCCCGAGGCGGTCTTGGACCCCTGGGCGGTCTTGCGCCCCTCCAAGTCTCTCGAGGGTGGAGGTCCGGGGTTGTTCTTTGTGCACGTTGTGGCGGTCCCGGGACTAGACTTCTTGGGAGGCCGTATCTTGGGCCACGACCCCCTCGACGTTCCCAATCCGGAGGACAGGGTTCCCGAGGGGTGTGGATGAGGGGGAGGCATGACATTCTCCCCGACCTGAGGTTGGAGGGGAACCAAAGTGCCGAAGGCACCTGGATTCTGGGTGAGCGTCTGGATGAAGGTGGAAAACGCCGATTGTACGTCGATTGTAATTACCGGAGGGCTAACTTGGTTCTCGCTCCGGTCCTTTTTCTTGGCCTCGATGCCGAGGCGAGCATCGGGGGCATTCTGTTGAATCTGATGGCGTAGGTCGACAGCCGTCTGGTCCAACCCGACGATGACGCCGCCCCCGGGAGCCTTGTTAGAGGCTTCAGGGGCGTCGACTTAGCCGAGGGCCAGGTTCATGTCCTCAACATTCTTGGAGTTGGCACGAGTTGTTCTCACCATTTTAGCTAGGTGTTTTGTGTTTGGCGAGGGCCAAGTTCGACCTCTCAACGAGAGCACCAAATGATGGATAGTGTACCCGGGGGGTAGCTTATCCGAGGGGTTGTTGCGGGGAATAACTAGAGAGAAGTCAGAGCAAGTAAGTAAGAGAGAGTGTATATCAGATATGTATTCAGCGTATTTTGCTCCTGTCTACAAATGGGGAAATGGGGTGCTATTTATAGTAGCAATAAATGCCAGATAGGGACACGTGTCGAGCATTCATTGGCCGAGGGGTCACACCAACTGGTTGGCGCTGGCAATCGCATGTGGCCGCATTTAATGCGGCTGTTGGATGTGACGTCGTACTTGGTACGGTGATCCAGGCGCATGTGGAGTGGATATTATGTCGAGAAAGGTGCCCTCAACTGCAGGTGATTAGCCGAGGGCCCTGAGTACCGGGGACCCCCTTAGTGCCGAGGGCTCTAGGTGCCGAAGGCTACTGATTTTCGCCGTTTTCTCCCAGCAACTTTGTGTGCTTGAGCTGGCCGTCCTGTGAGAATTCGGAGCCTTCGGTCAGGGGGCCGAAGGCACTCCCAGTGTGCTGTGTGGGTTGCTCAGTACTTGGGGCGCTGTATTTTGGGCCTGCTGTGCCCCCCTGGGCCTATTCGGCCTTTATCAGAATAGTAGGAGTCTATGGATCGGGGTTCCTGGGCCATATACTCCATCACTATATATAGCAAATTACTTTGCTTTTGTTTCACAATTTATCTTTATTTTTTGAACATAAATTTCCACAATTTTTCCACATCAAAAAAAAGTATACAAAAGTCATTCTTTAAGCATATTTTTTGAGTCAATGCAACTTACTTGTCTCATTCTTTAGGTATAAAAAATGGTGGCGAATTGTAAATATAAGAAAGATGTAAGATAAGTTTGAGAAAGGTGAATATGGTCAAAACAAGATGACCCTCTATCCATTTGCGGTTTGAAGATACGTGGTGATTGCTTGTTTTGTTGGACATATTTTTTATATATGAAATTACAACATTCAAGATGACCGGCTTATTTGAACAATTGAAAGATGAGGCAATATTCATCAATGAAGAACGAGAAGTAAAAGGTCAATGAAGTGAAGAAGAAATAGATGGAGCACTATGGGACACACAGAATATACAAAGATGAATTTACGAAATGAAATTGCCAATAGAATAGTAGAAAATGCTTGAATTTAACACACCGTTGTAATATTCTTTCATTTTTAAAGTCGATTTTTGTGAGCTTATTCGCTCAGTGTCTCATATTACACTGAATTTTCTACATATGGAATATGATTCAAAATAGCAAAAAGTAAACACACAATATATTTTTAGTATTTATCACAAATAGAAGGGTAAATTAGCAACTTAATATAATCCATGCTACATATTGAGCACACATAGTAAACAGTTTGTTATTCTAGTTTCACTTAATTCAGACAGACGTCTTAATACGAACATACATCTTAATCCAGACATGACTTATTTGGAAAAGCAAACAGTCCCAAAGTGTGTTTCTTTAAAAAAGCATAATCAATTATTTTTTATTGAATACTTGGTTATCCTATATAGAATAGAGACTAGTTTAAAGTGTTTGGATCGTTTTATGTAAATTATCAAAACATGTATATTAATGATTGTGTATGAACATATGTGACTTTGCTTTATATTTATATTTATATTTATATTTATATTTATATTTATATTTATATTTATATTTATATTTATATTTATATTTATATTTATATTTATATTTATATTTATATTTATATTTATATTTATATTTATATTTATATTTATATTTATATTTATATTTATATTTATATTTATATTTATATTTATATTTATATTTATATTTATATTTATATTTATATTTATATTTATATTTATATTTATATTTATATTTATACTTATACTTATACTTATACTTATACTTATACTTATACTTATACTTATACTTATATTTGTACTTATATTTGTACTTATATTTATATTTGTATTTGTATTTATATTTGTATTTGTATTTGTATTTGTATTTATATTTGTATTTATATTTATATTTATATTTATATTTATATTTATATTTATATTTATATTTATATTTATATTTATATTTATATTTATATTTATATTTATATTTATATTTATATTTATATTTGTATTTATATTTATATTTATATTTATATTTATATTTATATTTATATTTATATTTCTATTTATATTTCTATTTATATTTGTATTTATATTTGTATTTATATTTGTATTTCTATTTGTATTTCTATTTGTATTTCTATTTGTATTTCTATTTGTATTTCTATTTGTATTTCTATTTGTATTTCTATTTCTATTTATATTTCTATTTATATTTATATTTATATTTATATTTATATTTATATTTATATTTATATTTATATTTATATTTATATTTATATTTATATTTATATTTATATTTATATTTATATTTATATTTATATTTATATTTATATTTATATTTATATTTATATTTATATTTATATTTATATTTATATTTATATTTATATTTATATTTATATTTATATTTATATTTATATTTATATTTATATTTATATTTATATTTATATTTATATTTGTATTTATATTTGTATTTGTATTTATATTTATATTTATATTTGTATTTATATTTATATTTATATTTATATTTATATTTATATTTATATTTATATTTATATTTATATATATATATATATATATATATTTGTATTTATATTTGTATTTATATTTATATTTATATTTATATTTATATTTATATTTATATTTATATTTATATTTATATTTATATTTATATTTATATTTATATTTATATTTATATTTATATTTATATTTATATTTATATTTATATTTATATTTATATTTATATTTATATTTATATTTATATTTATATTTATATTTATATTTATATTTATATTTATATTTATATTTATATTTATATTTATATTTATATCTATATTCATATTTATATTCATACCCATTTTATACTCATGTTTAGATTTGTTTTTATATGTATGTTTATCTTTATGCTTGTACTCATGTTTACAGACTTATAGTTATGTATATATTTATGTTTGTATTTATGTTTACATTTAAGATTACATTTACATTTACAAATCTATTTATATTTAATAAATGTATTTTAACATTCAAAAGTAAAGTCATTTTCTGGAAGCTTGCCTCCCTAGCTTCCCGATAACAATTGCTAGAGAAAATGTAAAGGGCGTTAGAAGTAGTGAAGTATTTTTCAACTATCACTTAATCACTTCAATATTTGTTTCAATATTTGTTTCTGCTTCTTGGATGAATAGAGACAACTTTAAGAAGTACATCCAAGCACTCTCAAATACTACTATGATTTCAGACCTCACATTTATAAAAAATACAGATTTGGTATTATAGCTTTTGATTGTGTTCATTTTGAAACTTGTAATTTTATTCACTCGCAAATCTGGTTCGATAACCAATAAACTTGTCCATATCAAGTACCTTTTCGCCCGAAAGGACACATTCTTATGAAAATTTGACATTGATGACATCTTTTTTGTACACTTTTGTCAAACGATAACTTTCTAGATCACTGAGTACGGGTAGGTCACTGGATGGTGGATCACTGAGAAGCAAGTCGTAAATCATGGGACAATGGGTCATTAGCAGTAGGTCACTGTGCATGGCGGCGGAGCTGCCTAAGTGGTTGATCATAATCATTAGATAGTAATGACTTTGATTTAAAGGCATAAAAGTCATTACAGTTTCATTTTCGGAAACTGAAAAAAGTACTCCATATTGTTTTTTATATTCTCTTAGTAGAGTTTTATCCTAAATACGAGTAAATTGTTGCTTAAATTTCTAAATATGAGTACATATATTTTTATTACGTACTTATTTCAAAGTTACATAAATAATTGATCATAATTCTCTTGCATAACCAGTGTAAATTGTCGGTGTTGGCGTTGTACCGCCAAATTATATCCGACAACCAGCTATACCTTAAACATGGTACAACCAGTTTTTTTTGTAATATTTTAGAACTTTAAGCTTGTTTATAAAATCCTTCTCATCCCTCAGTATTTTAGAACTTTAAGCTTGTTTATAAAATCCTTCTCATCCCTAGGGTACACGCTAACTACTTAAGATCTTTCTTGGTGGTTTTTTTTAAAACAACCTTAACATTAATTTTAGTTTATGAAAATCTGAAATATAAAATATCCTTATGATATAACGTCCCAACTTCCTTCTTTTTGTATTTTATTTTTATTTTTCTAATCAACCTTCCTTCATTATTATATTTCTCACTGTTATATATAATGATAGTTTAGTGAATTGTTAATAATGAATCTATTACATGCGTACATTATAGAAATTAGCTCTTGTCTGTTTTGATATTCATTTTGTAAATTGTGTATACCCATTTAGTATTGGTATTATGCTAATTTTAAAATGTCATATCAACGACGATGAACTCACGCAAACAGTTTGGAGCTTGCTCACACAATCTCAATGCTCAATACTACAAAACACGATACGCATTGAAAATGTCTTAATACTCAACTAGTAGAGTTTACGATTTTTTCATATCAATGCATATTTCAAAGTATCATTCTACATTAGATTCGTGTAGGAGTTGATTATAGATACAAGAGCACAAATCATGATACTCAATTGCATGCGTCTAATTATCAATAGAGGAGGTTTGATGCTCAATGAAATGTATAGGTGCTCAACTAAAAAAATATGATTTTTATATCAATACTCGTTTTGTAAGTTACGTATACTCAATTGATACTCATGTTATGTTCTTTTTTTAAATGTCATATCAATTGATATATCAAAAGTATTATACTCCGTATTACATTAGATTTGCATATTGAAATCCATAAGAGTTGATTATAGATATAATTTAATAAGTTTTATAATAGACAAAACAAGAAAAAGAAAATGCATCTGAAAATACTCCCCCCGATTCTGAAAGATCTTTACACTTTCCATTTTTGGTAGTACCAGAAAGATCTCTACACTTCTTATTTGCCTTACAAATCTACACCAAACAATGCCAAACAGTGTCAAACAGTGCCAAACAGTGTAAAACTCCTTAATATTTGTGAAGTCAAAGTGTAAAGATTTTCAGATCCGGAGGGAGTATGAAACACGGATCATGATATTAGTTGCTAGACCTTTAATGCTCAACTAGGACAAATTATACCGTATGACCAGTATACAGTGAGCACCGTATACCGGTATACGGATTTCTTTTTTTTTCCTTTTGTTTTTAAAAAATGCTAATAACTTTTTTATTTTTTATCCGATTTTTATAAAATTTATATCAACATTTTTTATTTTTCATGATCTTTCAAATGATACCAATATTGCTTATGTAATTTTAAGAAATTATCGAACTATTATATTAATGAGTATTGGATTATAAGGAAAATCGAACTAAATTTAATACAGAAAAATAATTGTGTAAATCACAATTTATCTTAAAATTGTGTATATAAAAAATTTATTTTATTATGTATTTATTCATGTGAGTTACACATTTTTATACGTAAAGTTACATATTTGTACACGTAAAGTTACATATTTATACACACGAGTTGCATTTGGCCTACCTGAACGCGAGTTACATATTTTTACATGTAAAGTTACATATTTTTACACGTAAAATTTCATATTTATACACGTGAGTTACATATTTTTACACGTAAAGTTACATATTTTTACACGTAAAGTTACATATTTATACACGCGAGTTACATATTTATACACACGAGTTGTATTTGACCTGTTTGAACGCGAGTTACATATTTTTACACGTAAAGTTACATATTTATACACGTGAGTTACATATTTATACACACGAGTTGTATTTGACCCGTCTGAACGCGAGTTACATATTTTTACACGTAAAGTTACATATTTTTACACGTAGAATTACATATTTATACACACGACTACACGAGTTGCATTTGGCCTGACTAGACGTGAGTTACATATTTCTACACATAAAATTACACATTTTACATAGGTTAATATAATAGTTCGATAATATGTTAACATTACATAGGCAATATTGGTCTTATTTGAAAGATCATGAAAAATAAAAAATGTTGATATAAATTTTATAAAAATCAGATCAAAAATAAAAAAGTTATTACCATTTTTTAAAAAAGAAAAAAATAATATCTAATGGGTGCATGGTGCTCACCATGTACAGGTTGCACGGTATACGCCGTACGCACTCCTCACAACTAGGGGTGGACCGCAAATTATATCGTACACCCGGATGTGCGGTCCTCACCGTACATCCGGGTATTTTTGGAATTAAACTCGTTGGGCGGGCTGCACACCATCACCGACTTCAGGAGCGATGGAGATTGGTGATTGGTAGGCTGAACTCCGACCTCCTTGCCGTTTGCTGCTGCTACCAATCAGTTTGCTTATCTGTAGAAGATATCTTCGTTGAAGACAAAATCATCACAGAACCCACCCTACGGATAATCCTCTGCAATCTGTCAGAAACTATGGGGGTGTTTGGATCTGATTCTTAAAACTGCTTCTGCTCCTTCAGGGAACAGAAGCAGAAGTTGGGGTGTTTGGGTGAAAGTACAGAAGTGATTCTGGTGCTCTAATTTACTCCTAGAATCAGTTTTTTTAGAAGCTGGGGGTGACCAGCTTCTGAAAACTGATTCTGATTCTGCTTCTGCTTTTAAAAAAGAAGCAGAATCAGAATTAGTTCCAAACAGCCCCTATATTTTCAACCACAAAGTGCTACCTCTCATCCATCATCCACATACTTATTTTCCACATACTTATATTCAAGAGTTTCAATTAAACCACAAAGTGCTACCTCTCATCCATCATCCACATACTTATATTCAAGAGTTTCACATTAAACATAAATTTTATGTTAAATTCAAATGAGTATAACGTCCAAAATGAATGAGCACACAAAACTGCGTTTTTAAATTTTTTGATACTCATTTCGTAAGTTATGTATGCTCATTTGGTACTAATGTTATGCTCATTTTTGAATTGTTATATGAATGCATATTTCAAAAGTATCATATTACATTAGACTCGCATATTCAAATTAATAGGAGTATATTATAGATATATAATAAGTTTTTATAAAAGAAAAAATAAGAAAAAAAGAATTAGAAGATACTGTATGAAGCAGGGATCGTGATATCATTGTTAGTCTCTTAAATACTCAATAAAATATGTCTGATGCTCATTAAAAGTACAATATTGCTCATTTAGTGGAAGCCGTAATTTTTTGCTTAAATTACAAAAATGACACCGAATTATTTTTGGTCTGTATTGGTTATTGGGCTGTTTATCTTGGTTGGATGTACCATATAGGCACTGAGGGGTGGACCAGCTTTGGGGTTATTTTTCACTTTTGTCATTTTTTTTTTTGAGAATTATCCCTTTTATTAATATTTTGACAAAACCCCTTATCTTATGTGCGACTGAACTGCAATTACAATATCAAAGCAATTTCTCGTCCGATGAAAATGTGCGGCGGAACATTGCCCGGCCATTCACCCGCCGCCATCGTTCCCAGCACTATTTTTTGCCGCTTCAGAAAATTCAGATGCTACGCTTCTTCCGGTACGGAAAATTTCTCAGTTTCTGCTATAGAACAGCATGGTACTTTTACTTCATTTCCTTTTCAGTTCTAACATATGCATCAAGCTGTGTATTTTCGTGTGTACAAAGGCATTCCCAACTTTTTTCTTGTTACAATGAAATTGTCTACATTGTAGGGTGCTTGGCTAATCTCTTATGACCATTTGTCCTAAAAAATGTTATTTTAAGTAAAGTAACTCATATTAAGGCTTAAGTGCTGGTTTGAGATTATAATGGGGAAGGGATCACATTATAAATTTACATTTGAAAAGTTTTTTTTAAAATTGCTGTAAGGAAGTGATCTTAGGAGTTAGGGGTTATGATAATTGTTTGGTTTTGTGTTTAAACAGTACTACGCTAAACTTTGTTGTGGTGCCTCTTAATTGAGAAGTTTTAAGAGAGCTCTAGATTACTTTGGAAATGTTGATCATTCTGTAGATGTATGTAGATGAGTATTGCGTATTGTAGAATTATATGGAGCTTTCCAATGAAGTGAAAAATTTTGCAGAAGCATGCGAAAAAGTGTAGAATATTCTAAAACCCTTGGAGCGCTCGAGAAAAGTGTAGAATACTTTGGACTGTGTGGAAGCGTCTAAAGCATTTTAAAAAATATGGAGGCCAGAAGATTATAGAAGATTGTGAAAGCTTCTCGGAAAACTCTAGAAGTGTAGTAGGATTATAGAATACTCTATGAAAGCTAGTTTTTTAACTATAAAGATTAGAATAATTAGGGGTGAAACTCCTCATTCCTAAGGAGGGTTCTTACAAGAGTGATAGTGGAAGCTTTTTTGAATAGTGAGCCTCTTTGAGAGAGTGATAGCATTCCTGTGAGGGAAAGAACTAAAGAACGTCTACTTGGGGGTGTTAGTGAGGTAGTCCACTAGTCCCATTTAGGCATTTATAAATTGCGAAGTGAACTACTCATATACATGCAAAATCTCTCTTGTACATTTTGTTGTATTATACTACATACAAATTTATATTATCACATGAGTCTTTGTGTTATGAGTGTGTGAGTGAGTGTGTAAGAGTTTTACGAGTTTGTGATTCTTAAGGCCGGGTTTTATTTCCCCAATAAACATAAATTTCTAAAAAGAATACTACGTATATTTTAACCTCAAATGCAATTGGCAACATAAAAGTCATAAGGAACTAGCCTCTGAAAAACAAGAGTCATCATTGCTACTTTTGGCCATTGAAATAAGCTTTTGGGCAAAACCATAAAATGTTTGGGATTGCATTGGGCTAAAAGGAGCTTTCCGGTCGTAAACCCAATCCCAGATGGGGAGCTAAGTATTTGAAAGAGTATTACAGCATCATGATAAAGCTAAATTATCAAAGCATTCCTAAATGCTAAATAAAGAAGCTGCAATATTACTTAATGAATTCTATCTTGATGGTTTGGATTTTGTGTATATTTTTTTACTAAGCTTACCGTTTTCGTTTTCGACCATTATTCTCAAGATACATTTTCAAAAAATAACAGCCCCTTCAGTATGTGTAAATTTACTTGTTATGACTAAAGGCATCGATTTGCTGAAATTGAGGATGAGATCTGATTTAGCTGAACTCATTGAAAATGCTAATGTGTTGAAAAAAATAATTTAAATTACATTGTTCAAGTTAATTGAAGAAATCAATTTTTTAAATTAGAGTAGAAATCTAAATTCATTCATTGCAACAACGTAATGAAAACAGGTTACCTTCTGCTTTACTTCTTTCTTCATCAATGAATAAGAAACCACACCACACTCAAATAAGTGTGTGTGTACTGTGTAGTAACAACTCTTACTGATAAGACTGATATCTGATAAGCAAAAATAAAGAAAGCCAACCAAACAAGCTCTAATGTTTAAACACTTTCGAATAAACATGTTATTAAACATCTTTCTAAACACTCAAATCAAAATACTTTTTGTGTTAATCATGCTATACCTATGACTTTTTAATATGCCTGTTACGGATCAATATTTATCAAGTCTTCAATAGCATGTTTGCTCACATTCATACCAGCTTACTAATACTCCCTCCGGATCTTTTTAAACTTCACACTTTCCTTTTTGGGATGGTCCAAAATAAACTTCACACTTCCTTATTTCCTTATTTGGCAAAGAAATCTACATCAAAACAGTGCTAAACAGTGCTAAACAGTGCGAAACAATGTCTCAACAGTGCGAAACAGTGTCTCAACAGTCAACAGTGCCAAACAGTGTCTCAACAGTGTACTCTACAGTAAAGTCAAATTTATTTTCTTAATCAATGTGAAGTCAAACTGTGAAGTTTAATAAGATCCGGAGGGAGTACTACATCACTACCATATGTTACTTTACAAGAACTAGAGCGTGCCTTATTTAGGGAGTGTCATATTTGAGCTTCTTATTATTGAACTGTGGTGATGGTCATTAGTGATGGGATGGCCACGAGAACTCCAGTTTCCCGTGTGACTGAAAATTGGAGGGGATTAAAGAGAATAATGAGATTTAGGGGTAAAGGTGAAAATGTGAACTGACATATTTTGCAGGCATAAAATGAGAGGCAATATTGTGTGCATGCTGTATAGAAAACGAAAAGAATGCCTACTGAGTAATTCATCGGAAGTTCATTACTTCATTTGTCTACCAAATAGTAAATACTTAATATGGGTAGGGTATTAACTATTAAGTACACATTTCCATCTGCAATTTTGCTTTTTCTACTTCACCTGTTTTGAAACACCCTAATTGCCTGTTCAGATGACGTAAATATGTCCATAGAGAGTAGACTATAAGTCGTTGGAGCTAATTACTTGGGTCATCATAATTAGGTGGACATAAATAAGCAAAACGTCGGCCTGACTCAAGATGACGGGCTAGCTCATATATATAAATATATAAAATGATCACTATCTTGATTTTCACAAACATTAAGTGGTTGTTTGGTGGCCTAGCTCGGTCAGTTGCTTTTTACCTCACACTAATTTCTTGACTCGTGTACTGAATTGGTTAACTAAGTAAATTAGGAAAGTGTGGTCTTCTATGGAAAAAGAAACAAGTCAAACAACAAATCCATGTATACGTGTTCTAATTTAGATGTGGCAATGCTTTTGTGACATGTAGATGCTCAATTAATTTCTTTTTGACCTGGAATGCAGATCATGTATCTTTCATCAAAGATGTAGCGGCAACTCAACCTCCAAACAATTTGAATGGTCTGCTGAACATGCTTCAAATGCGAGGTAAGGCAGCGGTAAAGACCTTAGCTATTTCATTCGATTATGAAATAGGACACTGCTTAGGACCTTTTAGATCAGCCATTCATGTACTATGTCAATATTCTCACCAATGTAATGCCTGATTAACAGGCGAGCAGTTAGTTTCTCCTGGTAGTAAGAAAGGATTGGTTCCTCTTGTTATTCCTCTATCCAAACAGAGCTCAGGTTTGGTACACCCGCCTTCTAAAAACTGAGCCTTTGATATTCATATTTATGTTAATCATTTTTGTTTCCTTCAGGTGCTGTAACTGCATTACTGCGATGGCCTACTGCTCCACCTGGGTAGTACACAAAACCGATGAAAACTTATGTATTGTGCTTTGATTTCTCACTTTTATTGAACTTTTCCACTTTTGGTCCCACGTTTTAGGTCGTTCTCACATTTGGTCAACGGCTTTCATGTTTTTCACTTTTGGTGCAAAGTTATAGATGCCTTGCAACTTTTGGCCTTCCATATCACTTCGTCGGCCAATTTCTAGGTGATTTTCGTCAGATATTTGACTGAAAGGACAACATCGTTGAGATAACAATTTTCTTGCACTAAAAGTGAGAAAAGTGAACTTACAGGACTAAAAGTGGGAATGATCTACAGATGCGGAGCTAAAGTGTAAAATTATCTTCTCTTTTATTATTCCGATGTTCACAGGATGGAGATGCCAGTGGTGGAGGTTTCGAAGTATGGGGTTTGGCTTTTAGCTAAGAATGTAAGACAATTGAAATACACAATATGCCAACAAGACTTTACGTGAAGGGCTTTTTCTGCAAGGATTGAAGCGTGTTTTTACTTGATATTTCATCCAAGGACAGGTAGATCAATATATCCACAGAATCTTGGTGGAAGAAGATGCATGTTTTCATGATAACAGTGATGCCTTTTTTCACGCTTCTGCTGGTGCCGGAGAGAAACTTTATCAAAAGGGCGATTTCGCTGCATCTCAAATTCCAAGCATAGATATGTACCTTTGGAAGAAGGTGCAGTTGAACACTATAATTCATACTGCCTCCTTTATGTCTCCAGCACATTCTGATTTTAAAATAACATGTTTTATAGGTTGGGTTATTTCCGGATGTAATAGAGCGCAAAATTAAGCAGCATTTTGATAAGGGGGATAATGTAAGAAAATAATAGTTCACACACTTACAGTGCAATAAAGATTTGATTATGACATCGTTGGTAATGTATGCATGTGATAGAAGATTTCAGCTATGGTGACCGGTGAGTTCTATACAAGGAAAGAGCATTTTCCTGGGTTTGGCAGGCCTTTTGTTTTTAATGCAGAGATTTTGTTAAAGTCAGTACATCTCAGCACTGCTTTGGCTAAAGATTTTCTTTATTAACAGTTTCCATCATTGTAGTATATCAGTATATGAACTCCTCTGTTTCAAGTGTAGGGTTGGGCGTAGTGTGGAAGCAAAAGACGCTGCTAGGGGTGCTTTAAAATTACCATGGTGGACTTTGGGGTGTGAATACAAGGTTCCTGACAATATTAATCTTTTCAACATGTTGTATGCTCTGAATTTTGATGCCTCTCCCACTTCAACAACAAGAACATCCAAGCCTTATTCCTAAAGATTTTGTTTAAATTTGTATGTAGAAAGTGGCAAATATGGCTGAATGGGAAGATGAACAAATTGAATATGTCAAAGAGAAAGTGACTGAAGAGGGTAGAGAGCAAGATCTAAAGAAAGGAAAAGATGCTGCTCAGGTTGATAACCTTTCCAAAAGTTTTTTCTTTTGCTACTGTCATTTTTACTCGAGAAAGAGAAGGTCTGACCCTTGCAGTATGTATGGATTAGGAATGGGGGGGGGGGGGGGGGGGGGGTAAATTTAACTCCAAAAATCGGAGAGGTGGGGTTACAAATATTCAATAAAGAGAATATGTAAGGTAAGAAGGGAACAATAAAATTCATTCCAATACTTCTTATCACACATCTGGATTTTTTAAGCTTGAACTTCAAACATGGGGTTCATACAACTATACCGTATATAACTAACTATGCATACAAGATACCATAGTGAGGTTAGATAGACGTTTTGTGAAAGTTGATATAAAGATAAGAGGATCACCAAGGGTTCTTCTGAAAGTGTGCGTAGTTTGTTTCCACTCGGAACCAAACTTTGACGGCTTGCGAAAGTTGACTTGGCATGACTTCCTATTGTTAATTTCACAAAAGAGTACAGTCATCTTGCTTCTTTATTTTGTGTAGGGGTGTGGTCACTTAAGAGAGATCGTTTTTTTAAGAAATGCAAAATTTTCACTTTCCATTCACTTTGGTTGCAGTGGAAAAGAAAACCACTTAATTACAAAATGCCACTGAGTTTCTCCACTTTTTCACCATTTTTGGCACTTTTAGAGTCATTAGATTTCAAATCTAATGCACTACTTTCATTCTCATTTCTGAAATGAAGGCATCATTTTGAATGATCCAAATTGTAGATTGCACTGGATGAAGCTGCATTCGTGCTGGATTTAGCTTCTGTGGAAGGGAATTGGGATGATTGGCTCGAACAGATTGCTAAATGTTACAAGGAGGCTGGGCTTCATGAAATTGCCAATTTTGTAGTTTACCGCGAATGAAATTTTGTACTACGTAGTTCACAGGAACAGTGTCATTTTTAAGCGGAAAACGACCTACTTTTCTTATTGTTTCGTTGAACGTGTCCTCCGCTGGTATTTTATTTTTGTAGGACATTGCTATTTGTATATCGCCTGCATAGTCAACGAATTACACTTAGTATTTTTTTACATATTTGTTTGGTAATACCGTAAAACATTAATTAAATTATTATAAGTAATGTTTTTCTTTGATTTTTTTGAATAATTGTGAAATTTAAAAATAAACATTTGATGATAAAAAAATTGTGTTAGGCTTTTTTTATTACTTTTTTCAGTTATAAAAAATAGAATGAGTTTATGTAAAATCTGGTTTTTTATGGAGCAACATTGTTTAAAAATTTGTAATTTGTGTTGTTTTTGCCTACAAAAATTAGCACTTGAAACTTCATTTTATTTAAAAATTTTATATATACAATATTGGTGTTTTAAAAAAGATTATAAAAATTCATGTTTTTTGTAAAATTAGTCAAATGAATTTTTGAAGATAACTGCGTAGTTAGAGTGTTAGACAACACAGTATATTACAGAAAATCATTTGACTGTCTTATCGATTTAAATTTTGGCTGAAATTTTGGTATAAGTAAATTAGACTTAATGAAAAAGATGTTAAAAAATTTTCATCAAAAAATTCCACCGAAAACCGCTCCAAATGATGATAGCCGGACAAAGTCTCCTGTAAAAGGGTTTATTTTCACTTTTTATGAATGTTCGAGTGCGTATTTGATAGTTATCCCAAAAAGTTATAGAGTTTTATAAATTATAATTAGGGATGATGTTAGCATTAATTAGTGACCCAATTACCTTCACTCCAAGTATCTCTAATTTGGATCTCAATTACCCCTCATCAAACCGCCCAAACTGCAAGAGATAACACTTTGTGCGTCCGATTAACGTGAGATTCAACTTAAAACTCAGCATAGCCTTCTTTAACTGCTCACTCCGTTGCCATTACCATTACTATAAAACTCAGGTTTTGAACTCTTTGATATTATTAATTGTATATTATTCCGTAGTATATTAGTGCTATATATATAAGTCTCGTGATTTAGAAATGTGATGTATAAATATAATAATACTATTGTATAATTTTTGTTTTATGTCTTTTTATGTAACATTCTTTTGAAGTTTTTCTCACAATTTCTACATCAAATTTGGTTTTTGTAACTTCACGAAGCATTACAGGGCTCAAAATATGTACTTAGTTATCAATACTCTTCCATCCTATTTTACCCGTTCTATTTTCCTTTTTTGTTATCTCAAAAGTCACATTTTTTGGGAAAGAAATATGTGTAATATATCATTTCACTTTATTATATTCAAATTTCAACCATATTTTTTTTTGTTTTCAACTATGAGTACTTTATTAATAATTGTGTCAAATCAAAGTATGACACATAAAATGAAACTGAGGTAATAATAGTAAAATTTGCAATGATAGAACTCACATATTCTTGATTTATTATTTATGTACTATATTAATAAAATATGTTACATTAGTCCCTCTAATATTTGGTTTATCAGCCAACATTTTCACAAAACACACAACTTTTGATTTAGCGCACTGAATTATGTAATAATTAAAATAAGTAAAATTGAAATTACTTATCAGACCGAATTGAGTGAAATTATTGTAGAGAACTATTTTAGGTATTCTCATATACTTTAATCTTTACTTTATTAATAAAATATATTTTAATTTTTCTTATAATTTAGCAAGTTCAACCGATTTAGCCATTTCGCTGGAACTTCATCAATTTCTACGGAATGAGTCAATTTAATCAATTTCAGTGTTATGCTCTAATTTAACTATAGAAGTAATTTAACTTATTCAGCTTCACATAATTTTAATGGCTAGTCATTTCAACCATTTTAAATATGTTTGTGTTTTGAGCAAATTTTAAAACTTATAGTAAACCCCCAACTTGTATAATATTCATATCATGATCCTTACATAAAAAGTCACACAACATAGACATAGTTTAAAGCATAAAATTTAAATAACTTTTTATGTGCAATGACCATTCTAAATTTTCATTTGTGCAATAAACAATACTAATTTTGCAGTGTTCGTGAACACACAACATTAACCATTATTATATAAAACTGAGTATTAAGATGTTTTTACTTGAACTATTTTCGATCTAAGACCAAACCAGATCAGACTAGACCAGATCAAACCAAAACCAGACCAGACTTGGATACTTATAAAATACACAAAGACCAAATATTTATCATATTAGACCAAACCAATTCAGACCAGATCAGATTAGATCAGATGCTTAGTAACGTTAAATGGAAATCATATTTTAAAATTTTACTATGGCACAAGTTTTATTTTATAGTCCGTATTTATAGTATGACTACTTAATAAAGAAAATGAAGTCAATGTAAGAAAACACTCATTAAATACGAGTAAAGATGTTTTTACTTAGATTTATTTCACTTTCAGACAAAACTATATCATATCAGATCATACCATCCAGTTTAGACCATACCACATAAGAGTAGACCATAAAATTTCAGTCTAAGTAGAACCTACTAAAAACACAACAAAGTTTCTAAAATGTGACTTTCTTGGATTTCTTTTTGAAATAGAAAGTTAGAAACCGTTCACTCTTAAAAGAAAGAATGAAAACTTTGTTCATGTCTTATTCTTATTTAAATAATTTCTCACCAAGTTAAAAGTAAATTTAAAGCATATGAGACCATCTATTGATCTATGATGATTGCATGTTGTAGAGCCCTATCCTATGACTACTAAGAAACACAGCTCAACACAAAAGGCAAGGAATAATCTAATTCAACCCCAATTGTTTTTTCTTCTACTACACCTCATGTGGACGTAGCTCAACTGGTAGCAAGGGAGTGACACAAGGGTTAGGTCCCGGATTTGAATCCTGATGGGTTACTATGCTAAAAATGCATGGGACCTCTGCAAGTATCGAGGATAGAACTTCACTCTCTATGTGTCATATTGGGATCATAGTCCAATTTACCTCCTCCCACCCGATGTAACGTCCGGTCAAAGTTGAGGGACCTCAGGTATGGGTGTCATGCTTTTTTTTCTTCGACTACTTCCGCTGGTTAGGTAAAAAAAAAAAGTAAACCAATGAAAAAACGAAAGTAAGCAACGCTGCAAACACGGAATATGAAGACGAAGAAAAATGAACCATTGGACCCCATAGAATGATAGAAACCCAAAGATCTGCGCTATAACTGTAAATGTTAAGAAGAGCATAATAAAGTCAGAAAAGTAAATTGAAGAAACAGAGTACTTTCCGAGGTTAATCGATCCCTTTCCCTTCATCATCTTCTTATACATATATTTCACTCCGTAGCCCAATTACGGCTCAAGCATTTCAGCAAGCACCTGGTGTGCGTCGGCGTCGAATCAGCGGAAGAAAATCGGCCGTCAGAGACGTCTCGCCTTCGTACAGAGTAGATTGCGGAAATGCTGGATTGGGGTCCGGTGGTTGCGGCGACGGCTCTGTTCGTTCTTTTGTCGCCGGGCGTTTTTTTCCAGGTGGGGGGTGATAAACGACGGCTTCGCTGTGGCTTGGGCCTTTTCGAGACGAGCGTCCAGTCCATAATAGCGCACACACTTATCTACTTCGTACTCATCTGCGTCGTCTTGCAGGGCTTTAAGTTCCACGTGCGCCTGGACATGTTTAGGAAATGGTCGGAATAGTAGTAAATCGATTCGAATTTCAAAATATATTGTTATGTTTTTATTATCGAAATAAAAAGTAATTACTGTTATGTTTTGATCGTCACATTTTCTAGTCGGTACTGCAGTCCCTATCTTCCGCCCTCCCTTTTTCCATTATTATTATGTACGATTATTCCATCTCTCAGCATTGATCTAGAAAATTCGCTAATTTGGGACATCGTTTATTTTACCTATGTTTGATCCATGTATACTTTTTAATTTTGGGGTGATTGTAATAAATAAACTTACATGTTAAGTACTTATGTATTAATTTAATTAAATATATCTTATGTATTTATGTGATTTAGTATTTATAAAAAAATCTGTCAAACAAAGTTTTAATACAAAATAAAAGACAACTTGGTTCAATCAAATTTAACCTTTCCATATGAGGGAGTCAAGGTTTAATTACTCTGTTATAGCGAAGTATAAATAAAACGACATTGTTGCAGTCAAATACAATGCAGCAATAATCATTTAATTGGATTATACGTTCTTAGTAGAGTTTAATCCCTGATATTTTTTAGAGAAGTAAAATTAATGGGAGATTCATTTCTAAAAAAGATGAGATAATATAGGATGGATGAAAAAGAAAGTATAGACATAAAGAGAAGAAGGGAGTATCAAAATGAATAGAATGTATATTTGACTCTTTTCTAAAATTTACTCACATAAAATTTATTCCCAAAAATATAACCATATAAAATTACTATGTGTTAACATCATGATCATTTAAGTGTAACGATTGTTGAATATGAAAATAACCAGTAAAGATTAATACTATAGTTGGTGCATTTAAAAGGTCATATTTTTATCCATATCTTTACTTAAGTAATAAATACTCGTTATATCATTATTTCATACTTATTTTTGGGAAAAGGGGCAAATAAACTTTCAGCTAATCAAAAAAGTGCAAATCACCCCTTTTATAGGAGGTTCTGTACGGCTGTCGCCATTTGGGATAGTTACCGGTGGAATTTTTTGATTAATTATTTTGAGCAACTTCTTCATTAAGTCTAGTTTACCAATACCAAATTTCAGTTAAAAATGAAATCGGGAAGGTAATCAAATAAATGAAGAAGATGCTAAAAAAAATCATCAAAAAATTTCATCGGGAACTCCCTAAATGACGGCGGCTGGACAGAGTCTCCTATAAAAGAGGTGACTTTAATCGCTTCGAGTGCTCTTCCTCACATTTTATTCAATTTGTCTAAAATAAAATTTAAATAAAGGGAAAATTTTAGAATGCACCTTATTTTTTGAAGGATATTTGACTTTAGGGAAAATTACACTTTTCGTGTCTGAAATAGTCACCATGTTGAAATGTCAAACTCGTATTTTGAAGATTGCAAATGTCACCCATCAATTGTCCAAACTGTTGTAAATGTGCTCCTTTTACTGCTTTGAGGGATGAAATGTACTCCTCGCCGACATTGTACATTTCACCCCTCAAATGACCACATTTACAACAATTTGGACAACTGAGGGGTGACATTTACAAACCGAGAACTCAAGTCTGACATTTCAATATGTTGACTATTTGAGGGACTAAAAATGCGATTTTCCTTTGACTTACTTCTTATTTTCAAAATCATTAATATATGTACTATAATTCACTATTAAATAATTTGACTTTGCGCCCTACTTCATCACGGTTTTTGGGCTTATGTGCACACATTAATAACTTTAAAAATATAGTACAAAATTCAATATCACCTAAAACATGAAATGCAAAATCAAATTCTCCTTTAAATAAATTAAGTATAATCATAGTCACTAAAAGTTACCAATGTAGTCATGAGGTATAATTTTTACTTAGTCATACACGTCTTACTATGTATTGAATGAACATATTTTCAATACAATTTTCGTTATTTTATTATTAAAGTGCCCTCGTGACAGGACCACCACCAATGACACCGTCACAGTGACACGTCGACTCCGGTCAGAGTGACACGTCTCCGATCACAGTGACATGTCATCTTCCCATTCTTCAATCTTTAACACAAATGTGTGTGTGGCTCAACTGGTAGATAAAGAGTGCTACAAAGAATAAATCTTGGATTCGAATCCTGGCAACCGCAATGTGAGGTTACCATATAAAAATGCATAAAGCTACTCAAAGTATCTGGGTCAGAGTCTCACTCGATATCTGTCAATATGTGATTATAGTTGAATCACACCCCCTAAGTTAACTGACTGAATGTTAGGACGAAGTGTTATCTTTTGAAAGAATGACATAAATGACATGAATATTACTCCACAACTTTCTTTGGACAAAATATGACCCCTTTAGAAATAGACACAAAAGTGACTAGACTCTTCCCTGCTCTAAATTATTCAACTTCGGACTTCCGTACTATGGTATCCATGGCCTTCTCTCTTCTTACTTCCGTCCTCATCGAACTACCACCGCCGAAGCTCACCCAATGTATCCTTCTGGCTGGCCCTTTCTCCTCCGTCCTCGTCGGCTACGTCGCTGAAGCACCAACACCCATGTTCTCCGCCTGCATCCTTTCTTCGTCACAGCTGATCTCTGTCGTCATTGTTGGCTTGCTTCATCATTCTCCTCCTCCTCTTCATCACCAATACTTGATGGCATCAACAACGACAAGGTTCATAAATGACGATAAGGTTTTCAATTGCAAACACAGACTGAAATTTCTTCTCATTCTCCAATTTCTGCATCTACGATGACATCTCATTTAATGTGTAAATATGACGCAACGGTGGGAGTCGAAGGTGAAGCAGGATGCAATGGACAATAAGGGCTTTGCAGATCTAGTGACAACAACGACTTTGAGAGCTAGGCGATTTGGCGGTGATGACTCCGATGACTTGTGCAACAATTAGTGTTATAGAGGGCTGCTCTGTGTGGGTGGGGGTGGTGCAGGGGCAGGTGGGCTGGTGGGTAGTGAAAGTCCAATGGGGCTAATGGGTAGTGGCGAGTCCGTTGGGCTGTGATGGGCCAGGGGGACGATGACATCCAAGGTAGGGGTGGCAGCAGCGATGGACGGGCATGGACGGTGGAGGCTGGGGGAGGCAGGGGGCTAGGGTGAGGTAGGGGTTGTGGTGACATAGGGGAGGGGGCTGGGCGAGGCAGAGGCTTGGGTGTGGTGGTTGCCAGCGGTGGTTGCAGGCGTTGGCCAGAAGTGGTGGCCGCCGGAGGCAATGGCCGGCATAGGTAATTGGGCGATGCGGCGACAGTAATTTGGCAGTTACGTCGGCGGTGTCACTATGGTGGTGTCACTGTTGTTGTTGGCGGCGGCGACACGAGCGATGGCGGCGGCAGTGACATGGCGATGGCGGCAACAATGACATGGGTGATAGTGACATCCAACAGTGACATGAAAATGAGGCAGTGACGTGAATATGAGGCTGTCACTTTATTTTAATCACTTTTTTGTCCAAATGTAAAGTGATCACATTTTTGGAAATCAGCCTTAATTTAGTAATATTCAGGGAACAACCCCTTATCTTTTTTTAGAACGAGCGATTAATGGAAAAACTTAAACAATCGAAATTGAACAGCAGATACATAAAACAGTTATGCTTAGTGTATACAGCACTTGTACACACCAGTAGAGACAATTTTTTTTGTCTGTTCGAAAAACGTTTTTGCTTCACAAAATGCCGGCCAAATTGTCTCTTAAATGGCGCGTACTTGTATGAATGGCATTCGTGATTGTTGATGGTATTGGTCCACCTCACCCGGGCCATCCCTGAGTTGTCTTTGGTCCACCTCATCTAATAGTCTGGTCTCCTATTTAATGTTTTGGCCCAATTGGGCTGCCTACCCGACCAAGCCCATATGCCCTATTTGTATTCTATCCAGCCCATGACTTTTGTGGTGCTTTGATATATTTGTCTGGTTCTTTCTCGAACCTTCTATTTCTTTCGCTCCTCCTTCTCTCTATCTGATGAGCCTCTTGTTCAGTTACCCTAGACCTAGAGTGAGAGAGTGCCAGTTCCATCCGAGACTTAGCTCCGGCTATGCTCCGATGAGACCTTGGGTTTCCTATTGAGGTCTTCACTCTAGTCTGGTAGTGTGGTGGGTTTTACTCCTCCGGTGGGGCTTCTGGGCTGAGGGTTTAGGTTCTGTGAGTGAGGGTCGTTGACTGGTGCCCTTCGTCTTCCCTGGTTGTAACTCTGGTGGTGAATGTGAGCAAACATTTGGGTTTTTGGTGATTGAGGTCTGAGCCGGTCTAGATTTCCAACAGAGAGTACATTTTATTTATAAAAAGATATTTCATTTTTTACTATCTTTTTACTTCATTTTTTACTTAGGACTTTCTAAAAAAAAATTCAAAATCATTAAACATGTTGTGGTTAGATGATATTACTTTCACACTCTCAAGAAGGAAGTCGCAAGTTAAAAATTCATCCTGGTGAAGAATATTAACATTTAGCATAAGAGATACTAGTGTGTATATATATACATATACACGGAGTATGTAAGAAAGTACCACAAAAAAAAAAATCCTCCAAAATCCTTTAAGAAAACAATTTTATACTCGTAATTGATATCGTTTCTCTCATCTTTACATGAGTCACAATAAAAAAATCCTTTCAACCATCAATAAATCCACTTCATATATACTTTTATATTGAACATCATATTATATCTTAGTTTCGTGCTCTTCATTGTGGGTTAATAAAAAAATATGTAAGACCATAATTGCTTTATCTTCTTTTTCTTATACTCGGATACTCCGTAATATTTTCTTTAATTTACTATTGATTTCTTTCAATAATTTAATAAGTTGAATTGTCGCAATCCTCATTTGATCCATATAAGTAGATTCCATATTTCCATCAATATAAGTATTCCAAAAGCGAGTTAGAAAAAGTTAGTAGACTTGTCTCATAAATTGGACATGTTACATTTAAGATTCCCTCTATGCAAAAAAAAGATGGTACCCCATCCCTGAGGGTCTCCCGATTCCGACCGGATGGTACGTTGGAAAGATGTAAGTTGGACTATAATCACAATCTGATAAATAGAGAGTGAGACTCTATCCCCGGTACTTACAGAGATCCTATGTATTTTTTCAGCATAGTAATCTCTCATCGTATTTGACGGAATTCGAACCCGTGATCTAACCCTTATGTCACTTCCTCGCTACGAACTAGACAAAATAGGGTTGTGGGAGTCACGAATAAAATCTACTCAATCCTCGCCGAAATAAACTAAGCTAGGAGGGCAGCTAGCTAGTCTTTGTCTCTTTGACGTAGTAGAAGCCTGCTTTATTTTTTGAAAAATTATAAAGGTACACACTTTTTGGTGTACACACTTTTTACACATGTCTGTGTAAGGTTTTTTTTATGTCTGTACAGACATAAAAAAAACCTTACACAGACATGTGTAAAAAGTGTGTACACCAAAAGTGTGTACCCCAAGTCCAACTCAAAATACTTCTCACTTTCCTTTTTGGGTTGTTCCCAAAAATACTTCTCACTTTCCCATTTTGGACAATTTGTGTGACTCACATTCATTTTACCTTTTTCTTACACAACCACAACCATACATTTTCACTTTCTTAATAAGCGTGCCAAGTCAAATCGGGAAGAATTTTTAGGAACGGAGGGAGTATTTATTAGCTGTACCACTAACTTTGGTTGAAAGTCGGACATGCCGCATTCGTAAAGTAAAAAAAAAAGTTACTCCGTACATTCCAAATCCTCCAAAGAATTATTCATGTGTATGAGTCATGACTCATGAGTGTATTTGGATTTAGCTCTAAGTCAACTTCCCCTTTACGACTAAATCCATTGATGCAATTGATTTATGTAATCATTATTGTTTTAATGTTATTTACGAGGCTTAAGATTTATTTAGAGCACTAGATTCCATTAGTGCTCGAAATAATGCTATTTAGTGCTCTAAATAAGTACATTTTAAGACCAATTCATTATATTACGGATCGGACATAACACTATTTAGAGCATGTTTGGTACCAACTAAATTGTCTGAATCAACAAATGTTATTGTAATCAGTGAAGTTGTAGTTGGATTATGAAAAGAGCATTCAAAATACATTTGATCATTACAATAACGAAAAAATACATGAATATTAATTAAGATGACCCTTTACAATAGTCTCAGTGGGTTCAACCAGAAAAGTCAATCCGAAAACATAGGTCACCGAACATGCTCTTAATTTCTTGAACATTTGCATTTCATCAATTCCATACCCAATGAATTCATAACATTCCTAATCAGTTATATGGGAGCTTATTAGTTTAGTAGAATTAATTTCAGAAATGTCAACCATCACCAAGATTTAATATGAAAAGGTTAATTATTATTTCTATTTAGAGAATTAGAGAGTGTGACCAAGTTGTTCTAAACCCAAAATGATATGGAGTATATGGAAAGCACTTTCATAAAATCAAATATATTGATAACAATGACACATGAATGGTATGATAAACACTTCCAAGTTCCAACCATCAAGTTGTGTCTATCCAAAGAGGCTCTCCATGAGTCCATGACATTGTGAGTGAGAGTGTGAGACAACAATTGCAAATTTTGGTAAAAAATAAATTGAATCAAACTTGATGAGGGAATCTCTTGCAACAAATTATATGAGTTACTGTCACTTTTAGTCATCTGACTATTATGCCATTGACACTTTTGATACTCGACTTTGATTTTTTTCATTTTTAGTCCTCGACTATTGCGCTAGTGACACTTTTGGTATCCGTTTTTGAAAATTTTCATATTTAGTCTGTCAACTTTCATAAAAGTGACTTTTTTGAACCTTCAACTATTATAACATTGACATCTTTAGTCCTCCATTTATTATTTCTAAATTATAATGAAAGGATTAAAAGTGTCTGGTCGCCATACTCTCATGAAACACACAAGTGAGAATAATCTTGTTTACATTTATGTGCTTACTCAGCATTCAATTTCAAAACATCAATTTATACCATAGCAACACATGAAAAGTTTCCAGGAAATCTTACTATATAAGTTTCAGTAAGAGCCAGCTACATTGACTGACTGATCCACTGAAATAGACCACGAGAACTAGAATTTAGAAATTGCATAACTTAAATAACAGAGATATACCCCTATAGCAAAACAAGAAATATCTAATAGACTGGTGGAGGGTATTGCTTGGCCTGAAGTTGAACTCTCAGTTTATACTCTGCATTATCCTACATAAAAATGGGCAAAATATTGTCATTAGCCACTAAGAAAGGAAACAAGACATGGTCCTAGTTCTAATAAGCAAAATGGATTAGAGTTTGTTCCCACAATCCCACCCACTACCTGAATGAAGAGATGATATCCTTCCGTTTGAGCAGGGTCCGATGCATTTGGTGTTAGGATGGGAAAATTCTTCTATTCATAACCAGAACAGAATTACAATAGGAGGAGCAACTCTCTCACTCAACTATTACAAAAAACCAACCCTTTCATACACTCACTATATGTGTATCACTCTCACTACTTTTCTCTCCGATTTTTGATGCCTTTGAACAATGGAAGAGTATTCTATTTATAGGCAAGGCTGGAGACATATTCATTGGTACCCATGCTACAACCCATGCTACAACCCATGCCTCCTTTCCATGCCTCTTCATGCTTCTCTTCAGTGGACAGGAGATGGAAGACCATCCCATGGTATGGAGGATGGAATGGGCTTGCTGGGAGCTAGAATTCTACAAATCTCCCCCTCCAGCTTCTTCCGTAATTCTCTCATTCCAATGATGCTTGTACATAGCTTGTGCTTCTCGTGTGGTACCACTTTAGTTAGCATGTCTGCCGCATTTTTGTTTGTGTGTATCTTGGAGAGCTTTAGTTCATCTTCCTCAATTGCTTCTCTATGCCAGTGATATCGAACATCGATATGTTTTGTGCGTGAATGATACATCGAGTTCTTGCTAAGATCCATAGCACTCTGACTATCACAATGAATGATGTACTCCTCTTGAGGAAAGCCCAACTCTTGGAGAAAACGTTTCAGCCACTTGAGCTCCTTCCCAGCTTCAACAGCGGCAATGTATTCAACTTCTGTCGTAGACAATGCTACACACCTTTGCAACTTGGACTGCCATGAGACGGCTCCCCCTGCTAGTTTGAATATGTAACTTGAAGTAGATTTTCTACTATCAAGATCTCCAGCCATATCAGCATCTGTATAACCTTCCAAGATTGGTTTCGCTCCCCCGTAACACAAACACAGCTTTGATGTACCCTTCAGATACCTGAGTATCCATTTGACAGTTTCCTAGTGTTCTCTTCCTGGATTTGACAAGAACTTGCTTACAACACCAACAGCGTGAGCAATATCAGGTCTTGTACACACCATTGCATACATCAAACTTCTAACGACTGAAGAGTAGGGCACCACTTTCATCATCTCCTTTTCTTTCTCAGAAGAAGGACAACTTTCCTTACTCAACTTGAAGTGATTGGCTAGCGGAGTGCCTACAGGCTTGGCACTATCCATGTTGAACCTTTTCATCATGTGCTCAACATACTCCTCTTGTGATAAGAACAACTTCCTTGTCTTTGGATCACGAACAATTTTCATGCTCAAAATTTGTTGCGCCGCGCCCAAGTCTTTCATATCGAAAAACTTAGACAAATCTAGCTTCAAGTTGTTAATGAGAGACACATCCTGGCCTACTATAAGCATATCATCCACATAGAGCAAAAGGATGATAAATTTTCCATCTGGGAACTTCTTCAGGTACACGTAGTGGTCTGCAACTGTTCTCCTCTATTGGTGCTCTACCATGAACGAGTCGAACTTCTTGTACCATTGTCTCGGGGCTTGTTTGAGACCGTAGAGGCTCTTCTTTAACCTGCAAACAATATGTTCTTTCTTTGGAACTTGGAAACCTTCAGGTTGCTCCATGTATATTTCTTCTTTTAGATCACCATGGAGAAATGCAGTTTTCACATCCATGTGTTCAAGTTCAAGATTTAGACTGGCAACCAACCCGAGTACAACTCGGATCGACATCATCTTCACAACCGGCGAAAAAATCTCATCAAAGTCAATTCCCTGTTTTTGTTGGAATCCTTTGACCACGAGTCTTGCCTTGTGTTTCACAATATTACCATTGACATCTTTTTTCACCTTGAAAACCCATTTGTTTTTCAAGGCTTTTTTCCTTTGGGAAGTGGCACCAAGTCATAAGTTTGGTTCTTCTTCAAGGATTTCATCTCATCTCCCATGGCTTCCCACCAATTGGACTTGTCTTGATGAGATTGAGCTTCTTGAAAGCTCTCTGGCTCCCCCTCGCTGGTAAGAAGGATCCATTCAGATGTCGGGTATCTTCATTGTGGAACTGTACCTCGCGTAGAACGTCGAAGTTGAGCGCTGTCATCAAGGCCTTCATGTGAAGGCCCCCCCTGCTCAGGAACTTCATCATCTTGAGCATCATCAACATCTACTGGGCCATCGTGCACTTGTTCAGTATTATCATTCACTTCCTCGTTGTTGAGAGGAACGTGTGATACTATAGGAACATCTTCAGGAGCATGTTGTTTGTTGTGTGTTGGAGTAAACTCATGAAATTGGGATTCATGAAAAACCACATCTTTGCTTCGAATGACTTTCTTCATTTCGGGATCCCACAACCTGTATCCAAATTCTTGATCTCTGTAGCCGATGAAGATGCATGGGTATGACTTAAGATCAAGTTTTTGCCTCAACTCCTTAGACACATGTGCAAATGCCTTGCACCCGAACACTTTCAAGTGAGAGTAAGAAATGTCTTTTCCTGACCATTTCTTCTCAGGAGCTTCAAAGTTTAAGGGAACTGAAGGTGACCTGTTTATAAGATAGCAAGCTGTTAGCACAGCTTCGCCCCAGAATGGCTTTGGAAGTTTAGCCATACTGAGCATGCACCGAACTTTCTCCACGATAGTTCGATTCATTCTTTCGGCTACACCGTTGTATTGTGGGGTCCGTGACACTGACTTCTCATGTCTGATTCCATGTTCAACACAATATGTTGAGAATTCTCGAGAAGTGTACTCGCCTCCATTGCCAGAACGAAGGCACTTCAGCTTCTTTCCTGTCTCTCTTTCTACCATAGTATGAAATATTTTAAAGCGATCAAATACTTGATCCTTAGTTTTGAGACAGTAAGACCATACCTTCTGTGACGCATCATCAATGAATGTCACAAAATATTTGCTACCTCCAAGTGACTCCTCTTCAATTGGTCCACATACATCAGAGTGGACATGGCTGGGTAACTCAGAATGATTTTTTCTAATGGAACTGAAAGAAACCCGATGTTGTTTCCCAAATAGACAGTGTTCACAGGGGTCCAATGCAACATCTTTGTCAATAGAAATTGCTTCCTTCTTTTCAAGAGTTGTCAGTCCCTTCACGTTCATGTGGCCTAACCTCCGCTGCCACAAATTTGGTGATGTCTCTCCTTGAACAACATTGAGACTTGGACGATACAACTTTACATGGGTTTTGTAAAGAGTACCACAAATATGACCTCTTGCAATAATCATAGAGCCTTTAGATAATTTCCACGTACCTTCTTTGAATTGGCTTTCATACCCTTGATGATCCAGAGCAACTCCTGAGATAAGATTCAACCTCATATCTGGAACATGCCGAACATCTTTCAACACAAGTGTGCAACCAACACTTGTTTGAATGTGGACATGTCCAATGCCAACAATGTTTGAGAAACTTGTATTTCCCATCTTTACAACACCATGGTCTCTGGGATTAAAAGTTGCAAATAAATTTAGGTGCGGAGTGACGTGAAATGATGCAACGGTATCAATCACCCATTCAATATCATGCGTACCTACATGTAGGCATGCTTCTTCTCCGCAAGTAACAAGTGCAATGTCTGGTGCCATGGTGACCATGGTCTCACCATCTTCTTTGCTTGAACTTTGACTCGTCTGAGACTGCTCCCGTAGAAACTTTCGGCATTCCCTCTTTTTGTGCCCATAATGACCACAATGGTTGCAATAGCCCTCGAACCAAGTATTGGTATCGACGGACTTCCCCCGCTCTTGTGATCTTCCTCGAACTTGAGATCTCCCTCTACTTTGACCTCGAGCTCTGCCTCTGCCTCGACCTCGTCCTCTACCTCCATTTCTGCCTCCCCCTCGCTAGCTGGTTTCTGAGACGAGAGCATAACACTGATCAGTCCCAGCTTCCTTCCTTCGTGCTTCCTCATTCATCAAGGCATCCGTGACCATCTGCATAGTCACGGTACCATTTGGGGCAGAATTACTGAGAGTAACAACAAGAGTTTCCCAATTATCAGGTAGAGAGCTAAGTAGAAGTGTTGCTTGTTCTTCATCTTTGAGGACCCATCCAGTGGTGCTCAATTGGTTCACAAGATCCTGGAACTGACTCGTGTGTTCCGACACAGAAATGCCACCACGTAACTTGTGGTTCACTAATCGTCTCATCAACAGCGTTTTATTCCGAGCAGTTTTGGCTTGGTACATGCTACTAAGTTTCTCCCATAGTGTGTGAGCACTTTGCTCTTGAGAAACATGATGAAACACGTTATGATCAATCCACTGTCAGATTTGTGTGATAGTTTTTCTGTTCATCTTAGCCCATTCTTTATTCGTCTTTTTATCTGGTTTAACGCCATTATTATCAAGAGGATCAGCTAAATCTTTCAAATTTAGCAAACCCTCCATCCGAGGTTTCCACATGTTGTAATTCGTGGAAGTTAGCGCAATCATGGTATATGATGATGATTTCTCCATGATAAAGTGTACAATTTTTCCCGTACCTTAATTTGGAAGCTGAATTAGGCCAAACGGAGCACATCGTTGAATCCGGAATGGCCAAAAATGGTGGGAACCGGTCTCACCTCTTCAAGAACCGGCCAGAAAGGGTGTGAACCGGAGTGTTGAACCACGAACCGATCCGGACCGGTTCTGGCCAAAACCAGAGGGCAGCCAATCAGGCTGATGACGTGGTACCACATGACAGTGACGTGTCCATGACGTGGCAGCTGACGTGCACCGACAGGTGGTCCAATCGGCCAGTCGTCAGTGACGTGGCAGATGACTTGGTGCTGACGTGTCGATGACGTGGCGTGACCTGGTGATGACTGGTCATCTTCTCCGGCGAGGTTGCTGCCGGACTGGAGTACTGCAGCGGCTTGACTGGCAGGAGAGAGAAACTTTGACCGGATGTTTGGAGGCCTTCCGGTGCTTTAAAAAATTCCGAAAAATATATTTTTGGAATCCTCAAAATGAGAGCTTTTTAATGGTAACCTCAAAATAAAATTCTGGAACAAAATTTTTTGACGAAAAATTCGAGTAAAATGGTGAAATCTGGATTTCTGGACTAAACTGGCTCTGATACCACTTGTTAGGATTGGAAAATTCTTCTATTCATAACCAGAACAGAATTACAATAGGAGGAGCAACTCTCTCACTCAACTATTACAAAAAACCAACTCTTTCATACACTCACTATATGTGTATCATCTCACTACTTTTCTCTCCGATTTTTGATGCATTTGAACCATGGAAGAGTATTCTATTTATAGGCAAGGCCGGAGACATATTCATTGGTACCCATGCTACAACCCATGCTACAACCCATGCCTCCTCTCCATGCCTCTTCATGCTTCTCTTCAGTGGACAGGAGATGGAAGACCATCCCATGGTATGGAGGATGGAATGGGCTTGCTGGGAGCTAGAATTCTACAAATCTCCCCCTCCAGCTTCTTCCGTAATTCTCTCATTCCAATGATGCTTGTACATAGCTTGTGCTTCTCGTGTGGTACCACTTTAGTTAGCATGTCTGCCGCATTTTTGTTTGTGTGTATCTTGGAGAGCTTTAGTTCATCTTCCTCAATTGCTTCTCTAAGCCACTTTAATTTGCATTTAGAATAATTATATAATGGGATCAATTAGAAATTGTAGTCTCAACAATAACTAAAAAGAATGACCAACACATAACCCCTAGCTTTTCAATAGCCAAAAATAAGATCACTTGAAATATTTCAAAAACGGTGATCAAAATAGGACTGAAGATGTTTTTAATTAAATACCTGATACGTTCGTAATTTCCATATCTATGTTTATGTTTTTAATTAGTTTTGCTTGACTTTTACTTTGGAAATTACACACTTTTGGTGTAATAGATTAGATTGTTAAATTCTTGTAAATAGGTTAGATTAGATATATTCTGAGCTTAAGCAGGTTTTGGTCACTCAAAGTACAGTTGGTGAACCCAAAAAGTGAAGAGAAGGTGCAAAAGTTCAAAGACAAAAGAAGATCCTGAATTTTGGTCTATACTCGGTCGAGTATTAGCTATACTCGATCGGGTATTAGGTTGGAACTTCAAATCGGATCAGATCCGAAGACAAGGGAACATGCAGGGAAGATTTTGGCCACGATTTTATGTCTATACCCGATCGGGTAGACCGACATACCCGATCGGGTATGCCTTTGAATTGCAAACGAAGATCGGTCGAGTATGGCCCGAATACCACTTTCTAAGCATACTCGACCGGGTATTCATATATACTCGATCGGGTATACTCTTAGAAAATAGCCTGAAACCGGTCGAGTATGCCTCGGATCGAGTGTTACACACATACTCGATCGGGTACCATGTATATACCCGATCGAGTACCCGAATTAGCTCCCAAAAGCCTATAAATACACCTCCTTTCCTTCACAAAAAATATCCAATCCCTTGTACATCTAAGCTCAGTATAGAATAGCTCTTTCTTTATATTTTTCATCATGTTTAGTCTCCAAATGAGGAGCTAAACTCTTCCATCTTGGTTTTGCTACTTTGAAGCTTAATGAATTTGTAAGTTGTGAGTTATTTTCTTTAATCTTCTTCCTTGAATATTAATTCTTTCTTTCAAAATACTATCTCTATATCAAAGTTGGGGAGTGTTACTAAGATGACAATTAGTTAACATCTTGACATTGGTTATAGTAATAGCTATTTCTTCCTCTATGATAATATTGGGGAGTGTTACTAAGATGACAATTAGTCAACATCTTGATATTAATCATAGTAGGATTCATTTATTTTAATATTCTTCCTTGAGTATTAATTAATTCCTATTCATATTTCATGTTAATATCTTAAACATTACTTAAAGTATCAACTAGTATTGTTTCTCATATTAATTATTACTAGAATCAATCGGTTAATACGCTTGTTATTAATTCGGTTCTTTCAAACGGTAGTAAACTTGGAATATTGATGCATGCATCTCATGGTTAATATGCCAAGGGGAATTAATTATATTGATTAAACCAATAAACCGCTTGTGTTGAGGTTATCAATCTCAATCGTTTTCATCTTAAGTTTATTGCTACTATCAAGTTAATATACGGCACTTGTTCTATATTGACTCGATAGTAAGTTTTATTAATGAACGCATCTCGTTATTAATAACTACCCTCGATGAACTCGATATACTCCTCGATTGAGTATTCGAGAGGAAGATAGTTAAAGATATAACCGGGATCGACGAAAATTTCATTAAGCGGATAAAAGCAAAACCAAGTCTTCATCTCATTGAATTAAACTCATATAGGTTGTTTATCTTAGTGTTTTTAAAGCAAACAAATCTAAACCCCCCTTTTTGTTACTATTTATATAAAAGAAAAGTATTCCTTTCCCTGTGGATACGAACCTTACTACACTATACTACGTATTAGTGTTGTATTGATTAATTATTTTGAGTGCACCTAACGACAAGTGCACGTCAAATTTGGCGCCGTTGCCGGGGAAAGGCAATTAATTTTTCTTTTATTTCATATCAAGAAAAATCAAAAAAAAAATATTAAATAAAAAATATAAAGAGTTCTTATTTCTTCTATTTCTGAGCTTAGTGGAGTTTATGGTTAAACATCGCTCCATAAACAAAATCACATACCAAACAAACCCAGAAATAGAACACACTTTCGAGCGGTTGAAAAGTAAATTTTCTAATACCGACTCGGAGGAATCATCTATCAGAGATTCATCCAGCGCTAGTTCTCATTCTAGCGAGACCGAAGAGTCAATAACCATGGCTCTTGAGACAAGAACACTACGGGAGCTCACTGCTCCAAATCTCAATCAACAACCATTATGTATTACCTTCCCTACACTCGATGAAGGTAATACATTTGAGCTAAAATCTGGGCTCATACATCTGTTGCCATCCTTTCATGGCCTAAGGGGCGAGGACCCCAACAAACATCTCTCGGAATTCCATATTGTCTGCACAAGCATGTGCCCCAATGGAGTCACCGAGGAACAAATCAAATTGAGGGCTTTTACATTCTCCCTCAAAGACACGGCGAAGGATTGGCTATTCTATCACCCGTAAGGGAGTATAGATACATGGGCATCAATGAAAAAGTGCTTCCTAGAAAGGTACTACCCTGCATCCGTCTCATCATCTTTGAAAAAACAAATAAGCAACATCGAGCAAAAAGATGATGAGACATTATATGAGTATTGGGAGCGTTTCAAAAAATTGTGTGCTAGCTGCCCATATCATGGTTACACAGAGCAAGACCTCATCCTCTACTTCTATGACGGTCTTGCGGAGCAAGATAGACGCCTGGTGAACGCAGCATCTGGAGGGGGAATTGTCAACAAAACCCCTTCCCAAGCTAGGAACCTCATCTCGGAGTTGGCCGAGAATTCTAGGCACTACAATGGGAGGTCATCATCAAAACGGGTCATGGCAGCGGAATCCAACATCTCGTTGGAAAGTCAAGTAGCCGGCTTGACTTCTTTGGTAAAGGATTTCCTTTTAAATCCAAAACACCAAGAAGTCAAGGTCTGCGGCATATGCTCGACACAAGGGCACCCCACCGATTCCTGCCCAACACTACAAGAGGAGAATTCCGAGCAAGTCAATGCTTTGGGATTTCAAGGTCAAAAGAGGTATGATCCACACTCTAACTCCTACAATCCTGGGTGGAGAGATCACCCGAATTTGAGGTATGGGAATCCTCAAAATCAGTCCTTGCCACCAACTTTCCCAAAGCACCAAGGCCAGACGTCAAGCTCAAGTATGTCCACCGAGGACATGATCCGAGCACTCACCTCAAATGTCTCAACCATGCAACAAAACATGGTTCAATTTCAGCATGAGACCAAATCAAGCATTCAGAATTTGGAAAGCCAAGTCAGTCAAATTGCAAATGCCGTGAACCGACTTGAAACAAAGGACTCGGGTAAACTCCCATCTCAAACGGAGCAAAACCCGAGACAACATGTGAATGCTATAACGTTGAGAAGTGGTGCAACGTTGAAAGAGGCAGAAGAGAACGATGAAGAGACTGAGGGTGTGAACCCTGAAAAAATAGTCCCACCAGAGGAGGAGCTCACAGAAACCAAGCTCCCCCCACCCTCATCATATGAACAAGAAATCCCGTTCCCTGAGGCGCTGAAAGAGACAAAGAAGCTAGAAAAAGATGCCGACATCTATGAAACCTTCGCAAAGTGTGAGGTAAACATTCCGCTTCTTAACTTAATGAAAAATGTCCCTCGTTTTGCTAAATTCTTAAAAGAGTTATGCAAAACAAAAAGAAAAGATAAATTGAAAGGGAAACAAGAGGTTAGAGTTAGTGAACACGTCTCGACCATTTTTCAGAGGAAACTCCCCGAAAAATGTAACGACCCAGGCATGTTCACTATCCCTTGCAAAATAGGAAACACCACATTTCCTAAGGCCTTGTTGGATTTAGGGGCATCAATAAATGTCATCCCCTATTCTGTTTATAAAACTCTACAACTTGGCCCATTACATCAAACAGGTGTAGTGATTCAATTGGCAGATCATTCGAGTACTTACCCGAAGGGTGTAGTAGAAGATGTGCTAATAGAAGTAGAAAATATGGTCTTTCCTGTTGACTTCTATGTCCTTGAAATGGGAACTGATGACCAAACAACACCCATCCTTTTGGGTAGACCCTTCATGAAGACCGCAAAAACGAAAATTGACGTTTCTAGTGGTTCACTAACTTTAGAGTTCGATGATCAAAAAGTGGAGTTCAACATCTTGGACTCTACGGAAAAACAAATGCAAAATCCAACTCTGTGTTCTTTACATGTTGTTGAACCACAAGAACCGCTGTTTTTCAAAGAAGCGGATAAAATAAGATGTCTTTCGAGAAAGAAACCCCGGCCTTACTGGAAAAGGCCGAAAAATAAAAATGAAAAATGGCCAAATAGGGCCTTGAAAAGTGAAACAAGGGATGATCATGATCCCACATAAAACAAAACCAAAAAAAAATGAATAACGTCGTGCCACGACGTTAACTAAGGCGCTACTTGGGAGGCAACCCAAGTTTATTTTATTTTTTTATTTAAGTGTGTATAATTCATTTTTTTTATTTAATTCACGTATTTAGAATTCAATTTTTGTCTAATTATTTGAGAGATCAGTGAGGGAGGGCACTAATCATGGGTTTTTGGAAGAAAAGAAATAAAAAAATGCAGGGTTTGGAACATCTGGGGACATACCCGATCGAGTATCACCTTATACTCGGTCGGGTATGAGCAAAAAGAAAAGGGACCGGGCACTACTCGATCGAGGGAGCACTCAAAAATTGAAAAATAATCAATACCCGATCAGGTATCACTATACACCCGGTCGGGTATGTATAGAAATGCTAAAATTGAAGGGGACTGACTCCCACACTCGACCGAGCACCCGCTTCAAAAATGGAAAAAAAGCACATACCCGATCGAGTATGGAGGAATACTCGACCGGGTACAGGAGACAGGCTGCTCACAAAGTTCATTTTCTAAGCATACTCGACCGGGTAACAACACCCTACCCGATCGAGTACCGGAGACAGGCCGCTCAAAAACTTAACTTTCCAGCAATACTCGACCGGGTAACCATACACTACCCGATCGAGTACAGGAGGCAGACTGCTCGAAAAAGCCACTTTCCAGACATACCCGATCGAGTACCAGCACATACTCGATCGGGTATACGGGTATTATAACCCCAAATCAGCCCCAAAACACTTCATCTTCTCCAGATTTCCAACCCTATCTCGAACAAAAACGCCCAAACCCCCATTTTTACACCTTCTCTCTACCATATCTCTTCCAAATCTTCACCAAATCCGACCATTTCAACGCCAAAACACTCCCCTCATCCTCCTCTACACATTCATACCCACCAATCCCATTCTCCCCCAACTTTCAGAGGTCCGAAAACCCTACCCCCCACCTTCCAATTTCGGTTTTCAAAGGCCAAATTCACTCCTAATGGCTCCAAGGAAAGAGAAAGGGCAAAGCTCAAGCACTAGGGCATCCATTCCGGGCTACGAGGACATCCTCTTCGTAGACAACGAACAACGCACACGCTTCATGTTCACAATTGAAAGGCAAATTAAACCTTCCCGCTTTTTATGCCTTGATGCCCTAAAGGAATTAGGAGTGTACAAATTGATGAAGAAATTTTTTCATGAGTTGCACATGGATAAAATTTTCAAAATGCAATACAACTCAAATGAAAAAATTATCTATGAATTCCTAAGCTCTGTGCACTTTGAGAACAATGAAGAGGACTTTAGGGATGATAAACTCAGGTTTCGATTGTTTAATCACAATCACACCATCACGAAACTTGAGTTCGCCGAACACTTTGGTATTCCGGTCCCGTACCAAAAGTCTATATCCGACAATACCGCCTTCGGCCACACCCTATGGACCAAGATGACCGGGGAGACTAAATTTAGCTCCTCCCAACTCTACATTAGTCATGTCCAACATCCCGTCCTACGCCTCTTTTTGAAATTCCTTGCCAACTCCTTGCTTGGACGTCCCAACAACCATCATACAAGGATGGGGGATGTATGCCTCATCTCGGTAGCCTTATTCCGCATCCACGTGGATTTCAACCTATGTAATCTCATGTGGGCACATCTAAAAAAAGAGAGCGTGGCAAAGGGTGCTATTGTAGTGGGCGGGGTAATTATGCACTTGGCCACAAAGTTCGGGTATACGGATGACTCCCCTATACCCGACTACTGTTTGATGAACATATCTTGGCTGGGCCACTCGGGCTGTACATCTTTTTCACACACCGTTTATGGTGAAGAAAGGCCCAGAAATATGTACAACTGGCACATCCACCCCAAACCCCTCAAATACTTCCTCTTGCCCAACCCAGAACTCCCCCAACTCCATTTCAAAACAGGAAGATCGGAGCAACATTACCTCTTCCCAAACGCCCTCCCACCACATCTCCAGGAACCGGAACAGGAACCTCCCCAAAACCAAGCAGATTACGAGCCCTATGAGCAACTCCATAGCCATCCAACCATGAGCCAGGACTTCCCAGAACAGAACCAAAACCCTCCACCACCTGACTTCTTTCAACAACTTCTGGAGGGTCAACAACAACTTCTTTCGGGAATAGCCCAAATGGACAACCGGCTCAACCGATTAGAGGAGGAACAAAGAGCCGGTTTTCAAAGATTGGAGGATGAGCAAAGGGCCGACTTTCAACGTTTGGAGGAGCTCAGGGAGGCCGATAGACATCGGTATGAGGAAGACCAACATAGGTTCTACGGACCTATGTACTCTTTTATGGCACATCAGGGATCCTTCCATACCATGGCGAACCCTCCTCCACCACCCTCATGGTATGACCCCACTCATTGGGGTAACTTTGGAGGATCAGGCTCCGGAGGTGGATGGTACGACGACGGAGATGGTGGGGACACCTACATGGGAGATGGTGGCCAAGGGAGCGGCTTTGGAGGGAGCTACTACGGAGGAGAAGGCGGGCACTAGGGACAGTGCTTGATTCAAGTGCGGGGGAGACACTCATGATGGTATGTAATTTTCATTTCTACCTAGCACTATGCATGTAATTCTTTTGAACTTTTACACAAAAAAAACGAAAAAAATAAAATAAAAAAAAAAAAACAAAAGAAAATAAATGCTAGTTAGGTTGAAAACCCAACAAAATGGGCAATCTAAGCAAAAAAGGCTTATAAAAAATGAGTGAGTTGGAAAGAATGGAAAATGAAAAGAGGTGCTAGGATGAAAACCTGAAAAGGCTCCTAGGCAAAATGAGAGATATGAGAGAAATGTTTGTTCTTGCAGGCACTCATTTTATCCTTGTGAAGAAGAAGAAGATTCAAGATAAAGAAGAAGAGAGGAGGAGAAAAGAAGATAACACTAGGAGGCCATTAAACCCAAGATGCTCTTTTGTAATTTGAGTTTAAAACTCATTTTTCTTTGTCATCATTGGTGGTCTTTGTGTTTGTATTGTATTCTTGTTGAACTGTGGAACTTTTGGACAAACATTGACGCTTGTAAACATTTGATCTTACTCGAGACGAGTAAAGGTTTAAGTGTGGGGGAGTTGATACGTTCGTAATTTCCATATCTATGTTTATGTTTTTAATTAGTTTTGCTTGACTTTTACTTTGGAAATTACACACTTTTGGTGTAATAGATTAGATTGTTAAATTCTTGTAAATAGGTTAGATTAGATATATTCTGAGCTTAAGCAGGTTTTGGTCACTCAAAGTACAGTTGGTGAACCCAAAAAGTGAAGAGAAGGTGCAAAAGTTCAAAGACAAAAGAAGATCCTGAATTTTGGTCTATACTCGGTCGAGTATTAGCTATACTCGATCGGGTATTAGGTTGGAACTTCAAATCGGATCAGATCCGAAGACAAGGGAACATGCAGGGAAGATTTTGGCCACGATTTTGTGTCTATACCCGATCGGGTAGACCGACATACCCGATCGGGTATGCCTTTGAATTGCAAACGAAGATCGGTCGAGTATGGCCCGAATACCACTTTCTAAGCATACTCGATCGGGTATTCATATATACTCGATCGGGTATACTCTTAGAAAATAGTCTGAAACCGGTCGAGTATGCCTCGGATCGAGTGTTACACACATACTCGATCGGGTACCATGTATATACCCGATCGAGTACCCGAATTAGCTCCCAGAAGCCTATAAATACACCTCCTTTCCTTCACAAAAAGATATCCAATCCCTTGTACATCTAAGCTCAGTATAGAATAGCTCTTTCTTTATATTTTTCATCATGTTTAGTCTCCAAATGAGGAGCTAAACTCTTCCATCTTGGTTTTGCTACTTTGAAGCTTAATGAATTTGTAAGTTGTGAGTTATTTTCTTTAATCTTCTTCCTTGAATATTAATTCTTTCTTTCAAAATACTATCTCTATATCAAAGTTGGGGAGTGTTACTAAGATGACAATTAGTTAACATCTTGACATTGGTTATAGTAATAGCTATTTCTTCCTCTATGATAATATTGGGGAGTGTTACTAAGATGACAATTAGTCAACATCTTGATATTAATCATAGTAGGATTCATTTATTTTAATATTCTTCCTTGAGTATTAATTAATTCCTATTCATATTTCATGTTAATATCTTAAACATTACTTAAAGTATCAACTAGTATTGTTTCTCATATTAATTATTACTAGAATCAATCGGTTAATACGCTTGTTATTAATCCGGTTCTTTCAAACGGTAGTAAACTTGGAATATTGATGCATGCATCTCATGGTTAATATGCCAAGGGGAATTAATTATATTGATTAAACCAATAAACCGCTTGTGTTGAGGTTATCAATCTCAATCGTTTTCATCTTAAGTTTATTGCTACTATCAAGTTAATATACGGCGCTTGTTCTATATTGACTCGATAGTAAGTTTTATTAATGAACGCATTTCGTTATTAATAACTACCCTCGATGAACTGGATATACTCCTCGATTGAGTATTCGAGAGGAAGATAGTTAAAGATATAACCGGGATCGACGAACATTTCATTAAGCGGATAAAAGCAAAACCAAGTCTTCATCTCATTGAATTAAACTCATATAGGTTGTTTATCTTAGTGTTTTTAAAGCAAACAAATCTAAACCCCCCTTTTTGTTACTATTTATATAAAAGAAAAGTATTCCTTTCCCTGTGGATACGAACCTTACTACACTATACTACGTATTAGTGTTGTATTGATTAATTATTTTGAGTGCACCTAACGACGAGTGCACGTCAGTACCCTAAACACCAAAGTGTGCACCAACTGTAAGCTTCTGCTTTTTTCTGTCAATTTTTTCAAAACTGCCAATATCCGTCCAACAACTTTTCAAGCTTAATTTTCAGTGTTCTACTATGAGCTTTGGCTCACAGTACAACCTACATCATAAAGTAAATAATTTAAGTTCTTGCAACTAAAAACTAGTGACCCCGGAGGAGCAGCTATTTTTGTATGATTCTATAAATTATACTAACAATGTTTAGATATTCAACAAGTCACCAACATACACGTTTATTATAAGTTCCATCAATGACAGGAATTAGGGCAGATCACTCGGTCGCTTGAATTTGCAAGGCCAGCCATATTAAGCATATTTTATCCTCTTTGAATCTTTCGAGAACAGAACCTTTGATGCGATTATGATGTGTTGCTTCTTGAGCTTTCTTGATTTGGACTCCCCAGCACTCAATCGTTTCTGGATATATGATGTTGCATCCCGACAAGCTAGGGCTTCCGAATGTGGTGCAGGGGAAAGTATGGCCTTGATCAAAATCGGTTGATATGAACAAACCAAAATGATTCACTCTACCCCCAAACCCTATTCCTTTGGGAATGCTTTCTGAACTAAAATTCACAGCACACTGCCAAACAGAAGTTCCTATAATCAGATCAAATTGCCTTTTGAGTGTTGTTTCTTTCAACCTAAGCTACGAACAGAAAAAAAAAGAATAAAGAGATTTATGGGGAATGCCCAGCTTAGCTCACCCACTGTATATTGTAGTTTGCTCCTGTGGGGCGATAAATTGATGCTTTTGGGTAAAGTTGGAAGACGAATGACTTCATATCTCCATAAAATTCATCATGTCTCTCCCATGGCTGAGAAGCATAACCCCCATATGTATCACCACTTGTCTTTTATGATTAACACGGCATAACATTTGTCATTTCTGCAGTTCACTATAAAAGTTAGTTAGACACTCATTTCCACAGTTCACTATAAAAGTCAGTTACACTTAGAGCCCGTTTGCTAACTTTAGGATTGGCTGATAAGCTATTTTTGAAACAGTCAGAGAACCCGTGCTTCACAGTGGAATTGGCAAAGAAACACTCAAGAGTAACCCATGATTCACATTGGAATTGGCGAAGAAATACTCAAGAGTAACCCGTGATTCACATTGGAATTGGCGAAGAAACACTTACAGTTTTCGTGCTTCACAGTGGCCATTTAATAGGGCATGCAAGAAATAGTATAGTAGTACTAAACCTCTTGATCTTAAAGACCTCAAATTTTGAAATTATAGTCTATGTAGTATAAACATTTCTTTTTAAATACTCCCATTTTAGGCTTCCATTCTTAAAAATAAGAACACTATATGATATGTATATAGTTTTTACTACATAAGGGCTAAATTTTATGATTAACACGGGCCTCCTAAGAGTTAAAGAAGACATTGATACCTTGATCACAAAGTAGTCTCACTTGGCAAAGTAAATGCACAACCAAGGAGAGGGTCAGAGAGAATATGCATTATTGGAGGAAATGAGAAAGTACAAGAGACTTACGCCATACTTCCCAAGAAAGTGTTGAAGCTTAAGCCATTTTTATGTGATTAAGCCAGATTAGCCCCGAAATCTGATTACCTCGTAAGCAATTCCTCTTCCCTTCCATCATTAATTAGAAAGAGCCTTTTAGTTTAACTGCTTTTCGCATTGTAATTTTCAAAAAAAATCAAATCTCGCACAATTGCATATATTTTAATTTAATTTAATCGCACAATGGTGGAGCAGGTGGAGGAGGTGGAGGAGGTGGAGGAGGTGGAGAAGTTATTAATACACTTCGCACCATTTGCTTGAAACATTTTGAAACACTTCTTTGATTAACAACTTAGTTTAAATTTAAAAAATATTAAACACGACATATATTTCAACATATACTTTTTTATAAAAGAAAGTAGTATTGCTCGATCAACTATTAGGATTGTTAAGACACATGTTTCTAAATAAGTTCTTTACAATTACAAATGCAAGGAAGGACTCACAAATTAATGCAGTTGTAAATTTATTTGAATAAGCTAAATATATATGATAATGTAGTTCAGAAGTATACCTTATGTTTCTAATCCCTAAATATCATCTCGATTGCCTTTTTTCACAAATTATTTAGAATTATTTCAAAAAGTACCCACAAATAGTTACCTTTTCTATTCAATTGTTCCTCTTTCTTAGATCTATTCAACAAAAATAAACAATAAGCAATTGCAGAGTATATAAGAAGGAAATCAGGAAGTATAAAAATAAGATGATTTAAGTCTATGTCCTTGTGTTTTAATAATTTAGCAATGCTTTTGTACAATTTAGGCCACCTGCAGTAGTATACACTTAGCTAGTCAAATTTATTTTACTCATAATTTACCTAAATTTTAAAATTAGGTTTTTAACACTATTTTATTCAAAAGTAAACTTTAATTTTAAATGGGTTGCATTTCACTATGGATCATGTCTTCTTCACCATTGTTTTCTCTCAGTACTACACATAATTGATAAAAGAATGTTGGAGCCTTCTATTCTCTGACCGGCTAATTCCCGAGCTTCATTAACCTTCCCTTGTCTTGCCCAAGCTTTGTTTCTCTCTCTCCCGCTATCTGTCGCTCGAAAAACTATGGTTGCTAATGAGTACTCTTACTGTTTAGCTAAACTACGTAAAATACAATTTGAACGCTCAGAAACAGAGAGGGAGGGGGAGGGGGGGAGGGGGAGGGGGAGGAGATGGAGGAGGTCACCGGTCTTGTTTTAAGAAATTGTCTCATATACTATGTGGCACGGGAACTCTATGCGGTTCACTTTTTTACACTTCAGAAACTCGAAAGCATTTTGAAGTTTGAGAAACTTCAAATTTCCATTTTGGGGCTATTTCTGTAATTAAGATGAATTGATAAACTCATTTCCCTAAATAGTTAGCATTTCGGAAATCTTGGGTTTCCCATTTTTCTATTTCTTAAGAGATTTTGTGATGGAAAAAAGTGTCTTTTAAAAGAACAATGAATTTTTGTGGTATTCTTCGTAACAACAATGCAAGTCAGTGACATTTTGTAACACAATGAAATGCTAGAAATATATTGAATTTAATGTGTAATTATGTACTAATATGATGTGATTTCAAAATCTTAACATGTTGAATGTTTTTTATTATTGGGTCATTAAACAAATTACATGGAAAAATTATGTACATATATAAAAAAGTATTTATAGGTATATCCTTATATCTTTTTAACATTTATGCGTTTCCCCCACGTTTCGTATCATATATTTACAAAATATATGAAATTATCACCGGTCTTATTTTAAGAAATTTTCTCATATACTATGTGGCACGGGAACTCTATGCAGTTCACTTTTTCCCACTTCAGAAACTTGAAAACATTTTGAAATTTTAGAAACTTCAAATTTTCATTTTGGGACTGTTTCTGTAATTAAGATGAATTGAGAAACTCATTTCCCTAAATAGTTAGCATTTCGGAAATCTTGGATTTCCCATTTTTCTCTTTCTTAAGAGATTTTGCAATGGAAAAAAGCGTCTTTTAAAAAAATAGTGAATTTTTGTGGTATTCTTCGTAACAACAATGCGAGTCAGTGACATTTTGTAACACAATGAAATGCTAGAAATATATTGCATTTAATGTGTAATTATGTACTAATATGATGTGATTTCAAAATCTTAACATGTTGAATGTTTTTTATTATTGGATCATTAAACAAATTACATGGAAAAATTATGTACATATATAAAAAAAGTATTTATAGGTATATCCTTATATCTTTTTAACATTTATGCGTTTCCCCCACATTTCGTATCATATATTTTCTATAAATTGAGTTGCTCGCGTTTCCGTGCTACTTAGCTCATATACTTTAGATTATTTTGGAATCACCAATATACGAGATTAATATTAAAAGATCATTAAAAACTGGGATTATTCATGTGATTTTCTTCATCAAATATTTTTCTTCTCCTAAACATTTGTCTATTCGTGGAAATAGTACTTATAAATTAATTGTCGATTTTTTTTTATTTAATAATGAGAATATTTCTATAGACCCCATTAGGAAATAATGATAATTAACAAAAAGACTCTATAATAGGCAAATGTTTCATGAATTGGGCTAAAAGTTGCTATCAAAAATAATGGGGAAATTTTCAGCAGTAGACAAAAAAGTGAAATTATATCACTTTTTACAGTTTTGAAATTTAATTTCAAAAATAGCCTATTCAAAAGTTTGCTTTCATAAATAGACATGAGATACGGTACGGGTCTACTGGATTTAATTACTTCCACACACAAGTGCACTATGACTTAATGCCTCATTACTTTTTTAGTGACATTTTTAATTTAATAAACTAATTACTCAATGTTTGTTATTGAATAGAAAAATATGTAAAAAGTTAAGAACAAAATTTAGAAAAATAATAAAAGTCCAAAAAACTAGAAAAAGCCTCAAATTCATAGATAGATATTTCAAAATTGAATTTGAAATTATATTATTTAGTAAAATGTGGGAAACTTCAAAAAATTTAAAGGCAACTTATTTGATGTACTATGTAACTTCTTTAAATAGTTAATACGAGTATAATTTATATCAAAATATTAACCCTAAAAATATATAAAAGTTAAAAGTTTAATAGAATAAAAAAAATATGGTTAAATAACCTAGATACCTAAAAATTATAAACAAAGTGTAAAATATGGTAAATTATTATAAACTTGTGACGTGTAATTACAATTTTTTATGGAAGAATAAAAAAATTTAAAATCAAAATATATACTCAGCGAAAAAACTATAAAATCATATGAATGCATAACATTTGATTATTTTTAAATTTAAATTAAGTTTTATAAAGTAAAATGTAAATACAAAATATAAATCATAAAATTTGATAAGAGTGAAATAATTGATTTAAATTATAAAAAGTATAAAATATTAAAACTTGATAAATCAAAATGTGAAAATTTAAAATATTGAACATGTAAAAATGGGAAAAAAAATTAAAAAAATAAATTTTAATATGAATTTTCTAGTTTAATACGGAGTATTTTTGAAAATAGTGAAAAAGTTTGCTTAGAATTTATCAATCTATTGTTATTTAATTTTGTAGCATAGTGTTTCCTTGTGTTTCATGTTGTTGAAAGCTTTTACTTTTTATTTTTTATTGTTTCTCCATGTTTTGTTTTTTTCTGATATTAATAAACTCAAATTTGTCATTTCAGGTGTTTGTATATATATCCATATATAATATGATTATCCTATTTCAAGGACATAGAAAGGATAAATAGAAACTTAGAAAAAAGTGAAAATCAACAATTAACAATACGATGCAACAAAAGGCAACATGATACAACAAAAAACAACACGATGCAACAAAAAGCAACACATCTTATGCAACAGAAAGCAACAAAAAAATACATAAAAAACATCAACACAATTATGTAATTCACAGTCTAATATTTCAATTTATTAAATAATTTAGCTATCCTTCATATCACTTTTTTTGCCATCTCTTCTGAATTTGATTATCTTGTCTTCAATTGGTATCTACCTGCAATTTCACAACAATTACTTGTTATTACATATAACAACTTCACGGGAATTGCTTCAAATTCAGCTTTAAGTTAAGGAAGGATTTAATTGGTATTTACTTGTAATTTCATATAATACCCCCCTCTCTTCCAAACATTGATGCAATTTATTGTGAAAATAAGCAATTAATAATACGATGCAACAAAAGGCAACATGATACAACAAAAAACAACACGATGCAACAAAAAGCAACACATCTGATGCAACCGAAAGCAACAAAAACAATATATAAAAATATCGACACAATTATGTAATTCACAGTCTAGTATTTCAATTTATTAAATAATTTAGCGATTTCAAATATTAATATTTCAATTTATTAAATAATTCACAGATTCTAGTCTCATTAGAAACATACAAAACAATTTTTTATCTCAAAAATTAGTAATAGTTGATCTTCTACATGTTGAAATCAAAAAAAGAATATAAATCACAACTAAAGTTATATATAAAATAATCCACGACATCTGAATTTAAAAGCATAAAAGAATGAAAAATATAATAACCAAAATGTAATAGCAATTATAAAATTCATAGAAACTAAGCAATTACAGGCTTTCTGATTAAACACTTTCACAATTCAGATTATAATACCTTACAAATAAGCAAAATTCAGCTTTTTGATTTACAAATTTACAAATCGACATGTAAATTTGAGTTTACCTTGAAAAAATTAGGTTAGAAACTTAAATAGTTAGGAATCAAGTTGGAGGGAGATGGCAGAATTAATGAAGGCTGGAGGAATTACCATTTACTTGAATTTGTTCGTCAGCTATGAGCCTAGAACTAGTGTCGGGGAGCCGGCGAGGCTGACATGCTTTAAGGACGAAGAAGCGACCGACGAGTTGGCGTCCTATGTAGCGGTGATTGGCCACTCCGACGAGTTGGCGTCGATGTGTCATAGAGTCACAGAGTAGAGGGGAAGACGAATGATTGGAGAAAATAGATGAGACTGGAGGTCGAATATATGGATGGAAGGAGACATGACAGGATGATGAGGGAGGGGAGGGTTAGAGGAGAAAAGTTAGAGCGGAGGATGATTTTTTTGTTTGAATGTGCGATTGATTTAGAATTTAGAATTCAGACTACTTTTGAAATAAAAGAAATCAAATTGAAATGTTAAAAGTTAAATATCAAAACTATTTTATGGATGGACATGAATGATATGTCAAACAAAAAAGTGACCGAGCTTGGATATTTCTACAAAATAATGAAGTATTGCAGCCAACAATCTATCAAATCATTTAATAGACCCATTGTATGCCTTAAAGAAAGCCCAGCCCAGTTTGTATAACCGAGTTTGTAAAACCCAGTCTGTAAGCCCTTGCGCATAACCTATTCGGCTATATCTGCGTCTCTTTCTTCTTCAACCTTCACGGCAGCACTCCGCAGCGCTCTCAACCACCGCCACAATGGGTCGTGTCCGCACCAAGACCGTGAAAAAATCATCCCGCCAAGTCATCGAGCGCTATTACTCGCGCTTGACCCTCGACTTCCACACCAACAAGAAGGTTCTGCAAGAGGTGGCCGTCATCCCGACGAAGCGTCTCAGGAACAAGATCGCTGGATTCTCTACCCATCTCATGAAGCGGATCCAGAAGGGACCTGTTAGGGGCATCTCGCTGAAGCTCCAGGAGGAGGAGAGGGAGCGCCGCATGGACTTCGTCCCGGAAGAGTCCGCCATCAACACCGAACGCATTGAGGTCGACAAGGAGACAATTGAATTGCTTACTTCATTGGGTATGACTGAGCTCCCAGGAGTTGTACTCAAGGAAGAGGAATCTGGCGCGATGGCCGTACCTGGTGGATTCACAGGCGGACGTGGTGGATTCGCTGGTGGTCGTGGTGGATTCGGTGGCGGCAGCCGGTACTGAAAGGCTCACGTTCTTCTTTTTTCCCTAAATATATCAATCAGTTCAGTTTAGGCAAAGCTTCTTCAATGTTTTGAGTTCTGGTTCTGCCAGAAAAATGAATACTTTGTTATATTTTGAATGTTTGCTCCTCTTTTCTGTCTGGTCTAGCTATTTCGTGGTTGGGTTTATCTGCAATTTTAAAACATTACATTAGTTGAGTTTATAAAGAAATTAATCCCTCCAATGTCGGTTTTGTGTTTTTGTTGTTGTTCTGAATGAAAACCAGGGCGCCATTTTGTCTGCTGCCCTGCCTGACTCAGGGGATGTTTGGAACTGATTCTGCTGCTGCCTCTTTTTTAAAGCAGAATCAGAATCAGTTTTCTAGGATTAAATCAGAGCACTAGAATCACTTCTGCGTTTTCACTCAAACACTCCAACTTCTGCTTCTGTTCTCTGAAAGAGCAAAAGCAGTTTTAAGAATAACATCCAACATCCCTTTTCAAGAGAAGGTAATATGTGGTTTTGTTCATTTGGCCTGAAATCACCTTGAAATGATACAATTCATAATTAAGAAATGACCTAGTAAAAGTGTAAAACATGAGTTATGTGCACATATTGGAGTGTCTTTGTTTTATTCTTTAATAGGATTCATTCCTTCCTAAAAGGAAACATATCGCAGATGTGTTCATAGTTCTTTTTGAAGAATTTTTAGCAGACAGTCATATTTTCAAGAAAACATAATCTATATATACATAATTTTTACAGCTTATTAACCCAATTCTTTACTCTCTTCATCAATTAGTAGTATGTTCATTTTTAATTAATTTGCAAACTTGAAAACACTGCTTTTCAAAATGGTCTTTTGTGTTGTGTAATGGCTCATATGCTTGCAGTATTCAAGCAAAATAAAGTTTCTATCTTTACCCTCTTAATCAATTAGTAGTATGTTCATTTTTAATTAATCTGGAAACTTAAAAAAGCTGCTTTTCTAAATGGTCTTCTGTGTTGTGCATTGCATTGGTTTTTGTTGTTTTATTTGGCAATGTTGTGAGCCATCTGATTAGCTTCTCTGAGGCATTGATGAAGAATTGATTTCGTTGAGTAAAAAACGCCATTTTCCTGAAGTATGTGTCGCACGGAGAAGACAAATTCTCGCAAGGGAGTCGTATTGCACTTGGTAGTGTAAAAAATGACAGTATGATCATTACCAAGGTCCGGTTTGAAATCAGAAAATTTCACAATGTCAACATTGAAATTACAAATATTTTACAATGTCATATATTACAATTATAAACATTTCCAAAAAACAATGTTATAATATTGTTAACTTTATTATCAATTTAAAAAACACAATGTCAATAACAATGTTATAGAAGAAATGACATTGTAACAAAGATATAGAAGAAAGGGAAAACTGTCAATTACACCCTCGTACTATGGGCGAACCCGCAATTGAGCCCTTCTACTTTGATAACCTTCAATTGAATCCGCCAAGTCTCCAAAATCAATCAATTAGGTCTACATTACCGGTTGGTTCCCGGTTTGCCCGTTGCTTGCCTTCCTGGCGCTGACGTGGACTTTGCCTATCGGACTTTCAGTGCTGACTCACTTAAATCATTTTACTTCCACTATCCACCCCCAATCAACACCACACCGTGCCCTAACCTTCATTGACGACCTTAATTCGAAGCTCTGCGAGAAGATAAGCAACATAGCACTCCTCGACGCTGGTCATCCACTTCTCACCGTCCACGTGAAGAAGACAAACGCCAGGTTAGTTTATAGTTGTAAGTCCACCGTATTTACACGAGGTTGGTGATTTGTGTTCGTATTTGTCGCATGAATGTTGCTATTGTGATGATATTATTACGTGAAGCGATAGTCATTTGCACTTTAGAAATGTTCGTTTGGGTCATTGTTCTTTATCAAATCTTATTAAGCATTTTTGTTTTCCAAATCTTATGCAGGTTCATTTGGTCCAATAATAATGAAGAAGCTGAATACTAATATTCTAGCAAGTCAAGGATGGAATGTGGATTTCAATGGTGATGATGGATATGAAATCAAGAAAGGAAGAGGGCAATTCAAAGTCAGTCTTAAGAAGAGATCATGTTCTTGTAGAAGGTGGGATCTCAGTGGTATCCCTTGTGCCCATGCTATTTGTGCCATCTATGACAAGGGGGAGGAGGCAAAAGCATACATTGACCACTGTTACAGTAAGGAGATGTACCATAAAACTTACTCCTACACATTGCATCCTATCAATGGGGAGCTGTTATGGCCTAGAACCCAACATGAAGAGATCTTACCTCCTTTGCCAAAGAAGATGAGTGCCAGACCCAAAAAGAAGCGTGTAAGGGAACAAAGTGAAGCACGTCCACCTAGGGTTGGACTCGGGTCCGGGCCGGGTCCGGGTCGGGCCTAGGCCCGGGCGGGCCGGCGGGTCAGAAATGGTGGACCCGGGACCGGCCCGGGTAACCACCGGGTCCGGTCCGGGTCCGGTCCGGGCCGGGCCCATTATAATTTTTTTTTGTTTTCCTCTTCCTAAGTAACCCCCCTCCCACCCCCAACCCCCAAACCACCCCAAATGGCCCAAAATACCCAGCCCAACCCAAAACTTTAAAAAAAATTGCAAAAAAAAAAAAAAATTGTTTTTGGCCCGAACCGGTCACTGACCGGGCCACCGGGTCGGGCCGGGCCGGAACAGTACCGGTCCCGGGCCGGTTCCGGGTCGGGCCACCCGGCCCGAGTCCATACCTACGTCCACCCAGTTCTTCACAACTCTCAAGAAAAGGGCGCATCATGACTTGCTCATTGTGCGGAGGAGAAGGCCACAACAAGAAATCATGTTCTACTACTGCAGGTACAGTGACTCCAAGTGCAAGAGGCAGACGCCCAAGAGGAGGAAGAGGGAAGAGGGGCAATACAAGCAGAAGGCAATCAGGGTTTGGTGTGTATGTCAATGAAGCTACTGGTGAAACCATTCTGGAAGTAAGTTCACACCTGACTTGTATGTTTAAGTCATTTCAATTTGTGGCAATGATGTTTTCTCATTTTGCTTTGTATGTTATATGCAGCCTGGCCAACCTGGAGAGACAGTGATTGGAGAACAAGAGGAGGGATTGCTTTAATGAACATTTATGGAAGTAGTTTTTTGTCATTAAGTGGATGTAATGATAATGTACTATATTGGGATTGCTTTTGGTGTATGGATGTATGGCCGAGGTTCAAACTACCTTTTTTGTGATGACCATTGATGGGGTCATTTATTGCATTATTGTAGTTCAACGGGTACTATGCATTATTGCTGAAGAAATATTGCTTTTAAAGTATTGGCAGTAATATATGTCAGTTGCTCTTGAATTTCATGGGTGTACTACACCTTATTGTCCATACTTGAATGTCAGTTGTATATGAAATAATAGATGATCTTATCTTTGTGGTTTTAAGTGTATATTTTGAAGTTTTAATAGTACACATATTCTAAGTGTATACAGGTATATGAAATGCCACACAACATACACAATGAATACATTCCAGGAATCTAGATTCTTGACAATACAAAAGTACCTAATATGAAAACGTGTGGAAAACTTGTTCAAACATAGATACCATATGACACTACATTCCACTTTCTATGACAATAAACTGGTGGTGAACTTTTTGAAACATAGATACCATTACATCCAAGACAATTCAACTATGATAGCTTGAATACATATTTGTTGCAAAGCACAGAAATACAGCCAACCCTATGACAACGAGCTTCCTGCACCTCTTTCTGGCCTTAACCTCATTCTCAAGAATGGTTTTTATAGTGGTTACATCAGCTTGAACATAGCTTAAGCGTTGGACAGCACCTTCAACCATGGTCTTTACTTCATCAAACTTATCTCTCTTTTGACCAGGCCTGATCATGTCTTCTCTTCCTATGTCATCCTTATACAAGAAGTAGCCACACCCTTCTCCCTGTTGACAATACGAACACACCTATTATCACACGAACAGGTTCTTCAAATTCAAAATCACTACCAATACAAGATTTGTTCAAAACATAACTTGCACAACCTACAGTATTATATATGCACTACCAATACGAACAACCTACATAACCTGCACAACCTACATAACCACAGCAAATGAAAAAATGTAAATTCATTCGACGTTTTACCAGCCAATTTTGACACCCATAGAATTGTCTTCCGCTCTCCCTTCCCACGCACAGAGGCGCTTTCAATCCACACCAACAGTACACTGCAGGCTCGTAATTTGTAGTGCGTCTTCGCTCTTTTGTACTCGTTGCTGTAGACGAGGAGGCCATTGTTGGTCACGAGGTCGACGGTGAGAAGTGGATGACTATGTCGAGGAGTGCTATGTCGCAGAGCTTCGAATTAAGGTCGTCAATTAGGGCACGGTGTGGTGTTGATTGGGGGTGGATAATGGAAGTAAAATGATTTAAGTGAGTCAGCACTGAAAGACCGATAGGCAAAGTCCACGTCAGCGCCAGGAAGGCAAGCAACGGGCAAACCGGGAACCAACCGGTAATGTAGACCTAATTGATTGATTTTGGAGACTTGGCGGATTCAATTGAAGGTTATCAAAGTAGGAGAGCTCAATTGAGGGTTCGCCCATAGTACGAGGGTGTAATTGACAGTTTTCCCTAGAAGAAATTACATTGTAACAAAGATATAAGGACAATGTCATTATTACAAAATGTTGGAATGTTAATATCATTTATCAACATTGTCATTACGAATTGTGTGACAATGTTGATATCATTGTAAAACTATGTGACCGTACACATCAAAGTGTTACATTAAAAATGACATTTGAATCAAATATTATATAAAAATATTTAATAGGAAAAAAGAGGTTAGAAGTCAATAAAAGAAATTAGATAAACAAATACAGAGTAGAATACTACTCCCTCCGGTCCTTATTAAACTTACACTTTGATTTCACACATATTAAGGAAATAAATTTGACTTTACTGTAGAGTACACTTTTTGACACTGTTTGACACTGTTTAGGACTGTTTTGCACTGTTTGATGTAGATTTGTTTACCAAATAAGACAAATAAGGAAGTGTAAAGTTTAATATGGGACCACCTAAAAAGGAAAGTGTAAAGTTAATTAAGGACCGGAGAAAGTATTACACAAAACAAGAAAATGGAAAGGAACCAGGCGTGTGATAAATTGAAAACAATAAAAAATTAATAAATTTCAAAAAAGCACATCACAAAGTAGCTGCAAGTAGGGATGGACCCGGGCCGGTCCGATTCCGGTTCTGGGCCAGGCCCGGGTGGGCTTTTTTTGTGGAATCATGGGCCCGGAACCGGGTCCGGGTCGGGCCTACCCGGCCGGGTAGTGGGCCGGTTCGGGCCGGGGCCGGGCTATTTAATTTTTTTTAAAAAATTAAATTCAGATTTGTTGGACAGAAAAAATTTAAAATATATTTATTTGAAATATGTAGTACAATTGGAAATTGAGTAAAAATTACAACATGAAATAAACTTTTTAATAAATAAGAATCAATCAGAATTCCTGCCATCTTCGATTGTTTCTTCCATAAAATGGCGGGTGGGTTCAATGCTAATTTCTTGAGTTCTACGTTTGGCCTTCAACCAATCGTGGAAGCAAACAAGCGTCTCAAGAGAGTTTGCGCTCAATCTCGTTCTATAATCCGTTAGGACGTTTGCGGGATGTCTTGTTGATGAAAAAAACCTCCTTGATTTTGTTGCAATAGTTGTTCTAGGTGCTCATCGGACATCGCATCCCCATATCTTTGGTTGTAATCTGCATCAAAATCATCTCGGGTTTGAGATGAAGACCCCGGACCCTTACCTTTGCGTGATAACAATTAAACAATTAAGTTCGAATTAACTAGTTTACCAATTAACTAAAATTCGAACGATTTGTTTTACAATCTAACAACTTTATTTAACAAGTTTAACAATTAACTAGTTTTTATAGAGATTAATAAATGTAACAATTAACTACTATGATAAGAGATTAATAAAACTAACAATTAACTAGTTTAACAATTAAACAATTAATTTCGAATTAACTAGTTTACCAATTAACCAGTTTTTATAGGAGATTAATAAATGTAACAATTAACTACTATGATAAGAGATTAATAAATGTAACAAACTAACAATTAACTAGTTTAACAATTAAACAATTAATTTCGAATTAACTAGTTTACCAATTAACTAGTTTTTATTGGAGATTAATAAATGTAACAATTAACTACTATGATAAGAGATTAATAAATGTAACAATTAACTACTATGATAGGAAATTAATAAATGTAACAATTTGATAATAAGTGTATAAGTAGATATACTTAATATATATATATATATATATATATATATATATATATATATATATATATATATATAAGTAGATAATAAGTAGATTAACTAGTAATATATAATATTATGTTTATAGTATATATAATATAAGTATATTACTATAAGATTAGTAATACACTTATATATAATACTTTAATATATATAAGTATATATTAAGTATATCTAAAATGTAAATATAAGTAAATAAATTAGAGATGATTATATATGTAAATATAAGTAAATAAATATAAGTAATATGTAAATATAAGTAAATAAATATAAGTAACAATAATATAATAATTAGACATTAATATAAGTAGATGATAAATATAATATATGTAGTTATAAATTTGAGAAGATGAAGATGGAGAAGATTAGTAGAGAATAGAGATTAGAGAGTAGGAATATTTGGAGAAGATTGTGTAGTAATTTGTATATAAAAATGGAGTATTTATAGTTTTTTGTACCCCACCCCCACCCCACCACCTAACCCACCCCGGGACCCCCTGGAAGGCTCCCAATGGCTATATAGCCGTTTGGGTTCAATCACAACGGCTCTAAGGTCTGTTTGGATGGCCAAAAGTTTTTTTTTTCTAGTCGTTGCCCGAATCGGGCCCGATCCGGTCGGGCCGGACCACCAATTTCCAGAACCGTGCCCGAACCGCTCCCCTCCCCCGGGCCGGGTCAAAGCCCGAACCTCCCTATCCTTAACCGGGCCGGGCCGGGCCCGCACAGTGGCGGGCCGGGCCGGTTCAGGGCCGGACTGGGCCGGTTCAGGGCCGGACTGGCCCGGTTTGGTCCATCCCTAGCTGCAAGCGAACATTCCCTGATTTACCCAAGAGAAAAAATTCCCATATCTATCTAAGAGAAGAAGAGAAAAGATAGAAGAAGAAGAGAAGTAGAAGAAGAAAAGAGGAAGGAGGAGAGAGGAGAGAAGGCACCAGAGCATCGCATCACAGCCGCTGCGCCGCCGCGCCGCCGCGTCTTCTCTATTGAGCCGCTGGTGCTGCCGCTGGTGCTGCCGCCACGCTGCTGTGTCTTATCACATCGGCACTACAACTCAACTTCTTCTTTGTTTTGTATGGTACTGGACCTTGAAGCTGCCAGTCTGGCTATGGAGGAAGGAGAGAGAGATAGGGGGGTTTGGAGAGATGGTGGAAGAGAATGAGGAATGTCGTGGAGCAAAAAATAATGTTAGGAAATAGGGGCAGTTTTGGAATAAAGTAAAAATGTAGTTCTATTTAGGAGTAAAAAAAGTTGGAGTCTTATTTAAGTAGATACAGACATTTTAAGTCCTATTCAAGACCATTTCTCAATGTTATACCCTTCCATGCCTTAGGTTATCTGACATTCCCGGAGATGGTCTAATTTTCTTCCGAAAATACCCTCAATTAATTGTCGTTTTTCATTTAATTTCTCTATGTATTCAACTTTTATCAAATTTGAATATTTGTGATTTTATAAAACTTTTAATGTAGTTTCTAAATGTGTAATTTTTATTTAGTAAAAATAATCTTATTATTGACAAAGATCAGTTAATTTTAGGGGGGTTTCCTTAAATATTACTAAAATATAAGTTATGGATAAAATATAACTACGGTTAATATGCATAGTCACTATGATGTAAAGTTGAACACTATCATGATCAATAAAGTTACTATTATAGTCACTAAGTCATATTTGTGTCCATTACCTTCGTTTCAGTTATATATTTGTCATTATTTCTTAATTTTATAGTCAATCGAATATCTAGATTGTGTGACAACCTTTTAAGTGGGACGAATGGAGTATGTTTATTTAATTATATTCGAATGTCTATTCTTGTTATTTTCATAATTCTTTTTTCCTTAACATTTAAATTTTTTAAGGTATTTATGCATATAGATTATTTAAGTTTTTAATGAGTGGATTTCAAAATTTAATGGCAAAATTGATCATTTTTTCTTTAATTTGAAAACAAGTTTTACGAATAACTTGAATAATTTTTTGAAGTGATAATAAATAATTTTTATATTGGATCTACAACCTCTTACGATTAAACCTACTTAAAAATAATACAATTAGATTTCATTTTATTTATTATTAAGATATTTCATTTTTTTGTTTAATTTTTAATTACTTCAGACGTAGGTTGTAATAGATTTATTGTGTTAAGAGAATACATTTAAAGGACATTGAGGTAACCCACCTGTAATATTAGATATCTATTAACCAAATAAATTACTATCACATTCCCTTAACCCTAACTAAACACAAATGGGAATAAAGTGAATATATTCCCACATTAGAAACCAAACGCACCCGCAGAGATGGACACAAAAGTGACTCTAGCTAGACTCTTCCCCTGCTTTCAATTATTCGACTTCGAACTTCTGTACTAATGGTATCCATGGCCTTCTCTCTTCTGACTTCCGTCCTCATCGAACAACCACCGCCGAAGCTCAACCAATGTATCCTTCTGGCTGGCCCTCTCTCCTCCGTCCTCGTCGGCTACGTCACTGAAGCACCAACACCCGTGTTCGCCGCCTGCATCCTTTCTTCATCACAGCTGATCTCTGTCGTCATTGTTGGCTTGCTTCATCATTCTCCAACTCCTCTTCATCACCGATACTTGATGTCATCAACAACGACAGTGTTGATAAATGACGATATGGTTTTCAATTTCTAACACGAACTGAAATTTCATCTCCTTCTCCAATATATTTCTGCATCTACGGTGACATCTCAGTTAATGTGTAAATCTGACGCAACGGTGGGAGTCAAAGGTGAAGCAAGATGCAATGGACAATAAGGGCTTTGCAGATCTAGTGGCAACAGCGGCTTTGAGAGCTAGGCGATTTGGCGGCGATGACTCCGATGACTTGGGCAACAATTAGTGTTATAGAGGGCTGGATGGGGGTGGGGGTGGTGCAGGGGCGGGTGGACTGGTGGGTAGTGAAAGTCCAGTGGGGCTAGTGGGTAGCGGCGCGGCGAGTCCGCTGGGCTGTGATGGGGCAGGGGGACGACGACATCCAAGGTAGGTGACCGTGGAGGCTGGGTGAGGCAGGGGTTGGGGTGACGCAGGGGAGGGGGCTGGGTGAGGCAGGGGCTTAGGTGTGGACGTGTGGTGGTTGCCCGCGGTGGTTGCCCGCGGTGGTTGCAGGCGTTGGTGATACAAGTGCCGTTTTTGCTTCACAAAATGACGGCCAAATTGTGCGCGTACAAGTGATACATAAAATAAAATTAAAGTTAGTACTAGAAAAACAAAGTGAGTCTAGATCGAGAAGCAAAAACATGGGAGAATTAGCTAGCTAGACATAGATATGTATGTCGAGAACAACAAGGAAGAGAAGGAGAAGCAGAGTGTAGATGACAGTATGGACTAGCATAGACAGAAAGCTGGTCCTCATGTTCAGGAACTCCACAGGGCAGCTCCTTCCCGGAATCTGGAACACTAGTCCCGGCGACAGAAACGCAAAAAGCGCCGTCGCTATGATCACCCCCCACCAGTCCTTCATCCGCCCCGCCTTTAATTTTCCGACGACTCCCACCGGAAGATATATCTTATTAATCACCAGCTAGTAGCTTCAAGGAAAAAACAATGCCATGGCCGGGAGATATATATGCGGGAAATTAAAAGGCCACAGAATCCGATGCCCTAAGTTATGCTTTGAATATCGCACGTTCAGGATTAAGTGCGCCACTTTTTATTATTTAAACAAATCATCATATCTACATGTTTGTCTAATTTTCTTTTTTAACAATTAATCCATTATTAAAAAAAATGTGTCGTTGTATTCATTGTTTTTTCTACTACGTATACTGTGTTTTTTGTTTTATTCGAATTTAAAATTGAAGGGTCATATGTGAAACTCTACGTGTTTGAATTGTTTGATACGCTAGATTGACTACTAAAACTTCAATAAAAAAAATAAACCCGATAAAAATAGGTATCGTCATAAGTGTGGAAACGTGAGATTTCAAAATAGGAGTATTATCTTGATGATGTAAATACGGGTGGGTCATATGTGAAGCTCTACGTGTTTGAATTGTTTGATACGCTAGATTGACTACTAAAACTTCAATAAAAAAAATAAACCCGATAAAAATAGGTATCGTCATAAGTGTGGAAACGTGAGATTTCAAAATAGGAGTATTATCTTGATGATGTAAATACGGGTGGGTCATTATTGTTGTGCTTGAAAAATACAAATGATGTCATTAACATGCAGAGTCATATTAATGATGTTGGTTACGTTAATGCAAAAAATGTAACACTACGATTCCAGATTGACACTAATTTACATATATTTCTGTGGAAAACAAATACGAAGTATTTCGTACTTTTACTTTTACGAAGGCGGGCATATTGCGTTCAATTTGTTCTAGTTGGCCTCAACATTGACATATTTGTTGATTAGAAGTGAATATAAATTTAAACAAATATATGGATCACATGCATGTTTTCTAAGCTACCTAATGAAATGAAAAGCAACCTATTTGAGAAATGCTTTTTTATACAATCCTATTTGAGAAATGTTAAAAAAGCTATATGGAGATCGATTAGAGAATTGCTCTCATGGAGTCATGGTTCTAATTAGAGGTTTTTGAGATTGATTGTGTGAATTGATAATTTAACCATTTTGAATTTTTTTAATTAGGTTATGATAGAAAATATGAGCTCGCATCTTATGGTCTTGCAGTTATTGAGTTTGGACAGTGGTCTACATATGGATGGACTCGGGCTGGGTGGCCCGACCCGGAACCGGCCCGGGACCGGTACTGTTCCGGCCCGGCCCGACCCGGTGGCCCAGTCAGTGACCAGTCTGGGTAGGCCCGACCCGGTGGCCCGGTCAGTGACCGGTCCGGGTAGGCCCGACCCGTGGGTTTTCCGGTCCGGGCTCGGGTCACCCAAAAAAAAGGTCCGACCCGGCCGGGCCCGGGCCCGGTTCGGGCCAAAACTATTTTTTTTCAATTTTTTATTTAAATTTTGGGCCATTTGGGGTGGTTTGGGGGGTTGGGGGTGGGAGAGGGGTTAATTAGAAAGAGGGCAAAAAATTGATAATGGACCCGGCTCGGCCCAGACCCGGACCGGACCCGGTGGTTACCCGAGCCGGTCCCGGGTCCACCACTTCTGAACCGCCGGCCCGCCCGGACCCGAGTCCATCCCTAGGTCTACATATGAACAAAGGGGCGGAGGCTATCAGGACTAAAAATGGCATAGAGTAAAATTATGGGATGAAAATTGCAAATTTTCCTTTACATATACGTAGTATTATATTTGGGCCCTCTCTTGTGATGAAGTCTAGCTCCGCCCCTGTATGACCACCACATAGCATGTATATTATTGTATACTCCTAATTATTCATTTGCATGTGTCTGTCTAAAAAAAATCATTCGTATCTCTTACATTAGCCTCTTATACGCATGTTAAAAACTTTGAAAATGTTGTAAAATCACCAAATTGACAAGTGTGAATGTCCATCCTTGTCATTAGGACACCAAGCTACTTCTGATCCTTGTAATAAGCTTACTCATCTAATTTATATCCTTGTAATCATAGTTAGACAGATGAGTAGATCTAATACTGCCAGCAAATTGTGTAGAATCATTCCTAGATGATTCATCCCCTAAATCTGGCTAGTATAAATAGGGCTAATTCAATTCTTTGTAAATTAACTTAGAAACTCAGAAATTCAGAAATTATTCAGATATTAAGAAGAAGTAATTTATAGCTTTTTATCTATATATCTATCTCTTAAAATTGATCTTCATCCTCTTCATTATACAATACGTTATCAGCACGACTCAGCTCAAACTCTCAAAGAAATTACTAATATTTAAAGAAGCAGTTCTTTTCTCACATCCACTGCAGGTATTAGCATCAATATCTATTATATTCTTTTAGTATTCAAACAGCCAGAAAATTATTCTGGGATTTAAATAAAATCTTCTATCACATTACGAATAGAAAATGTAGATAACATACCTTCAAAATGAATCTTGATAAATCCTTCCAAATTAAGTAAACAAGAACACCGACTTAGAAATACGAAAGAAGATGGTGGGTATAACATGTAGAAATACACTCGGTGAATGTGTAAACCAGTAACTAGTACCGAGTAGGTACTACGCACTACCAACAACGAAAGTATTAAGCCTGTTCTAATGCCCATATTTAAAGAAGCAGTTCTATCTCACATCCACTAAATCAGTCACGGGTTTTGTACTTTATTACTGACATGCATGTATTGACATATATCTATTTATTATTTTTTGTCGATATACATAAAGAAAGTAAAATGGTTCAGAGCAAAGGATCACATGCATACTGCATATACATTTGATTAACAAATTTGTCGAACGGAAGGAGTTGAGGAGGTTTTTCAAAGACTCCCGAACTTTCTATCTAAAAACCAAAGTAATTGTCAGTAACCCAATTTTTTTTTTAGGCAGAGACTGTTTTTATTAATAATCATCAATATTATCTTAATATCATAATGGGCAAGCGGCAATCACATTATTGTGACACCTGCATAGGATTACGATCATAAATATATACACAAGTCAAGCAAGGATTACCACGTGTCTTCTATATACTCTAATTAAATTTTAAAACAGAAAGTTAATTAATTGATTATCTTATTATATATTTCGTTTAGTATTATACATAATACTAGTTCGACATTTGAGAACCATTTAATTATGTATGATACTAAACAATACTTTAATTTAAAATAGTTATTGTATGGTTAGTAATAATCGGTGTCAATAAACTTTGTAGTATCATGGCAAATATTAGCAAACGAGAATTCGACGTTCTTGATCTTTCTGGCCAAAAATATTTGGAATGGAAAGTGGATGCTTTAGCACATTTGAAGGCTAACGGTCTGGAAGACACTATTGAGGCTAATAATCAATCATCCTCCCAGGACAAAGCGAAAACTATAATTTTCCTCCGTCACCATCTCCATGAAAGTCTCAAATCTGAATATCTTTTGGTTGATGACCCAAAAGAATTATGGGACAATTTACAGGAGAGATATGGCCACCAACAAAAGGTACTTTTGCCAAAAGTTCAGTATGACTGGATCAATTTAAGATTCCAAGATTTTAAATCAATCAGTGACTATAATTCTGCCATGTTCCAAATAACATCTAAACTAAAGTTATGCGGACAAAAAGTCACTGATGCTGATATGTTGGAGAAAACCTTTTCTACAATGCATATTTCTAATATGCTGTTACAGCAGCAATATAGAGAAAAGGGTTTTAAAAAATACTCCGATTTAATATCAGTATTATTGGTAGCTGAGCAAAATAATGACCTTTTGATGAAAAATCATAATCTGAGACCCACTGGTTCTAGTCCTTCGGTTTATGGTCCATCTGGCCATAATTTAGCCACTGAATCAAATGCAACATACAGTGGCAGTAGAAGGCATTTTAAACGTGGACATTTTAATGGTCATAATAACAAGCCACACCGAGGATATAAACGGGTCGACAGACCAAATTACAAGGGTAAGGGCAAACAAAAAACCCATCAAATAAATCGCCCTACAAAACTCTCGGTGAAGACGGCTTGTTACAAGTGTGGCATGACGGGGCATTGGGCTAACAAATGTCATACTGCGAAACATCTGGTGGAGTTATTTCAATCTTCCATGAATTTGAACAAAGGCAATAATATGGAAGCTAATTATGTCAATGACACAACTCCATCTCTGCCAAAATTTGACGTGTCTGATTTTTTCGCGGATGATGCCATTATGGATGATGCTTTTGCCTTAAACCAAAATGTTACTAAATAAAATAGTAGACTCCTCATGTTGTACAATACTACAATACTAGTTTTATGTACTTTTTCTTTCTTCCCCTTTTTATTTGGTTTTTAATTAAATATGTATAATGTATGTACTCTTATGTTAAATAAAATGCATAATTTGTGATCAAGCTAATGTTTATTTATATATATTGAAGATATGGATCATTCAAATGATAAAGAGCTATGTCTGATAGACAGCGCCACAACGCACACCATTTTGAGAAATAAAATATATTTTTCTCAAATGACTTTAGTTGAAGCTAAAGTCAATACAATATCAGGTGTTGCGAAGCTCATTGAAGGCTCTGGGAAAGCATATGTGATGCTCCCTAACGGGACAAAAATTATTATAAATGACGCTCTGTACTCCAGCAAATCGCGGAGAAATTTATTAAGCTTTAAAGATATGCGTCAAAATGGTTATCACATAGAAACCATGAATAAAAATCAAAAGGAATATCTTTGTCTTACAACAACTAAATCTGGCACTAAATATATTTGTGAAAAAATGCCAGCATATTCCTCAGGACTATATTTCACATATATTAGTCCATTCGAAATAAATTTGGTTTCTAACACAAAGTTAGATGATCGGAAAACATTCATGATGTGGCATGACCGTTTAGGTCACCCAGGCCAAGTAATGATGCATAAAATCATTAAGACTTCACTTGGACACCCATTAAAGAATATCAGGGTTCTAGTATCAAGTGATTTTCCTTGTAAGGCCTGTTCTCTTGGAAAAATGATCATCAGGCCTTCAATGAACAAAATTGCAACTGAATCACCTGCATTTTTAGAAAGGATTCAAGGAGATATTTGTGGGCCGATAGCCCCACCATGTGGACCATTTCGATATTTTATGGTGTTGATTGATGCTTCAACACGTTGGTCACATGTTAGTCTTTTATCGACTAGAAATTTAGCATTTGCTAAACTCCTTGCTCAAATCATACGATTAAGAGCTCATTTTCCGGATCATTCTATAAAGAGAATCCGACTTGACAATGCAGGAGAATTTACATCCCAATCATTTAACGACTATTGTATGTCGATTGGGATTGATGTGGAGCATCCTGTTGCTCATGTCCATACACAAAATGGTCTTGCTGAATCTTTGATTAAACGATTACAATTAATCGCTAGACCATTATTAATGAAGTGTTATTTACCTTCATCAACTTGGGGACATGCTATTTTACATGCAGCAAATTTAATTCGGCTTAGACCGACTGCATATCATGAATATTCTCCAATGCAATTAGTTACTGGACAAGAGCCAAACTTAGCACACATTAAAATATTTGGTTGTGCTGTTTATGTTCCGATTGCTCCACCTTATCGTACAAAAATGGGTCCTCAAAGAAGGTTGGAAATTTATGTTGGATTTGAATCTCCCTCAATAATCAAATATCTTGAACCGATGACTGGTGACTTATTCACCGCACGATTCGCTGACTGTCATTTCAATGAGACAGTATTCCCAACCTTAGGGGGAGAAACTAATAAATCGGACCCATGTACGAAAGAAATAACATGGAATGCAACAAGATTATCACACCTTGATTTCAGATCAAATATATGTGAGCAAGAGGTGCAAAATATAATCCATTTACAAAATGTTGCAAATCAGTTGCCTGATGCATTCACAGATACAAAGAAAGTGACAAAGTCACATATTCCTGCTATGAATGCTCCAGCCAGAATCGAAATTCCAACAGAGAATTTTGAAAAATCTCTTACAAATGATTCTTCTATACGCAAAAAGCGTGGCAGGCCACTTGGATCAAAAGATATAAAACCAAGAAAAACTAAAAGGCAGGAATTGATCTGTGATGCCAAAGATGTTCATCCTTCTGAACAAGAACATGAAAAATTTGAAAATACTAGCATAGAAAATGATATTGACAAAACAAACATCTCAAATGATGATCCAATTTCCTTAAACGAGGAAGATATTCCAGATAATGATAGAAACGTTGATAATTATGAAATTTCAATAAATTACGTTTCTACTGGAATACAATGGAATCGAAAAGATATTGATATTAATGAGATATTTGTCTATGTCGTTGCCACAAATGTTATGAATGAAAACAATGACAATGAGCCAACATCTATTGAAGAATGTCGGAAACGTCACGATTGGCCAAAATGGAATGAAGCTATTCAGGCTGAATTAAAATCACTTGAAAAATGTGATGTTTTTGGACCGATAGTCCCTACGCCAAAAGGCGTAAAACCGGTGGGCTTTAAATGGGTATTTGTGCGTAAACGCGATGAGAAAAATGAAATTGTAAGATATAAAGCCCGACTTGTTGCCCGAGGGTTTTCTCAAATGCCGGGAATTGATTATGAAGAAACCTATTCTCCAGTAGTTGATGCAACTACATTAAGGTTTCTCATTGGCATGTCTGTTTTTGAAAGGCTGCAAATGCGCCTAATGGATGTAGTGACTGCATATTTATACGGTTCACTCGATACAGACATTTATATGAAAGTTCCCGGAGGGTTTAAAATGCCTGAAACTTACAACTCGAAACCACGAGAAATGTTTTCCATTAAACTACAAAAGTCATTGTATGGACTAAAACAATCTGGACGAATGTGGTATAATCGTCTCAGTGAATATCTTCTCAAAGAAGGATACAAGAATGATCCGATTAGTCCATGTGTTTTCATTCGGCGATCAAATTCGGGATTCGTCATAATTGCAGTATATGTTGATGACTTAAACATTATTGGAACTCCCGATGAAATTGAAAATACTGCAAAATATCTTATGAAAGAATTTGAAATGAAAGATCTCGGGAGAACCAAATTTTGTCTCGGACTTCAAATTGAGCATTTGAAGAATGGAATTTTCATCTATCAATCCAATTACACCGAGAAAGTTTTGAAGAGATTCTATATGGACAAAGCTCATCCTTTGACTTCACCAATGGTCATTCGATCTCTCAACATACATGATGATCCATTCCGTCCCCAAGAAGACGACGAAGAAATACTCGGTCCAGAAGTACCATATCTGAGTGCTATAGGAGCTTTAATGTATTTAGCTAATAATATTGCATTTTCTGTAAATTTATTAGCTAGGTACAGCTCATGTCCAACAAGGCGTCATTGGAACGGGATCAAACACATATTCCGTTATCTTCGCGGTACAACTGATCTCGGCCTATTCTACCACAAAGATGAAAAAGCCGATTTAATCGGATATGCAGACGTTGGATACTTATCAGATCCTCAAAAGGCGAAATCACAAACCGGGTACGTATTTACTTATGGTAACACCGCAATCTCATGGAGATCTATGAAGCAGACATTGACAACTACATCATCAAATCATTCGGAGTTAATTGCATTATATGAAACCGGAAGAGAATGTGTGTGGCTACAGTCTATGATTCAACACATCCAAAACGAATGCGGTATGAAGCCTATTACTTGTAATCCTACTATGATCTACGAAGACAACACTGCGTGCATAGCTCAGATTAAAGAAGGCTACATCAAAGGAGACAGAACAAAACACATATCACCAAAGTTCTTCTCTACTCATGATCTCGAGAAAGAAGGGAAGGATCAACATTCAACAAATCAGATCCAGTGAAAATCCAGCCGATCTCTTCACCAAATCTTTACCCCCGAAGAAGTTCATGGAACTTGTACAGAAAATCGGCATGCGACGTCTTCATAATGTATACTAAATTCAGGGGGAGTATTTGAATGCACTGCACTCTTTTTCCCTTCATCAGGTTTTTATCCCACTGGGTTTTTCCTGATAAGGTTTTTAACGAGACAGTATATCCAAATACAACGACATTATAAGTCGTAATCTTTACCCCTTAATTTTCACAATAAATTTTTAAAATAACAAATATGTATTCAAGGATGAACATTCAAGGTGGAGTGTTGTAAAATCACCAAATTGACAAGTGTGAATGTCCATCCTTGTCATTAGGACACCAAGCTACTTCTGATCCTTGTAATAAGCTTACTCATCTAATTTATATCCTTGTAATCATAGTTAGACAGATGGGTAGATCTAATACTGCCAGCAAATTGTGTAGAATCATTCCTAGATGATTCATCCCCTAAATCTGGCTAGTATAAATAGGGCTAATTCAATTCTTTGTAAATTAACTTAGAAACTCAGAAATTCAGAAATTATTCAGATATTAAGAAGAAGTAATTTAGAACTTTTTATCTATATATCTATCTCTTAAAATTGATCTTCATCCTCTTCATTATACAATAGAAAAACATTTCTTAGTCGTCCTTCATTTCTTTATTATGGATGCTAGTTTAGTTACAGAACTTCTAAAAAATACGGAGTATCAACCTTTGAAGGGTAATAAATTACGTAGTAACAATTACGAAGAATGATTTTTTATGATCAGTGTTAGAAGTAATCGAATAGGACATAGATACTCCGTAGTTTTTATAATAAGCGAATTCAATAATACCGTACGTATCATATCGTGTCTATAATATCCATGTGACGTTCTTTTTATAATTAATTATCAGGTTCAATATTTCATATCATCAAGGAGTATAACTTAGTATCCATTGAGAGCAATAGTTTTTGTGTAGATTTTATTTATATAAGATATTTGATCTGTGTCATATCTTTTTCTAACATCATTTTTTAATTGGGACTTTCTAAAATTTATTAGAAAACATCAAACATGTTGTGGTTCGATGACATTACACTGTCACGCTCTCAAGGAGGAAGTCACAAGTTCGAAATTCATTATGGTGAATAATATTGACATTTAACATGTAGGGATGGACCAGTTCCGGTCTGCCCGGCCCGGGAAACCAAACCGGCCCGCCACTGTGCGGGACCGGGCCTAGGACCCGACCCAAGGGTGTTTTGGGGCCGGGCTCGGGCTCGGACTGCAGGTTTCTTTGGAACCGGCCCGGCCTGTCCGGTTCCGATCTGGGCCAAAAAAAATTCAAAGTCTTTAGGTAGTATGCGGGTTGTGCTGGATGTTTTGGAGGGGTTTGGGGTGTGGGGGTAGGAAGTAATTAGAAAAGCAAAAAAAAAACGCTACTCGATCGGTCCCGGCCTGGCCCGGACCCGGTAGAATCTCGGGCCAGTTCCGGGCCTTAACCCCCAATACAAAAGCCCGGTTTGGACCGGCCCGGAACCGGTGCATGCCTAGATACTAGTACTATATACTACGTATGTAAGAAAGTACCATAAAAAAAATCTTCCAAATCTTTTAAGAAAAAAAATTATAATTGATATCGTTTCTCTCATCTTTACACGAGTCACAAACAGCACAAGTAAAACTAGGTTTCAACCATCAATAATTGATAGTACTTTTTATATTGAACATCATATATATTATGTCTTAGTTTCTTGCTCTTCATTGTGGGTTGATAAAAAATATGTAAGACCATAATTTCTTTTTGCTCAATTTGCTATAGAAGATTGCTTTAACTTCTTTTTCTTATACTCCATAATATTTTCTTTAATTTACTATTGATATCTTTCAATAATTCAATAAATTGAATTGTCACAATCTTCATTTCATCCATATAATTAGATTCCATCAATAGTATTCCATCAATATAAGTACTCCCTCCGTCCCTCTGTTATTGTCCCATTTCCTATTCACTTGGTCAACACAAATCACTCTTAATCTCTTACTTTATTTATCAAATTTTTATCAAATTTGATTCTGGTTTTTGCGACTTTGTAAATCTTTTAATGTAGTTTCAGAATATGTATTTTTTTTTCCTAAAAATAATTTGAGTGCGGACAGGGATCTGCTTGCTTTATCGTCAGCCAAACATCGTAAACCGCAATGAGACAATAACAGTGGGACGGAGGTAGTATTTCAAAAGTTAGTAGACTTGTCTCATACTCGTATATTGGACATATTACATTTAAGATTCTCTCTATGCAAAATAGGGTTGTGAGAGTCATGAATAAAATCTACTCAATCCTCGCCGAAAAAAGCTAAGCTAGGAGGCAGCTAGCTAGTCTTTGTCTCTTTGACGTAGAAGCCTGCTTTATTTTTTCAAGCACAAAAAGGAAAATAGGTGAAGTAGGCTAGCTGATAATTAAAAGGATTAATTATATTAGCTGTACCACTAACTTTGGTTGAAAGTAGGACGCCCTAATGCATAAAGTGATAAGAAGAAAAAAAGTTACCCCGTACATTCCAAATCCTCCAAAGAATTATTCGTGTGTATTTGGATTTAGCTCTAATCAACTTCCCCTTTATGACTAAATGCATTGATGCAATTGTTATATGTAATTATAACTGTTTCAATAATATTTACTGAGGCTTAAGATTTATTTAGAGCACTAGATTCCATTAGTGTGCACATATAATAAGTCCATTTTATGATCGATTCATTAGGGGCGGGATTTGCTAACAATGAAATTGGTTGAATCACCAAACTCCATTCAAATTGATGAAGTTGTGGCTGAATTATGAAAAGAGTATTTAAAATACACTTTATTATTACAATTAAGAAAAAAATATATGAAAATATAATTAACATGATCCTTTACAGTAGTTTCTGCCAGTTCAACCAGAAAAGTTATCTCAACTTTACATATTTTGATTACTATACATTTCAGTTTGGACAAAACAAAGTCTAATAAATCGAAATACAGTTCACCGAACATGCTCTTAATTTCTTGAATATTTGCATTTCATCAATTCCATTCCCAATGAATTCATAACATTCCTAACCAGTTATATAGGAGCTTATTAGTTTAGTAGAATTAATTTTAGAAATGTCAACCATCACCGAGATTTAATATGGAAAGGTTAATTATTATTTCTATTTAGAGAATTAGAGAGTGTGACCAAGTTAGGGATGGATTCGAGCCGGGTCAAGTCCGGGTCGAGCCTAGGCCCAGGCGGGCCGGCAGTTCCGAGTCCGGTCGGGCCAGGGCGGGCCTCGAGCTTGGGTAAATTATTATTTTTTCTTACCTACCTATCCCTGACCCCCCCCCCCCCCCCCCCCAAACCCATCCTAAACATCAAGCCCAACCCGGGTGGAGCCCAAAAAATGAAAAAAAAAACAAAAAAAAAATTCAATTTGGCCCGAAGACTGGTTTTGGGCCCGAAGAACCGGGCCGGGCCAGTTCCCGGGGCGGGTGGCCCGAACAGAGTCCAACACTAGACCAAGTTGTTCTAAAGTTCTAAACCCAAAAAGATAAGGAAAGCACTTCCATAAAATCAAGATATTGATAACAATGGCACATGAACACTTCAAGTTCCAACTATCAAATTGTGTCTATCCAAAGAAGCTCTCCATGACATTGTAAGTGAGAGTGAGACTACAATTGCAAGTTTTGGTCAAAAAATGAATCACACTTGATGATCGAATCTCTTGCAACAAATTATATGTACAGGATAACAAGATTGAATGTAATCCCATTCAAGCAAATTGAACTCTATATATTGGTGTACTTGCAAAAAAATGAAGCTTAAGTTGTTGATAAGTATCATGGCCGTTGGTTAACTCAATGATTAGTTAAATTCAAATTTGTGGTTATTTTGAACTAGTCTAGATTAAACAAATTGGGCTAAATTGAAATCAAATTATGCAGGTGTGATTTAATCTAGTTTAAGGATTCAAAATGGAAAAAAATGAATAAAAACATAAGAATCAGAAGATGGGTGACTCAATTACTCAAACCATCATCTACTCGTTAGAAGCACTGCATTTATCCCACCCCAGTACAGCTACTGCTTGGCTTCAAATCCATAAGGCTTATATAAAGGACAGTTATATACTAGTATTAAAAGTGTCTGGTCGTCATACTCTCATGAAACGCATAAGTGAGAATAATCTTGTTTGCAGTTATGTGCTTACTCAGCATTCAATTTCAAAACATCAATTTATACCATAGCAACACATGAAAAGTTACCAGGAAGACTTACTATATAAGTTTCAGTAAGAGCCAGCTACATTGACTGACTGATCCACTGAAATAGACCACGAGAACTAGAATTTAGAAATTACATAACTTAAATAACAGAGATATACCCCTATAGCAAAACAAGAAATATCTAATAGACTGGTGGGGGGTATTGCTTGGCCTGAAGTTGAACTCTCCGTTTATACTCTGCATTATCCTGCATACAAATGGGCAAAATATTGTCATTAGCCACTAAGAAAAGAAACAAGACATGGTCCGACCCACTACCTGAATGAAGAGATGATATCCTTCCGTTTGAGCAGGATCCGATGCATTTGGCTCATCTAACAAATCCTGGATACCAACCAGAATCTGCTTCACTGTAATGGCTGGTCTCCAACCCTGAAGGTATAGTAAAAACTTATAATCACTATTTTTTTGGAAAAGAAAAAAATGACTCCAAGTTTTAATTAGATGACACAGAACAAGCAAGCAATGTACATACACTATCTTCATTAAGGATGGATAGACAAACTGTGCCAGAAGGATAGATATTCGGGTGGAAGAATCCTGCGGGGAATTTGCACTTTGGCGGTTTGCTTGGGTAGTCTTCACTGAAGTGCATTGTCAAAGGGTAATGACCACCTGCCCAAATTGTCTGCAAGATGAATATTTATCAATCATTCAGGGCCAGGAACCTAAGTACAGAATGTATCATCACAATGCTTTACAAGGCTGCCTAAACAATTTATCCATGCAAAAAAGGTCGCATATAGATCTTTGAGCAGCACACAATCAAAAATGCACTCCAGTGAGTAAGAGTTATACTTAAATTTAGTTGAGAAGTACAAGGTAATTAGTAACTGTTAATACCATATCATGAGCTACCTGCCTTATCTCAAACTGGAGGTGTAAAAATTAAACAACAAATCAGCTACCTTGTTCTGGTAATCCCGAGTATCAAACAAGTCATGAGACCTTACCTGCCTTATCTCAAGCAACTGTATTTGCTAATAAAAAAGCTTGTATTTTTTAAACACACATTGCTCTAGTAGGGATGGAGGTGAAGCAGGGAGTTATTTCTCTCTCCAATTCCAATGATGCATTGCTCCCGAGTTTAGCAAAACTAACATTAACTTCACATTTTTACCTTTCATATCACACAGTCCTAACAAACCCTCAGGTTTAGCCAAATAATTATATTTCATTCACAATTTGCATTTAGAATAATTGTATAATGGGATCAATTAGAAATTGTCGTCTCAGCAATAACTAAAAAGAATGACCAACACATAACCCCTAGCATTTCAATAGCCAAAAATAAGATCACTTGAAATATTTAAAAAAAACGGTGATCAAAATAGGACTGAAGATGTTTTTAATTGGAATGATTTCAGTCTTAGACGAGCCCATATTTAAACAGAACAGACCAGACTACACTTCCGACAATTGTAAACTATACATAAAATAAACATCTACCACATAAAATCATACTAGACCAGAATATTTCTGTCCAATTAAAAATTGGACTCAATTATCCCTAACCGTGATTCTAGCTCCAACACAAACATCCCAACTGTCACTATCGCTGCCCAGCTAACCACCGAAAAAGTCACCATAAAAATTCCCCACTTGCGACAGTGACATGTAGGGTGGTGTAACTAACAGTGCCAGGTCATTGATCACTACTCACATTTTCAATACCAAAGTAAAAAACTTTTTAACTGCCTGTAATTATTATGTCTTCTAATTGAAATGCCAAAGTTTTTAGTACTGAATTTTAAAAAGTTTTAACTGTCAGCAAGTATTCCGTTTTGATTCGCATACTCTAGGCTTGTAAGTGTGTTTCTGCATTTTTAACTAACTTCATTTTTAAAGAAAACTAATGAACAGGAAATACGTTTCACTTTGGAATTAGATTAGAAGGAATGCAATTATTTTATTTTCTTAGAAAAATTTAGAAGACATGAGCACCAAGAACTTTTTCACTTTTAATTGCCTCTCACGTTTAATGACAGGGAATACCCACTGGAGGGGGGCTCCTGGCACCTAATCTGGCTAACCTACCTAAGCGTCACCTAGAGTAAGGCGCTGTTGTTTTTGTAAACTCTCTTTGGCCTACAATTAAGTAATCTATTTGATTTTCAGACTTCGAAGTTGACAATTGACCATTGAAATTTATGAATATATACTAAATTTGTAACAAATTAACATTTCAACCAATATATATTAAATTAAAGTATTTAAAATTATTTTCATGTTACAAAATAATATAAATTTTAAATAATTAACAGTCAAAAGAAACAGTCTGACTCAAAAAGTCAAAACATGAATTTAAGTTCTTCAAAATTATATATTTATGCACCTAACATTATTCTAAACATTCAAACTTTAAAGTATATTTCATGTTAACACTTTTGGAAAAGTGATCTAATTCAATTGAAAAGAGATCAAACTTTAAAGGATTATGAATCAAAGGAGTACAAGATATCACTCAACAGAATTCATTATTGACTTATTGAATTGAATATAAAGCACCTACTAGTGATCTGAGGAGAGAGAATGCCCCTAAGGAAAGGCATTTTGACAAGAAGATAACATCAATTGCTTACTATCTGTGCAATATGTATTCATTATTGAATAATTTAAATTGAATACATAACACATAGTATTGCTAAGGGGAGAAAGACTGCCCCTAAGAAAAGGTCAATTGATTTTTTTCCAGAAACCCTGAAGCTGCAATTGGCAAAAGAAAGGAGCAGTTGAAACAAGCTAATGCTAGAGATCTAGAGAAGCAAGTGACAAAGAAGAAATGGTCAGGGTCTATTAATATACTACTCACTTCAGTATCAAGACATGGTAACCACAATTCATGCTCATCTAGACACATTTGTCGATATATAGTTACCGTGATTTACTAGTTCCAGTGTTCAACTCCTACTGTCCTATATAGAAAATTGGAATATACCCAAACATAATTTGAGGAATCACAAGGAACCATGGAGCAAACACAGATGATCTGTTATGTTATATGCACGGACTTGTAAGAAGCAAAACAACCATGATCATGTTTGTTTAAATCCCCTGATGTGACATTGTTTGAGTAAAATGTTGGCTCCAACTTCCAAGTCTCCAACTTTGTAAATTCATTTGAAATTGGTGAAGACATTGGGACAGAACAAGCCAACATCGATATTTAATCCAAATGCAAACCCATTAAGTGTGGCCATTTTAGTACCTTGAGTTTGCGGAGATATTTCACAAACAAGAGCGAATTGGTGAAGTATGCAGTTACAGGATTTGCCGTTACTTTTCTATCATTGTAAAGGCTATCTTAGAAAAAGAAGTCTAATCAGTGGGGACAAAACAGGTAGTTTGAGGAGGTTAAGCAAAGGCAAGGAACAAAAGTTAGCATCACACATTCATTATGGAACCAAATTAATGACCTATCTCCAGCTTCTAACTGGTGAAAAGAAATTCAGCCACAGGGCGTGTTTACGAAGCAGTTGAGGAGGCAAAAGATGTAATTGAGAAGGAAAAAGCTACTACGAAGTCACTAAACAATATTGAAAGCAAATACGAACAATGTGTTTTCCAGTACCTATGATGATAGTAGGAAAATTGGAACTATCAGCATCTATAGCCCTTAAATCCAGCTGGCCACTTTTTAAAACCTCAGTTACCGTAATAACTCTGAATTGGAAACTGATTTGATGGCTACTAATGGACTGCATGGTTGCAACAGGCAGTTGCTGCTAGTACTAACTAAAAGAAGTCCAAGAAAAAAAACTAGCTAAGTTTCATGAATATGGTAGTGGTATATGAATCACAGAAACTCTTGGGAAGAGTACATTTTCGTTTCAGAAACTCTACATAAACTCTTCGAAAACTCTCCAAATAGTTGTTTTTTTACTATGACCTTTCCTGTTTCCCCTTTCCCACTACTTTTTACGTTTCCGTGCAACCATAGGTAGTGGTCTGTTCAGTTTCTCGGATACGTGTCAGGGATTGTGGAGGAAAACTATATTTCATTAGATTATTCGTTAGCCGCCACAAACAGTAAAATCATCTGCCGCAGTGAATATGCTGGATTTTTTTTGGCCGTCAATCCACTTATCAACCATAAACAGCTACCACCATACATAGCATGATCGTAGGTAAAAATAACTTCATGTAACACAGTACAGAGACAACCAACAACGAGTGACACACAAAAAAACAGAACTTTGAATTAAAGGAGAAAGTCTGAACTCTGAATCTAATTTTGCAAGATGAATTCAATAAGCGCTAATTCGAGATAAGGCTGCAATGGTGAAGACGTACCCCAGCCTTTCCAGGGATAGTGCAATGCCACACCATCATGTTAACTGTACCATCTTCTCTAGTCTCCGGCTTAGCCACGAAGCCCTGAAAACCAAAACGAATTTGAGGAAAAGAAAAACAGCTTAGAGGGATAAAATCAACCAGACACAGTGAGCGAGAGTGAAGAGGGTCGAACATGGGGGTGATCCTTGCGCCACGACTTGCGCTCCTCCGCCAGGCGGCCGCCAGCAATTCCTACAGACATATTTCTTGCTCTGCTCAGTCTTCACCGGCTTCTCTCTCTATCCCGGAGCGAGGATTCCTTTAGGGCCCAATAAAGGGGGCGACGGAGTTAAGAAGACGGATGAACGGTCTAGATTAGTCGTATTTTATTTTAGATTTCGATGATGATTATTGCGCCATACGCATGGCCAATAGAAAGTGCGATATTGCGTAATTGACTTGGAAATCAACTCTCAATCTGTTTGTGTTCCACTATTCTACTACAACAAATTTTGAAATACACGTTCTTGTACACCTCCTTGTGTGTGAGAAAACACTGGTCCTGCGCAAAAATAAAAAGTATGTCATTTTTAAAATAGGTAAACATATAATGTAAGTGAAGATTATATTTGTAATAATTTGCTACAACAATAATTTGTATCAAAATACAAGTTATTCACTAAAAAAATAGTTGAAACAAAAGTGTTCCTCAACAAAATACACTTCATTTATTTGTTAAACGGAATTATAAACTAACAGACTCATAATCTAATAATCGAAATTGGTGATTTGCTGAGTTCAATTATTACAAACCATCCAAATATAATTATCTACTCACTAAATCATTCAAACTCAAAATTAAAACCCAAAAAAAAAAGAATAATATAAGGATTACAAAATACGTAGTATAAGAAATAAGATAGTGTTTTATCATTCAAAATTATGATATAAAAACGTTAATTGAAAGTGTTTTAAAATCAACCCAACGGTTGAGCTGGTTCACCACTCGTATGTGTAAGCAACCCACCCGGGTTCGAAACCTCTTAGCTACATAAGGTTTAGGGATTCATTGGGCTTACCTTTTGGGCACATTAGTTCATAAGTAATAATAGGAAGACTTTTAAAATTTTGGGCCCTTCGAATTTACGGGCCCTGTGCGGTTGCACTGCTTGCACTTGCCCTGGGCCGGCCCTGGTCTGTGAATCTCAGTTCACAGACAAAACCGTCTTATTTTGTCTTTGGAAAATTATTATATTGCATCCCTTAAAGTTTGCCACACTTCCCCGAAATGGATGTCCCAAAATATTTCTCTTACTTTTTCAACTTCCTTATTTGGTAAACAAATATATACCAAATAGTGTCAACAGTGCAAAACAGTGCCAAACAGTGTTGCTACAGTGTGAAACAGTGTCGCTACAGTGTAAAGTTAAATCCATCTCTTTAAAACTTGTTTTGTCAAACTATGACAAACTTTGAGGGACGGAGGGAGTACAAACAAAATAAGCCAGTTTTTGTCTGTCGATTGGGATTCAGAGACAAAAAAACTCTCACAGACATGAAGGTGTACTGATATGTAAAAGAACATGTACAAAAAAGAATTTTTCATTCTACGAAAGTCCTAAATTCTTAGGGAAATTTCGTTTAATACCCATTATTTATACATAGATAGTAACTAGATTCTCATCAATGTGATGCGTGAGAACAAAATTAATTAATAGTTTTAGCTTCTTATTTGTTAACATTATCAGTTAGTGTGTGAATGAATGCAGAATCTATAAATGTAAGACACCCACAAAATTTTAATTAAAGAGGATAGTCTTCCTTCGTCCTACAAATTTTTTCCTGGTTTGACTTAGATCGAAATTTAAGAATGTGGAAATAAAGTGAAAATGTATGATTATGGTTGAGTAAGAAAAATGTAAATGAATAAGTAGTCACACAAAACTTTCTAAAAATGGAAATGGGAAGAGTTTTTTGAGACATCTCAAAAGGAAAGTTGGAAACATTTTAAGGGACATGAAGAGTACAATAAGGTTACCGCAGTTTACACATTTCAAAACACTTCAATTCCTTATAACACAACATAAATAGATGGTCGTTTTGTTGGCCATATTCATCCCAAGTCGATATATTCAAACTCTTACAGTTTATTATTTTCTATACTGCAACAAAAAAATGAACATACGTAAACACATGCTTTTAAATTAGAATCCACCATGCATCGAAGATTGAAATTAACTCTTATTTATAGTCATCACATAAGAGATCATGATATGAAGTTGTCTTCTTTGAAACTTTGCTTGAACGGTATTATTGCATCTGGTATTATTGCATATGAAATTAAATATAATCAAATTGTTAAACTGCAAACAAAATTAACTCACCCATACATTTTATAACATTAAATACATATATTTGATAATAAGTAATCATTAATATTTAATTGATATATTATTGGGAGAACTACCAAATAAGCTCTCGAACTTTCACAAAAAGTGTAAATAAGCCCTTTTATAGGAGGTTCTGTCCGGCCGTCGCCATTTGGGACGGTTTCCAGTGGAATTTTTTGATGAAATTTTTTTAGAATCTTCTTCATTAAGTCTAGTTTACTCATACCAAATTTCAGCTAAAAATTCAACCGGGAAGGCAGTCAAATGAGTTTTTGAAGATAATTGTGCAGTTAGACAGCGCAGTATATTTCAGAAAATCATTTGACTTTCTTCTCGATTGAATTTTTAGCTGAACTTTGGTATGAGTAAACTATACTTAATGAAGCAGATGCTAAAAATCATCAAAAAAATTGCACCGGAAACCGCCCCAAATGACGACAGCCGGACAAAGCCTCCTGTAAAAGAGCTTATTTGCACTTTCTATGTAAGTTCGAGGGCTTATTTGATAGTTCTCCCTATATTATTTACACCTAATAACAATAAATAATTTCTTAAATAGTTTATTAGAATTATCAAAAATTCATAATAGCTAAATGATTTTTAGTCCCATGACTTACTCAATACGAGTATTTATTATGACCTAAATAAGTTGGAGTCAAAAGCCAAGTCCAGTCCATTTGTCCCATAACCCAACTAACACATTATCACTTCGTAATTAAATACCTAATTTTAGGGATCGCAGGGACCTATTATTTGTCCCATAACCCAACTAACACATTATTAGTTCGTAATTAAATACCTAATTTTAGGGATTGCGGGGACCTATTAGGGCACTGTTAAAATCTCGCATCCTCATCTCCTAATTTTCCAGGTTTTACTTTACATTATCAAGCCATCCATGACGGATTGTTTGTAAAAGCAATTCTGAATTTGTGATGTTTAAAACGAATCATCCAAATTTTTATAATTTAGTAATATAGGGAAAGTTGTTATAGGCGACTTCATTAAGAGAACATATTTAGTTCAAATTATGCCCCACAAAAACCATTGTTATACAAATTATTTGAGCTTTTCAAATCTAGAATATGTAAAACTAATAAGCACGAAGTTCTATGCCATTTTCATAAGATTGTTCCACATTTCCCACCAACCGGCCAATTTGTGTTTATCAAAATGAAGATTGTTTGTTTTCTGATCTTATGCCAACACAAACTGTTCACCTACTTTTTTAGATTTTCAAACCTAAAGTAGGAAAATCTAATAACCAAGAAGTCCATGGTATTACCTTCTAGGGCTTTTGATATTGAGAGAATTCCCTAAATAGGAGTAAAAAAGTTTGAAATTCCAAAATATGATTATCATGTTTTTTATTCCCTGAATGGGAGTAAATTTCTGCCAAGTTTGGCATTACTAGGCTTCAAACATGACATTTTTTCCCAAATTTGTCAGAATTACTCCTCTTTAGGGAATAAAAACATTAAAGTCCTATTTAGGAATTTCAAAACGTTTTTACTCCTATTTAGGGCAATTACTCTTTGGTATTCACAGTGGATATTTTATAAAAATTGCTTCACCATTTTCATAAGTAATTTTCATTACATTGATCCATACATTCCCAAATCCTGCATATTATATCTGTGTTTATCAAACTGATAGAACGTTAAGGACTGATTATATAGAGCGAGTCTCACCAAGAAGTAGTTTGTTGTTGAGTGTCCTGATATCATGAAAGGTTTACCTTTTTTTGTTGCCTTTGATCATGTGTTTGAGAAGAATACATTTCCAATCTTGGCAATGGTATTTGTGTATCAAATTGTTAGAAAGAATATGAAATCATAGATGAAAATTACTACAAAACACGTGCAATTTTATTTGCATAATTTTTGAAAAGAGTTTAAAGCATAAAATATACCTTCATATTGGGAAAGAACTCCTCGTGTCTCACTTTCCTGCCAGTTTTGGTTGTTGTTAACATTTGATGAACGTGTTAAAACCACATGATATTCTATTTGCACAATTTTTACAAAGAGTTTTAAGCATATGATATATACCTATTCATGGAGTATATGGTCAGGGACCCCCGGCCCATATACTTCCACTACTACAATCAGGCCCAAGCGGGCTAAACCCAGCAAGATAAAGCTCTAAACAGCCCACAATACACACATGAAGGTGCCTTCGGCGACATGGCCGAAGGCTACCGTCTACAGATTTGAGTTCGGAAACATCACGGGAAAATAAGGCTTGAGAACCAAGCCTTCGGCACTTGGAGCCCTCGACACTAGGGGACCCCCGGTACGAAGAGCATTCGGACTGTCACCTACAGCCGAAGGCATCTTCCTCGACAGAATCTCCTCTCCACATGCGTTGAATCGCCGCATCAAGTACAGATGTCACATCCAACCACCACATTTAATGCGGCCACATGCGAGTGTCAGTGCCACCCGGTTGAGGTGACCCCTCGACCACCAGAATGCTGACACGTGTCCCTGTCTAGCATTTATTGCTGCTATAAATAGCAGCCCATTTCCCCATTCTAAATCACAACAAGTTCACATAATCGAATACTTTCTCTCTCTTACTTATTTGCTCTGACATCTCTCTAGTTACTCCCCGCAGTAAGCCCTCGGATAAGCTACCCCGGGGTACACTATCCATCATTTGGTGCTCTCGTTGAGAGGTTGAACAATCAAGTAAGAAACCCTCCCCTTTAGCTCAAAACACCTACCAAAATGGGAAGAACCACTCGTGATCAGTCCAAGAATCTTGAGGACAACAACCTGGCCCTCGGTGAAGTCAACGCCCCCGGAGCCTCTAACAAGGCTCCCGAGGGCGGGGTCATCACTGAGTTAGAACAGGCTGCTGTTGACCTGCGCCTTCAGCTTCGGCAGAATGCTCCGATGCCCGCTTTGGCATCGAAACCCGAAGGAGGGACCGAAGCGATAATCAAGTGAGCCCTTCGGTCCTCACCATTGACGTACAATCGGCATTTTCTGCCTTCATTCAAACACTTACTCAGAATCCAGGTGCCTTCAGCAGGCTGGTACCACTTCAACCGCAGGTCGGGGAGAACGCCATACCCCCCCCCACCTCCGACCCCCTTCGAAAACCCTATCCTTCGGCTAGGGAACAACGAGGGGGTCATAGCCCGGGACACCGCATCCCAAGAGGTCCAATCCCGGGACCAACGAGGCGCGAACAAAGAGAGGCCTCAGACCTCCGCCCTCGAGAGGCTTGGAGGGGTGCATGATCACCGAGGGGTCCAAAACTGCCTCGGTGGTAAGGCACTCCAAAGACCTCAAGAAAGCGGGGGGTCGGTATCGAGGGCAAACGAGAGGCGTCCCCCTCAGGACAAAGAAAAGGCACCACTACATGCCGATGACGCCAGACACCAAATCAACTGGGGCCATTCGGCCCGTGTTCAATCGCAGGGGGCGGAGGCCCTCCCGAAGGATCACCGGGATGAAATTATCGAGGCCCTCCAACGACGCCTTGATGAGATGGAGGCCCGCCAAGCGCACACTACAGCTTCCGCCTCACAGGCGGACCCCAAATACACCGCCATGCTAGCAAAGATGGAGGAGATGCAAAGAAAATTTGTTGAAGGCTCCGGGGAACCTGTCATCCAACTCCGACCTCGGACGCCATTTACCCCAAGGGTATTGGCAGCCCAGATTCCGGGGAAATATCGAGGGCAACCCATCAAGCCCCGTGAAGGAAAAACTGACCCCCAAGAGCACTATAGCAGGTATCAAAATAACATGATGATGATGATGGGGGCATCGAATGAATATTTATGTCGTTGGTTCCTTTCCACCTTGGAGGGACCGGCGTATGAATGGTTCAACCGGTTGCCCGAGGGAAGCATTGACTCTTGGCAAGAACTAGCCCAACGCTTCTTGACACAATTTGCAAGAAGGCACCGGTCCAAGAAGCATTTCTCCCATCTACTCACAGTAAGGCAACAAAGGGAGGAGACCCTTCGGGATTTCCTTGAGCGCTGGAGGCTAGAGACAGACAAGGTCGACGGCGCCGACGACAGGACCCTCCTGGCTCTCATTCAGACTGCCCTCCGAATCGGCAACTTCTCCAGGAGCCTTATAATCAAGCCCTCGCGTGACTATATAAGGGCCCTCCAGCGGGGAGTCCGGTATGCAGAGGCCGAGGAAGTGGAAAGGTCCCATCGGAACCCCGATCAACCACGCCCCATGGCAAATGACAGAAACAACCGAGGGCCGGGGGTTCCATTTCATCAATCCAAGGGACCAGCCCCCTCGGGTAATCGCCCCCGGCATGGCCAAGCCAAACCCGAGGGAGGTTACAAGCACAACCCGAAGGCTTGGGCCCATCCCATCCTTCTGGAACACCCTCAAACGCCTCTGACGCATCCCATCAGCGTCATTCTGGACTACGCCGAAGAGAGGGGCCTCGTGGAGCGAGACTCTCGCGCACCCCTTGAGGTATATGCCGTCAACCCTAATGAACCATATTGCCGCTTTCATCGTAATCAAGGGCACAGAACCGATGACTACCACCAGCTGAAGGCAGCCATCGAAAGGCTTATACAGGCGGGCCATCTGTCCCAATTTGTCAGGGGCCCTCAACCTCAAGGGCCCTCGCGAGGACCGACGGTGAGGGCAAATGTTTGGGTTAATCCAAACACCATTCCCCTCGGTGACTCGAAGGGTAAGAAGCGGGAAATCGGGAATCTCGATGAGGAGGAAGAGCACAGCCAGTACCAGGAGAAGAAATGCCACATCCTCATGATTACCGGGGGCAACGCAGGGGGAGACTCCACGAGCCAGAGGAAGAAGTGGGCACAATCTTTTTATGTGGGGGAAGTCACTCATATGCCCCCCGTAAAACGACTGAGGGAGGAACCCATTATGTTCACCAACGCAGATCTCCCCCCGGTTTCCTCCCCTCACAGGGATGCGCTGGTAATACAAAGTGAGATCAACGACACCATCATCCACCGAACTTACGTTGACACAGGCAGCTCCGTCAACGTAATGTACCTCAGCATTTTCAAGGAGCTGCACCTAGAGAGAAGTTGCCTTCAGCCCATCCGAACCCCCCTGTCCGACTTCATCGGAGATACCATAGACTCCGAGGGGGTGGTGACCCTCCTGGTACTCTTCGGTGACGGGCTCCATAGGGCCAAGCTCGAAGTGGAGTTCGTCGTCGTCAAGTTCCCAGCTGAAGGAGGCTATCATCTCCATGAGGCACCTGTGTCTCAAGTTCCCAGCTGAAAGAGGCATCGGGTACTCAAGGGGGAACCAGAAGCTCGCCCGTGTCTTCTACCTTCAAATAACGAAAAAGGTTAGCAAGACTGAGTTCCGTGTTGACACCATCACCGGAACCGTAGAGGAAGAAGAGAAGAGGTCGAGGGCGGAACCAAACGAGGAGGTAGAAGACTTTGCGCTCGATCCGACCAAGCTGGAGAGAGTCGTGAAGATTGGAGCCAAGCTCCCTGAAGATTTGAAAACCGGCATCACGGATGCCCTCCGCGCCTACTCCGTTGTTTTTGCATGGGGGTCGGAGGATATGTCGGGGATTAGCCGAAGGGTTATCACTCACCACCTGTCGGTGGACCCTTCCTCTAAACCTATGCAACAGAGAAGAAGACCCCTCTCGGCCGAGAGAAGGGATTTTGTGAAGAAGGAGGTCAGCATGCTCCTCTCCATCAAACACATCAAGGAGGTGAAATACCCCTCATGGCTGGCCAACGTGGTCCTCACGTAGAAGCCACCCACCTTCCGCATGTGCGTAGACTACACCGATTTGAATAAGGCATGCCCAATGGACCCTTTCCCTCTACCAAACATTGATCAGTTGGTAGATGAGACAGTGGGGTGTGAAATCATGTCTTTCCTCGATGCTTTCCGCGGGTATCACCAGATCTTCATGCATGAGGAAGACGCTGAGAAAACAACCTTCATGACTCCCGAAGGCATATTCTGCTATTTGGTCATGGCCTTCGGCCTTAAGAACTCAGGTGCCACTTATACCCGAATGGTGGCCAGGGTCTTCCAAGCCGTCCTAGGGCGGACCATGGAGGCCTATGTTGACGACATGATCGTCAAGAGCAAACAATCGACAAGCCAAGCTGACGACCTCTAGGAGATCTTCGCCATCATGCAAAAATTCAAATTTCGGCTAAATCCGAAGAAATGCATCTTCTGCGTCCAAGGAGGCAAGTTCTTGGGCTACATGGTGAGCCGAAGGGGTATTGAGGCCAACCCCGAGAAAATTCAGCTCATCGTCAACATGGAGCCCCCACGCAACGTAAAGGAGGTCCAGCGGCTGACGGATCGTCTGGCAGCCCTCAACCGCTTCCTATCCAAATCGGCGGAAAAGTCCTTACCCTTCTTCCAGATCATGAGGAAGACCGCTGGCTTCCAATGGACTACCGAGTGCCAGGTGGCCTTCGACGAGCTGAAGCAGTATTTATCTTCACCCCCTATGCTCTCAAAGCCTAAGGTGGGGGAGACTTTATATCTCTACCTCGGCGTCAGCCCTGCTGCCATCAGCTTAGTGCTAATCCAGGAGGAAGACGACATTCAACATGCCATCTTCTATGTTAGCAAGACTCTCAGGGAGGCAGAACTCATATATTCTCCCGTGGAAAAAACGGTGTTTGCCATCGTTTGGACCGTCAAGAAGTTGGGCCACTACTTCCAAGCTCATCCGGTCCAGGTCCTCACACACCAACCCCTCGGAGCTTTGATGAGGAGCCCCACCAGCTCCTCCCGGATGGTGAAATGGGCCATCTTCCTCAGCCAATACAACATTGACATCCGTCCGAGGCCAACCGTAAAGGGCCAAGCCCTGGCAGACTTCGTGACAGAGTGCACGACAAGATCAGCTATAGACGAGGAGCCTTCGGTGCCCTCGGATGAATGGTGGACCCTCTACACTGACGGCTCCTCCACAGCCAAAGCATGCGGGGGAGAGGTAGTTCTCGTTACTCCCAAAGGCTTCCGCGCCTACTATGCCATCCGTTTCTCCTTCAAAGTATCCAACAATGAAGCGGAGTATGAAGCCCTCCTTTATGGCCTTCGGCTGGCAGCTAACATGAAGGCTAGACGGATCCACGTAAAGTGGGACTCCAAGTTAGGCGTCGGCCAAATTTCAGGAGAATATGAGGCCAAGGAAGGTAGAATGAAACAATACAGGGAAGCGGTCAAGGAGTTGCTTAAGGTATTTGAGGCACACTCTCTTACTCAAATACCGAGGGCTCAAAACTCTGAGGCCGACATTTTATCGAAGCTCTGAGCTGAGTCCCCAGAACACATCTCGAAGATTGCGAGAATCGAGGAACTCAGCCTCTCAAGCATACACGTCAGCCCCATCATGCAGATACAACAAAGGCTTGAGGACTGGATTTCACTATTTCAAACATCATGAACGTCATCTCCACAGGTTACCTCCCCAAGGATGAAACCCGCGCAAAGCTGGCAAAGGTGAGGGCTCCCAGCTACACCATCGAAGACAGGAGGCTTTACAAACGATCCTACAATGGCATGTTGCTCTGATGCCTTCATCAAGATGAAGCCGAAGTTGCAATGGAGGAAGTACATAGTGGCACTTGCTCAGCTCACCAGGGACCTTTCTCCATGTCCCGAAGGCTCATAGTCCAGGGTTATTTCTGGCCCACGATGACCTGAGATTGCGCAGACCTCGCCCGAAGATGCGCCGCCTGCCAACATTTTCAGAAGGCTCCCGGGAGGCCTGCGGTTAACTATGCCCCCATCAGCACAGCAATACCCTTCTCCAGGTGGGGAATTAACCTTGTGGGCCCGTTGCCGAGGGGTACCTCCAACAACAGGTACATCATCGTTGCCATTGACTACTTCACCAAGTGGGTGGAGGCGGAACCCCTCGCCAGTATTACCGAAGCCAGATGCCGTCATTTTGTCCTTAAAAATATCCTCACAAGGTTTGGCGTCCCCCAACAAATCATCTCCGACAACGGGACTCAGTTTGAGGCAGCCCCCTTCAGTGCCCTCCTGGAGGCATGGGGCATCAAGCATACCTTCTTATCCGTTGCCTACCCTCAAGGCAACGGTCAAGTGGAGAATGCCAACCGAACTGTGCTTGAGGGCCTAAAGAAGAAATTGGAGGCCGAAGGGGGAGGATGGGTTAAAGAGCTCCACAACATCTTGTGGGCCTACCGCACCACCCCTCGGCGAGCAACTGGTGAGACACCCTTCTCCTTATGTTACGGTTTCGAAGCCAAAGCTCCCGCTGAGGTAACCCTCCTTACCCGAAGGGTGGCCCAATACGATCCAAAAGTCAACGACACCAACATGGCCCTCGACCTTCACCTCATCTCAGAATGTTGGGAGCAAGCTTTCATGCGGGCGGAAAACTACCACAGGCAAGTGAAAGGCTACATCGACGCTAAGGTTCGCTCTCGAGAATTCCAAGTGGGGGATTATGTCCTACGGAGAAGGGAAGCTAGCCAACCAACCGAGGGCGGCAAAATGGCACCAAAATTTGAAGGCCCCTATATCGTTGCAGTCATCATCAAACCAGAGACGTACAAGCTCAAATGCCCCAATGGGACCGAGGTCCCTAAACATTGGAATGTGCACCATCTGGTCAAATTCTATCAGTAACGTATGAGAGGCCAAGCCCTCATGATTTATCAATGCACCTCTTATTCTATCAGTACGGCACAACACACATGAACGGCCAAGCCCTCATGCGAACTCCTGGCCCAAGGCCTTCTCACAAGACCCCCCGGCACCAAGTGCCGAGGGTGAACGCTCCATCAACTTCAAAGATAAAACACTAAGTGTTTTTGAAGGCGACCCCTCGATACCAAGTACCGAGGGCATTGTGAACAAATAACACCATGTGTTAAAAATAAAGTCGTACCCCTCGAGGACGCAACTATGCCGAAGGCTCCACCTATCGGTGCCAGGGTACCAAGTGCCCCGACCATTTGCAACTAATATACAAATAAAACCCTTCCCTGAAATGCTTTCCGTACCATTACCCCAAGGGAATGGCAGGCAACCAATATGCCTCAGGATTCGACTTTCAAAAACGAAATGCTTCCCGCGCCATTAATTACCCCAAGGGAATGGCAGGCAACAAACTACGTCTCGGGCCGAGGGAACGACTTTCAAAACTGAGGCGCTTTCCGTGCCATCCCCAAAAGGGAGGCAGGCAACAGACTATATCTCGGGCCCAGGAAACGACCCTCGATCCTCTCGGAACCCGGAAGGTTAACCCCGAGAGGGGAGCCAATGGTGTACATTGTTGCCTCCCGATAGGCCAAGCCTTACCAAGAAACCAAGTTTCTTGAAGCCTTCCTTTCACTATAAAAAAATGGTGTGAAGGGGAGTAGACTCAACGAGCAATCAATGAGTACAAGTTCAACATTCACAACAAAACACCCAACGGCGGCTACCAAGAATGCTCCTCACGAGGAATTGCGGATTATACCGAAGGTTCCCCTCGGAGACACACCGGGTACCTGAAGGCTCTTATTCAGGAAGTCGCCTTTGACATTTGCCCTTATCCCGAAGGCTACTATCCACCAAAGTGTTACCAAAATGTGATCAAGTCCACATTTGGGAATCCGGCCAACATCACCGGAGGCTCCTATGCTAGGAATGGGCCAAGTTCGACTATCACTATTACATCCTCCGGCCTTACCGAAGGCACCACAGTCAACACCAGAGACTGCTGATTGCAAACCCAATACAAAATTCTCTAAGTCCATGACTTAGGGCCCCCGGTATCACCACCCTTTGCTAAGGAAAACTTTGTCTAAAACTACTACAAGTCGAAGGCATATTCATGACATCACTCAAATTTGGCCAAATACACAACACCAATTCACCCGGGGGCATATGACAAAAGCCAGCTACTTCATACAGCTGGTGGGATGTGCCAGTCAAGGGCCTAGTGGGAAAGCACCACTTGAAAAGTGTCTAAGTCCTAAATCTTAGGCCCACAGTCAGATCATGGCATTCATACGAATTACAGGGAGACATCAGTCAAGGGTCCAGCAGTGAATTTTACTTAGAAAATTTTCTAAGTCCTAAACTACTGGCCCCCGGCCACAAACGAAGGAGGGCTTACAACTCACGCAACACAAGGCACACGAAAGAAGATGTCAACAGAGGGCCAAGTTGTAAGCAACACTTAGAAAAAAAATCTAAGTCCTAAATTTTTAGCCCTCGGTCAACTCATGACAGCTACACAAGTTCAGAAGGAAGCATCAACCGAGGGCCTAGTGCTGAACAGACACTTAGAAAAAAATCTAAGTCCTAAATGGATGACAACTCAAACATCAAAATACGAAGGCATTTATCCACAAGAAAAATATGAAGGCATTCATTTCACAAGAACAAAAACGAAGGCATTCATTCAAACAGCAGACAAGGGGAAGAAGGCATTCATTAACAAAAAGGAAACATGAATTGTTATACATGAAGGCCGAAGCCAAAGGTTACATAATGTACATTACAGAATATTGTTCAAAAGATTGTCAAGTACAAATCAGACGACAGCTTCAACAGCCACCTCTTCGGCAGGCTTGGAAGAGACATCCTCCCCGGGCTCCTCTTCGCCTTCAACATGTACCCCCTGCATCAGCACTGAATCCTGCAAATCCGGTCTCTCAACATCCGGGGGGAGGGTAATTCTGACGTCAGGTTGAAGGGGGGGGGGGGGAAGACCGTAGGCCGAAGGATCAAAGGCCTTTCGGTCCACCCCGAAGTGTTGGGCAAGCCTCCGGTAGATGAGGGCCTGAGTGAAGAACTCCCCCCCAGCATAATAGTCCTCGCCCTTCCGGTCTAGCCACATCACCCCGGGGCCTTTCACCCACTCATCAGCGGATGCGTCCACCACCGAAGCCACCCAGTCCTTGTGGCCTTCGGCCCTCCACCCCTCGGCGAGGAAGGCAGCAACAGCACTAGCGACAGCTTCCGCCTTGGCGGCCTCGGCCTCCTCGGCGGCTTTCTTCGCGGCCTCAGAAGTGACCCTCTCAGCTTCAGCTTTCTCCTTTGTAGCTCTCTCTGCCTCAGCCTTCGCCTGCCGAAGGTCCTCTTCTAGTCGTGCCATCTGCCTCACGGCGTCAGCATTATCATGGATGAGCTTCTTCATGGCCTCATCCTGTTGGGCCTTCTGAAGGTGCCATTCATCGAACCTCCGGGCATGCTCACCGAGGGCTATGCAAACCTGTTAACAACAGACAAAGGAGTTAGACTATTATGCAAGTATGCTGAATGGGTAAAAAAGGAACAAAGGAGAAGAGAAACTTACAGTAAGAGAGGACCGAAGGATCTTAGACTCAAGGGCCTCGTCATCAAGCCTGTCGGGGGCTGTCTTATCCAGCGAAGGAGTGGCCCCGCTCAAAAACTCCCGAGGGTCCACAGTACCATGCATAATGGCGGTCCCCTTCAGGAGGGAGAACTATATATCCTCCCGGGGCAAGCCCATTTCACCCTTCTGCGCCAGAGGAAGGTTAGAATCTGTCGTCGCCAACACAACATGTGGCCCGGAAGTGGAGTGTTCATCCACGATCACGACCGGGGGAGCCTTCTTCTCTGCATCCCCCTTTTTCAGCTTCTTGCCGATGGGGGTGACTCCTTTGTCGGCCGCCTTCCTCTTGGCAGCAGCTACGGCATCATCAGAGGGGGCAGCCGAGGGCTCACCACCCTTTTTGAAACAGTCGACGGCGGGCTTCTGCTTGCCTGGCTCCTTTTTGCCCTGAGCCTTCGCCTTTTGCTTCTTCAAAGCGGCAAAGGAGTTGATATCCATTTTAGCACCTCCAAGACAACACAAGTAAATGAGGCCGTGGGGTCAAGACAAAAGAAAGATATAAGTTACAAAATTCTAAGTGCAAAAAACGGAGCCCCGGGAACTACCTCATATGCTCTCGAAAGCTCGATCTAGTATGGGGTACTTCTCATCCACTTCCCCCAGGAAATTATAACGCTGAAAGCCGAGGTCATAGAGATCCGTCTCGAGAATGGACTCCTTGATCGTCACATTCTTCTCACACCCTTCCGGGATCTTGACGAGCTTTTTGCCATCCTTCTCGAGGGCAACACTCCCTACCTACGGATGCTGCCTGAAGCGATCCCTCAACTCTCCCGGGAACAGGTTCTCCGCCATCCTAACGTAGCAGAAATGTTCCTTCCAACCCTTATGCGACGAGGGCGCCTCAGTGAACAGCCTCCACTCGGCAATCTGTTGCAAATTTGCGAAGCCTTCAGCATTCACGTGACCTCCCCCCCCCCCCGGCAGAGGTTGAAACTCTGAAAGAAAAGATCAAGGCTCGGAGCTACCCCCACGACTGACAGAGGCTCATAAAGCCAACGATGTATGAGTGACTGTTCAGGGTCAATTGGCAGGGACCTAATACTACGTGCCGAAGGTACTCAAGGAGGAATGTGTGCAGCGGAAACCGAAGTCCCATTGACACCGAGAGGATGTGGACCACGAATCACCCCTCGGGAGCTTGGGAGAGTAGATCATCAAGGCCCGGTTCTACCACCGTCGCTGAGGGCCCCACATGCAGCTATGTCACGTAGCATTCAGCTCGATAAGCCCTCGAGCTTATCGCCAGGGCAACAATGTTCAGCCACGAGTACCCTTCCGGTATCCCCACTGGCTTCCCAAGATAAGCAGCACTACCTTTCTTCTTGGGGGGGCCTCCGGTCTTCTTGCTCTTCTTCGTTGGGGCCACCCTGAGAGGCTCCGGGTTGAGTGGCCGGGAGCTGCTAGTGTAACACCGACCCCGAGCATATTTACTTTTAGTAAATTATGTAATAAACCTTGAAAGATGATTTATGAATTTGCGTAATGGTAAATTTTTATTATTTCTTTTACGTGAATAGTAAATTGCATGTGGGGCCCACAGCGGGAACGGGGACCGCCCGATAATTCCCGAACCACACATTATATTCATCTTGGTCTAGATAATATGTATATGGTGGTGGATATTTTATTTGGGCCATAAGAAAGGCATGGAGTTGACCGGTTGGTCAAACGGGGCCCAATTACCGGTATTGGCAATTTAACGGATAACAGCCCGAAATGAGTTTCGGAGACTCCTAAATTAATGTTGGGGAATGTACATTTATCCTAAAGGCCCATAAGTATTAGGGACGCGTGATATATTTTATCTGGCCCGATAAAATAAAATATGATTAAAACAGTCCGAGAAATACAACTTTCGGGGCCGATTATACATACCGGAACTTAATGGGATGACCTCCCACATGAGTGGGGGTCACCCCACGTTTTTATGTATCACAAATGACTAAGTAAGAGCTGGGGGACAAGCCTAAATGGCTTGTGCGGACAAGGAGAAGGGAGGAGGTTTCCTAGAGACAAAACTTACATCTCCATGACCCCATCCTTTAAATTTATGTGTGGGAGTGATTGAATGGAGATGTCTTCCTATCCATTGCACCACTCGAGTGAACCACAAGAGAGAGAGCTATTGTGATAGACTTTCACAAGCATCAGCCCTGGAGGAAGAAAGAAGCTAGGAAAATTCGCAAGAAATAGTTGAGTTCAAGGTAAGAACTCCACAACTATTAGTTAACTAGTTTATTGTTGTATGATTTTTAAGAAATCACGTGGTGGATTAAACATGATGTTCTACACATTTAAAAGTGTAGAATATTGATATAAAGTGGTGATATTTAACTTAGCAGAGTTGGTGAATCGATAGGAGTCGAAATCGCCGGAAACCGCCACTTTAAGGGAGCTGCTCGTTTTTGCAGACCACGAAAGCCGCCCGGCTTTTGCCCAGGCAGTCCAGTTTTGCCTTTGCATCGGTTTAAAACGAGGATTTATCGGGGAGCTCAACAAAGGCAACTATTTCAGCACATCATAAGATGAGGATGGCTAACTATATTGCTTATAATTAGTGTGTTAATTTCATGAGATTACCGAAGGTAATTAAATGTGTTTTTATGGATTATTAATGATTAATAATGCCTAAAAATGAAAAGACTAAATGTCTAAAGAAAAAGGAGCATGATATACAAATTTAAGAGTAAATTGTGTATGTTCATGTGTTGTGAGTATGTTGATTTGAATGTGGAATTTATTATGAAACATATGTTGAAATATACTTTTTCTCCATATTAGAATATATGAGTGATTAAAAGTGATATTTTGAATGTTGAGATAAATGATATTTTCAAAGGAAAATCAGTTGGAATTGTCTATATGACTATGAGTTGAGAAATTGGTTTGTTGATATCAATTTGACTAGTATTAAGATACTAGTTGGACATTAAAATGAAATGTGGTTAAGATTGATCCTAAGGTTGGATTGTGAAGTGTTATGCCTTAAGTAGTCTTAAGAGATGCTTTAAGGTAGGAAAGTATGAACTTGTAACACCCCGGGTCTCCATGACCCAAGGTAGTTACTTCTGACCTCTAGTACTGTCCTCACAAACCGCCACTAGCCTTTTCCGCGCACTTTGTCCTCACTCGTGCGCGCCCTGAGAAACTTCCCAGGGGGTCACCCATCCCAAGACTACTCCCGTGCAAGCACACTTAACTTTGGAGTTCTTGGTGATGAGCTCCCTTAAAAGGAGATGCATCTTGTTGGTATGAGTAGTACTATTAATCCATTTAAATTAAATCTCAAGTATTACAATCACCCCCACTTAGGAACGCAACGTCCTCGTTGCGCCCATAAACCAATCTCAATCATATCCCAGAATCTTTTCCCCTGCTAAGTGCCCGCCCGATATCCAACGGATCAACACACTGTCGCAGGGTTGCTCTGATACCATTTGTAACACCCCGGGTCTCCATGACCCAAGGTAGTTACTTCTGACCTCTAGTACTGTCCTCACAAACCGCCACTAGCCTTTTTCCGCGCACTTTGTCCTCACTCGTGCGCGCCCTGAGAAACTTCCCAGGGGGTCACCCATCCCAAGACTACTCCCGTGCAAGCACACTTAACTTTGGAGTTCTTGGTGATGAGCTCCCTTAAAAGGAGATGCATCTTGTTGGTATGAGTAGTACTATTAATCCATCTAAGTTATACTAGGGGTAGGCCTTAAGGGATACCCAAGATAAAGTAAATAATAAATTGATCCTAAGTATAGGATTGGCCTACGGGTGTGTTCGGTAGTCCTTGTGGATAGCCGGTTGAATTATGGAAATAGTAAGGACCATGGCCCTTCCCGACTCTAGAGAGCGGGGTTGGATAGCATGGACTTACATCGTGATCACGGGTTAGGGTGGAATCCGAATCGGAGACCTAACTAGGTTCCGGTAGCGGTAACACATAAGATAGGACCCCGAAGGGCCTTACCTTCCTACAGGATGATGGGTACGAGTCCAGGGGCGGGATGTTGGAGTCCGAACCGGGAGCCTCATGAGGTCTCGGACAGCGGTAGCAAGTCCCGTAGAAATAATAAGACCCAAGGGTTGGGTTGTGAAAATGCTAAATGAAAAGGAATATATAAGAAGGGCCGTGTGCCGACAGATAAATAAATTCACTTATTATAAAGATAATAAGTGGGAAATATAAATTGTTATTTATATTATGATATCACCCTATTTTGAGGGTCTTGGAAATTAAAACGTTGATTATACTTAGTATAGTTGCTATTGTACTTGTCAAATATTTCCAAGTACTGACCTCCCCTTCACGGGGGAGGCCACCTCACAGTTTCAGGTAGAACTTGAAGGTTGCTACCGGCGCCCGTTGCTTCGGGGATTTTCAAGGGAGAAGACGTGGTTCGTGCTTCTTCTGTTTCCTGTTTTCAAAACAATTATAACAATGCTCATGGATACTATTTTCTTAATAATTACTTTGGGGGCTTGTATGCCTAGTTATGCCAAGTGTGGCTTGGACAATTGTATTAATGCTTCCGCTGTTTTACATTATATTTGTTTATGGATGTACTATGTGTGAATGATATTCATGACGCCTTGTATAGTATGGATGAGTTGGACTGCGGTTGACTATTCGTACTGTACGGCGGGTTGTTGACGTGTCCGGCTAGGTCCGGGGCGTGACAGCTAGCCTCGCCGGCATTTCGAGGGGGTGGGAAGGCAACAATAACCTTCATCCTTTCCTTTTGCTCCTCCTCCTCAGCAACTTGAACGGTGAGGGCCAGCTCCTCGCCTTCAATCATTTGCTCGAAGTCTTCGGCCTCCATTTTGACCCGAAGGTTGTTCTGTATCTCCTCAGCTGCTGCCAATCGTTGTTAGCCGAGGCCTCGCCGCTCGAAGACTCCACGTTGGAGATACTTTCTCCCTCAGCCGAAGGTTCCCTCGAGATATCTTGGGAGTCAATTTGCGACGACATCTTTAAAACTAGAGGTGGAAGGGTTCTTAAGCAGAGGGCTCCCTAAGGCTATAACACTTAATCTAAGGCCGGAAAGCAAAGTATACTAGCGGAGTGAAGAATGGAGCAAGAACTAACCTCGGAAATTAGGATTTGATCGAAAGGGAGTTTCTCTCTCTAGAAATATTTCGACAGAGCTTCACTAAACACCAAAATCGCACGGAAGTAAATGGATTCTGGCAAGGGGTATTTATAGGGCCCCTAATCCGGGCTTGGGCCAAAACTCGGGCCCCCGATGGGAAAATCATCATTACAAACCACCGCATCAGCCAACCGGTGACACCGGCCCGGGAAAGCCAACGGACACACGCCACGTGGACGCCTTCTCCAACGGTCATATTACAACGGCTATAATTTGAGGATACAGAAACGCCCTCAGCTGGCACCCCTCAGACAACACTATGCGTGCCTTCGAGATAACTCCTTCAGACTACTTCATCAAGGGGAGCCCCCGATTCACAACGGGAAAAACCTCAGGAACCCTTAGCCCTCAACAAGTTAAGAACCAGGAAACCCCCCGGGGCAACACCTTCAAAACCCCTCATCCATGGTTAGCCTCCGGCATAAAATAACGGGACCCCGCGGGAGCCCTCAGCCTCCAACTTATCAGGAGCTAGGAAACCCCCCATCGGCAACGCAGGATCTATCACCTATGTCAACACGACCTCAGTCCTCAACAACTAGGGGACCCCCTCGGCATCCCCTAAGATATCACCAAGGCACCCTCGGCAAATGAAACAGGCAAGCCCTCAGATCACGGGTAGCCTTCGGCCTCTACACTGTACTCAGACCAAGGGTTAACCTTTTCGATTCATCATAAGGGAAACTTGGTGCACTCTTTTTCCCTCATTAGATTTTTTTCCCACAGGGTTTTTTCTAAGGAGGTTTTTAACGAGGCATCCCCCCAAAATGAAACGAAAAGAGTCAAGCCCTCGGCCCTATGCTGAAAATATGCAAGGCTCTACTCCTCTTCACCATATTACATGTGCCTCAAGGAGTGGGAGATTGGACAACCCCTCTGGGAAAATCACAAAATGCTAAAAATTCTCACAAAACATCAACATCCTTCAGTCCCAAAATGTGGAGGACTGAAGGACTGCCCTCGGCAAACTCGCGTGCAAATGCAAATCTCTCACACGTTTACAAACTACAACAAAGCGAACACCGGCACCAACACAATTACTCTTTTTCCCTCAAGTACCTTTCGGCAAAATGAGTGAGGAACTCCTGATGGAGTATATGGCCTAGGGACCCCCGGCCCATATACTTCCACTACTGCAATCCAGGCCCAAGCGGGCCAAGCCCAGCAAGACAAAGCTCTAAACAGTCCACAATACACACATGGAGGTGCCTTCGGCGACATGGCCGAAGGCTACCGTCTACAGATTTGAGTTCGGAAACATCACGGGAAAATAAGGCTTGAGAACCAAGCCTTCGGCACTTGGTGCCCTCGGCACTAGGGGACCCCCGGTACGAAGAGCCTTCAGACTGTCACCTACAACCGAAGGCATCTTCCTCGACAGAATCTCCTCTCCACATGCGCTGAATCACCGCACCAAGTACAGACGTCACATCCAACCACCGCATTTAGTTGGCTGCAAATAGAATTACCCATTCCTATATAACTAGTTTGCTGACTTTTATAATTACGTGATTATAAATGGGCTAAGTTTCATTATTAAAAAAAGGTAGAAGTATGAATATCTTCCTCTTGTGACATTTGGCCGAGGTTATATCATTGGTGGTTAAGTAGGGATGGACTGGGCCAGTTCGGACCGACTCAGTACCCGACCCGGATCACTACTGTGTGGTACCGGCCCGGCCCGGCCAACCGGGACCAGGACTGGGCTCTGGGGCCCAAACTGGGGGTAAAATGGGGCGGGCTTCAGGACCTTGGTTTAGTAGGCCGGGCCATTTTTTTTTTTTTTTTTTGGGGGGGGGGGGGGGTGGGGTTGGCATTGGGCCACCGCTAGGTGGGTTGGGCTGGGTGTTTTGGCGGGGTTTGGGGTGGGGGTAGGAATAAATTAGAAAAGATTGATTTTTTTAAAAAAAATTACCCGACCCGTCCCGGCTCAAACCCGGGCCGGTCCCGGGCCTTCAGGGCCTCAGACTGAATCCCCAACACCGCCCGATCCCGGCCTAGGGCCCATCCCGAACCGGACCCGATCCATCCCTACAAGTAAGGCCTTAAATGCTCTAGAAAAGTTCACATAACGGAGTAATAGACATGGCACAATGGACTTGCAAAAATTCTAAAGAATATCCCGAGGGAAATCGATGCTAGATTTCATCTTCAAATGAGATACAGAGGTGGCACATGTATAAGTTACAATGTTGACATTTACAGTTGACCATAACTTTGTCTGTTCCGTAGTACTAGTATAAATGACTCAAAACTCAAAAAGATTCGAATATCTGTGAACACCTATTAATTAAACTACGTATATCTATCCTCAACCATTGCACTCCTTAATGTCATGGATCATTTTCAGCACTTGTCTCATAGTCGGCCTTTGTTCTGGGGATGTCAAGCTACAAATACTGGCTATGTCAACTAGCATTTCCAGCCATCTATCTTCCTCATCATCATCTTCTTCCCTCATGGCTCTTACCCATTCCGACATATCAGAGGGGGCAAGGAAAGGCTGCTGGGAAGGATGTTTACCTGACAAAAGCTCCAATAAGAGGATGCCATAAGAGTAGACGTCGGAAGCTGAGGTGGCACGCCGTGAAGACTTACGTGCCTCAGGGGCTTTATAGCGCACTGAGTCCGGGTCATCGCTGGGAGAAACGTCTGCTAATGTTATGATACAGTGATCTACTAGGCATGCTTCCAAGTCCGAAGCAAGTAGGACATTCGTGGATTTCAAGTTGCCATGAGTCAGCATGGATGCTTGGTGGATGTAGGCGAGCCCTTGAGCAACATCTTCTGCAATTTTTAGACACGATGTCAAGTGAAGGGCCTTTGACCTTTTCGATCTCGAACCTGTGATGCACATTTAGTATTATGAGCAACACACAATATATATTACCAATAGTAAAAGAAGGGACTATTGCACTTAAGGAGCAAATGTAAATTTTAAGAGCTGCTCTTCTATCTCTCCATCTTATCTTTATCTCATTTTGCTTTTTTCATTCGTGCAATCGTGCCACTAAGGTTATGTCAAACTAGATTCGGTAATATTTGAATCGTTTCTATTCACTATTACATCATTCACACTTTACCAATTCAATGTCAACCACCCAACTCTACTTTTCTTAATAATTACATCATTTCGTCATATCCTGATCTTAGAGGGATGGAGACAATAGTAAATTTGAGGTGTTAGCTCACTGTGCTCAGCCAGCACCATTCTTTAGACAAAGTAGACTGTTTGTTTCATACTGAAAATGGTGACCAAGTTGACTATTTCATAGTCACTATAGCCTCTCAATGGCTTATAAGTAACCATAAAATTACCTAATCCCATTTCTATTAAAGAACTTCACTTTTTCATTTTCTTAAATAATCTTCAATCCATATAAAAGAATTATGTGATTTATGTTTTTTTCTTTCTTATCGAAACAAGCACCGGCCACCCAAATAGTGAATGCATGATGCTGTCAAAAGCTATAGAACACATATTAGACGTGAGATTTAAGCAAAGTTAAGTGGGGCCTAGCTTAGTTGGAGACTAATTGGAATTAGCGGGATCCGATTGGGATTAAGCGGGACCTAGTACCTAGTCAGGGTCTAGTGGAGGTGGAAATGAGATAGATAATGTGTGTTCAAGATTGAAGAAACCCTTTACTTTGAGGTTAAGTATATAAGACAAACCATATGCTTTACTACGCTGAATTGAGTAAATAAAATAATCGTTCTTGTTGTACACACTCTTATACTCCTTATATCAACCATGTCCGTGAAGGTTTTCTTTATCTGTGGGTACAAATAGCATTTTTGAAATAAAATCAAGACCCGGCTGAAAATTTCCAACTTAATAAAGTTGGGAAATTCCTGAACTAGGAGTAAAAAGATTTGAAATCTCAAAATAAAATTGGTATGTTTTTATTTCTTGAATACTTCGTAAGAGTAATTATTGAAAAAATACTGTAATTTTTAAAATTTGTTAATGTCCAAACATGGAAAAACATGACTAAGCCCGTTTTGGAAACTTGTTTTACAGCTTAAGATTTCGCACGCTAAATTGTATTGGTTGAAGTTAAGTTAAAGTAGAAGGTCATTTTAGTTATTTTTCATATAATTTTTTCTTTATTTTATTAATAAAATATATTTTAATGTAATTTTTCTATTAATCGGAAGAATCAGCTAATCCAACAACTTCATCCAAAATTTCATTAGTTTCAACAATTCTAATTCAGCCTATTTTTGTATAACGAGGCCAGTTAGAAGCATATTTAAGACAATTTCTTAATAAATTTTGGTTCCCGGTTCAAATCCCGACAACTGCGATGAGAGGTTAGTATGCTATAAAATGCATAGAAACTCTTCAAGTATCGGACACAAAGTTTGACTCTCTATCGTTCAGAGAGATATTATAATCTAATTTAGATCCTCAGAACGTACCGTCCGGAGAGTCAATTTTTTTGCTTAGTAAATTTTGGTAGGAATCAAAAGTGGCATATACAGCCAAAACTATACACGCCTCTATAGCGTCCATAGTCTGAACACTAGCCTTATCGGGTCCCATTTGGGCATCTTCCTGTTCCACGCACAACCGGAGACTGAGTCAACACAGCTTGACTCGGCTAAATATTTAAAAAACAAATGATTAAAAGAATGGAAAGCAAAATAAGAAGCAAGAGCTCACCGTGAATGAGATTGAAGAGGCTGCCGTTTTGTTGATATTCATAGATGATTAGCCTTTCTTGTTTGGCCTGGAAGTAAGCCCTAACATGTACCAAATTAGGATGCCGGAGAGCTCCAACGGTTTCCATATGCTGCACAAATTCCTCGGCGCTTGTTATGGAAGTTTTTCCGGCGTCCAGTCGTTTGACGGAGACAACAGCCTGATTACCCATCACCGCCTTGTACGTCGTCCCAATCGTGCCCCTTCCGAGCAGCTCGGCGGAAGCTCTCATAAGCTGCTCCAAAGAGTACAGCTCTGCCTCGCCTGGACAGAACACGAGATTTCCGCTCTTCAGCGGCGGTTGCGGCCGTTGTGGAGGTTGAATTTTCTTCTGCTCGGCTTCTTCGCGGTTTCCGTCATGAGATGAGCTCCTGACATCTTCCGCGTCATAGTTGCTGGTATCGGAGGCCACTTTTGTGGATTTCGGCTCCATTTCGCCCCTCCGCCTTCTAATTAAAGTGAAAAATGACACAATTGCTGCAATTAGGAATAGGACTCCGACGACGAAACACAGAATAATGCCAGTTTTCTTGTGCCGGCGTGTAACAGGTGGCGGGAGGAGTCCAGGCGGCTGATTCTCCTGGTGGAGTGGTATGGGCGGCGGTACGGTAGCAGGTGGGGAGTGGAAGAATCGAGAAGCTTCGCAAGGTTTCCCGACAATGGAGCCGCAGAGATTAGGGTTGGATGAGAATGAGGAAACGGTGAACCTGGATAGAACCGGGGTTACAGGAATCGGGCCGGTGAGGTTGTTTCTGGAGACGTTGAATACTCTGAGTTCCGACTGGTTCAACGGCGGAATAGAGCCGCTAAACCGGTTATTATCGAGGCGGAGGTAGTTCAACCGGTCGAGTAACAGTACTCCGTCGGGGACTGGACCAGAGAAGTTGTTATGAGCTAGATCGAGAATTGTTACGCCGTGAAGAGAGAGCAGGGAAGGAGGGAAGGTTCCGGAGAAGTAGTTATGGTTCAGGAACAGGGTCTTGAGGTTTAGTAGTCCTGCCAGGTCAGGGACATTGCCGGAGAGTGAGTTATTCTTCAGGCTCAGAATCCGGAGCTGGTCAAGCCGGCTGAGCGTATCGGCGGCGAAGACTCCGGCGAGACCAAAACCTTGGAGGACGAGCCGGACCACCCGGCCCTGAACGCATTTCACCCCTTGCCATTCACAGTAGTCAAACCGCTCGTTGAGCATGTACAGAAGCGTGTTGTTAAGGTCCGCTTTGGATTTGAACATCAGCAGAGCAACGGCGTCGGACGGAAGCGAAGAGGCGGTGACCGGTGCTGCAGATGTGTTATCGCCGGGGATAGCTGTTCCGAAATAGCAATGAGCTTGGAGAAGGAAGAGGCGAAAAAAGAGCGTCGGCAAGAGCGCTGCTCGACGGAGGGCATTGGGCTTCCCTGGCTTTGGTCGAGCAGTGGCTGTAGACGGCGGAGGCGGCGACTGCTGTACCGTTGGAAGCGGTGGAAGACGGTGAGGCATCGTGTAGTGGAGTGAGGCGACAGTGAGCTGTTGTTGCTGAGCAGGTGGAGTGGGTTTCGATGGGTCGTCACTGGTCAAGTGGTCAATATCTGTGTCACTCAATTCTCTTCACGGGAAAAACAGACTCTTGATATACTATTAATAGATACGTAGTACTTTGAAAAAAGGCAAATTCTACTACCAATAAAAATAACATACTCCCTTTATCTCATCCGGAGTACTTCCTATTTATCTTCACAAATACGATTGACACACGTATTAATGAGTGTGAAACACAAATTCTTTGCTAAACAGAGAAAGAAGAGATAAATTTGGGACAGATCGTAAGAGAAAGTATGAAAATAATTCCGAGATGGAGGAAATAGTTGAATAAATAGGTAGTGCTACTTCTGTCCCACTAACATTGAAATGGAAGAAGGAGCCACAATTATTAAGAAAAATGAGTTTATGTGGTTGATATTGAATTAATAAAGTAAAAATAAATTAATAATGATTAAGAACCACTATCAAATATGGTATTGAACAATCTTAGTGGGATTTCCCGAAAAGGTAAAATGATACAATCTTAACGGGACGTAAGGAGTATTGAATATGGAATATAAATAAATAATGAAATAATGAACTTATCAAATTCTTGTCAAATATGGCATCTCGTTTTATATGACTACCATAGCATTCACCTTAAAAACCTAACTCGAATTGATAACCAGATACATTTGTCTTCTTAAGATTGGTACAAAGGAAAGATGTGTGGTTTATAAGAAAATACAATTATATGGTTGATAATGTATTGATAAAGTAAAAATGAAATGAAGTCAACAAATACCATCACATATGGTAGGAGACAAATTTAGTTGAATGAATACAAAAGAAAAAATGAAACAATTATAATGGGATGGAGACTCTTGAATTTCTACACCGGATATTTGTAAAGGAATTAAGTGCTATATTAAGATCCGGTTTACTCCTCCGATCAAATTGACCTCTTAAGATAGAACCTCAGATCTTAACATGATATCAGAGACAGATCGATTAATGGTGTGGCCCCTTATTTAAAATGATTGACATGATTATAAAAATGATAGAATCGATAAAAAATGAATGACAACATGATCCAAACGAGGTGTCTGGTCGTGAGAGGTGTTGAATTCCCACATCGGATATTTGTGAAGGAATTAATGAGTGCTACATTAAGATTCAGGTTACTCCTCTAATCAGATTGACCTTTTAGGATGAAACTCTAAATAAAAGAGACAACTCTTTATTATCACTTCCGCACATTCTTTCAGAATTGTTCGTACCGAATAATAGATTGTAACTACTCCTTTTTATAAGAACTTGGAAGTTGTTCCGTTCATCTTATTCTTATTTTATTCAGATCAGGTCAGATCATAAAAATTCAGATCACATCAGATCAGATCAGAAAGATTCAGATCAGAAACATTCAAATCAGATCAGATTAGATCAGAAACATTCAGATTACACCAGAAGCATTCAGATCAAATCAGATCAGATCAGAAACATTCATAGCAAATTGGAAACATTCTATTATTATTGATTATATTATTATTATTATCATTATTATTATTACTATTATTATTGTTGTTGTTGTTGTTTTTGTTATTATTGTTATTATTATTGTTGTTATTTTTATTGTTATTATTATTATTGTTATTGTTATTATTATTTTGATATTATTATTATTATTATTGATATTAGTATTATTATTATTATTATATACCGCTTTAGAAAGTCAAGATCAGATCAGAAGGCTTCAAATCAGATCAGATCATATCAAGGCTATGTTTGGCACAACGAGATGGAGCTGGGGGCTAATGTCTGAATTCGAGACTATTGTCTGAATCAGATACTATTGTCTGGAGCTGGATTGTGAAGTTCTAGATCTGAATTTCGAGTTGAATGGGGTAGACCCGTTTGGCAAAAGAACTGAAAAAGTGCCCGGATAATATCAAATTACAATAAAGGACACTTATTTAATTCTTCAATATTTTAATTCAAATACAATATTATAGATATAAATAGAAATATTCAAAACAGTTTGACTCAAAGACAAATAAATTTCAATAAGGAACTGAATTTTCATATCCATTGATTAACGTGGGGAATACATACGAAGTATAACATTGTCGTATATATAGAGATTTATCATTTATGTAAATTACCAATTCAAAATAGTTTTCAATTATTGATTGAAAAAAACATTTGCAACTACTCCGTATATTTCATGTAGTACATGTGTTAGTGCGTGTTCATAATAAAAAATCATCAAAAGGAAGTTCAAACAAAGCACAGTTGACCAGGCGATGGAAAACTATGTGACATGGCTAGGCACAATGAAGCGATTGTTAGTGAAGATTCACGGAGGATAGGATTATAGCAGTGATAAAATCAATCAAAAAAACTGTAGCGAAAAAGGGAGCAATGTGTGCAACAGACGAACCAAAGTAGAAGAAAGAAAGTTCGTAGCCTCGAAGGGTTATTTCTGGAACATGAGTGTAATGTACGATCGGCTGAACACAGACGTTTAGACCAATAACGTTGTATTTCAGCTCTACTTTTTTCACTTAAGCTTGGTGTAGTCGTTTTGCCAAACAGGGTTGCCTTTAAAATTTTGAACTGAATTGATAAAATTCCAGCTCATTATGAGCTGAAATGGTGTGGCAAACATAACCAAAATCAGATAGATTCAGATCAGATCAGAAAGATTTAGATCGGATCAGATCTTAAAAAATTCAGATAAGATCTTAAAAAATTCAAATCAGAAACATTCACATCAGACGATGAGAACAATGTCTTGATCTAGTTGGAGTTTTATTTCATAGGGAGTTTATAGTACGTAGAATATCTTGTAATAATACAGCATGGTTTCTTACTTTTTGTACCAGTCTGCCACTTTTGATTGCATACTTAGAGAAGACTTCGGAAAGGAAAAAGAAACATGTGCCCATTTCACTCTACTTTCTTTCTGACCGTGGACCGCGGGGAGGATGGTTTCATACATTTTTGTTTTAACCCAATGTCACTATTCTTCTCACTTTCCTTTTCGAGAAGTCCCGAAATTAACTTCACACTTCTTCTTATTTCCTTATTTGATAAATTATCTACACTAAAACAGTGCAAAACAGTGTCAAACAATGTCCAAACAGTGCATTCTACAGTAAAGTTAAATTTATTTTCTTAATCTGTGTGAAGTCAAACTGTGAAGCTCTTTGAGAATCGAAGGGAGTATAATATAAAGCCTCAGGTTGGTTATCGTAAAGGGGAACCAGACAATATTTTAGCAAAGTTATCTTGGTTGTTCTTCGTAAAGTATCTTTTATACTGAGGTTGTCTTCCCGTTGGAGGAGGAGGACAACTGCATTAAATGTGTGAGCAGTTGACTTGACCAGTAGACCCCAACAAAGTTGGCGGGTTACTATTTTAGGATAAAGTTATCCTGACATTGCGGCCAATCATCTGCATTTACTCTATAGAGTACGGAAGGCATTAAATGTGCATTTAATGCGCATACTGTAGCTTTTCCGTTCAAGATTCCTAGCCGTTGAAGGAGTCTTCAGTTGGTTTACCGGTTTGGTAGAATTCTCTAAGTGTCAGACCTTCTGGTGTCTTCAGCAGAATCTATATCTTGACAAAGATGGTCCAGTGAAGGTCAGACATGGTGGCTCCTTAGAAGAAGCTGAGTTCTGGTACCTCAACAAAATTCTCCCCGGAAAGGACATTCATGAAGGTGTTCTCAGCTATCTGGATTGCAAGTTCTCACCTATTTGGGCGTCACATCAGAGCTAAGGGAATCTTGTAGGAATTCGAGAAGCTGTCAATGCTGAGCTAAAAAGATTACAAGAAGTGGACGATCAAGCCTTAGCTGCAGCTGAAAGGGAGAACTTGTAAGAGAACACTCTTGTAATCAATTAATAAAAGAACATCTCTGCTTTTCACTTTGCAAGGCAATTCCTTCATGTCTCTCTCTTTTCTCTGATTATGATTGTGTGTTCGTTTTCCTGATTATTATCTCATATCTGATTGTACTGTACTCTTATTATTTTTCTATGCCAAGTTGTCCACCAAGATTTTAATGAAAGTTTTAAACTTTAACTCTTTTATGGTGAAGGCACTTCTCTGGAAATAGTTAAAGGGTTTTGGCATCATCAAAAAGGGGGAAATTATAAGGAATAATTGTAATTAGATTTTGATGATGCTATATTAATTAGGACTTTAGAGTACCCCTTCTTTAGATTTAATGTATTAGAAATTTTTCCTTGTAAAGTTTCTTAGAATAGTCGATTAACAGAAGACCTCCAGAACAGAAGACCTCTTGACAGAAGACCCTCACTCCCCAAAAATCTCCCACCCCAAATCTAAACACTCCTCACCCTGCAAACAGTTTACCCCCACAAAGAACAGATCCCCTTCTCCTCCCCCATCTTTTCAACGCCAAATTATTCTAACCCAACCTCAACAGAACATCCCCTCATCTCAACCATGTCAACAGACATCCCCTACACCTCAAAAGTCTGAGCATCAGAATACCAATCAGGCTTCCCTTCCACCACAACAACCTCCAACTCAGCAAAAACCTGTCTGGTTTCTGAGAAACTCTGATCCTACAACCGTCTCCCCTGTTTGTTCCCCACTTTCCTTTTACATTGGCCCCAACACCGACCGGGCGGTACGTTGGGGGGATGTAAATTAGACTATAATCACAATCTGACATATAGAGAGTGGGTCTCTGTCCCCGGTATCTGCAGAGGCCCTATGCATTTTTTAGCATAGTAACCTCTAATCGCAGTTGTCGCCTTGTCGGGATTCGAATCAAAGACCCAGCCCTTGTGACACTCTCTCGCTATCAATTGATACGTCTTGGTGCACTCGCAGAGCCATTTGCTTCAAAATTGTTCACATAATTACTTAGTTCAATTATTTAATTTGTACAAAACTTAAATCATAAATCCGTCAGTGCTTGGTGGTGTACTATAGTATTTGTTACGTACTTAGTACTCCCTTCGGTCCTAAATAAACTTCACACTTTGACTTCACACAAATTAAGGAAATAAATTTGATTTTACTGCAGAGTACACTGTTGTGACATTGTTTTGGTGTAGATAATTTGCCAAATAAGGAAGGGAGAAGAAGTGTGAAGTTTATTTTGAACCTACCCAAAAAGGAAGTGTGAAATTTATTTAGGACGGGAGGGAGTAGTACTTAAAATGCAATGCTCCTTTTCCACTTTGAACTCTTTTTGTCACAAAACTAAGGAGTATTTGTTTTCTACTTCTTCCTAAAATAGTTGGAAGAACTATTTGTTTTCTAAATATTGAGTCTAGTTTGGTAGGTGTTTTTCAGCTGAATTTGATGCAATCGCTAAAAATGTTGAAATGGTTGAAGGGATATAGTTTTTTGTGATAATTTAACGATATGTGAGTAATATGTGAACTAAATGTTCATAATGATAATTGTGTAATCTATGAACTTGTTGGGATATTGACATAGAGGCCCAATACCCAGATCGGGAAGGCCCAAGATATCCGGCCCAAGCAACGGGCCCATCACTCTATGATGAATAGATCCAGTAAGAAGACATACTGAACGGAGTTCGGCCCAAATAAAGATTGGCCCAGTAAGAAGACATACCGAACGGAGTTCGGAATATATATCATACTTTGGCCAATTTGACAGCATCTTCAGTACAGCCCAACATCCTGTTCGAGCAACGGCCAACCAGCAAGTGGCCAGGTGCAATTAATGCCAGACTATGACATCAGCAAGTGGAAGCATGGATGACCAAGTCGGTGGAACAACGGCCAATCAGCAAGAGGCAGCCCATGCTCTCCATTAGTATAAATAGAAGGTTTCAAATCATTGTAAGGGTTAGCATTTCAATACTCAAGCTCTAGAATAGCATCATTTGCCCTTATTTCTTGTATTAAAGCATAGTTTCCGACCTACCGATCGGGAAATTCCTTGTAATCAGATTGGTTAATTAATACAAGTGAGCTTTCGAGTTTTAGTTAGTTCAGATCTTATATTTTCTTATACGCTTTGATTCTGGGCCATTCCTGATATATCCAAAGTTCGTGTTGGGCTTTCGGATCTACGAGATTTACCCTCAACATTGGCGCCGTCTGTGGGAAACTTGCAAAAAGTTTCACTTTCTAAACATCCAAAAAACCTCTATTTTTCAAAAATGGTCAGAATCAGTTCCTATCATACAAACGACGGTTCACACCGTCACGGGAGGAGTCACACCCTGGGGAGTCAAAACCCTCAGGGACAATCCAGTCGAGGATCGTATCCTCGTTTTAATGGGGATTTTGTGATTCCCGAATCTCTGAGAAGGAATCCTCAGGCCATGCGTGACATGGCCCAATTCATGCAGCATATGGCGAACGAAGAGGAAGGAGTTTCCAGCTTCACAGGAGAAACTCCACGCGCGGAAGCAACCACAGCGTCATCCCATTCGCATGCCCATCGGGATAATCGACGTAGCACCCCACCAGCAGCGCATCCCAGTTACAGTGACCGAACCCCGGTCGGGTCACAAGCTAGAGGACCAACTCCCGTCAGTCATCATTTCCAGTATGCCGCGCGGGAAAATACTAGGGCCCGTCAGCGGCATTGGGACCGGGACTGTACGGATATGAGGGTTCCACCACCGCCCCCTTTGACGGCCCAGGAGGAAGAGATGGCCGAGATGAGGAGGCAAATGAATGAAATGCGGGACCAGATGAACAGGGTACCTGTACAACCTGCACCAGTTCAGCTGGGAATTACTTCCCCGTTCACTAGGGAGCTCATGTACGCGGATATCCAAGGGGGTGCCAAGCCCCCGACCGGCCAAATTTACGATGGGGTGGGAGATCCCCACGTGCATCTGAGGAGTTACCAAGGGGGACTTATGCTGCTAGGAGCACCCGAGGCCGCCATTTGCCGGTTGTTTTTCAGCACGCTCAGGGGGCCTGCCCAGGAATGGTTCGGGACACTCCAACCCGGGTCAATCAACAGCTTTGCCGAGTTATCAGCGTTATTCTTGGCTCAGTTTGCTTCCAGTGCCAATCCCAAACGGCACTTCAGCTATTTAACCAGCGTGAAGCAAAACGCCAAAGAAACCCTCAACCAGTTCCTGAAAAGGTGGAGGGATGAGACTTTAACAGTGGGAAACATGACAGATGATACCGCCATTACCCTGTTCACAAATGCTCTCCGAACGGGGGAGTTGTACAAAGAATTGAAGAAAAATCCGGGTACGGTGTACGCCGAGGTATTAGACAGGGCCCGCAAGCATGCCGCCCTAGAAGAGGAGATAATGATCAGGGATAAGGTCATTACGCCTGCTGCCCCTATCAGAATGGCCGATCGGCTGGGTCCTAGCCCAGCGGCCGCTTTACCTCCCAAACAAGGGATATTTACACCCCTGGTCCTATCAATAGCGACCATCTATCAGCACGAGAGGGACAATAATCCCATCCCGACTGATTCTGGACAGTTCATGGGAACGGATGACAATGCTTTCTGTAAATATCACAACAGAAAGGGTCATGCCACCAATGCCTGCAGGGCCCTACAAACAGCAATTGAGGATCTGATCCGAAGGGGCCATCTGGGCAAATATGTGAACAAAGATCCGAATGCTATGGGCACGTTGAAACCGGCCAGGAAACCTAATAGCTGGCGCCGGGATGCTCAACGTGACGCCCAGCCTCAAAATGATGTGTATGTTCCTCCCAGGGATGAGCCAGAGGGTTCGGGAGGCCCTGGAAAGAAGCCTCGAATGGAGGTCAAGGTAATATTCGGGGGCAGGGAGACCGGAGATTCGAACGTCGAACGAAAAAGGTTCGAGCGAAGTCTTTATGTGGGATCCGTCTCCACCCCCCTCAGAAGAAAGGAAGGACAGACCCGATCTCGTTCGGGCCAACTGATCTACCTAACTCTCCAAGCCCACACAGGGACGAACTGGTGGTAATCATGTGTATTGACAATGCTTTGATCCGCCGAGTACTGGTTGATACTGGGAGCAGTGTGAATGTATTGTATCTACAATCATTCGAGAAAATGGGTCTACAAAGGAGCCAACTGACCCACCTACGGACCCCATTGGCAAGTTTCACCGGTAACTGCATCGAGGCGGAAGGGACCATCCAATTAATGGTTGAAATTGGGGATGAAACCCACAGAGCGTCACTCCGAATGACGTTCGTGGTGGTAGATATAAAGTGCGCCCACAATGCCATATTGGGCCGACCGGGATTGGAAGATCTGGAGGCAATAGCCTCTGTCCGCCACTCATGCATCAAATTCCCTACAGACACTGGGGTAGGGGTGGCCAGAACTGACCCAATAACAGCCCGGACATGTTATCGGGAGGCCCTGAAACAGATGAACACTCGTGGGATGCGGGTGAATACAATTGAGGTGGAAACCCACCGAACGGAGTTCGAGTCACACCCCGAGCCCGCCACCCTTCTTGAACAAATCGACCTCGACTTCCCCCCGAACCGTAAGGTGGCTATCGGGGTAGATCTGGAGGCTGATATCCGGGATGGCGTGATCGCCGTCCTCAAAAAGTTTCAGGTGCTGTTTGCCCGGGGGCCAGAAGATATGCTCGGCATTGATCCAGAAATAATATGTCACAAACTTGCCGTTCGATCTGATGCAAAACCAGTCCAACAGAAGAAACAGTATCAAGCAACCGAACGATGGGAATTCACAAAGAAGGAAGTGGCCACCTTGCTAAGGATAAAGCACATCCGTCTGGTAATCCACGTAGAATGGCTATCCAATGTGGTTCTAGCCCCAAAACAATCTACCTGGAGAATGTGCGTGGATTACTCTGATCTGAATAAAGCGTGCCCCATGGATCCCTACCCAGTGCCGAGGATCAATCTGCTAGTGGATGAAACTGCCGGGTGTGAGTTACTGAGCTTCATGAATGCTTTCCGGGGTTATCATCAGATATTCATGCACCCGGCCGATGCAGAAAAAACGGCGTTCGTTACTTCGGATGGCGTGTTTTGCTACATCGTCATGCCATTCGGGTTAAAGAACGCAATGGCAACCTTCCAGAGGATGATCGGGATGTTGTTCAAAGATGTGCTGGGTGTCACAATGGAAGCCTACGTTGATGACATCCTGATCAAAAGCAAAAAGAAGGAAAACCATGTCCTGGACATAGAAAAGGTTTTCGGGATAATGCAAAAGGCGAATATGAGGCTGAATCCCAAGAAATGTGCGTTTGCTGTAAGAGGAGGCAAATTTTTGGGGTACATGATGAGCGAGAAGGGGATTGAGCCCAATCCAGAAAAAGTAAAGGCAATTGTGGACATGGAGGCTCCGAGAAATCTCAAGGAAGTGCAGAGATTGACCGGTCGGCTAGCAGCCCTGAGCAGATTCCTATCCAAACTGGCCGATCGAGCTATCCCGTTCTTCCAGATCATGAAGAAAGCCAACCCTTTCGTGTGGACGGCCGAATGCCAAACGGCCTTTGAGGATTTCAAGACATATCTGTCTTCCCCCTGGTCTTGACAAAACCCGAACCAGGGGAACATCGGTATATGTACCTTGTTGTAGCTGACTTGGCCGTAAGCACAGTACTGTTGAAAGAAGAAGATGGGGTTCAACGGCCAATCTATTTTGTGAGCAAGGCGTTGAACGGCCCGGAAACCAGGTACACCTTGCTAGAGAAGAATGTACTGGCCCTGATAGCTGCCATTAAACGTCTGGCCCCGTATTTCAAGACCCACCCGGTAACTGTGTATACTACCCAGCCATTAGCCACCATCTTGAGAAATCCTATGGCAAGTGGGCGCATCACGAAGTGGAGCCTCCTGATCGGGAAATACGAGGTAGATTTCAAACCCCGGCCTACTATCAAAGGGCATTTCCTGGCAGATTTCATTGCAGAATGTACCGCCCGGTCCTCAGAAAAAGATTCAGAGAACAACGGGCTGGATAACTGGTTGGAAATGTATGTGGATGGAGCATCTAGTGCCAAAGATTGTGGAGCTGGAGCTGTGATCACATCGCCTGAGGGGTTCAAAGCATATTATTCTATTCATTTTGACTTCAAAGTGACCAACAATGAAGCTGAAAATGAGGCTCTCATTGCTGGTTTAAAGTATGCAAGGGCCCTAGGCGCCGATCGGTTAATGGTCCGGTCGGACAGTAAATTGGTGGTACATCAAGTAAACGGCACTGCTGAGGCCAAAGAAGAAAGGATGAAGGCCTACAAGGAAATGGTTGAGGAGCAGATACGTAAATTTGAACAGGTGGTGCTCGACCAGATATCCAGAATCGAAAATACTGAAGCAGATATCCTGTCCAAATTAGAGAATGCAGCGTTCGACGATCGGGCACAGGAGATCCCGGCTCATATCCAACGTTTTGCCCATCGGGAAACGTTGGCAACCCCAGCAATCATGGTGCTCCAGATCGAGGCCATATCTTATGCCATCCCGAGCTGGGTCATAGATATGACCAACTACATGAAAGACGGAACCCTCCCACAAGATAAAAATCCTGCTTATCAAATAAAATGCATCCAGAGGAGGGCTTCCATGTTCGAATTGGTGGACGGGCAGCTGTACAAAAAGACATTTGGTGGGTCGTATCTGAAATGCCTCCCACCCGATCTAGCGGCAGCTGTAATGGAAGAAATTCATGAAGGTATCTGTTCCAGCCACCAAGGGCCCAAGACACTGGCCAGAAAAATCATCTTGCAAGGGTATTATTGGCCAACTATCCAACAGGACTGCTTCGCGCATACTAGGAAATGTAAGGTATGCCAACTATACGCACCGGTCCCCGGACGGCCTGCCACTTTCTACACTCCAATGACGGTGGCCCTTCCATTCGCAAGATGGGGAATAGGCCTACTGGATATAGAGGGGGGGTGAATAGACTGTATTGGTTTTTAGCTTTTTAAGCTAAGTACCAGATTTACAGATTAGCATGTTCTGTTGAAAGAACAGACTGTCACTGGATGGGGTTCTGGTAGGGAGTTATGTTAGCCTCAGAGAAGCAATAGGCAGTAGGCCTTCTGTTAACTCGTAGAACAAGTTCTGCTGAACACAGATACCAAGTCCAAGGAGTTATACAGTTCTAACTAAGTGCAAGTATTAAAAGCAGTAAGTAAACGACACCAGGGATTTTTATAGTGGTTCAAGGAACAACTCGTTCCTCTAATCCACTGTTCCACTAAGCTGTAAAAACTGCCGTTTACAAAGCCTTAGTCCTGGTACTTAAGAAGCACTCCACGTCTTCTTCAAGCCTAGATGTGTCCTGGGATGCACTGCCTGGCTTCCTTTAACACTGGTCCTTTCACTGAGTTTCCTTGAAGTATCACCACTTCACTACTCCAGTTATTTGGACGTCCTTCTTGTAGCAAGAAGAGTTTATATTGAAACAGGGGTTCCTCCAACTAGCTTCGTTACAAAAGATTTGTATGTGGTGAGCTTGAAGAGTTGAAGAACACTTGGAACTTTGCTTGAGTTGGAAAGAGTATTTTTCCAACTTCTGCCTTCTCTTGTAGAAGATAATGAGTTTGAATCTCAAGGAGGCTTTTTGCTTTTCAGAGTTTGAATATCTTGCTTGTGGTTAGCAAAAATTGCAATGTTATCTTGGCAAAGTTATAGCAAAGTTATCCGGTTGTTCTTCGTAGTGTATCTTTTATACTGAGGTTGTCTTCCCGTTGGAGGAGTAGGAGGACAACTGCATTTAATGCGCGATCAGTTGACTTGACTAGTAGAGCCCGATAAAGTTGGCGGGTTACTATTTTGGGATAAAGTATTCCTGACATTGCGGCCAATCATCTGCAATTACTCTACGTAGCATGGGGTGCATTAAATGAGCATTTAATGCGTGCACTGTAGCTTTTCCGTTTCATACTCCTAGCCGTTGAAGGAATCTTTTAGTTGACTTCCCGGTTCTGTGAAAATCTTCTAAGTGTCAGACCTTCTGGCGTCTTTGTCTGAGAGTAGAACAGAGGAGGTCTGGAGCACTTCTGTTGGGAGTATCCAACAGAGACCTAGAAGGGTTTCTGTCAGAGTCAAGACTAACAGAGATCCTGAGGACTTCTGTTCTGGAGCAGAGAACCAAAGGTCCTCTGTTTCAATAATGCCTTAAGAGGCACTTCTGCTCTTGAAGTCCTTCTGCTCTTGAAGCCCTTCTGCTCTTGAAGGTCTTCTGCTCTTGAAGGTCTTCTGTCAAGTCGATTACTCTAAGAACTTTACAAAGGAAAATTCTAATACATAATTTCTAAAGGGGTACTCTAAAGTCCTAATTAATCTAGCATCATCAAAATCTAATTACAATTATTCCTTACAATTTCCCCCTTTTTGATGATGCCAAAACCCTTTAACTATTTCCAGAGAAGTGCCTTCACCATAAAAAGATTAAGTTTAAAAACTTCCATTAGAATCTTGGTGGGCAACTTGGCATAGGAAAATAGTAAGAGTACGATACATTCAGATAGCAGAAAATAACAGAAATAAACAAACACAAGCAGAAGGCAATAAGACAAGAATTTGAGGAAAAGCACTTCAAAGTAAGAAGGCAGAGATGTGATTTTATTAGATAGATATTACAGAGTTTAAGCCTTACACATTCTCCAGATTAGCTGCCTGTAGAGCTTCTTCCTCTAGTCTTTGAAGCCTGAGCAGTTCTTCGTTTATTTCAGCTCTGATTTTGAACAGATTGCCAGACCTTTGATAAGATGCCCATATTGGAGAAAGCTTACAGTCCAAATAGTTGAGGACACCTTCATGTATGGTCTTTCCTGGGACAATGTTCTTCTTGTACCATTCTTCTGCTTCTTCAAGTGATCCCCCATACCTAACTCTGACAACACCATCTTTGTCCAAATAGAGGTGCTGTTGTTGGGTAGGAGTCATTTTAGCCTTCATCTCCTCAAATTGAGCTCTGTCAATTTGCTGAGAACCACCCAATCTCCACTGAGTGAAGTTGAAAACTTTCTTCTTCTTGGTGCTCTTCTTTACTGGAGATGGGGGTCTAGGTATGCCTGCTGCTCTTTTCTTTTGAAGGGCAGCTTCAAAGTAGGGAGCCGGATCTACTGCAGGCTCATTAGAGGAGGGTGGCCTGGTAGGAGTTCTGTGGGACCTAGGTCGGGTCTGTTGAGGGTCCTCTTCCCCCTTTTTGGCATCATTCAGATCTTCAATCATTAGACTGATCTTCTGGAATTCTGAGGCCTGGGTTGAGGCTATCTGCTCCAGGGCCTCTGGTAGTGTCTGGGTGACAGAGGTAAGGCCTTCAATGAGACCTTGCTGCTTCTGTATAGCAGAGAAGATGTCCTTGTTATTGGCTTCGAGGAGCACCATCTTCTGATAACGATCTCTGTGAGTAGACAGAAGTGCATGAGCCTGTTCTTGATGAGTTCTGCACATTGCCTCAATAGTAGTCAAGTGCCTCTCTGTCGTGGCATCAGATTCCTTCAGAGCTTCAAGGTGCTCTGACATATTGTGGATTGTCTGCCCTTTACTCAAGAGAGTCTGTTGAAAGATAGAGAGAGTGTTGTGGATGCCTACCACTTCTGTTGACAGTGCATCTGTTCTGGCGGATGATGAGGCTATGAAGTTGTTGAGAGTTCCAGTGAGGTTCTCAAAACGATCAGAGATAAACTGCATACCTGAGTTGAGATTGTCATTCACATGAGCAAGGTGCCCATAGTGTTTGTCATTGATCTCAATCAGTTTGTTCAAGCCTTGGAGGATCTGTCCTCCAAATTCTTCAGCAGATTCAACAAATTTGTTGAAGGGGACGTTGTTCTGTTGTCCATCAGGTTGAGGCATCTCTAGACCTCTTCCCTTAGGCAAGGGGTGATGTTCTTGGACAGATGAAAGAGATTGGACAGCCTGTTCATGTTCCAGTTGAGTCAGAGGAGGGGTCTTCTGTCTCTTGGATGTAGCTTGATAAGACTTGCTGACCATGAATCCATCCATGTCAGATGAATCTTCATAAGAGGAGTATATGGGTATGGTGTTCCTGATGACCTTCTTTTTCTTTCTGAAGGAGGGATTGGGGGCAGTAGAATGCCTAGAATTCCCTTGGGGGTGCAGAGATGGGGGAGACAGTTGTAGGGTCAGAATCCCTGAGAAACCATACAGGTTTAAGGTTCTCTGCAGGTTGTTGTGGAGGAGAAGATTCTGGAGGAGGAGATTGATGATCAGATTCAGAGGATGAGGAGGAGATCTGTTGGGGTGAGGGGTTCTGGTGCTGAGGTGAAGAGTGAACAGGTGAGCCATTCTGTTGAGGGGGGGATGGTGGAGGTGAGGGTGAACGGTTTCTGAATGGAACAATTGCTCTGCAGGGAGATGCAATTTTCTGTTTGGGTGAATGAGGAGGGGTGGGGGTTTTCTGTTTAGGAGAGAAAGGTTCAGGGTGTTCTGGTGGAGGGGTTCTGGTGCTGGAAGGAGGTGAGGGAATGTGGGGTTCTGTTGGGATAATAACAGAGGGGGTTGGAGAGATTACCTCAATGATGTTCTCCTTGAGCAGAGAAGTCCTCCACTCCTTGATATGCTCTATCATTGCTTGCCCTTCTGTCTTGGGTACAGAGGGCTCTCCTGGGTTGAGATGGGGTTGCACAGAATCTGTTGCCATTTTGTTGAACAGCCATTCCTCAAATGCTTCAATTTCTTCCTCTTCTAGAGGTTTGACAGCCTCTTCTGAAGGTGAGGAGATGAGAATGGCCTTCCCTTTGTAGCTCGTCTTCTTCTTCTCAAGAACAGAGTGAAGGAAGTTGAGGGCAAAGCACTTTGAGACATCATCAGTCCCAACCCAGCTCAGAATGGCTTCCTCTTCTGGCTCATAATGGTCAAAATACTGGATGATTTTGGAGAGGGGTCCCATTCTCCACCTTCTCCATTCGAGAACCCGGGTAAACTGTCTGTCTAGCAAGGACAGATACCCGTCTTTGACAGGACTGGGGTGTTCTGTTGAAGTAGACGCCCTGTTCTGTTCAGGGGATGCAGCAGAGGTGGGGATCTTTGGTTCCCCCTGAGTGTCTGCCACTCCTTCAGATGCAGAAACCACAGGTTTAGAAACCTTCTTCTTTGGTTTTGTGGTCCTCTTCCTCTTCTGTCCGGCCTTAGGAGGGGCAACAGGTGCTTCCCCTTCGGTCTTCTTCTTCTTCTTCTTCTTCTTCTCAGCAGAAGGGGCTACAGAGAGAGGTTTCTGTACCTTCTCTCCCTGTTGTCTCTTAGCCTCAAGTTGAAGCTGTCTCTTCATTTCAGCCTTTATGGCTTTCTCCCTATTTGGAGAAGCAGTTAAGAAGATTACCTTGGTGTGATCCAAGGTTGAAGCCTTCCTCAAGTGTACCCCTTGTTTGAGAAGCACTTCTGAAATCAGTAGCCCATGTCCTAGCTTCCCAGAGTAGAGGCTAGTTTTTGGGTTCTTCTTCTTGATGTTTTCAATCAGGGACTTCACCATGACTTGTCCCCAATTGATGTTCACCCCATGATGCACTGCATACAGGGCCTTTGCATTGGCAGTTGTGACATCATCTGTGGAGGAGTACTTGCACCATAAACATTTGTGGAAAATGTTTATGAGCAGCTCAAATTCCCTCTTGAGCAAGTTCTTCTTGATGTTGACCTTCTCTACTTCTTCCCCTTTTCTGCAGAACTTCTTCTTGAATTCTGTCAGAGGGATGTCAGTATCCTCCAAATCGAGTAGAGAGTACCTTCCTTCCTCTTGCTGAATGTTGAAGATGTTGTTGATGACGTCAGCATCAATCAACACCTCTTCTCCTTGGACGACGGAGGAGATGATTTCACCCTTGAAGGATGCGTTGAGATAGAACTCAACGGTGTCCACGTTGCTGTAGGCTTCATAACCATGAGAGATGATCTTGCTCAGTTGACATTTAGATAGACCATCAACAATGGCGGTCATTCGCTCCTTTTTCTCTGCGAACCTGGGTAGTACTTCCAGTTCGCATCTCAAGCCAGTCAATACATTCTTCAGGAGGGTTGCCTTTTGTTCCTTTGAGAGATCGGAGAAGCTCAACAAGGCCATGGAGTTTACTGCGGTTAGAGAATTTTTGGAAAGATAAGAGTTCAAAAGCTTGAGAGTTATGAGAGTAGTAACGGTTTAGGTTTGCGAAAGGGGGTTTTATGGATATGGGTTAGTGGACGTTTGAGATAATTTACGGTTCCAAGATACCAATAAATGTAAAAAGGGGCGCAGTAAATAAACGGGGGCGCAGTAAATTTTATACGGCTTGATACCGTTTTAAGGGTAAAAGGGTAAAAGACCTTTAATAATTTACTAGGTCACCCGGTTTACAAGATTTTCTAAGTCCACCACCTTCTGATAGACATAAGAGGGTCTTTCTGTAAGAAGGGGGGTTTCTGTTGCTGAGGTGTTCTGCCAGGGTAGGGACCTGAAGAGGTTGACAGAAGGGGTTAACAGAAGGGGTTCTGCTACAGGAATTCTGTCAACAGCAAATGAGCAACAGAGGGCCTTCCTTTTCATCTTTCCCTTGGAATCTCATCCATCATTCCCAATTCCTCTCTCAGTTTGTTGAACCTAGCCTCAGGAAGAGGCTTTGTCAGGATATCTGCAAGCTGGTCTTCTGTTGGCACATGTTCCATGCAGATGTGCTTCTTTTCAACATGATCTCTGATGAAGTGATGTCTGATCTCAATGTGATTTGTTCTGGAATGAAGAACTGGATTCTGAGTGATAGCAATGGCACTGGTGTTGTCACACAACAGCTTGATCTCCTTTGCTTGAGTTCCATAGTCCTTCAGTTGTTGCTTCATCCAGAGTAGCTGAGCACAGCAACTCCCAGCTGCAATGTACTCTGCCTCAGCTGTACTTGTTGAGATGGAGTTCTGCTTCTTGCTAAACCAGGAAACAAGCCTTCCTCCTAGCAATTGGCAGTGACCAGAGGTGCTCTTTCTGTCTAGTCTGCAACCTGCAAAATCTGAGTCAGAATAACCAATTAGTTCAAAGTTACCTTCCTTTGGATACCATAGGCCTGCATTTGGATTTCCTTTGATGTATCTGATGATTCTTTTTGCAGCACTTAAATGGCTTTCCTTGGGCTTTGATTGGTATCTAGCACAGATTCCAACAGAGAATGAGATGTCTGGTCTGCTTGCAGTTAGATACAACAGAGATCCTATGATTCCTCTATATGTTGTTGCATCTACATCCTTTCCTTCATCATCTGGACCAATTCCTTGTGAAGTGTTCATGGGAATCTTCACTGATGACTTGCCTTCCACTCCAAACTTCTTGATTAGATCTCTGGTGTACTTCCCTTGATTGATAAAGATCCCTTCTGGAACTTGTTTGACTTGAAGTCCTAGGAAGTAACTGAGTTCTCCCATCATACTCATTTCAAATTGGCTCTGCATTACTTGAGAAAATTTCTTGCACAGTTCTGGATTAGTACTACCAAATATAATGTCATCAACATATATTTGTACTAACAGAATATGATTAGCAACAGAGATATGAAATAGAGTTTTGTCAACCTTTCCTTTAGTAAACCCATGGTTCACTAGGAAAAGGGACAATGTGTCATACCAGGCTCTGGGAGCTTGCTTAAGATCATAGAGAGCCTTTTTAAGCTTGTAGACACAAGAAGATTGAGTAGGAATGACAAAACCTGGTGGTTGTTCCACATAAACTTCCTCTTCAAGATCTCCATTCAGAAATGCACTCTTGACATCCATCTGGTAGATCTTGATGTTGTTGTAGGCAGCATAGGCTAGGAAGATTCTGATGGCTTCAAGTCTGGCAACTGGTGCAAAGGTCTCATCAAAATCTATTCCTTCTTCTTGACAATATCCTTTAGCTACTAGCCTTGCTTTGTTCCTTACAATGTTGCCATCTTCATCTGCTTTGTTCTTGAATACCCATTTGGTTCCAATGACATTCTGGTGCTTTGGCCTAGGAACAAGTTCCCATACTTTGTTCCTTTCAAACTGAGTGAGCTCTTCTTGCATAGCATTGATCCAATCTGAGTCTGCAAGAGCTTCTTCAACTGTCATAGGTTCCATCTGAGATATATAGCACGCAAGCATTGCTTCTCTTCTCGATGTGGATCTGGTTTGAACTCCACTTCTGATTTGACCAATCACTTGGTTAGGAGGATGGTCTCTTAACCATGTTAGGTCTGGTTCTGTCAGCTGCTGTCTTGGTCTCTCTGGTTCCTCATCTTCAGAGTTTTCATCTTCATTCAACAGAAGGGGGTTTGGTGCAGGTGTAGGAAATGCAGGGTTGTCTGCCACCTCTTCTGTTGGTTCTGGTGTTCTGTCTTCTATGCTGACTTCCTTGAGAATCTCTGTTACCTCTTTAACAGAGATGCTTTCATCAAACTTCACATGTATGGATTCTTCAACATGTAGGGTCCTTCTGTTGAGTACTCTATAGGCTTTACTGGTGTTTGAATAGCCTATAAAGACTCCTTCATCAGCCTTTTCTTGAAATACTTTCAGATGCTCCTTTCCATTGTTGAGAATGTAGCACTTGCATCCAAATACATGAAAGTAGCTGATGTTAGGTTTTCTTCCCTTCCAGAGTTCATAAGGGGTCTTCTGGTGATTCTTGTTGATCATGCTTCTGTTCTGAGTATAGCATGCAGTGTTGATTGCTTCAGCCCAATATCTCATAGACAATCCAGATTCTGCAATCATTGTTCTTGCAGCTTCTTTTAACGTTCTGTTCCTTCTTTCTGCTACGCCATTCTGTTGAGGGGTTCTGGCGGCAGAAAGTTGATGAAAAGTTCCATTCTGATCACAGAAGTCCTTTATGACTTGGTTGACAAATTCAGTTCCTCTGTCTGATCTGATTGTCTTCACTTTCAAGTTCTTCTCTGTCTGAAGTTGCTTTAACAGAGATGGCAACTTCTGAAGAGTTACATTTTTCTTTGATAGAAAAACAGTCCATGTGTATCTGGAGTAGTCATCAACCATGACTAAAGTATATTTCTTGCCACCAACGCTTGGAGTCTCAACAGGTCCAAATAAATCCATGTGAATCAGATTTAGAGGACTTGTAGAAAGATCTCCAGCAATGGGTTTGAAGGAATTCTTCACTTGTTTGCCTTTCTGACATGCACTGCAGAGGGTCTCCTTCTTGTATACAATGTCTGGTAGCCCTTCTACAATGTGTTCTCTGGCCAGTTTGTTGATTGTTTTGAAATTCAAATGGTTGAGCTTTTTGTGCCAGTCCCAGCTCAGTTTTGAATCTCCTTTGGCTATCAGGCAAACTCCATCTTTTGCAGTGTTCCAATCAACTACATAGATGTTCTTCTTCCTTGATGCTGTAAGAACCACTTCCTTTGTTGTCTCATGCTTCACATAGCAGAAGTCCTTTGTGAATTCAACAGTGTAGCCTTTGTCACAAAATTGGCTAGCACTTAGCAAGTTGAATTTCAGTCCTTTGACATATGAGACATCATCAATGATTATCTGGTTCTTGATCAGCTTTCCTCTTCCTTTTGTTTGACCTTCTTTGTCATTACCTCCAAAGGTAACTCTAGGTCCTTTGCATTTCTGGAACTCTGTTAGGCAACTTCTGTCACCTGTCATGTGCCTGGAGCATCCACTATCAATAAACCATTCTTGTTCAGAGATGGCTCCAGCACACAGTTCCTGCAAGATCAAAAGAAAGATTTAGGTACCCAAGCAATGCTGGGTCCTGGGGGTCATGGAGTCTAGGTAGTTGGTACCATTTTGGTCTCATCAAGTGAAACCTTGGTGGGTGGTACCCATTGTCCACCTGGTAGTTGTAGTAAACTGAAGTGTGATTCACTTTGGGCAGATGCTTGTGAGGGTCATGCTTCCTGTTTACATACTTTTGCATAGCTTTCTTTGTTGGAAAGAAGTCCCATATACTATCAAGAGCAGAGGGACGGTTAACCTTGGGCTTCTGAAGTTGACCAGCCAACCTCTTCTGCCTGAAGTTAACTCTCTCTTGATATTTGCCCTTCTGGTGATCATTTCTGGCACGATTGACATGAGGTTGTCTGTCAATGAATGGTCTTTTATTTTTGTTATTTTGAAAACCTCTTCTGTTGTTAGGTTTTCTGCCAGGTTCATTACTTTTCAAAAAGGGTTTCTGTTGAACCTTTATCTTACCCTTTTCTGGTCTGACTTCCTCATGAACAACCTTGGTGCCAAATACACCAGCTTGACAGATGGGGCTAGAAATCAGTGGCTCTATGACCTTATCTGCCTTAGCAACTCTGGTGCTAGGCATTACAGAAGGCTCACCTGATTCTGTTGAGCCATAACCAAGACCAAAACCAGTGCCAATCTGTTGATCAAGCACAATCTTTTCCATGGAAGACTGGGCCTTCTGGTAAGCTTTGTACTTAATCTCAAGAGGCTCTATTTCTCTTATTCTCTTGAGAAGAGAAACATTTTCAGTCTCCAGTTGATCTCTTTCCTCAATTAGAAGATTGATTTTGATCTCAACCTCCTTCTTTAAGTCAAGAATTTCAGCTTTCAACTTACTGTTTTCTTCTGTTACAGAAGAATAAGTGGCTTGTATGGCCTTAAACTCTTCCCAAAATTCTGACATTGAATCAGAATCAAAAGCTAAGCCTACCGAATAAAAACTAGATTCAGAAGTAGAGGTTATCTCATCATCAGAATGAGCCATGAGGCAAAGGTCTTCTGTCTCAATATCAAGGCAACAGAAGGCTTCATCAGAATCTGAGTCAGAACTGGATTCTGTTTCTGACTAGACCTGCACAAACACGGGCTCGGGCCGGGCTTATTCTAAAAAATCTGCCCACTTGTAGTGGGCAGGCCCGGCCCGGCCCGGTAAAACGGGCCTCCTCATATGTCCAAGCCCGCCCATGAGAGCGGGCTGGGCTGCCCACCGGGCTTTTGGGCCCGGAAAATATCCTTTTGTCAACTTTGTTAAAAAATGAAAATATTTATAAAATAACATCACAACATTTTAAATGCAATTAAATAATTAATGTACTCACAACACATTTTGAACACAAGAATACGTTTAAATGCGAAACACAAAACGATTCTGGAAAATAAAAAGCATCCAAATTCCAAATAAGCATTCATATTCCATAATTAAAAGCACAATCACAGATTCACAATGTGCAACGGAAATAGTCAAGAGTATCTCCAAAAAGACATGGTAATGAAATTATACTTCCAACTATTTTAAGTTTTATACGTATAGTCATATAATGTATAATTATATATAGAATAATATATATAATATAATATGTTTACGGGCCGGGCTTTTAGGCCCGACCGGGCCTATATTACAACCCAAGCCCGCCCATATTTTAAACGGGCCGGACCAGGCCCGGTGGGCTAAAGCATGTGTCCAAACCCGCCCATTTATATGGGCGGGCCGGCCCGGAATTGTGCAGGTCTATTTCTGACAGAGGGTCTTTCTCCAGCTGTTCTGTCACAAGTGCCTTTCTTCTTCTGGAGTTGTCCTCGTACTTCTTCTTTTCTCCATCCTGTCCTTGCTTCTTGGACACTCTAGGATGGGGACAATCAGCCTTGAAGTGACCAGGTTGTCTGCAGTTGTAACAGAGAAGCTCTCCACTGCTTTCTGTTGATTTGACCTTCTGGTATGGCTTTCTGTTGAAAGATGGACTCCTTCCATCTTTGGGATTCTTCATAAACTTTTTGAATCTCCTGGCAAAGGCAGCCATATATTCATCAGATAAAAGTACTGAAGGGTCAAAGTCATTTACCTTAGATGTGCTGGCAGTGAGGGCTGTAGTGGTCCTCTCTTCTGGTGCATCTTCCTTCTCTTCAATCATTTCAAACTCATGAGCTTTGAGATCTGAAATGAGCTTATCAGTGGGATAAGTCTTTACATCCTTGCTGGCTTGGACAGCAACTACCTTCATCTTCCATGCTGAGGGCAGTCCCCTCAACACCTTCAGGTTGATCTCCTTGGTGGTGAGTTCCTTGCCAAGCTCAGAGATCTCTCCAGTGAGAGTGAGGAGCCTGTCATACATCTTGGAGATGCTTTCACCAGGGAGAAGTTTGAAGTCATCAAACTTCTTGTTGGCTATGGTTAGTTTGTTGTCCTTCTCTTGCTCATCACCAGCTCCAATGAGCTCAAGAGTATCCCAGATTTCCTTAGCAGTCTTGCACTTCTTGATTCTGTTGAAGTACCTATCATCAATGGACTTGTAGAGGATGTCCTTGGCAATATTGTCTAGGTTGTAATTTCTCCTCTCTTCAGTGGTCCATTCTGACTTGGCTTTACTGATCATCTGGAGTCTGGTGTTGTCTATGGCATGCTCAGGATTGACCTTCTGGAAGCTTGTGAAGGGGCCAATATCCAGAACTTCCCACATCTCATCATGCAGGGCACAGAGATGTGCTTTCATCCGGATCCTCCAGTCATCAAACTTAAGATCTGAAAACATAAGATTCTTGGACAAGGAGTGATCCATTATATCAGATAGAAATGAGGTAAAACAGAAAAACAAGTGGATCTTTGTTCAACAAATAACCTAAGAGATTATTAGAACAAGGAGGCTCTGATACCACTTGTTGGTCCCGGTTATACTGGATACAGTCTAGAGGGGGGTGAATAGACTGTATTGGTTTTTAGCTTTTTAAGCTAAGTACCAGATTTACAGAATAGCATGTTCTGTTGAAAGAACAGACTGGCAGCGGATGGGGTTCTGGTAGGGAGTTCTGTTAGCCTCAGAGAAGCAATAGGCAGTAGGCCTTCTGTTAACTCGTAGAACAAGTTCTGCTGAACACAGATACCAAGTCCAAGGAGTTATACAGTTCTAACTAAGTGCAAGTATTAAAAGCAGTAAGTAGACGACACCAGGGATTTTTATAGTGGTTCAAGGAACAACTCGTTCCTCTAATCCACTGTTCCACTAAGCTGTAAAAACTGCCGTTTACAAAAACTTAGTCCTAGTACTTAAGAAGCACTCCACGTCTTCTTCAAGCCTAGATGTGTCCTGGGATGCACTGCCTGGCTTCCTTTAACACTGGTCCTTTCACTGAGTTTCCTTGAAGTATCACCACTTCACTACTCCAGTTATTTGGACGTCCTTCTTGTAGCAAGAAGAGTTTCTATTGAAACAGGGGTTCCTCCAACTAGCTTCATTACAAAAGATTTGTATGTGTTGAGCTTGAAGAGTTGAAGAACACTTGGAACTTTGCTTGAGTTGGAAAGAGTATTTTTCCAACTTCTGCCTTCTCTTGTAGAAGATAATGAGTTTGAATCTCAAGGAGGCTTTTTGCTTTTCAGAGTTTGAATATCTTGCTTGTGGTTAGCAAAAATTGCAATGTTATCTTGGCAAAGTTATAGCAAAGTTATCCGGTTGTTCTTCGTAGTGTATCTTTTATACTGAGGTTGTCTTCCCGTTGGAGGAGTAGGAGGACAACTGCATTTAATGCGCGATCAGTTGACTTGACTAGTAGAGCCCGATAAAGTTGGCGGGTTACTATTTTGGGATAAAGTATTCCTGACATTGCGGCCAATCATCTGCAATTACTCTACGTAGCATGGGGTGCATTAAATGAGCATTTAATGCGTGCACTGTAGCTTTTCCGTTTCATACTCCTAGCCGTTGAAGGAATCTTTTAGTTGACTTCCCGGTTCTGTGAAAATCTTCTAAGTGTCAGACCTTCTGGCGTCTTTGTCTGAGAGTAGAACAGAGGAGGTCTGGAGCACTTCTGTTGGGAATATCCAACAGAGACCCAGAAGGGTTTCTGTCAGAGTCAAGACTAACAGAGATCCTGAGGACTTCTGTTCTGGAGCAGAGAACCAAAGGTCCTCTGTTTCAATAATGCCTTAAGAGGCACTTCTGCTCTTGAAGTCCTTCTGCTCTTGAAGGTCTTCTGCTCTTGAAGGTTTTCTGTCAAGTCGATTACTCTAAGAACTTTACAAAGGAAAATTCTAATACATAATTTCTAAAGGGGTACTCTAAAGTCCTAATTAATCTAGCATCATCAAAATCTAATTACAATTATTCCTTACATCTACCTACTGCACCTGGAAACAACAAGTACATCATTGTGGGGATAGATTACTTCACCAAATGGGTAGAGGCCGAGCCACTGGCCAGCATCACAGATGTTAAATGCCAGAAGTTTGTCTGGAAAAATATCATTTGCCGGTTCGGAATCCCTGAACAGATTGTACTTGACAATGGAAGGCAGTTCGTGAGCCGGAATTTTGAGAACTACCTGGTCAAATGGGGAATCAAGCATTCCAGAGCGTCCGTCGCATACCCTCAGGCAAATGGCCAGGTAGAAAATATGAACCGAACTATCATGGATGGTATGAAGAAGAAGCTGGAAGAATACTCCTCATCGTGGCCTGATCAGTTAAATTATATTCTATGGACATACAGGACCACACCCCGAACGGCCACGGGAGAGACTATATTTGCCCTTGCCTATGGTTTCCAGGCCAAAGTACCAACGGAGATCCTAGTTCCTACACACTGAACGGTGCATTACAGCCCAAAACAGAATGAAGGCAACTTACGGGCCGAAATGCATTCCATAGAAGAAAGAAGGGATCTGGCAGCGGCACGAATGGAAGAGTATCACAGAGCCACGAGAAGATATTTTGACAAGCAGGTTAAAGTTCGTTCAATCGAGGTAGGGGACCTGGTGCTAAGAAAGAGAGAGAAAAGCAAAACCGCTCGAAGGGGGCAAAATGGCACAAAATTGGGAAGGCCCCTACCAGATATGTAAGAAGTATGCTTCAGGAACGTTTGGCCTACAAAATACTGAAGGCCGACCGGCAGGAACTTGGAATGTGGAGCATTTGAGGAAATTCTATCAATAAAAACGGCTGTTGCCACCTCTAAAAAATAAATAAATAAATAAATAAATAAATAATATATATATAGAGAGGGAGACATAACTTCCACACAAACTCAGCCCATGGTTAACTCGATCATTTCCGGATAACCGAATGACGAACGGGTTAACAGCATGGAAGGAAAATCAATTCTCAGTTTAGAGAGTTTTTGACCCTAGATTTATGTAAGAATAAAGGGATCAAAAACTGCTTGAAGAATTGAGGCTCAGAAAATCGGTGCCCGTGGTTAACTCAATCATTCCGGATGACCGAATGACGAACGAGTTAACAACATGGAAGGAAAGTCATTCTCAGCCAACGGCTGGGAGTTTGACGCTCAGATAGTCTCACCTCAGCGGTTAATATGAGAATCGATTCTGGAAAACCGAATGACGAACATATTAGCAGTTTGGAGGGAGACATTATTTCAGCAAGAGTTTTGACCCTGTAATTACGCAATGATGAAGGGATCAAAATGGCCTGGAGTTCGAAGGACAGTGATTCTCACCTCAGCTTGTTAACACGTAGGATCATTCTGGATGACCGAATGACGAACGGGTTAACATCTTGGAGGGAGCTGAGTCGTCAACTTACCCAAAGTCGACCCTGTAATTACGTACGGGCAAAGGGATCAAAACGGCTTGGAGATGGTGTCAAGACTGTAAGATATGGATTAACCGAGCGACGTTCGGATAAGGTACGGATTGTCGCCCGGGGAATCGGAACTATGGTTTTGAAAAATCTCGCCTCAGTCATAAAACTTGACTTGGAAGCTAGTCGCCCTTTTAGCTATAAGTAAGGAATGACCCAAATTCGGTGATCTTGCTTACAGTTCGAAAAGGGTTACCTCAGACCCCTAATATGGATGATACGATCCAGAGAGAACATTTCGGAATGCATCGGAATTATGGGTTTGGAAGGGAGAGAGCCTCACCTCAGCTTGTTAACGTGTGGAATCATTCTGGATGACCGAATGACGAACGGGTTAACAGTATGGAGGGAGCCCCTATCCCAGCCGAGAGTTTGACCCTGTGATCACGATCAAAACGGCTTGGAGGAATTCACCTCAGCTAAGAGTTTTGAACCCGTGTGTCACGAACAGGAAAAGGGATCAAAACGGGTTCGGGAAAGGTGTCAGAACAGTTGTAAAGAGAGTATCATCTCAGCTTGTTAACACGTGAAATCATTCCGGATGACCGAATGTCGAATGGGTTAACAGTTTGGAGGGAGCCCCTGTCCTAGCTGAGAGTTTGACCCTGTGGTCACGATCAAAACGGCTTGGAGGAATTCACCTCAGCTAAGAGTTTTGAACCCGTGCGTCACGAACAGGAAAAGGGATCAAAACGGGTTCGGGAAAGGTGTCAGATATAGAGATATATGAGCCGAGAAAGGTTCGGCCACGTAGAAAAGATTATGAACAAAAAATCAAAGGAAGAATAGAAAAAGGACAACATATAAAGGAAGGAAGTCCAGTTTATTCTTCGGCATTACTAGCCGGAATGTACAAAAAGAATGAATAAGCAAAAAATTACAGCAAAGCTACACTACTGGAGGATTGCCGTTCGGGGAGGATGTAGGTTGAGAGCTCCCTGCACTGCATCGTCAGGCGCTGCTTTGGATCTTTTCTCCATGACGCGATCGTACGTATTCCCGAACAGATCGTCGAAGCCTAATTCATCAGGATCGAACGGCTTGGGGAAACGCTCTAAGATCAGTTCAAGATTTCTGTCCAGAAGCAGGTTCTGACTTTGCTTTACGGTTTTCTCGGTCAGGACATCCAAGAAAGATTTCCCTTCCGGCGTGCTGTCCAGGAGGTCGATCCCTGCCTTGATAGGATCTGAGCTCTCACGCAAAAATTGGCCAAGGTGAGGACCTAGGAATTGCCGGGCCGTGTTCTCCAGAGCGACGTTCAGCCCCTTTCCCCGTTGAAAATCCACTACCGATTGCTGAGCAATCTGGGAAGTATTGACCGTGTAGGGTTCGGGCAGATGGTCGCCAACAGCCTTATCAAATTTGATGCCAGCAGATTCGGCAGCCCGCACCTTGGCCCGGAGTTCTTTAAGCTCCCGGTCGCGACGACGGGACATCTCCTGCATCTCGGCCAGAGCAGCTTTTGCCTTCTCACCCTCTTTGGCCTGCTCTTGAAGGTCGGCCGCTAACTTCCGAGCGGCAGAAAGGAGGACCTGGCCATCATCCCGATCGCTGGCCAGGGCTTTCATCTCCTTCTCAGCAGCAAGAAAGGCCTTGTGATAATACACGCCAGCCTGAAAACAAGATTACAATGAAAGTCAGATAAGGTAAAACACGAGTAGTATAAAGGCATGGGTCGGAATGAAATGTACCTTGAGTGCTTCCTGGTGACCTGCTTCAAAAAGATCCGACCAGTGAGTCAAGTTGGTGAAGCTCGGGGGAACTTTGATCGCAGTATGACACCACATAGAAGATGGCATCAGCCCGAACAGATACCTCCCCTCTGATCTGGGCCCCATATTTGAAAACTCCACAAACATCCGATCATCGATCGGTGTGGCAGTAAGAACCGGAGTTGGTTTGTTGGCAGGCACCGATCTTTTGGGCTCGACCTCCGGCCCGGTCAAATCAACCACATGGTCGATCGGGATCAGGTGATCGCCATCATTTCCTTTGCGCTTTTTGCGGGTTTGCTCCGCCGAGTCACGATCGGCTACCATCTTCTCCTTCCCTTTAGCAGAAGAGATAGAGCGCCGGACGGGTATGGGAGATATTACACCTACAAGAAAGAGAAATAAAAGATAAGAAGTTGAATTGTGAGAGCGAAGGATGATCGGGTTAAAACCCTACTATGCTTACCGATTCCAGTAGATAACATGCTCGAAGTAGTGACAAAGCTGCGTAGACTTCTGGTCCCTCCCATCCGCAAAGACTCAGCTTGGGAGCGTAGAACGGCGTCTACCCTGGGCAGAGAGTCCCGAACGGGATATGCATTCCACCTATCCGGGAATGGCAGAGAATCACCTACCCGAACGAACAAAAACCGCTCCTCCCAGTCAGCCTGCGGGGTAACGTTCTCTGTGAACAGCTGACGGTCAGAACGAGCTACCAGTTTCAGGTACCCGGTCGTCCAGTAGGGCTGATAGCTGTAATGATAAAGGAACAGATCGACGCTTGGGGTGATCCTCAACTCGTGGCACCGGATAATGAAGCCTGTCAGAATGCGGTAGGTGCTGGGCACGAACTGAGCAGGCAGTACAGCAACCTGGCGTAAGAACTCCACTATGAATGAATGGAGAGGGAACCGAAGTCCAGCAGTCAGAGCATCAAGGTGCACTAGCACGTGCCCCGGTCGGTGCCTCATAGGGTGCCGAATGAATCCGGCATAGTATTCTCTTGGTGGGGGCAACAACTGGCTAAGTTTCCGTTCAACATCTTCTGGGAGACGTTGTTTGTGTTTGTGTATGCGATTGAAGTGCAGGGCAATGCGGGGTGGCCCCTCGGGCATCCCCTTGTTGTAAACTTGGAGGTCATCTCCGGACAGACATACGTCCTCCTGTGGCTGTTCGATATGTTTGCTGGCCTGAGGATTGGCGGGTTTAGGTGTTTGGGACGAAGAGCCTTCGGCCTGGTTACCAGCGGATGTTTTGCTTTTGCGAATCAAAGGCATCTCTTCAGATTCTGAGCTAGAGGAGTAGTACATAAAAATGTTGGAGGAACTCTGGGAATTCTAGAGAGAGAAGGCTTGAGAGTATGCAAGGGAATTCTGGGAATTCTAGAGAGCGGAAGCTTGAGAGAAAAATGAGAAAACAGCAGGAAAAATTAGGGGAAGCACCTCTCTATAAATAGGGAAAGGGCCGCACAAATCCCTAATCTATGAGCAACACGTGGCATTGGGTGGTTACGATTAATCTGGGGCATTTATGATTCATTTTTTGTGCACGTACCCCGGACGGGCTTACAGAGGATTAGCAAAGATCACAGGGACTTGCTGTTTAGAAAAATGCTAAGTCCTAAATGTCAACCTGAAGCCCGAACGGCTACCAACTTATGAAGAGGCCCAGATGGAAAGAAAACCAAGAAAACGGCTAAGTCTTAAAAATTGGTTTGAAACCCGAACGACTATCAATGTTATGAAGAAGCACAGGTGCAAAGAAAACCAAGAAAACTGCTAAGTCCTAAAAGTTGACCTGAAGCCCGACCGGCTATCAACGTCATAAAAGCTATCCTAAGGATTGATCTGAAGCCCGACCGGCTATCAACGTTGTAAGAGATTATCTGAAGCAAGAATGTGCTAAGTCCAAAAATTTGGTATGAAGCCCGAACGGCTGAGTACCAGAGAGAAGAGGTTTTTTCCTTAAATAAATCATCAGAACTTTCTAATGCCCGAACGACGATCAACGCCATTAAGAGTAGTTGAGCAAGAAATAAAGTTAGGAAATTGGTTAAGTCCTACAAAATGGGCCGAATCCCGAATGACGAGTAAATCATGCATTAAAGACATAAAAGATAGTACACAAAATTTCAGGCAAAAAAAAGGGATATATATTCATCGGTTCTACTGACCGGGAAATACAAGCTATTTAGAGAAAAAGAAAATTACAACAAGTAATGAAAAAGTACATATAAATTATTGGCTAGGGGCCATTTCATCTCCCTCTTCGTCCTCATCTTCATCATCATCAGACAGGGGCTCAGGCTCTCTCCCAGTAGCCCGATCGGCTTCCCTTTGCTGAGCTCGCAGGAATTTCTCAAACTGAATCTGGATAATGTCATCCGTGGGGAGATCAGAAGCCTGAACCGGCCTCCCCATATGGTTTTGAAGCTGAGTAATGAAGGGACGCATCAAGACCTGGCTAATTTTGCCATAAAGGTCTGAGACAATGGAGTCGTTCCATCTTTTGGCCTCGGGGTCCTTATCCAAGAGGGCCACCCCTGCTGATAGCCGACCAGCGCCTTTGGGGAAACCCTTCAAGTACGCCCCAAAGGCGAACGGGATTTGGGCCCTTGCATGTTCATCCTTGATGATGGAGAATTCATCAGAGGATTTAAACGTGTCCCGTACGGCGGACAGATCCACATTCACTTCATAGGGACCGTCCGGGATGCTGGATGGCATTTCTTCGAAATTGACCTGTGCGGCCTCAGCAGCAAGGACCTTCGCCTGGGAAGCTGCGAGCTGGACCCGAAGGGTACCGAGCTCAGCATCCAGCCTCTGCTTTTCCTCCAAAAAGGCTTTCCGTTCGGCCTCCAGAGAGGCGATGGCGGCAGCAACATGTTGCTCAGCAGAAGACTGGGCAACGATCAGTTCCCGCTCCTTGGCCAGACGGGCCTCCCGCATCTGAAGGGTGTACAAACCCATCTACAGAGTACCGTTCGAGAGTTAGTACTGATTACAGAGAATAAAATAAAGACAAAGCGCAAAAGACAATGTACCTTCAGAGCAGTCAGAGCGAGACATTCTTCAGATTGCTCGACCGGCAACTGAGGAAGGGAAAAGTTGTTGAACCAAGAGGAGGTCGACCAGATCTGGCTCGCGGTAGAGCCGGCCCTCTCTAAAACCTCATGGACAGGGTCGGATAGGGAGATCCGCTCGACCTGACCTGTGATGTGGTCGGTATGGGTCTCACCAGCATTCGAGGGTTCCCCCCGAACGGAGTCAAAATGCTGAGAAAATTGGTGCAGTTGGTTAGAGCCGAACCGTTCGTCGACCAGCATGGCCTCGAATTGGTCCTGGTGGACCTGTTGTATTGGCTGAGGCTCTGGAAGCGGTTCAGAAGGGGCAGCATCCTGAGCGGGAATAATGGTGGGAGTAGGTTGGGGGTTCTTCCGGGATTTTTTCCGCTTACCGGCCCCACCGGCTGCGATAACTCTGCTGTCATCCATAGGTAGATCTGGGTTTGGTGCTGAAAAAAGACAAAGGAGAATGTTAGTATCGAGCGGCCTTAGCGTGTGAGAAACTAGAAAAAGGAATAAAAGAACGTTTCTCGCACGGGAAGGACCGCCCGGACCATGGCACTTGGTTTCTCAAAACAAGTAAACCCAAGAGAACGGGCAGTACCTATCCCGGCCGTAATGAGTCGTTCGGGAGTCAGATAATTCATGATGTCCATGCATTTATCCTTCTCCACAGCAAACACATCCTTGTAAATTTCTTCAGTGAGGACAAGATCAGGAGTCTTGCGGGAGAAGGCATTCCATTTACGGGGAATTAGGCCGTCCGAGACAGACACGAAGAAAAAACGGTCTTTCCACCCTTTGATTGAAGTTGGGTTTCCTTTGAACAGGATGTGTCCCGTTCGGGCACTAGTGGCCAGATAACCGTGGGTTTGTTGGGGGGCTACTTTGAAGAATTGATGGAAGAGTTCTAGGGTTGGTCGGGCGCCGGCATCCTTGCAACGACAAATGAAACCCGCCATTGCCCGATAGGAGTTCAGCATGATCCGGGCCGGTACAACTTCGTAGAAATTGAAGAAAGAAATGAAAAAGGGGTGTAGTGGAAACCTAAGGCCGGCCCTAATTGAGTCAAAATGGACTATGGTCATTCCGGGCCTATGACGCATTAGGTGAATCCCAGCTTGCAAACGGAAATCCACCGGGTCAGGGATAAGGGCCGGAATTTCGGCCCTATTGTGAGAGGTCAATTTTTGCCGCCTCTCCCTAATCAATTTTAGGTCAAGGGTATGGAGAGGAACATCGTTGGGACGTCCGGCCGCCATGGAGGCTATTTCGTCCTCGGATTTGGTGTCGTCGGAATCCTCACTGGAGGAAGAAGAAGTGCTAGGGAGGTCCTCCACCTCAGCCCTGGTATTCGTCGCCGTCTCAGTAGAAACACCGGCAAACGGAACTGGGATGGCATCTACAATGGCGGTGTCACGGTCATCTCCATGAGAGGCCATCTTCGAATCAGAGGAATGCTCTTTGGGGCTCATCTCGATCGAAGCCAGAAATGAAGATAGGGAATCCGGAGTTGGGAAATTACCTGAGCACAGGTTGCAGGGGGAAATTTGCAGAGGAAACAACGAAGGCCAAGGAATTGCAGAGTCGAAAGCCGGAATTGAGAGGTTAAAGGCTAATTTATAGCCTTGAAACCGCCGTATCGAGAATCAATCAGAGAGCGACACGTCACTAGGAGCATTTAAGCTAAACACGTGTCTAATGAAAAGACTAAACGACGGTTATCATGATGAATATGGGGAAATGAAGCGGCAGCCGTCGAATCGCAGCATGGGGAACTGATTACTTCTGTACCCCGATCGCCATTCGAGGTATTATAACATTGATATACTTCCTAATGCACTCACTTCGTTCGAGACATCGGAAGTGGGGGACTTGTGTTGGGATATTGACATAGAGGCCCAATACCCAGATCGGGAAGGCCCAAGATATCCGGCCCAAGCAACAGGCCCATCACTCTATGATGAATAGATCTAGTAAGAAGACATACCGAACGGAGTTCGGCCCAAATAAAGATTGGCCCAGTAAGAAGACATACCGAACGGAGTTCAGACTATATATCATACTTGGGCCAATTTGACAGCATCTTCAGTACAGCCCAACATCCCGTTCGAGCAACGGCCAACCAGCAAGTGGCCAGGTGCAATTAATGCCTCACCATTTTGATAGAGGGCTAGTGTTTTGTGTTTGGTCGAGGGGGGGGGGGGGTTTCTTACTCGATTGTTCAACCTCTCAACGAGAGCACCAAATGATGGATAGTCTACCCGGGGGTATATATCCGAAGGGTTATTACGGGGAATAACTTAGAGAGAAGTCAGAGCAAGTAAATAAAAGTAGAGAGAGAGTGTATTCAGTATGAATGCCGTTTTCAGCGTGGTTACAAATGAGGAAATGGGGTGCTATTTATAGTAGCAATAAATGCCGGGCAGGGACACGTGTCAAGAGCTCATTGGCCGAGGGGTCACCTCAACTGGTTGGCGCTGGCAGCCGCATGTGGCCGCATTTAATGCGGTTGTTGGACGGGACGTCTGAGCGGGGTACGGTGATCTGTACGCATGTGAGGCGGATATCTTGTCGAGTGAGATGCCTTCGGCTATAGAGCAGTAGCCGAGGGCTCTTCCACCCGATGGCACCCCTGGTGCCGAGGGCTCACAGTGCCGAGGGCTGCCGTTTTCGCCGTTTTCTCCCAGTTTCTTAGTTTGCTTGAGAAACCCGTTCTGTGAGAATTTGGAGCCTTCAGCAAGGGGGCCGAAGGCACCCCTGGCGCGTAGTGCGGACTGGCTGGTACTCTGGGCGCTGTGATTTGGGCCTGTTGGGCCTTCTGGGTCTGTTGGGCCTTCGCTGGAGTAGTAGGAGTCTGTGGGCCGGGGGTTCCCGGGCCATATACTCCATCAGGAGTCCCTCACTCCTTTTGCCGAAAGGTACTTGAGGGAAAAGGAGTAATTTGTGCTTGCCCTTTGATGTTGTCCCGTCGTGATCTCTGAAGTTGGTGAGGAGTTGTTGCTTTTATGTCCCTGCCGAAGGCAGTCCCTCAGTTACCCACATGTCGGGACTTGAGGGCTTGCTTTGTTGTTTGTTGGAATTTCACAGATTTTGTAGTTTAATGATTTTCCCGAGGGGGTCCTCCAGTCCCCCACTCCTTGAGGCACTTGTAAAGTGGTGAAAAGGAGTAAAGTAGTTACGTTGCTGTTGTGGGCCGAAGGCTGACGCTTTTCGTTTCATTTTGGGGGGATGCCTCGTTAAAAACCTCATTAGGAAAAACCCTCTGGGAAAAAATCCTAATGAGGGAAAAAGAGTGCACCGAATTCCCCCAATGATGAATCGAAAATGTCAAACCTTGGTAAAAAATGGAGAATGGCGGGAATGCCGAAGGCTCTCTCTTCTGAGGGCTCCTGTGTTGATTAGCCGAAGGCTTGCTGTTGATGTCCTGGTGGCGCCGAAGGGGAGCCCCTCAATCCAGGGGTCGAGGGCCTGCCAGATGAGGGCAGCAGTGAAGTTGTTACCGGGGGGGTCCACTGTTTGTTGATTAGTTGGTGATGAAGATACCCGAGGGCTCCCATTACCTGGGTGTCATGGGTCATCCGTCAATGAGGCCACTCCCCGGGGGCTACCCGGTTTTGCAGTGCTGAGGGGGAATCCCCGAGGGGTGCCCTGATATGAAGCCTTGGGTTCTGAAGGAGTGATCCCGAAGGCGACTGTTATGTGCTGTGCGGGGCACAACCCGGGGGCACTTCTGAGTGAGTGTACCCGGAGGCTATCCTTGATGAAGAGGAGTGAAGTAGAAAACCCGGGGGCTTCCAGAATATAGCCGTTGGAAATATAGCCGTTGGAATATGTAACGACAGGCTATAGCCGTTGGGGGGGGTGGCACACGTGGCGTGTGATGGCTGGCCGTTCGCGGGCGGCGTCACCGGTTGGGTGAAACGGTGGTGTGTAATGATGGCGGTCCGTCCGGAGGCCCGGTTTCCAGGCCCAAGCCCAGATTCCATCGCCTATAAATACCCCAAGGCCAGGCATTCCTCCGTGTGCGAAAACTTTGTTAGCGAAGCTCTGCCAATTTTTCTAGAGAGAGAAACAGCAGCCCTCGGTTGAATCCCCCGTTCTTAAGGTCAGTTCTCCACTTGCCCTTCAGCTCTTAGCTACCTGTATTGTGCCCTTAGGCTAGGAGATAGGATATTCTAGGAAACCTTAGTTTTCCCGAGCCTTCGAACTAGTGAGCAGATGTCATCACAGAGCGACTCCCAGGATATCTCGGGGAGCCTTCGGTAGAGATGGAGACATGCTCAGATGTGGAGTCGTCGAGCGTGGAGTCTTCGGCGGGTGGTGACGTCGCAGTGGCCATGGAAGTGGAGAAGGACCTCCAGGCCGAAGTCGAAGTCGAGGGCTTCGAACAAGAAAACGAGGACGAAGAGCTTGCCCTCGCCGTGCAGACCGCCGAGCAAGAAGAGGAGAGGGAAAGGCTGAAGGTGACTATTGCCATTCCCCCCAACGGGGTGCCAGGGAAGCCAGCTCCTCCCGACCATTGGACCCGACGCCCATAAGTGTGGCTCCCGGGAAGAAACACAAGACGAAGGCGGCCCCGAGGAAGAAGCAAGCGGCAGTGGATGCCGGCCGGCCGGTGGGCATACCCGATGGCCATTCGTTCTTGAATATTGCCGCCCTAGAGCTGAAGACGAAGGCATCCCCAGAAGAATACCAGTCCACCCAGATGCTGGTTGGACCTTCAGCGCGTGTGGTGGAGCTCAGGGCGGATGATTTGCTGCGATACGCGCCCGAGGGGTGCTTTGCTGCTCACACCCTCTCGGTGGAGATGGGGCTCCGGTTCCCGCTCCATCCTTTTCTCTTGGAGTATCTGAGATTTGTTGGGTTGGCCCCTTGCCAGCTAACGCCCAACAGCCATTCCTACGTGGCCGGCTTCCTCTCCTTGTGTCAGAGCCGGGGGGTCGAGCCCACACTCGATCAATTCTTCATGTCCTTCAACCTTTGCCGGGGGGGACATTCAAATGCTGAGGGCTTTGCCAACCTTCAGCAGGTACCGGAGTTCCGGCTTTTTGATGATGTGCCCTCGTCTCACAAGGGGTGGAAAGAGAGGTTCTGCTACATCCGCCTCGAGGAGAACCCCTTCCCGGCCCAGCTCCGTAATAGCTTCCGGCGCCATCCGAAGGTGGGGAGCGCAGCTTTGGAGAAGAACGGCAAGGTGCTTGCCAAGAAGCCGGAGGGGTCTGACAAGCACGTCAAGATCAGAGAAGTCACCCTTCCGGAGGATTTGCTTAGCCTGGGCTTCCGGCAGTTCAGGCCGAGGGGCTCTTCGGATGAGAGATACCCTCCCCTCGATAGGGTCTTCGAAGGCGCTGGAGGTGATCACCGAATTGTTCACTGATGCGTTGATAGTTCTCTCTTATTCCTCATTTTTTTTGACGTAGTAACTGGTCTTCGATCTAACCCTCCTGTTTTGTTTTTTTTGTTGCTTGCAGGTAACAATATGGACGTCGGTTCCCTCTTCGCTCTGAAAAATGCGAAAGGGAAGAAGAAGGCCCCGGCGGGCGCTTCTGTCAGGGAGGGGCCCTCTCAAACTGCTGGCGCTGCTGCTGGTGCCGGAGGGTCCAAGGGTGCTGGGCCCAGCAAAAAGAAGGTTGCTGGAAAGGGGACCGAGCCCCCGGCCAAGAAGCCGAAGACCGCCGCCCCTACCAAACAACCGATCACCGATGTGGTGGTGATCGTGGACGAAGGGCACGCTTCTGCATCCACCCCCCAGGAACAAATCAATCAGGAGTTCTTTGGGCGGGAGAGGTTGGAGGCGATAGTGCCGAAGGGGGCCTCCGTGTTGGAGGGCAGTTTGAACCCTTCGGCTCTGATGAGCCAGATGCTGCCGTCGGCCGACCGACTGGCCCTTGCCCGGCTGGACGAGGGACTCCTCGAGGCGAAGGTCCTCCTGAATGCCGCCTCCGTAAGTCACCCTCCCTTCTCTGCTCATTGTTATGTTTTCCTTCTGTACTATGTTCATTACGCCTTATTCTTGCCTTCGTGAATTGCAGGCTTTTATGGGCCTCTGCGAGCACCTCCGAAGGGTGGATCAAATGAGGGAGGCCAAGGGTGCCGCCGAGGGGGAGGCCGCCCTTCTCAGGAAGAAGCTCGCTGAAGCCGAGGACTCTCTCCGGCTAGCCACTGACGGCATGGAGCAGAGGGTGCAGGCTGCAAGGGCCGAAGGGGTCAATGAGGGGCTAGCCAGGGCCGGGGAGGCCGCCGCCGAGGCCGCCCGTATTGCTGCCGATGAAGCCCGCGCGGCTCAAGAAGAGGCCGTCTCCAAGGCCCGAGAGGATGCGGTGGCCAGCTTCATGGTCGAAGGGTGGAAGGCCGAAGACCGGAGGGAGTGGCTCGCTTCGGTGGTGGGGGCTTCAGTAGACGAGTGGGTCGGGGCCCCCGGGAAGATGTGGCTTGTTGAGAGGGGCGACTCGTACTACCAAGGCGGGGAGTTCTTCACCCAACGCCTCATCTACCGGAAGCTTGCGAAGCACTTCCAGTTGGCACCGGAGGAGTTCCGTCCCGAGGCTTATGGCCTCCCCCCCCCCCCCTGCCAGCCAGATGTCAGGATCCCGCTCCCAGAGGGGGAAGAGAGACTGGTTCTTGAAGACTCGGAGACCCTCCGGGAGTGCGGCCTTGGCGGTGAAGAGGATGAAGCCGAGAGCGAGGCGATATCTACAGTTCCCCCCTCTTAAATTGTATTCCCCCCTTTTGGTGTTGTAATTTGTTGGCCTCGGCCCCCGTTGTAAAGTACAATCAAACTTCTCCTTTTTTGAATGAATGAGTACACACGCCCTCGGGCCTTTGATATACAATCTGCTTCCTTTGGATTTGTTTATTGTCGAATGCATGCCTTCGTCTTGATTTGGATGTATGTCTTGATCCTTGGAATGTATGTTTTAGGACTTAGAATGTTTTCTGATTGTAGCTTGTCACTGGAAGCCTTCGATTGATGGGCAGCCTTCGGCAATTAGGTCCCTTGAGATGAGGGTGAAATATGTAGGACTTAGAAAATCTTCTAAGTGTAGAGTTTCCTTTGGGAGCCTTCGGGAGATGGCATCCCTTCATGACGTATGAGTAGTTGATCAGGGGGGAAAATATGCAGGACTTAGAAAATCTTCTAAGTGTAGAGTTTCCCTTGGGAGCCTTCGGGATATGGCATCCCTTCCTGATGTGTGAATATTGGACCGAGGGCCCAATGTATAGGACTTAGAAAATTTTCTTTAGGACTTAGAAAATTTTCTTGAGTGTTGATTCCTTATGTACTGTAGCCTTCGATTGATAGGCAGCCTTCGGCAATTAGGTCCCTTGAGATGAGGGTGAAATATGTAGGACTTAGAAAATCTTCTAAGTGTAGAGTTTCCCTTGGGGAGCCTTCGGGAGATGGCATCCCTTCATGATGTATGAGTAGTTTTCCGGGGGGAAAATATGCAGGACTTAGAAAATATTCTAAGTGTAAAATCTCCCTTGGGAGCCTTCGGGAGATGGCATCCCTCCTTGATGTATGAGTAGTTGACCGGGGAAAAGCATGTAGGACTTAGAAAATATTCTAAGTGTGGATTTTCCCTTGGGAGCCTTCGGGAGATGGCGTCCCTTCTTGAAGTATGGCCTTCGACTGTCATATTCCTCTAGATGCAATACTGACTGAGCCGGGGGCCCATCTTTAGGACATAGAATTTTTTTTTTGTTTGCAAGTGTTGTTGTATCGCATAGCCTTCGGCTATTGTATTCCCCTGTCTGTAATGTTGATTGAGCCGGGGGCCCAATTCTAGGACTTGGAATTTTTTCAAGTGTTGTTTCTTTGTGTAGCCTTCGGGTGATAGGTGTCATCTGACTCTGCATTACTTTGCGAGATGCCTGGGGGCTACTAATTTAGGACTTAGAATATTTTCTAAGCGCAAATTGGTGTTGAGCTTCCGGGTGTAGATCCCCTGTGTTGTATGAGTCTCTGGCCGAGGGCCAAATATGTGTGGAATCCTGTTGTTGTGTTGAATGCCAACGATGAGTGTGTGCCCTCGTCTTCATTTTTAGAAGGTGTAGATTTCGACCCTTGCTGGAGCCTTCGGTGCCTGTGTGACCGGAGGTGACCAGGCAGTGGACTTAGCCGTTTCCTGATGACTTCAGTTACCGGAGGTGTTCTCGTGGGGAGCCCTCGGCTTGTTGTGATCTGTTGGAGTGTACTCTTTGATTTCTCGCTGAGTCTACTCCCCTTCACCCCCTCTCTTTTTTTTTTGGTTGGTGGTGAAGGGAAGGCATCAAGAAACTTGGTTTCTTGGTAAGGCTGGGCCTATTAGGAGACCATCAGAATACACCAATGGCTCTCCTCCCTCGGGTTAACCTTCCGAGTTCCGAGGGGATCGAGGGACGTTTCCTGGGCACAAGATATGGTGCTCCGTAACCTGCCTCCCTTTGGGGGATGGCGCGGAAAGCGCCTCATTTTTGAAAGTCGTCCCCTCGGCGCTAGACATAGTCCGTGGCCTGCCACACCTTGGGGTGGTGGCGCGGGGAGCGTTTCGGTTTGGAAGTCGAATCCTGGGCATTTCTCATGCCTGTCATACCCTGGGGGTAGTGACGCGGATAGCGTTCCGTTTTTGAAAGTCGAATCCTGGGCATTTCTCATGCCTGTCATACCCTGGGGGTAGTGACGCGGAAAGCGTTTCAAGGAAGGGTTTTCATTTGCACACTAGTTGCAAATGGCCGGGGGCACTACGTGCCGCCGGCAACGATGGTGGCGCCTTCGGTATATGCGTCCTCGTGGGGTACAGCTTTTAGAAACAACACTTGGTGTTAGTTTCGATGTGTAGCCCCCGGTACTTGGTACCGAGGGGTTTTCTGTAGGAACACTTGGTGTTCTCTTTTGTCGTAGTTGATGTAGGTGTCTACCCTCGGTACTTGGTACCGAAGGGTCTTCAAATGAAACACTTGGTGTTTCCCAACAGATGTTTGGAAGTTGATAGGAGAGTATATCCCTGGCACTGGGTGCCGAGGGGTCTTCTTTGAAATATTTTGGTGTTTTTTCTTCGTTTCGGTGTTTGATGATGGAGGTGTACCCTCGGCACCGGGTGCCGAAGGGGCTTCTGCAGGAACACTTGGTGTTCTCATCTTTTCTTTTTTGATGTTGAAGGTGGGGATGTACCCTCGGCACTTGGTACCGAGGGGTCTTGACTGAAAACACGTGGTGTTTTCACTGATGTTGTAGGTGTTGATGGCGTCCGCCCTCGGCACTTGGTGCCGGAGGGGGTTTTTCTCGTGGTGAGGCGGTGGGCATGTAGTCAGTATGAGGGCTTGATGTCTTGAATGTATCTTCATTCTTCGAAATTGGAGGCCTTGGGCCATAGGATAGTACATTCACTAGTTATGAGGGCTTGGCCGCTCTTACATTATTGATAAAATTTAACTAAATGGTGTACATTCCAGTGCCTAGGGACTTCTTTCCCATTGGGGCGTTTGAGCTTGTAGGTCCCGGGTTTGATGATGGCTGCTATGATGTAGGGGCCTTCGAATTTTGGTGCCATTTTTCCTCCCTCGGTTGGTTGGCTGGCTTCCCTCCTCCGGAGAACATAGTCCCCCACTTGAAATTCTCGGGTGCGAACTTTGGCGTCGATGTAGCTTCTAACTTGCCTTCGGTAGTTTTCTGCCCGGATGAAGGCCTGCTCCCGGCGTTCTGAAATGAGGTGGAGGTCAAGGGCCATGTTGCTGTCGTTGACCTCGGGGTCATACTGAATCACCCTCCGGGTGGGAAGGGTGACTTCCGTAGGAGCTTTGGCTTCAAAACCCTAGCAGAGGGAGAAGGGTGTTTCACCTGTTGCTCGCCGAGGGGTGGTGCGGTAGGCCCAAAGGATGTTGTGGAGTTCTTCTACCCAGCCACCGCCCTCGGCCTCCAGCTTCTTTTTGAGGCCCTCGAGCAAGGTCCGGTTGGCATTCTCTACTTGCCCGTTGCCTTGAGGGTAGGCAACGGAGGAGAAGGTGTGTTTGATGCCCCATGCCTCCAGAAGGGCACAGAAGGGGGCTGCCTCAAATTGTGTCCCATTGTCGGAGATGATCTGCTGGGGGACGCCAAACCTTGTGAGGATGTTCTTGAGGATGAAGTGACGGCACTTCGCCTCTGTGATGCTGGCGAGGGGTTCAGCCTCCACCCACTTGGTAAAGTAGTCCACGGCCACAATGATGTACCTGTTGTTGGAGGTACCCCTCGGCAGAGGGCCCACAAGGTCTATCCCCCATCGAGAGAAAGGGACGGATGTGCTGATGGGGGCATAGTTGACCGCCGGCCTGCCGGGGGCTTTCTGGAAATGTTGACATGCGGTGCACCTCCGGGCAAGGTCAGCACAATCCCTGGCCATGGTTGGCCAGAAGTAGCCCTGGAGAATGAGCCTTCGGGACATGGAGAAGGGTCCTTGGTGAGCTGAGCAAGTGCCATTGTGCACTTCCTCCATTGCGACCTCGGCTTCATCTGGATGAAGGCACCGAAGTAGCGTGCCATTGTAAGATCGTTTGTAGAGCCTCCCATCTTCGATGGTGTAGCTGGGAGCCCTCAGCTTTGCCAGTTTAGCGCGGGCCTCATTCTCGGGTAGCTGCCCTTGTGGAGATGAAGGCGGTGATATCTGAGATCCAATCCTCCTGACGTTGTTGTATGTTCATAACGGGGCTTGCATGGATGCTTGAGAGGCTGAGTTCCTCGATTTTGGCAATTTTGGAGATGTGCTCGGGGGAGTCTGCCGAGAGCTTAGATAATATGTCGGCCTCAGAGTTCTGAGCCCTCGGTATTTGAGTGAGAGAGTGTGCCTCAAATACCTTAAGCAACTCTTTGGCCGCTTCCTTGTACCGTTTCATTCTCCCCTCCTTGGCCTCATATTCTTCGGAGATTTGGCCAACGACCAACTTGGAGTCGCATTTGATGTGGATCTGCCAAGCCCTCATGTTGGCAGCCAGCCGAAGGCCACATAGGAGGGCCTCATATTCGGCCTCATTGTTGGAGACTTTGAAGGAGAAGCGGATTGCATAGTAGGCCCTGAAGCCCTCGGGAGTAATGAGGACTACCCCTCCCCCGCATGCTTTGGTCGCGGAGGAGCCGTCAGTGTAGAGGGTCCACCAGTCGTCCGAGGTAGCCGAGGGCTCCCCGTCCGTGGCTGCCCTTGCGGTACATTCCGTCACAAAGTCCGCCAGGGCTTGGCCTTTGATGACAGGCCTTGGGCGGATATCAATGTTGTACTGGCTCAAGAAGATAGCCCATTTCACCATGCGGGAGGAGCTGGTGGGGCTCCTCATGAGGGCACCGAGGGGTTGATGGGTGAGGACCTGAACCGGGTGAGCCTGAAAGTAGTGGCCCAGCTTCTTGACAGTCCAAACGATGGCCAACACCGTTTTTTCCACAGGGGAGTACCTGAGCTCGGCCTCCCTTAGGGTCTTGCTAACGTAGAAGATGGCGTGTTGGATGCCGTCTTCCTCCCGGATGAGCACAGAGCTGACGGCCGCCGGGCTAACCCCAAGGTAGAGGTAGAGGGTCTCCCCTACCTTGGGTTTTGAGAGCACAGGAGGTGAAGATAGATATCGTTTGAGCTCGTCGAAAGCCCCCTGGCATTCTGGAGTCCATAGAAAGCCAGCCGTCTTCCTCATGATTTGGAAGAAGGGTAGGGACTTCTCCGCCGATTTAGATAGAAAGCGGTTGAGGGCTGCCAGGCGGCCCGTCAACCGTTGGACTTCCTTCACATTGCGTGGGGGCTCCATGTTGATGATGGCCTGGATCTTCTCGGGATTGGCCTCAATACCCCTTCGGCTCACCATGTAGCCCAAGAATTTGCCCCCTTGGACGCCGAAGGTGCACTTCTTCGGGTTTAGTCGGAGGTTGAATTTTTGCATGATGGCGAAGATTTCCCGGAGGTCGTCAGCATGGCTGGAAGATTGTTTGCTCTTGACGATCATGTCGTCAACATAGGCCTCCATGGTGCGCCCTAGGACGGCTTGAAAGACCCGGGCCACCATCCGGGTGTAAGTGGCCCCCGAGTTCTTTAGGCCGAAGGCCATCACTAGGTAGCAGAAGATGCCATCGGGAGTCATGAAGGCAGTTTTTTCGGCGTCCTCCTCGTGCATGAAAATTTGATGGTACCCTCGGAAGGCATCGAGGAAGGACATGATCTCACACCCTGCGGTCTCATCCACCAATTGATCAATGTTTGGTAGAGGGAATGGATCCATAGGACATGCTTTGTTGAGATCGGTGTAGTCCACGCACATGCGGAAGGTAGGGGGCTTCTGTGCGAGGACTACATTTGCTAGCCATGAGGGGTATTTCACCTCCTTGATGTGCTTGATTGAGAGGAGCATGGCGACCTCCTTCTTCACGAATTCCCTCCTCTCGGCGGAGAGGGGTCTCCTTCGTTGTTGTACTGCTTTTGCCGAAGGGTCCACCGAGAGGCGGTGGGTGATGACCCTTCGGCTGATTCCCGGCATGTCCTCCGGCCCCCATGCAAAGACAGTGGAGTAGGCGCGGAGGGCGTCGGTGATACCGGTCTTCAAATCTTCAGGGAGCTGGGCTCCAATCTTCACGACTCTCTCCGGCTGGGCCGGATCGAGCGCAAAGTCTTCTACGTCCTCGGCCGGTTCAGCCCTCGGCCTTTTTTCCTCTTGGTCGACTGTTCCGGTGATGGTGTCAACACGGAATTCCGTCTTGCTTACCTTCTTAGTGACCTGAAGATAGCAGGCGCGGGCAATTTTCTGGTTCCCTCGGGAGTAGCCAATGCCCCCCTCGACGGGGAACTTGAGGCAGAGGTGCCTCATGGAGATGATGGCTTCGAGGTCCTTGAGGGCTGGCCGGCCGAGGATGATGTTGTGGGCGCAGTCAATGTTGACGACGAACTCCACCTCGAGCTGGGCTCTATGGAGCCCGTCACCGAAGATCACCGGGAGGGTTATTACCCCCTCGGAATCAATAGTGTCGCCGGTGAAGTCGGCAAGAGGGGTCTTAATGGGCCGAAGGGACCCCCTCTCCTGATGCAGCTCTCTGAAGGTGCTGAGGTACATTACATTGACGGAGCTGCCCGTGTCAATGTAAGTTCGGTGAATGATGGTGTCGTTTATCTCCGTCCGAATCACCAAGGCATCCCTGTGAGGAGAAGAAGTAGGAGGGAGATCTGCGTTGGTAAAGGTGATGGGTTCCTCCCTCAGTCGCTTTACCGGGGGCATATGAGTGACTTCCCCCACGTAAAGCAATTGAGCCCACTTCTTTCGTTGGCTGGTGGAATCGCCCCTTGTATTGCCACCGGTGATCATGAGGATGTGGCGTTTCTTCTCCTGGTAGTGGGGGTACTCCTCCTCCTCTTCTTCCAAGTTTCCGATCTCCCTCTTCTTGCCGAGGGGGATGGTGTTCGGATTTACCCAGGCATTTACCTTCGTATGGTGCCCTCGGGGAGGTCCCTGATGAGAAGGTCCCTCCTGCCGAGGGCTCTGGACAAACTGGGGCAGGTGCCCCGCCTGTATTAATCTCTCGATGGTCGTCTTCAGCTGATGGCAGTCATCGGTCCTGTGCCCCTGGTGCCGATGGAAGCGACAGTAGGGGAACTAAGGGTTGATAGCGTGTACCTCCGGGGGTGCGCGAGAGTCGCGCTCAACGAGGCCCCTCTCCTCGGTAAAATCGAGGATGATGCTGACGGGGTGCGTCAATGGTGTCCGAGGGCGGTCCAGGAGAATGGGCTGGGCCCAAGTCTTAGGGTTGCTCTTATAACCTCCCCCGGGCTTGGCTTGGCCTTGCCGAGGGCGGTCGTCAGAGGGTCCCGAAGTCTTGGGGTGGTTTGGAGGAGCCCCCGACCCTCGGTTATGCTTGTTGTCAGCCCTCGGGGGCTGCTGGTACGGATGCTGGTGATACTTCTCCACCTCCTCGGCCTCAGCATATCGGTCCCCCCGCTATAAAGCCCTTATGTAGTCGCGGGGGGGTTCAATGATGAGGCTCCTTGAAAAGTTACCGGTGCGGAGGACGGTTTGTAGGAGGGCCAGGAGGGTCCCGTCATAAGCACCGTCGACCTTGTCGGCCTCCGTCCTCCAGCGCTCCAGGAAATCCCGAAGGGTCTCATCCTTCTTCTGGCGTATTGTTAGGAGGTGGGAGAAGTGCTTCCTTGTGCGGCGCCTCCCGGCGAATTGTGTCAAGAATCGTTGGGCGAGTTCTTGCCATGAATCAATACAGCCCTCGGGCAGCCTGTTGAACCATTCGTATGCCGGCCCCTCTAAGGTGGAGAGGAACCAACGACACAAATATTCGTCTGACGCCCCCACCATCATCATGTTGTTCTGGTATTTGCTGTAGTGTTCCTGGGGGTCCGTTTTTCCGTTGTAGGGCTGTATATGTTGCCCTCGGTATTTTTCCGGGATCCGGGCCGCCAATACCCTTGGGGTAAATGGCGTCCGAGTCCGGAGCTGGATAACGGGTTCCCCGGAGCCCTCGGCCACCTTCTTTTGTAACTCCTCCATCTTGGCCATCATGGCCTCGTATTTGAGATCTGAATGAGGGGTGGAGGTGGTGGCGTGAGCTTTGTTGGACTCCATCTTGTCAAGCCGGCGTTGGAGGGCCGCAATAATCTCGTCTCGGGGGTCCTTCGGGAGGGTCTCCGCCCCCTGCGAACGAACCCGGGCCGAGTGGGTCTGGTTGATTTGGTGCCGGGCATCATCGGCATGAAGGGGTGCCTTGCCTTTGCCCCGAGGGGGACGCTCCTCGTCTGCCCTCGATACAGATCCCCCGCTTTCCTGGGCCTTTGGAGTGCTTTCCCCCCGATGCGGTCTTGGACCCCTCGGCGGTCTGGCCCTCCTCCGAGCCGGTTGAGGGCGGAAGTACGGGGCCTTTCCCTGTTGTCATTATGGCGGTCTCGGGACTGAACTTCCTGGGAGGACGTTTCTTGGGCCACCGCCCCTTCGTCGTTTCTCACCCGAGGGGTGGGATTTCCGAAGGGGTGTGGCAGAGGGGGAAGTATGATATTTTCCCCGATCTGAGGGTGAGCTGGAGCCAGGGTGCCGAAGGCACCTGGGTTCTGGGTGAGCGTCTGGATGAAGGCGGAGAGAGCCGATTGCACGTCGATGGTGAGAACCGGAGGACTGACTTGGTCATCGCTCCGGTTTTTCTTCTTGGCCTCGATGCCGAGGCGGGCATCGGGGGCATTTTGTTGGATCTGAAGGCGTAGGTCGACAGCCGCCTGTTCCAGCCCAGCGATGACACCGCCCTCGGGAGCCCTGTGAGAGGCTTCGGGGGCGTTGACGTCGCCGAGGGCCAGGTTCTTGTCTTCTACGTTTTTTGAGTTGGCACGTGTTGTCCTCACCATTTTGATAGAGGGCTAGTGTTTTGTGTTTGGTCGAGGGGGGGGGGGGGGGGTTTCTTACTCGATTGTTCAACCTCTCAACGAGAGCACCAAATGATGGATAGTCTACCCGGGGGTATATATCCGAAGGGTTATTACGGGGAATAACTTAGAGAGAAGTCAGAGCAAGTAAATAAAAGTAGAGAGAGAGTGTATTCAGTATGAATGCCGTTTTCAGCGTGGTTACAAATGAGGAAATGGGGTGCTATTTATAGTAGCAATAAATGCCGGGCAGGGACACGTGTCAAGCGCTCATTGGCCGAGGGGTCACCTCAACTGGTTGGCGCTGGCAGCCGCATGTGGCCGCATTTAATGCGGTTGTTGGACGGGACGTCTGTGCGGGGTACGGTGATCTGTACGCATGTGAGGCGGATATCTTGTCGAGTGAGATGCCTTCGGCTATAGAGCAGTAGCCGAGGGCTCTTCCACCCGATGACACCCCTGGTGCCGAGGGCTCACAGTGCCGAGGGCTGCCGTTTTCTCCCAGTTTCTTAGTTTGTTTGAGAAACCCGTTCTGTGAGAATTTGGAGCCTTCGGCCAGGGGGCCGAAGGCACCCCTGGCGCGTAGTGCGGACTGGCTGGTACTCTGGGCGCTGTGATTTGGGCCTGTTGGGCCTTCTGGGTCTGTTGGGCCTTCGCTGGAGTAGTAGGAGTCTGTGGGCCGGGGGTTCCCGGGCCATATACTCCATCAAGTCTGATCTGATCTAAAACTTTCTGATATGAATCTTTCTGATCTGATCTGAATCTTTCTAATCTGATCCGATTTGAATATTTCTATAATTATAATTATAATAATTACAATCATAATTATAATTTAAAAATAATTAGAATTACAATAATTATTATAAAAATATATTTATATTTATAATAATAAATGTAATTAAAATTCAAATTATAATAATTATACCTATTAAAATAATTATAATTATATCTATAACTATAATTGTAATTATATTTTTAATTATAATTATTTCTATAATTATAATTGTACTTATAAATATAATATGTATTTCTATAATTATAGTTATAATTGTAATTTTAATTGTAATTATAATTATAAATATAATTATAAATACTAAGTATAATAATAATAATAATGTACTCTATAGTAACAATAATGATAATAATAATTGTAATTGTAATTGTAATTATAATTATAATTGTAATTATAATTAAAATTAGAGTTATAATTATAATTATAATTATATATACTAAGTACAATAATAATAATAATAATAATAATAAAAATAATTGTTGGGGAATGTTTTTCCGGCCTGTTACTGTTCAGGAGCTCAAGGCATCATCCCGGTATGGAGCCCAACCGACGAGACCCATTTAGGCCTACTCGGCCCATTTCGGCCCATTAAGGCCAATTCTGGCCCATTAGGCTAGAAAGCCCCCTTCCCCCTTCTTCTATAAATAAGAAGCAAAGCTTCCATGTAAAAGGATCTTTTTCTCTTCTCTCCTGCTATTCCTTCTTCTTAATTTCTAGGTTAGATAAGCTCATCAACTTTCATTAATGAAAAAGAACGGACTTGAACGTTAGCCTAAAAAGTCCCGTGGTTTTTTCCCTTTCCGGGTTTCCACGTAAAAACAGAACATTTCATACATATTATGAGGCTGTTTGGCAACTCTCATTTTCGGTTTATCAGGCTTATCAGCCAACTTTTTTACCAAACACGTAAATTTTGTTTTCACGCACTGAATTGTGTAATAAGCCGAAAAAGTAAGATTGGAGTTACTTTTCTGGCTGTATTGGCTGAAGTTACTGTAGATGACCATTTTAGCTATTTTTACATATATTTTTTTCTTTATTTTATTAATAAAATATATTTTAAAAATATTTTTTTCTTGTATCAGCAGAATCAGGCAATGCAGCCACTTCAGCCAGAACTTTATAAATTTCAGCATAATCAGCCAGAACAGCCGATTTTCGTGCTACCAAACGGGCTCTATATCTATATCTATTAGTTTATGTTGGATTTAAACTCAACATTGCCGCCATCTATGGGAAAAGATCAAAAACATTCATGTGTTCTTGGTTGGGTTCTGAAAATATCGTGTTCTTGAATCTGCAAATTATTGGAGACGAAGAAGCCAACGGCTTCTTCAGAGCAACAAGCCGAGCGCGGGTCTCCTCCAACAGCGACCACCCGTAGGCCCATGCGCTTCGCAACACCGCCTTGTTCATTATGGATAACGTTAGCCACACCAAGTGGGCCCGGAGCAACAGAAACTGTCTTTTCGCAATAAAAGGTACCACTTAACGCGGCTAGTGGTTGAGGTGATGAGTGGGACCATGAAGTGACGGCTATAGTGCTAAGCCTTGTGACCCGAACGGGAGAGCATCGCATCCGGCAGTCGGCCCCCGACTACCTATTGAGCGAGGGGAAGAGATTAACCCCGCTTCAGCATTCCGGCCAACCCGGACGAGATTACCTGGCCGGTGGGAGTAAGGCTCGTCGTATGGGTGTGTCATGTGTGTCCCTGGGTGTGAGTGATCCGTTCCGAACGATATAAAAGATCGGGTCCTGGAAACCACCCCAAGGTGGGATGACTGACTTAATCACTTAGAGTTTTGGAGCGTTGACCAGCAACCTTGGCGTCCAGCCAGGTCCAGTAAAAATAGACCAGCACTAAACTCCCAGCGTACCAATGGGTTCCCAAGCAGCAACATCATGTACCGAACGGGACGCCCTAGAATCCGTCACCCTGTGCGCTGACTAGAGTACTGGAGCCTTCTCTCTTGGTGCCAACCTGGTCCGAGTATCCGATGAGGGAGCCCAACTCACCGCCCGACATGCATCCCCTGCCTAGCACCGGCAATCCAGTATACTAGACCAACCGGCCGTTCTATCGATTTGCAATCACGATTGATCCAGCACCCATATTGATCCACCACACTTGCCCGACATCATTGATCTATGTATGAATACTCCTGAGGCCACACATCATTCTCGCAGAAGTCACATAGGGGATGTAAGTGTCTTGATCGAGAGTATGCATGCACGGGGAGGCCCTCTCCATGAACGAAGATCTGGACCGTGCAAATACAGGAAGACTGCCGATTCGACTTTTCAGCTGAACTAACGGCCGCCCGGATGGCCGGCTCAGGCCTCCTCCGGGCATTATCACTGATCGGGACAAGGGCGGCGGCATAGCTACCCGACGTCATCAGCCTCTCTCGGCCAGTCGCCCCCAGCTCCTTTCCGTCCGACATCTCTTTATTCGATAAGTTGTAACTTGCTGAACGACATTCAAGACCGACAGTCTGCACCAGGGCACATGATTAACTGGCCATTGTTGCCGGATTAACCATCCTTGGAGACCACCTCGAGTATGGGTTTCCACGCAGGCTCCCGAACGGGACACGTTCCACTCCGTACGGGATAATTTTGGGGGTAATTCCTTGGGTTAAGCCCCTCGATCGAGATAAGCATTTTTATATGGGTTCCCAACTATTGGGCTACAGCTGGAGAATGGAGAAGCAATTGGGCGGATTTATAAGGTGGTGGGATTTTCAATTTGTAAAGGTTACAAGCGACTGGCATAGGGCCTACATTATTGATTACTGGGTCAAACCACCTTCGCCAATTACAAATCTCCGGGCCAACAACTTGGCCTGCACCTAAAATTCGGCCTATTCCAGCTAAGTAACGCCATTCATTTGCTTGATTTAATCTAAGCAGTGCTATTGTTATTATTATTTGATCACTATATCTAGCAGGGATCAAAGTATCTCGAGTTAAATAATGTCGAGTGAATCTCGGATGATTAAGTGCAACGTCATTTTTAAATTAAATGATTGATATTACGGGGGCCGTTGGCCTACCCCGATCGGCCTTAATTAGCGGTCAGAGCGTCTTTGAAGGGCGTTATCCTGATGACGCGCATTTTAATTTAAAAATCGTACATGGTTTCGCACGACACCAAGTGACCGAACGACAACCATGCACAGTATGGGGTGAAGTACGTACTTTGATTAGTTAGGTCTATTTTGAGAGGCGTCCGCCAAACCACTAGGTGGTTCTGATAGCACATGGGCAGTGCGAAAAATGAATCTAGGTCGAGGGTTATTGTACTACTTCGGCAGGTAGTCATGATGATGGAGTATATAGGGCTAGGCCCCAGGACCCACATACTCAGAAGAACAGAAAGTACAGGCCACTACGCGGTGCCCTCATCGGCCAAAGGACCCTCGTCGGCCAGAGAGGGACCGACCCAGAATATGATCCTGAAGCCAGTGAACCAGGGTGTCCTCATCGGTCGTGCCCTCATCGGCCGTGCCCTCGTCGGCCAGACCCTCGTCGGCCATGGAAGTCTCACAGAACTAGATTTTACACTTATTCATTTATATATCCATCATTTACTTTGTATTCGGCCCAATAGCGGTCCAGTTGTAAATGGGCCTCACAAGCCCAAGGCTCGGGAGCCCAGCCCGTATTTTTCCTATAAATACTTCCTCTAGAGGAAGTTATAGGGGTTACAAAATCATTCTATTGAAGCATTTACTTGCACTTCTCTATCTAGCTCTCACCTCTCTCTAGATATATACTCTCTCACATGAATTAAAGAGAAAAAATGTTATACATGTAAATTGTATGTATATATGTGTTGTTCGGCCATACAACCGTATTACTATGCTTATTGTGCAGTGGAATACGTTCGATATGTTTGAGCTTGGAGATCCCTGATGTTTGGCATGAAGCGCGAAGACGTTCATGACCGGAAAATAAAAAAAAAGAAATCACAATCAAGCGATATGCTTGAGCGAAGATCAATGACATTTGACGATGGCAATGTAAGGACCATGGCAATGACCATGGCAACGTAAGGATCATCTTATGCAACACGATCGGTCCCTCAGCACCATCGTGTCTAGTTCATATTCGACGATGGCAATGTAAGGACCATGGCAATGATCATGACAACGTAAGCACCATTTTATGCAGCACGATGGGCCCCTCAGCGCCATCGTTTCTAGTTCGTATTCGACGATGGCAATGTAAGGACCATGGCAATGACCATGGCAACGTAAGCACCATCTTATGCAGCACGATTTTCCCTCAGCGCCATCGTGTCTAGTTCGTATTCGACGATGGCTATGTAAGGATCATGGCAACGTAAGCACCATCTTATGCAGCACGATCGGCCCCTCAGCGCCATCGTGTCTAATTCGTATTCAACGATGGCTATGTAAGGACCATGGCAATGACCGTGGCAATGTAAGCACCATCTTATGCAGCACGATCGGCCCCTCAGCGCCATCGTGTCTAGTTCGTATTCGATGATGGCTATGTAAGGACCATGGCAATGACCATGGCAACGTAAACACCATCTTATGCAGCACGATCCGCCCCTCAGCGCCATCAAGTCTAGTTCGTATTCGACGATGGCAATGTAAGGACCATGACAATGACCATGGCGATGTAAGCACCATCTTATGCAGCATGATCTTCCCCTCAGCGCCATCGTGTCTAGTTCGTATTCGATGATGGCAATGCAAGGACCATGGAAATGACCATGGCAACATAAGCACCATCTTATGCAGCACAATCGGCCCCTCAGCGCTATCGTGTCTAGTTCATATTCGACGATGGCTATGTAAGGACCATGACAATGACCATGGCAACGTAAACACCATCTTATGCAGCACGATCGGTCCCTCAGCGCCATCGTGTCTAGTTCGTTTTCGACGATGGCAATGTAAGGACCATGGCAATGACCATGGCAACGTATTTTCAAATTACAGCAAGGACCATCTTAGTTTGAAGATGGACGGCAATTTGAAGATGATGTTGGACCTGGAGCATGGACGAGCCGAGCGGACGTCGGGTCAAACCCAGGCGAATCGAACGGGGGATCGAAGCTATGGTTAAAAGCCTCACCTCGACCGCAAGTGTAAGTGAATCGTTCGGCCATGGCCGAACGAGGATCCTCACTTCGGTCTGGAGGAGAGCCATCGTCTTAGCTAGGTTTGACCTTGCGTTCCGGATGACCGAATGAGGGTTAAAACCAGTTTGAAGATAAAATGAAAGCCTCATCTAGAATGTGGTCTGGAGGAGAGCCATCATTTTATCTAGGTTCGACCTTGCGTTCTGAATGACCGAACGAGGGTTTCAAATCAATTTGAAGATGATGTTCGACCAGGAGCATGGACGAGACGAGCGGACGTCAGGTCAAACCTAGGCGGATCGAACGGGGGATCGAAGCTATGGTTAAAAGCCTCACCTCGACCGCAAGTGTAAGTGAATCATTCAGCCATGGCCGAACGAGGATCCTCACTTCGGTCTGGAGGAGAGCCATCGTCTTAGCTAGGTTTGACCTTGCGTTCCGGATGACCGAACGAGGGTTCAAACCAGTTTGAAGATGATGTTAAACCAAGAGCATGGACGAACCGAGCGGACGTCGAGTCAAACCTAGGCGGATCAAACGGGGGATCGAAGTTATGGTTGATCGGGGGACTTGTTCGTATTCGATGATGGCAATGTAAGCACCATGGCAATGACCATGGCAACGTAAGTACCATCTTATGCAGCACGATCGGCCCCTCAGCGCCATCGTGTCTAGTTCGTATTTGACGATGGCAATCTAAGGAACACTGCAATGACCATGGCAACGTAAGCATCATCTTACGCAGCACGATCAGCCCCTCAGCGCCATCGTGTCTAGTTCGTATTCGATGATGGCAATGTAAGGACCATGGCAATGACCATGGCAACGTAAGCACCATCTTATGCAGCACGATCGGCCCCTCAGCGTCATCGTATCTAGTTCGTATTCGACAATGGCTATGTAAGGACCATGGCAATGACCATGGCAACGTAAGCACCATCTTATGCAGCATGATCGGTCCCTCAGCACCATTGTGTCTCGTTCGTTTTCGACGATGGCAATGTAAGGACCATGGCTATGACCTTGGCAACATAAGTCCATATCACAGCAAGGACCATCTTATGCTGCACGATCGGCCCCTCAGCGCCATCATGTCTAGTTCTCGTTCGACGATGGCAATGTAAGGACCATGGCAATGACCATGGAAATGTAAGGACCATCTTATGCAGCACGATCAGCCTCTCAACGCCATCGTGTCTAGTTCTCGTGGTCGGGCTCGTCGATCTCTAATCTGGGATGGCGACCGCCGCTTTATGCAGCACGAACGACTGGCTCTTCAGCGCTGTCTTGCCTTCTTTTTGATCGGGCTCGTCGATCCTTGATCTAGGATGGCGACCGCCTCTTTATGCAGCACGAAAGACTGGCTCTTCAGCACCGTCGTGCCTTCTTTTTGATCGGGCTCGTCGATCCTTAATCTAGGATGGCGACCGCCACTTTTTGCAGGGCGAACCGCCGTCTCTTCAGCGCTGTCGTGCCTAGTGTAGGGACTGCACCTCATCTATCACTTATGAATGCCTTGCGTCCAATACTATTCAAAGACACTGGTCCAGGGAAGGCATGGAAAGACGTGAGCAAGAGTATACTTTCTCGAGTAGATTCACAGGCTCACTACTCAAGAATCTGGGGGACTTGTGTTGGGGAATGTTATTCTGGCCTGTTACTGTTCAGGGGCCCAAGGCATTATCCCGGTGTGGAGCCCAACCGGCGTGGCCCATTTAGGCCTACTCGGCCCATTAAGGCCAATTCCGGCCCATTAGGCTAGAAAGCCCCCTTCCCCTTCTTCTATAAATAGGAAACAAAGCTTCCATGTAAAATGATCTTTTTCTCTTCTCTCCTGCTATTCCTTCTTGTTAATGTCTAGGTTAGATAAGCTCATCAACTTTCATTAATGGAGGTTCCCAAGATTTGTATATGTATTTTGGTGAGGAGAGTTAATGAGAAAGAGCGGGCTTGGACGTTAGCCTAAAAAGTCCCGTGGTTTTCTCACTTTCCGGATTTCCACGTAAAAACAGAACATTTCATACATATTATATCTATATCTATTAGTTTATGTTGGACTTAAACTCAACAATAATTACTATTATTATTAAAATCATTAGAATAGTAAAAGTGATAAATCATGTTTGAACTTTTATGATCTGAATGTTTTTTATCCGATCTGAATATTTCTGATCTGATCTGAATATTTTTTATCTGATCTGAATGTTTCTGATCTGGTCTGATCTGAATTTTTCTGATCTGATCTGAATAAAAAATGAATAAGCAATAAGTAATAAGAATAAGACGAGCATAACAGCTTCTTGATGTTCATAATGATATTTGAGTAATTTATGAACTACATGTTAATGATGATATGTGAGTAACCTATAAATTAGATGTTCATAATGATAATTGTGTAATCTATGAACTACATGTTCATGATTATTATATGTGAGGAATCTATGAAGCATATGTTCATAAATCATAATGACAATTGGAGTAATCTATGGATCCTTAGTTCTTAATGAATTTTTGAGTAAACTATGAACCACAATTTCATAATGATATTCAGAGTAATCCATGGACAACATGTTCATAATGATAGGACCGAAATGACAAACAACCCAAGTTTTCACCTAACTTGGATAATATTTTTGAATTGAAGAATAGACGAGTTTCGAGTCTCCACGTTACTTTTAAAACTTTTTTGTAATACACGGACAACCAGTTTTTTTGCCAAAAGGAGGGTAGTCTTCAATACTTGGGAAACTTATTTCCCAAATGAGGCTAGTTTTTTCCATATCACCCAATTCCCGCCACATCACCCACTCCACATCATTCACCGTCATTCCACGTTATGAGTCATATGGGTATTTTTTTAAAACATAGAAAAAATCCGAAGCTCTCAGGAATTGAACTCACCACCAAAATGATGCACTTGCATCTTGCAACCCACTAGACTACATTGACTTGTTAGTACAATCACACATTTGCAAACATTTAACATCTATATATTTTTAATACAACGTATTTTGATACATGCAATTATTCAAAAAATTTAAAATTACTCTACATTAATTAAATAAAATAAGAAACAAATAAAATAAAACAGATGGACTAATTCATCCCAAATTTAATAAAAAATCTTATATTGCTAATGCAAAAACATGTGAAAATATAAATTTCACGTACAAAAATTAAATAACTTAATATAGGTTCAAATCCACCTCAGACTTGTAAAATACTTAAATTATGATTGTAAAAAAACTTGTATTTTAGTGTTGGATTTTTTAATTTTTGTATATGAAATATATATTTTTGCATTCTTTTGCATCAGTAATATAAGATTTTTTATTAAATTTGGGATGAATTAGTCCAGCTGTTCTCATTTATTTCTTTCTTATTTTATTTAATTAATGTAGAGCAATTTTAATTTTTTTGAATTGCATATATCAAAATACGTTGTATTAAAAATACATATGTTAAATGTTTGTAAATGTGTGATAATACTAACAAGTTAATGTAGTCTAGTGGGTTGCAAGATGCAAGTGCATCATTTTGCAATTTTTTTTTTATATTTTAAAGAATATACATATGGCTGATGACGTGGAATGACGGATGATAGTGAATGATGTGGAGTGGGTGACGTGGTGGAAATTGGATGACGTGGAAAACTACCGTCATTTGGTAAAAAACTATGATAGACAACGGGAGTTTTCATCTAATAGGACCGAAATTTCAAAAGTCTCAATGATAGAAAACTTTTTTGATGAACTAAATTAAGACGGAGTAAAATTGATCCTTTCAAATTTATAAAACCCTGAATCCCAGACTTGTGTATCTCCTGCAATTAGCACTGAAATCAGCAGACAGCAGCGCTGTGTTTCTCCAGCAAGATGAAGTCACTTTCCGAACTCAACGACGAAATTGTTCGTAGCATGACAGTTGGAGCGGTGTTCACTGATTTTGTGAGTACAGTGCATTGACCTCGCGGGTTTTCATCCTGTACCATGTCATTTTTGCGTTTTCAGAACTATAAAACTTTGATGTTCAGAAATTCACTTCCTACTCTGATTGAGAGACAATTAGCTTTTTGTTGTGTTAATTTTCATGCATTTCGATTGTTGGATCCTAATTTCACCTCCTTTGCGTAGGGCGGAAAGATAAGTTCACTGGATTTTCATCGGACTGCTGATTTATTGATAACTGCAAGCGATGATGATTCTGTTAGACTTTTTGACACTGCAAATGCTCAGTAAGTGTAGTATGTCTGTCTGTCACACATCACGCCCTTTAGACTAGTACAATTACTACAATATGTCTGGCGCACATCATGATCACCAGAAGACCCTGAAGAACCCCGCCCCTGGACTCTGATTACTTCTAATCACTAATTGCTCTATTAAGGGTTTGATGAATTTTTAGGCTGTTGAAGACCACATATCATAAGCAGCATGGTGCTGATCGAGTATGCTTTACCCATCACCCTAGTTCTGTTATATGCTCTTCAAGACACAATTTGGCTACCCATGGAGGTATTCAATTAGAAGATAACTTTTATTTGTGTGTTTATAATTTATAGAGATGACCCCTGACATGTCCTACTACAAACCTGCTGCCAGAATCATTGCGATACCTTTCTATGTATGATAATCGATGCCTTCGTTACTTCAATGGACATAAAGAGAGGTAAGCAGTTCCATCCACTATATGACCACCTCCCAAATTTCATATACTACGTAGCTTTGGGTGGGTGGGGGTGAAACGTTTCCATGTTTTCATTTCGTAGTGTATCCCAAACATTTTATGATGACGAGATGGCAGTATTGTGATGTTCAGTATCACTTTCCTTTCAATTGGAGTGAAAAGATGAGCACCTTTCAATTAGAGCGAAAAGATGAACTAACACAGTAACACAGCTCAATGATATCATTTTTATGAGAAAAGATTAGTTTATTTCTTTTTCATCTTATTCTGACAATCTCACTGACTTTGTGTAAATATCGTGTTGGTTCACATGCTAATCTATTCGAGTTGGAGACAGGGTTGTGTCATTATGCATGTCTCCCATGAATGATAGCTTCATGTCTGGTTCTCTTGATCATAGTGTCCGAATATGGGATCTTCGTGTGAACGCATGCCAGGTTTGTTTGAACTTTTTATAATTTGCATCTATTCACAACACAATATATCTGTGTTTTAACATTTTAACTTATTTTAAAACACTATCCAGTTACACATACCCTTTAGATGGTCATCAAGCTATTCTTCTATATAAAATTTGGAAAACATTTTCATATATACATCAGTGTAAGGGGCTTACATAATATACATATGCTGATCAAGGTGTAAAGGCATGGAATACTGTGCCTGAGAGTGTGTATGCATGTGTGTGTGAGGTGGGGGGATAGCCTAAGTCCTGCTTTATTTGAAACTGAGCCAAATTTGACCTCTAAAATACTGAATAGCATTTCAAAGTATTCTAAACCTCACATCTTATCCCAGAAGTTAAAGAAAAACATCAAGAAAGGCTACTAGTTTATCAAGCTACAACCCATTTTCTAAAAGGAGAAAAGACTGAGATGGGATCATTGATATAAACCTTACACCACTTGACAGTTGACACTAGTATACCCAAGTGTATGTAGCAACTACCTAGAACATATTATCTATCACCGTGTCCTAGAGCAGTCTTTAGCCTTTCAACGCATGTATCTAGAACTTATCCTGAATATAATGTTGCCCAGTTTGATGGATTCTTATTACTTTAGTTTTCAGGGGATTATGCACCTTCGAGGCAGACCAACTGTTGCATATGATCATCAGGGTCTTGTATTTGCAGTAGCAATGGAAGGTGGTGCCATTAAATTGTTTGATTCTAGATCATATGACAAGGTTTGGGTCTCCTGTTGTGTTGCTTACTTCTTCTGAACAATCTATTTGTTGAAAAGTGATCATCCAATCTTACTGGTTATTATAGGGTCCTTTTGATACATTCCTTGTTGGCGGCGATACTGCTGAGGTGTGTGATATAAAATTCAGCAATGATGGTAAATCGATGCTCTTGACAACTACAAGCAATAGCATTTATATCCTTGATGCTTATTGCGGAGAAAAGGTTACATTTTCCTCAGAGATTTCTACATTCTATTGAATTTTTGTCTTTTCCTTCTAAAGTAATATAGCTAAAACTTGTTTTTCCATGTAGAGAGGTGGATTTAACTTGGAACCCTCCCCAAACACCACAATAGAAGCAACCTTTACTCCTGATGGACAATACCTTTTGTCAGGTACTGCATTTGGATTCGGCTTTAAATAAGAGACTGCATATGATGCACTGTTACCTACATCGCTTGTTGCTTTCGTCAATATGATACTCCTATATTTGCTGGACTGGATATCCTTTTAAATAAATGAAGACTTAAATACTACTATCTCCATCTTCTAAGTTTGGGACAAGAGTGAGTGGTGCGATTATTAAGAAAAGTGGAATTGTGCAGTTGACTTTAAATTATTAAAGTGTGAATAAAGTAAGAATGAATTACAACATTTCAAATATTATTAATCATGGTATGTGACAAACTTAGTGGAACAAACGAAAAAGGCAAAATGGGACGAAGACAGAGGGACAGAAGGCATAATGTTGTATCGGTGTACGGCACGTGTACCCGTGTACAGTATTTGTGCAACCATAGACAGTTCATTGGTTTATATAGTAGTTGAGCTCCTATTGCTAATTTCCTTGGCAATTCCTCGGTACAGCCATCATCATTTGTGATATTTATTTTATACGAAGTGGTTTGTTTCAAATTGTTGAGTAACATTCATGCAATTTATGCTGTAAACATGTTGAGCAAGGAAAAGTCAAGCTCAAGCTGTCAAGCAGAGGGACACGGAAAACGGTTCATCTCTCATCCGAATGGATGAGGGATATATATACTTCGTATATTTTAAGCACTGGTTACTTTTGCAAAAACCAAATTATTATGAAAGGGATGTTGAATTAACATTTATTTATGCTCATTTAACTCTAGCAATACATTCAAAGATCGATCAGTCGTTTTGAATATGGTAGTGATTAAACGTGAATCATGTGATGATGTAGGCTCAGGGGATGGAAACTTACATGCTTGGAACATTGATAAACTAAACAAGGTAAGCGTCCCTTCCGGGCATGTACATTAAACCTGTGGGTACATTATCATTAGATAGCTGTTTGAGTACTGCATTTACTCTTGAGTCTTGATGACTTATGTGTGGTCTGGCAATGCATTTGAGTATTTGACTGCTGACCCGTTGTGTTGCTAAGCCTGCTACGATCCTGTGACTAATCAAAATATGCACGCCTGTGTTTTCAATAGGTGGCTTCATGGGATAGCCATGTGGGGATTGCATCTTGTGTGAAATGGGCTCCAAGAAGAGTAATGTTTGCAGCTGCATCTTCCGTTCTGACCTTTTGGATACCTTCTGACACTTCCCTGCCTTTTGCTGCTCCTCCTCCTCCCGGCAATAATGTCTCTTCCTAAATTTGTCATTAAGTTAACTGCAACACTCATGTTTCCCTTGGCTTCCATGGCTGGGCAGAAAGGCTGCTACCGTCTCTCTTGTTTTTTTTTTGTTTTTCCTAGGGCGGGTTTTGTTATTAAAAATGTAAAAATCCCCTAGCAAATGTGTGTATTTCAATCTAGTTAGAGTCTTAGAGACCCACTGGCATTCGTGATGAAATGCAGTCTCCGGCTTGTAATTGCAATTAACTAACATAGAAACGCAAACAGAGTTCGTAATTGCAATTCATCAATCATCATCATCGAAATCCACATTAGTTTTTTTTTTTTAAATCGCTATGGTTTTTATGATCTGTTCCAGGTTCTTTTGTTTCTTATTATTTGATGGGAATTATTTGTTGAGATTTTTATGATCATCATTTTCTTCATTCATCTGTTTGATAATTTTATGATTTATCTTACTCTCTATTTTTCTTCCTCCAATTCCCTGCTTTCTTTATTAGGTTTGCTATTTGTCACCTGTTCCTACATTGTTTTTACATTCAGTGCTTTTATATTAAAACCATTTATTCAGGTAGTTTGGTTTTAATAGCTGATGTCCTGATGACATGAATCTGCAATTATACATGGTGGCAGGCAGGGAACCATCAAGCCAAGACAACTAACTATTCGAAACCAGAACAATCTATGTAATAAAACCAGAACTAAATTAAAGCAGCCAGGACACAATTTTATTTTCAACAAAAAGTCTAAAGCTACCCCCCCCCCCCCCCCCCCCCCCTCCCGCTCCAGGATTCATCATATTAGGCCTTGTTTTGAATGGTCTGACCAACATCTTGAGTCTTCTGACCGACTTGAACCATAGCATTCTGCATGGCCTTCTTTGCATAGTCCATCTTCTCCGCCGGCATTATGGACGACCTCCCTTGGCTGAAGTAGTTGATGAGGCGCCAGAGAGACGATAATCCGGTGATCCCGAAAGCACCGGAAGTGAGAACTCCGGTGACGGCGAGGCCGACCACCATGGTTGCTGGCACCAGAACTGGACTGAAGAGGAGATAAACGGGCAAGCTGAGCGCGAGCCCAATCATGGAGATAATGAAGGAGATGCTGGCCAAGCCGAGAAAGATGGTTCCGATCGGGATGAGGGCTACGATGGCTAGGACTTGGCCAGTGGACGGACCATTTTCCGGGAGGAGGTTCTTGCCGGTATCCCGGCCGTGCTGTTGGTGCTGGCGCGGTGCCTGAGAATAACGGGAATCCATGCTGATATCGAAGGAATGATAAATGTTTGAGATAACGATAGAGAGCTCTGACGAGTTACGGAAGAATATATAAATGAAATTAAGTGAGAGTAAAGGAAAGCTCAGTTCGCTACGTGTTGGCAAACGGAAATGCATGGAACAAAGGCTTTGCATGAGAGCCATGTAGCACACTTCATTTATTTCTGTTAAAATTTGAACATATTTGTTTCATCATATTCAAAGTTCAAACAACGTACTAGAATAATGTAGGCCGTGTTGTGGGATTTATATTAGTGGGTTGTTAATATATTAGGAGTAGTTGTTAGCGGTTAAGTAGTACTTACCTTCGTCCCGCTACGATCAGTCCGTCCCACTAAGATTGTCTCATACTAAATTTGGTAAAGTTTGTGTGACTCTAAATCATTCTTAATTTTTTCTTACTTTATTAATTCAATATCAATCACATAAACCATTTTTTATTAATTTACGTGTCACTGTCTCTTGTCCCATTGTTAGCTGGACGGAGGGAGTAATATATACGTAGTATATAGCGTATAAAGTTTATTGGAGATAAAAAACTTGATGACTGAATTCGTTATTAACTAATCTACTAAATAGAGTATGTTTGACATTTGACGGTTAACGGTAAACATAATTTATGCTGGTGGGTTGTTAATAGGGAATTCAATTAGCGAGTTTGAATAGCAGAATAAGTTGACGAGTTGCACAAGATGTTTGGTAACATAGTTTTATAGTTATAGCAATTAGTAGGAAATGAACTACTCCGTATTTCAAAATGCTGATCTAAAGCGCTACTAATTGCAACGTTTCCATCCAAAAACGTTAGGATTAAACAATTATTTACCATCCAAAAACACTAAAAAGACCAAACCACTATTTTTTGCGATGGTTTATACGTCCTTCGTCATAAGCGTTTTGTAAAAAATTATTCATCACAACATAAAGTTAAACTTTTTGCTAAAGTAATTAAATTCAATCTCGCTCTCAAAATTTCGTGGATTTTGTCCGCCTTCGGTTCTTATCTCATCTACACCTAATTTAATCATGCACATAATTTTAACTTTCTGATTTCACGTCAATTCAAGTCTTACAACTTTTGTGATGGCCGAAGGACTATATTTTAGAAAGGCTAAAGAGTGAAATAAGTCCTAATATCAGTCGTTTAAGCTCAATTCAACCCCCTGAACTTAAAAAAGTTCAATTCACACCTCGAATCGCCAATAATGGTTCAATTGTCATTTTCTACATGTAACCAACCGATCACCCGTCACATCACCGGTTTGATTGCCACATGTGCAACTCAAATTGAAACTAAAAGTTCAAATAAGCCCATGAACTCGTCATAGTTGATCAAATCACCCCCATCAAATAGTTCAAACTATTAAAAAGTGTCAAAATTAGAATAAATTAAAAATATAAAATATAAAAAATTGAAAAAGATTAAAAAAGTATTAATATAAAAAATTAAAAAATATGAAACTTAAGTTTAATTTTAGACTGTATATTCATACTTTATATCTATGTTTTTACATCAATATTTTATTTAAGAATTCATTTTTTATTTTAGTTTTTTATTTTATGTTACTATATTTTATTAATATGAAAATAATGACATTCTTATTTGAGAATATTTGCTATGTTTTATTCCTACTTAGGGATTTTTTCTTTAGAGTTTTAGATTTGTCCTTACATTTATATTTGATATTTCACTAGTTTTTTAACATCTATTCCTTTTTTGCATTAGATAGATAAAAATCATATTTATGCTTTTAAGTTATACGTAGTACAAAATATTTCCGAATTGAACTTTTACATTTTCTATTCCATAACTTTTTTGAAGTACTATAAATTTCTATTGTATATTTCATACGTTTTAATTCAAAACCTACGTTTTAATAACATAAAATAAAATATTAAAATACTAATAAGTCTTAAATAAAATATTGATGTAAAAAGATATATATTTCGTATAAAGTATGAATTAAAAGTCTAAAGTGAAACTTAATTTTCAAATTTAATTTTTTTTAATTTTTATATTCATATATTTTTAATCCTTTTAATTTTATTATTATTATTTTTAATTTATTACTCCCTCCGTCCCTTAAAACTTTTTCAACTTTCCTTTGGATGTCCAATAACGTTGCCACGCACTTTCCCTTTTGGGTATGTTTGGTTCATGAAATGTCAGATTACCATGAGAATGTCAGATTGCTGGGTATGTTATATTGATGAGAACATATTCAATTGATTCCCATTTGTGTTTGGTTAACATCAAGGGAATGTGTCATAATTTATTTGGTTGAAAGATATCTTATATTGCATATATGATGAATTACTTTTATGCCCTTTAAATCTATAACTCTTATAACATAAATACCTTAAAAAATATAAATGTTAAGGCAAAAAAATATGCAAATAACAAGAATAGACATTCGAATATAATTAATACTCTGTCCGTCCCACCTACAAGGTTGTTACACAATTTAAGATGTTCGACTGACCATGAAACTAACGGATCTCTGTCAATAATAAGATTATTTTTAGTAAATAAAACTTATATATGTAGACACTGCATTAAAAGTTTTATAAAGTCACAAAAAATTAAATTTGATAACAGTTGAATATATAAAGAAATTAAATGAAAAGATATAATTAATTGAAGGTATTTTCAGAAAAAAATTAGATCACCCCGGGAATGTGAGATAACCTAAGGCATGGATGAGTTTAACATTCCCCTCCATATAACATTTCCGGGAATGTAACTTTCCCGATTTTTCTTCAAACCCGTGAACCAAACAAGGGTATCTAACATTTCGTGCATCACATTCTGGCCTTCATGTGAGATTACCCCCAACCAAACGGGCCCTTTAAGTAAAGAATTTGTGGTTACAATTAATTCTCTCTCCTCTACACAAACCTCTACCACACAGTTTTTACTTTATTAATCTTTGTGCCGGTCAAACATGACAAAATTTTAAGCGAAAGAGGTAGTACAATTTTGACACGAGTGTATAGACCACTTTTTTAAACTTAGACGGACAAGAGCCTTCGCCTTTCCTCTACAAACGGTGGCTCACCCTTCTAGGGTTTCCCACATGGGACGACAGTCTTGCTAGAAAACATTAAAGTCAAACACTCTTAAAAATTAAAAAGTGAAAAGAGAGAATGGGTATTAGTATTACCTGGAATTCTATGTGAACGGGTAAATGCCCGGGAAAAACCATTCTACTCGTCTACCTACTTCTCAGGTGAAATGTTAAAGGGACTTCATTTTGTTGTACCCCATTTTTTACCCTACACTATTGTGTGGTCACAAATGTGCCAACACTTTTAAGTGATGCAACACATTTAAGCGCGGTCCTCATTTGGAACACACAATGTGTGGGGTAAAAATGGGTACCGAAATGGGTACCGAAATGGGTACCTATAACTAAACTCCACTCAATTTGCAAACCAAAATCATAAGCCTCATAACCAAATAGGTAGCATACAATCAATTAGATAGCCATTTTGATACTACGCATGAGTTACTAAAGTCTGAATGATTTCACTAGTACAATATGAAAACCACAGGCAGTGAAATAACTCTAATTATAGAAATGAAAACACACTTTTGAACCCCATGAAGGAGTTCACTTCCTTGTTGTCACCCACCACTGCCGATGAAGAGCACGGCCTTTCCCATAAACATGGAGAAGGGAGATTCTTCCCTTTCATTTCTGAAGAGTTTCTCAACTCACCAATTCCCTTTTTCAGCAAAGGTGATGATGACACCTCCTCACCTGCTCTGTATCCCGACAAGGTTCTTAACATCACCGGAGGCTGATTATCACTATCCATCACCTTTGTGCCCCCTTTAGATTCATGTTGCTTTCTCTCCACAGGTTCAGGGTCCAAATCAACAACACTATCTGTCACGGCTCTTGTTGCGCCTGTGAAACCCTCAAAATCAGAACTGCTGCCTTGTTCATACCGAGTGCTGAAGCAGTTCTTCTGATTGTCCAAATTATATTCCATGGATTCAGTGGCCTCCCACGTTGGTGAATCTTGCACGTGTGTGAATGCTGGTTGAACAGAATCGGGTTCATATAAAAAATTTCCTGGAATAGATAAACTTATGTCTTTAGCTGTACACAATTATAAGGAGTTTTCCTATAATACGACTAAAACAAAGCTAATGAACAACAATATGACTACATGGTCATTATTATAGTCACTCTGAAAATGCCACCAGACACTGTCATAGACAAATGGTGCATCACTGTCGTCATTATAGTCAGAGGCAACATATCAAAATAGGCGCTGCGCTGAAAGTCACATTTCTGTTAATCTATTATATTTATTTTATGATATGTTAGTCATTGTTTCTATTTAATCAACAAAATGATGCGAACTGGAAGATGACAGGAAGAAACTTCACTCGTGTAATTTGTAGGACTGATGGTATCCTTGGAGAGGTTATGGCATTCTGAAGTTAGTAGATCTTTGTCTGAGAACTTCATTTCCCGTTGATGAGCTCGAGCAGATTGAAGGGCCATGCTGTAACGTGAAACTTTGCTTGTTCCTTCATCTAATACTTCTATGGGAGCATCAATTGAAATCAGTCTCTCACGAGTTCGTTTTCTAATAAGAGCCAAGTTTGTCTCTAATGCAGTATCACCCAAAATGGCCGGTGCAGGTAAGTTTTTCGCCTTTTCACGTATGTGATCAAATATGTTCTTTTCAGAGATGATCTTGCATTCATCGTCTTCATCAGTTCCAACTTCATTGCAAGATGGATTTTATAAAAAGAATCATTAATTAGATGGACCCGAGGACAATAAAATGTGCATAGGGCAGGAATTTACTCTCTACCTTCCTCTGAGTCTTCATCTATAAGCTTGAAACTTGGCCTGGTTTTGTGAAAATGGAAGTTAGTCACTGATAAATCACATTTACAACTTGAAGGGACCAAAGGCTGGGAGTATGTGATTTTTTATCTCCTACAAATATTGTTAAAAGTAGATTCTTTTATGAGAGTCAGAAAGATCAGGTCTTACATGTCTATAACACCTTCAGTTTCATCGTCTAGAACTAGGATGCATGCATCCTTGACTTTACAGGAGGGGGACTGCCTTGGTTTCAGTTTATTAATAATACTATCACCTATATCCTTCATCAATGTTACGCTTTGATGGACATCAACACCAACTGTATGGACAATTAAAAATGAAATGTTTCAGAAGAATGACAAATAACATATTTATATCAAAACTTGCAACTTATCATCTAGATGTGAGTGAAGTTACTGAATTCGTCAAATATCAGATCTGCTTTCACAGTGAGCTTCCCTTTCTGAGGGTCAGGCACTATAACCGTTGCACTATATGGGCTATTAAAGAAATGTACCAATGAGCTTATGAATTTTGTGGCAGCGAAGGTGAAGAGATATCATGGGTTGACCAAAGCATCTGTATTATTACCTTGGAAAGTCGTCCACTCTGCAGCAGAAAAAGAAAACGTATATAAATTGTGTAAATTTTCAGTACACATGCATTTGATTGCATTGTATTACATTAAACCACATCTAAAAGAATATTTGATTACATTACCTTACATGCTATTATGGCCTACTAAACTACACCTACATGTCAAACTCAAAAGTCACACACAAAAACTGGAGACAAATTTAAACAGTTACATTTTGAGTGTGTGTAATGTAAAAGCAAAAGGTATTCTTGACTGCTCATTGTTTCTAAGAGTCTTCTTAAAGGGAGAATCAGGTTTACACTTCCATCATTACTCTTTCCTTATGATAGGTATCAGATTTGAATGCTCCAGGTAAACAGCACTAAATCACTAATGTAGCCTATACATTTATTTTTCTCGACTGCTCATTGTTTCTTAGAGAGTTCTCTTAAAGAAAGAACCAGGTTAACACTTCTGTCATTACCCTTTCTTTTTTTATAATAGGTATCAGATTTGAATTCTCAAGGTAAAACAGCACCAATGTAGCCTATACTTTTATTTTTCCTTTCAAGGAACTTGAATAATCAAAAGTTTACATTACATGTATCAATAAGATATACTGGAAATCAGTTCTACACTACCTTATCTTTTCATGAAATAGAATCAGGTTATCTTCTTCCATAGAAATTATCTGTGAGATAAATTCCAATAAAAAACTGGGATATAAAACTATGCAGAAGATTATAAACTCAAGTTAAAATATCTCATAAGAACTTAAGAAGCATGTGAGACTACCAGATCAGCATAGTGTCTTTTAGTCATTTGTGCAGGTTGAGACATCCTCGTCAAAGTTACGACTATCTTTGACTTACCTCGCCTCTGACTCTCAGTTTCCTCTACTTTCAACTCTATTTTTGGTGGAAGTGACAATAATGCTCCTTTTATATGGTTCCCGAATGGATATTTACGACCACTCACTATCTCAATCTTTCTTGGATCAGCATCAGCAAGAGCCTCAAAAGATTTTACTCCCATCGAGTTCAGTGCCTGATGAGTGATTTGAACTTTGCATAATTAGTATAAGCTAAGTAATTGTCCAATGCAAACAAAAAGCACTGCAAACTGTGGTATAAGCTGCAAACCTTTGCCGTCACCATTCCAATGCCAGGTAATTGCTTTAGCAAGAACGGACTGTTGTCCCACACTTTTTGATGCAAAGATTTGGCAAGAAGGGCTGAACTCAAAGCTCCAATGTAGTTTTTCTTGTAAACAAAGTACTCTTTCATGCACTTCGAAATTCTGCTTCCATTTGTGCATATAGAATTGGTGTCCTACAACAAGGCACACATTGTCTTTAAGTTAAATGTTTAATATCAACTGAACAATATGTTAGATGTCCTTTGAAGAGACAAAACCTGGGTCATTGACAACTCGTGTACTAAAGGATCTCCGGTAAGGCAGTCATTAGCTAAAATAAAAATTTTCTCTTCCTTTGTTTGAATCCGCTTTTTCTTCTTCTTGTTATCACCGAGGATGTGAAACCGTAGCCTGTTATCTTTGTCATTGTTTATATCATTCAGAAGTTTTTTCTCATTGCGCCTGAGTTGTATCCCTTCATTTCACATGAAAAAGAGTTTCTATCAGTCACACAGTAACCACCCAATAATAAGTTATACTCCGTATGAAATGTTTCTAATACAAGAAATCTCCTCAGCATGGCAAATAATTTGAAGCACATCTTCTATGCTACAGTTTGCAGGTGCCTGCATAATGTGTTTCATTGTCTCAAATTTTAGATAGTATTTTGTCATCAATTTTGCAGGCTCTGCAAGCAACAAAAAATAAAAATTAGACTTCTTAGACACTAATAACGCATGAGGTTGCATTTTGAGTTCATTACCAAGAGGCTTTAAGAGGAAACCGTCCTCGTCAGTCCAGATCATTTGGTACCGTGTTAACTCATTGACCTTCTGAACACAAATCTCTGGGAATAACCAAATAAACTCCATAAATAAGTAAGCATAAAAGGCACCTACAATTTGTACCATTCTAGCCAATAGATACCTTGCAGATGCCTTTCTACATGCTCACTGGCTAGTTGTTTCTTTATTGCATAATTCTCAGGGTTCTGGTTTTCAAATTTATAAAGCATCAATAATCCAATTAGCAACTAGCAAACTGATCGCCATGCTATGAGCAGAAGAACATGCCTTTTTCATTCTCACAAACAAATATGAGCATTTCATCCATTTGATTGCTTTTGTAATATCTGAAACTGTCAGTTGAACAATCTCTGCGGTCAAGTGCTCGGTAATGCATTGAAGCAGTCTAAACATTACAAAGAGGAGCATTAAAACTTCATAGTATCCCCTATCTGCTAAATATTGAAGGTGAGGAACCATGCAGGGACATTAAAAATCACATACTGTGATTCCACCAGTTCACATCCACTTAGCAGGTTCTCATATAAGTGTACCTAGAATATTAGTAAAAACTGCACCATCAAATACAAAATTGAGAAAACAACTAGTGCATATTAGAGATATTTGATTGCACCAAATTAGAAAAAAAAAACATGTTGGAACTCACAGTTTCTTTTCTGGTCATTATTATAACCAGGCCTGCATCATCAAATTGTGGACGGCCTGCTCTTCCACACATCTGCATTGGGAAAAAAACATATCCTTGGGATTAGAAGCCACTAAAAACACGTTCTCATGCAAGAAAAATAGGCTTAACATGTACAGATATAAAGAACATCCATGATAAACATGTTGAGGCTTACTAATGCTAGCAATTCATGGATTCGTTCAAGGATTCATATCAGTTGAATACCTGCAGGATCATAGATCTGTCATATTCCATGTAAAGACGTTTTTCCTGGTTGCTGCCAAGAACAAATAGTGTGGGTTAGGATAAAATCAAGGAATAAAAAATGTGACAAATATATAAAAAAAAATGACACGTACAAGTACTGTGTTGACTTTATTATAACTGTATATGCCGGTAGGTTAATTCCTTGGGCAAGAGTATTTGTGGTGCACAGAACTTGCAGATCACCGCTCAGAAAGAGACCTTCAATAAGATTTCGATCCTTCATTGAAAGCCCACCATTGTGGTATCCAACTGCATAGTATGTATAATATCACTTACATATCTCTCAAGACTCAACTTAAGAATAACAAATTATGCACAACCAGAGCATGCTTGTGGTTTGACCAACAAAAAACAAAAGCTAGTAGTTTGTACCACCATATGGAATATAAGATTGCATTTGTTTATCACCACATGACAGTGAAGCTTCTCTCAGTCTGTCTTGATGCTCTCTGTTTTTTATGAAAGGATTTGAATGACCAAATGTCATAGCTGTTTGTGTGATCCGTTGTGCAGTCTCTTGTGCTCCTTTTCGTGTTGAGCAGAATACCAGTGCAGACTTGCCTCTTGAATGTAGCATGAGGATATCTGCAGTAAATTTCCCTTGTTTTGATAATAACTAATAAAGAATGGAGACAAACTAACAGTTAGATGTCAAAAGTATTTTTTTTTTTAAAGAGGTAGCTTTTCAGGCTTACCAAATATGTAGTTCTGAAGACGCTGGAGAATTAAAAGTGCAATATGATCAGTGAACCAGAAAGGGGAATAATATGCGATGGTACATACAGATCAGAGATCAAAATATTTAATTATCTTCAATTTAAGTTGAGTCGATGAGATGGGCAATTAACAGACATATTGAGTCAAATGGAAAATGTTCACAAGCACAAACCTTTTCAAACAGAAAGTCATTCTTCGCAGGAGTGTAGCCTAGAAAAAGAAAGTAAGAATCAAATTTTAAAGAAATGCAGTGCTAACCTCATTAAAAGAAAGAAAACCCACTCAATCTCTGTATATACCTAAAACTTTGGTTGTCAATTTTACTGGTCTCATTTCTTCACCAAACCTGCAAAATAATGTACAGCTTGTTTCAACAATTAGCTCATTTCTTCAATATAAAAGCAAATAAACCCATCATGTGATACATGTAACTTTACTTTTTAATTCCTTGGTCAGGAACCATAAGCCACTCCGCTGCACAACACATGAGTGATTCTTTCATTAACTATCACTAAATTCAATCAAAATTTGCATCACAATCAGAGTACCAGACTGATAGAAATAGCAGTATTATTAAAAGTTATAGTTACCAATGTCATTAATATTCGGAATTGTAGCTGAGACAGCTAGAAAACGAACATGAGCTAAAGGAGTGTTTTTCATTTCGGGACTGGAAGAAAGCATTTTGATTCGGCTAACGACAGCCTCCAAAGCTGCTCCACGAGGATCACTCAACAGATGAACTTCATCAATAATTACCAGTGCAATGTCACTGAAAAAGCTCAGGCCTCCATCTTTAATGCGATATCGAGTCACAGCATCAAACTTCTGGAGATATCACAATGTGCGCATCGATGAGTACAGAACATGATAGTCATGAAGTAGCCAAAAGCATAGAAGATAAAAGAAGTGTCATCAGCCTTACACCTCTGGAGTAGTAAGAATTATGTCAGCATCCACAATATCCTTATTGTTGTAGTACTCATTATCCCCTGTCAGCTCCAGACAAATGACTCCCCATGAACCAAGCTTTTGGGTCCAATCCCTAAGTTTCTCTTGTACCAGAGCTTTAGAAGGTGCCACATAGATCTTTACAACACAAGAAAGAAGACAAAAAACTTGAGGCTATTGGCAGATATGCAACAGCTAGACAAGCATGATGTTTTGAGGAAAAGGGAGTGTACTAAAACTGATAACTGCAGTAAAGTGTGTTCCTAAACCAGGCTGAGAACTGGAAGCACCATTAAGTTTAATCCAAGTAGTAATTGGGGTGGAAATAAGTGGTGTTCAGCGGAACAGGAATTTAAAAATAGAAGGCCTCGAATTGAGTGTATTTATGTAACATACCGTCTTCAGAGACCCCTTGGCATGTGCAAATACACCCTCACTGGATATGAACCTTGAGAGAAGCCTCAAAATACATAGCTCAAAAAGCACTGTTTTCCCACTTCCAGTAGGTGCCGAAATAACCATGTTCACATCCGAAAGGTAACAAGTAGGAAAGCATTCACTCTGCAAGGAGTTAAAATACCTGCACGTGCAAGGGAATGATATAACATATGGCGTATTTTAATTTTTTAAATTTCTTTTTGCTAGGAAAAAAGAAACACTAGCCCAACAGTCCCGTGTTTGGTTTGCGGATTCAGGAGCGAAGAGAATGGGTGTATCTATTTAAATACTGTTGTATTTTATCCTCAACTTTAGATTGGTTGGAAAAAAAGTGAGTGAATGAAAAATTCTACAGAAATACAAGATTTAATTAAAGATCTAATCATACTTCGCAGTTATTTTTGAGTCGATCTTAACATACAAATAGAGATACCAGATAATGACAAAATACCACTTAGACTAAATTTATAGATACAAAAATTATAACCATCAATATTTCAAGTATTATAAGGAAATACTGGAATTTGTAATCTTCCATTGGCGCCACCTGAGGAGGAGGTTGTTACTGACCAGAGCCTCAACAGACGGCAACTGTTATTGTACCATGATAGTAGATAGGTCATACTCTAAGGTGCTAGGTCATACACTCATACTCTAAGGTGCTATCACCTACAGTGGATGCCAATGTCCTTTGATGGTAGGAGAGTTGGTGTCCGATACATACTAACACTATAACAGCGACGGTACAGCGACAGTGCTTGTACATATTTTGGCATCAAATACGCACAGATGACTTAGCAGAAATCGGCGCCAAATACACACAGATTGACTCGTATTCACAACTTTCCTACTTGCCATAGAAATAGTGGTTTGCCGATTCTGGGACATGTACATAGTGGAGGATAAGTCTCCAGATTCTAAAATAAACGTTCTGAAAAGTGAAATTGGCAGGAAACACACACATACACACGATGGACGGGAGGATTCGATATACCTGAAACTGAACGCTGAGCGGAACAGAGCAGGTAAGTCCATCACGGACTTCAGCGAATGAGCATCCATAGTTTCCCTCAATCGGCCTTTATTCACGCTGCAATACAAAAACAATGCTCACCTACTCGATCAAACCATGGACCCGACTGAACGCAGACGTGACATTACAAGTCTGTTATACAGGTACTGGAAGTCTGAAATCAGTAGAACATACCAATGCGATTATGCGAGCAAGCAGCTGAATCACCGGTGGTAGTTAAGATGTCAGGATGTCTGAGCTTTAGCGGCTGAAGTCACGACGGAAAATTCAACTCCGGAGCTAGTGTTCCGGTAGAGAGGAGAAAGTGCGGAAGAGGAGAGAGCAATTGGAGGGAAAGTTTGTTGGATTTCAAAATAATGCACATTCAGACATTCTCACATCACGGCTCCATTTAAACGGCTAATGATAATCAGTCCTGGTTCGCTCCTTTGTTTGGCGGGTAAATATGCGCAAATTATACGGGAGTATGCAGTAAATTTGTCATTATTTCAAAGTTGAAGGAGATGAAGGGTAATAGTCGAATTAGAATTAAAATACTATGTAAGTTATACAGTACTCCGTATTAGTTAAATTAATACTCCGTATTAGTCAAATGGTAATGATTAAAAAAATAAAAACAGTCAAATCCAAAGTGGAGTAGAGGTTTTATTTTTGCCATTTTCATTCTTTCATTGTTAAAACTATTGATAATAACATAATGATGCTAATTATATTAAAGTGATTAGTAACGGTGACGGAACCAGAGATTTTTCGAAGGGGTCCGGGAGCATACGGAAGACTAAGAATTACGGAGTATTAATTTATTATGTATTTGCTATTTTGCTCAAAATATAATACGGAGTAAAAATAACAAAAATGTAATGCGTTAGCACAAATTAGTTCATTACATATTGCTTGACTCATATCCATAATCTGGGTAGATCAATCATACGAGTTTTAATTTGTTCAAAATATTGTACATGTGATAACTTCATGTTGGGATTTGGGAAAACACCGCTCCCAATCTTTTCCAGGATCACAAGTTCATAAACTCTTGTACACTTATATATCAACACACTCATAATACAGAGACTCAATTTGACAATATCACTTTGTATTACCCACACCAACTCTTTGTATCTGAGACTACTTCACTTTACCTAACTCGATCACATACACTTCATCAAGCGATATCTTTGAGCCTTCTTTTCTCACAAGAAGACTCTCACTCTCCTCTCTTAAGGAGACTCTCACTTTCACTCACTCAAGAGCTCTCTTCAAGGTTAACATACATAGAAACGGGAAACTTCTCTATACTAACATCATCAAAGCTCCTCTAGAATTTTCCATGCACCACTACACATCTAGATTCTTCCAAAAAGTATACACAAGTTTCTCTAATCTTCTAGAATGATTCAGAGAACACCACAATTCTTCAAAATGTTCTAAAGTCTTCCACACACTTCCACACAATTTTAGTGAGTTCCACTCCTCTAAAAAACTACACATTATTATTCTAGAACATTCAATACTTCTTTACACACATATAGAGAATCTTGAGCATTTATGAGAATGCTAAAATTCTAATGTATTTCTTCACTAAGGAGGGAATCCAACATAGTCTCAAGAATCTTTTGTTTTTTTTTGTTGCAAGAAATGTGACAACATATATATTTGTCAAACTAAATACTTTCTTGTTCACTATAACCACGAAAAGTCATCTCGGGTGTCATTAAAGGTTTAAAACAATCCACACTTTCATCATTCAAATGAATGTGGTATGCTGCAGCCAATACTTGTATTCCTATAGACACGTATGTTTCCTGAAAGATGTTGCCCTTAATTTTAACGGTTAATCTAGATCATTCTTAATTGGTATTTATTTTTGGAAAAAGGGCGCATTAAATACTCCCTCCGTTCTGCATTAGTTGTTCCTATAAGGTTTGACACAAGTTTTAAGAGGAAAATAATAGGGGTAGTGTAAAAGGTGTAGTGAGTTGTGTTTAAATGAAAAAGTAGGAAAAAAATGAAAAGGTGAGAAAGAGAATGGAGGTAAATATGTATATTTATTAAAAAAAACTTTCTAAAAATGGAAAGGGAGATATATTAAAAAACAACCCAAAATGGAAAGATGGACAATTATTGGAGAACGGAGTAAGTACATTATAAGTAGTACTACTACTTTTTTTGCCCGAAGTGGGAGCGCTTGCCCCCCTCATGCCCCTCTCCAACTCCTCCACTGATGAGTAATGAATAAATTATGTATGTGAGTTATACAAATGAGTTTTTATTGTTTTTGAAAGGTTCGGAAATAATATAACTTATAGTAAACTTGCAATGCAACTCTAAACGAGTTTTAATCATATTTAAATGAGCATAATGGTTATAAAATGTTTATTAGTGTTATTACATTATAAAGTTAGTATATTAAGACTGTATGAGCGATCAAATGTACACATAATAATTATGAGTAATGCATTGAAATGAATATATTATGTGTATAGTTTATAAAAATGGGTAATACTAGCTAGTATGTTGTTGTGAGTACGTCGTATAATGTTTAAAGAAATTTTCTTAATTTTTTGTAGGTGCAAGATTACGCCATGTAAATGCATTAACAAAGATATTATGGGTATTAATGCGCGCGTGCACATACCTAGAGACTCTTTTTAAAAAAACACTATTTGTTACCCAAGAAAGGAATGTTGGTAAGAAGTTGCTTTAAATAAGAATAAAAACGTTTGAAAATTTTAAAATAGGACGATAATTACTTATACTTAAAGAATAAAAATATGATAGTACTATTTTGAAATTACAAAACGTGTTTATTCATATTTTAGGTTTTTTCACAATATTGATTTGTTTTTGTGGTTACTCTTTAAGGCCAGTACTCTGAAATATAAATATGCTCTTTGTACACACCACTTGTACACGCATCTTACATACTATAACCATGATCGTCTATAGCAAATTTGAGGCCCTAGACAATCAGATCGAGTTTAGTTTTTTTTTGGAAAAAAGTAGAATTTAGATTTGCATTTCATTTCATATGTTTTGTTTATCAACTATATAGAAGTAAATTACATACAAAATGCACAATATACTATTAATGCAAAGTGAGTACCTTTTTACACTCTTTTGCAAACACGATAGTTATATCCCCTCTGAACAATGTTTGAGGGAGAATATTTTGTGTGTACTTACCGATCTATAGAACCGGGTAGCGCGCGACCATAAATGGTTTTCGATCAAGTCTTTTCATAGTTTATTCATTCTCTTTGTGTAACTTGAAACATGTTTCCTTTTTCCTTAACCACACAATTCCAAATTCATACAAAATTATACATAGTAATACATAAGATTTTTTTGTATATCCTTTTAAACCTATCATAGTAGCTGCTCCAGATAATGCCAACATCCTTGATTGGGATGAGACTCAAACTTGTGACTTCCTCTTTGGGAGATCAACAGTGATGTCATCGGAACACAAGACACTTGATAAAATAAGAAAATATTTGATAAATAAAAAACTAAATATCCATATCCCATTAAAAACTAAATAATAGATATCAATTAAAAAAATTAAATAATCAACCCAAGTTGCAATAAATAAGCAAATACTTGATAAATAAGAAAGTATTGTTTATTGAAAAAACTAAATAATAGGTAGCACCTAAATAAATTTGAAAGAATGGCATGGATATTAGCTACACACTTTTAATGGACCAAAATATGAGTGGTTTTAGAATTTCCAAAATTGTGATTTCGAATTCAACGCAACTCCTTCGTCTCCCTCTCTCAGCTAACCCGATCTACAACATCTACCAGCAGCAATCGCCATCTACCAGCAGCAATCGACGATGCGAAGGAGACCACACCAGCCCCCGACCTCTCTCTCGATCTCTGTACGCCTTCTTCTCTTCGCACGACCATCCTTCGCATCCCTCTTCTTCTTCTTCTTCTCCGACGACCTCTACTCCGTCGGCGATGGTGGCTGCTAAGGTTCAGAAATGGTGCCTCGAGCCTTGGAGACGACAACCACGTCTGTCTAACTGTTCTTCATCTCCTTTCTACATCAATTTCGTCCCTACATATGCAATTGCTTGATTGTGACCTAGATTAGAGTTTGAGATATGATTTCGAGGGTTAGAATTGCACTTCCCTGCCAGATCCGCCTTCGCCGGTGGATAACGACTCGATTTGGGGCTTCCACGGTCGGGGCTATGGAAGTGGGTTAGCTTGCTGGAGAAAAGTCTAGGGGGCTGGCCGCTGGGGCTGTGAAAAATGCTGGGTGAGGCGGGGGAGGGGTCTGGATGAGACAGGGGGTTGGGTGAGACAGGGTTGGGGCTGGGGTGAGGCAGGGGCATGAGTGTGGTGGTTGCCAGCGGTGGTACCGTTGGTCGGAGGCGATGCGGCAGTGCGGCGGCGGTAATTGGGCGGCGTCATTGTGGGGCGTCAATGTGGAGGCATCACTTTGTCAATGTCACTGTGGCTAACGTGACACATGCGGTGGCTAAAGTGACACGGGCGGTGGCTACAGTGACACGGGCGGTGGTTGTAGTGACACGGGCGGTGACTACAGACCTACAGTGACACGGGCGGTGGTTGTAGTGACACGGGCGGTGGCTACAGTGACACAGGCTGTGTACACAGGCGGTCGTGTACACAGCCGATTTTTGGTCAACTAATGCCAACACACAAACATCGATGTTTTGTGCCACAATGTCATGTAGGCACAAAATTTAATATATGCGTACGAATGATTTTTTGTGCGTGGCCTAACTTTACATACATTTATAGGTAAATTCCATCGTACAGCCGACTGTACTGTGCGCACGGTACAGCCGGACTTTTAATTCCCAAATCGCAGGTCGCAGGTCTTCGTCGCAGTTCGCAGGCTTCCATCGCAGATCGTTCTCGATGCTCGTCCTTCGCTCGCCGCCAACACAGATGACGATTCTCAACAGCCGCAACTCTCCAGCATGAGCGCATCACCTCAAACTTCGACTTCAGCGGCGGCTCCTGCGCAGTACATGGTGTATAGCCCTAGTTGCTTCTTCTCCCTCTTTCTTGTTTTGGATTCTTCCTTTTTCTTTTTTTCTTACTTAAGTTTGGTGAGTGAGTTTGGTCACTTGTTGGCCACATGTTAGAGAAATCTAAGTTATACGTAATTCTTCAGATGTGAGCATAATAAATGAAATTATGAGCATAGTAGACATTTCAAATGAGTTTTATGAATGCTCATTTCGTAATTTATGTATACTCATTTGATATTAGTGTAATACTCATTTTAAACGAACATATACAAATGAATATTGAACACATTAGAAATGAGTTTTATGTTAAACTCAAATGAGTATAACGCCCAAAATGAATGAGCACACACAAATGAACTTTTTAATTATTTGATGCTAATTTGTAAGTTATGTATGCTCATTTTGGACTAAAACTTTTTCATAAACGAAAAAATAATAAACAAAATGTGATATATGAAGAATGAATCAGATATCACTAATGCTCACCGTTAGGATCATAATACTCAAAGACAGGTTCGATACTCATCAAAATTGAGTTAATTTAATGCTCATTTAAGAGAATCTATTATTTTCACAATAGTTACAAGTTTGCCCTACAGCAGCCAGGTGTACCATATACGAATTCACATTTATTTCCAATTTGGTTTTCTAGCTACCATCCATCTCCGACAAATAAAAGACTATGAAAAGATGGAAGATCAAAATGAAAGGGCGGGAGATGAAAGTGAGTGGGGGAAGGAGGAATTGTTGCGAGAAAGAAGAGAGTTGGAAGTTTAGGGTGGGGTGAAGAGGGTAAACTGTAAAAATATACGCACTACGTAAATGATGTGTACAAAGTCTGAGCAAAATAATCCATAAGCATATCTGGCATCTAGTGATCAATTATTCACAAAACCACAGAAAACATGGCAGCCGGCAGGTACACACAGTGACAAAACTACAGAAACATGGAGTTTGTCGAGCTGCAGTGAGGCCACTGAAGGGCACAACGAGATTGAGAGAGAGAGCTCGCAGCGCCATGGCTACCGACTTCAAATCTATTCCTATTATTGGTCAGAACTCTCGTTCTTTTTTTAGAAAATTCATTTACTTTATCCAGCTGTTCTTGGCTTAAATTCAACAGTCTCTTTCTTCTCAGTGACGTAAATTGTGATGGTTAAACACTGCATATTGTCCCATGACTCCTAGCTAATCAGCATCTTATTAATTAATCAATAAATTATGTATCTTACTTTTATTGGAACACTTATTAAAGGGAAAAAGAGACATACTTTTGATCTTAAATTGGTAGAGCATGGAGTCGGTAACCCTTGTTTACTTCAAAAGAGAGGAGTGAAGTAATATGTTCTGGAAGTATGTCAAACTCTTAAAAGGTATATCTTTCGAAGTGGAAAGCATTTGATTTGATCTTTGTTGTAATTAAAGGGTAAAAATAAATTTAGAAAACAGACTATTCATTTGAAATACTTAAATTTGGGGGAGTGAGTTTGGGGGAGTTCACATGACAGCTCTACTTCCCCCCCTGCATCCCCAACGAATAACACACCAATCCTCCATTTTCGTACTCTTTGCTCTGAAGTATTCCATTTAGACTAAGGGATATAAGTTAGTTTCTGGCTCAGAGGGTCATGATGAGTGATCTCGGTCTCAAGTTTAAAGTAAAATTCTATATAAAATTATATACTACAAGTCTACAACTCTATAAGGTACTAAGGTGTTTGTTGTAATGTTTTAGGAGTGATTTTGTTAAACCAATCACGTTATAAAGAACTAATATCAAGAAGCAGTAAATTGTACTACCTCCGTCCCACTAATATTGGGAAAGGGGTGGCACGATTATTAAGAAAAATGGGTTTATGTGGTTGATATTAATTGATAAAGTAAGAATAAAGTAGAAATGATTTAGAGCCACAAAAACTTTACCAAATTTGGTATGTGACAATTTTAGTGGGATTTCCCGAAAAATGGGACAATATTAGCGGGACGGAGGAAGTAATTTTTAATTTGTGCGCATTTTGTGTATTTGTCTAGATTACCTTTTAACAAACTTACTTGTTTCCTGCTTCATTTTACGTGGAACAAATGTCTCAACTTACTCCTTTTTCAAGCAACTTAAAGTAGTATTTTATCAAACTGCTATTCAAATGCTCAACAAAAAGTTGCTTTGAATCATGTTTCCAATGCACAGAGTTTTACAACTATATAACATGAGTTCAGTTGGTTTAACGTTGTTTCAATTTAATTTTGATCTGCTAATAGTTATTGTTTATTGTTTGTAATGCACTATTTCAATATGAGACAGATGTAAGCCCACTTTTGGACAAATGGGATCATCCAAACATTTCTCAAGATCAGGGTGCGGCTGAAGTAATTAAACAGTTAGACCAGGCTTGTAGAGAAGCTGGATTCTTTTATGTGGTAATTTTTCCTCCTGCTTTTATCTTGTTCCCCTTGTTTCGATATTATGGTGTACACTTATAGCTAATGTTTTTATAGTTTCTGTTTGGCAGAGCTTTCTAACACATGCATTATTAAGTAATAACAGAACTTTGAGCTCTGTTTGATGAAATATAAATGGGCTTAAGTTAAAGTTTTATCGTAAAATATAGTTTATTTTAAAAGCTGTCCCTTATGGATACTGAAAAGCTTGGAATTTTTATTAATTCATTCACACTAACTACCCTATTCACTTAGAAAAGCAACTTTATGTATCACTCATTCAAATTTTATTTTCTTTTCCTCATCCACATTTCATTTAACCCAACATTTTATACTTATTAATCATATTGTAAAAATATTTTGAAATTCTAAAATAGGAGTACTATGTTTACCCCCTAAATAGGAGTACTAATTTTACCCCCTAAATAGGAGTAATTACTGTATCGAAAAATATTGTCAATTATGATAGAATATAATGCCTGAATACCTGGTAATGCCGGAATATGACAATAATTTACTCTTTGTTTGGGATAAAACATAGTACTCCTATTTGCGAATTCACATCGTTTTTACTCCTATTTTCGGGAAATTTCTCTTATAATAGATTTTGACTTTTAGCTTCAGTCATTGATTTTTTAACTTAAAGCTAGTTCTCTGCTATCATCTAGTGTACCAAACGTAGTCATAATATTGATACCTTGCAAATAATCTTCAAACACGTTGCTACTAGGGCTTCACATTAGTTGGACAAAAATATGATCTTAGGTCATGTAGAATAAGTTAGAGAGCATGTGAGAAAATATAATTCATTTGATATACAAAGTATTAGAGTTTGAGCCCATTATCATTAGGAATTTAGGGTTAAGCCAACTATCATTTCGGTTAGGGTTACACATATATCTGAACACTCTTCCTGAGACTGGGGCATATGCACCAAACTTGTTAGAGAGACATCATGCTTGATAAATTTTCTAGCAATGTTCAGAATTTGATTTTTTCTCAAATGAAGTGGCAATTCACTTCTATATGCATAATAGTCCAATGGTATCAGGGTTGAGGCAATTATGGCAACTTTGTTATACCCATAACTCCATAAGTATCATATGCCCTGCATTACCATTATGTAATTCTCAAAGTAAGTGAATCAATCATACAAATGTTACCATATTGTACCATACTCAACTTCGGCATAAGTTCTTGCTACCACATCTTGCTTCTTGTTCATCCAAGACACATGTCGTGGTTACTTTTCATCACATCTTTCGTAGCTTAATATCATTAGTATTATTCCCTGTATCTCAATGACGTTGTAGAAAAGTGCGTATCATCATCATTACCCTAGTGCCGCAAAGGCTCCCACCTATGGTGGGGTAAGGGGGGCGGATGTATGCAGTCTTATGTTTTGTACTACAGGACAAAGAGAATGTTTCCAGATGACTCATGGAGTCATGGTGAAAATCGCGTCGAAAATTGCATGGACTAACTGTTGTTTCATAAAAAAGAAGCACAAACAGTTTAGTGAGCCATTTGCTTTATTTCATCATATTCCCAAGCCAAAAAATAGTGTCTACCAAAAAATAGCATTTCTTGAATATTCAAAATGACATTTCTATAACTATAAATGAATCTTAAATGCTTCTATATCTTTCAAGGCAAGCAACATTTGATTTCAGAAAAATCCCCAAGGAAAAATTTCGGATATTAATGCAAAATTTGCATTGAATTTCTAAAATGAAGATTATTTTGGGACAAGAAATTTCCGCTAGTGACAAATAATTTGGGATTTGGGACGGGGGGAGTACTTTTTAATAAAAATCATGTCACTGCTTGTTTTGTAGAACTTTTGATTTTAGTGTTTTGTTATGGATGTTTTATTTTGTTATACTAATTTAGATAATCATAAAAGTGAATTGCAAGTATCTTGAGACTCGTGGCGCGAGTATGAAATAGGATGTTATTAATTGGACTGGTTTCAATTTTGGACTAGATAAGACCAGACTTCGATAATTGTAAAATTTACATAGAATAAACATCTACCCGACCAGTCCAGACCAGACCAGAAAGTTATAGTCCAACTAAAAACATCCCGAATCCAGGCATGACCTGATCCTCATATATTAATCCTTGCCCGAGTGTCTTCTTGATGCATCTTGAGATTCTAATCACATCATCTAAATGGCATTTAATTGCATGAAAATGCTTGGAATTGACTGAGCACACTGAACACAAAAGACCGATCAGGTTATGGTGAGATAGGGCAGCTTTCTGATGTGTCTATGTACTGTAATGCTCTGGTTCGGATTATGCCCCCATCTTGTAGAAATTTGACAATACGAAGCATAGGGGCATGACCGGTCTGTATCTACAGGCCTACAGGGCTCTAATCTAGCATGCCTTTATCTCAGACAAGATTCGAAATTGCGTATTGCGTAGTTGTGGCGTTTTTTTAAATATTGCATATTGCGTAAGCCTCATTGCGCAACGAGGCGTATGCCTGAGGCGTAATATATATATATATATATATATATATATATATATATATATATATATATATATATATATATATATATATAGGGGAGGGTTCTAGTGAGAACCCCTCTTACGATGAGAACCTTTTAAAACGAGATCTTTTAATCTCAACCTTTCATTTATTGCAATCATTGGTTATGATTCACATGGGGTCATATTCATAATTACCCCAAATTCAAATGAGGCCTTTTTGCAATTAATCCTAAAAATTTACAAAATGCCACCTTGTCATTATTAGCCATTGATTATAGTAATTAATGATGGAGATTAAAAGTTCTTATTTTAAAAGGGGTTCTCATTTTAAGAGGGGTTCTCATAAAACCCTCCCCTATATATATAAACTGTTACTGACCAATTCTATGGCCGTACATATGAACGAAGAAAGCAGTCTGGGGCAGAAAAGATTAATGACCAACGTAGCTAAGAGAAAAGAAGAGAAAAGAAATAAAAAGGCAGTTAGAGTCATATTAATATTAGTATTTCATTAGTCCTACTTTAATTAGTATTCCTTTATTTAAGTTGTATTAGTATTAGTCCTGCTTTAGTATTTGTATTCCTTTATTTAAGTTGTATTAGTCCTACTTTAGTTAGAGTCATATTAATATTAGTATTTAATTAGTCCTACTTTAATTAGTATCCCTTTATCTATTTAAGGGGATCCCAGCTACTTTAATAACAGCTTTTTGGTTAATTAATCTTGAGATCTCTTGACTAGGTCGGAGATCGATAATTATCTATTAAGCCTCTATTTTCAGTTCATCTATTCCTTGTCAATTAAAAATAGCTCCAGGAACATCATCCTTAACCTCTGGTCAATCCCGTTCACGTCCTTGGACGAGGTCTCTTACTCACGCACTTAACAACTTGGTATCAGCTTCTGGGACGATGGGGACCGAGACTCCTACTGCAGATTCACTAAAAACCATGATTGAGAGTATTGATCACCAGCAACTGGCTGTGGAACAAACCTTGGCAGAGCTGCAGACCGCTATGGCGCAACTGGCAACCCTTCCGGCCAGCATGGAGACACTCGCTTCAACGGTGCAGAAATTAACCGGCGATTCCTCATCCAGCTCTTCCCAGTTCGACCGCAGGAGAGAGGCAGACCATTCGCGCCGTGATACTGAAGATTCTTTATTTCCCAGGTTCTCAAAAATTGAATTCCCACAGTACGATGGGAAAAGTGATCCCCTCCTGGTTAAAACGCGGTGAGAGCTTTTTTATTCAGCAACGCACACCTGCTCCAGCTAGGGTGGGTTTGGCGACTTTCCACATGCTCGGGACCGCACAACTGTGGGCTATTCTCAGACAATTACAAACAATGATCTCAGAGCATATTCTGTGCATACTTCCTCTGGAAAATGACTACAAATATCAGATTGAACTACTTTAATACCAAGTTCGAAAATTGCTGAATAGTTTGAATATGGACCGTAATCATAGACAGTATCATCCACATAAACCATGAGCTGGATACATTTCCCATTTTGGGACTCTGTAGAAAGCCGAATACCCTAGACCACTATAGATCATGAATCTCACATATGAGTATATTACAAAACCAAACTAGTAGAACCAGGCCAACAGAGACCGACACGTAAGATAAATAGAGCGCCTGATATTACATATTAAACCAGACTCCTTCCATAGCCAAATACCCTGATTGTTGTTCCATATAAACTTCTTGATGAAGATCAGAAACACTTCCCGGCATGTAGTCGGCAGTATAAGGTGTGATGAATAAACATTCTCCTGCATTTTCACTAGATAATACAGGACTAGGCGCGTCAAATTGCTATAAACTATTAGGACATATAAGACACACTCTAATTAGCCATTTGATACTCTTCATGGAGTTACTTTCTAGGTAATCACTTTCCTTCTCCAAGAGCAAAATAATTTCATTTGCTACTCACTGTTTTAGCTCAGATGAGATACCTAACAGTATAATATTTTTCCTCCCAATTACTTTCCTTGGAAAAGTATTCATTTCCCTCGTATCAAATTCCTCCTAAGATAAAGCGGGAAAAGGGATAGCTCAACCATCTCTGCGACATTGGAGGTAGACTCATTTGGAGGAGTAATTTTGGATAAACACATGAACAAGACATATGAGAAAAAAGAGATGGACTTCCTGAGATGTGGTTGGAGGTTCAAGCGTCCAAAATCCGGTACTGTAGTAGACATGCAAGCCATAGATGGGGTACTTAAATACATTATAACAATCGCTTTAGTCTATAGGTGCCATGAGGATGAACAGAATAATAGGGAAAATAATCTGTCCACCTAAGTCTATAGAATCTAGATTTAACTGCCAGTCAACTGTCACTAAAAAATAATTGGACAAAATCACCTGAGTCTCCCAGGGTAGACAAGTCTACTGGTTCAAGTGGTAGGCTGGATATAGCATCAGATAAAGGGAGTCGATAAGGAGATTTGAGCACAAATCAATGAACCGTGAACCGGGTGCACTTTGTGGTTTCTAGTGAGCGGTCACAAAGATGATACGTGAGATGCGCCAGAGATGAAAAGTCAGCCGCAAAGTACCATTCTACCTAGTTAACTGCGGGAAAAACTATGCTGGAATCAAGAACGTCCTAGGAAAGAGGTTACAGTACAATGTAGAATATTACACAAAACTTCTTAATCTATATATCTAAATAGAAGCCCCCTTTTATAGTAGAGGATACACAACATGGGGTAAGCCCACTATCATTAGGGTTACTCCTATACATCTCAACTTGTCATTTATTGAGATATATAACTTGCATATGTCTATTTTACAGGTCCTAAATCTGTGTGAAAACAAAACAGGTCCTTAATTTATGTTGATCATATCACCACTTTATGTTTATGGGGTAAAATTGATATCGATATGTAGCCTCTCAATATGCTTATTGTGGTTTGCCAAATGTTATTGGACTCAGAATGCCCCCTAGAAAAAACAATTTTGTTCTCATTTGATCCCTTTGTTTTTCTGTTTCCGTTGTACTACCCACACTAAAATTGATTTAATTTCATATAACACTAAATTGATACATCCTATACTAGTTTAGGGCTTGTATGACTTGCCAGCCACTATTTTGTTTTTAATGCTATACTGCTTTGTCACTGTATTGCCAAACACTATACTACTTTTTTGTGGAACCTTAAACGTCTTCAAATTACTTTAAACAGAATCACATCCAAATGATCCCTAATATACTTGTCTGTTAATAAACAAGGATCAGGGACTTATTGCTGTAGTTTCTCAACAGTGCTTCCTGGTTATATGATCCATATATTTTCTTTTCATGTGCTTGCAGAAGGGCCATGGCATTCCTGATTCTCTTATGCAAGAAATTAGACATATATCACATGTTTTCTTTGATCAACCACATGACACAAAACTCAAGATTAAGCTCTCTGCAGCAACCGGATACAGGTTATTCTCATCATCTCTCTTTGATGTTGAAGCATGCAAGTTATTCCTGTTGTCCTCACTACCAAATTGGTTTTATAATGCTTTTGCAGAGGCTATCAGTGGGTTGGACAAAATATAACCAAAGGCGTGCCTGACATGCAAGAAGCCATTGATGTATGTTTTGTTAAGTACTTTCCTGTCATCAGCATCATTATGAATACCTTAATCCCAAGCAGTTAAGGGCAGTGGCATTAAATTTATAGTGTTAATTAATTGTGAAATTATTTAACACTATAAATTCATGCCAAAAGGCATAGCTTCATGTTTTAGATTAGATGACCTTCCTGTCACAACCTCATAAGAGGGAATAATGAGATGAAAATTTTGAAGCCATAATCATCATACATTATTCCCTTTATGTATGGAATATATTATGAGGTGCCAAGATATTTGCTATTGCCTTGTCCATGATTGACAATACAAAAGGAACATCCAAATCATGGAACATGATTGCAAGTCTGCAAGTGCTTTCTTCTCCACTCTTATTTTCCCTTTTCTGGTTGGAAAATGGGTCCTTCCAAGAGCCTCATTTTTTTATTTTGGTTTAAATAATTTCATTTTTGTCTTGGGCCTTATCTGCATTGTTCATATTTTCAGTGTCTGGCTCAACATACATTTGTTGAAATGTTGATATTATATACATAAGCTGTGTAAAAGTGGGGCCACACATGCTAATGTTCTCAAAGATGGTTATGTTGCTAATTTATACTTCCTCTATCCCTGAAAGATTTGCCAATTTTGATTCACATGTAGATTTAGAAAATGAAAATTTTGTGGTTGAGATTTATCTAGAAGAGAAAAATGATATGGACCACAATTTATTTCTTAGAGGTACAAGTTTTTTGGGACAACTAAATCAGGAAAGTTGGTAAACCTTTTGGGGTGGAGGAAGTATGCACTTGTCAAGAGTCCTTATACTCTGGAAGTCATAATTAAAATTATTGTCAGTGTCTTCTGTAGTTCCCAGAACTAATTTGTTTTGCTGATCATTAATATTTTTCTTTTTCAAATTTTATGCTTTGGTATAGTGCTACAAAGAAGTGAAAGATGGAATGTACGGAGGTCTTGGAGAAGTTATGAAAGGATCTAACAAATGGTATGCCCACACGATAATTACTCCATTGAGTCGGTCCTATGCATGATCGCTTATTTATAGGAAAAAGTCAATTTTGATATTCTCCCTTAATTTTGAGAGAGACATGACATGGATTTTAAATGGATATAGTTAAGTATCTTGGACGCAGATTAGGACTGAAGTGCCATTTTTGTCGCACCTTTTTGTCTGTTTCCTGTTGAACCTGTGAATGAAAGTAGCGTAGTACTACGTCTACATTTCTTCTTTATTTCTCCTGTAAGTCTGATAGAAGGAGAGAGGACAAAAGAGGAAGAAAACCACATTTATGCTCTCCATTCTGCAGGCCTGGTAACCCCCCAGATTTTGCAAGACTGATGGAGGAATACATCAACTTTTGTACAGGTGACTTAATTTTTGCGATTTGTTTATTCCTTGATGCTAGACTGGGGCAAGTGGGTCAGCTGACCATCCTGACCTCACTAAACTGTTTTTGGGCCTGTAAATCAAGTAGAGCCTGCCACAGTCCTGGCTAGTTACGGTGGCCTGGTCTGCCTGGATATTCTACCATTATACCTATAGTCCTATAAGCCCTTGGCACATGGCAATTTCCATTCGCAGGCATGAAGTTCTTTTCCTGTCATTGTATATTTTATAATGAAAGTTTTAATTGCTGGTTAGGACTTTGAAGGTCGACAGTTGACTGTTACGACTATTAAGATATGTTAAAAATAGGGAATCAGATTTAAAAAACCAAAGAATCAGAGTTTAATTTTTTTAGTGTAGTACTAACAGTAGTTTAAGCAATTTGAAAAAGGAAAAGTTATACGAAGTACTAAAGATAGGCAATACCTGGTAACCTGGTTTTGTGGGGGAGGGGAAGGGGATAAAGACCACTCCAACAGGGCAATGTCAGTTACAAATGGTGGCGTTGGAAAGCACTAGCAGTGGCTGCTAGCTTGCCACTGAAATTAAATTACTGAACAAAGTGGTCATAATTTACTAAACCCTGCCCCCTACCTTCAAGTTATAAATATACATCCTGTTGATAACAAATACCTAATGTTACTGTGCTTAAACATTCCCAGAATCATATAGAGGAGTTTGATCATGATTTTCAAATCATAAAGTTCACACATTATTAAGTAAATGTAGTGAATTAAAAATTCACTGCTAATATATAGTTCTGGCAGACATTCATCATAAACATTCACCATGCACGTTGGTGTAAAATGCGGTACTAATGTATAAATCCCGCAGTCCCTCACACACTGACACACATGCTATTGCAATGTTAAATGTATTTTCTTTTGTAACACAGGTCTATCAAGAAAGATAATGAGGGGAATTGCTCTAGCATTGGGTGGATCAGTCGATGAAATTGAAAGGGAAAGAGCTGGAGACCCATTTTGGGTTCTACGCATTATAGGTTATCCTGGGGCATCTTCCTCGAGTGGCCAGGATGTACAAAAAAATGACATTGGATGGTAATAGCTCCATACTCATCCATTTCTTTTATTTAATTTTTTTCCTTGATAACCTTCATTACTCGTAGTAAGTAATCATCTTCTATCATTACTTTTTTGAACATGGAATAAACTAGCGGGGCTCATACAGACTATGGTAATATTTCTGCTCACCTGTTCATCAGGCATTATCATAAAAGATTTTACTACTCTACAGTAAATTACCTTTTTTTTATTTTGGGTCATACAGGACTATTAACACTAGTTAATCAGGATGATGATATTACTGCCCTTCAGGTATTTTAACTGTCTGAGAGTTACTTTAGATATGCTATATGACTTGCCAATTGCTATTAAGTATATGTTTTTGGTCCCTTAAGGATATACATTGCATCTATGTCATGAATGTTATCCCTATGTAAAATTATAGTCATTTCTTATTTTACGGCAAAGAGTTGCTTGGATTGCTAAAATGCGGGAGATATTTTCGGTTTTCTGGGAATACGTAAAATGTATTTTTGGAATCCAAAAAGTGGTTTTTATTTTTTTTGAAAACATGCTACACACTTGTATACCTAGTGGTGTAGTTTTTTTAAGGAAAATTTTTAGTGGGATGTTGAGGTATTTCTTTTTAGTGGAATCCAGGCTACATACTTATATTTAGATAGGTTAGTTACATCTTTTTGTAAATATATGAAAACACAAATAATTCAATAAGAATGTGTTAGTGGGATAAATAATAAATTATATGAATTATAATTATTTTGGTACCAGAAAACGATGATGTTTTATCCAAAAAGTTAAAATTAACTGATTTAATTTATAGTTTAAGAAGTTTTATGAGTTCGATTGAATGGGATAATTTGTGCAAAAATAAATAAATTTAGTGATTTTTATCGTCGAAAAGATGTGTATTATTTTATTAAATAAGAAATAATCATTTGTTAGGTTAGTGGTTGTATTACTGAATATACATATTTAATAATATTGTATTATGAAGTTATTCGAATGTTACCACGAAAATAAATAATATAAATATTTCATTACTCATTTCTTCTTGAAAAACATGACAAAGAAATACATTTTTTATACATTGAAAAGAGTTTCAAAATACATATAAAATTTTACTCTTGTGCTCTCCTCCTCAAACGCATATTCATTTCATTGTCGGGATGCCGCTCTAATATTATGCATACATGCCGATTTCGTTTGACAACACAACTCATAATGCGTTCCAAAACCCAAGACCAACTACTCGTGTTCTCAATTTCTACGACTGTGTAGGCGAGAGAGAGAATCTCAGGAGATGACCCTTGAACTTTCGGTACAAGTGAGTACCTTCAACAGATATTACACGAAGACAATGTTGGAACTTTGAACTCATGAATGGAAGCTTTACAAGCCCAAAACGCACGACAAAGTTCATACTTACCATTGTTATCGGTTGAATTTGTTTGAAAATCTACCATTGATCATGGATTTGAATTTCTTATTGCCTGCAATAGATTGGGTAAGTCATTGTAGGCCACCTCCCACTTTCCGAACCTTCGCTCGAGGAAGTATACATCCATATCATGCCTTTTTGTACCCGACATTGATATTGAATTTCTCGTATATGTCCTGTATCATTAGTTTAATGTTGTAGTCCAGATCAATATGCACTTTTGTAGCAATTGCGCTCGCTATGATCTTGCTCATCAACAGTCTTTCATCACGTGCTCTTAAACAATCCGGTCTGCAGTTGTGAAGTGGTTGATTTTTTTTCACCGTTTGTGGAAGGTAAAAAAAATCAACCACTACACAACTGCATAACGGATTATTCAAGAGCTCGTGATGAAAGACTCTTGACGAGCAAGATCATAGCGAGCGCAATTGCTACAAAAGTGCATATTGATCTGGACTACAACATTAAACTAGTGATACAAGACATATACGAGAAATTAAATATCAATGTCGAGTACAAAAAGGCGAGGTATGGATGTTTACTTGCCCTAGAGCATAGATTCAACAAGGAGGCGGCCTAAAATGATTTACGCAACCTGTTGCAGGCAATAAGAAATTAAAATCTTGGATCAGTGGTAGATTTCAAACAAATCCAACTGATAACACTAGTACATATGAATCCTGCCTTCCATTTTGGGCTTTCAAAGCTTCCATTGATGGGTTCCAAAAGTGTTTGCTCGTAGTATTTTTTGACAGTACTCACTTGTACGGAAAGTTCGAGGGTCGTCTTCTGGTTGCGGTCGCCATGAATGCTAACCGTGAGATTTTCTCTCGCCTACGCAGTCGTAGAATGCGAGAGCACCGGTAGTTGGCCGTGATTTTTGGAACGCGTAATGAGTTGTGTTGTCAGACGAAATCGACATGTATGCATAATATCATATGGGCATCCCGACAATGAAATGAATTTGCGTTCGAGGAAAGCACAATAGTAAAATTTTATATGTACTTTGTAACTCTTTTCAATATATAAAAACTTGTATTTCTTTGTCATGTCATTTTTCAAGAAGAATGAGTAATGAAATATTTTTATTTTTTATTTTTGTGGCAACATTCAAATAACTTCATAATACAATATCTTTAAATATGTATATCCAGTAATACAATCACTCTTACCATATTCTAGGTGGGCCTTTGCGGCACTGGGCTAATGATGAGGATTCAATCTCTAACCTAACAATTTATTATTTCTTATTCAATAAAATAGTACATATCTTTCCAACTATAAATATATTTATTTTTGCACATATTATCTCATTCAATCAAACACACAGAACTTCTTAAACTATAAATTAAATCAATTAATATGTACTTCTAGAAAAAAATCCTATTGTGATTTGGTTCCAAAATAATTATAATTCATATACTCTATTATTTATCCCCACCAACAAATTCTTATTGAATTATTTGTCTTTTCCTATTTACAAAAAGAATTAAACTATCTAAGAAATAAATATGTAACATGTATTTTACTAAAAAGAAATAACTCAACATCCCACTAACAATTTCCCTTTTAAAAAACTATGCTAATAGCCTATAAGGTATACAAGTGGGTAGTATGTTTTTTAAATAATAAAGGTATACAAGTGGGTAGCATGTTTTTTAAATAATAAAAGACCACTTTTCGGGTTCCACGAAACAGATTTTCTTTGTTTCTTAGATTTCCCGTCCAGACCTAAAATTTTCGGATTTCAGAAACACGTTTTACGTATTCTCAGAAAATGAGAAGTATCTCTTCCATTTTGGCAATTCATGCAATTCTTTCCCGTAAAATAAGAAATGACCCAAAATTATAGCCGCTTTTCTGGATTGGTTGTTATTGTGATGAGCATTTGTAGGTAAAAACTCGATCTGGTGAGTGGATATCAGCCCCACCAATCCCTGGCACATTTGTATGCAATATTGGCGATATGCTACAGGTATTTTAGTGTCTCTCGTTTTCTCCTTTAATTTCAACTCCTTGTATAGTTCGGTAAGACCTTCAAGTTCTGGAAAATCTGCAGATCTTGTCAAATGGACTGTATGAATCCACCTTGCACCGAGTCATGAATAAGTCTCTAAAATACCGTGTTTCTGTGGCCTACTTTTATGAGGTGAGCTACCATCATTTTAACTATGGTTATGACGAAATATTCATTAGCATTTCATATACTTGAATTTCCATATACAGCCAAACTTTGATGCATTAATAGAGCCACTGGAAGTGTGTAAGCAGCAGACTGGTGGGTTGAGAAACTTTGAAGGAGCTGTTTATGGAAAGCATTTAGTTGGTAAAGTCACAACCAACTTTGTGGCGCAATTTTAGTTTTGTTGGTACTTGTAATGGAGATGGGTGCTCTGAAAGCTGAGTACTTGTAATGGAGATGGGCTCTCTGAAGTCTGAAATTTGAGTTGGACTAGTTTATTGTCAAGCTTCGTACACTACCTACTTGGTGATGCATTAATTGAATGATAACTGGCGATCCTTTGGATTTTATCCTATGAATTAAGGATTAAGATATGAAACTTATCAATTTAAGGCATGGTGAATGATTGAAAAGTGAAAACTATCAACTCAAGGTTTAAAATATTTCTCCCTTCTTCAAGACCGTGCAAGATGCACTTTTCTTTTTGTTGATAGTTGGTAGTTGGTACCATCAAAAAAATATGAATATTTTCTTATACTACGTATTACATATTACTAACTTTCTACTTTTTCACTCTATCATTTTATCTATCATTTCATACTTTACTTTTGGTGGATCTATTTTACTCTTTCTTATTTTTTGGAGGTTAGAGTTATAAAAGGATCACTTTATTCTTTAATGTCTTAAAATACACATCAGATCCATATTTTTTTTACATCAAGGGACGGAGGGGAGGTAGTATGAATTTGGTTTTATTTTTCAAAAGTATTTTCAGTAAAACCTTCCCTAAACTCAATATGTTACCTGTGAAGGAATATTGATTAAAACGTAACACAAGAATGATTAAAAGGGAAATTTAACGTTAACCTCATGGCTTGGGCACTGGAGTATTACATTCTTATAGAGGCACATGTTTCATTTGTTTCAATTCTGTTATCATAGAGCAATAAGATGCTCTTAACGCTGTTAGAAATCGTCAGATGAAGACAATGAATAGTAACTCCTATTTTCAAAAAATTAAAAGAAAAATACTAGAGGTGCGTCTAGTCAAAATGACCTCCAGAACATCTTTCTTTCTTGTTTCCCGCCATCATTGTTGCTAGAAAGTCAACCATAAAAGTGATATTAGCGAATTCCTTTTTAAAAAGTAATGCAAACAGAGCCGAAAAGGCCAAAGAGGTCGGGAGATGGTTTGGAGGTCTCCTTGATGAGACACACAACTCAATATTTTTCTTTTAATTTTTAAGTCACTTTTAAAAATCAAAGTTATTGTTCATCATCTTCATCTAACAATTTCTAATGGTGTTAGATGACATGCTCCTCGTGCGATAACGGAATTGAAGCACATGCAATCTTTGTTAAAAAATGAAACACATGCTCATATCTGAAAATGGATCAAACCACAAGTTTTATCTTACTTTTCCCTTCTTTTAGAACATGTTACCTTCCCTTACTGCTGTATTGTATTCTATATATACATGCGAGAATGAAAAGATAAGCCCATTGTATAAATATTCTTCAAATTATCAAATTAGAATGAATATACTTTTGTATAGGAGAGCATTTTACCAATTTACCCTTATACCTATATGTAAATATATCCCTCAACTATTTGTACATAAAGCGGTATATTTGTTTTAATTTTACGATTTTATGTTTAATTGTTCCAAATCATTTGGAGAGAGTATATTTGCATTCCCCCAATTGGAAATAATTCTTGCAAATTCGGTGAGGTTTCTCATAAACATCAAACATGGATGAACTAAAAAATAAGTACGTTTAAAGCATTATTTCTTAGTCAAATTTGTTAAATAAAAATTCTAAAAGTTCCCAACTAAGAACTACATATTGAAAAAAAAAGCATTTATTATTTTAGATGTTTTTGTGCCGATTTAAACTTAATACAGTTGTTAGAACAACAACGATTCCTTATATATATATATACTTCTAATAAATCCTGTTTCCTTTATAAGTATTTTAATAGTCAGGTAGCTGAAGAGAGTGAATTATTTTGATTTTGAAGAAAATATCAGTAAATTGGAAAAACATGCAATAATGGGACTTTTTGACAATCCTCTATATTTACAAGACTGTATATATATGCATTTCATTTATTCATAAACAATTTAGAATTTCGAAAGTATGTGTTTTTATGGTGGGGAGAATGCAATTAAAAGTGGTAAATGTCTTGTTATTAGATACTCAATACGAAGTAATTAAAAATGGTAAGTACTTAAAACAAGTAAGCGGTCCAGCTCAGTCACTCTCATACGAGAGGTTTTGGGTCTAAAACTTCATGTAGGTAGTTTCAGTTCTGTTTACCTCAGCCCCTCCAACCCCTACCTCGGGTTAAAAAAATGAAGTACTTTAAACACAATGAGCATTTAAATTTGCAAAAGTTGATGAAGTAAATTATGTAAACATGCAAAACAAGAGTAAGTGTCTTTAATTAAAAAAATGTACTTCCTCCGTTCTTTTTAAATTGTAACGGTCCACTTTTCACGTTTGCCAACGCATAAGTGTGACCATTAATATTTTTCATTCCTTATTGGTAAAAATTAAAAATTCAGATTTTGAAAATTTAAAACGAGTGGAATTTAAAATTATTTTTTAAAAATTTAATTTATAATACATTAATAAATAAAATATATTCAAGTAGAATATGTGAATAGTAAAAAAGTCCAAAGTTGCAATTAAAAGAGAACGGAGGTAGTACTCCGTATGATCAAAACGTTTTGATGGGAGAAAAATGTCTTTTTAGGGTAGGCATGCCAAAAAAATCGACCCGCAATGACCTGCCTTGGCCCGAGACATTTGGGGCGGGTCCGGCCTGCCCCGTCTTGCAATGGGGCAGGTCCGCGCCCCTATACAATGGGCGGGTCCGGGTATTAGTATTGACCCGTGCTGCCCCGCCCCCACCCGCCCCGCTCAATATACAAGGACACATACTTTTTTAAATCATACTACAAATATACTTCTTTATACATATGTGCACATATAATAAATCATAAATTCTTTGATCTTATAATATATTACTCCCTACGTCCCGGAAAATTAGTCCCACTTTGACTTGGACCGGAGTTTAAGAAAGTGAGAATAAAGTGAAAATGTGTGGTTGTGGTTGAGTAAGAAAAAGGTAAATGAATGTTAGCCACACAAAACTTTCCAAAAGGGAAAATGGGAACAATTTTTTGGGACGGCCCAAAAAGGAAAATGGGACTTATTTTATGGGACGGAGGGAGTAATATTTATATTTGAATGAGATGAATGATGAATTATCAATGTCTTATATAACATTTTAATTTATATATTCTAGTAGGGAAAATTACATCACATATATGGTCCTTCAGTTATCCACGAAATTAAAATCTTAGACCTGTATTTCTGAGATTGTAAATGTCACCTCTCAATTGTCCAAATTGATGTAAATGTGGTCTTTTAAGTGGTGAAATATACTCTCGCCCACATTGTATATTTCACCCCTCAAAAGCACTACATTTACACCATTTTGGACAATTGAGGGGTGACATTTACAATCTCAGAAATATGAAATTTTAATTTTGTGTATAACTGAGGGACCATATATGCGATTTTCTCATTCTTGTATTAATATAAATAGATTGATTATTCAAGTCTAAGTGCTTTTTTCTTAATTTTTGAAATTTTTAGCGCATTTTGACTTTGATTTAATATACAAAGTATAATTTTTTAATAATTATTTACAGATAAACTTTATGTAGATTCAAGTGGTAACAACTTCACAGTTCACACAAATTGAAACGCATATTAGCTAATAAGGTTATGGCGGGACGGGGCATGGGTCAACAAGTTTGGACCCGTGCGGATCACGGGGCAGGGCGGGTCCGGATCTTGTAGTACCCGCCCCGCCCCGACCCATTGCCATGTCTATATTAGGGTAATGAAGGAGAGCCGCCGCTAGGCAACTGCCAGCCGTCGCCAGACCTCTTCCTAATTTGCCATTGCTACGGACAGCTCCGCCGAGCAGTCTCCACTATACCCTTAGTGGGATTAGTAAACACTAGACACATTAAGCCTAAACCCTAAGGGAATGATATACTCTAATTCTCTAAACCCTAGCTCTAAAATGTAACGAGTAAAAAGTGATGGGAGCTAGCTCGAGAATTTAAAATATGTACCCCTATTTTGACACTTTTATACGTTATTTTTTATACATAATAATATAGGAGTATAATTTACTCCCATTTTGGGATAATTTCATTATTCAAATAATCAAATTATACTTCCTACTTTATTGTATAGCTTCGGATCCATAGCCAGATAGAAACCACCCCCCTGCAAGTGTCATATATGCAGCCACCACCACGATGCTAAACCTAAACCACCTTAAGGAAAAGTCTTCATCAATAACAACTAACTTATAACCCAGAAAAGTCTTGATAAAGCCCACCCAGTCCTAGGCTCCTAGCTATATATGCTATGAAACATGGTAGCTAGGTTTTAAAAGTAATTCTTTCATAGTTAGTCAAACATCATAAACCCAAAATCAAATGGGATGGAAGGAGTATATAGTATACAAACAAATACAAAGAACTTAAAGAAGACAGTAGATTATAGAAATGATGATGATGATGTTCTTGCATACTTCGTATGTCCGTAGGGCTTCAGCAAAATCTTGGAGGAAAGATGAGAAGATGAATAATGGCAAACAAACATTGATAAGAAGATATGATCACGTACTTGTATGATGCATGAATGTCAACTATAAGCTCGATCACCATGCAGATCGATTCACATATGTAATGCGAAGTATATATATCAATGGTGCCTGTGTACACTATTGAGGGCTTTATAAGTTCTTGAGGACTTCCTCTTGGACTTGCGGGGACGAAGACGATGATCGGCCACCGCCTCTTCCGCCACCATTTTCGGAACTTCAACGATCTCACAAGGCACTTGCAGCATGGATCTCGGGTCGGGGCATTTCCTGGGCTGCACAAAGAACCTCTTACACTCCTCTGCACTTCTCTGGTTCGGAAGATCCAAAATGCAGTTGTTCTGTATATCAAGAACCTTCTTCTCCAGCAACAGCCTGCATTCTGGTCCGATCTGTGTGAAGTAGTTCCCGCTCAGGGTCAGCTCCTCCAGACCCTTCACCTTGCACAGAGATTCTGGAACCGTCCCATAAAGCTCATTGCTTTTCAGGTTGAGAATCTTCAGATTCTTGAGACATCCCAAGGATTGGGGGAGTGGGCCCGTCAACGTGTTGATACTGGCGTCAAAGACGCTCACGTTTTTCAGCAGCCCAATTTCGTAGGGAAGACAGCCCGACAGCTTATTGTTCAAAAAAAGAACCTCGGTTAAGGTTTCCGCCGCATTTCCTATGCTCTTCGGGATCGGGCCGGTGAGTTTGTTGTTGGCCAGGGACAGGAAGAAAGCCGGCGTCTTCCCGAGGGTCTCCGGGATCGAACCGGTGAACCCATTGTTGTTCAGAAACAGAGCATCTAGGTCCAACGTGAAGACCCTGTCGGGTATGGGGCCCACCAGCGCGTTGTACCGGAGATCCAAGAATGTTAAGTTGGTGGCTTCAAGAAGGGCGGCGGGGAACTCTCCGGCGAGCTTGTTGTTGCTCAAGTCGAGCTCGAACAGGGTGGGTAGGGCGGCGGTAGAAACGGCAAGCGGAGATTCACCTGCGGTGAAATTGTTGGAGTTGACATGGATGACGGCCAAGTCCGGCAGAGAGTCGATGAAGCCATTCAGAGAGAGGTGGGTCCCGTCTAGGTTGAAGCCGTTGAAGTTAATCCCGCCGACTCTCAGCCGTGTACTGCCGTCGGGGGAGTAACAATGGAACCCTTTGTAGGCCTCTGAGTTGAAACAGAGCTCGTCTCCGGTCCAGGTTTTGGTGAACCCGTTCGGGTCATTTGTGATTAACTGCTTGAATTGGGATATGGCTGTGATGGACTTTCTGATGACGGGATCCATCGGCGGCAAAACACAGCCGCATTTAGCATTATATGTAGAGGTAGGGGTTTCCGATGGTCCTCCGTCGCCAAGAGTGACTTCGGATGAGGATTGTGCTGGTGCTGAAGGAGAAGTCGCCGAAGAAGAAGTGACTTGATGAAGGAGAGCAAGAAAGGAGAAGAGAACTATGAAGAAAAATAGATAAGATGATGAAGATTCTGCAAATGAGAAGTATTTGCACGCCATTCTTGTGTCTTGTATTTACCTCCTGCCTAGCTCAAGTTTTTTATCCTGAGCGCAGGTTGCATAGAGTGGAGGACCAATGCATTTATAGGAGACTTTTCATTTAGGGAAAGGTGACAAAGGTACCATTTTTTAATGATAGATTATACTATCGTACCTTTGTCCACATGGACCAATGAGAATGTAACAGTTTAATTATTTAAATCTAAATTAAAAATGATAAAGTGGTGTGGTCCAATCAAATTAATAATAGGTACGGTACCCCATTTTTTAGAAAGGTACTGAAGTTGTCACCTTTTTTAATATGTTCTCAAAAAAATGGGGTATCATAATTGATCCATTTAACAAATGTGTGCCACTTTAGAGAATGCACAATGTAAGAGTTGAAGTAATGTCATGATAATTCCCAAAATGTGTTGGGACATTATTGTTACACTAACAAATATAGAGTATGGAGTAATAGAAAGAAGAGGCATGATGATATTCATAATTCATACAAGCCGTATGTCACCATGATGTATGCTGGACTTTAGTAAAGATACCGGAGTGACTCGGTACTTGCAAAGGCTTTACATATTTTATATAGTAACATCTAGTCGTAGTTGCCATAAATTGAACTTGAAACTTACTCTTATAACACCCCTTATCTACTAGCTAATCGAGCTACACCCACCGACATATTAAGGAAAAAAGAAGACAATTTTTATAGTGTCCTTCTTAGTTCTCATTGTATCATACATTGGCCGCATGACCAATCAATCGGAAACATGTAAAGTTTTAATCATACTCCGTATCATATAGAGGTAAGTTCGATCTCTTAAGTTAATAGTCTCTTGATCTCTTATATAACTCAAAGTTGTTATATTAATTGTTTTAGTCCTATTTAGGGAATTAACTCAAGTTGTAACATATTTTCCTGTTAAGCAATTATGATAACATTTGGACTTGTTTCGGTTTCATACCATACATAGACAATAGTAAAATACACTTAAAATGTACTTATACCATAGTAGACCATGCCAAACGTGAACAAAACAAATTATATTAGACTAGACATACAAAATCAAATAAGGTCAGAAATCAACAATCAAAATAAAAGCTACCCCTTCATCCTGTATACTGTTAATTTATTCTTATTTTAGCAATTTAATATCAATCGCACTAATTCACTTTTATTAGAGTGCACCAGAAGCTCATATTCTAGTGGGAGGGAGATGGTATATGGAAAATCCAGACACATTTTTTCATTTCTACCCAAACCTCGCACACATTTTTGTTGTTATTATTGAAAAGTCAATCTTGGTAAAATTATACGGATTATTAGGGAATAAAGGAGTTTGAAGTTTGAAGTGATAGATAATTTGATCCTTTGAATGGAATTGTTTGTAGCTGCCAGCCACATGTCACTGTCTATACTATGCATGCCCATGCCCACCAATTAATAATGTGAAGTACAATTTTAATGAGGCCGTTGGAGATGCTTTTGCTGCACTTATTATATGCATGTTACGGAGTATGTTATTAGTTGGTTGGAGTACTATACGCCTTCTACGCTGTGTGATGTCGATCATTTTGGTTCGGATCTTACTTTTCATTTTGCATTAATATCTTTTTGACTAAATCAATTTAAACTAATTAACAGTGGTGAAATGTGACACCATTGTTTTCTTTAAGGCCTTTTGCCTTCAATATTTACAAACTAAAACCATTTTCCAAAAATGTAACCATTTTTACAAAAGGATAAAAAAGTAAATAGGAAGGTTATATATTTAAAAAAAGTGATGTCACTGTCAAATTATCTTGTAACTGTCAAATTTTTATGTCACTGTCAATTTATCTTGTCATTGTCATATGTCATTATCAGATTTTTATGTCACTTTTTGAATGTCACTGTCGCTTTTTTATGTCACTATCAGGTGACTTTTTCGGGCAAGATAGTGACCACTTGATGGATCACCGGACGGGAGAGAACTGATCGGAAAGTACATGTAGATAATCCGGCAGATTAACAGTATGAGAGTATAAGCTGCGATCCCTTTCCACAAGCTGGAAGGTGATATTCATACTAAAATAGGCAATGCTTGGTGCCCAAGTAAAAAGATGCTGATTTAATAAGAAGAGGACACATGTCCAATCTATTCTAACAAACTAACAGTCTAAGTCGATGGAGAGCAGCCACATGTAAAGGTGATTGGAGAGATAGTCTTGGACAACTGTCTGATTAGAGCTACGTCTAACAAACTGCTACCAGAATACCCGTGTGGTTACGCGTGTGCAAACTGCGTCTAACAAATTGAAACTAAAGGCCAACATGGGCCTCTTCCAACATTTGTTCCAAATCGGTCTCAACAGCTCGCTGGAGAATCAGGGGTACGTTGCAATTTCTCAGCGCTCTCGCAGTAGTGGATTCTACCATACTCTGTCGTCGCACCATGGGTGGAAGCACAAATTTATGTTAGTTTGCATTGACAGGAGAGTGGGGTTTCCCTTTACTGCCCCCGGTGCGCTCTCGTTCAACAGGCACGATGTTGGTGCCTTAGGTGAGTTTGACGACGATGTTGACACCTATGTCAAGTATGGCGATTTGGATATAAAGGTTTCTTGCGCGAGGAGAAGTTGAAGGACATGGGCTTCATTTTCTTCACTGAGGCTCCCACTGAAGACCAAGGGACTGCTAGATGTGACGAACCTCAGGGTGACGTGCAGGCTGCTGCCCAGGAAGAGGCTGATATTGCCGCAGCTATCGCGGCGTCCGTGGCCATGGAGCAGGGTTCAGATGATGCTGACCTTGCCGCTGCTCTCGCAGCGTCTGTGGCCATGCAACAGGGTTCAGGGGGAACAGTTGGGCCTACTGCTTCTGAGGTGTTGGGACCACAGTCCTCAGGTGAGGAGAGGGCATTTTCCCATGTGTCCCCTTCTAGGTATGAGTCCTCCGAGGATGAGGAGCCCGTGTTGGAGAGGCGGCGGCGGCAGAAGGAGGTGTCCTCTTCCAAAGTTACCGTTTCTGCAGGAATGGTAGATCCTGCAAAGGTTGAAGTTGAGCATGTCAAGAAAAAGGTAGATTCTGCAAAGGTTGATTTGCCTTCTACCACACAATCTCCCGGCTCTTTTCCAGGTATTTATCTCTAGACCGCAACCTGTTTTGTGCTTTGTGATCTTCCTGTTTCTTAATGTGTTTGCTGTATTTCGCCAGGTAGTGCCAACTTCTTTGAGCTCCTCGACCGGGCGCAGGAAGGTACAAGGTTGAAAACTCAGCTTTCAGCCGACGTGAAGTATGTCGATCCATCCCCCAGTGACTCTTCTTCCTCCTCTGGGAGTTCAGAGGATGGTGGTGATGATGATGATGCAGAAGCTGCTGGCGAGGAGGGCACCCAGCAAGATATGTCGCGGCAAAAAAAGATGATGGCGTGATACCCGCTCATGCCGCGGCTAATGCGGGATCCACCCCTTCACCTGATGTGGTTATTGAGGATGCCACAGATGAAGGTGATGATGATGAAGATAAAGAAACATTTCAGCAGCTTCAGCGCCGCCTGCACTCGGATACCTCGGGTCCCTGTGGTGCCACCCCGGCTGATGGGTAGAACAAGCGCTCAGTGGCTAGGGGCAGCGGCCCGCCACATGATTCTGCAAGTGGGCGGAAGAAGCACAGGTTCCAGTTCTCTGTCAGGGATGATCAGGGTTTCGTTTCTGAAAATGTCGGGGCAATGGAGCTGCTGGAAAAACTCTGTTTGCCCTGCGACGTCGGGTTTATGGAGGAAATGGACACCCAGTGTGTTGCCACGGAGCTCACCTCCAGTGCGCTCAAGGTACACTTTCCTCTTCTCTCGCCATTATCCTTTTGTTGTGTTCTTTCTTTCACTCTTTTAACCCTGTTCTCCCGTTGTTACAGGCCGCCACTCTGGGTTATGAACTGACCCTTAGAGTAGAAGTCGCTGAGCTTCAAGCGAAGAGGACTGCGATGAAGCAATCAGATCTCCTTGAAGGCCGGCGCTCGGCTGAGCAGCCTCTGGAGGCCTCACAAAGGCAAATGAATGAGTTCCAAGAGAGGGCTCAAGATGCCGAGATCCGACTCAAAGACTGTCAGGCCCAATTTGCGGCTCCCAGTTTACGGCTCTTAGGAAGTCTGCTGATGAAGCTGTCCTGGCCCTGAGTGAGGCAGAGGCCCATTCCCAAAGCTCCAAATAGAGGGCTCAGGCCGCCAAGGACAAGGCTGCCACTGCCACTAAGAAGGCCCGTATTAGCATGGCGGAGTGGCAGAGGATGACAAATGTCTCTTGTGACACCGTCCCCAAGCATGTTTACTTTTAGTAAATTATGAAATAAACCTTGAAGGATGAGTTATGAATTTACGTAATTGTTAAATTTTATTATTTCTTTTACGTGAATAGTAAATTGCATGTGGGGCCCACAGAGGAAACGGGGACCGCCCGATAATTCCCGAACCACATATTATATTCATCTTGGTCTAGATGATATCTATATGGAGGTGGATATTTTAATTGGGCAATGGGAAGGGCATGGAGTTGACCGGTGGGTCAAACGAGGCCCAATTACCGGTATTGGTAATTTAGCGGATAACAGCCCGAAATGAGTTTCGGAGACTCCTAAATTAATGTTGGGGAATGTACATCTAATCTAAAGGCCCATATATAGTGGAAACATGTGATATATTTTATTTGGCCCGATAAAATAAAATATAATCAAAACGGTCCGAGAAATAAAACTTTCGGGGCCGATTACACACACCGGAGCATAATGGGATGACCTCCCACATGAGTGGGGGACACCCCACGTTTTTATGTATGGAAAAGGACAAGGAAGTGAGGCTGGGGGCGGACTTTTAATGAGAGGGTGGCTGGAGACAAAACCACACCCCTCATTACATTATTTTTTTTGACATATACTCCCTTTGATTGAGGAGGACCCCCCTTGTCCTCTTGCAATCCATATGACCAACCACTGAGAGAGAGAGCTCTAGGAAAACTTCTCACAGAGCTGAAGCTAGGAGAGAGCAAGAAAGGAAGAAACCCAACACAAAAGGGCTAGAAATCAAGGTAAGAACTCAAATAGTTCTTTTAACTAGTTTATTTGTGTATGATTTTTAATAAATCATATGGTGGGTTAAACACGATGTTCTACACGTTTAAAAGTGTAGAATATTGATATAGAATGGTGGTTTTTAACTTAGAAGAGTTGTGGAATCGATAGGAGTCGAAACCGCCGGGAAACCGCCATTGTTGGGGACTGTTTTCGAGCTGCAAGCCCGAAAGCCGCCCACCTTTCACGAAAGCTGCCCGGCTTTCACTTGATTTGCAGATTTTTCACTCTTGAACGGCCTAGAACGAGGACGGATCGAGGGGGTTCCGCTAGGGCAGCTAGTTGAGCACATCACAAGGTGAGGATGGCTGACTATGCTTATAATTAGTGAGTTAATTTCATGAGATTAGCTAAGGTAAATAAATGTGTTTTTATGGATTATTAATGATTAATAATGCCTAAGAATGAGAAGACTAATGTCTATAGAGAAAAGGAGCATGATATACAAATTTAAGAGTAAATCGTGTATGATCATGTGTTATGAGTATGTTGACTTGAAAGAAGAATTAATTATGAAACATATGTTGAAATACACTTTTTACTTCATATTAGAATATATGAGTGATTAAAAGTGATATTTTGAATATTGAGATAAATGATATTTTCAAAGGAAAATCAGTTGGAACTGTCTATATGACTATGAGTTGAGAACCGGCCAGCTTTCGTAAATAATAAATCGGAATTTTTCCTCGCAGATGAAAATCGGCCGGCTTTCACAGAAACCGGCCATCAATTGTAACATATTATCCGGGATAAACTGCGGCGCCAAAACCTGGCCGGCTTCCGTGAAAGCCGCCCGGCATTCGTTGGGCCTGGGGATCCCTGCACTGTTGAAACCCGGCCGGGTTTCGTAGAAACCGGCCAGCTTTGAAACCTATTTTATGAATAAAATGACGGCGACGAAAACCGGCCGGCTTTCGTGATTTATTTACGGGCAATATTTCTCGCAGACGATACCCGGTCGGCTTTCGTAGAAACCGGCCGACTTACGTAGCGACCAGCTCTGAAGTGAGCGAAAACCGGCCGGCTTTCGTGAAAAGCGGTCGGCCTTTCCCCTGTTAATGCATAAGGTCGGTTTTCGAGGGTGAGAACCGAGCGGGTTGTGATGGGACGTTGAACGACTACCATCTGAACCGTAGTTGGTACATTCTTTAACCAAAGAAGCAAGTCTATACTTAGTAGTGTGTCTTACATCGCTTATGAATGTAGGGACACTAAAGATAAATGGGAGAGATGCAAGAATCCTTATTGATACCGGGGCGCAACGATCATTTGTGAGTGAGGCATTTGCCGGGGATTCAATGAGCCGCTTGTACCGATGACTCAAACCCTATTGGTGTCCACACCTCTAGGGGATGATATCGAAAGAAATAGCCAATATCCATCGTGTGAGGTGGAAGTGGAGGGCCAAACCTTGACGTGTGATTTCGTACCGCTGAGTATGATCGAGTTCGATGCAATCCTAGGAATGGATTGGCTTGAGAAACATCATGCTAGGGTCGATTGCTACACGAAGGTTCTTGAACTCGAAAGCGGTGAAGGGTCGACTTTACGCTTGGAGGGAGATAGAGGCAAATCAAACAGTTGTATCATATCCGCCGTGAGAGCGAGGAATATGATGAGAAAGGGATGTCACGCATATCTAGCATACGTGGTGGATAAAACTAAAGAAAAGATAGACATCAACGATGTGAGAGTTGTGTAACACCGACCCCGAGCATATTTACTTTTAGTAAATTATGTAATAAACCTTTAAAGATGATTTATGAATGTTGGAGATATTTTATTGTGAATCAAGTTGGTCATAGATTAGCTTTATATTTAATCCTTGTATTTAAATAGTGCATAAATTAGATAGAAATCAGGCCAAGTGTTAGGCCCATTTAAACAGGCCAAAAGCCTGTTACGCCTAACCTAAACCTCGCCTATAAAAAGGGAGCCGAGGTTTAGGAAAAGGTTGAACGTTGTACTTATTATTCATAGCCTTACGCTTATATCATTCTGCTGTACGTTCCACGGTTTATCAAAGAAGGTTTTACGGTGATTCATTCTGTGTTCATCTTTACGTTTAATCTTCCTTGTTAGATCGATTATTCATTGCTGTGACAGAAACAGGGACTAACAATTGGTATCAGAGCCGATCGAGAACGATCAGAAGAACTCCTGCAGAATACTCTGTTTTTGTTAACGTAGTTCATTCTGTCGATTTTTTGCTCTGTAATTTTGTTTCTTGTTCAAAAGTTGTAAAAGTTACACCTTTGGGATCGCCTTTTCAAAGCGATCAAAGGGTATACTTCAGTTTGTGTTTTACGCAATTTTTGTTTTCGAGATATCTCGAGCTAGGCATCTCGATATCCTATTTCCTCACAGGTTCTGCTACGTTTTTCGAGCTGAAAACTTTACCAGAAGATCTCGACATTCAACTCTACAGGAAACTATCTTCAGATTTTGATTATCTGATTTTTACAGGTTGAAAGATTTCGACACTGAGGATTTCGACATCTAGGATTTCGAAATCTTGATTTCGAGAAAAGGTTTCGACATCTGGTCTCGACATTTGACTCATCAGATTAAGATTTCGAGAGATTAACTTCTCGACATTTCAAATCTCGAGATCAACATCTCGAAATTTGAAATCTCGAGATCCCAAATCTCGAGATCCTTAATCTCGAGCCCAAATCTCGATACCGGGCCTCCTTTATCGAAATCTGAGATTTCGATATTCAGATCTCGACATCTGATTTTTCGAGATTCTGCCTCTGAAAATCTTTTGATCAATTTTCTCGAACGGTCAGTTTAGTACAGCAATGGGTTCAGAATACAATGCACAAGGGAACAGCAGTACCCCTCCTAGCCTCAGGAAGGGAGAATATCAAATGTGGAGGAACAGATTTTTAAACTTCCTCGAGCACAAAGAGAACTCTTCTGCAATGCTCGAATCTTTACTTGAAGGACCAGCTGAACTTTTAATTTTAGTTGGTGGAGATCCAGAGAACAATCCTCCTATTTTTCCAGAAATAAGGAGAAAAGTGCCATCTGAATACACAGAAGCCGACAAGCTCAGACTTCGTGGTGATCTTATGGCCAAAACGTATCTCCTTCAAGCAATACCGAACGAGGTTTATGTTCTCATAGATAGCATGCAGACAGCTAAGGAGATGTGGGATGAAATAGAGAAGCTGCTACAAGGCACAAGCATCAGCCTCAAAACAAAGAAGACTACAATTCTCATCGCTTATGACTCCTTCAAAGCAGGACCAGGAGAACCATTGAATGAGACTTACAATAGACTTGTTCAACTGGTAAATGAACTCAGAAAGATCAAAGTATTCAGGTCCAATCTGGAACTAAATATTAGATTCTTATCCAGCCTGCATCCTGCTTGGGAAAAGACAGTGAAGGATGTCTGACGTGCTCTCGTCGTTAGGTGCACTCAAAATAAATAATCAATACAACACAAATACGTAGTATAGTGCAGTAAGGTTCGTATCCACAGGGAAAGGAATACTTTTCTTTTATATAAATAATAACAAGGGGGGTTTAGATTTGTTTGGTTTAATAACACTAAGATAAACGATCTATATGAGTTTAATTCAATGAGATGAAGACTTGGTTTTGCTTTTATCCACTTAATGAAATGTTCGTCGATCCCGGTTATATCTTTAACTATCTTCCTCTCGAATACTCAATCGAGGAGTACATCCAGTTCATCGAGGGTAGTTATTAATAACGAGATGCGTTCATTAATAAAACTTACTATCGAGTCAATATAGAACAAGCGCCGTATATTAACTTGATAGTAGCAATAAACTTAAGATGAAAACGATTGAGATTGATAACCTCAACACAAGCGGTTTATTGGTTTAATCAATATAATTAATTCCCCTTGGCATATTAACCATGAGATGCATGCATTAATATTCCAAGTTTACTACCGTTGAAAGAACCGGATTAATAACAAGCGTATTAACCGATCGATTCTAGTAATAATTAATATGAGAAACAATACTAGTTGATACTTTAAGTAGTGTTTAAGATATTAACATGAAATATGAATAGGAATTAATTAATACTCAAGGAAGAATATTAAAATATATGAATCCTACTATGATTAATATCAAGATGTTAACTAATTGTCATCTTAGTAACACTCCTCAATATTATCATAGAGGAAGAAATAGCTATTACTATAACCAATGTCAAGATGTTAACTAATTGTCATCTTAGTAACACTCCCCAACTTTGATATAGAGATAGTATTTTGAAAGAAAGAATTAATATTCAAGGAAGAAGATTAAAGAAAATAACTCACAACTTACAAATTCATTAAGCTTCAAAGTAGCAAAACCAAGATGGAAGAGTTTAGCTCCTCATTTGGAGACTAAACATGATGAAAAATATAAAGAAAGAGCTATTCTATACTGAGCTTAGATGTACAAGGGATTGGATATCTTTTTGTGAAGGAAATGAGGTGTATTTATAGGTTTTTGGGATGGGATTCGGGTACTCGATCGGGTATATACATGGTACCCGATCGAGTATGTGTGTAACACTCGATCCGAGGCATACTCGACTGGTTTCAGGCTATTTTCTAAGTGTATACCCGATCGAGTATATATGAATACCCGGTCGAGTATGCTTAGAAAGTGGTATTCGGGCTATACTCGACCGATCTTCGTTTGCAATTTAAAGGCATACCTGATCGGGTATGTCGGTCTACCCGATCGGGTATAGACATAGAATCGTGGCCAAAATCTTCCCTGCATGTTCCTTTGTCTTCGGATCTGATCCGATTTGAAGTTCCAACCTAATACCCGATCGAGTATAGCTAATACTCGACCGAGTATAGACCAAAATTCAGGATCTTCTTTTGTCTTTGAACTTTTGCACCTTCTCTTCACTTTTTGGGTTCACCAACTGTACTTTGGGTGACCAAAACCTGCTTAAGCTCAGAATATGTCTAATCTAACCTATTTACAAGAATTTAACAATCTAATCTATTACACCAAAAGTGTGTAATTTCCAAAGTAAAAGTCAAGCAAAACTAATTAAAAACATAAACATAGAAATGGAAATTACGAACGTATCAACTCCCCCACACTTAAACCTTTACTCGTCTCGAGTAAGATCAAATGTTTACAAGTGTCAATGTTTGTCCAAAAGTTCCACAGTTCAACAAAAAGATAATACAAACACAAAGACCACCAAGGATTACAAAAGAGCATCTTGGGTTTAATGGCCTCCTAGTGTTGTCTTCTTTTCTCCTCCTCTCTTCTTCTTTATCTTGAATCTTCATATTCTTCATAAGGATACAATGAGTGCCTGCAAGAACAAACATTGTTCTCATATCTCTCATTTTGCCTAGGAGCCTTTTCAGGTTTTCATCCTAGCACCTCTTTTCATTTTCCATTCTCTCCAACTCACTCATTTTTTTTATAAGCCTTTTTTGCTTAGATTGCCCATTTTGTTGGGTTTTCAACCTAACTAGCATTTATTTTCTTTTGTTTATTATTTTTTTTTCTTTAAATTTTTTTTTTGAGTGTAAAAGTTCAAAAGAATTACATGCATAGTGCTAGGTACAAATGAGAATTACATACCATCATGAGTGTCTCCCCCGCACTTGAATCACGCACTGTCCCTAGTGCCCGCCTTCTCCTCCGTAGTAGCTCCCTCCAAAACCGCTCCCTTGGCCACCATCTCCCATGTAAGTGTCCCCGCCATCTCCGCCGTCGTACCCTCCACCACCGGAGCCAGATCCTCCAAAGTTACCCCAATGAGTGGGGTCATACCATGAGGGTGGTGGAGGAGGGTTCGCCATGGTATGGAAGGATCCCTGCTGTGCCATAAACGAGTACATAGGCCCGTAGAACCTATGTTGGTCTTCCTCATACCGGTGTCTATCGGCCTCCCGGAGCTCCTCCAAACGTTGAAAGCCGGCCCTTTGCTCATCCTCCAATCTTTGAAAACCGGCTCTTTGCTCTTCCTCTAATCGGTTGAGCCGGTTGTCCATTTGAGCTATTCCCGTAAGAAGTTGTTGTTGACCCTCCAGAAGTTGTTGAAAGAAGTCGGGTGGTGGAGGGTTTTGGCTTTGTTCTGGGAAATCATGGCTCATGGTTGGATGGCTATGGAGTTGCTCGTAGGGCTCGTCATCGGGTTGGTTTTGGGGGGGTCCTGTTCCGGTTCTTGAAGTTGTGGTGGGAGGGCGTTTGGAAAAAGGTAATGTTGATCCGGCCTGCCTGTTTTGAAGTGGAGTTGGGGGAGTTCTGGGTTGGGCAAGAGGAAGTATTTGAGGGGTTTGGGGTGGATGTGCCGGTTGTACATATTTTTGGGCCTTTCTTCACCATAAACGGTGTGTGAAAAAGAAGTACAGCCCGAGTGGCCTAGCCAAGATATGTTCATTAAACAGTAGTCGGGTATAGGAGAGTCATCCGTATACCCGAACTTTGTGGCCAAGTGCATAATCACCCCGCCCACTACGATAGCACCCTTTGCCACACTTTCCTTCTTTAGATGAGCCCATATGAGATTACAGAGGTTGAAATCCACGTGGATACGGAATAAGGCAACCGAGATGAGGCATACATCCCCCATCCTTGTATGATGGTTGTTGGGACGTCCAAGCAAGGAGTTGGCAAGGAATTTCAAAAAGAGGCGTAGGACTGGATGTTGGACATGACTAATGTATAGTTGGGAGGAGCTAAATTTGGTCTCCCCGGTCATCTTGGTCCATAGGGTGTGGCCGAAGGCGGTATTGTCGGATATAGACTTTTGGTACGGGACCGGAATACCAAAGTGTTCGGCAAACTCAAGTTTCGTGATGGTGTGATTGTGATTAAACAATCGAAACCTGAGTTTATCATCTCTAAAGTCCTCCTCATTGTTCTCAAAGTGCACCGAGCTTAGGAATTCATAGATAATTTTTTCATTTGAGTTGTATTTCATTTTGAAAATTTTATCCATATGCAACTCATGAAAAAATTTCTTCATTATTGTGTATACTCCTAATTCCTTTAGAGCATCAAGGCATAAAAAGCGGGAAGGTTTGACTTGCCTTTGAATTGTGGACATGAAGCGTGTGCGTTGTTCGTTGTCCACGAAAAGGATGTCCTCGTAGCCCGGGACGGTTGCCCTAGTGCTTGAGCTTTGCCCTTTCTCTTTCCTTGGAGCCATTTGGGATGAATTTGGCCTTAGAAAACCGAAATTGGAATGGTGGGGGTAGGGTTTTTCGGACCTCTGAAAGTTGGGGGAGAATGGGATTGTTGGGTATGAATGTGTAGAGGAGGATGAGGGGAGTGTTTTGGCGTTGGAATGGGTGGATTTGGTGAAGATTTGGAAGAGATATGGTAGAGAGAAGGTGTAAAAATGGGGTTTGGGCGTTTTTTGTTCGAGATAGGGTAGGGAATTTGGGGAAGATGAAGTGTTTTGGGGCTGATTTGGGGTTATAAGACCCGTATACCCGATCGAGTATGTTCTGGTACTCGGTCGGGTATGGCTGGAAAGTGTAGTTTTTGAGCGGCCTGCCTCCTGTACTCGATCGGGTAGGGTGGGGTTACCCGGTCGAGTATGCTTAGAAAATGAACTTTTTGAGCAGCCTGTCTCTTGTACCCGGTCGAGTATTCCTCCATACTCGATCGGGTATGTGCTTTTTTTTTTTCCATTTTTGAAGCGTGTACTCGGTCGAGTGTGGGAATCAGTCCCCTTCAATTTTAGCATTTCTAGCGATACCCGACCGGGTGTATAGTGATACCCGATCGGGTATTGCTTATTTTTCAAATTTTGAATGCTCCCTCGATCGAGTAGTGCCCGGTCCCTTTTCTTTTTGCTTATACCCGACCGAGTATAAGGTTATACTCGATCGGGTATGTCCCCAGATGTTCAAAAACCTGCAAATTTTTTTTTTCTTTTCTTCCAAAAACCCATGATTAGTGCCCTCCCTCACTGATCTCTCAAATAATTAAACAACAAAAAAAATGAATTCTAAATAAATAAAAAGAAAAATGAATTATAAAAAAAAATAAATAAATAAATAAATTTGGGTTGCCTCCCAAGTAGCGCCTTAGTTAACGTCGGGGCACGACGTTATTCATTTTTTTGGTTTTGTTTTATGTGGGATCATGAGTATCCCTTGTTTCACTTTTTAAGGCCCTATTTGGCCATTTTTTATTTTTATTTTTCGGCCTTTTCCAGTCAGGCCGGGGTTTCTTTCTCAAAAGACATCTGGTTTTATCTGCTTCTTTGAAAAACAGCGGTTCTTGTGGTTCAACAACATGTAAAGAACACAGAGTTGGATTTTGTATTTGTTTTTTCGTAGAGTCCAAGATGTTGAACTCCACTTTTTGATCATCGAACTCTAAAGTTAGTGAACCACTAGAAACGTCAATTTTCGTTTTTGCGGTCTTCATGAAGGGTCTACCCAAAAGGATGGGTGTTGTTTGGTCATTAGTTCCCATTTCAAGGACATAGAAGTCAACAGGAAAGACCATATTTTCTACTTCTATTAGCACATCTTCTACTACACCCTTCGGGTAAGTACTAGAATGATCTGCCAATTGAATCACTACACCTGTTTGATGTAATGGGCCAAGTTGCAGAGTTTTATAAACAGAATAGGGGATGACATTTATTGATGCCCCTAAATCTAACAAGGCCTTAGGAAATGTGGTGTCTCCTATTTTGCAAGGGATAGTGAACATGCCTGGGTCGTTACATTTTTCGGGGAGTTTCCTCTGAAAAATGGCCGAGATGTGTTCACTAACTCTAACCTCTTGTTTCCCTTTCAATTTATCTTTTCTTTTTGTTTTGCATAATTCTTTTAAGAATTTAGCAAAACGGGGGACATTTTTCATGAAGTTAAGAAGCGGAATGTTTACCTCACACTTTGCGAAGGTTTCATAGATGTCGACGTCTTTTTCTAGCTTCTTTGTCTCTTTCAGCGCCTCAGGGAACGGGATTTCTTGTTCATATGATGAGGGTGAGGGAAGCTTGGTTCCTGTGTTTTCCTCCTCCGGTGGGACTATTTTTTCGGGGTCCACACCCTCAGTCTCTTCATCGTTCTCTTCTGCCTCTTTCAACGTTGCACCACTTCTCAACGTTATAGCATTCACATGTTGTCTCGGATTTTGCTCCGTTTGAGATGGGAGTTTACCCGAGTCTTTTGTTTCAAGTCGGTTCACGGCATTTGCAATTTGACTGACTTGGTTTTCCAAATTCTGAATGCTGGATTTGGTCTCATGCTGAAATTGAACCATGTTTTGTTGCATGGTTGAGACATTTGAGGTGAGAGCTCGGATCATGTCCTCGGTGGACATACTTGAGCTTGACGTCTGGCCTTGGTGCTTTGGGAAAGTTGGTGGCAATGACTGATTTTGAGGATTCCCATACCTCAAATTCGGGTGATCTCTCCACCCAGGATTGTAGGAGTTAGAGTGTGGATCATACCTCTTTTGACCTTGAAATCCCAAAGCATTGACTTGCTCGGAATTCTCCTCTTGTAGTGTTGGACAGGAATCGGTGGGGTGCCCCTGTGTCGAGCATATGCCGCAGACCTTGACTTCTTGGTGTTTTGGATTTAAAAGGAAATCCTTTACCAAAGAAGTCAAGCCGGCCACTTGACTTTCCAACGAGATGTTGGATTCCGCTGCCATGACCCGTTTTGATGATGACCTCCCATTGTAGTGCCTAGAATTCTCGGCCAACTCTGAGATGAGGTTCCTAGCTTGGGAAGGGGTTTTGTTGACAATTCCCCCTCCAGATGCTGCGTTCACCAGGCGTCTATCTTGCTCCGCAAGACCGTCATAGAAGTAGAGGATGAGGTCTTGCTCTGTATAACCGTGATATGGGCAGCTAGCGCACAACTTTTTGAAACGCTCCCAATACTCATATAATGTCTCATCATCTTTTTGTTCGATGTTGCTTATTTGTTTTTTCAAGGATGATGAGACAAATGCAGGGTAGTACCTTTCGAGGAAGCATTTTTTCATTGACGCCCATGTATCTATACTCCCTGACGGGAGATAGAATAGCCAATCCTTCGCCGTGTCTTTGAGGGAGAATGGAAAAGCCCTCAATTTGATTTGTTCCTCGGTGACTCCATTGGGGCACATGCTTGTGCAGACAATATGGAATTCCGAGAGATGTTTGTTGGGGTCCTCCCCCCTTAGGCCATGAAAGGATGGGAGTAGATGTATGAGCCCAGATTTTAGCTCAAATGTATTACCTTCATCCAGTGTAGGGAAGGTAATACATAACGGTTGTTGAATGAGATTTGGAGCAGTGAGCTCCCGTAGTGTTCTTGTCTCAAGAGCCATGGTTATTGACTCTTCGGTCTCGCTAGAATGAGAACTAGCGCTGGATGAATCTCTGATAGATGATTCCTCCGAGTCGGTATTAGAAAATTTACTTTTCAACCGCTCGAAAGTTTGTTCTATTTCTGGGTTTGTTTGATATATGATTTTGTTTATGGAGCGATATTTAACCATAAACTCCACTAAGCTCAGAAAATAGAAAAAATAAGAACTCTTTATATTTTTTTTTGTTTGGTATATATATATTTTTTTTTGATTTTTCTTGATATGAAAATAAAAGAAAAATTTATTGCCTTTCCCCGGCAACGGCGCCAAATTTGACGTGCTCTCGTCATTAGGTGCACTCAAAATAAATAATCAATACAACACAAATACGTAGTATAGTGCAGTAAGGTTCGTATCCACAGGGAAAGGAATACTTTTCTTTTATATAAATAATAACAAGGGGGGTTTAGATTTGTTTGGTTTAATAACACTAAGATAAACGACCTATATGAGTTTAATTCAATGAGATGAAGACTTGGTTTTGCTTTTATCCACTTAATGAAATGTTCGTCGATCCCGGTTATATCTTTAACTATCTTCCTCTCGAATACTCAATCGAGGAGTACATCCAGTTCATCGAGGGTAGTTATTAATAACGAGATGCGTTCATTAATAAAACTTACTATCGAGTCAATATAGAACAAGCGCCGTATATTAACTTGATAGTAGCAATAAACTTAAGATGAAAACGATTGAGATTGATAACCTCAACACAAGCGGTTTATTGGTTTAATCAATATAATTAATTCCCCTTGGCATATTAACCATGAGATGCATGCATTAATATTCCAAGTTTACTACCGTTGAAAGAACCGGATTAATAACAAGCGTATTAACCGATCGATTCTAGTAATAATTAATATGAGAAACAATACTAGTTGATACTTTAAGTAGTGTTTAAGATATTAACATGAAATATGAATAGGAATTAATTAATACTCAAGGAAGAATATTAAAATATATGAATCCTACTATGATTAATATCAAGATGTTAACTAATTGTCATCTTAGTAACACTCCTCAATATTATCATAGAGGAAGAAATAACTATTACTATAACCAATGTCAAGATGTTAACTAATTGTCATCTTAGTAACACTCCCCAACTTTGATATAGAGATAGTATTTTGAAAGAAAGAATTAATATTCAAGGAAGAAGATTAAACAAAATAACTCACAACTTACAAATTCATTAAGCTTCAAAGTAGCAAAACCAAGATGGAAGAGTTTAGCTCCTCATTTGGAGACTAAACATGATGAAAAATATAAAGAAAGAGCTATTATATACTGAGCTTAGATGTACAAGGGATTGGATATCTTTTTGTGAAGGAAATGAGGTGTATTTATAGGTTTTTGGGATGGGATTCGGGTACTCGATCGGGTATATACATGGTACCCGATCGAGTATGTGTGTAACACTCGATCCGAGGCATACTCGACCGGTTTCAGGCTATTTTCTAAGTGTATACCCGATCGAGTATATATGAATACCCGGTCGAGTATGCTTAGAAAGTGGTATTCGGGCTATACTCGACCGATCTTCGTTTGCAATTTAAAGGCATACCCGATCGGGTATGTCGGTCTACCCGATCGGGTATAGACATAGAATCGTGGCCAAAATCTTCCCTGCATGTTCCTTTGTCTTCGGATCTGATCCGATTTGAAGTTCCAACCTAATACCCGATCGAGTATAGCTAATACTCGACCGAGTATAGACCAAAATTCAGGATCTTCTTTTGTCTTTGAACTTTTGCACCTTCTCTTCACTTTTTGGGTTCACCAACTGTACTTTGGGTGACCAAAACCTGCTTAAGCTCAGAATATGTCTAATCTAACCTATTTACAAGAATTTAACAATCTAATCTATTACACCAAAAGTGTGTAATTTCCAAAGTAAAAGTCAAGCAAAACTAATTAAAAACATAAACATAGAAATGGAAATTACGAACGTATCAATGTCAGATCACGGATAGATCTGGACGAAATTGACCTCTGCACACTCTATGAACATCTGAAGCAATTCGTCAACGAGGTTGCATGCGCTGAGGATCATCACACCACAAACCCCTTAGCTCTTGTAATGGATGCTCAGCCTAGAAGGACAACCACTTCACTAAAGAAGAAAAAGAAGAAGGTGGTGGTTGAATCAGATGATGATGAGAGTGACGATGACAAATCTGATCTAGAGACTGAGCTAGCAGACTTACAGAAGAAAATGGCAATGCTGGCCAAAAGATTTGCAAAGAAGAACACTTCCTCCAACAGACTGAGAACTTCCTCCTCAAACTACAAGCAGAAGAACCATGATCAAGGATCTTCTAGGAAGGCATCATCGGCAGAAGAAGCTCCTAAATGCTATAATTGCGGCAAGCCTGGACATGTGATCAAAGACTGCCGCCTCCCAAAGAAGAAAGATGCTAACTTCTACAAGCAGAAGATGTTGTGGAATAAGCAGAAAATGCTGATGGTGCAGAAAGAAGAAGAAACCTCTGCCATGATTGCTGAAAATGAGAACTGGGCAGAAGATTCTTCTGAGGAGGAGGAAGAGGAAGACAACTATGCTCTTATGGCACGAGTGGAGGGAGATGAAATAAAGGGTGATGCTGCGATCCCAGAAGGCAACTGCTCAACAAGCTCTGTAAGTACCTCCCATACTTCTTTAAATAATCAAATGCAGTCCTTACTTGAAAAGGACAATCTAATCAAAGAACTAAAGGAGAGACTAGACAATAATCATAGAGTTCTGAAACAGAATCTAGACCAAAAGTCTTCCTTAAGTATTCAACTTGAAATTGCAAAAGATCAAGTCAAAAAGGTGTCTTCAGATTTTGAAAGCTTTGAACTTAAGATAGCTGAATTAACTAAGAAATTTGAAGACAGTGAACGGGAAAAAAGCACAGCAAAGGCTGAGTGCGTTTTTTTGCATAACAAAAGAAGAACGCTTTTAAATAAAGTAAAAGAACTAGAGGATCTAGCTGCTAGAAGAGGTCAATCTGAACAAACTGTTTTTCTGCTTAACAACAAACAAAAGGATGATCGATTCTACAATGCTAAAACAGGTCTGGGCATAACCAACCCGCGTAATCTTAAGAAAGTAAATTGCCTTCAATTCTATAACAAAGATTACATGGGACTAGGGTTTGGTGAGAAAATGTATTTTCGAAGTGATGAAGATTATGCTGAACCAGAAGAAGAAAAGAGAAAGAAACCAAAACCTGCGATTTCTTGTGATTATCCCTCTGTAAATGAAAAACAACTTTCAGAAGAAAAACCTACTTCCTGCTTTAGTGAATGCCTAGACCCTTATGCCAAAGATATTCCTCACATAGGACACCCTCTAGACCCTCCCCCAAGAGTAGGTATTGCTAAAACTGGTGAGGAACCATGTATTTTTCCCATGGCTCAAAAGCTCAAAAACCTACAGAAAACTCTTGATAACGAGAGAGAGAGATTTGAAACTGAAAAGAAAGGTTTTGACGCAACTGGCAGGAACTTCTTCAAAAATTTAATGATTTGAGTGAGCAGTTTCATGCTAAAACAGACCCTTCTACGACCAAGCCAGACAGCTCACACACCTCACATGAGAAAAACAATGCTTTTAAAGGTTCGTCCACTCATCTCTCTTCTCCTTTGTTTACAGGGAAGGAAGTGAATAAGGAAGGAGAAGAGAAGAATGAGTGGAGGAAAAAGAGGAAGGAAATCGCAGATGGCAAAAAGAAAGTTTTTGAGAAAAGTGCCAGCCCTAGATCTAGTTCAATATTTTACTCAAAAGTTAATTGTAATTCTGTCTCTACAAAGCAAACTTCTAACAGTTCAGTCTTGAGTTCCAAGCTGAATATTTCTGAGACATCTTCTAGACAAAGTTCTATTTATAATACAAGTGTTGCTTATGGTTATTCTGTTCCAGATCCCCATAATTATGAATGTGATATGAATGTTGTTAAATCTAAGCCTTCCAGAAAGCTTAAACCTGAAAAGGAAACCAAGAAAGAAACTTCTAAGGGAACGTTTTGTATTCCAGATATGAAATATGCCCTTAGAGTTCATTCTAGGAAACATGTTAATCGGCTTTCTAAGGAGGAGATTTTCAAAACCAAACTCAAGAAACAACCGTTCAATCACAAAGCACCTGTCTACTCTCCTCCTGAACCTAAAACAAAAAGATGGGTCCCCAAGATAAGATCCGTCAAAACTGAAACGGAAAGGTGGGTCCCCAAGATGAGACCTACCAAACCTGAATCGAATAGGTGGGTCCACAAACGAAGACCCATCCAAACTAAAACTGAAAGGTGGGTTCCCAATCGTAGACCCATCATAACTAAAACTGATAGGTGGGGTCCAAATCAAGGACTCATCAGAACTACAACTGAAAAGTGGGTCCCGAAACTTAGACCCACAAGGACTAAAATGGAAAGGTGAGTTCACAACATCAGACCCACCAAAATGGAAAGTGGTAGGTGGACTCCAAAAACCAGACACACTGCAAAAGCAGATCTGGCAATTGGAAAGACCATCGAAGATAGATCTTTTGTTGAAAGAGCAGCTGACCTTGGATCACTGCTCAAAGCAAGTTTTAAAAAGGTGTTTCTTGATAATAAGGACCCACTCCAAGTTGGGTACCTGATCTGATCTTATTTGATTGTTTTGCAGGACGGTCATGTGTGGCACTTAGACTCAGGATGCTCAACCCACATGACCGGAATAAAGCACCTTTTGAGCAACTACACCAACTGCTACGGAGGCAATGTCAGATTCGGGAATGACGCCTCATCTCCTATCCTTGGGTATGGGGACGTCGTCTGAGCCAGTGTCACAATAAAAGATGTTTCATTCGTCAAAGGGCTCAAACACAACTTACTGAGCATTGGACAATTCTGTGACAGCGGGATGGAAGTGAGGTTCTTTGCAAAACAATGCTGTGTTCTTGACAGCACAGGAAATACATTATTAACGTGTTACAGAACATCAAATCTGTACACTATTGATCTGAAAAGCGTCCAATCCACCACTTCCATCTGTCTGCTGTCCAAAGCTTCAACTGAACAGAACAACCTATGGCACAAACGTCTCTCCCATCTGAACTTCAAACATCTATCAGCCTCGTCCTCCAAGAAACTTGTCAAGGGGCTTCCTCTGCTAAAGTCTTCCGCTGAAAATCATTGTAGTGCCTGCAAAATGGGCAAAATGACGCGAAGCTCCCACAAGTCAAAAACTGAACCTTCATCTACTCATCAGTTGCAGCTAATACACATGGATCTGTGTGGCCTATGAGAGTACAAAGCATCAACGGTCGCAAATACACTCTGGTGATCGTTGATGACTTCTCTAGGTATACATGGACAAAATTTCTTCGATCAAAAGACGAAGCTGCGGAAAACATTATGACCTTTATCAGAACGATCCAGAAACTGCTACAGCACAGTGTTCGAATTGTCAGAACTGACAATGGTACCGAGTTCAAAAATCAGACTCTCACTGAGTTCTATGAATCACTCGGTATCACTCAGCAATTTGCAGCAGCTAAAACTCCCCAGCAGAACGGAGTTGTTGAGAGAAAGAACAGAACCCTTGTTGAAGCAGCACGGACCATGTTAATCCAATCAAGACTGCCTCACTTCATGTGGGCAGAGGCAATCAATACCGCGTGCTTCACTCAGAACAGAACCTTCATCCACAAGCGCTTCGACAAGACTCCATATGAGATCCTATTCAACAAAACTCCTGATATTTCTTTCCTCAAGGTTTTTGGCTGCAAGTGCTTCATACTCAATGATCGGACAGAGAGAAGTAAGCTGGATCCCAAAGACAGAGAAGGCATGTTTATTGGCTACTCACTGCAATCCAAAGCTTACAGAGTCCATCTCAGAGACAAGCGGACTGTCATCGAGAGTGTAAATGTTACATTCTATGAAATGGCAGACTTTGCTATTGAACATCTCCAGACCGATCCATCCACTGCTGTACCAGTAGCTTCTGATAAAGCTGAACCAAACACCGAACACGACGATGTGATTCTCGACTCTCTCTTCAGAAACTTTTACGAGAACTCACAATCTCCACCTCCAGCATACACTCCAGAGTCAACATCAACTCCAACAGCAGAGATTCCGCTTCTCACAGGACCAGATGTCGTACCATCCACACCCTCAACCCCTCCAACCAATCCCAGAGGTGTGGATGATCACGGCTTTGCCATAAGTCCGGAATCATCTCCACTACACACCACAGCTGCCCCAGAGCCTTCAAATTCATATCAGGACTCAGATCAACCAATAATTACTCCAACTCCTCTAGCTCATGAGAGGAAGTGGACAAGAGCACATCCTGTTGAACAGATAATAGGTGATCCCAGTCAAGGTGTGCGAACAAGATCAGCAACAACAAATGAATGTCACTATGCATGCTTTCTAAGCAAGAATGAACCGTCCAAAGTCTCAGAGGCACTCGCTGATCCAGATTGGGTGATTGCCATGCAAGATGAGCTCAATCAATTTGACAGACTAGATGTATGGACACTCGTGCCTAAACCCCCTCAGAAAACCATCATTGGCACTAAATGGGTGTTCAAGAACAAGAAAGACGAAGAAGGCATAGTGATACGCAACAAGGCACGACTGGTCGCTAAAGGATATAATCAGCAAGAGGGCATAGACTATGATGAAACATTTGCACCCGTAGCAAGAATTGAAGCAATCCGCCTTTTTCTTGCGTACGCAGCCCACAAGAACTTTACTGTCTTTCAAATGGACGTCAAGACTGCCTTTCTGAATGGAGTCTTGGAAGAAGAAGTCTATGTCGCTCAGCCAGAAGGATTCGTAGATCCCAGATATCCCGACCATGTGTACAAACTAAAGAAAGCTCTGTATGGGTTAAAACAGGCACCAAGAGCTTGGTATGATGCATTAACCGAATTTCTGATTGACTCAGGTTTCTCAAAAGGGAAGATTGATACCACACTTTTCATCAAGCGACAGAAGTCTGACATCATCCTGATTCAGATCTATGTTGATGACATTATCTTCGCCTCCTCAAATCCACGCTTGTGCAAACACTTTGAGAAACTGATGAAAACCAAGTTCAAGATGAGCATGATGGGAGAACTGAATTTCTTCCTAGGCCTGCAAGTAAGACAACTCTCTGACGGCATTTTCATCAATCAGTCAAAGTATATTCTGGAAATGCTTAAGAGATTCAACATTGACGGCAAATCTTCCATGACGACCCCTATGTCCCCAAACAACAAACTGGACTCAGATCCCTCCGGGAAGCCAGTTGATGCTACAAACTACAGGGCCATCATTGGATCTTTGCTTTATCTCACATCAAGCAGGCCTGACATTGTCTTCTCCACATGCTTATGTGCACGCTTTCAGGCAAATCCGAAGGAATCCCATCTGACCGCTGTTCGAAGAATTCTGAGATATCTCAAAGGCACTGTGAATCTAGGCCTTTGGTATCCCAAGCACTCAGGTTTTGACCTAGTCGGATATTCGGATGCTGACTTTGCTGGTTGCCGGATGGACCGCAAAAGCACATCGGGGGCAGTCCAATTCTTGGGCGATAAGTTAGTCTGCTGGTCTTCCAAGAAACAGAACTGTGTGTCAACATCTACGGCCGAGGCAGAATACGTCGCGGCTGCTAGCTGTTGTTCACAAATATTATGGATGAAGACCCAGCTAAAGGACTACGGTTACACACTCCGCCATATCCCGATCTACAGTGACTCTCAAAGCGCCATAGCCATCACCAGCAACCCAGTTCATCACTCCCGCACCAAACACATCGACCTGCGCTATCATTTCATCAAGGATCATGTGGAGAAAGGAGACATTGACATGTATTTTGTAAGCTCAGAGCTTCAACTGGCTGACTTGTTCACTAAGGCATTGGATGAAAAACGATTCCAGTTCCTAGTCTCCAAGTTGGGCATGTTGAACCTCGAGCCCGTTTAATTATGTCTCCACTGATCTAAAAAGTGTGTGTGTGTGTGGGACTTGTAAAAAGTGTGTGTGTGTGGGATTTGTAAATAGTGTGTGTGCGTTGCATGTGTTGAGGGGGAGAAAACCAGAAAAATAACAAAAAATAGTGTGTGTGCGTTGCATGTGTTGAGTGGGTGAAAAATCAAAAAGAACAAAAAATAGTGTGTGCGCGTTGCATTTGTACATATTGTTCGTTGCATTTTTTGAGGGGGAGAGAATTTTCACTGTTTGAGGGGGAGATAATTTTCACTGATTAAGGGGGAGCTCTCTATTTTTACTGGTTTTAGGCCTCGAAAACTTTAAAAGAGAATTGTGTGCCAGCCCAATCATTCAGGCTCAAATGTTACGGAAGAGGTCCAAAATTTCTCGCGTATAAAACCTTTACGAAAAACCTTCCTTCCCTTATGTTTTTTTTCAAAGGCCAGATTTTTCTTCGCAAAAGCAGAGCTCTCAGACCCTTCGTCCTCTTCAAACCCTCTGATTTTCGCAAACTTCTCTCCTTCTCCTTCTCCGATTAGCTTTCGCGAAACCTCTAAGGTAGTTAACGTTCACAATCGCAAATCTCGAAAACGAAGGATCATCTCGAAAACCTGTTTTCTTTGTTCGTATTCGAAATCCTGAAAAAGAACGTTTGATTTCGCAAAAACCTTGAACTTTCTCTAAATCAAAATCAAATTAAGTTTTTTTTCGTTTGAATGTATGTCGAAATCGCTTACTATTATCTGCTATATCTTTGTTTTTACAGGTGGAAAATCTCTTCGAAATCGTCGATTCATCTTCTCGAAATCGAGATCTCGAGATCTTCATCTCGACATCTTGATCTCGAGATTTGAATCTCGAAATCAAGATCTCGAGATCTTCATCTCGACATCTTGATCTCGAGATTTGAATCTCGAAATCAAGATCTCGAGATCTGCTTCTCGACATCTTGATCTCGAGATTTGAATCTCGAAATCAAGATCTCGAGATCTGCTTCTCGACATCTTGATCTCGAGATTTGAATCTCGAAATCAAGATCTCGAGATCTGCATCTCGACATCTTGATCTCGAGATTTGAATCTCGAAATCAAGATCTCGAGATTTGGATCTCGAAATCATAATCTCGAGATTCAGATCTCGAGATTTGGACTTAGAATTTTTTTCAAAACTCCACCTGCATAAACTTATCTGACAAATAAATCAAACTCTTTCAATCAAATCAAACTATTGAATTTCATATGCTGACCCCCTGCTTCTACAGCTTAAAATGGCAGGAAACACTACAGCACAGATCGATGATGCCATCTACTCCAAAGAGAAATGGATCAAGGTGCTGGACAACAATTTCCAGCTAGACCTGGGAGTCTTCAAGTGCCAGAATCCAATCATTCCGGCCATAATGAAAGGTCACTATCTTTGGCCTGCACTTCACAACGCCAAACCAGTGCCAGAGATATACCTACAACAGTTCTGGGGGCACATGCACACGGATTCATTGAAAGATCGTTCCAAGATCAAGACCAAGTTGAACGGCATGCGGGTGATTCTGACACCATCCATTCTACGGACTACTCTAGCGCTGCCAGTTCACGATACATATGATGCACTGCCAACCATCCCCGATCTGCTCAAAGACGTGGCATCCCCTTGCTACACATCACTACTGCCACAACTGTCAAATTTCAACGGTGCATATCTCCGTCACCCGTGGAAAAATCTTTTCGGGCTGGTGAACAAGTGCCTGTCGCCGAAGCATGCCGGATTCGACAAATGCAACAAGCAGATCCTGCTCATCTTCCATGGCATTGCCTTCAACAAAAACTACGACATGGCACAGCTCTTCTTCTCAGAGCTAATGGACCTGGTCAAGGCCAAAGAAAAGAATAGGCCAGGTACCATTCCGTACGCTAGGTGGCTTGGGTTAATCATCAACGACCTCATGGCAGAGCATTCAACAAGCCCAAAACGCAGCTCCGATCCACATTTCAAAGCCCCAAAGCTGCAATACTTCAAAGCGGACAAAAACCCGACTTACGGTCTGAGGATTCCTGGGTTTCTACTCAACCTTGTGAGATCTTCAAACCCAGCTATTCAACAATACAAGGAAGCAATCGAGAAGACCGTCCCTATGGTTCAGCAAAACCCAACTGGACCTACCCAAGGGACAAAACCGAGTGTTGGTAAGGGTCCTACGAGAGCCCAAAAGCCACAGAAACCAGTGGCCGGTTTGCCCAATGAAGGGAAGTCTGACGACTCTCTAGAGACGAGTCAGGCGGCTGAGGGCACCGAAGAAGACGCTGAGGAAACGGCCAGTGAATCGTCTAGTGGAGCCCAAACAAACACTGACGACAAGGCTTCCGAGAGCGTGGGCACGGAGAGTGAAAAATCGGACTCGGATGATGACGATGATGACAACGATAGTGATGATGTGGAGCTCACATATGCACTGATCAGAAAAGGGAAGCTGCCCGTCGAATCTCCAAAGAAGAGAAGGATTACTGCTGAAGACGCAGCACCAATCATAGCTCGCAGACCTCAAGTCTTCACCATAAAAGAAACAGCTAAACCAAGAGCTGATCCAAGCGAGACTAATTGCTCAAAGGATGATTACGACGAGGCAGCTCACTCCATCAAGACATCAATCAACCAGGAGGAAGTTGTCATCCGAGAAACCAGGGCTAAGGTCAAAAATGACAAGGTTGCTAAGGCCAAGCCCCAGCCCCGAGCGAAACAGAGCCTGTTTGATAAGGCAGACGAACACATCTTTGCGGGCTGCGACTCCTTTATCCAGATAAGCCGAGCCGAATCCCTAAGCACAGGAGCCGATCTTTTCGGTTCCCGAGTAGAAGTCGCAGCATCTGGCTCAACTGCGCATGCACAGCCCTCTCCCAGCCACTCAATTGCCTCTCAAAAGGTTATTGTTTCAAAAGAACGGGACTCAACCCCCTCGCTGGTTCCTTCTGAATCAGTTGAGCATACAATTGACCTATCTCCCGAGGTCAAAACCCCTTCTTCACTCACATCGAGTCTAGGTGTCACATTTCCCACATTTTCTTCCTTTTCTAGGACACCTACACTATTCACAGCACATACAGGTGCACTCACCCTGAACGCAACAACCAGAGCGCAAGCTATGACGGTTGGAAGCCCTGCTACGCCCATAATGATTCCATCATTAAATGCAGGCCACACATCAGCAATCTTCACTGATGCTGTGTCAAAAGTTACAACCCCCGTAACTGGTCACCCTACCTTTGAAGACGTAAACGTTCTACTAAATCGCTTCCTAAATTCCACCATTAAACCATGGGTGCAAGATGCAATGACCGCTCTAGCACAGGAATTTAGGACCACCCAAGCGGTTCGGTCTGAACAGACACCACCCCAACCTTCCCCTGAACCGTTCATCTCCCATACACAACCCATATCCTCTACCCCTCTATCCCACCAATCCATCAACCAAATTCCTATCCCTTCTATTTCTCGGGGAACCCAGAATACAGAACCAGTATTCTCCCCACACCCGACCACACCCTCCATCGATCTCTCCTCCCTATCCTTTGACACCCTAGCTTCGGCTTTGCTGAATAACCTCTTAAATACCCCAGAAGACGACCTCACTCTTCATCAGCAAGCCATACTAGAAGCTCTTCTTTCCTCACCCGAAACCAAGAGTACTTGCAAGGAGAGTCTTCGTGGTCGCAAACGTTCCCATGAGGACCCCGATGATTCGGATCCTCATGAGGGGGAGAACAAGCGACCTCGAGCACTTGAGCAAACTGCTCTACCAAGCCAAACTCCACAGCCAATTCAACCTGAAACCTCAACAAACCAACAACCACCATCCACAGCCAAACTCTCTAGCGTGGTCGAGCTAGAAATAACATCCCGAGGCGTATCTCCTAGAGATACCAACCGAGGAGGGGATGGAAGTCCTGATGATGATACCACTGGTACATCTTCTCCATCAGGCCATCAGTTGGAACCCAGTTCTAAGCTGATGTCAACGGGCAATCCTAGTGAACCCGGTAGTGCTACACAGGAACAATCACCGCCTAAACAAAGAACTCCATACATCTCCCCAGGCAAAGACATCCATGATGCACTGGAAGAGGCGGTGATATACGACAAATGGCCGAGAAAATGGACAGAATGGGATGATCTCCGGGTTGAAGCCGAGCAAGAGGACATGCAAAGAAACTGGTGGCTACGAGAGCTTATTAACAAATGCTCTGAAGATATCATTAGGCTCGAGGACGATGAACGCAAGGAAGGGGAGAACTACAAGGAATCCCAGAAAGCTCTTGAATCAGTCGTTAGACAATCAGCGGGAAGACTTCCCAAGACAGAGAAACCCTGGGACAACGTTCGAATCAAAGCCCCCTTCCAAGAAGAAATCAGAGAGCATATCTGGCGTAGACCAGACAAAGTCAAGCCACTGAACGAACTGAAGCTAAGAGGCCTTACACACTTAAAAGGAAAACAGGCTGGAGGTCATCTGCATATGTTGCTGCAAAGGTCAACTGGTACACAGAGAGAACTAATGGAACAAGATCTGAAGTCGAATATTCTCCCGATTCATCAAATTCTACAAGTGAAAGGTGAAGACTATCATGGAGTAACATTCTACACTTTCAGACTTCAACGCACCGATGGGAGCGAATTCACTTGTCAAGAGAACGACTTCATCATGCTGAAACCGGATGACATCTACCAAATGCTCATGGCCTACAGATACCTTCCAATCAGGCAAAACATAGTATACAGCGAAGGCCTCGCAGCTATCAAGAGATTCATGCTTAGACAGATCCGAGTACACTCCTCACATGACCTACAAATGGCTATTGAATGCAATCTAAAGAAGACAAATCTGACAAAGCCAAAACTGTATGGTCCAGAACTTGAAGATTTCCCAGCCTATCACATCTTCTTCAAACCGCCAGCAGTCACCTACCTGAACCACAAGAATGAAAAGCGTCTGATGGTAGTCAGTGAAATCGAGAAATACTGCGACGGAACACTGAAGATAATCAGAGAGCAGATTCTACAGATGAAGGCAAAGCTGGAAGAAAATCTTCAAGAGACATCGTCTTATGTTCAAAAGGAACACTCTACTGTGGAGACAATTTTAAAGGCCATTGACGATCGCCTCGAAAAGAGAAATATGCTAAGACAATATGAACATGCACTTGGATTAAGGAAGCACTACTTCAAATCACAGAAGCAATAAGAGAATGACACTTGATCACAAAGGGGGAGATTGTTGGAGATATTTTATTGTGAATCAAGTTGGCCATAGATTAGCTTTATATTTAATCCTTGTATTTAAATAGTGCATAAATTAGATAGAAATCAGGCCAAGTGTTAGGCCCATTTAAACAGGCCAAAAGCCTGTTACGCCTAACCTAAACCTCGCCTATAAAAAGGGAGCCGAGGTTTAGGAAAAGGTTGAACGTTGTACTTATTATTCATAGCCTTACGCTTATATCATTCTGCTGTACGTTCCACGGTTTATCAAAGAAGGTTTTACGGTGATTCATTCTGTGTTCATATTTACGTTTAATCTTCCTTGTTAGATCGATTATTCATTGCTGTGACAGAAACAGGGACTAACAATGAATTTGCGTAATTGTAAATTTTTATTATTTCTTTTACGTGAATAGTAAATTGCATGTGGGACCCACAACGGGAACGAGGACCGCCCGATAATTCCCGAACCACATATCATATTCATCTTGGCCTAGATAATATGTATATGGTGGTGGACATTTTAATTGGGCCATAAGAAAGGCATGGGGTTGACCGGTGGGTCAAACGGGGCCCAATTACCGGTATTGGTAGTTTAACGGATAACAGCCCGAAATGAGTTTCAGAGACTCCTAAATTAATGTCGGGGAATGTACATCTATTCTAAAGGCCCATACTTATTAGGAACACGTGATATATTTTATCCGGCCCGATAAAATAAAATATGACCAAAGTAGTCCGAAAAATACAACTTTCGGGGCCGATTATGCACATCGGGACATAAGGGGATGACCTCCCACATGAGTGGGGGCCACCCCACGATTTTATGTATCACAAAGGACCAAGAAGCATGCTGGAACGTGCAGAGTAGGTGAGGAGTCTCATTTGATACAAAAACCCATCCCTACACCCTTTCTACTCAATCAATTGTGTTGATTGAGAGGAGCCTATCTCCCTCCTCACTTGAAACCATTCGGCCAGCACAAAGCAAGAGAAGCCCAAGGGAAAGCAAAGCTCTAGTTGGAGGAAGAGAGAAGCTAGAAAAATCCACAAGAAATAGCTTGTGTTTAAGGTAAGAACATAACTATTGTTCTTTAACTAGTTTTATGGTGTATGATTTTTAAGAAATCATATGGTGGATTAAACATGATGTTCTACACGTTTAAAAGTGTAGAATATTGATATAAAGTGGTGATATTTAACTTAAAAGAGTTGGTGAATCGATAGGAGTCGAAATCGCCGGAAACCGCCACTTTAAGGGAGCTGCCCGTTTCTGCAGACCACGAAAGCCGCCCGGCTTTCGCCCAGCAGCTCAGTTTTTCATCTCCAATCGGCCTAGAACGGGGATTGATCGAGGGGCTTAGCAAAGGCAACTATTTCAGCACTTCATAAGGTGAGGATGGCTGACTATATTGCTTATAATTAGTGAGTTAATTTCATGAGATTACCGAAGGTAATTAAATGTGTTTTATGGATTATTAACGATTAATAATGCCTAAAAATGAAAAGATTAAATGTCTAGAGAAAAAGGAGCATAATATACAAATTTAGGAATAAATTGTGTATGTTCATGTGTTATGAGTATGTTGACTTGAAAGTGGAATTTGTTATGAAACATGTGTTGAAATATACTTTTTTCTTCATATTAGAATATATGAGTGATTAAAAGTGATATTTTGGATATTGACATAAATGATATTTTCAAAGGAAAATCAGTTGGAATTGTCTATATGACTATGAGTTGAGAACTTGGTTCGTTGATATTAATTTGACTAGTATTAAGATGCTAGTTGGACATTAAAGTGAAATGTTGTTAAGATTGATCCTAAAGTTGGATTGTGAAATATTATGCCTTAAGTAGTCTTAAGAGATGCTTTAAGGTAGGAAAGTATGAACTTTAAGTTATACTAGGGGTAGGCCTTAAGGGATACCCAAGATAGTGTGAATATTAAATTGATCCTAAGTATAGGATTGGCCTACGGGTGTGATCGGTGATTCTTGTGGATAGCCGGTTGAATTATGGAAATAGTAAGGACCATGGCCCTTCCCGACTCTAGAGAGCGGGGTTGGATAGCATGGACTTACATCGTGATCACGGGTTAGGGTGGAATCCGAATCGGAGACCTAACTAGGTTCCGGTAGCGGTAACACATAAGATAGGACCCCGAAGGGCCTTACCTTCCTACGGGATGATGGGTACGAGTCCAGGGGCGGGATGTTGGAGTCCGAACTGGGAGCCTCATGAGGTCTCGGACAGCGGTAGCAAGTCCCGTAGAAATAATAGGACCCAAGGGTTGGGTTGTGCAAACGATAAATGAAAAAGGATATATAAGAAGGGCCGTGTGCCGACAAATAAATAAATTTACTTATTATGAAGATGATAAGTGGGGAATATAAATTATTATTTATATTATGATATCACCCTATTTTGAGGGTCTTGGAAATTAAAACGTTGATTATACTTAGTATAGTTGCTATTGTACTTGTCAAATATTTCCAAGTACTGACCTCCCCTTCACGGGGGAGGCCACCTCACAGTTTCAGGTAGAACTTGAAGGTTGCTACCGGCGCCCGTTGCTTCGGGGATATTCAAAGGAGAAAACGTGGTTCGTGCTTCTTCTGTTTCCTGTTTTCAAAACAATTATAACAATGCTCATGGATACTGTTTTATTAATAATTACTTTGGGGGCTTGTATGCCTAGTTATGCCAAGTGTGACTCGAACAAATGTATTAATGCTTCCGCTACTTTAAATGCATGTTTTACATTATGTTTGTTTATGGATGTACTATGTGTGAATGATATTCATGACGCCTTGTATAGTATGGATGAGTTGGACTACGGTTGACTATTCGTACTGTACGGCGGGTTGTTGACGTGTCCGGCTAGGTCCGGGGCGTGACAATTTAATTGGTATCAGAGCCTTAGTCCGTAAACATCATAATGAAGCTTCAAAATTTCTTTTTGAAAACGAATTTGAAAACCATGAGCATAAGGTTTTGTACTTATAGAACTTTTGGTACTTGAGTTGCAATGTCTCTAATTGTTAAGATGGTACCCTTAGCAATTGGTATGGCGGTGATTTGAGCCAAAAGATGTCTTTAAGTGCCTATCCGTCAATTGACATTTGATACGAGTCTAATGACTCATTCTAAATTTCTTTCAGAAATGGAACGTACCGGGAAGGTTACTCGACGGAACCCGACTGGCCAAGCACCGGGAGGATCCCAACGTGGCAGTCGGGGAGGATCGAGGGTGTCTAGGAGACAAGGCCGTGCAGGACACTCGCTGACCGTTAGTGACGGTCATGTGGAAACTATCGACGAGCACTATGAGTCCGAGGAGGATTCAACCTACCGACCGGGAACTGAGCCGGTTGAGACCCCCCATATGATGGGGAATACGATGATGCAAGTGACGAGAGCGATGATAATGAAGCTCTCGAACGGATTGAGGAATTGCTCCGGAAATACCACCAAGATCGCCAAAGGCGTCGGGCAAGGCGTGCTTTGGAAGGGGCTTCAAGAAGAGGAAGCCGTGTAACTCCCCGGGAGATCATAGAATCCCGAGGAGGGGGAGGTGCTGAGGTCCCTATAATAAGGATCTCAAAGTACCTCAAGGAGGCAAGAGACTTGGGATGTAAACCGTTTGATGGAACGGGGGACATCTCCGTGGCGGCCGAGTGGATCAAAAGATTCAACGAGGCGGCCCTCGACATGCAACTACCACCCCACATGAAGCTGAGGGTAGCCACGAGGCTACTAGAAGGCATGGCGTCCACATGGTGGGATGGAACAAAAGGGAAGTACGGTGAGGCCGTCACTTGGGAGAATTTCAGACAGGAGTTCTTCAGCCAATACTACTCCGACTTCGAGGTGAACTTGAAGAGGAGGGAGTATACGAATTTGACCCAAGGAGGTGAATGTACGGTGAAGGAACTTGAGCACAAGTTCAGAAAACTTGCGGAGTTCATACCGGAGTACATTTGTGATGAAAACCGGATGGTGAACCATTTCTGGGATGCCTTGGACCTTGACATACGCGAGAGGGCAACACAATTGCCTAATATGACGTTCAGTCAAGTGGTTGAACAAGGCCTGAAAGGAGAGAAGGAGTGGGAGGAAAGAAAACGAAGGAATGCCGATGAGGCAAGGAAAAGAAAATGGGAGAGCCATGGCCCTCAAGGTTCCAACAAGAAGGGGAACCACGGGGGAGGCGGATCCTTCAAAACCCCTGCACCACCGGTAAGGGGAAATCAAGGCCCGAGCGGGCAAAGCTCTGTGTCACAAGGTTCAGGCGCGAAGAAGTGCAACAACTGCAAGAAGAACCACTTTGGCAAGTGCCGCGACCCCCCGAGGTGCTATCAATGCGGGGAGGTCGGGCATTTGAAGGTGAGTTGCCCACAACTTGTGCGAGCCATGGGGGCCGGACCGAGTAGTGCAACGACAGTGAGCAGGAACCGAACCGGAGCACCGAATGCTAGCGGTGGGCACGGTGGGGCGAGTGCAAGCAACGCGCCATCCGTAAACCAAGGAAGGACCCAAGCTCGGGTCTATGCTATGACGGAGGCGGATGCTCGTGCCAACCCAGACTCCGTTGCGGGTAATTCCTTAAACTCACGTATTAATTTTCATAAACAGTAGGAGCATGGAACTTGTAAAATGCTAACCTCGACGAGTTTGGTCGGGTTTGAGGAGGAAAAGAGGAGGAGAATCCTCGCCCTGGGCGAATGCCGCCCGGCTTTGACGAAAGCCGCCCAGCTTTCGTCTTGATCATTGGGGAAAAATACTACGGCAACGAATGCCGGCCGGCTTCCACCGAGAACCGCCCGGCTTTCGTATATAACAATCAACAAATTTTTTCTCGCAAACGAAAACCGGCCGGCTTTCACAGAAACCGGCCGGCGTTTGGAAAATTGGCCCGGATTAATCTGCGGCGCTCAAAGTCGCCCGGCTTTGGGGGAAAGCCGCCCGACTTTCGTTAAACCTGGGGATTCCTGTGCTGCTGAAACCCGGCCGGGTTTCGTAGAAACCGGCCGACCTTCGAAATCTTTCCACGAATAAAACTGCGGCGACGAAAACCAGCCGGCTTTCGTGAAAGCCGCCCGGCTTTCGTGATTTTCATAGATGGATTTTTTCTCGCAGACGAAAACCGGCCGGCTTTCGTGAAAAGCGGCTGGCTTTCACCTAGATTGGTCCTAAAACGGTCCTAAAGGTTAGAAACCGGGAAATTTCGGAAGGGTATCGAACGGACCCCACCCGAAACACGACCAACATACTCTACGAATTAAGAAACGAGCCTATTAATTAGATAGTGTGTCTTACATTACTTATGAATGTAGGAACACTAAAGATAAACGGGAGAGACGCAAGAATCCTTATTGATACCGGGGCGCAACGATCATTTGTGAGTGAGGCGTTCGCCAGCGGATTCAACGGACCACTTGTACCAATGACTCAAACCCTATTGGTGTCCACGCCTCTAGGGGATGATATCGAAAGAAACAACCACTATCCATCGTGTGAGGTGGAAGTGGAGGGCCAAACCTTGACGTGTGATTTCGTACCGCTGAGTATGATCGAGTTCGATGCAATCCTAGGAATGGATTGGCTTGAGAAACATCATGCTAGGGTCGATTGCTACACGAAGGTTCTTGAACTCGAAAGCAGTGAAGGATTGACCTTACACTTTGAGGGAGATAGAGGCAAATCAAACAGTTGTATCATATCCGCCGTGAGAGCGAGGAACATGATGAGGAAAGGATGTCACGCATATCTAGCTTATGTGGTGGACAAAACCAAAGAAGAGGTAGACATCAACGATGTGAGAGTTGTGTGCAAGTATCCGGATGTCTTCCCAAAAGACTTGCCGGGACTTCCACCCGATAGGGAGATTGAGTTCGTGATCGAGGTTGAACCCGACACCAAACCAATCTCTATACCGCCATACAGAATGGCACCCGCTGAACTTAACGAGTTGAAAACCCAATTGCAAGAGCTATTGGATAACGGTTTCATAAGGCCGAGTCACTCTCCGTGGGGAGAACCGGTCCTTTTCGTGAAAAAGAAAGATGGAACACTTTGAATGTGCATTGACTATCGTCAACTGAACAAGGTCACAATCAAGAATAGGTATCCCTTGCCTAGGATTGATGACTTGTTTGATCAGCTCCGAGGAGCGACGGTGTTTTCGAAGATTGACTTAAGGTCGGGGTACCACCAACTGAAAATAAAGGAGGATGACATATCGAAGAGTGCATTCCGCACAAGGTATGGTCATTTCGAGTTCCTAGTTATGTCGTTCAGGCTAACCAACGCCCCGGCGGCATTTATGGACTTGATGAACCGAGTATTTCATAAATACTTGGACCGATTTGTGATTGTGTTCATGGATGATATCTTGATTTACTCAAAGAGTGAAGAAGAGCATGAGGAGCACTTGATACTTGTTCTTGAGACACTACGGGAGAAGCAACTCTATGCCAAGTTTTCCAAATGTGAATTTTGGCTAAGGGAGATCGGCTTTCTCGGGCATGTGGTTTCGGGATCAGGGATTGCCGTCGATAACAAGAAGATTGAGGCCATTACCGAATGGGAGAGGCCAAAGAACGTCAAGGAAATTCGTAGCTTCCTTGGATTGGCAGGGTACTACCGGAAATTTGTGGAGAAATTCTCAGTTTTGGCATCGCCATTGACAAAGCTCACTCGAAAGGGGGCCAAGTTTGTATGGGATGACCGATGTGAGAAGGGATTCCTTGAACTGAAGAAGAGATTGACCGAGGCACCGGTACTTGCACTACCCAAACAGGGTGTGGGGTACGATGTCTACAGCGACGCAAGCATCCAAGGGCTTGGATGTGTCTTGATGCAGAATGGGAGGGTGATTGCCTATGCTTCGCGACAGTTGAAGAAGCATGAGGTAAATTATCCCACTCATGACTTAGAGCTGGGGGCGGTGGTGTTCGCATTGAAGATTTGGAGACATTATCTCTACGGGGAAACATGTCATATATACACCGACCACAAAAGCCTGAAGTACGTGTTTACTCAAAAAGAGTTAAACATGAGACAGAGACGGTGGATGGAGTTGATAAAAGACTACTATCTAGTTATCGAGTACCACCCCGGTAAAGCCAACGTGGTAGCGGATGCCTTGAGCCGAAAGAATTCATCTGGGGCATTATTGACTAGCTTGAGAGCATTGAGGGCTCAATTGGAGGTATCTAACGATGGTGCCTTGTTAGCTAGATTCGAGGTGAGACCTACATTGCTTGATGAAATCAAGAAGGGTCAAGAAACCGACGAAGAAATTATGAAGATCCGTGAACGCATGCTAACGGGACCGGTTGAGGATTTCAGGGAGAGAGACGATGGTCTCTTATTATTTCGTGACCGAGTGTGTGTACCGTTGGATGATGAGCTCCGAAAGTCCATCTTAGAGGAGGCTCATTCATCGGCGTATGCCATGCACCCGGGAGGCACGAAGATGTACCGTGATTTGAAGGAAAGTTACTGGTGGTCAGGGATGAAGAGGGAAATAGCCGAGTATATCAGTAGGTGTCTTACTTGTCAGCAAGTTAAGGCAGAACATCAGCATCCGGCTGGGTTACTACAGCCACTTTCCATTCCTGAATGGAAATGGGAACACGTGACTATGGATTTCGTGGTGGGGCTGCCACGAACGGTTAAGAATTATGATGCCGTATGGGTTGTGGTCGATAGGCTCACGAAGAGTGCACACTTTCTACCTATCAACACTACCTATGCATTGGAGAGGTTAGCCAAGTTGTATGTGGACGAGATCGTGAGGCTACATGGGGTTCCTATAACCATTGTATCCGATAGAGATCCGCGATTCACATCACGATTTTGGCCGAAGTTCCAAGAATCTATGGGGACAAAGTTGAAATTCAGTACAGCTTTTCATCCACAAACGGATGGGCAATCTGAGCGGGTTATACAGATATTAGAGGATATGCTGAGAGCCTGTGCATTGGAGTTCCAAGGGAGTTGGGACAACCACTTATCACTTGTGGAGTTTGCCTATAACAACAGTTATCAGGCAAGTATAGGCATGCCTCCATACGAGGCATTGTATGGGAGGAGATGTCGTACACCGTTGTGTTGGGATGAGGTTGGCATGGCCAAACTCGAGAGCACGGAATTGGTGGAGATCACCAAGTCTAAGGTGAAGATGATTCGTGAGAGACTTAAGGCGGCCCAGGATAGACAGAAAAGTTATGCCGATAAGCGCCGAAGAGCCTTGGAGTTTAAGGTGGGAGATGAGGTATTTTTGAAGGTTTCACCTTGGAAAGGAATCATCCGATTTCAGAGCCGAGGGAAACTTAACCCACGATACATAGGGTCATTCGTGATTCTTGAGAGGATTGGGGCCGTGGCATATCGATTACAGTTGACTCCAGAATTGGAGAAGATACATAACGTATTCCACGTGTCCATGCTTAAGAAGTATATGCCGGATCCATCTCATGTATTGGAAAAACCACCCGTGGAAATACGGGAAGACTTGAATTATGCCGTGCAACCGGTGAAGATACTTGACAGGCAAGTCAAGAAATTGAGAAGTAAAAAAGTTCCAATGGTTAAAATCCCTTGGAAAAGTGACCGAGTTGAGGAGGAAACTTGGGAGACGGAAGCTTTGATGAAAGAGCAATACACGTTTTTGTTTGAATGAGCATTGTGAATTTCGGGGACGAAATTCCCGTTAAGGGGGGGTGAACTTGTAACACCGACCCCGAGCATATTTACTTTTAGTAAATTATGTAATAAACCTTGAAAGATGATTTATGAATTTGCGTAATTGTAAATTTTTATTATTTCTTTTACGTGAATAGTAAATTGCATGTGGGGCCCACAGCGGGAACGGGGACCGCCCGATAATTCCCGAACCACATATCATATTCATCTTGGCCTAGATAGTATATGGTGGTAGACATTTTAATTGGGCCATAAGAAAGGCATGGGGTTGACCGGTGGGTCAAACGGGGCCCAATTACCGGTATTGGTAGTTTAACGGATAACAGCCCGAAATGAGTTTCGGAGACTCCTAAATTAATGTCGGGGAATGTACATCTATTCTAAAGGCCCATAATTATTAGGAACACGTGATATATTTTATCCGGCCCGATAAAATAAAATATGACCAAAGTAGTCCGAAAAATACAACTTTCGGGGCCGATTATGCACATCGGGACATAAGGGGATGACCTCCCACATGAGTGGGGGCCACCCCACGATTTTATGTATCACAAAGGACCAAGAAGCATGCTGGAACGTGCAGAGTAGGTGAGGAGTCTCATTTGAGACAAAAACTCATCCCTACACCCTTTCTACTCAATCAATTGTGTTGATTGAGAGGAGCCTATCTCCCTCCTCACTTGCAACCATTCGGCCAGCACAAAGCAAGAGAAGCCCAAGGGAAAGAAAAGCTCTAGTTGGAGGAAGAGAGAAGCTAGAAAAATCCACAAGAAATAGCTTGTGTTTAAGGTAAGAACATAAATATTGTTCTTTAACTAGTTTTATGGTGTATGATTTTTAAGAAATCATATGGTGGATTAAACATGATGTTCTACACGTTTAAAAGTGTAGAATATTGATATAAAGTGGTGATATTTAACTTAAAAGAGTTGGTGAATCGATAGGAGTCGAAATCGCCGGAAACCGCCACTTTAAGGGAGCTGCCCGTTTCTGCAGACCACGAAAGCCGCCCGGCTTTCGTGAAAGCCGCCCGACTTTTGCCCAGCAGCTCAGTTTTTCATCTCCAATCGGCCTAGAACGGGGATTGATCGAGGGGCTTAGCAAAGGCAACTATTTCAGCACTTCATAAGGTGAGGATGGCTGACTATATTGCTTATAATTAGTGAGTTAATTTCATGAGATTACCGAAGGTAATTAAATGTGTTTTATGGATTATTAACGATTAATAATGCCTAAAAATGAAAAGATTAAATGTCTAGAGAAAAAGGAGCATGATATACAAATTTAGGAATAAATTGTGTATGTTCATGTGTTATGAGTATGTTGACTTGAAAGTGGAATTTGTTATGAAACATGTGTTGAAATATACTTTTTTCTTCATATTAGAATATATGAGTGATTAAAAGTGATATTTTGGATATTGACATAAATGATATTTTCAAAGGAAAATCAGTTGGAATTGTCTATATGACTATGAGTTGAGAACTTGGTTCGTTGATATTAATTTGACTAGTATTAAGATGCTAGTTGGACATTAAAGTGAAATGTTGTTAAGATTGATCCTAAAGTTGGATTGTGAAATATTATGCCTTAAGTAGTCTTAAGAGATGCTTTAAGGTAGGAAAGTATGAACTTTAAGTTATACTAGGGGTAGGCCTTAAGGGATACCCAAGATAGTGTGAATATTAAATTGATCCTAAGTATAGGATTGGCCTACGGGTGTGATCGGTGATTCTTGTGGATAGCCGGTTGAATTATGGAAATAGTAAGGACCATGGCCCTTCCCGACTCTAGAGAGCGGGGTTGGATAGCATGGACTTACATCGTGATCACGGGTTAGGGTGGAATCCGAATCGGAGACCTAACTAGGTTCCGGTAGCGGTAACACATAAGATAGGACCCCGAAGGGCCTTACCTTCCTACGGGATGATGGGTACGAGTCCAGGGGCGGGATGTTGGAGTCCGAACCGGGAGCCTCATGAGGTCTCGGACAGCGGTAGCAAGTCCCGTAGAAATAATAGGACCCAAGGGTTGGGTTGTGCAAACGATAAATGAAAAAGGATATATAAGAAGGGTCGTGTGCCGACAAATAAATAAATTTACTTATTATGAAGATGATAAGTGGGGAATATAAATTATTATTTATATTATGATATCACCCTATTTTGAGGGTCTTGGAAATTAAAACGTTGATTATACTTAGTATAGTTGCTATTGTACTTGTCAAATATTTCCAAGTACTGACCTCCCCTTCACGGGGGAGGCCACCTCACAGTTTCAGGTAGAACTTGAAGGTTGCTACCGGCGCCCGTTGCTTCGGGGATATTCAAAGGAGAAGACGTGGTTCGTGCTTCTTCTGTTTCCTGTTTTCAAAACAATTATAACAATGCTCATGGATACTGTTTTATTAATAATTACTTTGGGGGCTTGTATGCCTAGTTATGCCAAGTGTGGCTTGAACAATTGTATTAATGCTTCCGCTACTTTAAATGCATGTTTTACATTATGTTTGTTTATGGATGTACTATGTGTGAATTATATTCATGACGCCTTGTATAGTATGGATGAGTTGGACTACGGTTGACTATTCGTACTGTACGGCGGGTTGTTGATGTGTCCGGCTAGGTCCGGGGCGTGACAAGTAGTGTGCAAATATCCGGATGTCTTCTCAAAAGACTTGCCGGGACTTCCACCTGATAGGGAGATTGAGTTCGTGATCGAGGTTGAACCCGGCACCAAACCAATCTCTATACCGCCATACAGAATGGCACCCGCATAACTTAACGAGTTGAAGACCCAATTGCAAGAGCTTTTGGATAACGGTTTTATAAGGCCGAGCCACTCCCCATGGGGAGCACCGGTCCTTTTCGTGAAAAAGAAGGATGGGACACTTCGAATGTGCATTGACTACCGTCAACTGAACAAGGTCACGATCAGGAATATGTATCCTTTACCTAGGATTGATGACTTGTTTGATCAGCTCCGAGGAGCAACGGTGTTTTCGAAGATCGACTTGAGGTCGGGGTACCATCAACTGAAGATAAAGGAGGATGATATACCAAAGAGTGCTTTTCGCACGAGGTATGGTCATTTCGAGTTCCTAGTCATGTCGTTTGGGCTAACAAACGCCCCGGCGGCATTTATGGACTTGATGAACCGAGTATTTCATAAATATTTGGACCGGTTTGTGATTGTGTTCATAGATGATATCTTGATTTACTCAAGGAGTGAAGAAGAGCATGAGGAGCACTTGATACTTGTTCTTGAGACACTACGGGAGAAGCAACTCTATGCCAAGTTTTCCAAATGTGAATTTTGGCTAAGGGAGATTGGCTTTCTCGGGCATGTGGTTTCGGGATCAGGGATTGCCGTAGATAACAAGAAGATTGAGGCCATTACTGAATGGGAGAGGCCAAAAAACGTCAAGGAAATTCGTAGCTTCCTTGGATTGGCAGGGTACTACCGAAAATTCGTGGAGAAGTTCTCAATTTTGGCATCGCCATTGACAAAGCTCACTCGAAAAGGGGCCAAGTTTGTATGGGATGACCGATGTGAGAAGGGGTTCCTTGAACTGAAGAAGAGATTGACCAAGGCACCGGTACTTGCATTACCCAAACAGGGTATTGGGTACGATGTCTATAGTGATGCGAGCATCCAAGGGCTTGGATGTGTGTTGATGCAGAATGGTAGGGTGATTGCCAATGCTTCGCGATAGTTGAAGAAGCATGAGGTAAATTACCCTACTCATGATCTCGAGTTGGGGGCAGTGGTATTTGCAGTAAAGATTTGGAAACATTATCTCTACGGTGAGACATGTCACATATACACTGACCACAAGAGCTTGAAGTATGAATTTACTCAAAAAGAGTTAAACATGAGACAGAGACGGTGGATGGAGTTGATAAAAGACTACCATCTAGTCATTGAGTACCACCCCCGTAAAGCCAACGTGGTAGCGGATGCCTTGAGCCGAAAGAACTCGTTTGGGGCATTGTTGACTAGTTTGAGGGCATTGAGAGCCCAATAGGAGGTATCTAGCGATGGTGCCTTGTTAGCTAGATTCGAGGTGAGACCTACATTACTTGATGAAATCAAGAAGGTTCAAGAAACCGATGAAGAGCTTATGAAGATCCGTGAACGCATGCTAGCGGGACCGGTTGAGTATTTCAGGGAAAGAGATGATGGTCTCTTATTATTTCGTGACCGAGTGTGCGTGCCGTCGGATGATGAGCTCCGAAAGTCCATCTTAGAGGGCGCTCATTCATCAGCGTATGCCATGCATCCGGGAGGCACGAAAATGTACCGTGACCTGAAGGAAAGTTACTGGTGGTCTGGTATGAAGAGGGAAATAGCCGAGTACATCGGTAGGTGTCTTACTTGTCAACAAGTTAAGACAGAACATCAGCATCCAGCTGGGTTATTACAACCACTTTCCATTCCTGAATGAAAGTGGGAACATGTGACTATGGATTTCGTGGTGGGGCTGCCACGGACGGTTAAGAACTATGACGTTGTATGGGTTGTGGTTGATAGGCTCACGAAGAGTGCACATTTTCTACCTATCAACACCACCTATGCACTGGAGAGGTTAGCTAAGTTGTATGTGGACGAGATCGTGAGGCTACATGGGGTTCCGATAACCATTGTATCCGATAGAGATCCGCGATTCACATCATGATTTTGGCCGAAGTTCCAAGAATCTATGGGGACAAAGTTGAAATTCAGTACAACTTTTCATCCACAAACGGATGGGCAATCCGAGCGAGTTATACAGATATTGGAGGATATGCTGAGAGCTTGTGCATTGGAGTTCCAAGGGAGTTGGGACAACCATTTGGCACTTGTGGAGTTTGCCTATAACAACAGTTATCAGACGAGTATAGGCATGCCTCCATACGAGGCATTGTATGGGAGGAGATGTCGTACACCTTTATGTTGGGATGAGGTTGACATGGCCAAACTCGAGAGCACGGAACTCGTGGAAATCACCAAGTCAAAGGTGAAGATGATTCGTGAGAGACTTAAGGCGGCACAGGATAGACAGAAGAGCTATGCCGATAAGCGCCGAAGAGCCTTAGAGTTTAAGGTTGGAGAGGAGGTATTTTTGAAGGTTTCACCTTGGAAAGGAATCATCCGATTTCAGAGCCGAGAGAAACTTAACCCAGAATTGTGATTCTCGAAAGAATTGGGGCCGTAGCATACCGATTATAGTTGACTCCAGAATTGGAGAAGATACATAATGTATTCCGAGTGTCTATGCTTAAGAAGTATATTCCGGATCCATCTCATGTACTAGAAAAACCACCCGTGGAAATACGGGAAGACTTGAACTACGTCGTGCAACCGGTAAGGATACTTGATAGGCAAGTAAAGAAGCTAAGAAGCAAGAAAGTTCCAATGGTTAAAATCCTTTGGAAGAGTGACCGAGTTGAAGAAGAAACTTGGGAGACTGAAGCCTCGATGAAGGAACAGTATGCATTTCTGTTTGAATAATCGTTGTGAATTTCGGGGACGAAATTCCCGTTAAGGGGGGGTGAACTTGTGACACCGTCCCCAAGCATGTTTACGTTTAGTAAATTATGAAATAAACCTTGAAGGATGAGTTATGAATTTACGTAATTGTTAAATTTTATTATTTCTTTTACGTGAATAGTAAATTGCATGTGGGGCCCACAACGGGAACGGGGACCGCCCGATAATTCCCGAACCACATATTATATTCATCTTGGTCTAGATGACATCTATATGGAGGTGGATATTTTAATTGGGCAATGGGAAGGGCATGGAGTTGACCGGTGGGTCAAACGAGGCCCACCTACCGGTATTGGTAATTTAGCGGATAACAGCCCGAAATGAGTTTCGGAGACTCCTAAATTAATGTTGGGGAATGTACATCTATTCTAAAGGCCCGTATATAGTGGAAACAAGTGATATATTTTATTTGGCCCGATAAAATAAAATATAATCAAACCGGTCCGAGAAATACAACTTTCGGGGCCGATTACACACACCGGAGCATAATGGGATGACCTCCCACATGAAAGGGGGCCACCCCACGTTTTTATGTATGGCAAAGGACAAGGAAGTGAGGCTGGGGGCGGACTTTTAATGAGAGGGTGGCCGGAGACAAAACCACACCCCTCATTACATTTTTTTTTGACATATACTCCCCTTGATTGAGGAGGAACCCCTCCCCCTTGTCCTCTTTCAATCCATACGACCAACCACTGAGAGAGAGAGATCTCTAGGAAAGCTTCTCACAGAGCTGAAGTTAGGAGAGAGCAAGAAAGGAAGAAACCCAACACAAAAGGGCTAGAAATCAAGGTAAGAACTCAAATAGTTCTTTTAACTAGTTTTTTTGTGTATGATTTTTAATAAATCATATGGTGGGTTAAACATGATGTTCTACACGTTTAAAAGTGTAGAATATTGATATAGAATGACAGTTTTTAACTTAGAAGAGTTGTGGAATCGATAGGAGTCGAAACCGCCGGGAAACCGCCATTGTTGGGGACTGTTTTCGAGCTGGAGGCCCGAAAGCCGCCCACCTTTCACGCAAGCCGCCCGGCTTTCACTTGATTTCCATATTTTTCACTCTTGAACGGCCTAGAACGAGGACGGATCGAGGGGGTTCTGCTAGGGCAGCTAGTTGAGCACATCACAAGGTGAGGATGACTGACTATATTGCTTATAATTAGTGAGTTAATATCATGAGATTACCTAAGGTAATTAAATGTGTTTTTATGGATTATTAATGATTAGTAATGCCTAAGAATGAGAAGACTAATGTCTATAGAGAAAAGGAGCATGATATACAAATTTAAGAGTAAATCGCGTATGATCATGTGTTATGAGTATGTTGACTTGAAAGAAGAATTAATTATGAAACATATGTTGAAATACACTTTTTACTTCATATTAGAATATATGAGTGATTAAAAGTGATATTTTGAATATTGAGATAAATGATATTTTCAAAGGAAAATCAGTTGGAACTGTCAATATGACTATGAGTTGAGAACTTGGTTGTTGGAATTAACTTGACTAGTATTAAGATACTAGTTGGACATTAAAATGAAATGTTGTTAAGATTGATCCTAAGGTTGGATTGTGAAATGTTATGCCTTAAGTAGTCTTAAGAGATGCTTTAAGGTAGGGAAGTATGAACTTTAAGTTATACTAGGGGTAGGCCTTAAGGGATACCCAAGATAAAGTAAGTAATAAATTGATCCTAGATATAGGATTGGCCTACGGGTGTGTTCAGTAGTCCTTGAGGATAGCCGGTTGAATTATGGAAATAAGTAAGGACCATGGCCCTTCCCGACTCTAGAGAGCGGGGTTGGATAGCATGGACTTGCATCGTGATCACGGGTTAGGGTGGAATCCGAATCGGAGACCTAACTAGGTTCCGGTAGCGGTAACACAAAAGATAGGACCCCGAAGGGCCTTACCTTCCTACGGGATGATGGGTACGAGTCCAGGGGCGGGATGTTGGAGTCCGAACCGAGAGCCTCATGAGGTCTCGGACAGCGGTAGCAAGTCCCGTAGAAATAATAAGACCCAAGGGTTGGGTTGTGCAAATGATAAATGAAAAGGAATATATAAGAAGGGTTGTGTGCCGACAAATAAATGAATTTACTTATTATAAGGATAATAAGCGGGAAATATAAATTATTATTTATATTATGATATCACCCTATTTTGGGGGTCTTGGAAATTAAAACGTTGATTATACTTAGTATAGTTGTCATTGTACTTGTCAAATGCTTCCAAGTACTGACCTCCCCTTCACGGGGGAGGCCACCTCACAGTTTCAGGTAGAACTTGAAGGTTGCTACCATCGCCCGTTGCACCGGTAGAATCAAGAGAAGAAGACGTGGTTCGTGCTTCTTCTGTTTCCTGTTTTCAAAACAATTACAATAATGCTCATGGATATTATTTTTGAATAATTATTTGGGGGCTTGTATGCCCATGTTTGCAAAAGTGTGGCCAAGATACTTTTATTAAATGCTTCCGCTGTTTTAAATGAATGTTTTCACATTATGTTTGTTTATGGATGTACTAGTGTGAATGGTATTCAAGACGCCTTGTATAGTATGGATGAGTTGGACTGCGGTTGACTATTCCTACTGTACGGCGGGTTGTTGACGTGTCCGGCTAGGTCCGGGGCGTGACATCTCTGCCCAGGTGATGAAAGAGAGAGATCATCTCCGGGAGTCTTTGAGTGAGGTTGATGGTGAGCTATACGCCTCCAAGGCTCAGCGCTCCACTTTGGAGGGAAAGCTCGCGGTGGCTACCCACGAACGCAAGGAGTGGGAAGCAGAGCATGATAAGGTGGTTTCTGAGCTGGAAGAAACCCGCTCCCAAATTGCCAAGCAAGCCCGGGCTTTAGATGAGCTTCAGAAGTTCGCCGAGGAGGCCGACGGTGCCATGGCTCGGGTTTCTGAACTGGAGGTCGACATTGCCTCCAGTGATGCTGACTTGGACAAGCTGAGGAAGGAGCTTGAAGAGATCTGGGTCGCTGACGGCCTTGACAGAGCCCAGGTGGTGCAGCTTGAAACTGATGTGATCTCCATCCAAAAGAAGCTTGAGGGCTACATGGCAGGTCACTCTGCAGCCATTGATAGGGCTAGGGCTGGTGCCATTTCAGAATTCCAGGCTTCCTGCTCCAGGGGATCCGGTCTCCTTCGGCAATCGCTTGGCTTCATTGTGTGATGGGCAAGCACATCAGCTGGTTGGCCACGCCAGAAGGGATGGATTTCGTGGAGAAGCAGCTGCTGAGGACTATGGAGTATGGGGAGTACAAAATGTAGCAGGAGATGATGGATAGTGTACCCGGGGGGTAGCTTATCCGAGGGGTTATTACGGGGAATAACTAGAGAGAAGTCAGAGCAAGTAAGTAGAGAGAGAGAGAATATATTAGAAAGTGTATTCAGCGTTTTTAGCGTGGTTTACAACGGGGAAATGGGGTGCTATTTATAGTAGCAATAAATGCCAGACAGGGACACGTGTCAAGCATTCATTGGTCGAGGGGTCACCTCAACTGGTTGGCGCTGGCAATCGCATGTGGCCGCATTTAATGCGGCTGTTGGATGTGACGTCGTACTTGGTACGGTGATCCATACGCATGTGGAGCGTATATCATGTCGGAAAAGGTGCCCTCGCCTGTAGATGACTAGCCGAGGGCTCTGAGTACCGGGGACCCCCTTAGTGCCGAGGGCTCTAGGTGCCGAGGGCTACTGATTTTCGCCGTTTTCTCCCAGTAACTTTGTTTTCCTGATTTGGTTGACGCTTAAGGTTTCATTTTGGGGGGATGCCTCGTTAAAAACCTCATTAGGAAAAACCCTGTGGGAAAAAATCCTAATGAGGGAAAAAGAGTGCACCGAATTCCCCCAACGATGAATCGAAAATGTGAAGCCCTGGTTTGGAATGGAGTACAATGCTGATGCCGAAGGCTATCCCTATTCTGAGGGCGCGTGTGTTGATTAGCCGGAGGCTTGCTGTTGATATTCTTGGAGGCGCCGAAGGGGAGTCCCTCAATCTGGGGATCGAGGGCGTGATGAATGTGAGTAGTAGTTGAAGTGTTACCGGGGGTGTCCCCTGTTTGTTGATTAGTTGGTGAGGAGGGTATCCGAGGGCTCCCGTTACCTGTGCGCCGTAGGCTATCCATCAATGAGGTGTATTCCCCGGGGGCAACCTGGTCCTCAAAGTGCTGAGGGGGGAATCCCCGAGGGGTGTACCTGTTATGGAGCCGCGGGCTCCTGGAGGAGTGAGCCTGAAGGCATTAGTTATGTAGTGTGAGGGGCGCAAACCGGGGGCATCTCTGGGTAAGTGCGCCCGGGGGCTCCTCTTCATGAAATGGAGTGAAGTAAAAAGCCTGGGGGCTAGTTCCCTGGTTGATGAAGGAGTGATATGCTACATACAGCCGAGAGCTCCCAGAATATAGCCGTTGTGAATATAGCCGTTGGAATACCTAACGTCACAACATAGCCGTTGAGGGGGGGACACGTGGCGCGCGACGGTTGGCTGCTTGCGGGCGGCGTTACCGATTGGGCGAAACCACGGCTTGTAATGATGACTTGGTAACCGGGGGCCCGGTTTTTAGGCCCAAGCCCGGATCTGGGCGCCTATAAATACCCCATGGCCGGGCATCACTCCTCTTGTGTGATCATTTGTTAGTGAAGCTCTGCCCAAATTTCTAGAGAGAGAAAATCCACCCTTCGGTTGAATCCCCAACTTTCAAGGTCAGTTCTTGCTCCGCTTTCGGTCATTCTTGCATACTTCACTTCCCCCTCACTTTTCGGCCTTAGATTAAGTTCCCGTAGCTCAGAGCTTTTAGGACCTCCCTTCGACCCTCGATTTAGTACAAAATGTCCTCGCAAAGTGATTCCCAAGATATTTCGAGGGATCCCTCGGTTGAGACGGAAACCTACTCCGACGTCGAGCCTTAGAGCGAGGAGTCTTCGGCGGGCGATGACGCTGCTGTGGCCATGGAGGTGGAGAAGGACCTCAGGGCCGAGGTCGAAGCGGAAGACTTCGAGCAGGTGAATGAGGACGAGGAGCTCGCCCTTGCCGTGCAGACTGCTGAAGAGGAAGAGGAGAAGGAGAGGATGAAGGTGACAGTTGCTATCCTTCCCCCTCGCGATGCCGGGGAATCCCGCTCCTCCCGGCCCTTGAACCTGACGCCCATCAGCATGGCTCCCGGGAAAAAGAAGAAGACGAGGGCAGCCCCAAAGAAAAAACAAGCGGTCGTAGATGTCGGGCGGCCGGTAGGCATACCCGAGGGCCATTCGTTCCTGAACACCGCTGCCTTAGAGCTGAAGACGAGGGCGTCCCCGGCAGAGTACCAGGCCACTCAGATCCTGGTTGGCCCTTCGGCGCGCGTGGTGGAGCCAGGGGCAGACGATTTGTTGCGATACGCGCCCGAAGTGTGCTTCGCTGTTCACACCCTGTCGGTGGAGATGGGGCTTCGCTTTCCGCTCCACCCCTTTCTGCTGGAATACCTGAGATTCGTGGGGTTGGACCCCTGCCAGCTAACGCCCAACAACCACTCTTATGTAGCCGGCTTCCTCTCCTTGTGCTGGAGCCGGGGGGTTCCACCTACCCTCGACCAGTTCTTCATGTCCTTCAACCTCTGCCAAGGGGGGGGGGGGCATTCAAACGCTGCGGGCTTTGCCAACCTTCAGCAGGTACTGGAGTTTAGGCTCTTCGACGATGTGCCTTCGTCCCACAAGGGGTGGAAGGAGCGGTTTTGCTACATATGTTTGGAAGAGAACCCCTTCTCGGCTCAGCTCCGCAACAGCTTCCGGCGCCACCCGAAGGTAGGGAGCGCGGCCCTGGAGAAGAATGGCAGAATACTCGCCAAAAAACCGGAGGGGTCCGATAAGCACGTTAAAATCAAGGACGTCACTCTCCCCGAAGAACTGTTTAGTCTTGGCTTCCGGCAGTTCAGGCCGAGGGGCTCATCGGATGAAAGATACCCTCCCCTCGATCGTGTCTTCGAAGGAGCCGGAGGTGATTATCGAAGGGTTTATTTGTACCTTGATTGTTTTCCTTCACATGTTTTTTTTTACTCTATGCCATTGTAACTGACACCCTTCGGTTGTCTTGTTCTTGCAGGTAATAACATGGACGTCAGCTCTCTCTTCGCTTTGAAGAATGCTAAGGGGAAGAAGAAGGGCCCGGCGGGCACTTCTGCCAGGGAGGAGCCCTCCCAAGCCGCTACTGCCGGTGCTGGCGCCGGGGGGTCAAAAGGTCCTGGGCCCACGAAGAAAAAGAATAACGGCAAGGGGACCGAGCCCCCGACCAAGAAGCTAAAAGCCACCGCCCCCGCCAAGCAGCCGAGCACTGACGTGGTTGTTATTGTGGACGAGGGGCACGCCTCTGCCCCCAACTCTCAGGAGCACATAAACCAAGAGTTCTTCGGGCGGGAGAAACTGGAGGCGATAGTGCCGAAGGGGGCTTCCGTACTGGAGGGTAGCCTGAACCCCTCGGCGCTGATGAGCCAGATGCTGCCCTCGGCTGATCGCTTGGCCCTCGCCAGACTGGACGAGAGCTCCCTCGAGGCCAAGATCCTTCTGAACACTGCCTCTGTAAGTCACGCCTATCTTTTTCCTCTATGTTTGTTGTTGTTCTTTCGTACTGTGTTTATCATATCTAACGGTCGCCCTTGTGGATTGTAGAGCTTCATGGGCCTCTGTGAGCACCTTCGAAGGGTGGAGCAGATGAAGGAGGCAAAGGGCGCAGCCGAAGGGGAGGCTGCCCTCCTTAGGAAGAAGCTCGCCGAGGCCGAGGATTCTCTTCGCTTGGCCACCGACAGCATGGAGCAGCGGGTGCAAGCTGCGAGGGCCGAGGGGATGAACGAGGGCCTGGCTAAGGTCGGGGAGGCTGCTGCCGAGGCCGCCCGCACTGCTGCTGAGGAAGCCCGCGCGGATAAGGAAGAGGCCGTCTCCAAGGCCCGGGAGGATGCTATAGCCGGCTTTACTGCCGAGGGGTGGAAAGCTGAAGATCAGAAAGAGTGGCTCTCCTCGGTGGTGGGGGCTTCGGTGGATGACTGGGTTGGAGGCCCCGACAAGATGTGGCTTACTGAGAAAGGCGACTCCTACTATCAAGGCGGGGAGTTTTTCACCCAGCCTCATATACCAAAAGCTCGCCAGGCATTTCAAGCTTTCACCGGAGGAGTTCCAGCCCGAGGCTTATGGCCTCCCCCTCGGCAGCCAGACGTCAGGATCCCGCTCCCCGAAGGTGAAGAGAGACCGGTGCTTGAAGATTCGGAGACTCTGAGGGAGTGTGGCCTCGGGGGTGATGGGGATGAGGCCGGAGGCGAGGCTACCTCCAAAGCTACCGAAGGGGGCGATGTTGTAGCTCCCCTCTTGTAAAATGTATTCCCCACCACTCTGTAATCATATTTTTGTACTTTTGGCTCCGGCCCTTTTGTAATATACACTTCAACTTTTTCTCCCTTCAATGAATGAATACCTGCCTTCGGGCTTTTGTGTATGACCCGTTCCTTTTAATTGTTTTTCTTTGAACATATGCCCTCGTCTTTTTCTGAATGTGTGCCTTCGATTTTTCTGAATGTATACCTTCGTCTTTCTTTGAATGTATGTTAGGACTTAGAATATATTCCTCTAAGCATAGTGCCTTTTGTAGCCCTCGGCTACTAGGCCTATTTAGTCATCTGAACATTTTGTCGAGGGCCCAACGTTCAGGACTTAGGAATTTTTCTAAGTGTTGTTCATCTGTTGGCCCCCAACTAATTCCTTCCCTCTGGTTCTGTGTAGCCTTCATGAGATAACCGGAGGCGAGGTGTTTAGGACTTAAAAAAAAATCTAAGTGTTTGAATACAGTCTAGCCTTCGGTAATTGGGTACCCTTCGCTGACTGGATATATGACCGAGGGCCCAGAAATAGTTAGGACTTAGAAAATATTTCTAAGTGTAGTTTGTATGAGGGAGGAGCCTTCGGGTGAATGTGAGGACCTTGTCTCAGATGCGCCTTCGGATGGCTGGTGGCCCCACAGGGGGCAAAGTATTTAGGACTTAGATTATTTTCTCTAAGTATTTCCTGCTGCTGGCCTTCGGGAGGGGACCCTTCGGCTGTATACGTTGTAGGTTTAGGATAGTTTCCTTTGCCTTGTAATGTTGGCTTGTGGCAACAAAAAGCCTTCGGCTGTTGTTATGTCCCCACAGTTTGACTTAGGAAATTTTGTAACCCCAGTCCAGCATGAAAAGACAGACTCCCTCGGGCCCTGTCTGGGTGTGTCCCCTCGGCTTCTAGTGAGGTGTCAGAGGTGATTCTTGCTTTGATTTGGCCAACATCTGATAGCTTTGTCATATAGTAGCCTTCGGTAACGTTTTGAGCTGTTGTTGGGTGAGACCGTCATGTTTTGTAAGATTTGAGCATCCTCTCCGGTTTAGATATAGCCGGAGGTAATCATGGAGTGGACTTAGCCATTTGTTGATGATGTCTGTTATGAATGGTATCTTTGGTACTTGTGAGCTTCCAGGTACCGAAGGTGTTCCCGTGGGGAGCCCTCGGTATGTTTCCGTGAATTGTTGGAGTGATGTACTCATTGATTTCTCGTCGAGTCTACTCCCCTTCACCACCCCATTTTTTTTTTGAGTAGTGAAGGGAAGGCTTCAAGAAACTTGGTTTCTTGGTAAGGCTTGGCCTATCGGGAGGTAACATAATACACCATTAGCTCCCCCCTCGGGTTAACCTTCCGAGTTCCAAGGGGATCGAGGGTCGTTTCCTGGGTACAAGATATGGTGGTCTTTAGCCTGCCTCCCATTTGGGGGATGGCACAGAAAGCGCCTCAGTTTTGAAAGTCGTCCCCTTGGCGCTAGACATAGTTCGTGGCCTGCCACACCCTTGGGGTAGTGGCGCGGGGAGCGTTTCGATTTGGAAGTCGAATCCTGGACATTTTAGATGCCTGCCAATCCCTTGGGGAAATGGCGCGGAAAGCGTTCCGTTTTTGAAAGTCGAATTCTGGGCATATTTCGTGTCTGTCATACCCTTGGGGTAATGACGCGGAAAGCGTTTCAGGGAAGGGTTTTCATTTGCACACTGGTTGCAAATGGCCAGGGGCACTACGTGCTGCCGGCACCGAGAGGTGGCGCCTTCGGTATAAGCGTCCTCGAGGGGTACGGCTTTAGAAACAACACTTGGTGTTTGTTTCGGTGTACAGCCCCCGGTACTTGGTACCGAGGGGTCTTCTGTGGAAACACGTGGTGTTTCTTCTTTTATTTATCGCAGGTGATTGTGTTGTCTACCCTCAGTACTTGGTACCGAGGGGTCTTCTGTGGAAACACTTGGTGTTTCTTCCCATTTGTTGAAAGTTGTCAGTGGAGTGTCCCCCCGGCACTTGGTGCCGAGGGTTCTATCTGACTTCATCAAGTCCTGAAGGACCATAAACAGATCAGACACCTCTGAGAAGAAAGTATTAGAAGTAACATAGAGAGAGCCTAAAATTCTGAGTGTCATATCATAAAAATTTTGAAGAACTGTGACCAAAGACTCACAAGAAATCCAATTCATAGTATCTGGAGTGTCAACACCCAAATCAACTGCATAACTGGTTACATTCTCCTCATAAGCTTCAAAAACCTTTTCATTACATAAAGCTGACTTAAGCATTAGGTATGTGGAATTCCACCTAGTTGGAACATCAAGGTGTAGTCCACATTTAGCTTCCACCCCAATTAAGTCGGATATGTCCTTAAACTTTTGAAGCCTAGCAGGAGAATTCCTAACATACTTAACTGCTTCCCTAACCCTAGAAAGAGAAGTATCAGCTTGTTTTAAACCATCCTGAACTGCCAAGTTTAGAATGTGGGCAATACATCTCATGTGAAGATACTGGACTTTAACAGAAGAGGCCCCCCAAGATAATAGTTTTTTCTTGAAGAAGCCTACAGCTGTATCATTACTGCTTGCATTATCAACAGTAACAGTAAAGATGTTTTTTAGCCCCCACTCTAAAAGGCAGTTCTCAAGAGCCTTAGCAATGTACTCCCCTTTGTGAGAAGTAACCCGAACAAAGGAAATGATCTTTTTCTGAAGCTTCCACTGATGGTCTATGTAATGAGCAGTAATACACATGTAGTTGATCCTCTGTACAGAGGTCCATGTGTCAGTAGCAATACTTACCCTTTGTGTTGTCTCCCTAAATAGCTTTTTCAAATTCATCTTCTCATCCAAGTAGATTTGGTAAATGTCCCTTGCAATGGTCCACCTAGAAGGGATCTTAAATCTAGGGCAAGCTATGGACATAAACTTTTTAAAACCCTGCCTATCAACAAACCTAAAAGGAAGCTCATCAATTATAAGCATTTCTGCAAGAGCTCTTCTAATTGCAGTTTGGTCAAACACCCAAGTCCCTAAAACCCCAGCAGGTTCTTCAGTAGGACTTGATTGGAAGGTTAAGAGGGCTTGCCTAGTGTCCTTAGAATGAGTGTTCTTCAGGCAACTGAGCATGTGATTTCTTATAGATGAGGTGCCATGTTTTTTTGAATGACAAGCATATAATCTAGCACAATATATGAATTTTCCTTTAACAAGAACTCCCTTTTCATCATAAATCTTGTCAAAGTGTTCCCATACTTTGGACCTGGGTGCAACCTGTTTCCTCTTTTGGCCAGAAACAGCAGCTATATCAGTCTGTTGAGTGGTATCATTATTCTCTATAATGGGAGCTTCCACTGCAGGTTCCTGGCTTAGAGGAGGTTCACCAGATACAGGCATGGTAACACTATCTTGACCATCCATCTATATAAGTAAATAAGCAATTGCATACACATAAGTAGATTAGGCTTATGGCATTGAGCTTCCACATTTTTCTCATAATAGAGGCTTCAAATGTTTACCTTTCATATATGATATATCTTTCTCATATGCATACAGAAACACAAGGTAGTCAGGCTCCATCATCATTCACATATGCATAATCATATATTGGACAATAGGCATACAGCTTTAAGAATTCAGTACAAGCCTCAGTCCATCATCATTACATATGCATAATCATACATTAGGCATACAACTTTAAGAATTCAGAACAAGCCTCAGGCTCCATCATCATTCACATATGCATAATCATATATTAGGCAATAAGCATACAGCTTTAAGAATTCAGAACAAGCCTCAGTCCATCATCATTACATATGCATAATCATACATTAGGCATACAACTTTAAGAATTCAGAACAAGTCTCAGGCTCCATCATCATTCACATATTCATAATCATATATTAGGCAATAGGCATACAACTTTAAGAATTCAGAACAAGCCTCAGTCCATCATCATTACATATGCATAATCATACATTAGGCATACAACTTTAAGAATTCAGAACAAGCCTCAGGCTCCATCATCATTCACATATGCATAATCATATATTAGGCAATAGGCATACAACTTTAAGAATTTAGAACAAGCCTCAGTCCATCATCATTACATATGCATAATCATACATTAGGCATACAACTTTAAGAATTCAGAACAAGCCTCAGGCTCCATCATCATTCACATATGCATAATCATACAGTTTAGTATTCAGAATTCATATATAGGATACTTAGTCAGTGAGGAGCAAGGATTCATATTTCACCACAACTTAGAGACATCAACATATTATTAAGCATGAACACATCAACATCATCATAGATTCATAGTCACTCGTCAACATCATAGATTCAAATACAATCATCATAGGGTTTCAGCAAGAATAATTCATTTTATCAAACATTCAAATACAAATTCACAACAAAACCGTAGATATCAATACCTCTGAGTCAGAGACAATGCAATAGACTACAAACTTTGGAATGATCGAAGAACGATTTCCACCGATTAGGGTTTCAGCGAATCAGCAAGACTGTGTGCCTTTCTGTGTGAGAGCTTCCACCAAAATACCAAATAGAACTATAGGATTCTCAACTCTCAACTCTCAACTCTCAAGTAGTCAAGTGTAATTGAAGAAGGAAATCAAAGACCGAGAGAGGAGAGTAAGGGTTCAGACATAAGAGAGTTAGAGAGAGGATAGAGCGAAGACTAGAAGACAGATCGAAGAGGCGGATAGGGTTAGGCCGGGTAGAAAAGTTATACGTATGTATATATAAAATCCAAAACGACGCCGTTTTGGTATGTCGGATTTTTCGGGCGGATCGGGTTAGGGTTTTATAAACCCTACCCGCAACCCGGTACCCGCCCAAGCCCATATAATTTTTCGGATATGGATAGTCGGATCGGATATCCATATCCATTCGGATAAAACCCGGAAAAAAATCGGGTTTTTCGGGTCGGATCGGTTTATGCTCAGCCCTATTTATAGTAGCAATAAATGCCAGACAGGGACACGTGTCAAGCATCCATTGGCCGAGGGGTCACCTCAACTGGTTGGCGCTGGCAATCGCATGTGGCCGCATTTAATGCGGCTGTTGGATGTGACGTCGTACTTGGTACGGTGATCCATACCCATGTGGAGCGGATATCATGTCGGAAAAGGTGCCCTCGGCTGTAGATGACTAGCCGAGGGCTCTGAGTACCGGGGACCCCCTTAGTGTTAGTATATATGTCCTAGCGACAATCACTTTTTAGAGATATATGTACTTGATCACATTTAGTTTTATATATTTGATATATACGGTATTACACATTGATGATTAAGTATTTCGATTGTCAATATCTTATTCATAATTGTGTTCCCTTGAATTTATGTTGTCAATAAGTAAGTGGGAGCTTATATGATATAACATAAGGTCCAAAAATAACCTCAATCAATGATCATCAAGAAAGGGATATTGATGATATGCGATAAGATTGGTATGTGGACTGCATCATACTTTTAGAAAGTATAGTTGATCTCACAACTATGAGTTCCTGTAATTCATGATGGTCACATAGATATTTTAGAGAATATTGGCATACCCACCGAGAAACCATTTGATAAGTTCTATTCATGTGTCTATGGAATTATCGGCGTATAGAGTAGTGTAATAGTCCTCTGACTTGAGGTCAATACGTACTACATGTGCGGAGTGATGTACTTTGACCATGACCAACGCTTGCACTCCAGTCGGGGTAGATACGGCATGCGTTGGGTGCATCATGAAGCACATGGAGTAGTAGTTGAGCCAAGAAAGGATTCATTCCTCATAATAGATTAAGAGAGAACATTCTACTTCTCATATCTAGATGGATCATAAAGTCATTGGCCAATGCAAAGATATATATTCGTTTTGGATATCGAATATGATCGTTATGGATCATCTAGAGAGATTGAGAGATAGAGACTAAGTTGTTGGAATAGACACAATATCAAGTTCCAGACTTAGTTGAATGTTCGTTGAATGAAAGGACCGTGATGGAGTATATGGGTCTGAGCCCCAGGACCCACATACTCGGAAGAACAGAGCACAAGACAGAGTGGCGCCCTCGTCGGCCAAACGCCCTCGTCGGCCGAGAGGAAGCCAACCCGGATTATGATCCCGAGTCCAAGGAACCCGGGTGCCCCCGTCGGCCGTGCCCTCGTCGGCCGTGCCCTCGTCGGCCGTGACCTCGTCGGCCACGACCTCGCCGGCCACGAGGACCTCCCAGAATCGGATCCTACACTTACTCACTTGTACAGCCCATTAGTGGCTTTGTATTCGGCCCAGTAGCGGTCCAGTTGTAAATGGGCCTCCCAAGCCCAAGGCTTGGGAGCCCAACCCTAATTTTCTCTATAAATACTCCCCTTGGGAGTAGTTATAGGGGTTACAAATTCATTCTATTGAAGCATATTATTGCACTTCTCTCTCTAGCTCTCACTTCTCTCTAGAATTCAGGAGATATACTCTATCATTTGGTGCTTTCATTGAGAGCTAGAACAATCAAGTTAGCACCCTTCGTCGCTACCAAGCACATCTAACCACTTATCATGGGGAGAACTAAGTCAAACCGCAACCTCGTCAGCAAAGCCATCCCTGAGGACCAAGAGCCCAGGGAGCACGATGAGGACGCCACGGCCGACCAGGTCGGCGGAGGGGACCTCTTCCAGGAGGCCTTCAACCTCACAATGGACCTCCGCAACCAACTCAACGGCGGCGCCCCTGATGCCCGCCTCGGCTTGGACAAGAAGCGAGCTGAAAAGACGGATCACGCCCCGGCCCAGCCTATGGCCGCGTCCTCTCCGTCGCACAAGAACTCGTCGCACAACACCGACGATTGCATCACATTAAAGAAGGCCATCGAGCGTCTTATTCGCCAGGGGGAACTCTCCCAGTTTGTCAAAGGTGGCCCACGTAAAAACACTTGGGTAAACACCGGCAAACGTGGGGGCGAACCCTCTGCGAAGAAGCGCGAGATTGGTAGACTCAGCGACGACGAGGACTTCGAGGAGCCTCCGCCGAAGAAGAATCACATCCACCTCATCGTGGGCGGGAACACTGGGGGGGACTCCGCCACTCAGAGGAAGAAATGGGCCCAATCCCTTTACATTGGAGAGGTGTCCCACGTTCCCCCCAGCCGAAGAAGCAGCGAACGGAGGCGATCACCTTCACCAACAAGGATCTGCCCCCGGGTACGGAGTCACACAGGGACGCCCTCGTCATCCGATGTGAGATCGGTGACTCCATCATCCACCGCACTTACATCGATACAGGGAGCTCCGTCAACGTGATGTACCTAGATACCTTCAAGCAGCTGAAGCTGGACAGAGCTCTGCTGAAGCCGATCAAGACCCCGTTATCCGGCTTCACCGGGGACTCTATCGACGCCGAGGGCACGATAGTCCTCCCCGTGGAAGTCGGTGACGGCCCCCACCATGCCAAAATTGACATGGAGTTCATGGTGGTCAACCTCTAGTGCGCCCATAACTTGATCTTGGGCCGGCCAGCGCTGGAGGACTTGGAGGCCATCATCTCCATGAAGCACCTATGCTTGAAGTTCCCCACCAGCGACGGCATCGGCTACGCCAGAGGAAATCAGAGGATAGCCAGAGCTTGCTACCTCAAGCTGACGAGGCCGGCCGAAAGGGAGGGACAGCGGATAGATACCATCACGGCCGCCGCCGCCATGGACGAGGAGAGGCCACATGCGGAGCCAGCCGAGGAGGTCGAGGAAATCCCTCTGGATACCTCCCGGCCGGAGCGGGTTCTCAGGGTCGGAAAGCAACTCCCCCAGGACCAGCGAGACGCCATCCTCCTCGTCCTACGGTCATACGCCGTTGTCTTCGCGTGGGGCCCGGACGATATGCCCGGCATCAGCCGCCAGGTGATCACTCACCGGCTGACCGTCGATCCGGCCTCCGCGCCCGTCAAACAGAAGCGGCGCTACTTGTCCGCTGACAGGCGGGACTTCGTCAAAGGGGAGGTCGCCATGCTCCTATCAATCAAACATATCAAAGAGGTGAAGTACCCAACATGGTTGGCCAACGTCGTCCTCGCACAGAAGCCGCCGACGTTCAGAATGTGTGTTGACTACACTGACCTGAACAAGGCGTGCCCCATGGACCCGTTCCCTCTCCCCAACATCGATCAGCTGGTGGACGAGACGGCGGGGTGCGAGTTGATGTCGTTCCTCGACGCTTTCAGAGGGTACCACCAGATCTCCATGCATGAAGGGGACGCCGAGAAGACGGCATTCATGACCCCAGAGGGAATCTTTTGCTACCTCGTCATGGCCTTCGGACTCAAAAACTCCGGCGCCACCTACACTAGGATGGTGGCCAAGATCTTCAGGGCGGTCCTTGGCCGGACGATGGAGGCGTACGTCGACGACATGATCGTCAAGAGCAGGCAGGCCACCTCCCACGCCGATGACCTCCGGGAAATCTTTGAGATAATGAAGGAATTCAGGCTCCGCCTCAACCCCAAGAAATGCGCCTTCGGCGTCCAGGGTGGCAAGTTCCTCGGCTACATGGTCAGCCGGAGAGGCATCGAGATAAACCCGGAAAAGACGCAGGCCATCATCAACATGGAGCCGCCCCGCAACGTCAAGGAGGTACAGCGACTGACGGGGCGCCTGGCGGCCTTGAACCGTTTCCTCTCCAGGTCAGCTGAGAGGGCACTCCCCTTCTTCCAGATCATGCGCAAGGCAACCGGCTTCAGGTGGACGACGGAGTGCCAGGAAGCATTCGACGAATTGAAGAGGTACCTGTCGTCCCCACCCATACTCTCCAAGCCCAAAGCCGGCGAAACCCTCTTCCTGTACTTAGGGGTGAGCATGTCGGCCATCAGCTCCGTGCTCATCCGTGAGGACGAAGGGGTGCAGAAGGCCATCTTCTACATCAGCAAGACACTTAGGGAGGCCGAGCTCAGGTACTCCCCCATTGAGAAGACGGTACTGGCCATCGTCCACACCGTGAAGAAGCTGGAGCACTATTTCCAAGCCCACATCGTCCATGTGCTGACCCAGCAGCCTCTCGGCGCGCTCATGAGGAGCCCCACTAGCTCCTCGAGGATGGTGAAGTGGGCGATCTTCCTCAGTCAGTTTCAAATTGAGATCAAGCCAAGGCCATCTATCAAAGGGCAAGCCTTGGCCGACTTCGTCATCGAATGCACAGCAAGGGAGACGGCCGTCGCCAACCCCGGGCCGGAGCCGGACGACACGTGGACCCTGTTCACTGACGGCTCGTCGGCCGCGAAATCATGCGGCGGCGGCGTCGTCCTCATATCCCCTGAAGGATTCAGAGCCTACTATGCCATCCGCTTCAACTTCAGGGTGTCAAACAACGAAGCCGAGTATGAGGCCCTCCTCGGCGGTCTCAGACTCGCCGCCGGCCTCAAGGCCAAGCACCTCAGAATCAAGTGCGACTCCAAGCTGGTAGTGGGCCAGGTGGAGGGATCGTACGAAGCAAAGGAAGGCCGGATGAAACAGTACAAACAAGCGACGGAGGAATTGCTGAAAGCGTTCGAAACCCATGAGATCACTCAGATCCCAAGGGCCGAGAACGCCGAAGCCGACATCCTCTCCAAGCTCAGCTCGGACACCCCGGAGCACATCTCTCAATTGGCCAAGATCGAGGAGTTGAGCATGTCCAGCATCCACGCCAGCCCCGTCTTGTGCGTCCGACAGCGACCAGAGGACTGGATCTCCGACATCGCCACCTTCATCACAACGGGGGAGCTGCCCCCGGACGAGGAGAGGGCCAAACTTGCCAAACTCAGGGCCCCAAGCTACACCATCGAAGATGGCGAACTCTACAAACGGTCCTACAATGGCACTCTCCTCCGATGCCTGCACCAGGATGAGGCCGATACCGCCATGGAAGAAGTTCACTGTGGCGTCTGCTCCTCACACCAGGGTCCCTTCAGCATGTCCAGGCGTCTCGTCGTCCAGGGCTTCTTCTGGCCGACGATGGCACGGGACTGCGCTGACCTGGCCAGGAAGTGCACCACATGCCAGGTACTCCAGAAAGCCCCTGGTCGGCCAGCTGTCAACTACGCCCCTGTCAGCACCGCAATTCCATTCTCTAGATGGGGGATTGACCTGGTCGGCCCCCTGCCCAGAGCCGCCGGAAATAACCGCTACATCATCGTCGTCGTCGACTACTTCACCAAGTGGGTCGAGGCGGAACCCTTGGCCAGCATCACGGGGGCCAGATGCCAAAGATTTGTTTACAAGAACATCATTACACGCTTTGGCGTCCCCCAGGAGATTATATCAGACAACGGCACCCAATTCGAGGCAGCCCCTTTCCAGGAGCTCCTCCGGGAGTTTGGGGTGAGGCACCGCTTCTCCTCCGTTGCCTATCCTCAGGGCAACGGGCAGGTCGAGAACGCCAACAGAACAATAATGGAGGGGCTGAAGAAGAACCTCCAGGCCGCCGGAGGTAGTTGGGTCGACGAGCTCCCAACATCCTGTGGTGCTACAGAACCACGCCGAGGAGGGCGACAGGCGAAACACCTTTCGCCCTATGCTACGGCTTTGAGGCGAAGGCGCCCACGGAGGTAGCCATCCCCAGCCGGCGAGTAGAGCAATATGAGCCTGACACCAACGAAGAGAACATGAAGATTGACCTACACCTGGTTGATGAGAGGCGTGAGCAAGCTTACGTCCGAGCAGAGAACTACCGGCGTCAAGTGAAATCATACTATGACGCCAAGGTACGTTCCCGGGAATTTTAGGTGGGGGACTACGTCCTCCGCCGAAGGGAAGCAAGCCAGCCGACAGAGGGTGGCAAGCTAGCATTGAAGTACGAAGGGCCCTACATCGTCAGTGTCGTGGTCAAACCCGGCACCTACAAACTTAAACGACCGAATGGGTCCAATGTACCACGAACATGGAATGTACATCATCTGGTGAAGTTTTATCAGTAATCCGAAGGAGGTGTAGACGGCGAAGCCCTCACCCCTTAACGGGTTACTGATTGAACGCCACCCTCGGCCTCGAGCCACTTATGAATAAAATCATGTTCTGATTTTTTCTCTGGAATTTAAAGTAAAAACATTAGCAGGTGCCCTCGTCGGCCACCTTAGAGCGAAAGGCTCAGGTCTGGCCGACATGGCCCCTTGCATTTGCAGCCTACGAGCGACAAGCTCAGGCACTCCATTGTACTTTGTATCAGCAAAGGGCTCAGGCCTAGCTGAGAGAGCACATCGTCCTTGCCCCGTAAACCTAGAAGTGAAACGCTCAGGTATGGCCGACGATGTCCCCAGGACGAGGGGCCCGCAAACGGCCCACGTCTTGAAACGGGAAGCTCACCGCGTCGTACACGCGCCAGATCGCAGGACGACAGGCCTGAAATCATGGCCGAGGTGACAAAATCCCAAAACTCAGGGATAGGCAACGACAGCCGTTGGAAACCGACCAAAAGTCTAGCCCGCGTCATAAATAGGCGACGGGACCCGCCCTGAGACCACGGACGTTATAAACGAAGTCCGAACCGGCCGAAGGACGAGCACACCCTTCGGCCGAAGCCTGAAAGAAGGATACCCCCCGAAACGAAAAAAAAAAAAAAAAAAAACATACAAGGGAAAAAGAGGGAAGCCGACGGCCGCGCACACTTGCCGGCCTCGAGCAATGAAAAAATAAAATCCCCAAAATTCAGGCCCATTTCGGCCAAGTACATATCAGTTGAACACAAGTTTAGTACCACTGACAGGCAGCATGGACGACACGTCAACGCACCACGAGGGAACAATCAAGGCCGATACACACGCCTTTAAAAACCCTAACCACATCGGTTGGGTGACACGCGAGAGGTGACCTTCATCGGCCATGGACCCTTGAGGCACCAACGCTGGGTATGAACCAAGGCATCGCAATCCGTAGGATGACCGGGCCGAAGCGGGCACAGCACCTCGGATGGCCGACGCAGGCACTGGAACCATAGCTAGCCGACGAATACAGGACCATCTCCTTGGACAAGCTATTTTTTGTCCAGCACCCTCATCGGCCACAAGCCAGACCTCGGCCGGCAGTGGCACCGCGAAGAAGTAAACGCCTAACATTTATACTTAGGAAATTATCTAAGTACTAAAATGGAGAAACTTTAGCCGAAGCGGGTACCAGTATACTACAAAGCCGTTAGCCACCTACACCTTCACATGTGTACTTATAAAAAATTCAATGTCCACGAGACTATGGTGAAGGTGCCCTTATCGGCCAGAACACAGGGATACAAGCCGCCAACGGCCATGGCCAGATGTATCCAAGGCCAGGACGATGAGGACGCCGACGCTAAAACAGAACGGACACTACGGTCAAGACTACAAACGGAAGCACCTAAAAGGAATCCAAAACACTTAGGAAATTGTCTGAAAAAATCCTAAGTGTTATGATGGCAAAGGAACACCGGTCAAGCCGACAAGGCCACCAGGCCGAAAGGAAAGCACCTAAGTGGATCCCAAAACACTTAGAAAATTTTTGAAAAATTCCTAAGTGTTATGAAACTACGTCCAAGCCGACGAAGCCACTAGGCCGTAAAGACGGGATCTACATGGACCCAAAAACACTTGGGGAATTTTTTCCCAAGTGTTATGACAGTAAATCAAAAAGGCATAGGCCGACCAGACTACTGGACGGGAAGGCCAACCTCACGGACGTAGCGGACACTCGCGGGTGACCCAAGTTATGACTTGATACTTAGACAATTTACAGAATTGAAATGACACAACAAACAAGCACACAAAGGATTCAAGGCCGAACAGGACAGCAAAAATTTCCTCGATTGATAAAATTCATTACAATTGGAGGGCACTACGGCCATTACATAATTGGGCAAAAAAAAATGAAAAGCTAACTACAATAGGGACTAGCCGATCAAGCCTCCGGGGCTGGCTCTTCAATCTCGTCGGCCCCCTCCTCATCGGCCTCAGCTTCCTGGCCGGCAGCGGCGCTGGTGGCATCATCCAAGAAATCGAACTCGGTATAGTCCGGCTCGCCGAGGCCGGAGCTTTCTATGGGGGACTCCCGCTCCGACAGCGGAAGCGCGGCCTGCCCTTCGGGATCCTTCATCAGCTTTGGGAGCTTCAGGTTTCGTCTAGCCCATCCGGCCGTGTAATTCATGGCCTTCAACGCCCGGGATAGCCGCCGGTACAGGAGCCTTTGCATCCGCTCCTGCCCCAGGTTGTAGTAAACAGACATCTCCTGGCTGAAATACTCCCGGCCGGCAGGGGAGTTCATCCCCCAATTCTCCAGCCTGGCGGCCACCACCTCGTAACACCAGGGGAGCCTCTCATCGGCCTTCCACCCTTCGGCCAAGAACTTCTCAACAGCCTCATCGGCTGCCCTCACAACGGCGGCTTCGGCCTCAGCTTTCGCCTTGGCGGCCTCCTCGCTCCTGCGCTTCTCGGCCTCAAGCGCTCTACGGGACTCTGCGAGCTCCCTTTTGCTCTCTTCGAGCTGGACCAGGGCAACGTCCCTGGCCGCGACGGCCTCATCAGCTTTGGCCTGCAGCGCCTTGGCATCCTCCCGGAGCCGGTCAAGGCAAGCTACCGCCTCGTCGGCCGAGGCAGCCTTCTGCTCCAGTGCTTGCAGGCGGGCAATCTCCCAGTACTGCCTCTTATGGCTTTCCATAAGCATGAAGGCACTCTGCAGAAGAAAAACTAAGGTCAGGCAAAAACTCTACATAGCCGAAGAAAGACAAGGATATAAGGACAATCACTCACTTGGACGAGGAGATCCATGCCACCCTCGTAGATCTTCGGCTCCTCGAGCTTCTTCAGATGAGTCCGATCTTTGGCCGGCATGGCCTTGGCCAGGACGACATGGCCGGGGACGAACTCATTGAACACGCCCCCGCCGACGGGGTACTCTATCACTTTCTGATAGGTAGCACCGGCAACCTCTTTGCCGGCCCTCTGCGTCCGTGGTTCCTGGATGAGAGGAAGCGCTGGGGCGGCACCATCAGCAACAGTAAGGTCCACGACGGGACCACCATCGCCCACGCTGGGGACGGTAAGCGTACCGGCCTCACTGGCAGGAGAAGGGGAAGGAGCCCTCTTCGTCTTCTTAGAGACGCTCACGCCGGCCTCGGTCAACTTCTTCTGGCCGTCAGTGGCCGGTCTCTTTTTCTTGGACGGGGCAGGCTTTGGGGCCGCATCTGCATTAGCCCCGCCCACACCGGCCGCGGCACGCCTGGCCGCTTCAGCCGCCTTAGCAGCAATCTCCTCGGCCGCTTTGGCCTTCGCAATCGCCATCATAGAACGGCGGTCCATGACAAAATCTACAAGGGAAAAGCACAAACAGATTAGTAAGGCAAAGGACAAAACGTAAAGACACAAAGCCGAAGAAGAATTACCATCGGCCTCAGCGAGAATGCCCAAAGGCGGGCCATCGACCTCCTCAAAGTTGGTGGTCATCCTCGGCCAGAGTTGGAGGTCATCCTCCTTATCTCCATACAAGTGATATCTGAAGAAGCCGAGGGCCGTCATCTTGTATTCAGTGACGTAATCTTTCACGCTCCTCGGCCCCCCTTCCAGGAAAGCCTCCACCTGAGCGTCCAGAATAGAGCTCTTCGGCGGGTCATGAAGGTTGAACCTCCCGGTGTGGCCGAGGGAGGGGAACTCGGTGCCACTCTCACCAATGGACACAAACACGAACTTGCTCTTCCACCCATGAATGGACGTAGGCAAATCCGTGAAGCTCCTCTTCCTCGGCAGCTGTTGAAGAGTGGCATAGGCCGCACAGTTCTTGTGGCTTCCTCGGCCGATCTGGTACAAGTTCATGAATAAGGCCGTGGTCGGCCTGTAGCCCAACTCCTCACACCGAAGCAAGAAGCCCACTATCAAGGAATAACTGTTCGGCGTCAGCAGGGCCGGAGGAAGCCCCACCATGTCCAGATACTCGGTGACGAAGGGGTGAAGGGGGAACCTCAGCCCCTTAGCAAAACTCATCGGGTATACTCCGAAGTATCCCGGTGGCGGAAGTAGAACATGGTCCGTCGGCCTGAGTGCCCTAACCCGCCCGAACGGCCCCACGTACATCTGGGCGACAAGATAGTCGGCCTCACTGCTCTCCGGCTTAATCAGGAATATGTTGGTAAGGTCCAAGTAGGAGAGACCCGGCCCATTCTTCGGCCTCCTCACTCTCTTCGGCTTCGATGCGCCCTTCACGGCAGATACCGGCTTCGGGCACGGAACGGCAGCAGAGGTGGACGCCCCGTCCACCGCTCGGGACGCACCTACGTCCTCACCCTCTGAAGAGGAGGCGGACTCCTCGTCCTCGATCTCCTCGTCCATTAGCTCTACGGATTTGTAGGGGCTCAAACGCTCTATCTCCTCTTCAAACTCCTCGAGCACCTCGTAGTCAAGGGACCTCGTGGAGGGCTGGTCGTCGTAGGGGTAGTAGTCCTCGTTCAAACTCTTCATTACTACTACGGGTTTAAGGAGAACTTACGATCTAAGGGTGTTTAGATGCCTAACACTAGATCAACTACTTACGGAACAAAATATGAAAAGTGAGGAAGATCGTGATGAACACTAACCTCAAACAATGAAGAACACGAAGAACAGGCTTGGGAGTTTCTCTCTCTAGAAAATCGGCCAGCACTTCGACAAATTCAGAATGCAAATGTGATTCTTCGTCGGAGGGGAAGGGGTATTTATAGACCCCCCCCCCCCCCCCCACCAACGGTCACTACACGTGGCACTCACCAAATGGCCACATCAACGGCCACCACTGGGGGGCCACCACGTCCCCAACGGGCCAGGACCAACCCATATCAACGGCCCACTGGCAAATCAGACTCTACGGCCTACACACGCTCAACGGCTTTACAACTGCCAGCAAGCGCCCTCAACGTCCCATTTGCTCACCAATATCACAAATGCCAAACAATAAGAGGATGGCAACGGCCAGGTACGTAACGGCCACAGAACAAAGGGAACAAATAGCCCACAGCCTTCGGCTCCTCGTAATAACCCTTGATGATAACTCTCTACAAGCGATCTGCGCACAAGGGTTCTCCCACAGGGTTACCTTGGCCAGAAAATCGCCATGAGAGTTGGATTCAGGGGGACTACGGCGAGACCGCTTCGGCCAAGGACTCAGGCAACTCCTTCACCCCTCACTCTCTTCGGCCTGAAGCAGTGGGGGACTGGGGGACTACACCGGCCTCAACGAAACAAAGGTATAAACAAGGTAACCACAAAACATGGCCACATCATCCATACAGCACAACAGAACCTCATCGGCCAAAGGCCCATAACGTCACTAGCAACGGCCAACAGGCCACTAGAGGCAAGGACACTCATCGTCCTCCGCCAACAATTAATCTTGACGGGCTCTTCGGCCAAAAACACAAAGGAACAACCTCAACGGCCTCACCGGCCCAAACGTAAACTTCAAACACCAACGGCCAGGAAAGGGAGAGCGCGCCCTCAACGGCCACCATTGAAGGAAGGACACGCATCGTCCCAAAACACATTAAGGAAATGACGGCCTCCCCGCCCACAGCAAGGAACAGGTAATGGCCAAAGCACAGAATAGGATCACCAGAGAGGAAACAACGCCAACGCCACAACGGCTAACGGCCTGGAAATGCCCGCGTCGGCCAAAAGCAACAAAGCACAGAAATCTACTCTCCTTCACTTCGTCTACGTCTCAGCTTAGAGAGTGGGGGACTCCTGATGGAGTATATGGGTCTGAGCCCCAGGACCCACATACTCGGAAGAACAGAGCACAAGACAGAGTGGCGCCCTCGTCGGCCAAACGCCCTCGTCGGCCGAGAGGAAGCCAACCCGGATTATGATCCCGAGTCCAAGGAACCCGGGTGCCCCCGTCGGCCGTGCCCTCGTCGGCCGTGACCTCGTCGGCCACGACCTCGCCGGCCACGAGGACCTCCCAGAATCGGATCCTACACTTACTCACTTGTACAGCCCATTAGTGGCTTTGTATTCGGCCCAGTAGCGGTCCAGTTGTAAATGGGCCTCCCAAGCCCAAGGCTTGGGAGCCCAACCCTAATTTTCTCTATAAATACTCCCCTTGGGAGTAGTTATAGGGGTTACAAATTCATTCTATTGAAGCATATTATTGCACTTCTCTCTCTAGCTCTCACTTCTCTCTAGAATTCAGGAGATATACTCTATCAGACCGTATCACTATGAACTCTATATTACAGGGAGTTTGAATAGTCCTCGCAAACGTCCTTATATGTTAAGTTTGTCTGGTAAATCGTCTAGGGATTCTACTAAGATCTTAATTTGATTAGTGCTTAATATACAAGGCCCTATGGGTCACACAACAAGTGATTATACCTTCCGATTGAATTGTTAGAAGGAATTAAATATTATTAATTGGATTAAATAATATTTAATTCGTAATACTGAAAATGGATTAAATATTAATTAGATTAGACGTATTTAATTCATAAAGGTGAAGGAGAGTTCTATTTGATAGAATTAATTAAGTAAGATAAATTAGATTTATCATACTTAAATAAGATGTATTTATTATTAAATAAAGTAGATATTTTCTTTTGTAATTTGGAATTAAAAAGAAAAGGTAAATAAAATAAATAATAATATATAATAATTAGAAAGTGGCGTGCAGCCACATCTCAATTATTATTATTATTATTTTGTTTTGTTTTATCTAATTATTTAATTAATTAGGAGTATTGGTCCTAGCAGGACTAGAACTCATTAATGAGAAAGACTTTCATTGTGATTAGGAAACTAGTTTAGAACTAGTATAAATATATACTCCTCCTTCATAATTCATTGTAGAATTTTAGATTCAGTATTACCAGTTTATTTCCCTGCGAAGAGATTTCCTAGCCTTTCTCTAAAGGGAGATCTAATCGTTCTTTCGGAGAGGAGAAATCACGTGGATACCTAAGGTCAAGGATTATCACCGCTAGGCTGGAAGATCTGTAAGTTCTAACTCAAATCTGTTATTATTATCATATTCGTTGTTTTGTCATAATCAGGAAAGATCTGTTTGGGAAAATTTTAAACTTCCGCTGCCGTACTTTCGAGGTACGTTACATCAATTTCCTAACAGTGGTATCAGAGACAAACTGTTTTTAATGACATTACACGAATCTAAGGTATTCTAGTGAATCAAAATACATAATTTTCAGATTATTATGTCAATCGAATTTTGATTTTCAAAATCAATTAAATCTGAAAATTAGAATTAGTTATATGATTTTATTGTAGAAAGTAAAATCTTAGAATGTATTTTGGCTACGATCTTCGAATCGCCGATTTCTTCGAGCTACAGAACACCGACTTTGGCTGACGTTTCAAGACATCGTCAAATATCTGAAATACACGATCTGTTTCGCTTGTTGTTGCCGTATTACTCGATCCGAGGTCTTCGCCCTACAAAAGACGACCGCAGATAGTTTTTCTTGCTGCCAAGGCTGAGGAACGATGAACTTCTTCTGGAAGATCTCATCCGTGTATCTCATGATTTGAGTTTCTTGCGATTGGTTAAAATCAATTAGATGATGAAAACATCACGATTTAAAAAAAAAAACTTGAACCGAATGCTACACTTAAGGTATTCAAATAGAGAAGAAGATTGATGTTCCTAGCTATTTCATATACCAGTGTCTTTCCATTCTACGAAGATGGAGACGGGAGAATGAATTGCAGCTCATATTTGTTTTGGACTGAATTTAGAAATTAAACTAATTATGAGGGCTTCCACGCAATTTTTGAAGTTCTAAATTGATGTGAAGACGTTCACTAGGAAGCGACCTATTCTTTTACGCAAGTCAAAAATTTAGATAATGACAATAATTATTGGTTTTAATTATAATAGTTACTAAATTAAAATTACCTTTTTCTTTTAATTAATTAGATTAATTATGTTTGAAATTAAGAAGGATAATATTAATTTGACCGATTATTGTATTCAGCATGCCTATATTATTGGATGTTTGACTATTGTGTTATTCATAAATTAGATTTATATTGCATACTTTAATTTATCTGCCTGAGTTAGATCTCATTAACATATTACGTAGTATTTGATGATATGTTATTAGCATCTTGATTAAATAAAGTAATTTAATACCCCGCTAAACGTTCCCCATAAATTAAAATTTAAGTCTTATCTGGGATAACGACATCACCCATCATAATTAAATTAGTAGAAATATTTTTTCGTTGAAGAATATTTCACCCAAGTGTTTATTCCATTCGACAAAATATAGAACTAATTTATAGATACATATGTTTGTGATCGTGTGATGATTTTGACTTACTTAAATTAGCTCGAGTCGCCCAAGCGTCAGTGTTAATTTAAGGATGTCGATCAATTTAAAAATTGATCAACCAAGAATTGCTTGGATGCAATTGGTCTAGACCTACCCATTATATTATTGTAGTGATCAGCCCAAGCTGGGACTGTAATAGTATGAATGTGGATCTTGGCCACTATGATTGTGAAAACAATCCATGTTCTTTTTATTGGGGTCAAAGAGCATGCAAAATAGTGGGAGCTAAATAATTAAAAGTCCATATTATTTAGTTAACTAGATGTGATCATAGGAATTAATATATGATTTTAATTCCGTTCTATTTGAACTTCTTTAGGCTTTTAGGAATGTCGAATTTATCATTGAGAAGTATTCTGGATACATGCAAGCTTACTGGACCAAACTTTCTGGACTGGGAAAGAAATGTGCGTTTAGTTCTTAGACAAGAAAATATTGAGTATGTGTTAGACACACCGGTACCCAAGATCCCTGATGCCAACTCTCCTGAGTTTGCCACGTTTGACCTAACTGCTCGAGAGAAACACGTCACTGATGCTAAAACTGTGCAATGTGTTATGTTGGCTGCAATGTCTATGGAGTTGCAAAGGCAACACGATAGGATGAGCGCCTTCGAGATGCTTGAACACTTGAAAAGTCTGTTTGATTCAGAAAGTCAGACTCTAGAGTATGAACTTCTGACAGACATTTTCAAATGTAGGCTTCAAGAAGATGGAAACGTGTCTGAGCACGTCCTCAAAATGATTGGCTTAATTGAAAGAGTTGCTACCACCGGAATTAAGTTTGAGGATCGTGTCTCAGCTGCTATCATCCTATATTCGCTTCCGAGTTCATTTACTAACTTCATTGTGAATTATAATTTGAACAAAACGAAAGCGACCATGCCTGAACTCCATAACATGCTCAAGTCTTATGAAGCCTCAACCTCTAAAGGAAAGACTGTTCTTATGGTAAGCTCTAATGCTAAGTCTCGTTCTAAGAACAAGAATAAGCAAAAGAAGAAAGGTAAGGTTGGACCTACTCCTACAGCTCTTAAGCCTAAAGGTGGAGGTCATATGAAGCCAAAGGTTGCAAAGGATGTTTGCCTCTACTGCAAAGAGAAGGGGCATTGGAAGAGAGATTGTGAGCTGTATAAGGCTAATCTAGCCAAAGCACCGGGTGCTTCAAGCTCAGGTATTTTTATCATTAAATAAATATGTCTATAACTAACTCTCATTGTTAAAGTATTAGATACAACTTATGGCTTACACATTTGTAAAAATGTGCAGAAGCCTGAGAAGCAGTGTAGCAGTTGGACTGGGTAAAATTGACCTACGCGTGAAGGCTAGAGCAAAAGTTGCTGCTGAACGTGATAGGATCTTATAGTTTAGATTTGCCCAATGGTTTTAGATTAGAATTAAATAATTGTTATTTTATTCCTTTTATTACCAAGAAGATTATTTCCATTCATATGTTAGACATTAAAAGATTTCTATTTCCATTTTGCTAATAATAATTGTTATTTTCATAAAATGGTATTGTTGTGGAAATGCTTTTCTTATGAATGGTTAATTATCAATCGACATATTAGATATTAAATGAATAAAATAAAAGAATCTCGATTAAGTAATCAGAAAAATTACTACCTATCTATGGCATTGCAAACTTGGTCAAATTAATGAAACAAGAATAGCAATGTTAAATGAATTAGATTATTTAACACCATTTGCTTTTGAGTCATATGGAAATTGCGAATCTTGTCTTTCAAGCAACTTGACTAATAATCCTTTTCTAGGAAAAAGGATAGCAAGCCAAAGAGTACTTAAGTAAAATTTCTGATTTATTTAAAAGGTCAAAGAATTCGGTCATAATGAACTCCTCCAGAACACCTTAGAAGACTGGTGTTTCTGTAAGGAGAAATAAGGCTTTGTTAGACATGGCTAGATCTATGATGAATTCATTTTCTCTTCCAAACATTCTTTTGAGGGTACACGCTATAAATCTCAATATATACATTCTGAATAGTTTGATTAGTGCAAAATGTACTATATGAGTTATAGTATAATAAAAGACATTTCTTCACATATTAAATATGGGTTGCCCTACATGTGTAAAGAAATGTGCACTAATCAAATTGAAAGCTGAAGTAACATAGAGAATGAAGATTTGTTAGATGGTCTGACGAAGGATTCAGTGGGAGAATTGACTTGAAGAATGTCTTTAGGAGGATATCCTTCAGCTAGTGGGAGTAATATAGGAATCACCTCGCACCAGCAAGTGATTCTTATTAAAGATAAGATGACATGGTTGTCATTCCTTCTGCACCCACTTCTCTTTCTCTGGAAACACTTGAAAGTGTAGCACCAGAAAACTCTCTAAGCATTGGATAGTCCAATAAAAGAGAACCTCTTCACGATCAGAATGAACAGCCTGAACAAAACGCAAAACATTCAACTCTGCGGGTCTACTAGGATTCGTCATGAACTAACTAGGTTTGGCTTCCTCATGGAGGATCATGATGATGTTAAGATTCCTGATACGGATGAACCTGAGACCTACATAGAAGCAATATTAGATGTTGATTCATAGAGGTGGCGAGATGCCATGAAATCTAAAATGGACTTGATGTATATCAATCAAGTATGGAACTTGGTTGACTTGCCTGTTGGGTTAGACCCATTGGATGCAAAAGATTTTCAAGAAGAAAATTGATGCTGAAGGTAAGGTGCAAACATACAAAGCTAGGCTAGTGACTAAAGGTTATAGTCAAAGATAAGGAATTGACTATAGTGATACCTATTCGCCAGTTGCAAAACTCAAGTCCATTCGGATTTTGCTTGTGATAGCTGCATACTATGATTATGAGATTTGACAAATGGATGTCAAAACCCATTTCCTTAATGGAAACCTCGAAGAAGAGGTGTACATGGTACAACCTGAAGGTTTTTGCATCCAAGTCAAATTCTAAATCATTATGCTAATTAGAGAAATCTATTTATGGGCTAAAACAAGCCTCTAAGAGTTGAAATATTAATTTTGATGAAATAGTCAAATCGTTTGACCTCATCAAATGAAATGAGGGTGCTTGCGTGTTTAGAGTGCGCAACAAGATAACGTGGTCTTTATAATCATATATGTTGATCATAGAGAATGATATCCCCTCATTGAAGTCTGTGAACGAATGGTTACCCAAAATCTTCATGAATATCTTTTTGTCTATGGTAGACAAAAAGGAACTAGTAGAATTTAATTATTCTAGCACTAGTTTCATGTATGATAAGAAAGACTATGAGTCGCAGTCAGTATATGTTTTTAGTCTCAATGTAATAGTAGTGCTGAAAGAGTAACAAGTAAGAAACTACTATAAATTCGACAACTAGAGCCCAGTAAATTGTTGCATTTGATGCAACTTAGGTAAGCGTTTAGATACGTTAGATCCTTAAAGAAATAGGGGTAGTTCCTAGCAACAGTTATCCAATAATTGTTATTGTGACTGTACCGGTGCGTTTGCACAAGATAAGGAACCAAGATGCAAAGTAAGGAACTAGAAAATACCTATATGCTATCATGTTTTTGATAACAAATAGCAAGAGGAGAAGTTGCAATAGAATGTCTTCCCATAGAGGACAATTTGGCTGGTCCATTCACCAAACCTTTGAGATGTGAGAAACATACTAGACTTTTGAGAGTCTGGGTGTTAGACGCATTGGTGATTGGCACTAGGCCAAGTGGGAGATTGTTAGTATATATGTCCTAGCGACAATCACTTTTTAGAGATATATGTACTTGATCACATTTAGTTTTATATATTTGATATATACGGTATTACACATTGATGATTAAGTATTTCGATTGTCAATATCTTATTCATAATTGTGTTCCCTTGAATTTATGTTGTCAATAAGTAAGTGGGAGCTTATATGATATAACATAAGGTCCAAAAATAACCCCAATCAATGATCATCAAGAAAGGGATATTGATGATATGCGATAAGATTGGTATGTGGACTGCATCATACTTTTAGAAAGTATAGTTGATCTCACAACTATGAGTTCCTGTAATTCATGATGGTCACATAGATATTTTAGAGAATATTGGCATACCCACCGAGAAACCATTTGATAAGTTCTATTCATGTGTCTATGGAATTATCGGCGTATAGAGTAGTGTAATAGTCCTCTGACTTGAGGTCAATACGTACTACATGTGCGGAGTGATGTACTTTGACCATGACCAACGCTTGCACTCCAGTCGGGGTAGATACGGCATGCGTTGGGTGCATCACGAAGCACATGGAGTAGTAGTTGAGCCAAGAAAGGATTCATTCCTCATAATAGATTAAGAGAGAACATTCTACTTCTCATATCTAGATGGATCATAAAGTCATTGGCCAATGCAAAGATATATATTCGTTTTGGATATCGAATATGATCGTTATGGATCATCTAGAGAGATTGAGAGATAGAGACTAAGTTGTTGGAATAGACACAATATCAAGTTCCAGACTTAGTTGAATGTTCGCTGAATGAAAGGACCGTATCACTATGAACTCTATATTACAGGGAGTTTGAATAGTCCTCGCAAACGTCCTTATATGTTAAGTTTGTCTGGTAAATCGTCTAGGGATTCTACTAAGACCTTAATTTGATTAGTGCTTAATATACAAGGCCCTATGGGTCACACAACAAGTGATTATACCTTCCGATTGAATTGTTAGAAGGAATTAAATATTATTAATTGGATTAAATAATATTTAATTCGTAATACTGAAAATGGATTAAATATTAATTAGATTAGACGTATTTAATTCATAAAGGTGAAGGAGAGTTCTATTTGATAGAATTAATTAAGTAAGATAAATTAGATTTATCATACTTAAATAAGATGTATTTATTATTAAATAAAGTAGATATTTTCTTTTGTAATTTGGAATTAAAAAGAAAAGGTAAATAAAATAAATAATAATATATAATAATTAGAAAGTGGCGTGCAGCCACATCTCAATTATTATTATTATTATTTTGTTTTGTTTTATCTAATTATTTAATTAATTAGGAGTATTGGTCCTAGCAGGACTAGAACTCATTAATGAGAAAGACTTTCATTGTGATTAGGAAACTAGTTTAGAACTAGTATAAATACATACTCCTCCTTCATAATTCATTGTAGAATTTTAGATTCAGTATTACCAGTTTATTTCCCTGCGAAGAGATTTCCTAGCCTTTCTCTAAAGGGAGATCTAATCGTTCTTTCGGAGAGGAGAAATCACGTGGATACCTAAGGTCAAGGATTATCACCGCTAGGCTGGAAGATCTGTAAGTTCTAACTCAAATCTGTTATTATTATCATATTCGTTGTTTTGTCATAATCAGGAAAGATCTGTTTGGGAAAATTTTAAACTTCCGCTGCCGTACTTTCGAGGTACGTTACATCAATTTCCTAACACTTAGTGCCGAGGGCTCTAGGTGCCGAGGGCTACTGATTTTCGCCGTTTTCCCCCAGTAACTTTGTTTTCTTGATTTGGCCATCCTGTGAGAATTGGAGCCTTCGGCCAGGGGGCCGAAGGCACTCCTGGTGTGCGCTGTGGGCCGCTTGGTACTCTGGGCGCTGTGATTTGGGCCTGTTGTGCTTCCTGGGCCTATTGGGCCTTTATCGGAGTAGTGGGAGTCTGTGGATCGGGGGTTCCCGGGCCATATACTCCATCAGGAGATTTATGAAAAACTCTCTAAATCTCTCCCTGGATTGAGTTACAAGAAGTATAAGCTGCCCAGGCCCATGCAGCATCCGGAAATTGTCCCTGTCCAACAAATTGAGTATTCCATGATGACTCAGCGGCAGCCTGCCGAGGCCGGAGCTGGAGAGGAAGTGGAGCAGAAGAAGAAGAAGAAGAAGAAGAAGAAGAAGAGGAGGAGGAGGAGGAGGAGGAGGAGGAGGAGGAAAGAGTAGACTCCCCTCCCCTTAATCTTTCTGCAGATCTGGCCATTGAGCCTTTGTTATTGTAACTATTTGAAAACCTTTTGTATATGCCAAATGTTCTCCAATTTCTTTGTTGTTTGTTGTACTTTGCACGTGTATTTGTACACTCCACAGGTTTCGTTGCATGGGGATGGGCCATGGATGGCCTATCCTCCTTCTGTTTTGGGCTTAGCACACGTTTGCTAATTTGCAACAAGATTCCCAGCCAAGGTCGCATGCTCAACCATCGTTGGGATCAAGCATGGTTGGTTCCTTGCTATTTTTGCAGTAGCATGGAGTTTTGACTTTGTTTGATTTGCGTCCATGGATTTTCACATGTCCATGTTGCATCTTGTTGTATGTTTGTGCAGCAATGAACTTTCATAGGTCCATTACTAATTGGTTATCAACAGCAATGATTGCTAGCTGTTGGAGCTTTCACTGGAGCTTTCGGCCATGGCTCTGCTTTAGAGCTTTCGGCTGTGCAATTTCTTTTGCAGCTGGGGGCTTGCTTGTTTGATTCCCTGTTGCTTAACACAAAGCTTTTGGGACTAATTTTTCCTTAGGAAAACTGTTTGAAAATTTTTCCTTTGGTTTGCTTTAAACAAAATGTAAAAATAACATGTGTGTTAAACAGGTGAGGTGTCCCTATAACCAAAGTCCTCCACTATTTACAGGTCTGAGCTCGTGCTATCCAAAAGCACTTGCTCAGCCTGTGATGAAAAATGTTTTAGCAGAGTTGCAGTAGTTATTTCACTCGCTGTGAATAATTGTTGCAGAGAATTTTTCTTTTGTAAAAAATCCCAAACAGCTATAATATATAAATAGAACCTGGTAATTTGGTTCTTGGAGGTCTGCTGGGCTTGAGAAGTGGGCCTGGCAGTTGTAATCCAGCTGCAAGATCTTCACACAAGCTCGGTTGGAGTTTGCTGTGATGCATTGTATGCAATCAGATTTTAATTCGAGACTGTTTGGCTTTGCGCCATCAATTTAGAGAGCTGCCTCCTTCCAGACCGCGAGATATGGGCTAGAGCTCGGCTATGCGGGATTCGTACGAGAGCCGGGCAGGGTCGGAAGCGAGAGGTGCTCTCAAGGTCAGGGTCGTCAAGTAGTCCAGCCTCGTGGCAAGTACCACAGCTTAAGGGAGGATCATCCCCACACCCACTCGGTAAGCGTGAAGACTTGATCGTCAATGAGTGGACCATCAAGTAGTCCAACCCTTCGGCTTTGCCTCTATCCCCCCCCCCCCCCTCCGCCTTCAATGCTGAAAAGGGAGACAAAAATCGTGGGGTGAAAGGACTTATATGCATGCCTCGGATTATATTTGGGAGCCGCGTTAGGCTACTATCCATGCTTGTTTTGTGAGTAAGGAACAAGGGTTTATACGTATGCCTTGTGGAGCCGCGTGGGGCTACTATCCCTGTAATGTTGAGGGCTTACGAAGTAGCCTCAAGAGATTGGGAGTCGTTGAGACTATTATCCCTGGAGTGTGGAGGGCTTACAAAGTGGCCTCAGAGTTCGGGAGTCGTTGAGGCTGTTGTCCCTGTGATGTTGAGGGCTTACAAAGTGGCCTAAGGAGATTGATTGTGGGCTGAAGAGCCTGCATTTGCAAGGGCTTATGAAGTTGCCTCGGCTTGTTGGATTTCGGCTAAAGAGCCTGTGTTGATGAGGGCTTATAAAATGGCCTCGGATTTTGGGAGCCGTTGAGGTTGTTGTCCCTGGAGCATCGAGGGCTTACAAAGCGGCCTCGGAGCTTGATTGTGGGCTGAAGAGCCTATATTTGCAAGGGCTTATGAAGTTGCATCGGATTGTTGTAGCATCGAGCTCGGACTGGAAGACTTATAAATTGCTTCCAGGGAAAGTTATGTATTGAACCCTTCCTTTATTGACTTGTGTGATTGTCGTGAACACCTTACAGTGTACGGCCTAGGTTGCTATCAGTGACCCCGGATTTCCAATGCCCGTGAATGTGCGAAGTCTCCGTTTGGCAAGGGCTTATTGTCACCTTCACAACGCTGGGTCACTGGTAGTACCTCACCAGGTGATGGACGTTCCATAACCTTGGAACTTCCGTGCCTTTTGGAGTGCTCAGTTTATAAGTTCTGGGCCGGACTACAACAGTGACAATGTAGGGCCCTTCAAATTTCTTGGTCGTTTTGGCTCCCTCACTGGGTTGGCTTGTCGTTCGTCGCCTGAGGACGTAATCCCCCATTTGGAACTCCCGGCCTCGGACTTGTGCGTCGTAGTAGCTCTTGACTTGACGCATGTAATTCTCCGACCTTAGAAATGTGTTCTCCCTTCTTTCATCAATGTTGTTGAGATCGACTTGCATATTCTAGTCGTTCTGCTCGAGGTTGTAGGAGAGGACCCGTTGGGTTGGCAGTGTGACCTCTGTGGAGGCTTTAGCTTCAAAACCGCAACAGAGGGAGAATGGAGTCTCACCCATCGCTCTGCGGGGTGTTGTTCTGTAGGCCCACAGAATGTTGTGGAGCTCTTCTACCCAGCCTCCGCCCTCGTCTTTGAGCTTCTTCTTTAAGCCGCCAGGATGGTAAGGTTGGCGTTTTCGACCTTCCCGTTACACTGTGGGTAGGCGACAGAGGCTGCGGTGTGTTTGATTCCCCAGTTGGCCAGCATGTCTTGGAAACCTTTGGCCTCAAACCGAGTGCCATTGTCCGTGATGAGCTGTTGCGGCACACCGAAGCGAGTGAGGATGTTTTTGTGGACCAACCTCCTGCACTGCGCCTCGGTTATGCTGGTCAGTGGTTCTGCTTCTATCCACTTGGTGAAATAGTCTATGGCGACTATGATCCACCTACAGTTGCCTATACCCTGAGGAAGCTATTCAACGAGGTCCACGCCCCATCTGGAAAATGGAATTGTCGTACTTAGGGGAGCGTAGTTTACTGTTGGGTGCCCCGGGGCATTCTGGAATTGCTGGCATGCATTGCATGTGTGTGCCATTTGGGCGCGATCTTTTGCCATAGTGGGCCAGAAATACCCCTACAAAAGGAGCTTTCTGGACATAGCATGGGGATCCTGATGTGCCGAGCAGACCCTGACGCGTATTTCCTCCATGGCCTGCTTGGCCTCATTGTCGTTGAGGCAGAGTAGGAGCGTGCCATTGTAAGACCTTTTGTACAGCGTGCCATCGAGGAGGGTATAGGTCAGAGCTCAGAGCTTGACCAACCTGACCTTGGCCTCACCCTTGGGTAGTTGCCCATTATCAATATACTCTTTCAGGTCGGTAGTCCAGTCCCTTGGGATGGCCTGCACCTGATGGATGAGGGTTTGCTGTATGCTCGGTGTTGACAATTCTTCCACCTGAGCAATCTTGGAGATGTACTCATGCGTGTCCGAGCTTAGTTTGGACAAAATATCATCTTCTTGATTTTGTGCTCGTGGTATGTGCAAGATTTCGTACAGCTTGAATGTTCCTAGGAGTTCCAGTGCAGCAACTTTGTATTCTTTCATCCGAGTCTCCTTTGTTTCACAGGAGCCGTTGATTTGCCCGACCATGACCCTCGAATCACATTTGACTCTCAGCTTTCCCGCCTGCATGTTAGCTGCAAGACGTAGGCCACACAGTAAGGCTTCATATTTTGCCTCGTTGTTGGAGAATTTGAATGCAAAGCGTATAACATAATAAGCTCGAAAGCCCTTGGGGTGATGAGTACGACTCCCCCCCCCCCCCCCCCCGCATGCTTTGGCGCTTGAAGAGCCATCAGTGAGCAGAGCCCACCAGCCATCCTCGTCAGTTGAGGTGACTGGGGTGAGATCTTTGGCAGTGCATTCAGCCATGATGTCGGCAAGTGTTTAGCTTTTGATGGCCGGCCTCGGTTTGATCTCAATCTGGTACTCGGGGAAACGTCCCATTTGACCATCCTGGCTGAGCTCGTTGGGCTCCGCATTAGTTGTCCCAGTGGTTGGTGGGTGAGAACATGGATTGTGTGAGCTTGGAAATAATGAGCTAGGTGCTTCATAGTCCACACTACTGCAAGCACAGTCTTCTATACTGGGGAGTACCGGAGCTCGGCGTCGCGCAAATTTTTGCTTATGTAGTAGATGGGATTTTGAGCTCCACCCTCCTCGCGAATTAGGACCGAGCTCATGGCCCCATGGCTGACGCCAAGGTAGAGGTACAGTGTTTCTCCGTGCTTAGGTTTTGACAATACTGGTGGAGAGACAAGATATCGTTTGAGGTCATCGAATGATGTCTGACACTCGGGAGTCCACTGAAATTTTGCAGACTTCCTCATGATTTGGAAGAAAGGCAGTCCACTGAAATTTTGCAGACTTCCCCATGGCTGTCACCCTCCTCATGGGGCTTTTCTTCCTGTTCCGGCTTGGGCTTCTCGTGTTGCATCTGCTCCTACTTTGGGGGATTAACAACATCTTCTTGTGTAAGGAATAATTGTATTTAGATTTTGATGATGCTAGATTAATTAGGAATTTAGAGTACCCCTTTAGAAATTATGTATTAGAATTTTCCTTTGTAAAGTTCTTAGATGTATTCGACTTGACAGAAGACCTTCAAAAGCAGAAGGGCTTCAAGAGCAGAAGGGCTCCAAGAGCAGAAGACCCTCGTAAGGCTTTATTGAAACAGAAGACCTTTGGTTCTCTGCTCCAGAACAGAAGTCCTCAGGATCTCTGTTAGTCTTGACTCTGACAGAAACCCTTCTGGGTCTCTGTTGGAGACTCCCAACAGAAGTGCTCCAGACCTCCTCTGTTCTACTCTCAGACAAAGACACCAGAAGGTCTGACACTTAGAAGATTTTCAAAGAACCGGGAAGTCAACTAAAAGATTCCTTCAACGGCTAGGAGTATGAAACGGAAAAGCTACAGTGCATGCATTAAATGCTCATTTAATGCACCCCATGCTACGTAGAGTAATTGCAGATGATTGGCCGGAATGTCAGGAATACTTTATCCCAAAATAGTAACCCGCCAACTTTACCGGGCTCTACTAGTCAAGTCAACTGATCGCTCATTTAATGCAGTTGTCCTCCTACTCCTCCAACGGGAAGACAACCTCAGTATAAAAGATACACTACGAAGAACAACCGGATAACTTTGCCAACATAACATTGCAACTTTTGCTAACCACAAGCAAGATATTCAAACTCTGAAAAGCAAAAAGCCTCTTTGAGATTCAAACTCATTATCTTCTACAAGAGAAGGCAGAAGTTGGAAAATTACTCTTTCCAACTCAAGCAAAGTTCCAAGTGTTCTTCAACTCTTCAAGCTCATCACATACAAATATTTTGTAACGAAGCTAGTTGGAGGAACCCCAGTTTCAACAGAAACTCTTCTTGCTACAAGAAGGACGTCCAAATAACTTGAGTAGTGAAGTGGTGATACTTCAAGGAAACTCAGTGAAAGGACCAGTGTTAAAGGAAGCCAGGCAGTGCATCCCAGGACACATCTAGGCTTGAAGAAGACGTGGAGTGCTTCTTAAGTACTAGGACTAAGGCTTTGTAAACGGCAGTTTTTACAGCTTAGTGGAACAGTGGATTAGAGGAACGAGTTGTTCCTTGAACCACTATAAAAATCCCTGGTGTCATTTACTTACTGCTTTTAATACTTGCACATTAGATAGAACTGTATAACTCCTTGGACTTGGTATCTGTGTTCAGCAGAACTTGTTCTACGAGTTAACAGAAGGCCTACTGCCTTTGCTTCTCTGAGGCTAACAAAACTCCCTGCCAGAACCCCATCCGCTGCCAGTCTGTTCTTTCAACAGAACAGGCTATTCTGTAAATCTGGTACTTAGTTTAAAAAGCTAAAAACCAATACAGTCTATTCACCCCCCCCCCCCCTCTAGACTGTATCCAGTATAACCGGGACCAACATCTTGTGCTCTTTTGCGGCTGTGCACTTCCTCCCCTAAGGCATAGTTCTGCCTGTGGTGAAGCGCCCGCTGATAGTCCTGCAGGGGATCTATGATAAGACTCCTGGAGAAGCCTTCAGTCCACAGGACCTCCTGCAACATGGCTAGACAAGTGTTGTCGTCAGCCCCATAGACCTTGGAGGTCTCCTCGTTCCAGCGCTCTAGGAATTTTCTCAACGGTTCATCTCTGCCTTGTTTCACCGAGAGCATGTAAGAGAAGTGCTTGTTTGTTTTTGCCATGGCGGCAAAGTGAGTGAGGAAGCGTGTGGCCAACTCCCTCCATGAGTCGATGGACTCGTCTGGCAGGTTGTCTAACCAGTCGTATGCCTCCCCCTCCAACGTGGAGGGAAACATTCTGCAGATGTATTCATCACTAGCGCCCAGCATGTACATGCCAGACTGGTAGCGCGAATAATGCTCCTTGGGGTCATATTTACCCCCATAGAGTGAGATGTTGGGCCCCTTATATTTTGGGGGTATAGGGGCTCGCATGATCCAGGTGGTGAAGGGGGTAGCAGTTCTTACCCTCATCGTGACAGGCTCATGGTTGACTTGAGCCTGCAACTGCAGGACCTGGAGTGCCAACGCTTCCAGTTGGGCGTCACGCGCCGTATGCCGGGGAGGTGGCGGCGGTACTGTTGTGACTGCTGCTGCCCGCAGCTCATTGACCTGTTGTGTGAGGAGCCGGATCTGGTCCTCCCTAGAATCCACCTGGCATTGGCGCCGTGGTGGAGATTCCACTTTTCGCCTTGGTGGTGAGAGCCTTGGCTGGCGCAGGGGTTGTTGGTGTTGTTGGCATGGTGGAGAAGCGTGTTGCTGCCTTGGAGGAGAAGGCATTTGTTGGTGGCGTGGGGGGGGGGGGGGGGCAAATCTGGGGAATGATTGCCCCCTAGCCTCTCCAAAGCGGGTACACGCTCTGGAGTCCTTCTCCCAGAATGTTACTGTTGTTGTTGCCGGAGGATGTTGAGAACTAGGGAATTCGACCGGTTAATCCCCCGAATGTTGACAAGTAGGCGCTGATTTGCCATAGATCTATCCCCCAATCCGGAGAAGATGGGACGCCTTCCCACCTCCACCAAGGGATTGGGGTTATCATCCTATTGTTGCCCCTGTGGGGAGAAGGACTGTGAGGAGTCCTCGGTAGTGACGACGTAAATGCCTTCATCATTGTGGCAGCCGTAGTCAATGCGGTGTGCCGTGTATTTTGATGGCAATGTGGGAGGTGGCGGTGGGGCCATCCTCTGTTGTGCCGCAGTGGGATGGGAAGTTCCCGCCTGCTGTGCCAGGGGCACCACGCTCACAGGTGCTCCAGAAGCCAACTGGCAGATCGGGGGAGAGTTGATCCCCGGAGTTGCCCTCTAGCGAGGGGGAGATTGGTAGACCATATGTGCTGATCTCTTCACAACCAGAGGGGCATCGATGGCGCCCACTCTCAGAGACCAGGATCTCGAATTCGCCGGCGGGATAGGCCTAGTGGCGTGAGGAGCCATAGTTGTCGTCGCTTGGGATTGCAACGTGGGGAGTACCAGTTGCAATCCAGATATAAGGGAACCAACTGCCGCAGAGGGATCCATCATCAGAAGATTCTGGAATTGTGGGTTCACCTAAGCTGGTGGCATTGCCGCTGCATCGCGATTCAGTGAGATTTGTTGACGAAGATCTGGGGAAGTAAGCTGGATCTGGCTACGCATATCAGCAGAAGCCTCAGCGGCTTGGTTTCCCCTGGCGGCCCTCCTGGCGCCAGAAGTAGCAGTAACTTCTAGCGAGGACTCAGTTTGGGCGACGGCGACAACAGCATGTCTGTTTCTCGCAATTCTCTTTCCAGCCATTGTCAAGGAGGAAAACTTGTTGTAGATTTAGGAAAAAGTGGGAGGATCTGACCTGATTCACAGTTCAACTCTCAACGAGAGCACAAAAAATGATGGATCACTGGATCAGGGGGTGGTCGGAATCCAAGTAAAACGAGAGAACTGATCGGAAAGTACAGGTAGATAATCCAGCAGAGTAATAGTATGAGAGTATAAACTGTGATCCCTTTCCACAAGCTGAAAGGTGATATTCATACTAAAATAGGCAATGCTTGGTGCCCAAGTAAAAAGATGATGATCTAATAAGAATTGGACATGTGTCTAATCTATTCTAACAAACTAATAGTCTAAGTCGATGGAGAGTAGCCACGTGTAAAGGTGATTGGAGAGATATTCTTGGACAACTTGCTGATTGGAGCTACGTCTAACAAACTGCTACCCAAATACCCGTGTGGTTACGCGTGTGCAATCAGGAATATTGCCTACTGCCGGGAGTGATGTGGCAGCATCTTTCTATGACACTTGTCCTTGCGGATTTGTCTAAGTCCACAGTGCTTTAATCAGACCTCGAGCTTACTGAGGCCAGTATTTGGAGCTCGGGCTCATCGCGAGGGAATTCACCTTCTGTCTCAGGTTCTGTCTCCGAGATCGTTGATTACTTCCTGTTTGACTTTGGATGACCATGTGTTTGATGCCTGAGGTCAGGTTTGGTGCCGAGATCAGTGCATTCGAGGTCGGCCTCACAACTCATCGAGTTCGGTTGATTCCCGAGCCTGGGTTTTCCCGACCTCGGGGGTCAAGTTCGGGGTCGGCTGCCCTTCTGTCCTTAGTCATTTCGATGTTTGGCGCTTGTTCCCGACCCTGGTTGGTCGGGGTCGGGTCGGTTCCAGTTGTGGACTTAGCATTTTTATGCACTCCGGAATGGGTATGTGATGCTTTATGCATGCGATTACGATACCCTTGGGGTATGTGCGAATATACTCCATCACCACTGCTGACTAGTACCATCCTACACCACCGCCAGCAACCCAGCTGCCATCCCACTGCTACTTCAGTCTCCCTACACCACCATGCCCATCCCCACACCCCCAGCACCATTAATCACCATCAAGTCCACTGCTCGGCGCCGTCTAATGCCCACACCGATGCCCTCTCCACTACTCCTCCCCGCCACACTCGCGGCCATCACTCCGGCCGACCACCACCACCGCCCACTGACCAACACTACTGCACCACCGTGACTTGACTCCCCGACCCCTAGCCCCCTCCCAACCCCAGCCACCAACTCCTCCATCTCCAGCCACCCAATCGCTGCCGCACACCAACTGCAGCCACCCTAACCAGCCCCAATCCACCCCTCTCAGCCCCAATCCACCCCTCTCAGCCCCACCTTTGACAGCCCAACCCTGCTCTGACCACCCGCCAATGAACCCTAACCGCCGTCCGCCAAATCTGGATGTTTGCTAGTCTCAATTTCATATGTGATGATCTTCGATTCGAGTTGTATCGGAAGAAAAGAGAAGAAGAAGAGTGATGGTGGTGACAAGGAGAGGTGCAGCGGCGGCGGAAGAGATGGCATCGACGATGTTGGACAACACAAATGGCGATGCGGCGAAGAACTGGTCTCACGTAGGCGGAGGGCTGTGAAGGCAATGAGTCACATAGACAGATAATGTCCTGGGAAGCAACGAAACGGCTAATTAAGAAGATTAGTAATATTTTTGGAAAGTATTAAAGGACTCATATATTTGGAATCCATAAGTGTATTACTAATAGGCGGGTCACTCTTCCTTTCTTTAATTTCGGAACAACTAATATCAATATACAGAAATTGACTCAAATAAACGTAAACAAATTTAAATTCCTTAAATTGGGTAAAAAGTTGTGCATGGAGAAAAATATCCCTATTATTACCTACGTCTAGTTTTAGTTAGCAAGACATTTCGATGCAACGATGACAAATTTTGATTAATCATTTTAATTGGTATATTTATGTAAAACTTATAAATTTTTTAACTTAATGATAGTAGTTTTAACAAAAAAAAACATTTTTATGTCATAAGCATATTTATATTTTCATATACAAATATATTTTCAGTCAAAGTTTGACATGACAGACTTAAAAGTTAAAAAATGGCTTACTAAAAAGAATATTTAGAGTTGGGGTTTAGAATTTATGGTTGGATTTTCTATCTTGGTTTAATTGGTTGATTGCTAATACGGAGTATATTCTAACGATATGGTGGCGCGGATGTTGATAGCTGGGTGCTACTTTGATATATAGCAAGTGGCGACCGCAACAATGATCATGTAACGATCCAATTTCATAGGCTTTGCCGCGAAAGATATATAGTCCATCTGGTAACAATGAAATCGGCTAAATCAAATGATTATGTTGAAATTTATGAAGTGAAGACTACATTGGTTGTATTGACTCATTATGTTGATTTATGAAAAAAAATATTTAAAATAAGAGTATTATATTAATAAAATAAAGAAAAAATTAACTTTGACATCTTTCCTTTTTGAGTATTATAAGCGTATTTAAAATAAAAGTATTATATTAATAAAATAAAGAAAAAATTACATGAAAAATAACTAAAATGGTCCTCTACAGTAACTTCAGCCAATGCAACCATAAAAGTAACTCCAACATTACTCTTTCTTAGTACGTAGTATTACACAATTCAACGCGCGAAATCAAAAGTTACGTGTTTGATGAAAAAAAGCATGATAAGCCGAAAAACAGGGTTACCAAAGGGGCTCATATAGTAGACTTCATCCTTAAAATTTTGTTGTCTTTTCTTTTTTGTTGTCCTAAAAACTTTATCATTTTCTCTTTTAATCAATCAATTTGCCTCTTTCTTAAAACTTTTTGTCATCTTTTATTTTTCTTTTGTCCCAAAACCTTTTTCATTCTCTTTTAATCAATTAATTTGTGGTTCTTATCATTTCTCCGTCCTCTACACAAACCTCAATTACACAGTTTTTACTTTATTATCTTTCATATCGGTCAAACATGGTAAAGTTTTGACGAATAGGAGGAGTACGCTGTATAATAGTAGTAGTATTATTGTTTCAAAATTTGTGATAACTTTCCTTTAGATATTTTTAATTTGTGGAGTTTTGCGTAAAGATTTTTTTCATGAACTATGTTGTAACAGGTGCATAACTCCCGTGATAGGAAGAGGATCCCACAAAGGAGATGTCATAGTGTCAAATCAAGCAATGACTTATGATGAAACCATCTTTATTTTCATAAAAGTGTGATTAAAGTTCAATTTAATCTTTTCAAATAATTGTTCAATCGGTTATGGGATTCTCGGGGATGAGGTGACATCCTTTTGAGCATGACTACATGAAAATGTGAGATGGGGTGCAACCTAGAGATGGGGTGCAACCTAACTCTTTCCAAATCTGTGCCGCAGTGCCAAAATTATATATTCTTTCAATCCTATCAACATTTAAAATTAGGCCTTTTGACCGTGATATTACTAAAAATAAGATAAAAGACAAAAAAGTAATTTGTTTTTAAAAAATTTAAAAATATGAACAACATCACAATTAACCCTGCAGCGCAAACTGACTACGGCCAAAGTGACTCCATCGCCATAGTGACTGCCTCACCGACAATAGTGACTGTCCCATCGGTTATAGTGACACTAGCCACCGTGACTGCCCGTCCACCACCAATAGTGACTGCTCACCCACCTACCACAATGACTGCCAGCCAGCCACAATGATTGCCCACCCAACTCCATCATCGTCCACCACGTCGGAAACCACCACCTCCCACCATCGCATGCCGCCACTGCTGGCCGCCGATCCCAGTCCCTCCCCTGCATCACCCAGCCCCCTCCCCTGCGTCACCCAGCCCCCTCCCCTGCGTCACCCAGCCCCCAGTCAACACCCCCACCTCTCACAACAGCCCCCAACCCCGACCAGCCCTTGCACAACCGCATCGCGCGACATCCCACCCCTAGCCGTCTCAAACACCACTGCTCCCACACGATCGCAAGCCCGTCGCGGTCATGCCACTACCGCCGCCTCTCATCAAACTTAGCATCCATCACTGCACATCTAATAACCGTAGCTGCCGTCGTAGATCTATTGAGGACGGTGAATCCAACAGTGGCGATGGCCACCGATGATGGCTGAAACGGTGGCGGATGCCATCGAGGAAGTCTATACCGGCGACGACGGATATCGAGGAAATCTTCACCAGCGGCGGCGGCCATGGAGGATGATGCCTTGATCTTCGTTGTTGGTCGATGTTGCTTGCAGTCGAGGAACGATGGAGGATTCAAAGGTGTTGGGGAGCTGCGTTGGAGGAGGGTTGCACAGGCGTGGAGATGGGAGCTGGTATGAAGGAGGTCTGCGATATGGGAATGGGATGGGTTATGGGAAGAGTCCAAGTCATATTTCAGGGAAAAGCAAAATAAGTCATATTTTTGGAAATGGAAAACTCATTAGTAATATTGAGGCCATTTTTTCTTAAAATTAAATGGAACTTGGAAAAAGACCTCTATATATTGTGTATTTATAGAATGACACAAATAAAACTTAGATATTTAGTATGGAGAACTATCAAATAAGCCCTCAAACTTACATAAAAAGTGCAAATAAGCCCTTTTATAGGAGGCTCTGTTCAGCCTTCGCCATTTGGGGCGGTTTCCGGTGGAATTTGTTGATGAAATTTTTTGAGCATCTTCTTCATTAAGTCTAGTTTACCCATATCAAATTTAAGCTAAAACTTCAACCGTGAAGGCAGTCAAATGATTTTCTAAAATATACTGCGATATTTAACTACGCAGTTATCTTCAAAAATTCATTTGAGTGTCTTCCCCGGTTGAATATTTAGCTGAAATTTGGTATGAGTAAACTAGACTTAATGAATAAGATGATCAAAAAATTCATCAAACAATTCCACCAGGAACCGCCTCAAATGGCGACGGACGGACAGAGCCTCCTATAAAAGGGTTTATTTGCACTTTTTATGTAAGTTCGAGGGTTATTTGATAGTTCTCCCTATTTAGTATTAACACAAAATTATGTTTTTCTGCGATTGTCACTAGTGAATGCACAAATGTCCCATGCAGAGGCGGACCCACCAAGGGTCCCATGACCCCGTGCACCTCGAAAAAAATACCTATATATATTATATATATTATATAAAATTAATTATTCAATGTATATTTACACAAAAAACAACATTAGAATCAAAAGAACGGAGTAGCGTAGCGGTGACGGGTGCTCATTCAAAGTTAATAAAAGTTAATAATATATATATATATATATATATATATATATATATATATATATATATATATATATATATATTATTAACTTTTATTAACTTAGGCCCCTGCAGGCTGCAGCCCAATCCCAATTCCCCTTCCACTTTCCCTGCGGCCCAAATTCCCGTTCCCCGGCCCTTTCCCATTCCCGTTCCCCCCTTTCCCAAATCCCGTTCAGCCGTTCCTCGCTTCCCCCAATCCCCCCTTTTGGCCTTTCCCGACCCGGCGACAGTCGGCGAGAGGCGGCCACGCCAGGAAGTCCACGCACTCACGCTGTCACGCAGTGCGACCGGCCACGCCGCCACGCGGCCACGCCAGGAATTCCACGCACTCACGCAGTGCGGCCAGTGCCGATTGCCGAAGCCCGAAGGTATGTTTTAATTTTTTTTTAATTGTTGATTTGTTTTGTTGTTGATGAATCATGAATGATTTATGCTTCATTGAATCAGTGATTCCTATATGTTGTGTGACTTATCACTTATGGTTTAAATGTTGAATACTTGAATAGTTCAAATTTGAAAAATTATACTCATATTATTTCAAATTTCAATTGTAGTTGGTCTAGGTTGTGTTACAAACAATGGCTATGTTACGATATTTTTCGGCAATTCCGCCGAAACCGAAACAGCCTATCATTGGTGATCCTGGATTGCGTAAGCCGATTGAGACTTATGATGTTAATATTAGAGATGAGTTGAGGAGACGTTATTTGACAAAAGGTCCTTGCCAACCGCGTGACTTTAAATTTCCACAAAGTGATTTTAATGGGCGCAACAGATCATTCCAAAAACAGTGGTTTGATGAATTTAATTGGTTGGAGTATAGTGTTGTTAAAGATGCAGCATTTTGCCATTTGTGTTATTTGTTTGGTAGACATCATAAAAATGGAGATGATGCTTCTACTGAAGTTGGGTTTAATAACTGGAGGAAAGCTAAGGAAAAATTCCGTGACCACGAAGGAACTCTAGAAAGCATGCATCATTATGCAAAAATTAAATGGTCCGGATTTCAAAACCAAAAGCAAAATGTGGATTATGTATATTCACAACAAACCATGAAAGATGAGCTTAATTGTAAAGCCAGGACGAGTGAAAAGGCAGAAGACAATTGATGGTAGTCCGAAAACTTATTATCACTATTTTCATGTTGACATTTTTCTCGAGGTACTTTTAAAAGTTTTATTCCTTACTTAATTGTATTTAAATTTATTTATTTTGTTATTGTAATTAATTACGTTTTTTAATATAATGTTAGGTTATTGATCGTCTTATTCAAGAGATGAATCATCGCTTTACCGAGTCAAGTTCAGAGCTACTAATGTGCATAGCATCGTTAAGTCTCAAAGACTCATTCTCCAATTTTGATGTGAAGCGACTACTTCGTCTTGCTAATCTATACCCAGATGATTTTAGTTCAAGAGAAAAATTTGAACTAAATGAACAACTTAGGATGTTCATTACATTTGTCAAATCTTCTCCACGATTTTCAGGCCTACAAAGTATTGGAGATTTGGCAAAAACATTGGTTGAAACAGAGTGGCACACAACTTATAAGTTAGTTTACCGACTCATCCAATTGGCATTGGTTTTACCCGTTACAACCGCCACAGTTGAAAGATCTTTCTCGACGATGAAGTTTATCAAGAATGATTTGCGCAACAAGATTGGAGAAGAATACTTGACAGATTGCTTGGTGTGTTACATTGAGAAAGATGTACGAAGTATTTGTTAAAATTGAGAATGAAGTCATAATGAGGCGATTTCAGAGTATGGCACCTCGAAGACAAAGATTGCCGCCTCTCAATGATTGTCCTTCATTTGCCGCGTCAGGTTTTAATCAAAATTAAGGTACTCTTTACGTAGTTGTTTTATTTTAATTTTATAGTTTTGTTTATTGCTATATTCGTGATGCCTATGATTTTTTTTCTAGACTACTATATCATTTCTTTGTTAATTGTGTCCCTGCGAGTCACGTGTCCTGGTTCCGCCACTGACCTAGAGTACGAGGAGTAGTTCATGTTTTAATTCAAATGATTCCCCATTAGTAAATGAAGAATTGGATCAATTTTTTTATTAGTTTTATACTTGTATTAATTAGAGATTAGAGATATAAAAGGATAGAGACCCTGTGTCTCTGACTTTCTGGGTCCGCCACTGATCCCATGCATTGCCCAAATGAATTTGCTAGGCGGCTCATTCTTATGGACGGGTAAGGAGATGTGATTAGATCCGTTTTTTATACGGATTGGATCGGCCCCCCCACATGAATGAGTAAAAGATTTAGAATTCAGCCCGAGCCTATTTTTGTGGAGGTCTACTCCAAAATAATACTCCTTACAAAGATAACCATAAAGTTTGTGTTCCAAAAATGACCGAAGTAATGGCCTTTCTGGATGTTTTTACTTGGACCGTAATTTGCTGGTCTGGTCTGGTCTGAACCGGTCTGGTCTGGTTTCTTTGTATTTTTATAAATATCCAAGTCTAGTCTGGTCTGGTCTGGTCTGGTGTGGGAGGAATTACAGTCCAAGTAAAAACATCCATAAAATCACGATCCTTATTATGGGCATCACTAAGGATGTTTTTACTTAGACTGAAATTCGCTGGTTTGATCTGGTCTGGTTTGAACTGATACAGTAAATGTCTGGTCTCTGTGTATTTTATAACTATCCAAGTCTAGTCTGATCTGGTCTAAAACTGAAAATAGTCCACGCAAAAACATCCTAATAATCAACCTAGGGATGTTTTTAGACTATTCTCAGTCCTATACTAGGCCAAACCAAACCAGATCAAATCAAACTAAATCAGATCCTACTAGGCTTATTAAACAAATCAGCTAGACAAGTTCAGATGCCAACAATTACACAAAAATGAGACATCTATCAGACCAAATCAGATTAGACTTATAGAGACCGAATTACACCCGATCAAATGGAACGCAAAATTTCAATCCAATTAAAATCATCCTAATTCCTGTCACTGTTTCATCAGTCATCACCGCTAATTATCATACTCCGTATCACGTAGTAATGTACTTTATTATATATATCCGCCACACATGCAATAAGATTCTTGGAGTATATGTACAAACGTGATACGTGCAATCATATTATCCTATGACCAACTTCATCCATCATTTAAGACTGGCAGATTCATCTCCGCAAATTTGTGAACTGAAACAATGAAGTCGTGGGTAGAGGCGGTACCGATGAATTTTTGGGCACCCACAGTTGCATCTGACAGCAGATCAAGGGTTTACAACTACACATTCATACTTATGATGGGCCTAACATGGCTCCATTAATAAAGGGCACTGTTTACTTTTGTATTTCAGCCCAAATCATAAATGAGGATTTTCTTAAATACCAAGTATAATTTTATTTACTAGTACTGTTTAATTAAATTTCTAATTATGACCTGACACGTACCACACTGTGATCTTTGCATAGAGGAGGTCACAATTTTGAATTTCATCCTAATTATATATAGAGCACATATATGCTGCTCAATATAGGGGTGGGTACGGTCGGTTAACCGGATTTTGGTTAACCAATTTTCGGTTAACCGAGATATCAGTTACTAAATTTTCATTACCGTTATCCATACACCATTACATTGGCTAACCGCGTATCGGTTAACCACTAACGGTTAACCAATAAACCATAAAATCATGAAAAGAAAATATAAACTTGCCAATATTTTTGTTATTTTTAAAATTTGAACTTACAATTTTTTAAATGACCTCCATAACACTTCCAAAGTACAAAGTATTTTTACCTATTTTTATCATCGACAAAACTTGTTCAAATTGGCTATGTAATAAACTATTAATATTTTGGCACTTTGACTCACTCCATATGCTTATTTATCTGCACATACTATTAATTGGCTAACCATAATAATAATAACTATTATAACAACAATAATAATTCAAAATATTGGCCACGAAATTAAAGCAACGTACTGGACAAAAGCTCATAATACTGTCTCCTATGCAATAAAGTAGAAGACTAGCAGAGGTGTTAACGTAATTTTTCGCAAAATTGATTCCCCTCCAGTGAGTCATACTTGAGTTAATACACATAGGTGAATACTAATACGCAGCAGTGGAAGGGAAGCACAAGCATGTTACAAAATAATAATACGTATCATTCAAAATTTCACTTACCGGTTAACCGGCATTAGCATAATTTCAACCATAACCGTACCATGATCCGCTTTTCTTTACGGTTGGTTAACCGTACTGTGAGTTTTAAAAAATTCGGTACGGTTAACCGAAGAATACCTCAGTTTATCGGTTTTTTATGCGGTTAATCGGTTATGATTTTTTTTGCCCGCCCCTAGCTCCATATATGTAGTACTTGGTAATAAATAAGATCGTTCATTGAAAAAAGAAGTAATTTTGATTTTCTGAATAACGGTTCATAATGATAATTACATACATAAAGTTCATGCTCTTAATGAACCACAAAACATCATAATAGAATAATGCTCCGTATTATAGCAATTTTGTACGCGCAATCAAAGATTAAGAATGAGTTAGTACATCATGAACCAGTTGGAGGCCATATAGATAAGTTTATAAGTTTTTAAAAAGTGGCTTCATAAATTATACCGCCACTGCCTTAGCGTAGGTCTGTCAATGGATCAAGTATAATCTTATTCTGCCTTTTTAATGAATTTAGTACTTCAGTTAATTCTATTTATCTAGACCCGTTATTATTTGAAAAACGAATTGGGTTTAATTAATTGATATTTGGACCTGTTAAGGATTCTAGTTGTTTAATTATAATCTTAATTTGATCAAATACATCCATACGATATGCAAACATATCCATACGTGCATTTAAAGATACACACATATGTATATAGTTATATTATATTATACTATCCTCCGTTCTCTGTTGTAATCACAACATGTTGAATTTTACACTATTCACATGCTCTACTTTAACTACATTTTACGCTATTATTTTATGATTTTTTTAAAAAAAAATATTGTTCAATTCATCTCATTACAAATTTTCAAAATCAGATTTTTTATACGGAGTGTTTTTTACTAATAGAATTAAGATATAATTACGGTCAAAGATGTGTGTTGACAAATGTGAAATGTTGACCGTTGCAACTAAAAAAGAACGGAGAGAGTATTAAATAATATTATACATAGTATATACCAAGTATATATTATATATATAATCCATATGTGTTTGTGTGTGTAGGTGGCTTACATATATGTTGTCACTAAAATTAAAAGCCATCTTCTCATGTAAAATGAAAAAAAAAATCATTAAGTTGGGGCCTTTTAATTAGTCGTCTTTAACTTTTGTAGTTAAAATGTAAGAACTTGGTCGGTAATATATTTATATATGAAAGTATTTATAATATGGAAATTATATAAAAATATTTTTTGTTAAAAATACTACTACGTATTATGATGAAACTGTCAGCAACACAAGAGGGGGGATGAGTTAATTGTGTGTGTGTGGAACCGTGACAGATTTTCACACAGTTCTAGTGTGGGGTTCAGGGAAATGCGAAATAGTAAAGTGCACAAGGATTTAACGAGGAAAAATCCCTTGGCTCAAAGGGAATAAAAAAAACTTGACCTCCCTCAGAGGAATTTAAACAACTCCACTAAAAAGCCTTTTGAATGATTACAAGAGAAACTCTCCTAGTCTACCCTTGAACCACCTCAACTCTATCCTCTCTAGGAAGAATTATGCATCTCTACCTTGCGGGTAGAGAGCCTCTCAGCTTTACAAAAGCTCTCACACACATGACCCCAACCTGAGGAAGCTACACTTTAGCTTTTCCTCAAAATCTAGTTACAAGATAAAGATGGGAGAAGAAACTATATCTAGAACTTTGTGAGCAGGTCTAGGTGCCTTGGTCTTGATAATACTTTGTAAGTATTTCTCTCTGCAATTGCTCAGTGAAGCACACCCGCTTCTCTTGATCTTCTATCATATATATAGCTTCATGCAGGACGTCTGTTGCTCCTCTTTCCTTAGTTGGTTGCTTGGTAAATTTATGGACTTGCCTATTCTTGAATTGCTTCTCCAAAATATTTCTCATACTCCATCTCGAGATATGTAGGGCAGTCAAGTTAAGATACTTAAGATATTCTAATCACGTTGATGGATAGTGTACCCGGGGGGTAGCTTATCCGAGGGGTTATTACGGGGAATAACTAGAGAGAAGTCAGAGCAAGTAAGTAGAGAGAGTATATTAGAAAATGTATTCAGCGTTTTCAGTGTCTTGTGTCTTGGTTACAAATGAAAAAATGGGGTGTTATTTATAGTAGCAATAAATGCCGGACAGGGACACGTGTCAAGCATCCATTGGCCGAGGGGTCACCTCAACTGGCTGGCGCTGGCAATCGCATGTGGCCGCATTTAATGCGGCTATTGGATGTGACGACGTACTTGGTACGGTGATCCATACGCATGTGGAGCGGATATTATGTCGGAAAAGGCGCCCTCGGCTGTAGATGACTAGCCGAGGGCTCTGAGTACTGGGGACCCCCCAAGTGCCGAGGGCTCCAGTTGCCGAGGGCTACTGATTTTCGCCGTTCTTCTCAGTAACTTTGTTTTCCTGTTTTGGCCCTTCTGTGAGGTTCAGAGCCTTCGGCCAGGGGCCGAAGGCACCCCTGGTGCGCATTGTGGGCTGCTTGGTACTTTGGGCGTCATGATTTGGGCCTGTTGTGCTTCCTGGGCCTATTGGGCCTTTATTGGAGTAGTGGGAGTCTGTGGGACGGGGGTTCCCGGGCCATATACTCCATCAGGAGTCCCTCACTCCTTTTGTCGAAAGGTACTTGAGGAAAAAGGAGTAATTGTGTTTGTCCTCTGCCGTTGTTCCGTTGTAGTTTGTAGAGTTGTGGGTAGTTTGCTGTTTGTTTATTCTGTCGTTGTTCCGTTGTAGTTTGTAGAGTTGTGGATAGTTTGTTGTTTGTTTATTCTGCCGAGGGTAGCCCCTCAGTTACCGACATGTCGGGACTTAAGGGGGCATGTTTGTGATTTTTGTGATTTTCCCGAGGGGGTCCTCCAGTCCCCCACTCCTTGAGGCACTTGCAAAGTGGTGAAAAGGAGTAGAGTAATCATGTTGCTGTATTGGGCCGAAGGCTGACGCTTTTCGTTTCATTTTGGGGGGATGCCTCGTTAAAAACCTCATTAGGAAAAACCCTGTGGGAAAAAATCCTAATGAGGGAAAAAGAGTGCACTGAATTCCCCCAATGATGAATCAAAAACGTGAAGCCCTGGTTCGAAATGGAGTACAATGCTGATGCCGAAGGCTATCCTTGTTTTGAGGGTGCATGTGTTGATTAGCCGGAGGCGTGCTGTTGATATACTGGGAGGTGCCGAAGGGGAGTCCCTCAATCTGGGGATCGAGAGTGTGATGAATGTGAGTAGTAGTTGAAGTGTTACCGGGGTGTCCCCTGTTTGTTGATTAGTTGGTGAGGAGTGTATCCGAGGGCTCCCGTCACCTGTGTGCCGTAGGCTATCTGTCAATGTGGCGTACTCCCCGGGGGCTACCCGGCCCTTAAAGTGCTGAGGGGGGATCCCCGAGGGGTGTGCCTGTTACGAAGCCGTGGGCTTCTGAAGGGGTAAGCCCGAAGGCATTTGTTATGTGGTGTGAGGGGCACAAACCGGGAGCGTCTCTGGGTAAGCGTACTCGGGGGCTCTTCTTGATGAAGTGGAGTGAAGTAAAAAGCCCGGGGGCTAGTTCCTTGGTTGATGAAGGAGTGAGCTGCTAAATATGGCCGGAGGCTCCCAGAATATAGCCGTTGTGAATATAGCCGTTGGAATACCTAACGTCAAAATATAGCCGTTGGGGGGGGGGGGGGGCTTCCACGTGTTGCGTGCTCGTTGGCTGCCTGTGGGCGGGTGTCACTGATTGGGAGAAACCACGGTTTGTAATGATGGCAGTTCAACCGGAGGCCCGGTTTCCAGGCCCAAGCCCGGATCCAGGCGCGTATAAATACCCCATGGCCAGGCCGCTTTACCCTGTGCGATATTATTGTAGCGAAGCTCTGCCCAAATTCCTAGAGAGAGAAACAACTGTCTTCGATCTAACTCCCGTTTCAAGGTCAGTTCCTCACTTGCCCTCCACCCTTTTTACCTAGTTGTGCGTAGCAGGATTTAGGACATATACTTAGGAATTTTAGCTTAGAGCACCTAGTATATCAGAGCCCTCGAGCTAGCACAGACGATGTCTTCACAGAGCGACTCCCAAGATATCTCAGGGGCGCCCTCGATGGAGGAGGAAATCATCTCGGACGTGGAGTCCACAAGCGAACAGCCCTCAGTGGGACAAGATGTTGTTGTAGCGATGGAGCTGCAGGAAGCCCTCATCGCCGAGGCGGAAGCCGAGGGCTTCGAACAAGAATGTGAAGACGAAGAGCTAGCCCTCGCCTGGCAAGTAGCTGAGGAAGAGGCGCAGAAAGAGGGCGTGAGGGTCACCGTAGCTGTTCTCCCCCCTCGGTGCACTGGTGAGACCAGCACCTCTCGGCCGTTGAACGCGGTTCCCATCCGGGTGGCCCCCGGGAAAAAGAAGGCGAAAGGTGCTGCTTCCAAGAAGAAAGGCAGCGTTGCAGACCAAGGGAAGCCCCTCGATATGCCCGAGGGGTATTCCTACTTGAATACCGCCGCCTTAGAGATAAGGTCGAAAGCTGATGAGGCGGATCTCTATGTCACCCAGTTACACGTGGGCCCCTCGGTCGTAGTGGTGGCGCCGGGTCCCGATGACGTCCTCTCCCGGGCTCCCGAGGGCTGCATTGCAGTGCACGTTCTGTCCGTATCGATGGGGCTCCGGTTCCCCCTACACCCATTCCTTCGGGAATACCTTCGGTTCGTGGGTTTGGTCCCCTGCCAACTGACGCCGAACAGCCACTCATATATCGCGGGCTTCCTCCATCTCTGCAAATCCCGGGGGGTAACGCCTAGCCTGGACCTCTTCTTTCAAAGTTTTAATCTGTGCGGGGGGGGCATGCGAATGTCGAGGGCTTCGTAAACTTGCAGCAGGTGGCCCTGTTCAAGCTGTTTACCGATGTGCCCTCCTCAAACAAAGGGTGGAAAGACCAATGGTGCTACGTAAAGTTAGTCGAGAGCCCCTTCCCGAGGGAACTGCGTGACCGGTTCAGGAGGCACGAGAAGGTGAGGAGTGCCGCCCTCGAGAAGAATGGGAGGATTCTGGCCAAGATCCCGGAGGGCTTGGATAAGAATATAGCCATCAAGGAGTGCACTCAAGAGGAGGACCTCTACACCCTCGGGTTCCGGCGGTATCGCTTCCTGGGGGAAACGGATGAAAAGTTCCCGGCATTTGAGGGAGCCTCCGGAGGTAGCAGAGAGCACCCTTATTTTCGTATTTTAGCACATGGTTTTTTTTTCTCCTTTGTACTTTTATGCCATCTGTTAATGACCCGTCGGCCTAACCCCGTCTTGTGTTGCAGGTATCCCGGTCAATATGATGAACGTCAGAGGGCTTGCTGACCTGAAGAAGAAGAAATCCTCCAAGGTCCCGAAGGGGACGGATGCTGGCGTCCCTAAACCCGCCGGCGACTTCTTTAAGAAGCCCGAGGGGCCGTCGGCGGTCCCAATTGCTGATGTTGCCGCTGCTGCGAAGAGAAAAGTTGCGGGCAAGGCTCCCGAGGGCAAAAGGCCAAAAACGGGAGATGCCGGGAAGAAGGATCCCCCCGTGGTGATTGCAGATGATTGCCCCGCCTCCGGGATGCCTGAGGGGATGACGGTGGCGGAAGTCCCGAGGGGTGTCCGGGAGCCATCCTCTGAGGTCCTGATGGTTTCTCTCCCGGTAGGGACGGCCGTGATGAACTGCACGGCGAACTCGAGGGTGCTTCTGAGGGGCATGACCCCTGAGATTGACAGAGCCGCTCTCGAGGCTGATGATGACCAGGCCCTCGAGGACAAGATCCTCCAGTCTTCCCTCAATGTAAGTTTTTCCCTGATTGCCGTTTTACTTTGTGCCAGAACATATTGTACGGCGTTCCTAACTTTTTTATATCTTGTAGACTTGCATTGCCCTCGGTGAACAGGCCCGGAGGCTGGAGGAGTGGCGTCTGCACAAGGCCGAGCAGGATGCAAAGATGCGGGAGCTCATCTGCCAGAACTCTGATGCCATCCGACAGATGGCTATGCTGGAGGAGAGCCTTCGGCAGATGACGCTGCCAGCGGAGGCCGCAGACCGGGGTAAGGCCGAGGCTGAGAGGTCCGCAGCTGAAGCCCTCGAGAGAGCCGCTAAAGAGGCCGAGGCCGCCAAGGCGGATGCTGTCGCAAAGGCCCGAGAGGACGCCGTCTCCGGATTTTTGGCGGGGGGTGGAAAGCAGAGGAGCACAAATAGTGGATGTCCTCGGTCGTGGAGTCCTCGGTCGACGAATGGTGCGACGGGCCCGGTGTGGAGTGGGTTGCCCGAAAGGGCAAACAATACTACGATGGGGGCGAGTTTTTTACTCAAGCCCTCATCTACCGGAGGATGGCCCGTCATTTGAAGATTGATCAGAAAGACTTTGACCCGGCGGCATACAGACTTCCCCCCTGCAGCCAGATGTCCGTGTTCCTCTTCCCTCAGATGTTGAGAGGCCAGACTTGGAAGACACCGAGCTGATGAAGGAGGCCGAGGGAGACGAACCTGAGGCCGGCACAGAGGTCACTTCAAAGCCTTCGGAAGAGGTTGCCATCGGGGCTGATAGTAGTTGATTTGTATTCTGCATATTTTGATTGTTTGTAATGAATGGTATTATGCCTTTGGCCTTCGGCTCCTTTGTAATGAACACTTCAACTTTTTCTCCCCTGAATGAATGGATAACTGCCTTCGGGCTTTTTGTATATAATTTATTCCCTTTAATTGTTGTTCCTTGAATGTATGCCCTCGTCCTTTCTGAATGCATGCCTTCGTTTTTCTGAATGTATGTTAGGACTTAGAATATATTCTTCCAAGTATAGTGCCTCTTGTAGCCCCCGGCCACTAGGCCTATTTAGTCATCTGGGCAAATACCGAGGGCACAATGTTCAGGACTTAGAAATATTTCTAAGTGTTTGTTCATCTGTTGGCCCCCGGCCGGTTCCTTCCCTCTGGTTCTGTGTAGCCCTCATGAGATAACCGGAGGCGAGGTGTTTAGGACTTAGAAAATTTTTCTAAGTGTTTGAATACAGTCTAGCCTTCGGTAGTTGGGTACCCTTCGCTGACTGGATATATGACCGAGGGCCCAGAAATAGTTAGGACTTAGAAAATTTTTCTAAGTATACTTTTACCAAGTCTTCAACCGTATGGCCCCTCGGGCTGCATGAAGATTTGACCGAGGGTCAAAATGTGTAGGACTTAGAAAATATTTCTAAATGTAGTTGCGTGAGGTAGGAGCCCTCAGGTGAATGTGAGGACCTTGTCTCAGATATGCCTTCGACTGGCAGGTGGCCCCACAGGGGGCAAAGTATTTAGGACTTGGATTATTTTCTCTAAGTATTTCCTGTTGCTGGCCTTCGGGAGGGGACCCTTCGGCTGTATACGTTGTAGGTTTAGGATAGTTTCCTTTGCCTTGTAATGTTGGCTTGTGGCAACGAAAAGCCTTCGGTTGTTTGTTATGTCCCCCCAATGTTGATATAGGAGAGTTTGTAATCCAAGTCTAGCATAAAAAGGCAGACTCCCTCGGAAATTGTCTGGATGTATCCCCTCGGCATGTAGTGAGGTGCCAGAGGTGATTCTTGATTTGGTTTGGCCACCATCTGATAGCTTAGTTATATAGTAGCCTTCGGGAACGTTTTGAGTTGTTGTTGGCTGAGCTTGCCATGTTTTGTAGTATTTGAGCCTTCGGTTTTAGGTGTAGTCGGAGGCAATCATTGAGTGGACTTAGTCATTTGTTGATGATGTCTGTTGTGAATGGTATCCTTTGTGCTTATGAGCTTCCAGATACCGAAGGCATTCCCATGGGGAGCCCTCGGTATGTTTTCGTGAATTGTAGGAGTGATGTACTCATTGATTTCTCACCGAGTCTACTCCCCTTCACCACCCCCTTTTTTTTGAGTAGTGAAGGGAAGGCTTCAAGAAACTTGGTTTCTTGGTAAGGCTTGGCCTATCGGGAGGTAACAGAATACACCATTAGCTCCCCCCTCGGGTTAACCTTCCGAGATCCGAGGGGATCGAGGGTCATTCCCTGGGTACAAGATATGGTGGTCCGTAGCCTGCCTCCCCTTGGGGGATGGCGCGGAAAGCGCCTCAGTTTTGAAAGTCTTCCCCTCGGCGCTAGACATAGTCTGTGGCCTGCCACACCCTTGGGGTGGTGGCGCGGGGAGCGTTTCAATTTGGAAGTCGAATCTTGGGCATTTTTAGATGCCTGCCAATCCCTTGGGGAAACGGCACGGAAAGCGTTCCGTTTTTTAAAGTCGAATCCTGGGCATTTCTCGTGCATGTCATACCCTTGGGGTAATGACGCGGAAAGCGTTTCAGGGAAGGGTTTTCATTTGCACACTGGTTGCAAATGGCCGGGGGCACTACGTGCTGCCAGAACCGAGAGGTGGCGCCTTCGGTATAGGCGTCCTCGAGGGGTACGGCTTGAGAAACAACACTTGGTGTTTGTCCCGATGTACGGCCCCCGGTACTTGGTACTGAGGGGTCTCCTGTGAAAATACTTGGTGTTTTTTCTTCATTTGTTGAAAGTTGACGGTGGTGTATCCCCGCGGCACTTCGTGCCGAGGGCTCTCAATTGAAGGCAGTTGGTGCTTTCTTTCTGTTTGTAGGTGATAGTATTGTCTACCCTCGGCACTTGGTGTCGAGGGTTCTTCCTTGTGGTAAGGCCTTGGGCCAGGGGGTGATATGAGGGCTTGGCCCTTCGTAGGAATCCTATTCCATGTTCTTGGTGTCTTCAAAATGCCTTCATTCTTCAGAATTTTTAGGCCTTGGGCCGTAAAATAATACATTCACTAGTTTATGAGGGCTTGGCCGCTCTGGTGTTATTGATAAAATTTAACTGAGTGATGTACATTCCAGTGCCTAGGGACTTCAGTCCCATTAGGGCGTTTTAGTTTGTAAGTTCCTGGTTTGATGGTGGCTGCCACGATGTAGGGGCCATCGAACTTTGGTGTCATCTTTCCGCCCTCGGTTGGTTGGCTAGCTTCCCTTCTTCGGAGGACATAGTCCCCACTTGGAATTCCCGGGAGCGGACCTTGGCGTCAATGTAACTCTTCACTTGCCTTCGGTAGTTTTCTGCTCGTATGAAGGCTTGTTCTCGGCGTTCTGAAATAAGGTGGAGGTCGAGGGCCATATTGGTGTCGTTGGCCTCCGGATCATACTGTGTGACCCTTCGGGTTGGAAGAGTTACCTCAGTGGGGGCCTTAGCTTCAAATCCGTAACAAAGGGAGAAGGGTGTCTCGCCAGTTGCCCGTCGAGGGGTGGTACGGTAGGCCCATAAGATGTTGTGGAGCTCTTCTACCCAACCACCCCCTTCGGCCTCCAGTTTCTTCTTTAGGCCCTCGAGAAAGGTCCTGTTGGCGTTCTCCACTTGACCGTTGCCCTGATGGTAGGCAACGGATGAGAAGGTGTGTTTGATGCCCCATGCCTCTAGGAGGGCTTATAAGGGGGCTGCCTCGAACTGAGTCTCGTTGTCGGAGATGATTTGCTGAGGGACGCCAAACCTGGTGAGGATGTTTTTGAGAACAAAACGACGGCACCTGGCCTCAATGATGCTGGCGAGGGGCTCAGCTTCCACCCATTTGGTGAAGTAATCGATGGTGACAATGATGTACCTGTTGTTGGAGGTACCCCTCGGCAGAGGGCCCACAAGGTCTATGCCCCATCGAGCAAAGGGTATGGATGTGCTGATGGGGGCATAGTTGACCGCTGGCCTGTCGGGGGCTTTCTGGAAGTGTTGGCATGCGGAACACCTTCGGGCAAGATCTGCACAATCCCGGGCCATTGTGGGCCAGAAGTAGCCCTGGATTATTAGCCTTCGGGACATGGAGAAGGGTCCCTGGTGAGCTGAACAAGTGCCACTGTGCACTTCCTCCATCGCCACTTCGGCTTCATCTTGATAAAGGCACCGAAGTAATGTCCCGTTGTAGGACCTCTTGTAAAGTCTTCCGTCTTCGATAATGTAGCTGGGAGCCCTCAGCTTTGCTAGTTTAGCGCGGGCCTCGTCCCCGGGCAGTTGCCCCGTGGTGATGAAGGTGACAATGTCTGAGATCCAGTCACCCTGCCTTTGTTGTATGCTCATGACGGGGCTAGCATGTATGCTAGAGAGGCTGAGTTCTTCCACTTTGACAATCTTCGAGATGTGCTCAGGGGATTCTTCCGAGAGCTTTGATAAAATATTGGCCTCGAAGTTTTGAGCCCTCGGTATTTGAGTAAGAGAGTGTGCCTCAAATACCTTAAGCAACTCCTTGGCCGCCTCCTTGTATTGCTTCATTCTCCCTTCCTTGGCTTCGTACTCCCCAGAGATTTGGCCGACGACTAACTTGGAGTCACACTTGACGTGAATTTGTCGGGCCTTCATGTTAGCTGCCAGCCGAAGGCCACAGAGGAGGGCCTCGTATTCGGCTTCATTGTTAGAGACTTTGAAGGAGAAGCGGACCGCATAATAGGTCCGGAAGCCTTCGGGTGAGATGAGAACCACCCCTCCTCCACATGCCTTGACGGCGGAGGAGCCATCAGTGTAGAGGGTCCACCAATCATCCGAGGGGCCAAGGGCTCCTCGTCCGCGGCTGATCTTGCCGTACATTCCGTCACGAAGTCCGCTAGGGCTTGGCCCTTGATGGCGGGCCTGGGACGGATGTCGATGTTGTATTGGCTCAAGAATACAGCCCATTTCACCATTAGGGAGGAGCTGGTGGGGCTCCTCATCAAGGCGCCGAGGTGTTGGTGAGTGAGGACCTGGACCGGGTGAGCTTGGAAATAATGGCCCAACTTCTTGACGGTCCACACGACACCCAACACCGTTTTTTCCACGGGGGAGTACCGGAGCTCCGCTTCCCTGAGGGTCTTGCTAACATAGAAGATGGCATGTTGGATGTCATCCTCTTCCCGGATGAGTACTGAGCTGATGGCCGCCGGGCTAACACCCAAGTAAAGGTACAGGATCTCCCCCACCTTGGGTTTAGAGAGCAGAGGGGGTGAAGATAAGTACCGTTTCAGCCCCTCGAAAGCCCCCTGGCATTCTGAAGTCCATTGGAAGCCGGTGGTTTTCCTCATGATCTGGAAGAAGGGTAAGGACTTCTCCGCCAATTTTGATAAGAAGCGATTGAGGGATGCTAGGCGGCCCGTCAATCGTTGGACCTCCTTTACGTTGCGTGGGGGCTCCATGTTGATGATGGCCTGGATCTTCTCGAGGTTGGCCTCGATACCCCTTCGGCTCACCATGTAGCCCAAGAATTTGCCCCCCTGGACGCTGAAGGTACACTTCTTCGGGTTCAGCCGAAGGCTAAACTTCTGCATGATGGCGAAGATCTCCCTCAGACCGTCAGCATGGCTTGCTGATTGCTTGCTCTTGACGATCATGTCGTCAACATACGCCTCCATGGTGCGCCCTAGGACAGCTTGAAATACCCTTGCTACCATCCGAGTGTAGGTGGCCCCTGAGTTTTTTAGGCCGAAGGCCATGACAAGGTAGCAGAAGATGCCCTCGGGAGTCATGAAGGCTGTTTTTTCAGCGTCTTCCTCATGCATGTATATTTGATGATATCCGCGGAATGCATCGAGGAATGACATGATTTCACACCCCGCGGTTTCATCCACGAGTTGGTCAATATTTGGCAAAGGAAAGGGGTCCATGGGACACGCCTTGTTGAGATCTGTGTAGTCCACGCACATGCGGAATGAGGGCGGTTTTTGTAGGACCACATTTTCCAGCCATGAGGGATATTTTACCTCCTTGATGTGCTTGATAGAGAGGAGCATGGCGACCTCTTTCTTCACAAATTCCCTCCTCTCGACCGAGAGGGGTCTCTTCCGCTGCTGTATTGGTTTGGCCGAAGGGTCCACAGAGAGGCGGTGGGTGATGACCCTTCGGCTGATCCCCGGCATGTCCTCCGGCCCCCATGCAAAAACAATGGAGTACGCGCGGAGGGCGCTGATGATGCCGGTCTTCAGGTCTTTGGGGAGCTTGGCTCCAATCTTCACGACTCTCTCCGGCTTGGCCGGATCGAGCGCGAAGTCTTCTACCTCCTCGGCTGGTTCAGCCCTCGGCCTCCTGTCCTCCGCTTCTATAATTCCGGTGATGGTGTCCACGCGGAACTCCGTCTTGCTGACCTTTTTTGTCACTTGAAGGTAGCAAGCGTGGGCAAGCTTTTGGTTCCCCCTTGAGTAACCGATTCCCCCCTCGGCTGGGAACTTGAGGCAGAGGTGCCTCATGGAGATGACGGCTTCGAGATCCTCGAGGGCTGGCCGGCCGAGGATGATGTTGTGGGCGCAGTCGATGTTGACGAAGACGAACTCCACTTCGAGCTTGGCTCTATGAAGCCCGTCACCGAAGACTACAAGGAGGGTTATGACCCCCTCGGAATCAATGGTGTCGCCGGTGAAGCCGGTAAGAGGGGTCTTGATGGGCCGAAGGGACCCCCTCTCCAGATGCAGCTCCCTGAAGGTGCTGAGGTACATTACATTGACGGAGCTGCCCGTGTCAACGTAAGTTCGGTGAATAATAGTGTCATTTATTTCTGCACGGATGACGAGGGCATCCCTGTGTGGGGAGGATACTGGGGGGAGATCAGTGTTGGTGAATATAATGGGTTCCTCCCTCAGCCGCTTTACTGGGGGCATATGACTAACTTCCCTCACGTAAAGTGATTGAGCCCACTTCTTTCGTTGACTCGTAGAATCACCCCCGGTATTGCCCCCTGTGATCATGAGGATGTGGCGCTTCTTCTCTTGGTGTCGGGGGTACTCCTCCTCCTCTTCTTCCAGGTTCCCAATCTCCCTCTTTTTGCCGAGGGGGATGGCGTTGGGGTTGACACATGCATTTGCTCTCGTAGTCTGCCCTCGGGTTGGCCCTTGGTGAGGGGGGGCCTGTTGCTAAGGGCCCTGGATAAACTGGGACAGATGGCCCGTTTGTATCAATCTTTCGATGGCCGTCTTCAGCTGATGGCAGTCAACGGTCCTGTGTCCCTAGTGTCAGTGGAAACGACAGTAGGGGTAGTTTGGGTTGATGGCGAATACTTCCGGGGGCGCGCGTGAATCCCGCTCCACTAGGCCCCTCTCCTCAGCAAAATCCAGGATGACGCTGACGGGGTGCGTCAGAGGTGTCCGAGGGTGCTCTAGGAGGACAGGATGTGCCCAAGCCCTCGGGTTCCCCTTGTAACCTCCCCCGGGCTTGGCTTGGCCGTGCCAGGGGAGATCACCGGAGGGGGCAGATTCCTTGGGATGATTGCGGGGAGCCCCCGTCCCCCGGTTACCTTTGTCATCTGGCTGAGGGCGCTGCTGGTCCGGTACGTGGTGGCATTTCTCCACCTCCTCGGCTTCGGCGTACCGGTCCCCCCCACTGTAGGGCCCTTATATAATCGCGGGGAGGCTCGATGATGAGGCTCCTCGAGAAGTTCCCGGGGCGGAGTACCGTTTGGAGGAGGGCCATGAGGGTCCCGTCGTCAGCACCATCAACTTTATCAGCCTTCGTTCTCCAGCGCTCCAGGAAGTCCCGAAGGGTCTCCTCCGTCCTCTGCCTTACCGTTAGCAAGTGGGAGAAGTGTTTTCTTGTGTGGCGCCTTCCCACAAATTGCGTCAAGAATCGCTGGGCGAGTTCTTGCCATGAGTCAATGCAGCCCTCGGGCAATCGATTGAACCATTCGTAAGCCGGTCCCTCTAAGGTGGAGAGGAACCAGCGGCACAAGTATTCATCTGATGCCCCCACCATCATCATGCTGTTTTGATACCTGCTGTAGTGCTCTTGGGGTCAGTCTTTCCGTCATAGGGCTTGATGAGCTGCCCTCGGTATTTTTCCGGGATCCGGGCCGCCAATACCCTTGGGGTGAATGGCGTCCGGGTCCGGAGCTGTATCGTGGGTTCCCCGGAGCCCTCGGCTGTTTTCTTCTGCATCTCCTCCATCTTGGCCAAAATCGCCTTATACTTGAGGTCCGTATGAGGGGCAGAAGTGGTGGCGTGGGCCTTGGTGGCCTCCATCTCGTCAAGCCGGCGCTGGAGGGCCGCAATGATTTTGTCCCGGGGGTCCTTAAGGAGGGCCTCCGCCCCCTGCGAATGGACCCGGGCCGAGTGGGCCTGATCGATTTGGTGGCGGGCGTCGTTGGCATGGAGAGGTGCCTTGCCTTTGTCCTGAGGGGGACGCCTTTCATTGGCCCTGGAGACGGATCCGCCACTTTCCTGAGGCCTCTGGAACGCCTTCCCCCTGAGGCGAACTTGGACCCCTCGGCGGTCTTGCGCCCCTCGAGTCTCTCGAGGGTGGAGGTCCGGAGCTGTTCTTTGTTCACGTTGTGGCGGTCCCGGGACTGGACTTCCTGGGAGGCCGTATCTTGGGCCACGACCCCCTCGGAGTTCCCCATCCGGAGGACCGGGTTACCGAGGGGTCGTGGATGAGGGGGAGGCATAATATTCTCCCCGACCTGAGGTTGGTGGGGAACAAAAGTGTCGAAGGCACCCGAGTTCTGGGTGAGCGTCTGGATGAAGGCGGAGAGCGCTGATTGCACGTCGATGGTGATGACCGGAGGGCTAATTTGATTCTCGCTCCGGTCCTTCTTCTTGGCCTCGATGCCGAGGCGGGCATCGGGGGCATTTTGTTGAATCTGCTGGCGTAGGTCGACAGCCATCTGGTCCAACCCGGCGATGACGCCGCCCCCGGGAGCCCTATTAGAGGCTTCGGGGACGTCGACCTCACCGAGGGCCAGGTTCATGTCCTCTACATTCTTGGAGTTGGCACGAGTTGTTCTCACCATTTTAGTTGGGTGTTTTGTGTTTGGTCAAGGGGGGGTTTCTTACTTGATTGTTCGACCTCTCAACGAGAGCACCAAATGATGGATAGTGTACCCGGGGGGTAGCTTATCCGAGGGGTTATTACGGGGAATAACTAGAGAGAAGTCAGAGCAAGTAAGTAGAGAGAGAGAGAGTATATTAGAAAATGTATTCAGCGTTTTCAGCGTCTTGTGTCTTGGTTACAAATGGGGAAATGGGGTGCTATTTATAGTAGCAATAAATGTCGGACAGGGACATGTGTCAAGCATCCATTGGCCGAGGGGTCACCTCAACTGGCTGGCGCTGGCAATCGCATGTGGCCGCATTTAATGCGGCTGTTGGATGTGACGTCGTACTTGGTACGGTGATCCATACGCATGTGGAGCGGATATTATGTCGGAAAAGGCGCCCTCGGCTGTAGATGACTAGCCGAGGGCTCTGAGTACTGGGGACCCCCCAAGTGCCGAGGGCTCCAGTTGCCGAGGGCTACTGATTTTCGCCGTTCTTCCCAGTAACTTTGTTTTCCTGTTTTGGCCCTTCTGTGAGGTTCAGAGCCTTCGGCCAGGGGCCGAAGGCACACCTGGTGCGCATTGTGGGCTGATTGGTACCTTGGGCGCCGTGATTTGGGCCTGTTGTGCTTCCTGGACCTATTGGGCCTTTATTGGAGTAGTAGGAGTCTGTGGGCCGGGGGTTCCCGGGCCATATACTCCATCACACGTATACACGAAAGTAGCATACCAATTACGGACAAGGAAATTATTTCATAAATGCAACGGATCAAATATGGAATATATTTCAAACAATGATTACTTTTTAAATCCGTATAGCAAGAGAAAGAATTCACTTAACAAGTATAAGTGCTATGGTCAACTTCCAATTATAAATCTTGCACTCACATCAAGTAAAGATACTTTCCATAAAGTATTTAAACAATGTTTAAAGAGTGGATATCAAGTCAAGTATGGAAAGATAATAAACACCCAAATAAGCAAAATACGTATATATAGAGTGGACATGCATAGAAAGATATTTTTGCTTAGAAATAATATCCTTGACAAAATATAAGTGATGGATAGTCTACCCGGGGGTATGTATCCGAAGGGTTACTGCGGGGAGTAACTAGAGAGAAGTCAGAGCAAAAGTAAGAGAGAGAGAGAGTATATTGATGAGAATGTAGTGAGCAAAGTTAGCTTGGATTACAAATGGGGAAAAGGGGCGTTATTTATAGTAGTAATAAATGTCAAATATGGACACGTTTCAAGCATTCAATGACCGAGGGGTCACATCAACTGGTTGGCACTGGCAGTCGCATGTGACCGCATTTAATGCAGCTGTTGGATGTGACGTCGTACTTGGTACGGTGATTCAGGCGCATGTGGAGAGGATATACTGTCGAGAAAGGTGCCCTCGGTTGCATATGATTAGCCGAGGGCTCTAAGTACCGGGGACCTCCTTAATGCCGAGGGCTCTAGGTGCTGAGGGCTACTGATTTTCGCCGTTTTCTCCCAGTAACTTTGTTTGCTTGAGTTGGCCATCCTGTGAGAATTTGGAGCCTTCGGCAGGGGGCCGAAGGCACCCCCAGTGTGCCACGTGGGTTGCTCAGTACTTGGGGCACTGTGATTTGGGCCTGCTGTGCTTCCTGGGCCTATTGGGCCTCTATTAGAATAGTAGGAGTCTATGGGTCGGGGTTCCTAGGCCATATACTCCATCACGAGTCCCTCACTCCTTTTGCCGAAAGGTACTTGAGGGAAAAGAAGTAATTTGCGTTTGTCCTTTGGTGTTGTTCCGTTGTAGTTTGTAAAGTTGGTAAGGAGTTTATCGTTTGCATGATTTGTCAAAGGCGGTCCCTCAGTTACCCACGTGTCGAGACTTGAGGGAACACATTGCTGTTGTGGGAGTTTTTGACATTTTTTGTTTTTTTTGGAGACTTTTCCCGAAGGGGTTCTCCAGTCCCTCACTCCTTGAGGCACTTGCAAAGTGGTGAAAAGGAGTAGAATAGTGCCTGCCTGCAATATGAAGCCGAGGAGTGACGCTTTTCGTTTCATTTTGGAGAGATGCCTCGTTAAAAACCTCATTAGAAGGAGTGAGCACGAAGGCACTTGTGATGTATTATGAGGGGCAATGGCCGGGAGCACTTCTGGGTAAGTGTACCCGCGGGCTCCTCTTGATGAAGTGGAGTGAAGGAGACAGCCCGTTGTAATAGAGCCGTTAGAAGATGTAACGTCGCAAATATAGCCGTTGGAGGGGGGCCTCCACGTGGCGTGCGTTCGTTGGCTGCCTGTGGGCGGGCGTCACCGATTGGGCAACTTGACGGTTTGTAATGATGGTTTGTAACCAGAGGCCCGGTTTCCGGGCCCAATCCCGGATCTGGACGCCTATAAATACCCCAAGGCCAGGCCATTCTCCCCTTACGCATCCTTTATCGCTAGCGAAGCTCTGCCAGATTTTCTAGAGAGAGAAACTCTAGCCTTCGGTCAAAACCAGTTTTCAGAGGTCAGTTCTCCTTCTGTTCTCCACTGCCCTCAGTCTAGTTTGCTTGTTTGATGAGTTTAGTTCATATACTTTAGGCTGAGTGTTAGAATCCACTAGGTAGCCTTCGGTTAAGGAACCCTCGTACTGTAGTAATTACAAAAATGTCGTCCAAAAGCGATTCACAAAACATCTCGAGGGAGCCCTCGGCTGAGGAGGAGAGCGTTTCAGACGTCGGGTCTACAAGTAGTCAGTCCTTGGAGGACATTGATGCTGCCCTCGCCATGGAGATCCAGAAGGAACTGGTGACTGAGGCCGAGGCGCAAGATTTTGATCAAGTAAATGAAGACGAGGAGCTGGCCCTCGCCGTTCAAGTTGCAGAGGAGGAGGAGCAAAAGGAGAGTATGAAGGTCACCATCACTGTGCCCCCCCCCTCGTGGTGCAGGTGAAGTAGGGAGCTCTCGGCCTCTTAATCCGACGCCTCTAAGGGTGGCCCCCGGGAACAAGCAGGGGAAGACCAAGGCTGCTCCCAAGAAGAAGGGCAGGGTTGCTGATCAAAGAAGACCCATTGATATGCCCGAGGGGTACTCTTGGTTGAATACCGCTGCCCTCGAGATAGGGTCGAAAGCTGACCGGGAGGATCTTTTCGTCACTCAGTTGCATGTGGGGCCTTCGGCCGTAGTGGTGGCGCCGGCTCCTGATGATGTGCTCTCCCGTGCTCCCGAGGGTTGCATCGCCGTCCATGTTCTGTCCGTATCAATTGGCCTCCGGTTCCCACTGCACCCATTCCTTCGGGAATATCTTAGGTACATGGGTTTGGTCCCTTGCCAATTGACGCCCAATAGCCACTCATATGTGGCAGGCTTCCTGAACCTTTGCTGGTCCTGAGGGGTGACCCCCAGCCTGGATTTGTTCTTCCAGAGTTTCAACCTCTGCCGGGGAGGTCACGCGAATGCCGAGGGCTTCGCGAACCTGCAACAGATAGCCAGGTGGAAGTTGTTTACCGATGCGCCTTCATCAAATAAAGGCTGGAAGGAGCGATGGTGTTACGTCAGAGTGGACGAGAGCCCCTTCCCGAGGGAGCTACGGGATCATTTCTGACGGCATCCGAAGGTCAGAAATGCTGCTCTCGAGAAAGATGGTTTGATCATAGCCAAGATTTCGGAGGGTCGCACGAAGAATGTATCTATCAAAGACTACACCCTCGATAAGGATCTCTATGCCCTCGGCTTCCAGAGATATCGCTTCCTTGGTGAGACGGACGAGAGGTACCCCGAGTTGGACAGAGCCTTCGAGGGAGCAGGAGGTAGTATCCGAGGGCTTCCCGATTTGTACTTAGGATTTTTTTTTTTTTTTTTTTATGGTTTGTTCACGCTTTCTACCCCTCGGTCTAACTGCTTTTTTTGTTGTTTGCAGGCGCGAATATGGACGCAGGGAAACTCTTCGCCCTGAAGAAGAAAAAGGGCAAGGCCTAGGCTCAGAAGAAGGACCCTTCGCCCCAGCAGCCCGTTGAGGCCTTTTTCCAGAAAGAGATACTGGAGCCCTCCGCTGTGGCTACCGTTGATGATGTGGCCGAGGGGGCCACGAAAAAGAAGAAAGGCAGTAAGGGGGTAGAGCCCCCTGCCAAGAAGCAGAGAGGTCCTGGCGATGTTGCTGATCAGGCGGCCCCCTCGGTGATCATAGAGGATCGCTCCTCTCCTGAGCCCCTGGTTGGCACCGCGGCGACAGCTCGGACGGACCTTCCCCCGGGAGGCTTCCCCCAGAAGATTCTGCAACTCTCCCTGGCTCCGGGAGCTTCCGTGATGCATGGCTCGGCCGAACCGAAGGCCTTCCTGAGGGGGATCACTTCGGTGATGGACAAGGCGGCCCTCTCGACCTATGACGACGAGACCCTCGAGAGCAAGATCTTCCGATCTTCTCTAACTGTAAGTTTTTCCCTTGTCCTTGTTTTAACATTTAACACATTTCCAAAATCCGTCTAACTCCTCTGTTCGTTGTTTAACAGGCTTGCATAGCCCTCGGGGAGCATGCTCAAGAACTCTGATGCTGTGAAGCAGATGGCTCAGCTGGAGGAGAACCTTTGGAAGGCTACCGAGGGGGCTGAGCAGAGGATGAAGGCTGTCGTGGAGGAGGCCAGACTCTAAGCTGAGAGGGTCGCCGCCGAGGCCTCCAAAAAAGTTGTTGAAGGGGCGGAGTCTGCCAAGGCCGAAGTCATCGCCAAAGCTCGAGAGGATGCCATCGCTGCGTTCATGGCTGAGGGCTGGAAGACCGAGGAGCGGCAGCAGTGGGTGGCCTCGGTTGTCGAGTCTTCGGTGGATAGCCAGGTGAAGGGCCCCGGGGCCGACTGGATGGCGGAAAAGGGCGACAACTACTATCAAGGGGGTGAATTCTTCACCCAGCATCCGGTTTACCGGAGGCTTGCTAGGCATTTCAACGTCTCCCTCGAGGAATTTGACCCTTCGGTGTATGGCCTTCCTCCTCTGCAACCGGATGTAAGAAACCCCCTCCCCCCGGGCGAAGAAAGGCCGGTGATCCATGACTCCGTGATGATGGGGGGATCCGGCGATGGTGATGCTGATGTTGCTGCCGGGGAAGAGGTCACCTCCAAAGCTGGTGAGGGGGACGCCACTGCCGAAGTTGCTGATAAGATTTGTACTTAGGTATTTTTGTGAATGATCTACTGTAATGAACTCTGTAGCCCTCGGCTTCGGCCTGTTTGTAACAAACGCTTTATTACTCTCCTTGTGTTGTTTTCGAATACTTACGCTGAATGAATGGGGTGCCTCCGGGCTTTTTCTTTATGTGATTGCTTTTCCTTCGTTTTCTTTATGTTTTGTGTATGAATGTGGGTTTGTATGATGATTTGGCTGAGGACCCGTTTTTGGGACATGGAAATTTTTCTAAGTGTAGTCGTGCCCTGAGCTTTCGATTGGGTATTTCCTTCTGATCTTGTGTGGCCAGTCTCTGTTGAGCGAGGGTTGATTATTTAGGACTTCGGCCTGTAGGGGGCCAAGCATTTAGGACTTAGACATTTTTTCTAAGTGCAATGCATCATGTAGCCTTCGGCTACCATGGTCCCTTAGCTGCATGATGATTAGGTCGAGGGCCCAATCTTTAGGATATGGAAAAAGTTTCTAAGTGTGAATCAGCCGCCTAGCCTTCGGTCAGTGGGCATTTCTTGCTGCATGAAGTGGGGTGACCCTCGTTTCAATGTGAGTTTGCCGAGGGCCACACGCTTTATGACTTAGAAGTTTTTCTAAGTGTTTCCTATTGCTGGCCTTCGGTGAGGGGACCCTTCGGCATAGTGGCAATCTCCGAGGGCAGCCTACTTTGTGGGCCTAGAATAATTTCCCTTGTCTCGCAAGACTGGCCTGCGGCAACAAAAGCCTTCGCCTGTTGTCATGTTTCCACAGTGTTGACTTAGGAAATTTTGTAGTCTAAGTGCAGCATGAAAAAGACAGACTCCCTCGGGCAATGCCTGGGTGTATCCCCTTGGCGTCTAGTGAGGTGCCGGAGGTAATTCTTGCTTGGACTTGGCCAACATCTGATAACATTTGTTGTATAGTAGCCTTCGGGGACGTTTTTGAATTGTTGTTGAGTGAACCTATCAAATTCTGTAGGATTTGAGCCTTCGGTTTTGATGTAGTCGGAGGCAATCAAAAAGTGGATTTAGCCATTTGTTGATGATACTTGTTGAATAGTATCTTTGGTAATTAGGAGCTTCCAGGTACCAGAGGTGTTCCCGTGGGGGGCCCTCGGTATGTATTGTCTTGTAATGCCGAAGGGCGTTCTGTCGTGAATTGTTGGAGTGGTGTACTCCCCTTCACCACCCCATTTTTTGGGAATAGTATCTTTGGTGATTTCTCGCTGAGTCTACTCCCCTTCACCACCCCATTTTTTTTGGGTTGTGAAGGGAAGGCTTCAAGAAACTTGGTTTCTTGGTAAGGCTGGGCCTATCGGAGGCAACATAATACACCATTAGCTCCCCCCTCGGGTTAACCTTCCGAGTTCCGAGGGGATCGAGGGCCATTTCCTAGGCACAAGACATGGTCTGTAGCCTGCCTCCCCTTGGGAGATGGCACGAAAAGCGCCTCAATTTTGAAAGTCGTCCCCTCGGCGCCAGACATAGTCTGTGGCCTGCCACACCCTTGGGGTAGTGGCATGGAGAGCGTTTCGGTTTGCAAGTCAAATCCTGGGCATATTAGATGCCTATCAATCCCTGGGGGAAATGGCGTGGAAAGCGTTCCGTTTTTGAAAGTCGAATCCTGGGCATATTACTTGCCTGTCATACCCTTGGGGTAGTGACGCGGAAAGCGTTTCAGGGAAGGGTTTTCATTTGCACACTGGTTGCAAATGGCCGGGGGCACTACGTGCTACCGGCACCGATAGGTGGCGCCTTCGGTATATGCGTCCTCGAGGGGTACAACTTTAGAAACAACACTAGGTGTTTGTTCCGGTATACGGCCCCCGACACTTGGTACCGAGGGGTCTTTTGTAAAAACATTTGGTGTTTTTCTTCATTTGTGGTAGGTGATTGGGGTGTCTACCTTCGGCACTTGGTACCGAAGGGTCTTCAAAGGAAACACTTGGTGTTTTCTTCCATTTGTTGAAAGTTGATAGTAGTGTATGCCCCCGACACTGGGTGCCGAGGGGCCTTCATTGAAGACATTTGGTGTTTTCTCCCATGTTATAGGTGATAGTATAGTCTACCCTCGGCACTTGGTGTCGAGGGTTCTTACTTGTGATAAGGCCTTAGGCCAGAGGCTGATATGAGGGCTTGGCCGCTCATAAGAATCTCGTTTCTTGTTTTTGGTGTCTTCAATACGCCTTCATTCTTCAAAATTTGGAGGCCTTGGGCCACAGGATAATACATTCACTAGTTATGAGGGCTTGGCCGCTCTATGTTATTGATAAAATTTAACTAAGTGATGTACATTCCAGTGTCTAGGGACCTCGGTCCCATTGGGGCGTTTGAGTTTATAAGTTCCAGGCTTGATGATAGCTGCCACTATGTAAGGTCCCTCAAACTTGGGCGCCATTTTTCCTCCCTCGGTTGGTTGTCTAGCTTCCCTCCGTCGGAGGACATAGTCCCCCACTTGAAATTCTCGAGAGCGGACCTTGGCGTCGATGTAACCCTTCACTTGCCTTCGGTAGTTTTCTGCCCGGATGAAGGCTTGCTCCTGACGTCAACGTATGTTCGGTGAATGATGATGTTGTTGATTTCGCTTTTGGATCACCAAAGCATCCCTGTGAGGAGAGGAAGACGGGGGGAGATCGGCGTTGGTGAATGTGATGGGTTCTTCCCTCAGCCGCTTTACAGGGGGCATGTGAGTGACTTCCCCCACGTAAAGTGATTGAGCCCACTTCTTTCATTGACAGGTAGAGTCGCCCCCGGTATTGCCCCCAGTGATCATGAGGATGTGGCGCTTCTTTTCTTGGTACCGAGGGTACTCTTCCTCCTCTTCTTCCAGGTTCCCAATCTCCCTCTTCTTGCCGAGGGGGATGGTGTTGGGGTTGACCCATGCGTTTTCTTTCGCAGGGTGCCCTCGGGATGGCCCTTGGTAAGGAGGACCCGGTTGCTGAGGGCCTTGGACAAATTGGGACAAATGGCCCGCCTGTATCAACCTTTCGATGGCCGTCTTCAGCTGATGGCAGTCATCAGTTTTGTGCCCTTGATGCCGGTGGAAGCGACAGTAGGGGTAGTTCGGATTGATGGCATATACCTCCGGGGTGTGTATGAGGGGCAGAAGTGGTGGTGTGTGCTTTAGTGGCCTCCATCTCGTCAAGCCGGCGTTGGAGGGCCGCAATGATTTCGTCCCGGGGGTCCTTCAAGAGGGCCTCCCTCCTGCGAACGGACATGGGCCGAGTGGGCCTGGTTGATGTGGTGACGGGCGTCGTCGGCATGGAGAGGTGCCTTACCTTTGTCCTGAAGGAGACGTCTTTCATTAGCCCTGGAGGCGGATCCGCCACTTTCCTGAGGCCTCTGGAGCACCTTCCCCCCGAGGCTGTCTTGGACCCCTCGGCGGTCTTGCGCCCCTCCGAGTCTCTCGAGGGCGGAGGTCCAGGGTTGTTCCTTGTTCATGTTGTGGCGGTCCCGGGATTGGACTTCCTGGGCGGCTGTATCTTGGGCCACGACCCCCTCGACGTTCCCAATCCGAAGTTGAAGGGGGTGTGGATGAGGGGGAGGCATGATATTCTCCCCGACCTGAGGTTGGAGGGGAACCAAAGTGCCGAAGGCACCCGGGTTCTGGGTGAGCGTCTGGATGAAGGCGGAAAACGCCGACTGTACGTCGATAGTGATGTAATACCCGAGATTAATATAAGAGGATTAATAGTACTACTCATACCAACAGAGGTGCATCTCCTTTTAAGGGAGCTCATCACCCAAGAACTCCAAAGTTAAGCATGCTTGCACGGGAGTAGTCTTGGGATGGGTGACCCCCTGGGAAGTTTCTCAGGGCGCGCATGAGTGAGGACAAAGTGCGCGGTAAAGGCTCGTGGTGGTTTGTGGGGACAGTACTAGGGGTCTGGAGTAACTACCTCGGGTCCGTGTGGGGCCCGGGGTGTTACAGGTGGTATCAGAGCAACCCTGCGACAGTGTACTGACCCGTTAGATATCGGGCGGGCATTTAGCGGGGCAAGATTCTGGGGTTTGATTGAGATTGTTAAGGGCGCAACGAGGACGTTGCGATCCTAAGTGGGGGTGATTGTAATACCCGAGATTAATATAAGAGGATTAATAGTACTACTCATACCAACAGAGGTGCATCTCCTTTTAAGGGAGCTCATCACCCAAGAACTCCAAAGTTAAGCGTGCTTGCACGTGAGTAGTCTTGGGATGGGTGACCCCCTGGGAAGTTTCTCAGGGCGCGCATGAGTGAGGACAAAGTGCGCGGTAAAGGCTCGTGGTGGTTTGTGGGGACAGTACTAGGGGTCTGGAGTAACTACCTCGGGTCCGTGTGGGGCCCGGGGTGTTACAAGTGATGACCGGAGGGCTAACTTGGTTCTCGCTCCGGTCCTTCTTTTTGGCCTCGAAAGATGTTTTAGCAAAAAACCCCGGACCCATGGAGAAGTTTAATGTGATCGAATGGCTTGACGAACAGTTTAGGTTGGGGAAGCACGATCCGAATGACCCCTACTACGTATGCTTCTTCTATCTCTTTAATTGAAATCGAAATTCACCTTCTATCTCTTGAGATGATATCTGATCTGAAATTGGAATTCACACATAACGCTTTTTAATTGAACCATTCTTTTCAATTAGTGGGACTTGCGTGGTTCGCCCGAAGAACTTTCGCTGGATAGGCTCAAAAAAAGGAATCCTGAGCGATACAAACGCATCATCGCCCTTTGCGGGATGGCTCTGGAGCATTACCGGGAAAGGAATGCAAGGCAAGTTTATGAGTTCGTGAGCGTGCAGAAGGCGCTCCATCTGTGTAAGGAGCTTACCCTTACGTTTTGTGCCAAAAATCTCAACACTGGTTGCCTAGAAACCTTTCATGTTGTTGGGTATGACCTCTCTCAGGGGTTATCAGTGGGCGAATGCTCCTTGCTCAAGTAAATGGAAGACGGAAGAGGTGTGGTTGTTTGGTCCAGAAAGACAATAGACATGTATGCTTTTATTACTTGCGAAACATTCATGGATTAGTTGAAATTAATACTTTATACCATAGTAGATGCAATGTTTAATGTTTTCCCCACTTTTTTTGGATAAAATGTAAATGTATATATATCCAGAAAATAGCATTTGTACAATGCATCACAAAAATCAGAAAACTATCTAAGTCACCAAGCTAACCTAAAATAGTATCTACCTTATCTAACTCCCCCCCACCCCCACCTTGTGGTAGGGGTAGGGGGAGAGGAATATATTTTTTCCATTAGCCCAAAGGCATCACAAAAAACACAATCCAAGAATGGCACGGGACAGGCCCCGACTCATTCATCATAAATCCACAAAAATTCCCAGCAGTCCAGGCCCAATGAAAAACCTTCCCTGCATCCAAGAATCACAAAACAGCAGTCCAACCCATATTTCAGCCCATCCTTGCAGCAGCAGCATCCGGGTCAAAGAATTAGGACGACAGCCCAAAGTTCCTCGCTTACCCCCTGCGCCGCCATGGATATCAAAATTCAAAATTCAAAAAACCCTTCGGTCAAACTGGCAGACTGACCAATCATGGTCAGCTGTCAGCCCACCCACCCACCCACACCCCCCCCGCCACCCCGCCTGGTACCGGTTTCACCGGCGAGATTAGTGATCGGAGAAAGCAGAGGTCGTAACCCAACCAGACGTCACATCCCACCCCCTCCCCCGGCCAACCCACCTGGCGCCGGTTTCGCCAAACAGTCTGGCGACCGGAAAAGCAGGGCCAAGTCTCAGACCGGAAGTAACCCCTGTTGATTCGAAACTCCACCATCAGGCATTGTTGAATCCCGACGAGGCGGTCATCTTCTCCGGCGAATCCTGAAACTTTCACAGAATAAATCATCATCTTAACAAGACAAAAACCGGGAAAGCCCAACCAAGTGGTCCTGCATCCGCTCAAAACCTCCGGTTGTCTTCCTCATCACACTCCTATACCGACACTCCGTTCATCTTCTTCAATCAGACAGCTGGTGAAACCATGACAAAATAAACCCAAATCCACCGGCACACACAAAGCCTTAACCTCTTCCCGTTTTCCGTGATTCCCTGGAACTCATAGGCAGCTGCTAGAGAGGGAGCATTCCGGCACCTGTAGAACCCATATACAACCAGTCCAAACCCAACCTCAGCCATGAATGGCTTGCTACGAGGTCAGAGGTTTTCACCCATGGACGAGTGACGGAAGCAAGAATGGAGCGGAACCAGTTGTTAGAGCTCCGGTAACAACCAGTACTTGGTAAGAAAAGCTCCGATCACCATGGTTACTAAGTTGTGGGTCAACCAAGGCAATCCCTGATCAAGCTTTTCACCATGGCTAGTCTGTTGAAGGTTACACCCATCCCTTCCCCAGACAACAGAGAAAAGCCACGACCAATAGGGGGCAGACGCCGGCGGAGCCCCATCGGTCTAAGGTCCAGTGGCAACCCGGCCAATTAAAACCAAGAAGACGAAAGAGAGAAAACTGGACAAGGTCCAAACCTGTGTTTACCAGGAATTGCGAAAAATCTGCCATGAAGTTTGCCGTCAACCATAAACCAAGAGCTGAGCACCTTGCCTTCCAGGAATCCATTTCGCACCAGACGCCAGTCATCGCCTTTACGTCACCAAATCAAAAGCTCCCTGGACCACGGCCGCCATCAGGGATAACCAAAAATCAGCACGGTTGGGTTTCCTTTTCAGCGAAGAACAGAAGCTCCGCAGTTCCAGTTCCCAATTTCAAAGTTCACGCTTGAAGCATCCACCAATCCATAACCAGTCCACAAACCATTTTCCAAAAATCATAAGGTCATAGACCAAACGAACACAGTTAAGAACCCAGCCTACCGGAGCCATGAGGGCTCCGGCGGCGCGCCACCGTGGGTGGTGGCACCGGACGCCGGAATGGGGAGCAACCTAGGATCGAGTTCATAGTGAGAGACGCTCTCAACTCCCAAGGGCACCAGTTTAGATCTCACCGAGTTCTACATTCCTTTCCCCACTTATAATGTCTCCTCAATGCCGAGGCCGGTGGCAATGTTTTGATCATTTTAGTAATAGTGGTTGTGTTAGGTTTTTAGAAAAATACTTATATATAGAGTGGACATGCATAGAAAGATATTTTTGCTTAGAAATAATATCCTTGACAAAATATAAGCACTCATATAAGGAAAGTATATTAATTGAAACTCAAGTAAGCGCAATCAATATTAATTCAAATCATATCACGGAACTAGAATTGGTTCTGCATTAGTTCCACCTACATGGTTAGTCAACAACATACTAATAATATCCATTTGGTCCTGAGGATAGTTCTGTCCTTTGTTTCGTAAGGAACTGTGAACGGTTCTGTCCGCCGTTCCTCCTGCAGGTTAGTCATCAACAAAACAGCATACTCAACATATTATATATAATACAAAATTTATATTTTTCATCAAAATATAATTGTTAAAATAGTTGAACAAAGTTTTTCAGTATATATTGACTAGAGAAATCAAACATGAATAACCAAAAAGAAACGAATTGAAGGTGTAAAAGTACTATATAAATGACCTTTATTTTGTGTCAAACACTACATGTAGCATAAGATAGTTAATCCAATTATTTAGGGTCATAAGTCCCTAACTAAAAGTATACATTCATCTTTTTCACGTGATTATCACTGGCAAATTATTTCCCCAATGCTTTGAAATGGCGTCATCTAAACATTTATAATAAGTGTACTTGAAAACGTACATAAAAATAATACATATACTACCTACAGGCTATACTACTAAGAATAAGTCAATGCAAGTGAGAGGCGAGGGACTCGCACAGTCACGCCGGCCAACACTAACGCTTGATCAATGAATGTCACAAATGACATAAAAAATATACTCAAAATATACTTCACAAATGAAGTACTTACTCCCTATAATATATGAACGAGAATCCGAAATAATAGTAGTTCACAAAATGTGATTTGGTCTCTTGATAATTATAATTATATTCTAAAAGTACACCATATGATTAGAAATATGTATAAATAATACAAATGAATATACGTAGTATGATACAAAGGCCCGCACATTCCCAGACGATTCCCTTAACTATGGGGTCAAAGAATACAAAGGCTTTGGTAGATTACTCTTGCGTCCACATATATTGCGGGGCCGTTTGGAGCACCACAAATAGGCTGATAAGCCTGAAAGTGCATAAAAATCACCAAACACCAACCAAATTGGCTACTTTGGTTGATTTTTCTTATCAGCTGAAAAAGGAAATGTTTAGCTACTTTTTAGGTTGATATTTATCACTACATATTCTACTATTAGCAATAGCAAAGACCCTTTACCCCCACAACGGAAGACTGCCTTTAGCTCGTGACCCCAAGCCCTTCGGATGAAATCTAGCTTGCTCACTTTCTTTTTGGCATCTATTAATCTGCGTTTTCTTCTTTTTGGATGAGGAAAACTCAATTTCAAGATTTTTTTATTCATTTGAGGCAGTGTTCGTTCTTCTTGTGCATAATATCTCTTGGATTTGGCTTTGAATCATTACATATCAGACTTTTTCCTCTCAAATGGCTTTCATATATGATTTTTTTGTTTTTGTTTTAAATTGATCTGATTTTTAAAAGCTCTTGATTCTAGGTTGTAGAAATTTGGTGAAATTTGGTCTGAGTTTCTTTTCTCTTAAAAAAACCGTTTTTAGTATTGGAAACCAGAAAGGTTTCAAAAGTGGGTTAAGAAAAATTTGGCCATTTTTCACAGATGTACATTGGATATTTGGGTGTGTGTTTTCACGAAGAAAAGATGCACAACAATTTGAAGGACACAACAATTAAGGAAAGCAGTAGCATATATACCAATTTAATATCCTTTACGGTAATTTTACTTTCAGTCAGCTATTTCAGTCAACATAAAACCAAACACTTTCACTTCAGCAAATTCAGTCTTTTCAGTATTTTCAGCCATTTCAACCAGTACAACCGTTACCAAACAGGGCCTGCATGTTTTCTGGAACATTAGATTTTGACTCGATCAACTATATCAACAATGGTCTACCATTTCTACCTTTTCAATGTTTTCTTTCACAAACGGTCTCGATAATTAACGTTTCACCATTACACCGTAAAGTTTGGAACTTGGGACATTTTATATATAAATAGATGTGTGCTAGGTGTACACAAAAATGTGTACACCTTTTGTATACTCATATGTCTCACGCACAAAAAATTGTCTTTCCACAGACGATTCTACAGAGTTGTACGTGGACATACAATTCTACGTGCGTGAGACATATGAATATACAAAAGGTGTACACAAAACATTTTCGATATATAAAAGGTTGAACGGTTGATTTAGAGAAGTCCCGAAAATATTGGGCAAGAAATGGTTCACTCAAAGGTCTATGTCAAACTTATGATGAGGTGGACCATTCATTTGAATGATTTGCTTAGGAAAATATTTTGACTTGAATGTAAAGTAAAATGCCATTTTCTAAAATGACATCATGCCATAGTAATTTGACAATGTCTTCACAAAAAAACTTGTAATGCTTCAATCTGCTTTCAAATAGATGGATGAATTAAAGAATATTTTTTCTTGCACAAACTTGTAATGTTAATTTAAAGGTATATATATGAAGTATTTCGTATTATTTTTTAACATTGAAACACAAGACATACGTAGTATCAAAACTAAAACGATTTGCTCCATTATATATACCTTTCAATTCGGAATAACACCAGCCATCAACGTATTTCAAGAATAAGCAAATTGTTGCTTCCTAGAGATGATTGTTTACTGTAAATTTGTTGTCTAATAATTTTGAGTGACTCTAAAATGTTACCATAGGGCCCTTATATTATAAATGAATGAAAAATTTACAATATACTTCATATATAGTAAAAAATAAACAGATTTGTAAAGTTTAAAATATACTTGGAATTATATATACACGAAATTTAGACAATATAGCAATGACATTTTTTATTTTCTGGACACTTGATATTATACTTTACATGCATCGTACTACTGATTATACACGTATATACGACCAAACATAAACAACTTTGGGCCTCACAATTGATGGGCTCTTTTACAGAGAACTGTTTTAACATGTTTTTTGTTCACCGGAAATCTGAAAGAAGAAATATGTATATCCATTTAAATAAAGTATAAAATATAATGTTGTCTACTCAAAATACTTGTACTGGATTATTTTTCATAACATCGATTCCAATGCTCACTGCTCTCATCTTCTTAGCAAATGCTCCATCAAAATTGACTTTAGTTCCATACTCGGCTTCTTCACTCCTCCAATCAGGTTCTATAATACTACCCCGTCCCACTATGATTGTCCCGTTTACCTTATTGGTCAGTCTCACTAAAATTGTACCATACCAAATTTGGCAAAGTTGTGTGACTCTAAATCATTCTTACTTTATTATTACTTTATCAATTCAATATCAACCACATAAACCACTTTTTATTGATTTGCGTGTCGCTCCCTCTTGTCTCATTGTTAGCGGGACGGTGGGAGTAATTATATGGAAGGAAATAATTGATGTTCCATCCTTGTCAATTGTCATAAAAATTTATTTCAATACATTAAAATTTTAATCAAAGAGGCATGGGTCTTTCTTTTAAACTCCACCGTACCCTATATCGGATATTGACTCATTGATGGCCTTCAAGGAAAAAGCCAGATAAATACTCGCTATATTCCATTGAGTAGAAATTTACACATTTTTCGATGTCCAAAATTTTTGATCTGAGTTTAACTCCAATAATGACGTTTTGTTTTTAACTTATCCTTCTATCTGTGAATTGAAGGCACATATTATTTTTAGTAGCGGTGCGCTAATTTTCTTACTTCTAAGAACACGTTTGTGAAAATAAGGACTACCTCATTTCATTTGAGATGAAAAATGTATTTGTTCAAGGTCTTATAATTGAGGAGTTCATTATATTATGGACTTAGACCATTTGTAATGGAAGGTTTCAGGAGTCCAAAAAGCTAAATGTGGAGTTTTTGGACTCCTGTTTGCTTAGACCATTTGAATTGAGGTGATGTAGTATTAGAAGTTCAAAATGTTAAAAATGTAATTTTTGGACTCCTAATTTCTTACTGTGGTATGCTAAATAGGGTATTAAAAGTGGGAAAGGAAGTAGATGCTTAGAAGGTGTTAGAAATAGAGAGTGGGTTGGTAGGAATGAGAAAAAGAAAAGGAAAATAAAGGTGAGTTGTTATTATGATCCCAATTTCTTTAAAAACTCTTATAAGTTTTTCTGTTTTTTAACTTTTTCAAACAATATATCAAAATTTCCATTTTTTTATGATATTTAATGTGACACCAATATTTAATATATAAAATGAAAAAAATCTAAAGTTTTAACTATTGGAATTTTGTTAAGTCTGAAAAATAACACAAAACACAAATTTTTAATTCATGGAGCCTCCACAAATAACTGAATATTCCATAATCAAACTTTACTGGTACTAAGTTCATTTTTTGTTAACCGAAAAACGTAAAAAAATAATGAAATTTATTTATTTTTACATCGAAAGGTGTATTTTTTATTACACAATTATTAGTGAAAAAAATAAAAGGAAAATATTACTTATAATAATTTAATTAATATTTTATTAACTTGATATGTAAAAAGATATGCTGAATGTATTTTGTTGACAGTGCTGGAATGCATGAAAATTGGAGTCTAAACACTGTTTTCATTTGGACAGAGTTCATTTTTGACATTTTGACCTCCTCACCACTACGAATGGTCTGACATCGAAGTAGTAAAATGGGGTTTAAAATGAAAAGGGGAGTGGGAGAGTTTAAAAAATAGAGAAGATTTAGACAGCCCAAAAGTAAAAGAAAAAGGGGAAGAAAGAAGACTACTTGTGGCTGTTGTCACACAGGTGACGTCATGATGAACGTCATCCCTACGAAAAAATACCTCTTTTTTGAAAAGACTAACTTTTTTATTTGTGATCCATTTTTTAAATATATTAAAATTCATAAATTTTTACGATCTTTCATATGACATCATTATTGTATGTATAATTTTTTTTAAAAAATTTGAAATTTCATCTGCTAGAGTTGCTTAGGCCTAAAAAACATAAACACAAATTTTTTATTCACGGGGTCTCCACAAATAACTGAATATTACATGAACTCATTTTACTTTTTTATTAAAATGAAAAAAGGTAAAAAAAATAAGGAAATTGTTTATTTTGTAACATCGAAATGTGTATTTTTCAATTTCATAACTCTTCAGAAATAAAATTAAAGAAAAATATTACGGTGTAAAGTGTAAAGTGTACTTTATTAATGTTTTATTAAACTGATATGCAAAAAAATGTAAAGTGTATTATATTGACGATGTTGGAATGTGGGAAAAAAACTTATTGACGGAGCTTATACACTGATTTTTGTATCGGCAGAGTTGCTATATGAGTTTTTAGACTCCTAATCACTAATTTCACTACAAATGGCCTTATGAGTTATGAAGTACTATGTATGCTTTTCATTGAGCAATTCAAAATATTAAGCTGGCCCATAACTTATCGTATACTCTCGCAGTCTCGCCTGAGTCCTATAAAACAATTTCATTGGAATAGTGTTCATATGTGTAATGGAAGAACACATTTAATTTATAACTTCAATTTTATAGGGAAATTTATTAAATCTGTTGTCTTTCGGTATAAGAAAGAGTTAATCAAATCTTCATACTTCAAAATCATGTAGTCAAACCATCAAAGTTTCTCTGATACCAACTAGACGTGTCTATTTTTTTATTATTTTTATTATTATTATTATTAATCATGAAAATTATTTTTTAAATATAATAAATCCGCAAATCGACAAATTAGTGAACTCATTGATTCAATTCAGTTTCAATAGATTCAATCCATTAAATCGATTTCAATGTCTTCAAATGAGTACTACAAGAATACTCCATCTTAAAATTTGACAAGTTTGACATGCATGAAAAATGGAATAACCATCTTAAAACAAAGTGATTAAGTTTTGTGTAGAGGAAAGAGAATTAACAGGAAAGTTAACCTCAAATATTTAATTAAAATGGAAAATTCAAAAAATTAGTTGGACTACCAAAAAAGGAAAGTTTTGACAATTTTTTTAAAAGAAAGTGGTAGTACAATTTAAAATCTGCCTAATTAAATGATCTAAAGTTGTTGGCCCAAAGTGTTTGATCCAGTCCAAATAGAAAAACACATGCTAAAGGTATTGGCCCAAATTGTTTGATCCAGTCCAATGAAATGACTTCGGTACCAATTCATCCGATCTACCATCTCTCTCAGCCAGACGGTCTGACGCTATATCTTGCTCTCTACGTTTACAGCTCTTCTTCCCCTTAGGTCGGACGCACTATAATATCCCGAGGTTAGTCCGATTATCACTAACTGTTCTTATTTTATCATAAGCACTATATAACGTAGTTACTGACTTTCTGCACAATTCAAATTTGCTTAAGAGAATGAAAGGACATTTGGAATTACTGTAACAATTCACAGAATTTTATCTATGGAATAACTAAGACGTTATCACCTTGGACAGCAAAGGTACACTACAGATAAAACTTCTGCTGATCTCTATGGCCTAAACCTTTTTTATTTTTATTTTTTCTCTAAATTCTAGAAGGTTCAAACTTTGGGCAATAAAAATATTCATGACACAATATGTATGCTGCTCTTTTCTTCTAAAGTGAATTTATATGAAAGTGTATCTCTCTGAGTAGTTAGAAGTGATAATATAATCCTGATTTCTGACTTGAGTATACTTGCTTGCAGAACATATAGTGACTTTTCAAAATATTCCATGGGAGACAGTCAATACTCATTCTCTCTTACCACTTTCAGGTATAGACCAACAAACCAGACATAAAACTAAAAAGAAAATATATTGATATGGTGAATGCTTGAAAAATGGGTTATATTCTTTTCTTCCCTTCTTGTATAATTCTTATTATAAGTTATTGCTACACAGCCCTTCTGGAAAACTTGTTCAGATTGAACATGCCTTAACTGCGGTTGCTTCTGGCCAAACATCTTTAGGGATAAAAGGTAATGAGTAATTTATTACTATTATCTTCATTCATAGTTAGCAATGCACCTAGGTGTAAGGATTGCCTCTCATTTAATTGTGGTGAGTATTTATCATTGGACACTAAAAAAATTACTTGTTCTGCAGTCAAGAGATCTTTATTTGCTCTGTAAATGTTCAATTCAAGAAATATGATACTCTTCTGAGTTGGGACTTGGGAGTTTTGTTACCATTTGGCATTAAATCATGTAATTTATATTTCTCAAAAGTTAGCAAGGCACATCACTTATTCTGTTATTCATTTGAAGATTTTCTGTAAGTTTACACCAGGGGTTCCAAATTGGTAACTAGAACAGATACTCAGCACCTCCGTAAATTACTCAAGATTATACTCCCTCCGTCCCTTATAACTTTGTCAACTTTCCTTTTTTGGATGTCCCACTAACTTTGCCACTTTCCCTTTTAAGTAAAGAGTTTGTGGTTCCAGTTCATTCTCTCTCCTCTGCACAAACCTCAACCACATAGTTTTTACCCGGTCAAACATGGCAAAGTTATTAGGCACAGAGGGAGTATGTTTTAAGCACCCATATATATAGGGGAGGATTCAAATACAAAGAGGAGGTCTTCACATGCAAAGTGAGAATAAATCTTGTGCATTAATTTACAAATCTAATGGCTCAAAATGAGCCAACAATGCACTAGATTTGATAAAAAATGCAGTGACAATTTTGTAAATAACTGAAGTTTTTTGCCACCGCGGAAAAGTGCAACAGAATCATTCAATAGTGCAACGCGGTGAGGGAAAAGTGCAACCCTTCTCACTTTGCACGGGACCACTACTTTTTATTTGAACACTCCCCTATATATGTGTGTGTGTATATATATATTCCAACGAGATATAAAATGTTCGAAACGCTACAAAATACAGAAAAATATCATATAAATTTCATATGATGGCCACCCTATATAGATTATCACTGTGGTCCCTTTTGCAACACAATACACCAACTCTTACAACTTACAACATACATAAACAGGCATCAAGGTCTTGAATAAGCCCTCTGCGTCCAAAAGGTTGAATCCCCAACCCCAAGGGCCCCCCACCCCGACCCGACAGGATGGTGGGGGAGTAAATCACGGTGACTCAGTCGGCAAAGCGGAAGTAGGCCTTTACCCGTGCGCACCAGAGGGCCAGCCTTATTTCAGGTTCTGAAAACCCCCCTTTTGGCCGCTGCGGGATTCGAACCTTGGTCTACGTCCAATTTTTCCCACCGCTCGACCAACTGAGCTACCCGTGCGGGTTTGAATAAGCCCTCTGGTTTCATCCCCATCGACTTAAATTAATCTATCCTCCATGCGTTTGCACGAAAGGGTCTGAGATGTGCTGTAACAAGTTGTCAAATGGACCTTTCCCAGTCACATTGTGCTGAAATGTCATATATATCCTGCTAGTTTATTTAGTGTATCCATGCGTGCAACAAAATGTTAGTAGCATATCCATAAGAAGTGATTCTTACATCTGCTGTGGCAATTGCAGCTTCTAATGGTGTCGTTATTGCCACTGAGAAGAAACTACCATCCATTTTGGTTGATGAAACTTCTGTAAGTATATTTTCGTACTTTCAAAACATTGCTCTTTGGTCATGTTATCTCAATCCCTTGACAAGGTTTCTAGTTATACACATCTGCATGAGTCTTTACTTACCTCTGCACCCACCCCCTCCAACATATGCCGTCTTTTTCTTTCATTGTCATATTTTGTTATGTGTGCTACATATGGATGTACCACTGTACTTTAAATAACAAGGGGATGTTGATACTTAAAATTTATTTATCACAGGTGCAAAAGATTCAGATCCTGACTCCGAATATTGGAGTTGTATACAGGTATGATAACTGGGATTTAAACTGCTTTGCATCCATCCTTGATATTTCTAACTTCTTCTCATAAACATGATTCGCTGTTCTTTCTAGTTTCTACTCCATGTCTACTATGTGAGATAACAAATAAGTGATGTTTTTGCCTTATTAGAGATCAATTTGTTGCTAGTTGTGTACTCTCTCCATCCCTTGTAACTTTGAAAAGTTGGTTGGCATGTAGAATAATAAAGTAAAAATTGGGTGATTGAGGTTTGTGTAGAGTAGAGAGAATTAAGAAGAACCGTAACTTCATTGTTAAAAAGGAAAGTGACAAAGTTATTGAGACAACCAAAAAAGGAAAACAAAGTTATAAGTCATGAGTGGGGGTTTGAGTCATGCTTTAGAGAATTTGCCTTAGAAACTAGTTGTTTTGTCTTCGCTTTTTGGCGGGGACAGGGGGTTGGGTGGGGGTACATCTCTCTTATTCTAAGCGATGCAAATATTGCCTATATAGGCATTTTTAGATCTGCTTTCGGCTGTTTGGTTTAGTAGGAAGGTATCTCACTCTATTCGTTATCTCCCGTACTTATCTGTGTCGGAGCCTCCCTTGAATGATATCTATTTCTCTTCTACAGTGGCATGGGACCTGATTCTCGAGTTTTGGTTCGGAAAAGCAGGAAGCAAGCTGAACAATATCACCGGCTGTATAAAGTACGAGTAGTTTCTTATAAATCCCCCAGTGTAACACTCTATGAACAATTTTTTTTTGTGCACGACAACCTTTTAACAACAAATTGCATGTGGAGATTTTTTAATCAAAGTATAAAAGAAGTTGGGTACAACCTTTTATTTCAAACTCTAGGCACCAGCTGCTTGCAGCATTTGATGATGTTCTTTAATTGATTTCAGTCCACTTATGCACTCTGTTAATTGTTTTACACAGGAACCAATCCCTGTCACACAGCTTGTGAGAGAAACTGCAGCAGTGATGCAGGAATTCACTCAATCAGGGTAACTAATTAGGGAAAAATACAAATATATGTCCAAAAGAGAGATAAATTCCCAAAACATGACTTAATAATTTATTTCTTTCGGTCGTGCATATTAAAGCAAATTAAAGGGACGGTGGATGGCCATCAAACCATGCATACGTTTACCCTCGTATACTAGGAACAAAAACTACTGAAGTCATATGTTAGGAAACTAGCGTTCTTTTAGTCACACAAGAGATAATTCTCTCAACTAATCACAGGATATACTTTATCTTTTTTTGAATGTTGACTTAAAAAAAAAATCTGTTTTACAAATACTTTATTAGATAGTACTCCCTCCGTCCCATTGGACTTTGCCAACTTTCCCTTTTTAGTTGTCCAAAAAACTTCGCCACTTTCCTATTAAAGCAACTAATTTGTGGTTCTGCACATTTCTCTCTCCTCTGCACAAATTTCAACCACACATTTTTTACTTTTCTTATTTCTCACCTACTTTGCACTTGGAAAAGTCCACCGGGACAGAGGTAGTAGTTGTTTAGTGCGATAACTTTTCTATTTTTTATTATCAAATTGTTGATCTGCCGCTTGCTCTCCCCTGCCATGTTCCAAGGATTGGGGCATGCATAGCTTTTTAGGTTCCTGCCTGCTTACTTGTTTATTCGTGTTGGATTCCATTTAATATCTGATGCACTTTCCTGGCAGTGGTGTAAGGCCATTCGGCGTTTCTCTCTTGGTTGCTGGGTACGATGATAAAGGTCCCCAGCTCTATCAGGTATTTTATCCATGTGTAATCCTTGTCAATCAGGTCCCATCTTCCTGACTTATGGTCTGGTTCCATGACTTGCATCTGGTCTCACAATTTCAATTATATAAGAAACATGAAAATAGTAATTATCTCAACTCATAGCTGTCAATCTGTCATATGATATTTTCCGTGTATGTGGATTTTGGAATAACCAACCATGATAATTTTTTAGAATTTCTACGACATTATTCCTTCATATTAACTACTAAGGATATGACAGGAAAGGTAACCAGTGCAAAAAATTGTTACTATGTGTTTGGCATGAATTTCTAGTGTTACTTAGTTGCATACAATTAATTTACTCTCAAGTGTAATGCCATGGATCACAACTAATTGGGATTAAGGTGCTGATGATGGTGATGATCATATGGTTCTTGTTTTTGGTTTTGGTTTATTCTTCAACCAAGCTGGAGGAAGTAAGTTCCTGTCTAAGTAGTTTGCAGTTTTTTATAACATTCAGTTTTTATTATCTTATATAGGTAGATCCCTCCGGATCATACTTCTCTTGGAAGGCCTCAGCCATGGGGAAGAATGTGTCTAATGCAAAGACATTTCTTGAGAAGAGGTCAGTTAGTATCATTAGGATTTAAGTAGAGTAGTACATTTTTCTAAATTTCAAAAAAACTGTAACATTCCAAGCTGTTTTTGGATCTATATTATTATAATACTTTCTCTCCATCCCAAAAAGTGCAGCTTGAATAAGGTAACATTTTTTAGTCAGCTCAATGAAAGTGCAAGCTTTTACAAGTTAGGAATGGTCACGAATACCATTAGACGTGTTACTTCCAAGATTGTCTGGAGTAATTGCTAAAACCGCCTGCCACATGTCTTTAGAGGAATTTAATTTCAAAAATAAACTTGACTTCTGAAGCTGGACTCTTTATTTGAGATGAAAAATACGTTGAATCATATCTCTCTTTTTTTGAACTAATAATGTTGCATTTTGGGTTTGTGACACACTGACACAAGGCAAGAGATGACGTGCATCATGTAAAATACCACTGAAATAAGCGCATTAAAAATGTGCCTTGCAGTTGGTAATTTGTCAACATCAGCTATCCATAAAAAATGTACTAGTGAATTAGCAAGTTTTCATCAAAAGCCTTGGCCTTTTTATATAACTCAACGCTAGACAAGCAATATGGACCTTACCAGCAAGGATGTTTACGAGTTTTCATTTCTTTACATAACTGTTGTCCTCATGATTGTTTTTTCATGTGCTAGGTATACAGAAGATATGGAACTTGATGATGCTGTACACACTGCTATTCTGACACTTAAGGAGGGGTAAATATCAACACAGTGATTTTTTCCTTCATGCTTAAGAGTTAATAATGTTTCCAGACATTTAACCGTTCAAATGTACTGTCCAATTTTTTATGGACAAGGCTTCAGTAATCAAGTGTGCAGTTGTGCACAGTAAAGTTGTGTACCTATCAGGCTAACATTAGTCTAAATCCGGGATTTCGCTTAATGTTTGTTTTTTCTTTCAAAAAATAAATAAAATAACAGTGGCCTTGTTTTGCATGGGTTCTTAGGTTTGAAGGACAAATTTCTGGTAAAAACATTGAGATTGGAATAATTGGCGCTGACAAAGTGTTCAGGCAAGTTTCTTAGCTTCACTGAAAGTGGATATAAGAGCGTTAGCATGTACATGACCTTTCCTTTAATGCGTGAGTACATGTTGGCTTCCTTGCAGAGTTCTTACGCCAGCTGAAATTGAGGACTATCTTCAAGAAGTGGAGTAGAGGTTTTCCCTTGAGAGAATGCTATTTATGCTTCCAACAGCAAAGGTCTGTATTTCAATGACCATAAATCAGACTTCGTTGTTTTGAGATAGGTCAATTCAAACTCTTGAGCTGCCAAACCTGGTCTGTTCCATTTGGTGGTGGTCATGTATATCTCTTGAAGATGTTTTTTTTTCTTGACATTATATGTGGTGGTTGTTTAATGGCAGTGTCCTGTGTTATCGTTCCTAAATACTTGTACTGAACTTGATAATTTCTTCAATAACTTCGGTTCAACTTTCCCTCTATTTTTAAATTAAAAATCAAAGTTTGGATTTGCTTCTTGTGATACCCCCCTCCCCCCATCTCACTTAGGTTCCCTATTACCTGCCTTCATCTATTTAAAAAGTATGGAGCACTTCAATGCACTCATACCGTTGACGGTAATGACTTCATGAGCCGAAATATCCATCATTAACCAAACCAACATGCTTTATAGTGAACATATTCAAAGCCTATCATAGTGCTATGGTCCATTCCTTCAAAGCCTGAGGTTATCTGATTTTTCACTATGACTTATGGTAAAGGTATATACATTCTTACAAAAATTTGAAAAATAATTACAATTATACTAATATACTCTGCATATAGTGAATATAAACGAACTTCAATGCAATAATATACCATGGACAATGTTCTAAACTAAAAGGTGTTCGAACTAATTGGAGATATATAAATAAGAGCCCCGTTCTGTCCAGCTGGCCTGACGGAATCCGCCGTTCAATCGAGGGCATTTCGGGCACTTCCTGATCGAATTTTTTGATGAATTTTTTTGAGCTTTGCATATATATAAACAAGTTTAGTTTGAAGGATTTCAGTTAAAAATTTAATCGAAAAGACAATCAAATAAATTCTTGGACTCGGGTCGGGCCACCCGGCCCGTGGACCGGCCCGGCCCGTGGACCGGCCCGGCCCGCTACTCTGCGGGACTGGGACCGGCCCGGTTCTCGGGTCTGGGTCCGGGTCCGGGTCGGGCCTAGGCCCGGGGGTAGGGCAGGTCCGGGCTCGGGTCTCAATTTTGGTGAACCGGCCCGACCGGGTTGGGCCCGGGCCCGGGCCAAATTGATTTTTTTTTATTTTTTTTTTCATTTTTGGGGTTCCACCCGGGTTGGGCTTGATGGGTAGGATGGGTTTGGGGGGGTTTGGGAGGGTGGGGGTGAGGGGGGGGATTAGGAAAGCAAAAAAAAAAAATCCAAACCGGAGGCCCGGCCCGGCTCGGACCCGGTGGCTACCCGGGCCGGTCCCGGGTCCACCATTCTTGAACCGCCGGCCCACCCGGGCCTAGGCCCGACCCGGACCCGGCCCGGACCCGAGTCCACCCCTATCCCAAACTATCATCAAATTCACAAATATATCTTATTCTTTCACTTTTATCAAAAAAAGACTCAAACTTCATGCTTTTCAACAATTATTATACTTTTCTTTTTTGTTTTTTCAAAATTAAACATTTTTATCAATACCAATAAAATATAAGCAATACAAATTGTAAACTTAAAAGTAGAAAGAAGTGAAAAAATGTGAAATATAAATATGATCTTTTTGTTAAGTTTTACTAATTCATCAATTGAAACTTGAAAGTGCAATTGTGAGGAAAGTTAAAATTTGAGTCTTTTTTTAATAAAAGTCAAAGTTCGGGATAAATTTGTGAATTTGATGATAGTTGGAGATATATTTGGCTAATAATCATTGTTTGGGACGGAGGTAGTAGTATTAGGGTTGGACTCGGGCCGGGTGGCCCGACCCGGAACCGGCTCGGGACCGGTACTGTTCCGGCCCGGCCCGAACCGGTGGCCCGGTCAGTGACCGGTCCGGGTAGGCCCGACCCGGTGGGTTTCCGGTCCGGGCTCGGGTCACCCATAACAAGGCCCGGCCCGGGCCCGGTTCGGGCCAATTTTTTTTTTTTTTTTTGGTTTTTTTCATTTGTTTGGGCTCCACCGGGTTAGGCTTGATGTTTAGGAGGGGTTTGGGGGTGGGGGTGAGGGGGGGGTCAGGGATGGGTAGCTAAGCAAAAAAAAAAATTAACCAAATCCGAGGTCCGGCCCGGCCCGGACCCGGTGGCTACCCGGGCCGGTCCCGGGTCCAGCTATATAGAACCGCCGGCCCGACCGGGCCTAGGCCCGGCCCGGGTCCAACCCTAAGTAGTATATATGTTCACAAACATACATGCATGAATAATAGATTCATTACACTATTACGGACTATATGATAACTAATCACTTACTTTCATTATTTAATAAATATTAAATCTAGGGCTGGGTCCGAAAAATCGAAAAATCGAAAACCGAATCAAATCATACCGAACCGTAGCCAAATAAAACCGAACCGCTAACAAACCGAAACTGAATGTAAAAAACCGAACCGAACCGTAGTTGTTTGGTTTGGTTTTGGTTTTTACCCTTCAAAACCGAACCGAACAAACTGAACTAGTTAAAATATACGGAGTAAAATTTATTTGTCCATTGTTAAACATTAATCCTAACTAATCCTACTATCATTAATAGTTTTTGATTTTCTTGTGCTAGAGAAATAATGTTTGTTATGTTTAGTTTAGTTTAGTTTGTGAATTCATTTACACATTCATTGCACGTAATAATGTAGCTATACTGATAATATGTTTTTACTTGTTATTAGTATTAATTAACTTTTATTTTTATTTAACTTAAAAAATTCGTATTGATGAAACAATAAATATTTATCTCAACTATATCACATATAACGTATATACTCGTGAACTTTTTTTGAACTAGTCACAAACAATGTAAATTAACAATATATACTTTTACCTCTCTCGCATACTCATATAATTCATGACATATTTATTTATTTTCAGTTTTATTTTATTTGTTGTAGTGTGCTTGCATTCTTTATGTAATATATGTTTGATCCCTCAAAGTATTATATCAATTTTAAATCAAATGATATTTTTTTTGGTAAAAAACCGAAAAACCCGAAACAAACCAAACCAATTAAGCTGTGGTTCCAAGTTTTGAAATGTAGAACCGAACCGAAACCAAACCGAACTTTTTACTTTGATCCTATATTTGGTTTTAGATCAAAACCGAACCGCAAGAACTGAACACACCCCTAATTAAATCAAACTCCATAACAACAAAACTTAAGAATATAGACAACATATATAGTTTTATTTAAATTTATATATATCTTTCTTTAGAGAAAAGTTCAGGTCCGGAATTCCGGGCCAGAACCTCCGTCTGAACGCCGCCGTTTGGGGCGATTCCCGGTCAACTTTTTTGACGAAATATTTATGACATGTTCCTCATCAAGTCTAGTTTATCCACAAAAAAATCAGCTAAAAACTCAATTTGGAAGATTGTCAAATATTTTTTGGAAGTTAACTGCGTTTTATATGTATTTTCCGGCGCAGTTAACTTCCAAAAATTATTTTACGTCCTTCTCGATGGAATTTTTAGCTGATTTTTTTGTGGATAAACTAGACGGCGCTTCCGGCCAGAAATTCCTGACCAGAACACTACTCTCTTTCTTCATATTCATGGTTAAAGTTAAAAGTTACATATATCTCTTAGAAAAATTAAATAAATCACAAGTAAATGTTCAGTGAATCTAAACGTCCTACTTCAACGAATCTAAACGTCATAGGTGGTCATTAGATACTTTGATGACCATGCAACTAGAAGACTAGGTTGCCGATTAATTCAGATGTCAAACTAATTATTTTAGGATATCTAGACTAAAATTTAGGTGTCTGGCAACCGCCTAGAGCGCTGACTAGGAGCTAGACAGAGACTAGTCAGCCAAGTACCTTGTGGTTTGATGGCATCACCGTGACACTCCCAAGGAGGAGGTCACAAGTTCAAATCTCATCCCAGTTCAAGAATATTGGCCTTAACATAGAACAAATACTATAATAGATTAGAAAGAATTGCTAAAAAATAGTGACGAGGGCCATATTCGAAAAAATTAAAAGACCAACACATTATTTTAATCTAACCTTCTGATATTAAAAAAAGATAATAAAATGAGAAATTCTCAAAACAAAAAAAATACGGAGTACAATTAGTCGAATCAAACAACCCCTTGCACTATTTCAATGGGATTTAATTTCACTATAACTAATACAAGTTATACAGCTCTACATCCTTGCAACAAGTGTAAGATTGAGTTTGAACCTTGCTCACCTTAAAAAGCCAAAAGCATTCAAACTTACCGGTTTCCACCTGGTGTCTTGAAAAGTTCAGTACGCATGCATGTCATCATGTTCATGAAAGACCAAAAAGAACAATGCCTGAGAACAATGTTACCAAGTTATGTTATTGGAACTCAGAACAAACACAGATTCAACAAACTGTTCACTTTTCAGAAAATCCTCCGCTTTGAAGGTTGTCCTTCACATATAATGGTATGTGTACGCCACGTTCCCTTAGCCGATTTACCAAGTCATACATAAATGCAAACGTAAGTATGGATTGTTTATTAACATCTTCTCTAATGTCAGGCTGGACCCTGAACCATTCTCCCAACATTTTGTGCACATGGGAACGGACCATTCTCCATGGCACTGGGTATTTCTCACAAAACTTCAAATACTCATCCACTAACTCAGCTTGGTCAACCCTATTATCTTCCTTGACTCCTCCATCACTTTCCTCTGTCCACTCGGGTGTCCTATATCCAGCAAATAAGGCAGAGTTCTCAAGAAGTGACTCTGCTGAGAGTACACCTTCTGCACCGGTCTCTTCCAAGCATTTTCCCACATCATCCATGTGCCGAATATTCCCATTAGCAAGCACGGGGATTCTAACCGATTTTTTAACCGCCTTGACGATATCCCAGTGGGCCCGGATTTTCTTCCCATCCTTTTCATCCCTTGTTCGTCCATGCACTGCCAAAAGAGCGCAGCCCGCATCCTCCAACATCTTGGCGTAATTGATTGTGTCTTGCAAATCTGGGAAGATACGGATTTTACATGAAACGAGAACAGTAAGATTGTTTGACAATTTTTCTACCAGGGACCTTATGAGGGAAAGATTATCCATAAGAAAAGCTCCGTAATTTCCTCTCTTTGCAATACGTTGGGGGCACGTGCAGAGTAAGTGCACAAGCAGTCAATAGGGGATATAAATAAAGATTTTTCACTTACTATACAATGAATATGGATTATATAAAACATCATGGGTTTAAAAGTTGGGTGATATATTGGCAAGAATAGTTGTGATCATGAACCATTGAGCAACCATCTGTGGTGTAACCAAAACACATTTCCCATAACTGATTTACTGAAGATATTAATAAAGCCACACATATCTTGAGAGTAAACAGAACAGCCATATAGATAAATCAAATAAAATATGGTTCAAAATTGTTGTAGTTTAGAGAGTATCTTTTGACCAAAAATAATTATCGTCTTTGCAATTCAATATGTATTTTGTACTAACCTCCTGAATCTGTGCTTCTTGTCTTTTCCCAAATTAAATACTCTTGTGTCTTAAAACGAAAAAGATGTCTTTCATACTTTTATTCAACCATGCTGTGCTATTATAGGAAAGAAAAGGGGTTTTGTAATGTTTCTCAATATAAGTGCTTTTTTCTAAAACCTCAATCAAATCGGGATGGATGGAGTAGTTTTTAGGTGAAAAGTATAGGATAAACCCATCTGAAATCAGTTTACTGAGATGCTTATGGACCTCATTGTCACATGATTATTTACTTAAGAATGTTGTAAGTAAGAAATAGGATGCTACCCAAAGTTGATGTCCACATAATCACAATAGGGTTCAACTCTTCGAGCTCCCCCCAAACCTCGAAGTAGAAATAGGTTCTAGAACTCACTTCCACCGGCAGTCTTTAGAAACAGTGGATATGGGGATGCAGCCCCAAAAATGATTAGTAAAATATTAGGCCCAATTAGAGGTGGGATTTTGGAACCGGGAACCGTTAAAATGGTTGGAACCGAACTGTTATAACCCGGTTCGGTTCCTACAAATGAGGTATTAGTTGTTAACGGTTCAGTTCCTAGTTGTTGTTAACGGTTCGGTTCCCGGTTCCTATAAAAAATATATGCACGGAACCGTTAAGGAACCGATATTAAAAAAAATAGTAACAGTATTCGTAGTAATACTAATATAACAAAAATAAACACAACAACAACAATAATAATAATAAATGAAGATATTTAGCCAATAATTCTAATTTAATTTAATCTATGAAAACAAAAATAATAAATATTTGCACATGAGGTTAAATACATTAAGCTCATTTTTACAAATCAAGTTTTGTTCCATCAATAGGAGTAGAATGTAGTGATGCTTTTATATTTGTACATGCAAACTCAATGTATTTCTAGGTTTTGAGAGGCAAAAAGTGTACTCCTATCCTTGCCACTATAATGATGAGCAACCTTCATTTTAACGATATAACCAACGATTTTTAAATTTTATGTATTAAATGAAAATTAAAAACTTCTTTTTATTCTATTAAGTGTTCACTTAAGCCTGAGCTTTGATGTTTGGAACGATTAGAACTCTAAATAAATGTTTATGACTTGTTGACTTTTTGACGTTTTCATGTGGTAGAAGCTAAACTATGTGTAAATTATTACACGAAAAAAATTATTCTAGGAATCGATAAAAGCAAGAACCTAACCGTTTAGTATTGGTTCGGTTCCATATAGGTTCTTGATTTTTTATATAGGAACTGAACCGATTTCATTTGTTAAAATTTAAATAACGGTTCAACTATTTTTGAGTAAGAACCAAAACACAGACCTAGGCTCAAGATTCTTGTCCAACAAACCAAAGGTCCAATTTTAAGTCGGGATCCATCGACATCTATCATCCACAAACGGTTGAACGCTCCGCCAAGTCGCCGATTCTCTTCGCGGTTTCATCCTCCGTCAGACGCCAACACGCAGCACATCAGCAGCACCGCAGCACGCCTCTTCAGTCGTCAACTACTCACATCACTCCTGTCGCTCAGTCGCCTGCTCTCAGCCACTCAACCTTCAGCGGCTCAGTCAATCGGCGCTTCCCTCAATTTTCACATCCAACCATTCATAGTCCCGGTATTTCTTCAGTCCTCTTTTATTGATTAGCTCAATAATAACTTAGTTCATTGTTTTTTTATAAATATTTAGTTAAATACTTAAATTAGTAATATCTTTGTATGTCTAAACCTAAGAAAACCGAGAAACACATTTTTATTTTCCCACACGCGTCACCAGAACTACAGAACCAATCAGAAAAATATAAGATAACAAATCTTTACCTAAGATCTCAAAATGGCAGAAATTTACGAATGTTTTTATTTTCAGAAAACTTGCCCTCTGCCGGTCAAAAATCACTCGAAAAATCTGTTAGCCTAAAAGTGGGGTTTTTGTATATTTGTTTTTTGAGAGGTTTTTATTTTGGTTAGAAAATAATTGGACTCATTATAACTTTATATCATTATTATTTAATTGTTGTACCCACAACTGGATGTCGTCTTTCTGGTGATCAAAATTAAACACGAAAAGCGTATTCAATGGAGCATATTTCTATATTTCTTTGATTCGTATTTTGTTAAGGAACCCAATTTATGTGGAATTTGTGTACATAATCTAAGCTTTATGTACCCTTCAATTTATGTACCCAGTAATATGAAGCTTAAGTACCAGCAGTATGGTTGAAGGCAAATATATGGAAGTAGTCAAATTTGATCACAAAATGATAATGAAAAAAGTATAAAATTCTCCTAGTTTCTCTACTACGTATTTTGGCTTATTACAGATTTAATCCGTAATATAAGTTCTACAATTTTTATATAAGAAAACCAAGTTATTAATTTAAGATTAGTTTTTTTAATTACAATTTTTTGAAGTAATTTTTTTTAAATGTCCAATTGACCAAAGCACATTTTTAAGATTCATTACGAAACTAACCTCAATATACTCTCAATTGGCTTAAATCTGTTTAAATTTTGAACAGAATGTATAAAAGAAAATACTAAAGAAATCATTCATTATGTAAAGCTTAAATGAATGTAGAGATGATTATTCATCACTCATCAGGAACATCTTTAAAACCAACGACATATGTGAGGCTTATAGAGTTATATTGGTCATCTTTAGCTTTTAGATAATGCTTCTTATGAAATTCAAAAAGTCAAGGTTTATTATGTAGCCTTTAATTGAAATGCATCCACAGTATTTATTCATCGAAAGCTACATTGGAAGAGTTTCTAATTGAAGAATTCCACTTTGAGAACATGTTAGGAGTCTAGAAGAATACTTCAAAATGGCCTCCAAGCCACACTCCATATGTAATTGCATTAATTCTTGAACCTTGAGAAGACAATTAATTAGTTTAAATTGTTTACACTCTGTCTGCATGTACTTCGAGAAGCACAACCTAGGGGAGAAAAATACCATAGTATATACTCCGTATAACAAAGAATACAAAAATTAATTACTAATGCTATGGAAAAAGATGTACACATCTCGGTGAATCCTAAAGGCTAATGCAATTAAATGCTTCGAGAAGCTCAAGACACATTATTTAAATCTAGCAGCCTTTTTATTCATCCAAGACCTAGATAAATGGAAAGACATCATTGCAACTGAACATTTTCTCTTTCTTCCTTTATGTCACTCGGTATTTTATATGTAGGTGCATCCATAGTATTAAAGAGTTCTAGAACAATTGAAATACAATAATCCTTAATTAAGTGATTAATTGTTTGGCGTGAAAACTGCTGCCATGCAACGGTGCAACTCCCTTATTTTCTATGTACGTTTTTTCCCGCCCAACACCCCTTGTCCTCCCTCCTTGGGACTTTTGTGTTTTACTATATTATATAGATTATGCTCTACTCCTCGTGTATTAAAGAGTTACCTGCTTCCTGGGATTTTGTATTTTATACATTTTTAAAAACTGTTACACGCTTTCTGTTTCACATTTATGTGGTACTTATGTAGAATATAAAGCCCCACAACGTAGTTACTGACTTTCTGCACAATTCAAATTTGCTTAAGAGAATGAAAGGACATTTGGAATTACTGTAACAATTCACAGAATTTTATCTATGGAATAACTAAGACGTTATCACCTTGGACAGCAAAGGTACACTACAGATAAAACTTCTGCTGATCTCTATGGCCTAAACCTTTTTTATTTTTATTTTTTCTCTAAATTCTAGAAGGTTCAAACTTTGGGCAATAAAAATATTCATGACACAATATGTATGCTGCTCTTTTCTTCTAAAGTGAATTTATATGAAAGTGTATCTCTCTGAGTAGTTAGAAGTGATAATATAATCCTGATTTCTGACTTGAGTATACTTGCTTGCAGAACATATAGTGACTTTTCAAAATATTCCATGGGAGACAGTCAATACTCATTCTCTCTTACCACTTTCAGGTATAGACCAACAAACCAGACATAAAACTAAAAAGAAAATATATTGATATGGTGAATGCTTGAAAAATGGGTTATATTCTTTTCTTCCCTTCTTGTATAATTCTTATTATAAGTTATTGCTACACAGCCCTTCTGGAAAACTTGTTCAGATTGAACATGCCTTAACTGCGGTTGCTTCTGGCCAAACATCTTTAGGGATAAAAGGTAATGAGTAATTTATTACTATTATCTTCATTCATAGTTAGCAATGCACCTAGGTGTAAGGATTGCCTCTCATTTAATTGTGGTGAGTATTTATCATTGGACACTAAAAAAATTACTTGTTCTGCAGTCAAGAGATCTTTATTTGCTCTGTAAATGTTCAATTCAAGAAATATGATACTCTTCTGAGTTGGGACTTGGGAGTTTTGTTACCATTTGGCATTAAATCATGTAATTTATATTTCTCAAAAGTTAGCAAGGCACATCACTTATTCTGTTATTCATTTGAAGATTTTCTGTAAGTTTACACCAGGGGTTCCAAATTGGTAACTAGAACAGATACTCAGCACCTCCGTAAATTACTCAAGATTATACTCCCTCCGTCCCTTATAACTTTGTCAACTTTCCTTTTTTGGATGTCCCACTAACTTTGCCACTTTCCCTTTTAAGTAAAGAGTTTGTGGTTCCAGTTCATTCTCTCTCCTCTGCACAAACCTCAACCACATAGTTTTTACCCGGTCAAACATGGCAAAGTTATTAGGCACAGAGGGAGTATGTTTTAAGCACCCATATATATAGGGGAGGATTCAAATACAAAGAGGAGGTCTTCACATGCAAAGTGAGAATAAATCTTGTGCATTAATTTACAAATCTAATGGCTCAAAATGAGCCAACAATGCACTAGATTTGATAAAAAATGCAGTGACAATTTTGTAAATAACTGAAGTTTTTTGCCACCGCGGAAAAGTGCAACAGAATCATTCAATAGTGCAACGCGGTGAGGGAAAAGTGCAACCCTTCTCACTTTGCACGGGACCACTACTTTTTATTTGAACACTCCCCTATATATGTGTGTGTGTATATATATATATTCCAACGAGATATAAAATGTTCGAAACGCTACAAAATACAGAAAAATATCATATAAATTTCATATGATGGCCACCCTATATAGATTATCACTGTGGTCCCTTTTGCAACACAATACACCAACTCTTACAACTTACAACATACATAAACAGGCATCAAGGTCTTGAATAAGCCCTCTGGTTTCATCCCCATCGACTTAAATTAATCTATCCTCCATGCGTTTGCACGAAAGGGTCTGAGATGTGCTGTAACAAGTTGTCAAATGGACCTTTCCCAGTCACATTGTGCTGAAATGTCATATATATCCTGCTAGTTTATTTAGTGTATCCATGCGTGCAACAAAATGTTAGTAGCATATCCATAAGAAGCGATTCTTACATCTGCTGTGGCAATTGCAGCTTCTAATGGTGTCGATATTGCCACTGAGAAGAAACTACCATCCATTTTGGTTGATGAAACTTCTGTAAGTATATTTTCGTACTTTCAAAACATTGCTCTTTGGTCATGTTATCTCAATCCCTTAACAAGGTTTCTAGTTATACACATCTGCATGAGTCTTTACTTACCTCTGCACCCACCCCCTCCAACATATGCCGTCTTTTTCTTTCATTGTCATATTTTGTTATGTGTGCTACATATGGATGTACCACTGTACTTTAAATAACAAGGGGATGTTGATACTTAAAATTTATTTATCACAGGTGCAAAAGATTCAGATCCTGACTCCGAATATTGGAGTTGTATACAGGTATGATAACTGGGATTTAAACTGCTTTGCATCCATCCTTGATATTCCTAACTTCTTCTCATAAACATGATTCGCTGTTCTTTCTAGTTTCTACTCCATGTCTACTATGTGAGATAACAAATAAGTGGTGTTTTTGCCTTATTAGAGATCAATTTGTTGCTAGTTGTGTACTCTCTCCATCCCTTGTAACTTTGAAAAGTTGGTTGGCATGTAGAATAATAAAGTAAAAATTGGGTGATTGAGGTTTGTGTAGAGTAGAGAGAATTAAGAAGAACCGTAACTTCATTGTTAAAAAGGAAAGTGACAAAGTTATTGAGACAACCAAAAAAGGAAAACAAAGTTATAAGTCATGAGTGGGGGTATGAGTCATGCTTTAGAAAATTTGCCTTAGAAACTAGTTGTTTTGTCTTCACTTTTTGGCGGGGACAGGGGATTGGGTGGGGGTACATCTCTCTTATTCTAAGTGATGCAAATATTGCCTAATTAGGCATTTTTAGATCTGCTTTCGGCTGTTTGGTTTAGTAGGAAGGTATCTCACTCTATTCGTTATCTCCCGTACTTATCTGTGTTGGAGCCTCCCTTGAATGATATCTATTTCTCTTCTACAGTGGCATGGGACCTGATTCTCGAGTTTTGGTTCGGAAAAGCAGGAAGCAAGCTGAACAATATCACCGGCTGTATAAAGTACGAGTAGTTTCTTATAAATCCCCCAGTGTAACACTCTATGGACAATTTTTTTTTTGTGCACGACAACCTTTTAACAACAAATTGCATGTGGAGATTTTTTAATCGAAGTATAAAAGAAGTTGGGTACAACCTTTTATTTCAAACTCTAGGCACCAGCTGCTTGCAGCATTTGATGATGTTCTTTAATTGATTTCAGTCCACTTATGCACTCTGTTAATTGTTTTACACAGGAACCAATCCCTGTCACACAGCTTGTGAGAGAAACTGCAGCAGTGATGCAGGAATTCACTCAATCAGGGTAACTAATTAGGGAAAAATACAAATATATGTCCAAAAGAGAGATAAATTCCCAAAACATGACTTAATAATTTATTTCTTTCGTATGACTGTAAACTCATGTGTGCAAACCATTATTCAGTCGTGCATATCATATATGTGAATAAGTAGGAGTAAATAACGTCCTACATTTAAGCAAATTAAAGGGACGGTAGATGGCCATCAAACCATACATATGTTTACCCTCATATACTAGGAACAGAAACTACTGAAGTCATATGTTAGGAAACTAGCGTTCTTTTAGTCACACGAGAGATAATTCTCTCAACTAATCACAGGATATACTTTATCTTTTTTTGAATGTTGACTTAAAAAAAGAATCTGTTTTACAAATACTTTATTAGATAGTACTCCCTCCGTCCCATTGGACTTTGCCAACTTTCCCTTTTTAGTTGTCCAAAAAACTTCGCCACTTTCCTATTAAAGCAACTAATTTGTGGTTCTGCACATTTCTCTCTCCTCTGCACAAATTTCAACCACACAGTTTTTACTTTTCCTATTTCTCACCTACTTTGCACTTGGAAAAGTCCACCGGGACAGAGGTAGTAGTTGTTTAGTGCGATAACTTTTCTATTTTTTATTATCAAATTGTTGATCTGCCGCTTGCTCTCCCCTGCCATGTTCCAAGGATTGAGGCATGCATAGATTTTTAGGTTCCTGCCTGCTTACTTGTTTATTCGTGTTGGATTCCATTTAATATCTGATGCACTTTCCTGGCAGTGGTGTAAGGCCATTCGGCGTTTCTCTCTTGGTTGCTGGGTACGATGATAAAGGTCCCCAGCTCTATCAGGTATTTTATCCATGTCTAATCCTTGTCAATCAGGTCCCATCTTCTTGACTTATGGTCTGGTTCCATGACTTGCATCTGGTCTCACAATTTCAATTATATAAGAAACATGAAAATAGTAATTATCTCAACTCATAGCTGTCAATCTGTCATATGTTATTTTCCGTGTATGTGGATTTTGGAATAACCAACCATGATAATTTTTTAGAATTTCTACGACATTATTCCTTCATATTAACTACTAAGGATATGATAGGAAAGGTAACCAGTGCAAAAAATTGTTACTATGTGTTTGGCATGAATTTCTAGTGTTACTTAGTTGCATACAATTAATTTACTCTCAAGTGTAATGCCATGGAACACAACTAATTGGGATTAAGGTGCTGATGATGGTGATGATCATATGGTTCTTGTTTTTGGTTTTGGTTTATTCTTCAACCAAGCTGGAGGAATTAAGTTCCTGTCTAAGAAGTTCGCAGTTTTTTATAACATTCAGTTTTTATTATCTTATATAGGTAGATCCCTCCGGATCATACTTCTCTTGGAAGGCCTCAGCCATGGGGAAGAATGTGTCTAATGCAAAGACATTTCTTGAGAAGAGGTCAGTTAGTATCATTAGGATTTAGGTAGAGTAGTACATTTTTCTAAATTTCAAAAAAACTGTAACATTCCAAGCTGATTTTGGATCCATATTGATGGAGTATATGGGTCTGAGCCCCCGGACCCACATACTCGGAAGAACAGAAAGCACAAGACACAGAGTGGCGCCCTCGTCGGCCAAGACGCCCCCGTCGGCCGAAGAAGGGGCCAACTCAGATTATGGTCCTGAGCCCAAGGAACCCGGGTGCCCTCGTCGGCCGTGCCCTCGTCGGCCTTGCCCTCGTCGGCCACGCCCTCGTCGGCCACGAAGACCTCACAGAACCGGATTTTATACTTACTCATTCGTACAGCCCATTAGTGGCTTTGTATTCGGCCCAGTAGCGGTCCAGTTGTAAATGGGCCTCCCAAGCCCAAGGCTTGGGAGCCCAGCCCGTATTTTCTCTATAAATACTCCCTTTGGGAGTAGTTATAGGGGTGACAAAATCATTCTATTGAAGCATATTATTGCACTTCTCTCTCTAGCTCTCACTTCTTTCTAGATATACTCTATCATTTGGTGCTCTCGTTGAGAGCTAGAACAATCAAGTTAGCACCCTTCGTCGCTACCAAGCACGGCTAACCACTGATCATGGGGAGAACTAAGTCAAACCGCAACCTCGTCAGCAAAGTCATCCCTGAGGACCAAGAGCCCAGGGAGCACGATGAGGACGCCACGGCCGACCAGGCCGGCGGAGGGGACCTCTTCCAGGAGGCCTTCAACCTCACGACGGACCTCCGCAACCAACTCAACGGCGGAGTCCCCGACGCCCGCCTCGGCCTGGACAAGAAACGAGCTGAGAAGACGGACCACGCCCCGGCCCAGCCTATGGCCGCGGCCTCTCCGTCCGTGGATCCACAGGTCCAGGCCGCGCTGTCGGTCATCATTGCCAGCCTGACTCAGAACACCACCGTCCTCAGCGCACTCTTGCCAAGGACCGGGGGAAACGTCACTCCACCTCCTCATCCCCAACCGTTGGCCGTCCGGATAGGCAACGATGAGGGGGTAATGGCCCAGGACACGGCGTCGTCCCACTCCCACCCTGCTTCCCCTCTTCGGCCCGGGCAGACCCCAGCGCGTGGAAAAGCCTCTGCCTTCAATAGGCTAGGTGACACGCGCTGTCGTCCAGTTTCGGAGAGGATGGCGGGACGGATTGGTGATCCTCGTCCTGGCTCGCCAAGGGAAAGCTTGGGGTCTGTGTCCCGGACAGCGGACCAGCCCCGCTCGGACAAGGGCAAAGGGAAGTTGCACGAGGATGACGTGCGTCACCAGATCAACGCGGCTCACAACGAGCGCCTGAGGAACCAGCCGGGAGCCGCCGCGGCCGACAGGGACCCCCGGGACGAGGTCATCGCTCAGCTGGAAAGGAGGCTGGCTCAGATGGAGGCCAAGCAGTCGGCCAACATCCCTGCGGCCGGCGCCTCCAACGACCCCGGCCTCAACGCGCTCATGAACAAGGTTAGCGCCTTGGAGAGGGAGCTGGCCGAGGGGCGAGGTGACCCCATCATCCAGGTCAGGACCAGGACCCCTTTCACCAACAGGGTCCTCTCGGCCCCCATCCCGGAGAAGTACAGGGGGAACGCCATCAAGTCCTACGATGGCCGATCAGACCCCCAGGAACACTTCAGCCGTTACCAGAACAACATGTTGATGGTGAACGCGTCCGATGAATACCTCTGCCGTGGGTTCCTCTCTACTCTCGAGGGGCCGGCGTACGAGTGGTTCAACGCGCTCCCCGAAGGGAGCATCGACTCATGGCAGGATCTCGCCCAGCGCTTCCTCACTCACTTTGCCGGGAGGAAGCGCGCGAAGAAGTATTTCACCCACCTCCTCTCCGTCAAGCAGCATCATGAGGAGTCCCTCCGGTCATTCATCGATCGGTGGACGAGGGAGACCGAGGAGGTCGAGGGGGCCGATGAGCGCACCCTCCTCGCCTTGTACCAGGGAGCCCTCCGCAGCTCCCCGTACGCTAGAAGCCTGACCACCGACCCTCCGAGGTCGTACGCCAAGGCGCTCCAGCGCGGAGGCTTGTATGCCGACGCCGACGAGCTCCACAACCACAAGAGAGAGGGGGGCCATCCCCCCAAGAAGACAAATCCTTCGCCGGCCCCGGGTCCGTCCCCGGCCGGCCAGGGTGCCCAGGGCCGTCACGGCTCTGGTGGACAGAGTAAGAAAGATCGCCACTGGCGGCCGAGGTTGGAACGGCCGGGGGTCTCCCTCACTCACCCGGTCGGCACCATCCTCGATTATGCCGAGAAGCACGGCCGCATCGAGCAGGCTCCTCGGCCGGCCGAGGAGATCCTTGCCATCCAGCAGGGCGGCACATACTGCCGGTTCCACAAGAACTCGTCGCACAACACCGACGATTGCATCACACTGAAGAAGGCCATCGAGCGCCTTATTCGCCAGGGGGAACTCTCCCAGTTTGTCAAAGGTGGCCCACGCAAGAACACTTGGGTAAACACCGGCAAACATGGGGGCGAACCCTCTGCGAAGAAGCGGGAGATTGGTAGGTTCAGCGACGACGAGGACTTCGAAGAGCCCCCGCCGAAGAAGAATCACATCCACCTCATCGTAGGTGGGAACACAGGGGGGACTCCGCCACTCAGAGAAAGAAATGGGCCCAATCCCTTTACATTGGGGAGGTGTCCCACGTCCCCCCCCCCCCAGCCGAAGAGGCAGCGAACGGAGGCGATCACCTTCACCGACAAGGATCTGCCTCCGGGTACGGAATCACACAGGGACGCCCTCGTCATCCGATGTGAGATCGGTGACTCCATCATCCACCGTACTTACATCGATACGGGGAGCTCCGTCAACGTGATGTACCTGGACACCTTCAAGCAGCTGAAGCTGGACAGAGCTCTGCTGAAGCCGATCAAGACCCCGTTATCCGGCTTCACCGGGGACTCTATCGACGCCGAGGGCACGATAGTCCTCCCCGTGGAGGTCGGTGACGGCCCCCACCACGCCAAAATTGACATGGAGTTCATGGTGGTCAACCTCCAGTGCGCCCACAACCTGATCTTGGGCCGGCCAGCGCTGGAGGACTTGGAGGCCATCATCTCCATGAAGCACTTGTGCCTGAAGTTCCCCACCAACGATGGCATCGGCTACGCCAGAGGAAACCAGAGGATAGCCAGGGCATGCTACCTCAAACTGACGAGGCCGGCCGAGAGGGAAGGCCAGAGGATAGACACCATCACGGCCGCCGTCGCCATGGACGAGGAGAGACCACATGCGGAGCCGGCCGAGGAGGTCGAGGAAATTCCTCTGGATACCTCCCGGCCGGAGCGGGTTCTCAGAGTCGGAAAGCAACTCCCCCAGGACCAACGAGACGCCATCCTCCTCGTCCTACGGTCATACGCCGTTGTCTTCGCATGGGGCCCGGACGATATGCCAGGCATCAGCCGCCAGGTGATCACTCACCGGCTGACCGTCGATCCGGCCTCCGCGCTTGTCAAGCAGAAGCGGCGCTACTTATCCGCCGACAGGAGGGACTTCGTCAAAGGGGAGGTCGTCATGCTCCTATCAATCAAACACATTAAAGAGGTGAAGTACCCGACATGGTTGGCGGCCAACGTTGTCCTCACCCAGAAACCGCCGACGTTCAGAATGTGTGTTGACTACACTGACCTGAACAAGGCGTGCCTCATGGACCCGTTCCCTCTCCCCAACATTGATCAGCTGGTGGACGAGACGGCGGGGTGCGAGTTGATGTCGTTCCTCGATGCTTTCAGAGGGTACCACCAAATCTCCATGCATGAAGATGACGCTGAGAAGACGGCATTCATGACCCCAGAGGGAATCTTTTGCTACCTCGTCATGGCCTTCGGACTCAAAAACTCCGGCGCCACCTATACTAGGATGGTGGCCAAGATCTTCAGAGCGGTCCTTGTCCGGACGATGGAGGCGTACGTCGACGACATGATCGTCAAGAGCAGGCAGGCCACCTCCCACGCCGACGACCTCCGGGAAATCTTTGAAATAATGAAGGAGTTCAGGCTCCGCCTTAACCCCAAGAAGTGCGCCTTCGGCGTCCAGGGCGGCAAGTTCCTTGGCTACATGGTCAGCCGGCGAGGCATCGAGATAAACCCGGAGAAGACGCAAGCTATCATCAACATGGAGCCGCCCCGCAACGTCAAGGAGGTACAACGATTGACGGGGCGCCTGGCGGCCTTAAACCGGTTCCTCTCCAGGTCAGCCGAGAGGGCACTCCCCTTCTTCCAGATCATGCGTAAAGCCAACAGCTTCAAGTGGACGACGGAGTGCCAGGAGGCATTCGACGAATTGAAAAAGTACTTGTCGTCCCCACCCGTGCTCTCCAAGCCCAGAGCCGGCGAAACCCTCTTCTTATACTTAGGGGTGAGCACGTCGGCCATCAGCTCCGTGCTCATCCGTGAGGACGAAGGGGTGCAGAAGGCCATCTTCTACATCAGCAAGACACTCAGGGAGGCCGAGCTCAGGTACTCCCCCGTTGAGAAGACGGTGCTGGCCATCGTCCACACGGTGAAGAAGCTGGGGCACTACTTCCAGGCCCACGCCGTCCACGTACTGACCCAGCAGCCTCTCGGCGCACTCATGAGGAGCCCCACCAGCTCCTCTAGGATGGTGAAATGGGCAATTTTCCTCAGCCAATTTCAAATTGAGATCAAGCCAAGGTCATCCATCAAAGGGCAAGCCTTGGCCGACTTCGTCATCGAATGCACAGCAAGGGAGACGGCCGTCGCCAACCCCGGGCCGGAGCAGGACGATACATGGACCCTGTTCACTGACGGCTCGTCGGCCGCGAAATCATGCGGCGGCGTCGTCCTCATATCCCCTGAAGGATTCAGAGCTTACTATGCCATCCGCTTCAACTTCAGGGTATCCAACAATGAAGCCGAGTATGAGGCCTTCCTCAGCGGTCTCAGACTCGCCGCCGGCCTCAAGGCCAAGCACCTCAAAATCAAGTGCGACTCCAAACTGGTAGTGGGCCAGGTGGAGGGATCGTACGAAGCAAAGGAAGGCCGAATGAAGCAGTACAAACAAGCGGCGGAGGAGTTGCTGAAAGCGTTTGAAACCCACGAGATCACTCAGATCCCCAGGGCCGAGAACGCCGAAGCCGACATCCTCTCCAAGCTCAGCTCGGACACCCCGGAGCACATCTCCCAGTTGGCCAAGATCGAGGAGTTGAGCATGTCCAGCATCCATGCCAGCCCCGTCTTGTGCGTCCAACAGCGACCAGAGGACTGGATCTCCGACATCGCCACCTTCATCACAACGGGGGAGCTGCCCCCGGACGAGGAGAGGGCCAAACTTGCCAAACTCATGGCCCCAAGCTACACCATCGAAGATGGCAAACTCTACAAACGGTCCTTTAATGGCACTCTCCTCCGATGCCTGCACCAGGACGAGGCCGACACAGCCATGGAAGAAGTTCATTGTGGCGTCTGCTCCTCACACCAGGGCCCTTTCAGCATGTCCCGGCGTCTCATCGTCCAGGGCTTCTTCTGGCCGACGATGGCACGCGACTGCGCTGACCTGGCCAGGAAGTGCACCACATGTCAGGTACTCCAGAAGGCCCCTGGTCGGCCAGCTGTCAACTACGCCCCCGTCAGCACCGCAATTCCATTCTCCAGATGGGGGATTGACCTGGTCGGCCCCCCTGCCCAGAGCCGCCGGGAATAACCGCTACATCATCGTCGCCGTCGACTACTTCACCAAGTGGGTCGAGGCGGAGCCCTTGGCCAGCATCACGAGGGCCAGATGCCAAAAATTTGTTTACAAGAACATCATCACACGCTTTGGCGTCCCCCAGGAGATTATATCAGACAACGGCACCCAATTCGAGGCAGCCCCTTTCCAGGAGCTCCTCCGGGAGTTTGGGGTGAGGCATCGTTTCTCCTCCGTTGCCTATCCTCAGGGCAACGGGCAGGTCGAGAACGCCAACAGAACAATCATGGAAGGGCTGAAGAAGAAACTCCAGGCCGCAAGAGGTTGTAACACCCCGGCCTCGCAGGACCCGAGGTAGCTACTCTAGACCAATAGTACTGTCCTCACAAACCACCACGAGCCTTTACCGCGCACTTTGTCCTCACTCATGCGCGCCCTGAGAAACTTCCCAGGGGGTCACCCATCCCAAGACTACTCTCGTGCAAGCACGCTTAACTTTGGAGTTCTTGGGTGATGAGCTCCCTTAAAAGGAGATGCACCTCTGTTGGTATGAGTAGTACTATTGATCCTCTTAAATTAATCTCGGGTATTACAGAGGTAGTTGGGTCGACGAGCTCCCCAACATCCTGTGGTGCTACAGAACCACGCCGAGGAGGGCGACAGGCGAAACGCCTTTCGCCCTGTGCTACGGCTTTGAAGCAAAGGCACCCACGGAAGTTACCATCCCCAGCCGGCGGGTGGAACAATATGAGCCTGACACCAACGAAGAGAACATGAAGATTGACCTACACCTGGTTGATGAGAGGCGTGAGCAAGCTTACGTCCGAGCAGAGAACTACCGGCGTCAAGTAAAATCATACTATGACGCCAAGGTACGTTCCCGGGAATTTCAAGTGGGGGACTACGTCCTCCGCCGAAGGGAAGCAAGCCAGCCGACAGAGGGTGGCAAGCTAGCTTTGAAGTACGAAGGGCCCTACATCGTCAGTGCCGTGGTCAAACCCGGCACCTACAAGCTTAAACGCCCGAATGGGTCCAATGTACCACGAACATGGAATGTACACCATCTGGTGAAGTTTTATCAGTAATCCGAAGGAGGTGCAGACGGCGAAGCCCTCACCCCTTAACGGGTTACTGATTGAACGCCACCCTCGGCCTCGAGCCACTTATGAATAAAATCATGTTCTGATTTTTTCTTTGGAATTTAAAGTAAAACATTAGTAGGTGCCCCCGTCGACCACCTTAGAGCGAAAGGCTCAGGCATGGCCGACATGGCCCCTTGCATTTGCAGCCTACGAGCGACAAGCTCCGGCACTCCATTGTATTTTGCATCAGCGAAGGGCTCAGGCCTAGCTGAGAGAGCACATCGTCCTGGCCCCGTAAGCCTAGAAGTGAAACGCTCAGGTATGGCCGACGATGTCCCCAGGACGAGGGGCCCGCAAACGGCCCACGTCTTGAAACGGGAAGCTCACCGCGGCCTCTTCAAAGGTGGTGGTCATCCTCGGCCAGAGTTGGAGGTCATCCTCCTTATCGCCATACAAATGGTATCTAAAGAAGCCGAGAGCGGTCATCTTGTATTCAGTAACGTAATCCTTCACGCTCCTCGGCCCCCCTTCCAGGAAAGCCTCCACCTGAGCGTCCAAGATCGAGCTATTCGGCACAAGCCATCGGCTCCTCGTCATGACCCTTGATGATAACTCTCTACAAGCGATCTGCGCACAAGGGTTCTCCCACGGGGTTACCTTGGCCAGAAAATCGCCATGAGGGTTGGATTCAGGGGGACTACGGAGAGGCCGCTTCGGCCAGGGACTCAAGCAACTCCTTCACCCCTCACACTCTTCGGCCTGAAGCAGTGGGGGACTGGGGGACTACATCGGCCTCAACAAATCAGAAGAACAATACAAACAACACGTAACCACAAAGCATGGCCACAACGTCCACGCATCACAATGGCGCCTCGTCGGCCAGAGGCACATAACATCATCAACAACGGCCAAAAGGAGTGCGCGAGCACCCTCTTCGGCCACCCAAAGGAAAGAACGCTATCGTCCTCAAAGCAAGGAACAACCTCACCGGCCCAAACATAAACTTCAACCATCAACGCCCATGAAAAGGAAAGCGTGCCTTCAACGGCCACCATCGAAACAAGACACCATCCTCAAATGAACACATTAAGGAAACAACGGCCTCCCCGCCCACAGCGAGGGACAGGTAACGGCCAAAGCACAGAATAGGATCACCAAAGAGGAAACAACGCCAACGCCGCAACGGCTAACGGCCCGAGGATGCCCGCATCGGCCAAAAGCACTAAAGCACGGGAATCTACTCTCCTTCACTTCGTCTACGTCTAAGCTTAGAGAGTGGGGGACTCCTGATGGAGTATATGGGTCTGAGCCCCCGGACCCACATACTCGGAAGAACAGAAAGCACAAGACACAGAGTGGCGCCCTCGTCGGCCAAGACGCCCCCGTCGGCCGAAGAAGGAGCCAACTCAGATTATGGTCCTGAGCCCAAGGAACCCGGGTGCCCTCGTCGGCCGTGCCCTCGTCGGCCACGGAGACCTCACAGAATCGGATTTTATACTTACTCATTCGTACAGCCCATTAGTGGCTTTGTATTCGGCCCAGTAGCGGTCCAGTTGTAAATGGGCCTTCCAAGCCCAAGGCTTGGGAGCCCAACCCGTATTTTCTCTATAAATACTCCCTTTGGGAGTAGTTATAGGGGTGACAAAATCATTCTATTGAAGCATATTATTGCACTTCTCTCTCTAGCTCTCACTTCTCTCTAGATATACTCTATCACATATTATTATAATACTTTCTCTCCATCCCAAAAAGTGCAGCTTGAATAAGGTAACATTTTTTAGTCAGCTCAATGAAAGTGCAAGCTTTTACAAGTTAGGAATGGTCACGAATACCATAGACGTGTTACTTCCAAGATTGTCTGGAGTAATTGCTAAAACCGCCTGCCACATGTCTTTAGAGGAATTTAATTTCAAAAATAAACTTGACTTCTGAAGTTGGACTCTTTATTTGAGATGAAAAATACGTTGAATCATAGCTCTCTTTTTTTGAACTAATAATGTTGCATTTTGGGTTTGTGACACACTGACACAAGGCAAGAGATGCCGTGCATCATGTAAAATACCACTGAAATAAGCGCATTAAAAATGTGCCTTGCAGTTGGTAATTTGTCAACATCAGCTATCCATAAAAAATGTACTAGTGAATTAGCAAGTCTTCATCAAAAGCCTTGGCCTTTTTATATAACTCAACGCTAGACAAGCAATATGGACCTTACCTGCAAGGATGTTTACGAGTTTTCATTTCTTTACATAACTGTTGTCCTCGTGATTGTTTTTTCATGTGCTAGGTATACAGAAGATATGGAACTTGACGATGCTGTACACACTGCTATTCTGACACTTAAGGAGGGGTAAATATCAACACAGTGATTTTTTCCTTCATGCTTAAGAGTTAATAATGTTTCCAGACATTTAACCGTTCAAATGTACTGTCCAATTTTTTATGGACAAGGCTTCAGTAATCAAGTGTGCAGTTGTGCACAGTAAAGTTGTGTACCTATCAGGCTAACATTAGTCTAAATCCGGGATTTCGCTTAATGTTTGTTTTTTCTTTCAAAAAATAAATAAAATAACAGTGGCCTTGTTTTGCATGGGTTCTTAGGTTTGAAGGACAAATTTCTGGTAAAAACATTGAGATTGGAATAATTGGCGCTGACAAAGTGTTCAGGCAAGTTTCTTAGCTTCACTGAAAGTGGATATAAGAGCGTTAGCATGTACATGACCTTTCCTTTAATGCGTGAGTACATGTTGGCTTCCTTGCAGAGTTCTTACGCCAGCTGAAATTGAGGACTATCTTCAAGAAGTGGAGTAGAGGTTTTCCCTTGAGAGAATGCTATTTATGCTTCCAACAGCAAAGGTCTGTATTTCAATGACCATAAATCAGACTTCGTTGTTTTGAGATAGGTCAATTCAAACTCTTGAGCTGCCAAACCTGGTCTGTTCCATTTGGTGGTGGTCATGTATATCTCTTGAAGATGTTTTTTTTTCTTGACATTATATGTGGTGGTTGTTAAATGGCATCATCTTGTGTTATCGTTCCTAAATACTTGTACCGAACAGCCTGAACTTGATAATTTCTTCAATAACTTCGGTTCAACTTTCCCTCCCCCATCTCCCTTAGGTTCCCTACTACCTGCCTGCATGGCTGCATCTATTTAAAAAGTTTGGAGCACTTCAATGCACTCAAGCCGTTGACGTGACGACTTTATGAGCTGAAATATCCATCATTAATCAAACCAACATGCTTTGTATGAACTAGGGGTGGATTCGGGCCGGGTCAGGCCTAGGCCCGGTCGGGCCGCCGGTTCTAGAATAGTGGGCCCGGGGCGGGTCCGAGGGTTGGACGGGTCCGGTTCGGGCCGGGCCACCCGCCCGGGTCACGGGTCGGGCCACCCGCCGGGCCGGGCCGGGCCGGGTAATTTTTTTTTAATTTATATTTTATACTATTTAGTTTTATACAAGTATTAAAAAACAAACTTCAAGAGTTCAAGTGCATTTATTTGAAATGAAATAGGAACTACATTTGAAAATTAAATAGGAACTATAATTGTTTTTAATCGTAATCTCCGGCATAAGTAGAGCCACCCTCTGTAGATTCATCCATAAAGTGTTGGGATAGAGTGATGTCAATTTCTTGAGCTCTACGTGCTGCTTTCAACCAATCGTGGTAGCATATAAGCATCTCAAGAGATTCAGCGCTCAACCTCGTTCTGGTTTGTGTTAGAACATTGCCGGCCGAACTAAATTCTTGTTCCACGGCAACCGTTGAAACCGGCATTGATAGCACTTGCTTAGCCATCTTTGCTAAAATCGGGAACATTATTTCTTTTCCCTTCCACCAGTTTAGTACGTCAAAATCATCATCTTCTTCAAAATCAACATCATAAGTTAAATACAAAGAAATCTCATTAATTGTGCTTTGTTGTGTAGCGGGAGTTGATTTTGTTTTTTTAATAAGATTGGCAAACGTAGATTTGAAAATTGATTTTCCTTTAGATGATGTTTGTGTCGGGGGAGGGGACGCATTGCCATATTGTGCATGAAACTCATTGAATAATGCATTAAATATATCACTAACCTCGTTGTATTCTTTTTTCGGATCAATTGGGTTGTCCTCATACATTGGCAATGGACCAAAAAAAACAGCATAATAATAATTCAAACATTCTTCTAAAGAACCAAGTCTAAAACGAGGATCGAGAACAAATGCAATACCATAAATATGCGGAATATGTGAATAATATTTTAAAAACTTTTCCTTCATAAAACCAGCAAAATAATTCACATAATCAGCATTCTCAAAATTTGAAAAAGCACCGGCGAGATTAACAGCTTCACGAATAAATTGGTTTGAGGTAGGTTTATAAACATGACTAAAAGTTTCAGTTGCATTATTAAAATATATCAAAGCATTACAAATTTTTTCACAGGTGTCGATCTCAGCCGAGTTTATAATATAGTTATCATATTGTTTCATAAAAGCAGGAAAATGTTGTTTATATCTAAGAAGAACTCCAATTAACTTATAGGTACTATTCCAATGAATAGACAAATCTTTTGGAAAAGCCACATATCTCTCACCTCTTTCTATCAAATAATCATGACATTTTTTCCTAAGTTGTCCATTACCCCAAATACGTCTAATCCCCCCCCCCCCCCCCCCCCCCCCCTTGACTACCTCCAACGATGCTTCCAACGCTTTTAGACCATCTTGCACACATAAATTTAGAACATGACATGCACATCGTTGATGAAAAAATCTACCCATCAAAGAAGTAGAACCACACAATTCACGCAATCTAGGAATAGCAACAGTATTATTAGTAGCATTATCAAAACCAATAGCAAACACCTTATCAATTAAATTATACTCAATTAAAATACGTTCAATCAAAATATAAATATGTTCAGCGGTGTGATGATCATTAAATTCACGGAAAGCAAGAACACGTTTATGCATATCCCAATCATTATCAATATAATGTACAGTCAGACCCAAATAATGTAAATTATGATAAGTATCCTCCCATATGTCAGAACATATAGTAACACGTCCATCAAAGTTTGCAAAATATTTTGTAACCTTACCTTTTCCGCACCATAAAGCCTTGAAATTTCTTTCTTAACCGTTTTGCGACTATAACCTCTATATTGTGGATTTAAACAAGTTTGTGCATAATCACGAAAAGCAAGACTTTCAGAAAACAAATGAGGCAAATTTTCTTCAACAAGTAAGTTAGCCATACCTGTCAAATTTTGTGCATCATTGTATGAGAAATTACCAAAAGCTTGTTGATTATTTGCAAACCTCGATATTTGCGTTTGCTTCCCCGTTCCGCCGCCTAATTTTGCATACTCCACCGGGTGTTTGGACTTAAGGTGTCTTGTGGCGGATCCGTATCCGCCGGAAATCCCCAAGCTATAGTTTTTCTTGCACCAATTGCAAGTTGCGGTCCAATTCCCGGTGTTCGGGTCCTTCCACTTAGAAAAATTATTAGCCATTAATTCAGATTTACTTTTTTTTGTACCTGTTTGGGATGAGGCTGCTTGGTCGGCGTCATGGCTGCCGCCACCCTCCTCCTCCTCCTCGTCGTGGCTCTCCGGAATTGCTTCCTCCACATCGTCGTCCTCGTCCTCGAGCTCTTCTTCGTCAATGGTCCTCGGTTGGTCTTGAAAAAAGCGGGAATTATGTCGGTGCAATTCTTGTTCTAGTTGTTCGTCGGTCATCGCATCCCCATCCCTCCTTACGTAACCCGTATCAAAATCATCTTGACTTTGAGATGAAGAGCCGAGATGTGATTTACCTTTGCGGGATCTCTTCCTCGCAAGCTCGTTCGTTCGGTTGCGCTCGAGGTTACCCATATCAACCGAATATCTAGGACGATCCATCTAAAAAATGTAGCAATTAATAAAAAATTGTAAAAAACTAATTAACTATTTATCTAACTATTTTTTCGAGTTATAGCAAATTAAGTAGTGAATTAACTAGTTTTGTGTACAACATTATTTTTAAACTAGAGTCAAATGTAGCAATTAATAAAAAATTGTAAAAAACTAATTAACTATTTATCTAACTATTAATTCGAGTTATAGCAAATTAAGTAGTGAATTAACTAGTTTTGTGTACAACATATTTTTTAAACTAGAGTCAAATGTAGCAATTAATAAAAAATTGTAATAAACTAATTAACTATTTATCTAACTATTAATTCGAGTTATAGCAAATTAAGTAGTGAATTAACTAGTTTTGTGTACAACATTATTTTTAAACTAGAGTCAAATGTAGCAATTAATAAAAAATTGTAAAAAACTAATTAACTATTTATCTAACTATTAATTCGAGTTATAGCAAATTAAGTAGTGAATTAGCTAGTTTTGTGTACAACATATTTTTTAAACTAGAGTCAAATGTAGCAATTAATAAAAAATTGTAAAAAACTAATTAACTATTTATCTAACTATTAATTCGAGTTATAGCAAATTAAGTAGTGAATTAACTAGTTTTGTGTAAAACATTATTTTTAAACTAGAGTCAAATGTAGCAATTAATAAAAAATTGTAAAAAACTAATTAACTATTTATCTAACTATTAATTCGAGTTAAAGCAAATTAAGTAGTGAATTAACTAGTTTTGTGTACAACATATTTTTTAAACTAGAGTCAAATGTAGCAATTAATAAAAAATTGTAATAAACTAATTAACTATTTATCTAACTATTAATTCGAGTTATAGCAAATTAAGTAGTGAATTAACTAGTTTTGTGTACAACATTGTTTTTAAACTAGAGTCAAATGTAGCAATTAATAAAAAATTGTAAAAACTAATTAACTATTTATCTAACTATTAATTCGAGTTATAGCAAATTAAGTAGTGAATTAACTAGTTTTGTGTACAACATATTTTTTAAACTAGAGTCAAATGTAGCAATTAATAAAAAATTGTAAAAAACTAATTAACTATTTATCTAACTATTAATTCGAGTTATAGCAAATTAAGTAGTGAATTAACTAGTTTTGTGTACAACATTATTTTTAAACTAGAGTCAAATGTAGCAATTAATAAAAAATTGTAAAAAACTAATTAACTATTTATCTAACTATTAATTCGAGTTATAGCAAATTAAGTAGTGAATTAACTAGTTTTGTGTACAACATATTTTTTAAACTAATTAAACAAGTGTAAATAATAGAATAATTTCGTACCTCTTTCGGACTTTCGGTCTTTCGGATGGGAGTAATAGAATGACTTCAAATTAATTAGATATAATTCCAACTATATTAATAGATATAATAAATATATAAGTAATATATAATTAGATAACAAATATAAGTAATATAATACTATTTATATCTATTTATAGTTTATATAAGTAGATAATTAATATAAACTATAAATAATAAATATAATATATTGGAGAATAAGAGAATTAGAGAGTAGAGAGTTAAGAATAGGATTTAGGAAGAATTGGAGAAGAGATATGAAAAAATGTTTAAGATTAGGAGTATTTATAGGTTTTTTTACCCCCCCCCCCACCCCACCCCCCACCACCCAACCCCCCCCGGACCCCCCTTTACCCCACCCAATGGCTATATAGCCGTTTGGGTTGTCCCCAGCCCCACCCCCAACGGCTAGTAGGAGCCCAAATTAAAAAAAAAAAATTTAAATTGAATTGGACCCGGGCCCGACCCGGCCGGGCCGGGTCACACAAATGCTGAACCGAGCCCGCCCCGCCCCTTCCCCCCGGTTCGGGCCCAGACCCGGTCCCGGACCGCCCGACCGGGCCGGTCCCGGGCCCGCACAGTACCGGGCCGGGCCGGGTCACGGGCCGGGTGGCCCGAACCGAATCCAACCCTAGTATGAACATATTGATACATTTACTGTTTTTTTTTTTCATTTGGCTCGATAAATCTTTTGAATGAAATACCTATCATAGTGCTATCGTCCATTCCTTCAAAGCGTGAGGTTATCTGATTTTTCACTATGAATTATGGTAAAGGTATATACATTCTTACAAAAAGTTGAAAAATAATTACAATTATACTAATATAGTAATATGCTCTGCATATAGTAAATATAAACAAACTTCAATGCAATAATATACTTTGGACAATGTTCTAAACTAAAAGATGTAATTAGGAACTAATTGGAGATGTATAAATAATATTTTCATCAATATTTATACACAGCCTGGGAACCGGACCCGGGCCTAGTGCCCGAATTGGGGGCGTTTTTGGCCGGGTCACGGGTCAGTGGTTCTTTGGTACTGGTTCAGGTCCGGTTCGGGCCAATGTTTTTTTTTGTTTTTCAAATTCTTTGGGAGGTAAATGGGTTGGGCTGGGTGTTTAGGAGGGGTTTGGGGTGTGGGGAGGAAGTAATTAGGAAATCAAAAAAAAATAGTTACCTGATCCGGCCTAGGCCCGGTAGAATCTCGGGCCGATTCTAGCCCTGTTTAGACTGGCCCAAAGCATGTCTCGGCCCGAAACCGGCCCATGCCTAATGGTACATGTGACTCATGAGTGTCGTTTCTATATCTATTTAATAATAAAGTACAACTTTCTAATTGAAATTGAATTATCAATTAATTGCTATTGAGTCCAATAATGAATAGTCACTAATTGCAATTAGTCCTAAACCTGGTCAACAACAAATCAACAATACAAATAATTAATTAATTATATAAGAGATTAAATTCTTAAACAGAAAAATTATATTCCATCATAATTTAATAATGATAATACAGTATAAGCAATATAAAAAACTATTGTATTTAAGTAGATTAGTTTTAAAAAAGTTTAAAATACATTGAAATTTAGATGGATAATAAATATGAACATAATACCAATTACAAAATATATAAAAAAATTGTAAGGTTATATACATATCTGGGAAGTATAATAACAACATTTATGTGTATTTATTAGTATTTTTATTATAAATTATTTAATTACTAAGCTAATTTTTAAAACTTAATAAAAATATTCAAGGATAATAAGCTATAAAGAAACCTAAAGTCCTAAACAACCTAAATTCACAGCAACTAGGGATGGACTCGGGCCGGGTGGTCCGACCCGGAACCGGCCCGGGACCGGTACTGTTCCGGCCCGGCCCGACCCGGTGGCCCGGTCAGTGACCGGTCCGGGTAGGCCCGGCCCGTGGGTTTCCGGTCCGGGCTCGAGTCACCCAAAACAAGGCCCGACCCGGTCGGGCCCGGGTCCGGTTCGGGCCAAAAACTAATTTTTTTTTCAATTTTTTTAAATTTTCGGGTTGGGCTGAGTATTTTGGGCCATTTGGGGTGGTTTGGGGGTGGGAGGGGGGTTAATTAGGAAGAGGAAAAAAAAATATAATGGGCCCGGCCCGGACCCGGCCCGAACCCGGTGGTTACCCGGTCCGATCCCGGGTCCACCATTTCTGACCCGCCGGCCCGCCCGGGCCTAGGCCCGACCCGGACCCGGCCCGGACCCGGGCCTAGGCCCGACCCGGACCCGGCCCGGACCCGAGTCCATCCCTAACAGCAACCGAGTGTACCCCGTTGGTCAATGGTTCTTCCTTCAAAGCTGATGGCGCATGTTTGAATCCCACAGGTGACGTTTTCTCCGATTTTTCTTATTTCCGGATTTGGGACGGTTCGGGTCAGTCCTGGGTTTAAACGGGACACCGGTTAATTCTGGTTTTTGCCATATTTCCGGTTAGATGCTCAACCGGACCGGACAGGTGGGCGGGTGACTGGGTTCCGGGTCGAACCGGCCGGTCCGGTTCAGGTCTTACAACATAGGTGTTTACATGTATTATAGAGCATCAATTTCTAAATATTCTACAAAAAATAGTCATTCTATTTAGAGAGTACATATTTTTGAAATAGTTTATAATATTAGATTTCATTCCATAATTTTGAATGCTTTATTGAATTAGTTCTAGAAAATCACACATGATTTGAAACCTTTCATTCGGTATTTTGAAATACTTTGCATATTTTGTTTCAAGAAAATACGTATATTTTGGAATGTTTAGTATATTTCATTTTCTTTTCAATTTGTATACTAATATTATATGGCAAGCCCATGCATGGCCGACCAATAATATGCAACAATCATTAGTTCAATTTTATTATATTCTGTATAACTTTTCTTGACAAAGTAACTTAACTAATCTTATTTCATATTTGTATATATTTATTCATATGCGCGGTATATTTTTTTATTCTACAATTATAAGTTGCTTTTAATTATAATAGTTGTTATTTGAACTAAAATGATGAATTATTTATATTTTGAATAAAATATATACATAGTATCTTACAAAGTATATTAAAACAATTTCAACACCTGCTCGAGTAAAATCATACTCCCTCTATCTCGCTAAAATTGTTTCATACTAATTTTGATAAAGTTGGTGTAGCTCTAAATCATTTTTACTTTATTCTTACTTTATCAATTTAATATCAACCATATCAACACATTTTTCCTAATAATTGTGTCACTCCCTCATGTCTCAATATTAGTAGATGGAAATAGTAGTATATATTTTCACAAATATACAGACATGCATGACTACTAGATTCAACACTATTATACGATAACTAATCACTTACTTTCATTATTTAATATATATTAAATCAAACTCCATATCAACAAAACTTCAGAATATATAAAACATATATAGTTTTATTTTAATTTGTATATATCTTTGGTTAAAGTTAAAAGTTACATACTTACATATATCTCTTAGAAAAATTAAATAAATCGCAAGTAAATGTTCAGTGAGTAAATCTTCAGTGAATCGTCCTACTTTAATGTAGGCTTGGACTCGGGTCGGGCCACCCGGCCCGTGGACCGGCCCGGCCCGCTACTGTGCGGGACCAGGACCGGCCCGGTTCTCGGGTCCGGGTCGGGCCTAGGTCCGGGGGGTAGGGCGGGTCCGGACTCGGGTCTCAATTTTGATGAACCGGCCCCGGGCCAAATTGAATTTTATTTTATTTTATTTTTCATTTTTGGGGTTCCACCCGGGTTGGGCTTGATGGGTAGGATGGGGGGTTTGGGGGGGTTTGGGAGGGTGGGGGGTGAGGGGGGGGGGGGGGGGGGTTAGGAAAGCAAAAAAAAAAAAATCCAAACCGGAGGCCCGGCCCGGCCCGGACCCGGTGGCTACCAGGGCCGGTCCCGGGTCCACCATTCTTGAACCGCCAGCCCGCCCGGGCCTAGGCCCGACCCGGCCCGGACCCGAGTCCACCCCTACTTTAATGAATTTAAACGTCATAGGTGGTCATTAGGTGTCCGGCAGCCGCCTAGGAGCTAGGCGGAGACTAGTCAGCCACCTAAAATGATTTTTAGAATAGTGACAATGGCCATATTCGACAAAATTAAAAGACCAACAGACTATTTTAATCTAACCTTTTGATATTTAAAAAAAAAAAAGACAAATGAGAAAATCTTAAAAAAAATACGGAGTACAATGAATCGAATCAAACAACCCCTTGCACTATTTCAATGTGAATTAATTTCACTATAACTAATACAGCTCTACATCCTTGCAACAAGTGTAAGGTTGAGTTTGAACCTTGCACACCTTAAAAAGTCAAAAGCATTCAAATTTTCCGTTCTCCACCTGGTATCTTGAAAAGTTCACTACGCATGGATGTCATCATGTTCATGCAAGACCAAAAAGAACAATGTCTGAGAACAATGTTACCAAGTTATGTTCTTGGAACTCAGAACAAACACAGATTCAACAAACTGTTCACTTTTCAGGAATTCCTCCGCTTTGAAGGTTGTCCTTCACATATAATGGTATGCGTACACCACGTTCCCTTAGCCGATTTACCAAGTCATACATAAATGCAAACGTAAGTATGGATTGTTTATTAAGATCCTCTCTAATGTCAGGCTGGACCCTGAACCATTCTCCCAACATTTTGTGCACATGGGAACGAACCATTCTCCATGGCACTGGGTATTTCTCACAAAACTTCAAATACTCATCCACTAACTCAGCCTGGTCAACCCTATTATCTTCCTTGACTCCTCCATCACTTTCCTCTGTCCACTCAGGTGTCCTATATCCAGCAAATAAGGCAGGGTTCTCAAGAAGTGACTCTGCTGAGAGTACACCTTCTGCACCGGTCTCTTCCAAGCATCTTTCCACATCATCCATGTGCCGAATATTCCCATTAGCAAGCACGGGGATTCTAACCGATTTTTTAACCGCCTTGACGATATCCCAGTGGGCCCGGATTTTCTTCCCATCCTTTTCATCCCTTGTTCGTCCATGCACTGCCAAAAGAGCGCAGCCCGCATCCTCCAACATCTTGGCGTAATTGATCGTGTCTTGCAAATCTGGGAAGATACGGATTTTACATGAAACGGGAACAGTAAGATTGTTTGACAAATTTTCTACCAGGGACCTTATGAGGGAAAGATTATCCATAAGAAAAGCTCCGTAATTTCCTCTCTTTGCGATACGTTGGGGGCACCTGCAGAGTAAGTGCACAAGCAGTCAATAGGGGATATAAATAAAGATTTTTCACTTACTATACAATGAATAGGGATTATATAAAACATCATGGGTTTAAAAAGTTGGGTGATATATTGGCATGAATAGTTGTGATCATGAACCATTGAGCACCCATCTGTGGTGTAACCAAAACACATTTCCCATAACTGATTTACTGAAGATATTAATAAAGCCACACATATCTCGAGAGTAAACAGAACAGCCATATAGATAAATCAAATACAATATGGTTCAAAATTGTTGTAGTTTAGGGAGTATCTTTTGACCCAAAATAATTGTCGTCTTTGCAATTCAATATGTATTTTGTACTAACCTCCTGAATCTGTGCTACTTGTCTTTTCCCAAATTAAATACTCTTGTGTCTTAAAACGAAAAAGATGTCTTTCATACTTTTATTCAATCATGCTGTGCTATTATAGGAAAGAAAAGGGGTTTTGTAATGTTTCTCAATATAAGTGCTTTTTTCTAAAACCTCAATTAAATTGGGATGGATAGAGTAGTTTTTAGGTGAAAAGTATAGGATAACCCCATCTGAAATCAGTTTACTGGAGATGCTTATGGACCTCATAGTCACATGATTATTTACTTAAGAATGTTGTAAGTAAGAAATAGGATGCTACCCAAAGTTGATGTCCACATAATCGCAATAGGGTTCAACTCTTCGAGCTGCTTCCAGCAAAATGTCAGGGTCATTTGCACAGAATTGAACAAACAGTGGTCTGTCTTCCTGCAAGTTCATCATAGTGAGCCCAACAGCATAATCAGAATCATCGGACTACCTCAGAAACCAAATTTCATAAGTAAATCAAAGCAATGTAAATCCGGTTGCGAACAATGATGAACAGAAAATAAACAGAATGGTAACTTCATGATTCAAACCAACCTATCATACAAGATAAAAAATGTATTCATTAGCTTCTCTTTGTTTCCATGAAAATGAATAGTTTTGAATTTTTTTTATGAGAAATAAATGTCCAAAGAAGACATTTTCTTACAAGATGCTTTATGGCGATATACTGAAAAATAAATTTTTCTATGTACAACAAAGTATTCTATCACCATAAATGAAAACCATGACACTATTTGAAAACACACCTCCTACTTTCTACATTTTCTACAAAATGCCAAAGAACCAAAGGAAATAATTTAAAGAAATTTCGTCTAGCAAAGTGTACTCCCTGTGCCAAACACCGAAAGTCAGAAAGTATTTTCTATAAGTAATAAAAATCCAGTAGCATACAATGACAGAAATTCAACAAAATAAAAAAGCATAAACATGAACCAGAGTAAATTCCGAAACCCTAAAAATTTGCATTTATGTATTAATGCCTTTCAGCTAAGAGTACCTTGCAAGTAGTGAATTCCACAGATCGGTATTTTTCGTTTTCAGTGAAAATTCGGGAGTGGAGCATAGGCGTATAAGCAGCTTCAGCGCCATACTTGCGGCAGAGCATACGAAAAGGAAGCTCCGAGTTGTCTACCATTGGGGCAACTATACATTTGGGCTGCCCTAACTTGTTCCAGTGAGCCCAAGCCCTCTCAATCCTCGCCTCGCCGCTCAAATACCCATTCGGACGACCAAAATCAATAGACCGAAACTTTTCTTCCTCCGATATGGGAACCGTGTGTACCGCACTCTCTGCGCAGAGAAGGTCGTCTTCATTGTTTTGAAGGTCTACGGAAGAGGCAGGCAGAGCGTCAGTGGCCATGAAATGGTTTTTTAGGAAAGGGGCGTAAAGGTTCGATTTTTTGAAGAGAGAAAGAGCTGAGATGGGTTTGAATCTCATGAGACAATGGGGAGAGCTGAGCAACCCATGGCCGCCCGTGTAAGGATGGATGAACCACCGCACGGTGGCTGAGTACTTCAGGGGCTTCTTGGGCTTGGATCAGTTGTCCTTTTACTGGGCTAAGCCAACAACATTCATCAGTGCCTCTTCTCAATTCTTAACATTATTAAATACACCCACTAAATTAAACAGGAATAATTAAAAATAAACTAAATATCTTGTTCCAAAAGGTGAAATCTTCCATCCCAAGAGCCCCATACCCCGACCCGACAGGATTTTTGGGAGGATGTTAATACGGTGACTCAGTCGCCCCAATGATGGTAGGTCTTATACCCGTGCACAACAGAGATCCAACCCAGCACGCAGGAGTGGTAACCTCCACACGGTCGCGGCGGGTTTCGAACCTTGGTCACTTGTTTCAAATTTCTCACCATCCTACAAAATGAGCTACGCGTGCAGATAAATAAATTAAATATCTAAACTACCCTTACTGTTACGTAATGATTGTTTAAGTGAAGAGCAGAAGGGTAGGTCGAGTACCTAGGTTTTGTGGCGGCGATTTCTTTCTTCGTCTGCAGGTTTCGTCTATAGGTTTTCGTTCGTAGCAGAATAACAATCGCCCAGGCCTTCGTCCGCATGGCTTCTTCTAGTCCGTGAGTATCACTACACAACCCTTGAAACTAACATCAACCTTAGGCGATTATATGGAGCCCAATGGCATCACTTCTTCTAGTCCGTGAGTATCACTACGCAACCCTTGAAACTAGATGATATGGACCCCAATGGCATCACTGATTAGCGGAGGAACTCTCATGAAATGAGGCGCACGGAGACAAGGGAGGAAAGTCACCATCAGAAAGTGATACTAGGGTGAAACAATTTTGGTGGAATCATTGAACTAGGGTGTTATTGGAGAAACCTTCTCACTGATAGGCACAATCACATCTGAGAAATCGATACATTTCTTGATTTTTCGTGATATTATGGCATCAGTTTGGAAACCCGTTAAGGGTATTACAATATCAGATTTTAGTACTAGCCGTTTTATGTTTCAATTCTATCCTGAATGTGACACGAATACAGTGATTGTCCTATTCCCAAAATAGGACTAAAAAGGTTTGGAAATTTCAAAATAGGACTAACATAGTTTTATTCCCAAAATAGGACTAATTACTGTCATGTTTTGGAAGTACTGGACTTCAAACATGGCAGTATTTTCTAAACTTGGCAGTAATTACTCCTATTTTGGGAATAAAAAACATGACAGTCCTATTTTGGAATTTTCGAACTGTTTTAATCCTATTTCGGAAACTTTCCCTTCTATTAAAGAAGACGGATTTCTGACTACATGTGTATGGAATACCAGTATGCTATTTTACTCTAAAAATGCTGAAAGAATAAGCAATTTTGTTGGTAAATTTGTTAGGGTGGACGAACATAATTTTAATACAAAGTGGAACCCGTTTATGCACATCCGTATCACTTTGGACATAGAAAAATCCTTGAAAAGGAACTTTTTTGCAAAAGGATGATGATACTAATTTCTGTGTCATAGTTCAGTATGAGAAATTGCCCAATTTCTAATTTTTGTGTGGAACAATTGGGCATGCAGAGAGTTTTTGTCCCCGCAAGTCGAGGAGTAACTTGGAGGGGAGTGCGAGGTTAATTGGAACTTGGCTCAGAGCTACAAAGGGAAGGATACAGAGTGAATGTAATAAATGGTTAGTTCCAGTTGGGGGAGGACAACGCAAGGAACATGACGCAAAGAATTCAGACAACTATGACGCAGAGGAGAATGGAGGTGGACTGAACTGGGCGACGGACGGTCCAAAGCTCATAGGAGACAAAACGAACCAAAAACGCAGGCGCATAGAAGGAGAAGGAAACGAGGACACGGACAAGCATATGGAAGTAGAGCAAGACCAGGAAAAAATGGAAAGGAGAGTTACCTGATTGCTCACTAGGGTGAGAGAGGGTTGAAAATTCCCTGCTATTTCTTAGTTTTTATCTTACTTCGTTTCAATTTTATGCTCTTTGTTCCATATATTGTTTCTTGTTTTGTGGTGTCGCTAAAGGATATGGATAATTTTGTGTTTGTGTGTGTAGTTGGTAGATGGGTAGAAAGCAAGACGACTTTTGTAGTCGATTCTAGCTTTGAATCTCTTGCATGGACACATGGTCGACGATTAATCATGTTCATCATTGAGCTGACTATTCTATGTCTAATCAGAGAGTGGAGAGGCCTTTGGGTTATAATTTGTTTGGGGTTAAGAGAGGGGTAGTAGAAGGTTTGGTTGTTGGACTTTTGGCCGTTTTAATCTTAATATAAGCAGTTTCCAGTAAAAAATAGAATAAAATAATGATCATTTAAGTGAGCGGCTAGGGAAGCCTAGCGCAAATCTCAAGAGCTTCCGAGTCTCCTTCTCGAGGGCTTCCAAATCCAAGAACTGGTCTTCTCTTTCTCATTCGAAGACTACACATTGCTAGCGATCTCTTTCAGCCGGACCGTCTCGTCTCGTGCCATTCGACTTGCTGTCTTGTAGGAGAGATGAGAAGATGTGATTCTTATGTTCTTTCTCCCTCTTTTTGGAAAGTTCAGCCAAGTGGGTGGAGTGTGTGGATGGTGGAGTGTGCGGAAATAACCTTATAATTCGACCGAACTCGACCACCGTTAAGTTTTAAGGGCATATTCGAGATTATGGAAAAGTGTATTTGTATTTAGTAAAAACAGGGTTATAAATAGAAGGATAAAGGGGCAAATAAGCCCGTGTACTAACAAAAAAAGGTCAAATAAGTCCTTATATTAACAGGGGCAGAGTCAAGGCACTGGGCCAAATTGGGCCAGTACAAAGAATATTATTGGAAAAAAAATTACATGGATCTTTTACACTAAAAATATTAGCATTTTTTAAATATGGGGTGGGCCAAGGCCTAGCCTGGGCACCCCTAGCTCCACCACTGCTTATATAGGAGGCTATGTCCGTCCATCATCATTTGGGGCGGTTCCGATGGAAATTTTTGATGCAAATTTTTAAGCATATTATTCATTAAGTCTAGTTTACTCATATCAAATTTCAGCTAAAACTTCAATCGGGAAAGCATTCAAATTAATTCTTGAAGATAATTGCGCAGTTAAAAGCGCAGTTATCTTCAAGAATTTATTTAAATGCCTTACCAATTGCATTGTTAGCTAAAATTTGGTATGAGTAAACTAGACTTAACTAATAAGATTCTCAAAATATTTCATCAAAAAAATCCACCGGGAACTACCCCAAATGGCGATGGCCGGACAGAACCTCCTATATAAGGACTTATTTGACCATTTTTTGGTTAGTACGTGGACATCTCCTATATCATACACCCGGGTGTACATTGATGTGAGTTTTATCGCACTTAAATTGATGGTAGAATAGTGGTAAAAGTACGAGTATCGTCTCTAACGGGACGGACAAAAGAGAATTAAAGATTAACTAAATTCAGCGATTAAAATGAAATAAAATAAAATAAAATGCAATTGTGCGAGATTGGGTGGTTTCGAAAATAAATTAATGCGACTGAGCGAATAAAAATAATGGATTGCGTTCTTTTTAATTAATGATGAAGGGAACAGGCATTGATTCCGGGGTAACCAGATTTCTGGCTGATCAGGCTTAATCACATGAAATTAATTTAATTGAGCCTAGCTAATCATTACTAACTTCTTACCGCTCTCGCGGTATAGAGTACAATAATTTAGGGGACTAGGCTGATCTCTCATGCGACAAGATCCTAAATTATTGCCAAGACGAGCGAGCTTACGGCCCCTTAATCACTACTAATCTCTTAGCGAACGATTAAGTGTGTGTGAATGTGTCTCACAATAAACTAGATCTCTCTTAATTTATTCTACAAGAAATTGTAATTCTAGCCGCGGTTCCAGGTTACAAAAGATATCGGTTAAATTATTCAATCACAAATTAAATGACATTCATGCAATTAATCCATCAAGAAACTAGTCATACATCGTGATTAACCCCTTTATCAATCCCAAATCCATAATTAAAACTACTCCCGACTCATAATTGAATAATCAATAGAATTGGGAAGAATGAACTTACAAATAATCCCAGAGTTCTTGAAGAAAACAACGTAAAAACGCAAGTAAATTCGTTCCTAGGTCTCTCCGTAATGTTCGTCACCTCTAAAAGGGGTATGGATGCCTTATTTATAGAAAAAGGGGGGGGGATCCGAATTCTGGCCGAACTAGGACAATTTTTCGCGTAACACGGAAGTAGGCACGATCGTGCCTGGCTTCCAGTAGCTCCACGTGAATTTCTCTATCACGCACGATCGTGCGTCCCTTCAGGCACAATCGTGCGTGGTCTGTTTTTCACCGTTTCTCTAGTCCGAATTTGACAAAACTTCCTTCATGAAAGTTGTAGATAATGAAGTCCTCTATCCACCACTACTTGTCAAATTGGATTTTCATCATCCAATCAAGATATACGAATAAAATGGTGGAAGGTCTCATTCTGAAATCGTAACAGGGATCATCTGACTTCATCGTCTGTTTTCACCTTCTTTCTCTCCGATTCTCGCAATGGTGTATTCATATGATTTGTAGCTCTTGAAGTTGGCTTTCATATGCAACTTAAGTCGTGTCCTTTGTATGCTTCTACAAAGAGATATTGTTGAACGATTGACAGTAGGTCATCCTGAACGCCGTTTTCAAGCTTTATTCGTCTTCATTTAATCTCGTAGTCAATCCTAGAGCTCTTTTGTCATCACATCTTCATTGTGAACCTCTCTATGACCTCCAAAGCTCTCAATTCACTCTCGAATGCTTCCCAAATCATCCCGTTTTCTCCTCAAGCGCCGGTGCCAGACTCTAAATTCCTGATTTTGACTCCAAACAACATAAAACTCGAACCAACGCCTGGTAACATACCTTGAGCTAAAATTGAGACTTGTAACATCTTAAAGCTAGGAAACCCATCACAAGTCGATCCCAACACCCATCAAATGCGTGTCTAAATAAGAACTTATCAGATTCCCCCACACTTAAGCCTTTGCTTGTCCTCAAGCAAACTAAACAATGGGATTTACGATAATCACCACACGAAATTTAAAATAATTAGCATGCACATGTAGTCAAAGGGATATTCACAGAACAGAAAGGCTAAATCAAGAAAATTCTTCCCTAAACTACATCTTTGTACTCTGGCTAACTTAAATGACAAAATTATTTACAACATTCTTGAAGTAATGGCAGCAAACACTCATGAATTAGCTACTGATCAGAAGGACTTGTGAAGGCGGTGGTGAATGGTGGATGGTAAAGAATAAAAGTCCCTTTCTTTGAGAGTTTTGGAATAATCCGACAAAAACTTAATGCGTTCAGGAATTTCAGGGCCATTTTTAGGATTAAGGAATTGAGAGGGACACAAATTAGGAACTATCATCTAAACCTATGCAAAGGGTAGACATGATGTACAACTAAGCTAAACCGCCGCGGCACATTAGTGCTTTGACGTATACTTGAAGTACGCGAAGGACTAATGCTAATTTTGCAATAGCCTCCAAGTTTAATTAATTAAGATTAGTTTTCCTTGTCATGTTGGCACGAGAACGCCATTTCTTTTGAAAGATACCCAAGTCTCATCTTATTGTGCAGAACACTTACGCTTTTTGACCGGGGCTCCCATTCTCTTTTTCGCAAGGTAAGAGGTCTAGCTAATATTTAATTCTTTCAATTTTCAGATTTTTCACTAGACATTACCTCATTCTAATCTCGGCCTCGCCAAGGAAAATTAGCAATTAAAGTTCAATTATTCAAAGTGAATCCATGCCTACAATGCAATTCTCGGAGTTATCAAATTCCTAAAAAGTGACTGCTCTTACCCCACTTGGGGCATAAGAACAGTGCCAAAAATTGGGTCCTACCAAAATTCCCTAAACTTAACAAATTAATCCCCTAGTTCCCTAAACATCAAAACCTTTGTCAGAATTATTCACGGGTACAGAAACATGGGCCTTTTGGCTATGGAGCTCAATTAATTGGGTAAAGAATAAAATAGTCAGGCTCAAAATGGCTTCTCCTAAAGGACTTATTCAGGTAGGATAGATGTTTAAATCAATTCAACAGGTGACTAATGCCTTCATCCTCTCAACAGCTAGCTCATCGTGCATGAATTTAAGCCTAAACACATTAAGGATATCCTAAAAACATAGTCAACTCACTAGCCAGCTCAAAAAGACACGGTTTAAAGAAGAAGAAAAATTAAAAATTTTGACATGACTTTCCTATGAATATACAACTAACACATGCGCATGCTAACTCTAGTAATCCCATGTGACATCTACTGCCCGAATGCCCAATTCACTCCCCCACACATAAACTTTGACATCGTCCTCGATGACCAAAAATGCACTATGCACGAGGGGTAAAGAAGAAAGGGTCACGCGTGCTCAATCTCAACTCAAGTCAACATTACGAATAGGCGATTATAAGAGTTGTAGAAACTTCCCTAAGACGCTGGTCGGTGCAGATCTAAACTGAGTCAAGTGATCCTCGACACATCATCCCCAAAGCAAGACCCTGAGCTGTAAAAACAAAACACACAAACACAAAAACAAAAACCGAAAACACCCCGGATTTTTTTCCGGGGGTTTTCTTGAAAACAAACAAACAAAGACAAAATTGCAGAATTAAACTTGGGTTGCCTCCCATGAAGCGCTATTTTTAACGTTATTTGCCCAACGCAACTAACCCACGGGATCCTCTATTAAACACACTTCCGCTCAGAAAAGTTGTCTTCCACATATCAAACCTCTTGTCAATAAACGTCCTTAGATGGCGCAAAACTTGGAATTCATGTAACCACATATTTAATGGGGGATCACAACTACAACAAAAGGGTGGTTCCAAGCCTTTATCGAACCCTTTATCAAAGAATGGATCAAAAGTGGTCTCTTTGAGAGGTGGGGGTTTCCCTCCCTCCTTTCTGGGTGGTTCCATGACGTCTAAAGAATAACACTCATCTACAACTTGATATGACTGTTTTGTCAGTTTGGCCATGCAAAAAGTGACTCTCTCCTCCCCAACTCTCAAAATCAATTTCCCTTCCCCAACATCTATGAGGGTCCGAGCAGTGGCCAGAAAAGGTCTTCCAAGAATTAAGGGCACATCAAGATCTTGGGGCATATCTAGGACAACAAAATCGACAGGAATCACAAATTTGTCCACTTTAACCAACACGTCTTCAGCAATCCCCTGAGGATATTTGACTGATCGGTCAGCCAGTTGTATGTACATACGTGTTGGTTTAAGCGGACCAAGTGCAAGCTTCTCATACAAGGTATATGGCATCAAATTGATGCTTGCACCCAAATCAGCTAAAACATTATAAAAAATCTCACTTCCTATGGAGCAAGGGATAGTGAACTTACCTGGGTCCTTGAGCTTTTTAGGCATCTCCTTTAGCACCACTACCGAGCACTCTTCATTCAGCACCACCGATTTCGGTTCTCCCCACTTTCTTTTGTTAGAGAGGAGTTCTTTCATAAATTTGGCGTACCTTGGCATTTGTTGCAGCACATCCATGAATGGTAAGTTAATATGAACATGTTTAAAGAGGTTCAGGAACTTATTGAAGTCTTCAGTATCAATCTTTTCCTTCAAGCGGTGTGGGAATAGGAGGGGTGGGCAGTAAGCTTTAACTGGAACATATTGCTTTGGTACTGCCTCCTTTTCCGTCTTCTTCTCTTCTTCCTTCTCCATCTCATGGACAACTTCAGTAGGTTCAACTTCTGTGGGTTTCATCTCCGTGGCAGCAGGTTCAAGATCCCTTCCACTCCTCAATGTGATTGCGTGAACTTGCTCTCTTGGATTTGGTTCGATGATGCTCGGGAGGGATCCCCTAGGTCTCTCAGATACGGCCTTTGTGAGCTGTCTCAACTGAATTTACATTTCTCGAATACTTGATTGTGTTTCTTGAATACTTGACTGCGTTGATTGATCTCTAACCGCAGTCACTTGAATGAATTGCTCTAGTATCTTCTCCAAGCTAGAAAGTTTATACTCAGTCTCATTCTTTTGTGGCTGGAAGTGTTGTGCTTGCGGTTGAGATTGGGGCTGATTATAGTTCTTGAACTGCTGCTGCTGGCCGTAGGGCTGATTGTAGTAGCCACGCCTCTGAAAGTACATCGCGTCAACTTGTTCCACTCCAGGGGCTGCCGAGTGTGCATCATATTGCATTCATGCGGCCAATGAAGTCCCCCACAGTTAGTACAAGAAGGACTAATAGGACCAGGGGCTACCATGTTCACACTGGACATCGAGAGAGCAAGTTCCATCTTCTTTCCCATATCCTCCACGTTAGTAGTGAGCTTTTGAAACATGTTGGTCAGCGTATCTACCCTTGCAGAAAGGGTAGAATTGTCACTGATCTAGTATAGGCCCGTAGCCTTTTGGTGAGGCGTGTCCCGAGAGTTGTACCATGATGCATTATTCGAAACAATCTTCTCCACTAGTTCTTCCCCCACCTCAGATGGTAAGTGAGGAAAAGCTCCGCCACCTGAATCATCCAACATCATCTTCCCTTCATTGTTGAGTCTGCTACAGAAGTAGAAAAGAACCTCGCAGTCACTCAAATTGCCCTGAGGGCAAGCTCTTCTCAGCACCTTGAATCTCTTCCATGCTTCAGCCAATGTTTCCAGAGATCCTTGCTTGAACTCATGCAACTGCTTTTTCAACTTAAGTGCATTTGATGTTGGAAAGTATTCTTTTATAAAGGCCTTATGCAGCTGGTCCCATGTCTGGAGGTGGTGGTGAGGATTTCTGTCCAATCACCTCTGCGCATCATCCCTCAATGAGAAAGGGAAAAGCATCATCCGTACATGATCATCAGTTAACCCAAGTATCTTGAGAGTCTGGCACATCCTTAGAAAGCGGGTAATATGTGCAACAAGATCCTCTGTATGACCTCCTCCAAACTGGTTATTGGACACCATGCTTATCACTGCCGGCTTGATCTCATAACGTTTGGCAGTAATTCCTGGCACTTGAATGCTATCATACTCTGAGACGTCTGGCGTAAGGAACTCTGCAATGGTCCGACCTTGATAAAGTGGATTATTGTGCGGGATATAGACGTTTTGCGGAGGCACCTGTTGTCTAGGCTGGAAAGCTGGATGTGACTGAACACACAACACTCGGGGTTGGTTGTGGTACTGATTGGGATAAGGATTCTGGTATTGGGACTGATTTTGGAAGGTGTTTTGTCTGGCTGGTGGAATATTCTGGCCTGACTGAAAGATAGGAATGTTCTGATTGGTGCTTGACATCCCATAGGTCGAATTAGGAATAGTGGGTTCAGGGATAGCAGAAACATTATGGAAAAGCTGATAGAGTGGGGGGAAGTTCAGTTGTGGTGTAGATTGATTTTGGGCAAAGATGGGTGGGGTGAGGTAATTTTGAAAACCAGGCGGGCGGATTCTTGGAGAAATTGGCGATGTAGATTGGGGAGATGTGTTAACATAAAATTTCTAGATGAAGATTGATGGTCCATGGTAATTTTCTCTTTTTGAGCCTTGCGATTCTATCTGGCGACCTTTTCAATCTCAAGATTAAGAGGGATTAATAGTTCTCCCCTCTTAGAGCGTGTATGCATAAACAGATCTGACCTGCAAGGTTAGCGAAAAAAATCCTACAAAACAAACTAAAAATATATCGCTGAGTCTAATTAACACTTAAGACCGACATTGTCCCTGGCAACAGCGCCAAAAAATGATGTGAGTTTTCTCGCACTTAAATTGATGGTAGAATAGTGGTAAAAGTACGAGTATCGTCTCCACAGGGACGGACAAAAGTGAATTAAAGATTAACTAAATTCAGCGATTAAAAAGAAATAAAATAAAATAAAATGCAATTGTGCGAGATAGGGTGGTTTGGAAAATAAATTAATGCGACTAAGCGAATAAAAATAATGGATTGTGTTCTTAATTAATGACGAAGGGAACATGGATTGATTCCGGGATAACCAGATTTCTGGCAGATCAGGCTTAATCACATAAAATTAATTTAATTGAGCCTAGATAATCATTACTAAGTTCTTACCGCTCTCGCGACGTAGAGTACAATAATTTAGGGGACCAGGCTCATCTCTCATGAGACATGATCCTAAATTATTGCCAAGACAAGCGAGCTTACGGACCCTTAATCGCTACTAATCTCTTAGCGAAAGATTAAGTGTGTGTGAATGAGTCTCACAATAAACTAGATCTCTTTTAATTTATTCTACAAGCAATTGTAATTCTAGCCGCAGTTCCAGGTTACAAAAGATATCAGTTAAATTATTCAAACACAAATTAAACGGCATTCATGCAATTAATCTATCAAGAAACTAGCCATACATCGTGATTAACCCCTTTATCAATCCCAAATCCCTAATTAAAACTGCTCCCGACTCATAATTGAATAATCAATAGAATTGGGAAGAATAGAAATAATTGTCATTAATTAAAAAGAATGAACTTACAAATAATCCCGGGGTTCTTGAAGAAAACAACGTAAAAACGCAAGTAAATTCGTCCCTAGGCCTCTCCGTAATGTTCATCACCCCTAAAAAGGGGTATGCATGGAGGCCTTATTTATAGAAAAAGGGGTAAAAATCCGAATTCTGGTCGAACTAGGACATTTTTTCACGTAACACGGGGGTAGGCACGATCGTGCCTGGCTTCCAGTAGCTCCACACAAATTTCTCTATCACGCACGATCGTGCGTCCTTTCAGGCACGATAGTGCGTGGTCTGTTTTTCACCGTTTCTCTATTTCGAATTTGACAAAACTTCCTTCATGAAAGTTGTAGATAATAAAGTCCTCTATCCACCACAACTTGCCGAATTGGATTTGAATCATCGAAACAGGAGATATGAATAAAATTATGGAATGTCTCATTCTGAAATCGCAACAGGGATCATCTGACTTCATCGTCTGTTTTCACCTTCTTCCTCTCTGATTCTCGCAACGGTGTCTTTATATGATTTGTAGCTCTTGAAGTTGGATTTCAGATGCAACTTAAACCGTGTCCTTTGGATGCTTCTACAAAGAGATATTATTGAACGATTGACAGAATGTCATCCTTAACGCCATTTTCAAGCTCTATTCGTCTTCATTTAATCTCGTAGCCAATCCTAGAGTTGTTTTGTTATCAAATCTTCATTGTGAACCTCCCGATGACCTCCAAAGATCTCAATGCACTCTAGAATGCTTCCCAAATCATCCCGTTTGCTCCTTAAGCGTCGGTGCCAGACTCTAAATTCCTGATTTTGACTTCAAACGACATAAAACTCGAACCAACGCCTGGTAACAAAACTTGAGCTAAATTTGAGACTTGTAACACCTTAAAGCCAGGAAAACCATCACAAGTGGATCCCAACACGCATCAAATGCGTGTCTAAATACGAACTTATCATACATGTACACCCGGTTTTTTTGCAATTAATAGCAAGTTTGAGGATAATTAATAGGTTGAGGTGATGAATTGCTTCCTTTTTCCGCCAGGCAGTCACGTTTATCATTACTTCTTCCTATATTCTCCATTATTTCTTTTCTTTTCTTTATTATTCTTTTTTTGTTTGTTTGCATTTCTTCTTCTCCCGTTTTTTCTTCTCGTTTTTTCTTTTGTCTTTTTTATTTTTTCTTTTTCCTTTTCTTTTGATTTTGAACTTTAATTTTTCTAACTTCAACTTTTCTTTTTCTTTTTTTTTTGCTTCCTTTTTTCATTTTTCATTTTATATATACTTTATGTTTTTTGTTCCTCTACTTTTGAACTCCTGCTTAATAAAATTGATTGGTCTAAAATAAGGAATCAGTTCTTTTTTATAATCTACAGGTATGAGCATACTGCATTAGGGGTGGGCACAGGACGGGATGGGATGGGACGAGACAAGAATTAGACTATCACGGTATCGAATCCGATTTAGGATAACAGGACAGAACGGGACGGGACAAGACATTGTCCCGCTATTGTCCCTTTTAAACCGGTACCGAAACAGAACGGGACGATTCGGGACATCCCAAGAAAAAACACAGCTCCAAAACTAAACTTCATGACAAAAAGTGAAAAAACTACAACACTAAAAATGCAACACATAATTTTTTTTACGATAAATGCAACACAAAAAATAGTAGATTAATAGGATAGTTGCACGAAACAAACTGTAACAACAACAATAACTCCAACACACACAATACTACTAAGAAACTGCAAAAATAAAAAAAAGACAACAATATTATTAGAAGTGAAACATGTGGAGTACGTGAGTTTCCTTTTAGTATGTAGAAGATATTTCATATACTTGATAATTTAAACTCCTTTAGGTGTTTTACATATTAGATAACTAATACCTAATTAATATTCATTAGTATTTGAATTGATGACAGACTCACTAACCCAAAACTATATACAATTTTGAATTCGGGACAACGGGACAAAACGTGGCATATTTTATTTGTCCTGGTCTCGTTTTGTTTTGAAACGGTTCGGGACCGGAACGAGACATAAATAGTTTGTCCCGAATTTAACGGAACAATTCCGGAACGAAACCGGAACATTCCGGAACGGACCAACGGGACCGGGTCTTTTGCCCACCCCTAACTGCATACACAAATTGATATTATAGCATGCTCGAGATTTTAAATGAGCTATATAAATTTTCGATTCTCATTTCGTAAATTATCTATGCTCATTTGATATTGGTGTAATACTCATTTTAAAATAAGCATTAAACTAGACAATTTAAATGTCATATCCATGCATATCGGTGTAATGCTCATTTTGAACTTTTTGATACTCATTTCACACGTTAAATATTCACATTTAATATTTGAGCATACTAGATATCTTAAATGATCTTTCTGAATTTTTTTGTGCTCATTTCGTAAGTATGTATACTCATTTGATATTGGTGTAATGCTCATTATAAGTATGAAAAAGTAAGAAAAAGAATCTAATAAGACCCATAAAAAAGGCCTAGTTAAGAAAGACGGTCCATTTAATTAAAACAACCTAATTTTTTCGGTGACATTTTTTGTAATTTAAGCGAAAAATCATGGTTCTCGCTAAATGAGAAATAGTGTACTTTTAGTGAGCATATGACCTATTATATTGAGTATTATGAGGCTAACAATGAGTAACACGATTTCTGCTTCATTTCTATTTTTTTTTCTATTTTTCTTGTTTTTTCTTTTATAAAAACTTATTGAATGATATCTATAACCCACTCATTAATTTCAATATGTGAGTCTAATGTAATATGATACTTTTGAAATATGCATTGATATGAAATTTTAAAAATGAGTATAACATCAGTACCAAATGAGCATACATAACCTACAAAGTACACATTAATATGAAAAACGTAAGGTTGTTGATTGAATGTCACGACATTTTAATTAAGCATCAAACCTTCGCTATTGAGATAAAAATCACGATTTCTGGTGAATGAGCATCAATGACCTTTTAATGAGCATTAGACCTATTATGTTGAATATTTGGAGTCTAATATTCAGAATCATGATTTCTGCTTCATAACTTCTAATTCACTTTCATTTTGTTATTTTTCCTTTTATAAAAACTTATTAAATTATATTTATAATCAACTCCTATGAAATTTTCATTGAGTATCAAACCTGGTCTCCTCTATCGAAATTGATGAAAATCACGATTTCTGTTAAATGAGCATTAATGAATTTTTAATGAGCATCACACCTATACAAATGAGCATGTGTAACTTACAAGATGAGCATTGATATGAAAATTGTAAATTTTGTTCGTTGAGCATCAACATATTTTCAGTGAGCATCAAACCTCCGTTATTGAGTATTAGAATCGTTCGATTGAGTATCGTGATTTGTGGTCTCGTGTCTATAATCAAATTCTATGTAAATCTAATGTAATATGAGACTTTTGAAATATGCATTAATATAACATTTTCAAATTAGCATAACAAGGGTACTAAATGGACATTTATAACTTACAAAATAAGTTTTCAAAAATTCAAAAGCTCATTTGTGCATGTTCATTTCTTTTTAGCGTTATATCCGTTTGAGTTTAACATAAAACTCATTTCTTTAATATGCACATATAATAGATTTATTATTAAGAATTGACTAAACTATTATTATACTCCGGTATATAAAAATAAAAAATATAATAAATTTTATTTTCAAATATATAAAGATGAAACAATTACATATTTATGATTAAAATAAATATTTTTTTAAAAAGACTTAAATATTCATTTCAAAATTAAAATAGAAAAAAAAACTTTGATACCCAAAATATTTTATAATGTACAATTTAAAGAAATACTTAAGTTATAAAGGTTTATTAGAAAAAGGAAAAAAAATTAATGGTAAAGTTGTTAAGAAAAAAGAGAAAAGAATCAAAAGAAGGAATGATTTACACATGTATGAATGAAAAAAAAGGAAGGAAATAGAACAAGGCTTGGAAAACATAGCAGTGTTATGTAGGTGGGAAAAGAGAGCACTCGTGCGGAGGCAGCGAAGAATAGTGACGGAAGAAGTTATGATCTCATTATAGCCATCCAACATACAAACAATTACAAAAATATCGGGTGTATATGTACACCCGGATCACCGGATGTACCCTATAAATTACTTTACGTGAGCTTATTTGTCCCTTTCTCCTAAATAGAATTCCAGATGCCTGTTGCCAAGACAATGATATGCGCATAGGAGTAACATAATTCTCAAATTTGAAAATTCTTAAAATAGAAGTGAAAAAGAGTAATCCGATCCCTTATTTATTGTGTCAAAGCAATATACGATCAAATCACCTTGTGCATATATATAATGAAGTTAACTATTGATCCAAGGTGGAATCTTCCACCCCAGGAGCCCCCCACCCTGACCCGACAGGATGGTGGGGAGGTTAGTCACGGTGACTCAGTCAGCAGAATGGTAGTAGGCCCATACATCCGTGCGCACCAGAGGCCCAGCCTTATTTTAGGTTATGTGACCTCCACCCGGTCGCTGCGGGGATTCGAACCTTGGTCCATTGATCCAAATCTCCCACCACTTGACCAATTGAGCTACTCGTGCGGGTAAAAGTAGACTAAAAGTGTATATGAAAAGTAGACCAAGAATCTATACAATAAAGAGGTTACTTACTATCCCCAATTAATTAGAAAAGAGAGAATTCCCTAAATAGGAGTAAAAAAAATTTAAATTCTAAAATAGGAGTATCATGTTTTTATTCCTTAAATAGGAGGAGTAAATTTATGCCAAGTTTGGCATTACTAGGCTTTAAAACATGACATTTTTTTTCAAACTTGACAGATTATTCCTATTCAGGGAATAAAAAACACGATACTCCTATTTTGGAATTTCAAAACAATTTTGCTCCTATTTAGAGCAATTTCTAATTAGAAAAGTATAAATGTCCTCTTGTAGGTGATTTTGAACTAGATATGAGATCTTTTAATCACGCGGGGATTTGAATGTTTACAAAGTTTAAAATAATTATCAAAAGATTGATTAATAGTGAGTTTTAAAACTCCATTATTTTATTAGGAGCATGCAATTGCTTATATTTCGATGATATAAGGTTGAGTAATCACATAACTAAAACCTTGTATTTTTTCTCAGTTGCTAACATATACTATAAATACTACCTCCGTCCCATAATATTTAGCCAACTTTCCTCTTTTGGCCGTCCCAAAATACTTTGCCATTTTCATTTAAAATAACAAATATGTGGCTAAAGTTATTTCTCTCTCCTCTGCACCAATATCAACCACACAATTTTTACTTTATTAATCTACGTACAAGTCAACATTGACTAAGTATTATGAGACGGAGGGAGTATTTAAGATGGTCAATTTTTACGTTAATTTAGTATTGTATACTCCGTATTATACTATTATGTCGAAAAGTAGCACAAACAAAACACCATTGTAAGTTCATAAAAAGATTTTCCAAAATGACAACTGCATATTTATAAATAGGAAGATTTACCTAAATAGGAGTAAATAAAAGGATAATTGTAACAATAGGAGTTTTAACTTTTAAGTTTAAATTCCCAAATTAGGACTAAGTCTTCCTATTCTACCCTTTCCTTTGTCCTTGATGATAGGTTTTTTAAAAAATCATTATAAATTATAAAAAAAATCAAAATAAAAAAATTAAAATCGTAAAAAATAATTAAAAAATATATAGACCCCAACCACCACCTCATCCACCTTCCAGCACCGCCACCTCCGGTTACCGGAAAAGATTGCCAAGTTGGAAAAAAATGTCATCATGATGGCAATTTTGAAGAGAAAGCAAGAGAAAGCTGAATATTTTCAAAGAGTAAAAATGTCATCTTTATGGCATTTTCAGAGAAATGTAGCATTTTTTACACAAGATGACATTTTTTTCCAGCGACCGGAGTCAGTGGTGCTGGGAGGTAGAGGACGCGTTGGCAGTGACCTACATATTTTTTAAATAGTTTTTAGGTATTTTGTTTTATATTTTGGACTTTTTAAAACAAATTTAAATAATGTTTTTATTATTTTTAATTTTTTTATTTTTATTTTATTTTTTTCACATTTTCATTATTATTTTATAAATATTTTATTATTTTTTATATTTTTATTATAAATAATACTATGATTTTCTTATGGGAAAATGGAAACTAATAATCCAACCTTTTAGCGGTCTTCTTACAATAGTCCCACATTTTCATTATTCATGAATAATTCAACTTTTGCACCACATCTTCATTCACCGGTCTCTGACCGATTTATGACCTGTTATTCCAAGTTATTTTCCTATCATTGCAAAACATTATACCATAATTCACACCTTATGATCACATAATGGGAAGAAGAGACATATATTAGTCCTATTAGTTAATTTTAATGGAAATGATTCATTGTCCCATTATATTGAATGAGACGATAAAAGAAAAACAAATTATGAGCAACCACCTTTGGTTATTTTTATTAATTAAGATTCATATTTATTTTAATATATACTCCCTCCGTCCCAAAAAGATTGGTCAATTTGATTTTTCTTGGTCAATGGTGAGCAAGTTTGACCCAATGATATCTTTTAATACGAAACTATTTAAAATATGAAAAATATATGAACATATTCTTTATTTTAAAAAATTTCATAAATGATTTTTTTAAATTTCACACATATATAATACCAAAAATCATTATTTAAACTTAAACATCATTGACTAAGAAAAGTCAAACTGAACGATCTTTTTTGAACGGAGGGAGTACATAATATATAGGGAAAATTCCCAAAACAAGAGTACAAAAATTTAAAAATTCCAAAATACGACTGTCATGGTTTTATTTTAAAAATATGAGTAATTATTGTCAAGTTTAGAAAACAATGTCATGTTTAACGTCTGATACTGCCAAAACATTGTAGTAATTAGTCATATTTTTGGAATAAAAACATAATAGTCCTATTTTGGAATACACAAACGTTTTTAGTCCTATTTATGGCAATTTCTCTAAAACAAATTTTTGTACAACACACAATTATTTGGTCTAATTGATATATGGGTTTAATTTACTATGAGAATTGAGAGAAAAAATAAAAATATTGTATTTTTTTATGTAGAATATATAGATTTTTAAAAAAATAAATTGCTCTAATTTGGAGTAAATATGCTTGTGACTTCCAATATAAGACCATTATATTTGTGTTCCTTAAATAGATTTGAAATATGACAATATCTTTTCAAATCCGACGGTAGTTACTCATATTTAGGGATATAAACATAATTATCGTATTTACAAATTTTAAAATGTTTTTACTCATATTTCGAGAATTTTTCACTTTTGGAGATAATTACCTCAGGTATGACTAAAACTCAATGAGTTTCCCAATCTCCGACCTAACTACTTTTTTTATCAAAATAATATTAAAAATCATAATATTTAATTAAAATTCGTAATTAATAAATAATAAATAAATTCTGTGAACAAATATACCCTTTAGCTTATATCTATAAAACCTTAACCTCCTATTCCTTTTCTAAACCCTAGCTACAACCTCCCATGCCCACCCGCGCAGCCGCCCTACCGTCCAATTATGCCCGTCGTCTAGCCACCACTAACCGTCCAACGCCGCCGCCTTCCATAGAACTCCGGCCTAGGAGCATAGTTGTCGACCCAAAAGCAACGTGGCTTGTTGGCCATTTGTCCGCCCGTCATGGGTGCCAAGGTGCCACCCCATGACCCACTGTCCGCCGATGCAACCGGCCGTTTGCTTGCCCGGCCACCCACAGCCCCACACCTTCTCAACGCGGTTACCGCCCATATTGACGCCAGCGCCCGCGGCCATCCCGATCCATGGGCGCCACCATCCAGCCGCCCACCATCTTCTCCTAGATCCACCGCTGGAAAGTGTGCGAAACCTAGCAGGGAGGGGGGAGTGCGGCGCACGTTAATTACCTGAAGTGAAGATGGGCTTATAGTTGTTACGTGAAGGTGGGTCTCTCACATTAAGGGGTTGTAGCAATTTGTTGAATGCATTGAATGCAGAGGGCACTGCTCTGGAATCTGGATTCACTATTGCGTTGGCCATCGATTCTCATTTCTGCTTTTCTATTTTAAAAATTAGAAGTTTCTAAAATTAGGGTTTGTGCTCATTAAATATGAGCATTGAAAACCGGTAGTTAATATTTCAATAAGTGTTGAGTATTTGAGTGAATATATATGATAATAGCCATGTTGTACATAACGGTGAATGAATGCATTAAGAAATTTTGTTGTACAGTGATTATGACCAGTATTGCAGTGACGCAGAGCAGTAATATCTTCATGAAATGGGATATACTTAATTAGACGTAAAATAATTAAATTATTAAATCTAAAAAAATTAAAAATTAAAACTAAAAATAAATTCCTCAAGTGAATGAGAAGAGAATTAATTTTTGTGAAAGTGGAGTGATTATTACCGGATGTGCAGTAAAGTCAGGGCCGGCCATAGAGGGTAGGCACCTAGGTAGTGGCCTAGGGCACCACTCCCAAGGGGGGCATCATTCTCCTATCCAACAGGTTTTGGTCCGAACGCCGTCCGAACAATGCCTTTCGGGGAGGTTCTCGGTGGAATTTTTTGATGAAATTTTTATGGTATGTTCTTCATCAAGTCTAGTTTATCCAAAAAAAGTTAAGCTCAAAATCCGACCAGGCAGGCCGTCAAATAATTTTTGGAAATTAACTGCACAAAACTATACATAGAAAAACGCAGTGAACTTCCAAAAAATATTTGACGGTCTTCTGGATCGAGTTTTGAGCTGATTTTTTTGTGAATAAACTAGACTTGATGCATAACATAACATAAAAATTTCATCGAAAAATTCCACCGGAAACAGCCCCAAACGGCGGTGTTCGGACGGCGCCTCAGGTCCGAATTTTCGGACCTGAGAATTTTCCTCTATATATATATATATATATATATAGAATAAACTGGCTCAATAAGAATTAGTGATCACGATGATTACCTCGTTGATAAAAAATGGAGTTTTAGTGACAAACACTAAACTCGGTGCTTGCAAATGGTGAAAAAAGTGTTATCTACTCTTGATTGTGGTGATGTACTTACAAATTTGCACATCAAAAAGCAAGAAGAATATATTATTAGGTAGTACTTTTATAATTTTATTTATTTCATTGAAGAATTTATATTTTCACATACTTTTCATCAATTTTAAACCAGGTATTTCTTTTTACATTTAGTAAAAAATGATGTTATAATTTTCTAATTATTTCATATTTAATTATGTTATTAATTTGAAGTACAATTTGATATCATTAGTTATTTTTTGTCTGGGGCACCAAAACTCCTGGAGACGACCCTGAGTAAAGTCGTGCATTAATGTCGTGCAGTAACGTCAATACAAAGTGCAGTAATTTTAATTGAACAAAATTAGTGAAAAATGCACATATTTTAAATAAGAGTATTTTCACCATTCAATCTTTAAATATAAACGATTTTTTTTTGGATTTTCGGTCATACAAAGGTCCAAAAACCAGTTAGGTCATAAATTGAGAAGCTAATTGAGTTTTAGTCATAGAAAAGTTTTGCTATCCTAAATTCTAAAAGACTTTAATTAGAATAATAATTATAGAAAAAAGATTTCGGCGAATGTTGATCCAATTATAAAAAAAGGATGACACCCCATCCCTGAGGCCTCCTAGTACTGACCGGACGGTACGTTGAGAGGATGTAAATTGGATTATAATCACAATCTGACAGATAGAGAGTGAGGCAATGTCCCCAGTACTTGCAGAGGCCCTATACATTTTTTGCAGTTGGAATTGCTAGGATTCGAACCCAGGACCTAACCCTTGTGGCACTCACTCACTACCAGTTGAGCTACGCCCACCGATTTTTGTTGTTGATCCAATTATCTTGGTCCAAAAGGTGGAATCTCCCACCCCAGGACCCCCCATACCCCGACCCGACAGGATTTTTGAGAGGATGTTAATCACGGTGACTCAGTCGGTCCAATGATGGTAGGCCTTTTTCCCGTGCGCACCAGAGACCCAACCTTATTTCAGGTTCTGTGACCTCCACACGGCCGGTGCGGATTAGAACCTTGGTCACTTGGTTCAAATTTCCCACCACTGAACCAACTGAGCTACCCGTGCGGATTTGTTGATCCAATTATCATAGCCATGTAGGTGAAGTTTTTAATGAATAGGATATGGTTTGTGTACATTTAGGTATGCCATTTTATGCAGGGGCGGATCCTTGTGTGAGCATGGGTGGGCTCCAGCCCAGCCCAAATTTTATTTTTTAATTAGTATATGCATAAAATTAGTGTCCAGCCCATCCCAAAATTAACTCCTAGCCCACCCCAAAATTAATTTCCAATCCAATCCAATCATATTATCAACTATTCCAATCAAATTATTTATAATACAATTGAAGATTAGAGAATAATTTATTTATTATGTGGACATGTAAGAAATAGTTAAAAATTTCAATTGAAATTTGAAATACTAGAATCTTTAATAATCATTAATAAATTTATAAAATCACACTAAAAATGTTTAAATTTTAAGTTATATACGGTTTTTATTTATTCCTATGATTTATAAGTTAATGATAGGTCGAGCCCGGATTGAACCGAACATCACTAAGCTCAAACTCGGCTTGAATAACTATTCGAACTTAAAATCTAGCCGTTTTCGACTTCGAAGCTTGTTAAGCTTGAGTCATTAAATTAAATTTGAAATCGCGTTCAAACTCGAGTAGTTCAAAAAAGCTTAGTTCGATAACAACCCTAAATTAAACATTTTGTGTGCAGTAACAACTTTTTTTACTGCTTAGCCCACCCCACATCCCGTTCCTGGATCCGCCCCTGATTTTATGTTATCAGCATCACATCAGAATAGCAAATGAGTCATTTCATATCACATTGGTGATGCCCTATTCCTCACCTTATAAAAATATGGCCGAAACGCATAATTTGAGGTAAAAGCGTCATGAATTGCGCTAAGTATTTTTTCAATTTCAAGAATGTGATCAAGCTTGATGATTTAGTGAAACCTGGTGTTATCATCGCGCCACGATTTCTTTGTATAATAGAATTGAAGAGGTATCTTCTTTCATTTGATTAATTTAGTTTGTCTAATGCTTGATGTGGTCTGTCATTATGGATGCATTTTTTCTCGTATAAATAAGATATGAGCGCATATTAGATAATTAGATGGTTATTATCAATATGTCGTTTTAATCTTCCCAATTGAACATAAAAGATACTACCTCCCTCTCACAAAACTTTGCCATTTCAAAAAATATTTGAATATTGATTTTGATTAGTATAATATTATGAAAATCATAAATTTTATACTTTTATGAAAGTACTTTTAACAACGAACATTTTCATAAATTTTTTTTATTATAAATAATTTTCAATAAAAAGATATAGTCGGTCAAAGTTTTAAAAATGACAAAGTTTTTTGGGACGGAGGTAGTAGTTATTATGTGATTTACTATCAGCTCTTAATCGGTTAAATAAAGTTGGTTAATCTCTCTAAGAGGTCTTTGATAACACCGACATGAGATGAATTGACTGAATGTAGTACAATCAGTGAAATTGTGATTGAAACAATTGAATGGACTGGATTTTTCAAATCAGTGAAATAATATACTCCCTTTATCCCTTAAAACTTTGTCATCTTTCCTTTTTGGGACGTCCCAAAAAACTTTTGTACATTCCCTTTTAATAAATTGTTTTGTGGTTTCTGTTATTTCTCTTTCCTCTGCACAAACCTCAACCACACAATTTTTACTTTATTATTCTCCGTGCCAAAGTTTTAAGGGACGGAGGTAGTAAAAAATACGGAGTAGAGTTTTAAAGTAGTCTTACTTTTCAAAACATATATAAACTATCAACTTCTAACAAAATTGGAATGTTTCTCTAAACCAATCTCTCTATATGTTTCTTTTTCTATGTTTTTGTTATCATTAGTAGTATACACATAATACGAATCCTGAATAGGTGATGAATAAGTGACGTGATAGTTCCTTTGAAATTAGGTATATCGTTCGTAAGCATTGTGACTTAAAGTACAAAGATTGGAGGTTTGTACTCGAAAGCATTAGAGCACCACTTCGTGACAAACTTCTGGTAAATAGTCATCATATGCAGACGACTTGGTTTATTTAGTTTATTTTCATTTACAGAGAACTATTTTATCGCAATCAAATGTATTTCTTTTTATTTCTTTGTTATACATACATTGTTTGATGTTGATGTGAGAAATGCAAACGTCAAAAAGGTCATTGATAAGCAAATGCAAAGAGCTTGGCATGGGCACAAACATAACTTACGTAAACATTTCGTAGAAGTTGGAGGTGCAGGTGATCTAACAAAGGCAAAGACCGAACCTCACGAGGAAGTTAGCCAAGTTGATTGGGAATATCTATGTGATTCTTGGAGTACCTGTGAATACCTAGTAAGTATATTATCTCATCTAACTTGTAAACTTTTTTTAGTTATTGCTAATGTATTATTATTAATTATATTGAAACTTTGCTATAAAACAAATTCTCCAACCAGATCTGTTCCCTGCACTTGAGTTACCTTTTTTGTAAGAAGAACCCCACCATATGAAGTAATAGTACAGAAAAAATTAAGGGTATGTTTTGGAGCTGAGTTTTGGAGGGGAGGGGATGATTGGTGGGGTTTATAACCCTCCTTCTCATGTTTGGGAATAAAAATTTGGTAGAGATGGTTTTGGAGGGTTTTTGCAACCCTCTAAATCCTTAATTTTTACGTTCCCCCAATTTTGAGGGTTTTGAAGAATAATTAATGAAATGATAATTTAAGCTCAAAATGATAACCAATTCAATTTTGTAGTTCGTCATATCTCAAAGTCATTTTAATTAGTATTCCTTCAAAAACTCTCTTCTTTCACAATTCAAACTCCCAAATACGAAAAAGAGTTTTCTCACCTTCCTTTCCCTTTCCTCTCTAACAACATGCTTCCAAAGTCTTCCCCTCTACTTCCCTTCAAACTCCCAAACATATCCAACTCACAAACATACCCTAAGGGATCCAATTGGAGGAACTTCTAAACTCACAAAAAACATCAGCACTCACACAAAACACACAACATTGAACATGTTTCATTCAAAAAAGCACAAGCATGCTTATGTTTCCATCCCAGAAAATGTTAGGGAAAGGGGAGGATAATAGATAAAGTCACTTGCATGTGTTTAGTTTTGCGTAGAGAAATCTGATGTGATTAATGCTTAAATTAAATACGGAGTACATCTCTACAATAGTATAAGAGTGAATATTGTCAAGGCTTAAACTGTCATACAAAAAATGTTGGTTGTTCTTGGTGCATAAGCTGATTGTACTTTCTGTTCACTTAGTTGCACATCTTTAAACTCTTATCGCCTTCCACCGTTATGTCCTCATATGGAGGAAAAACGTGTTCGCATTTTTTGAGCTTTAATTTTAAAAAAACGAAACAGCCTTAACCTCTTCCGTCTCGACACTTTACCTTATTGTACGTTGAAGATCCTGAGAGCCCCTTCGACTCATCTCTTCCGTTTCAACTGCTCGACATAGCTCCTCCACAGTAATGGCGTTTGGGCAGTTTGGTTTCTCAAGCGTCCTCCCTTGGTTGCTTATAAATGCCGTGCCAAAGCTATTCAATCAATTTTCCGCTTCTGCCATCTTGTACTTTGCTGGTGAGTTTTCCTCTATATTCAATCAATTTGCATTCTCTAGTTGCTTTACCTGCGGATTTGTATGATTATCCTTCTGTTTTCCGCATCTATGATTCATTCTGCGCTTGTGAACTGTTTCGTATAATTAGTTCAATGGAGACTTTTTTTGGGGTTTTCTCTATTTAAATCTGTCACCTCCCAAATTTCTTTGTGATTGAAGTTGCTCCAGCATGGGATTAGACTATGAGAGTAATAGGGTTGGCATTGTTCCATAACGCCTAATCGAGAGGGGAGGGGCTATTCCTTAACATCGCCAATCCTCAAATGCTTGATTACGTAATCAAGAGGGGAGGGGCTGTTCCATTGAAAGAAAAATCGATGAAATTCTCAAGCCCCGCTAAGACTTGGGCATTTGTACTTAGATTTTAGGTGGGTTCGCTATCCGCTTATTGGAACTCTATCTAATGACCTATGCATTTTGTTATCATTTCCAGATTGACCTTCACTTCTCTATTTACTATCCCCTGAATTGCTCTTCCTTCCAGTAGATATTTTTGGTCTTAGCCAGGCTTTTACAGATAGATCTTGCTAGCCGAGGATGTTCCAAGAACCTCTCCCACTGAATGAGATAAACTCTAAGGAGTATATCAAATAAACTATTCATCGTTTGGTTGAAGAAACCTTGGATACAACCCCATTGAGAACAATGATATTCTTCATGTTACATAGAGTTCCATAGTGGCCCTCATTAGCTATACCCTCATTCATATGTAATTAGCTTAAATGTGCCTACGAAGGAACTCCTAAACTCTTTAACAGAAAACTGAAAAGGTTGTGGTTGTTTGCCCCATCTCTGTCCAGATTAGTTTTTAACAAGTACATTACTATCACTTTTGAAGGAAATATTTTTGGGAGATTAGTTAGAGTTTTCTCGGGTTATGATTATACCGAAGGGAAAAAATGAAGTTGGTTTCACTAGATTAACCGCAAGTCTCTCACGCTGCATATTGCTTACCCAATTTACCTCATTTTCATTTAACCTTAGTTGAAGAAACAATTAGCCATGGGGCTGCTGACCTTGGTAAAGATTTTAAAAAAGATAACAATAGCAAATAGCTCTGTATCGCTCTGAACTATTCTGAAATAGCAAATTTCAACTGATTTAATGACAATGACTTGGTTTCATTAAACACTTTGTTAGTATTGTCTTCACTTTGTTATTATATGTGATCTTATTTTTACATACTTTGTCTGGTTTTTTCTTTCAGTTTTCATACGTTAAGGTGTATTTTTTGGAGTTTTATCTATCATAGACTAATTTCATCCTCTGCGTACTTTTTAAAATGTTTTTAGGCTTGGGAGATTGTTTGCAGCTTGAGCTCAACGTGTTTCGTTTGGAGGTAAGATACTTTTTTTAAAAAGAAATATGTATTGAGTGCAAATGTATGGTAAGTGACTTAAGTTTAGTATTCTGTAATTCTGTCCAGTTTTTTCCTAAGGGGGAATAGTAGGTTACTGATGCATTCTATATCTGCAAATGTCTTCCTTTTATGATGCTCAACATAATCATTGTTGTTATTGTATTCATCTCTGTTACTATACAACCAAATGAACTATTTAATATATAAAAGAGAACACAAAAAGTATAGTTCTATTTGGAATACTTCATAATATTGAGAAACTGAGCTTCATTGAAATGAAAACTTAGCATTTCTTTATCCATTTAGCACTTCAGTTTACTCCTGTATAGATTTTTACTTTTCCCCCTATCATACATCTGTCAAAGACTCCTATTTTTGAGGTTCAAACTTATTGTTTCAAGATTTTTAAATTCAGTGTGTTGTTGAAATGGGAATTCATATCTTGTTTGGTGTTAAGTTTATTGGAGAAAACGTTGCTATTAATAAAATATTATCATCTTCTTCATTTCTTTGATTTTTCTATTCTCCATTCTTCTTCATTTCTTTCCTTCCTTTCCCTTCTTTCCTTCCTTTCAGAATATTAAAGGGTTGCAAAGTGATCTTTTTACTTTTTGCCTTTTTGCAACCCAACAAATGAGTGAAAAATATGTTGGGAAGAAGCCCATAAGATGAGATGTGTCACATTTTAAGAAATTGAAAACACTATTTCCATTTTAGACTATCATTATCCAAAAACTGAACATCCTCACTATGATTTCTGAAATACATAAATACACCACAAAGCAAGACCTAATCCCCCTGGAAATGCTAAGGAGACCAATTAATTTTTCAAGAATTTCAAATCACACGAGCAAAATAACATTAGCAAATGAAAAATCGAATCTAATACTACAACAACAACAACATCCAAGCCTTAGTCCCAAAAGATATTGGGGTCGGCTAACATGAATCGATACATGATATCACAACCAAAAGGAAAAGAAGGAATAAAGATAAAAAGATAAGCTATTATGAAAAGACAATATAAAAAAAGATGAATATATATAAAAATGATAAAATAAAAAGGCTGCAAATAATGTTTATATATATAAGGATAAAAAAAACTAGGAAGAAAAAGATGAGGGAAAAAGATTATCAAGATCACTCCTTCACGTGAATACCCGCCCTCCACTTAGTTCTCTCCAAAGTCATGCCCTCATCCAACCCCAGAAGAAGCATATCACTTCGAACTCCCCTAACCCACGTCTGTTTGGGTCTTCCTCTCCCTCTCTTCCCTGCCTCTTCTCCACACATCTCAACTCGCCTAACAGGTGCATCACTCGGTCTTCTACGCACATGACTAAACCACCGTAGGCGCGACTCCCGCATCTTGTCTTCAATAGGTGTTACTCCCACCCTTTGTCTGATTGTCTCATTCCTCACGCGGTCCTTCCTAGTATGCCCACACATCCAACGCATCATGCGCATCTCTGCCAACACTCATCTTTTGAATGTGGCATTGTTTCACCGCCCAACACTCTACGCCATACAGTAATGCAGGCCTAATTGCTGTCCTATAAAATTTACCCTTCAGTCTAGTCGGTATACCTCGGTCGCATAGAAATCCTGACGCACTCTTCCACTTCATCCACCTTGTTCTGATTCTATGGGATACATCTCCATCTAACTCACCGTCCTTCTGAATTATGGAGCCCAAGTAACGGAACATATCGTTGACCGGTATCTCCTTACCATCCAAAGTAATTCCGCTATTACCACTACTTCTACCTCCACCAAACTTGCACTCCATGTACTCTGTCTTGCTCTGACTTAGTTTGAAACCCTTATTCTCCAATGTTTGTCGCCATACTTCCAACTTTGCTTTAAGACCTGATTGCGTCTCATCAATCAATACAATATCGTCGGCAAACATCATGCACCACGGTATATCGTCTTGAATTGACTTCGTAAGTTCATCCATGACTATGGCAAATAAGAAAGGACTCAAGGCCGATCCTTGGTGCACTCCGATAGTAATAGGGAACTCTTCAGTCCTCCCTACACTAGTACGAACACTTGTAGTACAATCCTCATACATATCCATTAGTAGAAAAATCGAATCTAATACTAAGTTGGAATTGCTCTCTCTTCTTGTTATGAAAAATAGGCCATATTACATTGTAGCATATGTTTTTTCATGGAAAGGGTTAAAAGAAAAGCATCTCAAAAAACTAAGAGAGCCTAAGAACATTCAACAATTTAGATGCATAAGAAAGAGAAGCCAAAAAGGTAGAATAGAAGGATGGGTCTAAAATATATTACCGACCCGAGACATGGCACTACGGCAGTTTTCACAATATAACTTATGGCCAAATGTTTTTGACCAATTTGTATGATATCAAATGATGGAGTCATTTTTCACAAAAAAAAATATGTAAAAAGTTCAACTAAGTAGTATGTTATCACATCTTAATGAAATGACTAAGTTACTATCCCAATTAATCCTATTACGTTGTAAGGAACTCTATCTAATGACCCTCTAAGACTTGGGCATTTGTACTTGGATTTTAGGTGGGTTCGCTATCCGCTTATTGGAACTCTATCTAATGACCTATGCATTTTTTTATCATTTCCAGATTGACCTTCACTTCTCTATTTACTATCCCCTGAATTGCTCTTCCCTCCAGTAGATATTTTGGTCTTAGCCAGCCTTTTACAGATAGATCTTGCTAGCCGAGGATGTTCCAAGACCCTCTGCCACTGAATGAGATAAACTCTAAGGAGTATATCAAATAAACTATTCATCGTTTGGTTGAAGAAACCTTGGATACAACCCCATTGAGAACAATGTTATTCTTCATGTTACGTAGAGTTCCATAGTGGCCCTCATTAGCTATACCCTCATTCATATGCATATTGATTAAATGTGCCTACGAAGGAACTGCTAAACTCCTTAACAGAAAACTGAAAAGGCTGCGGTTGTGTGCCCCATCTCTGTCCAGATTAGTTCTTAACAAGTACATTACTATCACTTTTAATGGTAATATTTTTGGGAGATTAGTTAGAGTTTTCTCGGGTTATGATTATACCAGAGGGAAAAAATGAAGTTGGTTTCACTAGATTAACCGCAAGTCTCTCACACTGCATATTGCTTACCCAATTTACCTCATTTTCATTTAACCTTAGTTGAAGAAACAATTAGCCATGGGGCCGCTGACCTTGGTAAAGATTTTAAAAAAAGATAACAATAGCAAATAACTGGTTTTTTCTTTCAGTTTTCATACTTTAAGGTGTATTTTTTGGAGTTCTATCTATCATAGACTAATTTCATCCTCTGCGTACTTTTTGAAATGTTTTTAGGCTTGGGAGATTGTTTGCAGCTTGAGCTCAACGTGTTTCGTTTGGAGGTAAGATACTTTTTTTAAAAGAAATATGTATTGAATGCAAATGTATGGTAAGTGACTTAAGTTTAGTATTCTGTAATTCTGTCCAGTTTTTTCCTGAGGGGGAATATCAGGTTATTGATGCATTCTATATCTGCATTTTTAGCAATTTATCTGTAATTTCACTTGTTTTTGTCTCCATTCCACTTGGTATTTGAAAAATTAGACTCAACAGGTTGAATGTCTTCCTTTTATGATGCTCAACATAATCATTGTTGTTATTGTATTCATCTCTGTTACTATACAACCAACTGAACTATTTAATATATAAAAGAGAACACAAAAAGTATATATCTATTTGGAATACTTCATAAATTTGAGAAACTGAGCTTCACTGAAATGAAAACTTAACATTTCTTTATCCATTTAGCACTTTAGTTTACTCCTATATAGATTTTTACTTTTCCCCCTATCATACATCTGTCAAAGACTCCTATTTTTGAGGTTCAAACTTATTGTTTCAAGATTTTTAAATTCAGTGTGTTGTTGAAATGGGAATTCATATCTTGTTTGGTGTTAAGTTTATTGGAGAAAACGTTGCTATTTATAAAATATTATCATCTTCTTTAGTATAGGCACTGATTCACTGAGATTAAACTGTTTTGGCTTGAATTTTTAGGCCTATTGTTGAAAAAAACAATCAGTTTTACAGTAAATAATTAAAACAACGCACTTAATACTACTGCAATTCTGGCTTATACTTTTTTCCCTTGGTAAGTTGCTAACTGGTTGTAAGTTAAGAAAGGAAAACTATGATGACTGAATTTGAAAAACCAGATTTTATAACCAATTCGAGGAGAGAGAAAAATACCTTAAGGAGAACTCCCCCCTTATGGTGTTCAAATTCAATTGTTAAGCAGACAACCTACAAAAAAAAAGTCCGTTAACATGTTTGTATTTGTCATATAAAAATGAGCCAAATGCTAGGCCAAAATATGCAAGCAGTGACCCCTTCCAAAATATGCATTCAGTTGTTACTATTGGGCCTACTAGGATACCACTCATTCTCTTTAGGTGTTGCATCTTGAAATGTGATCATCCTGGGTAGAGTATTAGTGGAAAATGATGAGCCTGTCATATAATAAAATTTCCGTTACAATCCCACTATTGTATCCTTTCATGGGATTAACTAATTGGTGACGTAAGTGAAGACATACATAAGTCTATTAACTTCCTTTGAAAGCTAGGAAGCTTTAATTATATACTGCCTGAATATCTTAAGCTTTTTACTTGAGTGTTAATCGTATGAGATAATTGAGTAACTTATTGTAATATATTAGGTGTTAACCCATACATAATCTATAAGAGCTAAGGGTCACTTCAAAATAAACAAACCAGGGAAATTAAGTGATTTTTGGATTAATCCTGATTGTTGTTGTCTTTCCATTGACTGAGATTTTTTTCCTAAAAAAAAGGAACTTAGTGATAAACATATAGTTGTATATCAAGAACAAGAAGTGTCACATGTCAGGAGTTTTTTTGTTCATTTTTGGTAAAAAAGTAGATTGCTACTTTACTTCACCACACTCACTAAATATCCCAACCTTACCACGATTGCTACTCACCACCACTAATTTAATGGCATTCGTATGTCAAAACTAAAAAAAGGATTATACATATGGAGAAGTGGAGTATTTCATTACTTTTTTATTCCACTGCCTGCTGGTTGAGATCCCCTAAATTGAGTTTTGCTGAAATATTTTGATTTATATTTTTTAACTTTACTTCATTCAATGCTATTGGTACTTGATCGTTTGGAAGCTTATTACAAAACAAAACTGAGTTTTGCTGAATTTTTTATACATAGAAGGACTATTAGCCTGAAAGTGTATAATTGGTGCACACTTCGAAAGTCTAAAACATTAATGTACAATTAAAAGTTGATTTGTATGTCCATGTCCACCAGTAGGTCTTCTGTTTCTCAAACCAAGCCACTATTATTTTGCCTAATGATCCAGAATGTGTGTTACTGAACTTCAGTACTTCACTCTGTAGCATTTTTCAAATGTTTTCGTATTTATTTATTTATAAAGGGAACTACATGTATTCGTTTTTTGGTCAGCAAAAACACATGAATAAAAGTATACATTGAACTGACGTTTGGAATATGATAAATCCGTATTTCCACACGCAAATTTGTTTGCTCATGACTAGCAAACCTGAACTACATACCCAGCTTGCCTTGGGGTAACATTACTGTATAGATTCATCAACCGTGAGTAAATAATAGAAAAGTATAGATTCACATACCAAGAAATAAACCTTGAGGAGATAAATGTATTAATTTCAAAGTGGTTCATTATGTCTTTCACCAAATGGTAGAACTTGCATTAGCAGGAATTGTAACTTGCACGCTTAAGTAGAGCATGCTTATAGAAAGAATTAGTTATACATCCACGTTCACTTACATACAAGGTATACCTTTATGTATAGACTGGTGTAAAGCTTATAATGCTCAATTGGTGCCTTGGTGATTTGCCATCATAAACTGTTCGCGAGGTTTAAATATTAAAAATTCTGGAATAATGATTGCTAATTTGTTGAAGATTGCACCTTGGCAGCATTTACGACATACAATGTACTTGTAAAGACATGACACACAACTTTACAGTAAACCAACGTAGGTAAAAATCATGAAAGTTAGGGAGACTAAATATTGAATATAGAGATTATTTTAACAAAAAAAGTACAACGATAGATGATGGACTCCATGACCATGGGAAAAACTTACTTTTCTACTGAGACATGGTACTCTTTGTCTTTCAACTAAATAGAAGAGGAAAATAGTGTTATTTTTGAATGTTTGATGAATGCCTAAACATTAATTTTCTTTTACCTAGCACTACCTCTCTAGGTTCTAAGTGCTGCATGTACATACTCCAGTGGATTTATTACAGGCACAGTATACCATCTAAAGGCATCTCCCCGTTATTTTGTTTATTCAAGACTTCAAGTATAGTAAATGTATAGCTCTGAACTATTCTGAAATAACAAATGCCAACTAATTTAATGACAATGACTTGGCATGACAGCTGAATACGATTTCATTGAACACTTTGTTAGTATTGTCTTCACTTTCCACCCTTTTACAGATTGATTTAACCTACTATGTACTTTTTAAAACCTTCTTTTAGGTTGGAACGATTGTTGGCAATTTGAGCTCAGTGTGTTTCATCTGGGGTAAGATAGTTTTCCATAATTACATTGTACCTATCTATACTTGTTTCTGCTGCTTTAATTAGGCCTTTCGACTGTCTTTCCTTTAAAAATACATTTATTAGCCTTACTAACTATTTTTCTTTTTTTACTCAATTAGTGAAAGATATAAAATACCAATAGCATTCGTGTGTAAATAGCGAGTGCCCCAATATAAACATAAATATGAAATCAGGAAGAATACTTGTAGTACTTGGAAAGCACAGACATTTTTTTGTGAGATTGTTATTATATGTGTCTTGTAGATGGACCGGAAGTCCAGGTAGGTTGATCCAAGTATGGGTGATGGGGGATTCCTTCACTGGCAGAAAATCAGTGGTTCATTTGGAGACCCTCAGAATTAACCCATTAACAGACCATGTTTCCCTTAACCAGCATTGTAGAAATTTCTCCTCTCTTTGGAAACGGATGAGAATGCTTCTAGGGGCCAGCAGTGCTATAGTATGGCATCCTTTAAAACGAATTTTGTTAAATGTACTTCGAACCATTGCCAGTTTGTGGATTCCATGAAGGAATGTCCCTATGAGTGCGAAGTTCATTCCTTTAGCCGAGGAGACAATTTCTTCTTCTGAAAAAGAAACTGTCAGCATTCCGTTGAGACGTGAAGCCTGTTTTAAGGGAAATATCTTCTTTCAAAAAATAAGAACATATGGAAATATCTAATAAATATTAAAAGAAATAGGAAAAATTGATATTATTACTCCCAACTATTCACGGTCTGCTTTTTAATAATCCCTATTACGTATTATTTCTCTGTAGTCCCAACTTTAATCATCATTTCCTTTAAATAGTCCCTCGCCGGTTTGCTTTAGTTATGACCGGAAAGAATAAATATATGTGGTTCGGCATAAATGAGAGGTTTAAACAGGAGAAGAAAAGTGGACCGATAAGTGCCTCCTGCTCTCTGCTTTAGCTTCAAATGTCACTATAGGTGCAAGGGGATTTTCTCTAGCTGTTAAGGGAAGGCCAAAAGGAAGGTTAGACGAAAACCAATAGTTTAAGTGTGGTGGGTGTCTGGATGGATTAACCGGTTTGTATGTTTAAATGTGGTGGGGGTTTACCGGCTGGATAGGTATTCAGACGACATGACTATTTAAAGAAAAGTAGTCAAACTCTAAGACAACACGTTTAGAAGATAAAGTATGCATCGACACGGTTGATTTCCAAAGCAGTGTGCCAAAGAATCTACCATTAAGTGGTAAATATAAAAGCAAAACACACGGAATGTGAAGAATGATATGATAGTAAAAGACATCGTCGCTTCTAAAAATAAAATTTAGAATTTGGCAAGACACTCCACCTTTTACAAGTTTTCTTCTTTAAAACAATTGAGGAGTGTTATACAGATGAGTAACAGTATGAGAAGTAAGCCTCTGGCAAATTAAACTGAAAAGATATACTCCCTTTGTCCTCTAAAGGCTGTGATCAATATGAAATTTACTTGATTTCATTAAATGCTTTGTTGGTATCATTTTCAGGTTTCCACCATTCTGAGACTAATTTAAGCTACTGTGTACTTTTATTACGTATTTAATCTGGGGGTAAGATAATTTTTGCACTTTCCATTATACTTATGTATATATTCTATTTTATTCTGGTTTGCTTATTACTGGATATGTTAAAGATTACTCATTGTGCACTCATTTTCAGTACCATCCCCTAAAATTACTTTACCGAATCATTTTTGCCAACACCCACAATCTTTTAGTGCTTTTAAATTAGATAGTCTGTGTGTTATTTCAAGCTTCTATAATATATGACACACTGCCCAAAATACACAGTGTCTTAAAGCTAGCAAAGTGGGTAATAGATTGTGCAACGTGACTAATAGGAAAACCATCACTTCATTAGTAAATTTTGAGCCAAACTTAGTGTGATTGTTTATGTAAACATCCTCTTCATATTTGCTCCTTGGAAGTGCCATCTCCTGCAAGACAAAAACAATAGTTTATCTTTTTAGAACTAAAAAGAGATAACACTCTCAAAGAAACATTAGAATATTTTAGTTCACTCCCTTCCTTACAAAAATATTTTTATATAAATTACCCGTCCTTTAACGATCCTGCCAGCTCGGTCATATTCAACTTCCTTCTCACTTTGAGCCAATAGAAGTTCTGTTGGCAGCATTTCCTCACTAGATGCATTGCCATATTTCTCCATGACGGTATCCTTGGTGTGGAACTCCATTTTCTCTTTGTTGATCTTATAATTTTTATAAAGTAATTCTGTTTGTGATGTAGCTGCTTGCATGTGGATGTCATGACCTCAAATGATTTCCAAGCATGAATATTGGGTTGCTTGAACTCAATAGCTTGTCCACTAAGTCTGTTTTGGTTATCCAACTACTCACACAACCAATCCAGAAATCAATTTTCAAATACAATAACCTGTGTCCACACATAGATGCATGCACTGTTTATCTTGTTTGCTTTATCATATGGAAAGCGATAATATGTACTGTTTTTGAGTCCGTGAATGTCTAGCACCTGATTCAGTTTGCATGACAATAAACTTTGAAACTCTCTTAAAGCATCTTCTAATGTCTTTTAACTATAGAATTCAACAACTTAACCATACTTCTTACGACTTTGAAATTGCTTTTGTTCTTGCTTCAAAACAGATATATGCAATTTCATTACACTATTTTAGTATCGTTTTTAGAGACTAATTTCATCTTCTATGTACTATTTAAAATCTTTTTAGGCTTGAGAGATTGTTTATGTCACGCCCCGGACCTAGTCGAGCACGTCAACAACCCGCCGTACAGTACGAATACTCCACCGCAGTCCAACTCATCCATACTATACAAGGCGTCTTGAATACCATTCACACGTAGTACATCCATAAACAAACATAATGTAAAACATTTATTTAAAACAGCGGAAACATTTACTATAAGAGTTTATGCCACACTTTGGCAAACATGGGCATACAAGTCCCCAAATAATTATTCAGAAATAATATCCATGAGCATTGTTATAATTGTTTTGAAACAGAAACGGAGGAAGCACGAACCACGTCTTCTCCCCGAAGCCACAGACAATGGTAGCAAGCTCAGCTCCTACCTGAAACTGTGAGGTGGCCTCCCCCGTGAAGGGGATGTCAGTACTTGGAAGCATTTGACAAGTACAATGACAACTATACTAAGTATAATCAATGTTTCAATTTCGAAGACCCTTAATCTAGGGTGATATTATATTATAGGCCATAACCCTCGGTTACCCCTTTTATAAAAATGTACTTACTTTATATAAAGTCAAGTAATCGGCCCGTGGGCACCTATTCATTTAGAATTCACCATTTTAATTCCCCGTGACTACTAGTCACGCCAACCCCGTAGGGTTCCCCTGAGTCCCGATTATATAGCAAGGGCTCGGCCCAACTACATTTCTATACAATCCTTCAACTCAATTTAACACATTTAAATTGTATGGCAAGGGCTCGGCCCAACTACGTTTCCATACCAACCATATAACTTCATGGCAAGGACTCGGCCCAACTACGTTTCCATGAAGATCACAAATACATGGCAAGGGTTCGGCCCAACTACGTTTCCATGCTAATCACATTACATGGCAAGGGCTCGGCCCAACTACATTTCCATGCAATCCTAGAGTCCGACTCTAAATTATTTCCATAGCCCAATTCTCAAGCAAATCCTATGCCTAGAATCAATTCACTTGGGTAGCCTTTAGGCCTACCCCTAGCACACCTTAGTGTTCGCATAATTCAACCTTAAAGTATCACTTAAGACTACTTAAGGCATCTTTATTCACAATCCTTTCTCTTAGGATTAATTCTATCATTTATTTATATTAAGCTCCCGACTAGTATTTTAATACTAGTAGGTTTGTCTTAGAACATATCAAGTTCTTAATTCAAATTGACATTTCTTCTCAATTGATTTTCCTATCCAAATATAATTTGATCCCAATATCAAAAATATCACTTTTATCCATTCATGAATTTCATACATGATGTAAAAGTATATTTTATCACAATATTTACATAGTTAATTCCATTATCATGTCATTCCTTTCATGTCACATAATCATACATAATTTATTCTAAATTTGTATATCATGTTTCATTTACTCATATCAATGGTATTTTCATTAAGCATTATTACTCTTTAATAATCCATGAAAATCACTTTTAATACTTTAGGTAATCTTATGAAATTAACTCACTAATTATAAGCAATATAGTCAGCCATCCTCACCTTGTGATGTGCTACAATAGTTGCTTTTGTTACGCCCTCCAATCAATCCCCGTTCTAGGCTGATTGAAAGTGAACTTTCTGGACAGCAGCCAAAAGCCGGGCGGCTTTCACAAAAGCCGGGCGGCTTTTGTAGTCTGCAACTACGAACAGCTCCTTTGGAGTGGCGGTTTCCGGAGATTTCGACTCCTATCGATTCAACAACTCTCCCAAGTTAATTGCCACTACTTTATGACAATATTCTACACTTTTAAACGTGTAGAACTCATGGTTTAATCCATGAACTAGTTAAAAGAATATAGGTAGAGTTCTTACCTTGAACTCAAATTATTTCTTGCTAGACCTCCTTCCTTTTTGCTTCCTTCAAACTTGGACCTTGAGAGCCTTGGTTTCCTTGAGCTCTCCCTCCCCTTGTGATGTCCGAATAAGTGCAAGAAGGTGGGTGAGAGATGCCCTCTCAATCAACCCATCTAATGTAGGATAGGACTTGGGGTGTGAGATTTGTCTCTTGGAGACTTCCCACCTACTATGTACGCCCCCCAGCTGCCTTCCTGGCCATTTGTAATACATAAGAACGTGGGGTGGCCCCCACTTATGTGGGAGGTCATCCCATTATGTCCCGATGTGTATAATCGGCCCCGAAAGTTGTATTTTTCGGACTATTTAAGTCGTATTTTATTTTATCAGGCCGGATAAAATATATCACGCGCTCCCAATAATTATGGACCTTTAGAATAGATGTACATCCCCCAACATTGATTTAGGATTCTCCGAAACTTACTTCGGACTGTTATCCGCTAAATTACCAATACCGGTAATTGGGCCCCGTTTGACCAACCGGTCAACTCCATGCCTTTCCTATGGCCCAAATAAAATATCCACCACCATATAGATGTCATCTAGACCCAGATGAATATAATATGTGATTCTGGAATTATCGGGCGGTCCCCGTTCCCGCTGTGGGCCCCACATGCAATTTACTATTCACGTAAAAGAAATAATAAAATTTAACAATTACATAAATTCATAACTCATCCTTCAAGGTTTATTACATAATTTACTAAAAGTAAACATGCTTGGGGACGGTGTCACAGTTTAGAGTTTCAACTCAACGTGTTTGATCTTGAGGTAAGATAATTTTTCACATTACAATGTATTTGTTTGTAGCTTGTCTGCTATTTTAGCTAAGTTTTTTTGAAAGTGTTTCCTTCGAAAATAATTTAATAGCATCAGTAACTATTTATCTTCTTTGCTTAATGATATGGGAAGCGATAATTTTTTTAAAGTATAATGTGATATACTTTGTGCATGTACATTATATTATCATGTGATATAATTGAAAAGTCTAATTTCAAAAGTCTTATAATTGAAAAATATGGAATTATCGGGATAAAAACATGAAAATCTTATTTCGAGTATTTTACCTAAACAGACACAACCATATAGATAAATCAAATAAAATATGTGTCGAAATTGTTTTTGTATCGGCAGTAATTTTTGTCCCAGAATAATTGTTGTCTTTGGAATTCAATTTGTATTTTGGGGTACTAACCTCCTAAATTTGTGCTTCTTGTCTTTTCCCAAATAAATATTGTTGTGTCTTAAAAGGAAAAAATGTCTTTGATACTTTTATTCAACAATGTTGTGCTATTATAGGACAGAAAAGGGGATTTTGTAACGTTTCGCAATATAACTATATAATTCTAAAATAATTTTTTAGAAATAAGAGTAAAAATAATGTGAAATGATAAATACGATTATTGTAAACAAAGCGGAGAGGCTCTCACCTAGTGTTTTCTAGGTTTGCGTGAACTTTTTTGGCGTTTATCGCCGACATCGGAAGAAGACATTCAGGCTTGGTGGATTGCTAGGGCATATGGAGAAGGCTTCGGCGATTGAAGGTAAGGGCACAACTGTGTCTTCCCTGTTGCAGCAGAAGTCGGTGAAGAAATCAAGCATGCGGCGTAGGAGCAGGGACAACCTTCGGCGTCAAACAACAACACATCAATACTAGGGAAAGGATCGATGGCAAATATCAATGAACAAAGGGAGATTGAGAGGCTGGCTAGTGCGTATGGAAACATGGAGATGGAGGATGGGGATTAATTTCTACATGTAGAGGCTACCGCACTGGATAATGAAGAAGTAGGTTGGTCATTGGTAGGGACAATTACTTTTGAAAAATCGGTACGTTTCTCCATTTTTCGCGATACTATGACAAATATTTGGAAACCTGTTAGACGCGTCACTATTACAGAGTTAGGGGCTAGAAGGTAAATGTTTTGATTTTATAATGAAAATGATATGTTAAGGGTTTTGGAGGAAGGACCCTGTACTTTCGATCAAAACCTTCTCGTATTGGACAGGCTAAGGCAAAGAGATTTACCGTTAGATGTACCCTTAAATAGGGTTGAGTTTTGGCTGCAGGGCCATGATGTTCGGGTTGAATATTTTTCTATGAAAAATGCAATAAAAATTGGTAATTTTGTGGGAAGATTCATTAGAGCGGCCGAACACAATTTTTCTGTCAAATGCAATCCGTTTATGAGGATAAAAGTTAGTATTGGTCTGACCAGGCCCTTGAAACGGAAACTCTTTTTGTAAACACGTGAAAGGGACAACTTTTGTGTCAAGTTTAATATGAGAAACTCCATAGTTTCTGTTGTGCATGCAGTATTATTGGTCATGCAGAAAGGTATTGCCTGCATTATCCCAATGGTATGAGGAAGAGTGGAGACCTACCGTTTGGACTTGAGCTAAGACCTACACAAGGAAGAGTAATGGGAATAAATGCTTAGTTGCGGTGGGTATAGGAAAAGGTAAGGAAGGCGAGGGCAGCACCAGTGTGTCAGGCTTGGATGGTCACGACAATCCGCAAAAGGCCGGAGCAAGAATATCATGTTACAAGAGAGAAGATCGAGCAGAAGCGTAGGAGAGTTGACCAATGGGAGGAAGTCTCTTTGCATGTGAACATGGAGGAAGAACCGGAGACAACAAAAAACGGGGAGGAGGCGTGGTACAATGCCTGTTTGTCACGCAATTAAACAATGGGCAAGAGAATCCAGACGGGGTGGAAGCAAGAGAATTCCATCAGCTGAAGTTTTATTTCTTTTGCATTTTTTATTGCAGACTAAATTTGCTTGTTGTTTTTGTGTTGCACAATAAGGGGGTGGGGGTGGGGATGGGTATGCGTGCTGCTTTTTTTCACAGGTAGGAAACTTGTTAGAGGCAATCAGGCCGATTTAGCCGCTAATAGCCTCTATATATACTCTTACTGTTTCAGCGATTAGTCTCACTCTTCTCGGGATGAACTACTCTATGTCTAATCATGATGTGAGGGGGCCGATGGGGTTTTTGTATGTATTGGATAGAGGGAGGTTTAGATCTTGTGGTACGGTTGTTGTTACGCTTTGGTTGATTCTAATATAAGTTTTTTCTCTCAAAAAAGAAAATTAAGATTATTGTATTTATTTTCTAAAAACGAGTAACTTATGATCACCCTAATATTATGAGGTCATATTCTGAATTATTAGAAATTTAATATGACAATATTAATGTCATTATTAAACTCGATTAATTGTCACTAGATTGAGTAATCATATTATTGGAGCAAAGACAATATCGGGTAACATTGTAACAACATTTGGAACGAAATCTATATTATTGCTCACTCCACTGGGGAGGGGGTCTGGGGGGCCTGAAGTAATCAATGTGAAACTCACTTCATTGAGTTTCAAACCCTTATGTGTCTAGCGATTTTTGAACTCGAAATCTCTCAATAGACACGGTAACCTCACAATCAGCTGGGTTGGATTGCTTGGTTCAATTCCATATTATTACATCTTATGTTATGACAATCAACGAATCCAAGATATCAATTCTTTGCGAATCTTGAAGTATATCTATTTATACATATTTTTAGTCATGGAAACCTATAAGTGGCATTGTTAATAGTTCAAAACAAGAAGGTACGTGAGATCTACGCTGAATGTTTAATATATACGCGTTTTATTTGATAACATGAATGAAAAAAACCCCTATTAAATGGAAGGATCTATTCTGAATAAAACCCCCTACAAAACTGGATGTTTAATATGTACACGTATTTTAATCAAACATTCGTTTACATTTTAAAAAATTCAGGGCCCATAAATGGAAGGCTCGCTGAATAAACCCCCCAACAAAACGGCCTACTACCGTTTGAGTTCTAAAATGTAGGTGACGTTTTTAATGAATAGGATACGATTGATGTACATTCAGGTATGCCGTGGCATTTTATGTAATTAACATCACATCAGAATAGCAAATAAGTCATTTCATGTATACATCTGTGATGCCCTAATTCTCACCTTATAAAAATATCCGAATCTCACCATATATGGCCGAAACGCATAAATTTGAGGTAGAAGCATCATGAACTGCGCTAAGTATTTTTTCAATTTCAAGAATGTGATCAAGCTTGATGATTTAGCGAAACCTGGTGTTATCATCGCGCCACGATTTCTTTGTATAATACAAAAGGTATGTTCTTTCATTGGATTAGTTTTGTTTGTCTAATGCTTGATGTGGTCATGTCATTATCGATGCTTTTTTTTCCGGTATTAATAATAACCATTTTATTCTTAATTATGCCACAATCCGCTTCGATTAATTAAGTTCTACTACCATTACTACGTTTGTGTTTGTTGTAAAATAGACGAGTACTTAATCTTCCCAAATGAACATAATTAGATAGTCAGTATCATCACATGATAATTATCAATGTAAACTAATGAATGCTCGATACTATAAGCTCTTAATCCAAAGTTAGTTAATCTCTCTTAGAAATCTTTGATCTATTAAAACTGGTGATTGAAACAATTGAATGGACTGAATTTATTAAATTAGAAAAAAGTTATATTTGAAATATACTTTTCAAATATAGTGTGCAAGACAAACTGACAGTACAGAATGTGAGTATTATGTCATTAAGTTTATGTGGGAAGTAAAAACTTATGTTTGTTGGATTTCATTAAATCATTTATCAAAGAATTAATATTATAAAAAATTACAAAAATTGTTTTTCTTAAATAATAGTAAAATTAGTACAAAAAATTAATAAACTGTTTTCACTAAAATAAACAAAAAAAACTTAGTCTTATAACAAACTGTTTTCACTGTTTTTCAAAATTAATAAACTGCTTTTCGAAATTAATTTACAACAAACTATTTTATTAAAAATGTTGTACCATAAATAATAAACTGTTTCATCAAAAGATTTTTAACTGCTTTTTCCAAAAAATTAATAAACTGTTTTATCGAAAAAATTATTAATATAAAACAATTACAAAATTTTGTACCAAAAAAAAAATCACCTCTCAAAAAACGTATTACAAAAATTAAACTGTTTGTTTTTAGAATAATACAAAACAACATACTTATTAAGTGCAACAAACTGTTTTATTAAAAATTATAAGCTCTTCCAATGCCATTTATGAGCGAAATATTAAAATAATTCGAATTTAAAAAATGTACAATTTTTATAAGTAAAATAACTGTTTTTTCCAAAAATTAGGAAACAGATTTTACTAAAATAAAATAAAAACTTATTTTTATGAAAAACCGTTATAATTGATTGTCTATAATAAACTGTTATAATATTAAAATAAAAATTGTAAGTAAACTATCTTATAAAATTAATATATAGTTTTTCAAAGTTATAAAAACGCTTCTTTTGAACATGTTGTGCAATTAATACAAAAATGTATTGTTTCATAGTTATAGAAAATTAATTTAAAAAAATTAGACCCCCACATATTAAACTCATACATAGTTTAATATGTTCTATATATTGTTTACAAAAATGCACTCTTTTAGTGAAACTTCTAAAAGATATAATGTTCTATTATTAACACCCTAATATTTCAAAGTATTCCTAAATCATTTTAGATGAGTGAACAACAACGTCGTTGTTCAACCTCTTCTCATCGCGGTGGCTCGAATTCACGATGCCTCTCAAATGTGAACATTGATATCAATGATGATATCAATGATGATGAGGGACATGTCCAAACACCTCCGTCACATGCAACAATCTGATGCCGGTGGAAGCACCTCACATGGGAGTGGAGCATCAACCTCTCGTGCAGGTCCATTTGACCTATATATGCCCCCCCCCCCCAACTGAAGCTGAGCGCAACAATCCCGCTTTGTTTTGGGTGACACCTCAATCGGTTCATACGTAATTAATTACTAACCCTCTCTAATTTAAAAAAATGTTTTTAATATCCGTATATTTTATTATAAATGTTTTAAAATGCCAAAAAATGCATGTTTTTATGAATATTGTTTAATTTAATGTTTATATGTTCCTATACCACTACAAAAAAACACGTGTTTTGTCATGGATTTTTGTCACGGATTACGGCCGTGATAAAGTTGTCACGGTCTTTGTCACGGAAAAATGGGATTTGTCATGAATACGTTTTGTCACGGATACGTCCGTGACAAAATCCGTGACAATTCGTTGTCACGGCTTTGGTCCGTGACAAATTTACTCCGGTGACCGGTTTTTTACTCCGGCCAAAACATTTTTTGCTCCCGGGCATTTGTCACGGACAGATCCGTGACAAAATCCGTGACAAAACTCAAAAAAAGTTTCACAGACGGATCCGTAACAAAATTCGTGACAAATCTCAATTATTGATTTTCCAGCTGTAACCTTTAATAATACCGTACGGAAAAGGAGTTGTCACGGATAAATCCGTGACAACTCCGTGACAAAGTTTTTTATATATCCCAACACCATCGTCCATTACAATTGTAAGAATAACACTTATCAGTTCAAAAATTCGTAGATTCGAGTGATGTAGTATTGGTTTAAAGATTGAATGATGTAATCTATCAGTTCATCATTTTTCCTGATTATGCAGATAAGGTATGTCATTTTAACTAATTTCTTTTAATTATGTAATAAATTATTAGTGAGGTTAGTTGTTCATTTATTTAAACTATTAACGTAATTTTAACGTAATTTAGTGAGGTCATGTTAATTTTCATATTATTAACAATATATTAAACTATTAACGTAATTTAGTTAAATTTAAATATTAGTTAAATATAAATATTAATTAGTTAATTGAAATGAGTTTATATCACCAATGATTAGGCTGGTTTGTTTATTAGCAATATTGTTATTAATGCATAATTTAGGATTTGTAGTGATTTAAGTTAGCTAGCTTATTATAGTGATTTTATAAGATTGATAAATAAATACCAAAAAACCGAAATAATACAAAAATTAATAATAAACTGTTTCATAGGTAAAAAACTGAAATTAAATAAAAAACTCAATAAACTGTTTTTTTATATAATACAAAAATGATTTCATATGTTTCATGAAAAAAATGATTTTATAGGTTTCATGAGTAAACTTTTTTTTATAAAATAATAATCTGTTATTTATAAATTGATACAAAAACTCAAAAAACTCAGAAAACTGTTTTTTATAAATTAATACAAAATACAAGGCGTTAATAAACACTATTTTTCTAAATTAATGCAAAAAACGGATTTTATAAGTTTTATAAATTAATATGAAAAAACTGATTTTATTAGTTTAATATAAAAAGTTAGATTAATTGATTTTATAAGGTTTGATAAAATAATACATAACACAAGTAAATTCCATAACATAAAAATCATACAAAAACTCATTCGACCCCTCATATTAAACTCAAGTTTAATATGTTCTATATTTCGAAGTTTGATAAATAAATAGGAAAAAACTGATTTTATAAGTTTAAACCGTTATACCACACAAAAACACCATAAAATGTTTTTTATATATTAATACAAAAATACAAGAAGTTAATTAACTTTTTTTAAATTAACAACAAACTGATTTTATAAGTTTTATAAATTAATATGAAAAAACTGATTTTAATAGTTTAATATAAAATAACTAAATATAAAAAGTTTGATAAATTGATTTTATAAGGTTTGATAAAATAATACATATCACAATTAAATTCCATAACATAAAAATCATACTAAAAACTCATTCGACCCCTCATACTAAACACAAGTTTAATATGTTCTATATATTATTTCTCAATAATTTTAGATGAGTAAGCACAAACGTCGTCGTTCCACCTCTGCTCGCCGTGGCCTCAAACGCTGATCGTGATATCAATGATGATATCAATGCCGATGAGGGACATGCTAATGACGGACATGTCCAAACTCCTCCCTCCCAACAATCAGACGCGCATATCAGCGTGCATGGGGATGGGGCATCAACCTCCCATGCACCTCCTTCATCTTGTGCAATATATGCCTCCAACTCAAGAAGAGCGCCTCAATCCCGGTTCTTTGAGGTGACACCTCAATCAATTCATAGGTAATAAAAAACTAACACTGTCTAATATAAAACAGTATAATCTATACATCTAAGAATTAATACAATTGGTTTTATCAATTATCAATTTTTTTGAAGCGATCCTGAGGTCTTAAATAGAATCAAGAGTATTGTTTGTGTTCATTTCACGGGGCTTTGGTCGACTTTTGGCGAGGTTCCGGCGGCTACTCGTGAACTATGGTGGCGGTTGTTCAAGGTAAAAAAAATTGTTACATTTTAATAACTTAAATTTAACAAATGATATATCAATGTTTTTAATGAAGGCTTCCCATCGGTGACATCATGGCCTAGACCAAGCTATTCTCAAAAAATACAATTCTAGGATCTCGTGGTGGTTGAGACCCACCTTTAGGACTGCCCGATCTTCCGGTCGAAAGCCAAGATTCCTTGGCGATGATGTATGGGAGATGCTTTGCCGCCATTGGGTCACGGATCCCGTATTTTTGATGAGAAGCGAAGCAGCCAAGACAAACCAGAATTCGGAAAAAGCCAAGGAAGTACAATGGCACTGGGGCCGCAAACCCCAAATTCAACATAAAAAAGATCTCCTAAACTCTAATTAATTAAAATTATTTCCATTACATTCCCTGATGTATATATATTTTTTTAATTAACTTTGAAATCCGTGTAGGAATTATCTGGACCCGTGAAAAAAGGGTCACACCATAGAAACTCGTGGTACATTGTTGGACGAAGAAGGGTGCTGGAACGCCGCCTCCACGCCTTTCTGAAATTGAAGTAAATAATGAAACTTCAATAATTCAATAAATTTTGAATTTTTTAGATCTCTTATATAATAAATTTTTGAACTTGTAGAAAAAATATGAGGAAGAGCGGGGGGAGAGAGGCGTGTGCTGAAGGTTTACAATGCCGAACTTGATGAAAGTCAAGATGATGAGGCCACCTTGGTGGCAACCGGAGTTTACAAGGGCCGGGTGCTGCTTATGGGTTCTGAAGGTTTACGGATCCTGAAGAAGTTCAAAGGAGCTAGCTCATCTTCTCATTCGGTGTATGATGATCGGGTTACCCGCCTCGAGAAACAATTGGAGGAACGTGATGCAGAGGCTCAAAGGCGGGATGAAGAGGCTCGGATACGGGATGAAGAGGCAAGAAGAACAAGAGAAAGATTGGAAGAGATGGAACGACAAATGCATATGTTCAACGCCACCTATCGCCCATCCATGCACATACAACACCCGAAACTACCCCACAAATTCCCTTCATGGGCAATATGGACAGTATGGGCAGTAGGGGTTTTGCTATTTATAGTCATCTCTCCAACAATTTTCCATATGCATATATGATACTCCATCCTTGACTCCCGGAGCTCAAGCAAACCGTGGCAGCAGCCGAGCTGGCAGCCGTGGTGGCAGTCGAGGCAGCTATCGTGGAGGCAATCGTGGTCATGGAAGGCAACCCAACCCGATCATCGTGAAGAACCTTCTTATGATGATGATGATATTTATGATGACCATTGATGGTTTGTAATAACTAGTTTATTGATATTTTAATGTTTATTAAATTTTGGTTACTGTACGAATTTTAATGATTGTTATTATATAATGTTGGTTTGATTGGTTGCAAAAAATGTTTAATTTCTTATAAACAATGTTTATTAAATATAATTTTTTTAAAATGCGCCCAAATATTAATGATTTAAAATGGTTCTTAAATAAACTTTTAAATTTTAATTAAAAAATGCGCTGAAATTTTAAATTATATTTTAAAAAAAATAAAATGTTTGTCATGGACGGGCCCGTGACAAAAATATAAATTCATTTTATCTAAAATACCCTAAATGCTGAAAATAATGTAATGTTTTTTTAAATAAAAACGTTTGTCACGAATTGAATCCGTGACAAGTTCAAAAATTTGAATATTTTCGAAATTTTTAAAGTACCCGCCCAGTTTGTTTCGAAATTTTTCAAAAAATTTCAAAAATTGTTGTCACGGATATGTCCGTGACAAAATAAAAAAATTGAATTTCGCAGCTCGTTTCAAATACCTGCCCAGTCTTTTTCGATTTTTTTTAAATCTGCAAAAACTTTGTCTCGGATATTTCCGTGACAAATAATTAAATTTTTTTAAAATAAAAAAGTTAGTCACGGCTGTGGCCGTGACAAATAAAAGACGGTGTTGTTTGAGTGAAGTGTTTTGTCACGGACGGTGGCCGTGACAAATCCGTGACAAACAGTGTCATGGACCGTTGTCTGTGACAACAACTTTGTCACGCCCCTAATATTACGGATTTGGTTCGTGACAAAGTTCGTGACAAAAACTATTTGTCACGGATTTTTTGAACTACGGTCCGTGACAAATCAGATGTTTTTTGTAGTGTACATTCAATATGTTTATATGTTCATATTAGGGGTGGATTCGGTTCGGGCCACCCGGCCTGTGACCCGGCCCGGCCCGGTACTGTGCGGGTCCGGGACCGGCCCGGTCGGGCGTTCCGGGACCGGGTGTAGACCCGAACCGGTGGGAATGGGCGGGGCGGGCACGGTTCCGGAAAAATGTGACCCGGCTCGGCCGGGTCCGGGTCCAACGGTCCTATTTTTTTAAAAAAAACAAATTGTTAAATACTTACTAGCCGTTATGGCCTTGGGGGGTGGGCTGGGGACAACCCAAACAGCAATATAGCCGTTGGGTGGGGTGCAGGGGGGTCCAGGGGGGTTGGGTGTGGGCGGGGTGGTGGGGGGTGGGAGGTAAAAAAACCTATAAATACTCCTAATCTAAACATTTTTTTCATATCTCTTCTACAATCTTCCTAAATCCTATTCTTAACTCTCTACTCTCTAATTCTCTTATATTCCAATATATTATATTTATTATTTATAGTTTATATTAATTATCTACTTATATAAACTATAAATAGATATAAATAGTATTATATTACTTATATTTGTTATCTAATTATATATTACTTATATATTTATTATATCTATTAATATAGTTGGAATTATATCTAATTAATTTGAAGTCATTCTATTACTACCATCCGAAAGACCGAAAGTCCGAAAGAGGTACGAAATTATTCTATTATTTACACTTGTTTAATTTTGTATTAACGTTACTTGAAAAAAAACTAGTTAATTAGGTTGTACGATTTGCTATAACTCGAATTCATAGTTAGATTAATAGTTAATTACTTTATTACAATTTTTTATTAATTGCTAATTGCTACATTTGACTCTAGTTTAAAAAACTAGTTGTAATTCTAATTATAGTTAAAGTTAAAGTGTATTAATTTCATTGTTCGTAAAAAAAATATGTTGTATACAAAACTAGTTAATTCACTAGTTAATTCGCTATAACTCGAATTAATAGTTAGATTAATAGTTAATTACTTTTTTACAATTTTGTATTAATTGCTACATTTGACTCTAGTTTAAAAAAATAGGTTGTACACAAAACTAGTTATTTCACTAGTTAATTTGCTATAACTCGAATTAATAGTTAGATAAATAGTTAATTACTTTTTATAATTTTTTATTAATGGCTACATTTGACTCTAGTTTAAAAAAATATGTTGTACACAAAACTAGTTAATTCACTAGTTAATTGCTATAACTCGAATTAATAGTTAGATAAATAGTTAATTACTTTTTTTTCAATTTTTTATTAATTGCTACATTTGACTCTAGTTTAAAAAAATAGGTTGTACACAAAACTAGTTAATTCACTAGTTAATTTGCTATAACTCGAATTAATAGTTAGATAAATAGTTAATTACTTTTTTACAATTTTTTATTAATCGCTACATTTTTTAGATGGATCGTCCTAGATATTCGGTTGATATGGGTAACCTCGAGCGCAACCGAACGAAAGAGCTTGCGAGGAAGAGATCCCGCAAAGGTAAATCACATATCGGCTCTTCATCTCAAAGTCGAGATGATTTTGATACGGGTTACGCAAGGAGGGATGGGGATGCGATGACCGACGAACAACTAGAACAAGAATTGCACCGACATAATTCCCGCTTTTTTCAAGACCAACCGAGGTCCATTGACGAAGAAGAGCTCGAGGACGAGGACGATGATGTGGAGGAAGTAATACGGAGAGCCACGACGATGAGGAGGAGGAGGGTGGCGGCAGCCGTGATGCCGACCAACCTGCCTCATCCCAAACAGGTACAAAAAAAGTAAATCTGAACTCATGGCTAATAATTTTTCTAAGTGGAAGGACCCGAACACCGGGAATTAAAAAAGTAAATCTGAACTAATGGCTAATAATTTCAAATCTATGTTTGGCAATCTTATTAAAAAAACGAAATCAACTCCCACTACACAACAAAGCACAATTAATGAGATTTCTTTGTATCTAACATATGATGTTGATTTTGAAGAAGATGATGATTTTGACGTACTAAACTGGTGGAAGGGAAAATAAAGAATGTTCCCGGTTTTAGCAAAGATGGCTAAGCAAGTGCTATCAATGCCGGTTTCAACGGTTGCCGTGGAACAAGAATTTAGTTCGGTCGGCAATGTCCTAACGCAAACCAGAACGAGGTTGAGCGCAGAATCTCTTGAGATGCTTATATGCTACCACGATTGGTTGAAAGCAGTCCGTAGAGCTCAAGAAATTGACATCACCCCATCCCAACACTTTATGGATGAATCTACAACCGAAGGTGGCTCTACCTATGCCGGAGATTCCGATTGAATGATTGATTAGTATTTCATGTTTTAATTTTACCTTCAATTCTCAATTGTAGTTCCTATTTAATTTTCAAATGTAGTTCCTATTTCATTTCAAATAAATGCACTTGAAGTTTGTTTTTAATACTTGTATAAAACTATAAAGTATAAAATATAAATTATAAAAAAAAATCTATAACCGACCCGGCCCGGCGGGTGCCCCGACCCGTGACCCGGGCGAGTGGCCCGGACCGAACCGGACCCGTCCAACCCTCGGGCCGGTCCCGGGCCCATATTATATGAACCTTCGGCCCGACCGGGCCTAGGCCCGGGCCCGACCCGGCCCGAATCCATGACTAACTTAAAGTGTTCAATTAGCCCCTTATATAGGAGATTCTGCTCGGCCGTCGCCAATTGGGGCGGTTCCCGGTGGAATTTTTTGATGAATTTTTTTGAGCATCTTCTTCATTAAGTCTAGTTTATCCATATCAAATTAAAGATAAAAATTAAACCGGGAAGGCAGTCATGATTTTCTAGAGATAACTGCGCAGTTAAACAGCGCAGTACATTTCTGAAAATCATTTGTCTGCCTTCCCGATTTCATTTTTAGCTGAAATTTAATCAAATAAAATCCATCGGGAACCGCCCCAATTGGCGACGTCCGGACAGAACCTCCTAAATAAGGGGCTAATTGAACACTTTAAGTTAGTTCATGTACCTATTTGACCCTTTAGCCTATAATGTTTATTTGATTGTTTGCAAAAATGTTTAATTTATTATAAACAATTAAGTAAACTTTTTAATTTTAATTAAAAAATGCGCCAAAAATTTTAATTTTTTTTTAAAATATAAAAAGTTTGTCACAGACGGGTCCGTGACAAAATATAAATTATGTATTTTTATTTAAAAGAGCGCTGAAAATACTATAATTTTTTTTTTAAAAAAAATGAAACCGTTTGTCACGGATTCTATCCGTGACAAGATCAGATTTTTTGAATATTTTTCAAAATTTTTTCAAAGTACCCGCCCAGCTTGTTTCGAAAATTTTCAAACATTTTCAGAAAATGTTTTCACGGATATTTCTGTGACAAGTATTTCCGTGACAAAAATTTGAATTCCAAATCATTTTTCGAATACCGCCTAGCCTATTTCGATTTTTTTAAAAAATTTTCAAAAACTTTGTCACGGATATTTCCATGACAAATAATTAAATTTTTTTAAAATAAAAAAGTTAGTCATGGCTGTGGCCGTGACAAATAAGGACCGGTGTAGTTCTGGTGAAGTCATTTGTCACGGACGGAGGCTGTGACAAATCCATGACAAATAGTGTCACAGACTCGCGTCCATGACAAAAACTTTGTCACGCCCCTGATGTCATGGATTTGAGCCGTAACAACGTCCGTGACAAACTTCATTTGTCACAGATTTTTTGAACTACCGTCCGTGACAAAATCCGTGACAAATCGAGTGATTTTTTGTAGTGTCCTGCTTTTTTTGCGGTGATCATTATCAATATAAACTAATGAATACTCCTTATGTGATTTACTTTAATCTGTTTTTCCAAAGGTTGTTAATCTCTCTTAGAGATCTTTGATCTTTGATCTATTAAAATTGGTGATTGAAACAATTCAATGGACTGGATTCATTAAATTAGGAAAAAGTTATATTTGAAATATACTTTTCAAATATATAGTGTGCAAGACAAATAGACAATACAGAATGTGGGTATTGTGTCATGAACTTTATGTGGGAACTAATAACTTATGTTGAAAGTTCAGATATTGGACAAGTATTTTAATTATATATACTTCAATAAGTGGATTTCATTAAATCATTTAACTTATACGTAGTATATAATTTAGTTTCGCATTATTTATTTTATCTATATTTGTATGAGTATTTCCAGGTTTGGAACTGAAGAAATGAACCATATATGATGGAGGAGTTTAATTATATCAAAAAAGTGCATGCTAGATTTTTTGTATACAATATCAGAGAGGTGTGAAATATATGACCACGAGTACAAGGGAATGGGTCATAATATGGTCTCTTATTAGTCTGCCATTTTGAGGCAACCGATGTGTCCGAAAAATAAAATACATAGAAATAATACTCGCTCCGTCCTGGTTGAATCTTGATGTTTGTTTTTGTCACGGTGTTTTAGGAGATCAATTAATAGAAGAACAAATGACTTGGATGTCCTTTGACTTTTGGGGGGGAATTAATGTTATCCACTCAAATATAAAAAGTGGGTGGGTGGTCACTACAAGAATTTTCGCGTTTTAGTGTCGGATTTTCCGACACTAAATCCGTCAGCAAACAGCTTTGTGTCGGATATTAGTGACGGATGCATCCGTCGCTAAATTCTGGACATTAATCAAATTAGCGACGGATAAGCTAGTCATACGCAAATTAGAGACGAACAATAGTGTCGGTCTATGTTGCACGGAAACGTGAAAGTCATGAGGAAACGGGAAACGGGAAACGTCAAATGTTGCTCAAAAAGGGCTTGTTTGGAGAGTTTCCAAGAGTTTCCGTAGAGTTTCCGAAACGGAAACGTACTCCTTCCCAAGAGTTTCCGTGCTACATAGGTGTCGGTTATTCCGCCATTAACATTTGTGTCGGATAATCCACCACTAATTTCCGTCAATGATTAGTTTTTATGAAATTAGAATTTTTCTTTAATAAAATATTCTTTTGTAATATAAATAATAATTATTTTTAAATTCGGAATTTTTTATACCAAAAAACGCAGGACCACCACTAATGTCAGTGATTAAATTTTTTATAAATAACTTCTTTTAAATAACATATACTCCGTATACATTTATACTTTCAATATGTGAATTCAATGAAATAATTATAACAAAACATATACTAAAAATGTAAATCTGAAATCTAGAGGCAAATGAACAAAACACATAACAAGCATGTGCAAATATGCAACACATAATATTACATATTGTAGTCTAAAGTCTAAAAACATTCATCAAATAGCATCAATCCATACTCAAATTTAACAACATCAAATACAAACTAGATATTAATATTAAACTTAACACAAATCTAGTGACAAAGTGATTCATGAAGAGACTGCAGAATCATCAGAGGATTCTGATGTTGGAAAGAATGTGGGTGCATCAATCCCTATCGATTTCAAAAATGGAAGCCATGTTTGCTCAAAGTTCTTGGGCTGTGAGTTGGGTTCCTCGTCTTGAATATGATCATCCACAATTGGCATTTCTGGGGGCCTCATCACCCTCTGAAATTAACAGCTCCCTCATGCGTGCATCCCAATAAGCACAAAATTCATGCATCCGACAAACTCTTGAAGACGGGCGTTCTTTACTTGAATCAATTACTGCCAATTCATGAAGGAAAGTTTCTGAATAACTGCCAAGTCCACCAACTCTCTGTTTTTTGCAGCCAACAATTTCCAAGTATTTGGAAGACAATTTAGTCGATGCGATCTTGGGTGTTGTCGAGCTTTCTTCTTGACTTGAAGGTTGAGACTGTTGTTGGAAATCATCTTGACAAGCATTATACAATTTCCTCAAATACTCCTATAAAACAAAAATAAAAACATAAGTAAACCTACAAAAAAATGAACAAATTATGCAAAGGGATGACCACACCATGTCCAACAGATTATACCTTCAAAGAAGCTTATGATAGGAAATCATCTAGCATCAAAGTATGTCCACCACACAACCTACTCTTCTTTCAACTACACCACTATGGTCATGCCTAAAAGCATGGTGCTGTTTTAGTTACCTGTCATTTTATAAAATCATTCATCGGTTCTACTAATTAAATGTACAACAAACCTTAGAAAAAAATCAGCAAACAAACACTTAATGATTGACACCCATACACAATCACCAATTGACACGAACTAGCAGTCTTATTGTCTACCCAAAACTCGATTACAACATATACACATACTAATAGTACGGCAGCATTTTCATTAATAGTACTAAAATTGATAATAAAAGTCTGCAAGAAAAATGGCAGCAAACTCAATACCAAGAAAAAATGGCAGCAAACTCTTCGAACAAAATGCTTACCAACTTTGAGGGAAAAACAGAGGAGAATAAAATCGTTTGGCTACTACAACTTACACCCTGAATGAGTCAATCTCAGGGCAATTTTGCAATACATATGAGTGGACAACATTAGATTCATTTTGGTCCATGTACCGCCTCGTGCTTGCACCAATTGTTTTTGCCTTCTGTGCAAAAACTAAAACACTAAAATCAGTGTTAATCATGCAACCATCGTCAAACCTGGGGATATGATGTGCTTTTGTGGCTACATCCTCTGGAAAATAATAGCTTGCAAATGTGCTCATTTTACTTTGTAAATAACCTTCCCTAATAGATGCTTCAACCCCAGCCTTATTTCCAATTTTAGTCTTCAGCACCGATCCCAAGAAACTACAAGAGTTGCACAAAATAAGATATTGAGTAAATTAAAAAAAAGTCACATGGCTATATAAAAGTATTAATCATCCACCTTTCAAAACGATACATCCATCGATATTGTGGAGGCCCGCCGAGCAAAGCTTCATCCGGTAAGTGCACAATAAGGTGTTCTGTAGGGTCAAAGAACGAGGGTGAAAAAATCTTCTCCAACTTGCACAAAATCACAGGAATATCTTCCTTTAGCTTCTCAATGTCACACACCGATAGTCTTTCTTGTTAACTCATGAAAAAATAAGCTAATCTCCGTAATTGCCTCCCATATCCAATCAGGCAGCATCTCTTTTAAAGCAACTGGAAGTAGGCGTTGCATGAAGACATGACAATCATGGCTCTTCATCCCAAATACCTTAAGCTTCTCCATTTTCACACAACGGCCTAATCGAGATGCAAAACCATCTGGGAACTTCAGTGAATCAATCCAGCTGTATAAAACATTTTTTTGTTCATTTGGGAGGGTGAATGGAGCTTGAGGATATTTTCCATGAGAGTCTCTACCCATGCTCGGTCTATGGCAAATATGCTCCATATCCATTCTCCCTTGTGTATGGTCCTTTGATTTTACTGGTACTCCCAAAATTGTATAGAAGATATTTTCAAAGAAATTCTTTTCTATGTGCATGACATCAAGATTATGTCGTATGAGCAAATTCTTCCAGTATGGGAGATCCCAAAATATGCTACGCTTCTTCCATCCAATATTTTTTCCAACAATTGCATTGTGCTCTACACCACCCAATTCAGTAACTGACATGAAACCATTTACCTCATCATAGCAGTATGAGCCATCCCTGTGGATCGGGGGGCCATACAAGATTGATTTACCTTTGGTAAAATTATTTTCATCTAACCGAAATGGATGGTCACTTGGTAGAAACTTTTTGTGGTTATCAAACCAACTATGCTTTTTACTATGAGGTAGCCAAAATGCTTCGATGAACTCGGTACAATAAGGACATGCAAACTTCCCCTTCGTGCTCCATCTCGATAGCATGGCATATGTTGGAAGGTCACTAATTGTTCATAACAAAATAGCTCTCATATTAAAAGTTTGCTTTGAAACTGCATCATATGTTATGGCACCAACCTCCCACAATTCTTTAAGCTCCTCTACCAATGGTTGCAGGTACACATCAATTCCGTTCGCATGATTCCTTGGTCCTGGAACTAATATAGTTAAAAATAAGAATTGTTGTTTCATACACATACCTGGAGGCAAATTATACGGTCTCACGATTACAGGCCAACATGAGTATTTTTGTCCAAATTGACCGAAAGGCTGAAACCCGTCTGTGCATAGACCAAGTCTAACATTTCTCGGATCTTCAGCAAATTCTGGATAAAGATTGTAAACATGAATCCAAGCCTTTGCATCTGATGGGTGACGCATTACTCCTTCCTCCCTGTGGTGATTTTTATGCCACCTCATATCATCCGCTGTAGTAGCTGAAGCATAAAGTCGTTGCAATCTAGGAGTAAGAGGAAAGTACTCCATTTTTGCAAGAGGAATACACTTATTTGTCTGCTTGCTAATGTCATACCTTGGAGTAGAGCAAAATGTACACTCCAGTAGCTCACTATTTGCTCTCCAATATATCATGCACCCTTTCGGACAACAATCAATGGATTGATGGCTCATTCCTAACACAGATAGTTTTCTTTTAATTTTTTTGAAATTAGGAATTGGTTTGTTTGGAATGTTTGATGGGAAAAACCTATTTATGAATTGAGAAATTATATCAGTTGCACCTTCTGATAAACTCATCTCCGTCTTTAAATTCAACATTTCTGTCATTGCACTCAACTGCGTCATTGGGCAGCCATCAAAACACGGTTGACTCATCGTATCTAACATTTCGTACATCTCTATTGTGACTGGACAAGGTTCATCCTCTCCAACCTCATTGTGGTCAAATCCCATTGGGAGCTCATTCCTCATAGCATCTTCAAGCATTGATTTGTACGGATCATATTGCGCTCCAGATGTATTACCATGAGATGAACTACTCTCATCCAAATAAACTAAATCATTTGAATTATATGGCTCTTCGTGTGCTGCCCATAAATAATAGTCTTCCACAAAGCCTTTTTCAAATAAATGTTGTCTAACAATCTCTCATGTCAACCACTTTTTATTCTTGCACTTTCTACAAGGACATGCAATAACACCGCTTGGATATAAGTCTACCGCCGCTTGGATAAACTCAGTAACTCCTTCCTTGAAATCTTCATTTAGAACCCCTCGTCTTGCAAGCCTTTTATACATCCATGATCTATCGTGGCTCATTTAGAAACCTATACAAGATATAACACTAAATAAGGTTATTTATTCATACCATTAAATAATTTTGTTGACGGAATCACATTAAATACTTAAAGAACTATGTCATTTTATTCACAAACACCTAAATATTGTATTTAAATACTAAATGAAACATCCACCAGTTTTGTTTATCTTTCTCAACAAAAAAAATTAAAAACTTCATTTATATTTATTACTTTAATTTCTCAAACTAGGGCATCAAATCTATCATTTTTAAAAACAAACACCATACACATTCACAAATATATTCAAAGAAGTATATATTGTTTTTTCATACTCACCATCTTAACCTAAAATTAAATTTAAAGTTCATCACACTAAAATAATGTGAATGTTTTTATATCATTAAAGAATGGGCCAATTTTTTTCAATATAACCTAAATCTATGTTAAAACAACCAAAACGACGACTAATAATCATTCATTTATACATATAATTAATTAATCATTACAAAAGGCTAATAAAAGATACTTTCCTCAAATAAAAGGACTAAGAAGTCAATATTTTTGTGTATACAAGAAAAAAACATGAAATCATATTTTTACTTTAAATATTTAAGAATAACATCATATTATATATAATCAATTAATTAATATAATAAAATTATAAATAATAATTAAAAGGGGTTTAATGCATACGACCCCCCGTGATATTAAAATGTTGCGTATTATCCCCCTCTGTTATAAAAAATGCACGAAAGCCCCTTATGTTTTCATTAAATGTGCTTACCCGCCCTTATCGGAATAAAGGAATGATGCCGTTACTTTTTTTTCAAATATCCCGTTATATCCTTATTTCGTAGCCAAATTAGGGCAGCCGTTCAGTACTCCATTCAAAAATCGAAGGGGAAGAAGGTCGTCGCACCAATTTGAAGCCAGATGATCCAAAATACCTACTTTCCACTAACTTTCCTTCTTAAAACTTCTACGTACTGGATGGTAAAAAATTAGACTGCTGCTCGTCATTAATTTTGAGGTATGCTTTACCAATAACTTGTCCTTTTCGTATTGTTTGATAATTGTAATTTTAGTTTTTGTTTTGTAAAAGTTTCTTGTTTATTAATGTAGTCTGATTTTTTTTTGGGTTACTTAGTATAGTACGTATTAGTAGGGATTGTAACTGGGGCTTATTTAGAGTCAATAAAGACTAAGGATTACTTGTATTTGCTTTTTCTGAAAATAAAGTAAGTAAAAATAAAATTCAAGCTCTAATGGAAAGAACTTGTTAGTTTTTAACTGCATTTTATGTTCTAATTTGGGTTATTTTTTCTTCTTCTGCACTGTGCATATATTGAGCAACTGCTATATCTAGTTTTGAACATTTATATATGGGTAAACATAAATTAAAAGTTCTGCATTTTTTAGTTTGAGCATGTGTTTCTTTGCACATTATATCGAACATACAAGGGTTAATAATTAATTGTCTAACCACATTGATGATTTGGACTTTGCTTATATATGTATTTGGCAGGACACATAAAGAGGCCGTTTGTCAACCCTCATTTTCGTCTTATCAGGCTTATCAGCCAACTTTTTTACCAAACACGTAAATTTTACTTTTGCGCGCTGAATTGTGAAATAAGCCGAAAAAGTAAGGTTGAAGTTACTTTTCTGGCTGTATTGGCTGAAGTTACTGTAGATGATCATTTTAGCTATTTTTACATATAATTTTTTCTTTATTTTATTAATATAATAATATATTTTAAAAATATTTTTTTCTTGTATCAGCAGAATCAGCCAATGCAGCCACTTCAGTCAGAACTTCATAAATTTCAGCAGAATCAGCCAAAACAGCCGATTTTCATGCTACCAAACGGGCTCAAAAATGTCTTCTGAACTTTTGACAATTAATGTAAATGAACCTTATACTGAAGTAGAAGATGAAGAGGGGAATTCTTCAACTGATGATTTTTAAAAAAGTTGATGATGCTATGTGACATCACTTTTTTAAATATACTTTTTAAAAAATAGATTGTAAAAGAAGTTAAAAATCTGGAAAACAAATACGGAGTAATTAAATATAGTATAATTAATGGTTCAAGTCTACAACAACACTTACAGAAATGAGATACGAAACAAAACTCAGCTTGGGGCAATTATTAGGAAAGGAGATGATGAATATGGGATAAATTGGACATTTTGCTAGTTAAAAATGTAAAAAAGGAACCCAAAAACGCACTAATCGCGCGTGTAGTACAATCACGTTAACTTCACCGTTTGTAGCGGTAATGTGCTTAGTTTATTAAAACACACAGGGGTTGTGTGCATTTTTTATAATAGAAGGGGGTAACACGCAGAATTTTAATATCACAAAGGGATTCTATGCATTAAACCCTAATTAAAAGTAAGAGCTCTAACCTTGAAATGACGTCCAGATCTATTTTGATAGAGAGATAAGGATAAGATATGTGTGTGGTGGAATGATGTGTCGGAGGTATTGGTAGAGATATAAAGTTCAAATTTAGTGACGGATTTCAGTGACGGCTATATCTGTCACTAATTAGAGACGGATTTCTCCGTCACTCCTATCCGCCACTAATCAGTGTCTACCACGTATCCATCACGCGTTCCGTCACCAAATAGTGGCAGCTTTATTCGGACGCCAAATGTTGGCAGATGAGCATCCGACATTAAATCCGACACTAATTACCGTCTGATTTTAAATCGGACACAAAAATCCGACAGTAATTTCCGGATTTCTTGTAGTGGCTGAAGGGTAGTTAGGATATTTAATGTAAAAGGAGTTGTCTAAAAAGGAACGTAAAGGAGTAAATGGGACATCCCAAAAAGGAAAGTGTAAAGATTTAAATAGGATGGAGAGAGTATATAATTATGACTAGGGTTGGCATTTTTGACCGAAAAACCGAAACCGAACCGAAAAAACCCGAACTGTTTTGAAAATACGAACCGAACCGATATAATTTGGGACCCGAAAATTGGGACCCGAAAAAAAAGCGATTCGAAATCGGTTTATAGTTCCAACAAATCGGTTTGAACCGAACTGAACCAACATTTTACTAATAATAATTATAATAAATTTATAGTTAATAACCTTTATTAAACGTATATATAATGATATGCAGTCCTGGAATATCGAACGGAGTCCTCCAGCAAGATGGTTGCCAAGCGAGCTGATGACTCAGATGTCACGTGTTCGAATCTTGGCGGCGTTGTATGTTTATTCAATGCTTCATTTTTCCAATTTTCCATTTTGTATCCATAGCCCTTTGTCCCACACCGGAGAAATGAGAGAGTTTCCTCCTCAAAAGCATCTATATATTGGATGTTAACTCAACCAACTAATCGTGAAGTCCTTACATACTCCATGAGTTGTTAGGCAAAGTAGCTGGGCTTTTGAAAACTTGGGCCTAGTGTATTGAAAAGTTCATTTTTTTTTATTTATTAAAAGTCGGTTATTCTTTCGGGTTTCGGTAAACCGACTTGAAATATTGGTTTCCGATAATTTGATACCCGTTTCTGAATGATTATGGTTATTTGATAACCGAAATATTAGTTCGGTTTCGGGTTAACCTTAATCGGTTCGGTACCTGAACCAAATCCAGCCCTAATTATGACTATAAGGGATCAATAAGGACACCTTTTCTTATAGCCTAAAATCAATACGTAGAAATCCATATATACTTTGTTCAAGACCTTTTATACGTAAATTCATCGGTTCATATCCAATTTTGAGATATTTATTCCCGTTTCTTCGCCCAATAAGAACAAGAATTCTTCCCTCATCCGTTCATTATTTCGATGAATTTCTTTTGCCTTTCATTTTGATCAAGTTTTTCCAAGATCATAGCTCAGCCGAAAGCTTTGTTTCTATAGCTAGCAAGTTTTGTTTTTTCTTGAAGTATTTTAATTTTATAGTTGCTAGGCTTGAAGTGTACAAACATAAAAGTTTTTAGAAATATTTTGTACTTTTCATTACATCCAAGCAGTATATGTTATACTACTGTTTTATTTATTTTTGCATTAGTTTCTTTTTAAATATTTACTAGTTTCCTTAATTAATGTTAAGTAGGTGATGTAAAATGGTAGAAGGTCGTGATTGGATGTATAAGTGTCGAAGTCGGACTTCTGATAATCTAAACTATGAGTTTGTAGAAGGTGATGATTATGATTTTACCATATCTCAAAACAAAGGAGAAGATATGGTGAAATGTCCATGTAAAAAATGCAAACTCAGAAAGTACTACGATAGACACTACAAAAACACATCAGTTTTATCACGGATTTTTGTCACGGATTTGGTCCGTGACAAGTTTGTCATAGCCATCATTACATATATGTCTGATTTGTCACCAAGTACTTTTGTCATGGATTTTTCCGTAACAAAATCCGTGACAAACGTTTGTCACGGATTCTGTCCGTGACAAAAAGGTTCCGGCGACCGAAAATTTACTCCGGCATAATTTTTTTAATTATGGGCATTTTGTCACGGACGGATCCGTGACAAAGCTCAATTATTGATATTTCAATTGTCACGGTATTAATGTTATACGGAAAAGTGTTTGTAACGGATATATCTGTGACAAATTGTTTTATATATAGCAACATGATCGATGGTGACAGTTGTTTGAGGTAGGATAAAATGTATAATATTGTTTTTGACAAAGCACTAATGTTTTAAATGTGAATTATCTACCTATTATAGATTTGTTTACCAATTTTCTGTTTGTTTTCTATTATTAGCAAAAGTATACCAGTGGGAAACCTACTACGGAAATGCTATAAAAAACGATTTGCTTCTCGAGGTTGCGAATGGTTGAGTAAAAATATAGGCCGGGCAATACATCAAAACAAGAAGTCGGAATGGATTAGTGATGGTGATTGGTTGATTTTGAAAGAGTATCGGGCAAGTGATGCCTTTACAAAGAAAAGTGCACTAGGAAAATGCAATTGTAACTCGGAGAAAGCTAAACAATCTCAATATCCGTATTCCGATCACATCTCATGTTGAAAAAATGGTTAATAATGTTTGATATAATCATTTAATTTTCTGTTTTAGTATTAATAAATGTATACTAACACTACAAAAAAATCGTCTGTAGTCACGGACCGCAGTGTAAAAAATCCGTGACTAACACATTTAGTCACGGATTTTGTCCGCGACTAGTTCCGTGACTAATTCCGCGTGACTAGAACGTAGTCACGGAACGTCGGTCCGTGACTACATCTTGACCGGAATTAGCTCTCCGGCGCGTTAGTCACGAACTATATCCGTGATTACTTTAATTTAATTTTTTTTTTATGTTAGTCACGGACAAGTGCCGTGACTAAGTTTAATTTAAATTTTTTTATTTATTGTGGTAGTCATGGACGTGTCCGTGACTACCGTTTTTAAAAAAGCCCGCGATTAGTCACGGACATGTATCCGTGACTATGTTTTTGAAAAAAAAATTAGTCCGGATTAAAAGGTAGTCACGGACATATATCCGTGACTATGTTTTGAAAAAAAAAAATAGTCCGGATTAAAACGTAGTCATGGATGTAGTCCGTGACTAATGTTTTTTGTTTTTTTTTTTAAATGTTTTTAAATAAAAAAATTAAAAATTTATTTTAATTTTACTTTAAAGCAATTAGAATAAAAACAAATTCCATACAATCTTAAACATAAAAAATGTTATTACAGACTGAATTATAAAAACAAAATCCATACAATGTTAAACAATATTATGTAATTACATGCCCATACGTCGGACTCCATTATGATAAAAATTAGAATCATCATAATCATATGCGTCATCATTATCATTATAGTCACGATGATGATCCTCTTCTGCATCCACGGTGTCCAAGGGTCGGGTACCTCCTCGGCTGCCTCGGCTACCTCGGTTGCCTCCTCGGTTGCCTCCTCGATTGCCTCCTCGATGGCCTCCTCGATTGCTTCCTCGGCTGCCTCCACCGGATGACTGAAACTGATTGAGCATATCAGACGACAGAGATCCGAATGTCGTCCCCATTGCAGGCATGACACCATAACCGAAGTTAGAGTGATAACCCATATTACCCATGTGCGGAACCTGAGGAGTCTGCTCAACGTGGAACATGTACGGCCGAGGAAGAGGCTGAGGCGGAGGCTGATATCCGGCAAGGATCCGTTCCATTGCTTCCAGTCGGGCCCTTGTTTCTTCATCATTCTTTCGTTGCTGTTCAAATGCCCGCTGCTGCTCCTCCAATTCTCGTTGCAATTGGGCAATGCGTGGATCCTCTCCTCGCCTAGATCGAGAAGATGATGAAGCTCCGCTGCCGCTGCGATCGTACAAAATATGTTGCCCCTCAGCCCCGAGGCACGGAAGCCGACCCTTGTACACCCCAGCTGCCTCAAGGATCGCATCATCTTCCACATCAGAATCGATGTCATCTTCTTGCGTCAAGCCTAGTTCCGCCCGCTTCTTTTCAACATTTGCGTTATACTTTGTCTACAAGCATTTACAAAAATTATTCAAATGATATTTACTTCGTTTTGAAATAATAATATTGATGTTACATGCTTCGATTTCAGCAAGGCGGGGTGGTAGATTGGCTTCCGACTCATCACCGTTCTTCGTCCAACAGTGTTTGATGACCTTGAGGATAGAGACCCTCTTCTTTTGAGGCCCCGCCTACAAGGTTTAAAGGTTTAAATAAATGTAAAAAAATAAAGGGTTAAAATGGTGTAAGGTTTATTTGAATAAGACTTACAAGAGCTTCTTTATGTTTACTCTGAGGTTTGCGGCCCCCGTGCCATTGTGTCGTCAATGCCTTCTCGGACATCCGATTTTTCTTCCCGGCTTCGCTTCTAGCCAAGAAAGTCGGATCCGAAGACCAGTGGCGGACGAGGTTTTCTCATACCTCATCCGAACATCATTGAGGCCTTACCCCACTGGCTCGGGCACTCTTAAAAGTGGGACGAAGTCAGTTTGAAACTCTGGCATTGTACGCCCTTAGAATAGCGGGGCCTTGTTCTTCAGTCCAGCGAAACCGGGCCTTTATTAAAAAAATAAATTAACTTATCATTTGTCAAATTTTAGGTTACATCAATAACGGAAAATTCATTTTTTTACCTTGAACAAGTTCCACCAAAGTTCACGGACCTTGGAGTCAACATCCGTGTACGTAGCCCAGTTGCCAAGAAAGTGTCCACCAATTATGATTTTGATTTGGTTGAGCACATCTTGATCGCTTCAAAAAATTAATGATATTTTTTTATATCCATTTGGTTAGATTATTTGACATTAGATAAAATTATTTGACATTAGATAAAGTTCATAGTTACTTACTTAGCAACCATGTGAGGTGTCACCCATTCCGAATCTTCATTGTTGCGCTCGGCTTGGGTTAAGGGCGCATAGTTCGGGCGAGCACGGAAGGTTGATTGTTCATTGCTCATCTAAAATAATTGATTAATGAGGAGTATTAATTTACGTTTTCAAATAATAGTGTAAATATAATAGAAGATCAAATTTTGGTTGAAATTTTAAATAAGTTTTCGTATTTAAATTTATAAAAAACATTTTATATAAAAGCAGTTTTTTGTAAACAGTTTTTATAAACAGTTATTTATAAACAGTTTTTTATAAACAGTTTTTTATAAACAGTTTTTTATAAACAGTTTTTATAAACAGTTTTTTATAAACAGTTTTTTATAAACAGTTTTTTATATAAACAGTTTTTTATAAACAGTTGTATAAAAAACAGTTGTATAAAAAACATAAAAACAGTTTTGTGTAAAAACAGTTTTTTGGTATAATGAATATTCTATATTAATGTCTAACTCAATATGTTATACTCCCTCCGTCCCCCTATAATTATCTCATTTTTTCATTTTTGGATGTCTCTCTATTATTGTCCCATATCATATTTGGTAACATTTGTGTGGCTCTAATTCATTCTTACTTTATTTCCACTTTATCAACTCATTATCAACCACATAATTTTACTTTTCTTAAAAATCACACCACTCCCTTCCGTCCCAATATCAGGGGGACGGAGGGAGTAATTGACATGCCCAACTTTTTTGGAAGTTTGACATGAGGGGGTATTTTTTTAATTAATTCACTAAAAATTTTAAATTCAAACAGTTAAAACAATTTATTTATTAAATATTGTGTTTTTATAGTCTACATTTTATACTAAATTTAAGAACTGTTTTTAATGTCTAACTCAATATTTTATAATTATTAACATGTTAAACTTTTTTGGAAGTTTGACATGAGGGGGTATTTTTTTAATTACTTCGGGAAAACTTTTTAATTAAAACGGTTTATTTATTAAACAATGTTTTTTCATAGTCTATATTTTATATTAAATTTTAGAAAACTGTTTTTAATGTCTAACTTAATATTTTATAATTAACATGTTAAACATTTTTGGAGGTTTAACACGAGGGGGTATTTCTTTAATTAATTTGAGAATATAATGTAATTAGGCATACATATTAATTAAACTAACTCATGTTCTTTAATTCATAAGTCCAAAATTAAAAAAGATAATGTTTAATCATGCATGTTTAACCTACAATTAAATCTTATTTAGGCATACATATTAATTAAACTTATACACAACAAATATAGGCATGCCAATTAAACATATATACAAACTAAATCATGTTATATTGAGCATATAAAACATGTAATAAACTGAATATATTAACATGTATTTCGAAAAAACGTGTGCTTATAACATGTATTTCGAAAAAAACGTGTGCTTATAATATTAATTAATAACATGTATACAAAAATGAATTTAATAACATGTACAGAAAACAAGTATTTCGAAAACTACATTATATTAACATGTATTTCAATTCTAAAATTAAAGGAATATTATAAACTAAATGAAATTATATTTCGAAATCATATTACTCCACATGCATCAATTTGAGATACTAACTAAAATCAAATTATAACATGTACTGAAATCAAATTAAATATACATAAATCAATTTGAGCATATTAACTAAATCATATTAAACAATTTGAGAATACTGGGAACACACTTATCGTAACATGCATTTTTGAAATAAAAATCAAATACTAAAAATAAGAATTAAAGGTAAATAAAATTTAGAATACATAACCTTTATGAAAAACGAAGGAGGCGGTCGACAGTGGCAGAAGACGGTGGCAGCAAACGGCGGCAGCGAACGGCGGCAGCAACTGGCGGTAGCAAACGGCGGAGGGCGGAGTTGGAGGTTGAGATCGGTGGAGTGTAGAAGAGTTAGGGAGAAATTAAAGATGTAGGGTTTTGGCCGGGTTGGAGAGTATGCGGAATGAAAAATCAGCTAAGTGTTGATTTTATATGTATGCGTAGTCACGGACGTAGTCACGGATATATCCGTGACTAGCCGACGTAAATAACGAAGTCAGACGCGCGGCAGATGAGGTGTCACGGCCACCTTTGACCGCCTTAGTCACGGACGGGTCCGTGGCTCGGTTCGTGACTAATTCAAAAATTTTGAATTAGTCACGGAACTAGTCACGGACATGTCCGATTTTTGAATTATTCACGGATCTAGTCACGGACCCGTCCGTGACTAATTACTTTCCATCCGTTCTGCCAACTCCTCGGGCAGGCCGGCGACAGTGGAATAAATTCGACTTTATTATATTCGATTTTTGAGTATAAATAGATGATGCCCGGTCCAATGTTTGTGAAAAAAAATGGCTAATCGAGAACCAATTGACTGAGATTCGATGTGCAGAGCTATGCAACGACTCAAGCTAATTACACAGCTTATGGAGCCGAAAACCGTTGAAGCATACCAGAGAATCACGGAGTTGATGGCTAGACCCCTTGAAAGTTATGGCGACTATAAAGATGAGGAATCCGACTCACTCGGCAAGTCAAAAGCAAACAACTTGTGTCGGATGCTTCAACGTGCAGAAGAATGTTCGGAGTATATGGATCCGATCAACGAAGAAGCTGAAAGGAAAATTAACGAGTTGTTGGCTAGGCCTCTTGAAAGTTTTGATATTGATGAATAATTTTGTATTTGTTTGTTTGGTTATTATGATAAATGATTAATGTTTCGTTAGTTGATTGTGATAAAAAAATTGTGTGTTTCGTACTTATCTTTTAATAATGATGAAGAAAAAAATCAAATATTGTTGGACTACAATAATAATGAAGAAAAGAGCACAAATATTCGAACTCAAAAAAATTGTAATACAACAATACAATTAGTCACTATCAGAGTCATTATTTTCTACATATACAACATCTTCTTCTGTATCAGAATCGTCTATCCATTCTCCTTCTTCCTGATAATGAGCAATTTGTTGTTCTTCATGCATTTCAATAATTTCGCGCTCAGATGGAGTTATTAGGCCCGGAAGGTGCGTTTCTGGCATGACTTCAACACTTCCCCCATTTGGATCACTTAGCTGAATGTGCTGGTTGACCGTCTCAACAATCGGTGGAGGTTGGAAAAAATGTTGCTGAAAAGCATCTAAATCAACGTCCTTGTGTTGAGTTTGTGATACAATTTTGCTCGGACGAACAGTACATGCACACACCCAAGGATTCTGTGTCCGCCTGGTTGAAGGGTATTCTGTATAATAAATCTGGGCTGCTTGTTGAGCAAGTATAAAAGGCTCATTTTTCGTATACACGCGAGAGTGGTTGACGTCAATCATATTATACTTTGAATTTTTTCGCACACCACGTGTTGGATCGATCCATTTGCAGCGGAACAAAACGCATGTCAACTTTTTCCCAGCAGAAGGCATTTCCAGTTCGAGAATCTCGTGCAAGACACCAAAAAAATTGGTTTCCGAGTTATCATAACCGATGGTTGGGACACATAACCCGTTGTTCACTGTTGGTCGGCCCTGTCCGTAACCGACTGTGTGATAGGTGTAACCGTTTATCACATATGACCGCCAAACTTTGGCGTAAGCACCAGGGCCCCACGATAATGATACTAACAAAGGGTCCACAATCCCACGGTTATTGATCTGTAAATTAAAACACGATAACATTGGGTAATTATTAAATATTATTACTTAATAATATAAATAATTAATGTGTGTGTATGTATATATACCTGATGCTTGTACCACGGTATAAAATGAGAGTCCACCAATGCATCAATTTCATTGTCAGGGAATGCTGAGTACTCCGCTCTAAATTCACTGTGAAGTCAAACATGAAAATATTATAAATCAACTACCTTAATTGTATATATATTACAAAGATAACTACAAATTTAACTTACTGATAAAACGGTAAGATTTCTGGACAATTAATGAGCATATAAGTATGCGCAATTTGTAATTCTTTTCCCACGATGTATCGGTTTGTCCAAGCTCCTTTACCGGCCTCTACCTGGGTAATTGAAAATGGAAACTACATTTTCATATAAATCCTCGCCGATGTCATCGTTTCGGGCAGGTCTCTTTCTTCTAGTGATGACTTCACGCTCAAAATAAAAAGATGAGAACGTTGAGATTTCTTGTTGAAGATATGTTTGACAAATTGAAGCCTCAACGTGTGCCTTGTTGGTCACTTTCTTTTTCAACTCTCCAAGAAATCTGCAAAGTAAAATAAAAGTGGTACACAGATTAATGTTGTTATGAAATAAATATTCAAAGATAAATGAAATTGTGACTAACCTTTCAAATCTGTACATCCAGCGATAGAAGACGGGTCCACCATTTAAAGCCTCATACGGAAGATGTATTACAAGATGTTCCATTCCATCGAAAAATGATGGAGGCATTATCTTTTCCAAATTACACATCAGCATGGGAACAGACTCTTATAGTCTACAGAGGGATGCTGCATCCAAAACGCTTGAGCATATCGACTGAAACAACAAACTGATCTCAGTAATGCAGGACCATACGTGTTCAGGAAGCATCTCTTTCAGTGCAATTGGGAGAAGTTTTTGCATGATTACATGACAATCGTGAGTTTTCATGCTCGACGTCGTTGCAAGTTTGTCCATGTCCACGCATCTAGACAAGTTGGAGCAGTAGCCATCTGGAAACTTCAGAGACACAAGCCATTGTAATATTGATTCTTTTTGTGCTTGTGTGACTTGGTAGACTGCTTTTGGAATATTGTTGCCCTGATATTCTAGATCAACAGATAGTTCGGGCCTATCACACCAAATAGTCATATCTTTTCGAGATGCAAGACCGTCTTTAGTTTTGCCTTTGAAATCCATCACTGTGTTAAATATATTGTCAAACACGTTTTTCTCAGTGTGCATGACATCTATATTGTGACGAATGAGAAGGTCTTTCCAATATGGTAACTCCCAAAAGATACTCCTCTTTGTCCACTTATGGGTATCACAAAACCCATATGGCTTCTTATTTGGTTCTTGCATAACCGTAGGAATACGTCGAATCCGGTTAAAAATTGCTTCCCCGGTCAATCTCGGGGGCGGGTGTCTCGTACCACTCTACCTCTAATGAAAGACTTTTTGTCCTTTCGATATCGGTGGTTTTCCGGGAGAAACTTGCGGTGACAATCAAAGTAGCTTGGTTTTTTACTGAAAGTTAGCCAATTGGCACCTGATTTCTCCATGCATATCGGACATCCCATAAGACCATGTGTGCTCCATCTCGAAAGCATGCCATAGGCAGGGAAGTCACTAATGGTCCAAATGATGGCAGCTTTCATTATGAAATTTTGATCCCTTGAAACATCATATGTTGGGTGGCTGCCACTTCTGACTTGCGTGGCTGCCATAGAGACCTACGAATTGTGAAGGCGATTACAACTAGCCAAGGCGGCCGCCGGCCAGATTCCAGAAGCGAGGTTGTTAGGGCCACAAGGGATAGGCTGGATAGCTACCGATAACTCGGCAAGGTAGCAAAAGCTAAAAGCCCTACTACTTGTTCAAGTTTTTATTTTGTTCCCACTTTTCCTTTAGTTGATTATACGATTATTGTTTACTTTTTAATTTTGAATTCTTCTACATGTTTTAAATTACTCCGACAGAATTTAGAAATTCATAATGACTCCTATAATCAGAAAATACTATCCAAGAGTTGTAGACAAAAGAACTGTTTTGATACTAGATTAATATGAAAAATTGAATTTCTAAGAGTTATAGAATCAGAAACTACTATCCAGAAAATACAGGATATGAAAAATTGTAGACAAAATAACTCGAGAGTTGATACTATCCAAAAAGTACTGTATATTGTTATAAAATTTGATATGTGGTACAAACTATAAGTTTTTATTTACCATTAGCATTGTTTTGGTATTGAATAATGGGGCCTCTGATTTTATTTTGAACAGGGCCTTCAATTTGTTAAGGCTGGCCCTGTTAAAATGAATATATGATTATTTGATTAGTTTATGAATGGATAAATTGATTTAATTCATGGTTGTTTCATGTTTATAAATGATTATGAATAGTTGAAAAATAATTAGTCTGTTGTTTGGATGTTGAGCGTCAATTCATATTCTTAATTGTTGATTGTTATTATTGAGTGTTGATGTTATATTTTATTGATTTTTTTTGAGAGTTATATTTTGTTTATTTTGTTAGTTATAAAATTTCAATTATAATAAAAATAGCTGAATCTGGATTGGAGAAAAAAGAGAGGAGAAGATTAGAGAAAACAACATTTTCATTCATTCATTTCATTCATTTTCATTTACCCCAGTGTCGCAAAGGCTCCCACCTACTGTGGGGTAAGGGGGGTCGGATGTACACAGTCTTACCCCTGTACTAAAGAACAGAGAGATTGTTTTTGGATGACACATAGTGAAAATCGCGTCCAAAATTGCATGGACTGACTGCTGCTCCATAACAAAGAAGCGCAGACAGTTTAGTGAGCCATTTTGCTTTATTCCATCATAATCTCAAGTCGAAAAATAATGAATTTTTGGCTCCATTGCAAATGATGGAAATAAGATTAGAGAAAACAACACTAAATAAAAAAGGTTCAATGGAAAAGTTTATTTTGTGAACAAGTCAATTCTTGAAGGTTCTCTTCAAGATGAGAACTCACAGGAGGAGAATGCTTTAGCTACCGAAAATGAAACGGTTTCACGGGAGGGGAAAATTTAAGAGTTATAAAATTGGTAGTGAGCAGCCAAAAAATGATTTTGAAAGTGTGATAGCACTTATTTAACGAATTCAAGTATTTTCATTATTGTAAAGGTATTGAAGTGTTATTATTTTGCATGTTAATTTAGATGGAAAAGATTACAATTTCTTTGGATTAAGCCTATTTTATATAATCTGCCACTCTCAATTATATAGGACCGCCCCTTGCACCAAGAACCATACTATTGATCTAGAGGAGCAGGCTATGAGGAATTCGACTGATAAACAGATGCTCTTGTATGAGGGGAATCAAGAGAGACCAAGGATAGCTATAAAAGATTATCTGAGCGATCATATAAAGAAAAAGTACCAAAAGCTAGAGTATAGTGGGACAGGACGTGTTAATCGCCTAGACTGGTCGGACGATGAAATCAAGACTCTCGAGTTTCTTGAAGTGTCGAGCTATAGACATCTCAATGAAGGGAATAAAGTTGTTGTTTTAAAGTTGGCAATGTCTGCACTAACTGATGCAGTGAGTGCTGCTTCTGTAGGAGCAATACTATCAGTAGCTTGGCAATTGGCTTCATGTGAAGATGAAAAAAGGCTTATTTTCTTTGATTCAAAGATGATGACTTGCACCCCAAAGCCAATGCAGAATTTGGAGGCTCGAGTGATTAGAGAAGCTAAGCTACTGATCGTAAGCCGTTTGAGATGCCTCCTCATCTGACACATAAGGATATCGAAAAGTGCTGTGCATATATGTGCACTGCTTTGCTGAGGTTAGCTGTCAAGGATGAGGACAATCTTATACGAGCATGGGATTATATCTGTGACCAATACAGAAACTTTTATCGAGATGAAATTGCATTTCGAATTACACCTGATCGAGAATGCATCGCTGGCATAAGGAATCTGTTGCAGACAAGAACTCTTCTCCGAAATACTGTAGGAGTATTTCTGTTAGCTTTTCAAGAGTTGGAAGGCAAAGACAAAAACCTGTGCAAAATGTTGTATGAGGTACAGATGTGTTATGTCGGCATTCATGCTTATAGTCTGTTGCTGTATTGCTCCGCCAGATTAAATGCACCCATCAGTGAGTTTGCCACTTTGCTTGAGCATCCTAATACAAGTAAATCATTGGAAACTGTGCTTTATATACTTACCCATTATGAGTTCCCCAGTGAAGAGAGTAAAGAGATGGCAGAAAAAGCAAAGACTTGGAGGTATGCTCGTCTTTTCAACAGTGATATATTTAGAGATATTCAAACAATGAATTGTCGTATGCTAGCAGGAGTTCTCGCAATGGTGTCCCACAAGATTGGCGGAGGAGGATTTGGAGATGTAACAAAAATAAGACCAATTTCTGGGCTTATAACTCAACAAAGAAAGTGGTTTGAGTTCGTTGCTGATAATGTAATTGCACATTGCTACGCTGCTGGATGGGTTAAGGGGAGAACTAGTAAAGTACTTGTGAAGTCTTAAGATCAAGTATTCTTCATTTTGTAATTTATTTAATCGTATCATCTAATAATAAGTAATAAATATTCTATGGGGAAGATCAAGTACTCATCTATTTTATACTCCGTAATAACACACACATTTACTTACGGGATTGTGCCATAATTGATTAAGAATAAAATGGTTCTTATGTCTTCGCCCTAAAAATACTGTTATTAATGCTTAGTAAATACTCCCTCCGTCCTGAAAAGGTTGGCCAAATTTCCTTTTTTGGATGTCCCAAAAAGATTTGTCATATCCATTTAAAGTAAGGAATATGTGGTTAAAATTAATTCTCGATCATCTGCATAAATTTCAACCATACAGTTTTTACTTTATTAATCCACGTAAAAATCAACTTTGGCAAACCTTTTCGGGACAGAGGGAGTACTGTAATGTTGATATCGCGTGATGAATTGCGTATTAATCGAAATAGGTAAGACTGATATTACTTTTTCAAATGAATTGCCTAAAATTATGTAGAACATTATTTTAATCAATTTTTTTCGTTTCAAAATACATTTTAAATATAATTTTTCTACAATTCAAATATAGTAGATTTACTTGATGAATCAAATGCATTGATAATGAAACACTACATCAAGCATTAGATAAACTAAATTAATCAAATGAGAGACCATACCTTTTACTCCTCCGTATATTAGACGTAGTACAAAATAAGAAATCGCGACGCGAGCACAACACATGTTACACAAAATCATCCCAAATTATACTATACACCTAAGTGTACATGTACATTCAATATTTTTGTAATTCTTTATAACATTCAGTCCAATTATTATAGATCTTTGAACTTCTGCACTTGCTCTCACGATGTTGCTCGGTTGCTCTTGCTCCCTGCATACCTGGATTTCTCCATTCTATTTTTTGTCTTTATTTCAATAATTATAAATTCTTTCCAAAACTGACTCCATTTGAATGCTGAAAACATTAAAGGTAACAATAATCTAATTGAAACATCTTCATCATTCTATTTAACTAGTAATGATCTAATAGCTTCATTAGAGTAATTATCTTCTAAATATTAATGCCCACCAGCGGTTCGTAAAAATTTTGAAGTGAGTTTTTGTTCATGTTTTGAGCAAATTTCGAAATAATTTATTTTGCATAGTTGTTCTTTTTTTGCATTGAATTAAATAGCTTTTATGCTACTTGAATTAAGGGATTCTTGATTTCGTTTGTTATTTTCTAAGTTTTATATTTAAACAATTTGGTATTAGATTTCATGTTTGGTTTGTATGTATTGGATCCAACTACTAATGATTCTTATGTGATATTTAGTCACGGATGTAGTCCGTGACTAAAGTGTTCCGGCCAACCCAATTTCGTCTCCGGCGGGATTTTTTAAAAATTTGAAATTAGTCAGGGATGGTTCCGTGACTAGTGCCGTCACTACAGTTAGTCACGGATACGTCCGTGACTAATTCCGTGACAAGTGCAAAATTGATTTTTTCAACGTTCCAAATTTAAAGTGCTCTGACAAATCGTACCAAAAATGTGGGGAAAATCATCAAAATACGGGCTTTTCCCGTCTGACAATCCAAAAAGCGGGAGTTGCAATTACGTTACCAAAATACGGGAGTCGGATTCGCCCGTTCCGACAGGAGGGGAAGCTCGAAATTAGGTTAAATAAATAAATAAACACCATGTCGGAATTGGGTAATCCGACATGAGGGTTTCTAATAAATTTTTATTGTTTGATATGGAATAAAATGTGGTCGTCCAATGTAATTGTACCTTTTTAAAATTACAATGAGAAAGCATCTATGCGAATTCATCTACGGGTATTTATAAAACAATTTTTTAAAAAATTTTAATGCTGTCGAATCTTCAAAATCCGACTGGAGGAATTGCTAGGCTTTGGTTCTTCTCACTAGAGTAGTCCGTTTACCGCCCTCCGATTGCGATCCAAGCCCCTCCTCTTTTGTTAACAGCCGTGCGATAGGGATCCAAGCCCTTATTGTGTTTCTTTGGTGGTTTAGAGTTTAATTTTGTATAGATATGGAACAAATATGGAATTATCTAATTAAATTTATGTGATCTGATTGAACTTATCTGATTATATTTACTACCTCCATCCCTTAAAACTTTGCCAAAGTTGACCGGCACAGAGAATAATAAAGTAAAAATTGTGTGGTTTGGTTTTGTGCAGAGGAGAGAGAAATAACAGAAACCACAAAATGATTGATTAAAAACGAAAGTGGCAAAGTTTTGGGACGTCCCAAAAAGGAAAGATGTCAGAGTTTTAAGGGACGGAGGGAGTATGTGATTAAATTTTATCTGATTATATTTATCTGATTGAACTTATCTGATTATATTTATCTCATTAAATTTTATCTGATTGAACTCATCTGATTATATTTATATGATTACATTTTATCTAATTAAATTTATATGATTATATTTATTTGATTAAATTTTATCTGACTGAACTTATCTGATTATATTTATTTGATTAAAGTTTATCTAATTATATAGTGGCTACAGAGTGAATTCCCGTTGTTCGATTGTGCGGGACAATAGTTGTGTGATGTGTACGCTGTGACCGCTCAAGAATATCCTTCCATATGTCACGGATTTTTGTCACGGATACGGGCCGTGACAAAGTTGTCACAGGCTTTGTCACGGAATTGTCACGGAAAAGTTTGTCACGGAAAACATTTTTCACAGATTCAGTCCGTGACAAATTGCCTATGGTGACCGGTAATTTATGTGATTAAAATTTATCTGATTGAATCTATCTGGTAAAATTTTAGCTAATTGAATTTATCTAATAACATTTTATCTGATTAAATTTTATCTGATTCAATGTATCTGATTAACAATATCTTAAGACACAATGGGAAAGATGTGTTCCAATATGACATTAGTAATTTGATTCAATACAAATATCCAACAGACTATACACAACAAAATTACTCGGGTCCTCTCCTTCTGGTGGTGGTGGTGGTGGTGGTGGCGGCGGTGGTGGTGGTGGTGGCGGCAGCGGCGGCGGCGGTGGTGGCGGCGGCGATGGCGGGTGGCGGCGGCGGAGGCGGAGGAGGAGGAGGAGGAGGAGTAAGAGTAGTAGTAGTAGCAGTAGCAGCAACAGGAGGAGGAGTAGTAGCAGTAGTAGTAGTAGCAGCAACAGTAGGAGGAGTAGTACTAGTAGCAGCAACAGTAGGAGTAGTAGTAGTAGCAGAAGCAGTACGAGTAAATCTCTTGAATGCAGCAGGAGGAGGAGGAGGAGGAGTAATATTAGTAGTAGTAGCAGCAGTAGTAGAAGTAGTAGTAGTAGCAGCAGTAAGAGGAGTAGTAGTAGTAGCTTAGTAGTAGTAGTAGTAAAGTTGAACATGCACTTTCTCTTTTGCTAGATATCTCTTGAATGCTTAGTAAGATTTTCTCTACTTAGAAGGCTCAAAAACTTACTTAGAACTCATGCTTCAGACGTTGATTAAGATGAGTCAATCTCCTAAAACACCGTGCCAAAAGCAAACGTCAAGATTCAATCGAGACAGCCAACAAATACTCTGTATAACCTATAACCTATATTAGACTATTAGTATGGGACTCATGATAGTAAAATCACCCTTTTCTTTAACACTACAAAAAAACACGCCGTTTGTCACAGATTTTGTCAGGGAGTGTAGTTCAAAAAATCCGTGACAAATGATTTTTTGTCACGGATTTGTCACGGAAAAAATCCGTGACACCAGGGGCTTGATAACGTTTTTGTCACGAAAATTAATCCGTGAGACTGTTTGTCACGGATTTGTCACGCCCACCGTCCGTGACAAAACACTTCACCGGAACCCCATCGTCTTTCATTTGTCACGGACGCATCCGTGAATAAATTTTTTTATTTTTCAAAAAAAAATAATTATTTGTCACGGAAATTTCCGTGACAAATTTAAAAAAAGGTTTTTCGAAATAGAGTGGGCGGGTATTAGAAACGGTCCGGAAAATTCAAATTTTAAATTTTGTCATGGAAATATCCGTGACAAAATATTTTGAAAAAAATTTGAAAATTTTAAAATAGAGTGGGCGGGTGCTTTAAAATTTTCAAAAAATTCAAAATTTTGAATTTGTCACGGATCCCATCCGTGACAAAACATTTTTTTTTTAAAAAATACGTTGTATTCAGCGTTTTATGTATTTAGAATAAAATGAATTTATATTTTGTCACGGAACAGTCCGTGACAAAAGTTTAAATTTTTTTTAAAAAAAATTTAAAAATTCAGCGCTTTTTTAAAAGTTTATTTCAAAAGTTTATTTAATAAATAATAACCATTAAAATTTAGGCGCTTTTTCAAAAATTTAAACTTAATAAGCATTGTTTTTAATAAATAGTTAAACAATAATCTTAATAAATAATTGTTTATAATAAATAATTAAACAATCATCATTAATCATCATTAATCACCATTACACATTAGGTATCATAATAAATAATAATCTAATCAAACCATCATTATAAAACACAAATAATTAATATTCATACATTAACACGTCAAAATTTAAAAATCCTTAAAATGTTAATAAACTAATTATTACAAACCATCAATGGTCATCATAATCAGCATCAGCATCATCAGGTTCGTCACGATGATCGGGTTGCCTTCCGTGGCCACGGCTGCCACCACGATGGCTGCCTCGACTGTCACTGCGGCTGCCAGCACGGCTGCTGCCACGGTAAGCTTGAGCTCCGGGAGTCGGGATATCATCATAATATCCATATGGAAAGTTGTTGGAGATATGACTATAATTAGCAAAACCCCTACTGCCCATACTGCCCATATTGCCCATATTGCCCATCTCGGGGTGCTGTATGTGCATGGATGGACGGTAGGTGGCGTTGAAAATACGCATTCGGCGTTCCATCTCTTCCAACATTTCTCTTGTTCTTCTTTGCTCTTCATCCCGTATCCGAGCTTCTTCATCCCGCCTTCGAGCCTCGGCTTCACGTTCCTCCAATAGTTTCTCGAGGCGGGTAACCCGATCATCATATGCCGAATGAGAAGATGAGCTAGCTCCTTTGGCCTTCTCTAGGATCCGTACGCCTTCAGAACCCATAAGCGGCACCCGGCCCTTGTAAACTCCGGTTGCCGCCAAGATGGCCTCATATTCTTGATTTTCATCAAGTTCGTCATCAGAATCAGCCAGCTCATCAACTCTCTTCCCCCGCTCTTCCTCATATTTTTTCTACAAGTTCAAAAATTTATTATATAAGAGATAAAAAAAAATCGAAATTTATTGAATTATGTTTCATTATTTACTTCAATTTCAGAAAGGCGGGGAGGCGGCATGGCACCCTTCTTCGTCCAGCAATGTGCCATGAGTTTCAATGGCGTGACCCGTTTTTTCACGGGTCCAGATCCTTCCTACACGGATTTCAAAGTTAATAAAAAAATATATACATAAATGTATGGAATGGAAATAATTTTAACTAATTAGAGTTTACCAGATCTTTTTTATGTTGAATTTGGGGTTTGCGGCCCCCGTGCCATTGAACTTCCTTGGCTTTCTCGGAGTTCCGGTTTGCCTTGGCCGTTTCGCTTCTCAGCAAAAATGAGGCATCCGTAGCCCAGTGGCGGCAAAGCATCTCCCACACATCATCGCCAAGGAATTTTGGCTTTTTACCCGTAGACCGGGCAGTCCTAAAAGTGGGTCTCAACCACCCAGAAATCCTAGAATTGTATTCTTTGAAAATAGCTTGGTCTAGGGCAAAATGCCAACGATGGGAAGCCTTCATGAAAAACATTGATATATCATCATTTCTTAAATTTAAGTTATTAAAATGTAACAAAAAAATTTATTTTTACCTTGAACAACCGCCACCATAGTTCACGAGTGGCCGCCGGAACCTCACCATAAGTCGACCACGGCCCGGTGAAATGACCACAAACAATAGACTTGATTCTATTCAAGACCTCGGAATCGCTTCAAAAAATTGATAATTGATAAAAACAATTGTATTAATTCTTAGATATAGAGATTATACTATTTTATATTAGAGAATGTTAGTTTTTTATTGAGGTGTCACCTCAAGCGAACCGGGACATATATAGGGTTACGTTAAAAACTTCTGCCTCCTACACCCGCCGACCGCCACCCTCCCAAACGCCGTTCTGCCTCTAATACACCCACCGACCGCCGCCCTTCTGCCTCTCTTACACCCGCCGACCGCCGCCGCACACATCTCACCGGCCACCGTGGATTATCTCCACCCCTGCCGCCGTTCTTCGAAGCCGGCCTTCTCTTCTTTCCCTTTAATTTCTTGCCTTCTTCTCCGAGGTTATGTTTCTAACTCTTTAATTTCCGAATATTTTAGAATAAATGTTTTAAAATGCCAAAAATAAAATGCATGTTTTTCTTAATATTGTTTAATTGTTTAATTTAATGTGTATATGTTAATAAGTTATCATGCATTGAATATGTGTATATGTTTAATGTTTACATTTTTCCGAATATTCATATGCATGCTCGAAATTTTATTGCATGTTTTAATTATTTAATGCATGTTTTTCTTAATATACATGCATGTTTATATGTTTTTCTTAATATTCATATGCATGCTCGTAAATTTAATTATTTAATGCATGTTTTTCTTAATATTGTTTTAATGTTTATATGTTTCCGAATATTCATATGCATGCTCGCAATATTATTGCATGTTTTGAATTATTTAATGCATGTTTTTCTTAATATTCATGCATGTTTATATGTTCTTCTTAATATTCATATGCATGCTCGTAAATTTAATTATTTAATGCATGTTTTTCTTTATATTGTTTTAATGTTTATATGTTTCCGCATATTCATATGCATGCTCGTGATTTTATTGTTCCTATATTCATATGCATTCTCTTAATTTAAAAATGCCTGCTTTAGATTTATCGTTTCATAATATGTGTATATCATTTGTTTATATGCTTTAAATATGCCTTAGATATTGTTAATTTAAAAATGCCTGCTTTAGAATAGTTAATTATTAAATATTTAGTCAAGGTTATTTTTGAGTTTTTGTTAATTTCGGATATTTATTAAGAATAATAATTTCAACTCCATTAATTTTCACCCCCTCATGTTACACTTTCAAAAAAGTTAACATGTCTAACCCAACAAAATAATGAAACTGTTAATTATTTTTTTTATAATATTTCGGATATTATATTATTTTTTTAATATTATAAAACACTTTAAAAAATTTCGGATTATTTAACTGTTTTTTAAATAATTTCGGATATTATAATATTTTATTTTAAATAAAACGTTGTTTCATAAAAAACATAAAACAGAAATGAAGTAAAAAAATGTATTTTATATATTAAAATAGAAATAGAAAACCAAACAAACTGTTTTTGTTTATATAATACGAAAATGATTTCATATGTTTCATGAAAAATTGATTTTATAGGTTTCATGAATAAACAAAAAATGAAACTGATTTTTAAAATTTTTTTGAAAAAATTGATTTTATAGATTTTAAAAATCAGGTCACTGTTTTTATAAATTAATACCTAACACAATTAAATTCAATAACATAAAAATCATACAAAAAACTCATCCTACCCCTCATATTAAACTCAAGTTTAATATGTTCTATATTTCAAAGATTGATAAATACGTAACACAATTAAATTCAATAACATAAAAATCATACAAAAAACTCATTCTACACCTCGTATTAAACTCAAGTTTAATATGTTCTATATTTCAAAGTTTGATAAATAAATAGGAAACTAATAAGTTTAAACCATTATACCACACAAAAACTCCATAAACTGATTTAGAAAACTGTTTTTTATAAATAATACAAAATACAAGATGTAATAAACTGTAAATATATTTTGTCATTGCACTCGTGAACTATGGTGGCCGACTTATGGTGAGGTTACGGTTTGTGGTCATTTCACCGGGCCGTGGTCGACTTATGGTGAGGTTCCGGCGGCCACTCGTGAACTATGGTGGCGGTTGTTCAAGGTAAAAATACATTTTTTTGTTACATTTTAATAACTTAAATTTAAGAAATGATGATATATCAATGTTTTTCATGAAGGCTTCCCATCGTTGGCATTTTGCCCTAGACCAAGCTATTCTCAAAGAATACAATTCTAGGATTTCTGGGTGGTTGAGACCCACTTTTAGGACTGCCCGGTCTACGGGTAAAACGCCAAAATTCCTTGGCGATGATGTGTGGGAGATGCTTTGCCGCCACTGGGCTACGGATGCCTCATTTTTGCTGAGAAGCGAAACGGCCAAGGCAAACCGGAACTCCGAGAAAGCCAAGGAAGTTCAATGGCACGGGGGCCGCAAACCCCAAATTCAACATAAAAAAGATCTGGTAAACTCTAATTAGTTAAAATTATTTCCATTCCATACATTTATGTATATATTTTTTTATTAACTTTGAAATCCGTGTAGGAAGGATCTGGACCCGTGAAAAAACGGGTCACGCCATTGAAACTCATGGCACATTGCTGGACGAAGAAGGGTGCCATGCCGCCTCCCCGCCTTTCTGAAATTGAAGTAAATAATGAAACATAATTCAATAAATTTCGATTTTTTTTTATCTCTTATATAATAAATTTTTGAACTTGTAGAAAAAATATGAGGAAGAGCGGGGGAAGAGAGTTGATGAGCTGGCTGATTCTGATGACGAACTTGATGAAAATCAAGAATATGAGGCCATCTTGGCGGCAACCGGAGTTTACAAGGGCCGGGTGCCGCTTATGGGTTCTGAAGGCGTACGGATCCTAGAGAAGGCCAAAGGAGCTAGCTCATCTTCTCATTCGGCATATGATGATCGGGTTACCCGCCTCGAGAAACTATTGGAGGAACGTGAAGCCGAGGCTCGAAGGCGGGATGAAGAAGCTCGGATACGGGATGAAGAGCAAAGAAGAACAAGAGAAAGGTTGGAAGAGATGGAACGCCAAATGCGTATTTTCAACGCCACCTACCGTCCATCCATGCACATACAGCACCCCGAGATGACCCCACAAGTTCCCTTCGCGGGCAATATGGGCAATATGGGTAATATGGGCAACATGGGCAGTATGGGCAGTAGGGGTTTTGCTAATTATAGTCATATCTCCAACAACTTTCCATATGGATATTATGATGATATCCCGACTCTCGGAGCTCAAGCTTACCGTGGCAGCAGCCGTGCTGGCAGCCGCAGTGGCAGTCGAGGCAGCCATCGTGGTGACAGCCGTGGCCACGGAAGGCAACCCGATCATCGTGACGAACCTGATGATGCTGATGCTGATTATGATGACCATTGATGGTTTGTAATAATTAGTTTATTAACATTTTAAGGATTTTTAAATTTTGATGTGTTAATGTATGAATATTAATTATTTGTGTTTTATAATGATGGTTTGATTAGATTATTATTTATTATGATACCTAATGTGTAATGGTGATTAATGATGATTAATGATGATTGTTTAATTATTTATTATAAACAATTATTTATTAAGATTATTGTTTAACTATTTATTAAAAACAATGCTTATTAAGTTTAAATTTTTGAAAAAGCGCCTAAATTTTAATGGTTATTATTTATTAAATAAACTTTTGAAATAAACTTTTAAAAATGCGCTGAATTTTTAAATTTTTTTTTAAAAAAAATTAAACTTTTGTCACGGACTGTTCCGTGACAAAATATAAATTCATTTTATTCTAAATACATAAAACGCTGAATACAACGTATTTTTTAAAAAAAAAATGTTTTGTCACGGATGGGATCCGTGACAAATTCAAAATTTTGAATTTTTTTGAAATTTTTAAAGCACCCGCCCACTCTATTTTAAAATTTTCAAATTTTTTTCAAAATATTTTGTCACGGATATTTCCATGACAAAATTTAAAATTTGAATTTTCCGGACAGTTTCAAATACCCGCCCACTCTATTTTGAAAAACCTTTTTTAAAATTTGTCACGGAAATTTCCGTGACAAATAATTATTTTTTTTTGAAAAATAAAAAAATTTATTCATGGATGCGTCCGTGACAAATGAAAGACGATGGGGTTCCGGTGAAGTGTTTTGTCACGGACGGTGGCCGTGACAAATCCGTGACAAACAGTCTCACGGATTAATTTTCGTGACAAAAACGTTATCAAGCCCCTGGTGTCACGGATTTTTTCCGTGACAAATCTGTGACAAAAAATCATTTGTCACGGATTTTTTGAACTACCGTCCGTGACAAACGGCGTGTTTTTTTGTAGTGTTAAAGAAAAGGGTGATTTTACTATCATGAGTCCCATACTAATAGTCTAATATAGGTTATAGGTTATACAGAGTATTTGTTGGCTGTCTCGATTGAATCTTGACATTTGCTTTTGGCACGGTGTTTTAGGAGATTGACTCATCTTAACCAACGTCTGAAGCATGAGTTCTAAGTAAGTTTTTGAGCCTTCTAAGTAGAGAAAATCTTACTAAGCATTCAAGAGATATCTAGCAAAAGAGAAAGTGCATGTTCAACTTTACTACTACTACTACTACTCCTCTTACTGCTGCTGCTACTACTACTACTTCTACTACTCCTACTACTACTACTAATATTACTCCTCCTCCTCCTCCTCCTCCTCCTCCTCCTCCTACTATTACTCATACTGCTGCTGCTACTACTACTACTCCTACTGTTGCTGCTACTAGTACTACTCCTACTACTGCTGCTGCTACTACTACTACTACTGCTACTACTCCTCCTCCTGCTGCTACTGCTACTGCTACTACTACTCTTACTCCTCCTCCTCCTCCTCCTCCTCCGCCTCCGACGCCGCCACCGCCATCGCCGCCGCCACCGCCATCGCCGCCGCCACCGCCGCCGCTGCCACCACCACCACCACCACCACCACCACCGCCACCACCACCACCACCACCAGAAGGAGAGGACCCGAGTAATTTTGTTGTGTATAGTCTGTTGGATATTTGTATTGAATCAAATTACTAATGTCATATTGGTACACATCTTTCCCATTGTGTCTTAAGATATTGTTAATCAGATACATTGAATCAGATAAAATTTAATCAGATAAAATGTTATTAGATAAATTCAATTAGCTAAAATTTTACCAGATAGATTCAATCAGATAAATTTTAATCACATAAATTACCGGTCACCATAGGCAATTTGTCACGGACTGAATCTGTGAAAAAAGTTTTCCGTGACAAACTTTTCCGTGACAATTCCGTGACAAAGCCTGTGACAACTTTGTCACGGCCCGTATCCGTGACAAAACTCCGTGACATATGGAAGGATATTCTTGAGCGGTCACAGCGTACACATCACACAACTATTGTCCCGCACAATCGAACAACGGGAATTCACTCTGTAGCCACTATATAATTAGATAAACTTTAATCAAATAAATATAATCAGATAAGTTCAGTCAGATAAAATTTAATCAAATAAATATAATCATATAAATTTAATTAGATAAAATGTAATCATATAAATATAATCAGATGAGTTCAATCAGATAAAATTTAATGAGATAAATATAATCAGATAAGTTCAATCAGATAAATATAATCAGATAAAATTTAATCACATACTCCCTCCGTCCCTTAAAACTCTGACATCTTTCCTTTTTGGGACGTCCCAAAATTTTGCCACTTTCGTTTTTAATCAATCATTTTGTGGTTTCTGTTATTTCTCTCTCCTCTGCACAAAACCAAACCACACAATTTTTACTTTATTATTCTCTGTGCCGGTCAACTTTGGCAAAGTTTTAAGGGATGGAGGTAGTAAATATAATCAGATAAGTTCAATCAGATCACATAAATTTAATTAGATAATTCCATATTTGTTCCATATCTATACAAAATTAAACTCTAAACCACCAAAGAAACACAATAAGGGCTTGAATCCCTATCGCACGGCTGTTAACAAAAGAGGAGGGGCTTGGATCGCAATCGGAGGGCGGTAAACGGACTACTCTAGTGAGAAGAACCAAAGCCTAGCAATTCCTCCAGTCGGATTTTGAAGATCCGACAGCATTAAAATTTTTTAAAAAATTGTTTTATAAATACCCGTAGATGAATTCGCATAGATGCTTTCTCATTGTAATTTTAAAAAGGTACAATTACATTGGACGACCACATTTTATTCCATATCAAACAATAAAAATTTATTAGAAACCCTCATGTCGGATTACCCAATTCCGACATGGTGTTTATTTATTTATTTAACCTAATTTCGAGCTTCCCCTCCTGTCGGAACGGGCGAATCCGACTCCCGTATTTTGGTAACCTAATTGCAACTCCCGCTTTTTGGATTGTCAGACGGGAAAAGCCCGTATTTTGATGATTTTCCCCACATTTTTGGTACGATTTGTCAGAGCACTTTAAATTTGGAACGTTGAAAAAATCAATTTTGCACTTGTCACGGAATTAGTCACGGACGTATCCGTGACTAACTGTAGTGACGGCACTAGTCACGGAACCATCCCTGACTAATTTCAAATTTTTAAAAAATCCCGCCGGAGACGAAATTGGGTTGGCCGGAACACTTTAGTCACGGACTACATCCGTGACTAAATATCACATAAGAATCATTAGTAGTTGGATCCAATACATACAAACCAAACATGAAATCTAATACCAAATTGTTTAAATATAAAACTTAGAAAATAACAAACGAAATCAAGAATCCCTTAATTCAAGTAGCATAAAAGCTATTTAATTCAATGCAAAAAAAGAACAACTATGCAAAATAAATTATTTCGAAATTTGCTCAAAACATGAACAAAAACTCACTTCAAAATTTTTACGAACCGCTGGTGGGCATTAATATTTAGAAGATAATTACTCTAATGAAGCTATTAGATCATTACTAGTTAAATAGAATGATGAAGATGTTTCAATTAGATTATTGTTACCTTTAATGTTTTCAGCATTCAAATGGAGTCAGTTTTGGAAAGAATTTATAATTATTGAAATAAAGACAAAAAATAGAATGGAGAAATCCAGGTATGCAGGGAGCAAGAGCAACCGAGCAACATCGTGAGAGCAAGTGCAGAAGTTCAAAGATCTATAATAATTGGACTGAATGTTATAAAGAATTACAAAAATATTGAATGTACATGTACACTTAGGTGTATAGTATAATTTGGGATGATTTTGTGTAACATGTGTTGTGCTCGCGTCGCGATTTCTTATTTTGTACTACGTCTAATATACGGAGGAGTAAAAGGTATGGTCTCTCATTTGATTAATTTAGTTTATCTAATGCTTGATGTAGTGTTTCATTATCAATGCATTTGATTCATCAAGTAAATCTACTATATTTGAATTGTAGAAAAATTATATTTAAAATGTATTTTGAAACGAAAAAAATTGATTAAAATAATGTTCTACATAATTTTAGGCAATTCATTTGAAAAAGTAATATCAGTCTTACCTATTTCGATTAATACGCAATTCATCACGCGATATCAACATTACAGTACTCCCTCTGTCCCGAAAAGGTTTGCCAAAGTTGATTTTTACGTGGATTAATAAAGTAAAAACTGTATGGTTGAAATTTATGCAGATGATCGAGAATTAATTTTAACCACATATTCCTTACTTTAAATGGATATGACAAATCTTTTTGGGACATCCAAAAAAGGAAATTTGGCCAACCTTTTCAGGACGGAGGGAGTATTTACTAAGCATTAATAACAGTATTTTTAGGGCGAAGACATAAGAACCATTTTATTCTTAATCAATTATGGCACAATCCCGTAAGTAAATGTGTGTGTTATTACGGAGTATAAAATAGATGAGTACTTGATCTTCCCCATAGAATATTTATTACTTATTATTAGATGATACGATTAAATAAATTACAAAATGAAGAATACTTGATCTTAAGACTTCACAAGTACTTTACTAGTTCTCCCCTTAACCCATCCAGCAGCGTAGCAATGTGCAATTACATTATCAGCAACGAACTCAAACCACTTTCTTTGTTGAGTTATAAGCCCAGAAATTGGTCTTATTTTTGTTACATCTCCAAATCCTCCTCCGCCAATCTTGTGGGACACCATTGCGAGAACTCCTGCTAGCATACGACAATTCATTGTTTGAATATCTCTAAATATATCACTGTTGAAAAGACGAGCATACCTCCAAGTCTTTGCTTTTTCTGCCATCTCTTTACTCTCTTCACTGGGGAACTCATAATGGGTAAGTATATAAAGCACAGTTTCCAATGATTTACTTGTATTAGGATGCTCAAGCAAAGTGGCAAACTCACTGATGGGTGCATTTAATCTGGCGGAGCAATACAGCAACAGACTATAAGCATGAATGCCGACATAACACATCTGTACCTCATACAACATTTTGCACAGGTTTTTGTCTTTGCCTTCCAACTCTTGAAAAGCTAACAGAAATACTCCTACAGTATTTCGGAGAAGAGTTCTTGTCTGCAACAGATTCCTTATGCCAGCGATGCATTCTCGATCAGGTGTAATTCGAAATGCAATTTCATCTCGATAAAAGTTTCTGTATTGGTCACAGATATAATCCCATGCTCGTATAAGATTGTCCTCATCCTTGACAGCTAACCTCAGCAAAGCAGTGCACATATATGCACAGCACTTTTCGATATCCTTATGTGTCAGATGAGGAGGCATCTCAAACGGCTTACGATCAGTAGCTTAGCTTCTCTAATCACTCGAGCCTCCAAATTCTGCATTGGCTTTGGGGTGCAAGTCATCATCTTTGAATCAAAGAAAATAAGCCTTTTTTCATCTTCACATGAAGCCAATTGCCAAGCTACTGATAGTATTGCTCCTACAGAAGCAGCACTCACTGCATCAGTTAGTGCAGACATTGCCAACTTTAAAACAACAACTTTATTCCCTTCATTGAGATGTCTATAGCTCGACACTTCAAGAAACTCGAGAGTCTTGATTTCATCGTCCGACCAGTCTAGGCGATTAACACGTCCTGTCCCACTATACTCTAGCTTTTGGTACTTTTTCTTTATATGATCGCTCAGATAATCTTTTATAGCTATCCTTGGTCTCTCTTGATTCCCCTCATACAAGAGCATCTGTTTATCAGTCGAATTCCTCATAGCCTGCTCCTCTAGATCAATAGTATGGTTCTTGGTGCAAGGGGCGGTCCTATATAATTGAGAGTGGCAGATTATATAAAATAGGCTTAATCCAAAGAAATTGTAATCTTTTCCATCTAAATTAACATGCAAAATAATAACACTTCAATACCTTTACAATAATGAAAATACTTGAATTCGTTAAATAAGTGCTATCACACTTTCAAAATCATTTTTTGGCTGCTCACTACCAATTTTATAACTCTTAAATTTTCCCCTCCCGTGAAACCGTTTCATTTTCGGTAGCTAAAGCATTCTCCTCCTGTGAGTTCTCATCTTGAAGAGAACCTTCAAGAATTGACTTGTTCACAAAATAAACTTTTCCATTGAACCTTTTTTATTTAGTGTTGTTTTCTCTAATCTTATTTCCATCATTTGCAATGGAGCCAAAAATTCATTATTTTTCGACTTGAGATTATGATGGAATAAAGCAAAATGGCTCACTAAACTGTCTGCGCTTCTTTGTTATGGAGCAGCAGTCAGTCCATGCAATTTTGGACGCGATTTTCACTATGTGTCATCCAAAAACAATCTCTCTGTTCTTTAGTACAGGGGTAAGACTGTGTACATCCGACCCCCCTTACCCCACAGTAGGTGGGAGCCTTTGCGACACTGGGGTAAATGAAAATGAATGAAATGAATGAATGAAAATGTTGTTTTCTCTAATCTTCTCCTCTCTTTTTTCTCCAATCCAGATTCAGCTATTTTTATTATAATTGAAATTTTATAACTAACAAAATAAACAAAATATAACTCTCAAAAAAAATCAATAAAATATAACATCAACACTCAATAATAACAATCAACAATTAAGAATATGAATTGACGCTCAACATCCAAACAACAGACTAATTATTTTTCAACTATTCATAATCATTTATAAACATGAAACAACCATGAATTAAATCAATTTATCCATTCATAAACTAATCAAATAATCATATATTCATTTTAACAGGGCCAGCCTTAACAAATTGAAGGCCCTGTTCAAAATAAAATCAGAGGCCCCATTATTCAATACCAAAACAATGCTAATGGTAAATAAAAACTTATAGTTTGTACCACATATCAAATTTTATAACAATATACAGTACTTTTTGGATAGTATCAACTCTCGAGTTATTTTGTCTACAATTTTTCATATCCTGTATTTTCTGGATAGTAGTTTCTGATTCTATAACTCTTAGAAATTCAATTTTTCATATTAATCTAGTATCAAAACAGTTCTTTTGTCTACAACTCTTGGATAGTATTTTCTGATTCTAGGAGTCATTATGAATTTCTAAATTCTGCCGGAGTAATTTAAAACATGTAGAAGAATTCAAAATTAAAAAGTAAACAATAATCGTATAATCAACTAAAGGAAAAGTGGGAACAAAAAAAAAACTTGAACAAGTGGTAGGGCTTTTAGCTTTTGCTACCTTGCCGAGTTATCGGTAGCCATCCAGCCTATCCCTTGTGGCCCTAACAACCTCGCTTCTGGAATCTGGCCGGCGGCCGCCTTGGCTAGTTGTAATCGCCTTCACAATTCGTAGGTCTCTATGGCAGCCACGCAAGTCAGAAGTGGGCGGCTGAAGAAGATTGAAGAAGAGGAAATCCAGTAGATGAAAATTTGGAAATTCTGGAAATCTCAGGTACTCCTAGCAATGTTCTTCCCAGCGGATTATAGTATACGAGATGATAGTATTTAACATTTAAATTTAACATTTCTGTAGCCACTCGAATCGTCAATCGTCTCATCGAAATACAGTAATTTTTTACCTAATGGGCCTAGGTATACTACTGGGTTAATAAAAATTGGAGGCCCTATGCACATGGGCCGGGCCTGCATTTTAATGAAATAATCAATTAATCAATAAAAGAAAAAGCATAAAACTGTAATTCTATACAACAATGGCCGGAGGCGTACCTGAACTCGTGAAGCCTTGGAGAGTTCGAGCTGGACGCCGGGACTGAGAGACTGAAATTCTGAGAAGCGGGTAGCCGAAATTCTGAATTTCTGATATTCGAGAAGGGCGAGTAGGGGCAGGGTGCAGGGCAGCAGGCGGCCAAGCGGCAAGCGTCGTTACTAATTGCTTCTTCCTTAGCTCCTTGGAAACCCCAATCAATGTTGGTTTTGTTTTTGAAATTTTGGCTAATTATTAAGTGTATTTCATTACAAGACGCTACCAAAATAAGTAAATATCCAAGTGTTGTTCCAACACTTACTATAGTAAGAAAACAGTCTAAATAGAATGGAAAACCTGAAGCACAATGGTTTCAAATATGAGTACTCCTCAACTATAGTAAACAGTGCTTCTATAATTTTAAATTATTTGTCTTCCATTAAAACTATACAACCTTTTCATACAATCATCTCATTCATCTGTGTGAAACACAAAATATTAAACTCCCACATGGATAATTCACAAACACCAAGTGAGGTCCAACCCAATTCAATAAGGGTTCCACATAACTAATTTTAAACAGACTTATTAGCATTAAAAGATGAAGCTGAAACTACAGATTGTCACTTCACTTTTTTTCACCAAACATCTAAGAACTCGCTATAGGAGGTATATATCAACCACGGTTGAGAACCAAGCTTGATTAAATGCCAGGCAAAATAAAATAAAATATAGTAGTAGTTCTATGTTAAGGACAGTATGCATTAACTTCAGGTTTGCTCAACCATTTCCCCTCCATTTTCTTCTGTTAGTTCCCTAAGTTGATATGTATTACATATAATAGTTTACCCACTTGCAATACAGGGAATTGAGAAGTCTTATAAAAAGTTTTTGGAAACCTTTTATAATGGCTCACACCTAACCTCCTGAGCTCTCTAGGTTTGTCCATACTAATAGCATAACACCTGCAAAAGGAGACCCATGAATCATATAATTAAAAGCATTAAATTAAAACAAAAGGAAAAGTCACTGGTCTATTTATGGAATGAGAAGAGCATATTCGAACAGTTAACATTTACAAGAATTATGTGCAACTAAAAGGGCTCAAATTTTATTACGTCTTTGGGAATCATTTAGCATAACCTGCATATGGATTGTATACCATATGAAGATTACACATCAAGCGGATGTACGTTGTTGTTTGAGTACCGAGTTCTATACATTGATTCTTCACACTTGTGAAAAAGATTTCTAGTCTCATAATGCAACAATTTATATTTATCAAATCCAATAAATACATGTATTCATCTATTTTAGATAAAATTGTTACCTGGATAATGAGATTTCCAACAACCTCATTTAACAGACTGAACTCACCATAGCTTTCCTGAATAATCAATGTTTTGGAACATGGACACAAAATCATTATATTAAATTAGTCTTAATAATGGTAACAACCCTAATAATGGTAACATGTAGTTGGTGACTTTTGGTTGTTTTTTTTTTTGCACCTGTTTGTTATCCCTTATTCTGGGGGTTCAACTCGAGCTGGGGCTGAGGAAGCTGGGCGACCATGACATCAGATGGGCGTTTGAGCTCATCGAGGTTGGTGTGCACGCATTCCATTGCGTGCTCACTGTTGTGATCATCGCTCTAGAGTCTAGGTTATCATTCTCTACTTTGACAAAGGTAGAGTTTTTTCTTTCATTTATTCAAAGTGTGTGATCTACCACAACCTGTGCACCCACCACAGGCTGTGGAGGTATCTGGACTCTACCAGATGTTCGGTTGCTTCCATGGTCATGGGTGTTCACCGGCTGTGCTTTGTGGACTTTCTCAAGGCGCTGATCTTTGATGACGACGACGACTCGGAGACAAAGTTGAGTGACCTTGAAGCTGTTGAATTTGATCATTTTAGCATTTAATCAATAAAATGTATTCTGTTTTCTTTATAGTTTTTCTAAACATCATCACTATCTGTCACTCCGTTACAATTTAAATACTCTAAGCAACTTCATTAAAACATTTAAGCCAAATTCACCCTTACCCAATGTGTTGCACTTTTATTGTATAAATATTTTAGGCCCCCTTTTACAACTCAAGCCAAATTCACCCTTACCAAAAGGGCTCAAATTTTTTTACATCTTTGGGAATCGTTTAGCATAACCTGTATATGGATTGTATACCTATGTGTCTGTTCATATCACCTATATATCAAAGTATGATACAATTTGCAAGAAAATAGAATTTTTATCATGTAGCATAACATGTATACAAGATAAATGCATGTAGAATTATTGTATAAATATTTTAGACTCCCTTTCACAACTCAAGCCAAATTCACCCTTACCAAAAGGGCTCAAATTTTATTACGTCTTTGGGAATCATTTAGCATAACCTGCATATGGATTTTATACGTATGCGTCTGTTCATGTCACCTATGTATCAGAGTATGATACAAGTTGCAAGAAAATAGAATTTAAATGGCACTCACACTCACGCAATGTAGAATTATTGACAACTCTGTTCGTTATGTAAACATATTCTCCATAAAAATTAGTTGTCTATTATTAATACTCAAACATACTGCTTCTTTAGGCACGAATCCTTATCATTGCTTGTTTAGGCACAAATCCTTTTCATTGCTTGTTTAAGCACGAATCCTTATTATTGCTTACAAATCCTTATTATTGCTTGTTTAGGCATGAATCCTTTTCATTGCTTGTTTAGGCACGAATCCTTTTCATTGCTTGTTTAGGCATGACAAAACCTAAACTATGTTTAATTTTTTTTGAAAGAATAAAAACTATGTTAAATTAACACACCAAGAATGGATTTTTTCACCGCTTAACTACTTAACAGTAGATTACACATAAAGAGAATGTTGTTGTTTGAGTACTGAGTTTTATAAATTGATTCTTCACACATGCGAAAAAGATTTCTAGTCTCATTATAGAAAAAGATTTCTATAAATGTATCAGAGTATGATACAAGTTGCAAGAATATAGAATTTTTATCATGTCACATATGGTTTGTACTCAACACTATTTATCTAGGACATATGGAGGCTATGCAAGAAAATATAATTTTTATATGCTACATGATATCCCAACACGAGTCCCCCACTTCCGATGTCTCGAATGACAGTGAGTGCATTAGGAAGTGTAAGTGCCATAATATTAGTGTCGAATGGCGCTCGGAATACAGAAATGGTTAGTTCCCCATACTGTGATTTGACGGCTGTCGCTTGAGTTTTCCCATATTCGTCATGATTGTTGATCTTTGCTCTTCCATGCGACACGTGTTATTTCAAATGGTTCAAGTGACGTGTCTCTATTTGATTGGTCTTTGATACGGCGCAGGCTATAAATTAGTTTTTATCTCCTCGAATCCGGGTTTCGAATTTTCAATCTCTTCGTGCTTTTGTTCTGCCTTTTCTTTCAAGCCCTTCAAGCCTTTCGTGTCCAGGTACTTATCATCCCTCTAATTCTCTATTTTCTTTAATCTGATCGGTATGAGTCCTCAACTGCATTTCGATTCGGAAATGGCTTCCCAAGGGGAAGACCGTGATGTGGAGGTTATCACCGTCCCTTTTGTTGATGACTCCAATGCGGCGACGGCAGAGACTAGGGCGGAGACGGAGGATCTTTCCGGCAGTTCTTCTTCCTCTGGTGAAGATTCTGTTAGACCCAGAATACTAACAATCATACAACCATAACAATGATAAAGAAGCAGATAGGAAGAAATCGGCAAGATAAGAACCGAATCTGGTATACCGTATTAACCTGCCGCTACTCTCCCTGGAGAAGGAGAGCAGCGGCAACCCTAATTTCTCTCTATCTCGCCTCTGCGTCTCTAAGCCTCTAACGATCAGTTAGGGTTCCCGTAAGTTAGCCTCCTTTTATAGGAGAAGTTAGCTAACTTACGGGTTACAAGGAAGCCCACGGAAAAAACTGTCCCTATGGTTCAGCAAAACCCAGCTGGACCTACCCCAGGGGCAAAGCCGAGTGTTGGTAAGGGTCCCAAGAGAGCCCAAAAGCCACAGAAACCAGTGGCCGGTTCGCCCAATGAAGGAAAGTCTGACGACTCTCTAGAGACGAGTTAGGCGGCTGAGGGCACCGAAACAGACGCTGAGGAAACAGCCAATGAATCGTCAAGTGAAGCCCAAACAAACACTGACGACGAGGCTTCCGAGAGCGTGGGCACAGAGAGCGGGGAATCTGGCTCGGATGATGACGACGATGACAATGACAGTGATGACGTGGAGCTCACATATGCTCTGATCAGAAAAGGGAAGCTGCCAGTCGAATCTCCGAAGAAGAAAAGAATTACTGCTGTAGACGCAACACCAATAATCGCTGGCAAACCTCAAGTCTTCACAATCAAAGAAAAAGCTAAACCGAGAGCCGATCCCAGCGAGACAAATTGCTCCAAGGACGACTATGACGAGGTGGCTCATTCAATTAAGAATTCTGAGGAAGTCGTCATCCGGGAGAAAAGGGCAAAGGTCAAGAATGACAAGGCTGCCAAGGCAAAGCCCCAGCCCCGAGCCAGAAAGAGCCTGATTGATAAGGCAGACGAGCATATCTTCGCGGGCTGCGACACCTTTATCCAGATAAGCCGAGCTGAATCCCTAAGCACAGGAGCCGATCTTTTCGGTTCCCGGGTAGAAGTCGCAGCATCTGGCTCAACTGCGCAAGCACAGCCATCTCCCAGCCACTCGATAGCCTCTCAACAGGCTATTGTTTCAAAAGAACGGGATTCCACCCCCTCGCTGGTTCCTTCTGAATCAGTTGAGCGTACAATTGACCTATCTCCCGAGGTCAAAACCCCTTCTTCTCACACATCGAGTCTAGGTGTCACATTCCCCACATTTTCTTCATTTTCTAGGACACCTACACTATTCACTGCACATACAGGTGCACACACCCTGAACGCAACAACCAGAGCGCAAGCTATGACGGTTGGAAGCCCTGCTATGCCCACAATGATTCCATCATTGAATGCAGGCCACACATCAGCAATCTTCACTGATGCTGTGTCAACAGTTACAACCCCCGTAACTGGTCACCCTACCTTTGAAGACGTAAACGTTCTACTCAATCGCTTCCTAGATTCCACCATTAAACCATGGGTGCAAGATGCAATGACCGCTCTAGCACAGGAATTTAGGACCACCCAAGCGGTTCGGTCTGAACAAACCCCACCCCAACCTTCACCTGAACCGTTCATCTCTCATACACAACCCGTATCATCCACCCCTCTATCCCACCAATCCATAAACCAAATTCCCATTCCTTCTCTTTCTCGGGGAACCCAGGATACAGAACAAGTATTCTCCCCACACCCGACCACACCCTCCATCGATCTCTCCTCACTATCCTTCGACACTCTAGCGTCGGCTTTGCTGAACAACCTCCTAAACATCCCTGAAGACAAGCTTACTCTTCATCAGCAAGCAATACTTGAAGCCCTTCTTTCTTCACCTGAAACCAAGAGCACTTGCAAGGAGAGTCCTCGTGGTCGCAAACGTTCCCATGAGGACCCCGATGATTCGGATCCTCATGAGGGGGAGAACAAGCGACCTCGACCACTTGAGCAAACTGCCCTACCAAGCCAAACTCCACAGCCCATTCAACCCGAAACCTCGACAAACCAACAGCCACCACCCACAGCCAACTTATCTAGCATGGTCGAGCTAGAAATAACATCCCGAGGCGTATCTCCAAGAGATACCAACCGAGGAGGGGATGGAAGTCCTGATGATGTTACCACTGGTACATCTTCTGCATCAGGCCATCAGTTGGAACCTAGTTCTAAACTGATGTCAACGGGCAATCCTAGTGAACCCGGTAGTGCTACTCAGGAACAATCACCGCCTCAAAGGCAACAAAGAGTTCCATACATATCCCCAGGCAAAGACATCCATGATGCACTGGAGGAGGCGGTGATATATGACAAATGGTCGAGACAATGGACCGAATGGGATGATCTTCGGAATGAGGCCGAACAAGAAGACATGCAAAGAAATTGGTGGCTACGAGAGCTAATTAACAGATGCTCTGAAGATATCATAAGACTCGAGGACGATGAACGCAAGGAAGGGGAGAATTACAAAGAATCCCAGAAGACTCTTGAATCGGTCGTAAGACAATCAGCGGGAAGACTTCCCAAGACAGAGAAACCCTGGGATAACGTTCGCATCAAAGCTCCCTTCCAAGAAGGAATCAGAGAGCATATCTGGCGTAGACCAGACAGAGTCAAGCCGCTGAATGAACTGAAGCTAAGAGGCCTTACTCATTTAAAAGGAAAGCAGGCTGGAGGTCATATGCATATGCTGCTACAAAGGTCAACCGATACACAGAGAGAACTGATGGAACAAGATCTGAAGTCAAATATTCTCCCGATTCATCAAATTCTACCAGTGAAGGCTGAAGATTATCATGGAGTAACATTCTACACTTACAGACTTCAACGCACTGATGGGAGCGAATTTACTTGCCAAGAGAACGATTTCATCATGCTGAAACCGGACGACATCTATCAAATGTTCATGGCCTACAGATACCTTCCAGTCAGGCAGAGCATAATATACAGCGAAGGTCTCGCAGCTATCAAGAGATTCATGCTCAGACAGATCCGAGTACACTCTTCACATGACCTACAGATGGCTATTGAGTGCAATCTGAAAAAGACAAATCTGACAAAGCCAAGACTGTATGGTCCAGAACTTGAAGACTTCCCAGCCTACCACATCTTCTTCACACCGCCAGCAGTCACCTATCTGAACCACAAGAACGAAAAACGTCTGATGGTAGTCAGTGAAATTGAGAAGTACTGTGACGGAACACTGAAGATAATCAAAGAACAGATTCTGAAGATGAAGGCAGAGCTAGAGGAAAATCTTCAAGAGGCATCGTCTTATGTTCAAAAGGAACACTCTACAGTAGAGACAATTTTAAAGGCCATTGACGATCGCCTCGAAAAGAGAAATACGCTGAGACAATATGAACATGCACTTGGTATGAGGAAGCACTACTTCAAGTCGCAGAAGCAATAAGAGAATGGCACTTGATCACAAAGGGGGAGATTGTTGGAGATATTTAATTGTGAATCAAGTTTGTCATAGATTAGCTTTATATTTAATCCTTGTATTTAATTAGTGCATGAATTAGATAGCCATCGGGCCAAGTGTTAGGCCCATATAAACAGGCTAAAAGCCTTGTACGCCTAACCTAAACCTCGCCTATAAAAAGGGAGCCGAGGGTTTAGGAATAGGTTAACGTCGTACTTATTCTTCATAGCCTTACGCGCATACTTTTGTGTTGTACGAGTTCACGGTCTATCAAAGAAGGTTTTACGTTGATTCATTCTGTGTTCATCCTTACGTTTAATCTTCGTTGTTAGATTGTTATTCATTGTTGTTACAGAAACAGGGACTAACAAATGTTAGACCCAGAATACTAACAATCATACAACCATAACAATGATAAAGAAGCAGATAGGAAGAAATCGACAAGATAAGAACCGAATCTGGTATACCGTATGAACCTGCCGCTACTCTCCCTGGAGAAGGAGAGCAACGGCAACCCTAATTTCTCTCTATCTCGCCTCTGCGTCTCTAAGCCTCTAACGATCAGTTCGGGTTTCCGTAAGTTAGCCTCCTTTTATAGGAGAAGTTAGCTAACTTACGGGTTACAAGGAAGCCCACGGGCTGATACACATTTGTGGCCCGTATTACACGTTTAATTAATAACTACACAAATACAAAGATAACTAACTAGATTGAACACCATAAAATATTCCCAACAATCTCCCCCTTGGTGATCAATCGTGTTGAATCAGCATTGCAGCACATATATCTTTGTCTTTGTTGTTATTGAGCTTCCTTTGTCTTTGAACTTGACTTCTGAGGAAGGCTATCTGAAGAAATCCTTGCAATCTCCCCTTTGATGTCTTCTTGACAATTTGATCTTTGATGCCGGGGGTTGAGGGACCTTCAGTATCTTGCATGTAGTCCTTGCCTTCCAGAAGTTGCTCTTGATCAGCTTGGATGAAGTCCGGTGACGCCTCTAGAATGAATGTTCTTTGGAGAATAGGAGACGCCCATGGAATTCATCTTCAGGACACGAGTATTTGACCTCTGTCTCCTCCACAATGTAGTCTTTTTGACTGTTTGGAATGAATGCTTTTGAGGAGAACTTGTCGGTGGCACGGCGGAACATAATGATGGTTGAATTGTGAACGTAGCTGACCATTTGAGTTGAATTGTGAACGTAGTGGAGATGGTAGAGAGAGTGTAGGAGGAGAGAAGTGTCCCAGAATGATTTGTTCAATGTTAACAGCATGTGGACCACTCTCCCCCTCATGACGATCCGATGAATCAGGACGTCATGCTTTTATTCTTTTATTCTGCGGAAATAAAAACAGGAAAAAACAAGCAGAATCTAAAGAAGATAACGTAGCCCCCCGGGGTCGTGAAGATGCCCGTTATCATCACTATAGAGATAAACTCTAAAGTAATGGCCTGAAAATGTTGGTGATTCTTATGTTGCAACAACAGGACTTCCTTCCAATTATTGGTCTACATCTGTAATAGATGAGCCCTATGGAAGTTCTCGCGGGTCATGAAGACCTGCAACTGACTCTAAAAGTGCGTCTGTGTCCTAGAAAATTTCAAAACATGTGGGAGTGAGTAACTAGACACGACGTAATCAATGAAAGTTCAGTGGCATGGGGCTGAGGCCACTGTAGTCAGTATTACTTGCCTCGGAAGGAGACAACAATGAGAGATGCGGTTCCCCATGAACTATGATTAAACACATGTCTGTTGGGAGACAAGCGAGTGGTCTAGGGTAGGGTTGTGCATGCGCCGTTTGGACAAAATGCAGCGACTTCTACCCGGGATCTGAATAAATTCAGTCCTGAACCTATGTGGATAGTCCAGAGTATTTTAGTGGCTAGGAGCAAATGTTCAATTCATAGCAGGCAATTGAGGTAGCAGACTCATCATTGATAATTGTTTTTCTTCTCACTTGAGCCTTCTGCTTCCTAATGCTCATAATGTTCACTCACTCACTCGCTCACTCACGCAGTTACGCTCGGCTTTGTCCCTTGGGTAGGCTTAGTTGGGTTTACTAAGCCATAGGAACATGTTCTCTCATTACTTTCTTCATTTTCTCTCTGTGCTCCCCCTCAACTGGAGCACTCGGTATGCTTTGTCATTGTTAGGCACCGGGAAGGATAACATTGAACACTCCCCCTAAAATGTTGCATCCTTTGAGAGATTCCTTGCTTTGTCGGTGTAAGGCGCCAGGAGGAGAAAACTGAAACTCCCCCTCGGAATGTGCAAGGTTTGATTGCTCACAGCTTGTCATACCTGCCATGTGTGTGGAGCAATCTGAACATGTACCACACATGACGGTTTTCCTGAGCTCACCATGTAGAATTTCAGCATATTGATGATCACACAATGTTGATGAGTCAGGGGAGGCTTCAGCAGTTGATTGTTGATTGTTGTAAGATGACCGTTGACGCGAGGTTGATTGAATTATCTACGATTTTCAGACCTTTACAATGAATTTTAGAAAAGCTTTGACCTCAGGGTTGACATTTGAAAGAATTTGAACAGATTTGCCTAAGTTTTGACCTGGATTTCAGTGATTTACAATGTTTGTCGGAAAACTAACGTTTTGACCCTCAAAGACTGCTAGTGAGGGCGCGTGAGAATGGGTTCTGGGGCGTAGCCATAGAATTAATGTAGATCTTTTCGTTAGCTTTCTAACAAAAAAAGTTTGCTCAAATCGGATCACCGAGTCAAAAGTTATGGCCAAAACGGTGCGGTGTCGCAGAAAATCTCTAATTTTGAGTTTTTGAGGAATTTCTTCGAAGATGAGGTGCTCGATGTTGAATGTCGAGAGTAGGTGGATTTTAAACAAAATTCTAGAGATTGCCTCGAAGAATAATGGCGAAATCCACCTGCAAAACAAACCTCAGAATATCGAAATCTGCAGAATTTCAAAATGTTTGAACATCGAAAACTTTGGAGTTTCGAAAACCCTCATAAACTCGAAAACTTGCTGTTTGAAAAACATCAGAACATCGAAAACTCCTGAAACATTTATAAACAGGGAATCATTTAGAGATCATATAATGTAAAGCTTCGATGAACTGCAAAAGATGTCAAGATTCGAATTATGAGTTCCAAGAAACTGCAAACTTTGAAAAATTCAAAACATCGAGAAATTTTGAAAATCTCGAAAACTTCAGAATGTCGAGATCCAAAACATCGAGATCTCAAATCTCGAAATCCCAAAACTCGAAATTCCTAAACTCGAAATTCCAAAACTCGAGATTACAAATCTCGAGATCTTGATTTCGAGATTACAAATCTCGAGATCTTGATTTCGAGATTCAAATCTCGAGATCAGGATTTCGAGATTCAAATCTCGAGATCAGGATTTCGAGATTCAAATCTCGAGATCAGGATTTCGAGATTCAAATCTCGAGATCAGGATTTTGAGATTCAAATTTCGAGATCTTGATTTCGAGATGCAAATCTCGAGATCAAGATGTCGAGATGCAAATCTCGAAATCAAGATTTCGAGATGCAAATCTCGAGATCAAGATGTCGAGATTCAAATCTTGAGATCAAGATGTCGAGATGCAAATCTCGAGATCAAGATGTCGAGAAGAGGAAATCGAGTCCCTAAATGTCGAGATCCTGCAAAACGAAAACATTGATTTTTGAAAATCTGAAACCTGTTCTGAATAGCCCTGAAAGTCGAGATTCTCCTATATCAGTTTCAAGCCAAAAACGTTTCTGCAGCAGTGAAAAATAAGGATTTCGAGATCTCAATGTAGAGATCTTCGAAATATAAAAATTGCAGAAAACGAAAAAAGAGGTATGCTGCTGGATCGGTTTTGAAAGGCGAATCCAACAGTATGATTTTTACAAAATTTCGTTCACAAACGAGATTACAGGAGCAAATCTCTACATATAGAAAAACAGAAGAAAAAAAACAGAGGAGTTCTTCGTTAGATCCAAAAATCGCAGACAGATCCAATGTAATACCCGAGATTAATTTAAGAGGATTAATAGTAATACTCATACCAACAAGATGCATCTCCTTTTAAGGGAGCTCATCACCAAGAACTCCAAAGTTAAGCGTGCTTGCACGGGAGTAGTCTTGGGATGGGTGACCCCCTGGGAAGTTTCTCAGGGTGCGCACGAGTGAGGACAAAGTGCGCGGAAAAGGCTAGTGGAGGTTTGTGAGGACAGTACTAGAGGTCAGAAGTAACTACCTCGGGGCCTACGGGGCCGGGGTGTTACAAATGGTATCAGAGCAACCCTGCGACAGTGTGATGATCCGTTGGATATCGGACGGGCACTTAGCAGGGGAAAAGATTCTGGGATATGATTGAGATTGATTTATGGGCGCAACGAGGACGTTGCGTTCCTAAGTGGGGGTGATTGTAATACCCGAGATTAATTTAAGAGGATTAATAGTACTACTCATACCAACAAGATGCATCTCCTTTTAAGGGAGCTCATCACCAAGAACTCCAAAGTTAAGCGTGCTTGCACGGGAGTAGTCTTGGGATGGGTGACCCCCTGGGAAGTTTCTCAGGGTGCGCACGAGTGAGGACAAAGTGCGCGGAAAAGGCTAGTGGAGGTTTGTGAGGACAGTACTAGAGGTCAGAAGTAACTACCTCGGGGCCTACGGGGCCGGGGTGTTACATCCAACCTGTTTCACGCCTCGGCTCTGATACCAAATTGTTAGTCCCTGTTTCTGTAACAGCAATGAATAACAATCTAACAACGAAGATTAAACGTAAGGATGAACACAGAATGAATCAACGTAAAACCTTCTTTGATAGACCGTGAACTCGTACAACACAAAAGTATGCGCGTAAGGCTATGAAGAATAAGTGCAACGTTAACCTATTCCTAAACCCTCGGCTCCCTTTTTATAGGCGAGGTTTAGGTTAGGCGTACAAGGCTTTTAGCCTGTTTATATGGGCCTAACACTTGGCCCGATGGCTATCTAATTCATGCACTAATTAAATACAAGGATTGAATATAAAGCTAATCTATGACAAACTTGATTCACAATTAAATATCTCCAACAGATTCCGACGACACCAAGTTTGATGATGAACTGGCTTCCATGGCGGCCGGATATCCAAGCGATTTCCCTCGTCATACGCTTGACCTAAGATTGATTAGGGAGAGGCGGTAAAAACTGACTTCTCACAACAAGGCCGAAATCCCGACCCTAATCCTAGACCCAGTGGACATCCGATTGCGAGCTGGGCTTCACCCAATGCGCCATACCCCTGGGATGGTTGTGGTCCACTTCGATTCAGTTAGGGTCGGGCTTAGGTTTCCATTACATTCCTTTTTCGTTTCATTTTTTTTAATTTCTACGAAATTGTACCGGCCCAAGTCATGCCGAACTCGTATCGGGCAATGGCGGGCTTTATTTGCCGTTGTAAAGATGTTGGTGCCTCGCCGACCCTAGACTTATTTCATCAATTTTTAAAGTGGCCCCCAACAAACACATGGATATCTGGCCGCTAGTGCCCGAACGGGACATATCCTTTTTAAGGGCAATCCGACTTCAATCAAGGGGTGGAAAGATCGGTTCTTCTTTGTGTCTATTCCAGACGGCCTGATCCCTCGCAAATGGAATGCCTTCCCTCGCAAATCTCCCGATCCAGTCCTTACTGGGGAAATTTACAAGGATGTGTTCGCTGTGGAGAAAGACAAATGTTGTGATATCATGAGTTACTTGACTCCCGATCGACTTGTCGAAGCCGGGATAGGTACTGCCCGTTCTCTTGGGTTTACTTGTTTTGAGAATCAAGTGTCATGGTCCAGGCGGTCCTTCCCGTGCGAGAAACGTTCTTTTCTTCTTTGTTTACCACGTGATAAGGCCGCTCGACACTAACATATTCCTTTGTTATTTTTTAGCTCCCAATCCAGACGCTACCATGGATAACAGCCGCGTCCTTGTTTCCGGTGGGGTTGGGAAAAGGAAGAAGTTAAAGAAAAATCCCAAGCCCCAACCCTCTACTACTGCTGCTCAAATCCCTGAGCCTTCCCGGGCCGTTCAGGAGCCACAGCCCATACAACAGGTCCCCCATCATGACCAGTATGAAGACATGATAATTGACGAACGGTTCGGATCTGACCAACTTCATCAATTCACTGAGCATTTTCAGGCTGACCAGGGTGCCACCACAAGTATGGGCGAAATTCATACTGATCATATCACGGGCAGGTCGAACGAATCTCTCTATCGGATCCCGTTCATGAGGTGTTGGAGAAAGTTGGTTCCTCTGCGAGCCAAATCTGGTAAACATCCTCATGGTTCAATAACTTTGCAATTCCCCAACTGCCGATCGAGCAATCTGAAGAGTGCTTGGTCTTGGCTGCTCTGAAGGTATATTATTTTTCCTTATGCTTTGTTTCTTATTTTATTTTTCCTTACATATTATTTCATTCATTATTTCCCGAACGGCGCTCTGTAGGTGGGATTGTACACCTTACAAATGAGAGATGCTCGTCTAGCCAAGGAACGGGATTTGATTGTTGCCCAGAACTCCGCTGAGCAAAAAGCTGCTGCTACTCTTACAACATTGGAGGTCGAACGGAAAGCCTTTGCGGAGGAAAAGTGATACGTTTGTAATTTCCATATGCATGTTTGTGTTTTTAATTAGTTTTGCTTGATCTTTACTATGGAAATTACACACTTTTGGTGTAATAGATTAGTTTGTTAAATTCTTGTAAATAGTTTAGATTAGATATATTCTGAGCTCAAACAGGTCTTGATCACTCAAAGTACAGTTGGTGAACCCAAAGAGTGGAAAGAAGGTGCAAAATTTGAAGACAAAAGAAGGATACTGAATTTTGGTCTATACTCGGTCGAGTATTAAGTATACTCGATCGGGTATTAGGTTGAAACTTCAAATCGGATCAGATCCGAAGACAAGGGAACATGCCGGAAGGATTTCGGCCACGATTTAATGTCTATACCCGATCGGGTAGACCGACATACCCGATCGGGTATGCCTTTGAGTTTTAAACGAAGATCGGTCGAGTATGGTCCGAATACCACTTTCTAAACATACTCGACCGGGTATAAACATACACCCGATCGGGTATACTTGTGGAAAATAGCCTGAAACCGATCGAGTATACCTCGAATCGAGTATTACACACATACTCGATCGGGTATCATGTATATACCCGATCGAGTACCCGAATCCCATCCCAAAAGCCTATAAATACACCTCCTTTCCTTCACAAAAAGATATCCAATTCCTTTGTACATCTAAGCTCATTATAGAATAGTTCTTTCTTTATATTTTTCATCATGTTTAGTCTCCAAATGAGGAGCTAAACTCTTCCATCTTGGTTTTGCTACTTTGAAGCTTAATGAATTTGTAAGTTGTGAGTTATTTTCTTTAATCTTCTTCCTTGAATATTAATTAATTCCTATTCATATTTCATATTAATATTTTAAACATTACTTAAAGTATCAACTAGTTTTGTTTCTCATATTAATTATTACTAGAATCAATCGGTTAATACGCTTGTTATTAATCCGGTTCTTTCAACGGTAGTAAACTTGGAATATTAATGCATGCATCTCATGGTTAATATGCCAAGGGGAATTAATTATATTGATTAAACCAATAAACCGCTTGTGTTGAGGTTATCAATCTCAATCGTTTTCATCTTAAGTTTATTGCTACTGTCAAGTTAATATACGGCGCTTGTTCTATATTGACTCGATAGTAAGTTTTATTAATGAATGCATCTCGTTATTAATAACTACCCTCGATGAACTGGATATACTCCTCGATTGAGTATTCGAGAGGAAGATAGTTAAAGATATAACCGGGATCAACGAACATTTCATTAAGTGGATAAAAGCAAAACCAAGTCCTCATCTCATTAAATTAAACTCATATAGGTTGTTCATCTTAGTGTTTTTAAATCAAACAAATCTAAACCCCCCTTGTTACTACTTATATAAAAGAAAAGTATTCCTTTCCCTGTGGATACGAACCTTACTTCGTTATACTACGTATATTCGTTGTATTGGATTTATTTTGAGTGCACCTCACGACAAGTGCACGTCACTTTCCTCTTTGCGGCCTCCTCCGAGGGCTCACTGCCCTTCTTCAAGAACTCCCCGAGGGGCTTCTCCTTGGTGGGCTCCTTCTGGCCCGGGGCTTTGACCTTCTTTTTTTTTATGGCGGCGAAGGCGTTGAGATCCATGTTGATACCTGAGTTGAGCATGGATAAGATATTCAAAATGCAATATCACTATAATGAAAAAATTATCTATGAATTCATAAGCTCAGTGAAATTTGAGACCGATGAAGCGGATTTTAGGGATGATAAACTCAAGTTTCGCCTGTTTAACCACAACCACTCCATAACGAAACTTGAGTTCGCCGAACATTTTGGTATTCCGGTCCCTTACCAAAAATCCATATCCGATAATACTGCTTTCGGCCATACCCTATGCACAAAGATGACCGGGGAGACTAAATTTAGTTCCTCCCAACTGTATATTAGTCATGTCCAACATCCCGTCCTCCGCCTATTCTTGAAATTCCTTGCCAATTGCTTGCTTGGACGTCCCAACAACCATCACACTAGGATATGGGATGTATGCCTAATGTCTGTGGCCCTATTCCGTGTTCACGTGGATTTCAACTTGTGTAATCTTATGTGGGCACATCTGAAAAAGGAAAGCGTAGCCAAGGGCGCTATTGTTGTGGGTGGGGTGATTATGCACTTAACCACCAAGTTCGGGTATACACATAACTCTCCTATACCCGACTACTGTTTGATGAACATTTCTTGGTTGGGCCACTCGGGATGTACAGCTTTTCCCCACACATTTTATGGTGGAGAAAGACCAAAGAATATGTACAACTGTCTCATACACCCCAAACCTCTCAAATACTTCCTCCTGCCCAACCCAGAACTCCCCAAACTCCACTACAAAGAAGCAGTAGAGGAGCCCCATTACCTCTTCCCACACGCCCTTCCACCACATCTCCAGGAACCGGAGCAAGAACCTCCCCAATACCAACCCGATTACGAGCCCTATGCTCAACTCCATAGCCATCAAGACATGGGCCAGGACATCCCCGAACAAAACCAAAACCCTCCACCACCCGACATCTTTCAACAACTTTTGGAGGGTCAACAACAATTGCTTACGGGGTACGCCCAAATGAACGCAAACTACACGGCTATGGACAACCGGCTCAATCAAATACAGGACGAGCAAAGGGCCGGTTTTCAGCGATTGGAGGAGCTCAGGGAAGCCGATAGACATCGGTATGAAGAAGACCAACGTAGGTTCTACGGACCTATGTACTCTTACATGGCACATCAGGGATCTTTTCATACCATGGCAAACCCCCCTCCACCACCCTCGTGGTATGACCCCACTCATTGGGGTAACTTTGGAGGATCTGGCTCCGGGGGTGGAGGGTACGACGGCGGAGATGGCGGGGACACATATATGGGAGATGGTGGGCAGGGGAGCGGCTTCGGAGGGAGCTACTACGGCGGAGAAGGCGGGCACTAGGGACAGTGCTTAATTCAAGTGCGGGGGAGAGACTCATGATGGTATGTAATTTTAATTTCCACCTAGCACTATGCATGTAATTCTTTTGAACTATTTACACAAAAAAAAGAGTAAATAAAAGAGAATAAATGCTAGTTAGGTTGAAAACCCAACAAAATGGGCAATCTAAGCAAAAAAGGCTTATAAAAAAATGAGTGAGTTGGGGAGAATGGAAAATGAAAAGAGATGCTAGGATGAAAACCTGAAAAGGCTCCTAGGCAAAATGAGAGATATGAGAGAAATGTTTGTTTTTGCAGGCACTCATTGTATCTCTTTGAAGAATAAGAAGATTCAGAAAACAAAAACAAAGAAGAAGAAGAAGAAGAAGAAGAAGAAGAAGAGAGGAGGAGAAGAGAAGATGAACACTAGAAGGCCATAAAACCCAAGATGTTCTTTGTAATTTGAGTTTAAAACTCATTTTTGTCATCCTTGGTGGTCTTTGTGTTTGTATGTTTTTTTTTTGTTAAACTGTGGAAACTTTGGAGAAACTTGACACTTGTGAACATTTGATCTTACTCGAGACGAGTAAAGGTTTAAGTGTGGGGGAGTTGATACGTTTGTAATTTCCATATGCATGTTTGTGTTTTTAATTAGTTTTGCTTGATCTTTACTATGGAAATTACACACTTTTGGTGTAATAGATTGGTTTGTTAAATTTTTGTAAATAGTTTAGATTAGATATATTCTGAGCTCAAACAGGTCTTGATCACTCAAAGTACAGTTGGTGAACCCAAAGAGTGGAAAGAAGGTGCAAAATTTGAAGATAAAAGAAGGATCCTGAATTTTGGTCTATACTCGGTCGAGTATCACCTATACTCGATCGGGTATTAGGTTGAAACTTCAAATCGGATCAGATCCGAAGATAAGGGAACATGCCAGGAGGATTTCGGCCACGATTTAATGTCTATACCCGATCGGGTAGACCGACAAACCCGATCGGGTATGCCTTTGAGTTTTAAACGAAGATCGGTCGAGTATGGCTCGAATACCATTTTCTAAGCATACTCGACCGGGTATAAACATATACCCGATCGGGTATACCTGTGGAAAATAGCCTAAAACCGATCGAGTATACCTCGAATCGAGTATTACACACATACTCGATCGGGTATCATGTATATACCCGATCGAGTACCCGAATCCCATCCCAAAAGCCTATAAATACACATCCTTTCTTTCACAAAAAGATATCCAATTCCTTTGTACATCTAAGCTTAGTATAGAATAGTTATTTCTTTATATTTTTCATCATGTTTAGTCTCCAAATGAGGAGCTAAACTCTTCCATCTTGGTTTTGCTACTGATGGAGTTATGGAACTAGGTCCAGAGCCTAATCAGCCCAAGCCCCGAACTTGGACCCGTGGATCCAAGTCCACAACCTAGAGCCTGCCTGCCAACCCAGCGGGAAGCCTGCCAGTCCGACCGACCTCCCAGCCCGGAAGAGTAACGGTCAAGCGATTAATGCACTATTAATTATGTATTTAATTCTTTATTAATGTTGTAGTTAGTTAGTTAGTCATTATTATCGGTAGCGGTTACGATTTGTATACGCCTATAAAAGGCGGGTTGTAATTCAGATTAGGGGAAGCAACTTCTATAGGCTATTTCTGGCTACCAAATCCCCTTTGCAACTTTCCTTATTCATATTACTTTCTTGATTCCTGCTTGAGTGTTCTTACGTAGCTTTTCTAAAAGCCTACGAGCGTCCTATTTTGGACCAACATTGGTGCTTTCATTGAGAGACTCTATTGTCTATCAAATCACTTTAGTAGGAATTGATCATGAAATTTCAGAAAAAAAGGAATCTGTAATTCGTAGTGATTTGGAATTTGTGGCGACGCTAGATGATGTCGTTGCCACCCACCGTTGTGGCTTGAATCTCCAAGCAACCGGAAACGGAAGCTCTCTCGAATGGGGTCACAAGAATGAGCATTCATCTTTCTTCGCAACTCGCTCGTCCAACTCTGCAGGGAATCGTCAGGCCCGCTGATCTCCGACCTCAGCTTGCCCACCTCCGTCAGCGGCTTAGAAACTGAGAAAATAACTAAAATCGAGAGTGAGGTCCCTAGAGGCCGTCTCACTCTCTGTTGACTGTGGAACTAACTGCATCCAGCCCAGGATTCTCCCAACCAAGCGTGGGAGATCGGAAATCGAGTCGTGGAGCTCAATTTCTAAGGCTTCGTCCAGATTTCCGCCATTAATGGCCGCTTGAGGTCAAGGGGAAGCAAATGCGAAGCTCTGGCTGCCTTCTGCGTCGTCGCTATGATGGTCCCCTGCAAACCCGAATCAATGGTCGCTCCCGTCGTGAATCAGCCTTGTTCTAGTTGTCGCCGATGAGGAAGATGGGTTCATCTGGAACTCCAGCAGCAGAACCCGTACATCAGCATGGGTAAGGAGGAGGATGAGTAATTGGATGGGACCTAGACAAAATTATTAAATCATTTTGACCAAGTCAAAATTGGAAATAGCCTAAAGCTTCCCAATCTCAACAATCAACCGAGCCTCTTCTTCAAAAAGCTAAGTACTCCACAATTATTTCCATACAATTAATATGTGAACACATTTAAAAAAATTGAAACATTTGAAAAGATATTTTAAGTGATATGATTGCTTTTACTCTTGTTAAGTGTGTGTAAATTTAACATTGAATAACAGACTAATGAAATTTGATCACTCAAGTACGCCGGACGAGCACACACACTCGTACATTGGCCGAGCACACACACTCGCGCCACCGGGTCACGTCATACGGGTGTGACGATTAATAAGCTCCAATATAAATGTTAATACCGCACACTCTTGACTTCATACGAGTTTTTGCGTGCTCTTACCCTTTCCAAGTGCATCACACTCCGACCTCGGGGGACGAGTCACCCGTTCAAAAGTTTTTACTTGCGGGTTCGAACTACTAACCTCGGGCGACGATTTAAACTCTTGTTAGGAGCCTAGAGCCACGCTCTTCCGAGCAATTTTGTCACTTAATTGACATTCATATTTCTCGAAAAGGTTGATATACTTTAGTTCTTTGGGGTTGGATTATCCATTCGAGTGAGGAGTCCGACTCACTTACTCGCGGATTCAATCTTTCTTTCGGAGACTGAGTTGAGGCCTAACTTGGGAACTTGATGTCATTCTTTTCAAGTGGCGAGTCCGACTCACTTACACACCGAGTCGTGGTTCGACACCAGGCCAGATGCTCTATTCTACACTAGTTTCTTTTATGTGTAGGTACAATTGAATGAAGTGGGGGAATGATGGTCTTACCATCTTCAAGGAAGCAAATGATGAACCTGACGAGTCTGAGCCCAATGACAAGAACAGTTCTAGCCATCCTATTCGTAGATGGTGACCATTGCAATAAAGGCTGGGGATATCACCTCTTGCTTCATCTTGGGGGCATCAGATGTACTCTTTTTCCCTTTATTAGGATTTTTTCCCGTTGGGTTTTTCCTAATGAAGGTTTTTAATGAGGCATCTTCCCAACATGGACAAGGGCGGGGATCTTCTAGTCTCGAAGAAGAGCAACTGACTTGGATTACTCCCTCTTAGCCGAGTTTACTACTCGACTAAGGGAGTGGGGGACTCGTGATGGAGTTATGGAACTAGGTCCAGAGCCTAATCAGCCCAAGCCCCGAACTTGGACCCGTGGATCCAAGTCCACAACCTAGAGCCTGCCTGCCAATCCAGCGGGAAGCCTGCCAGTCCGACCGACCTCCCAGCCCGGAAGAGTAATGGTCAAGCAATTAATGCACTATTAATTATGTATTTAATTCTTTATTAATGTTGTAGTTAGTTAGTCATTATTATCGGTAGCGGTTACGATTTGTATACACCTATAAAAGGCGGCTTGTAATTCAAATTAGGGGGACGATTTCTATATGCTATTTCTGGCTAACTTTCCATATTCGTACTTTCCTAATTCTTGCTTGAGTGTCGTACGTAGCTTTCCTAAAAGCCTACGAGCGTCCTATTTTGGACCAACATTGATGCTTTCATTGAGAGCCCTTATTGCCTCTCATCACTTGGGCAGGAATCAATCAAGAAATTTCAGAAAAAATGGACAAAGAATGAAGTTTTGTTAGCAATTTTTCAGGTTGACAATTCACAATCATGGAGAAAATCCATCCAAAACAAACTGAAAATTCAACAAAGAAGGAAAATTATGAGTCCTGGAATGGGAGATCTGGGATTTGCCAGACTTGGACGGAGCAACCGTCACCGCGCCGCCGTGTCTCAGGCGACATCACCCCGTAACTGGCCTGGCACTGCCGTCCGCATGCAATCGATGCTAGAGATCTGGCATCCCAATCTGGCCACCACCTCTGTTGCGGCATCGTCGTTCGCCACTCGTCCGTGTTCGTCCCAACTCGCAGCTCTATGCCGGAGCTGTCCTTAATCATTCTTGTGTTCGGGTAAAGGGCTCTTCACCCACACCGGGCCGTGTCGCGGAGCTGTAGCCCCGCTGGAAGCGACACAAGCAGCAGCAGCAGCTCCGACGAACCTTCTTTCACTCTCTGGCAACGCCCAGGGATGAAACCTATGATGTTTCCAAGTGCCTAGCAGCCCGAGCAAGCGACGTCCGAGCGCGAGAACCAGCAGGGCTTGACGACGGACGGGGTCAGCAGGTCACTCTTCAACCCTCGCTCATCCGACAGCGACTGTGAGCGTGGGCGGTGCATCTTCCTTCTTCCCGACGGTCGCCTCTCCCTCACTCGCCTCCGTTTCCGGCGGCAACAGATGAAAGACCTGGATGGCAAGGTCATCTCCAAGGTTAGGAGAGTCAACTGGCCTTACAAGAAAGATAGGTCAGGAAGGTTTTGGGCCGAAGTGAAAATCAATAGGCTGGTCCTTTGGGGCAAGTTTATCCATGTGCTGGATTTGAGCCACACTTCAAATTTCATCTCGTTCACAAGCTAAGTATTCTAAAACAATCTCCATACAATTAATATATGTGGAAATGTATGATTTTAAAAAATCATAAATTGAAATTTTTGAAAAGATATTTTAAGTGGTTTAATTGCTTTTACTCTTGTTAAGAGTGTGTAATTTTAACATTGAACAACGGACTTATAAAATCTGATCACTCAAGTACGCCGGATGAGCACACACACTCGTACACTGGTCGAGCACACACACTCGCGCCACCGGGTCACGTCATATGGGTGTGACGATTAATAAGCTTCAATATAAATGTTAATACCGCACACTCTTGACTTCATGTGAGTTCTCACGTGCTCTTACCCCTTCATAGTGCATCACACTCCTATTTTGGACCAACAGCTACTTTGAAGCTTAATGAATTTGTAAGTTGTGAGTTATTTTCTTTAATCTTTTTCCTTGAATATTAATTCTTCCTTTAAAATACTATTGCTATATCAAAGTTGGGGAGTGTTACTAAGATAACAATTAGTTAACATCTTGACATTGGTTATAGTAATGGCTATTTCTTCCTCTATGTTAATATTGAGGAGTGTTACTAAGATGACAATTAGTTAACATGTTGATATTAATCATAGTAGGATTCATATTCGTTAATATTCTTCCTTGAGTATTAATTAATTCCTATTCATATTTCATATTAATATTTTAAACATTACTTAAAGTATCAACTAGTTTTGTTTCTCATATTTATTATTACTAGAATCAATCGGTTAATACGCTTGTTATTAATCCGGTTCTTTCAACGGTAGTAAAATTGGAATATTAATGCATGCATCTCATGGTTAATATGCCAAGGGGAATTAATTATATTGATTAAACCAATAAACCGCTTGTGTTGAGGTTATCAATCTCAATCGTTTTCATCTTAAGTTTATTGGTACTATCAAGTTAATATACGGCGCTTGTTCTATATTGACTCGATAGTAAGTTTTATTAATGAATGCATCTCGTTATTAATAACTACCCTCGATGAACTGGATATACTCCTCGATTGAGTATTCGAGAGGAAGATAGTTAAAGATATAACCGGGATCGACGAACATTTCATTAAGTGGATAAAAGCAAAACCAAGTCCTCATCTCATTAAATTAAACTCATATAGGTTGTTCATCTTAGTGTTTTTAAATCAAACAAATCTAATCCCCCCTGTTACTACTTATATAGAAGAAAAGTAATCCTTTCCTTGTGGATACGAACCTTACTTCACTATACTACGTATTAGTGTTGTATTGATTAATTATTTTGAGTGTACCTCACGACAAGTGCACGTCAAAAAGCAAAGGCTGGATACTGAGTTTGGCACCCTCCGGGTTCAACTGGCTGCTTACCAGGCCAAGGTGTTTGCTGCTGAGGCCGCCCAGGTCAAGTTTGAGGAGATGCCCTCTAGCATCCCGGACGGCCCATATGAGGTGAGTGTGGATTTGTCCGCCGTTCGGAAAGCATTTAAATCTTCAGATGAATTCTCCCTCATTAAGGAAGACTATGCCAGGCAGCAAATCCCGGCTACTTTTGGTTCTTTTTTGAAGACTTTTCCCAAAGGAGCCGAACGGCTTAAAGCAGGAGTGGATCTCCTTGACAAGGATCCCGAGAACAAAAAGTGGAATGATTCCATTGTCTCAGATCTCTACGCCAAGATTGGCCAGTTCCTTCTACGCCCCTTCGTGGATCAGCTTCAGAATCAGCTTGGGAGACCAGTTCAGGCTGCCGATCTTCCCCAGGCCAAGATAATTCAAGCTCAATTTGAGAAGTACGAGCGGGATCTCCAGCGGGAGGCTGATCGCGATGCAGGGAGAGAGCCTGAACCTCCCTCTGATGAAGAAGAAAAGGCCCCTGGACATTAGTGTAGAATTTAGAATCTTTTGATGATCGCAATTTCCCTTTCTTCTCGTAGTTTGTACTTTTCGGCCGGTAGAGCCGATGAATATAATCTTTTTGCCCAATGCTTTATCTAATTCTCTGTTTCTTTATATTAAATTCGGCGCATTCTTAATCAGAATTCGGTTCACTTCATAAGGCATCTGTTTTTTACTGTTTTTCTAGTTTGTATATCTGCGTTGAGCCGTTCGATATTCGGCCAGTTTCGTAGTACTTAAGTGTTTCCCATGCCCTTTGCTGCCTCCCTGTCTTTTGACTGTCGTCCGGATTCTGAATTTTCCCATCCCGCCGATCTTTATATGTGGTTCTTCAAATTCTACCCGTTCGGGCCATCTAAAGATACTTGTTTCAAACTTACGACTCGTTTCGACCTTGCTTCGGGATGTCCATTAATACATTAATCGTTCGGGGAACGTGCCAAATTACCACAAGTGTGCTATAAATGCATGCAACCACATTTTGCCACGTGTTCTTCAAGGGTTCGGGTTTTGGGTGACATCTTTTCCTATAAATAGAGGTGCTTCCCCTTCACTTTTTCTGTTGCTTCCTTGATTTTATTTTGTATCTTTCTAAGCTTTCTCTCTCTAGAATTCTCAGGATTCCTCGAATTGCTAAGCGTCCTTTTATGTTTTCTTCCTCTAGCTCAGAATCGGAAGAAATGCCGTTAATTCGTAGTGGACAAACTTCCGCTGTAAATAAGGCCGAGGGTTCTTCTTCCCAAGTACCTAATTCCACTAATCCTTCCGTACCCAAAGATACCAAACAACCTCTTGACGACGGATGCCTTTCGGGAGATGACTTAAAGATTTATAACAAGGGAATGCCCTAACGGCCACCCCGCATTGTTTTGCACTTCAAACGTATTCGTAAACAAAAGCAACGTCTTCCTGAAGACGCCGAACGACAACTTGGTCAACTCCTGCCTCCGCCTAGAGAATTCTATGCCGGATTCATCAGGCATCCTATGAGGCACCGACCGGGGCACGTTCTTGTGCACCTTGATGCTTTGATTGCTGGGCTTCGCTTCCCTCTACATTCATTCATTGAGGAGTTCTTGCGCCGGGTCGCTGTACTTCTGGCTCAGTTCATCCCCAGCACCCACCGCATCCTGAACGGGTTCATTATCTGTTGTCACGAACTGCGTATTGCTCCTAGCGTTGACCTATTCTTATATCACTATTGTTATCAACCCTACTGGATGACGGGGTATCTGAAGCTGGTGGCTCGAGCAGACTGTCAGTTGTTCATGGACAACCCTACTCCACCGGGTGATTGGGAGGAACGGTTCCTCTTCGTCCGTGTAGGTGATTCACTTCCATTCCCTGATCGGTGGAACGCTTATCCCGTTCGAGACTCTGAGCCCAGATTGGACGCCGTTCTGCGCTCTCAGGCTGAGTCCCTGCGTTTGGGAGGAACTCGGAGCCTTCGGGGTTTCATTAACCCCTCCAAGATGCTAACTGTTGGGATTGGTAAGTTTATCTACTTTATGCCAATCGATCTTCTTTCAATGAACAGTCAAAAGCCCCCTTGTATTAAGTAATTTGACTATTACACTGTAAACTACCCGAACGGTCTGTCGGAATAGTAACTAATATAAGAAATCAGAGAGAGAATGCTAGTCTAGGCTTGAGTATGAAAATGCTAACCCTTTACAATGAAACTAATCCTTCTATTTATACTAATGGGGGTATGAGGTACTTCATGTTGATTGGTTGCTTTATCCAGCCACTTGGAACCCATGCTCCCACTAGGTGTCGACATACTTTAGCCATAAATGCTCCCTACCACTAGTTGGCCATCTGCTGCCCGAACGGGTAGTGGACCTTGCTGAGATTTCCGTTGACCTGGCCCAAGTATACTGGTTGACCCGCACCCCGTTCGATTTACTGATTTGGAGTTATTATTGATTTGGCCTATTAATGATTTGGTCCATGTTAGTGGATCCGAACCTCGTTCGGTACATATTTTATCAAGAGTTGGTCCATTCTCTGAACGATGAGCCCGCCTAACGGACCGGATATCTTTGGGCCTTGGATCCGGGTATTGGGCTTGCGGCCCAATATCCCAACAACCCCTTATATAGGAAACTATGTCCGGTCGTCGCCATTTGGGTCGGTTCCCGGTGGAACTTTTTGATAAAATTTTTTGATTATCTTTTTCATTACGACCTCTATAGAAGTAAATTTGATGAATAAAATCTCCTCTCTTACGAGGATCCCTATTTATTTATAGTAGAGTTAGGAGGATAATATAAGATCTAAATTTTATCTAATAAATAATTAATACTTAAACATGTGAGATGATATCAAAGCTTATCTTAAACTAGATATTATCCTATACCAAATATTAAATATCAAAATTATTTGATAATATCAAGATTTATTGCACAAATAAAAATTTCGATATCTACAACTACGTATTATTTTTTGTGTGACAATGATTATTTTCAATTTTAGGTATATATAGCGACAATTAATACGTATTCACTCTAATAATTCATTTTTTCGTGTAATCAAACACTGTCCATATATTCATTCAATATTTTTTAACTAAAACATTACTTTTATAATTATACATCATTTTTTACCATTTTGTGTGTGAATAAATATGATTTAAAAAATCAAATATACCGAGTATCCACATAAGACTCCATTCACATACATGTCGTTATAAAGATTCGTAGTGAGTTTAATCAGATTTTTATTTATAAATTTTATTACAGTAAGTATATATAGCATCTGATATACTTCCTTCGTCCCAAATTGATTTGTAAAGTTAACATTTTTTGGTCAACCAACGTTAAAGTAAAATCCTCAATATAGATAATTAACTCAATTTTTAATAATTAAAATTTACTTTTTCAAAAACTACATTAAAATCTATTCAAAGTTGAAAACTTCAAATTAGAATAAAATTTAAAAGTGATATCCTAATTAAATGAATAAAATGAAAATTGTTTGACTTATTCAAATTCATTACACGACTAAAGTGATATCCTAATTACATGTGTATCAGCTTCAATGTAATGTAGCTGAGATTCATCTAATCTATGATTCATTCTTTTGCAAACAAGTAAAGCTAATAATAATGGGGAGCTTTTTTTAGCAAGTACATTAATATTTTATTTCCAGGAACAGAGAATAACTATTTAGGCGTTAATACATATCCATCGGTAGTTGTATACTTGAATTAGAAAGAAATTGACTATCCAATTATATGTGAACACATTACCGAATTACCCCTAGATTCTTGATGTCAAAGGCCCTCTGGATTTTCTCCTAGTCTGAAGCTTCAAACCCTCCGGAACACATGTCCGAAAACCCAGCAAAAATTGGGTCATTACCAGACTATCTATATCCGGTACCCGATTTCAGCTGCTCGATCATGGCGTCCAACGGTAAACAAGGAAGGAAGCAAGCAATCTGCTCGATTCGTCAGCTTTAAGGAACCTCTGTGATGTTATCCCTCAACATCTTACCAAACATTCTACAGACCTCTTCTTCGACAGCTTACCGAACATTTCGGGAACATCTTCTTCAGTTCTTCTCCTTCTTAATCTGAATCTTCATAGTTACACTCCATTTAGTACCGTTCTCCCTCTCTCTAGTGGAGGAGGAAAGAAAATGATGAAGTTGAACCGGAGGAGCAACAGCTTCAGAGGAGCGTTGCCGCTGGATTCGTCGTCAGACGGAAAGTCACCGGCCACGGTCTTGTGGCTCGTGCTTCACTGTCTCTGCTGTCTTATTAGTCTTGTACTTGGCTTCAGATTCTCCCGTTCCTTGTTTTTCCTCTTTTTATCCAACTCGTCTACCAACAGTTATAGCCTTTACTCTCTTCCGCTCCACAATCCCGGCGGCGCTGCTTTTTCTTTAGAAGGTAATTTGGATCGTGGCACTTTCTCAAATAAGACGAAGGCGGGGTCTAGTAGCAGAGTGGTGGTTGGGCGGCACGGGATCTTGATAAGGCCGTGGCCTCACCCGAATTCAACTGAGGTGATGCAGGCTCACAAGATAATTGAGATCGTTCAGAAGGAGCAGATGCTTCAATATGGCGTTAAAAGTCCACGAACTCTGATTGCCATAACTCCGACCTATGTACGAACCTTTCAGACTATGCATCTTACAGGGGTGATGCATTCGCTGATGAATGTTCCGTACAATGTGATCTGGATTGTTGTTGAAGCTGGAGGAACCACAAATGAGACATCCTCCCTGCTAGCCAAGTCAGGACTCCGGATTATCCACATAGGATTCCGTGAGAAAATTCCTATATTATGGAAAGATCGCCACAACTTGGAGTCCAAAATGCGAGTTCACGCCTTGAGGTGTGCAAAATCTGATCTTTGTTGTTCTTAATAGATTTTATCTATCCAGCATCTATCAATTCAAGGTTACTTTTTATTTTAGTGCACATTTCCTGTAAAAGTAACATATACCGATGCTAATTATCCTAAAGTCATGAGTTTTGGGGGTTTTTGAATAATATTTTCAATCACTCAGGTCCTGAGGATGGATAGTTTACATATTTTATGTCTTTGTTTGGTACCCTTGAGCAGGCATGTGAGAGCCGAAAAACTAGATGGCATAGTGATGTTTGCTGATGATAGTAACATGCACAGTCTGGAGTTTTTTGATGAGATCCAAAGGGTGAAATGGGTTGGTGCAATCTCTGTTGGCATTCTTTCCCATTCAGGGGGTTTTGAGGAAGAGTTGCCATCAGCTGTTCAAAAAAACAATCAAAAGCATTTCCAACTGCCAGTTCAAGGTCCAGTTTGCAATGCTTCAGATCATCTAATTGGTTGGAACACCTTTGACACATCCCCTTTTATAGGGAAGAGTGCAAGGTACATTGGAGATAGGGCAGTAGTATTACCCAGGAAGTTCGAATGGTCTAGCTTTGTGTTGAATTCAAGATTAGTTTGGAAAGATGGTGAAGAAAAACCTGAATGGGTTAAGGATTTGGATGGAGTAGTAGATGCTGGAGGAGGTATTGAGAGCCCACTATCTTTGTTAAAGGATTCTTCAGTGGTGGAACCTCTAGGAAATTGTGGACGTAAGGTTATGCTCTGGTGGCTCCGTGTTGAGGCAAGGGCTGACAGCAAATTCCCTGCCAGGTTAGTTCGTTGTCCACTCATTTCACTTGCATAAGCTTCATGCTATTCTCTGTTTTTATTTTGCTTGAAATAACTCAACTACTCAAGTAAGTAGCTTCAGTGAATCTTAGTGCCCATTTGGTAGACATTATTTTCAGCTTACCACCCAACGTTTTCTCCTTACTTAAATTATTTCATTTGAGTTGGTTCAATCTGCTAATGATGAAAAAAAGTAATGTGAAATTTACTCCACAAAAATGGTTTGCTGAAATGGTAGGAATATAATTAATTGAAATTGTACTTCATCTATTCAACCTTCGCTTGTATATATATTTTCCTTTAGTTTACTTAAACATATATTTCAAATAAATATTTTAGAAAATTTAGCATATTCATCCATTTAGCCACAATTTTATGACATTCAATCACCAGCCATTTGGAGCAATGAGCATATCCTGTTAAGTATGTACTGTATGAAAGGTCTGGGTTAGCAATACGCCAAGGGAGTAGGGGAATTTGTAGTAGATTGAAGAAGGTTTGTACATCATGAGTACATTATTTAGTTGTGTATTGAAAATATTATGTAAGGTTGGGGCATCCAGACAGAATATACACATGAGATACCAAAATAAGTAGATGTGTACCTAACTAATAAAGAAGGCTTAGTTACTGCATGCACAGGTATGCACTGAGCATGGATTTTCTGGGTGAATTTGAATGTGTTTGACACCTCCATTTATATTTATATGTTGTCTTGTCACTCTTGTGTGCTCTTTGCCTTATACAAATTAATAATTTTGAATATGTAAGTTCAATTTCCACTGAAACAATATTTATGGTGGCCATTCAAGAAGTCTGTACATTATACATGCAGTAGGGGAATGAAACGACATCTTCATCACCACCATAACCCCAATGTGGGGCAGAGCCAGGACTTTGTATTATGCCCTGTATTATGCTCCTCTGAGGGTGCAGAGGTTCCCAAAGTTATGGGGTAGTGAGACAAACTCTTTCTTGAAATTTTACATAAGGCTTGTCCATTAATAAGATGAGGTTGGCTGCAACCATCATCCTCTATAGCCCCGTCAGTGAGACTGAGACTAAGGTTGGCCATTGATGACATGGAATTTTTAATTTTAAATACTACCTCCATCCTGAAATAATTGTCTTATTTTCCTTTTTGGAATGTACCGAAATAATTGTCTTGTTTCATCTCATATCAATTCACATTTTTCATTTCAAATCTCAACCACATCTTCAACCTTTTAAACCATTTTATTAAAACTTGTGCTAAAGAAAACAAGACAGTTAATTTGGGACGGAGGGAGTAGTAATTTTACGCAAAAATGTACACCGGCAATCTTTTAAGCCAAGGAGTGAAATTCTGAAACCCTCAATATCATAGATTCATAGGTTTTTCCCTATGCCATGAAAATATCATGAGAAGGTGATGAATTATGATAGTTTGTATAGTCATGTCCCGTTGCACTATGGTAAAATCAACACGAGACATCATCAAACATGAGGACAATAAATATTAGAGGAATGATTATAATGTAGAAAACGTAAAAATGGATAGGAAAACCTAATAATATAATGAAATCGCTCCAAATAGGAGTAAAGCACAGATAGTGCACAAATAGGAGTAACTATATTTTATTCCCAAAATATGAGTTATTTGGTGCTATTAAAAGCATAAAACTTCCCTAATAATGAGTGAATGAGTCATATTTTAGGAAAAACATAATGGTAGTCGTATTTATTGCGTGCATCCGACCCCCCCCCCCCTACCCCACCATAGGTGAGAGCGGCAATGGGGTAATGATAATTAATGAATGAATAATATTATGAAGTTATTATTCCTATAATCTTATTATGCATTTCCTTCACTTTGACCCTAATAATGAAAAGGAAAATGTATTATGTTATTCCTTCAATTTTTATAAAATCTCAAATATATACGAAGTTATATATGAAGCCCTACATGGCTACAAAGCCTTTGCTTCCAAAACACCATACTTGTCACGGCGGAAAGTTGAGTCGCGGCGCCAGCGGACTGCCATATCGCCTAGGCGACAAGGCGCCTGCCTAGGCGACAATTAGGCGACTAGTCGCCTACATGTGTATATTATGTTATATATAATTATATATTTAAATATACAATTATATATATAATTATATATTATGTATAATATATTACTAACTAAATTTTACATCAAATATCAATATTTGTATATGCTATATGTAATTATATATTTATATACATACTACTGTAGTCTTTATTATTAGTTTATTAGGTTATTATTTTATAAGTTATACGTAGTAACTTATAACAGAAGAAATTAATAAATTAAAAAGCAGAATAAATTAATACGCTAAGCTAATGGATCCTTTCAAAAAAGGATGACTCAGCAATTCAGGTAAGAGTGTAGGACACATGGATAATGGATATACACATAAACCTGGGAAAAGGGGGAGTTGGTTGATGCAAAAAATCTTAATTAAAAAATACGGAGTATAACTATAGAATTAATTAAAAATCTTAAAAACATAAGCCACTTAGACAGACGAGAAGAGAGCAGAGCCCTGGGAAAGTGGGAAGTCGTCTTCTTCCTGGAGGCTGGAGTTGTCTCTGTGCTCCCGGAACGGACTTGTGTCTCTAACTCTCTATGGAGATTGATGACTTGGATGATGGGCAGCTTAATTTGTAAGTTTATTAGATTATAGATTATGAAATTATTTTGGGGCTTTGGGCTTTATTGTTAATTAAAAGACTAAATCTTTCTGGGCTTCGGGACTTCGGGTTTGACATGTAAAAACGGCGCAGACTTGTCGCCAACATCGCGCCTGGACGACTGGACGACGCCAAGTGAGACTTCTTTTCTTCCGGCGAGCACTCTCCAGCGCCTGGACGCCTAGTCGGCGCCTAGGCGACGCCATGACAAGCTTGCAAGACACTCTATTAAAGTTGACCTTAATTGTTTGACTTGGGTATTTTGAAGAGGAGGGAAACAGTGGGTGATATTTATTTGACGTTCTTCCTAAAATATTACAAATAGAAAATTTATCAACAAAAAAGTGACTACAGTTACTATGGATATACTTTTATAGTCACTATGGTGTAAAATTTGAACACAGTATAATCAATAAAAGTTACGAAGTCACATTTGTTCACTATCCTTATTTTAGTCATATATTAGGAATTATTTCCTTTTTATTTCATTGTTTAGAAAGTTGAACATAAATTGAATATAAATATATATGTCCACATTACAGTCCAAGGAATCATATAGTTATTTATTGTATAAAACGTACAAGTAGAAATAAACTTTCAAACTAATAATCAATGAATCCACTCTTTCCTACAAAGTCCCTCAACCAGCTCCACTCTTTTCTATTTTACTTCAGCTTTGTAATATTGGTGAGCCATGATTTTGTTTTAACTTCTAAATTAAGATTACCATTTCCATATACATGTCAACAAATTAATAGATGTTGCTCTATGCAACTTATATATACTAACAGTTTTATAAGATCTATGCTTGAACAAAGATACCGATTGTTCTTTTACTTGTGTTACACACTTAAACTCATATGCATACCTTTTTAAATGCAGATGGATTATCGACCCTCCTTTAGATGTTACAGTCCCAGCAAAGCGCACACCATGGCCAGATGCCCCTCCTGAACTTCCCAATGCTGAAAAGTTAACCAGCATCCAAGAGAACACGGAAAAACGACGCACTTCAAAACCCCGATCTAGAAAACGCAGTTCCAGGAAGAGAAGGCATGCAACAAGGAACATTGATATACAACAAGCCTCCTCAACCCGACATTCTGTGGAGGCTTAGCAGTTAAGTTTTCTCCAAGGGTTATCTCTCTGGTTGTGAATACTCGGGCCCACGTGCCTTCAACTTCAAGACTACATTACATATGAAGGCGTCTCGTTACTATATAGACTTTTCAAGTTGATTTCATTCTTTTGTTTTCGGTCCTTTTCGTTCTCTTTTCGCCTTGGTCATTTGAGTGGCTAAAGTCGATCCCTAAAATGGAGCTTATATGTCTGGTCCTGCAAAATTACTGCTCAGCTCAAATATATCCATTTCCCCACTATACAGAACATTCCTCGAGCTTGAGCTCGATACATCTGTGCTTAGCTTTGGCCCTTTGGGTATTATATATATTGTGAATATCAGACTTGCCCTTTGGGTATTATAAGTTTTCACCAATTGTGCTGTGCGCTTGTAACCATTGCTGCAGACTTGCACAAGTTTGATGTATTGGTTGTATTCTTGCACTCCAGGTACTTGATATTCTGTTTTCATTTCTCTGGCATTACCAGTTGAAGGTACATGAAGGTGTTGAGTTGCATTAGGGTTTGTTTGGATGTGCTTTAGTTAAATGTAATTTTACAGAGAAGTGATTCCATTAAAGACTTAAAGTCCTCAAATTATGGGTCATTTTAAGATATTTTTCTTTCAAAGAGGAACACTGCCACAGTTGCGCTTTTTTCAAGATGCATACAATGAGTTCGGTTGAAGTTTAGGTTGAAATGACACGTGATCGTACTGTTAAGAACTTGAGATTGTGGTTGAAGGAAGTTGACCTTGAATTTTTTGCTACAAGGCACAAAAATGTGTGATAGCATTCACCAATCCATTATAATATCTTCCTTGCGAGTATTTCTCCGAGTCCTCCGACCACAATGGTGTATCCTGTTTATTCAGGGACAACCGCCAATACTACCTTAGGAGAAAGAGGAAATCACACCTAACAACAACGATATTACTCAGGGGCGTATTTAGTATATTGGAGGTCCTAGACAGAAAAATACATAGTGTTTACTATGCACGAATTATATTGAAAAATGATGTACCTGCATATTTATATAGTATAATACAAAAATCACAAAGAAATCAATTCACAGAAAAGCTAAAATTTCTAAATACAATGACAACTCAAACAAAATAACCAATACCATAAAAATAATTAGGCACTTGGAGATCCTAGACTAGACCCCGGCCAAACTGGCTCCAAAACCACCATCATTAACCCAATGGGGAAAAGGGATCGGATGTACGCAATCTTAGTACCTTACATTTGTACTAAAGCACAAATAAGTTGTTTCCAGATAACTTAGGATGGAAATTGCATTGAAAATTATATGGATTGTTAGTTCATAACAAAGAAGAAATCACACCTAAAAGTGTAAAATACTTTTATATACTCCGTAGATATTACAGAAATCAAGAAAGTTGAAAATCATACTCGGTAGTATCATATCATAGGCATTCATTATTGATAAACAATTCATTAAATTACTGAAATTGTAAATAAATAAATAATGAAACTCAAGATAGGTAGGAATTCCCATCTACTAATTATCAATAGATATGATTGACTTTTATTATTGATTGACAAAAAAATGTTGACTTTGCAAAAGAATTTGGCAGAAAATATATTTTTATAGTCACGATGAGGCATGAAGCAACTTCTTATATTAATCGATGATGGGATGACAATGAACTCCACCACCTAATCAAAAAAAGGAAAAGCAATACATTTATATCGTATATCGATCTATATGTACCCGCAATAAAATAAATCAAAGTGCCCTAAGATATTTGGCTGCTTTACTTCAATTACTCCCTCCGGTTCCAAAAGATCTTGACACTTTGACTTCACAGTTTTTAAGGAAATAAATTTGACTTTACTGTAGAGTACACTGTTTGGCATTGTTTGACACTGTTTGACACAGTTTTGTGTAGAATTATTTGCCAAATAAGGCAAATAAGGAAGTGTAAAGATCTTTCTGGTACTGCTAAAAATGAAGGGTGTAAATATCTTTTCAGAACCGGAGGGAGTATTATACTGTCATATGTTCTGTTTTAATTGCAACATGTTGAATTTTACACTATTCACATGCTCTACTTTGACTACATTTTACGCTATTATTTTCTTAAATATATTTTTTTTTTAAAAATATGGTTCAATTCATCTCATTATTTCAAAATCTGATTTTTAATATTTTTTTACTAATAGAATTAAGATATAATTACGGTCAAAGACGTGGATTGGCAAATGTGAAATGTTGACAGTTGCAACTAAAAAAGAACGGAGGGAGTATGTAACTTTTGGCTGCTTTACTTCCGTCTGAATAGAAATCAATTGGGAGGAGCATATTCTACCGTAAAGAAACTCCGTCTCAAAATCTTTAATTTTTGCGAATGCCTATACCGTACAGCTGGTGGTACTTTTATAATTAATGTGAAAACTGTTTTTTGAGCAATACCATTACAAGAAAGCGGATATCACAACTAAAAAACGGTGACATTTTCGTAATTTCAATGAAAATCGTGATTTTCGTTAGATGAGCATTACTACACTTTTAATGAGCATTAGACTTATTCTACTAAGCATTAAGAGTCGAATAATGAGTATTGTGATATCAACTTCATATATTGTAATTCGCTTTCTTTTTCTTATTTTTCCTTTTATAAAATCTCATTAAATTATATCTTTAATCAATTCCAATTATTTTCAATACGAAAATTTAAATTAGTATGGAACCTTTGAAAAATGCAACCTTTTAAAATGAGTATATAACCGATATCAAATGAGCATACATAATTTATAAATGATTTTAAAAAATTTCAAAAGTACATTAGTTTGCTAATTCATTTTAGGCGTTGTACTCATTTGAGTTTAACATAAAACTCATTTCTAATGTGCTCAAAATTCATTTATGTATGTTCATTTCTTTTAGACGTATACTCATTTGAGTTTAATAAAAACCTCTCTCGCATGTCACCAAATTAAAATTCATCAACTACCACCAAAATTTAACCTACCACCTCTGCTCTTGACGCCATTTACTTGTGTGGCCCGCCTAGGGGTGGTTCGGTACGGTATACCGAATATTTTCTCTCATACCTTTGCCGTACCGAAACTTTCGGTATACGAAATTTCTATATCTTTACCTTACCGAAGTTTCGGTATACCGCATTTCGGTATACCGAAGTTTCGGTTCGGTAACGGTACGGTATCGATAAATTACCATGCATGTCTCCCAATACAACAAATTATCATAGACTAACGAAATTTACTAAATCGGTGTTACTAGCGACATATTTAATCCATTATTAAAATGCTACACAATACAATTAATAATCAATTGATATCATATTCAATCTTGACCAATAATTATTATTAGTATATTTAAGCAGTTCAACATGTCACATAGTAAAAAATAATGCATTCTCCTAAAATAACTTGAACAATATAAACATACTAAAATCAATAGTGATCTCTAACATATATAAATAAAATTATTCAAACAACATGGATATAAAATCACTTATTCCTAATATGATAGTGTATTTAGTCATTTTATAATTTAAAAAAATATTTGAATAAGACTTTTGGACAACGTCGTGTGTCTCGACTTGTGGAATCACTATGTCTATTCATCACATAAGTGTATCCTTCTTCACTCGTCAGCTACTCAGCGGCTCAGCTGTCGCGACACGCAAGTTCTTGGAATAAGATGAACTTGTTTCTGGACATTAGTACATTACTCATTAGTCATCATGTTAGTTTGTTTGAATGTTAGTTAGTAGAAGCCTAAAAGGTTATAGTGAGTTTGGGAAATTGGGCCTTTATTTGTGTATTTTGGTATTTGTAAACAACCCAAGTATTAATTCAGGCTTCAAAATTGTAATAGACTTTTACAATATTTTAGAATTAAAAGTAATTGTTTGGTAGGGGAGTCGGTACGGTATTATACCGGTATACCGCGGTATTTGAAAACATTTACCGTTACCGTACCGAAATAAATCGATACGGTGTGATACCGTACCGAAAATGACGGTATACCAATATTCCGGTATTTTCCGGTATTTTTCGGTACGGTAAGTGCGGTATACCGATTTTCCGGTATTTTTGCCCACCCCTAGGCCCGCCATTCATGGTCTTGTCCATCCATATCAAAGATAACATGTTGAGCAGATGGTGGATTTGTGAGAGTGACAAAACTCTAACACTTTCTCCTCACGTAGAATTACTTGATGGTCATTAATTATAGAAGAGCGAGGAGTGCCGCAAAAATTCATAAATTACATCATACTGTTAGGAAAGTGATGTAATGTACGTCAAAAGTACAGCAACGGAAGTTTAAAATTTTCCCAAACAGATCTTCCCTGATTATGACAAAACAACGAATATGACAATAATAGTAGATCTGAGTTAGAACTTACAGATCTTCCAGCCCAGCGGTGATAATCCTTGACCTTAGGTATCCACGTGATTTCTCCTTTCCGAAAGAACGGTTAGACCTCCCTAAGAGAAAGGCTAGGAAATCTCTTCGCAGGGAAATAAACTGGTAATACTGAATCTGAAAATTGGTCTATCTATTATGAAGGAGAATGATGTATTTATACTAGTTCTAAACTAGTTTCCCAATCACAATGAAAGTGTTCTTCATTAATGAGTTTTAATCCTATTAGGACCAAAACTCATTATTTAATTAAATAGTTGAATAAAACAAAATAATTAATAATAATATTAATAACAATAGAGAAGTGGCACGCCACTCTCTATTTGTTATATCTATATATTATTATTTATTTCCTTTTTCTTTTCCTTTTAGTTCCAAATCATAAAAGTAAATAGCAACTTTATTTAATAATAAATAAATCTTAATTAAGTACAATAAATCTAATTTATTCCACTTAATTAATTCTATCAAATAGAACTCTCCTTCAACTTCATGAATTAAATATGTTTAATCTAATCAATATTTAATCCATTTTCAGTATTACTAATTAAATATTATTTAATCCAATTAATAATATTTAATTCTTTCTAACAATTCAATCGGAAGGTATAATCACTTGTTGTGTGACCCATATGGCCTTATATATTAAGCATTAATCAAATTAAGGTCTTAGTAGAATCCCTAGACGATTTACCAGACAAACTTAATATATAAGGACGTTTGCGAGGACTATTCAAACTCCCTGTAATATAGAGCCCATAGTGATACGGTCCTTTCATTCAACGAATATTCAACTAAGTCTAGAACATGATATTGTGTCTATTCCAATAACTTAGTTTTTATCTCTCAATCTTTCTAGATGATCCATAATGATCATATTCGATATCCAAAACGAATATATCTTTGCATTGGCCAATGACTTTATGATCCATCTAGATATGAGAAGTATAATGTTCTCTCTTAATCTATTATGAGGAATGAATCCTTTCTTGGCTCAACTACTACTCCATGTGCTTCGTGATGCACCCAACACATGCCGTATCTACCCCGATTGGAGTGCAAGCGTTGGTCATGGTCAAAGTACATCACTCCGCACATGTAGTACGGATTGACCTCAAGTCGGAGGACTATTACACTACTCTATATGCCGATAATCCCATAGACACATGAATAGAACTTATCAAATGGTTTCTCGGTGGGTATGCCAATATTCTCTAAAATATCTATGTGACCATCATGAATTACATGAACTCATAGTTGTGAGATCAACTATACTTTCTAAAAGTATGATGCAGTCCACATACCAATCTTATCGCATATCATCAATATCCCATTCTTGATGATCATTGATTGGGGCTATTTTAGGACCTTATGTGTTATCATATAAGCTCCCACTTACTTATTGACAACATAAGTCCAAGGGAACACAATTATGAATAAGATATTGACAATCGAAATACTTAATCATCAATGTGTAATACCGTATATATCAAATATATAAAACTGAATGTGATCAAGTATATATATATCTCTAAAAGGTGATTGTCGCTAGGACGTATATACTAACACATACAACCGGCTGTACCGTGTGCACGGTACAACCAAGTTTTTTTGTAATATTTTGTTAAGTCAAGGGCGAACCACCGTCTTCCTCAGTGCTCTCTTTCTTGTCTTGCGCCTCCGTAGCTCGTTCTTCTGTCCCAATAGAAATCAATTGGGAGGAGCAGATTCTACCGTAAAGAAACTCCATCTCGAAATCTTTAATTTTTGCGAATGCCTATACCGTACAGTCGGCTGTACAGTGAGCACTGTACAACCGGTGGCATTTTTGTAATTAATGTGAAAACTGATGTCTGAGCAATAGCATCAGTGTAATGTTAATGTGCAATAATACAATTTTAATGAGCATTAAGAATCTAACAATGAGAACCGTGTCATTACAAGAAAGCTGATATCACAAGTAAAAAACGGTGGCATTTTCGTAATTTCAATGAAAATCGTGATTTTCGTTAGATGAGTATTAATACACTTTTAATGAGCATCATACTTATTCTACTGAGCATTAAGAGTAGAATAATGAGTATTGTGATATCAACTTGGGAGAACTACCAAATAAGTCCTCGAACTTTCATAAAAAGTGCAAATAAGCCCTTTTATAGGAGGCTCTGTTCGACCGTCACCATTTGGGGTGGTTTCCGGTGGAAGTTTTTGATTAAATTTTTTTCTCATCTTCTTCATTAAGTCTAGTTTCCGCATACCAAATTTCAGCTAAAACTTCAATCGGGAAGACAGTCAAATGAATTTTTGAAGATGACTCCGCAGTTAGACAACGCAGTATATTTTAGAAATTCATTTGACTGCCTTATCGGTTGAAGTTTTAGCTGAAATTTGATATGGGTAAACTATACTTAATGAATAAGATGCTAAAAAAAATTCATAAAAAAATTCCACCAAAAACCGCCCCAAATGGCGACGGCCGGACAGAGCCTCCTATAAAAGGGCTTATTTGCACTTTTTATGAAAGTTCGAGGACTTATTTGATAGTTCTTAGTATCAACTTCATATATTGTAATTCTCTTTCTTTTTCTTATTTTTTAATTTCTTTTATAAAATCTCATTAAATTATATCTATAATCAATTCCAATTATTTTCAATACGAAAATTTAAATTAGTATGGAACCTTTGAAAAATGCAACCTTTTAAAATGAGTATAAAACCGATATGAAATGAGCATACATAATTTACAAATCATTATAAAAAAATCTAAAGTACATTTGTTTGCTCATTCATTTTAGGCGTCGTACTCATTTGAGTTTAACATAAAACTCATTTCTAATGTGCTCAAAATTCATTTGTGTATGTTCATTTCTTTTAGACGTATACTCATTTAAGTTTAATAAAAACCTCTCTAACATGTCACCAAATCAAAATTCTATTTTGTAAGTCAAAGGCGAACCACCGTCTTCCTCAGTGCTCTCTTTCTTGTCTTGCGCCTCCGCAACTCGTTCTTCCGTCCTGAATAAAAATCAATTGAGAGGAGCAGATTCTACCGTAAAGAAGCTCCATCTCGAAATCTTTAATTTTTGCGGCCCTCCTCGCTGTTCTATAATTAATGACCGAAAAAATCTATTGGTACACACTCTTACACACTCATGTCTGTGAAGGCTTTTCTTATGACACAGGGGCGGATCTATGAAGGGGCAGGGGTGGGCTTCAGCCCAGCCCAACCCATGTTTTTCTATGAATATGGGTATAGCTTTAGTATCCAACTCACCCTAAAAGTGTTGTCCAGCCCACCCTAAAACGCGGCTCAAGCTCAAGGTTTAAGCCAAAAGCCTCACATATATACCCCAAGGGCGTGATTAAAGGCGACTCAAACATATTTAAAAGCCCATAACTATGACAACATATAGACCCGCCAGTGCATAAGGAGCAATTCTTTTATAGAGCAATCAGGAGGATGAACATCCTTTGCAACAGGTGTGGGAAAAAATGAGAACAACAATTCACATACAGAGTACAATACTCGTATTTGCTAGTGCTAGGTGTAAACCTATCTCACCCGGTCACCCCACACCATCGATGCACCCCTTTGAAATTTCTAGCATTTTATTAATTTATTATATTTTATAGTACAACATTAATTTACAAAATGATTATGCTAACATTACCTTGACGATTGTTATTATATTATTACATTATATTACTATTATTAATATAGTAATACTACTATTATTATCATGAGTTTTTTCTAAAATATTACTAGCATGATAATAAGAATCTTTTTTGACTAATGTCACTATGAGTACATTTCTAGATCAATCTAATTGTAAAAATTAGACATAATTAATTATTTTAATAACTAAGTCTCTTTTTATCCACTACCCTTGTTTTATCATATATTTATTATTATTATTATTATTATTATTGTTGTTGTTGTTGTTATTATTATTATTATTATTATTATTGTTATTATTATTGTTATTATTATTATTGTTATTATTATTTTTATTGTTATTGTTATTGTTATTGTTATTGTTATTGTTATTGTTATTGTTATTGGTATTGTTATTGTTATTGGTATTGTTATTGTTATTGTTATTGTTATTGTTATTGTTATTGTTATTGTTATTGTTATTGTTATTGTTATTGTTATTGTTATTGTTATTGTTATTGTTATTGTTATTGTTATTGTTATTGTTATTGTTATTGTTATTGTTATTGTTATTGTTATTGTTATTGTTATTGTTATTGTTATTGTTATTGTTATTGTTATTGTTATTGCTATTGTTATTGCTATTGCTATTGCTATTGCTATTGTTATTGCTATTGTTATTGCTATTGTTATTGTTATTGTTATTGTTATTGTTATTGTTATTGTTATTGTTATTGTTATTGTTATTGTTATTGTTATTGTTATTGTTATTGTTATTGTTATCATCATCATCATCATCATCATCATCATTATCATTATCATTATCATTATCATTATTATCATTATTATCATGATCATGATTATTATGATTATGATTATTATTATTATTATTATTATTATTATTATTATTTGATAGAGTATATCTAGAGAGAAGTGAGAGCTAGAGAGAGAAGTGCAATAATATGCGTCAATAGAATGATTTTGTCACCCTGATAACTACCTCCAGAGGAAGTATTTATAGGGAAAATACGGGCTGGGCTCCCAAGCCCAAGGCTTGGGAGGCCCATTTACAACTGGACCGCTACTGGGCCGAATACAAAGTGATAAGAATGATTAAGTATGAAATCTGGTTCTGTGAGGTCTTCGTGGCCGACGAGGGCGTGGCCAACGAGGGCACGACCGACGAGGGCACCCGGGTTCCTTGGCTTCAGGACCATATTCTGAGTTGGTACCTTTCCGGCCGACGGGGGTCCCTTGGCCGACGAGGGCACCATTCAGTGTCTTGTGCTTTCTGTTCTTCTGAGTATGTGGGTCCTGGGGCTCAGACCCATATACTCCATCAGGAGTCCCCCACTCTCTAAGCTTAGACGTAGACGAAGTGAAGGAGAGTAGATTCCCGTGCTTTGGTGCTTTTGGCCGATGCGGGCACTCCCAGGCCGTTAGCTGTTGCGGTGTTGGCGCTGTTTCCATTTTGGTGATCTTGTTCTGTGCTTGGGCGTTACCTGCTCCTCGCTGTGGACGGGGAGGCCGTTGTTTCCTTGGTGTGTTCGTTTGGGGACGATGAGTGTCCTGCTTCGATGGTGGCCGTTGAAGGCGCGTTTTCCCTTTCTTGGACGTTGATGGTTGAGATTTACATTTGGGCCGATGAGGCCGTTGAGGTTGAACCTTGCTTCGAGGACGATGGGCGTCCTTTCCTTTGGGTGGCCGATGAGGGTGCTTGCGCACTCCTTTTGGCCGTCGCTGATTGGCTTTCGTGTTCTTGGCCGAAGAGCCCATTATGATTAACTGTTGGCGGAGGATGATGAATGTCCTTGCCTTAGGTGGCCTGTTGGCCGTTGCTGATGATGTTATGTGCCTTTGGCCGACGAGGCGCCGTGTTGTCCAAAGTACCTGGCCGGAGATGGAGTCACGAAAACCTTGGCGCCATTGTGATACATGGACGATGTGGCCATGCTTTGTGGTTACATTTGTGTTCTTTGCATTTTTCCTTTGTCTGTATTGTTGAGGCCGATGTAGTCCCCCAGTCCCCCACTGCTTCAGGCCGAAGAGTGTGAGGGGTGAAGGAGTTGCTTGAGTCCCTGGCCGAAGCGGCCTCTCCGTAGTGCCCCTGAATCCAACCCTTATGGCGATTTTCTGGCCAAGGTAACCCTGTGGGAGAACCCTTGTGCGCAGATCGCTTGTAAAGACTTATCATCAGGGGTCGTTATGAAGGCCGTTGTCATCTCCTTATCGCTGTGGAGGCATTGGGTGCCTTGGCCGTTGCGGGCGCTTTGCTGGCATTGTGAAGCCGGCAAGCGTATAGGCCGTTGTGGGCGTTCGTTGTCCGTGTGATCCGTAGGGTTTTACTCCGCCGGTAGGTTAGTTCACGAGCCCGGCCCATTTCCGAAGGGGTGGCACCTCATTGGCTGCTGGGAAGGTGACCGCTGAGGTGGCCACTGATATGGTGCCACGTGTAGTGACCGTCGGAGAGGAGGTCTGTAAATACCCCTCCCCTTCCGACGCGGTAACCTCATTTGCAATCTGTGCCCACGAAGTGCTGCTGAAATTTCTAGAGAGAGAGTCTCTGAGGTGTTTGTTCAAGTGTTCTTCCGTTTCTTCAAATATTCGAAGGTCAGTTCTTCACATGTTCCTTTCATATTTCGTATACTTTGCTTCCTGGGCCTTTGATCTAGTGTTAATAGGGGATTCGCACTTAGATCCAAAGTAGAGACCTTTAGGGCGTTAATAGTTGTAAGATGAAGAGTTTGGACGAGGAGTACTACCCCTACGACGACCAGCCCTCCACTAGGGCCCTTGACTACGAGGTGCTTGAGGAGTTTGAGGAGGAAATAGAGCATCTGAGCCCCTATAAGTCCGGAGAGCCGGGGGACGATGAGGGTAAGGACGAGGAGTCTGCCTCGTCTTCGAAAGGCGAGGACGCAGGTGCGTCCCGAGTGGTGGATGGGGCGTCCACTTCCACTGCTATTCCGTGCCCGAAGCCGGTGTCCGCCGTGAAGGGAGCAGAGAGGCCGAAGAGGATAAGGAGGCCGAAGAGTGGGCCAGGGTACTCCTACCTGGATCTCACGAATATCTACCTTATCAAGCCGGAGAGCAACGCGGCCGATTACTTAGTCGCGCAGATGTATGTGGGGCCGTTCGGGAGAGTTAGGGCACCCAGGCCAACAGACCATGTACTTAATCCGCCGCCGGGATACTTCGGAGTGTACCCGATGAGCTTCGCCAAGGGGCTGAGATTTCCCCTTCATCCCTTCATCACGGAATACTTGGACATGGTGGGACTTCCTCCGGCCTTGCTGACCCCGAACTGCTACTCGTTGATGGTGGGATTCTTGCTCCGCTGTGAAGAGTTGGGCTACAAGCCGACGACAGCTCTCTTCATGAACCTCTATCAGATTGGCCGAGGAAGCCACAAGAACTGTGCGGCCTACACTACCCTCCAACAATTGCTGAAGAAGAGGAGCTTCACGCACTTGCCTTCGTCCTTCCATGGTTGGAAGAGTAAGTTTGTTTTCGTGTCCCTTGGTGAGAACGGCACTGAATTTCCTTCTCTCGGCCATACTGGGAGGTTCAATCTGCACGACCCGCCGAAGAGTTCGATCTTGGACGCTCAGGTGGAGGCGTTCCTGGACGGGGGGCCGAGGAGCGTGAAAGATTACATTACCGAGTATAAGATGACCGCCCTCGGCTTCTTCAGGTATTATGTGTATAGTGACAAGGAGGACGATGCCCAACTGTGGCCGAGGATGACCGCTACCTTTGAGGAGGCCGACGACCCGGATTTGGGCATTCCTGCTGAAGCCGATGGTAATACTTCCTCCGGCTTTCTTCCTTTGTTTTTGTTCCTTTACCTTGCTAACCTGTTTATTTTCCTTTGTGTAGACTTTGTGATGGATCGTCGTTCGATAATGGCTAAGGCCAAGGCCAAGGCGGCCGAGGAGCTGGCTGCGAAGGCGGCGAGGCGTGCCGCGGCCGAGGGAGGCGAGGCTGCTGCTGGTGTGGTCCTGAAGCCTGCCCAGCCAAAGAAGAAACGGCCTCCCACTGACGGCCAGAAAAAGCTGACCGAGGCTGGTCTAAAGCCCGCCAAGAAGACGAAGAGGGCGCCGTCTCCTTCCCTTGCCGATGAGGTCGGCGTTCTGACCGTCCCAAATGTGGACGATGGTGGTTCTGGCGCTGCTGTCGCCATTGTGGATCTTACCGCTGCTCCTTCCAGCGCCGTTGCTCAACCGCTCCCTCTCATCCAGGAGACTCGGACGAAACGGGCTGGCAAGGAGATTGCCACTGCCACTTACCAGAAAGTGGTGGAGTACCCCGTTGGAGGGGGTGTCTTCGATGATGGCGTTGACGGCCATGATGTGCTTGCCCAGGCCATGCCGGCCAAGGATCAGGTCTACCTCGACAAGCTCGGGGATGTCAAGATCTATGAAGGCGGGATGGACCTCATCGTCCAAGTAAGTTCCTTTCCCTTTGATTTGTTGTTTTCCTTGTCGTCTGTGTGAAGTCATTGCCTGAGTTTTGGGTTGCCTTTGCTTTGCAGGGTGCCTTTATGCTCATGGAGAGCAACAAAAGGCAGCAACGGGAGATTGCTCGCCTGAAGGAGTTCGAGCAAAAGGCTGCCTCGGCCGATGAGGCGATGACCTGCTTGGATCGGCTTCGAGAGGATGCCAAAGCTCTGCAGAAGAGAGCCGATGAGGCTGCTGCAGCCAAGGACGATGCCTTGGCCAAGCTTGCGGAGAGCCAGAGGGCACTTGAGGTTGAGCGACGCAGGACTGATGAGGCCGTGAAGGCTAAGATTGAGGCCGAGGCTGCTGCTGTGAAGGCAGCTGATGAGGCCGTCAAAAAATTCCTGACCGAGGGCTGGAAGGCCGGCGAGCGGCTCCTCGGTGCTATGAAGTTGTGGCCGCCAAGCTCGAGGATTGGGGAATGAACTCCCCCGCCGGCCAGGAGTACTTTCAAAAGGAGATGTCCGTGTACTACAACATGGGCCAACAACGGATGCAGAGGCTCCTATGCCGACGGCTAGGGCGTGCCCTTAAGGCGATGAACTACACCTCTGGGTGGGCGAGGCGGAACCTGAGGCTTCCCAGGCTGATGAAGGATCCCGAGGAGCAGGCCAAGCTCCCCCCTTCGGAAAGGGAGGCCCCGATCGATAGTTCCGGCCTCGGCGAGCCGGACTAAGATGAGTTTGATTATTTGGACGACGCTACGAGCTCTGCAGTCGCTATCAGTCAGGACACTGAGGCCGAGGAGGAAACCGAGGATGCCGATGAGCAGACCCATGCTGAGCATGTTACAGATGAAGGCGCCCAGGAGGCGTGATCGGCCATTCCCTTATCTTTTATTAGTAGCATCCCAATTTTTGCCCAACTGAATGTAATGGCCGTAGCGCCCCCCTTTGTAATTAACATTTTGATGAATGAATGCTCTGCCGGCCTCTTCGGCTGTTGATGTCTATGCTTGTTTCCTTTGCCTTTTCGATTTTGAAATTTGTCTAAGTGTTAAGTTAACAACATAGGTCACACGCGAGTGTTTGCTACGTCCGTAAGGTAGTCAATTTAGTCTGGTGGCCTTATCGGCCTGTCCGCCGTTCCTTCGCTGTCGCAACACTTGGGATTTCCTCAAAAATTTTCTAAGTGTTTGAGATCCACTTAGGTGCTTCCTTTCCGTCATGACCGAAGCGGGCATGCTGGGGTGTCCGCTGCGTCTTGGCATTGTCTCATTCCTTTTGTTGTTTGGTCTTAGAATTTTTCTAAGTGTCCAACTTCAAGTAGCCCCTTTAGTGTGGTGTCTTCCGCGGCCAACTAGAATGGTGTGGCCGATACGTGACGCCCACCGTCTGTGCTGTAGGGCTCCACAACTGTGGACGACGCGGGTGGCCGCCTCGTCCACGCTTCCTGTGAACATGTAGGCCTCGTTCCTGCCCACGTAGTGCCTTCCTCATTCTGACGTTTCATCCTGATGCTAAGTGTTAGGGGGAGACTTCCCCGTTTGCCTGCCTTCGTGCCTTTCATCGGCTTGGTGCTTTTTCTTTCGGACGTTTTCCGTTTTTGCTTCACCCAACCCCTTGGGTTAGGATTTTGGACGTACGTGCTTCGTCTGTGACGCTTTCCTCGTCTGTGATGGACGTGTGGCCGTATCGTCCATGTCACCTGTTAGTGGTACTACACTTATGTTCAACTGATATGTACTTAGCCAAGTTTGGCATGAGTTGTGGGGATTTTATTTTTTCATTGCTCGAGGCCGGCAAGTGCGCACGGTCCTCGGCTTCCCTCTTTTATTTTCCCTTTTTCCTTTCCTCTTTTTTTATTTCCGTTTCCGTTCCCTATTTCGGGGAGGATCCTTCTTTCAGGCTTGGGCCGAAGGGTGTGCTCGTCCTTCGGCCGGTTCGGACTTCGTTTATAACGTCCGTGATCTCAGGGGGGTCCCGTCGCCTATTTATGACGCGGGCTAGACTTTTGGTTGGTTTCCAACGGCTGCCGTTGCCCAACCCTGAGTGGGGGGATTCTGCCACCTCGGCCATGATTTCAGGCCTATCGTCCTGCGATCTGGCGCGTGGACGACGCGGTGAACTTCCCATTTCAAGACGCGGGCCGTTTGCGGGCCCATCGTCCTGGGGACATCGTCGGCCATACCTGAGCGTTTCACTCTAGGCTTACGGGGCCAGGACGATGTGCTCTCTCAGCTAGGCCTGAGCCCTTCGCTGATACAAAATACAATGGAGTATGCCTGAGCTTGTCGCTCGTAGGCTGCAAATGCAAGGTGCCACGTCGGCCATGCCTGAGTCTTTCGCTCTAAGGTGGCTGATGAGGGCACCTGCTAATACTTTACTTTAAATTCCAGAGAAAAAAATCAAGAGGAACATGATTTTATTCATAAGTGGCTCGAGGCCGAGGGTGGCGTTCAATCAGTAACCCGTTAAGGGGTGAGGGCTTCGCCGTCTGCACCTCCTTCGGATTGACTGAGGAAGATCGCCCATTTCACCATCCTTGAGGAGCTAGTGGGGCTCCTCATGAGCGCGCCGAGGGGCTGCTGGGTCAGCGCATGGACGGCATGGGCCTGGAAGTAGTGCCCCAGCTTCTTCACCGTATGGACGATGGCAAGCACTGTCTTCTCAATGGGGGAGTACCTGAGTTCGGCCTCCCTGAGTGTCTTGCTTATGTAGAAGATGGCCTTCTGCACCCCTTCGTCCTCACGGATGAGCACGGAGCTGATGGCCGACGTGCTCACCCCTAAGTACAAGAAGAGGGTTTCGCCGGCTTTGGGCTTGGAGAGCAGGGGCGGACAGGGTAGGTACCTCTTCAGCTCTTCGAACGCTTCCTGGCACTTCGTCGTCCACTTGAAGCTGTTGGCTTTACGCATGATCTGGAAGAAGGGGAGTGCCCTTTCGGCTGACCTGGAGAGGAAACGGTTCAGGGCCGCCAGGCGCCTCGTCAGGCGCTGTACTTCCTTGACGTTGCGGGGCGGTTCCATGTTGATGATAGCCTGTGTCTTCTCCGGGTTTATCTCGATGCCTCTCCGGCTGACCATGTAGCCGAGGAACTTGCCGCCTTGGACGCCGAAGGCGCACTTCCCGGAGGTCGTCAGCATGGGTGGAGGCCTGCCTGCTCTTGACGATCATGTCGTCGACGTATGCCTCCATCGTCTGGCCGAGGACTGCTCTGAAGATCTTGGCCACCATCCTAGTATAGGTGGCGCCGGAGTTTCTGAGTCCGAAGGCCATGACGAGGTAACAAAAGATTCCTTCTGGGGTCATGAATGTCGTCTTCTATGCGTCATCTTCATGCATGGAGATTTGGTGGTACCCTCTGAAAGCGTCAAGGAACGACATCAACTCGCACCTCACCGTCTCGTCCACCAGCTGATCAATGTTGGGGAGAGGGAACGGGTCAATGGGGCACGCCTTGTTCAGGTCAGTGTAATCAACACACATTCTGAATGTTGGCGGTTTTTGGGCGAGGACGACGTTGGCCAGCCACGTCGGGTACTTCACCTCGTTGATGTGGTTGATTGAGAGGAGCATGGCGACCTCCCCTTTGACGAAGTCCCGCCTGTCGGCGGATAAGTAGCGCCGCTTCTGCTTGACAGGTGCGGAGGCCGGATCGACGGTCAGCCGGTGACTGATCACCTGGCGGCTGATGCCTGGCATATCGTCCGGGCCCCACGCGAAGATAACGGCATACGACCGTAGGACGAGGAGGATGGCATTCCGCTGGTCCTGCGGGAGTTGCTTCCCGATTCTGAGAACCCGCTCCGGCCGGGAGGTATCCAGAGGGACTTCCTCGACCTCCTTGGCCGGTTCAGCGTGCGGCCTCTCCTCGTCCTTGGCAACGGCTGCCGTGATGGTGTCTATCCTCTGTCCTTCCGTTTCGGCCGGCCTCGTTAGCTTGAGGTAGCATGCTCTGGCTATCCTCTGGTTTCCTCTGGCGCAGCCGATGCCGCCATTGGTGGGGAACTTCAGACATAAGTGCTTCATGGAAATGATGGCCTCCAAGTCCTCCAGTGCTGGCCGCCCTAAGATCAGGTTGTGGGCGCACTGGAGGTTGACCACCATGAACTCCATGTCAATTTTGGCGCGGTGGGGGCCGTCGCCGACCTCCACGGGGAGGACTATCGTGCCCTCGGCGTCGATAGAGTCCCCGGTGAAGCCGGACATCGGTGTCTTGATCGGCTTCAGCAGTGCTCTGTCTAGCTTCAGCTGCCTGAAGGTATCCAGGTACATCACGTTGACGGAGCTCCCCGTATCGATGTAAGTGCGGTGGATGATGGTGTCACCGATCTCACACCGGACGACGAGGGCATCCCTATGTGATTCCGTACCCGGTGGCAGATCCTTGTCGGTGAAGGTGATCGCCTCCGTTCGCTGCTTCTTCGGCTGGGGGGGAACGTGGGACACCTCCCCTATGTAGAGGGATTGGGCCCATTTCTTTCTCTGGGTGACGGAGTCCCCCCCCAGTATTCCCGCCCACAATGAGGTGAATGTGATTCTTCTTTGGCGGGGGCTCTTCGAAGTCCTCGTCGTCGCCGAGCCTGCCAATCTCCCGCTTCTTCGTAGAGGGTCCGCCCCCTGGTTTTCCGGTGTTTACCCATGTATTTTTGCGTGGGCCACCTTTAACAAACTGGGAGAGTTCTCCCTGACGAATAAGACGCTCGATGGCCTTCTTCAGCGTGATGCAGTCGTCGGTGTTGTGCGAGGAGTTCTTGTGGAACCGGCAGTATGTGCCGCCCTGCTGGATGGCAAGGACCTCCTCGGCCGGCCGAGGAGCCTGCTCGATGAGGCCGTGCTTCTCGGCATAGTCGAGGATGGTGCCGACCGGGTGAGTGAGGGCAACTCCCGGCCGTTCCAACCTCGGCCGCCAGTGGCGGTCTTTCTTACTTTGTCCACCAGAGCCGTGTCGGCCCTGGGTACCCTGGCCGGCCGGGGATGGACCTGGGGCCGGCGAAGGATTTGTGTTCTTGGAGGGATGGCTTCCCTCTTTCTTGTGGTTGTGGAGCTCGTCGTCGTACAAGCTTCCGCGCTGGAGCGCCTTTGCGTACGACCTCGGAGGGTCGGTAATGAGGCTCCTGGCGTACGGGGAACTGCGGAGGGCTCCTTGGTACAGGACGAGGAGGGTGCGCTCATCGGCCCCCTCGACTTCTTCGAGCTCCCTCGTCCACCGATCAATGAACGACCGGAGGGACTCATCATGTTGCTGCTTGACGGAGAGGAGGTGGGTGAAATACTTCTTCGCACGCTTCCTCCCGGCAAAGTGGGTGAGGAAGCGTTGGGCAAGGTCTTGCCATGAGTCAATGCTCCCTTCGAGGAGCGCGTTGAACCACTCGTACGCTGGCCCTCAAGAGTAGAGAGGAACCAACGGCAGAGGTATTCGTCTGACGCGTTCACCATCAGCATGTTGTTCTGATAACGGCTGAAGTGTTCCTGGGGGTCTGATCGGCGATCGTAAGACTTGATGGCGTTCCCCCTGTACTTTTCTGGGATGGGGTCCGAGAGCACCCTGTTGGTGAAAGGGGTCCTGGTCCTGACCTGGATGATGGGGTCACCTCGCCCTTCGGCCAACTCCCTCTCTAGGGCGCTGACCTTGTTCATGAGAGCGTTGAGGCCGGGGTCGTTGGAGGCGCCAGCCGTGGGGGTGTTGGCCGACTGCCTGGCCTCCATCTGAGCCAGCCTCCTTTCCAGCTGGGCAATGACCTCGTCCCGGGGGTCCCTGGCGGCCGCAGCGGCACCCTGCTGGTTCCTCATGCGCTCGTCGTGGGCCGCATTGATCTGGTGACGCACGTCGTCCTCGTGCAGCTTCCCCTTGCCCTTGTCCGGGCGGGGCTGGTCCGCTGTCTGGGACACAGACCCCAAGCTTTCCCTTGGCGAGCCAGGCCGACGCTCACCAATCCGCCCTGCCATCCTCTCCGAAACCGGACGACGGCGCGTGTCACCCAGCCTATTGAAGGCAGAGGTATTTCCACACGCTGGGGTCTGCCCAGGCCGAAGAGGGGAAGCGGGGTGGGAGTGGGACGACGTCGTGTCCTGGGCCATCACCCCCTCATCGTTGCCTATCTGAACGGCCAACGGTTGGGGCTGAGGAGGTGGAGTGACGTTCCCCCCGGTCCTTGGCAAGAGTGCACTGAGGACGATGGGGTTCTGGGCCAGGCTGGCGATGATGACCGACAGCGCGGCCTGGACCTGTGGATCCACAGACGGAGAGGCCGCGACCATAGGCTGGGCCGGGGCGTGGTCCGTCTTCTCAGCTCGTTTCTTGTCCAAGCCGATGCGGGCATCAGGGGCCCCGCCGTTGAGCTGGTTGCGGAGGTCCGTCGTGAGGTTGATGGCCTCCTGGAAGACGTCCCCTCCGCCGACCTGGTCGGCCGTAGCATCCTCCTCGTGCTCCCTGGCCTCCTGGTCCTCAGGGATGGCCTTGCTGACGAGGTTGCGGTTTGATTTAGTTCTTCCCATGATCAGTGGTTAGTTGTGCTTGGTAGCGACGAAGGATGCTAACTTGATTGTTCTAGCTCTCAACGAGAGCACCAAATGATAGAGTATATCTAGAGAGAAGTGAGAGCTAGAGAGAGAAGTGCAATAATATGCTTCAATAGAATGATTTTGTCACCCTGATAACTACCTCCAGAGGAAGTATTTATAGGGAAAATACGGGCTGGGCTCCCAAGCCTTGAGCTTGGGAGGCCCATTTACAACTGGACCGCTACTGGGCCGAATACAAAGTGATAAGAATGATTAAGTATGAAATTTGGTTCTGTGAGGTCTTCGTGGCCGACGAGGGCGTGGCCGACGAGGGCACGGCCGACGAGGGCACGGCCGACGAGGGCACCCGAGTTCCTTGGCTTCAGGACCATATTCTGAATTGGTACCTTTCCGGCCGACGGGGGTCCCTTGGCCGACGAGGGCACCATTCGGTGTCTTGTGCTTTCTGTTCTTCTAAGTATGTGGGTCCTGGGGCTGAGACCCATATACTCCATCATCATCATCATCATCATCATCATGATGATTATTATTATTATTATTATTAATATTATTATTATTATTATTTTTATTATTATTATTATTATTATTATTATTATTATTATTATTATTATTATGCTTATTTCATCGTTCAGTTACTTATATAGTTCTAGTTTTTGCAACAAGCATAGTTAGAACTAATAATGTAAATTGTGGGGATCATTTTGTAATTCTTTAAAAATTATTTATTATAAATATAAGCTCAAGGCACCCACTAGAGCAAGCAATGATTTCCTTAAAATCATATTATTGTATAAGAACTACTTTTTTGTGATTTTTAGAACTGTAGATATATACTTTTGTTATAAAATTGCATAGTGTAATTTTTTCCATGTTTTTATCTAATATTACACTTATATACTACCTAATAGCTCTAGATTTATTTATTGTTTGGAAATATAAGAAAAAGTTAAAAATCTCAATTCAATTTTGAAACTAGGAATACTTATTAATTATATGACACAGATTGTTTTTACTTTTATACCTTTATAGAAGTACTTTAATTCATACCAATAAATACCAGGATCTTTAATAATCATTAAAAAATTATAAAATTGCACTAAAACATTTAAATATTAAGATATATAAATTTTATTCCTATAATTTGCGAGTTATCGATAGGCTAGAGTTCGAACCGACAGAACCGAATATCACTACGCTCGTGCTCGTTAAGCTCGGGTTGTTAAATTAAATTCGAAAATCATGCTTGAAATCGAATACTTCAAAAAAAGCTCGATTTGATAACAACTTTAAACTAAACCTTTTGTGTGCAGTAACAATTTTTTTACTGCTTAGCCCACCCCACTTTGCATTCCTTGATCCGCTCATGTGTGTACACAAAGTGTGTATCTCAAGTCCGATTCAACAAAGTATTACAAAAAAACTCGGATGTAGAGTTGTACCCCACATACCGTTCAACCGATTGTATGATTTAATTTGTGTCTATGAAGAGCTCTCGTGCATGATTTTGGCATGATTTTTCTATTTGTTTTTTTTTTCTCGTGCATGATTTATGCGTGCAGTGTATTTCTAACTTCTAAGGCTTAGAAAAGTACAAAAAATGACAAATCTTTAAAATGTCCTTCTAATAATAGAAAAATAGCTGGACATAAATAATTGATCCAATAAAAATAAAAAGAACCAAAACTCCAACATCTTTGTAGCAAAATGGTAGCAGTCTTCAACAAAGAACTACTGAGTTGGTACCTTATCACCCTCAAACTGAACCAAACACTTGACAATCGTCTCCAAAATGCTCAAACCCCTCCCCCTTCCACAGCTACCCGAGCCATCGAATTTCAAGAACTCCAGAAACAACAACATCAACCAGCTTCATTGCAGGTCGGAATCAAGAAAAAAGATAAATCTTTCAAGACTGAGGAATTCCCCAAATCCCCAGAATCAGAATGGGCAATTAACATCAGAGAGAAACTCGACCAAGCCAAGCAAGAAGACGATTCCGGGTCATGGTCTAAGCTCTCTATTTACAGAGTCCCACTAAGCCTAAGAAAGGACGGCGACGACAAAGCTTACATTCCTCAGATGGTCTCCTTGGGTCCGTACCACCGTGGAAAGAAGCGCCTCAAGAACATGGACCGCCACAAATGGAGAGCTGTTTATCACACCTTAAACCGTACGAATCAGGAAATAAAATTGTATCTTGACGCCATTAGAGCAGTTGAAGAAAAGGCACGCGCTTCGTACGAGGGCTCCATCAACCTCAGCAGCAACGATTTCGTGGAAACAATGGTTCTGGACGGGTGTTTCGTTCTGGAATTGTTCCGGGGCGCGGCGGGCGGGTTTAAAGATCTCGGGTATGGAAGAAACGACCCGGTTTTCGCCATGCGTGGGTCGATGCATTCGATCCAGAGGGATATGATTATGCTGGAGAATCAGATTCCTCTCTTTATTCTCGATACCCTTTACTCCATCCAGTCTGGTGATCTTGATCTGAGAGGAGGGGTTGTGGCTAATTTAGCTGTAAGATTCTTTGACCCGTTGATGCCCTCTGATGAACCGTTGACCAAAAGTGGTATGAACAAGCTTGGGAAGTCATTTGACCCGTTGACCGACTTGGCCGGCCTTCATTGCCTTGACGTGTTCAGGAGAAGTCTTCTGAGAACAGGACCAAAACCAACTCCAAAATTCGGGATCAAGAAATGGTCGAACAACAACCGGGTTGCGGATAAACGAAGGCAGCAACTGATTCATTGCGTCTCCGAGTTGAGAGAAGCAGGAATCAAGTTCAAGAGAAGGAAAACAGACAGATTTTGGGACGTAAAGTTCAAGAACGGGTATTTGAAGATTCCGAGGTTGTTAATCCACGACGGGACGAAGTCACTTTTCCTTAACCTCATCGCCTTCGAGCAGTGCCATCTGGACTCGAGTAATGACATTACGTCGTACGTCATTTTCATGGACAACCTTATAAACTCCCCGGGCGATGTGAGTTACCTGCACTATTTTGGGATAATTGAGCACTGGCTTGGGAGTGATGCAGAAGTCGCAGAGCTTTTCAATCGGCTATGCCAAGAGGTCGTGTTTGACGTGAACGATAGTTATCTTTCGAGGTTGTCTGAGCAGATAAACCGGTACTATGATCATAGGTGGAATGCTTGGAGGGCAGCATTGAAGCACAAGTATTTCAACAACCCATGGGCAATCATATCTTTCTTTGCTGCTGTGGTCTTGTTGGTGTTAACTTTTGTTCAGACTTTTTATGGAGTGTATGGCTACTACAAACCCATTTCTTGATTGTCAAACAGCTTTCTGAAGTCAACCGGGAGTGTTTGATCGATACTGAAATACATAAGAACTAAGAAGTGTTGTGTCACTGTGTCTTGTGAGATGGTCTCACAGTGACACTTGACAAAATGAAGTGTTCTAAAAAAACTAGTACACGATTCTTCTGAAAAGTTACATGCAAATTTTGAGAAGCTCAAGAATTTAAAACGTTGGAGCATGAGTGCTTTTACCTTTCTGGTGTGTAAGGGCATATGGTTACCCCTGTCCTGTTGTTTGAGGGCATTTACTTAGTGTGTTTATGAATTATGAATTATGAGGCATCCAGTTTCGCAGTTTGTACTAGCGTAACGTGAATATATATATATTGCAAAAATACAAGGGCATGCATGCTAATGACTCATAATATCTTATACATACAATCTTATAAACGTTAATAGAAGTAAGGGCATAACAGGTAGCTTAAAAATGTTGGTGTAATTTGTTGCTAAATATGACCAAGATTTGAAGAAGACTATTTTCCTTATCCAATTATTGAATTATTATTCCTACTATACATAATACTATGTACTCCGTATGATGTATTTTTGGGAGACCCCTTAGGGTGTGTTTGGGAGTTTGAGGGTGAGGGAAGGGAAAGGCTTTGAAGGGGAGTAGAGGGAAGGGAAGGGGAGGGAGATGGGAAGGAATTCCCTCCTCTTGTTTGGGAGTTACAAATTGCAAAAGAGGAGGGTTTTGGAGGACATATAATTAAAATGACACATGTACCCCTTCTCATTGTATAAGTAAAACATCATAATGTTTATTTAAATTCACATTTCAATTTCACTTCAGCAAACAAAAAATTATTTTATTCAAAAAAAAATTGTTTAATATTTAAAATAATTGAAGTATAAAATATCTAAAATCTTACTATATACCCATACTTTTGACAAAAAATTAAAGCGAAATGAAAAATGAAAATATAAAAGAAGACAATTAACTTCGACAATTATAGGACAACATTATCTCAGCGTATTATGTTTCACATTTTATTTCAAGTACTTGCAGTTATATTAATCTAGCGCATTCCAATCAATAACATAAAGAAGTCAATGCACTCCAAATAAGCTCGACTTTCACACACACTTGCCTTCACTAATATGGCCTGCAACCAAAAAGAAAAATTCGTTAATATAATATCCGAAACTTGCAAGCAATAATTAAATAAACGAAATACATTTATCATCACTTTTACCATTATTATCAAAATTATAATTTTAATAACTTAACAACAAACAAAAATCTTACACTCTCAATTACCACCTTTGTCAAAGAATGACATCATTACATTCATCACATTATCAAATAAACTATCATTTTTAAAAGTTAACACGAAACAAAAAATCTTACAATCTCAAACATCTTCATCAAAGGAACTGCATATATCAAAATTATTGATAACATAAACTGCCAAAAAAACATCAATATCAATTAATAGTATACTAAAAAAAACTAAAGTCCTTAAAAACATATTAAGATAACCTGGTAGTAGATGCCGGTGGACCAAACACCATTTCAATAAGCAACTCCTTCTGTTTATTCTTCGGGCATCCAATGAGTCCTTTGATCATATCAGGATTGTTGAGAAGGTACAAATATGCTCGGTTGACCAAATGATTTTCAATATGCAAATCCTCCAAAAGCTTCCAAAGCTCAACTTCAGAAATCGGAAGCTTTTGATGAGATTTTTCATAAGCTAACGTGCTCTCACGAAGCGCAGAAGTGCTATCCTTAAAAGCTTCAGCAATCGTCATAAGTGTTGCGGTTACTCCTCCATCTTCAACCTTATCCTTGGATTTCTTTGGCCGCTTGGACTTAGGTTCATCTCGGACTCTGATCTGAGGTGATGTGACATCAACATCATTGACACCTTCTTGTAAACTATCACTAGTCTCAATCGAATCTGCACCAAATGATTTATCATTCCTAATATCCTCACCGGTTTCTGACATCCCTCCGTATGCTCGGTCTTCTCCACATATAATCACCATCTTGTCGTAGTTCGCAATCGGTTTTCTCATCCACTCTTCAGCATCGGGGTGAGCCTATTAAATAAATTTTATTGAAATAAGAGAACTTAGAATTTCATAATAATTTCAATATGTAAAATAAGCTGAAAAATAAAGTTTAGTTAAATTTGAGAACTTTTTGTTGTACCTCTACTAGTGTTTTCCAGACTTCAGGTTCAGCCAACCAACGTTTTGAGATTGGATCCCAAGCAAAGCCACTGAGATTTTTGAAAAAATCATAACACTTTGTAAAATTTCTTTTTAGTAACTTTCATCTCCCCTTCACCTTATCTTTCTTGAAAGGTCTTCCGAACTTATTTTGCAAGTCACTAGTGATTGACATGTAAGCCTTTGTGGTGAATGTCCCGCTCACTCTATTCCCTTCATTGTGTTGATGTAGGAATGAATTAACAAGTTCATTGTCCATTTCTGTTGTCCATATCTCCCTGTCAATCGTGTACTTCTTTATTGTTGTCTTCACACTCTCAGAACTGGTAGTTGCATTATTTTCCATCTCTATAGATCCGTTATATTAGTTCTAAGAAAAAATTTAATAATAACATCTGATTTAAAATAAACTATGCATCAATGACAAGCATTTAACTATCAATCAACAAAATCAAAAAGCAAAAATATATTTCAAGTTTGAAACAACCATAGAACAATTCTCAAGTTCACTCCTAATCAAAAAATAAACATCACGACATGTAATCTGCCCACATAGAATTAGCTATATCATTTCTCAAGTTCTCTCCTAAATGAGTATGTTCTTCAATCTCGTTGTGTTCCACATTACTAGAAATTTGAGCTTCATTTTGATTGGCCATGTCTGCATCAACTTCAGCCATTAACTCTTCATCAGGATCCGATACCATGAGATAGTTGTGCAAAATGCATGATGCTATGATAATCCTATTTTGTGTCTTCACGCCATAGTGTGCTTCTCTTCCAGTCGCAATAATAGGAAATCTCTTCTTCCAAATAGAAAAGCATCTCTCAATGGCATTACGCAAGGATGCATGTCGATGGTTGAATAGTTCTTGAGTTGTTCGAGGTGGATTTCTTGAGGACCATTCCTTCAAGTGATAACGTGTTGATCTAAATGGTGTAATGAGTCCTTTTCTTAGCATAAACCCAGCATCAAGAAGGTAATATTTACCTATTAAAAAGTGTTATTAATAACGTTTATATATGAGCACGTGTATAGTAATAATAAAAAACATTTTAATTACCTTCTGGTATTTTCAAACAGCTTGTTCGGCTTAATGCATCTCTTAAAATCCTTGAATCTGATGCAGTTCCCTCCCACCCGGCCAAAACGTAAGTAAATTGCAAGTCAAAAGAGCACGCAGCCAACACATTTTGTGTTGGGAATTCTTTCCTACCTCGGTATCTAGGAGCATCAGCTGATGGAACTCTTACACAGACATGGGTACAATCGATTGCCCTGACACAATCCTAAAAGTGTGAATTTATTGTATTAATTATTTTATCGGAAAATTATGTTTCTAAATAAAAAATTAAAATAATTTATACCTCAAAATAAGGATAAAATCGACTGCTCCCTAGAATTGTTGAAGGTATCAGTGAGCCATCCGGTTGTTTGAGATACTTTCCCTCTAGAGCAATAATTGATTTAAGCACACGATGAAAATGGCGACTTATAGTTTCACCGGAACGTTGAAACCAAAACTGAACCACTTGACTTTTCATACCGTGTGTTAGGATATGGAGGGTTTTTGCCACTTGTTCCTCTACACACGCACGTTGTGTTGGCAAAAGACCACCTTCACTCTGTAGCATGGCACATAGGTCCATAAAAGCTTTTGGACCCATTCTAATTATTTTACGACCCTCATTAGTATCAAGTTTTTTCATTGTTTTAGTTCGTTCTTTCTCTCTCTATGATTAGAGCATGACTTGGTATTCTATTTCGAGCACTTTTGGTTATGAAATGATAAACTACAATGCATACAACATAAATTGTAGCCATTTGCAGTCTTTGTAACTTTCTATGCAAATCCAATATGCGTGCATCATCCATCTATAGGAAGTAGAATTCTAATAATATGTTAGTAAAAATTGAAAGAGGGAAAATAGACTTTTGTACTACAGAAAAAGTGCATCCTAAGCTTGCTACTTCTAGATTTCTTCCAACAATTCTGCACCAACATATTTCTAGTAAAAAACAAACACTTAACAATGCTAGCTAGGGACTGTTTTTTTCATTAAAAATTCTGATTGGTATTTTGTTTGTTCATCTCAAAATCTAACGAAGTAATGTCTTTAGACTCGCTTAGGCCATGAGAGTAAAATCTTAGGTTCAAATAATATGAAGCGTTTTTAAAGAGAATCCTACACACAATGGAATCAGCTAAAGTAGTAAACACTAAACACAAACACCAATAGTAATCCACCACAAAATGATATAAATGGGTAAATAGATTCACACTCTGAGTTATCCACCACAAAATGATATAAAAAAGAGTAGTTGTATTATCTGGCCACAAGCAAAGTGAGCAGTAAACAATACAGTAATAAGGAAACATGACATATATCTTGGAATAAGCTAAAAGATTGCTTCAAAAATGGAAATACACATAATGTTATTATAAAAATGAGCATATGAAATCTGGAATACAGAAACTTTAATTTGCAACAACAAAAAATCTAATTTCATTTAAAATAAGAACAATCCACTAAACAGAAATAAGTAAAAATGCATGATAGTTTATAGGGGGGCTTTACTCGAAGTGGGCTGAAAACTAACGGTCTGGTAAGTTTATTTTGAAATATATACTTCGTATACTGTGTAGATTATTACCAGATGAAACTAAAAAAGAACCAACTCTACACTTAGTCACTATCTAGTTGGTTGATAGAGTTTAGGTTCTGCACTCTGTATTTAAAATGCCCTTTGCTGCTGAGGAATTTGCCTCCAACGCAGTTTCAAGAATTAAACTCAGGTAATATGAAATGAAATATGAATGAGCTGCAGTAGCGAATGATAGCAAGCTTCTGTTATGTGGTTTCTCTGAATTTGAATATCGTAAATTAACTTCTAAAGGTAGTAAATGTAGCCTCCAATTAGTGTATCTGATACAAAAGGAGTTTAGCTTGGTTCATGTATTTTGACTTTTAATATACAATATCTTTTATTGAATTTCTGTTTTAAATGCAGTAGTTGTAATCAATCAAGAAATTTAGCAATTTTTAGAATCAAGAAATTTAGTGTTAGAGGAAAAGTTAAAAAAATTACCTTCTAATCTCTTCATTACTCAAAACAACTCCACTTAAAACTCAAGAAAAGTTATATTTAGAGATTTGTGCTTCATTTTATTTTCCATTTAGCACACACTGATAGCCAGCTCACTCATATTTCATTTTCAATTTTCCATTACTAAAAACTACTCCATTTTAAATATAATGGAGGCAAATTCCTCAACAGCAAAGGGCATTTTAAATCAGTGTATACAATAACGATGATAGCCAGCTCACTCATACATATACAATAGCGACTAATTCTATCACCACCATTTTGGAAAAGAAATCTATGAGATAGTGGAAATTAGTTTATTAAATAAGCCTGTAATTAATGATGGGTTAATAAATGCTTGCTCAATCGATGTATAGAAGACTCAAACCGTATCTAAACTCGTTGAAATCTGGAGTTTCAAACTAAAAAATATCAAAAATCTCAAATCTAAAAACCCAACAGTGATTCCATGCAAACAAATAACAAATTAAAGCAAAAAACATGCGAAGAAGCACATGACTAGCTAAATACCAAATATAAAATCCATATCTCACACAAAATCCAAAGAAAAATTGAATCAATCTGAGAATGCGAAATACAATCAAATACGATTGAGAGACCGAGAGGCCAGATGTTGAGCGGAGATAGAGTGAAGCAGATAACAACAAAATACGAAAAATGCTTGGAAAACAGAACATACCTGAGAATTTTAGGCGAAATAGTGAAGTATGGCGTCGATAGCAGAGGATCCACTTCAAGCCGCAATGATTCCAAGCGAAGAATTTCGAGCAGAGAAAAAGATAGGGTTCCTAGCGGGATACAGTAGTCATTTGTGGAGCAGAGAGTCGTTCGTAGAGCTGGGTTCGTAGAGCAGAATTGTAGTTTGTGGAGCTAGGGTACGTTTAATCCTTCTAAACCTCCTGATTCGGGGGAATTAGAAAAGTGGATGTTTGAGGGTTTTACGAGGATTTTAAAAAAACCCCAAAGACTTTCCTTCCATTTTAAAAAACTCCCAAACACAAAATGGGGGGTGATTAACCCTCACACCCCTTCCCCTCCCCTCCAAAACCAAACTCCCAATCACACCCTTAGGCATGTGAGACCCTAGACTGGATCCCGGCCAAACTGGCTCCAAAACCTCAATGATTAGCCTAATGGGGAAAAGGGATCCAATGTACGCAATCTTAGTACCATACATCCGTACTAAAGCACAAATAAGTTGTTTCCAGATAACTTAGAGCATCCGTAATGGTAATATGAATTGATAGACAATACATTGCCACGTGAGCAAAATAGTCCGGTTAAAATTTACTCTCCAATGGAAGTGTCTACATTTTAAATGGCGCTGAGTTGGACGAAATAACCGTCCAAATTGTCCACTCTTCTTTCTGATTGTAGAAGGCGTGATAGAAATGATGAGTCGGCAACAAAAGATTTTTTTCAGTCCAACAAAAAATTTGACGGAAATGTGAAAATTTCCGGCAAAACTCAACTTATTTAATTTCACGGAATAAAGCTCCAAGAGCACATTTGGAGTTTTGCATCTTTCGAATTAAAATTCAATTCGGTTATCTTCTTGGCATCTTCTTCAAAGTGGTAGCAATCAAGGAATCATCTCCATTAAACTTCAATTCCACACAACCAGAGAGCACACCCGTGTAGAAGGAATTAAACTCACGATCTCGCAACCTCTGGAATCTGGTCGCAGCCCATTGTCCACCGGCACCGACTCTGAAAATAGGATGTGAGTCCTCGCTATCGCCACCAAGCTTGGTCCAGCCCGCGGTCCACCGGCACCGAATGTGAGGCGTCGTCATCGCCAGTCGGGTGGATCTGGCCCAGATTTCCTTGTGTTCGCTAGAGTTCCCGTTGAATACAATTTTTCACATACTCCGTATACAAGAAGTAAGGAGTATATTCTTATAGATGTAACCCCGATTTTGTTGTTGCTTTGGAGAAGAAAGAGAAACAACGATAGTGCAGAGCAAACAAAATGTTTTTATTTAAGTCCAATGGTTCATTTCCACTAACGGATAATTATGTTACCTTTTACTATTCTTTCACAATAGCTTTCTAATGGCATGTAATGTGCCAGCAATGACCCTAACATCAATCTACCATACACGTTAAAGGTGTTGATATTATATTGGTAAATGGTCCACTCCCTTATACACGATTAACATTTCATCCTCATTTTCAAAGTCAACATTCTATTAGCAGTATGAATTGAAAAAGCCTTTTGCTATGCAGTATTAGAACATACAATTGAGATCGACACAACTCAGAGTCAAGTATTGTGAATTGTCATAATGAAGAACTAACAATAAGTGATGATGTGGTGTTCAATCTTTTCATCTTTTTTGGAAATAACGATTATTTTTAATAACGTATATATCTGATGTCCACACTCATGCGCCTTAGCCTCAAATCGATCTACCATACACGACGGATGTATTGTACTATAGAAAATGTTACTTGAATAAATAGAGCTGTATTATATCTCTAAAAAATGATTGTTTGAATAATTGGTATATTAAAGCATTAAACAATTTTTATACAATTTCCTTATTAAATTGTCCTCAACTCTCAATTATTGTGTCAATTGCCATGACGGTAAATAAAATTTAGGGACAATCTTTCTATCAAGTAGATATCTACCACATTTTTAGGCATTGTCAGTTGTATGTTGTCATGCAAAATGTTATCTCAATTAGTGAGTTAAAAATCATATATGTGATGGAGAGGGTCGTGCTATCAACGCGACTAATAATGTGATTTTAAATGATTTTTTTAAATTCTTATACTATTTATGCATTTCTGAGAGGGTATATAAATGAGCCAAACAGATCCTTAACAAGCTACCCTTAATTATGGGTGCTAAATAAATAGTCAAACCACAATCGGACTTAGCTCTGATACCATGTAGAAATTATGAAAGAGATATTTTTTTCAATAAATAAGTTTAAGCTATACACTTAGTATATGTAAGACTAATGCTACACTTAAGAGATAAACATCTCTAAGTGACCACATTAATAGGTGGCATACATATTGGACAAGTGATATACTACCTCCGTCCCGAAAAGGTTCATCATTTTGACTTTTCTTGGTTAATTATGACAAACTTTGGACAATGATTTTAATTAATATTTTAATATAAAATATAAATTTTATACTTTTATGAAAATATTTGAATAAGGAACATTTTGATATAATTTTCATATTCAAAATATTTTCATATTAAAAGTTATAATTGATCAAAGTTGATTGTCATTGATCAAGAAAGGTCAATTTGGCGAACCTTTCTGGGACGAAGGTAGTACATAACTATACATAACTATACGACATATATACATGAAAGGATAACTATGAAGTAGTAATTATTAATATTAATATTGCACCTGATAATATAGTTTTACTCTCATTTTTAAAATTCGGGGGTGGCTCATCTTATCTACATATTATATTTGATGATATTAGGGAAATGTTGGAAACAAAGAGTATGTTTTCTATCTCTTTTTGTAATAGGTCTGCGAATCATGTGACTCATGCAATTGCAAGAGCACTTGTAAACCTCCCAGATTAGCATAGGAAGTTTGCCTGATTGTATTGCTTGCTAGCCTCTTGGCTAATGACGGTTTGGATTAATTGAAAGTTTGGATTTGATGACCAAAAATAAAACCATCAAACATATACATTTACCATTTACTTTTAATTTTATATATGTACGTTTCTTCCAAATGGTTAATTCGATGCAATATGCTCTCTGCCTTTTTAAAAGTTTAAAAAGCATTAATAGTATTATCAACCACCAAATTGTCAATATTGTGCATTTGTAGTGTTAAAGAATCATGTTTACTTTTGTTTCTACTTTTAAAAAGTGATTTATATTATTGTTTTTGAAAAAGAGATTAATTAAAAAAATTGTAAATGAAAATAAAATAGAAGTTTTTTAATTTAAACATTTGAACTTGGATAAAAGTACATTTGAATCAATTAAATATTTTCTAATAAAAATTATTATCTTCCTAGACTTGCCGCACCGATAGCTAGCCCCGTCCATGAGCTTGTTTGGACACTGTTAGAACGAGCTGGTTTTGAGGAGAAGTTGATGTTCATGTGTGGACACACGAGCTAGCAATCCCACCCGTACGACTTCCCTATCCTCTTCTTCTTATCTAACTTGGTTGAAACTTTGGCTAATTGATTGTGGGTAAGTCGAGTAGCCCCATAATAATGGAACAAGTGGGGTTCTCCAGTAGATCCGTAGCTCCAGAAGGCATGAAGAAGAAAAGGTATGACAGAGAAGGTAATTTTAGAGTCCGTTTGGTAGCATGAAAATCAGCTGATTTGTCTGATTCTACTGAAATTTATGAAGTTCTGTATGAAGTGGTTGCATTGACTGTTCATTATGCTACATTATCAAAATAACATTGGACACATATTCTCCCCGCATAGCGCATAGTAAAACTAGTTTACTCATACGTTGGGGAATTTCTCATTTCATTTTTGTAATTATGATTCATTAAACATCAAAAGTCAACATATTCAAAACTTATAGGAGTACTATATATGTATCAAAAGTTCTATTAAATAAATAGTACAATTAGTGTTTAATTAACTATAAAATACTAAATAAAACAAACTCATAGAAGAATGGGCAGGGGTTCTCTAAAATTTGTTACTTTTAGTCCTGGGGTTGTAACAACTTTTATGAAAGTATTACATTCTTCTATGATTCTATCGAGTCTTTATCATGAAGCAAATACCACATATTCTTTTAATAAACAAAAGCACTATATACGTGTATTTAGAATCATCTCGTTTATTCTATTGACAAACGTACAGACTTTTATAAAAGTAAGATATTCGTTCTATTAGCATAAATCTTGGGATGTTGGTTTAATGATTATATTCATTTCGTTAAGAAAGTTCTAAATGACTTAAATAGTTAATTACTACACATTTCATCATTAACAAGCTAAGTACGTACACTTTAGAAACCGGCCCAATTACGTTTGCTCGTGGAGTCGTGGTAAGAGAAAGGCATATTTTGGAGCTCGGCTTTCAACGTTACGTTCTCAAGTTCAAAGTCGTCGAACCTCAAGACTCGAGTTGTTTAGTGACAATAATATACACGGAGTAATTAATATATATGTGGATTGAGTGAAAGGTATAATTTTCACAGTATAAATATGTTTTTATTTGGATTGATTTCAAACTTAATCAAACAAGATTGGATCATAAACATATCAGACCAAACCAGACTTTCACAATTATATTTAATGTCATTAATTCTGTAATATTCGTTAGACACATTATGGGTCATGTTTTTTTGGGCCATGTTTATTTGTAGCGGTGTCATGCACATATTTAGGATGTTTTTACTTGGACTGTAATTTGCTACTCTGGTCTGGTTTCTTTGTATTTTTATAACTATCCAAGTATGGTCTAGTCTGATCTGGTCTGGGATGAATTACAGTCCAAGTAAAAACATCCTTAATCACTCTAGCTCATAGTGTCTCAGAATAACTCTTATTGTTTTGTTAAATCTCTTTTTCATACTATATGTCCGTGAATATTAATCTCTTTTGTACACTTTTATATCATAGATAATAGATATTCCTTATAACATTTAAACGTAAACTTATTATGTACTATTACTTGTACGACTCCGTATTATAATGTTTTATGGCGGCTCAACTTTCTAAGAATCTAACAACATTATGACCAACATTCACTCGGTTTCCATTGCACTTGTTCAATTCTCTTCTTTATTGGTTTTCTCTAGCTTGTTTAACTTAACTTGAAGAATTGTGCACTACTCACTCTACTGTAAAATTGGAAACTCTTGTTATGTGTTTGATGCACCTAATTAAACTATGTTTTCTTGTATTTTCAAGAATTGATTCACCAAATATCAAGAATAATACACTGGACTGCTTGGCTTGCACTGGACTGCTTTGCTTCAGCATTTGGGCCTATCTTATATCTTTATTGGGCCTTTAGTTATCTGTTGTTGATTTTTATGTAACAGGTATAAATACCTAAAGTTTGTTGTAATTAGGTTAAACATTCATTTTATTCAATTCTTCTTCTTCCGCATTCTTCATCGGAAAATACTCTGAACATACGAATTCATCTTCTTCATTTTGATTCCTGTACTCAAACTTTCACATGGTATCAGATTAGGATTCGATCCTTCTTCGTCCTACTGATATTACTCATCTTTTTCGATTTCTATAATCGAATTACTCAAACTTTCACACCAAAGTATAGAGGTTGATAGTAGTAATTTGGCATAATGAGGGGACGACTTGGCCTAACGGTAGGCGCATGATAAGAGCTAGGCTGCCAATAAATTTTAAGTACTGCTCGATACATATGCATGAGAGAAATTTTTATGATATTGATTCACACCTTTTGGAAGATAATTTTGGAAAGTTGGCCGAATTGCACAAACTTGTTGGTTAATTATATGTGAGATTGTATTTTGGGAGTTATTTTAAAGAAAAGAAAAGGCAAAAGAAAGAAATTATTTTGGGAGTTTTAGTTATTGACGCTTACAAAAAAGTCTAATATATACTTCGTATATATTCCCTCCATCCCTTAAAATTTCACCAACTTTCCTTTTTTTGATATCCCACTAATGTTGCCATGTTCCCTTTTTAAACAAAGAATTTGTAGTTTCAGTTAATTTTCTCTCTTTTGCACAAACATCAACCACACAGTGACACAATTTTTACTTTATTTATCCTCGTGTCGGTCAAATATGACAAAGTTTTAAAGTACGAACGGAATATATGGAGTGATAGGCTACATATATGGACCTTCATAATTTCCATTAGAAAAATTCTAATGTATTCGGTTTGGTCACTCTCTCCTCTTCCCCGACTATATTACATCCTACTCTCATGTGTGGCCATCTCTTTATTGTGCACAACCGAATAATATTCCTCAAAGATTGTTTCAAGTCATATGTCCTTGCATCATCTATATTTCGGAAGAGGAAAATGAAATGAGTCATCACACTCATATGGAACGTCCGTAGGCACTCCGCACTTGGGTACTTAGGAGTTAGGACATCGATTGATTTGCAAAGGAATTCTTCTTCATAACTAGAGACTATGTAACATCCATTAAAAGTTGGGAATTTATAAGAGCTCTGACAGATGTATTTATAATAATAAGAGCTATAATTATAATATGAGTCCCAAAATAATACTCCATCCGTCCCCAAAAGTACTTCCCGATTTGAATTTGTACGCTTATTAAAAAAGTGGAAAAAAGTGAAAAATGGGGTACAAAATGGAGTGACTCTAGCATTCTCTTAAACTGAATAAGGGGCGTTTATTTTCAAAACTACCATTCCAAACCAAACACCTAAATAAATTTTCTTCCTTATTACAACAGGAAATTTTATGGAGCCCTATATGACTCCACTATGAAGTCATATAACATGTATCCCAACACCTTTTTTCAGATAACATGCATGTTCTCTTCAAGTATATTGGTCCATGATTCTTTAATTTTTAATTTCCCCCCCAATTAACCCAGAAAACAACAATGCGAATGTATGTATAGCTTTTATAAAGAACCGTTCTTGAATTTACACGCTTACAAAGACAACATTACATTTTCTAAATGAGTTGCGTGTGTACACAAATAAAACAGGAAGCGTATATAAAAGACGTGTACACAAGGAATATATATGGAAAAACATTTTTTTCAAAAATACCAAATGGAGGAAGAAAGAAATAAAGCAAGGAAATAAATATGATGTCGACCAAACAAGGTGTTACATCTAAGCAGGCTACCTGGCCATGAAGTTATATTAAATGCTAAAAGCTTCAGAGTATACATGTGAGCATTAAATATACAAAAAGGAAATGGCAACACCAAATTGAAAGTTTCCGGTTTTCGTTGATATACAACTTCAAGGTTTGCCTCAACGACGCAGCTACAAAGTTTAGATTGTTGACCATTTCAAACGTTCCCTATCCATTCTGTTTCCCTGCTTTTAACCCAATATTTCAACATTTCAACCCAATTCTCCACATATTCAAACCGTATTATTAGTACATAAAAACTCTAGTCTTCTTTAATTTTCAACCATCGTTAACACAACAGCACCATGATTTTCGGCAAAGAACATTTAAAGTCATTTCATGTCTTAACAGAGCCCGTTTGGTCATACAAAATCTTGCTTCATTGATTCAATGAACTTAACTATCTTTGAAAAATGTTATCTTTTTTATCTTCAAGGAAAGTATCATCCAAAAATAGAGGTAAAAGTGTTTCGTCAATGATTTGATTCACAAATTGATAAGCTTGTGACATGTCTCTGCCCCAATGATTTGTTTCGTAGGAGCTTTACAAAATGTAAGATCGCTTTAGTTAATGTGATTACCTTGGAGAACATAATGTGATATTACAAGAATGTAAGATCACCTATATAAACGATTATCTGGACGATATGAGGTTATAGGAATCTAAAATTATATGGTACATTGGTACATGTGGTTCAAATTGAAAATTATTTGATACTAATCCGTTCTCATAACACTTGAACAAAGAATACAATCTCACATTACCTTTCTCTCGTAGTCTTGTAACTCCAACCAAACCAAAGGTACCCGACATTACGTTCCGAATACTACCAAAACAATTCTAGATAACTTGGACCAAACACCCCTCAATGGAGAGCATGGAATGGAAAAATAACTGTTCAATTTAGAAAATAGTATCATATTTGAACATCTGCGAAAAATGGAGCATGAACAACAAAAAGGAGACAAAACACTGAACATTACCAAACTGATAGAACATATAAGAGAGTATACATATACATAAAGCCAAAGAAAACTAGTCTCCAATGCATTCACTGCCATAGATCATGTAGACAAGCTTGAGCTACACACAAATCTACTAGAGAACATTATGAAAGCTTTCAGACATAACTTTTTCCCTTTTTGACATTTTTCGTGTCCCTTTTTATATTGTTTCCATGTCCGTGCAACATAAATCATAGGGGCTGCTGCAATTGTTGTATCTACTTGAATTTGTGAAAGATAAAGTGTTTGGTAACATCCTTCCTAGCCAAATAAGTCAACTACTTATTTTACTTGTTCAACCTAACTTTGCTGGTAAGCACAATAAGACACCTTTGGATAATTGGCTACCAAATGGAGCCTTATGCCACATAACCATCACAATATTGTAAATATGTAGGGGAATGACAATATATGTGAAATTGAGGAAAAGGTATGATATATGAACTTCAATAACTTAAATAAAAAGATACAGTGTCATCCTGAACGACGTCAATCATACAACAAATAAGAGAGATTTGAACAATAATTAATACAGCTCTCTAACTCATTTTTACTGTATTTCTACCAGTGTTAAACAGGAGAACAGCTAATGCCATTAGCTAGCTGTCATTGGAGCTACCACTTCCATTTGACCAGCTTCTGAACGTGCAAGGCATAAGGTTTACACCAACAATAAAGCTAAACCTTGACTTAGCTGATCGACCGCCAACATTACTTCTGCTTGAAGAAGGCATATCAACACTGGTCACTGTAGACACAACGGCTGAATTGAACTCCACGCCTTCATCTTGTGCTCCACTATCACTTGCACTCCCATCCAAACGCTCCCCAACTTCAACTCCATCCACATCCAAATTCACAGCCAGTGAAGGCCTCCTTGCTCTCAAGGAATCTGCAGACCCTCCGGTCACACGTTTACACTTCTTGACTTTAATTTTCACTAAATTGGGACAGCCCCAAGCAAAAGCTGAAATCCCTTCATCACTGACCTCGCATCCTTTGATACAAAGCTTTTTAAGAGAGATGCTTTTCTGGGCTATACACGATATTTCAGTGTCTGCAATTGTCTCACTACCACAAAGGGCCAATCTTTCTAATTGCTGACAATTAGAAGCAATTGCGGACAGACTAGTGGCAGTCGGGTTTAAGCCAATGACAACTAGCTCTTTAAGGTATGCACAGTTCTCAGCAATGGCAAGCAATCCATCATCGCCTATCCGGTTTGTCTTCCATCCATCGATGTGGACTTTCCTCAAAAGCTTACAGCTTTTAGCCACTGCTACAACTCCATCATCTGTGCATTCAGGAGTCTTAACCAAATGTAAGATCTCCAAATCCAAACATTTTGACACTGCTCTGAGCCCAAAATCGCTTACCTGAAGCCTCTCTAGATGCATCTCCACCAAACAATTTTGCCTGCAGGAAAGGGTCTCCAAGACAGTATCCCAATCCCCCACACATCGCAATAGCTTGAGAGTTCTAAGATTCTTTGACCCATTGATTAGAGGGCCAAAGCATTGTCCATTGTAAAGCTCTTTCAAACAGATAGATTTCAGAGACAACGCCGCAGCTCCTGGGCCAATTGGTTCGGCGGCTAGGCCATCATTGATGCCCCGGAGGCGTTTGACAGAAAGTTCCTCAAGGGAAGAGCAATTATCGAGCAGAGCATTCATACCTTTAGCGCCAAACATGCAAGACGCACATGAAAACTTCGTCAAGCTCTTGCAATTCTGGGCGAAGGCCGCCATACCGACATCTGTGACGCCACGGCAGCCGCGCAGCTTAAGCCGCGTGAGGTTACGGCAGCGGATGGAGATTTGGACCAAAGCTTCATCATCTATGCTCACGGATTTACGGTCGCACCGAAGAGCCAGTTTGGTGACAGAATTGAATCGCGAGAAGATAACGGGAACATGCGAGAGGATATCGGATTTGGCATTGAGGGAGAGGCGGTGGCGGCTCGTTCCTTCCACGGAGAGCCACCTCCGGCATACAAGAGAGCAGCTGTTCCGGTCACCGGCGCTTAGGAATTGAAAAATTAGAGCTAAACATTCGTCAGGAATGTCATCGCTGTAGTCGCATCTTCCAAAACTGTCCTCGGAATTCGAGGCACCATCTTCAACCAAGTGCGCCGGATGCGATGGATTAGACATTGATCGGCGGTAGCTACCAAAAGCCTTGAGATAACAACCACGGCCACCGTTAGTAGACCCACCCGGCGACGATTGGTGGTGGATCGACGGAGACTGACCCATCTGGATCCCGTGATATAATAAAGAGACAACCAGATTGGGTAGCGCAAATGACGCGCCGCCCCTAGAAAAATGGGTGGTTAATCAGATTTGGGAGAAACGAGCGATGAGTCATTGAATCTTATCTCCCGGAGAAGCATCGTGGAAATGCATAGTGTTTTTGAGAGGAGAAAGGTTTGATATTGGGGTTGCTTTGCGCACATTATTACTTTATGTCACCATGACTAGATTGACTTTTTCCATTATTTAAATAAAATGAATTTAAATTGTTCTTTAATTCTAGATTAAATTGACGTTCCGTTCAATAATGGCAAACGATTTTTTTATAAAATGTCACTGAGCATAGCTTTTTATAAAATTATTTAAAAGTAAATAATAGTTTATAATTTTTCATATCACATCAATATTACATATTACATATGCAAATAATTAGTTTACTAGTTCAACTTTGACATATAGTATAAAAGTTCAATCTAAAATTGCACAAAATTAATAAATAAAACGTAGTCAAAGTAGAACATGTGAATAGTATAAAAGTCAAAGTGTTGCATTTATTTAAGATGGGAGGTAATATAATTCAATCTAAAATTGCACAAAATTAAAAATAAAAGTTCTTTTTAAATATAATCTTTAAAAGAACATTGGTAATTTGCTACGTAGTGTATTTCTTTTTCTTGGTAAGAGTTGCCCAGCTCTTGGCCCACAAATATTGCTAGTTTTTATTGGATAAAAAAACATGACCAAAAAAATATTTCTGGTTATTTGAATATAATATTTGAAAACATTAGACAAATAAAAATAAATTAATCTAACATTCTAAAGTATATACAAGAGCCACTAATTTATAAAAAGACATAACTGGTCGAATTTTGCAAGTAATTTATAATTATACTACTCCGTATCAATAAGCATGTTTTAATTGGATTAAAACTTTCCGATTTAGTTTAATATGATATGATTTGATTTGGTTTAGTATGTTTAATTAACTTTGCTTTGATCTAGTTTTTATTTGTTATAACATGTAATTGTGTTATAAAAACATTATAATGTGTTACAAATATTAATATAGTAATTGTTTGATGATAGTTTTTATTTTTATTTTAAGAAAAACATGCTACTATTGTTAATTACTAAGATATGTTCAATTGCAGTTAAAATTTGTAATCCTGGTTATATCAAGACTTTGAATATATTTTAAAAATAGTATTTCTAGAATCAAAGTTAGACAAAATTTAAGGAAATATCAAAACCTATTTTTTTAGACAAAAAACTACTCGGTATTTTTATTTAAAAAAGCAATACAAGTAGGGGTGGGCAAAAATACCGAAAAATCGGTATATCGCACTTATCGTACCGAAAAATACCGGAAAATACCGGAATATTGGTATACCATCATTTTTGATACGGTATCATACCGTACCGATTTATTTCGTTACGGTAAATGTTTTCAAATACCGCGGTATACCGGTATAATATCGTTCGGCTTCATACCCAACAATTACTTTAAATTCTAAAATATTGTAAAAGTCCATTACAATTTTGAAGCCCAAAATTAATACTTAGGTTGGTTGCACATACTAAAATACAAAAAGAAAGACCCAATTCCCCAAACCCGCTATAAGCTTTTAGCTTAGACTTCTACCACGTAACTTTCAAACAAATAAACATAATGACTAATGAGTAATGTACTAATGTCCAGAAACCAGTCCATTTTTCTTCCATGAGCTTGTGAGTCGTGATGGTTGAACCGCTGAGTAGCTGACGAGTGAAGATGGATTCACTTATGTGACGAATGTATCTACATAAGGATCTACTTAGTCGAGGCACACAATTTTGTCTAAAAGTCTATTTCAAATATTTTTTAGAATTAAAAAATGACTAAATACACAATATCATATTAGGGATAGATGATTTTGTATCCATGTTGTTTGAATAATTTTATTTATTTTATATTCATTTAATGATTTTGTATTCATTTACTTATTGCAAAATGTTGCAATAAGTGTAAAAATGTCACAATATATCAAATGTAGCATTTTTTAGTATGTTGCATTTAACTAGTGTTACACTAAATGTATTGAACAACATGATAGCGAGAAAGATCGATTATCAATGAATCCATAATACGAGTAATACTTTAGTCTTTCACAACCCCTCCTCTCCACGAAAGGAGGAATTCTATCTAGCCATACACGAGTAGTTTTGTACCTTTTACTTTGCTTTCTACTCTTTTGATGCTTCGCAATTTATACGGGGTATGTTATTATCTTTAGATGCGTAGAATTGTCTTTTATTCCTTTTTTTTAGACAAAGCAATCGCTTAGAGCTGCTATTGCTACAATGCTACATACCTATATTCATACTCCCTCTAAATGTAAGTGTAAATAAATGGTGATAGAGAATATGAACGACGAACATATATTATGTTAAAAGTATTTCATGACATTTTGTCAATGATTTCCATCCGTTTGATATTTTTCATTTCGAAGAATGCATGGAATCGATGGTAGTCTAACTTGTGCATTATTTTAAATCATTCACTCTGATGTTTTACTCTTGTTTTCTTTATGTGTTTGATGCACCTAAACTATGAAATCTTGTAATTTCAAGAATTGATGATTCACCAAAATATAGAGGATGATAGTAGTAATTTGGCATAATAAGGCCGGGGACTACTTGGCCTAACGGTAGGCGCGGCGCAAAATAAATTTGTAGTGTTTCACCACTACAAAAAAACACGCCGTTTGTCACGGATTTTTGTCACGGATTCCGGCCGTGACAAATTTGTCACGGACTTTGTCACGGAATTTTGGGATTTGTCACGAAAATTATTTGTCACGGATAAATCCGTGACAAAATCCGTGACAACATTTTGTCACGGATTTGGTCCGTGACAAATTTATTCCGGTGACCGGTTTTTTACTCCGGTGAATACTTTTTTGCTTCCGGGCATTTGTCACGGACAGATCCGTGACAAATCCGTGACAAATTTCAAAAAAAATCAATTATTGATTTTCCAGCGGTAACCTTTAATAATACGGTATGGGAAAAGATTTATCACGGATAAATCCGTGACAAATCCGTGACAAATTTCAAAAAAACTCAATTATTGATTTTCCAGCGGTAACCTTTAATAATGCGGTACAGAAAAAGATTTGTCACGGATAAATCCGTGACAAATCCGTGACAAATTTTTTTATATAACCCAACTCCATCGTCCATTACAATTGCAAGAACAACAATCAGTTTAAAAATTCGTAGATTCGAGTGATGTAGTATCGGTTTAAAGATTGAATGATGTAATCCGTCAGTTCATCATTTTCCGAGTTTATGCTGATAAGGTATGTCATTTTAATTAATTTCCTTTAATTGTGTGATAAATTAATTATTAGCTTAATTAATTAATTATTATTAGTGAGGTTAGGATTCTTTTTTCTTTATATAATAATAATTAATTATTAGCTTAATAATTAATCAGTGAGGTTTGTTAAATAATTAATTATTAGTTAAATTTAAATATAAATATTAATTAGTTAAATTATTGTTATTATTAGTGCATAATAATTTAGGATGTGTAGTGATGATTTAAGTATTAGCTAGCTTATTATAGATTAATTAATTAGTGACTTGTAGTGATTTAATTAATTAGTTAGCTAGCTTAATTATTAGGTTATTAGTTATCACCAATTATTATTTATTAGCAATTATTGTTAATGGGATGCATAATTAATATAGCTAGCTAGGATTGAAACTTTATTATTATTTAGTTTAGTGTGAATTATTATTGTGAATTATTAATGAGATAATATTTAACAATAATATTAGTTAAATGTAAATTAATTGACTAATTAATTAAGTTAAAACATTGAGGAAATGGGTTTAGAATTTGATGAGTTGATAATATTAGTTAGATTTAAATATTAGTTAATTGATCAATGATGATAATGCATGATTAGGTTTAATTTGTTTATTAATTAGTTAATTATTGTTAATGCATAATTTAGGATTTGTAGTGATTTAAGTTAGGATTCAAACTTTATTAGTTAAGTGTGAATTATATATTATTGTGAATTAATTATATTTAACAATATTAGTTAAATGGAAATTAACTAATTAATAAGTTAAATTAGTTAATTATTGTTAATGGGATGCATAATATATATAGCTAGGGTTGAAACTTTATTTTTATTTAGTTTAGTGTGAATTATTATTGTGAATTATTTTTGTGAATTCACAATAATAATTCACAATATTAGTTAAATGGAAATTAACTAATTAATTAAGTTAAAACATTGAGGAAATGGGTTTAGAATTTGATGAGTTGATAATATTAGTTAGATTTAAATATTAGTCAATTGATCAATGATGATGATTAGGTTTAATTTGTTTATTAATTAGTTAATTATTGTTAATGATTAATTTAGGATTTGTAGTGATTTAAGTTAGGATTCAAACTTTATTAGTTAAGTGTGAATTATATATTATTGTGAATTAATGATATTTAACAATATTAGTTAAATGGAAATTAACTAATTAATAAGTTAAATTAGTTAATTATTGTTAATGGGATGCATAATATATATAGCTAGGCCGGGTTGAAACTTTAATTTTATTTAGTTTAGTGTGAATTATTATTGTGAATTATTATTGTGAATTATTATTGTGAATTATTAATGAGATAATATTTAACAATAATATTAGTTAAATGTAAATTGATTAACTAATTAATTAAGTTAAAACATTGAGGAATTTGAGTTGATAATATTAGTTAGATTTAAATATTAGTTAATTAATTGATCAATGATGATGATTAGGTTTAATTTGTTTATTAGTTAATTATTGTTAATGCATAATTTAGGATTTGTAGTGATTTCAGTTAGGATTCAAACTTTAGTAGTTAATAATTAAAATGATTAATGCCATTAACATATTACTATTAGTTAAATATTAGTAAATCAACGCTTTTAGTTAATGTCACAAATTAAAGTTGGTTAATTCAAATTATTAATACGTGAATACTTTTCCGGCGACCGGTTTTTTACTCCGGTGAATACTTTTTTGCTTCCGGGCATTTGTCACGGACAGATCCGTGACAAATCCGTGACAAATTTCAAAAAAAATCAATTATTGATTTTCCAGCGGTAACCTTTAATAATACGGTATGGGAAAAGATTTGTCACGGATAAATCCGTGACAAATCCGTGACAAATTTCAAAATAACTCAATTATTGATTTTCCAGCGGTAACCTTTAATAATGCGGTACAGAAAAAGATTTGTCACGGATAAATCCGTGACAAATCCGTGACAAATTTTTTTATATAACCCAACTCCATCGTCCATTACAATTGCAAGAACAACAATCAGTTTAAAAATTCGTAGATTCGAGTGATGTAGTATCGGTTTAAAGATTGAATGATGTAATCCGTCAGTTCATCATTTTCCGAGTTTATGCTGATAAGGTATGTCATTTTAATTAATTTCCTTTAATTGTGTGATAAATTAATTATTAGCTTAATTAATTAATTATTATTAGTGAGGTTAGGATTCTTTTTTCTTTATATAATAATAATTAATTATTAGCTTAATAATTAATCAGTGAGGTTTGTTAAATAATTAATTATTAGTTAAATTTAAATATAAATATTAATTAGTTAAATTATTGTTATTATTAGTGCATAATAATTTAGGATGTGTAGTGATGATTTAAGTACTAGCTAGCTTATTATAGATTAATTAATAATCCGTGACAAACCGGTCAACCTGCCGTAAAATGTTCTTCTTCATATTCATATGTGAGGTTAGATTTAACGTTTCATAATGTGTATCATTTGTGTATAGGCTTTAAATATGCCTTAGATATTGTTAATTTAAGAATGCCTGCTTTAGAATAGTTAATTATTAAATTTTCAGTCAAGGTTATTTTGAGTTTTTGTTAATTTCGGATATTTATTAAGACTAATAATTTCAACTCCATTAATTTTCGCCCCCTCATGTTACACTTTCAAAAAAGTTAACATGTCTAACCCAACAAAATAATGAAACTGTTAATTATTTTTTTTATAATATTTCGGATATTATATTATTTTTTTAATATTATAAAACATTTTAAAAAAATTTGGATCATTTAACTGATTTTCAAATAATTTCGGATATTATAATATTTTATTTTAAATAAAACGTTGTTTCATAAATAACATAAAACAGAAATGAAGTAAAAAAAAGTATTTTATATATTAAAATAGAAATAAAAAACCAAACAAACTGTTTTTGTTTATATAATACGAAAATGATTTCATATGTTTCATGAAAAATTGATTTTATGGGTTTCATGAATAAACAAAAAATGAAACTGATTTTTAAATTTTTTTTGAAAAAATTGATTTTATAGATTTTAAAAATCAGGTCACTGTTTTTTTATAAATTAATACCATACCCAATTAAATTCCATAACATAAAAATCATACAAAAAACTCATTCTACCCCTCATATTAAACTCAAGTTTAATATGTTCTATATTTCAAAGATTGATAAACATGTAACACAATTAAATTCAATAACATAAAAATCATACAAAAAACTCATTCTACCCCTCATATTAAACTCAAGTTTAATATGTTCTATATTTCAAAGTTTGATGAATAAATAGGAAACTAATAAGTTTAAACCATTGATACCACACAAAAACTTCATAAACTGATTTTAGAAAACTATTTTTTATAAATAATACCAAATACAAGATGTAATAAATTGTATTTTTCTAAATTAATGCAAAAAACTGATTTTCGATGATTTATAATTTAATAGGGAAAAACTGATTTTATTAGTTTAAATTAAAAAGTTTGATCAATTGATTTTATATAAGGTTTCATAAAAAATATACACAACACAAGTTACCTCCATAACATAAAAATCATCCAAAAAACTTGTTCGACCCCTCATATTAAACTCAAGTTTAATATGTTATATTTATCAAAGTTTCATACCACACAAAAACACCATAAAATAATACCTAACATCATGAAATTCAATAACATAAAAATCATACAAAAAACACATTCTACCCCTCATATTAAACTCAAGTTTAATGTGTCTCATATTAAACACCAGTTTAATATGTTCTATATATTATTTCTCAATAATTTTAGATGAGTGAGCACGAACGCCGCCTTTCCACCATTGCTCGTCGTGGGCGTCAGAATTCACGACGGGCCTCAAATGCTGATCGTGATATCAATGATGATATCAATCCCGACGAAGGACAAGCTCTTGACGGACATGTCCAAACTCCTCCCTCCGAACAATCAGACGCTCATATAAGCGTGCATGGGGAGGGGGCATCATCTCATGCACCTCCTTCATCTCGTGCAATATATGCCCCCCCCCCCCCCCCCCCCCCCCACTCAAGAAGAGCGCCACAATCCCGGTTCGCTTGAGGTGACACCTCAATCGATCCATAGGTAATAAAATACTAACATTCTATAATATAAAATAGTATAATCTCTTTATCTAAGAATTAATACAATTGTTTTTATCAATTATCAATTTTTTGAAGCGATTCCGAGGTCTTGAATAGAATCAAGGCTATCGTTTGTGGTCATTTCACCGGGCCGTGGTCGACTTACGGTGAGGTTCCGGCGGCCACTCGTGAACTATGGTGGCGGTTGTTCAAGGTAAAAATAAATATTTTAGCTACATTTTAGTAACTTAAATTTAAGAAATGATGATATATCAATGTTTTTCATGAAGGCTTCCCATCGTTGGCATTTTGCCCTAGACCAAGCGATTCTCAAAGAATACAATTCTAGGATTTCTGGGTGGTTGAGACCCACTTTTAGGACCGCCCGGTCTACGGGTAAAAAGCCAAAGTTCCTTGGCGATGATGTGTGGGAGATGCTGTGCCGCCACTGGGCTACGGATGCCTCATTTTTGCTGAGAAGCGAAATGGGCAAGGCAAACCGGGCTTCCGATAAAGCCAAGGAAGTTCAATGGCACGGGGGCCGCAAACCCCAAAATCAACATAAAAAAGATCTGGTAAACTCTATTCAGTTAAAATTATTTCCATTCCATACCATTATGTATATATATATTTTTATTAACTTTGAAATCCGTGTAGGAAGGATCTGGACCCGTGCCAAAACGGGTCACGCCATTGAAACTAATGGCACATTGCTGGACTAAGAAGGGTGCCATGCCGCCTCCCCGCCTTTCTGAAATTGAAGTAAATAATGAAACATAATTCAATAAATTTCGATTTTTTTAGATCTCTTATATAATAAATTTTTGAACTTGTAGAAAAAATATGAGGAAGAGCGGGGTAAGAGAGTTGATGAGCTAGCTGATTCTGATGCCGAACTTGATGAAAATCAAGATGATGAAGCCATCTTGGCGGCAACCGGAGTTTACAAGGGCCGGGTGCCGTTTATGGGTTCTGAAGGCGTACGGATCCTCGAGAAGACCAAAAGAGCTAGCTCATCTTCTCATTCGGCATATGATGATCGGGTTACCCGCCTCGAGAAACTATTGGAGGAACGTGAAGCCGAGGCTCGAAGGCGGGATGAAGAAGCTCGGATACGGGATGAGGAGCAAAGAAGAACAAGAGAAAGGTTGGAAGAGATGGAACGCCAAATGCGTATTTTCAACGCCACCTACCGTCCATCCATGCACATACAGCACCCCGAGATGACCCCACAAGTTCCCTTCGCGGGCAATATGGGCAATATGGGCAGTATGGGTAGTAGGGGTTTTGCTAATTATAGCCACATCTCCAACAACTTTCCATATGGATATTATGACGATATCCCGACTCCCGGAGCTCAAGCTTACCGTGGCATCAGCCGTGCTGGCAGCCGCAGTGGCAGTCGAGGCGGTCATCGTGGTGGCAGCCGTGGCCACGGAAGGCAACCCGATCATCGTGACGAACCTGATGATGCTGATGCTGATTATGATGACCATTGATGGTTTGTAATAATTAGTTTATTAACATTTTAAGGATTTTAAAATTTTGATGTGTTAATGTATGAATATTAATGTGTAATGGTTTGATGTGTTTTATAATGATGGTTTGATTAGATTATTATTTATTATGATACCTAATGTGTAATGGTGATTAATGGTGATTTATTATGATGGTGTTTTGTAATAGTTGATTGTGATTATTATTATAAACAATTATTTATTATGATTATTGTTTAACTATTTATTATTAAGTTTAATTTTTTGAAAAAGCGCCTAAATTTTAATGGTTTTTTTTTATTAAATAAACTTTTGAAATAAACTTTTAAAAATGCGCTGAATTTTTAAAATTTTTTTTTAAAAAATTTAAACTTTTGTCATGGACTGTTCCGTGACAAAATATAAATTCACGCTAAATTAACGTATTTTTTTTTTAAAAAAAATGTTTTGTCACGGATGGGATCTGTGACAAATTCAAAATTTTGAATTTTTTTGAAAATTTTAAAGCTCCCGCTCACTCTATTTTAAAATTTTCAAATTTTTTTCAAAATATTTTGTCACGGATATGTCCGTGACAAAATTTAAAATTTGAATTTTCCGGACCGTTTCAAATACCCGCCCACTCTATTTTGAAAAACCTTTTTAAAATTTGTCACGGATAATTCCGTGACAAAAAATTATTTTTTTTTTGAAAAATAAAAACATTTATTCACGGATGCGTCCGTGACAAATGAAAGGCGATGGGATTCCGGTGAAGTGTTTTGTCACGGACCGTGGCCGTGACAAATCCGTGACAAACATTCTCACGGATTAATTTCCGTGACGAAAACGTTATCACGCCCATGGTGTCACGGATGGGATCTGTGACAAATCCGTGACAAAAAATCATTTGTCACGGATTTTTTGAACTGCCGTCCGTGACAAAGTCCGTGACAAACGACGTGTTTTTTTGTAGTGCACTATCTGTCAGCTTGTGATTAAAGTCCAGTTTGTTGGAACTGGAGGATAAAAATAGTAAAATAAGGGTGTAGAAATATGACCGGACCGGATATCACTTCTAGTCACGTATAAATACACTTTTCTAAAAATTTACTATCTACCCTTATCACAGTAACCGGGTTACAAGATAGAACTTTTGGGATAAAAAGAAGGTGTATGGTGTATTTTAGCTACTGATAAAATAACACCGAACGAGTGATTTGTATATAAAGTGGTCTAAATACTCTAATAATAATACTGCAGATATTAGTATTTTAGTATGGCAAAAGAAGATTAAATTTTTTGATGTTCAATCTACGTGAATTCAACATGGTCCTTATTTTATAATTATAAGGCAACTCTTTAAAAGGGCAGCAGTTAACAATCCAACCGAAATGTTCTTTGAAAGAACGGTTGAAAAGTCTTTTGAAATAAAAAGGTGCATCGACTCCTTTTAAAATAAAAAAGCAAGTACACAAAATAAATGAAATAATCCCATTATTATTTAAATAAAATAATTTCTTGTGCATGCAAAAGCACACACCGGTAAAGACACACCGGTAAAGACATCTCCAATATGCATCTCTTAAATTTAAACTTAATTCATAGTATTTGAAAATAGAGCTAAGAGAGCATCAACAAAATAATTAAAATAATAATTAAAGTATTATTATCAAACCACAACTACACGTGTACACATGTGGTGTTCATAATAATAATAATCATTACAATTGAAAATTCCTTTAACACCATTTTGTTAATACAAAACATTTGTTTATAAAATGATTAAGGACCATGTAAATTAACAATTGAGCTTTATTATCAATAAATCTCCAACAATCCTCCTCCATTTATTGACAAATAAACATGCTCAATTCTTGCCAAATAGACCACTTAACAAGATTTATGCATAATTGAAAGTGTCGTAAAGATTAAACTTTCATTTAGTGCAATATTCTTTACAATATTTCAGATCATAATAGTAGACTAAGCTTTGAACTATATAACCACTTTGAAATATCAAAGATATTACACACATAAATCTTTATACAATATCACTTAGAAACTTGACACTATTAACGGCCTTGTGTCCATATCCATTCATGAGCTCCAACAAGTAAAGCCTTAAACTTGGTGAATCGGCCGCCATTCTAGCTCATATAGGTAGACCTTTTCAAACCGTGTTCTGCAATCAAACACTTTATCAAAAGATCTATTAAGACATAGTCAACCTCATTACACATTGCAGATCTAAACACTTACCTCGGGATGGTTATTATTCAAAAGTGCTTCAATCACGGAGTGACTTACTCATCATCATTGAACTCAAGATCTAGCGTTGTACTAGACGTTGAGATGGACTTTCTTTCACTTGTGATTATTTTCCAAGGGCTTTAACCCCATCCCTTTTTCAGTTTTGTACACCATGTCTCTTGGCATTGCTTTTGTAAAAGGATCGGCCAAATTCACATGCGACCGTACAAAATCAATCACAACAACTCCAAAACTAATAAGTTCCCGCACATAGCTGTGTCTCACTCCTATGTGCCTTGACTTACCATTGTACACATGGTTATAAGCTTTCGATAGAGTTGATGCACTATCACAATGGATTGATATCGGAGCCATAGGTTTAGGCCATATTGGGACTTCTGATACTAAATCCTTTAGCCATTCCGCTTCTTTACAAGCTGATGCTAAAGCTATAAACTCCGAAGTCATGGTAGAGTCTGTGATACAAGTTTGTTTCTTAGATGCCCATGAAATAGCACCTCCTCCAAGAAGGAATAACCATCCACTTGTGGATGAATAATCCTCTTGATTAGTTATCCAATTTGCATCCGTATAACCTTCTAATATAGAGGGTTCACTCTTGTAACATAAGCCGAAGCTCATTGTTTTCTTTAGATATTTCACCACTCGCTTCAAGGCTTGCCAATGAAATATACTAGGATTACTAGTATATCTACTTAGCTTTCCTACCGCAAATGCAATATCTGGCTGGGTGCTAGTCATTGCGTACACCAAACACCCAATTACCCTAGCATATTCAAGCTGTGATACAGCGTTCCCACTATTTGGAACTAATTTCCAACTAGGATCCATGGGAGTGGAAACCGGTGAACAATCCAAACTCCCAAATCTTTTCAACACTTTCTCTATATAGTGAGATTGTGTTAAGGTGATAGTATCACCTTGTTTGATTATCCTAATTCCAAGGATAACTTCCGCTTCACCCATATCTTTCATGGAGAAGTTTGAATAGAGGAAAGATTTTGTCTCTTTCACTTGCCTCAAATCAGTGCCAAATATGAGCATGTCATCGACATATAAACAAATAATGACACCACCATGCTCATTAAATTTGCTGTATACGCACTTGTCTGATTGGTTTATTTTAAAACCATTTTTAAGCACCACCTCATCAAACCTTTGATGTCATTGTTTAGGTGCTTGTTTCAGACCATACAAGGACTTGACAAGTTAACAAACTTTCTTTTCTTGTCCTTTAACTACAAACCCTTCGGGTTGTTTCATATACACCTCCTCTTCCAATTCACCATTTAAGAATGCAGTTTTGACATCCATTTGGTGAATCATAAGATTGTGAATGGCTGACAAAGCAATTAACAATCTTATGGTAGTTATTCGGGCTACCGGTGCATATGTATCAAAGTAATCAATACCATGTTTTTGTTTAAAGACTTGTGCAACCAATCTAGCTTTAAACTTGTCAATGGTACCGTCTACTTTCATTTTCTTCTTGAAAATCCATTTACAACCGATTGGTGTGCAACCGGGTGGTAAATCACTTAGAACCCAAGTATTATTGCCCATGATTGAATCCATTTCATCGTTCACGGCCTCTTTCCGGAAGGAAGCATCTTATGATTTCATTGCCTCCTCAAAGGAGTTAGGATCCTCCTCAACACTATAACAATATAGTGTTTGAGTTACGAGGGTCTCTCTTGATCCTTCAACCAAATATAATTGGAAATCGGGACCAAATGACTTTTCTTTTCTAGCCCTCTTACTCCGTCTAATTTCATGCTCATTTTCATGATCCTTTTCCAGTTCATGAAAATTTGAATTACTTGGACTGAGATCGACATCCTTTGGCCTAGGAATAGAAGTGAACCGCTTCTCATCGAAAAGAGCATCCCTAGACTCAATAACAGTATGAACCACAATTGAGTCATTCGGTTCAATAACATATAATCGATATGATTTACTATGTTCAGCATATCCAATAAATATGCACTCTATCCCCTTTTCACCTAATGTTTTTCGTTTAGGCTCCGGTAATCTCACGATTGCCCTACAACCCCATACCCTAAGATAACTTAGTTGGGGTGTTCTCTTGTGCCAAAGTTCATATGGGGTTATTTTATTTCTCTTGTTAGGAACTCGATTAAGAATATAACAAGCAGTTAACATAGCATCACCCCAAAATCCATTACTTAAGCCCGAAATAGACAACATGGAATTAACCATTTCTTTTAAAGTTCTATTTTTTCTTTCAGCTATGCCGTTTTGTTGCGGCGTGTAAGGGGCTGTTGTTTCATGGATTATTCCAACGGATTCAAAAAAATTAGGCTCATAATATTCTCCTCCTTTGTCAGTTCTAAGCCTTTTTACTTTCTTTCCGGTTTGTAACTCAACTTCCGTTTTAAAAACTCTGAATTTATCCATTGCCTCATCTTTTGAAAATAAAAGGTATATGTAACAATATCTTGTGCAATCATCAATAAATGTGACTACATATTTTTTATTTCCAAAAGAAGGAGTGCTATGGAAATCACACAAATCACTATGCATTAATTCAAGCATCTTGGATTCTCTTTCAACATTTTGAAAAGAATTTCTAGTGATTTTGTTTAACATGCAAGTTCTACATTTTTCTATGTTCATATTAAAAGGAGGAATTAAACCTACTTTAGACATGTCACTTAGTCTACGATAATTAACATGACATAACCTATTGTGCCACAAAGTAGAATCACTAACCATATACACAGAATTAACAACTTTATTTACAACACTTAGTTTGAACATGTCATTACAATAGAAACCTTGGCCAACAAATACACCACCTTTAGATAAAATAAACTTATTTGCTTCAAAGCTAAGTTTAAACCCAAAGTTATTTAGGATGCCACCGGAGACACGATTTTTCCGGATTTGTGGTACAAAGTACACATCATTAAGAATTAATTTCTTTCCGGAAGAGAATTCCAACTCTACTTGCCCAATTCCTTGAATTTGCACAGTAGAGTCATTTCCCATGTATAAGATCGGCCCCTCTTGCAACTCTTTTAAAGTCTTAAAAGCTTGCCTATCTTTACATACATGTCTTGTTGCTCCGGTGTAGATCCACCAAGATTCATCATCCTGCACAACACAAATTTCAGAAAGCATAGCTACAAAAATCATGTTGTTATCAACATCATTTGTATCTATAAAAAGATTCTGACCTTGGTTGTCTTGGCCACCATTTGGATGACCGTTCGGTTGGGCTTTCTTCTACTTCATCTTCGGGCAGTCCCTCTTGAAGTGTGGACCACCACATTCCCAACAAGAGCCTACTTTCTTATCTTTCGGCCTCTTTTGAAACTTGGAACCTTTGGTGAATTTCCCGGGACGTTTTTTATTTTTCTTAGTCGCACTTGATTGTCCCTCCTCCATAACATTTATAGAGGAAATTGGAAGGTTGTTCTTTTTACCATTGTCACCTTCACGCAACTTAATGCCTTCTTCAATTTGAAGTCGGCGACCAAGTTGCTCCATTGGCAAATCCTCCTTTTTGCGTTTGAGGCTATTTTTCACTTCCTTCCATGTAGGTGGTAATTTGTCGATAATAGAACCGACCGCAAAAGTTTCATTAACATGCATGTTATGAATCAAAAGTTGATCATATAAACGCTGAATCTCATGAAATTGCTCCATGACCGGACGTGAATCCACCATTTTGTAACTATTAAAGTTACTAATGAGAAATTTCTTACTTGAAGCATCCTCGGTCATATATTTAGATTCTAGAGATTCCCACAGCGTTTTAGCATACTCAACATTTTGATACACATCAAATAGAGAATCACACATACCGTTCAAAATGTGCCCACGACAAATGTAGTCGTCATTATCCCACTTTATGCGGCGGCGGCTTGTCTCCAAAGACTCGTTTTCTTCTTCCTCGGGTGGCCTCGGGGTGCTCAACACATAGACCACTTTCAAAGTAGTGAGCAGAAAATGCATCTTTTTCTGCCACCTTCGAAACTCCACACCTTCAAACTTTTCCAATTTTTGAAAATTGGTGTTGATATCGCGTTGGGTAGCGGCCATATTTTCGGATTAGTAAACTTTTAGATTGTTGGAACTGGAGGATAAAAATAGTAAAATAAGGGTGTAGAAATATGACTGGACCGGATATCACTTCTTGTCACGTATAAATACGCTTTCCTAAAAGTTTACTATCTACCCTTATCACAGTAACCGGGTTACAAGATAGAACTTTTGGGATAAAAAGAAGGTGTATGGTGTATTTTAGCTACTGATAAAATAACACCGAACAAGTGATTTGTATATAAAGTGGTCTAAATACTCTAATAATAATACTGCAGATATTAGTATTTTAGTATGGCAAAAGAAGATTAAATTTTTTGATGTTCAATCTACGTGAATTCAACATGGTCCTTATTTTATAATTATAAGGCAACTCTTTAAAAGGGCAGCAGTTAACAATCCAACCGAAATGTTCTTTGAAAGAACGGTTGAAAAGTCTTTTGAAATAAAAAGGTGCATCGGCTCCTTTTAAAATAAAAAAGCAAGTACACAAAATAAATGAAATAATCCCATTATTATTTAAATAAAATAATTTCTTGTGCATGCAAAAGCACACACCGGTAAAGACACACCGGTAAAGACATCTCCAATATGCATCTCTTAAATTTAAACTTAATTCATAGTATTTGAAAATAGAGCTAAGAGAGCATCAACAAAATAATTAAAATAATAATTAAAGTATTATTATCAAACCACAACTACACGTGTACACATGTGGTGTTCATAATAATAATAATCATTACAATTGAAAATTCCTTTAACACCATTTTGTTAATACAAAACATTTGTTTATAAAATGATTAAGGATCATGTAAATTAACAATTGAGCTTTATTATCAATAAATCTCCAACACAGTTTACATCCTCACATCTAATTGTCTGGTCGGTGTTGAGGGACCCTCAGAAATGAGGTGTCATCTTTTTTTTTTGAGAAATATTGCTAGAAAAGAAAAGATTAGTACCATTGTAGTTTTTATGATATTGACTCACATCTTTTGGATGATACTTTTGGCCGTAAAGTTGGCCGAATTGCACAAACTTGTTGGTTGATTATATGTTAGATTGTATTTTGGGAGTTTCAGTTATCCACGTTCAGAAAATAAAATCTAATATAGAGTGATATTGGACCTTCATAATTTCCATTAGAAAAATTCCAATGTATAGTATTCATCAGCTTTGTCACTTCCTCCTTTTCTCGACTATATATATTACGTCCAACTCTCATGTATGGCCATCTCTTTGTTTTGCACAAGTTACAATTTTGAATAATATTCCTCATGAAGGTTTGGGTAACTGAAGAATATTTATTAGACAAGTAGTTTCGGACTAGGTATATTTAATAGAAACCAGTCCTTACCCAACCCATTTGAAACGAATCCATTCCGGGTTTTGAATAAATCTTGAAAGCAAAGTACGTTTGAGAGCAATTTTGAAATGGTTTGGTAGTTCGAAAAAATATAAAATAAAATAAAAATCGAAAGAAATTAAAGCCTTTATAATCATGGGTGAAATATTTTCCTTTGGACGAGACCAAAAACCGGATCCTTTCCTATGCGGCTGAAACACGACGAAGCGTTCCTTTGCACTCTCCAGTCTCCATAGCCGCCCGAACATTGAGGGAGCAATACAACCACACAAATTTTTGTTACTCATATCATACTTCAAAAGTCATGAAGTATAAGATGACTTTAGTATGAAGTATCAGTTAGTCCATACAATTTTGGACACGATTTTCACTATGGATCATCCGGAAACAATCCATGTGCTGTAGACCCATCTCTTACCCCCACCGTAGGTGGGAGCCTTTAGTGGCTACCAATTGATCATTCAGCAAAAACTGACGAATTGAAATCGATCAAGGATGGCACAAGTTGGATGTTTGTCATTTGATGTGGCGGCGGAGGCTTCTAGCGAATTACCAGGCGCAGGATTCCGACCACATGTGACCGGACGAAAGTACCATACAAAACCAATGAAAAGTAGAAGATTCGTCATTTGAGAAATAATTGTAAACGAAAAGTTAAAACATAAAAATGGAGGTAACTAGTAGAGTCGAACTCCCATGGTCACCCTTAGGAGGCATTTACATCGCTGCTAAAGTCACAGTTAGGTTAGTAAGACAAGTGAAGTAAACACGCAAGTTGGTTAAAACGTTGTTTACTAAACGAAAGAGTTGCTTAAAGTGCCGCTTACTAAGCATAACACCTCCCCATGTATTAATTAAGCGGCACTTTAAGCTTTTTCAGTTTCCAAATTTACCCTTACCTTTACCCCTTGCCCTTACCCTATTGTTACCCCACTACCCTGCCCTACCCTACCTTACCCGGACCCCACCCCACCCTTGACCTGACCATATCCCATCCCACCCCTTACCCTACCCCTTTACCCCCTACCACCTTCCCATACCTTTACCCGACCCCACCCCTACCCCCGCTTCTTTACCCCGACCCTACCCCTTTACCCCCTATCCCCTACCCCTACCTCGACCCACCCTACCCCTTACCCCCACCCCTACCTACCACCCCATCCCCTTTACCCCTACACTCTCACCCCCTACCCCTTTACCCTCCACCACCTGCCCTACCCCACCCCACCCTCACCCCTACCCCTTTAAACCCTACCATTTTCCCCTACCTTGACCCCCCACCCCTACCCTACCCCCTCCCTACCCCCTGCCCCTACCTCGACCCACCCATCCACACCCCTACCCCTATTTGTACCCCTTACCTCGACCTTACCCTTTTACCCCTACCACCTGCCCCTACATCGACCCCACCCCGACCCCAACCTCGACCCTCTCACCCCACCCCACCCTTGACCCGACCATACCCCTTAACCCTACCCCTTTACCCCATATCACCTGCTCCCACTTCGACCCAACCCTTACGAGTAGGGTGGGGGTTAGTATGGGTGGGAGTATGGGTGGAGGGTAAGGTCGTGGTAAGGGTAGGGGTAGGAAAGGGATGGTATTAAATAAATACTTGATAATTTAAACTTATCTAAACTTACTATTCCGCCATGTACCCCCATCCCCGACTCTACACATTGGGGGTAGAGTTGCGAGTTGAGCCTATCTCACCCGATCCACTCCCAAAAACCGTGTTTTTCATACCATCCCACACTTGCTTTGGGACGGTGTAACTCGCCATTTGCGACACCATGTCTTCGGATACCGCTTGAAACAAGAAAGAAAGAGCTTGTTTTGACTTCCTTGGGTCTATTCATTCACCTAACACCTTTGGCTCGATCGTCTCCCATAAGGCATATGCATCCATGATCGTCCTTATCATGATAGCCCACACCAGATAATTCATTTGGGTCAAGGTTGGAACTTGATACATCACCGAACTTCCTTCTTTTGATACCAATGTCATTCTATTCTTCGTTAGGACAGCCCCAACTTTTGTTGATCATGCTTGTTTTGAGAGAACTTTTCTACGAGTCAAGAAATCACGGTCACAACTGTTGGACCAAATATTTGACGGGTTGACTCTACATTTATGGAAATTGATCATGGAAGTTAATAAACATAATAATGATGGCTGTTAGAATGTTTTTAGGCGTTAATTTGGTCATTAATATAATTAAAGAAGGAGTTAATTGAGAATTAACCAATCTTTATGATGAAGTCTTCAAACTGTCGGAATGACCAAATCGTCATATTTATGAGCTTTAATGGGAAACATCAATGAGAAGATTTGTAACGGACTACCAAATGACGGAAGAAATAAATGCAAGACATTGTAACGCTTCTAGGCTTTAAAGCTGACAGGTTCGATTCGACACAACGACCGGACAATCCGTCATATTTAGCTTATTTAAATACAACGAATGCACACATGCTTGAACACAACTTGTTATTGTATACAACTTTGAAATACCTCTAAACTTCTTGAATATATTACATTTTAGCTATTCATTTGATCTTTGACCATTTCTTTGATTCTTGCATGATACCCAATTGATTTGTTGTTTCCGAATATACAAGTCGTATTTTATGTAGTTTAGCTTACGAAAAATAATTTAAACAATTTGACACCATCTGTGGGAACTCGTGCAAGAAAAAACTATCATCCATGAAAGGTCATAGCTCAACGTCAATGGCGGGATTCAAGATGCAACCGCAAGTTGGGAAGGAAGAAATGAAACCTATCATATTGTCAATTGATCATACACCAACCATCATCACTGGTTTCATCTCATTGGACTCGACGACACCTTATGGTCTTAAAAATGCAAGGGGCAACTCTCAATGGCTAGTGACGATGGTGTTCAAAAATCAAATCGAGGAAACCGTGGAAGTATGCACATACGATGTGATGGTTTCGTCGAAATGTAATTTTGGAGCTTCATTATGCAGTGGGGCACTTGGGCGCATTTTTAGAAGCAAAGTAATCGGTAAGTTCTACTCAAATAAGAAGTCCTTTGAAGATCACCACAAATAGGCAATATTTCACAAATAACTCATTGCGATTTCAAAGTCGGATGTGAAGAACTCATTATGAATCTCACCATTGCCAAAGATTTAGGGATGAAATTACTTCAGATAAATAACATGTCCTTTTTATTATGAATCAAACTAATGGTGTATATGTAGCAAAGAATCTAAAAATGATGCCTAACCTTGACGTCGTCAAAATCATGACAACTTGTTTCAACGAACGTACCATCCATCTAGTCCTAAGGGAAGATAACATGTAGGCAAGCAATCTAGCAGTTCTAGGGACGTGTCGGGTCTTGGAAGACAATAGAGACATGGAGATATTTTGTTAAAAACGTCAAAAGCATGATCGTGTAGGCTGATGATCTGACAGTTCTAGGGACGTGTTGGGTCTTTGAAGTCAATAGAGACATCACGTTGGTGAATTTGACAAAACCGACGATTGACAGGATGACATTTGTTCAAAATGTCAAAACTCAAAAGCATGATCGGTGGTTTCCACCCGATGAAGAAAATTGATTTCTTTAAAGTTTTTACGACTGGGGGCGCGGGAAATCCTATTCAAGACCAAATGAACGAGTTTTCAAACTAGGACAAAATGGCTCGCCATATCGCTTGAAGATCCAAGATGGCACACAGGTTTCGACAAGTCAAAATGTAGGACAGAACGATTAGACGAGATGCTTCAAATCGTGAAACAGAGACATATTTTTTGAAAGTACAAGATGACATACAGGTTTTTGACAAGTCGGAATATAGTACATTTTAATTTATTTCATTCTTAATTTACTACTTTATTTCAAATATAAATGATCATTAACTTAAGCATCGGAGGATCGTTGGCTTCTAGCCAATGGCCATCCTTGAAAAAATCTTTTTATACAGGAATAGTCAACAACGACAAGGACGATGTCCTGACACATGTCGAACAAACCCTTACAGAAAAGTCAACACATAAATGGTGGGGCTTACATATTTAAAAGCCTTACAGAAACGTCAAAACACAAATTACAGGGCTCACATAGGCCTTACAGAAACGTCAAAACATAAATGACAGGGCTTACGAGGGAAGGAGTGGGTTTTCACCTATTTATAAAGATGAATGCAAACACTACAAATTCTCTACAAACGTTTTGGCTAAAACGGTACAACAGAAACACTATAGAAAAGAATGCTTCAAAAGCATAACACAAACAACAAGACACTCCAAAACAGAAGGATACAACGCTAATTACATCGACACAAATGACATTGAAACCAACCTTAGACATCCATGTTTAGGTTGACGATACAAACGGAATAGTATTTAATGTTTTCACAGGACCTCGAACTCACTTACGGAGTTAGACCTATCACATGGTGAATAAGGGTCGAAGATACCAAATCAAAGCTTCAATTTCAACATGGACAAAATTGCAATTTACAACATCTGACATAACAATATTCTATTGGTCACATCGACGAGTTCAATCAGAAACAAAGTGACAGAAGCATTCCGTAAGACATATGACGGGTTGATATAAGCATTTCGATAGAAAAAGAAGACGAGTTAATTGGCGAGATCGTCAAAGATGAGAAGCATAAGTTCTTTCAAAATTTTGACAAATTGCTGCTCAATGGCTCGGCGTGTGCTTCATAATGATGAAGGAGTTAATGAAGGCATTAATTTATGTTGCTGTTCAAAGGCTCTACATGCATTTATGGGAATTGACGTTTTTAGGCATTAATTTGGTCATTAATATAATTAAAGAAGGAGTTAATTGAGAAGTAACCAATCTTAATTATGAAGTCTTCAAACCATCAGATTGACCAAGTCGTCACATATATGAGCATTAATGGGAAATATCAATGAGAAGATTTGTAACGGACTGCCAACGGACGAAAGAAATAAATGCGAGACATTGTAACGCTCCTAAACTTTAAAGCCGACAGGTTGGATTCAACGTAACGGACAGACAACCCGTCATATTTAGCTTATTGAAATACAACGAATGCACACATGCTTGAACACAACTTGTTATTGTATACAACTTTGAGACACCTCTAAACTTCTTGAATATATTACATTTTAGCTATTAATTTGATCATTGACAATTTCTTTGATTCTTGCACCATACCCAATTGATTTGTTGTTTCCGAATATACAAGTCGTATTTTACGTAGTTTAGATTATGAAAACATAGCTTAAACAACAACCACCGCGACCGTATTCTGTCACCCGCGAAACAAATCAAATCACACCAACCTGCTATAATGTCTTCATGCCCGCTTATCCCGCACTTGGTTATACTCTTAACAACGCTAGAACAAGCCCGATCAAGTGAAATCTTGGTTGTTGTTGAGATGCTTCAACCAACGATCAAGAACGACTTGAAAAATTCTTCAAACAGATCTTTTTGCTCTGATACCAAATGTTGAAAATAAATTGATAAGGAAAATCTACACTTGATAAATTATACCAAGTGTTGATGTCAAAACATAAGCATCAAACAAATTCTCTCGAAATAACTAATATGAGAAGGAAGTGTTAAAAATGCTCTATGTATTCTTCTCATATTAGTTATTTCGAGAGAATTTGTTTGATGCTTATGTTTTGACATCAACACTTGGTATAATTTATCAAGTGTAGATTTTCCTTATCAATTTATTTTCAACATTTGGTATCAGAGCAAAAAGATCTGTTTGAAGAATTTTTCAAGTCGTTCTTGATCGTTGGTTGAAGCATCTCAACATATATATATGACATATATATATATATATATATATATATATATATATATATATATATATATATATATATATATATATATATAGCCTTAAAATAATTCCTACCTGGAAAGTGAAAAGTGGGATTGTGGGAAGTGGGAACATGCAAACATGCTTAGTAACTAACCACTAAAAGTAATGACACTAAATTAATAAATTAATTAAAATATATCACATAAAACAAACTTAAATAAATTAAAACTCCACCCATGCATGCATATGTCAGATCCATGACCGATTAAATCCAACACAATTAAGTCTCTAAGAAAGTGATATATAATGACATGTAGCGGGTGGAAATATATATCTCGATATCTCGATCTCTTTCACATGCAATTGATGGAAACGACTACCAGGTCTTCATTGACCGTCTTAGGGCCTCCCTCGCAATAACTAAAGACTACTAATTTTGGTAGTGGCAAACAAAAATGAAAACACAAAAATTGGTCCATATATAGATATAGGATATGATTGTACGCGTTTTTCTGATAAAGAGCATGTGTTTTCTGATACTTGATCAATTGTTACTTGATTGCCTCAATAAAATCTTTGATCCTTTTCTCATCATTTCACCTCTCGCTCCATATCTGATCTCTAACCAGCAAAACTTAGCTAGCTAGCTACATTCTCCCGCAATGGCAGGAAATATCACACTTTGTTTCACACATAGATGACTATCAGGAATTTATTAGCAAGCTTAGGGCCTCCCTCATAAACTCCTTGCCTCATAACATCTCTCTCCTCCCACCATAGAGAGACCCAACAAGTTGGGTAGATGCACAAATCATCAACAATGACAATGGTGACGCCTTCACTCTCACGATCAATAGGAGAAACGTCTACATGCGTGGATACTCTGCAGTTAACGGCACAACATTCTTGGAGTTTGTGGACAACGCGTATATTCCGGGTTCTAGGCGTCAAGCTTACGATGGGAGTTACATGAATGCTTACAATTTTGTTTCTCCTTCTTGTGCTTCGTGTGAAACCCCTTATCTGGGTGGGCCGAACATGGTGAATGTCATTCCCACGCTATTTAGGACACCTTACCCAAACACATCAGAAAGGGATGCGTGAAAAACTGCACTAAGGCTTGGCTTTGTCTCATTCAAATGATTGTCAAATCTGCGTGGTTTTATCAAATCACCCAACACACTATCACAAACTAGGACACCCCCGAATCACTACCCTTGCAGCTTGTAAGGTTTGAGCAGTCTTTCAGTTGATTGTATGGTTTTAGATATTGTTGATGACAACACTCAACTGCCCAACGTCTTGAACCCCAACCCTGAAGACATTTTGACTTTATGTCAAGCCTGTGCTGCATTTGCGCTTTTGTTGTACTTTCCAACAAGTGGCAACATCCTCCTTTGTGAAATGTAGTGGCCCGGCCTACTCCAATTAGTGGAATGTATTATTTACGTTAGCTTATTTTACCTTCACATGGGTTGTTCTCTACGTACATAGTGCATGGCTCTATATATGAGAGTCGTTTTCTCTTGTAATAGATCATGGGGATTAATAGAAGATACTAACTATTTTCAGACTCGACTCGTTTATTTCTCTCAATTCATTTCTCCATTTAGCATGGTATCAGAGCAGGTCTTATAGGACTTTTTTTCTTCCATTCTCATTTCTTCTATTCCTAATTGACACAATAGCCCCCTTATATTTTCTTCATGACAAAATTCAGTGATGACATTTCCTCAATTACAACCTCCTTCACTGTAAATGCAATACAAAATAATGAAGCATATGCAAGCTCACCTAGGAACAAAGGTTGTGTTTCCCTACCAATGCTTTCTGATGCACAGTGGAGCATTTTTCAAAATATGATCAAGGGTGGTAATATTTCCTCTCTGTCTGAGAAACTCATAGGTACAGAAATTTCTACCAAAAGGATACTCGGCACGGAAGCGTCCTTTCATATGACGAGTTCAAAATCAATTTTGACTAATCTATTTTCTATACCACCCATTCGGGTTATTCTACCTAAAGGGGACATCACTATGGCTACCATGAATTCTCTTCGTTTAGGGATGGCTTTCACACTTCCGCATGTGCTTTTTGTATTCAGTCTCGCATGTCATTTAATTTTCGTGGGTAACCGATCTAATTGATGACTTAAATTTTTACATTATGTTTACTAAAAAAATTGTGTGATGCAGGATCTCACTTGAGGAAGCTGATTGCAATGGGTGAAAGACGTGTGGGGGTACTACTTCGTTGTTCCTTCGTTGTTCCATGTGTGGTTCGATCTCATTAGGCAACTAGTGTGGACCCATATGATTTGTGGCACCGACGGCTTGATCATGGTTCTTCTATAATTATCCATTTGCTTCCCGTTTTTCATAACAAAAGTGGCTTACTATTTTTTCAAAACTAATAACTACACTTCTTTGTAATTTATTAATTTAATAATCGATGCAGTCAAATTTTTTTCATTAGATTGGATTATTGAGGATATTATGATCTTAATAAGTGAAATAAGTGTACTTGAATGAAGAAAGATTGTATGCTTTAGACTTTTAGTAGGTAATTTTTACCTAGAAGTTCATATAAATTAAGTCTATAAAAAGATTCTCACATCAAATGGTAGGTAACAATGGAAACATAAACATGTCAATATATGCAATGAAAAAGAAAAAGAAAAATGTCCCACATTTGGAAACAAAAAAAGATCCCAATTTTATGATCAAGGAGTACTACATTAAAGTTACATCCATGATTAAAATATTATTCTCCATACACAACCTAACTTATTTATCTAACTCTTAACCACCACTTTTAGTATCATGATATGATTGTTATATATGTAATAAATAAAGCTTTCAGAGATTTGAAACTCTCATGAAAAAAATATCAAGTATTGTTAATACATGCACTAAAGAAATAACTTTTACTTTCACAGATCAGATCAGAAAATTGATTCCAAATGAAAATATCTTTAATTAGAAAGGTGAACACAAATTAAGATAGCATTAAGACAAATGTGTATTTAGCAAATTTTAACACACACACTCTTTTTTTTTACCCGCGTAAAAATTACTACGTATTTTATTTTTTAGTTTTATTGTACTTCATTCTAAGCTTCCAACTTTCCTTTTTAGGTCATCCCATATATAGGTTCTCATTTCTAGTTTATGAAACAATTAACACTTTTAAATGACAATTTAATCGTCAAATTTTAAAAATAATATATCTATAAAATCACATGTATCATCAATGACTTTATTATATTATATACATCAAAATTAATTAACAAAATATACTCCCATTATCTTATTTATTTATTGTCTAAATAATCATACTATTTTGCAATGGAATTCATTCACCGGGACGGAGACAATACTAAGTAGAATGTAGAGGAAAGTATTTAACGGTCCCACTTCCGCTCAGATGCGGCCCGGGGGGAGGCAGGAGGGGCAGTGGCCCCCATGCCCAAAAAATGAAATTTTTTAGGCCCAAAATTATTTCTTTATAGTATATTTGAGTAGGTTAAATTTTAACCCTAAATTATTAATTGGGAAAATTTCACAAATAAGCCAAATGAGGTAAATATTATCACTTTTGTCAAGGGTAGATTCTGTTCCAAAACAAGTTACATAAGTTTTTTTTCAATAATATTCCATATATAAATGACAAAATTAGAAACCCAGAGCTCAATTAACAAAATTAGAAACCCAGAGCTCGATATCGTTCAAAGATGGTGTTGGTCCAAAATAGGACGCTCGTAGGCTTTTAAGAAAACTACGTAAGAACACTCAAGCAGGAATTAGGAAAGTACGAATATGAAAAGTTGCAAAGGGAATTTGGTAGCCAGAAAAAGCTTATAGAAATCGATTTCCTAATCTGAATTACAACATTAATACGGAATTAAATACATAATTAATAGCACATTAATTTCTTGACCGTTACTCTTCCGGGCTGGGAGGTCAGCCGAGCTGGCAGAAAAAGCTTGGATGTGGACTTGGATCCACGGGTCCAAGTTCAGGGCTTGGGCTGATTAGGCTCCGGGCCTAGTCCCATTACTTCCAGCTGCTAAAGTTCAATCGAAGCTATTTGCAGATAACTATTACATCAAAATATCGATCTCAATCTTCCAAACGAAGATTGAATCCATAGAATACAATTGTGATAAGCTGTGAAGAGTCTACATCGAATCAAGCATCGTTTTGATAAAATTTGATCAAACATCAAAGTCGGATTATTACAATTCCATACTTCGTTTAGTGTTTCCAATATGCTTGAATTTAGGAATGTAACTTTGTTGCATTTGTTGATAAATTGATGATGTTCAATAAGTCTTCGTTTCTGGATATCGCACTACTCTGTTGTTCATTATTCTCGTTGATTATTAATGTTCAATAAGTCTTTGTTTCTGGATATTGCACTACTCTATAGATGTATTGATTATTAAATATAGAATGATATTTGTTGTGAATAACAGGAAACATGGAAATAATACCAGTTTTTGTTCATCACGGTGGTGTTTGGAATGAAGCAATGGAACATGTAAACTTCAGTGTTTTTGGATTTACTTTAGCTACAAACAGCTCTTTTCTTGACTTAATTCAAAAGGTAGCAGATAGGATTGGAGTACAAACAACATCAACCTCATTGATAACTCAATACTCCCTCCGTCCCTAATAACTTTGCCAAGTTTGACCGGAACGGGGATTAATAAAGTAAAAACTTTGTGGTTGAGATTTGTGCAGAGGAGAGAGAATTAACTGAAACCACAAATGCTTTACTTAAAAGGGAAAGTGGCAAACTTAATGGGACATCTAAAAAAGGAAAGTTGGCAAAGTTATAAGGGACGGAGGGAGTACAAAGTTAGAGAGAATTATCCACCACTAATGATACAAGATAACTCAACTCTCTTGTTTTATTTACATATGAAGAAACAAGATACAAATGTGACAAAATTCCCACTATGCATCACCACTGCTGATGTACAAGAAGCAACAAATTGCAACATGTTTCTTGTTGGACCCGGTTTCGACAGCCATCGGTAAGGAGTCAAGTGCAAAATTTGTTACGGTTTCACCAGGCACCGGAAAGAATGCAATCCATGCAATACCATCTTCTTGGATCAGCGGTGGTTCAGGAGGGGGGCGATCAACCTCAATATGATGCAGAAGAAATCCATATTCATGATTGATGAAGAAGCCGCTAGAAATCTATTACTAGCACACAAGAACACCCGACCGATGATGGTGGGGAATATACATATGGAAGAAGATAATTCACCACTGAAAATGACATCTCTAGACAACGCGGGAAAATAGACATATATATAATAATGAAAATAGTGATTAGATGAATCATTTATCATTATTGGAGCTAAAAAGTACTAAAGGATGACAAGAAAAGAACAGGATGCGCCAGCTAGGGTTTCCCCATAATTTAAACCTCCTTAAATATCTAATCTATTCACCCTAATTTCATCTGAACCATAATTACGTTCTTTATATATACACAAGAAAAATAAGATTTGTAATATATGCATGCAAATCCACTCAGCCGTTCTCATTCCTCTTGCTAGCTATTTGAAGGCAAATTTCCAATAGGTGTCTTTATATACTCCCTCCGTTCCTAAAAATTCTTCCCGGTTTGACTTGGCACGCTTATTAAGAAAGTGGAATAAAGTGGAAATGTATGGTTGTGGTTGTGTAAGAAAAAGGTAAAATGAATGTGAGCCACACAAATTGTCCAAAATGGGAAAGTGGGAAGTATTTTTGGGAACAGCCCAAAAAGGAAAGTGGGAAGTATTTTTGGGAACGGAGGGAGTATATAACAATGGGACCGTAACCAACCATTCAGCTCACTGGATAGGAGGTTACCGTGTCCTAGCGGAGGTCTCGAGTTCGAATCCCGCTAGGCACATTTAGGGGAGATGAGGGAGGTCTTGCTCCCAATGATTCTTCCTACCTTCACGGAATTGCTCAGCGGCTGAGAAAGGAGAGGATGGTAATAAAGGTAACGGGTTCGTGTGGTGGGAGGAGCAGCCTGAATGGTGATGTAAGTCCTGCTGGATTCGTCCTTTGAAGCCAGTACTGACGAGGCTGACTGTGATAAGATCCGGATTTAACTGCCTAGGGGCTTTGGAGGGTAATTCATAGATTCCAGGATTAGGGCGGCGCAAGCACCGACACCTGGATCAACAAAAAAAAAATATAACAATGGGATCGTCTGTCCCAATAACTGTTCCCGCCCAAGGCAAATCATGCTACTCACGTGACATACACTGTTTTTCAATCGGAAAAGTCTAATGCAAAGTAATATTTTGGGATAAAATTATTACTACCTCTGTCCCGGTGAGTTCTTCCTAAATTGACTTGGCTCGCAAATTTAGATAGTGAGAATAAAGTAGAAATGTATGATTGTAGTTGTGTAAGAAAAAGGTGAATGAATGTGAACCACATATTTTTTCCAAAAGTGGAAGTTGGAAGCATTAATTGGGACTGACCAAAAAGGAAAGTTGGAAGAAATGACCGGGACGAAGGGAGTATTATTTACATTATTGGCAAACAGCAGTTACAGAATAACTACTCTACATGCACGTCTGCACATGGCCATTGACATAACAGATAACATTCAATATACTACCTCCGTAACAGATATATCTTCCCGTTTGAAAAGTAGGTCAGATTAAGAATAGTGAAAGGAGATATAAATTATTGAGGGTATGATGGGAAGATAATGACATAGTGTGTTGGAATGAAGGATAAATCCAAAAAAAGTAGTTGTAATAGTTTATTATTTTTAAAATTATTGAGGGTATGATAGAAAGATTTAGAAATGAGAAGATATGAGTGTTACAGCTAAAAAAAAGTGGGAAGATATTGTTACGGAGGGAGTATAAATTACTCTCTTGGTCCGGTCTACTAAATTTAAGCTTCTGACGGGTATATGCTTTGTAGTTTGAACATCTACCGGAAGTCCCATTCACAACATTACAGGTTAAGCCATTTGCACATCAACTCACGTAAATTCACCTATCTAATACCAATCTTACCATAAGTATATACTCGCAGTATATGTAGAGGCTGTTTCAACATAATTAAGACAATGTTTGTTTGCTCCTTAATTCTATAAACATCTTACTTTTCTTATGAAATTTCTTCAAGAACATTAAGGAACTTCACAAAATTCTTCACTCTGTTGTATTTTTTAAGTAACGTTGATATTGTTATTGCTTACTACTCCGTACTATTTTGATGCAGAGTTGCAGGAAAAAGTATGGAGAAAATGTTGTTCAACTAGATTCATGAACAGGTACTTTTCAAGAGAAGTGTATTGGTGAGGATTGGTTTTTTATAATAGTTGAGTGTGAGAGTTTGCTCCTCCTATTGTAATTATGTTCTTGATGTTGAATAGAAGAATTTTCTAATCCCAACAAGTGGTATCAGAGAGAGGTTGAGTTTCCATACACTGTTTTCTCATTTTCAGATAAATTTCTACAGGTTAAAAAATCGTGATTTTTTAAGTTGTTCGGAATCATGATCTGATCATACCGTTAGATTCGTCTCGTCCAGACGAGAAATATGGTATTTTAGGGGATTTTTTTGGCCACCGGAAGAGTCCGTACACGCCACCCAAACGCCGTCGGAAAACTGCCTGCATCATCACTGCGTCATCACACAGTCCTGAGGAAATAGACGATCAACGCCAGCTGCCACGTCATTGCCACGTTGGACCACGTCAGCGACACGTGGTGCCGAGTCAGCCACCACGTTATCCACCCGAGCCGTCCACTGTGAGCCACGTCTGACGCCACGTGGCTACACGTCATCGCCACGTCAGCGAGGGAGCAGAGCCACGTCATTCACCTGCTGGCTGCAGGCTGAACTGCTGCCTGAACCGGACCGAACCGGTTTGTAGTTGTGGAGGCCGGTTCATCCATTTCCAGACCGGTTTTGGATGAGGTCAGACTGGTTCCTACCATTTTCGGCCATTCCGGATCCAACGGTGAGCTCTGTTTGTCCAAATTCGGCTTAGAAAATAAGGTGCGAGATATATTGAGTGTTTTATTATGGATAAATCATCATCAAACACCATGATTGCACTCACTTCCACAAATTACAATATGTGGAAGCCTCGGATGGAGGATTTGCTAAATTTGAGGGATTTAGCCGATCCTCTCGATAATAATGGCGTGAAACCGGATAAAAAGACGGATGAAGAATGGACAAAAATGAATCGAAAAACTGTCGCACAAATTCGGCAGTGGATAGATCATAGTGTGTTCCGCCATGTTGCGTTAGAACAAAGTGCTTACACACTATGGGAGAAGCTTGGTAGCATGTATCAAGTAAAAACCGCTCGAAATAAGACGTTACTAATGAGGCGATTAGTAAACCACAAATTTCGAGGTGGTATTTCGGTTTCAGAACACACCAGTCAATTTCAGGATCTTATGAATCAGTTGAGCACCACTGGATGGGTTCTCAAAGATGAAGAGCAGGCGATATTACTGTTGAGCTCTCTACCTGACAGCTGGGAGACTCTTGTTGTCGCTCTCAGCAATTCTGCTCCCAATGGCAAGGTGACTATGCAGATGGTCACAGATGCCCTTATGAATGAAGAAGCCCGAAGGAAGGAAGCCTGGACTGAACAATCATATGCCCTCATATCAGAAACTAACAGACAAGAGGGGGGCAGAAATGGAGGAAGAAGTCGGGGTCGAGGTAGAGGCCAAGGTCAAAATAGAGGAAACTCTCAAGTTCGCGGCACATCACAAGAGAGAGGTATGTCCTTAAAAAACAATACTTGGTTTGAAGGATATTGCAATTACTGTAGTAATTATGGGCATAGAAAAAGAGATTGTAGAAAGTATCTACGAGAACAGCCACAGACGAGTCATAATATTAGCCAAGAAGATGGTGCGACCATGGTTAGTTTGTCATCAGACGTGTTACTTGTTACACATGGTGAACAAGAATGTTTACACGTAGGTACTCATGATGTTGAGTGGGTGGTTGATACAGCCGCATCATTTCATGCCACTCCACACCAGAACTTATTCACATCTTATAAGTCCGGAGACTTTGGAGCTGTGAAGATGGGAACCACCAGTTTCTCAAAGATTGTTGGCATTGGTGATGTGCACATAACAACCAATGTCGGATGCGCACTTGTGTTGAAAGATGTTCGACACGTTCCGGATCTTAGATTGAATCTTATCTCCGGTACAGCTCTGGATCAGCAAGGATATCTTAACCGCTTCAAAGAAGGTATGTGGAAGCTATCTAAAGGTTCCTTGATTGTTGCAAGAGGCCATATTTGTGGTACTCTTTATAAAACCCAAGCAAAGCTATGTCATCAGAGTCTCAATGCTGTTGAAGAAGAGACATCACCAAACTTGTGGCACCGGAGGTTAGGCCACTTGAGTGTGAAGGGATTGACAACTCTTGCAAAGAAGGAAGCCATTTCCTTGGGCAGAGGTGTTGCCCTAGATCCATGCGAGCACTGTCTATTTGGGAAACAACAAAGAGTTTCCTTCAATTCTACCAGGAAGAACCATTCACAGTTACTCAGTCTTGTCCACTCAGATGTATGTGGACCCATTTAAGAGGGGTCACTTGGAGGAAGCAGATATTTCGTGACATTCATTGATGATGCATCACGAGAGGTATGGTCTTACTGTCTAAAGAGTAAGGATCAAGTGTTTGATCGTTTCAAATCATTTCATGCCATGGTAGAAAGAGAAACAGGGAAGAAGCTGAAGTGTCTACATTCAGACAATGGAGGAGAGTACACTTCCAGGGAATTCTCAGCATATTGCGCCGCATATGGAATCAGACATGAGAAGACGGTTCCACAAACTCCACAACACAATGGTGTAGCCGAAAGAATGAACGCAACCATTGTGGAGAAAGTTAGTTGCATGTTGAGTATGGCTAAACTACCGAATCCATTCTGGGGTGAAGCTGTGCTGACAGCTTGTTATCTTATAAACAGGTCACCTTCTGTTCCTTTAAACTTTGAAGTGCCAGAGAAGAAATGGTCAGGAAGAGATGTTTCTTACTCTCACTTGAAAGTGTTCGGGTGCAAGGCATTTGCACATGTGTCCAAGGAGTTGAGACATAAGCTTGATCACAAATCAAACCCATGCATTTTCATCGGCTATGGAGATGAAGAATTCGGATACCGGTTGTGGGATCCCGAAGTGAAGAAAGTTATACGAAGCAGAGATGTTGTATTTCATGAAAATGAGTTTCATGAGTGTGCTCCAATAATCCGCAAACAACATACTCCAGAAGACGAAGTCCCTGTATCATCAAACATTCCTCTCAGCGACAAAGAGATGTATGATACTACTGAACAAGAGAGTGATGGTTCAGTGGGTAATGATGATGATCACAGTGATGATATTCCTTAGTAGGGGCAGCCTACATCTGAAGACGAAGCTGAAGGTACTCATGTTCGACGTTCTATGCGAGGCATAGTTTCACAGCGAAAGTATTCCACATCCAAATGGATACTTGTTGCCAGCGAGGGGGAGCCAGCAAGCATCGCAGGAATAATAGAAACAAAGAAAAAGGTGGAGGGGGGGATTTGTAGGGAATTTCCACCTTCTTTCTTGGAAGTTGCCAAGAGGCATCTCACACCTTCTTGGAAGGAGCTCTCCAACATATGAAAATGAGAGAAGCTATGGAGATAACTATGGAAGCTTGAATGCAACTTCCTCTTGTCTCCAAACTAGCCTATAAATAGAGTGTTCTATTGTTGTTCATATCATCAGTTTTAGAAAGTGAGAAAAGTGTGTGAAGAGTGAAATACACTTAGAGTACAAGTGTATTGGTGATGATTGGTTTTTTGTAATAGTTGAGTGTGAGAGTTTGCTCCTCCTATTGTAATTCTGTTCTTGATATTGAATAGAAGAAATTTCCAATCCCAACAAATTTGTAGTGCATTTGTCCTTACTTTGATGTAAAAAAATGCATAAATCAAATACTTTTATTCGGAAGTCAAAACTAAGTACTAAAACTAATTACCCATAAATGCAAAAAGAACTAAGATATATGTTTAATCAAGTTGTGAAAATTAAAAGGCCATACACAGGCTCAATATTAAGCACGCATCCATTTTTACGGACAAATCAAAAAACAACAAAAAACGCATTCAAAACTTAGTCCTAAAAGCATTTGGAATCCATTAACATGAATTGAATCAACATATGATGAACAAATTAAGGGGGTTGATAATTTTATCAAGTTATATTTCACACTGATCCACTATTTACTTTAATTTTTTACCTTAAAATACTCCGTACTTTATTTTCATGTCAAATACTCCGTATTACTTTATTTACTTACACATGTTTGATTTTGCTATGGAATGTGGGATCGACTTAAAGTCTTGAACACGTTTGCTATTTTGCTTTGAATTGAAATTCGGTGTGGGATCGGAGTGCGGGAGTATCAGTTTATATATATTTCCTTTTTAATAATACTAGTACGGCCCCCGTACGATGCACGGTGTATGAGTTTGTTCAAGGGGTATAATTACTGTTACACTTGAAAATTCGATTGGTGATGTACGGAGTATAAGTTAAATACCATGTATACATGATGATGATGATGATGATTAAGCAAAAAATTGCTTAATTATTACATATTGTAATATGTAACGTTATTATGGTACATTGTTAAACATTAGAGATTATGAAACACTTCTTGGTAGACAACGTTCATTGTTTCATCCACCGGACAACTATAATTGCTCTGAATGAGGATTTTGAGACCTGCACGATTTGTAACTCTTGACACAGCAACAAACAATTGTCCATGACTGAAAAGAGCTTTTTTCAATAAGAGGGTGTCATGAGCGAGCAATTGGCCTTGACTTTTATTGATGGTCATTTCATAAGAAGTCATAATAGGGAAATGCCTCCTTTGAAATCTAAACAGCAGCCTAACATTAGACGATGTCAAAGATAGTCACGATATTAAGATTTTCTATCTTGCACTCATACATTGAGGACTTTACCCTTTAAAATGTGATCACAGATCTTTGTTACGATGAGTCTTGTCTCATCACATAAAAAATGATTGTTCAGTATTACGCAAAAAACATGACTGGGGTACCGACTTTTAAAGTTTGAGCAACGCTGCTATTCAAGAATTCTGTAGCGTGCAACTCTTCTATAAGATCATGGGTTGAATCAGATTTGCAAACACTCTCTGTATTTATGTACATTCAAGCAACTTCCATGTGATTCAAACTTGTCATATATATATTTTTTGTGCTTCTTATATAATATTATAAGAAAATTCCATTGACATTATCCATATAATTGAATTGTGTGATTTTTCAAATTTCTTAAACATGGTTTTCATTTCACCAAGCTATCAAAGATTAAACTCCCACTTAATTGATTAAGATCATATCTTGGTTTCTTTTCATAGGTGGTCTAATATGAGGCTTAATGAGTGTTGCAATGGCCACTGAAAGAAATACATTATCATGTCATTTGTCAGATAAACTTTGTTTATGTTTTACGCTAAATAATATCAATACATTTGCATCACACCTTTGTGTGGCTAGTACAGCTCCCATGCGATGCACTGTGGGTGAATTTATTCAAATATTTTATAATTTTTATTTAATGTTAATGTGTTTTAGTGTTGTAACACATTACATGATAATGTTACAAAAATAAATTGTAGTAATGAGGCCGCACGATAATGTTACAAAAATAAATCGTAGTAATGAGACCGCACATGTAATATATCAAAAACATTTATATGAAAATATAATATAATCCGTACGTTTTTACATTCAATTAAAAATTAGAGATTATGAAACACTTCTTTTCAAGAGCATTCGTAAATTGTCATCAGAATGTTGATCATCATCGTTTTAAATTAAAATTTTGAAACCTGCATGATTCTTAAACCTTGATAGTGCAACATACAGAGTACAATTGCTAATGATTAAGACAGTTTTTTCAAAAGACATATTGCTTGTATGGAACTAAACTCACAATGATTTTTAATACGCTATTATTTAAAAGATGAAAATGCGATGTGAATATTACTCACTCTGCCCAATGACTTTGTCCCGTTTTATCGTTTTCATCCGTCCCATTAACTTTGTCTCATACCATATTTGATGATATTTGAGTAGTTTCAATTCATACTTACTTTATTCATAATTTATCAATTCAATACCAACCACACAACCCTACTTTTTCTTAAAAACCACACGCGACCTCTTTGTCCCAAACTTAGGGGGACAAAGGTAGTATTGTTTTAAAACATTTCCATAAAAATTTAAAAGGTATAAATTTCACTAAAATATAATAACTACACTTGATACTCAAAGTGTATTACATAGTACAGAGTATCATTTACCAAGAATAGATAATTTCACCAAATTTTTATGGAGGATAAAAGTATTAAATATATTGTTCTTTAAAAATCGACGGATGAAGCGAATCTAGTCATTTCATCATTTATAAAAAAGACACTTACTAATTAAATAAAAACATCTATCAATAACATGTTACTCTCTCTGTCCCGCTAAGATTGTCCCAGTTTCTATTCACTTGGTCAACACAAATCACTTTTAATCTCTTATTTTATATATCAACTTGTATCAAATTTGATTCTGGTTTTTGTGACTTTGTAATAAAACTTTTAATGTAGTTTCTTAATATGTAATTTTCTTTTTCTAAAAATACATTGAGTGCGAACAGGGATCTATTTGCTTTATCTTCGGTCAAGCATCGTAAACCATTTTGTCCCAATCTTAGTAGAACGGAGGTAGTATTTGATTGGAAACTCAGTTTAAAATTTAGAAACACTTGGGGCCCGTTTGATAACATCTGTTTTTAGTTTATCAGCCTTATTGGTCTTATCAGCCAGTTTTTTAATTTACAGAGTACTAAACATGTACTCCATCCATCCTGCTAAGATTGTCCTATCTTTCCTATTTGTCCGTTCCACTAAAATTGTCACATATCAAATTTGGTAAAATTTATGCGTTTTTAAAACATTCTTACTTTATTCTTAGTTTATCAAAATCAATATCAACCACATTAACCCAATTTTCTTAATAACTACCCTCCTCCTCATGTCCCAATGTTAGTGGGACGAATGCAATAGTTTTTACTTTAGCTGAAGTTGGAGTCACTTTAACGGTTGAATTGACTGAAATTAGTGTAATGATCAATTAATACCCTAAATATATTTTTCATGTAATTTTTTCATTAAGAATTTTATTAAGTTGAAGTTGGAGTCACTATACTTAAGAATTTTCATGTAATTTTTTTATTAATTAAAATATATCATAAATAGAATTTTTCTATAAATCAATAAATTCCGCTAATTTAGTAACTTCAATCAGAATTTCATATATAATATGTAGTATAAGATTTTATAAAATTACATATGTTATACTCCCTCCGTCCCGAAAAGGTTGGCCAAATTTTCTTTTTTGGATGTCCCAAAAAGATTTGTCATTTCCATTTAAAGTAATGAATATGTGGCTAAAATTAATTCTCTCCTTTGCACAAATTTCAACCACACAGTTTTTACTTTATTAATCCACGTGAAAGACAACTTTGGCCAACCTTTTTGGGATGGAGGGAGTAACAAATTAAACCGATTCCACCAATTTTAATGTTATCAAACATGGTCTTAATTTTGAAATTTTTGTTCATAACAAAATTAAATTTTCAATTCATCAAAATTTGAAATATGTAGTGCTCCGTTGAAACGATGTGGGCTGGATATCAGGGCTGGTCATTTTGGCCTCATAAACATGACACCTCGCCACCTAGGGTTAGATAGAACACATTTCCCCAAACTCCTCCTCCACACCCTTCGAACATATGGAAACATCATTTTCCGATTCCTCTTCCATCCCAAACTCCTTTGCTTTGATGGTAGCCTCCACGGTATCCGAAATCTTACAAACACCACATCCTCCACCAAAAGTCCTTCTCTCATCCACTTCTAGGTACCCGGCTACCATTCTAGCAAAATCTTAGTCATCATCGACCGACGTTAGCAAGTTGTTTTAGATCCGAGGAAAAGTGGCCGATACCTAAAACGATGAAGCTTCTCAAAGACCGGGCATAGGAGAGTCATTAAAGGTATGATTCCTACAGTATTCAGTTTATTGATTTGAATTTGAAACTGAAAATTTTATTTTATCAATGAGATGGACGGAGATTCCGCTGAAATTTTAGACATGTCCTAATCGAGGCGCTGCTGAAAGGCAAATGGTCCTCAAAATTATTTCAGGTATTTCGGACATTTGGTAATTCCATTAATTTATATAAATTGATGGTATGTTGTTGTTCTAATGATCGTCATTTTCCTATTTTGCAAATTCCATTGATGGTCTCTTATACATTGTCTTAACAGTTGCTTGGAAAACGTAATTGGAATGCTGCAATTTGTGTAAACTCCATCCTAAATTCCTAATCTGACTCTATTTAATGTTTAAAAGCTCATGTGTTGACGTGAAATCATTGATATGTCTGAAGTGGCTAAACTCTATCAAACATGTCTAATTCTTATAATCCTGATTATATTTATCAATATTTAAAAGCTCTAGTGTGGAATTAGAAACAAATAACCCCCATATTTTTTAATCATTATAGTATAAACTCATGAATCCAAATAAATAGTTTTCTCGAATTGGCTAAACTCTCGCTAATTTGCGTCTTTTTCTTTTATAACATAATCTCCCAAAAATGAAAACAATGATTTCCTAGGGACAACTAAAATTTGCAAAAGGTGTATACCTTTAAATTAAATTTCATAAAATAATCACCTGAAATTAAACCAATGAATTGTTTGGTCTTTGCTAAACTCTATCAATTTGCATATTCCATTCTTTTTTATGTGCGGAGTACTATATATTAAAAACTCAAAAATTATATTATTGGTTATTTATACTATAGGAAATATATTGGTTTTCCTAACACTAACTTAGTGATTATCTTTCTAAAATGAAACCTACACACAGGGGCGGATGGAGAAAGTCACAATGAGGTGGGCTGGGAAAAAAATTGAAATACACATATATAATAATAAGTCAAGTCGTCAACACTTACAAATTCATTAAAACATCATTTAAGTTGTGCCCTACGCGACTTCAAAGTATAAAATTCATCAATAATAGAATCTATATCTATATTATTGACAAAGTCTCGTTCAATGTAGATCATCAATGAATCTTCAAGAAAATCGTCTCCCATTTTGTTACGAAGTGCCGTCTTCACATGCTTCATTGCTGAAAATGCTCTTTCCGTAGTAGCAGTAGAAACAGGTAGGGTCAAAACTAGACGAATTAGTCTCGTCAACATAACATAGATTTCTGATTTCCCACTCTGCGTCAAATGTTGACATAACTCAACAAGTGTGGACGCTTCAGATGTTGAAACAATATCATGCTTGTAGTGAATCAACTCATAGTCAAGTGAGACAATGTCTTGATCAGTGAAATCTGCAGGATAAAACTTTTTTGCAAGTTTACAGATATCCTCACTGTTAAATGAGCTGAAGGAGTTCTTGGGATCCAAAGAAAGACTAAGTTGAAGAAGTTCCATGAATGTATCATTAAAGCGCGTGCCTAACTCAATCAAAGTAAAATCAATCGCTTCATTGAAGACATCAAAATGATAATGATGTTCTATTGTTGGTTGGAAACGAGAACGCCCAATCTTATATGGATCACCCAAATTTGGAACATCAATATCATTTGAAGAGCAAAAACTCTTCACTTCTTTAAGAACCTCCTCCCAACCAGATGCTCTTAACTCTGCAAGGATAGTTTTAGTAGTACCAACGAATGTAATAGCACTCAAAATATCAAGAGTTTTTTTTGAAGAACCTGGCAAAGAGTATCAGTTATTCTCAGAAGTTTATGCATCAAGTATAAGACAAACACAAATTCAAAGCTTGCCATTTTTCTATAGGTCCCAAGAACTTCAGCTTTAGATCTTCCATTTGGAGAGTTCTCAACCAAATGTTCAAACACTTTGCAAGTTGCGGCATACATGTTTATCAAACTCTTCACGGAGCTATAGTGAGAACCCCAACGAGTAGATCTGGATCGTTGCAAATTACCAACTTAATTTGCACCACGTCCCAACTCGCGTTCCCCGGTTGCTAATAACTTCTCAATTTCACTTCTTTGAGACACGTGCAACTCCGATACCCGCTTTGGTGAAGAAGTGATATATTAACAATATTATCCAAATGAGAGAAGAATTCCCAAATTAAGCTAACATCCTTAGCCGCAGAAACCAACGAAAGTTGTAAGCGATGTGCAAAACAATGAATGTAATATGCATAAGGAAAATCTCTACGAAATAATGCCTGAAGGCCATTAAATGAACCTCGCATATTACTCCCACCATCATAACCTTGGTCTCTCATTTTTGAAAGTTGGAGGTCATGATTACCAAGCACATCACATATTTTACCTTTCAAGGTACTTGCTACAGTGTCACTAACACTTCTGATGGCAAAGAACCGCTCTGTAAGAATTCCCCTGCTGTTCACAAACCGTATAATAATCGCCATCTGCTCATGTTTAGATATATCTTGTGCTTCATCAACAAGAATGCAGAAACAACTATTTGCAATTTCTTCACGAACCATTTGACGAAATCTATTTGCCATTATATTCAAGATCTCTTTTTGAATGTCGGGAGCAATGTACTGAGCATTTTTAGGAGCATTCTCAAGTACAACTTCATGAACTTTGGTATTCATAGTCGCAAAAGCTTTCACTAGTTCAATAAAAATTTCCCGATTTGATGATGTTACAGATTCATCATGACCTCTAAAGGCACAACCTTGAAGTGCCAACCATCGAACAGTTATAATAGAAGTTCTCAATCGCAAACGATTTTTCTTCTTTTCTTGTTGCGATTGGGCATGAAAAACATTCTTAATATGGCCAGATGGTTGGCTCAAATTTTCAGCTCTTTGAACACACATCATATGAGGTGATTTTTCTGAAATACCAATGTGTTGAAGAAATGCACATTGACTTCCTTGATTTACCCTCTTCCAACTTTGAAATCCTTCGTTAACTAATGCAGAAGTAGTATGCATATGAATGTCACTCAAGAAAAGGAAGCAGAAAAAACAGTAAGCTTTATCAGTCACAGGTGAATACTCTAATCAATTAAACTTGTCAAACCAGTGTTTCTGAAAACTTCGGTTTTGAGCTCCAAACTTTTTCACTGGATAAGCTTCCATTCTCGGTTGATAAGGCCCAACATTTAGATATGCACGTCTAACTTCATCTCGCACATTAACATGGTATTCAAGAATTTGTTTTCTTTTTCCCGGATCCCTCTCAATGGAAAAAGATGAAGGCAACTCAAAATTGGAGATAGATTGGATTTCAGGGACTAGGACATGTGAAGAAACCTCATTGACTAGATCTTGCACTATCGTAGGTATAGGTTCAGAACTTCCTTCACCGGTTTGACAATTCACTTTTGAAAAGAATGATGAAATCAACTTCTTTCCCTTCTTGGCAACATGTTCATTATCCATTCTAAAAAAACATTTTCAATATTGGTATAAATTAAAAAACTTATATATAAAATATATAACAGATTCACTCATTCACTCTAAAATGCACAATTCACATATTCACTCTAAAATTACTGGTATTGTTCACCCTAAAATGCACAATTCACATATTCACTCATTCAAAGTTCACTGATTCACAGCAGAAGTTCATAACTTCACTGATTCACAAATCAAAATTCAACACCAGTCACCATTTACATCAAGTCACCAAGAGGCAAAAGTCCAAGAGGATTTACCTGGTCTGGACTGCTGAGGGCTGAATGCTGATAAATCGAGACTCGAGAAAGGGAGGCAGTCGGGCAGAGGAAGAGGCGGCTCCGACTCGGCGTGTCGCTGCTGTTCACGTCTCCGGCACGGCGGCAACTCAGCACCGGCGGCACGCGGCAGGTTCGCTGCTTCAGTCGGTTCGTCACTTCGTCGGTCGTCCACTCGTCCCTTGAAGCCTTCGTTCGACACTTCGACCGCAAGTCCGCAGGCGTAAGCGGTAAGCCGTAAGGGCCTCAGGGGAAAGATGTGGGCTGCTTTTTCTGGGCTGGGCTGGGAATTATTTGTGGGGTGGGCTGACATTTAAATTTAGGGTGGGCTGAGAATCGAAAATATACCAATACTATTAAAAAAAAATTGGGCTGGGCTGAAGCCCACCCCTGGCCAGGCTACCATCCGCCCCTGCCTACACATCATCTTACACATATCTTACTGAAATGGCTAAACTCTGCCTAATCTGCCGAACTTGTATTGAGAATCTGAATTGCTGGTCAATTTTTCAGGATTTTTAATCTCAAATGTAGAACTACAAAAAAAAACTGCCCATTTTTTTGGGGTTGGGTAAACAACAATTTCCTCAGAGATTTTCTGGAAAATGAAAACAATAATTTCATGGGCATTGGTAAAATCTGCCGAAGATGTATACATTTTTAGATATGATAATATAATCTCATGAAGTGAAACCAATGAATTGTTGGTTTTTGCTAAAAATAAATTGTTGGTCTTTCCTAAGCTCTATCAATTTGCCTATTTTATCTTCTCTATATACTTAAAACTCAGAATTATATTATAGGTGATTTATACTCTACTAAACATTTTGAATTTTCCAACACTAACTTAGTGATTATCATTCTAAAATGACACCTATAAATAATCTTAAACATGTCTTACTAAAATGGCTAAAATCTGCCTAATCTGTCTAACTTGTCTTCATATCTGTCTAACTTGTCTTCATAATCTGAATTACTGGCCAATTTTTCAGGTTTTTAATCTCAAATGTAGAATTGCTAACAAACAATCTGCCTATTTTTTGGGGTTGGCTAAACAGAGATTTCTTGAATGATAATTTCTGGAAAATGAAAACAGTGATTTAGTGGGCATAGCTAAATTGTGCCTAAGTTCTATATCCTTTATCTGCTAATATAATATCCTGAAATGATATCAATGAATTGTTGGCTTTTGCGTACTCTATCACACTGCCTATTTTTTTCTTCTCTGTTACTCTAGTAAACTTTAAGATTAAGCCAAAATGCTTTCAGGCTTAATCTGCTAATATAATATCATAAAATGAGTATCAATGAATTGGTTTGGCCTTGGCTTACTCTATCACGATGCCTATTATATTCTTCTCTTTATACTCTAGTAAACTTTAAAAACTTTCGATTTTTCTTCCTTCGCTTGTGCTTCTTAAAATGGTGTTTTCTTTGTGCTTCTTCAAATCTTTGGCCAACTAAGATGAATGTACCCCTGAGCTGCTGGAATAAAATCTCTCAATAATAGTAAAGATGAAAAACACAGCTTAGCAAAAAAAGCAGCATGTCTGGTTTTGGGTGACATGCAATTTTCATTTAGGGACTACCTTTCAAGACTCATTGTTGGGTAGGTGCCACTTTGTAGTTCTTTCTATTGGAATAAGAATAGGTGCCAAGAAATTGCAGAAAATTTGGCTTTTCTTCCTTTCCTTGTGCTTCTTAAAGTTGTATTCGGAGTTGCTCACTCTTTGCATTAATTTTTCTTGTTACATCATATTTCGATCAAAAGTTTGTGTTTTCCAAGATACGATACAACCACAAGTTTTTCAAATTTGAAATCTCAAATTATTCATAACGGTAACCAAAATACCCAAAATCATTTAATATTAAAAAAATCATGCTCAATACACATAAATTCTCGAATATCCGCATTATAATTACATACGGAGTAGTATGTAATTTAATCATTTCAATACACAGTAAATATATATTTTTAGTATAAAATACTACGTATTTAATATAATTATGAGGTAAAAATTATAGTTTTAGTTCAGAGAGAACTTACCTCAAAGTGTAATGCTCCTAGGAGTCCTAGCTTACATCTTTTAACTTGGTCTACAAAAACCACCTTTTAATTAAAATAACCCAATTTGAACTAATGGGTATAATTTAATTAGCACTATTAAACGATCCCCACTACTTTCGTCCATTAATTAGTCGGTCAATATTTCAAACTAACTTTGAATTAGTTTTTACCAACTAATCCAAAATTTTCAATTAATCCAATTCTCTCATTATTCCACTAAGGTAGAAATCCGGATTTCTACATTAATAATTCTTTCTCAACATTAAGTTTTAATATAATCTAATACCATTGATTTTCCATAACTTATCGAGTCATATATTTTTAGTCATTTGTTTTTATTATTAATTAGAAAAATTAAATTTCAGCAAATAATTCAAGTATGCAAACTAATCATATTCTAAAATTATCCCAAATACATCAATTTTATCATTTTAGTACTCTTATCATTGAGTTCGGCCAAATTAGTTTTTACCAACTAATCCAAAATTTTCAATTAATCAAATTCTCTCATTATTCCACTAATATCAATTTCCATTGTTAATTATCACCTTATTTCAGTAATCTGAAGTTAATGTTTCTGTACCATTTAATTCGGTCCAAATTCCATTGATTCTAATTATGAATAAATTGCGACTTAATCCATCCATTTTTCATCAATTTCATCAATTAATTAATTAAGTTCATTTAATTCATTTATAATCCTATTTAATCAAGTAGCCCATTTTATTTTAATTAATCCAATTAAGATAGTCAACTTAATAATGAACCCTGATTAAAACAACAAGTCCGTTTAATAATTATCTTAGTTAAAAAGTGATATAAATTCACTAAGATGCATGGGATATTATCAATGTATAACTTGTATTAAAATTCTCTTAACTCAGTTGATCAGCATTATCATTATTTTCTCATTTTCCATTATTAATTTTGCTATTATTATACTCAGTAATAATTGTTGTTGTTGTTGGACAGATTAAGAAGGGGAAAAAGACTCTAATAGGAGTTTAACATAGGTTTTGTATGCAAATAGGAGCTCTAACTTTTTAAACCCTAAATAAGACCTAATTTTATCCGGACGGACAAAAATACCCCTACCTTCTTTATTCCCGATCTACCTTCTGCGCACACTAGCTAACTCTAACTCAGATGACCTGCGCGCATGCTCTGCTCTCCAACTGCTCGCATGCTTTGCTCTCCAACACCATCGGTTCAACTGATTTGCCGACAACTACGTGAAACATTTGGCGAGCAGATTATCACATTCTTGAAGGATGCAAGTCTCCGTCGCTGCGTTCACTGCCGGTCTGCCGATGGTTCTCGCCAGAGTTGTCGCCGGTTTGAGACGTAAACCAGAGTCGGCGCCGATCTGCCGATGGTTCTAGCAGGGCACAAATTTTTTTTTCGTTCACTGACCTGCTCCTACTCCTGCTTCTTTTTTTTGTGCCCAGCGCAAGTCACCCTCTTCCTTGGATTTGTTATGGACCGTGCAATTCCTTGCAATGCCTCTTAACTTTCATTTTTGTGGTTGTTTGATTTGACTTTTCAATCCAGTACTTCTTTTTGCCTTTTAACTTTCAAAGTTATCATTTGAGTACTTTTTTTTGCCTTCTAACTTTTCAAAAGTTTTCGTACGTATTATTTTTGCTTTTTTTGGGATTTTGCAAATTAATCTATTTAAATTAACATTTGAATATTATTTGAAATAGAGTATGATGGCATTGTTTAAACATCAATATTATTAAATCACAATATAGAATGATGTCATTGTATTAAAAAATCAAAATAGAGTAATTGCTTAAAATCAATGTCATTGTTTAAATAATGACACCGTAATGATGAAAATGTGAATTACTCGTACAATGTCATAAGAATGTCAATTACAAAGTCATAAGAATGTCAATAGAAAACAATGTCATAAGAATGTCAATGACAATGTCATAAGAATGTCAATAAAAAACAATGTCAGTGACAATGTCATATGTATGTCAATGACAATGTCATAAGAATTTCAATGACGAAGTCATAAGAATGTCAATAGAAAACAATGTCAATGACAATGTCATAAGAATGTCAATGACAATGTCATAAGAATGTCAATAAAAAACAATCTCAATGACAATGTCATATTAATGTCAATGACAATGTCATAAGAATGTCAATGATGAAGTCATAAGAATGTCAATAGAAAACAATGTCAATGACAATGTCATAAGAATGTCAATGACAATGTAATAAGAATGTCAATGACAATGGCATAAAAATGTCAATAACAATCTTATAAGAATAATAATGAAAGTGGAACAGAACATTTATAACAATGTCATAACATACAGAGTAAACATAGAATAAAACATAGCACTCTTATTCTCTCAAAAAAACAAAACAAAACATGGAGTAGCACTTGCTGTATGTAGAAACAACGCACTTAGGATACAAATTAAAATTGGAAGTTACAATATGACATTAATGTCCAAATATTAATCCCAATATCCAAACAAAGTCCAAATATCCAAATAGCTGTTGGGCATCGAACCAATTAAGGTCCCAGACCTAGCAAAATTGTTCAATCCCAATTCAGAGCTTCCAGGGTGCCGGCCTATGAAAGGCCATCCACTTTCCGCATTCAACAATCTGCAGGCCAATCAATCTCAGAAGCAGCAAGCATTTCAGACCTTCTACCGAGTATGTATGTTGTTCCTTTCCTCTTTCGGCCTCTAGAACCATTTCCATTAGGCAAGCTCCTCACCAATCCACAATCAGGATTCTCAAAGCTACAATCATTGAATCGTCCAACATTTACCCCATCACCACACTGCACATTACAAGTGTTCATGACATACAATCCTATAGAAGAAAGGTTGATATCATCAAAAACTATGTTCTGATAACTTTCCACTCTTCTTCAATGGCAAAAAAATTAAAGAAAACAAAATATGTAAAAAATGATTGAAAATGAAAATAATTAAATAAAACAAAACTATAAAAAGAATAAATAATAATTTAAAAATGACAGAAAAATCATACAAAACAAAAACCGGAAAAGTTACAACTTCAAAAAGAACATTACTCCAAAAGATCGAAACGAAAGGAAAGAATGAAGTAAAAGCAAAATATAACTCCGTAGCAAATTTTACCAAAAAAAACTATGCAGCAGATCTGCTCTCAAAAACAACTCCCCAGCAGATAGGTACGTGCCTCAAGCAGAAAGAGGGAAAGGAGAATAAGGAGGGCCTGGTGCGCCGACGTCGCTGCACTTTGTCTTCTCCGCCATGCCTCATCTCATCATCGGATCTATCTACGCCGCCGTCTACGCGTCTCTGTTATTCTCTACGAAGCCGAGCCACATGGTCTTCTGTTTCCTTGTGAAAGAGGAAGAAAATATTGTTCGGAAGACAAACAGAGGGGAATATCGATCGAGATTGATGCGGCAGAGTCTTAGCCGTAAATTCCATACGGATAAATTAAAGGGCAACTTTGTCAAGTAATGTAAAAATAGTCCTATTTAGGTATATAAAAAGACGCGGTCCTATTTAAATACACGGCTGAATTTTTAGTCCTATTGGGGACCATTTCTCATTAAGAAGTAGGTGATCCAGCATATTAGTAAAACATTTTATAATGCTTTAGAAAATAGGTGACCCAATATATTATTAATAAAAATAAATTCTATTCACACCAACCATTTTACTAAATACAACCACATATTTTTTTTTTCAAATCCATTTATTCCTTTGGCCCCCTATATTCCCGTACATCCAAACCAAAGACTTTGAAGCTGAAGATTGTGGTCCGGAAACGGCTGCCTAGAGACTCGTAACTCGCATTGGGCTGCAACTTGAGGTGTTCTCATCACTAAAGACGGTGGGTGGTACAGTTGTCACTAGGGGGAGGCCGGAGGGGGCATATAGTTAAGAGCAGGTGGCAGCCGGGCATCTTGGGTCCGACACTACCTTGGAATTAACTGCCGCCGCCGCACGCTACGTCGCCCATGGGTGGTGTTGGCAAGCTCGGTGACGGAGGAAGTGATCCGTTCGGCGACCTCCAGGCTCCAGCCTCTTCTTTGTTTCCCGGCAAGAGCTCCGGTGTTCGTCCCCCCTTCTCCGACGATGTAGAGTAGGTATTTGTACACGCTCATATGTTAAAAAGATGAGAAATATAAAAGAAGAGGATGGAGAAAATGGCATTTGGAAGTGAGAAAATATGCCACACCCAAACTAAAAGAAGTTTTGAATGTGTTTATAAGCCCACCAAAAAGAGTATTGATTACTTGTTTAAGTTCTTATGTCCTTAATAAGTAAGTAAATATATCCATTTCATCTGCAATTCGTATGTATGTCCTCATAATCATTAGATTATAAGAGAATATAAATGCGAATTGCAGATGAAATGGACCTATTCACTTCAATGTTATTGATACTTTTTTGAATAATAATTTGTTTTTTTGAGTTTAGTAATAGAAATATAATCATACATCTAGATTTTGAAGGGAAAATGAAAATGTAGATTATATGGAAAATTGAAGGAAAAATTAGAGTTTTTTCTGAATTAATGCTAATTAAATAAACAAATAAATAGGAAATTAGAGTTGAGTTAAAAATAATTTCCAAAATTTTGTTGGTTGAACCCAAGTAACTTTTGAAATTTGGGTGGGAGTTAATATAATACGTAGTATATAGTCTCATATTATTGTGTCAATACCCAATTTAATCCTATACTATTAATTTGGTGAGCTTTTGTCCTCAGACTTTCAATTTTCTTTTTCAAAATTTAATCCTTTATTGTTTTATTCTACAAAAAATAACAAAATTAGTACCACTATGAGTCCGTTTGGTAACACTGAAATCGGCTGAAATTTATAAAGTTATGGATTAGCTGAAGTGACTACATTGGTTGATTCTACTTATTTATGAAAAAAAATATATTTAAAATATATTTTATTAATAAATTAAAGAAAAAATTGTACTAGATTAGTCTTTTATGTAATCGGGCCTATCAGGCCCATATTAGCAGCCCAACCCATTATTTCTCTATTTATACTCCTTTTGGAGCTTGTAACCCTAGAACACAACTCATTCATACATTACTATTCATCATCCTCTCTACTCCATAGCTCAAATCTCTCCTAATTATATATGTTTGGATCCTAATAATCCATCAATGGTGCTCTCATTGAGAGTTTTGAGCAAAATCAAGTAAGAAATCCTCCCAAAACATACTTCCTCCTTCTCGGAATTATCTTCGTACTTTCCTTTTCGGTCTGTCCCAAATTTATCTCTACTTTCCCTTTTTAGCAAAGAAATTGTGGTTCACAATCATTCTCACACATTCTTACACATTTCTCTTTCCTCTGCAAAACTCTCCACCACACATTTCCCACTATCTTAATCTGTGTGCCATTTGTACTTCAAGAGATAAATATGGGACGGAGGGAGTACAAAAAAATCAAGCAAAACAATTTTGGAATTATCAGCAAAAAAACTCTGAAGTTCGAGATCTGGAAAGGATGGACGCTCGTAGTTCAGGTACGGACCAACCCAGCGGCAGCCGGCGAACGGTCCCGAGTGTAAACTCTGCCAGCTCTGTCACAGCGCCACCACCTGGTCACTACGCCCCGGCCTCTTCGCCGATTCGCCGCCCCCAGCTCGTTCTTGCAGCTACAACATCGTCGGACACCTATGGCAGCTGGCTCTACCACTTCGCCGGCCATCAGTCTGCCTCTTTGCCTCCGTTTGCCCCAAGTCTCGTGCAAGGTTTCCGCCAAAATGGTGGTTTGGAAGCTCTGCTCGCGACCCAAGGATCTACAATAACAGCCGATTTTGACTAAGGTCACACCCCAAATCTGGAAATGCTGGGCCAAGGCTCGCTAAAGCTCGGGGCATCACGGTAATGGTCTGGGTCTCGAGATTTTAATCTCAGGCAGATGCTAGGGCTCCAGGGACAGAGACAGACGCTCGAGGACTAACTGCCCTCGTTGACTCCTTCCGGCCGAGGGAATAGCAACCCCCCTCGGCCGAGCCTGAAAGAAGGATACCCATTCCTCGCTCAAAGAAGTAGAGGAAGAAATAAAAGATGGACAACCGAAGGACCGTGCACTCGCCGGGCCTCAAGCGAAATCCCCACAAATCAAAAGAGGGAAGCCGAGGACCGCGCACTCACCGACCTCGAGCGATAAAAATAAAATCCCCACAAATCAAGCCACATATTTGGCTAAGTACATATCAGGCAAATACAATGCATTATGGACGGAGCAAGACCATACATGAGGATCAGACGAGCGCCACCCCTCATCTTCAGACGAGCGCCTAGTGCCGTCCCTCATCTTCAGATGAGCGCCCCAGCGCCATCCCTCATCTTCAGACGAGCGCCTAGCGTCGTCCCTCATCTTCAGACGAATTCCCAACGTCGTCCCTCATCTTCAGACGAGCGCCCAGCGCCATCCCTCATCTTCAGACGAGCGCCCAGCGCCATCCCTCATCTTCAGACGAGCGCCCAGCGCCGTCCCTCATCTTCAGATGAGTGCCCAGCGCCGTACCTCATCTTCAGACGAGCGCCCAATGCCGTTCCTCATCTTCAGACGAGCGCCCAACGCCGTCCCTCATCTTCAGACGAGCGCCCAGCGTCGTCCCTCATCTTCAGACGAGCACCCAGCGCGATCCCTCATCTTCAGAAGAGCGCCCAGCGCCATCCCTCATCTTCAGACGAGCGCCCAGTGTCGTCCCTCATCTTCAGACGAGCGTCCAAACCTAGTCCATCATCGGACCGGCTCCGCTACCCTTCATGTTCAGTCCGGCGTCAACGCATTTCCCTTCCTCACATCACGACCAGCCCCTCGACTATGGCGTGAATGCGTGATGCTCTATCTTAAGACCGGTCTTAGGCATTCCTTTACCGGATGGCGACCGTTGCATGGATTGTAGGACCGGCTCCTCATCGCCGTCGTCCTCACATCACGACCAGCCCCTCGGCTATGGCATGATGCTCTATCTTAAGACCAGTCTTAGCCATTCCTTTACCGGATGGTGACCGTTGGATGGATTGTAGGACCGGCTCCTCATTGTTGTCGCCTCACATCACGATCGGCCCCTCGGCCTCAGCGTTATTATCTATCTCAAGACCGGCTTCCTCGGCGCCAGGAGTCTTGAGCTAGCGATTGGGCTCGCCATCCCTTCCTGGATGGTCACCATCGCCACTATATGACGACCGGATCATCATCGCCTCGTCATCATATTTCGGATTGGCTCCTTCTCATCACCATCTGCACATCACGACCGGCCCCTCAGCCTCGGCGTGACTATCTATCTCTAGACCGCCTTCCTCAACGCCGAGAGTCTTGAGCTAGCGATCGGGCTCACCATCCCATCCTGGATGGTGACCATCGCCTTTGTATGATGATCAGCTCATCATCGCATCGTCATCATATTTCGGATTTGCTCCTTCTCATCGCCATCCGTGCATCACGACCGGCCCCTCAGCCTCGGCGTGATTATCTATCTCAAGACCGGCTTCCTTAGCGTTGAGTCTTGTGCTAGCAATCGGGCTCACCATCCCTTCCTGGATGGTGACCATCGCCTTTATATGATGATTGGCTCATCATCGCCCCGTCATCGTATTTCGAACTGGCTCTTCATCATCGCCGTCCGCACATCACGACCGTCCTTTCGGCCTCGGCGTGATTATTTATCTCAAGATCGGCTTCCTCAGCGCCGAGAGTCTTGAGCTAGCGATCGGGCTCGCCATCCCTTCCTGGATGGTGACCATCGTCTCTATATGACGACCGGCTCATCATCGCCTCGTCATCATATTTCGGATTGGCTCCTTCTCATTGCCATCTGCACAGCACGACTGGCCCTTTGGCCTTGGTGTGATTATTTTTTCAAGACCGGCTTCCCAACGCCGAAGTCTTGTTATAGCGATTGGGCTCGCCATCCCTTCCTGGATGGTGACCATCACATCTATATGACGGTTGGCTCATCATCGCCCTGTCATCATATTATCGGACCGACTCCTCTTCATCGTCGTCCGCTCATCAGCGTCGTCGTCTTCATATTCAGACCGGCTCCTCAGCGCCATCGTCCTCATATTCAGACAGGCGTACACCGTCTTGTCCTCATATTCAGATATAGCGAACATCTTGCGGTCTCTGGCTGAAAGGCTAAAGGAGCCCAGAGTTCAGTCATAGGCCCAATCAGCCATATATCGCTCTGCCATCTTTATTTGATGACGCGAAGCTCATTTACAGGCCCAATCGGCCATATACCGCCCCATCATCTTTTATTTGATGACGTGAAGTTTATTTGTAGGCCCATCGGCAACATATCGATCCGTCATCTTTATTTGATGACGCGAAGCTCATTTACAGACCCAATCGGTCATACATCGCCTCGTCATCTTTATTTGATGACAATGGGCTCTCATATAGGCCTCTCGACCATCGCCCCGTCATCTTTATTTGATGACGTGGAGCTCTCATATAGGCCTCTCGGCCATACATCGCTCCGTCATCTTTATTTGATGATGTGGAGCTCTCATATAGGCCTATCGGCCATACATCGCCCCGTCATCTTTATTTGATGATGTGGAACTCTCATATAGGCCTCTCGGCCATACATCGCTCCGTCATCTTTATTTGATGACATGGAGCTCTCATATAGGCCTCTCGGCCATACATCGCCCCGTCATCTTTATTTGATGATGTGGAGCTCTCATATAGGCCTCTCGGTCATACATCACCCCGTCATCTTTATTTGATGTCGTGGAGCTCTCATACGGGCCTCTCGGCCAAACATCGCCCCATCATCTTTATTTGATGACGTGGAGCTCTCATCCAGGCCCCTCAGCCATGCATCGCTCCGTCATCTTTATTTGATGACGTGGAGCTCATCATACCGGCCACTTGGTCGTCTCTCCTGGTCATCTTTATTTGATGGCTTGGACTTCTTATAGGCCTCTCGGCCACATGTCTCGGTCACTTTATTTGATGATCTGGACATCATATTATGGACGGTCACTCGACCTATCTCTTAGTCATCTTTATTTGATGATTGGAACTAACTAATTATCATGCAGAACTACTCACATCTAGAGACTGGTCTCGGCCATCCCCTCAGCAGACGGACACCGTTGCACCTCCACACTTAGGCCGAAGGGCTCACCCCTTTTGCTTCATTTTGGGCGCATCCGGTGTGCTCTTTTTCCCTCATTAGGATTTTTCTCCACTGGGTTTTTTCCTAATGAGGTTTTTAACGAGGCATCTCCCTAACGTGGAAAAAAGGTGTCGACCCTCAGTCCCTATTGAAGACATCAAGAGACATGCACTACTCTACTCCTCTTCACCTCACTACATTCACCTCAAGGAGTGGGGGACTTGAAGAGCGGGGGAGTTAGCGCCTCAAATTTTTTCACGAAGTTTACTCACCAGACGACGACAGATCAGCACACATATCTACTCCCTTTCGCCTCGAGTACTCTCGACTCAGGGAGTGGGGGACTCCTGATAGAGTATATAGTCTCGGACCCCCGGGTCTCACTACTATTGGGCCTAGATAGCGGTCCACACACGCTTATCGAATGTCTTTTGTATTATTGTACTATTCATATTCCATCTGTATGTATTAGATTAGTCTTTTATGTAGTTGGGCCTATCGGGCCCATATTAGCGACCCGACCCATTATTTCTCTATTTATACTCCTTTTGAAACTTGTAACCCTAGAACACAACTCATTCATACATTACTATTCATCATCCTCTCTACTCCATAGCTCAAATCTCTCCTAATTATATATGTTTGGATCCTAATAATCCATCACATACATACATACATACATACATACATACATACATACATACACACACACATACACACACACACACAGACACACAGACACACACACACACACACACAGACAAACAGACACACAGACACACAGACACACATACACATACATACATACATACATATTCTGCTGAATGGAAAAGAAGAAGTCTGATAGTATCGTGATAAAGGCTAAAGGGTTAGTATAAATATTAATATATACATACATTTATAAATCATATTATTTTTTTTATCTCAAATAGTAGAGGTTTAATAAGAAAACACATAATAAAGGCTAATAAAGGCTAAAGGGTTAGTATAAATATTAATATATACATACATTTTTTATCTCAAATAGTAGATGTTCTTTATTCCACTTATCCCCACACTTGAAACAAAAACCCTTCCCGGTTCTTTCTTGCAACACAGTTTGTGTCAGCCTCTGTCCATTTCTCCAGGAGTTATTGAACCCTGGTTGTTCTCCTGCTTCGTAGTCTGTCACAACCTTGGAAGCAGTTGGGTTATTAGAATAGGTTCTCCCTAGTGCTCTCCCCCCAGTGCAAGGATTTAGTCAGAGTTCCTTCTTTCTCCTACCAACCTCTCTTATCCTCTTCTGTATGTTTAGCTGTCCTTACTGCAGCATTTTTGTCTTCGAGTAACAGTGCATGGTCCATAATCTCCGGTAAGGATCTCGTAGGATACAATTTCAGCTCAGCTCTCACTTCCTCCCTCGATCCATTCATGAAGACCCCTTTCAGCATCTCAGTGTCTGTATTCTCTTGGCTCCTTAAGGATTTTGCACCAAGTCCGGTTGAAATCTTCGAATAAGTGCTTCCTGAAAAGTTTCCCAGTTCCTATTATAAGTTTGGCCCTCCCACCATTGGAACCAGTTGAGGGCCTTATCCTCATCAGGTATGTCATTCAATCTAAAAAATCTTTCCACTCATACTAGCCAGCCATAAGCGCTGTTCCCATTGAACATCGGAAGATCTATCTTTCTCCCGTTTCGATGGTGAACTCTGGTCTTCGAAGTTTCATGGGTAGCAGAAGATACTTGGGATGATCGCGACTCATCGCGAGTGCGAGAGGTGCTGTGATTTTCATCTGGAGTTCGTCGTCGGAATTTCAGGAACGTCCTCTGGGTCGACCGTGGTTCTGCTGCTGCCTGCATGTTGTATATCCTCTCGTCCATCTTTTTACTTCGATCGATACACAATTTAGTGTTCAAACCAAAAAACTTATGATTCAATGAAAAACTCTTAAGAATATATTTTGGACTGTTTTATATTTTGGGCTTAATGGACTGTTTCTTTATTTTCAGGCCTGTTAGCCCATTTGTATAAATACCCTTTAACTTTGTAATACTTTTAGGTTTTCACATTTTCTTCTTCTCCGTAATCTATCTTCTTCGATTCTCTCTGCAAATCAATTCTTCCTTCTCGCAAGTCAGATTTCAATTCATATTACATTTCACATGGTATCAGATTAAGGTTTAGATTGACGAGCACTTTGTCACGGTGCGTCAAAATAAATTCATTACTAAACACTTATACGTAGTATAGCGTAGTAGAGTTCGTATCCATAGGGAAAGGAATGATTTTCTTTTTATGAAACTAATAATTAAAAGGGGGGTTTTGGTTTTGAGTGATTTAATTCAATTAAGAAACTAAGATGAACAACCTATATGTGTTTAATTCAAAGATAAAAAGGTCTTGGCATTGCTACTTTCCACTTGTTGATATATTTTAGTCGATCATTGTTATATCTATAACTTATTCCCTCTCGAACACTCAATCGGGGAGTATATCCACTTCATCGAGGGTAGTTATTAACAACGACCGTTCATTAATAACCCTTACTATTAATCAAATATAGAACAACGCCTTATACCGATTTAATAGTAGCATTTAATCTTTCTAACTCCTTGATGAAAACAATTGAGATTGATAACCTCAACACAAGCGATTTCGGTTTAACCAACAAAATTAATCCCTCTTAAGTTTATTAACCACGACCGTGCATTAATAAACCGAAGTTACTTACTTGTGAAACCATCAACGATTAACCATCGGTTCGTTGATCGTTTCTAGTAATAATTAATATATGAAACAAAACTAGTTGATCCTTTAAGTAATGTTCAAAATATTAATATGAAATAAGAGTAGGGATTAATTAATATTCAAGGAAGAATATTATTAATGAAGATGAATCCTACTATAATTAATATCAAGATGTTAACTAATTGTCATCTTAGCAACACTCCTCAATATTAATATAGAGGAAGAAAATACCATTCTAACTAATGTCGAGATGTTAACTAATTGTCATCTTAGCAACACTCCCCAACATTAATATAGAGATGATATTAAGGAAAGAACTATTAATTAATATTCAAGGAAAGAAGTTAAGAAAATAACTCACAACTTTAATAATCAACAAGCTTCAAGAGCAACACCAAGAATGGAAGTTTAGCACCTCATTTGGAGACTAAACATAGCTAGAAAAATATAAAGAAATGCTATTCTAAACTGAGCTAAAGAGTATGGAAGAAGGGATTATTTTTAGGGAAGAAAAAGAGTGCTATTTATAGGTGTTTTTCAACACCTTTGGTCGGGTACCCGACCGGGTCAAGTACTCACCCGACCGGGTCCGGTCAAAATCAGATATTTCCTCACGTTCTGGTGATCTTCGGCATGTTAAAGTGTCCGGGTCAAGTCAGACCCGACCGGGTGGGGTAGGGGACCCGACCGGGTGAGTGCAAAAATTGGATTTTCTACACGTTCGGGTGATCTTTGCACACCGGGTTGTCCCCGGTCACTTCTCACCCGACCGGGTGAGGTAGTGGGCCCGACCGGGCCATGCACTTTCTTTGCATTTTCGTTTTTCACTTCTTACCCGACCGGGTCAAGTATTATACCCGGTCGGGTATTTGCTCCTGGGCAGCCAAATCTTCTTTTCTTCACTTCAAAGTCTTCCTTTCCAAACCATAAATCCTAACTAAACTTTACAACTGACAAAAATAGACTAAAATACAATTACAACTTGAAATCACATAAATGTTTACAAACTAAATAAAACGTCAAACAATTAACATAAATCACACATAAAAACATGTAATTATGCACTACTAATTAGTGTGCATCAGATTCAATTCTCCGTAATCTATCTTCTTCGATTCTCTCTGCAAATCAATTCTTCCTTCTCGCAAGTCAGATTTCAATTCATATTACATTTCACATGGTATCAGATTAAGGTTTAGATCCTTACTGATTCAATCGATTCAATCGATCTTCTTTCTAATCGATTTCTATAATCGATTCATAGTTTTTTTTTCGTTTGCATCTTCCGCAAACCCTAGCTTCGATGGCCCTGCAGATAAATCCTATTGACAATTCTTCATCGCCCTACTACCTTCATCCAAGCGATCATGCTGGACTTCGCATCATCTACGAGACCTTCACTGGCGAAAACTTCGGTGCTTGGAAGAAATCGGTCACCATGGCCATGGCGGTGAAGAACAAGATGGGATTCCTTGACGGATCATTTGCTCAGCCGACTACAGATAACTCCATGTACTCTCACTGGTATCGTATTAATGCTCTTCTCTTATCCTGGCTGATATACTCTATTTCTCCTACTCTTAGAACTACCTTTCTCTCTTTTATCAATGCTAAGGATCTCTGGGATGAGGTACAACTTAGGTATGGTAAAATTGATGGTCCTAGACTTTTTCAACTTGAAAAAACCCTAGGAAATCTTTGTCAAGGTTCTCGTACTATCACTGATTACTATAATTCCTTTAAAGAAATTTGGGATGAATACTGTAATTTCAGAATCATCCCTTCTTGTACTTGTGGCCATTGCACTTGCAATATATCTGAAACCACTCTATCTGGTATTTACTCTATTCTTCTTCAAGAAGAATCTCAAAGAACTCTTCAGAATTCTATCTCTTTCACAAATTCTTTTTCAGATTCTTCTGTATCTGAAAAACTTAATAATGATGCTACGGCTTTCTATGTTAAGAATTTTAAAAAGAAAAGTTCTATTATCTGCAATCACTGTGGCTATCAAGGTCACTCTTCTGATAAATGTTTCCAACTCATTGGTTATCCTACTAACTGGAAAGACCCAAAAGGTCAAATTCTTGCTCCTGGTTTTAAACCAAATCTCAATTCCAATAAAAATCATCATGCTAATCTGGCTGCCAACTCTACTGAACCTGATTTAACTCCTACACATTACACTGAATCTGCTCCACCTTCAAACAACACCAATTCTGCTACCACTGAATTCTGTGATCCCAACTTGTATGAAAAGTTCCTGCAATTCATCCAAGCTCAACAGCCTAAAACTGCTTCTGTCAATGCTGTCACCATTGCTTCTGAAGATGGTCTTAATTCTTCAAACAATGCTTCACAGTTTTTAGGTAAACACTTTGCTTTAGCATCTTTTACTTCTTCTAAATGGATTCTTGACACAGGAGCATCTGATCATATGATCTATGATGCTTCCCTTTATACTACTCCAACTAAAGATGTTTCAATTAATATTCAACTTCCTACTGGTAACTACATTTCTGCCACTAAAATTGGTAATATAACTTTAAACCCCAATCTTACTTTATATAATGTTTATATGTTCCTAACTTTACTTTCAACCTTATTTCTATTTCCAGTTTAACTTCTCATGATAATATCTCAGTCTATTTTTCATCTAACCGTGCTATATTGCAGGACCACCTTACCAGCAAAATGATTGGCTTTGCTGATCTAAGGAATGGCCTCTATTACTATAATCCAGATTCCTCTTTAGATCATTTTTCTACTGCTTACTCTGCTAATAGTCAAAATAATGTCTCTATTGCTACTCTTTGGCATTTTAGACTTGGACATTTACCCTTTAATAAAATTTTCATGCTTCCTGATTGTAATGTTTCCAATAATGAAAACCATTGTTCTCCTTGTGATATTTGTCATTTTGCTAAACAAAAGAAACTTCCTTTTCCTATCAGTACTGCTCATGCTTCTAATCCTTTTGATTTAATTCATATGGATGTTTGGGGTCCTTACAAAGTTACTTCTTATACTGGCTTTAAATATTTTTTAACTATACTTGATGATTACACTAGATGTACTTGGGTTTTTCTTTTAAAAACTAAATCTGAAGTCAAATTTCATATGCTAAATTTCTATATTTTCATTGAAACTCAATTTCACAAGAAAATTAAAGTTATAAGAACAGATAATGGAACTCAATTTATCTTTCCTGATTTTTACAATTCAAAAGGAATTCTTCATCAACTATCTTGTGTTGAAACACCTCAACAAAATGGTAGGGTTGAAAGAAAACATCAACATATTTTACAAATTGCTAGAGCTTTTTTATTTCAATCTTGTTTACCTCTTACTTTTTGGTCTGATTGCATTCTTACTGTTGTGCATATAATAAATAGACTGCCAACTAATATTCTAAATAATAAATCTCCTTTTGAAATGCTTTATAATCATGTTCCAGATTATACTCATTTAAAAGTCTTTGGTTGTTTAGCTTTTGCTTCAACTATTTCTTCTAATAGATCAAAATTTGATTCTAGATCACATAAATGCATTTTTATTGGCTATCCTCTAGGCTCTAAAGGATACAAATTATATGATTTAACCACTCATAAAACTTTTGTTTCTAGAAATGTTAAGTTCTATGAAATGTCTTTTCCGTATAAAACTACACATTATGACAATATTTTTAATTCTGATTCTATTGAAACAAATAATGATCATACTATTAATGATTACTTAAACACTGTTTCTAATGCTGCTCCTCAAACTGTTAATGAAAATAATAATACACATATTTCATCCACTATCACAAATTATTTGGACAATCAAATAAATGAAGAATTGAATTTGTTTCAGTTTGATAATATTAGTTCTAATGCTAATGATTCTTCTAGTCTGTTGCATACAGATACCTTTCAGAATCATGAAAATGTTCCTTAAGATAGTACTCAAAGAAAATCTACAAGAGTAAGATCTATCCCTATTCATTTAAGAAATTTTGATTACAAATTACCCAATTCTCTTCTTCCTAATAATTCTGAATCTTCTTGTAATATGATTAGATATCCTATTCAGAACTACATCTCATATAACAATTTACATTCTTCTCATCACTGTTTTATTGCTTCTCTTTCTAAAGCTTCTGAACCTAAAACTTACAAACAAGCTGTTAAATTTCCGGAATGGAAAAATGCTATGAATGATGAAATTAAAGCTCTTGAACATAATAATACCTGGACTCTTGTTGATCTTCCTTCTAATCAATATACTATTGGTTGTAAATGGATTTTCAAAACAAAATTAAAAGCTGATGGATCTCTTGACAAATATAAAGCTAGACTTGTTGCTAAAGGTTATACTCAAGAAGAAGGACTTGATTATTTTGATACTTTTTCACCAGTTGTAAAGTTAACCATTGTTAGAATTCTTCTAGCCATTGCCAGTTCTAAAAATTGGCATTTACATCAATTAGATGTAAATAATGCCTTCTTACATGGTGACTTAAATGAAAATATTTATATGGAACCTCCTCCTGGTTATTTGCCTAACAATGATACTAGAGTTTGTAAATTACTTAAAAGCATATATGGTTTAAAACAAGCCTCTAGACAATGGTATTTTAAACTTTCTGAAGCTTTAAAAATTTCTGGTTATACACAGTCTCAAGCAGATTTTTCTCTTTTCACCAAAGTAAATAATACCTCTTTTACTGTCATATTACTTTATGTTGATGATCTAATTCTTGCAGGAAATGACATGAATGAAATTAATGCTGTTAAATCCTTCTTACATCAAAAATTTACTATTAAAGATCTTGGAAAATTAAAATACATTTTAGGAATAGAAATTGCTAGATCAAAAACTGGTATTATTCTAAACCAAAGAAAATATACTCTTGACATACTCTCTGATTTTGGTTATCTTTCTTCAAAACCATTTTCCACTCCTATGGATTCTAAACTTAAACTTTCAAAACACAATGGTACTGTTTTAAATGATCCTAAAACCTATAGAACTCTAATTGGTAGATTATTATACCTTACTGTCACTAGGCCTGATATTGCTTACTCTGTTCAAACATTGAGTCCATTTTTATCTTCTCCTACTAATATTCATATGGCTGCAGCTCATAGAATACTTAGGTATCTTAAAAGCTCTCCAGGTAAAGGTCTCTTTTATCCTTCCAACTCTTCTTTTAATATTCAAGCATATACAGATTCTGACTGGGGTTCTTGTGTTGATACTAGGAAAAGTATTTCTGGGTATTGTTTTTATCTTGGGGATTCCTTAATTTCTTGGAAATCCAAGAAACAACCTGTAATGAGTAGATCTTCTACTGAAGCAGAATACAGGGCAGCTGCAAATGCAGTTTGTGAGGCCCAATGGATTGCTTATATTCTTAATGATTTACAAATTAAAAATTCTTTACCCATAACATTATACACTGATAACAAATCTACTTATCATTTAGCATACAATCCTATCCAACATCAAAGAACAAAACATATAGAACTAGATTGTCATTTAATTAGGGAAAAGATCAATTCTGGTCTTATAAACTTGAACATATCTCTAATACTTATCAACTTGCAGATATCTACACAAAATCACTTGGAAATCCTCTCTTCAAGCAGTTTGCAGACAAGATGAACATGCAAGACATCCATGATCATCTTGAGGGGGCGTCTTAAGAATATATTTTGGACTGTTTTATATTTTGGGCCTAATGGACTGTTTCTTTATTTTCAGGCATGTTAGCCCATTTGTATAAATACCCTTTAACTCTGTAATACTTTTAGGTTTTCACATTTTCTTCTTCTCCGAAATCTATCTTCTTCGATTCTCTCTGCAAATCAATTCTTCCTTCTCGCAAGTCAGATTTCAATTCATATTACATTTCACAAAAACATTTTTTACTAGGTCAGTAATCTTATTGATAAGGCCTGTAAACCTTACTAATATCTAATAATGTTGGTTAATAGATAAAACGTGTATAATTATTTAATTATAGTTGTCCAAATTTTTAGACCAGCCGGGTAAACGGGCCGGGTCCGGGTCCATTATTAACTTAGCGGGTCCGGGTCTGGAACACTACGTTCCGACCCGGACCCTACCCATTGACAGGCCTAACCATATACAAAATGCATGTGCACTGACAGGTCATGCAGTGTGTCTCTAGTACTTGGCAGGTTTGTTTTGGATCAACAGGGGCATTTTTTATCAAACACAAAAAAAGTCTTATTTTAGGAATTTTCAAACTTCTACTCCTATTTGTTATTTTTAGCCATGTTTTACTCATATTTAGATAATTCACTCTATATATAAAGGGATTGAGATCCGGTAAAAACACCTTAAATGAGAAATAGGAAGGGATCCTATACGCAGATTGGGCGTACATTGGATGGAATCGTATGACAATAATGAAAAGATTTTGGGTGATACAGTGCGCTAAATCTTACATTTTTTCCCCTGGAATAGTCTCACCTTAATAAATGCATTATTATAGAGGGTATAAGAGTCTTTCTGATTTCTTACCAAAATTAAAATAAAATGATTACTATGCGATAATCACTATTGCACCGAGAATCGCGCTCCCATTAGTTTTAACCGGCTAAAGTAGGAAAATGCAGAGTTTTTCATTACTCTCATCACTCTCCAAGAACGAAGTGCAGAAGGGGAGTCCGAAAAAGGAATCACATTGTAAGAAAATGGCATCGGTTCAAGAAGAAAATAAATTTTCAATGAAACTATATCAGTGTTATGTATTACATTGTAATACATTGTTCAGTGAAATTGTAGATTTTCCACTAAACAATATTATCACTGTGCCAGAAACTAGAAAAGGACTAGTTGTAGACAAAGCTTCGCCAGAAACTAGAAATGGACTAGTTCCAGGCGTGATTGTGATAATTTTACTAGTATAATACAATTACAATAATTGTACCGATACAGATTTTAGACTTGCCACTGCGCAATACTCTCACCGTGCCAGAAACTAGAAAAGGACTAGTTCTAGACAAAACTTTTGCGAGAAACTAGAAATGGGCTAAGTGGTGACATAATCTCTAAAAATTAATATTTTCTAGCATTCTTATCTTTTAAATATTGTTACATAATTAGTTTTTAAATAATCTCAGATTTCATGTATGCCTCCCAACCATCATCTTCAAATAATTCGCAATTTTCTCGATCATGCATCAACATATTACATATACTTTTCAAATAATCTTAAGATAATCAGATTCATATCTTGATATCGGATTATTTTAGCAAATAATCTCATTAAATAATTTATGTCACTCAACGATAATTTTCTAAAAACTGTCATGTCACTAGCTTAATCTCTTAATAATTTTTAAGACTCGGGGTTCCATCCTAAAAGATCAACTTGATAGGAGGAGTAGTCAAAGCTTTATATGGTGTTTAATTGTTTTATAGCTTTCCAATGTGGGACAAATATTTTGACAATAATCCTAGCAATGAAGATGCCCTTGTACTCAAATTTCAACCACAAGATTACATTTTCAACCACTTTATTAATAATCGTGCAAAAAAAAAAATGAGACACATAAAATAGGACGGATGTAGTATTGTTTTTATTTTTATCATAACAAATATTGAGTACTTCTAAAATTCATGCGTTAGAGCAATACGGAGTAAAAAAATCACGTCTTAAACAATTAATTTTTTATTTTAAAAAATATAAAACAAGCTTTTCGAAATTGGAATAAAGTATTCGCTGAATTTGGATTGAGTTAGTTTCTCCTTAAATCTCATGTAAATTACGTATGCAGTTTTCCTTTTTATGAGCGGTGCAACTGCATTTTTAAAAAAATCTGATTGATGTATAAACTGAGGTATCGAAACCTTCGAAATTTTGGAATGCACGGTCGAATTTTCCTAATTTAATTAGCACTATTAAACGATCCCCACTACTTTCGTCCAGTAATTAGTCGGTCAATATTTCAAACTAACTTTGAATTAGTTTTTACCAACTAATCCAAAATTTTCAATTAATCCAATTCTCTCATTATTCCACTAAGGTAGAAATCCGGATTTCTACCTTAATAATTCTTTCTCAACATTAAGTTTTAATATAATCTAATACCATTGATTTTCCATAACTTATCGAGTCATATATTTTTAGTCATTTGTTTTTTATTATTAATTAGAAAAATTAAATTTCAGCAAGTAATTCAAGTATGCAAACTAATCATATTCTAAAATTATCCCAAATACATCAATTTTATCATTTTAGTACTCTTATCATTGAGTTCGGCCAAATTAGTTTTTACCAACTAATCCAAAATTTTCAATTAATCAAATTCTCTCATTATTCCACTAATATCAATTTCCATTGTTAATTATCACCTTATTTCAGTAATCTGAAGTTAATGTTTTTGTACCATTTAATTCGGTCCAAATTCCATTGATTCTAATTATGAATAAATTGCGACTTAATCCATCCATTTTTCATCAATTTCATCAATTAATTAATTAAGTTCATTTAATTCATTTATAATCCTATTTAATCAAGTAGCCCATTTTATTTTAATTAATCCAATTAAGATAGTCAACTTAACAATTAACCCTGATTAAAACAACAAGTCCGTTTAATAATTATCTTAGTTAAAAAGTGATATAAATTCACTAAGATGCATGGGATATTATCAATGTATAACTTGTATTAAAATTCTCTTAACTCAGTTGATCAGCATTATCATTATTTTCTCATTTTCCATTATTAATTTTGCTATTATTATACTCAGTAATAATTGTTGTTGTTGTTGGACAGATTAAGAAGTAGGTGATCCAGCATATTAGTAAAACATTTTATAATGCTTTAGAAAATAGGTGACCCAATATATTATTAATAAAAATAAATTCTATTCACAGCAACCATTTTACTAAATACAACCACTTTTTTTTTTCAAATCCATTTATTCCTTTGGCCCCCTATTTTCCCGTACATCCAAACCAAAGACTTTGAAGCTGAAGATTGTGGTCCGGAAACGGCTGCCTAGAGACTCGCAACTCGCATTGGGCTGCAACTTGAGGTGTTCTCATCACTAAAGACGGTGGGTGGTACAGTTGTCACTAGGGGGAGGCCGGAGGGGGCATATAGTTAAGAGCAGGTGGCAGCCGGGCATCCTGGGTCCGACACTACCTTGGAATTAACTGCCGCCGCCGCACGCTACGTCGCCCATGGGTGGTGTTGGCAAGCTCGGTGACGGAGGAAGTGATCCGTTCGGCGACCTCCAGCCTCTTCTTTGTTTCCCGGCAAGAGCTCCGGTGTTCGTCCCCCCTTCTCCGACGATGTAGAGTAGGTATTTGTACACGCTCATATGTTAAAAAGATGAGAAATATAAAAGTAGAGGATGGAGAAAATGGCATTTGGAAGTGAGAAAATATGCCACACCCAAACTAAAAGAAGTTTTGAATGTGTTTATAAGCCCACCAAAAAGAGTATTGATTACTTTGTTTAAGTTCTTATGTCCTTAATAAGTAAGTAAATATATCCATTTCATCTGCAATTCATACGTATGTTCTCATAATCATTAGATTATAAGAGAATATAAATGTGAATTGCAGATGAAATGGACCTATTCACTTCAATGTTATTGATACTTTTTTGAATAATAATTTCTTTATTTGAGTTTAGTAATAGAAATATAATCATACATCTAGATTTTGAAGGGAAAATGAAAATGTAGATTATATGGAAAATTGAAGGAAAAATAAGAGTTTTTTCTGAATTAATGCTAATTAAATAAACAAATAAATAAATAGGAAATTAGGGTTGAGTTAAAAATAATTTCCAAAATATTGTTGGTTGAACCCAAGTAACTTTTGAAATATGGGTGGGAGTTAATATAATACGTAGTATATAGTCTCATATTATTGTGTCAATACCCAATTTAATCCTATACTATTAATTTGGTGAGCTTTTGTCCTCGGGCTTTCAATTTTCTTTTTCAAAATTTAGTCCTTTATTGTTTTATTCTACGAAAAATAACAAAATTAGTACCACTATGAGTCCGTTTAGTAACACTGAAATCGACTGAAATTTATAAATTTATGGATTAGCTGAAGTGACTACATTGGCTGATTCTACTTATTTATGAAAAAAGGTATATTTAAAATATATTTTATTAATAAATTAAAGAAAAATTGTACTAGATTCTATCAGGCCCATATTAGCAGCCCAACCCATTATTTCTCTATTTATACTCCTTTTGGAGCTTGTAACCCTAGAACACAACTCATTCATACATTACTATTCATCATCCTCTCTACTCCATAGCTCAAATCTCTCCTAATTATATATGTTTGGATCCTAATAATCCATCAATGGTGCTCTCATTGAGAGTTTTGAGCAAAATCAAGTAAGAAATCCTCCCAAAACATACTTCCTCCGTCTCGAAATTATCTTCGTACTTTCCTTTTCGGTCTGTCCCAAATTTATCCCTTCTTTCCCTTTTTAGCAAAGAATTTGTGGTTCACAATCATTCTCACACATTCTTACACATTTCTCTTTCCTCTGCAAAATTCTCCCCCACACATTTCCCACTATCTTATACTGTGTGCCATTTATACTTCAAGAGATAAATATGGGACGGAGGGAGTACAAAAAAATCAAGCAAAACAATTCTGGAATTATCAGCAAAAAAACTCTGAAGTTCGAGATCTGGAAAGGATGGACGCTCGTAGTTCAGGTGCGGACCAACCCAGCGGCAGCCGGCGAACGGGCCTGAGTGTAAGCTCTGCCAGCTCTGTCACAGCGCCGCCACCTGGTCACTACGCCCCGACCACTTCGCCGATTCGCCGCTCCAAGCTCGTTCTTGCAGCTACAACATCGTCGGACACCTATGGCAACTGGCTCTACCACTTCGCCGGCCATAAGTCTGCCTCTTTGCCTTCGTTTGCCCCAAGCCTCGTGCAAGGTTTCCGCCAAAATGGTGGTTTGGAAGCTCTGCTCGCGACCCAAGGATCTACAATAACAGCGGACAACAATAACAGCCGATTTTGACTAAGGTCACACCCCAAATCTGGAAATGTTGGGGCAAGGCTCGCTAAAGCTCGGGGGGATCACGGTAATGGTCTGGGTCTCGAGATTTTAATCTCAGGAAGATGCTAGGGCTCCAAGGACAGAGACAGACGCTCGAGGACTAACTGCCCTCGTGGACTCCCTCCGGCCGAGGGAATAGCAACCCCCCTCGGCCGAGCCTGAAAGAAGGAGACCCACTCCTCGCTCAAAGAAGTAGAGGAAGAAATAAAAGAGGGACAGCCGAAGAACCGTGCACTCGTCGGGCCTCAAGCGAAATCCCCACAAATCAAAAGAGGGAAACCGAGGACCGCGCACTCGCCGGCCTCGAGCGATAAAAACAAAATCCCCACAAATCAAGCCACATATTTGGCTAAGTACATATCAGGCAAATACAATGCATTATGGACGGAGCAAGACCATACATGAGGATCAGACGAGCGCCCAACGCCACCCCTCATCTTCAGACGAGCGCCTAGCACCGTCCCTCATCTTCAGACGAGCGCCCCAGCGCCATCCCTCATCTTCAGACGAGCGCCTAGTGCCATCCCTCATCTTCAGATGAATGCCCAACGTCGCCCCTCATCTTCAGACGAACGCCCAACGCCATCTCTCATCTTCAGACGAGCGCCCAACGCCGTCCCTCATCTTCAGACGAGCGCCCAACGCCGTCCCTCATCTTCAAACGAGCGCCCAACGCCGTCCCTCATCTTCAGATGAGCGCCCAACGTCGTCCCTCGTCTTTAGACGAGCGCCCAACGTCGTCCCTCATCTTCAAACGAGCGCCCAGCGCCGTCCCTCATCTTCAGACGAGCGCCCAACGCCGTCCCTCATCTTCATACGAGCGCCCAGCGTCGTCCCTCATCTTCAGACGAGCGCCCAGCGCGATCCCTCATCTTCAGAAGAGCGCCCAACGCCGTCCCTCATCTTCAGACGAGCGCCCAGTGCCCTCCCTCATCTTCAAATGAACGTCCAAACCTAGTCCATCATCGGACCGGCTCTGCTGTCCTTAATGTTCAGTCCAGCGTCAACGCATTGCCCTTCCTCACATCACGACCAGCCCCTCGGCTATGGCGTGAATGCGTGATGCTCTATCTTAAGACCGGTCTTAGCCATTCCTTTACCAGATGGCGACCGTTGCATGGATTGTAGGACCGGCTCCTCATCGCCGTCTTCCTCACATCACGACCATCCCCTCGGCTATGGCATGATGCTTTATCTTAAGACCAGTATTAGCCATTCCTTTACCGGATGGCGACTGTTGCATGGATTGTAGGACCGGCTCCTCATTGCTGTCGTCCTCACATCACGATCGGCCCCTCGGCCTCGGCATGATTATCTATCTCAAGACCGGCTTCCTCAACGCCGAGAGTCTTGAGCTAGCGATCGGGCTCGCCATCCATTCCTGGATGGTCACCATCGCCACTATATGACGACCGGATCATCATCGCCTCGTCGTCATATTTCGGATTGGCTCCTTCTCATCGCCATCTGCACATCACGACTGGCCCCTCAGCCTTGGCGTGATTATCTATCTCAAGACTGCCTTCCTCGGCGCCGAGAGTCTTGAGCTAGCGATCGGGCTCACCATCCCTTCCTGGATGGTTACCATCGCCTTTATATGACGATCAGCTCATCATCGCCTCATCATCATATTTCGGATTGGCTCCTTCCCATCGCCATCCGCGCATCACGACCGTCCCCTCAGCCTCGGCGTGATTATCTATCTCAAGACCGGCTTCCTCAGCGCTGAGTCTTGAGCTAGCGATCGGGCTCACCATCCCTTCCTGGATGGTGACCATCGCCTTTATATGACAATTGGCTCATCATCGCCCCGTCATCATATTTCGAACTGGCTCTTCATCATCGCCGTCCGCACATCACAATTGTCCTTTCGGCCTCGGCGTGATTATTTATCTCAAGATCGGCTTCCTCAGCGCCGAGAGTCTTGAGCTAGCGATCGGGCTCGCCATCCCTTTCTGGATGGTGACCATCGTCTCTATATGACGACCGGCTCATCATCGCCTCGTCATCATATTTCAGATTGGCTCCTTCTCATTGCCATCTGCACATCACGACCGGCCCTTTGGCCTTGGTGTGATTATTTATTCAAGAGTGGCTTCCCAACGCCGAAGTCTTGTTATAGCGATTGGGCTCGCCATCCCTTCCTGGATGGTGAACATCACATCTATATGACGGTTGGCTCATCATCGCCCCGTCATCATATTATCGGACCGGCTCCTCTTCATCGTCGTCCGCTCATCAGCGTCGTCGTCCTCATATTCACACCGGCTCCTCAGCGTCGTCGTCCTCATATTCAGACAGGCGTTGATATGCACTAATTAGTAGTGCATAAATGTATATTTTTATGTTTGATTGATGTGTATTGTTTATCGTTTTATTTAGTTTGTAAACATTTGTGTGATTTTAGTTGTAATTGTATTTTAATCTTCATTTGTAAGTTGTAAAGTAGAATTAGGAATTATGTTGTTGAAAAGGATGACTTAGAAGTGAAGAAAAAGGAGGTTTTACTATCCAGGAGCAAATACCCGACCGGGTAGAAGACTTCAACCGGTCGGGTCTGATTCAACAACCGAAAATACCTGGAAAGTGCACTCACCCGGTCGGGTCCCCTACCCCACCCGGTCGGGTCTGACTTGACCCGGGACACTTTAACATGTCGAAGATCACCAGAACGTGGAGAATATTTGATTTTGACATGCACCCGGTCAGGTGGGCACTTTACCCGGTCGGGTACCCGGTCAAAGGTGCTGTAAAACACCTATAAATAGCCCCATTTTCCTTCACTTTTAGGAATCCCTTCTTCCATACTCCTAAGCTCAGTTTAGAATAGCATTTCTTATATTTTTATAGCATGTTTAGTCTCCAAATGAGGAGCTAAACCCTTCCATCTTGGTTTTGCTACTTTGAAGCTTAATGAATTTGTAAGTTGTGAGTTATTTTCTTTAATCTTCTTCCTTGAATATTAATTCTTCCTTTCAAATACTATTTCTATATCAAAGTTGGGGAGTGTTACTAAGATGACAATTAGTTAACATTTTGACATTGGTTATAGTAATAGTTATTTCTTCCTCTATGTTAATATTGGGGAGTGTTACTAAGATGACAATTAGTTAACATCTTGATGTTAATCATAGTAGGATTCATATTCTTTAATATTCTTCCTTGAGTATTAATTAATTCCTATTCATATTTAATGTTAATATTTTAAACATTACTTAAAGTATCAACTAGTTTTGTTTCTCATATTAATTATTACTAGAATCAATCGGTTAATACGCTTGTTATTAATCCGGTTCTTTCAACGGTAGTAAACTTGGAATATTAATGCATGCATCTCATGGTTAATATGCCAAGGGGAATTAATTATATTGATTAAACCAATAAACCGCTTGTGTTGAGGTTATCAATCTCAATCGTTTTCATCTTAAGTTTATTGCTACTATCAAGTTAATATACGGCGCTTGTTCTATATTGACTCGATAGTAAGTTTTATTAATGAACGCATCTCGTTATTAATAACTACCCTCGATGACTGGATATACTACTCGATTGAGTATTCGAGAGGAAGATAGTTAAAGATATAACCGGGATCGACGAACATTTCATTAAGTGGATAAAAGCAAAATCAAGCCTCCACATCTATTAATTAAACTCATATAGGTTGTTTATCTTAGTGTTAATTGAATTAAATCAAATCAAACTGAAAACCCCCCTTGTTACTATTTATATAAAAGAAAAACATTCTTTTCCCTGTGGATACGAACCTTACTTCACTATACTACGTATTAGTGTTGTATTGTAATTATTTTGAGTGCACCTCACGACAAAGGGCACGTCAGGCGTACACCGCCTTGTCCTCATATTCAGATATAGCGAACATCTTGCGGTCTCTGGCTGAAAGGCTAAAGGAGCCCAGAGTTCAGCCATAGGCCCAATCAGCCATATATATCACCGTCATCTTTATTTGATGACGCAAAGCTCATTTACAGGCCCAATCGGCCATATATCGCCCCATCATCTTTTATTTGATGACGCGAAGTTCATTTGTAGGCCCATCGGCAACATATCGCTCCGTCATCTTTATTTGATGACGCGAAGCTCATTTACAGACCCAATCGACCATACATTGCCTCGTCATCTTTATTTGATAACATGGGGCTCTTATATAGGCCTCTCGACCATTGCCCCGTCATCTTTATTTGATGACGTGGAGCTCTCATATAGGCCTCTCGGCCATACATCGCTCCGTCATCTTTATTTGATGACGTGGAGCTCTCATATAGGCCTCTCGGCCATACATCGCCTCATCATATTTATTTGATGATGTGGAGCTCTCATATAGGCCTCTCGGCCATACATCGCTCCGTCATCTTTATTTGATGACGTGGAGCTCTCATATAGGCCTCTCGGCCATACATCGCCTCGTCATCTTTATTTGATGACGTGGAGCTCTCATATAGGCCTCTCGGTCATACATCGCCCCGTCATCTTTATTTGATGTCGTGGAGCTCTCATACGGGCCTCTCGGCCATACATCGCCCCGTCATCTTTATTAGATGACGTGGAGCTCTCATCCAGGCCCTTCAACCATGCATCGCTCCGTCATCTTTATTTGATGACGTGGAGCTCATCATACCGGCCACTTGGTCGTCTCTCCTGGTCATCTTTATTTGATGGCTTGGACTTCTTATAGGCCTCTCGGCCACATGTCTCGGTCACTTTATTTGATGACCTGGACATCATATTATGGATGGTCACTCGACCTATCTCTTAGTCATCTTTATTTGATGATTGGTACTAATTATCATGCAGAGCTACTCACATCTAGAGACTGGTCTCGGCCATCCCCTCAGCAGACGGACACCGTTGCAGCTCCACACTTTGGCCGAAGGGCTCACCCCTTTTGCTTCATTTTGGGGGCATCCGGTGTGCACTTTTTCCCTCATTAGGATTTTTCTCCACTGAGTTTTTTCCTAATGAGGTTTTTAACGAGGCATTTCCCTAACGTGGAAAAAGGTGTCGAACCTCAGTCCCTATTGAAGACATCATGAGACATGCACTACTCTACTCCTCTTCACCTCACTACATTCACCTCAAGGAGTGGGGGGCTTGAAGAGCGGGGTACTTAGCGCCTCAAATTTTTTCACGAAGTTTACTCACCAGACGACGACAGATCAACACACAGTTCTACTCCCTTTCGCCTCGAGTACTCTCGACTCAGAGAGTGGGGGACTCCTAATAGAGTATATAGATACATACATACATACATACATACATACATACATACATACATACATACATACATACATACATACATACATACATACATACATACATACATACATACATACACCCATACAGACATACACCCATACATACATACATACACCCATACAGACATACACCCATACAGACATACACACATACACACATACATACATACACACATACATACATACACACATACATACATACATACATACACACATACATACATACATACATACATACATACATACATACATACATACATACATACATACATACATACATACATACATACATACATACATACATACATACATACATACATACATGCATACATACATACATACATACATACATACATACATTGTCACGCCCCGGACCTCATCCGAGCCACGTAGACAACCGCCGTACAATCTGATAAGAACAACAACAGTTCGTCCCTATTGAATTGTACAAGGCGTCCGATTGATTCTATTGCCAAACCGATTAGTAAACACATACAATCAACATCAATATCATAATCAAACGAATGCGAAAATAATAATACGTTTGATACTTAGCCACACGTGGCAAACACGGGCACGTAGGCCCCCCAACTGTTTTAATGAAAAACATTGTTCAAAAATCCATGAGCAGTTTATAGATTTCAAAAATACGAATGGAAGCACGAACCACGTCTTCCTCCTCGAAGGATCACCCTAGGCAAAGGTGCAGGTAGTAGGACTCTAGCCTCAACCTGAAAAATGTGAGGGCCCCTGGAGGGGTCGGTACTCCATAGAAGTACTAGTGACAAGCAGGCTATATGAAGAATAACTAATGTTTCAGACACGAGACCCAAAAATAGGGTGATACATATATATATGTGACTCATTCATCCGATGATACATACTGTATATATATATTTGTAAAATACTCGACCCGTAGGTCATTTCATTCAAAGAGTCTTTTAGAGATAAAGTTCTTACCTGACCTTTCTCACCCTTTTCCCGAATGCCTAGCTCACCAGCTACATTCTACATTCATAATATCCTACCGAGTTTTGGGAGCATTTCGCATCCCGGGGATACTCAACCCCAACCGAGTTTCAGGATCATTACCGTCCCGGGGATACTCAACCCCAACCGAGTTTCAGGATCATTTGCAGTCCCGGGGATACTCAACCCCAACCGAGTTTCAGGATCATTTATAGTCCCGGGGATGCTCAACCCCAACCGAGTTTCAGGATCATTTATAGTCTCAGGGATGCTCAACCCCAACCGAGTTTCAGGATCATTTATAGTCCCGGGGATGCTCAACCCCAACCGAGTTTCAGGATCATTTAATGTCCCGGGGATACTCAACCCCAACTAAATCCTTACCAAACCCTAACCTGGATATGGCTAACCTTTCGTTCCTTCAACTATGGACAATACCTAGCCCTATAGTCACATTTAGAGAATTTGGCAAAGAGTTGTTTCTCCCGCAGTGTTTCAAGCACAAGCCTTAGATGTTTTTCGTGTTCCCCCTCATTCATGGAGTATATCAAAATGTCATCAATGAACACTATGATGAATTGGTCTAAGTATTGGTGAAATACTCGGTTCATGAGGTCCATGAATGCCGCGGGGGCGTTCGTAAGCCCAAACGACATTACTAGAAACTCATAGTGACCATACCTCGTACGGAATGCACTTTTGGGTATGTCACTCTCCTTGATCTTCAGTTGATGGTAGGGGTGTTCATTAACTGGGTCGGACCGTATTTTAGACCGGAACCGGACCGGAATGAACCGGACCGGACCGGACCGGTATTAACCGGTCCGGGTTTCGGTCCTTAGTTTTTCAAGATTCCGGGTTCCGGTCCGGTCCGGGTCAAACCCGGAAAAAATAGGTCCGCACCGGAATGGACCGGTAAACTATTGTTCCGTAAAATATATATTTTATTTTGTACCATTAGTCATTATGTTTATGGCTTACTTTTTTCTTTTATTATATAAATGAATATATACGGAGTACATGTATATTTGGTGTCTAATTATTTCTAAGTTGTTTTTTATTTGTTTATTTATGTGCAGGCGTGCACTACTATGATCATAGTTTATATTTGTTTGATTTTTCCAAATTGCTTTTTATTTGTTTCTTTATTTGTAGGTGTGCATGTAGTTTATACGTAGTATTTTTTGTACATAATTTAGTTTTTATTACTCTACAATACATTTTGTCATTCTAATATACACAAAAGATTGTAGTTTTAATTACTGTGGGAAACTAATTATTACGATTGAATAGTTTTGATGACTATATTCCAAAATTAATTAATGGGCTAAACAATTGTTTAGCCTATATAGCATATCCGCACATAAAATTATAGTTTGAAACAACAACAACAACATCCAAGCCTTATTCCTAAAAAAATGGTGTCGGTTAAGATCACTCTAAGATAATGTCTTTTTCTAAAACCGGGTCAATTAGGGTCAAAACCGGACCGGACCGGAAAATTCAGGTCCGGACCGGTTAGATTTAGGTCCGGTCTTCGGTCCATAGAAAATGATGATTCTAGTTCCGGTCCTAACTGTTGGTCCCGTTTGTAATGGGAACAGTCTAGAGGGGGGGGGGGGTGAATAGACTGTTCAGGAATTTAAACTTTTCTCTAAGTCAAGTCTGACTTATCAGAGATGGTCGAAATCTGGTGACAGAGATGGTCAAGTTCTGATGGCAGAACTAGACCAGGCAGCGGATAAGTTTCTGTCCGGGTAGCCTCTAGAAGAAAGCTAAGGCAAAATGCCTTTCTGATAACTCTGAAGGAAGATCTGCTGGACACAGAGTCCAACCTTAAGAGTTAATCAGTAGAATTCTTGTTGTTGACTTGTACATGAATTCTTCTTCGTTTTTTCTATGAAATTCAGCAAGAATTTTGTGGTGTATTTCATAGTTCCAGTTTTGCATTCTATTCCTTAAAGTTTCAGCACTGGAAAACCTTTTAGTTTTTTATATGGTTAACCATTTAGCAATGTTTAATGGCACTAAGAGTTGATATTTGATTCCCGTGTAATGTTGTCATCTGTCAGGTGTTGACATGGTGATGAAACTAGTTAAATCAATACTAAGAAGAGCTTTTTTGTTTTGATCTCATTACATTAACACCATGGTTTATTAAAAATTGACAAAATGGTTTAAAATTAATGTAAAAATGGTCTCTAGAGCCCCTGATTTTGTTTATACTATTTAGCCTATAGTTGTTGATTGCCTTGGTTTCTACTGCACTCAAGTTAGTATACATCATACAAAAATAAAATTCTTATATGTTCTGTTATCTTAAAAAACTTAATTCCCCTTTAATATTTCCTGTTCGAATTTGATTTACAGTTCCATAAAACTTGTAAAGTAATTTCTAAAGCTTTAACTGGCTTATATTTTGATTATTTTCAAGCTAAGAGGGATGACATTCAGTCCATTAATATTTAAATAGTTAAATGTTTTTTATCTATTATAAATGATTGATTACATCAATAATCTCTAACTTTTTTGCATTTTTTGGATTAAACAACATTATTATAAAATATATAAAAGTTTTATCAAGTTTATCTTTGACGAATATATTCCTCCCTCAACACTTGAATTTCAAGAGACTAAGAGAGTACTTCATCTATTGTCTGTACTAGCTTCTGTTACTGTGTTGTGACTTGTGAGTAACATGACAAATCAGAAAAATCTCTTAAGTATCATAGTATAATCTCTATATCAACTGAACAGGGTAACTCATATACCCAAAAAGAATTGTTCACTAAACTAAGCTGTGTCATCTCTATCTTAGTAGCACGCAGAATTTTTGTCACACTAATAGCCATGGTTGAATTTTTTTTTTTGTTTCTTTAGCCGTGGGAAACTCTGTGTAGATAGATTCTTGAAGGAGTTATGAGAAGAAGGTATTTTGAGTTGGGGAGAATACCAAACTCAGTAGTGCTTAAATAGATAGATCCATTGGGAGGTTGATTGAGTGAGTGGCTGAAAGATACTACGTGGAAATCTTGCCAGGTAATATGCAATATGTTATTATACTAGGTAATATGCAATATGTTTATTATGTTTGAAATTTAAACTTAATGAGGAGGCTGGGGAGGGGGCTGGTGGGATGGGGAGGGGGCTGGGGAGCTGGGGAGGGGCTGGTGGGATGGGGAGGGGGCTGGGGAGTTGGGGAGGGGACTGGGGAGGGGGCTGGGGAGCTAGGGAGGGGGCTGAGGAGCTGGGGAGGGGCTGGGGAGTTGGGGAGGGGGCTGGTGGGATGGGGAGGGGGCTGGGGAGTTGGGGAGGGGGCTGGAGGGCTGGGGAGGGGGCTGGAGAGCTGGGGAGGGGGCTGGTGGGATGGGGAGGGGGCTGGGGAGGGGGCTTTATCCTTTTTTCCTTTTTTTAATTATTGTTTGTCTTTTATCCTTTTTTTATGTATACAGGAATCACTGGCAGCTCTTTATTCTCTCTCCTATCCAAAACACTATTGTCTTCTTGTGTTCTTTGGGGAATAAGCCAAATAGACAATTCAAAAATATTATTGATGCGTAAGTATTTTGTACATTCCGTTTTAATATCTTAATTACATAAATAAATTATTATTATATATATATATAATATTATAAATTACATAGTGCAATGGAGGCAAGCCGTAGACTCAACTCAAGAAAGGGAAGAGTGAAATGGATTATTCCTATGGTAAATACTTACTACTTTACTTTGTATGTTATTTTTACTTTCATTTGTGTAGCACCAAGTCGAATACCGTAATTTCTGATTAGTAAGTATGTTGTTCTAATTTGTAGTCTCGGATGCAAGTTGGGAGTTATGAATGTGGTTATTATGTAATGTTGCATATGTTGAATATTGTTTCGGCGGTAATTCTTGAAATGTGGGATGAGGTACATTATTATTTTATTTACATTCAATAGGTTTGCTCCAGATGTAATGTTTTTTAATAACCTTCTTATTTAATTTGTAGCGATTCGCCAATCCGGAACCATTCTCATCAGAAGAGATTGATGAAGTACGGACTCGTTGGGCATCATATTTCTTAGAAATGACGCAATCCATCAACGACACATGATGAACGTGTTTGTTTAAGTTTTTGAGTGATGATGTTAAACAAGTACAATGTGTTATTACTCTAGACTTGTGCAAGAATTGTTTTATTTTAGCTTGTTATTATGTACTAAGTTGTTACTTGAACTTGTTTAACATTTGTGGAAGAATTGAAAATTAGCTTGTGTTATTGTTTTAGATGGATCAAGTGAACAGGTGAAAAATTGTACTATAGTAGTTGATGATACTGTTAATGATGTGATTATAGTATAAACAGGGGTCATATTGCAAAATTTTTTCATGAAAAATACCGAAAAAATTGAAGCTTTTCACATCAGTTGTGAAATAACCGATGTGATTGCTTTTCTACATGGGTTATAACCGATGTGAAACACATATGTTCCGAAAAAAACGAAACTTTTCACATCAGTTGTGAAATAATCGATGTGATTTCTTTTTTACATGGGTTATAACCGATGTGAAACACATATGTTCCGAAAAACAACGAAGCTTTTCACATCAGTTGTGAAATAGCCGATGTGATTTCTTTTTTACATGGGTTATAACCGATGTGAAAAACCAATGCTCCGGAAAAAATTAAAGCTTTTCTACATCAGTTATAAAATAACCGATGTGGTTTCTTTTTTACATGGGTTATAACCGATGTGAAATATCATTAAAAACGCCGTTTCGGCCTATCTTCTAGATCGGGCACTAAACGACCGATGTAGAAACTTTTTTAACATCGGCTGTTTGACCGATGTCAAAAGTCAATACTTTTCACATGTGCTGGAACCACATCGGCTGTTTGACCGATGTGAAAAGCCTTTTTTGACCGATGTGAAAAGCCTTTTTTGTACTAGTGTGATCTCTTTCCTTAATTAGAAGATTGATTTTGATCTCAACCTCCTTTCTTAAGTCAAGAATTTCAACCTTAAGCTTACTGTTTTCTTCTTTAACAGAAGAATAAGTGGTTTGAATGGCTTGAAACTCTTCCCAAAATTCTGACATTGAATCAGAATCAAAGGCTCTGCCTACCGAAGAAAAACTAGAGTTGGAAGTAGAGGATACCTCATCATCAGATTGACCCATAAGACATAGGTCTTCAGTCTCTGTATCCAGGCAACAGAATGCCTCATCGGGTTCTGATTCTGAGCTGGACTCTGTCTCAGAGAGGGGGTCCTTCTCTGATTGTTCAGTGATGAGTGCCTTCCTTCTTCGGTGCTCATATTTCTTTTCTCCTTCCTGGCCTTTCCTTTTGGAGACTATGGGGTGTGGACAGTTGACTTTGAAGTGCCCTGGTTGTCTGCAGTTGTAGCAGAGAAGCTCTCTACTACTTTATGATGGTTTGGACTTCTGGTGTGGCTTTCTGCTAGAGAGTGGACTTCTGCTATCCTTCGGCTTCAAGAATTTCCCGAACTTCCTAGCAAAAGCCGCCATATACTCGTCAGTTGAAAGAATAGAAGGGTCAAAGTTATTTACCTGAGAGGTGCTGGCAGTGAGGGCAGTAGTTGTTCTGTCCTCAACTTCTTCTTTCTCTTCTTCATTCATCTCAAACTCATAAGACTTGAGATCAGAGATGAGTTTCTCAGTGCTGTAGGTTCTGAGATCCTTGCTATCTCTCATGGCAGTGACCTTCATCTTCCATGGTGAAGGTAAACCTCTGAGAACCTTCAAGTTGATCTCCTTGGGAGTAAGTTCCTTCCCAAGTTCTGATATCTCAGCAGTGAGGGTGAGCAAGCGTGCATACATCTCAGCTATGCATTCTTTGGGTAGAAGTTTGAAATCTTCAAACTTCTTCATGGCAATGGTAAGTTTGTTGTCATTTTCTTGCTCATCTCCAGCTCCTATCAGGGTAAGAGTATCCCAGATTTCCTTGGCAGACTTGCACTTCTTGATCCTTGTGAAGTACTTGTCATATATGGCTTTGTAGAGGATATCCTTGGCAATGTTGTCAATGTTGTATTTCCTCCTCTCTTCATTGGACCATTCATGGCGCAGTTTGGTGATCATCTGGGGTTGACCACTACCTGTGATGTATTCAGGGTTGACTTTGGTGAACTCTGTGAAAGGACCAGCATCTAGAACTTCCCACATTTCATCATGGAGTGCGCAGAGGTGAGCTTTCATGCGGATCCTCCACTCATCAAACTTTGTCACTGAGAACATAAGATTCTTTGAAAGAGTGTTATCCATAATATGAGATTAAAGAGGCTAAAACAAGTGGATCTCTTGTTTAGTAAGTAAACTAAAAGATTACAAGAACAAGGAGGCTCTGATACCACTTGTTGGTCCCGTTTGTAATGGGAACAGTCTAGAGGGGGGGGGGGGGTGAATAGACTGTTCAGGAATTTAAACTTTTCTCTAAGTCAAGTCTGACTTATCAGAGATGGTCGAAATCTGGTGACAGAGATGGTCAAGTTCTGATGGCAGAACTAGACCAGGCAGCGGATAAGTTTCTGTCCGGGTAGCCTCTAGAAGAAAGCTAAGGCAAAATGCCTTTCTGATAACTCTGAAGGAAGATCTGCTGGACACAGAGTCCAACCTTAAGAGTTAATCAGTAGAATCTTAAGTGCAGGAATTAAAAGCTTAAAGTAAATGACACCGGGGTTTTTATAGTGGTTCAAGGAACAACTTGTTCCTCTAGTCCACTGTTCCACTAAGCTTGCAAAAACAACTGTTTACAACGCCTTAGTCCCTAGAACTTAAGAAGCACTCCTCGTCTTCTTCAAGTCTAGTTGCCACCCGGGATGCAGTCCTGCTTCCTGATGGCTGGTCTCGTTTCACTGAGTCTCTTGAAGTATCCCCACTTCACTTACTCCAGCTAGTTTGAGACGTCCCTTCTTTTTCAAGAAGTGTTTGATATAAAATCAGTTTTCTCCAACGTTGCTTCTTCACAAAGAATGAGTAGATGATGCTTTCGAAGTGTTGAAGAACTGAGTAACTTTGCAGCTTGCTAGTTGGATGAAGGATAGGAAAATATATCTTCCAACTGTAGCCTTTTCTTGTTTAAGGATGAAGTTTAAATCTCAAGAAGGCTTTGAGCAAGTTCGTTTTGCAGATATTGTAGCAAAGTTTTTGACGCAAAGTTTTTTTTCTTAGTTCTTCAGAGTGTATCTTATATACTGGGAGCAGTCTTCCCGTTGGAGTGTAGAAGACAGCTTCATTAAATGCAAGTACTGTTGACTTGACCGGTTGGACCTTCGACTTGCTATTTTGGGGGCGTGAAGATACCCGCATGGTCAATCATCAGCTTTAAATATCTCTTCGTACGTACAACATTAAATGTGCATTTAATGCGTGTACAGTACCATGTTTCCGTTGAAAGGTTCGTAACTGTTAGGGGATTTCCCGTTAGTTTAACGACCATTGGAAAGAGCTTCCGGAATTTGGTGGGTTTAGCAGAGTCTGATGAGGTTCTCTGGTTCAATCTCTGAAGTCCGCCTCTGTTGCCAACTCTGGTAACTTTCTGATGACCAGTTTCTGATGGCTTCTCTGGTGAGCAACTCTGGGAGCAACTCTGGTAGAAGCAAGATGGAACTCTGGCAGACAGACTAAGCTAAAACTTACAAAAGAAATTCTAATACAAAATTTCTAATGGGGTACTTTCAAATTCTAATTAACCTAGCATCATCAAAATCTAAATACATTTATTCCTTACACTAACCGGTTCCGGTCCGGTCCGGTCCGGCTTTGGACCGGTGAACACCCCTAGTTGATGGTAGCCTGACCTCAAGTCAATCTTAGAGAACACGGTTGCCCCCCGTAGTTGATCAAACAAGTCATCGATCCTTAGCAAAGGGTATTTATTCTTTATCGTGACCTTGTTCAACTGACGGTAATCGATACACATTCTAAGTGTACCATCTTTTTTCTTTACAAAGAGTACCGGTGCTCCCCACGGTGAATGACTCGGCCTAATGAATCCACTGTCCAGTAATTCTTCCAATTGCACCTTCAACTCTTGAAGTTCAGCAGGTGCCATCCGATATGGAGGAATCGAGATGGGTTTCGTACCGGGTTCTACTTCAATGGTGAACTCAATTTCTCGATCTGGTGGGAGTCCCGGGAGTTCTTTAGGGAAAACTTCTGGGTACTCACTCACCACTCTCACCTCAGTGAGACTCTTTCCCTTGCCTTCCTTGCCTATGACATAGGCCAAGTACGCTTGACACCCTTTCCTCATCATACGCCTTGCTCTTATGGCCGATATGATACAAGGATTGAATTTCCCTCTATCTCCCTCGAAGCATAGAGTATTTCCTTCTCCATCTTTTAGTTCTAACACCTTGGTGTAGCAATCTACCTTCGCATGGTGCTTTTCGAGCCAATCCATGCCAAGTATGGCATCAAACTCGAGCATATCTAACGGCATAAAGTCACCCGTTAGACAGTGCTCCCCTATCCCTACATTACACGAGGGATAGTAGTGTTTCCGCTCTACATCATCTCCCAATGGCGTAGAGACCAGCAAAGGTTGCATCATTGCTACCAAAGGCATGTTCAATCCCTTGGCAAACGCTTCGCTCACAAATGAACGTTGTGCCCCGGTATCGATGAGAATTCTCGCATCCCTATCGTTGATCTTTAGTGTTCCTACATATATAAGTCATGTAAGACACCCTATTCAACGTCCCGACTGAAAAGGACCGGACGAAAAATTTTCAGCCTAGAATTACCCTATACCCGGTCGGGTAAGGTCCTCTACCCGGTCGGGTATCACTCGAGTCCTTAAGGAGAAACCCCCTGTTTTCCTTGCTCAGTCGAGTACCAGCCTTGAATTTGAACAAAATGTCAATACCCGGTCGGGTATTGACGAGCACTTTGTCACGGTGCGTCAAAATAATTTTCAATACTAACACTTATACGTAGTACAGCGTAGTAGAGTTCGTATCCACAGGGAAAGGAATAATTCTCTTTTTATGATACTTAGTAAATAAAAAGTGGGGATTTGGATTGAGTGATTTAATTTAATTAAGAACTAAGATGAACAACCTATATGTGTTTAATTCAAAGATAAAAAGGACTTGGCATTGCTACTTTCCACTTGTTGATATATTTCAGTCGATCATTGTTATATCTATAACTTATTCCCTCTCGAATACTCAATCGGGGAGTATATCCACTTCATCGAGGGTAGTTATTAACAACGACCGTTCATTAATAACCCTTACTATTAATCAAATATAGAACAACGCCTTATACCGATTTAATAGTAGCATTTAATCTTTCTAACTCCTTGATGAAATCAATTGAGATTGATAACCTTAACACAAGCGGTTTCGGTTTAACCAACAAAATTAATCCCTCTTAAGTTTATTAACCACGACCGTGCATTAATAAACCGAAGTTACTTACTTGTGAAACCATCAACGATTAACCATCGGTTCGTTGATCGTTTCTAGTAATAATTAATATATGAAACAAAACTAGTTGATCCTTTAAGTAATGTTCAAAATATTAATATGAAATAAGAGTAGGGATTAATTAATATTCAAGGAAGAATATTATTAATGAAGATGAATCCTACTATAATTAATATCAAGATGTTAACTAATTGTCATCTTAGCAACACTCATCAATATTAATATAGAGGAAGAGAATACCATTCTAACTAATGTTGAGATGTTAACTAATTGTCATCTTAGCAACACTCCCCAACATTAATATAGAGATGATATTAAGGAAAGACCTATTAATTAATATTCAAGGAAAGAAGTTAAGAAAATAACTCACAACTTTAATAATCAACAAGCTTCAAGAGCAACACCAAGAATGGAAGTTTAGCTCCTCATTTGGAGACTAAACATAGCTAGAAAAATATAAAGAAATGCTATTCTAAACTGAGCTAAAGAGTATGGAAGAAAGGATTATGTTTTGTGAAGAAAAAGTGTGCTATTTATAGGTGTTTTTCAACACCTTTGGCCGGGTACCCGACCGGGTCAAGTACTCACCCGACCGGGTCCGGTCAAAATCAGATATTTCCCCACGTTCTGGTGATCTTCAGCATGTTAAAGTGTCCGGGTCAAGTCAGACCCGACCGGGTGGGGTAGGGGACCCGACCGGGTGAGTGCAAAAATTGGATATTCTTCACGTTCGGGTGATCTTTGCACACCGGGTTGTCCCCGGTCACTTCTCACCCGACCGGGTGAGGTAGTGGGCCCGACCGGGCCATGCACTTTCTTTGCATTTTCGTTTTTCACTTCTTACCCGACCGGGTCAAGTGTTATACCCGGTCGGGTATTTGCTCCTGGGCAGCCAAATCTTCTTTTTCTTCACTTCAAAGTCTTCCTTTCCAACACCACAAATCCTAACTAAACTTTACAACTGACAAATAAAGACTAAAATACAATTACAACTGAAATCGCATAAATGTTTACAAACTAAATAAAACGTCAAACAATTAACATAAATCAAACATAAAAACATGTAATTATGCACTACTAATTAGTGTGCATCAGGTATATACCCATACCCGGTCGGGTATCACTCGAAATTCTCAAATAAAAGCTCCCTGTCCTCCACGCTCGATCGAATACACACTTCGAAGCTCAAGTTCTACACATACCCGATCGAGTATACAACCATACCCGTTCGGGTATGGCTGGAATCGCCAAAAGTGAACGGTCCTGCCTTGCTTGCTCGAACGGGTACACACTTCGAAGCTCACTCTTTACACATACCCGATCGAGTACATAGCCATACCTGATCGGGTATTGCTCGAAGTGTCAAAAATTAAATACCCTACCTTGCTTGCCCGAACGAGTACACACTTCAAAATCAACGCATGGCTTATACCCCGTCGGGTCTATAGGGATACCCGATCGGGTCCTTCATATTTTTTGAAGATTTTTCACCCAATTACATAATCAAATACGTGTGAAATCAAGAGATTACCTGCAATGGAGTCCGGGTTGGCCCGAACATCAGCCTCGGTCATTGCATACACCCGTGCTTGGGTCCTCCCTTGGTTAACGGACATGGCGTTGCTAGCCGTGGGTCCGCCCCTTCCCGTGCCGGCCTGAGACAGTCCCGCACGTCCCCTACTAGTTGTAGGTCCTCCCATGGCTCCCGATGGTCCTCCTCCGTTCAGCATTGGACAAGAGGGTTTGAGGTGGCTCGTGCTACCGCATTTGAAGCATCGGGGTGGTTCATTGAACCTTCCCCCGTTGTTCTTACCGCAGTTCGCGCACCTTGGTGGTCCCACACCCCCCGGTTTGGGCCCTTGCCCTCCTGGGCCCTTATACCTTTTCGTTGGTGGTGCTGGCGCCCTGAATGTACTGCCACCCCCGGCGTGATGCCTCCGAGAGTGGTCTTGGGGTCCCGAGTTTCCCCATTTCCTCTTCTTCGCCTCCTCGGCGTCTCTCGCCTTCCTTTCATTCCATTGGGTTTCCCCAAGGAGCCCCTGATCAACGATTTGGCTAAATGTCATGTTGTGATGGTAAGTAGCCCGGTCACGGATGTCCAACTGTAGAGCATCCCAAAAGTGATTGGCCATACGATTTTCATCCAAGGAGTATTCTGGGATGAATCGTGCCAAGTCACGGAACCTCTGTTCCAATTGCCTCACCGAGCAACCATCCTCCTTTTTCAGGTTCGTGTGCTCCCTCCTTTTGAGATTGACTTCAAAAGTTGAGTAGTACTGATTATAAAACTCCACTTCGAATTTCTCCCAAGTGGCTTCACCGTGAAACTTCCCTTCCACGCCTTCCCACCACACAGCAGCTACCCCCTCAAGTAGCCTGGTGGCAACCCTCAACTTCACGTCGAGTCCAATTTGCATATCTCTAGAAGCATCATTCAGCTTCTTAATCCAGTCGGCGGCCTCAGATATGTCGCCCTTGCCATCAAATGATTTGCACCCCAAGGCCCTAGCCTCCTTGAGGTACTTGGAGATACGTACCATCGTGTCTCCACCAAATGCTCCAGATGGAGCACTAGAAGCTCCCCGACTTCCCTGTCCCATGGCCTGGCTAGCATGCCTAGCTTGGCGCCGCTGTTCTCTCCTTGCCTTGTTCTCGAGGTACCATTCTAGTACCTCGCTCATACGATCGTAATGAGGATCGTCATCCTCATATTCTTCATCAAAGCCCTCCCCGTTGTACGAGGTCTCCTCTTGCTCCGTGCTTGGAGCATATGTGAAATCGTCCGATTCAGTGGCCCAAGACGGGTGCACAGAACCGACACGCGTACTACATGCCGTCGGCGTTGTAGAACGCCCACGACCCCTGCCTCGGCCTCCTCCTCAGCCTTGGCCCCGGCCTCTACCCCTAGAGGTCCGTGATTCAGCTCGTGTATCGTGCTCGGTGGCCCTCGGTGCACGACCCATCGGGTTCCTCCTAGTAATCCTGCATCCACCTTCCATTTCTGAAAGAAATAAGGAATGAGTCATTAGACTCGCTTCAATGTCAATTGACGGATTAGTACAAAAGACACCCCTTGGTCCAACATTATGGCCAACAAACTGTTAAGGGTACCGTCTTAACAATAAGAGGTCAATAACTTGGTTTCCAACGGTTCCTTAAGTACAAAAACTATTGCTCATGGTTTTATTCAAAACTTTTGAGGATAATCATATTGAGAGGTTAATTATATAGTTTAGAAATCGATGGCTCTGATACCACTTAATTGTCACGCCCCGGACCTCATCCGAGCCACGTAGACAACCGCCGTACAATCCGATAAGAACAACAACAGTTCGTCCCTATTGAATTGTACAAGGCGTCCGATTGATTCTATTGCCAAACCGATTAGTAAACACATACAATCAACATCAATATCATAATCAAACGAATGCGGAAATAATAATACGTTTGATACTTAGCCACACGTGGCAAACACGGGCACGCAGGCCCCTCAACTGTTTTAATGAAAAACATTGTTCAAAAATCCATGAGCAGTTTATAGATTTCAAAAATACGAATGGAAGCACGAACCACGTCTTCCTCCTCGAAGGATCACCCTAGGCAAAGGTGCAGGTAGTAGGACTCTAGCCTCAACCTGAAAAATGTGAGGGCCCCGGAGGGGTCAGTACTCCATAGAAGTATTAGTGACAAACAGGCTATATGAAGAATAACTAATGTTTCAGACACGAGACCCAAAAATAGGGCGATACATATATATATGTGACTCATTCATCCGATGATACATACTGTATATATATATATATATTTGTAAAATACTCGACCCGTAGGTCATTTCATTCAAAGAGTCTTTTAGAGATAAAGTTCATACCTGACCTTTCTCACCCTTTTCCCGAATGCCTAGCTCACCAGCTACATTCTACATTCATAATATCCTACCGAGTTTTGGGAGCATTTCGCATCCCGGGGATACTCAACCCCAACCGAGTTTCAGGATCATTACCGTCCCGGGGATACTCAACCCCAACTGAGTTTCAGGATCATTTGCAGTCTCGAGGATACTCAACCCCAACCGAGTTTCAGGATCATTTATAGTCCCGGGGATGCTCAACCCCAACCGAGTTTCAGGATCATTTATAGTCCCGGGGATGCTCAACCCCAACCGAGTTTCAGGATCATTTATACTCCCGGGGATGCTCAACCCCAACCGAGTTTCAGGATCATTTAATGTCCCGGGGATACTCAACCCCAACCAAATCCTTACCAAACCCTAACCTAGATATGGCTAACCTTTCGTTCCTTCAACTATGGACAATACCTAGCCCTATAGTCATATAACCAACCTTAGGAACCAACGTGGGCGGGTCCAACCTGAACGTCCCACATTAACCCGCTCAAAACTGCCCGTTTTGAGCATAACCCAATACTCGATCGAGTATCAACCCATACTCGGTCGAGTACGGGAGACAGTAGTCCACAAAGCTAATTTTCAGCAAATACCCGGTCAGGTATGTGTCAATACCCGATCGGGTATGACAGTTGACTTGTCGGTCAACGCCCGTTTGACCACCCAAACGGAGTCCGATTAACGTGAAACTTTATACACATATACTCCTTGACGTCCTTGATCCAAAAATACCATTTTGGATCCCTGGAACATCACACATAATAAGTTATCACACTTTTAACCCCTAAACCTACATAACATGCTTTTCAACTATGTTTTATGTATAATCATGGCATAAGCAAACACTTGGTTATCTTTACTCATTTCATAAAACATATCCTTGATTAATTTAGGTAATCTCATGCCTCACGCAAAAGTTATAAAGCATAAAGCCGTCTTCTCACCATAATGAAGCTTATGAAGTTCTAGCCTTCCCGATTTAGCTCCGGCGAAACTCCGACGAACTTCAACGAACTCCGGTGACCTTTTCAAATCCGTGAAAGTTCCTTGAATACCTTAGACAAGTTACTAACAAGGTTTTATCATCATAAAACCCATAGTAATACAAATAACCTCCAAAAGGTTATTTTCCGGCGAACCGGTTACTTTGGCTTCTAAGTCCGTTCTTGGACTTAGAACCACCTTCCAACCCCTCATTCTACACTTCCAAACGTGTAGAACAATCCTAAAGGGTGAAATATGATTGAATAATCATATAAGAGGATTGAAGAACAAGAAATATGATTAATGGAGTCATTACCTTGTTAAACACAAGTTTTCCCACCTAAACTCTTCTTTTCTCTTCTCTTTTCCCTTTCTTCTTCCTCCCTTAACTTGGTGCGTGTATGATGGATGAAAATGGTTTATTTGCAGAGCTTCTCTCACTTGGTTGATGCCTGATACGAATGGGGTGAGTTGGTATGATTGAGAATGCCTTCTTGGCATTTCTCACAATCATGGCATGTGGGAGACCCTACTCCATTTAATGCCTTTCCCCTCAACCCCTTCTCTTTCCCCTCCCCCTTCTCTTTGTGCGGCTCCCCTTGACATTTGCAGAACCAAATTCGTGGGGTGGCCCCCACTCATGTGGGAGGTCATCCCTTTATGTCCCCAAGTGTACAATCGGTCCCGAAAGTTGTATTTTCCGGACTGTTTTAATTATATTTTATTTTATCGGGTCAAATAAAATATAACACTTGTTCCCAATCCTTATTGGACCTTTGAATGAATATGCATCCCCCAACTTTAATTTAGAAGTCTCCGGAATCCCTTTTCGGGCTGTTATCTGATAAATTTGCCGATACCGATAATTTGGCCCGTTTGACCAACCGGTCAACCTTGTGCCATTGTCATGGCCCAATTAGGATATCCACCACCATATACATATTATCTAGTCCAAGATTAATATAATATGTGGTCCCGATAATATCGGGCGGCCCCACATCCGATGTGGGTCCCACGTGAATTTTACTATTCACGTAATAGAAATGATAAAAATTTTACAATTACGTAAAAATGCTTTTATTCCTTTCTCAGGGTTCAATACATATTTGATAAAGTACAATTACTTGGGGGCGGTGTTACAAGTTCTACCCCCCTTATTTGGGATTTCGTCCCCGAAATCCACGTGTCTAATCAAACAGAAATGGATATTGTTCCCTCATCAGGGTCTCCACTTCCCAAGTTTGCTCCTCGACACGATCACTTTTCCAAAGTACTTTTACCATCGGCACCTCTTTGCTCTTTAGCTTCTTCACCTTTCGGTCCATGATTTTCACCGGCTGCACCGTATAGTGCAGGTCTTCTCGGATTTCCACCGGTGGTTTCTCAAGAATATGTGACGGGTCCCGCACATACTTCTTGAGCATAGAAACATGAAATACATTATGAATCTTTTCTAACTCTGGAGTCAACTGAAGTTGGTAGGCGACAACACCAATCCTTTCAAGGATTTTGAACGGACCTATGTAACGTGGGTTAAGTTTACCCTGACTGAGGAACCTGATGATCCCTTTCCAAGGTGATACCCTCAGAAATACCTCATCACCGACCTCAAACTCCAACGTCCTCCGACGTTTATCATCATAGCTCTTCTGCCGGTCTTGGGCAGCCTTGAGCCTATCCTGTATGACTTTTATCTTCTCCTTAGTGATCTCGACTAACTCGGTGCCCTTGAGCTTAGCCTCGCCGACCTCGTCCCAACACAATGGTGTCCAACATTTCCTCCCATACAATGCTTCGTATGGAGGCATGCCTATACTCGCCTGATAATTGTTGTTATAGGCGAATTCCACTAAAGCCAACTGATTGTCCCAGCTCCCCTGGAACTCCAAGGCACATGCCCTCAACATGTCCTCCAAGATCTGAATCACCCGTTCAGATTGCCCATCCGTTTGAGGATGAAACGCGGTGCTAAACCTCAATTTCGTACCCATGGATTCCTGGAACTTAGGCCAAAACCGTGATGTGAACCGTGGGTCTCTATCTGATACTATAGTAACTGGAACCCCATGCAGTCTCACAATCTCATCTGTGTACAATTTGGCCAACCGCTCGAGCGTATAGGTAGTGTTGATAGGTAGGAAATGAGCGCTCTTGGTCAGCCTATCGACTACCACCCATACTGCGTCGTAGTTCCTAACCGTCCGTGGTAGACCCACCACGAAGTCTATGGTAACATGCTCCCACTTCCATTCTGGAATGGTAAGTGGTTGTAGTAACCCTGCTGGGTGTTGGTGCTCTGCCTTGACCTGTTGACAAGTAAAGCAACGACTCACGTATTCTGCAATCTCTCTCTTCATCCCCGACCACCAGTAACTTTCTTTCAAGTCCCGGTACATCTTTGTACCGCCCGGGTGCATGGCATACGCAGATGAGTGAGCCTCCTCAAGGATAGATTTTCGGAGCTCCTCATCCGATGGCACACACACTCGTTCCTTGAATAGTAGAAGTCCATCTTCTCTCTCACGGAAACCCTCGACGGCCCCCACAAGCATCCGTTCCCGGATCTTCTGAAATTCCTCGTCATTGCCTTGACATGTTCTGATTTCATATAATAAGGTGGGTCTCACCTCAAATCTGGCCAATAGCGCCCCGTCCGTGGATATCTCCACGCGTGCCCTCAATGCCCGTAAACATGTGAGTAAAACCCCTGACGATGAGCTCTTCCTGCTCAGTGCATCGGCTACCACATTAGCCTTGCCTAGATGATATTCAATGATCAAGTTGTAATCCTTAATCAACTCCATCCATCTCCTCTGTCTCATGTTCAACTCTTTCTGAGTGAACACATACTTCAAGCTCTTGTGGTCGGTGTAAATGTGACACAACTCCCCGTAGAGGTAGTGCCTCCAAGTCTTCAATGCAAATACCACAACACCTAGCTCCAGATCATGTGTGGGGTAGTTTACTTCATGCTTCCTCAACTGCCGAGAAGCATAAGCAATTACCTTCCCTGATTGCATCAGCACACATCCCAGTCCCTGAATGTTAGCATCACTGTAGATGTAACTTATGAGTTAACTTTTTAACCAAACACGTAACTTTTGATTTCACGCGCTGAATTGTGTAATAATAGTAAAAGTAATGTTGAAGTTACTTTTCTGGCTGTATTCACTGAAGTTATTGTAGATGACCATTTTAGCTATATTTTCATATAATTTTTTTCTTTAATTTATTAATAAAATTTATTTTAATTATAATTTTTTTCATAAATTCGTAGAATCAACCAATGTAGTCACTTCAGCCTATTCATAACTTCATAAATTTCAGCCGATTTCAGTGTTAACAAACGAGCTCATAGTGCTACTAATTTTGTTATTTTTCGTAGAATAAAACAATAAAGGACTAAATTTTGAGAAAAAAAATTGAAAGTCGAGAACAAAAGCTCACCAAATTAATAGTATAGGATTAAATCGGGTATTGACACAATAATACTCCCTCCGTCCCAATTTGTTTTGCAAACTTTCCTTTTTTGATCGTCCCAAAATGATTTTCCATTTTCCATTTTGAGTATGAGAATATGATTAAAATGACAAGTTTAACCCTCTTCCTTACCCTTCTAATCTTCCGCCCCAGCCATACGAGTTAACCAACATTTTCTTGCCCACCCATCTCTTATCTTATCACCCATCACTTTCATCTATCAGACTATCACTCCCACCCACCCACCCACCCACCTTCTCTCCCCCATTTTTCCACTCGAAGCAACAAGCATCTGTGTCAATGGAGTCTCACGCACACCTCCATGGACAGATTCTCTTCTTTCCTTTTGAAGATAAAGACGAACAAAGGAAGGGGCTCCGGCTTGGTCCATCAGCTCCAATCTGCTCCATAGTCACCGCCTGAAAAGTCCTTAGATAGTTAGATCCACACGCTTTTGTTGACCCAGTTCACCGCAAACGAGTATGAGACTATATACTACGTATTATATTAACTCCCACCCAAATTTCAAAAGTTACTAAAGGCCCAAAGTTAGAAATCCAGAACTTGTCCAAAACCCAATTAGCGTGCAGCGGCTGCCAACATCTCTCACAATACGGATTACAGACCCTGATTTATATCGTCGCCCCGATACTTGCAGCCGGTGCCTAAACATCTCGGTAAATACAGAGATTCGTTCCTAGGAGGCTGCGATACTCAGGTAATTTATTTTTAGTGCTATAGTTACCAAACTTGCCGTTAATTTAAGTACTTGTGTGTTTGTGTTAGTCTCTAATCACCAATCACCATTGATTTTTTTAATTATTTTCCTTTGCATGTTTTAATAATAGAAATACAATGATACTGTTAGTTAGTACATTTGTTTTTAGCAGCATAAGTAACTTTTACAATATTTATTTACTATTGCTTTTGTGTTATTTTGAAAATCTACCACAGCAACGGAGACCCCAACACCCCTAGCACCTCCTCCTCGGCCTAAGCTGACAGGTTAGTATAAATATTAATATATACATACATTTATAAATCATATTATTTTTTTTATCTCACATAGTAGAGGTTTAATAAGAAAACACATAATAAAGGCTAAAGGGTCAAATAAGTACATGTTTTAAAGTGTTCAATTAGCCCCTTATATAGGAAGTTCTGCTCGGCCGTCGCCAATTGGGATTGTTCCCGGTGAAATTTTTTAATGCAATTTTTTGAGCATCTTCGTCATTAAGTCTAGTTTATCCATACCAAGTTTCAGCTAAAAATTCAACCGGGAAGACAGTCAAATGATTTTTTGAATATAACTGCGCAGTTAAACAACGCAGTACATTTCGGAAAATCATTTGACTGCCTTCTCGATTTATTTTTTAGCTGAAATTTGATATGGGTAAACTAGACTTAATGAAGAAGATGCTCAAAAAAATTCATCAAACAATTCCATCGAGAACCGCCCCAATTGGCTACGGCCGGACAGAACCTCCTAAACAAGGGGCTAATTGAACACTTTAAATTAGTTCATGTACCTATTTGACCCTTTAGCCCATAATAAATTATAGAAGATGTACTTGTAAACGACATTGTTTTCATTTTTTTTTCAAATTTCAATCGGCATTGCACATCACGCCCTCGTGATCTAGTATTTTTGAAAACACTTCATTGATTAGCACACATATAATTGCTCTAAAAAGAAGAAAATTTGTTTATTACAAATTAATAAACACCTTTTGGCATACTCAAATAAAATATACCTATTAATTTACTAAAGTCATTTTTTTACTTGTTTTTTTACGGAATTAAAGTCACACCAATCAATTAAATATTTTATATTCTAATTTATAATTAATGGCAGGCTTACATCATTTTACACTTTTGTCTCCTCAACAACACATTTGTTGTTATGCTTTATATTTCTAACAGTGTGTACCTCATCCTTTTTTATCTCCCAATTTAAGTATAAGTCTGTACAATTTTGAAATTGAGATTTGGAATAAACAATAACAATTATAAAAATGAATAAAAGGAAACTTCAAATCAAATGCATTTTGATCAAATGAATGGAAAAGAAGAAGTCTGATAGTATCGTGATAAAAATGAATAAAAGGAAACTTCGAATCAAATGCATTGTGATCATTATTCTGCTGAACATCCACTTTTAGTATTTTGTGTATGTTTCTAGACTTACTGCCCTTAAGCTTAAAGAAAGACACTTTCTCGCTATCAGTCTAGACACTCCTACCTCACCTCCATCCATCCATGTGCTGCGATGTGTTATACCAAGCAAAATATCATCATCATCATCATTATCATTACATTACTACTACCACTACTCCAAATATGTTTTGAATATAAGTGGTGGCTTCTCACAAATTTCAACACTCTTACTGAGCTTGTATAATGGTGCAATGCCTTTGATTCAATTGTAGTAAGAATGAGGGCAAATTCTATAACATTTTAGACCAACTATGTGAGGAAATTAAAAAGGAAGCGGCTCTATTTGTTCATGTCTCTGTCTTCACATTAAGACAAAGAAACACCACCACCTCCTTACATTTTCTTTTACCACAATTATATCTCAGTGGCCCATAAAGCTTCCCCTACAAAAACTTTCCCTCACAAGTCACAACGCGTCAAACTGCCCTCAAAATTCTCTATGCCCTTCGATGAATAAGTCATGAAACTGCTAACCTTGACTGTGTTATTACTCAATTCAGATCTCCTTGAGCTACACTCATTTTAATTAATGACTTAATGAGTAATGACTGTACAATAGTCCTGGCTCCTCAATTTCCCCTTCACCTTGAATGTCCTTTGTGTAGTTAACCCATTCTTCCTCAAACTGGACAGTTGCAGAGTTTGTATTCTCCTACTGGCCCTATTTCTTCTGTATGAGTCAACTGATTTTCCTCCTCTGAATCCTCTTCAGTTTCCATGAGGATTAATTGATAGTGTTTCTACACACATGTTCTTTATTCCACTTATCCCCACACTTGAAACACAAACCCTTCCCGGTTCTTTCTTGCAACACAGTTTGTGTCAGCCTCTGTCCATTTCTCCAGGAGTTATTGAACTCTGGTTGTTCTCCTGCTTCGTAGTCTGTCACAACCTTGGAAGCAGTTGGGTTATTAGAATAGGTTTTCTCCCTAGTGCTCTCCCCCCAGTGCAAGGATTTAGTCAGAGTTCCTTCTTTCTCCTACCAACCTCTCTTATCCTCTTCTCTATGTTTAGCTGTCCTTACTGCAGCATTTTTGTCTTCGAGTAACAGTGCATGGTCCATCATCTCCGGTAAGGATCTCGTAGGATACAATTTCAGCTCAGCTCTCACTTCCTCCATCGATCCATTCATGAAGACCCCTTTCAGCATCTCAGTGTCTGTATTCTCATGGCTCCTTAAGGATTTTGCACCAAGTCCGGTTGAAATCTTCGAATAAGTGCTTCCTTAAATGTTTCCCAGTTCCTATTATAAGTTTGGCCCTCCCACCATTGGAACCAGTTGAGGGCCTTATCCTCATCAGGTATGTCATTCAATCTAAAAAATCTTTCCACTCATACTAGCCAGCCATAAGCGTTGTTCCCATTGAACATCGGAAGATCTATCTTTCTCCCGTTTCGATGGTGAACTCTGGTCTTCGAAGTTTCATGGGTAGCAGAAGATACTTGGGATGATCGCGAGTGCGAGAGGTGCTGTGATTTTCATCTGGAGTTCGTCGTCGGAATTTCAGGAACGTCCTCTGGGTCGACCGTGGTTCTGTTGCTGCCTGCATGTTGTATATCCTCTCGTCCATCTTTTTACTTCGATCGATACACAATTTAGTGTTCAAACCAAAAAACTTATGATTCAATGAAAAACATTTTTTACTAGGTCGGTAATCTTATTGATAAGGCCTGTAAACCTTACTAATATCTAATAATGCTGGTTAATAGATAAAACGTGTATAATTATTTAATTATAGTTGTCCAAATTTTTAGACCAGCCGGGTAAACGGGCCGGGTCCGGGTCCATTATTAACTTAGCGGGTCCGTGTCTGGAACACTACGTTCCGACCCGGACCCTACCCATTGACAGGCCTAACCATATACAAAATGCATGTGCACTGACAGGTCATGCAGTGTGTCTCTAGTACTTGGCAGGTTTGTTTTGGATCAACAGGGGCATTTTTTATCAAACACAAAAAAGTCTTATTTTAGGAATTTTCAAACCTCTACCCCTATTTGTGATTTCTAGCCATGTTTTACTCATATTTAGATAATTCACTCTATATATAAAGGGATTGAGATCCGGTAAAAACACCTTAAATGAGAAATATGAAGGGATCCTATACGCAGATTGGGCGTACATTGGATGGAATCGTATGACAATAATGAAAAGATTTTGGGTGATACAGTGCGCTAAATCTTAAATTTTTTTCCCTGGAATAGTCTCACCTTAAGAAATGCATTATTATAGAGGGTATAAGAGTCTTTCTGATTTCTTACCAAAATTAAAATAAAATGATTACTATGCGATAATCGCTATTGCACCGAGAATCGCGCTCCCATTAATTTTAACCGGCTAAAGTAGGAAAGTGCAGAGTTTTTCATTACTCTCATCACTCTCCAAGAACGAAATGCAGAAGGGGAGTCCGAAAAAGAAATCACATTGTAAGAAAATGGCATCGGTTCAAGAAGAAAATAAATTTTCAATGAAACTATATCAGTGTTATGTATTACATTGTAATACATTGTTCAGTGAAATTGTAGATTTTCCACTAAACAATATTATCACTGTGCCAGAAACTAGAAAAGGACTAGTTGTAGACAAAGCTTCGCCAGAAACTAGAAATGGACTAGTTCCAGGCGTGATTGTGATAATTTTACTAGTACAATACAATTACAATAATTGTACCGATACAGATTTTAGACTTGCCACTTCGCAATACTCTCACCGTGCCAGAAACTAGAAAAGGACTAGTTCTAGACAAAACTTTTGCGAGAAACTAGAAATGGGCTAGTTCTAGACGAGTTTGTGATTATTTTAACAGTATAGTGCAATCATAATATATGTACCGACACAAATTTTAGACTTGCTACAAAATAATATTGTCATCGTGCCATAAACTACAAAAGGACCAGTTGTAGACATTTTTTTTTGCCAGAAACTAGAAATGGACTAGGTCTAGGCGAGCTTGTGATAATATTACGAGTATAGTCCAATTATAGTGCATGTTTTCTCTATGGAACAATTATAATACATATTAAGAGTTGAATTATATTATAGTGTTATTTGAGAATAAATAATGATAACTAAATTAAATTGTTCAACTATTAAGGTGAGTTACATTTTAATACTCCCTCGGTATTTTTTTGTTTGCTACAATAGGTGTTGGCACATTTTTAAGAGTGAAATAGTAGAGGTAATGAATAGTATAGAAAAAGTAGGAGAGATGGTGTAAAAATATGAAAGTGGAGATAAAAAGTAGAAAAGTAAGAGTAGTTGAATATTTTTAAAGGAAAAACTAACCAAAGAGAGAAAGTGTATCAAATTTTTTAATACATCCAAAAAAAGGAAAGTTTACCAAACAAAAAAATATGGAGGGAGTATAAAGTTCTACTAAATATTCAGATAGACATAATAAAATTTATAAAAAAATGTAGAATTTCTAACCTCAATTAGAAGAACACGAAAATATAGAACTAACAAGAACACTTTTTGTATTATTTTTATAACTAAATATTTATTTTTGTAGTTGAAGAATAGATATAATGTTGAATGTATTTAAAGAGGGGAGGATTAAGGTTGTGGGGGTGAACTGTACAAATATTGGAGAGTTGAGATTATTTTAGCAAATCTGATTCTGAGCATAGAGGGAGAGTTGAGATTATAATAGGTTGTGGGGGGTGAATCGTACAATCCATGTGCTTGTTGTTTGGCAATCAGCACCAAGGCCGGACTGCACTCCCTTGAAAAAAGAGAAAACGGATTAGCTAAATCTGAAATGTTAAAGGAAAAAAAATACCAGAGTCGGATTCCTCTAAAGTCACCACCAGACCCTACAAAACTCGGATTACCTTCCTTCCGTAAATTCATACCCTAAATCTGACATTCTTATTTTGGGAATGGGTGCATGAAATTCCCGTAAATCCATCCTTTTCTCTCACTCTACAGCTCCTACTCCCTTCCCTCTCCCTCACTCAACTATTCGCTCCTACTTCCCTCACCTCATACTTCAGGTTGGAAATGGAGATTGGTCAAATTATTGTGAAGGTTGAGACGGTCACGAGCCCGTTTCACTACAGATCTCTAATCGAACACCTGCGCCTCGGAGTTGCCCTCACCGAAGATGATGGCATTACTCCAATCAAAATCAGAGAGTGTCTACTCTTGCCACCGCAAATCAATCTTAAGGAACACACGGTGCCACTAATCAACATCACCTTTGAAAATGGAACCGATTCTTCTCTGCAGTGCAGATTGCGTAAGGACAACATGTATTTTGTCGCCTTTAAACCTTAAAATGGAGGATGGTTTGAGTTTGCAAATCCAGGTGGTAAGATAATTGAAGATTCAATATCAATTGGTATTAATTAAATGATCAAAATGGCTTATGACCTATGACATATGACCTACCTTATCAAAAATCCGAATGAAATGAGACACTTATTGAGACTTGGACTAGCTACGAAAGACTAGACTAGCAAGACACGCCAGTTTGACTAGGTAGGTCATATGTCATAGGTCATAAGCCATTTTGATCATTTAATTAATACCAATTGATATTGAATCTTCAATTATCTTACAATCTGCATTTGCAAACTCAAACCATCCTCCATTTTGAGGTTTAAAGGCGACGAAATACAGGTTGTCCTTACGCAATCTGCACTGCAGAGAAGAATCAGTTCCATTTTCAAAGGTGATGTTGATTAGTGGCACCGTGTGTTCCTTAAGATTGATTTGCGGTGGCAAGAGTAGACACTCTCTGATTTTGATAGGAGTAATGCCATCATTTTCGGTGAGGGCAACTGCGAGACGCAGGTCTTTGATTAGAGATCTGTAGTGAAACGGGGTCATGAGCGTCTCAACCTTCACAATAATTTGACCAATCTCCATTTCCAACCTGAAGTATGAGGTGAGGGAAGTAGGAGCGAATAGTTGAGTGAGAGAAGGGAGTAGGAGCTGTAGAGTGAGAGAAAAGGATGGATTTACGGGAATTTCATGCATCCATTCCCAAAATAAGAATGTCAGATTTAGGGTATGAATTTACGGGAGGAAGGTAATCCGAGTTTTGTAGGGTCTGGTGGGGACTTTAGAGGAATCAGATTCTGGTATTTTTTTTTCCTTTAACATTTCGGATTTAGCTAATCCGTTTTCTCTTTTTCCAAGGGAGTGCAGTCCGGCCTTGGTGCTGATTGGCCAAACAAGAAGCACATGGATTGTACGGTTCACCCCCACAACCTATTATAATCTCAACTCTCCATCTATGCTTAGCCATCAGGTTTGCTAAAATAATCTCAACTCTCCAATATTTGTACGGTTCACCCCCACAACCTCAATCCTCCCCTCTTTAAATACATTCAACATTATATCTATTCAACTACAAAAATAAATATTTAGTTACAAAAAGTGTTCTTGTTAGTTCTATATTTTCGTGTTCTTCTAATTGAGGTTAGAAATTCTACATTTTTTTACTGATTTTATTATGTCTATCTGAATATTTAGTAGAACTTTATACTCCCTCCATATTTTTATGTTTGCTAAACTTTCCTTTTTTGGATGTATTAAAATATTTGATACACTTTCTCTCTTTTGTAAGTTTTTCCTTTCAACTACTCTTACTTTTTATCTTCTCTTTCATATTTTTCCACCATCTCCTACTTTTTCTATACTATTCATTACCTCTACTATTTCACTCTTAAAAATGTGCCAACACCTATCTTTCTATATACAAAAGCAGGAGAAATCCTGAACAGTGTTCCTGCCCAAACATAGATTAGCTCCGGGTCGGGTCAGAAATGGGTCAAAGCGATGTGGGAGATGTGTGGTCCAACTAATTGGGCAGTGCACTAGGCATTGGGCAGTGCACTAAGCATTGGGCAGTGCACTAGATAACTGGGTAATAGTTTTGTCCGTTCGAAGATAAGTATCCTTTGTGTATTTAGATAGCTAGCATAAAGAACCGGTCAAGATTTTAAATAAAGTCATGTGAAATGTGTCAGTGGCCTGCATTCATGCTTTTGAATGGTATGGCTATTAAAAAAAAAGGATGACCCTCATCCCTGACCGGACGGTACGTTGGGAGGATGTAAATTGGACTATAATCCCAATCTGACAGGTAGAAAGTGGGGCTCTGTCCCCGATACTTGCAGAGGTCCTATGCATTTTTAACATAGTAACCCTTCATCGCAGTTGCCGGGATTCGAACCCGGGACCTAACCCTTGTGGCACTCCTTTGCTATCAGTTGAGCTACGTGCACCTTTATTTGAATGGTATTTAAAAATGACCTCTATAATACTCCGTATATTAATATGCAAATCATGCCAGCCTGTTATTTTCATGGAAAGTGTGTAATCTCTTTGTATTGAGCCCCGGGATCATAAATGGGTGAGCTGGAAACCACATCCACTTCCCTATAAAAAATAGCACAGCCTTGCCAACAAACATACATGAAAAATAAATCACTCTACCTCATCTCTCTCTTTCCGCTTATGTACCTACAATAAGCAAGAATATCATTGAAGATACAATTACATAACATGTGTGTGTTCATGTGCTTATAAATGTTTGTGTGTGTGTCTGGACTAACACACACGAGTACATACATATGCAATGGAAGACATATCGACAGTGGCCTAACAAATGAATTCTCTTTGAATCAATTTTGTTGTGGCTTACTCTCTATCGATATTTAACATTATGTGTTCATAGTATTGACTTTACATACATTTCTTTATATGTTTGAAAAAGTAAATTCTATAATTTCTGTTCTGTGATGTTTTACAATATGATTTTGGAATTTGGAGTATATATGTGTATACACATCATTTATAGTATATACTCCCTCCGTCCCCTTTTAAATGTCCCGGAAGAGGGTGACACGAGTTTTAAGAAAAGTAGGTTTGTGTGGTTGATATTAATAGATAAAGTAAGAATAAAGTAAGAATAAAGTAAGAATGACTTTGAGCCACACAAACTTTACCAAATAAGGTATGGGACAATTAAATAGGGACATCCCAATATGGTAAAATGAGACATTTAAAAGGGGACAGAGGGAGTATCACCTAAAATTAATTTGTGTGTTTTTAATATGAGGAAGACTCAAACAAGCAGGTTGTCAAAGTATACCAAAGCCCAACAATTCAATGATTTTCATTTGTGGATATATTTTATAAGATTAGAAAAGAAAAGATTACGCACAGTTTAGTTAGGCCCAACAAATCATTGTTGTATTTTTTGGGATATTATATTATGGACTATAAGATAAAAATAGGCAGTTTAGGCAGAATTTGGATGATGTTGGCAAATTGTTTACATTAGTTTATATTATAATAATTACAAAAAATGGGAAGGTCATTCATAGTTAGACCATCTCACCATCCCAGTAAAAATTCTTTGAAATCCTACTTAAAGATTGCAACTTTGTAAGCATTCCAATACAGACATATTATAAAGGTTATAAGACTTAGTTAGAATAGGTAGAGTTTATCCAATTCTGGCAAATTATTCATTTTAATACAACACTTTAGCTTTTAAACATTAAAATATAGGCAGATTGGGCATTATTTTCTCAACTTGAAGAAAAGCATTTATACCAACTGTTAAAGCAATGCATAAAACCCATGTATGACATTTACAAATCAGATCTAGCAGAGTATCAATGATAGTATATAACAAAAATATTTTAAAATATACAGAGTATTACATATGATAAATGTGTTCAATTTAAATTTTGTATTCAAATTTAAAAATCAGGCATATCCTTCTAAGGTATAGACCATAAACCATGCACTATAATATACTACGTATAAATAAGGATGTTCAGATTTAATATCTGTAGTAGAATAAGTCTACAATACTATTTGAAAAATCGGAATTCTATATTTTTATTAAAACAATAAACTAAACTAATTCATGTGAAGTAATTACATAGAATTACTCAGTTGTGCCTCTTTGATTAATTTAGTTCCTAAAATTTTAGATGCATCTCCCTCAATATCAAAATTAGGATTAATTAAGATTTTAGTTTAAATTTGAAAGCCATGAAACCGAAATTGTAGATTTGGGCAAATCATACCTTTATAAATTCTTAAGTGATATCTGTCAGAAGAGATTTGGCTAGCATCGGTCGATAATGCGTGTGACGTTAATTGAACTTTGAGTCGCTTTGGGTAGGATAGTTTGTTGTAGGTTGATGGACATTGGAGAGATTGTTATGGGAGGATGAATCGGGAGATTATGTTTACCAATGGTTGATGGGAGATTTTCGAAAGGTCTAGAGGCCGAAGAGTATTGAGGCTTCTGGAGTTGCTGAAAGGTGATCTCCCCTATCCTAAGTGAAACTACATTTCATTATTGGGCTGTCCGTTTGTGAGGCCGAAAAGAATCAGCCCTAATATCCAGCAGCCCAATTTTGTTTTGTTTTAATTAAAGAATCAAAATTATGTGTATACAAATTTTAAATGGGTTGATCGATCTTTCAAACAAAAGGTTGTTCGATCTCATAGTGTTATTGATAGATATTTTATGCAATTAAAGGGTATATATTTTAATAATAAAGAAATATATATCAAGAATGATTAAAATATTTTTCTTAATAGGTCTCAACCATCAAACTAACTCCAACCTTACTACATACAGAATATATGATAAACAAATGTTTATGATATATGGAGAATAATAAACTTAAATTGTTATATCAGTATTTTAAGAGGTTTTATTGAAGTACATTTAGTACCATCTCCAATCCAATATTTTGTTCCCATTTTGACGTGAGACGCTTACTCATAGAGAGTGTATTTGTGTGTTTGTACGTGATGTATAAAAGAAGAGAAATATTTTCACTAAATACAAAACTAATGTATTGATAGAATTATCTCAATCTTAATGTTAAGTAACAATGACATCATATCAGGAATTTTCAAACTAATAAGAAGTCAATATGAGTTTATATGTGTCTGTGGGGGGCATGTTTCTACATCCGCGATCTTTTTTTGGACGTGCTCACATTTTTAACACACTATATGCTCTTTTATAATGTCTACATCTTTAAATTGGGATATGTTTCGACTCTGTGGCTTTCTTCTTAATAGTGTTACAATGATGTCACGAATCTCAATGTGTTTGACCTTTCATTTGTAGCTTGAATAGATGTCACAAATGATAGTCTTATATTTTTTTCCGTAAACTCTTTTAACTTAATTTTAATTTTTTTCTTTGTTTTAATCTAATTTTTTTTTGAAGGAGATCTAAAACACGTCTTCCCGTTAATTGAACTATATATTTGTCCGTGCATCGCACGGGTGAAAATCTAGTTGTAGCAAACAAAAAATACCGATGGAATATTAAGGGGGTTGATAATTTTATCAAGTTATGTTTCACACTGATCCACTATTTACTTTAATTTTTTACCTTAAAAAAATACTATGTACTTTATTTTCATGTCAAATACAACGTATTACTTTATTTACTTACACATGTTTGATTTTGCTATGGAACGTGGGATCGACTTAAAGTCTTGAACACGTTTGCTATTTTGCTTTGAATTGAAATTCGGTGTGGGATCAGAATGCGGGAGTATCGGTTTATATATATTTCCTTTTTAATAATAATAGTACGGCCCCCATGCGATGCACGGTGCATGAGTTTGTTCAAGGGGTATAATTACTGTTACACTTGAAAAATCGATTGGTGATGTACGGAGTATAAGTTAAATACCATGTATACATGATGATGATGATAATTAAGCAAAAAATTGCTTAATTATTACATATTGTAATATGTAACGTTATTATGGTACAATGTTAAACATTAGAGATTATGAAACACTTCTTGGTAAACTCCGTTCATTGTTTCATCCACCGGACAACTATAATTGCTTTGAATGAGGATTTTGAGACCTGCACGATTTGTAACCCTTGACACAACAACAAACAATTGTCCATGACTGAAAAGAGCTTTTTTCAATAAGAGGGTATCATGAGCGAGCAATTGGCCTTGACTTTTATTGATGGTCATTTCATAAGAAGTCATAATAGGGAAATGCCTCCTTTGAAATCTAAACAGCAGCCTAACATTAGACGATGTCAAAGATAGTCACGATATTAAGATTTTCTGTCTTGCACTCATACATCGAGGACTTTACCCTTTAAAATGTGATCACAGATCTTTGTTACGATGAGTCTTGTCTCATCACATAAAAAATGATTGTTCAGTATTACGTAAAAGCATGACTGGGGTACTGACTTTTAAAGTTTTAGCAACGGTGCTATTCAAGAATTCTATAGCGTGCAACTCTTCTATAAGATCATGGGTTGAATCAGATTTGCATACACTGTTTTTATGTACATTCAAGCAACTTCCATGTGATTCAAACTTGTCATGTATATATTTTTTGTGCTTCTTATATAATATTATAAGAAAATTCCATTGACATTATCCATATAGTTGTGTGATTTTTCAAATTTGTTAAACATGCTTTTCATTTCACCAAGCTATCAAAGATTAAACTCCCACTTAATTGATTAAGATAATATCTTGGTTTCTTTTTATAGGTGGTCTAATATGAGGCTTATTGAGTGTTGCAATGGCCACTGAAAGAAATACATTATCATGTCGTTTGTCAGATAAACTTTGCTTATGTTTTACGCTAAATAATATCAATACATTTGCATCACACCTTTGTGTGGCTAGTACAGCTCCCATGTGATGCACGGTGGGTGAATTTATTCAAACATTTTATAAGTTTTATTTAATGTTAATATGTTTTAGTGTTGTAAACACATTACATGATAATGTTACAAAAATAAATTGTAGTAATGAGGCCGCACGATAATGTTACAAAAATAAATCGTAGTAATGAGACCGCACATGTAATATATCAAAAACATTTATATGAAAATATAATATACTCTGTATGTTTTTTACATTCAATTAAAAATTAGAGATTATGAAACACGTCTTTTCAAGAGCATTCGTAAATTATCATCAGAATGTTGATCATCATCGTTTTAAATTAAAATTTTGAAACCTGCATGATTCTTAAACCTTGATATTGCAACTTACAGAGTACAATTGCTAATGATTAAGACAGTTTTTTCAAACGACATATTGCTTGTATGGAACTAAACTCACAATGATTTTTAATACGCTATTATTTAAAAGATGAAAATGCGATGTGAATATTACTCACTCTGCCCAATAACTTTGTTCCATTTTATCGTTTTCATCCGTCCTATTAACATTGTCTCATATCATATTTGGTAATATTTGAGTAGTTTCAATTCATACTTACTTTATTCATAATTTATCAATTCAATACCAACCACACAACCCTACTTTTTCTTAAAAACCACACGTCACCTCTTTGTCCCAAACTTAGGGGGCAAAGGTAGTATTGTTGTAAAACATTTCCATAAAAATTTAAAAGGTATAAATTTCACTAAAATATAATAACTACACTTGATACTCAAAGTGTATTACATAGTACAGAGTATTAAATATATTGTTCTTTAAAAATCGACGAATGAAGTGAATCTAGTCATTTCATCATTTATAAAAAAGATACTAATTAAATAAAAACATCTATCAATAACATGTTACTCTCTGTCCCGCTAAGATTGTCCCAGTTTCTATTCACTTGGTCAACACAAATCACTTTTAATCTCTTATTTCATATATCAACTTTTATCAAATTTGATTCTGGTTTTTGCGACTTTGTAATAAAACTTTTAATGTAGTTTCTGAATATGTAATTTTCTTTTTTCTAAAAATACATTGAGTGCGAACAGGGATCTATTTGCTTTATCTTCGGTCAAGCATCGTAAACCATTTTGTCCCAATCTTAGTAGAACGGAGGTAGTATTTGATTGGAAACTCAATTTAAAATTTAGAAACACTTGGGGCCCGTTTGATAACACCTGTTTTTAGTTTATCAGCCTTATTGGTCTTATCAGCCAGTTTTTTAATTTACAGAGTACTAAACATGTACTCCATCCATCCTGCTAAGATTGTCCTATCTTTCCTATTTGTCCGTCCCACTAAAATTGTCACATATCAAATTTGGTAAAATTTATGCGTTTCTAAAACATTCTTACTTTATTCTTAGTTTATCAAAATCAATATCAACCACATTAACCAAATTTTCTTAATAACTGCCCTCCTCCTCATGTTCCAATGTTAGTGGGACGAATGCAATAGTTTTTACTTGAGTTGAAGTTGAGTCACTTTTCCGGTTGAATTGTCTGAAATTAGTGTAATGATCATTTAATACCCTAAATATAATTTTCATGTAATTTTTTCATTAAGAATTTTATTAAGTTGAAGTTGGAGTCACTATACTTAAGAATTTTTCATGTAATTTTTTTATTAATTAAAATATATCATAAATAGAATTTTTCTATAAATCAATAAATTCCGCTAATTTAGTAACTTCAATCAGAATTTCATATATAATATGTAGTATAAGATTTTATAAAATTAGATATGTTATACTCCCTCCGTCCGGAAAAGGTTGGCCAAATTTCCTTTTTGGGATGTCCCAAAAAGATTTGCCATTTCCATTTAAAGTAATGAATATGTGGCTAAAATTAATTCTCTCCTTTGCACAAATTTCAACCACACAGTTTTTACTTTATTAATCCACGTGAAAGACAACTTTGGCCAACCTTTTTGGGATGGAGTAACAAATTAAATCGGTTCTACCAATTTTAATGTTATCAAAGATGGTCTTAATTTTGAAATTTTTGTTCATAACAAAATTAAATTTTCAATTCATCAAAATTTGAAATGTGTAGTGCTACGTTGAAACGATGTGGACTGGATATTAGGGCTGGTCATTTTGGCCTCATAAACATGACACCTCGTCACATAGGGTTAGATAGAACACATTTCCCCAAACTCCTCCTCCACACCCTTCGAACATATGGAAACATCATTTTCCAATTCCTCTTCCATCCCAAACTCCTTTGCTTTGATGGTAGCCTCCACAGTATCCGAAATCTTACAAACACCACATCCTCCACCAAAAGTCCTTCTCTCATCCACTTCTAGGTACCCGGCTACCATTCAAGCAAAATCTTAGTCATCATCGACCGACGGTAGCAAGTTGTTTAGATCCGAGGAAAAGTGGCCGATACCTAAAACGATGAAGCTTCTCAAAGACCGGGCATAGGAGAGTCATTAAAGGTATGATTCCTACAGTATTCAGTTTATTGATTTGAATTTGAAACTGAAAATTTTATTTTATCAAAGAGATGGACGGAGATTCCGCTGAAATTTTAGACATGTCCTAATCCAGGCGCTGCTGAAAGGCAAATGCTCCTCAAAATTATTTCAGGTATTTCGGACATTTGGATATTCCATTATTTTATATAAATTGATGGTATGTTGTTGTTCTAATGATCGTCATTTTCCTATTTTACAAATTCCATTGATGGTCTCTTATACATTGTCTTAACAGTTGCTTGGAAAACGTAATTGGAATGTTGCAATTTGGGTAAACTCCATCCTAAATTCCTAATCTGACTCTATTTATTTAATGTTTAAAAGCTCATGTGTTGACTTGAAATCATTGATATGTCTGAAGTGGCTAAACTCTATCTAACATGTCTAATTCTTATAATCCTGGTTACTGTCATATTTATCAATATTTAAATGCTCTAGTGTGGAATTAGAAACAAATAACCCCCATATTTTTTAATCATTATAATATAAACTCATGAATCCAAATAAATAGTTTTCTGGAATTAGCTAAACTCTGGCTAATTTGCGGGGGGTGGGCGCGGTCCGGAACGGTCTGGTAAATTGGTAAAACCCGTAATGTATCCGTGAGGTTTTTAACGGTCCGGTACGGTCCGGTTCCAAGGATAGAACCGTTCGGTACCGTGTCGTTTTGGAACGGTACAAAACGGTACGGTACAATGCCAAACACATGCTAAATTTTTTGAACAAATCTTGCAATTAGTAGATATCATCACACCAAGCAACTCACATGAAATGTTGAAATAAATACAAGAAATTGCATATATAGTACTAAAATTAACAAATACACAAATAGTGCAACATAACTAAGAAAAAGTATAGCAAAACGATGACGCACGACATAAATATAATTTTTAATTTACTAAGTTCATGTGAAAATATAAAAACGAATATCATCAAATTGTTGAATATAATAGAAAACTTCAATATTCTTCTTCTTCGTTCTAGGTTAAATATTACTCCGTAGTTCTAATTTAATTTATAGTTGAACCTTGAGAGCTAAGATTTAAACCATATTAATTAAGTTGTAAAAAATACACAAACATGATACAACAAAAAGTCATGTACACTAAATTACTAGAAATAAATAATCATTGATGATTTCTAAAATTTTAATATTCTTTCAATACATACCAAAATATAACATAAATTATCTAAAAAAACTAACAATATATATATAACACATTTTAGATATCTTAGGGACACATGAATACATACTTGGGGTATAAAATTATTGGTCTAAATCTATTAATATAGAAAAAATATAAAAAATTGAAATGCATTATTTACGAATGGTTCGGTCCGGTATTTTTCGGTTCTGAAAATCTAGGACCGGTCCCGTACCCGTTTCAAACGGTACGGTTTCGGTACGGGATAAAAATCTATAGAACCGTTTAAATACCCGGTATTCGGCTCGATACCATTACAGGACGGTTCGGTACCGGTTCGGTTCGGGTTTTATGCCCACCCCTATCTTTTTCTTTTATAACATAATTTCCCAAAAATGAAAACAATGATTTCCTAGGGACAACTAAAATTTGCAAAAGGTGTATACCTTTAAATTAAATTTCATAAAATAATCACCTGAAATTAAAACAATGAATTGTTTGGTCTTTGATAAACTCTATCAATTTGCATATTCTATTCTTTTTTATGTGCGAAGTACTATATATTAAAAACTCAAAATTTATATTATTGGTTTTTTTTTTGTTTCGTTATATTATTGGTTGTTTTTTTTTTGTTTCGTTATATTATTGGTTATTTATACTATAGGAAATGTATTGGTTTTCCTAACACTAACTCAGTGATTATCTTTCTAAAATGAAACCTACACATCATCTTACACATATCTTACTGAAATGGCTAAACTCTGCCTAATCTGCCTAACTTGTATTGAGAATCTGAATCGCTGGTCAAATTTTCAGGATTTTTAATCTCAAATGTAGAATTACAAAAAAACTGCCCATTTTTTTGGGGTTGGGTAAACAACAATTTCCTCAGAGATTTTCTGGAAAATGAAAACAATAATTTCATGGGCATTGGTAAAATCTGCCGAAGATGTATACATTTTTAGATATGATAATATAATCTCATGACGTGAAACCAATGAATTGTTGGTTTTTGCTAAAAATAAATTGTTGGTCTTTCCTAAGCTCTATCAATTTGCCTATTTTATCCTCTCTATATACTTAAAACTCAGAATTATATTATAGGTGATTTATACTCTACAAAACATTTTGAATTTTCCAACACTAACTTAGTGATTATCATTCTAAAATGACACCTATAAATAATCTTAAACATGTCTTACTAAAATGGCTAAAATCTGCCTAATCTGTCTAACTTGTCTTCATATCTGTCTAACTTGTCTTCATAATCTGAATTACTGGCCAATTTTTCAGGTTTTTAATCTCAAATGTAGAATTACTAACAAACAATCTGCCTATTTTTTGGGGTTGGCTAAACAGAGATTTCTTGAATGATAATTTCTGGAAAATGAAAACAATGATTTAGTGGGCATAGCTAAACTGTGCCTAAGTTGTATATCTTTTATCTGCTAATATAATATCCTAAAATGATATCAATGAATTGTTGGCTTTTGCTTACTCTATCACACTGCCTATTTTATTCTTCTCTGTTACTCTAGTAAACTTTAAGATTAAGCCAAAATGCTTTCAGGCTTAATCTGCTAATATAATATCATAAAATGAGTATCAATGAATTGGTTTGGCCTTGGCTTACTCTATCACGATGCCTATTATATTCTTCTCTTTATACTCTAGTAAACTTTAAAAACTTTGGATTTTTCTTCCTTCGCTTGTGCTTCTTAAACTGGTGTTTTCTTTGTGCTTCTTCAAATCTTTGGCCAACTAAGATGAATGTACCCCTGAGCTGCTGGAATAAAATCTCTCAATAATAGCAAAGATGAAAAACCCAGCTTAGCAAAATAAACAGCATGTCTGGTTTTGGGTGACGTGCAATTTTCATTTAGGGACTACCTTTCAAGACTCATTGTTGAGTAGGTGCCACTTTGTAGATCTTTCTATTGGAATAAGAATAGGTGCCAAGAAACTGCAGAAAATTTGGCTTTTCTTCCTTTCCTTGTGCTTCTTGAAGTTGTATTCGGAGTTGCTCACTCTTTGCATTAATATTTGTACTGTGATTTCCATTTCTCATTATCAAAAGAAATACAATATATGAATTATTTGCATACACATTTCGATGATATTCCTTCTTATTGCAGCCTAAGAATTGATTGAGCAAAGAAAGATGGCGAGTGGATAATGTGGTGTTCAATGGATCGAAGAGTGTCCGTATTTATAGGAAATGCATAATCTTGCTATAAAGAAAAAAATACAAATGTCCCAAGAAACAGGCTGTCAAACTTTGTGCACGCATGCCTCGAGAAACAGGCCGGAGGGATTTGATTGAGGTTGTTTTCTTTTTATTTTTCAATTTCAAATATTGAACCGTGAAGAAGATGGCTTTACACTGTCACGCGTGCACAAAATAGTACACTGACATGTGTCAAAGAACTGTTTCAATGAATTGTCAACTGTGTAATTTCTAATCTTCACTGTTCATAATTTCCATCATCAATTCCAGCCGTGTACTCTCACTTTAATCAGGGCTTTTAGTAATTTCCAGTCATGTACTCTCTTACCTTAAGACTTTGAGAGGGAACACTATTCAAAGAATAGTGCCAAAAACCTTTTGCTTTTATATAATGATAGATGGTAAATGTATTTCGATTTTCAAAAGTAATTAAATATATTCTACATTAACATTTTATTTTGTATATCCACGTAGACAAAAAATAGTGAATATTAAAAATGTGAATACTTTTGTCTCATGCATCGCACGGATTCAATACTAGTATTATTAAAAATTGGAAATATTGAAAATAATAATCCCAACTATTGCCAGCCCGCTAACCACAATCCTAACTATTGATTATTTTTGTATAATCCCAACTATATGGACCGTCCGCCAATAATGGTCTATGACCGCATATTACCTGCTCTAACAAGTGAATTTTTAATAGAAATTAAGCGTAAAAATTAAAATTTGGGATTAGTTATAGGGAATACCTGTTATATCTCTTTAGAAACTACATGAATTTATTTATAATCGGTCACGCCGGACCATTATTGGCGGAAGGTCCCTAAAGTTGGGATTATTCTGAAATAATCGATAGTTGGGATTATTATGAGCGGACCGCCAATAGTTGGGATTATTACAATCAATTTTTCCTTAAAAATTTTACAGTTCAATCAATTTATCATCATTAAATTTAATCTTTTTTGCACTTGTAATATATAATATGTGTATGTGGAAAACCGATACCACAGATTTCTCCTGGGTGCTCAGCTCACTCCTTATAAAAATGTTAATTTTTCTTGTTACATTATATTTCAATCAAAAGTTTGTGTTTTCCAAGATACGATACAACCACAAGTTTTTCAAATTTGAAATCTCAAATTATTCATAACGGTAACCAAAATACCCAAAATCATTTAATATTAAAAAAATCATGCTCAATACGCATAAATTCTCGAATATCCGCATTATAATTACATACGGGGTAGTATGTAATTTAATCATTTCAATACACAGTAAATATATATTTTTAGTATAAAATATTTAATATAATTATTAGGTAAAATTTATAGTTTTAGTTCAGAGAGAACTTACCTCAAAGTGTAATGCTCCTAGGAGTCCTAGCTTACATCTTTTAACTTGGTCTACAAAAACCACCTTTTAATTAAAATAAGAGAGAATTCCCCAAATAGGAGCAAAACATAGGCAAAATGCAAAAATAGGAGTATCATGTTTTGAATAGGAGTAACTTTAGTGTTTGGACAAGTATATCCCTACCCAAGCCCCAACAACTTTTAAATAATTGTTTAATTCATAATAAATTTGAAAAAAAATCAAAAAATCATAGAAAAATAATTAAAAAATTTATAAAATAAAAAGTTTATTTATTTATTTTTAAAATTAATAAAAAATAGTAAACTCCATTAAAAAAATTAAAAAATATATGGATGTCTTTCCCACCGCCTGTACTACCTCCCTGCACCACCACCTCCAGGCGGTGAAAAAAATTCTATTTTTCCTAAAAATTGCCTTTTTCTGAAAATGCCAAAAACATGACATATTTCTCTTTGCGAATGCCAACATTTTCATTGTTTTCTGCCATAAATATGGCATTCGTAATGAACTTGGCATTTTTTCCTCTGGTGACTGGAGGTGGTGGTGCTGAGGCGGCAGAGCCGGCGGTGAATTTTATTTTATTTTTTTGCGTTTTTTTTTTAAAAAAAAGTATTTTTTGAAAAATAAATAAATAAAAAAATTATTATTGAATAAGTCATAAATTAACTAGGTTATGATTAAATAAGTCATATTTTAGAATTAACTAGGTTAGGGATGTTAAGGGTACAAAATTAATGTTTACTCCTATTGAAGAAAGTTTTAAGTTTTACTCCTATTTGTGCAATTATGTATATATTTACTCCTATATTGGGCAATTTCTATTAAAATAACCCAATTTTAACTAATGGGTATAATTTAATGGGTTCTTCTATGGTACCAACATAAATTAGAAGGGTTTCGGTACCCATATTTTTCTAAACCAATCGGAATACAGGAAACTGCCACCTCACATTTGTATTTGCAATTTAATGCCTCCTGAATTCCTAGTTAGGGGATGGGAAAGAAAATTAAACATTCATGCTTGTACACACATTTTGTTTTAAGTGGAAAATAGAAAATAGTTGATTGACATCTGTCATCAACCTTAATTACAGGAAATCATCTACTTCTTATATACTACGGGTATTAAGGATGTTTTTACTTGGACTGTAATTTGCTGGTCTGGTCTCGTCTGGTCTGATATGATCTGGTCTGGTATGGTCTGGTCTGGTGTGGTTTCTTTGTATTTTTATAACTATCCAAGTCTGGTCTGGTCTGGTCTGGTCTGATCTGGTCTGGTCTGGTCTTGGAGGAATTACAGTCCAAGTAAAAACATCCTAAACCCAGGTTAATTTTCCTGTTCGATTGTGTGAAGCTAAAATTCATTACGAAGGCTCGTTAAATATATATGAATTTTTATTTATTAGAGCATCACCATTCACAATCTCTAAAAATTAATATTTTCTAGCATTCTTATCTTTTAAATATTGTTACATAATTAGTTTTTAAATAATCTCAAAATTCATGTATGCCTCCCAACCATCATCTTCAAATAATTCGCAATTTTCTCGATCATGCATCAACATATTACATATACTTTTCAAATAATCTTAAGATAATCAGATTCATATCTTGATATCGGATTATTTTAGCAAATAATCTCATTAAATAATTTATGTCACTCAACGATAATTTTCTAAAAACTGTCATGTCACTAGCTTAATCTCTTAATAATTTTTAAGACTCGGGGTTCCATCCTAAAAGATCAACTTGATAGGAGGAGTAGTCAAAGCTTTATATGGTGTTTAATTGTTTTATAGCTTTCCAATGTGGGACAAATATTTTGACAATAATCCTAGCAATGAAGATGCCCTTGTACTCAAATTTCAACCACAAGATTACATTTTCAACCACTTTATTAATAATCGTGCCAAAAGAAAATGAGACACATAAAATAGGACGGATGTAGTATTGTTTTTATTTTTATCATAACAAATATTGAGTACTTCTAAAATTCATGCGTTAGAGCAATACGGAGTAAAAAAATCACGTCTTAAACAATTAATTTTTTATTTTAAAAAATATAAAACAAGCTTTTCGAAATTGGAATAAAGTATTCGCTGAATTTGGATTGAGTTAGTTTCTCCTTAAATCTCATGTAAATTACGTATGCAGTTTTCCTTTTTATGAGCGGTGCAACTGCATTTTTAAAAAAATCTGATTGATGTATAAACTGAGGTATCGAAACCTTCGAAATTTTGGAATGCACGGTCGAATTTTCCTAATTTAATTAGCACTCTTAAACGATCCCCACTACTTTCGTCCAGTAATTAGTCGGTCAATATTTCAAACTAACTTTGAATTAGTTTTTACCAACTAATCCAAAATTTTCAATTAATCCAATTCTCTCATTATTCCACTAAGGTAGAAATCCGGATTTCTACCTTAATAATTCTTTCTCAACATTAAGTTTTAATATAATCTAATACCATTGATTTTCCATAACTTATCGAGTCATATATTTTTAGTCATTTGTTTTTTATTATTAATTAGAAAAATTAAATTTCAGCAAGTAATTCAAGTATGCAAACTAATCATATTCTAAAATTATCCCAAATACATCAATTTTATCATTTTAGTACTCTTATCATTGAGTTCGGCCAAATTAGTTTTTACCAACTAATCCAAAATTTTCAATTAATCAAATTCTCTCATTATTCCACTAATATCAATTTCCATTGTTAATTATCACCTTATTTCAGTAATCTGAAGTTAATGTTTTTGTACCATTTAATTCGGTCCAAATTCCATTGATTCTAATTATGAATAAATTGCGACTTAATCCATCCATTTTTCATCAATTTCATCAATTAATTAATTAAGTTCATTTAATTCATTTATAATCCTATTTAATCAAGTAGCCCATTTTATTTTAATTAATCCAATTAAGATAGTCAACTTAACAATTAACCCTGATTAAAACAACAAGTCCGTTTAATAATTATCTTAGTTAAAAAGTGATATAAATTCACTAAGATGCATGGGATATTATCAATGTATAACTTGTATTAAAATTCTCTTAACTCAGTTGATCAGCATTATCATTATTTTCTCATTTTCCATTATTAATTTTGCTATTATTATACTCAGTAATAATTGTTGTTGTTGTTGGACAGATTAAGAAGTAGGTGATCCAACATATTAGTAAAACATTTTATAATGCTTTAGAAAATAGGTGACCCAATATATTATTAATAAAAATAAATTCTATTCACAGCAACCATTTTACTAAATACAACCACTTTTTCTTTTTCAAATCCATTTATTCCTTTGGCCCCCTATATTCCCGTACATCCAAACCAAAGACTTTGAAGCTGAAGATTGTGGTCCGGAAACGACTGCCTAGAGACTCGCAACTCGCATTGGGCTGCAACTTGAGGTGTTCTCATCACTAAAGACGGTGGGTGGTACAGTTGTCACTAGGGGGAGGCCGGAGGGGGCATATAGTTAAGAGCAGGTGGCAGCCGGGCATCTTGGGTCCGACACTACCTTGGAATTAACTGCCGCCGCCGCACGCTACGTCGCCCATGGGTGGTGTTGGCAAGCTCGGTGACGGAGGAAGTGATCCGTTCGGCGACCTCCAGCCTCTTCTTTGTTTCCCGGCAAGAGCTCCGGTGTTCGTCCCCCCTTCTCCGACGATGTAGAGTAGGTATTTGTACACGCTCATATGTTAAAAAGATGAGAAATATAAAAGTAGAGGATGGAGAAAATGGCATTTGGAAGTGAGAAAATATGCCACACCCAAACTAAAAGAAGTTTTGAATGTGTTTATAAGCCCACCAAAAAGAGTATTGATTACTTTGTTTAAGTTCTTATGTCCTTAATAAGTAAGTAAATATATCCATTTCATCTGCAATTCATACGTATGTTCTCATAATCATTAGATTATAAGAGAATATAAATGTGAATTGAAGATGAAATGGACCTATTCACTTCAATGTTATTGATACTTTTTTGAATAATAATTTCTTTATTTGAGTTTAGTAATAGAAATATAATCATACATCTAGATTTTGAAGGGAAAATGAAAATGTAGATTATATGGAAAATTGAAGGAAAAATAAGAGTTTTTTCTGAATTAATGCTAATTAAATAAACAAATAAATAAATAGGAAATTAGGGTTGAGTTAAAAATAATTTCCAAAATATTGTTGGTTGAACCCAAGTAACTTTTGAAATATGGGTGGGAGTTAATATAATACGTAGTATATAGTCTCATATTATTGTGTCAATACCCAATTTAATCCTATACTATTAATTTGGTGAGCTTTTGTCCTCGGGCTTTCAATTTTCTTTTTCAAAATTTAGTCCTTTATTGTTTTATTCTACGAAAAATAACAAAATTAGTACCACTATGAGTCCGTTTAGTAACACTGAAATCGGCTGAAATTTATAAATTTATGGATTAGCTGAAGTGACTACATTGGCTGATTCTACTTATTTATGAAAAAAGGTATATTTAAAATATATTTTATTAATAAATTAAAGAAAAAATGTACTAGATTCTATCAGGCCCATATTAGCAGCCAAACCCATTATTTCTCTATTTATACTCCTTTTGGAACTTGTAACCTTAGAACACAACGCATTCATACATTACTATTCATCATCCTCTCTACTCCATGGCTCAAATCTCTCCCGATTATATATGTTTGGATCCTAATAATCCATCAATGGTGCTCTCATTGAGAGTTTTGAGCAAAATCAAGTAAGAAATCCTCCCAAAACATACTTCCTCCGTCTCGGAATTATCTTCGTACTTTCCTTTTCGGCCTGTTCCAAATTTATCTCTACTTTCCCTTTTTAGAAAAGAAATTGTGGTTCACAATCATTCTCACACATTCTTACACATTTCTCTTTTCTCTGCAAAACTCTCCACCACACATTTCCCACTATCTTAATCTGTGTGCCATTTGTACTTCAAGAGATAAATATGGGACGGAGGGAGTACAAAAAAATCAAGCAAAACAATTCTGGAATTATCAGCAAAAAAACTCTGAAGTTCGAGATCTGGAAAGGATGGACGCTCGTAGTTCAGGTGCGGACCAACCCAGCGGCAGCCGGTGAACGGTCCCGAGTGTAAACTCTGTCAGCTCTGTCATAGCGCCGCCACCTGGTCACTACGCCCCGGCCACTTCGCCGATTCGCCGCCCCCAGCTCGTTCTTGCAGCTACAACATCGTCGGACACCTATGGCAGCTGGCTCTACCACTTCGCCGGCCATCAGTCTGCCTCTTTGCCTCCGTTTGCCCCAAGCCTCGTGGAAGGTTTCCGCCAAAATGGTGGTTTGGAAGCTCTGCTCGCGACCCAAGGATCTACAATAACAACGGACAACAATAACAGCCGATTTTGACTAAGGTCACACCCCAAATCTGGAAATGTTGGGGCAAGGCTCGCTAAAGCTCGGGGCATCACGGTAATGGTCTGGGTCTCGAGATTTTAATCTCAGGCAGATGCTAGGGCTCCAGGGACAGAGACAGACGCTCGAGGACTAACTGCCCTCGTGGACTCCCTCCGGCCGAGGGAATAGCATCCCCCTCGGCCGATCCTCAAAGAAGGATACCCACTCCTCGCTCAAAGAAGTAGAGGAAGAAATAAAAGAGGGACAGCCGAAGGACCGTGCACTCGCCGGGCCTCAAGCGAAATCCCCACAAATCAAAAGAGGGAAGCCGAGGACCGTGCACTCGCCGGCCTCGAGCGACAAAAATAAAATCCCCACAAATAAAGCCACATATTTGGCTAAGTACATATCAGGCAAATACAATGCATTATGGACGGAGCAAGACCATACATGAGGATCAGACGAGCGCCCAACGCCACCCCTCTTCTTCAGACGAGCGCCTAGCGCCGTCCCTCATCTTCAGATGAGCGCCCCAGCGCCATCCCTCATCTTCAGACGAGCGCCTAGCGTCGTCCCTCATCTTCAGACGAATTCCCAACGTCGTCTCTCATCTTCAGACGAGCGCCCAGCGCCATCCCTCATCTTCAGACGAGCGCCCAGCGTCGTCCCTCATATTCAGACGAGCGCCCAGCGTCGTCCCTCATCTTCAGATGAGCGCCCAGCGTCGTACCTCATCTTCAGACGAGCACCCAACGTTGTCCCTCATCTTCAGATGAGCGCCCAGCGCCGTACCTCATCTTCAGACGAGCGCCCAACGTCGTCCCTCATCTTCAGACGAGCGCCCAGCATCGTCCCTCATCTTCAGACGAGCGCCCAGCGCCGTGCCTCATCTTCAGACGAGCGCCCAACGCCGTCCCTCATCTTCAGACGAGCGCCCAGCGTCGTCCCTCATCTTCAGACGAGCGTCCAAACCTAGTCCATCATCGGACCGGCTCCGCTGTCCTTCATGTTCAGTCCGGCGTCAACACATTGCCCTTCCTCACATCACGACAAGCCCCTCGGCTATGGCGTGAATGCGTGATGCTCTATCTTAAGACCGGTCTTAGGCATTCCTTTACCGGATGGCGACCGTTGCATGGATTGTAGGACCGGCTCCTCATCGCCGTCGTCCACACATCACGACCAGTCTTAGCCATTCCTTTACCGGATGGTGACCGTTGCATGGATTGTAGGACTGGCTCCTCATTGTTGTCGTCCTCACATCACGATCGGCCCCTCGGCCTCGGCGTTATTATCTATCTCAAGATCGGCTTCCTCAGCGCCAAGAGTCTTGAGCTAGCGATTGGGCTCGCCATCCCTTCCTGGATGGTCACCATCGCCACTATATGACGACCGGATCATCATCGCCTCGTCATCATATTTCGGATTGGCTCCTTCTCATCGCCATCTACACATCACCAGCGCCGTCGTCCTCATATTCAGACAAGCGTACACCACCTTGTCCTCATATTCAGATATAGCGAACATCTTGCGGTCTCTGGCTGGAAGGCTAAAGGAGCCCAGAGTTCAGTCATAGGCCCAATCAGCCATATATCGCTCCATCATCTTTATTTGATGACGCGAAGCTCATTTACAGGCCCAATCGGCCATATACCGCCCCATCATCTTTTATTTGATGACACGAAGTTCATTTGTAGGCCCATCGGCAACATATCGCTCTGTCATCTTTATTTGATGACGCGAAGCTCATTTACAGACCCAATCGACCATACATCGCCTCGTCATCTTTATTTGATGACATGGGGATCTCATTCAGGCCTCTCGACCATCGCCCCATCATCTTTATTTGATGACGTGGAGCTCTCATATAAGCCTTGACGTGCACTTGTCGTTAGGTGCACTCAAAGTAAATACTATACAACACTAATACGTAGTATAGTGTAGTAAGGTTCGTATCCACAGGGAAAGGAATACTTTTCTTTTAAATAAATAGTAAAAAAAGGGGGGTTTAGATTTGTTTGCTTTAAAAACACTAAGATAAACAACCTATATGAGTTTAATTCAATGAGATGAAGACTTGGTTTTGCTTTTATCCACTTAATGAAATGTTCGTCGATCCCGGTTATATCTTTAACTATCTGCCTCTCGAATACTCAATCGAGGAGTATATCCAGTTCATCGAGGGTAGTTATTAATAACGAGATGCGTTCATTAATAAAACTTACTATCGAGTCAATATAGAACAAGCGCCGTATATTAACTTAATAGTAGCAATAAACTTAAGATGAAAACGATTGAGATTGATAACCTCAACACAATCGGTTTATTGGTTTAATCAATATAATTAATTCCCCTTGGCATATTAACCATGAGATGCATGCATTAATATTCCAAGTGTACTACCGTTGAAAGAACCGGATTAATAACAATCGTATTAACCGATTGATTCTAGTAATAATTAATATGAGAAACAATACTAGTTGATACTTTAAGTAATGTTTAAGATATTAACATGAAATATGAATAGGAATTAGTTAATACTCAAGGAAGAATATTAAAATATATGAATCCTACTATGATTAATATCAAGATGTTAACTAATTGTCATCTTAGTAACACTCCCCAATATTATCATAGAGGAAGAAATAGCTATTACTATAACCAATGTCAAGATGTTAACTAATTGTCATCTTAGTAACACTCCCCAACTTTGATATGGAGATAGTATTTTGAAAGAAAGAATTGATATTCAAGGAAGAAGATTAAAGAAAATAACTCACAACTTACAAATTCATTAAGCTTCAAAGTAGCAAAACCAAGATGGAAGAGTTTAGCTCCTCATTTGGAGACTAAACATGATGAAAAATATAAAGAAAGAACTATTCTATACTGAGCTTAGATGTACAAAGGAATTGGATATCTTTTTGTGAAGGAAAGGAGGTGTATTTATAGGTTTTTGGGATGGGATTCGGGTACTCGATCGGGTATATACATGGTACCCGATCGAGTACGTGTGTAACACTCGATCCGAGGCATACTCGACCGGTTTCAGGCTATTTTCTAAGAGTATACCCGATCGAGTATATATGAATACCCGGTCGAGTATGCTTAGAAAATGGTATTCGGACCATACTCGACCGATCTTCGTTTGAAATTCAAAGGCATACCCGATCGGGTATGTCGGTCTACCCGATCGGGTATAGACATAAAATCGTGGCCGAAATCTTCCCTGCATGTTCCCTTGTCTTCGGATCTGATCCGATTTGAAGTTCCAACCTAATACCCGATCGAGTATAGCTAATACTCGACCGAGTATAGACCAAAATTCAGGATCTTCTTTTGTCTTTGAACTTTTGCACCTTCTTTCCACTTTTTGGGTTCACCAACTGTACTTCGAGTGATCAATACCTGCTTGAGCTCAGAATATATCTAATCTAACCTATTTACAAGAGTTTAACAATCTAATCTATTAGACCAAAAGTGTGTAATTTCCAAAGTAAAAGTCAAGCAAAACTAATTAAAAACATAAACATAAATATGGAAATTACGAACGTATCAACTCCCCCACACTTAAACCCTTTACTCGTCTCGAGTAAGATCAACTGTTTACAAGTGTCAATGTTTGTCCAAAAGTTCCACAGTTCAACAAAAACACAATACAAACACAAAGACCACCAAGGATGACAAAGAAAAATGAGTTTTAAACTCAAATTACAAAAGAGCATCTTGGGTTTAATGGCCTCCTAATGTTATCTTCTCTTCTCCTCCTCTCTTCTTCTTTGTCTTGAATCTTCTTATTCTTCACAAGGATACAATGAGTGCCTGCAAGAACAAACATTTCTCTCATATCTCTCATTTTGCCTAGGAGCCTTTTCAGGTTTTCATCCTAGCACCTCTTTTCATTTTCCATTCTCTCCAACTCACTCATTTTTTTTTCTTTTTATATAAGCCCTTTTTGCTTAGATTTCCCATTTTGTTGGGTTTTCAACCTAACTAGCATTTATTTTCTTTTGTTTATTTTATTTATTTATTTTTTGTAAAAGTTCAAAAGAATTACATGCATATTGCTAGGTAGAAATGAAAATTACATACCATCATGAGTGTCTCCCCCGCACTTGAATTAAGCACTGTCCCTAGTGCCCGCCTTCTTCTCCGTAGTAGCTCCCTCCAAAGCCGCTCCCTTGGCCACCATCTCCCATGTAGGTGTCCCCGCCATCTCCGCCGTCGTACCCTCCACCCCCGGAGCCAGATCCTCCAAAGTTACCCCAATGAGTGGGGTCATACCATAAGGGTGGTGGAGGGGGTTCGCCATGGTATGGAAGGATCCCTGTTGTGTCATGTAAGAGTACATAGGTCCGTAGAACCTATGTTGGTCTTCCTCATACCGATGTCTATCGGCCTCCCTGAGCTCCTCCAATCGCTGAAAACCAGCTCTTTGCTCATCCTCTAACCGCTGAAAACCGGCTCTTTGCTCCTCCTCTAATCGGTTGAGCCGGTTGTCCATTTGGGCTATTCCCGTAAGCAGTTGTTGACCCTCCAGAAGTTGTTGAAAGAAGTCGGGTGGTGGAGGGTTTTGGCTCTGTTCTGGGATGTCCTGGCCCATGTTGTGTTGGCTATGGAGTTGAGCATAGGGCTCGTAATCGGGTTGGTGTTGGGGAGGTTCTTGTTCTGGTTCCTGGAGATGTGGTGGAAGGGCGTGTGGGAAGAGGTAATGTTGCTCCGCTCTTTCTGTTTTGTAGTGGAGTTGGGGGAGTTCTGGGTTGGGCAGGAGGAAGTATTTGAGGGGTTTGGGGTGGATGTGCCAGTTGTACATATTTCTGGGCCTTTCTTCACCATAAACGGTGTGTGAAAAAGATGTGCAGCCCGAGTGGCCCAGCCAAGCAATGTTCATCAAACAGTAGTCGGGTATAGGAGAGTTATCCGTATATCCGAACTTTGTGGCCAAGTGCATAATCACCCCGCCCACTACAATGGCACCCTTTGCCACGCTTTCTTTTTTGAGATGTGCCCACATAAGATTACATAGGTTGAAATCTACGTGGACACGGAATAGGGCTACCGATATCAGGCACACTTCCCCCATCCTAGTGTGATGGTTGTTGGGACGTCCAAGCAAGGAGTTGGCGAGGAATTTCAAAAATAGGCGGAGGACGGGATGTTGGACATGACTAATATAGAGTTGGGAGGAGCTAAATTTAGTCTCCCCGGTCATCTTTGTCCATAGGGTATGGCCGAAGGCGGTATTGTCGGATATAGATTTTTGGTACGGGACCGGAATACCAAAGTGTTCGGCGAACTCAAGTTTCGTGATGGTGTGGTTGTGGTTAAACAATCGAAACCTGAGTTTATCATCCCTAAAATCCTCCTCATTGTTCTCAAATTGCACAGAGCTTAAGAATTCATAGATAATTTTTTCATTTGAGTGATGTTGCATTTTGAAAATCTTATCCATGCTCAACTCATGAAAAAATTTCTTCATCATTTTGTACACTCCTAATTCCTTTAGGGCATCATGACATAAAAAGCGAGAAGGTTTAACTTGCCTTTCAATTGTGGACATGAAGCGAGTGCGGTGTTCGTTGTCCATGAAGAGGATGTCCTCGTAGCCCGGGATGGATGCCCTAGTGTTTGAGCTTTGTCCTTTCTCTTTCCTTGGAGCCATTTTGGAGTGAGTTTGGCCTTGAAATCCGAAATTTGAAGGTGGGGGGTAGGGTTTTTCGGGCCTCTGAAAATTGAGGGAGAGTGGGATTGGTGAGTATGAGTGTGTAGAGGAGGATGAGGGGAGTGTTTTGGTGTTGAAATGGGATGATTTGGTGAAGAATTGGAAGAGATATGGTAGAGAGAAGGTGTAAAAATGGAGGTTGAGGGCGTTTTGTTCGAATTGGGGTTGGGGATTTTGGGGAAGATGAAGTGTTTGGGGCTGATTTGGGGTTATAATACCCGTATACCCGATCGAGTATGTGCTGATACTCGGTCGGGTATGTCTGGAAAGTGGCCTTTTTGAGCAGCCTGCCTCCTGTACTCGATCGGGCAGTGTAATGTTACCCGGTCGAGTATGTCTGGAAAATGAATTTTGTGAGCAGCCTGCCTCCGGTACTCGATCGGGTAGTGTAATGTTACCCGATCGAGTGTGTCTGGAAAATGAACTTTGTGAGCAGCCTGCCTCCGGTACCCGGTCGAGTATTCTTCCATACCCGATCGGGTGTGTGCTCTTTTCTACTTTTGAGGCGGGTACTCGGTCGAGTGTGGGAGTCAGTCTCCTTGAACTTTAGCATTTCTATACATACCCGACCGGGTGTATAGTGATACCCGATCGGGTATCCCTTGTTTTTCAATTTTTGAATGCTTCCTCGATCGAGTAGTGCCCGGTTCCCTTTTCTTTTGGTCATACCCGACCGAGTATAAGGTGGTACTCGATCGGGTATGTCCCCAGATGTTCCAAAACCTGCATTTTCATCTCTTTTCCTCCACAAACCTGATTAGTGCCCTCTCTCTCAACCTCCCAAAAACATAATTGAAAACATTGACAGGGGGGTTAACAATAAAAGAAAAATGTACCTTGATTGGGTTGCCTCCCAAGAAGCGCCTTAGTTAACGTCGCGGCACGACGCCATTGTTGTGTTCATTCTTCAAAGATTGGATCGATGAGATCCATGCATTCAATGCTTTCTTTCTGGAAACCTTCAAGGAATGGTTTGAGTTGATGTCCATTAACCTTGAGGATTTTTCCGGTGTCGAGGCTTTTTATTTCCACTGCGCCATGGGTGTAGACTTTGACCACCTCGAATGGTCCTTCCCATCGTGATCTCAATTTTCCGGGGAAAAGGCGAAGGCGTGAGAGAAAAAGAAGGACTTTGTCTCCAACTTGGAAATCCTTTCTTATTATCATTTTGTCATGCCATACCTTCGTCTTTTCCTTGTAGATGGCGGCATTCTCATAGGACTCCAATCGAAGCTCTTCTAGTTCTTGGAGTTGTAACTTCCTTTGCTCTCCTGCTTTAGCCATGTCGAGATTGAATGTTTTGACCGCCCAATAAGACTTGTGTTCGAGTTCGACCGGAAGATGACAGGCCTTACCGAACACGAGTCTATAGGGTGACATTCCAATTGGGGTTTTGAAAGCGGTCCTGTATGCCCATAAGGCATCATCCATGCGCAGGCTCCAATCCTTACGGTTTGGATTTACTGTCTTTTGAAGAATAGATTTCAGCTCTCTTTTTGATACCTCAGCTTGACCGTTTGTCTGTGGGTGGTAGGCGGTGGAGAGTTTATGTGTGACGCCATATTTTTTCAACAAGGCACTCACAGTTTTGTTGTAGAAGTGAGTGCCTCTATCGCTTATCAAGATGCGTGGTACTCCAAATCTTGAGAAGATGCGGGTTTTGAGGAATTCAGTCACCGCTTTGGCGTCATCGGTCTTTGTGGCTTTTGCTTCCACCCATTTGGATACGTAATCTACCGCCAATAGAATGTATAGATTTCCATGGGAATTAGGAAAAGGTCCCATGACATCTATTCCCCACACATCAAAGATCTCCACGTAGAGCATAGGAACTTGTGAAATCTATTCCCCACACATCACAAGATTGACAATAGACATGAGCATCTCGGAATAAGCTTGGCCACCAAAAACCACATTCAAGTACCTTCATGGATATTCGTTTTCCTCCAAAGTGGCCACCACATGCATGTGAGTGACAAAAAGCAAGTATGGATGCAATTTCTGTTTTAGGAATGCACCTTCGAATGACCTGATCTTTGCAATGTTTCCATAAATATGGTTCATCCCATACGTATTGATTTGCATCATGCTGGAGTTTCTCTCTTTGAGCTTTAGAGAAGCTTGGTGGAAACCTGTTTAGAACAAGGAAATTAACAATGTGAGCGTACCAAGGACGAATTTCCTTAAGGGAGAAAAGGGTCTCATCGGGAAATTCGCCTCAGATATCATCTTTGATATGATTGTTTCCTTCACCCAAGACCAAACGACTCAAGTGATCGGCCACCAAATTCTCCATGCCTTTCTTGTCCTTGATCTCAACATCAAACTCGCTCAGGAGTAGTATCCATCGAATCAGCCGTGGTTTGGCCTCTTTCTTTGTCATCAAGAACCTAATAGCCGCATGATCAGTGTAAATGATCACTTTGGTACCAAGTAAATATGACCTGAATTTTTCGAGCGCATAAACGACGACCAACATTTCTTTTTCGGTGGTGGCGTAGTTGCGTTGGGCATCATTGAGGGTGGTGGATGCATAATAGATCACATGAGATGCTCTTCCCACCTTTTGGCCCAAAACGGCCCCGACCGCATAGTCACTAGCATCACACATGATCTCAAAGGGAAGAGACCAATCCGGGGCTTGGATGATAGGTGCGGTTACTAATTTCTCCTTCAAAGTATTGAAGGCCTTCTTGCAGTCCTCGGAAAATATGAACTCCACCTCCTTTTGCAAAAGTGTGCATAAAGGAGATGCAATCTTTGAGAAATCTTTGATGAACCTCCTGTAGAAACCTGCATGTCCAAGGAATGATCGTATTTCCTTAACGGTGGTAGGATAAGGTAGTGATTGGATAACCTCCACTTTTGCTTTGTCCACCTCTATTCCTTTGGACGAGATCACATGGCCTAGGACAATTCCTTCCTCCACCATGAAGTGACATTTTTCAGAGTTTAGAACAAGATTTGATTCTAAACAACTCTTCAAAACAAGAGATAGATGAAGTAGGCATGAATCAAATGAGTCTCCATGGATTGTAAAATCATCCATAAAGACTTCCATAAATAGCTCAACATATTCAGAGAATATGCTCATCATGCATCGTTGGAATGTGGTCGGGGCATTGCAAAGTCCGAATGGCATGCGCCGGTATGCAAAAGTGCCAAATGGACAAGTGAAAGTGGTCTTCTCTTGATCTTCAAGGGCTATAGGCACTTGAAAGTACCCGGAGTAGCCATCAAGAAAACAATAGAACTTATGCCCGGCAAGTCTCTCAAGCATTTGGTCGATAAAGGGTAAAGGGAAGAAATCCTTTCTAGTTACCGCATTGAGTCTACGGTAATCTATACATACCCTCCATCCATTTTGAATTCGGGTGGGCATTAGTTCTCCATGTTTGTTTTCCACTACCGTGACTCCGGTCTTCTTTGGAACCACTTGGGTTGGGCTAACCCATTTGCTGTCGGAGATGGGGAAGATTATCCCCATTTGGAGTAGTTTGATCACCTCCTTTTTGACCACCTCCATCATAGGTGGGTTTAGTCTTCGTTGCGGCTGTCGTACCGGCTTGGCTTCATCCTCCATTAAGATGCGATGCATGCAAGTAGATGGACTAATGCCTTTGATGTCGGCTATAGTCCATCCAATTGCTAGTTTATGCTCCTTGAGCACCGCTATCAATTTGCCTTCTTGTTCCCCGGTCAATTTGTTTGAGATAATGACCGGTAGTGTCTCTTTTTCCCCCAAGAACACATATTTCAAATGTGTTGGGAGTGGTTTCATCTCAACGTCGGGTGGCTGCAAAACTGAAGGTAGAGGCTTTTCCTCAGGGATGGTTAGCGGAAATGCCCTAGACCCCGGTGGCATAAGTGGGAGTTGGAAGTGAGTATCCAATTCCACTATCATAGCTTGTGTGTTGGGGGTCAAGGCAAGTTCTGAAGAGTTTTCCCCGAAGTCATTTTCAAGTATACTTAACAATTCGTCCTCCTTATTGATTTCAAAAGTATTTTGTACAAGGGGGTCAACAATATCAATGGCAAATAAAGAATGATTTTCATTTGGATATTTCATGGAGTCATAAATGTTGAATTCAACTTTATCCCCATCAAATTCCATTGTTAAAGAGCCGCTAAATACGTCAATCTTTGCTCTAGCAGTTTTTAAAAATGGCCTTCCTAAAAGGTTAGGAACCGCATTCTTATCATTCTCCATTTCCAAAACATAAAAGTCAGCGGGGAAAATCAAATTGTCAACCATAACTAGTACGTCTTCGACAATACCTTTAGGGTAGGCATTTGATCTATCCGCAAGTTGAATGACTACTCCGGTTTCATTTAAAGGGCCAAGCTCAAGTGGTTTGTATAAAGAGTAAGGAATGACATTAATTGATGCTCCTAAATCGAGCATGGCTTTTGAAAACGTAGTTCCTCCCAACTTGCAAGGTATAGTGAACATGCCCGGATCATTGTATTTCTTTGGGAGTTTATTTTGAAAAACTGCCAAAACAAGTTCACTAACTTGGACTTTTTGTTTTCCATTGAGTCTATGTTTCCTTTTTATTGTACATAGTTCTTTGAAAAACTTTGCGAATCTAGGAACACCCTTTATCAAGTTAAGGAGAGGGATATTTACCTCACATTTGGAGAATGTCTCATAGATGTCCTTGTCTTTCTCCAGCTTTCGTGTTTCCCTTAGAGCCTCGGGGAAGGGTGCTTCAATCTCGGGAATGACCGGTGGTGGGGTTGGGATTTGAACTTCCACCTCCGGTTGAGTTACTTCCACCAGCTCCTCTTCTTCCTCCTCTTCGCCAATGTGGCTCTTTGCCTTCTCCTTGGCCATAACCAACTCCTTGCCACTCCGTAATGTGACTGCATGGGCTTGTTGCCTAGGATTCGGCTCCGTTTGAGATGGTAGCCTTGCCGAATCCTTAGCTTCAAGCCTACTCACGGCATTGGAGATTTGGCTGATTTGGCTTTCTAAGTTGTGGATGCTGGATTTTGTTGTTTCTTGGAATTGAACCACACTTTGTTGCATTGTTGCCATGTTCATGGCAAGTGATCGAATCATGTCTTCGGTTGACATGTTCGAGTTTGAAGTTTGGCCTTGTTGTTTATATTGTGGAGGAGGAGGATTTGATGGTTGAGGAGGTTGAGAGTTTCCGTACCTTAAATTTGGATGATCCCTCCATCCCGGATTGTAGGTTTTGCTTCGAGGGTTATACCTCTTTTGATTTTGGAAACCCAAAGCATTGATCTGTTCGACGTTCTCCTCTTGTAGTGTTGGGCAAGAGTCGGTGGGGTGCCCTTGCGTCGAGCATATGCCGCAGACCTTGACTTCTTGAGGTTTCGGATTTAGGAGAAAATCTTTAACCAAAGAAGTCAAGCCGGCTACTTGACTTTCCAATGAGTTATTGGATTCTGCCACCATAACTCGTTTTGATGATCGACGATCATAGTGCCTACAATTCTCGGCCAACTCCGAGATGAGGTTTGTAGATTGAGAAGGGGTCTTGTTGACAATCCCTCCTCCACATGCAGCATTTATCATCCGCCTATCTTCATTGCAAAGACCATCATAGAAATATAAGATGAGGTCTTGCTCCGAATAGCCATGATAAGGGCAGCTTGCACACAGTTTCTTGAATCGTTCCCAATATTCGTAGAACGATTCATCATCCTTCTGCTCCACGTTGCTAATTTGTTTTTTTAGAGAGGATGAGACAGAGGCAGGGTAATACCTTTCCAGGAATGCTTTCTTCATGGCTGCCCATGTACCTATACTTCCTGAAGGAAGATAGAATAGCCAATCCTTTGCGGTATCCTTCAGTGAAAATGGAAATGCCCGCAGTTTGATTTGTTCTTCTGTCACACCGTTTGGGCACATGCTTGTGCAAACGACGTGGAACTCCGATAAATGTTTGTTCGGGTCCTCTCCCCTCAGGCCATGGAAGGATGGCAGCAGATGAATGAGCCCAGATTTTAGCTCAAACGTATTACCCTCATCAAGTGTAGGGAAGGTAATACACAGTGGTTGTTGGTTGAGGTTTGGAGCTGTGAGCTCCCTCAACGTTCTTGTTTCAAGAGCCATTGTGGTTGGCTCTTCGGTGTCGCTAGAACTAGAGCTAGCGGTGTATGAATCTCTGGAAGATGATTCTTCCGAGTCGGTGTTAGAAAATTTACTTTTCAACCGCTCGAAAGTTTGTTCTATTTCTGGGTTTTTGTGATATGTGATTTCGTTTATGGAACGATGTTTAACCATAAACTCCGCTAAGCTCAGAAAATAGAAAAATAAACACTCTTTATATTTTTGTTTGGTACATATTTTTTTTTTATTTTTCTTGATATGAAATAAAAGAAAAATTAATTGCCTTTCCCCGGCAACGGCGCCAAATTTGACGTGCACTTGTCGTTAGGTGCACTCAAAATAAATACTATACAACACTAATATGTAGTATAGTGTAGTAAGGTTCGTATCCACAGGGAAAGGAATACTTTTCTTTTAAATAAATAGTAAAAAAAGGGGGGTTTAGATTTGTTTGCTTTAAAAACACTAAGATAAACAACCTATATGAGTTTAATTCAATGAGATGAAGACTTGGTTTTGCTTTTATCCACTTAATGAAATGTTCGTCGATCCCGGTTATATCTTTAACTATCTTCCTCTCGAATACTCAATCGAGGAGTATATCCAGTTCATCGAGGGTAGTTATTAATAACGAGATGCGTTCATTAATAAAACTTACTATCGAGTCAATATAGAACAAGCGCCGTATATTAACTTAATAGTAGCAATAAACTTAAGATGAAAACGATTGAGATTGATAACCTCAACACAAGCGGTTTATTGGTTTAATCAATATAATTAATTCCCCTTGGCATATTAACCATGAGATGCATGCATTAATATTCCAAGTGTACTACCGTTGAAAGAACCGGATTAATAACAATCGTATTAACCGATTGATTCTAGTAATAATTAATATGAGAAACAATACTAGTTGATACTTTAAGTAATGTTTAAGATATTAACATGAAATATGAATAGGAATTAATTAATACTCAAGGAAGAATATTAAAATATATGAATCCTACTATGATTAATATCAAGATGTTAACTAATTGTCATCTTAGTAACACTCCCCAATATTATCATAGAGGAAGAAATAGCTATTACTATAACCAATGTCAAGATGTTAACTAATTGTCATCTTAGTAACACTCCCCAACTTTGATATAGAGATAGTATTTTGAAAGAAAGAATTGATATTCAAGGAAGAAGATTAAAGAAAATAACTCACAACTTACAAATTCATTAAGCTTCAAAGTAGCAAAACCAAGATGGAAGAGTTTAGCTCCTCATTTGGAGACTAAACATGATGAAAAATATAAAGAAAGAACTATTCTATACTGAGCTTAGATGTACAAAGGAATTGGATATCTTTTGGTGAAGGAAAGGAGGTGTATTTATAGGTTTTTGGGATGGGATTCGGGTACTCGATCGGGTATATACATGGTACCCGATCGAGTACGTGTGTAACACTCGATCCGAGGCATACTCGACCGGTTTCAGGCTATTTTCTAAGAGTATACCCGATCGAGTATATATGAATACCCGGTCGAGTATGCTTAGAAAATGGTATTCGGACCATACTCGACCGATCTTCGTTTGAAATTCAAAGGCATACCCGATCGGGTATGTCGGTCTACCCGATCGGGTATAGACATAAAATCGTGGCCGAAATCTTCCCTGCATGTTCCCTTGTCTTCGGATCTGATCCGATTTGAAGTTCCAACCTAATACCCGATCGAGTATAGCTAATACTCGACCGAGTATAGACCAAAATTCAGGATCTTCTTTTGTCTTTGAACTTTTGCACCTTCTTTCCACTTTTTGGGTTCACCAACTGTACTTCGAGTGATCAATACCTGCTTGAGCTCAGAATATATCTAATCTAACCTATTTACAAGAGTTTAACAATCTAATCTATTAGACCAAAAGTGTGTAATTTCCAAAGTAAAAGTCAAGCAAAACTAATTAAAAACATAAACATAAATATTGAAATTACGAACGTATCAGGCCTCTCGGCCATACATCGCTCCGTAATCTTTATTTGATGACGTGGAGCTCTCATATAGGCCTCTTGGCCATACATCGCCCCGTCATCTGTATTAGATGATGTGGAGCTCTCATATAGGCCTCTCGGCCATACATCGCTCCGTCATCTTTATTTGATGACGTGGAGCTCTCATATAGGCCTCTCGGCCATACATCGCCCCGTCATCTTTATTTGATGAAGTGGAGCTCTCATATAGGCCTCTGGGTCATACATCGCACCGTCATCTTTATTTGATGCCGCAGAGCTCTCATACGGGCCTCTCGGCCATACATCACCTCGTCATCTTTATCTGATGACGTGGGGCTCTCATCCAGGCCCCTCAGCCATGCATCGCTCCGTCATCTTTATTTGATGACGTGGAGCTCATCATACCGGCCACTTGGTCGTCTCTCCTGGTCATCTTTATTTGATGGCTTGGACTTCTTATAGGCCTCTCGGCCACATGAATCGGTCACTTTATTTGATGACCTGGACATCATATTATGGACGGTCACTCGACCTATCTCTTAAGCATCTTTATTTGATGATTGAAACTAATTATCATGCAGATCTACTCACATCTAGAGACTGGTCTCGGCCATCCCCTCAGCAGACGGACACCGTTGCAGCTCCACACTTAGGCCGAAGGGCTCACCCCTTTTGCTTCATTTTGGGGGGCATCCGGTGTGCTCTTTTTCCCTCATTAGGATTTTTCTCCACTGGGTTTTTCCTAATGAGGTTTTTAACGAGGCATCTCCCTAACGTGGAAAAAAGGTGTCGACCCTCGGTCCCTATTGAAGACATCACGAGACATGCATTACTCTACTCCTCTTCACCTCACTACATTCACCTCAAGGAGTGGGGGACTTGAAGAGCAGGGGACTTAGCGTCTCAAATTTTGTCACGAAGTTTACTCACCAGACGACGACAGATCAGCACACAGTTCTACTCCCTTTCGCCTCGAGTACTCTCGACTCAGGAAGTGGGGGACTCCTGATAGAGTATATAGTCTCGGACCCCCGGGTCTCACTACTATTAGGCCTGGATAGCGGTCCACACACGCTTATCGAATGTATTTTGTATTATTGTACTATTCATACATACATACATACATACATACATACATACATACATACATACATACATACATACATACATACATACATACATACATACATACATACATACATACATACATACTCTAACACTTGAGATTTAATTTAAATGGATTAATAGTACTACTCATATCAACAAGATGCATCCCCTTTTAAGGGAGCTCAACACCCAAGAACTCCAAAGTTAAGCGTGCTTGCACGGGAGTAGTCTTGGGATGGGTGACCCCCTGGGAAGTTTCTCAGGGCGCGCACGAATGAGGAGAAAGTGCGCGGAAAAGGCTAGTGGCGGTTTGTGAGGACAATATTAGAGGTCAAAAGTAACTACCTCGGAGCCTACGGGGCCGGGGTGTTACAAATGGTATCAGAACAACCCTGCGACAGTGTGCTGACTCATTGGATATCGGGCGGTAGGGGTGGGCATAAAAAACCGTAACCGTATAACCGAGCCTAAAAACCGGAAAACCGCCGTTTTTTCCCGGTTAACCGAACCGCAATTTTTTAAATCCACGGTACGGTTAACCAACCGTGAGAATAAACGGTTCGCGGTACGGTTACGGTTTTAGAAATATGTTATTATCGGTTAACCAATAACCGGTATGTTCATGTCTGGTCATGAACTTCACGTTCTCAGAGAACTTGGAAAGATAAATATGTATCCAACACATCTAGATACATCAATTCTAATAAACATGTGAAGAAACCAAATTATGTTTGTCACTATAGAATTTCATATTATTAATAATTAGTCAAAGCTTTTGTGAGTTATAATTAATTAGCCCATTCTGTAATCGTGAGACTTGAACACGTGTATTCTTTTTTTGAAGCAATTGAACACGTTTATTCTTATTAAGTGTATTTTATCTTTTCCTGTATTCCACTCTCAAAATTTATTTTTCTCTTGTTTGGACTTAATTAATATAGAAAGAACATGGTGTGTGTATATATTTAATCAATGGTTTGATGGTTTTTGGTTAACCGGTTTGTGGTTAACCGAAGTTTTGGTTAACCGATACTCGGTTAACCGAAGCTTTGGTTAACCGATGCTCGGTTAACCGAAGTAATAGGTTTCTCGGTTAACCGGAAAATTGGTTAACCAAAACACGGTTAACCAACCACGCCCACCCCTATCGGGCGGGCACTTAGCGGGGGAAGATTCTGGGATTTGATTGAGATTTGAGATTGGTTTATGGGCACAACGAGGACGTTGTGTTCCTAAGTGGGGGTGATTGTAACACTTGAGATTTAATTTAAATGGATTAATAGTACTACTCATACCAACAAGATGCATCTCCTTTTAAGGGAGCTCATCACCCAAGAACTCCAAAGTTAAGCGTGTTTGCACGGGAGTAGTCTTGGGATGGGTGACCCCCTGGGAAGTTTCTCAGGGCGCGCACGAATGAGAACAAAGTGCGCGGAAAAGGCTAGTGGCAGAAAAGGCTAGTGGCTAGTGGCGGGGTGTTACACATACATACATACATACATACATGCATCACGACCGGCCCCTCAGCCTCGGCGTGATTATCTATCTCAAGACCGCCTTCCTCAGCGCCGAGAGTCTTGAGCTAGCGATCGGGCTCACCATCCCTTCTTGGATGGTGACCATCACCTTTATATGATGATCAGCTCACCATCGCCTCGTCATCATAATTCGGATTGGCTCCTTCTCATCGCCATCCGTGCATCACGACCGGCCCCTCAGCCTCGGCGTGATTATCTATCTCAAGACCGGCTTCCTCAGCGCTGAGTCTTGTGCTAGCAATCGGGCTCACCATCCCTTCCTGGATGGTGACCATCGCCTTTATATGATGATTGGCTCATCATCGTCCCGTCATCGTATTTCGAACTGGCTCTTCATCATCGCCGTCCGCACATCACGACCTTCCTTTCGGCCTCGGCGTGATTATTTATCTCAAGATCGGCTTCCTCAGCGCCGAGAGTCTTGAGCTAGCGATCAGGCTCGCCATCCCTTCCTGGATGGTGACCATCGTCTCTATATGACGACCGGCTCATCATCGCCTCGTCATCATATTTCGGATTGGCTCCTTCTCATTGCCATCTGCACATCACGACCGGCCCTTTGGCCTTGGTGTGATTATTTATTCAAGACCGGCTTCCCAACGCCGAAGTCTTGTTATAGCGATTGGGCTCGCCATCCCTTCTTGGATGGTGACCATCACATCTATATGACGGTTGGCTCATCATCGCCCCGTCATCATATTATCGGACCGGCTCCTCTTCATCGTCGTCCGCTCATCAGCGTCGTCGTCCTCATATTCAGACCGGCTCCTCAGCGCCGTCGTCCTCATATTCAGACAGGCGTACACCGCCTTGTCCTCATATTCAGATATAGCGAACATCTTGCGGTCTCTGGCTGAAAGGCTAAAGGAGCCCAGAGTTCAGTCATAGGCCCAATCAGCCATATATCGCTCTTTCATCTTTATTTGATGACGCGAAGCTCATTTACAGGCCCAATCGGACATATACCGCCCATCATCTTTTATTTGATGACGTGAAGTTCATTTGTAGGCCCATCGGCAACATATCGCTCCGTCATCTTTATTTGATGACGCGAAGCTCATTTACAGACCCAATCGGCCATACATCGCCTCGTCATCTTTATTTGATGACATGGGGCTCTCATATAGGCCTCTCTACCATCGCTCCGTCATCTTTATTTGATGACGTGGAGCTCTCATATAGGCCTCTCGGCCATACATCGCTTCGTCATCTTTATTTGATGACGTGGAGCTCTCATATAGGCCTATCGGCCATACATCGCCCCGTCATCTTTATTTGATGATGTGGAACTCTCATATAGGCCTCTCGGCCATACATCGCTCCGTCATCTTTATTTGATGACGTGGAGCTCTCATATAGGCCTCTCGGCCATACATCGCCCCATCATCTTTATTTGATGATGTGGAGCTCTCATATAGGCCTCTCGGTCATACATCACCCCGTCATCTTTATTTGATGCCGTGGAGCTCTCATACGGGCCTCTCGGCCATACATCGCCCCGTCATCTTTATTTGATGACGTGGATCTCTCATCCAGGCCCCTCAGCCATGCATCGCTCTGTCATCTTTATTTGATGACGTGGAGCTCATCATACCGGCCACTTGGTCGTCTCTCCTGGTCATCTTTATTTGATGGCTTGGACTTCTTATAGGCCTCTCGGCCACATGTCTCGGTCACTTTATTTGATGATCTGGACATCATATTATGGATGGTCACTCGACCTATCTCTTAGTCATCTTTATTTGATGATTGGAACTAATTATCATGCAGAGCTACTCACATCTAGAGACTGGTCTCGGCCATCCCCTCAGCAGACGGACATCGTTGCACCTCCACACTTAGGCCGAAGGGCTCACCCCTTTTGCTTCATTTTGGGGGCATCCGGTGTGCTCTTTTTACCTCATTAGGAATTTTCTCCACTGAGTTTTTTCCTAATGAGGTTTTTAACGAGGCATCTCCCTAACGTGGAAAAAAGGTGTCGACCCTCGGTCCCTATTGAAGACATCACGAGACATGCACTGCTCTACTCCTCTTCACCTCACTACATTCACCTCAAGGAGTGGGGGACTTGAAGAGCGGGGGACTTAGCGCCTCAAATTTTTTCACGAAGTTTACTCACCAGACGACGACAGATCAGCACACATATCTACTCCCTTTCGCCTCGAGTACTCTCGACTCAGGGAGTGGGGGACTCCTGATAGAGTATATAGTCTCGGACCCCCGGGTCTCACTACTATTGGGCCTAGATAGCGGTCCACACACGCTTATCAAATGTCTTTTGTATTATTGTACTATTCATATACCATCTGTATGTACTATATTAATCTTTTATGTAGTTGGGCTTATCGGGCCCATATTAGCGACCCGACCCATTATTTCTCTATTTATACTCCTTTTGGAGCTTGTAACTCTAGAACACAACTCATTCATACATTACTATTCATCATCCTCTCTCTACTCCATAGCTCAAATCTCTCCTAATTATATATGTTTGGATCCTAATAATCCATCACATACATACATACATCCACTTATCCCCACACTTGAAACAAAAACCCTTCCCGGTTCTTTCTTGCAACACAGTTTGTGTCAGCCTCTGTCCATTTCTCCAGGAGTTATTGAACCCTGGTTGTTCTCCTGCTTCGTAGTCTGTCACAACCTTGGAAGCAGTTGGGTTATTAGAATAGGTTCTCCCTAGTGCTCTCCCCCCAGTGCAAGGATTTAGTCAGAGTTCCTTCTTTCTCCTACCAACCTCTCTTATCCTCTTCTGTATGTTTAGCTGTCCTTACTGCAGCATTTTTGTCTTCGAGTAACAGTGCATGGTCCATCATCTCCGGTAAGGATCTCGTAGGATACAATTTCAGCTCAGCTCTCACTTCCTCCCTCGATCCATTCATGAAGACCCCTTTCAGCATCTCAGTGTCTGTATTCTCTTGGCTCCTTAAGGATTTTGCACCAAGTCCGGTTGAAATCTTCGAATAAGTGCTTCCTGAAAAGTTTCCCAGTTCCTATTATAAGTTTGGCCCTCCCACCATTGGAACCAGTTGAGGGCCTTATCCTCATCAGGTATGTCATTCAATCTAAAAAATCTTTCCACTCATACTAGCCAGCCATAAGCGCTGTTCCCATTGAACATCGGAAGATCTATCTTTCTCCCGTTTCGATGGTGAACTCTGGTCTTCGAAGTTTCATGGGTAGCAGAAGATACTTGGGATGATCGCGACTCATCGCGAGTGCGAGAGGTGCTGTGATTTTCATCTGGAGTTCGTCGTCGGAATTTCAGGAACGTCCTCTGGGTCGACCGTGGTTCTGCTGCTGCCTGCATGTTGTATATCCTCTCGTCCATCTTTTTACTTCGATCGATACACAATTTAGTGTTCAAACCAAAAAACTTATGATTCAATGAAAAACATTTTTTACTAGGTCGGTAATCTTTTTCAATCAAATCGGGTAGCTGGGATCTCAAATCCCAATTATCTATTTTCACACGCAATACCTTTTTTAAACGTTTCTACATTGATCTATAGTAAAAGCAAACAGTGTCTCACATGCATATCCACACGCAAGATATTTTCAGAATCCTTCCCCTTTTAGATTAAGATAGACTACACCTTTTAATTAGGCAACAACATTTTTAGAAAGTCAACTTTATTTTCTATTGAGACTCACTTTATTAAAAAAAAATAAATAGAAACATCTAAATTAGCCTTACTAAAAACTAAAAAGCCAACACCGGAGGGCAGAAGCGTGAAGAAGACTAGATGCTTTCACACTCCACCACCACCCCCGCCCAAGCCTTAATTCTTGCTTCCTCTCTACTGGTGTAGACAGGAACAATCACCGAATTTAACACCGGCCACAACCCTACCAGACAGAAGGTAATTAAGGATACAATAGGGACCGATTCCCATGAGTAGGGATGCGATTATGAAAGTTTCAGCTGCCTATCAAACCTAGATTGCAGGGACAATTCGATCGATTCTGAACTTTCCGGCGGTGGTGAATGCCGACCGGTGTGACTGCGTGAGGGGCAGCAGGGCCTTTAGTGGACTCATCTTCTCCACCGTCTTCTTCGGTAGAATTAATTATCCATCGTGTTGGCTTGCCTTCTATAAATTTAATTTCCACCATGTTGCTTGTTGTTAATATATTGTTGGCCCAAACTATTTTTGTACACTATACCCATTTATCTGTCTGGCCTGTCAATATTTGCCTCTCCCGTTAGAATTTGAATTCAGCTCATTATTGAGCTATTGATGAGTTGTGTGTGCAGTGTATTATTTGAGTGTTCTTGTGACCCCCTTCTAATAAGGTCAAATTCTTCCATGTTATATACCCTCGCTGCACCCTTGTTTGTTCAGTGCATGAAACACACACCAGAGACTGGCTGAGTGAGAGTTCTTGAGAGGTCCCCTTCTCCTTCTTGGTGAGGTTGAGAGTGTAACTGTTAGCTCCCTTAGCCTAGGTGTGCACAAGAGACAATCGAAAAACCGAGCTCCGGACTGCCTGAGCCGGAATAAGTCGACGGAATCGATTTTGCCGGATTCCGCCATCTGGAACGCTCTGCCGCCGTACGCCGCCGTCCGCTGCCGTATGCCAGGCTGGAGCTCGCTGCAGGTCCCTGAAGTTGCCTGGTCGTTCGCACGAGCTCACTGGTCTTCCACCGTGGTCCCTGCTTGTTGAAATCGAGCTCACCGGAAGCTGAAGCCTCCACCCCTGGAAGTTCAGCCGTCTCCTGGAAGCTCGCCGCCGCAGGGAGTTGCTCACCGATTTGTTCGTCGCTGGAGCAGCCTACCGTCGTCATTGCAGGCTACCGTTGCCGCAAAGCTGGATCTGGTTGTTGGCCTGGACCTGCGCAAATCGCTAGACGTTGCCAAACTCATCGGAAGTTGAAGCCCCGCCATTGCTCTCCGGAATTCGACGCTGGAGCCGCGGGTCATCAATTGCGAAGGTCACCTGCGATTTTTCTGGTTCGCAGAAAGGCTGTAGCCGCAGGGACGAAGAGTACTGCTTCCCTGTTTCTTGCTGAAGAAGAAGACTTGACCTGCGTAAATAGCTGGAGCGAAGCTTGACATACGAGCTGGGCTGGACCTGGAGGCTTGACACACCTTGACGGGTTGCTGGAACTGGGCTATTGGGTGGCTTGGCTGCTCAATTGCTGGAGTTGGCAGGAAGCTTTGGACTGGACCTACAAGCAGGAGCTGGACCTGGAGCTCCTGGATCTGCTGGAAGAGCTGCTGGACCTGGAGAGCATCTGGACCTGGTCTGGTATTTTTTGGAGTGTTGGAGCTGCTGGGTTGCTGTTGGACTACTGGGCTGAAGCTACTGTTGGGCTGCTGGAGCAGCTGGACCGCTGGTCAACGCTGGTCAACTGCTGGTCAACGCAGGTCAAAGTCAGTCAACAGTCTGAAAATCCCATATTTTTTAAAATTTGGGTAGGTAAGGTCGAAACCCTCTCCTAGGGTTTCGCTAAGGTAAATTGGGGATAAACACCCTAGGTGCACCGGGTGGCTCCGGATTTAATTTATTCCCCCTTCCCGCGGGCCGCCGATAGATTGTATCTCGGCCGCCAACCCCCCAGGTGCGTTTGCTAAACCCTCTCCTTTGTGGCAGACTATTTGATTTGATTAAATTGAATTGCTAAGTGTTGTTAATTTCAATTCTTGTGCGTAGGGGTGGTTTATTGTGTAGAAATCATGTTTTAGGTTTATTACTGCTTTTTAAATTGATTGAATTGTTGTGTTGTTTGTGCTGAAAATTTATTATTTATTTGTGCTTATACGGAAGAACAAGGGGTTTGAAATTTGAGTTTGGTGCTCATTAATACTCTCCGTGTGTTCATGCTAGTTGCTTCGTATATTTGTAGCCTAAAAAATATTTAAATTGTTTTTCAGCAAAATTTACATTTTCTTTTGTTGTTTGTTTTTCTTTGTGAAAATGTCTGCTTATAGTCAGTATGGTATGGCTCCATTTAATGGAAAATCTGATTTTATCATTTGGAAGCAAAAAATTAAATGTATTTTAATCCAACAAAAATGTTTTAAAGCAGTTGGCGAAACTTATTTGATTTCTGACACAGAAGATAAAAGGGCTGAAATGAATGAAAATGCTTGTTCTGTGATTTATTTGAACTTATCTGATTCTGTGATTAGAAAAGTTGGAATTTTAGAGAGTGCTAAAATTCTGTGGAATAAATTAGATGAACTGTATACTGAAACCTCTCTGCCTAGTCGGATGTTTTTACTTGAGAAGTTCTTCCAATTTAGACTAGATATGTCTAAGGATATTGAGGAAAATCTAGATGATTATTCCCCTATTGCTCTTTTAAATGCTATTCCTGATTCCTTTGGTGATGTGAAATCTGCTATTAAGTATGGTAGAGATAATGTGACTCTTGACATTGTGGTTAATGGTCTTAAGAGTAAGGAATTAGATTTAAAACAGATGGGTGAGGGTAGAAAATTCGAGGAGGTTATGCATGTGAGGGGTAGAGAAAATAATAGACGACATAGATCTAAGTCTAGGTCTAATTCGAGACGTTGCTATTATTGTCATGAATCTGGTCATTTCATAAGAGACTGTCTTAAATCTAGGGAAAATAAGCACAACGAGCATGCTAATTTGACTACTTGTGAAGATAATTTAGGTGATGTTTTTATGATGAGAAATCTATGTGATTATGACTATTTGAGTTCTCTTATATCTGATTCTTTGGAAAAATCAGATTGGGTGGTAGATTCTGGTTGTGCTTTTCATATGTTCCCTTTGAAAAATGTTTTTTCAGGGGCATTTTTTACCAAACACAAAAAAGTCTTATTTTAGGAATTTTCAAACTTCTACTCCTATTTGTGATTTTTAGCCATGTTTTACTCCTATTTAGATAATTCACTCTATATATAAAGGGGTTGAGATCCGGTAAAAACACCTTAAATGAGAAATAGGAAGGGATCCTCTACGCAGATTGGGCGTACATTGGATGGAATCGTATGACAATAATGAAAAGATTTTGGGTGATACAGTGCGCTAAATCTTAAATTTTTTCCCTGGAATAGTCTCACCTTAAGAAATGCATTATTATAGAGGGTATAAGAGTCTTTCTGATTTCTTACCAAAATTAAAATAAAATGATTACTATGCGATAATCGCTATTGCACCGATAATCGCGCTCCCATTAATTTTAACCGGCTAAAGTAGGAAAGCGCAGAGTTTTTCATTACTCTCATCACTTTCCAAGAACGAAGTGCAGAAGGGGAGTCCGAAAAAGGAATCACAGGGTAAAAAAATGGCATCGGTTCAAGAAGAAAATAAATTTTCAATGAAACTATATCAGTGTTATGTATTACATTGTAATACAGTGTTCAGTGAAATTGTAGATTTTCCACTAAACAATATTATCACTGTGTCAGAAACTAGAAAAAGACTAATTCTAGACAAAGCTTCGCCAGAAACTAGAAATGGACTAGTTCCAGGTGTGATTGTGATAATTTTACTAGTACAGTACAATTACAATAATTGTACCGATATAGATTTTAGACTTGCCACTGCGCAATACTCTCACCGTGCCAAAAATTAGAAAAGGACTAGTTCTAGACAAAACTTTTGCGAGAAACTAGAAATGGACTAGTTTAGACGAGTTTGTGATTATTTTAACAGTATAGTGCAATCATAATATATGTACCGATAAAAATTTTAGACTTGCTATAAAGTAATATTGTCATCGTGCCATAAACTACAAAAAGACCAGTTGTAGACATTTTTTTTTTGCCAGAAACTAGAAATGGACTAGGTCTAGGCGAGCTTGTGATAATATTAAGAGTATAGTCCAATTATAGTGCATGTTTTCTCTATGGAATAATTATAATACATATTAAGAATTGAATTATATTATAGTGTTATTTGAGAATAAATAATGATAACTAAATTAAATTGTTCAACTATTAAGATGAGTTACATTTTAATACTCCCTCGGTATTTTTTTGTTTGCTACAATAGGTGTTGGCACATTTTTAAGAGTGAAATAGTAGAGGTAATGAATAGTATAGAAAAAGTAGGAGAGATGTGGAAAAATATGAAAGTGAAGATAAAAAGTAGAAAAGTAAGAGTAGTTGAATATTTTTAAAGGAAAAACTTACCAAAGAGAGAAAGTGTATCAATTTTTTTAATACATCCAAAAAAGGAAAGTTTAGCAAACAAAAAATATGGAGGGAGTATAAAGTTCTACTAAATATTCAGATAGACATAATAAAATCAGTAAAAAAATGTAGAATTTCTAACCTCAATTAGAAGAACACGAAAATATAGAACTAACAAGAACACTTTTTGTATTATTTTTGTAACTAAATATTTATTTTTGTAGTTGAATAGATATAATGTTGAATGTATTTAAAGAGGGGGGGATTGAGGTTGTGGGGGTGAACCGTACAAATATTGGAGAGTTGAGATTATTTTAGCAAATCTGATGGCTGAGCATAGAGGGAGAGTTGAGATTATAATAGGTTGTGGGGGTGAACCGTACAATCCATGTGCTTCTTGTTTGGCCAATCAGCACCAAGGCCGGACTGCACTCCCTTGGAAAAAGAGAAAACAGATTAGCTAAATCCGAAATGTTAAAGGAAAAAAAATACCAGAGTCGGATTCCTCTAAAGTCCCCACCAGACCCTACAAAACTCGAATTACCTTCCTTCCGTAAATTCATACCCTAAATCTGACATTCTTATTTTGGGAATGGGTGCATGAAATTCCCGTAAATCCATCCTTTTCTCTCACTCTACATCTCCTACTCCTTTCCCTCTCCCTCACTCAACTATTCGCTCCTACTTCCCTCTCCTCATACTTCAGGTTGAAAATGGAGATTGGTCAAATTATTGTGAAGGTTGAGACGCTCACGAGCCCGTTTCACTACAGATCTCTAATTGAAAACCTGCGCCTCGCAGTTGCCCTCACCGAAGATGATGGCATTACTACTATCAAAATCAGAGAGTGTCTACTCTTGCCACCGCAAATCAATCTTAAGGAACACACGGTGCCACTAATCAACATTATCTTTGAAAATGGAACCGATTCTTCTCTGCAGTGCAGATTGCGTAAGGACAACCTGTATTTTGTCGCCTTTAAACCTCAAAATGGAGGATGGTTTGAGTTTGCCAATCCAGATGGTAAGATAATTGAAGATTCAATATCAATTGGTATTAATTAAATGATCAAAATGGCTTATGACCTATGACCTACCTAGTCAAACTGGCATGGCTTCCTAGTCTAGTCTTTCGTAGCTAGTCCAAGTCTCAATAAGCGTCTCATTTCATGCGGATTTTTGATAGCCTTTTTTGATGAATGATATTTTTGATCATCTTTTTACAGTATGTCCTTGTCACCTTTTACACAATGAGTATCTTCTGCTAAATCAGATCTGAATCATTTCAGACGAAAATGAAGTTTTAACTTGTCGTTTTTGCACTATGTCCTTGTATAGCCTATCTGTATCTTCAATTATCTTACCATCTGCTAAATCGTTTTTGACTAGGTAGGTCATATGTCATAGGTCATAAGCCATTTTGATCATTTAATTAATACCAATTGATATTGAATCTTCAATTATCTTACAATCTGCATTTGCAAACTCAAACCATCCTCCATTTTGAGGTTTAAAGGCGACGAAATACAGGTTGTCCTTACGCAATCTGCACTGCAGAGAAGAATCGGTTCCATTTTCAAAGGTGATGTTGATTAGTGGCACCGTGTGTTCCTTAAGATTGATTTGCGGTGGCAAGAGTAGACACTCTCTGATTTTGATAGGAGTAATGCTATCATCTTCGGTGAGGGCAACTGTGAGGCGCAGGTCTTCGATTAGAGATCTGTAGTGAAACGGGCTCGTGAACGTCTCAACCTTCACAATAATTTGACCAATCTCCATTTCAAACCTGAAGTATGAGGTGAGGGAAGTAGGAGCGAATAGTTGAGTGAGGGAGAGGGAAGGGAGTAGGAGCTGTAGAGTGATAGAAAAGGATGGATTTACGGGAATTTCATGCACCCATTCCCAAAATAAGAATGTCAGATTTATGGTATGAATTTATGGGAGGAGGGTAATCCGAGTTTTGTAGGGTCTGGTGGGGACTTTAGAGGAATCCGACTCTGGTATTTTTTTTTTCCTTTAACATTTCGGATTTAGCTAATCCGTTTTCTTTTTTTTCCAAGGGAGTGCAGTCCGGTCTTGGTGCTGATTGGCCAAACAAGAAGCACATGGATTGTACGGTTCACCCCCACAACCTATTATAATCTCAACTCTCCCTCTATGCTTAGCCATCAGATTTGCTAAAATAATCTCAACTCTCCAATATTTGTACGGTTCACCCCCACAATCTCAATCCTCCCCTCTTTAAATACATTCAACATTATATCTATTCAACTACAAAAATAAATATTTAGTTACAAAAATAATACAAAAATTGTTCTTGTTAGTTCTATATTTTCGTGTTCTTCTAATTGAGGTTAGAAATTCTACATTTTTTACTGATTTTATTATGTCTATCTGAATATTTAGTAGAACTTTATACTCCCTCCATATTTTTTTGTTTGCTAAACTTTCCTTTTTTGGATGTATTAAAAAATTTGATACACTTTCTCTCTTTGGTAAGTTTTTCCTTTAAAAATATTCAACTACTCTTACTTTTCTACTTTTTATCTTCTCTTTCATATTTTTCCACCATCTCTCCTACTTTTTCTATACTATTCATTACCTCTACTATTTGACTCTTAAAAATGTGCCAACACCTATTGTAGCAAACAAAAAATACAGAGGGAGTATTAAAATGTAACTCATCTTAATAGTTGAACAATTTAATTTAGTTATCATTAAGGGGGTTGATAATTTTATGAAGTTATGTTTCACACTGATCCACTATTTACTTTAATTTTATACCTTAAAAAATACTATGTACTTTATTTTCATGTCAAATACTCCGTATTACTTTATTTACTTACACATGTTTGATTTTGCTATGGAATGTGGGATCGACTTAAAGTCTTGAACACGTTTGCTATTTTGCTGTGAATTGAAATTCGGTGTGGGATCGGAGTGCGGGAGTATCAGTTTATATATATTTCCTTTTTAATAATACTAGTACGGCCCCCGTGCGATGCACGGTGCATGAGTTTGTTCAAGGGGTATAATTACTGTTACACTTGAAAAATCGATTGGTGATGTACGGAGTATAAGTTAAATACCATGTATACATGATGATGATGATAATTAAGCAAAAAATTGCTTAATTATTACATATTGTAATATGTAACGTTATTATGGTACAATGTTAAACATTAGAGATTATGAAACACTTCTTGGTAGACACCGTTCATTGTTTCATCCACCGGACAACTATAATTGCTTTGAATAAGGATTTTGAGACCTGCACGATTTGTAACCCTTGACACAGCAACAAACAATTGTCCATGACTGAAAAGAGTTTTTTTCAATAAGAGGGTGTCATGAGCGAGCAATTGGCCTTGACTTTTATTGATGGTCATTTCATAAGAAGTCATAATAGGGAAATGCCTCCTTTGAAATCTAAACAGCAACCTAACATTAGACGATGTCAAAGATAGTCACGATATTAAGATTTTCTGTCTTGCACTCATACATTGAGGACTTTACCCTTTAAAATGTGATCACAGATCTTTGTTACGATGAGTCTTGTCTCATCACATAAAAAATGATTGTTCAGTATTACGCAAAAGCATGACCGGGGTACCGACTTTTAAAGTTTTAGCAACGGTGCTATTCAAGAATTATGTAGCGTGCAACTCTTCTATAAGATCATGGGTTGAATCAGATTTGCATACACTCTCTGTATTTATGTACATTCAAGCAACTTCCATGTGATTCAAACTTGTCATGTATATATTTTTTGTGCTTCTTATATACTCCCTCTGTCCCTGAATTATCTTCAAACTTTCCTTTTTCGTCCGTCCCAAAATTATCTCCTCCTTCCCTTTTTGGCAAAGAATTTGTGGTTCACAATCATTCTTACACATTCTTACACATTTCTCTCTCCTCTACACCACACAAAACCCACTATCTTAATTAGTGTGCCCAGCCGAAATGGGAGAAAAAACAGGGACGGAGGGAGTAATATTATAAGAAAATTCCATTGACATTATCCATATAATTGTGTGATTTTTCAAATTTGTTAAACATGGTTTTCATTTCACCAAGCTATCAAAGATTAAACTCCCACTTAATTGATTAAGATCATATCTTGGTTTCTTTTTATAGGTGGTCTAATATGAGGCTTATTGAGTGTTGCAATGGCCACTGAAACAAATACATTATCATGTCGTTTGTCAGATAAACTTTGCTTATGTTTTACGTTAAATAATATCAATACATTTGCATCACACCTTTGTGTGGCTAGTACAGCTCCCATGTGATGCACGGTGGGTGAATTTATTCAAACATTTTATAATTTTTATTTAATGTTAATATGTTTGTTTTAGTGTTGTAAACACATTACATGATAATGTTACAAAAATAAATTGTAGTAATGAGGCCGCATGATAATGTTACAAAAATAAATCGTAGTAATGAGACCGCACATGTAATATATCAAAAACATTTATATGAAAATATAATATACTCCGTACGTTTATTACATTCAATTAAAAATTAGAGATTATGAAACACGTCTTTTCAAGAGCATTCGTAAATTATCATCAGAATGTCGATCATCATCGTTTTTAATTAAAATTTTGAAACCTGCATGATTCTTAAACCTTGATGCTGCAACATACAGAGTACGATTGCTAATGATTAAGACAGTTTTTTTTCAAACGACATATTGCTTGTATGGAACTAAACTCACAATGATTTTTAATACGCTATTATTTAAAAGATGAAAATGCGATGTGAATATTACTCACTCTGCCCAATGACTTTGTCCCGTTTTATCGTTTTCATCCGTCCTATTAACTGTCTCATATCATATTTGGTAATATTTGAGTAGTTTCAATTCATACTTACTTTATTCATAATTTATCAATTCAATACCAACCACACAACCCTACTTTTTCTTAAAAACCACACGTCACCTCTTTGTCCCAAACTTAGGGGGCAAAGGTAGTATTGTTTTAAAACATTTCCAAAAAAATTTAAAAGGTATAAATTTCACTAAAATATAATAACTACACTTGATACTCAAAGTGTATTACATAGTACAGAGTATCATTTACCAAGAATAGATAATTTCACCAAATTTTTATGGAGGATAAAAGTATTAAATATATTGTTCTTTAAAAATCGACGAATGAAGCGAATCTAGTCATTTCATCATTTATAAAAAAAGACACTTACTAATTAAATAAAAACATCTATCAATAACATGTTACTATCTCTGTCCCGCTAAGATTGTCCCAGTTTCTATTCACTTGGTCAACACAAATCACTTTTAATCTCTTATTTCATATATCAACTTTTATCAAATTTGATTCTGGTTTTTGCGACTTTGTAATAAAACTTTTAATGTAGTTTCTGAATATGTAATTTTTTTTCTTCTAAAAATACATTGAGTGTGAACAGGGATCTATTTGCTTTATCTTCGGTCAAGCATCGTAAACCATTTTGTCCCAATCTTAGTAGAACGGAGGTAGTATTTGATTGGAAACTCAATTTAAAATTTAGAAACACTTGGGGCCCGTTTGATAACACCTGTTTTTAGTTTATCAGCCGTATTGGTCTTATCAGCCAGTTTTTTAATTTACAGAGTACTAAACATGTACTCCATTCATCCTGCTAAGATTGTCCTATCTTTCCTATTTGTCCGTCCCACTAAAATTGTCACATATCAAATTTGGTAAAATTTATGCGTTTCTAAAACATTCTTACTTTATTCTTAGTTTATCAAAATCAATATCAACCACATTAACCAAATTTTCTTAATAACTGCCCTCCTCCTCATGTTCCAATGTTAGTGGGACGAATGCAATAGTTTTTACTTGAGTTGAAGTTGAGTCACTTTTCCGGTTGAATTGACTGAAATTAGTGTAATGATCATTTAATACCCTAAATATAATTTTCATGTAATTTTTTCATTAAGAATTTTATTAAGTTGAAGTTGGAGTCACTATACTTAAGAATTTTTCATGTATTTTTTTTTATTAATTAAAATATATCATAAATAGAATTTTTCTATAAATCAATAAATTCCGCTAATTTAGTAACTTCAATCAGAATTTCATATACAATATGTAGTATAAGATTTTATAAAATTAGATATGTTATACTCCCTCCGTCCGGAAAAGGTTGGCCAAATTTCCTTTTTTGGATGTCCCAAAAAGATTTGCCATTTCCATTTAAAGTAATGAATATGTGGCTAAAATTAATTCTCTCCTTTGCACAAATTTCAACCACACAGTTTTTACTTTATTAATCCACGTGAAAGACAACTTTGGCCAACCTTTTTGGGATGGAGGGAGTAACAAATTAAACCGATTCCACCAATTTTAATGTTATCAAAGATGGCCTCATAAACATGACACCTCGCCACCTAGGGTTAGATAGAACATATTTTCCCAAACTCCTCCTCCACACCCTTCGAACATATGGAAACATCATTTTCCGATTCCTCTTCCATCCCAAACTCCTTTGCTTTGATGGTAGCCTCCACAGTATCCGAAATCTTACAAACACCACATCCTCCACCAAAAGTCCTTCTCTCATCCACTTCTAGGTACCCGGCTACCATTCAAGCAAAATCTTAGTCATCATCGACCGACGGTAGCAAGTTGTTTTAGATCCGAGGAAAAGTGGTTGATACCTAAAACGATGAAGCTTCTCAAAGACCGGGCATAGGAGAGTCATTAAAGGTATGATTCCTACAGTGTTCAGTTTATTGATTTGAATTTGAAACTGAAAATTTTATTTTATCAAAGAGATGGACGGAGATTCTGCTGAAATTTTAGACATGTCCTAATCCAGGCGCTGCTGAAAGGCAAATGCTCCTCAAAATTATTTCAGATATTTCCGACATTTGGTAATTCCATTAATTTATATAAATTGATGGTATGTTGTTGTTCTAATGATCGTCATTTTCCTATTTTGCAAATTCCATTGATGGTCTCTTATACATTGTCTTAACAGTTGCTTGGAAAACGTAATTGGAATGTTGCAATTTGGGTAAACTCCATCCTAAATTCCTAATCTGACTCTATTTAATGTTTAAAAGCTCATGTGTTGACTTGAAATTATTGATATGTCTGAAGTGGCTAAACTCTATCTAACATGTCTAATTCTTATAATCCTGATTACTGTCATATTTATCAATATTTAAAAGCTCTAGTGTGGAATTAGAAACAAATAACCCCCATATTTTTTAATCATTATAATATAAACTCATGAATCCAAATAAATAGTTTTCTGGAATTGGCTAAACTCTGGCTAATTTGCGGAGGGTGGGCGCGGTCCGGAACGGTCCGGTAAATTGGTAAAACCCGTAATGTATCCGTGAGGTTTTTAACGGTCTGGTACGTTCCGTTCCAAGGATAGAACCGTTCGGTACCATGTCGTTTTGGAACGGTACAAAACGGTACGGTACAATGCCAAACACATGCTAAATTTTTTGAACAAATCTTGCAATTAGTAGATATCATCACACCAACCAACTCACATGAAATGTTGAAATAAATACAAGAAATTGCATATATAGTACTAAAATTAACAAATACACAAATAATGCAACACAACTAAGAAAAAGTATAGCAAAACGATGATGCACGACATAAATATAATTTTTAATTTACTAAGTTCATGTGAAAATATAAAAACGAATATCATCAAATTGTTGAATATAATAGAAAACTTCAACATTCTTCTTCTTCGTTCTAGGTTAAATATTACTCCGTAGTTCTAATTTAATTTATAGTTGAACCTTGAGAGCTAAGATTTAAACCATATTAATTAAGTTGTAAAAAATGCACAAACATGATACAACAAAAAGTCATGTACACTAAATTGCTAGAAATAAATAATCATTGATGATTTCTAAAATTTTAATATTCTTTCAATACATACCAAAATCTAACATAAATTATCTAAAAAAACTAACAATATATATATAACACATTTTAGATATCTTAGGGACACATGAATACATACTTGGGGTATAAAATTGTTGGTCTAAATCTATTGATATAGAAAAAATATAAAAAAATTGAAATGCATTATTTACGAATGGTTGGGTCCGGTATTTTTCGGTTCTCAAAATCTAGGACCGGTCCCGTACCCGTTTCAAACGGTACGGTTTCGGTACGGGATAAAAATCTATAGAATCGTTTAAATACCCGGTATTCGGCTCGATACCATTACGGGACGGTTCGGTAACGGTTCGGTTCGGGTTTTATGCCCACCCCTATCTTTTTCTTTTATAACATAATTTCCCAAAAATGAAAACAATGATTTCCTAGGGACAACTAAAATTTGCAAAAGGTGTATACCTTTAAATTTCATAATAAATTTCATAAAATAATCACCTGAAATTAAACCAATGAATTGTTTGGTCTTTGCTAAACTCTATCAATTTGCATATTCTATTCTTTTTTATGTGCGGAGTACTATATATTAAAAACTCAAAAATTATAATATTGGTTATTTATACTATAGGAAATGTATTGGTTTTCCTAACACTAACTTAGTGATTATCTTTCTAAAATGAAACCCACACATCATCTTACACATATCTTACTGAAATGGCTAAACTCTGCCTAATCTGCCTAACTTGTATTGAGAATCTGAATTGCTGGTCAATTTTTCAGGATTTTTAATCTCAAATGTAGAATTACAAAAAAACTGCCCATTTTTGGGGGGTTGGGTAAACAACAATTTCTTCAGAGATTTTCTGGAAAATGAAAACAATAATTTCATGGGCATTGGTAAAATCTTCCGAAGATGTATACATTTTTAGATATGATAATATAATCTCATGAAGTAAAACCAAGGAATTGTTGGTTTTTGCTAAAAATAAATCGTTGGTCTTTCCTAAGTTCTATCAATTTGCCTATTTTATCCTCTCTATATACTTAAAACTCAAAATTATATTATAGGTGATTTATACTCTACAAAACATTTTGAATTTTCCAACACTAACTTAGTGATTATCATTCTAAAATGACACCTATAAACAATCTTAAACATGTCTTACTAAAATGGCTAAAATCTGCCTAATCTGTCTAACTTGTCTTCATATCTGTCTAACTTGTCTTCATAATCTGAATTAGTGGCCAATTTTTCAGGTTTTTTATCTCAAATGTAGAATTACTAACAAACAATCTGCCTATTTTTTGGGGTTGGCTAAACAGAGATTTCTTGAATGATAATTTCTGGAAAATGAAAACAATGATTTAGTGGGCATAGCTAAACTGTGCCTAAGTTGTATATCCTTTATCTGCTAATATAATATCCTGAAATGATATCAATGAATTGTTGGCTTTTGCTTACTCTATCACACTACCTATTTTATTCTTCTATGTTACTCTAGTAAACTTTAAGATTAAGCCAAAATGCTTTCAGACTTAATCTGCTAATATAATATCATAAAATGAGTATCAATGAATTGGTTTGGCCTTGGCTTACTCTATCACGATGCCTATTATATTCTTCTCTTTATACTCTAGTAAACTTTAAAAACTTTGGATTTTTCTTCCTTTGCTTGTGCTTCTTAAACTGGTGTTTTCTTTGTGCTTCTTCAAATCTTTGGCCAACTAAGATGAATGTACCCCTGAGCTGCTGGAATAAAATCTCTCAATAATAGTAAAGATGAAAAACACAGTTTAGCAAAAAAAGCAGCATGTCTGGTTTTGGGTGAGGTGCAATTTTCATTTAGGGACTACCTTTCAAGAGTCATTGTTGGGTAGGTGCCACTTTGTAGATCTTTCTATTGGAATAAGAATAGGTGCCAAGAAACTGCAGAAAATTTGGCTTTTCTTCCTTTCCTTGTGCTTCTTGAAGTTGTATTCGGAGTTGCTCACTCTTTGCATTAATATTTGTACTGTGATTTCCATTTCTCATTATCAAAAGAAATACTATATATGAATTATATGCATACACATTTTGATGATATTCCTTCTTATTGCAGCCTAAGAATTGATTGAGCAAAGAAAGATGGCGAGTGGATTATGTGGTGTTCAATGGATCGAAGAGTGTCCGTATTTATAGGAAATGCATAATCTTGCTATAAAGAATTAAATACAAATGTCCCAAGAAACAGGCTGTCAAACTTTGTGCACGCATGCCTCGAGAAAAAGGCCGGAGGGATTTGATTGAGGCTGTTTTCTTTTTATTTTTCAATTTCAAATATTGAACCGTGAAGAAGATGGCTTTACACTGTCACGCGTGCACAAAATAGTACACTGACATGTGTCAAAGAACTGTTTCAACGAATTGTCAAATGTGTAATTTCTAATCTTCACTGTTCATAATTTCCATCATCAATTCCAGCCGTGTACTTTCACTTTAATTTCGAGCCATGTACTCTCTTACCTTAAGACTTTGGGAGGGAACATTGTTCAAAGAATAGTGCCAAAAACCTTTTGCTTTTATATAATGATAGATGGTAAATGTATTTCGATTTTCAAAAGTAATTAAATATATTCTACATTAACATTTTAATTTGTATATCCACGTAGACAAAAAATAGTGAATATTAAAAATGTGAATACTTTTGTCTCATGCATCGCACGGATTCAATACTAGTATTATTAAAAATTGGAAATATTGAAAATAATAATCCCAACTATTGCCAGCCCGCTAACAATAATCCCAACTATTGATTATTTTGGTATAATCCCAACTTAATGGACCGTCCGCCAATAATGGTCTATGACCGCATATTACCTACTCTAACAAGTGAATTTTTAATAGAAATTAAGCGTAAAAATTAAAATTTGGGATTAGTTATAGGGAATACATGTTATATCTCTTTAGAAACTACATGAATTTATTTATAATCGGTCATGCCAGACCATTATTGGCGGAAGATCTTTAAAGTTGGGATTATTCTGAAATAATCGATGGTTGGTATTATTATGAGCGGACCGCCAATAGTTGGGATTATTACAATCAATTTTTCTATAAAAATTTTACAGTTCAATCAATTTATCACCATTAAATTTAATCTTTTGTGCACTTGTAACATATAATATGTGTAAGTGGAAAACCGATACCACGGATTTCTCCTGGGTGCTCAGCTCACTCCTTATAAAAATGTTAATTTTTCTTGTTACATCATATTTCAATCAAAAGTTTGTGTTTTCCAAGATACGATACAACCACAAGTTTTTCAAATTTGAAATCTCAAATTATTCATAACGGTAACCAAAATACCCAAAATCATTTAATATTAAAAAAATCATGCTCAATACACATAAATTCTCGAATATCCGCATTATAATTACATACGGAGTAGTATGTAATTTAATCATTTCAATACACAGTAAATATATATTTTTAGTATAAAATATTTAATATAATTATGAGGAAAAAATTATAGTTTTAGTTCAGAGAGAACTTACCTCAAAGTGTAATGCTCCTAGGAGTACGTCCTAGCTTACATATTTTAACTTGGTCTACAAAAACCACCTTTTAATTAAAATAACCCAATTTTAACTAATGGGTATAATTTAATTAGCACTATTAAACGATCCCCACTACTTTCGTCCATTAATTAGTCGGTCAATATTTCAAACTAACTTTGAATTAGTTTTTACCAACTAATCCAAAATTTTCAATTAATCCAATTCTCTCATTATTCCACAAAGGTAGAAATCCGGATTTCTACCTTAATAATTCTTTCTCAACATTAAGTTTTAATATAATCTAATACCATTGATTTTCCATAACTTATATAACGAGTCATATATTTTTAGTAAGGCAATCAAATGATTTTCTGAAATCTACTGCGCTGTTTAACTGCGTAGTTATCTTCAAAAAATCATTTGACTGCCTTCCCGGTTGAATTTTTAGCTGAAATTTGGTATGGGTAAACTACACTTAATGCAGAAGATGCTCAAAACATTTCATCAAAAAATTCCACCGGGAACCGCCCCAATTGGCGACGGTCGAGCAGAACCTCCTATATAAGGGTCTAATTGAACACTTTAAGTTAGTTCATGTACCTATTTGACCCTTTAGCCTTGTTTTTATTACTAATTAGAAAAATTAAATTTCAGCAAGTAATTCAAGTATGCAAACTAATCATATTCTAAAATTATCCCAAATACATCAATTTTATCATTTTAGTACTCTTATCATTGAGTTCGGCCAAATTAGTTTTTACCAACTAATCCAAAATTTTCAATTAATCAAATTCTCTCATTATTCCACTAATATCAATTTCCATGGTTAATTATCACCTTATTTCAGTAATCTGAAGTTAATGTTTCTGTACCATTTAATTCGGTCCAAATTCCATTGATTCTAATTATGAATAAATTGCGACTTAATCCATCCATTTTTCATCAATTAATTAATTAAGTTCATTTCATTCATTTATAATCCTATTTAATCAAGTAGCCCATTTTATTTTATTTAATCCAATTAAGATAGTCAACTTAACAATTAACCCTGATTAAAACAACAAGTCCGTTTAATAATTATCTTAGTTAAAAAGTGATATAAATTCACTAAGATGCATGGGATATTATCAATGTATAACTTGTATTAAAATTCTCTTAACTCAGTTGATCAGTATTATCATTATTTTCTCATTTTCCATTATTAATTTTGCTATTATTATACTCAGTAATAATTGTTGTTGTTGTTGGACAGATTAAGAAGTAGGTGATCCAGCATATTAGTAAAACATTTTATAATGCTTTAGAAAATAGGTGACCCAATATATTATTAAAAAAAATAAATTATATTCACACCGACCATTTTACTAAATACAACCACATACTTCCTCCGTCTCTTTTTAGTTGCAACGGTCAACATTTCACGTTTGCCAACGCAAAACTTTGACCGTCATTGTATTTAATTCTGTATTAGTAAAAATAAAATAAAAATCAGATTATAAAACTTAGTAATGAGACGAATTTAACAATATTTTTCAAAAAAATAATTCACTTACATTAATAAATAAAATGTAGTCAAAATAAAGTACATGAATAGTGTATATATTCCAATGTTGCGATTAATGTGATACGGGGGATAGTATTTTTTTTTTAAGAAATTATATTAAATGGGACTAAAACATGGTTAAAACTCCAAAATAGGACTTCAAGTTTTAAATTTCCTAAATGGGACTCCACATTACCTTTTTGCCCCTAATCCCTAAATCACCTTTTCCCCAAATCCCTCTGCATCGCTCGATCGCAGCTCAACTGTTCGCAACTCGATCGCAGCTCAACCTCCATCGATCGCAAGTTCGCAACTCGACGCTGGCCTATCATCGCAGCTGCCTGCTCGACGCCGGACGCCATCTCCATCAAAATCAGGTATTCTTCTCCTTCTCTTTCTTCTTCTTCTTCTTCTTCTTCTTCTTCTTCTTCTTCTTCTTCTTCTTCTTCTTCTTTTTTCTTCTTCTCCTCCATCTCCTTCTCCTTCTTGTTCTTCTTCTTCTTGCTCTTCTTCTTCTCCTTTTGTAAATGTCATCTTTCTATTCCAAAATGCCAACATTATTTTAACATTATTTTATTGAACACTCATTTGGAAAAAATGTCACTTTTTGACATTACATTTACCAAGATGACAGTTTTTATTTGACATTTATAAAGAGTAAAAATGACACCAACTTGATATTCTCCACGACTGCCATATTTTTATATATGGAAATGTCATCTCCATGACATTTTGGGAACAAAGGTGGCATTTTTTTACAAAACAGAGTAAGAAGAACAAGAAATCATATGAGGAAGAGGAATCTGGGAGATAATGTTCGAATGTGAAGAGGAAGAGAGAAAAGGAAAGAGAGGCAGAGAACAGAAGGGGAGTATGTTCGAATCTGGAATCCATCTTACAAGAGATATACAATGGCGATCTTATCTTGCAACCCATGCCAGGCAGCTACGGCGTTCAAGTCTGTGCACTGAAGCCTTGCGCAGAGGGTGGTGGTGCCGGCAATATGAAGTTATCGGTGCAGGGCACCGCAACAGAGTAGTCGGAAGTCTATTCATGCGCTAAATTCATTAAGGGCAATTTTGTCCGATCGGTAATTAAAAGTCCTATTTAGGTAATAAAAAACTTAATGTCCTACTTTGGAGTTTTAACAAAGTTTTAGTCCCATTTGGAAAATTCTCTCTTTAATTTATCTAAAAGATTAAACTGAATGGAATATATATGATACATAAAATTGAATCTAAGAATTATTGACACACGAATAGTAAATTATTAATACGAAATTCACTACACTCTACTCCGTATAATATTTCACATACTATATAAGTACTCTAATACTTTTTTTTCCAGAAATGTTTTATACGGAGTATTATAGTCTTGATTCAAATTTTTATAGGTAGAATTTTCTAATATTACGCATCAATGTTTTGCAAAAACGGGATAAAGTATAATACTCCATGATATATATTTCATCTTTCCTGTTAATATTGTATCATTTTTCATTTTTGATCCGTCCCACTAAGATTGCTCATACCAAATTCTTACCCTATTTTTACTTTATCAATTCAATATCAAACATATAAATTCACTTTTCTTAATAACTGTGTCATCTCCTGATATCCTAATTTTAGAGGGACGGAGTTAGTATTTATTTGATGAACAATTTTGTAAACTTGATTTTTCCCATTTGTGTAATTTTGATTTTGATAGTAAAATATTATTCTTACTACTACGTAAGAGGTATCACTATTAATTTTCTAGAATGATGATGTTACATTATTATTATTATTATTATTATTATTATCATCATCATCATCATCATCATCATCATCATCATCATCATCATCATCATCATCATCATCATCATCATCATCATCATCATCATCATCATCATTATTATTAGTCGATCATTGAGCTCCTTTGACTTCAAGATTACGTATTTAATGCTTCGTGAACATTCAATGCTTCTCAACAACTCTCAAATGCGTCTCAACTCATCTCGAATAATTCTCTAACGCCAGTTCCAGACTTAATTACTTGTTTTTTACTCTAAAACTACCAGATGCAAACCGAAACCCGGTAAATGATGACTCGAGTTAGTTAGGCGCTTTGTAACTCATTTAAACTATGAAAATTGGCAAAATTCAATCCCAACATGCAGTGGCGGACCTAGACATCGGAGCTCAGGGTATGCACATATATATAGTACGTAGCGGTATAAATTAATTAAGATACTACACTACACCGACAACACGACCCAACTTCATTATTATTTCAACACGATTTTTCCTCCTCCGTCTCTTAAAACTGTACCATACTTGAATCTTTTGGTTAATGAAATTAAACTTTGACCTTCTATATATTTTTATTAGAAATTATTTATAATCTAAAAATGATATGAAAATGTTATTTGTTAAAAATATTTTTATAAAAGTATAAAAAGTATATGTACAATTGTACAAAAACATTATACATCTTGTTGATACTCTTCTTTCATTTTGGGCATGTTGTGATGTATCTTCCACCTTTTCTTGAAATGTGAAAATGCTCTTTCAATTGTAATTCTCAATGATGATTGATGATAATTAAAATGTTACACAATTGCATTTGGTTTACCACCATTACGAAATCCTGGCACGTGTTTCCTCATTCCTGCACCATCAAATGGAGCTAAATATTCAAATGTGTTTGGATGGCCCGAATCTACCAAGTAATATTTACCTACAATTAAAATTGATTTTGTTAAAAGGATATATACTTTTTTCTATTTAAAATCACTTAATAATAAACTTATTTTGTTTTATATCTGGTGGGGTGTGTGGAAAATGATATTTTGATTGCACCAAGGAATCAACCCACACTTTTACGTCGTGAACACTTCCTTCCCATTCAATATTGACAAATGTGAATAGTTTGTCAAATGATCAACTTGCTCAGACATTTCAAGTTTTGCATACCCGTTACACCTATTGATGGACTCGAGCCGGGTCGGGCCGCCGGGTAGTATGACATGGGTCCGGGACCGGCCCGAGGGTTGGACGGGTCCGGTCCGGGCCGGGCCACCCGCCCGGGTCACGGGTCGGGTCCGGTTCGGGCCGGGCCGGTTCAATTAATCAAATTCTCTCATTATTCCACTAATATCAATTTCCATGGTTAATTATCACCTTATTTCAGTAATCTGAAGTTAATGTTTCTGTACCATTTAATTCGGTCCAAATTCCATTGATTCTAATTATGAATAAATTGCGACTTAATCCATCCATTTTTCATCAATTTCATCAATTAATTAATTAAGTTCATTTCATTCATTTATAATCCTATTTAATCAAGTAGCCCATTTTATTTTATTTAATCCAATTAAGATAGTCAACTTAACAATTAACCCTGATTAAAAAACCAAGTCCGTTTAATAATTATCTTAGTTAAAAAGTGATATAAATTCACTAAGATGCATGGGATATTATCAATGTATAACTTGTATTAAAATTCTCTTAACTCAGTTGATCAGTATTATCATTATTTTCTCATTTTCCATTATTAATTTTGCTATTATTATACTCAGTAATAATTGTTGTTGTTGTTGGACAGATTAAGAAGTAGGTGATCCAGCATATTAGTAAAACATTTTATAATGCTTTAGAAAATAGGTGACCCAATATATTATTAAAAAAAATAAATTATATTCACACCAACCATTTTACTAAATACAACCACATACTTCCTCCGTCTCTTTTTAGTTGCAACGGTCAACATTTCACGTTTGCCAACGCAAAACTTTGACCGTCATTGTATTTAATTCTGTATTAGTAAAAATAAAATAAAAATCAGATTATAAAACTTAGTAATGAGACGAATTTAACAATATTTTTCAAAAAAATAATTCACTTACATTAATAAATAAAATGTAGTCAAAATAAAGTACATGAATAGTGTATATATTCCAATGTTGCGATTAATGTGATACGGGGGATAGTATTTTTTTTTAAGAAATTATATTAAATGGGACTAAAACATGGTTAAAACTCCAAAATAGGACTTCAAGTTTTAAATTTCCTAAATGGGACTCCACATTACCTTTTTGCCCCTAATCCCTAAATCACCTTTTCCCCAAATCCCTCTGCATCGCTCAATCGCAGCTCAACTGTTCGCAACTCGATCGCAGCTCAACCTCCATCGATCGCAAGTTCACAACTCGACGCTGGCCTATCATCGCAGCTGCCTGCTCGACGCCGGACGCCATCTCCATCAAAATCAGGTATTCTTCTTCTCCTTCTTCTTCTTCTTCTTCTTCTTCTTCTTCTTCTTCTTCTTTTTTCTTCTTCTCCTCCATCTCCTTCTTGTTCTTCTTCTTCTTGCTCTTCTTCTTCTCCTTTTGTAAAATGCCAACATTATTTTAACATTATTTTTAGTTTTTTATCAATCAAATTTTAAATATAATTTTGAATTGTGAAAGTCATTTCTCTTCATTTTTTATAAATTCCATCTAATTCACTTTAAATCGTTCATACTATTTTTCTCACTAATTGGACCTGCAAATGGCATAATTGTTATTTTATTGAACACTCATTTGAAAAAAATGTCACTGTTTTGACATTACATTTACCAAGATGACAGTTTTTATTTGACATTTATAAAGAGTAAAAATGGCACCAACTTGACATTCTCCACGACTCCCATGTTTTTATATATGGAAATGTCATCTTCATGACATTTTGGGAACAAAGGTGACATTTTTTTTTACAAAAGAGGGCAGTGGAATCCATCTTACAAGAGATATACGATGATGATCTTATCTTGCAACTCATGCCAGGCAGCTACGGCGTTCACCTAGGTGGCAGCAATCACCCAGGCGGCGGCAATCAGCCAACGACAGTGGAAGTCTGTGCACTGAAGCCTTGCGTAGAGGGTGGTGGTGCCGGCAATATGAAGTTATCGGTGCAGGGCACCGCAACAGAGTAGTCGGAAGTCTAAAGATCATGCGCTAAATTCATTAAGGGCAATTTTGTCCGATCGGTAATTAAAAGTCCTATTTAGGTAATAAAAAACTTAATGTCCTACTTTGGAGTTTTAACCAAGTTTTAGTCCCATTTGGGAAATTCTCTCTTTTTTTTTCAAATCCATTTATTCATTTGGCCCCCTTTATTCCCGTACATCCAAACCAAAGACTTTGAAGCTGAAGATTGTGGTCCGGAAACGGCTGCCTAGAGACTCGCAACTCGCATTGGGCTGCAACTTGAGGTGTTTTCATCACTAAAGACGGTGGGTGGTACAGTTGTCATTAGGGGGAGGCCGGAGGGGGCATATAGTTAAGAGCAGGTGGCAGCCGGGCATCTTGGGTCCGACACTACCTTGGAATTAACTGCCGCCGCCGCACGCTACGTCGCCCATGGGTGGTGTTGGCAAGCTCGATGACGGAGGAAGTGATCCGTTCGGCGACCTCCAGCCTCTTCTTTGTTTCCCGGCAAGAGCTCCGGTGTTCGTCCCCCCTTCTCCGACGATGTAGAGTAGGTATTTGTACACGCTCATATGTTAAAAAGATGAGAAATATAAAAGCAGAGGATGGAGAAAATGGCATTTGGAAGTGAGAAAATATGCCACACCCAAACTAAAAGAAGTTTTGAATGTGTTTATAAGCCCACCAAAAAGAGTATTGATTACTTGTTTAAGTTCTTATGTCCTTAATAAGTAAGTAAATATATCCATTTCATCTACAATTCGTATGTATGTCCTCATAATCATTAGATTATAAGAGAATATAAATGCGAATTGCAGATGAAATGGACCTATTCACTTCAATGTTATTGATACTTTTTTGAATAATAATTTCTTTATTTGAGTTTAGTAATAGAAATATAATCATACATCTAGATTTTGAAGGGAAAATGAAAATGTAGATTATATTAAAATTGAAGGAAAAATAAGAGTTTTTTCTGAATTAATGCTAATTAAATAAACAAATAAATAAATAGGAAATTAGGGTTGAGTTAAAAATAATTTCCAAATTATTGTTGGTTGAACCCAAGTAACTTTTGAAATTTGGGTGGGAGTTAATATAATACGTAGTATATAGTCTCATATTATTGTGTCAATACCCAATTTAATCCTATACTATTAATTTGGTGAGCTTTTGTCCTCAGGCTTTCAATTTTCTTTTTCAAAATTTAGTCCTTTATTGTTTTATTCTACGAAAAATAACAAAATTAGTACCACTATGAGTCCGTTTGGTAACACTGAAATCGGCTGAAATTTATAAATTTATGGATTAGCTGAAGTGACTACATTGGCTGATTTTACTTATTTATGAAAAAAAGTATATTTAAAATATATTTTATTAATAAATTAAAGAAAAATTGTACTAAATTAGTCTTTTATGTATCGGGCCTATCAGGCCCATATTAGCAGCTCAACCCATTATTTCTCTATTTATACTCCTTTTGGAGCTTGTAACCCTAGAACACAACTCATTCATACATTACTATTCATCATCCTCTCTACTCCATAGCTCAAATCTCTCCTAATTATATATGTTTGGATCCTAATAATCCATCAATGGTGCTCTCATTGAGAGTTTTGAGCAAAATCAAGTAAGAAATCCTCCCAAAACATACTTCCTCCGTCTCGGAATTATCTTCGTACTTTCCTTTTCAGTCTGTCCCAAATTTATCTCTTCTTTCCCTTTTTAGCAAAGAATTTGTGGTTCACAATCATTCTCACACATTCTTACACATTTCTCTTTCCTCTCCAAAATTCTCCCCCACACATTTCCCACTATCTTAATCTGTGTGTCATTTGTACTTCAAGAGATAAATATGGGACGAAGGGAGTACAAAAAAATCAAGCAAAACAATTCTGGAATTATCAGCAAAACAACTCTGAAGTTCGAGATCTGGAAAGGATGGACGCTCGTAGTTCAGGTGCGGACCAACCCAGCGGGAGCCGGCGAACGGTCCCGAGTGTAAACTCTGCCAGATCTGTCACAGCGCCGCCACCTGGTCACTACGCCCCGGCCACTTCGCCGATTCGCCGCTCCCAGCTCATTCTTGCAGCTACAACATCGTTGGACACCTATGGCAGCTGGCTCTACCACTTCGCCGGCCATAAGTCTGCCTCTTTGCCTTCGTTTGCCCCAAGCCTCGTGCAAGGTTTCCGCCAAAATGGTGGTTTGGAAGCTCTGCTCGCGACCCAAGGATCTACAATAACAGCGGACGACAATAACAGCTGATTTTGACTAAGGTCACACCCCAAATCTGGAAATGTTAGGGTAAGGCTCGCTAAAGCTCGGGGGATCACGGTAATGGTCTGGGTCTCGAGATTTTAATCTCAGGCAGATGATAGGGCTCCAAGGGCAGAGACAGACGCTCGAGGACTAACTGCTCTCGTGGACTCCCTCCGGCCGAGGGAATAGCAACCCCCCTCGGCCGAGCCTGAAAGAAGGAGACCCACTCCTCGCTCAAAGAAGTAGAGGAAGAAATAAAAGAGGGACAGCCAAAGGACCGTGCACTTGCCGGGCCTCAAGCGAAATCCCCACAAATCAAAAGAGGGAAACCGAGGACCGCGCACTCGCCGGCCTCGAGCGATAAAAACAAAATCCCCACAAATCAAGCCACATATTTGGCTAAGTACATATCAGGCAAATACAATGCATTATGGACGGAGCAAGACCATACATGAGGATCAGACGAGCGCCCAACGCCACCCCTCATCTTCAGATGAGCGCCTAGCGCCGTCCCTCATCTTCAGACGAGCGCCCCAGCGCCATCCCTCATCTTCAGACGAGCACCTAGCGCCATCCCTCATCTTCAGACGAATGCCCAACGTCGTCCCTCATCTTCAGACGAACGCCCAACGCCATCCCTCATCTTCAGACGAGCGCCCAACGCCGTCCCTCATCTTTAGACGAGCGCCCAGCGTCGTCCCTCATCTTCAGATGAGCGCCCAACGTCGTACCTCATCTTCAGACGAGCGCCCAGCGTCGTCCCTCATCTTCAGACGAGCGCCCAGCGCCGTCCCTCATCTTCAGACGAGCGCCCAACGCCGTCCCTCATCTTCATACAAGCGCCCAGTGTCGTCCCTCATCTTCAGACGAGCGCCCAGCGTGCTCCCTCATCTTCAGAAGAGCGCCCAACGCCGTCCCTCATCTTCAGACGAGCGCCCAGTGTCGTCCCTCATCTTCAGATGAGCGTCCAAACCTAGTCCATCATCGGACCGGCTCTGCTGTCCTTAATGTTCAGTCCAGCGTCAACGCATTGCCCTTCCTCACATCACGACCAGCCCCTCGGCTATGGCGTGAATGCGTGATGCTCTATCTTAAGACCGGTCTTAGCCATTCCTTTACCGGATGGCGACCGTTGCATGGATTGTAGGACCGGCTCCTCATCGCTGTCTTCCTCACATCACGACCAGCCCCTCGGCTATGGCATGATGCTTTATCTTAAGACCAGTCTTAGCCATTCCTTTACCGGATGGCGACTGTTGCATGGATTGTAGGACCGGCTCCTCATTGTTGTCGTCCTCACATCACGATCAGCCCCTCGGCCTCGACATGATTATCTATCTCAAGACCGGCTTCCTCGGCTGGGGACGCTTCGAGATCCACGCCACAGGGGACAAGCGCTGGAACCACCCCCTCACAAGTTCCAAAAAGAAAAAGAAAAAAGAAAAAGATAAAAGGAGAAGGGGAAAGCCCACGAACAAGGGTCAAGGGTCGTTCCTCGTTAGAAGAAGAGGTGAAAGCCCACGAACAAGGATCAAGGGCCGTTCCTCGTCGGGAGAAGAGCTGAAGGCCCATGAATAAGGATCAAGGGCCGTTCCTCGTGAAAAGAAAAGGTGGAAGCCCACGAACAAGGGTCAAGGGCCATTCCTCATTAGAAGAAGAGGTGAAAGCCCACGAACAAGGATCAAGGGCCGTTCCTCGTCGGGAGAAGAGGTGAAGGCCCATGAATAAGGATCAAGGGTCGTTCCTCGTGAAAAGAAAAGGTGGAAGCCCACGAACAAGGGTCAAGGGTCGTTCCTCGTTAGAAGAAGAGGTGGAAGCCCACGAACAAGGATCAAGGGCCGTTCCTCGTCGGGAGAAGAGGTGAAGGCCCATTAATAAGGATCAAGGGCCGTTCCTCGTGAAAAGAAAAGGTGGAAGCCCACGAACAAGGGTCAAGGGCCGTTCCTCGTTAGAAGAAGAGGTGAAAGCCCACGAACAAGGATCAAGGGTCGTTCCTCGTCGGGAGAAGAGGTGAAGGCCCATGAATAAGGATCAAGGACCGTTCCTCGTGAAAAGAAAAGGTGAAAGCCCATGAACAAGGACCAAGGGCCGTTCCTCGTAAAAAAAAAAGAGGATGGGGGGAGAAAGTAAGGAAGTACGAATGAGTAAACAGAACACAAGCTGTAAATACAAAGAGGCTTTATTCATCGGCCTTACTAGCCGGAACGTACAATTAAGCAGAAGAGGGAACTAGCAAAGCTATGTAAGAAAACCGTGGGGAGGGGAGCGTGGGGAGGCCGGCGGATCTTCTGCTGGCACCATGGGAGGCTCGAGAGTGGGGGGATCAGGGATATCACCCCTCTGAACAGCCGTCGTGCGCTGCTCGGCTCAGTCAAGTTTGCCCATAACTCGCCGAAGCTCAGCCCCATCGGTGTAATCATCCACATTAAACGTGGGACAGCCGACCAGAGGGAGCACGCTTCTAAGGGCTTTAACACCCTCAAAGTACCCCTTGGCGAAGGCATCATCAGCAAGCTCCGCAAGCCACTCACCACCAAGGGCAATCTTCCCCAAAAGTTGCACCCCATGATCTAAATGCTTCGTATCCGCCACCGACTGTAGCTCGGCTTCAAAAACCTCTCCAGCAGCGCCTGGACAGTACTCATAAGCAGCCTGGAGGAACTGAGAAGTTTTCTTGAATTCCTCCACGTTAAGGGACAGGGTCAGAACTTCACTGGAAGGATCTCCACCTTCGGGACGGGGGGCAGGGTCTGCGGGAGGAACAAACGAAATCCCATGCTTCTCAGCAAGGGCTACCTTGGCGAGCAGGCCTTGTTTCTCACGTTCGCCCTGAGCACGAACGACCTGGAGCTCCTGTTGGGCCTGGGCCAGGGCAGCCTGCGCCTTCTTCGCCTCTGCCTGAGCGGCCTCCCGCAGCAGCGAAGCCTCCTGCTCCCTCTTAAGGGACGCATCGGCCTTCCTCCTGAGCTCAGCGAGAACTCTGTCCTGAGCAGCCCTAGCCTGCAGCAAGCTCAGCCCGGCCTGCAAGAAAGGAAAATGGTTTAGGTGGAAACGAGGAGCAGAGTCAGAAGATAACACAGAGAACGGCTAGAGAACATACCTCAAGGCTCAGAAGCAGGGCGTTATCAACAGACTCGCCCGAGGAACGACCTGATAACTCCAGCCCGGCCTGGAGGGCCATGTCCTTCCATACCTCAGAAATGGGACGAACGGCGGAGGGAACCGCAATGCTCGTAGACTTGGGAGCAGAGGGCTCAAGGCGTGACCTCTTTGTCTTCTTCCCCTTATCCTTATCCCCGTCAGCAGGGATAGCAACGCCGACCGGGTTCACATTCAGAACCCGGTTATCTTGAGAAGGGGCCTCGGAGGTTTGCCCGGTCACCTCAGCGACCAGAAGCCGCTCTGCATCGACGACCTGCTGACTAGCCTGGGACGCGGCCGAAGAGGTAGCCCCAGAGGATTGAGCAGCTGCACGGGCTTTAGCTAGCACCTCCCGTTCTTTGGCAGTTTTTGCCTCACGTCGAGCCGCCATAGCCGCGCTGTCCATTTGCTCTTGAGTAGGGGGAGGACCTGAAAAATGGAAAAGTAACATTAGTACCGGGCGGTGCGAATCACAAAGGCACTCTCCTCGGGGAACAGACCGCCCGGGCCCACAAGATGAACACTAGAGAAGGCCAGTCCAGGGATCACGGGCGGTACCTATCCCAACGTTGGAGAGTGCCTCAATGGTCAGAAGGCCTTTTAATTTCCTAACGCCGCCTAGCCTCAGCTAGTCCACGGCTTCCTGCAACACTGGGGTCAACTCCGGTGTCTGGACCTTCGGAGGGTACCCATTCCACCGTACAGGGAGCCGATCGTCCGCATAACGAATAAAGAAGTAGCGGTTCTTCCAGTCATGGATAGAAGAGGGAGCCCCCTCGAACAACTTTCTCTTGGGACGAGCGGCCACGCTCAGGAACCCATCAGCATTTAAGGGGGGTAACTTGGAAAAAATAATGGAACAGCTCCAGGGAGAAAGCGAGCCCCAGTGATTTGCAAAGGACAAGGAACGCAGAGATCTGGCGGTAGTAGTTCGGCATGAATTGAGCCGGAACCACGTTGTAGAACTCGAAGAAATCCAGGTAAAATGGATGTAACGGGAACCGCAGTCCGGCCTTCAAAGAGTCCATATGTACCATCACCATCCCCGGACGTCTCATAAAGTGGTTATCTGCGCCCCGGAGGCTATAATAGGCAGGTGGGGGGAGGATAACTTGCAGTTCCCTCAAGGCCCTTTTGAAAAAAACCTGCTCGATCACAACTACGTTCGGAATAAGCACAATGTGTCTGTGATCGTCCATGGGGATGCCCCGCTTGTAGATTCGGAGATCATCCCCTTCTTCAGCCTCCTCGCCCGAATCGTGGTCGGCTGGATGCCCCGCCGCCACGGGAGGTTGTGCCGCCATCGCAACGGCGTTTTTGGGGTCAACGACCATGTCAACATATTCCCCTGCGACCGGGATGGCGGCATCGGTCACTACATCAGGGACTGCCATTGAAGAAGCGCTGGAACGGCCAGAACCACTCGCTTCAGCCGAAGAACGGGATCTGAGTTCTGAAGCCGAAGATGAACCGGCCGAAGAACCAGTAGAAGAACCGGAGCTAGTCTCCGAGGAGGAAGAAATCTCCATGGAGCAGGCCATGGGGAGATGTACGAGGAAAAAGGGGAAGATTGGAGTCGGAGAATTACCTTTGCTAGGAGCTTGGAAAAGGAACGAACATCGGGACCGAGATACTCGCTGATCGGCGCTGAGAAGACAAGAGAAGACAACAGATGAAAAGCCCTAACCCTTCCCTGATTTCCGGTATTTATAAGGGAAGGCACCAACTCAACAACCAACTCGCGGGCGACACGTGGCAAGGAGCGCATACAGGGACGTGTGTCGCATAGAGACGGACTGATACAGAATGATTACTTTTTTATTGGAAGTTGAACTCGCCTGATAGTTGGCACCTAGAGCCCCGCAAACAGCGGCGGAAAGCAACCGTCACCTAGAGAAAAGGGAGCAACGGCTCAAGGCGGTACGACGGAAAGTAACCGTCACCTAGAGAAAAGGGAGCAACGGCTCAAAGCGGCATGGCGGAAGTGATCTTACTTCTTCATGTCCCGCGCAAGCTCGGAACATCAGAAGTGGGGGACTTGTGTTGGGTTAATGGCCTTCCAGGACCAGCCCATCAACCCCTGAAGCCCAAGAACCAAGGGACGTATGTGACCCACCATAGCCAGGCCTCAAGGTCCAAGGGCCAGGGGACGTACGTAGCCCGTCATAGCCAGGCCTCAGGGTCCAAGGGCCAGGGGACGCACGTAGCCTGTCATAGCCAGGCCTCAGGGTCCAAGGGCCAAGGGACGTACGTAGCCCGGTATAGCCAGGCCTCAGGGTCCAAGGACCTGGGGATGGACGTCTTGTGGGCTATACTTAAAGGCCCAGGTTGCCATCAAAGAGTTGAGTCCAATTTAGGGGACGGACGTCCCCCGCGTTATGGCGGGAAACCAAGATCTTGGCGGGAAGCGCATTTAATGCTGAAGATTTGGTGGTTGGAATCATGTCGCCCACAGCCGGCCACGTCAGCCCCCAACCACCAGGGGGTACTATAAATAGCCGCATTTATTTCATTGTAAGGGGTTCGCACATCGTTACTCTGGAGTTGTAATAGCGTCAGCAGTACGTAGCATATCTTCAGTACGTTCGGCCTTTCGGCTTGTAATCATAATATTGAAGGAAACAGTTATTAAATCCACCCCCCGTTGTTTAGTGAAATTCATTTTCACAATTAAATCCACCACCCATTCGAAACCCCCAGGTTACGTGTTGGGCCTGCGGGTTGAGGGGAATAGACTTCAACAATTTTATTTGATGAAGTTCTATATTTTAGAATTAGAAAATGAAAGTAATAGTCCATCTCATCTTCTTTTATTTATTATTTAAATAAAATGTAAACGGAAAATAAAAAAAAAATATATAATAAAATATTGCTAAGTATAAATTAAAACTTCTAACATCTTATCAATCACTAGAAAAAGATTCACTTCTCACAAAAAAAAATTATATTTGATTAGCATTTATTATATCACATAAAATATTTAAAGAAAACTAAATGAGTCAGTGGTGCAAATATTGTAATATTCACAATTTTATTCAAATGAATCATGTAAAAAATATGAATGCAGTTTGTTGTTGTTATCGCCAAATATCTTTTCATACATGTAGATATAAAACATAACAAATACAAATATGTAGTATTAGCTAACTTTGTCGAATGAATGTATGAAACTTGTCAAAATTAAATTCATATATGCTAAACAGAATACCTCGAGAGGTTCTCTGGTCGCTTCCGACAGAATACCTCGAGGTGCTCTGTTTGCTCCGAAACCAGAAGGCCGCATGGGTCTCTGTTTGCTTCGGACCAGAGAGCGAGGACCTCTGTTGCCTTCGGGACCAGAAGACCTTGAGGTCTTCTGATGAGGTTCTCTGGTGGCTTCCGGACAGAACACCTCGAGGTGTTCTGTTGGGGCCTTCTGGTCGCATCAGAAGTGCTCCAACTCTGATGCTCGCACCAGAAGTGCACCTCAAGGGATTAGATCACTTCTCACTTTTCATGGGAAGACCCCTTTGTATTAGAACTCACCCCTATATAAATATATATATTACAAGTTGTTCAATGTTTGGTTCGATTTACGTTTTTCGGTTTTGAACCTAACCAAACCAAACCATTCAGTTTGAGCAAATGTCTACCAAACGGTTTACTTAAGTAAACCCAAACGAAACAAAACCACCAATTTTTTGTTCGGTTTAGTTCGATTCGGTCAAACCAAACCATTTTGCCCAGCCTTAGGAGAAAGTACAATTTGTTCTCTTTCTTACCACACTCAAGTGAAATAAAACAACATAAAACACAAAACTCAGGTTGCCTCCCAAGAAGTGTCTTATTTATGTCGTGGCATGACCTTTTTTTTCATTTTCAAGTGGGATCATGGACATCCCCTTTTTTATTCTCAAATGCCTTGTTTGACCATGTTTCCTTTTTCTTCCTCGGTTTTTTCTAGTAAGGCCGAGTTTTCTTACTGATGGAGTATATGGGTCCAGGTACCGGGACCCACATATTCAGGAGAACAAGACGCACATCTGTCACCTAGTGGGACCTCCCTCGGCCAGATGACCTCCATCGGTCGAGAACGCATCAACTCAGAATATGATCCAGAAGCCAGGAGGACTTGGTGCCCTCGTCGGCCGGGCCTCCGTCAGCCATGCCTCCGTCGGCCACGCCCTTGTCGGCCACGGAGAACCCGCAGGACAGGATTTCATACTTAGTCATTACTACATATCTTGTATTCGGCCCAATAGCGGTGCAGTTGTAGATGGGCCTCCCGAGCCCAAGACTTGAGAGCCCACCCCACATTTTCTCTATAAATACTCCATTTGGGAGTAGTTGTAGGGGTTGACAAAATCATTAATTGAAGCATTTACTGCACTTCTCTCTCTAGCCCTGACTTCTCTCTAAATATATACTCTATCACTTACCATAAAATACTATTATGCCTAATTTACTATAGTTAAGTATACTAATATTTACACACACACACACACACACACACACACACACACACACACACACACACACACACACATATATATATATATATATATATATATATATATATATATATATATATATATATATATATATAGGGGAAAGATCAAGTACAAAATGTGCTTATTGTGCAAATGTTTGTACGATGCACCTTGACGTTATTTGCATTGCATATTGAGGTTCAAAGTGTTGCATATTATATAGTCATAAAATAGCAGTTGCACATTTACGTTGAATGAGTTGCACCCTAGAAAATTTAGGTTTTATTACAAAAATGCCACCTTGCATTTATATCCTTTAGATCAACTCATCGGATGGCCAAGATAAGTTTGTACTTTGTAAATTAAGCATGATTTGTATTTGATCTCTATTATATATATATATATATATATATATATAAACATATATATAACCTACTTATACACATATAAATAAGTCGATCAGTTAAGGTAAAAAGGCTTCGGAGTTGGGCTAAGCCTCACCTATTTAGAAACGGGCTTTTCAAAAAGCCCAATCATAGTTTAATTATTAAACATGCCAAGACAGGCCACAGACCCCTGACAAGCCGCCTGGCCTATTCCCACCCCTACTCGCCAGTATTGGGGATAATTCCTTAGGAGGCCGTGGTAAGGGTTTCCACATCCCTATGGGAAGTCGCCGGGCAAGCTAATGCTTGCGCGGGGTCAACGCCTTGAATGTGGTTCCCTACGGCTGGCGTCCGAAAATGTGATGGGCATGTTGTTGGATGTCTGGAACTTCCGCCACCATGTAGACGATTCCTTAGATCGCCCGAGGTTAACACGTTGCCATTCATCCTCGATCACAACTTGGTTCATTCTAGTGTCGCCTTGGTTACTGCCAGCACAATTGTGGCTGTGTGATCCAACTATCATCTTTGTTGTAAATCGGCTCTCAACGAGAGCATCAAATGGTGGAGTTTAATTCCAACTACGAGAGCTAATCTACGAAAAGTAGAGAAATTTAGGCAAAGTAAGATAATATTATTATTCCAGAGGTGATATTGTTATATTTTTATTATGGATAGTTGCATTTTTAATTAGTTTCATTGTTTGTTGTGAAAATTACACACTTCTGGTGTAATTAATTTATTTTTCTAGATAGTTGTAATTTGTTTATATTAGGATTATTCTGAGCTTAAAACATGTCAAAATCATCAAAAGGACCAAGATTGGACCCTAAAAGATCAAGAAAATTGCAAAAGGACAAGACAAAGAAGATTGAAAAAATAGTTCATGTACCCGTTCGGGTATAGGCAATACCCGATCAGGTATTTAGTAGATCCGGGTGTCAAAATCAGAATCTGGAGACACAAAAAAATGTGCAGGTTTTTGAAGATTTGACTCATACCCGACTAGGTATGACAACATGTCGTGGATACTATTTAGTTCAAAGATCACAATCCACATAGTTTTAACAAGCATAACACGACATCATGTATCCTTTAAAACTGATTTTGTTAACAGGATACTATTGTCTATTTAAAATCACTTTTAATAATAATTTTATTTTTGTTTTATACCTGGTGGTGATGTGGAAACATATATTGAATTATTTATAAAAGAAATATATCATCGCAACGAGTTTTCTAAATATATCTTTTAGAAACATAAGCAACATGGAACTGCAGTTGCTAAGAACCCGATGCCATATATTGAGTACCTAGAAGCTTTATTCCAAGAACAGAGTGCGCATCGTGTACATGGTACTTTTGATACCAATAATGATAGTTCTGATGAAAATGAAAGTTATGAATCATCAACACCAACTAAGAAGCGAAAAGAAAAAAATAACGTCAATGAAAGCTTAGCATGGAGCTGAGGTGACATAGATAGATGTTTACAAATGGTGAAGTCACAAAAGAGCCATTTGTGATAGAAAAGGTGGCTAAACTTCTTGATGAGATGGAGGTTGACAAGAAATATGGTGATCAATGTTATGTGGATGCAATGTCCTTCGTAAGTGAGGGTAATAAGGGTGAGGTATTCGAGACACTTTGATCTGAAAATCAGAGGTGGATGTTTCTAGATAAGAGTTCCTTATGGTCATCAAGGTCATTATATCCTGAGGGCTGCAAACTCTACTTATGAATTATGATGCGTGATATTTATATTCAGCATGCCATTTATGGGATTCAATGGTGATGAACTTTTCTAAGTTTGTTTGAACTAAAACTATGTGGATTGTGGTCTTTTACAACGTGTCGTGTTATGCTTGTTAAATCATGTGTTCACTGTTTCTTTTAATGTGCATTCAAATTTATTATTTTACTCGTGTAGAATGAATGTTGAAGTTAGACGATCGTGTCTAATTATTGCATTAGAAGAGCTCAGATCATTGAGAGTAGTTAAGATACGGGGGAGTGAGTATGTACATAGAATGTTGAATGGTCATCCTCGATTGTTTAAAGAGAAACTAAGGTTGACGAGTAAATGTTCATCCACCTTGTGAATATTATTGTAGAAAGAAATTTATTGAAAGATAGTAGGTTCATTCTTGTGGCATAGAAAATTGCAATAGGTCTCTTTATATTGACCAAAGGAGCTTCCTCCATAGATGCAAATGATAATTTCAAGGATTCTTTGAGTAAAATATGCAAATATTTCAAACTAGTATTGTGTGCCTTGGTTCGCTTGTCTTTTGACATAATCCGACCACATCACAATTTGTTGGACGCCCACCCATAGTATCCAAGAGTTCTTTATATTGGCCCTATTTCAAGGTACATTCTTGAATTATTCAATATTTTTTAAAGCAAATGAAAACTCATTTATTTATATATGTATTTTATGTATTCTATTTTATTAGGATTTAATTGGAGTATTAGATGGGACTCAAATAGAAGCGATTATATCAGGTGTAACTAGGGATGGATTCGGTTCGGGCCACCCGGCCCGTGACCCGGCCCGGCCCGGTACTGTGCGGGCCCGGGACCGGTCCGGTCGGGCGGTCCGGGACCGGGTATGGACCCGAACCGGTGGGAAGGGGCGGGGCGGGCTCGGTGCTGGATTATTGTGACCCGGCCCGGCCGGGTCGGGCCTGAGCCCGGGTCCGGTCTGATTTAAAAAAAAAATTGGTTTGGGCTACTAGCCGTTGGGGGTGGGGGTGGGGACAACCCAAACGGCTATATAGCCGTTGGGTGGGGTAAAGGGGGGGTCCGGGGGGGTTGGCTGGTGGGGGGGGGTGGTGGGGGGGTGGGGGTAAAAAAACCTATAAATACTCCTAATCTTAAATATTTTTTCATATCTCTTCTCCAATTCTTCCAAAATCCTATTCTTAACTCTCTACTCTCTAATTCTCTTATTCTCCAATATATTATATTTATTATTTATATATCTACTTTATAGTTAATACTTAAGAAGTTGAGATGGAAAATCAAGATGCCATTATACGGTATAATTTTGATAAGCAGAAGGACCCGAAGACCGGGATGTGGTACGCAATTTGCAAATGGTGCGAGAAAAAATGTAGCATGAGGGTTTCTGGCGGATTCGGAATGGCAATCAAGCATATGAAGTCATGTGACAAAGCCAAAGGATCGGGAGGTGCGGGAAGTTCCGATTGATTACAATTTTCAAAATGTTTATCTGTTAAAGTTTGTTTTAATTTTCAAATGTAGTTCCTATTTCATTTCAAATAAATGCAATTGAAGTTTGTTTTTAATACTCGTATAAAACTATAAACTATAAAATATAAATTATAAAAAAAAATTAACCGGCCCGGCCCGAACCGGACCCGACCCGTGACCCGGGCGGGTGGCCCGGCCCGGACCGGACCCGTCCAACCCTCGGGCCGGTCCCGGGCCCATGTCATACTACCCGGCGGCCCGACCCGGCTCGAGTCCATCAATAGGTGTAACGGGTATGCAAAACTTGAAATGTCTGAGCAAGTTGATCATTTGACAAACTATTCACATTTGTCAATATTGAATGGGAAGGAAGTGTTCACGACGTAAAAGTGTGAGTTGATTCCTTGGTGCAATCAAAATATCATTTTCCACACACCCCACCAGATATAAAACAAAATAAGTTTATTATTAAGTGATTTTAAATAGAAAAAAGTATATATCCTTTTAACAAAATCAATTTTAATTGTAGGTAAATATTACTTGGTAGATTCGGGCCATCCAAACACACTTGAATATTTAGCTCCATTTGATGGTGCAGGAATGAGGAAACACGTGCCAGGATTTCGTAATGGTGGTAAACCAAATGCAATTGTGTAACATTTTAATTATCATCAATCATCATTGAGAATTACAATTGAAAGAGCATTTTCACATTTCAAGAAAAGGTGGAAGATACATCACAACATGCCCAAAATGAAAGAAGAGTATCAACAAGATGTATAATGTTTTTGTACAATTGTACATATACTTTTTATACTTTTATAAAAATATTTTTAACAAATAACATTTTCATATCATTTTTAGATTATAAATAATTTCTAATAAAAATATATAGAAGGTCAAAGTTTAATTTCATTAACCAAAAGATTCAAGTATGGTACAGTTTTAAGAGACGGAGGAGGAAAAATCGTGTTGAAATAATAATGAAGTTGGGTCGTGTTGTCGGTGTAGTGTAGTATCTTAATTATTTTATACCGCTACGTACTATATATATGTGCATACCCTGAGCTCCGATGTCTGGGTCCGCCACTGCATGTTGGGATTGAATTTTGCCAATTTTCATAGTTTAAATGAGTTACAAAGCGCCTAACTAACTCGAGTCATCATTTACCGGGTTTCGGTTTGCATCTGGTAGTTTTAGAGTAAAAAACAAGAAATTAAGTCTGGAACTGGCGTTAGAGAATTATTCGAGATGAGTTGAGACGCATTTGAGAGTTGTTGAGAAGCATTGAATGTTCACGAAGCATTAAATACGTAATCTTGAAGTCAAAGGAGCTCAATGATCGACTAATAATGATGATGATGATGATGATGATGATGATGATGATGATGATGATGATGATGATGATGATGATGATGATGATGATGATGATGATGATAATAATAATAATAATAATAATAATGTAACATCATCATTCTAGAAAATTAATAGTGATACCTCTTACGTAGTAGTAAGAATTATATTTTACAATCAAAATCAAAATTACACAAATGGGAAAAATCAAGTTTACAAAATTGTTCATCAAATAAATACTACCTTCGTCCCTCTAAAATTAGGATATCAGGAGATGACACAGTTATTAAGAAAAGTGAATTTATATGTTTGATATTGAATTAATAAAGTAAAAATAGGGTAAGAATTTGGTATGAGCAATCTTAATGGGACGGATCAAAAATGAAAAATGATACAATATTAACAGGAAAGATGAAATATATATCATGGAGTATTATACTTTATCCCGTTTTTGCAAAACATTGATGCGTAATATTAGAAAATTCTACCTATAAAAATTTGAATCAAGACTATAATACTCCGTATAAAACATTTCTGGAAAAAAAGTATTAGAGTACTTATATAGTATGTGAAATATTATACGGAGTAGAGTGTAGTGAATTTCGTATTAATAATTTACTATTCGTGTGTCAATAATTCTTAGATTCAATTTTATGTATCATATATATTCCATTCAGTTTAATCTTTTAGATAAATTAAAGAGAGAATTTTCCAAATGGGACTAAAACTTTGTTAAAACTCCAAAGTAGGACATTAAGTTTTTTATTACCTAAATAGGACTTTTAATTAACGATCGGACAAAATTGCCCTTAATGAATTTAGCGCATGAATAGACTTCCGACTACTCTGTTGCGGTGCCCTGCACCGATAACTTCATATTGCCGGCACCACCACCCTCTGCGCAAGGCTTCAGTGCACAGACTTGAACGCCGTAGCAGCCTGGCATGAGTTGCAAGATAAGATCGCCATTGTATATCTCTTGTAAGATGGATTCCAGATTCGAACATACTCCCCTTCTGTTCTCTGCCTCTCTTTCCTTTTCTCTCTTCCTCTTCACATTCGAACATTATCTCCCAGATTCCTCTTCCTCATATGATTTCTTGTTCTTCTTACTCTGTTTTGTAAAAAAATGCCACCTTTGTTCCCAAAATGTCATGGAGATGACATTTCCATATATAAAAATTTGGCAGTCGTGGAGAATGTCAAGTTGGTGTCATTTTTACTCTTTATAAATGTCAAATAAAAACTGTCATCTTGGTAAATGTAATGTCAAAAAGTGACATTTTTTCCAAATGAGTGTTCAATAAAATAATGTTAAAATAATGTTGGCATTTTGGAATAGAAAGATGACATTTACAAAAGGAGAAGAAGAAGAGCAAGAAGAAGAAGAACAAGAAGGAGAAGGAGATGGAGGAGAAGAAGAAAGAAGAAGAAGAAGAAGAAGAAGAAGAAGAAGAAGAAGAAGAAGAAGAAGAAGAAGAAGAAGAAGAAGAAGAAGAAGAAGAAGAAGAAGAAGAAGAAGAAGAAGAAGAAGAAGAAGAAGAAGAAGAAGAAGAAGAAGGAGGAGAAGAATACCTGATTTTGATGGAGATGGCGTCCGGCGTCGAGCAGGCAGCTGCGATGATAGGCCAGCGTCGAGTTGCGAACTTGCGATCGATGGAGGTTGAGCTGCGATCGAGTTGCGAACAGTTGAGCTGCGAACGGTTGAGCTGCGATCGAGCGATGCAGAGGGATTTGGGGAAAATGTGATTTAGGGATTAGGGGCAAAAAGGTAATGTGGAGTCCCATTTAGGAAATTTAAAACTTGAAGTCGTATTGTGAAGTTTTAACCATGTTTTAGTCTCATTTAATATAATTTCTTTAAATTAAACTGAAGCACAGTGTTCAATTCGAGTGACCAACTTAGCTACGTCTACTTGTTTGAGTTTGTTATTTTTCAGCTTTATTTAATTCTTACAAATGTAATTAGATTTGAAAGCTTAAGAATTTATTAGTTATTAATAATAGTCACTAAATTGTGTTTTATACCAATCAACTTCTTATGCAATAATAAAATACTTAGAAAATCTATTTACAAAATCTCTTTAATTTTTTAAGAACGTTATTCACATATTATCCATCTAATTTAAAATACATTTTTAAAGTTTGTGAAATAACGTTAAATTTTGGTACCTTATTTTCATTTTCTAATCTAATCATCATAATTAAATCTTGAATGAGAGGAGTTTTTACCATGTAACTTCAATTTAATATATAATTTTCCCCAAATTAAGTTCTCACTTTATTTTTTGGATGTTCCAAAATTAAGTTCTCACTTCAACCACTTTTTTTATTTGATAAGTTCTTATTACTCCAAGAAGAAAACTTTTATTATCCCTAAAAGAAATTCCAACTTTTTCTTTTCCTCCGTCCCAAAAAACTTTACATTCTTTTTTAGCAAAAAAATTATGATTCACTGCAATTCTTATACATTATTACACATTTCTCTTTCCTCTGCATAACTTTTCATCACACAATATCCACTTTCTTAATATCATTACACAATATCATTACACAATTCTTATACATTATTACACATTTGTACTATGAAAAACTTTAAAAGACGTAGGAGGTATTCATAAACCAATTTACCCTTCACATCACTTCGTTGAATTGACATGTGCTACTAACATTTCGCTATTCATTACCTCTTTTGTTATACTACACCTTTTAATTAGGCAACGACATTTTTAGAAAGTCAACTTTATTTTCTATTGAGAGTCACTTTATTAAATAAAAATAAATAGAAACATCTAAATTAGCCTTACTAAAAACTAAAAAGCCAACACCGGAGGGCGGAAGCGTGAAGAAGACTAGATGCTTTCACACTCCACCACCACCCCCCGCCCAAGCCTTAATTCTTGCATCCTCTCTACTCGTGTAGACAGGAACAATCACCGAATTTAACACCGGCCACAACCCTACCAGACAGAAGGTAAATAAGGATACAATAGGGACCGATTCCCATGAGTAGGGATGCGATTATGAAAGTTTCAGCTGCCTATCAAACCTAGATTGCAGGGACAATTCGGTCGATTCTGAACTTTCCGGCGGTGGTGAATGCCGACCGGCGTGACTGCGTGAGGGGCAGCAGGGCCTTTAGTGGACTCATCTTCTCCACCGTCTTCTTCGATAGAATTAATTATCCATCGTGTTGGCTTGCCTTCTATAAATTTAATTTCCACCATGTTGCTTGTTGTTAATATATTGTTGGCCCAAACTTTTTTTGTACACTATACACATTTATCTATCTGGCCTGTCAATATTTGTCTCTCCCGTTAGAATTTGAATTCAGCTCATTATTGAGCTAGTGATGAGTTGTGTGTGCAGTGTATTATTTGAGTGTCAAGTCCCTTCTAATAAAGTCAAATTCTTCCATGTTATATACCCTGGCTGCACCCTTGTTTGTTCAGTGCCTGAAACACACACCAAAGACTGGCTGAGTGAGAGTTCTTGAGAGGTCCCCTTCTCCTTCTTGGCGAGGTTGAGAGTGTAAGTGTTAGCTCCCTTAGCCTAGATGTGCACAAGAAGACAACCGAAAAACCGAGCTCCGGATTGCCTGAGCCGGAATAAGTCAACAGAATCGATTTTGCCGGATTCCGCCATCTGGAACGCTCTGCCGCCGTACGCCGCCGTACGCCGCCCAATGCCAGGTTGGAGCTCGCCGCAGGTCCCTGAAGTTGCCTGGTCGTTCGCACGAGCTCACTGGTCTTCCACCGTGGTCCCTGCTTGTTGAAATCGAGCTCACCGGAAGCTGAAGCCTCCACCCCTGGAAGTTCAGACGTCTCCTGGAAGCTCGCCGCCGCAGGGAGTTGCATGCCGATTTGTTCGTCGCTGGAGCAGCCTACCGTCGTCATTGCAGGCTACCGTTGCTGCGAAGCTGGATCTGGTTGTTGGCGTGGACCGGCGCAAATCGCTAGACGTTGCCAAACTCGTCGGAAGTTGAAGCCCCGCCATTGCTCTCCGGAATTTGAGGCTAGAGCCGCGGGTCATCAATTGCGAAGGTCACCTGCAATTTTTGTGGTTCGCAGAAAGGCTGTAGCCGCAGGGACGAAGAGTACTGCTTCCCTGTTTCTTGCTGAAGAAGAAGACTTGACCTGCGCAAATAGCTGGATCGAAGCTTGACATACGAGCTGGGCTGGACCTGGAGGCTTGATACACCTTGACGGGTTGCTGGAACTGGGCTATTGGGTGGCTTGGCTGCTCAATTGCTGGAGTTGGCAGGAAGCTTTGGACTGGACCTACAAGCAGGAGCCGGACCTGGAGCTCCTGGATCTGCTGGAAGAGCTGCTGGACCAGGAGAGCATCTGGACCTGGACTGGTGTTTTTTGGTGTGCTAGAGCTGCTGGGTTGCTGTTGGACTACTGGGCTGAAGCTGCTGTTGGGCTGCTGGAGCAGCTAGACCGCCGGTCAACGCCGGTCAACTGCTGGTCAACGCAGGTCAAAGTCAGTCAACAGTCTGAAAATCCCAAATTTTTTAAAATTTGGGTAGGTAAGGTCGAAACCCTCTCCTAGGGTTTCGCTAAGGTAAATTGGGGATAAACACCCTAGGTGCACCGGGTGCCTTCGGATTTAATTTATTCCCCCTCCCCGCGGGCCGCCGATAGATTGTATCTCGGCCGCCAACCCCCCAGGTGCGTTTGCTAAACCCTCTCCTTTGTGACAGACTATTTGAGTTGATTAAATTGAATTGCTAAGTGTTGTTAATTTCAATTCTTGTGCGTAGGGGTGGTTTATTGTGTAGAAATCATGTTTTAGGTTTATTACTGCTTTTTAAATTGATTGAATTATTGTGTTGTTTGTGCTGAAAATTTATTATTTATTTGTGCTTATACGGAAGAACAAGGGGTTTGAAATTTGAGTTTGGTGCTCATTAATACTCCCCGTGTGTTCGTGCTAGTTGCTTCGTATATTTGTAGCCTAATAAATATTTAAATTGTTTTTCAGCAAAATTCACATTTTCTTTTGTTGTTTGTTTTTCTTTGTGAAAATGTCTGCTTATAATCAGTATGGTATGGCTCCATTTAATGGAAAATCTGATTTTAGCATTTGGAAGGAAAAAATTAAATGTATTTTAATCCAACAAAAATGTTTTAAAGCAGTTTGCGAAACTTATTTGATTTCTGACACAGAAGATAAAAGGGCTGAAATGAATGAAAATGTTTGTTCTGTGATTTATTTGAACTTATCTGATTCTGTGATTAGAAAAGTTGGAATTTTAGAGAGTGCTAAAATTCTGTGGAATAAATTAGATGAACTGTATACTGAAACCTCTCTGCCTAGCCGGATGTTTTTACTTGAGAAGTTCTTCCAATTTAGACTAGATATGTCTAAGGATATTGAGGAAAATCTAGATGTCTTTACCAAACTTATTTCTGATATTAAGTTGTGTGGTGATAAGCATCTAGATTATTATTCCCCTATTGCTCTTTTAAATGCTATTCCTGATTCCTTTGGTGATGTGAAATCTGCTATTAAGCATGGTAGAGATAATGTGACTCTTGACATTGTGGTTAATGGTCTTAAGAGAAAGGAATTAGATTTAAAACAGATGGGTGAGGGTAGAAAATCCGAGGAGGTTATGCATGTGAGGGGTAGAGAAAATAATAGACGACATAGATCTAAGTCTAGGTCTAATTCGAGACGTTGCTATTATTGTCATGAATCTGGTCATTTCATAAGAGACTGTCCTAAATCTAGGGAAAATAAGCACAGCGAGCATGCTAATTTGACTACTTGTGAAGATAATTTAGGTGATGTTTTTATGATGAAAAATCTATGTGATTATGGCTATTTGAGTTCTGTTATATCTGATTCTTTGGGTAAATCAGATTGGGTGGTAGATTCTGGTTGTGCTTTTCATATGTCCCCTTTGAAAAATGTTTTTTCAAACTATAGAGAGATTGTGCATGGCTTTGTCTTTAGCAAATGAGAAGAAATGCAATGTGCTAGGAATAGGAGATGTATGACTTAGGTTCTCTTCTGGTTGTGTGCTTACTTTGAAGAATGTTAGGTATGTTCCTGAGCTGTGCTGTAATTTGCTATCTTGTGCATCTCTTGAAAATGATGGTTTGAAGGGAAAATGGGGAAAGAGAATCATGAAATTTGTGAAGGGTTGTTTAGTTGTTTTTAAAGCTGAGTTGAAAAATAACTTGTATGTGTGTCATGCTGAACCCGTACTTGATTCTGTGAATTGTGTGCAACCCTGTGTGCTAGGAAAACAGTCTAGAGTTAGTTTTCCTAATCTGCCTAAGTGTGCTGATGTGCTTGATTGTATTCATGCTGATTTGTGGGGTCCTTATAGTGTTTCCACTCATGCTGGGAAAAATTATTTTCTGACGTTGATTGATGATTTTTCAAAAAAGTGTGGGTTTTGTTGATTGAGAATAAATCTGGAAAACTGGAAAACCCTTTTTGAAAATCCGGTAAGAAAATAATGTGTTTAAAGACAAATTTCAGTTTTGATTTTTGTGATGATCAGCTTGGTGATTTATGTGATACTTGGGGTATTTCTATGCATAAATCTGTTCCCTCCACACCCCAATCGGATGGGGTTGCTGAGAGGATGGTTAGAACTCTTTTAGAGAGGGTGAGGACTATGATAGCATCATCTGGGCTCTCTAAAAAGTTTTGGGGGGAAGCTATTTGTTATGCTGCTTATTTGATTAATATGTCCACGTCTGTTCCCTTAGGAGGGAAATGCCCTGAATCTGTGTTCACGGGCGAACCACTTAACTTGCCAAATTTGAGAGTGTTTGCTTGTGCTGCTTATGTGAATCGTGAGAATGATAAATCTGAACCAAGTACTAAGGAATATGTTTTCTTAGGATATCATGAATGCATGAAAGGTTATAGGCTTTGGTGTAGGAGTGAAACTTGCTTCAATGTGTTGATGAGTAGAAATGTCATTTTTGTTGAAAATGAATTTCCTTGCTTACCTGTTTCTCCTGATGTTGCTCCAAATGAGGTGGAGCATTTGCCTGTTGAAGTTCATTCTGATTTACTTGTTGAAACCAATTTCAAATTTGTGAATGAAAATGTTTTTCATGGTGAAAATAAAGAAAATAATATTTCTATTAAGGTGGAGCATGATATGAATGTTGTGAGCAATATGCTTGAGTGGTGTGATTGCCATGTTATTAGAGATAGAGACATTAGGGAGCATGAGAGAGATGATATGTGCAAAGTGTTTGAATATATTTCCTCTGAGTTTGCTTTAAATGTGCTTAATTCTCTTTTAATTAAATTCTTTGTGATGTTTGGTATGTTATTTTCTTTGTGTTTTGAAAATGTGATACCATGTGATTATGTAAGCTCTACCTTTGCTAGTTATAAAATAATATTGTTTCTTTTATTTTTGTTTGTACTTGCCTTATGTGGTTGTTGGATTAGTTGGGATCCCCAACTTCTTCCGGATGCTTGCTTGTGTGGGCTATTAACATACCTTGTGTTTGTTAATAGCATTGTGATGGTTTCGGTTTTGAACTCGAGGACCCTATGGTAGAGTTAAGTCCTTTATGGACTCGGCATGCTTGGTGATCTTACCCCGAGAGTATTTGTGTCTCTCTATTACTTGTATTGTCTTTGTGATTATACTTGTAATGATCCGGCAATGATGAGTCCGCGGTTTCGTGATTGTCTAAGTGCACTACCTTGGACCAAAGGTGGAGATTGTTAATATATTGTTGGCCCAAACGTTTTTTCATTACTAGAAATACAACTTACGGTGACACTTAGTTGGTGACACTATAATGACACAAACACATTTATGACACTTGTATATCAGTAATTATTCATACAATTATATCAAGATATAACAGTGACACTCCAGCAGCCCAATTTATTATTTAGATTTAGGTTTTAAGTAGGAAAAAATGCTCTCTAGAGCGAGACGCTCCGTAATTTCTCTAGCTTTCTACGATCTCCTTTGGACCGCCTGAAGCCAATGCGGCAGAAATGCCGCCGGCGGATGGAATCGGGCCGGAGAGGATGCAGGCCAAGATGTCTTTTGCTGTGGTGGTAAGGGATCCCATCCCGGGCCATGGATTGCACTCGCAAACTTGTTCCTTTTCCGACGCGGCTGAGCTTGGCTCGTATGGTAGCTTCAGAGGCTTCCCGTCTGTCTCCTTCTCCAACGACGACTTACAGGTTCTCTCCCATCCTTTCTGATTCGCTCTCGTTGGTACTTTCCCGTTCGGTCGTCCCCCCATCCCTACGATTCGTAATGCTTTTGAAAAGCCAGGGTTCTGTAACTGGGTTGACCTTGGATGAGATTGCCGCTCAAACATGCGGCGCTGGGAGAAAACGACGTTGGGCCTGGCGAGCTGGGCTTCCGGAAGTAAACCCTAACGGGCTGAACGCCTGGACTGGGCAATTGATGGTGACGCGGGCACAACTCCTGGATGGGCCTTTTGATGCGACTTGGGCCATGCTTCTTTCTGCTGCTAGACTGCTTACACGCAGGAATGCTTTTTTGATGCAGGGAAGGGTCTTCTATTTGTTCATGGACTGCTGGAGTATATTGGACTGGACTTTTTGTGATTTGAGTCGGGACCTGGCCCGTTCCTTTTTGACTTTTTAAAAAAATCCTCTCTCCCCCGCCACGTGAGGGGCGAATACGGTAGATACTATTTTTGGTTAGCTTGCTACCTATATAGTTTTCTCTTTGATTTTTTGATGCATTGTAATGCTATTTTCTAGATATATATATTTACATTTCACTCTAACATTATTCTCATTAATTTCAAGTCCGATCTTGAAGGAACCTCTTAATCATGTTGATTTCCGTGATTTTGTTTTTCCTCATGTTAGTGAGAATGGAGAAAAAAGTGTGGTTGTCTTTGAAGAAGCCCACTCGGCTACCTGTATTGAACCCCCCCATTCGTTGCCTCCGAGAAACCTCTTGTTCAGGCTTGTGAACATGCCTCTTATCAGTCCACTGTCTTGAAAGTTGCTGGTATTGAACCACCCCCTGCTGTTGCCCTGGAAATTGCCTTGACAGATTTTGAAAGTCTCCTTTCTGTTGCTTTTGATGCCACAATGGTATGTGAAGCCCCCATTGATGTTTCAATTGATGCCCCCTGTGTTACTAGTGATGTATCAGATGTTTATAACACCTATATCCCTGCCCCAATTACTTATATGGAAGTCTTAACCCCCCCCCCCCCCCTCATGTTGCCTTTACAGATGCTCCTACGAATATACTGATAACTGAGGTTACAACCGCTATTGATGAACCCCCAGTGGCTACCTGTAACAAGGCAGTAATCGCAGGCGTTGTTCATCCCCTTTTGTCGGTGCCCGCTAATTCTATCTGAGGACAACCATATTGCTACTCTTTCTTTTGCAGGTCCTATTCCTCGTGATGGAGATGAACATCTGGAGGGTTTTACAGAGGTAAAAATCGTACTACGGACTTTGCAGCAGTGATGCTTTTATCTCATAATTCTTGGCTGTACTCTACTCCAATAATATTGTTAAATATGAGTTGATTAGTCACCTTTATTAAATTTGGACTTTTGACCAACTTAACAGTGTTGTAATTTTATGAAATATTTAATCTGTTGATAGTTGGTCACATAGAAACAGTTAAGACTTTAGATTTAAGAATGCATAGTGATGTCCATAGATTATTTATATAACTTAAAATCTCACCCATTTGGGTCTTTCTGCCATTGTCAACAACCTCCTTAAAGATAGTACTCATCAAATTCAGCACTTCTAGCTGAATTTTAATCATATATGTATATATTTTTTCAACCTCTATTTCTACATTCACTGGAATGATCGTAAGATTTGGTTTGGTTGCTCTTATCATGCATTATGGCTGCCAAAGTTTATATTTTTGTAACAACTGGTGTACAAGTTTACTACGCTTTCCATAGTTCTCTTCTGTGCATATATGATACTCTTCAAGGGGAAAAACTACATTTCCATTGGCTATAAATAAAACTATTTTGTACTGTATAGGCTATTTACTCTTTGTACCTGAGCGTGTTTGCCAATTTGTCATCAGGGAATGATGATTGGAAATCTGAGCCTTTTGATTTCCTCATCGGTGGAGCATCAACTAACTAACTAACTAACTAACCATATTAGTTAAACTTGAATTTACTGATTTGAATGAAATTGCTTAAGAGAAACTACTCTCAGCAAGTCTTTATTTATAAGGCAAATAATTACAAGGAAAGAATCATATGCACATCAATCAGTAATTAATTCCTGATTTGATACAATCTGTACAGTAAATACTAAAATCAGGAAGGAAATCATATCAAATCTCAACACTCCCCCTCAAGCTGGTGCGTAGATATCATATGCATCAAGCTTGTCACAAATATATCTTATCCTCGGACCTCGAAGTGACTTAGTGAGAAAATCAGCTAACTGATCATTTGATTTGACAAAGGATGTGAAGATTTCTCCAGAAATGACTTTTTCACGAATAAAATGGCAATCGATTTCTATATGTTTTGTTCGTTCATGAAAAACAGGGTTAGAAGCGATGTATAAAGCTGCCTGATTATCACAGATCAGTTTCATAGGTTTCAGTTTGCAAAACTTTAACTCGGACAATAACTGTTTCAGCCATATAAGTTCGCAAGTAGTGAGAGCCATGGCTCGATACTCTGCTTCGGCACTTGATCTAGCGACAACACTCTGTTTCTTGCTCTTCCAAGAGATTAGGTTTCCACCAATGAGAACACAGTACCCTGAAGTTGATCTCCTGTCATTTGGACAGCCGGCCCAATCCGCATCTGAATATGCAGTAATATTGTCACAACCCCGGTTCGCATAAACCAGTCCTCTTCCAGGTGAACCTTTGATGTATCTTAGGATTCGAACAACTGCATCCCAATGACTATCACATGGCGTATTGAGGAACTGACTCACCACGCTCACGGCAAAGGAGATGTCTGGTCTGGTCATAGTGAGATAATTTAACTTCCCCACAAGTCGTCGATATCTTTCAGGATTAGAGATAGGCTCTCCCTGATCTGGAAAAAGTCGAACATTTGGATCAATTGGAGTATCGATCGGCTTACAATCTGTCATCCCGGTTTCCTTCAAAATATCAAGAGCATATTTTCTTTGAGATATGGCAATGCCTGTTTTGGATTGAGCTACCTCAATTCCAAGAAAGTAACGAAGTCGTCCCAAATCTTTTGTTTGAAATTGCTGGGACAAGTATAGTTTAAGATTCTGTATGCCATCATGATAATCCCCTGTTATTACAATATCATCAACATAAACAACAAGGTAAGTAGATTGATTAGATAAAGATCTTTTATAAAACACGGTGTGGTCTGCTTTGCATTGAATCATCCCAAACTGTTTGAGAGCCGTACTGAATCTGCCAAACCACGCTCGTGGGGACTGTTTAAGACCATACAAGGCCTTATGCAACCGACACACATATCTACACTCCCCCTGAGCAACAAACCCAGGTGGTTGCTCCATGTAAACTTCTTCTTTTAAATTACCATGAAGAAATGCATTTTTTATGTCCAACTGATGTAAGGGCCAGCTGCGCATAGCTGCCATAGATAAGAACAAACGTACAGAAGCCATCTTTGCAACCGGAGAAAAAGTGTCACCATAATCCAAGCCAAACACTTGAGTAAACCCCTTAGCAACCAAACGTGCTTTCAGCCGGTCAACTTGTCCATCAGGACCAACTTTGATTGTAAACACCCATCGGCAACCAACAATAGATTTACCATGGGGCAGGGGAACAAGAGACCAAGTACGATTGATTTCAAGCGCAGCCATCTCATCAAGCATAGCTCGGCGCCATCCTGGGTGGGCAAGAGCTTCCTGGACAGTTTTAGGAATGGAAACAGAAGAGATGGAAGACACAAAAGCATAATGGGAAGGAGATAGACGATGATAACTTAGACAATTATAAATAGGATGCGGGTTCCGAGTGGAACGTATACCTTTTCCGGTTGCAATTGGAAGATCAGGTTGAGCAGGTGCCTCATGTTGGTCCGGAGTAGGTAAAGGAGCTGGAGCTGGAGGTGAATCAGCAGGGTCACTATTAGGGACATCCTCATTAGGTGCAGACCGCGGTCGACGCTGATAAGTAATGAGTGGTTTGGCAGAGGACAATGGAGGACTGAGAGGTGACAATGGAGTAAGATGAGGAATGGGTAAGACCTGAGAGACAGATTCAACTTCCACTTGTGGAGTGAAATACGGTTGATCCTCAAAGAAACTGACATCTGCAGAAGTATAGAAACGATGAGTAGAAGGTGAATAACAACGGTACCCTTTTTGGACTCTAGAGTAGCCAAGGAATATGCACTTGATTGCTCGTGGAGATAATTTGTCAAGACTAGGGGAAAGATCCTGTACGAAACAAGTACAACCAAAGACTTTGGGAGGAACAAGGAAAATGGGGTCCTTTGGGAACAAGATAGAGTGTGGTACTTTGTTATCCAATGTAGAAGATGGCATTCGATTGATTAAATGAATAGCTGTGAGAACAGCATCTCCCCAGAATTTTAGTGGGGCATTGGCATGAACCAGTAGTGTGCGTGCTGTTTCAATGATATGACGATGTTTTCTTTCGGCAATCCCATTTTGTTGAGGCGTGTGGGGACATGTGGATTGATGAATTATCCCTTGAGTAGCCATATATTCATTGAAATTTGTTGAGAAATATTCCTTGGCATTATCACTACGTAGAACACGAATGGTATGATCAAACTGATTTTTTATTTCATTGCAGAAACTTTTGAAAATGCCAAATAACTCTGAACGTTCTTTCATTAAATAAAGCCACGTACATCTTGAAAAATCATCAACAAAGATAACAAAGTACCGAAATCCTAAAACAGAACTGACACGACTTGGACCCCAAACATCTGAGTGAACAAGATAGAAGGGAGATTCTGCATGACTATGACTTTTTGGGAAAGTGGTTCTAACATGTTTACCAATTTGACATGACTCACAGGCTAAGGACTGTAAATTGGAAACTTGAGGTACCATTTTCCTCAGTTTATTGAGACTAGGATGACCTAAACGTTGGTGAAGCAAAGAAGGAGACTCCATAGCAGTGCAAGCAACTGAAGAGGAAGTCTGAAAGTAGTATAGACCCTGAGATTCAAATCCTGCTCCAATCATCTGCCCCGTACTCCGGTCCTGTATAGAAAAAGAGTCATCAATAAAGGTGACAGCACAATTATGACGACGTGTAAGTTAACTGACAGAAACCAAGTTGAAAGGACAACCAGGGATAAGAAGAACAGAATTAAGAGACAAAGAAGGATGAAGTGTGGCCTGTCCAACGCCAATGGCTTTAACTTTTGAACCATCAGCAAGGGTGACATGGTGCGCTGATTTAGGTTGAGATAACTTTGAGAAAAGAGAAGGATTACCGGCAATGTGATCAGAGGCACCAGAATCTATGATCCAAGATTTGGCGGGTCCTGATTGAGAAAGACAAGCTGTAGAGTTACCGGTAAAGTTGATTGCTGCTGAGGAATGCTGAGCTGCCTTAAGTTGTAGATACTCTTTATATTCATCATCTGATAGAACATTCTGGGCACTTTTAGTTGCTGCCCCAGGTTTCACTGGTTCGGAGTGCATTACATTAACAAACTTGTCAGGCCAACCAATAATTTCATAACATTTATCTTTGGTATGACCCATGCGCTGACAATGACTACACTTAGGTCGACCACCAGTGCCACGTCCTCCTCTATCACGACCACGACCACGACCGCCATAGCTAGAACGAGAGACAAGAGCAGAGAACTCTGAATCAACGTGAGGACCAACACTTTCAATTCCACTTGGTGCAGGAACTCTCAACAGTCGACCGATAAGGTCTTCAGCAGTGGGAATGTTTGGATTCGTTAGGATCTGGTTCCGCACGGAATCAAAATCCCTATGAAGTCTATGGAGAACAAACACCATACACATTTTATCAATTTTATCAAACACTTTAGGGAGATCAGTTTCGCTCAACATCACCTTAACCTCTTCAACAATGAATTGTGCCTTATTCACATATGATGGAAGGTCATGGTCGGACATTTGGAGTGTTGCAAGGCTATGAACAACGTCATAAATCCGTTGGACATCATTCGCAAACACACTTCGAGCTTTCTTCCATATGTCATAACACGTCTTGTATGTGCGGAAGTGGATCAACAGTTTGGGATCAATGGACTGCCACAAAATAGCAACCAATTGATGGTCGGCTTGAGTCCATTTTTCCCTTTCAGATGCAGTTATCTCATCGGCTCTTTTGGTCAAATGTTCGGACAAACCTTGGCCTAAGAACCACATTTCAACAGAAACTTGCCAATCCATGTAGTTTCTGCCGTTAAGTTTTTCAGAAGTTATTTGGGGATTCCCAGAAAAGACAAAGGACACAAGACTCCTGGAAGAGTCAGGAGTCGTGCTGCTTGTAGGAGACATGACGTATACTGACTTGGGAACAATCTGGAATGACTAGGACTTCTATTCCTAGTGCCGGCAGACCAGTCTCGATGAAGGTTGGCTGCAGGGACAACTAGGGAAAGTGAGGATCAGGCTTTGATACCAACTTGAATTTACTGATTTGAATGAAATTGCTTAAGAGAAACTACTCTCAGCAAGTCTTTATTTATAAGGCAAATAATTACAAGGAAAGAATCATATGCACATCAATCAGTAATTAATTCCTGATTTGATACAATCTGTACAGTAAATACTAAAATCAGGAAGGAAATCATATCAAATCTCAACAGTTAACTAATCAACTGTTTTATTCCTTCCCTCTCCTGCAGTATACTGTTAAAATATTTAATAGTATGTTTATTCTTATACAATTCATCCGCATGCCTATCAATACCCCCCCTGAAAATCCACCTTATCCCAAGATGGAAACATGGAAACTGCTCCTGAATCATGTGTAATGCTTCCCACAAATCTTCAAATTCTAATAAGTCTTTCCAATGTATCAACACTTCTGTTTTTCCTCAGCATTTATCCTTGAACCTACCACCTTTTCTGGCTTCACCGGGAGCTCCCATTTTTCATTTAGGCACTTGGGAAGAGTCTCACATGGAGTATTAGGGGATAAACCTTTCCTTAGTAAAGAAATGTGAAATGCAGGATCACCCTCAGCTAGTTTTAGCCTAAATGCCATTAAATTGAGCTTCTCTATGATCTCAAAAGGACCATAATATCTTGGACGCAACTTCAGATTAATCCTTTTTGCCAGACTTTGCAACTTATAGGGTTGTATCTTCAAAAACACCTTTTCTCTTACTTATAAAACAGTTCAGTCTAGGTACCTGTTTTTTCAAATTTTAAGACTCATGCGGTTCCTAAGTTTTTAAAGACCCGCCCCGCCCCGAACCGTTTGGGTTTTCTAAAATCAGGACCCGACTCTAACCCAGCCCTAACATGTATTACCCGGCCCAACCTACGGTTCTATACCTGTTTTCCCACCCCTGATTTATATCACTCGATAGGTGATCCAGAGAAAACTAAAGAAAGTTCTTTAAATAGGACTGAAACACAGATAAAGTCAAATAAGACTATTATTATTTTCTTCTTAAAACATGAGACTTATTCACCAGAAATATTTATATTTTAATAAGATCAAATAAATCATATATTAAGAATAAAATACAAACAATCCTATTTGTACATTTTGTCAAAATTTCAATCTTATTTAGAGCAATTTCTAAAAAAATAATTTCAAATCATATCATTTTTGTATCAGTTTAATGTACAAATAATGTATATACGATATCTAACTATTTAATGTCTCAATACCTGCCAAGACTTTAGTATAGGAATGTGGATAGAGTTTCACGTTTTTGGTAAAATCATTTACCTATGAGAATTAAAAAATGTCGTTTTTGTTATAAAATCCTGAGAATGACAAGTGTGAATTGTTCATCCTTGTCATCAGGACACTAATCCATTTTCCATCCTTGTAATCATAGATAGACAGATGACTAGGTTTAATAGTGCCAGCAAAATATGTAGAAGTAGTCTTTGATGATTCATCATCAAACCCAGCTAGTATAAATATTGCTTGATCAAACCTTTGTAATGTAATTCAAAAACTCAGAAATCTTTATATTAAGAAGAGGAAAATATCCATAGTTTTCATCTTTATATCTATCTCATAAAGTTAGTATTGATCTTCTTCATTTCACAACACGTTATCAGCACGAATTTGCTAAAAAACTTCAAGAAATCATCATCTCCTGCAGGTATTAACAATAATATCTATTATCTTCTTTTAGTACTCAAACCAGAAAATTATTCTGAATTTTAAATAATATCTTCTATCATATACATATATACTTCGTATTAAATAATATATATAGATAACATACCTTTGCATGAATGATTTCTTCGATCAATTCTGATAAAATAAAAGCACCATACATAATTATCACTTAATTATTCTTTAAAAATATTCTGGACAACTAATAAAAGAGGAGAAAATGATATGAGCGGAGTGTTTTTGAAACACAATAATGGTTCCTATAAATTTTTAGCAAGTATGCATGAAATGGAAGTATGTATTACGGCCTAGAGGAGAATGAGTATATTATAATTGTAAGAACAGTATGGGTGTATGTAGACAAGAAACAAGATGAAAAAGAATGGGCTAGTGTAAGAACTAGGAAGAAACGAGATGATACAATTCAACATATGTAGCAACATACTCCGTATTAAATAAACTAGTCGTACTTGTTATTTGTGAACGGTGAGTCACGTGTGTTAAAAGAAACACAGTTGAGCATTTTCTGATCATTTTACTGTTTTTAATTAGTCCGTGAACAATAAAATACTAATCAGTCTGCTTGTGAAAATACCAAAACGCATAGTCACAGATCACATGCATTTGTCTTCTTATTATCACGGGATGCATCTGTATTAAAACTCTCTGATTCATATGTCTTCTTATTATAATGAACAAATACATGTACGTCTGCATCGTCTTAATATATACAAAATACATGATTTAAAAGTGCATGTGTTCTTCAAGGATAATTACGTATTTCAAAATTTTAAGTATTTGATACACATCCAATTCTTTTTACAAATTAATAATAAATAAATAAAGTTGATAAACTTTATAATTAGTATAATCTTTATATAAAATTTATTTCAACATACTTTACATTATTTATTTAATATAGTGGTAAGTATTTGCTGATGTAAATATACACTTGACTCATTAGACCGATATTAAAAATTCCTTGTAGTTATATTATGGCCAACATTAGCAAACGAGAATTCGACGTACTTGATCTGTCCAGTCAAAAATTTCTTGAATGGAAAGTGGATGCCTTGACACATTTAAAAGCAAATGGATTGGAAGACACCATTGAAGCCAATAATATGTCATCTTCGCAAGACAAAGCGAAAGCTATAATTTTCCTCTGTCACCACCTCCATGAAAGTCTCAAATCTGAATATCTTTTGGTTGATGATCCAAAAGAATTATGGGACAATTTACAAGAGAGGTATGACCACCAACAAAAGGTACTTTTACCAAAAGCTCAGTATGACTCGATCAATTTAAGATTCCAGGACTTTTAATCTATCAGTGACTATAATTCTGCTATGTTCCAAATAACATCCAAATTAAAGTTATGTGGACAAAAAGTCACTGACGCTGATATGTTGGAGAAAACTTTTTCTGCTATGCATATCTCTAATATGCTGCTACAACAGCAATATAGAGAAAAGGGTTTTAAAAAATACTCTGACTTAATATCAGTATTATTGGTAGCTGAGCAAAACAATGACCTTTTGATGAAAACCCACAATTTGAGACCCACCGGTTCTAGTCCTTCGATTTATGGTCCATCTGGCCATAATTTAGCCACTGAATCAAATGCAACACACAGTGGCAGTAGAAGGCATTTTAAACGTGGACATTTTAGTGGTCATAATAACAAGTCTTACAGAGGATATAAACGGGTCGAAAGACCGAATTACAAGGGCAAGGGCAGACAAAAAGCTCATCAAATAAATCGCCCTACAAAAACCTCGGTAAAGACGACTTGTTATAAATGTGGCATGACGGGGCAGTGGGCTAATAAATGTCGCACGGCTAAACATCTGGTGGAGTTATTTCAAGCTTCCATGAATCTGAACAAAGACAAAAATGTGGAAGCTAATTATGTTAATGACACAACTCCACCTCTGACAAAATTTGATGTGTCCGACTTCTTCGTGACTGATGCCATTATGGACGATGCTTTTGCAATAAATCAAAATGTCACAAAATAAAATATTAGACTCTAATCCTTATGTTGTAACATATTAGTTTTATGTACTTTTTCTTTCTTCCCCTTTTTCTTTTGTTTTTAAATAAATGTGTGTAATATATGTACTTTGTGTTAAATTATATGTACAATTTGTGATCAAGCTTATGTTTATTTACACATATTGAAGATATGGATCACTCAAATGATAAAGAGCTGTGTCTGATAGACAGCGCCACAACGCACACCATTTTGAGAAATAAAATATATTTTTCTCAAATGACTTTAGTTGAAGCTAAAGTCAATACAATATCAGGTGTTTCAAAGCTCATTGAAGGCTCTGGGAAAGCATATGTGATGCTCCCTAACGGGACACAAATAATTATAAATGACGCTCTATACTTCAGCAAATCGCGGAGGAATTTATTGAGTTTTAAAGATATGCGTCAAAATGGTTATCACATAGAAATCATGAATGAAAACCAAAAGGAATATATTTGTCTTACAACAACTAAATCTGGCACTAAATATATTTGTGAAAAAATGCCAGCATATTCCTCAGGACTATATTTCACATATATTAGTCCATTTGAAATAAATTTGGTTTCTAACACAAAGTTAGATGATCAGAAAACATTCATGTTGTGGCATGACCGTTTATGTCACCCAGGCCAAGTAATGATGCATAAAATCATTAAGACCTCACTTGGACACCCATTAAAGAATATCAGGGTTCCATTATCAAGTGATTTTCCTTGTAAGGTCTGTTCTCTTGGCAAAATGATCATCAGGCCTTCTATGAACAAAATTGCAACTGAATCACCTGCATTTTTAGAAAGGATTCAAGGAGATATTTGTGGGCCGATAGCCCCACCATGTGGACCATTTCGATATTTTATGGTGTTGATTGATGCTTCAACACGTTGGTCACATGTTAGTCTTTTATCGACTAGAAATTTAGCATTTGCTAAACTCCTTGCTCAAATCATACGATTAAGAGCTCATTTTCCGGATCATTCTATAAAGAGAATCCGAATTGACAATGCAGGAGAATTTACATCCCAATCATTTAACGACTATTGTATGTCGATTGGGATTGATGTGGAGCACCCTGTTGCTCATGTTCATACACAAAATGGTCTTGCTGAATCTCTGATTAAACGATTACAATTAATCGCTAGACCATTATTAATGAAGTGTAATTTACCTTCATCAGCTTGGGGGCATGCTATTTTACATGCAGTAAATTTAATTCGGCTTAGACCAACTGCATATCATGAATATTCCCCAATGCAATTAGTTACTGGACAAGAGCCAAACTTAGCACACATAAAAATATTTGGTTGTGCTATTTATGTTCCGATTGCTCCACGTCATCGTACAAAAATGGGTCCTCAAAGAAGGTTGGGAATTTATGTTGGATTTGAATCTCCCTCAATAATAAAATATATCGAACCGATGACTGGTGACTTATTCACAGCACGGTTTGCAGACTGTCATTTCAATGAGACAGTGTTCCCAACCTTAGGGGGAGAAAATAATAAATTCGACCCAAGTACGAAAAAGATTACATGGAATGCAACGGGATTATCACATTTTGATTCAAGATCAAATATATGTGAACAAGAGGTGCAAAAGATAATCCATTTACAAAATGTTGCAAATCAGTTGCCTGATGCATTCACCGACACAAAGAAAGTGACAAAGTCACATATTCCTGCCATGAATGCCCCTGCCAGAATCGAAATCCCAGCAGAGAATTCTGAAAAATCTCTTGCAAATGATTCTTCTATACGCAAAAGGCGTGGCAGGCCACTTGGATCAAAAGATATAAAACCAAGAAAAATTAAAAGGCAGGAATCGATCTGTGATGCCAAAGATGTTCATCCTTCTGAACAAGAAAATGATCAATTTGAAAATATTGGCATAGAAAATAATATTGACAAAACAAATATCTCAAATGACGATCCAACTTCCTTAAATGAGGAAAATATTCTAGATAATGATAGAAACGTTGATAATTATGAAATTTCAATAAACTACGTTTCTACTGGAATGCAATGGAATCGTAAAGATATTGATATTAATGAAATATTTGTCTATGCCGTTGCCACAAATGTTATGAATGAAAACAATGACAATGAGCCAACATCAATTGAAGAATGTCGGAAACGACACGACTGGCCAAAATGGAATGAAGCTATTCAGGCTGAATTAAAATCACTTGAAAAACGTGATGTTTTTGGACCGATAGTCCCTACGCCAAAAGGCGTAAAACCAGTGGGCTTTAAATGGGTATGTGTGCGTAAACGCAATGAGAGAAATGAAATCGTAAGATATAAAGCCCGACTTGTTGCCCAAGGTTTTTCTCAAATGCCGGGAATTGATTATGAAGAAACCTATTCTCCAGTAGTTGATGCAACTACATTAAGGTTTCTTATTGGCATGTCTGTTTTTGAAAGGCTGCAAATGCGCCTAATGGATGTAGTGACTGTATATTTATACGGTTCACTCGATACAGACATTTATATGAAAGTTCCCGGAGGATTTAAAATGCCTGAAACTTATAGCTCAAAACCTCGAGAAATGTTTTCCATTAAATTACAAAAGTCATTATATGGACTAAAACAATCTGGGCGAATGTGGTATAATCGTCTCAGTGAATATCTTCTTAAAGAAGGATATAAGAATGATCCAATTAGTCCATGTGTTTTCATTCGGCGATCAAATTCGGGATTCGCCATAATTGCAGTATATGTTGATGACTTAAACATTATTGGAACTCCCGATGAAATTGAAAATACTGCAAATTATCTTATGAAAGAATTTGAAATGAAAGATCTCGGGAGAACCAATTTTTGTCTCGGACTCCAAATTGAGCATTTGAAGAATGGAATTTTCATCCACCAATCCAATTACACCGAGAAAGTGTTGAAGCGGTTCTACATGGACAAAGCTCATCCATTGACTTCACCAATGGTGATTCGATCTCTCAACATACATGATGATCCATTCCGTCCCCGAGAAGACAACGAAGAAATACTCGGTCCTGATGTACCATATCTGAGTGTTATCGGAGCTTTAATGTATTTAGCTAATAATACTAGACCAGATATTGCATTTTCTGTAAATTTATTAGCTAGGTATAGCTCATGCCCAACAAGATGTCATTGGAACGGGATCAAGCACATATTCCGTTATCTACGTGGTACAGTTGATCTCGGCTTATTCTACCACAAAGATGCCAAAGATGCTTTAATCGGATATGTAGACGCTGGATACTTATCAGATCCTCAAAAGGCGAAATCACAAACCGGGTACGTATTTACTTATGGTAACATCGCAATCTCATGGAGATCTATGAAGCAGACATTGACAGCTACATCATCAAATCATTCGGAGTTAATTGCACTATATGAAACCGGAAGAGAATGTGTGTGGTTGCGGTCTATGATTCAACACATCCAAAATGAATGCGGTATGAAGCCTATTACTTGTCATCCGACTGTTATCTACGAAGACAACACTGCGTGCATAGCTCAAATTAAAGAAGGCTACATCAAAGGTGACAGAACAAAGCACATATCACCAAAATTCTTCTCTACTCATGATCTGGAGAAAGAAGGGACGATCAACATTCAACAAATTAGATCCAGTGAAAATTCGGCTGATCTCTTCACCAAATCTCTACCCCCGAAGAAGTTCATAGAACTTGTACAGAAAATCGGCATGCACCGCCTTCAAAATTTAACCTAAGTTCAGGGGGAGTATTTGAATGCACTGCACTCTTTTTTCCTTCATCAGGTTTTTATCCCACTGGATTTTTCCTGATAAGGTTTTTAACGAGGCAGTACATCCAAATACAACGACATTATAAGTCGTAATCTTTACCCCTTAAATTTAACAATAAATTTTAAAATAATAAATATCTATTCAAGGATGAACATTCAAGGGAGAGTACTATAAAATCCTGAGAATGACAAGTGTGAATTGTTCATCCTTGTCATCAGGACACTAATCCATTTCCCATCCTTGTAATCATAGATAGACAGATGGCTAGGTTTAATAGTGCCAGCAAAATATGTAGGAGTAGTCTTTGATGATTCATCATCAAACCCAGCTAGTATAAATATTGCTTGATCAAACCTTTGTAATGTAATTCAAAAACTCAGAAATCTTTATATTAAGAAGAAGAAAATATCCATAATTTTCATCTTTATATCTATCTCATAAAGTTAGTATTGATCTTCTTCATTTCACAACAGTTTTAATCAATTTACAATTTACTTATGAAAATCAATCATATGGTATATATGTAAAGCAAAAGATAAAGTAAATGTGAAAATTTTACATATAATTGTAATCGTAAATTGTAAATAATGATATTTTTATTTACTAATGAGAATAAAAAATGTTGTTTTAATCAATTTATAATTTACACATGAAAATCAATGAGATGGTATATAGTAAAGCAAAAGATAAAGTAAATGTGATTTTTTTACATGTAACTAGTAAACTCACCCGTGCGATGCACGGTCGGAGAATTTTTCTTTCAAATTTATTTGTGCTCACTAATTCAAATTAAACTATCAATTGATGACAACATCTGTCTCCATGGAATATTGATATAGATCAAAGCAACGAACGAAACACACTTATAATATTATGGTCAAAATGAGAGTACTAAGCATTACTTAAAAGATCAAAAACATCCAACAAATACGTTGAAACCATCACATTGTAAATATGCATTTAATGTAAACCTAAACATTGTTGACCACTTCTTTGAATACAACATTCTGAGTCTTGTCAGTGGTTCTTTCATCTTTATCAACAATTAGAATTTTTAAATTTACACGAATTGCATTTTTTAAACGAATTGTCTATCTAAATAGGTAAAATAAGGGAGTGAAATATGTGAAAGTGTGTTATGTCATTCTTGAATTATTATACTTGAATCTAAATTTATGGGAAAATGTTCAAATAGGTGCTTATACTATTTCTAATATCCAAGTATGGTCTGGTTTGTTTAAGTTTGGTTTGATTTGAGACTGAAATAAGTCTAAGTATAAACATCTCAAGTAATATGGTGGCTATGCATTTATACGAATTGCATTTTTTACATGAATTGCCCGGGTAAATTGGCAAATCAGGGGGTGTGCAAATATGTGAAAGTGTGTTAGGACATGTATTTCCATTTATACAGCCATCCGATATTAGAGTTCTTCTAGTATTGTTCAGTCATATCTATTTATGTGTGTTTTCATCCGATATTTACATCAGTGAACACAAATGTAAGAACAGATGCATTTGATCCTGTTAAGTGTGTTTTCAAAAGCATAGTTCAGTCATGATGATCATGGTCATCATCTTCTACTGATAGCGATTGTTACCAACTAAATGGAAATGTTACCATCAGTTAGGGATACTATGAAGCTAACAAACTCCATATGATCCTGCAGTTCGGTTAAGGGGTCTCAGGTTATTTGAGAAGGGAGAGATATTTGTGGGGGTGAACGCAAAATTGCTTGACATAAAAGTGCAAGTGATGGTTATTTTGTTGCCTTCTTTTCCTTAGTTTTTCATTGGTATTGTTAAGATTGCAGCTATGTTTTCTCATAGGGGCATTCTAAGAATAAAATTGTCAAACTTCCGAACCAGACAAAGTACGAAAAACACAGAACGGCTCTTCAAAGAGATGCTCTAGCAATACCTTAAATCTGGACTGTTCAATTCTCCGATGGCAGAGCCCCCCCCCCCCCCCCCCCCCCCCCCCCCCCCCCCGAAACCCGGAATTTCATCCGCTGAACCACAGTAGCCAGTAGCGTCTTGTACTTGGGAAACCACCAAGGCAACCTCTTGTTCAGGATTCCAAAATCCAGATCGGACAATTCCTATACAATTCATCCGCATGCCTATCAATACCCCCTCCTGAAAATCCACCTTATCCCAAGATGGAAATTTGGATGAATCATGTGTAATGCTTCCCACGAATCTTCAAATTCTAATAAGTCTTTCCAATGTATCAACACTTCTGTTTTTCCTCAGCATTTATCCTTGAACCTACCACCTTTTCTGGCTTCACCGAGAGCTCCCATTTTTCATTTAGGCACTTGGGAAGAGTCTCACATGGAGTATTAGGGGATAAACCTTTCCTTAGTAAAGAAATGTGAAATACAGGATCACCCTCATCTAGTTTTAGCCTAAATGCCATTAAACTGAGCTTCTCTATGATCTCAAAAGGACCATAATATCTTGGACGCAACTTCGGATTAATCCTTTTTGCCAAACTTTGCAACTTATAGGGTTGTATCTTCAAAAACACCTTTTCTCTGACTTATAAAACGGTTCAGTCTAGGTACCTATTTTTTCAAATTTTAAGACTCATGCGGTTTCTAAGTTTTTAAAGACCCGCCCCGCCCCGAACCGTTTGGGTTTTCTAAAATCAGGACCCGACTCTAACCCAGCCCTAACATGTATTACCCGGCCCAACCTACGGTTATATACCTGTTTTCCCACCCCTAATTTATATCACTCGATAGGTGATCCAGAGAAAACTAAAGAAAGTTCTTTAAATAGGACTGAAACACAGATAAAGTCAAATAAGACTATTATTATTTTCTTCTTAAAACATGAGACTTATTCACCAGAAATATTTATATTTTAATAAGATCAAATAAATCATATATCAAGAATAAAATACAAACAATCCTATTTGTACATTTTGTCAAAATTTCAATCTTATTTAGAGCAATTTCTAAAAAAATAATTTCAAATCATATCATTTTTGTATCAGTTTAATGTACAAATAATGTATATACGATATCTAACTATTTAATGTCTCAATACCTGCCCAGACTTCAGTATAGGAATGTGGATAGAGTTTCACGTTTTTGGTAAAATCATTTACCCATGAGAATTAAAAAATGTCGTTTTAATCAATTTACAATTTACTTATGAAAATCAATCATATGGTATTATGTAAAGCAAAAGATAAAGTAAATGTGAAAATTTTACATATAATTGTAATCGTAAATTGTAAATAATGATATTTTTATTTACTAATGAGAATAAAAAATATTGTTTTAATCAATTTATAATTTACACATGAAAATCAATGAAATGGTATATACGTAAAGCAAAAGATAAAGTAAATGTGATTTTTTACATGTAATTGTAATTGTAATTTGTAAATAATGATATTTTTATTGGTTCTACAATATAAGTAATGATATAGTTTCGTTCTAATATAACACTACGTAAGATTTATCCGTTAGTTAACAAATGAAGACAGATGCCATTCTTAAAAGAAAAAATGGCACAGTTGTAACTACCGGACTTTTGATTTCCAAAAATAAATCAAGTTTTCCTTTTTCCCAAAACTAGTATGTAACTCGTGCGATGCACGGGAACAAATACTTTTTTTAGGTAAAAAATGTGAAATAAATTGAAATTAGGGAGTAGCTGTATTAAATAAAAATGTAATACATGTATAACTTAGCACAAAACGTCATTTATATTTGGTATAACGAATACAAATGCAATACGAAAATGATTATATTACAAAAGGTAGAATTACACGTTTTGAAAAACCTCGAGATACATCACGTTTATTGTGGAACTACTTTGGATGTCTTCGTCGTTGCATATCAATATTTTCAATTCTTGGCGTGTGGTGCCTCGTGACACAACAACATAGATTTGATAATGACAAAAAACAGGGGTCCTTAAAAACAACCCTACGTGAGAAAGCCATTGACCCTGACTTTTAAAGAACTAAAAGTTACTCCCTCTGTTCCTATATAGTCTCCTCCTTTAATCCGACACGAGGATTAAGATAGTGAGTTTTGTGTGGTTGAGACTTGTGCAGAGGAGAGAAAATTGTGTAAGAATTGTTGTGAACCACAATTTTTTTACCAAAAAAAGAAAGAGAAGATAATTTTGGAACAGATGAAAAAAGGAAAATTTGAAAATAAATAGAGACGGAGGGAGTATTAAAAGTTACATATTCAAAACTAATATTAGTGTTTTTTTAAACAATGGATTTTTTCTTGAAAATATACAAAATTGAAATTCTCATTTAAACCATTAAAACTTATTGGATAGATATTTCATGCGGCCCATCTGGAACTCACTTGTCTGGAACCCTCTATCTAAGCCTAGGAATCTATGATTCTATCCATCACATTTCCTTCCAGCTCTTATCCCTTGCTCTCATCACCCCTTATCCCTTGCTCTCATCGGCAAGATGTTCACTTTGAAATCGTTCCTCCGTGTGTCAGCTACTATATATTGCATATGTTCATTGCTGATTCTCCTGACTCTAACTGACCTCTTCGCCGTGATCTCTAAAGACCTAATTTTTCTCCATTTAAGAGTTATAGCAGGTAGCTTTGCCGTTCCAGCTCCAGGACCGTGTGGGGGAAATCCATTTAAGGTCATAGCCCATAACAGTTCGGCCTTCCCAGCTCCGGCGGAATACTCGGTGAGCTCAGAAATATACTATATTTTAAAAATTATTTTAAGGGATTATATAATTTGTTTTGCTCTTCACTTTAGTTGTAACTTCATCTCCCGCTTGATGTATTATGAGATTTAATGTAAGAATCGTATGTCTTTTCTTTGATTTAAAGCTAAACCTAAACCAAGACTATTGAGTAATCAATAATAAAGTAATAAAAGAGATAAAATAATTGATACTAAAATATAAAATGAGCTCAAACAGAACAATAATGTGCAAATGATGTACTGTATTTTTGATTCTAAAATAGACAACTTTTCTCTCTATGTTACATACTATCTGCCTATCCTATCCTTCCCAGCTTACTGAGTGTATTAAAGGTGTATATATGTGTGTGTGTGTATGCATTGTATTTTTCTCTTTTTAGTCCCATATAGTACTTTTGTTTAAGATCGAATTAAAAGTGAGCTATGTTTTTTTCAAAGTATGACTTAATACTGGAGGCTTAATACTGGAGAATTATTTTGAGATTGTTGGTATTATATTTGAATAATCATTATTGTTTTTTATGCACATCACTACAGAGCATTTAGGTGTGATGTTGGTGTAATTTGAAATGTTTGTGCTGATTTCAGTCAAAATGGAGGATGCTAGAGACTTGATACTCAAGCAGGAAGCACACCAAGGCATTATACAAAAGATAAGAATATATTCACTTGTATGATGAAATAATTGTAGTGTATGTCTATCTTTTGATCATTTGCACTAAAATGAAGCATTCATAATGTGTTATTATATGTTTATTGCAGATTAATGAAACTGGATGTGATTGGTTGTTCATTTTCAAGTACTTTATCCATCACAATTGTTTTTTTGAGCAATAGTTAAAGAAAAGCATCATGAAAAAGTGCAAGCTTTTCAACATAAAGGTGCAAAATTCTAGTTTCTGAGTCTTTTGTTTGCTATCTATTATAAACTCATTTGTCTGATCTATGGCCTTCTGCTTTCTGCCATGCTTATTTTTGGAAATAATTTGGGGTTGTATAGTGAAGGATACGTAAGCAAACATAATCTTGAGGCATGGAAGCAGCAAAGATTATGTAATGAATTTCTAAGTTGAATCCATTTTTCAGAATACTAATGGGGTCAAAGCACCTAAAATAATGTGGTCAAAGTATACAATAAGTGTATGTGGCTATATGTGTGTGTATTTGTTTTTAAATCTCTTTGTAAGCTATATACGCATCTTAAGTACAAATACACACAAATGCATCCTTAATTTGGATTTTTAACTAAAAGTCATGTCAATTTGTTTCTGAGTTGGAGCTATTTCACTTCACAAACCTGATTCAATACGGACATATATACGACAAACTCATGTTTTCTACCTGATTAAAGGTTCATCACATCTATGGCATGATTTTAACGTAAATCTATCTTCAAGCTTTTAAAAAATTATGTAACTATCTACCTCTAATAACCTCAGAAACATAAAATAACTAAATATATCACGAATATTGTCCTCCTTTTATCTTACACTTATTAAAATACCTGGACTGTTATTCTCATTCTGCCTCTTCATAGTATGGCCGCCAGTTAGCTTTCTCATTGGATGTGTTCAGTTGTCTAATTTCAGAACCTGGGTAGCCGGTGCTTGAAGGGGGAATACTCAATTTTTGTGTGTTGTATACTCAGAATTATGTTGTAGTATTTTTATGTGAATTCACCTAATGTAATCGTGCTTGCACTCTGTTGTAACCCCCACTCCTCCAAACAGGCGTGGAACTTCCTTGAAGAACTTTAATACGGAGTATGTATTAAAAATTAATATTATTAATACGGAGTATTATTTAAGCGTGTGGAAATATACTGATATTCGTGCTCCTGTGTTTTGATGGCTAAAGTTCTTAATCTCGCCGCATATAAATATTGAGTTTAGTGGGTTAAAACCGCTGATAAACTGCCATTTTGTGTTCGTGCAGGTTGACATGCAACTGGCCCATTATGCACTTCGCATGCCCTATAGTATTGCCACGTGGTGGCTTCAGAGAATAGACAGGATTTTATTGATCGTGCAATAGTAGAATTTGTATTTAACGATCAATTGACACGTGTAATCTTTAATGGCCAGATCTGTCCATTTGGTTGTCACGATGGAATCAGGCGGGAACAGGTTATCCCAGCCGATTCCATTGTTAAATATATACAGATGTGACACGCAGATACCGCTCCACCCATTTCATTTGTTCCTTCGCACTTCTCTTCTTCTCCGCTACAACTGCCTTCGCTGTGCCCCTTTCTCCAAGCCAACGAGCGTCGGCCTCAACCTCCACCGGATCCACACCGCCAACGGCCCAACGCTGCAGCTTAATGTTCGCCACATCCACGTCTCCGACTTCTCAGGTTGGCCATTCTAGCTCCTCTCTTCCCTCTCTTCTCATTTCTCTTTGGATGGCGGTTCAACAACCATTGAAATCATCCAGTGGTGAACGCAGATGGCTGGTGATAATGATGTGGCGAGCGACGGCGTGGCGAGATCTGTTGGACTTTGAGGACGATGAGAGCCGCGATAAATCTATATCCAGAAAATCCGACGCAAGATCTATTGATTCCACTGCGAATAGATGCCTTGGAAAACGATTGGGATGGTGTTAGGCATCTATGGGGCACCTAGAGGGGACTGGACTGCGTCGAAGACGGAGCAACACCGATCTGGGGGTGGCTTGGAGATGGGAGGGGGCTGGGGAGGTGGTTGGGCGATGGGAGGGGGAGGGGGGGTTGGCTGGGGGCTGGGGAGTTGGTTGGGTGTTGGGAAGGTGGCTGGGGGCGGAGTCGAGTAATGGACGGGGCAGTGGTAGGCGGTGGTCGGTGGCAGCAGTTGCGGCGCTTTTGGTCATCGTTGGGTTGAGTAACTATGGTCGGGAGTAACTGTGGAGGTGTCCTCGTGCTGCCGCCGGCGGGCATGCCACTATGGCATTACGGCGGTGGCAGTCATTAATTGGGGGTGGCTTGTGGTAGTCACTATGGCATTGCGGCGGTGGCAGTCAGTAATTGGGGGTGGCTTGTGGTAGTCACTAGACGGAGCGTGGCAGTCTCTGGGTCCGGTGATGGTAGCGGTGGCATTAGGGCGGGGTAGGCTAGGAACGGGGCTGAGGGGGAGGGGAGGTTCGGGGCAGGTGACATCGGCAATGGCGTGTCACTGTGGTCGGGGTTGGTGTGTCATTGTTGCCGGTGGGGAAGTCACTGTGACGGCAAAGTCACTGTGACGGCAGAGTCACTATGACCGGAGTCACTGTGACCGGAGCAACGGCAGTGCCGGCGGAGGTAGAGGCGGCGGCGGCGTTGTCGGCGGTAACAGAGGTGCTGGTGGTTGCAAAGGAATATTATTAAAATAATAAATGTATGATTAAATAATAGGAATAAATGACTTTTAGTCACTTTTTTAGAAAAATTTAAAACTAGTCACATTTTTGTCATTTTCATTCATTTTAGTAATTTTGGAATAAAATCCCTTCTTAAAAGCTGTCTTACAATATATCTAGATTTTATTAATTATTCTTCAAATTATTTACTACGTATTAATTATACTTCAAATTACTCACATGATCTAACTCGTTCCTCTATCTTGCCCCATGGATGTGTGCCCTTAGATGGATCCCCGACAGCTATGATTAGCATCTCATAATGGCCTTATTTTTCTTGATATTTTTATGTGTATTCGGTTTATTTCTATTTTTCATTGGAGAAATTCTATTCACAGCCCCATTTAGAGATGAGATGGAAGGATCTGAAGTTCAAGCTAGCAGCAGCGTTGACTCGCCGTCGCCGACCGAGAAAGAGAAGTCTTAAGTAGCTTCTCTTCCTCGATTTCCAGCGTGTTTGACCAAGAAAGAAAAGTTTCCGGTACTTTACCAAGCTTGTTTAATTTCTTGTGTCCTGAATGATTTTCGTCTGATTAATAACAAAATTGCTTAATTTTTTGCTATATTTTACTCCTATTAAGGGAATTTTCTCTTGATTAATTGCTATTTTCATACATTGTTGTTGCTTATATAAGGTCATCTTTATCCTTGATTCGTCCTTGATTTTGGTATTTTCTAGTTTGTTGTTTAGATAATGAGGGTGAAAATTTGATTTTAGTACTCATTGTGTTCTCAAGTATTCAACTTACGTTAGATTGTACTAGTTTTTAGAAATACACTTCACTCTGAGGTTCCACTAGAACTGGTAAAGTGGTAATTAAACACTTTATTGAGAGGGTTAAGTTATGTTAAATTTGTTTATAATCATGGTGTTATTAACAGGGAGTGGATGTTTGTAACTTGTTATTTGTTAATCAATGCTTCATTGTTATACACATTATTTATTTTGTCACCTTCAGATTTTGAAGTGTAGTTTGCAATACTGTAGTTCAAATGAAAAGGGATTATAGATTTATCCTTTGCATTTTATGATCTGGGGTTTTAGTCATCTTTTGGCTCGGTTCATTCATTGATTCCAATATGATGGATTTAGCTTTGTGTATTTTGTAATTCTTACGTTGGGAAAAAACTCTCTAAAAAACGTAACCATCACTAGTAGAAAAAAGGCTTATAGTCACACTTTCTGATAAAATATTACTAATGACACAAAAGTGTCACTTATTTCTAACACAAAAATATCACTATAAAATAGTGACGCTTGGACAATTTTTTATTCAATAGGGAACTACTATTCCACTCACTAGACTGTCCAAAAAAGGCCCAAAGAATATACGCTTCCAAACATAATACTTTCCAGGGGCCTTGTCTTTCAATACCATAGGGTTTTTAGAGACATCGAGATATCTAGGCATCGTTTCGTCTGCTTCGGAGGGAGTCTTCGAATGGAGGTGGGTTCAACCTACGCCGCGAAAGGAGGCACTGTTCTTATCCTCATAGTATGCTTTTCTTACTTTTGAAGGGAGTTGATTTAGAGCAAGTGATACTCTATTTAGTTTTCCAAGCCCAAATTGTGCGAGATGATGGGCACAGAAGTTCGTTTCTGTTGGACGATGATGGAACAAGAGGGACCTTGCCAGTTTAAGGACGTTGAGATCTTTTACGATCGTTGCGCGCTCTTATCTACTCTCGCTCCAGCTCCCACTCTCCAGAAATTCTAGGGCTGTAATAGAGTTCTTCCGCCAGGCCGCTTTACCCTCCACCGAGTACCAAACTGCATCAGTAACTAGCGCCTCTCATCCGATGTCGTCAGCTAAGCTAAGGTTCTTCTACTTTTTTTGCTCTTTTGTTTCTATTTCGTCATTTCCAGCCTAAGAACGAGAGAGATGTTCGGGATTGTTTCTCAAATGTGATGCAGGTGAGGTACAGTTCTCTTCCCACCAGTGCCACTCATCTTGTTGTTGTTAGCTAGGATTTCTTGTCCTTTTTTGTTTGTTTTTCTCTATTTTGTTTCATTTCAGTGTAAGAACGAAAAAGAAGATTGGGGTTGATGCTCGTATGCGATGAAGTACTCCTCCACCCTTCTAGAGGTATGATTGCTTTCTCCCTTGCTATATAAAAATGAAACACTCTAGCTGTTCGTGAATATGTGTCATTGAGTTGTTTGTTTGGAAAAGTTTCTCATTGAGTGAATTTGTCCCGATTTAGGGGATTTCTTTATTAACAGTAGCTCCCAGTGTTTTGCTGGCTAGCAACAGAAGAAGTTGGGATTCGATCAACATTTAATTTCCTTTTAAAATGTAACATGCATTTAAGTATAGTAGCTCTAGCCATTGCTACTATTTTCTTGAAAGTTAATGTGTTAATTTGCCTCTATTATCTCTTAATTGATCATTGCTTAATGATGGAGAATTGTGAAATTATAATTATGTTCAGGTGGAGTTTTCTCCATGAACCTGTAGCTTAAGAGAAACAACTCATGTTTGATCTCTTATAATGTTGAGGTCTCATTTCCTAGTACAAAAAAGAATCATCATTCTTCATAGTTCTGTTTGATTTAGGTGATCTAGGAATCTTAATTCGTTGACAAAAACCTGGGGCGGAATAGAACAGAAGAGATTATAGTTTCAGAATGGATGGAGAAGAAGGTAAAAGGGATTATCTTTATGGAGTGCTGGGATTGAACAAGGAATGCGGTGCTTCTGAACTAAGATCTGGCTACAAGAAGCTTGCCCTGAAATGGCACCCAGATTGGGGGAATTCAAAGAGTGTGGAAGAGGCCAAGAAGAATTGAGTTATAGGAGCACTACTAAGTTGTTAAACTAAATTGAGTTTTAAGAAGTTTGTTAAACTACTAAATTGAGTTATAGGAGCACTACTAAGTTGTTTTGAGTACTAAATTGTTTTCGACATTCTCATGACAACCCCATGTAATTCAAGTAGATGAATTGTTAGATCCTTATAGCATGGAGTGTGACTTAGTAAATTTCCGACTTTCCGTGCTTTTTTTTCTACTCGAAAATCAAATGGTGATACATAATGATACACCTGTTGTAGCTACTAAGATGAACCAAATCTACTTTCTTAGAGTAATGCTCCAAATGACAATAGTCGCTACTGTTTAACTAATGTATGTTCCCTTGGAGATTTTATCCATTCTCCGTAGGTAGGAAATGTGGTGTCAAACCATTCCCGTCCTGTTTTGGCATACAACATACGCTTTTGGCCACTTCTGTTCTGGATGGATATGCTGTTTTTTGTCTACTCGATCAGTTGCTTTACACTACAATAGTTTACTACTGTTGTTGTATGTGTTGTTGTATGTAAGGCTGGTACCAGTTTTTGCTTCTCCTTTAGCTTAATATTCAAGGATGCCAAATTTGGTATATTGAATTACTCTTATTGTCTTTATTTATTTTGTTTTAAGGTTGAATTGATTTAGATTCTTGTTTGAGCAGGTCAGTAGGAAGCATACGTTTGAGCAGGTCAGTGGTAATCAAAAGACCTGAAGCCCACTAAACCAGGTAAACTTTGATAGTTTGGAATAAAGTTTCAGTAGAAAATGTCATTAGTTATGTGTTGATGAGTTTATATCAAATTTCACTACCTAAATATAACTCTGCAATTTTATTTTACTACCTTTTGCGTTTTCTATAAATAGGAAAGTATTTATTTTGTAATTACCGTTTGTTTGTATATAAAGCAGTGCTCCGTGAAGAAACTTTTAACTACATCTCATCTTTGACTAATGCTCTCTTATAATATCATTTTTCATGAGAGAATTTCCCTGCAGATCTCACACCACATATTTTTCAGTCAAAACATCACTTGCAATCCATGCAATCCAGTCAAAAAAGTAAGTTCACATTTAAAATTTACCGAAAATAAGTTTCATAATATATGGATGTAATATTATATTTTGTTTGATATGTAGTGTGCAAGCGGATCCTACAAAGGCTTGATGATATGCACGGGGAGTGCATTTCAGATTATATTGTTGATGGTGGTTAGAATGATCGGGGTTATGTTATGTATGTAGAATGTAGAGGCAGGTCACACTTTTGATAACTAAACATTGGTACTTATTGGTTTGTATTTTAGCATCCTCAATGATGCTTGGTAGTAGTTTTTTTTCGAATTTAATAGCCGCTTTTTTGCAAGAATTGTATGCTGGTTTTTTGCTGGAATATTGCTGGAATTTTGCTACATCCTTTATCCGGCGATAGGAAATGTAATTGAACAAGAATGTGAAAGTGTTACGGAATATTATACGTTAAATGATGTGTTTTGGGTATCCATTCAATTTTGGATGTTATAATATTTATGAATGAAGTAAACAGTAAATTAGAATTCTACTAAAGCTACCATGACATGGGCATATTATCTAGGCCTATATAGGCCCAATAAACAAAACCAACCAAGTGACATTAAAGTGTCATAAGAATCTATAATGTTAAAGTGTCATAAAAATCTATGATGCTGAAATGTCATTAAATTTTGTGATGTATTAATGTCACAATGTATTCTTGATGCGTAAATGTCGCTATTTTAGACGATATATTAGTGTCATAATTTGCTGACACAAAACCGTCCTCGCATCAGTGACACTATATTTAGTGTCACTAGCCGACACTTTCCCCGACACTTTTTTAGTGTCGCAGAAAGTTTCTGTGATACTAAATTAGTGTCACTATAGGCCTTTTTTCTATAATGTTAAAGTGTTAACATAAAAATCTATGATGCTGAAATGTCATTAAAGTTTCTTGATGCATGTTTTTGAAGCTTATCTCAAATAACAATGCCTGATACAAGTCTACTCCAAAATCAGTAAGGAAATGTCCCAAGGATCCCAAAGTCCCCCTGGATGTCATTCCCTGATTTGTTTGTTGCCATATCTGAGAAAGGTGCGTCTGAGAAAATGAAAGTCATAAATAGCAGCTACAAGTTATTTAAGGTTTGTGCGTGGAATTTAGAATGAAATTATAGTTTCGGTCCTTCACCAATCTTTGTTCAGGGACTTGACTGAAAAAGTATTGATTTATTTCCTGATCTTTGCCCCTCCGGTCTACCTGTTGGTCAGAAAGCTGAGGCTGTGTGTTGGGGACACCATTTTAAGGTCCACAATAATGAGTCTTCAGGTTAAGGTTAGATTTGCATCTTATGTCTATTCAGAACTGTTTTTCTATCTGCAATATGATTTTTGTTTTGTTTTAATAATGTCAGAAGAAAGTCTTAATTTGGTCTGTAACTCTGAACTCTGTAAGATGGCACCACCTGCCTCCTACATAATTTGCAACTTTGATGAATTACATCACATATACGGTCACACGACTCAGACCTCATAAAATATAAAAGTACTCATTACTTTATGAACAAATACACTAGAAAAATACATTGTCGGTATTGGATAGCATGGAAAACTTGTGAGAGCATAAAAATATATCTTCTTGGCATAGCAGTGATATGAGTGAATCCATTTGGATTAAAAATGATAAAATGAAGTAATTTATTCTAATCAAAGATGATGTGAATGATTTATATAAACACACACACTCACTATATACACTTGCTTGGTATAGATACAATGAACTACTCCCACTCCCGAACACTGTGTTTGGTCGAGGTGCAATCTTTTAATTAACAAGGTAAAACTTATATAAAAACGGTAAGTTAAAGTTGTCGGCATGTTTTTGCCTTTTATTTTTGGAAAGTTACATGAACAACCAACTTGAGGGGAGAAAGAAAAACATTGAAAATATCCCATACAGAAGCCCCCAGCCCATAGCTTCTTATTTTATTTTCTATATGTACACTTTGTCAGTTAATTATTGACAGAAACTAATCCCGTTCTGAAAAAGTCTGGATGTACTTTTAAGCTTACTTGTTTGTTGTGACTGAATATAACGCACTTATTAGGGATACTTGTAACTTGTTGAAAAGGCACATTTAATATGATGAGAAGACGCTTCTTTTGTTCAAATATGACTCTTTTGGGATGGATGGAGTATCATAGACCAAACCAACTCTTGCAGAATTCTTAATGAAAAGGTGCACAGGCACATTAAACACACGTACTATTGCCGTACTTGTTGAAAAGGCTTGAGAGCTTTATCATCATTGGCTTTATGCGCTTGAGAGCCAAACCAAACATTAAATAGGGTATTTTATTCTGTATTACCATCCATCCATCCGGTATTTTATGCCACATCACTCCAGACTGTTTGAGTAATCATGGAAGCTCTTTAATCATAAGCCAAAGTACGTGTTTGCAGTACTTATTGAAAAGGATGGATGGTAAAAAACTGATAAACGCATACTAGAAAAACATAAAATACACAACTAAATCGGTGTAAATGAATTACCTAATGCAAAGATGTAAAGGATTCTCGGACTTTCTGTGTTTTTGGCTTTCTTCCATCGTTGGCTTTACGTGCTTGAGAGCTTCGCAGATTTCTGTCTCTGGCCTGTGTTTTTCCCTGCCACGATGGTTAACGAACGACGATCGGATATAATTATGAAAATGTAATCGGAAGCAGTCATTATGATTGATGACGGCAAACTTTACGGAGTATAATATAATTAGCTGATTGCTTAATTAATCAATCGCAACGTTGATGTCTAAATACAAATAATATCATTAAGAAGATAAATAAATAACATTATAGAAGTATTTGCGACATAATAATATTCCAAGAGTATATAACTTAACAATGTACGTGCAAGCTATTTCCTGCAACTAGCTAGCTACAGAATATTATATTTTATGCTAGTGTATATGCTTAAATAGTATCAGTAATAATAACTGGTCAGAATATTAGATGACCGGTCCATGTATGTAGTGTTTGGTAATGAAGAACTACTCATTAAAATGCATATAGATTAGATGAGATAATTATTACATATCGGAGTACGGAGTACGGAGGGTGACAGAGACTTGGACTTCATCGTATTTACTGAATATGTTTTTTGTCTGAGTTCTGACGAAAATATCAAATCTGATATATCCGTTAGCAATTTGGTCATCAAGTAGGATGACGATGTAATCCCACAAAACAGCAATGACGGTCATACCAGTCAAAGGCACTACCACAAGTGAGCGGTCCAAGGGAATATTTTTTATTTGGACGAACTTCAACGGATGAATGATGATCTTTGTCAAACAATATGATAAAAGGAGCACCAACGAGCTATCTAGATATACGGATCGTGTTGTACACAACTGCCGGAGACTCTTCATTTCCGTTGACGAGCAAAATTGATATAGTGATGCCGATAGCATACTTGCAGACAGAGTGATCGACCCAAATACATTCGTATTTGCCGTCCTCAACCTTCTTCAATTGGCAGTCGTAATTCTCGAAAGTTTGATTCTCCGTTCTAGGTTCCCACACAATGTCACCGAGGACAATCTGGTCATTGGAAGAAAAAGTGTCATAGTCCCAGAGGTTGACGCAAATGACGAAGATATCATCTCCACAGATGAGAAGGGAAGGGCCTGTCAGAGTGAAATATTGGTGGGGACCTTTCTTCCCAAATTTGTGTGAGGCCCCATCATACGCGGCAAACTTGCCCGTCCAATTTTTAACCTTCAAGGTTCCGTGACGGTCACCCGGAGTTGAAGGAGGATGTTGTGGCACTCACTTGTCAGAGAGAAGTATCGCAAAAACACGAATGCAACACGTACTTGAACCTAAAGCCGAAATGTCTTCTAGGTTGGGGTTCAGGATGCCGGGCAGATGAGTGTTGTCATCAGTAGTGTCTGGGGGTTGTTGAACAAATTCAGAAAATGAATTGAAAGACTGATCTAACTCTACAAGCTTTGGGGGTAGTGGTTCAGAAGTGTTCCAATTTGTGACAATGTGTTAGGGGATCTGATAAAACCTGGCAGATTCGACAATCATTTGAAAGAGCCAAAGCAATTCCTTAGCGAGTTCTTCAGGGCATCCCTTTCTGATGTGTTTGGATTAGGTGTCCTGAATAGCGTGGAAATGACATTCACTATGTTCGGCCTACCTAAATGAATGTTTCATGTGAAGCACCAAAAGCGGAAACAAAATTGCAATCATCTTCTAGCTCCCATTGTACATGGTGAATGTCATTTCAACGCTATTCAAGACACCTTACCCAAACACATCAGAAATGGTTGCGCTGAAAAACTGTGATAAGGCTTTTCTTTGTCTCGTTCAAATGATTGTTGAATCTATCAGGTTTTATAAGATCACCGAACACATCGTCACAAATTGGAACACTCCTGAACCACTGCCCTGCAGCTCGTAGGGTTAGAGCAATATTTTAGTTTATTGTTTGATTTTGTCCAACGAACCCCAAACACCGTTGATGACAATACTTAGCTGCTCGACGTCTTGTACCCCAACCCAGAACACATTTCGACTTTAGGTCAAGTTTGTGCTGCATTTGCGCTTTTGTTGTACTTCTTTCCAACAAGTGGTTGCCGCAACATCCTCCTTCAATTCTTAGCTGATGATGGACCCACTGGTGCCTCATACTACCGCACATCGGTCATCATCGATTATGTTCTCTTGGTGAGTATTGATGAAAGGGATCCGGGTGACTTTCACGGAACTGTGAAAGTTAAAAACTTGATGGACGAGTTTACCGCGTACGACATGGTCTCACACAACTACGAGAAAAAAGGTCCAGACCAATTTGCCACATTGGCAGGCCCTTCCCATCTGCGGGGATGTCTTTGTCATTATCATCAACCTATGGGACTACGATGTTTTTTCTCTCGATGACCAGATCGCTCTCAGTAATATTGTGTGAGAACCCAGAACAGAGAATCAAACTTTCGAGTATTACGACGCCAATTGAGAAGGTTGTGGATGACAAATACGGACATGTTTGGGCCGGTTATTCCGTTATCAGGTATGCTCTCGACGTCACTATATCGGTTTTGCTCGTCAACAGAGATGAAGAGTCTCCAACGGATGTGTACGACACAATTCGTGTATCTAGACAGTTTGATGGTCCCCCTATCACATTGTTTGACAAAGGTCATCGTTCTTCTATTAAAGTACGTCCAAATCAAAACATTCCTTGGGTCAACTCACTTGACCGGTATGACCGTCACTGCTATTAGGTGGGATTACGACGTCATCCCATGTGATGATCAAATTGCTAACGAATATGTCAACTTTGATGTCGTCATCGGAACTCAGACGAAAAGCATATTCGGTAAATACGGTGAAGTCCGAATCTCCGTCACCCTCCTCTGACCTAATGCTCCCTTCGTACTCCGATGTGTAATAATTATCTCATATATTTTATATGCATTTTAATAAATACTTTATCATTACTAAACACTCCGTACATGGATCAGTTACGTAGTATTGTCATTAATATTACTTGTACTATTTAAGCATAGCTAGTTGTAACAAGCTAGCTGGTATGCACGTTCTTAAGTAATATGCTTTTGAAATATTATTATGTCGCAAGTACTTTAATAATGTTTTTTCTTATCTTCTTAATGATATTACTTGTATTTAAATATCAATGTTGCAATTGATTAATTAAGCACTCGTCTAATTATATCATACTCCGTAAAAATTTGCAGTTATCAATCATAATAACTTCTTCCGATCACATCTTCCTAATTATATTCATTCGATAACGCAATTAAAACGATGCGTTTCTAGAGTTCTGATCAATGTAGGGGCATAATTGAAATGACACTTCTTAAGACTACAACCAAATTTATGGTTGAAAATTTTGGAAATTTTCACTAGAGATGGTACGTAATTACGCACTACGTAGTATAAATGATGGAAAAAGGGGCAAATAAGCCCACGTACTAACAAAAAAGGTCAAATAAGCCCTTATGTAGGATGCTCTGTCCGGCCTCGCCATTTGGGGCAGTTTCCGGTGGAATTTTTTGATGAATTTTTTTTGAGAATCTTATTCATTAAGTCTAGTTTAGTCGTACCAAATTTCAGCTAACAACTATAACGCACGGAAACGGTTGCGGGTAGGAGTTTCCCCGTTTTGGAAACGTTCGAACGTTTCCGAGCGTGGGAAACGGCAAAAACACGTATCTGGGCCGTTTCTTAATTTTGGGAAGTTTGGAAACCCGTTTCCCAGTAAAAAAACACGGTTCTGATAAAAAAAACAGGGCCTATTTACTTTCACTCTTCAACCCTACGCATACCAGTCAAGTTCCGTCGCATAGCAATCAAGTTCTGTCGCCGGCATCAGCAGAGTTCGCCGGCTTCAGCACAGGTCGTCGTCGTTCAGGTGAGTTTCAGAGACTTTGAAATAGTTCCCCTCATCCCCTTCCAGCATCGCTTTCAGCAGGTTAGCCGGCTTCAACACAGGTCGTTGGCTTCCTTCGTCGTTTTCAGTCGGTGGATGTATGGCAGATTAGTGGGTGTGCATTTAAATTGAAATTTAATAGTGCTGTGTATTCCAGTACACATTTGGCACTTTTATTAATAAGCTTACAACCTTACTGTTTAGTTTTTTAAATAATTCAATTACTTTTTAATATTTTATTGTATATTGTATAATTTGAATTATTTTTTATTTTTCAATGATGGAGGACAGTGTTAATAATCTCGTGTGGCATGTTTGTACATATATATGCGTGTGTGTAAATATATATATATATATATATATATATATATATATATATATATATATATATATATATATATATATATATATATATATATATATATAAAAATTTGGTAAATGACGTTTCCGACGTTTCCCGTTTCCCGTTTCCCGTTTCCGTGCTACTTAGGCTAACAATTCAATGTGGAAGTCATTCAAACAAATTCTTGAATATAACTGCGTTTTTAACTGTGCAGTTATCTTTAAGAATTCATTTGAATGCCTTCCCGATTAAAGTTTTAGCTGAAATTTGGTATGAGTAAACTAGACTTAATGAATAATATGCTCAAAAAATTGCATCAAAAAATTCCACCGAGAATCGCCCCAAATGACGAAGACCGGACATAGCATCCTATATAAGAGCTTATTTGACCCTTTTTGTTTAGTATGTGGACTTATTTGCTCCTTTTTCCTATAAATGATTGAGGTTTTTGTTAAGACATTGCTATATCCATTGGGAAGCAAAGTGTAAAATCTAAAAAGTGGCAAACTTTGAGTGATCGTAAACTTTTTTGGTTAGATTATATTGAAATTTTCAAGTATAATCTTATTACATTAGAAATAGTCTAATTAGAAACATTCATGATCTTTATAAAATTGATTAATCAAACAAATACATTCATCGTACAAACATTGAAATACTTTCTTTTTAGTTTTTATACAAAACATTCATGATCACATTAGTTGTTTTCTCATTTGTGTTTGAAACAAGGATCTTGAGACTACAGTATTTTATTGTAATTGTTGAACTAGTGACATCAATTGAGAAATTTACTATACATAAACCACTATCATTAGTACTCCGTATTATTCTATATACGAGAAATATTAGAAAGTGTCTCGATGAGTACTACCCCACTAAAGAATGAGATCTACTAAAGAATGAGATCTATTGAGTACTAACTCAGTCCCATTAAATACTTCTCGCCTAGTATTCTCTGGTCAACGTCAAATCTTCTTAATCTTTTACTTTATATATTCAACTTTTATCAAATTTGTGTTTTTTTGTCAACTTTATAAAGCTTTTAATGTAATTTCTAAATACATATATATATTATTTTCTAAAACTAATCTTATTGCAGAAAGGGGATCGATTAATCGTTTTTGCATACTTGATTGTTTTTGGAGCATGCTTAGTATTTGTTGTACAAAAAATGGAAAGTACCATATATAGGCCTGTCAATGGGTAGGGTCTAGACCCGGACTCGACCAGGACCCGGTTGTTTTTAATGGGTACGGGTCTATATTTTATTCCGTTTACCTGGATCCAGTTCCGGACCCGTTAGTATTTTAAATAAACGGGTCGGGTATGGTACATATGATTCCGACCCGTTAAGGACCCGGACCCGTTTAAAATTTCTTATTTGTATACACATACACTAATACATAAAGTGATTAGTTGTAACACTTTAAATTAAATAGAAACTAATATACATAAAAATAGAAACTAATATACAAATAATACATAAAGTTATTAGTTGTGATTTTTCAATAAAAATATACACATTAATACATAACTACTATATAAATGATACTGATCGAGATAGTAAGATACCTTAAACTCAATGTCAATTTTGGTTGTAAATACATACCGATAAAGTGTGTATTGGGCTCGCAAGGAAGCCTAGGAAAAACACAATATTTATTACTATTATTATTAATATTATTATATCATTATCTTATATAATACTGCATATGATTTTTTACTCTTAGTAGTTCAAGAGATTGATCTTTTTATGACTTAATTTCTAGTTTATTCTACGAGTTTTTTGTGCGATAGAAAGCGGCGCAGAGTGTGGAGCTATATGCCTCTACAAGAACCGATACTTTATTAGATAAAAGTACTAATTTTCTATGAGAGACTTTGATTGGTTTTGAAAAGTGAAGATATATTTCGCTTTTAAATTTGTACACTTTGCTTTATATTTCACAAACATGTCTTGTTATTTTCACAAAGTTTTTAAAAATACCTTAAATGAGAAATAGGAAGGGATCCTGTACGCAGATTGGATGGAATCGTATGACAATAATGAAAAGATTTTGGGTGATACAGTGCGCTAAATCTTACATTTTTTCCCTGGAATAGTCTGACCTTAAGAAATGCATTATTATAGAGGGTTTAAGAGTCTTTCTGATTTCTTACCAAAATTAAAATAAAATGATTACTGTGCGATAATCGCTATTGCACCGAGAGTCGCGCTCCCATTAATTTTAACCGGCTAAAGTAGGAAAGTGCAGAGTTTTTCATTACTCTCATCACTCTCCAAGAATGAGGTGCAGAAGGGGAGTCCGAAAAAGGAATCACAGGGTAAGAAAATGGCATCGGTTCAAGAAGAAAATAAATTTTCAATGAAACTATATCAGTGTTATGTATTACATTGTAATACATTGTTCAGTGAAATTGTAGATTTTACACTAAACACTATTATCACTGTGCCAGAAACTAGAAAAGGACTAGTTCTAGACTAGGGATGGAGTCGGGTCCGGGTCGGGTCCAGGTCGGGCCTAGACCCGGGCGGGCCGATGGTTCAAGAATAGTGGACCCGGGACCGGCCCAGGTAGCCACCGGGTCCGGTCCGGGTCCGACCCGGTTGGGCCGGTTCACCAAAATTGAGACCCGAGCCCGGACCCGCCCTACCCCCCGAGCCTAGGCCCGACCCGGACCTAGGCCCGACCCGGACCCGGACCCGAGAATCGGGCCGATCCTGGTCCCGCACAGTAGCGGGCCGGGCCGGTCCACGGTCCCGCACAGTAGTGGCCCGACCCGAGTCCAACCATATTCTAGACAAAGCTTTGCCAGAAACTAGAAATGGACTAGTTCCAGGCGTGATTGTGATAATTTTACTAGTACAGTACAATTACAATAATTGTATCGATACAGATTTTAGACTTACCACTGCCATGATATGAATGTTGTGAGCAATATGCTTGAGTTGTGTGATTGCCATGTTATTAGAGAGAGACATTAGGGAGCATGAGAGAGATGATATGTGCAAAGTGTTTGAATATATTTTCTCTGAGTTTGTTTTAAATGTGCTTAATTCTCTTTTAATTAAATTCTTTGTGATGTTTGGTATGTTATTTTCTTTGTGTTTTGAAAATGTGATGCCATGTGATTATGTGAGCTCTACCTTTGCTAGTTATAGAAATAATATTGTTTCTTTTATTTTCTTTGTACTTGCCTTATGTGGTTGTTGGATTAGTTGGGATCCCAAACTTCTCCCGGATGCTTGCTTGCGTGGGCTATTAACATACCTTGTGTTTGTTAATAGCATTGTGATGGTTTCGGTTTTGAACTCGAGGACCCTATGGTAGAGTTAAGTCCTTTATGGACTCGGTATGCTTGGTGATCTTACCCCGAGAGTACTTGTGTCTCTCTATTACTTGTATTGTCTTTGTGATTATACTTGTAATGATCCGACAATGATGAGTCCGCGGTTTCGTGATTGTCTAAGTGCACTACCTTGGGCCAAAGGTGGAGATTGTTAATATATTGTTGGCCCAAACGTTTTTTGTATATTAATAATGATTAACACACTTTCTAGCAGCCCATTACACTATACCCATTTATCTGTCTGGCCTGTCAATATTTGCCTCTCCCGTTAGAATTTGAATTCAGCTCATTATTGAGCTAGTGATGAGTTGTGTGTGCAGTGTATTATTTGAGTGTCCTTGTGAGTCCCTTCTAATAAGGCCAAATTCTTCCATGTTATATACCCTCCCCCGCACCCTTGTTCAGTGCGTGAAACACACACCAGAGACTGGCTGAGTGAGAGTTCTTGAGAGGCAGTTCCCTTCTCCTTCTTGGTGAGGTTGAGAGTGTGAGTGTGATTGTGATAATTTTACTAGTACAGTACACTTACAATAATTGTACCGATACAGATTTTAGACTTGCCACTGCGCAATACTCTCACCATGCCAGAAACTAGAAAAGGACTAGTTCTAGACAAAACTTTTGCGAGAAACTAGAAATGGACTAGTTATAGACGAGTTTGTGATTATTTTAACAGTATAGTGCAATCATAATATATGTACCGATACAAATTTTAGACTTGCTACTAATTAGTATTGTCATTGTGCCATAAACTATAAAAGGACCAGTTGTAAACATTTTTTTTTTTCAGAAACTAGAAATGGACTAGGTCTAGGCGAGCTTGTGATAATATTACCAGTATAGTCCAATTATAATGCATGTTTTCTCTATGGAACAATTATAATACATATTAAGAATTGAATTATATTATAGTGTTATTTGAGAATAAATAATGATAACTAAATTAAATTTTTCAACTATTAAGATGAGTTACATTTTAATACTCTCTCGGTATTTTTTTGTTTCTACAATGGGTGTTGGCACATTTTTAAGAGTGAAATAGTAGAGGTAATGAATAGTTGAATATTTTTAAAGGAAAAATTTACCAAAGAGAGAAAGTGTATCAAATTTTTTAATACATCCAAAAAAGGAAAGTTTAGCAAACAAAAAAATATGGAGGAAGTATAAAGTTCTACTAAATATTCAGATCGACATAATAAAATCAGTAAAAAATGTAGTACTTCTAACCTCAATTAGAAGAACACGAAAATATAGAACTAACCAGAACACTTTTTGTATTATTTTTGTAACTAAATATTTATTTTTGTAATTGAATAGATATAATGTTGAATGTATTTAAAGAGGGGAGGATTGAGGTTGTGGGGGTGAACCGTACAAATATTGGAGAGTTGAGATTATTTTAGCAAATTTGATGGCTGAGCATAGAGGGAGAGTTGAGATTATAATAGGTTGTGGGGGTGAACCATACAATCGATGTGCTTCTTGTTTGGCCAATCAGCACCAAGGCCGGACTGCACTCCCTTGGAAAAAGAGAAAACGGATTAGCTAAATCTGAAATGTTAAAGGAAAAAAAATACCAGAGTCGGATTCCTCTAAAGTCCCCACCAGACCCTACAAAACTCGGATTACCTTCCCCCGTAAATTCATACCCTAAATCTGACATTCTTATTTTGGGAATGGCTGCATGAAATTCCCGTAAATCCATTATTTTCTCTCACTCTACAGCTCCTACTCCCTTCCCTCTCCCTCACTCAACTATTCGCTCCTACTTCCCTCACCTCATACTTCAGGTTGGAAATGGAGATTGGTCAAATTATTGTGAAAGTTGAGACGCTCACGAGCCTGTTTAATTACAGATCTCTAATCGAAGACATGCGCCTCGCAGTTGCCCTCACCGAAGATGATGGCATTACTCCTATAAAAATCAGAGAGTGTCTACTTTTGCCACCGCAAATCAATCCTAAGGAACACACGATGCCACTAATCAACATCACCTTTGAAAATGGAACTGATTCTTCTCTGCAGTGCAGATTGCGTAAGGACAACCTGTATTTCGTCGCCTTTAAACCTCAAAATTGAGGTTGATTAGTGGCACCGTGTGTTCCTTAAGATTGATTTGCGGTGGCAAGAGGTGACACTCTCTGATTTTGATAGGAGTAATGCCATCATCTTCGGTGAGGGCAACTGCGAGGCGCAGATCTTCGATTAGAGATCTGTAGTGAAACGGGCTCGTGAGCGTCTCAACCTTCACAATAATTTGACCAATCTCCATTTCCAACCTGAAGTATGAGGTGAGGGAAATAGGAGCGAATAGTTGAGTGAGGGACAGAGAGTAAGAGCTGTAGAGTGAGAGAAAAGGATGGATTTACAGGAATTTCATGCACCCATTCCCAAAATATGAATGTCAGATTTAGGCCCAAAATAAATAAATAAATAGCCCGGGCCCGAACCGAACCGGCCCACAATCCGGCCGGGTAGGCCCAACCATGATTCTACAAAAAAAAGCCCGAGATTCTACAAAAAAAGCCTGCCCGAGCCCGGCCCGGAACCAGACCGGCCCGGGTCCATCCATACTACTGAACAAAGCAACAGTTAATGAGATTTCTTTGTATATAAATTACGAGGTTGAGTTTGATGAAAATGAGGACTTTGACGTTCTAAAGTGGTGGAAGCCAAAAGAAAGAGTGTTCCCGATTTTAGCACGGATGGCTAAGAAAGTGCTAACAATGCCGGTTTCAACGGTTGCCGTGGAACAAGAATTCAATTCGACTAGGAATGTCCTAACGACATCTAGAACGAGTTTGAGCATGGAATCTCTTGAGACTCTTATATGATACCACGATTGGTTGAAGACCTTACGTAGAACTCAAGAAATTAGCATCACCCCCTCCCAAGACTTCATGGATGAATCAACCGAGGATGGCTCTACGGTCACTACCTATGCCGGAGAATCCGATTGATTAGTATTTTACAATTTATTATAAAATGTAATTCATGTTTAAATTTTTCCCTCAATTCTCTATTGTGATTTGTAAACTTGTAGTTCATATTTCAAATAAACATTCGAAGATTTTCATATGTCGCACTTCTCAAATTATTTAATTGGTTACAAGTTACAAGTTAAAAAGTTAGAATTAATTATATTATTCTCATATTGTATTTCCTATTGTATTTTTGTTCTCAATTCTCAAATGTAAATCCTATTTCACATAAATGCACTTGAAACTTTTTTTTAATATCAAAAAGATGTAAAAATAAATAGGAAAGAAAAAAAAAAAAAAAAATTGGCCCGACCCGACCCAGTGGGTGGCCAAGCTCAGGGCCCGGCCGGGTGACCCGAACCGAACCGGGACCGCCTTCAATACAGGCCAGGCTCAGGCCTCCTCCGAACAAAATTAGGCCGGGTCAGGCTCAGGCCCGAACCGGAACCGGCCCGAGTCCAGGCCTAATTTGATGTAATCTTCCTCAAATTCAAAGAAGATATGTACGTGTTTAAGTCTTAAGAGCTAGAAAACCTAGATGGATTACACCTTTGAAACCAATGGGATCAAACGATTGTTGCATGTTTTGATTATTGGTAGAAATTGACCGGTTCCAGGCCGACCAGTTCGGCCCGGCAGTTTGGAACCGGACCGGCCTAGTGGCCCAGCTAGAGACCAGTCTGGGTAGGCCCGGCCCGGGGGTTAGATAGGATGATAGGACAGGCTCGTGTCAACCAAAATAGGAATCGGTCTGGCCAGACCAAGCCCGGATCTGGCCTTTTTTTCAATTTTTTTTTTGTTTTTCAAGTGTTGGGCTGTGTGTTTTGGAGGGGTTGAGGGAGCCTCTACTTTGCCCAAAAAAACTGCCAGTCCCGACCCCGAGGCCCAGCCTGGGCCCAGGCCATGCCTAACTGTTGGACATTCTCGATAAAAGTGGCCAATTTGAGCTTGACTAGGCCAGTCATGCTACCCATGCAGACATGCAGTCATGCAGTCACAACTCACAAATAATAATTTACTACCAAATACAATAGTACATGATAACACACCGCTCCTAATTAACTTCTTCCCGTTTAGTGATTTTTCCGAACACAAGTAATAATTTACTTCAGTAGTACTTGACATCACACCACTTTTAATTAAACTTCCTCCTGTTTAGTGATTTTTGCGGGCACAAGTAAAAATTTACTACATTAGTACTTGACAGCACACCGCTCCTAATTAACTTCCTCCCGTTTAGTGATTTTTACGAGCACAAGTAATAAGTTACTACATTAGTACTTGAGAGATACCGCTCCTAATTAAACTTCCTCCCATTTAGTGATTTTCACTTGTAACGTTCAAAAGGATTCCGAACTCCAAATTCTGGGTGGTTATGTTGAGGATGGGTTATCAGGTAAATAACGGGTTATCAGGTAAAAAACGGGTTATCAGGTAAAGGAGGTGGCCTCTGCTATCCAAAACAGCTTTGACATGCACCCTTCCTGTCAAACCTGGAAGCGCCAACCATGCTTTCTCGGTATACCTATAGTTCTTCATAATCTGGAACAATATAAATAAAAATATGAATAATAATATAAGACAGGTCAAATGAGATATGAGATCAAATATGGAGCATATGACTACCTCTCCAAACCGACGGTTATATTTCTCCGTGCCTTCTCCATATTTTACCGCGAGCACTTGCTTCAATCCCTAAAATATCAAATCTCGTTAAAAGACTGATGCTTAACAAGGCCGACTTATAACCAGTGAAACCGGTCCTTTCACAGGTGATTGAGATTAGGGCCCCAATTTAATTCGAGCCTCAAATATGAAAGTCCTCTATTACCCACAATCCACCCGACACAAAAAAACACCAGATCCACCACAGAGAATACGCCATAAGGCTCAAGGAAATACACTGCAGAATTGATTGCATTTGCACGCCATTGGTTACAAAGGGATTCCTATATCCTGAATTGTTAGTCCGAAAAATCGATTCAAGCAAACTCTTTCTTCAATTTTCCCTGTAGAAGCATCGATTTACACACATGCCCTACAAATCTTGCTTGTATGAGTTACTGAATTTGTAAATTTTAAATTTGATTTAAATTTAAAAGGTAACAATGTATTTGAACTGATTGATTAACTATGTGGCCGTACAAACTTAATTCATCGTTGATTAGTTGTAATAAGAAATTTTTTCAAATTTAAGTTTGATCACTATAGATAGAAATAAGTGTTTGGCTGATTACTTGATTTATTATTTATTCAATTTCTTTTTAACACGCAACTAATTATTCGTGCGAATAGTGCATAACTAGTTACTCAATTCTTAGTTTTTTAAATGCAGAAACAAGAAATAGGTTCAACTTTAAATTTATTTTCTAGTCTGCAATGTAGTGGTCTATTCTAGCTGCCTCAATTGTTTAAATTAGTTCATAATCTGCAATTGTGTACTCCGTATTTAATTTTTAAATGAATAGTATGCAAATTGTTTTACTTGTAGTTTAAAGGTCTTAAACTTTTGTATTTTCATTTAACAAATTCAACCAAGTTTCTCACAATTCTGCAGTAGTTCTATCCTTATAACAACACTTGTTTTGAATAAAAATTACAAGTTTGGTTTTGTAACGTGGGAACTGAAGTTTACATTTAAAGCATGGCCTCAAAAATCTATTAAACGGCCATGACTGATTTTTGTTTTATAATATGGGCCTTCTAGCTTACACGACTAAATTTCAAACCAGATGTACATAAAGCCGTAAATACACAGAAGGCATTTATAAACATCCAATATACTCCGTCCTAAAATTATTTTCCTTCCCACTTCAACTAAATTTGCTAACTAAGAAAGCAAACATGTACAGTTGTTGCGTAAACACCACCAACCACATAAAACATTCATAAAAAGGAAATGGGGAGAAACTAGAAAGTTTGGAACATCTCAAAACGGAAAGTGGGTTGAAAATTTTGGGACGAAAGTACCACATGTACACAGGTCATAGTTAGAAAAGTACCTCATTATCACCAATCTGTTTCATCATGTATTGAATTCTCTCAACAACTTCATCATCAGATGGGTCATAAGCATCTCCTGAAGTTTCTTTACTCTGAAAGAAGTACCGAAAATTTAAAAACGGAACATTTCTTACTTCGAGCATATTTAATTCTGAAATAATAGCATGAATATGACCTCTATGTTTTGAATAGATAAGAATCGGACCACATCTACATTTGGATAAAAATATGTGTCGGGGATGGTGTTGATGAAATTGTCGATTTAGCGCTCTTACATTCTACTCCTTGACGGCGGCGGCGAATGAGACATTACCATCAGCAATGGGCATGTCAATGATTTTGAAGGCAACAACAGGAAGATTAATATTAACACTACGATTTAGCCAGGAAGTGGCTAGGGTTTCAAATTGGTGGTGAGTGCAGCGGCTAGGGTTACAGGTAGCAGATGTGCCACTGGTGGGGTTATTTCGCTTAAGGGATGTCTGTGGGCAGTGGCAGGGGGCAGAGGATGCCACTGATGGCAGTGGGGGCCTATGGGATCACTGGTGGCAGTGGGGGGCTATGGGGTCACTGGTGGCAGCGGGGTGGTGAAGGCACTCAGGCACCAGAGGGCGATAGGGTCGTTGGGGCAGTGGGGTCACTTGGTTGCCAGGACAGTGCAGTCACTCTAACGTTGGGGGCAGTGTGTTCACTGTGGTGTTGGGTGTTGCAGGTCACTGTCACTGGCTTCGAGGTTTTACGGAAAGAGGGAGTATTAGGAGGAAGATGATTAGTTTTACATATATTACTACTCATTACATTCAGGTATTTAAAAGCAAAAAATACAACTAACTTCAGGTTAGTTACTAACTGATCCGTTAGTTAAACCAAATTGCCTGGTCACTATCCATCCTAGCCAGAAAGCAGCAGACTTGGCACATAGTCTGTTACGGTATCCATGTTTTCCACACAAAAAATAAATTATTCAACATTGCGTAGTTGGATGATAAAACCATTACGAATTTACGATACAACAAAGCCTCCCTTCTCATAAAAAACTCATGAGTATCCAATTGATAATCAAATGTTCAATATATGAGAAGGATCAACTTGATGGACATTTACCTAGTTGATTTTATTTTTATTCAATTTCTATTTTCCACGAGGATATATAATGATTTTTTCTCTCTCCGACTCAAGATTCCTAGCCAGCATGTGGTGAGAAATTGAGATCTTCTATCTCACATTTCCGTTCCACCAAATGGAGAACAATTAAGTAGCATAGGGTACCACGGAAAGGAAAGTGGTAATTTTGAAAAATATAAAATACCAAACATGGAGGAAATACATAAATATATAAAAAAAATACATTTGAAAATATTTTTTCGAACATATACAACAACATCCAACCCTTATTCCCAAAAGATTTTTGGGGTCGGCTAACATGAATCGATACATGATATTGGAATTTGGAATGAAAAGAAAAAAGACAAGAAAGATAAGGTATAACATCAAAAGAATAAAAGATAATCTAAAATAGATATAAGATATTCATAAAAAGAATAAGATAACAAGGATAAAAAGTTACATATAAATAAAAAAAGATAAAAGGATAAAAAACATAAGAAAGAACAAGAAGAGAAAGGGAAAAATGATAATACATCAATCCGCCACATGAATACTCGGTCTTCACATTTGCTCCCTCCAAAGTCATATCCTTATCCAACTCAAGAAGAAACTTATCACTCCCAACTCCTCTAATCAACGTCTGTTTGGGTACACATATTTCATTGAACATATGTGTACACATAATTGAAGGGGAGCCTGGCGTGGTTTAAGTGTTGTTGTGTGACCGAGAGGTCACGGGTTCAAGTCATGGGAGTGACCTCTTGTCAAATTTGACAAGGGGAGACTTACCCTTATACACCTCTCTGGTGGATCCTTCGCTCAGTTCCCTGGACCTTTGCCTTGCGGAGATGCCTTTGTGCACCGGGCTGCGCTTTATGTGTACACATAATTGTTTCATAAATACGTATGACAAACATAGTGTGGAATATTAGAATATGATTATTAAACATTAGTATGTAGTAAAACGTAAAATGCAATAAATCACTAGACACGCTTTGGTGCGCTATGAAACATCACAAAAATAGTGTTTAAGCAGTTGAAGACAAATAAAAGTAAGAAGAAGACGAAGATGAAGAACTCACAAAGAGAATGACAATAATCTTGATTTCTTTATATAATACTCCCACCCTCCCGAATTACAAGGCACTTTACGATTAACGATGTTTGATCGACGATAAAGCAAATTGATCTCCGTCAACACTAAAATTAGTTTTAGAATATAAAAATTTACATATTCAAAAACTACATTAAAACTGCTACAAAGCTTGCAAGGAATAATTCAAATTTCATAAAATTTTGATATATAAAGTAAGAGATTTTATTTTTTGGCTTGAGATTATGATGGAATAAAGCAAAATGGCTCACTAAACTGTCTGCGCTTCTTTGTTATGGAGCAGCAGCCAGTCCACGCAACTTTGGACGCGATTTTCACTATGGGTCATCCGGAAAGAGTCTCTTTGTGCTTTAGTACAGGGGTAAGACAGCGTACATCCGACCCCCCCTTACCCAACCGTAGGTGGGAGCCTTTGCGGCACTGGGGTAAATGAAAATGATGAAAGTAAGAGATTAAGAGTGATTTGTGTTGACGAAGTCAATAGAAAGGTATCTTATAAAATGGGACAGAGGGAGTACTAATTATTTGAATATAGATCACAAAAAATATGGAACCATATTTCGACAATAATTACCGTCATTTAAGACATCAAAGACTAATATTGAACCATTAAATAAATAATATTTGGAAATACAATAACTTATTTGATATTTTGATAATAGTCTCTGATGAGTCAAATGACTAAATTTTTAGTGAATATTGGCTCCATATCACTTTTGATATAGGCTCCATATCACTTTTGATATATGTTCAAATAGTTGAAAAGTGATTAAAAAAGCACGTATTATTCTTTGTTCGCGGAAGATAGTTTGAACTCTCTCGGTCTCTTAAACTTTGTCATCTTTCATTTTTGGGATGTCCCAAAACCTTTGTAACTTTCCTTTTAATAAACTAATTTGTCGTTTCAGTTATTTCTCTCTCCTCTGCACAAAACTTAACCACACAGTTTTTACTTTATTATTCTCCGTGTCGGTCAAACTTGACAAAGTTTTAAGGGACAGAAGAGTATTATTTATATTTATTCTCCCTTTAAAATATTATTACAGTACCTAATAATTACTTCTAAATTTCATAGTATCTCACTATAGTTTCAATATTTCAAATTCAACAAAAAAGAATTAAATTCTAGCCAACTAAATATTTTGAGAGTCACCGAGTCACAAAAGTCGCCGAGTACTCGACTATTAAATCAAAATGTTGAAATGAACTACGTTGGTAACCTACTCGATAAGGTGTGTCCCTGAGTAGTGAGCACTCGCCGAGTTGTCAGTGAGTACTAGCCGGATTATATAACATAATGTTTACAGATGCATTTTAAAGGCAGGATGCCTATTTATTTATAATCTTTATTCAGTATAATAAAGGTATCGATCATTAGAAGAATTATTCCCAGAGAGAAGTCACGGAATTCCCCCGTGCACTCTTCCTGCGCTCTTCCAACCACGGGCAAGAAGAGGAGAAACCCTAGCAGGCAGGTTACCACCTCAACCGGGTACCCTGATACCCCAAGTCGTCCCTGGACCCGTTCTCAGTCCAAGAATGCTAACAATTTGATGCAGAATAGATTAGTTGATCAGTATTGTGCCCAATTTCAAAAGGCCTTAGCAAGAACTTCACAAATACAGTCCACCCATCAGATTGCTTTGTTTGTCGCTGGTCTCCATCCCCACTTACAGGCTGATGTGGAGATAGTAAAACCAGGCAACCTGGGTTACGCAATGAACCTTGCACGGACATTGGAAGCAAGGCAAACACTAACGCTTGCACCTGTAAAAGTCTCGGGTACTCATCATATGACTACTAGAGCAAAATCTGGAATTGCAAAACCTAGACTGAATCCTACCTTACTATTAGTTCATACTAAGCCTAACTCAGTTAAGCAAGCTTTTTCATCTTTCATCCCCTAACTGGTTTGCAGCTGTGAAATAGAATATGATGCCTTGATGAAGAATCACATGGTCTTTAGGAAATTGGATGTTCAGAGTTAAGGAAAACTCAGATGGTTCCTTAATCAAGTTTAAAGCCAGGTTGGTGGCTTTACTATCACTGAGTTACTCATCATATAACAAATGTATTTATTTATCCTGCACTGAGTTACAAAATGATTGAACATACCTTACTATCACCTCCAGTTGGGTCATCACTAGGACAGGGAGACAGATTTGGCTTCTTTGCAGTTGGCATTTCCGCAGCAAACTCAGAGATTGTACCTCTTTTGGTTTGCGCGCGAAGGATGTTCTCATCCTGAAAACATGTTTTAAAATTTTCAATGGAACAATTGGAACACTACTAACAATTGAGGATAAAATAATTGAGTGTGCTGATGATTACTCAACAAAAACGGACCAAATTGGAACAATCAAAATGCTACATAGTAAAAGCCAATATCAAATTCAGTGTGTCTGTGTTGCAGATCCCTGATAGTGGAGCATAGAGTGATCGGATAACATGAATTGATACATTATGTCGGAGCACAAAAAAGTTAACGCAAGATAAAAAGGATATGATAAAGATAAGATAAAGAAGAAAATGATAAAATCAAAACGGTAAAAATATTATATATAAATTAAAAGGATAGAAGGATAAAGAACATGGAGTATAAGAAAGATAAAGAACATAAAAATATAAAAGAAAAAAAAGTTGAAAAGAGATCATTTCACTCTCCACTTTGCTCTCCATAGCCTTCCTCACATCTAGCCCAAGAAGAAACATATCACTCATGATTCCTTTTATCCATGTCAGTTTAGATCTTCCCCTCCATCTCCTCACATCTTCTCCACATCTCTCTACTTGTCTAACTGGTAAATTACTCGATCTTCTACGCACATGACAAAACCACCACGGTCGAGACTCCTGCAACTTATCTTCTATAGGTGTTACTTCCACTTGTTTGTCTGATAGAATTTATCCATAAGTCTAGTCGGCATACCTCTATCACATAAAATTCTGGACGCACTCTTTTATTTCATGGGATGATTCTATGGGATACATCCAAGGTTGTTAAACCCGAGATTGTAGCTCAAATTAGAAGCAGCTAAAAGATCGTAACTCGAGTATCATAACTATACATGTCACAATGTCGCATAGTCGCCGAATAGGCATCCTAGCGATGGAGAAGGGTCGACTTTGATAGGGTTAGAATCTCTAGCACTCACACACACAAATCTGAAAAATAGTAGAAAGAAAGAAAACGAGAAGAACGGCACAAGAATTTAACGTGGTTACTGACCTAATCCACGGGGGCATCTAGAGTTTCTGTCTTATTGAGGTGATGAAAAATACAGTCAGATCGTTTACAAGTACATGAGGCAATATATATAGGCAAATATTTAGGGTGAACTTTTAATTAAACTCTGGGCTGCACATCTAGCTATGGCTAGCTGCACTTCTATCTAGGGCCGGCTGCTGCTCACTGCTTATTTGGCCCCCAGATCTTAATGGGCCGGAGCCTACACCCCAACAATCTCTCATTTGGAGGCTTCGAAACATGATCAGCTGCACTCCACTTCACTCTTTTGTACTTCTGTAAACACCATACCTTCTCAAGCTCCACCTAGTTGCCCCTGCCTTCTCAACATTATTCTTGAAGGCGAGTTGAAGCCATGCAAAGCTTCAACTTCTCAGTTGTCACCACCTTAGTAAACATATCAGCAGGATTCTTTGTACCAAGAATCTTCGTCAGTAGCAACTATCCATCTTTCGTCAGTAGCAACTCTCCATCATTTATCAACTCCGTGATAAAATGATACTTCATCTTGATGTGCTTAGTTCTACTGTGAAACGCCGGATTCTTTGCAATATGAATTGCACTCTGTTTGTCACAATACAGAACACTATCTTTCTGTTCAAAGCCCAACTCTGATAGGAAATTCTTCAACCATATAAGCTCTTTGCTTGCTTCTGCAATTGCCATATATTCTGGCTCTGTGGTTGAGAGAGTAACACTACTCTGAAGCCTGGACATCCAACTAATAACAGTTCCTCCCATTGTGAATACATAACCAGTAGTGCTCTTACCAGGCCTGAAATTCCTCATCATTTCCTTGCAAGGTGATGCATGAAATGACGCACCTGATCCATGATCCATGATTCAATAGGACTGTCAACAAAGCAAATTTACACAGCAAACTAATGCATCATCTGAGCTTTCAGCAGCAACGTTTGCATCCTGTCCACCTTTCTTATTGCCTGCCGGACACTAATTTCTAAAGTGACCAGTTTCTTTCCAATTCCAGCACGTGATGTCCTTCCGTCTTTGACTGCCCTCTTTTTCTAGATTTCGATCTACCTCTCCCTTTACTATGCCCTTTCTCCGTTTTCCTGCTCCTGCCTTCAGTGCTTAACAAAGAACTGGAAGATTCCCCTGAACTTCTCCTACGGATATCTTCTCCCAGAATGAGATCTCGAATCCCATTGAACGTAAGCTTAGTATTTCCCGTTAAACTACTAACTGCTGTGACCGTGTTCCTGGCCAACTCTCAGCCAATGAAGATAATAATAGCAGCGTTTGTACCTCATCATCGAATGTAATTTCAACATAAACTAACCTCGTCAATATTGAATTGAATTCGTTCACATGATCAGTAACTGAGGCTCCTTCCTTCATCTTCGTATTCACGAGTTGTCTAATCAGAAAAACCTTATTCGATGCACTAGGTTTTTCATACATGTTCGACAACGCTTTGAGTAATCCGTGAGTTGTTTTTTCATTGACAATGTTGTACGCAACGTTCTTTTCCAATGATAACCTAACCACACCCAATGCTTGACGGTCAAGCAAATCCCATTCGGCTTGAGGCATCTCTGTGGGCTTAATACCAGACAAGGGTTCATGTAGCTTCTCCTGGTATAGGTAGTCCTCGATTTGCATCTTCCAGAAACCGAAATCATGGCCCTCAAACTTGTCTATTCTGACCTTACCATCTTCTGCCATCACTGAACAACAGTTTCGCGGCGGTCGGCGCAGGTGCAGCTTCTGGGGTGGACGGCTAGGGTTTCTGCAGTTAGGGTTTCTGCTAGAGTGTAACCAAACGAGCCTGGTCTCTGATACCAGTTGATAGGGTTAGAATCTCTATAACACTAACTGATTTCAGTCCAGAACCTTCAGAACCTCTTCCCAGAATTTTTTCCCGGAACCTCTTCCCAGAAATTTTTCCCATAACCTCTTCCCAGAATCCCTCTGTTCTCAGAGACTCCATAAATTTATTAGAGCATTTCAGAAACTTCAGAAGTTCAGAGGCCTAAAGCTTTCAGTTCATTCTTTTACAGTTTTCGATCCTTAGAGCTTTCAGCTCTACTGTTATCACCGACACTTTCAGATAGTTTCTTTGCGCCGAAACCAAACCCTGAGATCTGGAGAAGAAAATCGACGCCCATACTCCACACGCGCCGCCGGAACTCAAGTCGGAATTTCACGCGCCGGCACGTGACGCTCACTCTCCGTCCAGATTCACGATCGACAACTGCCGACCAGCTGGCCCGCATATCGCCTATCTTCTGCTGTCGCTTTTCTTTGGGATGCTTAGTATTCGTCACAGTTCTTCAATAAGCTGACATCGGAAAGAAAAAGACGGTACCAGGCAAACTAGCTAATTTCAGAAATCTGGGAGCGCAAACTTCTCCCAGCCTTCAACTCTCAGAGTTGAACTATTTGAAGAGGATTTTTATCCTCAGCCAGATCGCACACACTCTTCTGGTAAGGACTTCTTTACCAAGCCTCTACTTAGTGTGCGAACATGGAGGATAAGACATTAAAAGAAAAGTGAGATTACATTCCTTTGTTTTCCTTGTTTTTAAAAAAAAATTAAAAAAAAAAAGAAAATGTCTTGTACGAGTGGATTTGACAGAGGAGTAATATGCAATTATTGTAAGAAGCCCGGACACTTGATCAAAGAATGTAGAAAATTGCTGTTCAAAAATCAAGGAAATCAGCTTGCTCATGTTGCTTCCGCTACCAGTTCATCTGATGGATCAATTGCTATTTCTTCAGACGAGTACACCAAATTTATTTGCTACCAAGAATCTCTAAAACATTCATATGTCCCTATCTCGGTAGCCGCGAATTCAGGTATTTCAAACACATGTCTTGTTTCATCATCCTCAAAATGGGTCATTGACTCAGGTGCCACAGATCATATGACCGATAATCCTAGTCTATTCTCATCATTTCATTCATATTTACCTACTTCTAGTGTCACTTTAGCTGATGGATCTACCTCACCCATTCTTGGATCCGGTACTGTTGTTCCAACTTCTACATTACCATTATCACCTATTTTGAGTCTTCCTAATTTCACATTTAATCTGTTTTCCATCAGTAAAATCATGCGTACTCTTAATTGTTCTGTAACATTTTTTCCTGAATATTGTGTGTTTCAGGATCTGTTAACGAAGCAGACTATTGGTAAAGGACATGAGTCAGTTATAGTATGCGGCTACAAATCCACTTCTCATCACAGTAATAGCATAATCCCTTTTCCGACGTGCAGCAACTTCAACACGGGATAATTTCGTAAACATAGGATTGTAATTTTTCTTTACGTGTCCCTGCTCAGGTTACACCCTGCTAAAAAAATTGCAGGCATACATGTTGCCTAAATTGGGATAAGCCTTCCGGCGGAAAATCTCATAAAGTAGCAAGGCGCGCATCATTGCCATAAGGCACTACGCAGTTTTAAATATTGGTCTTAATTACTAATGAAAGGTCATAAACTTCATGGCTGATATGTCAACATCTCCACTTATTCCTATTAGTTCCTTAACGCTCTTGTAATAGCTTTAGAGTTGCCACAAACATTGCAGGAAGCTCTCTTCTTGTCTTTTCAACATTTTATACTAGTACACAATCTAGCAAGATCAAGCTCTTCTTATTAGTCTTTAAAAAAAATTGAATCTATATATCGAATTGTAAGGCTTTTGGAGTCATGTAGAAGGTTGTCAGAGTATGGTCAAAGCCATATATACACCTACACAAATCGTTGTGGAAGACACGATCTGTGTACCGTTCGTTCCATACCCAAACACGGTACGAAATTGATACGGTCTTTGCAAACGCTCACAATCCCACTTCAAAACGCTCCAAAACTCTGCGTGAAGCGGTTTGAATCGTCATTTCCCGTCACTGCGCAGGTGGAAACATCGTTTCTCATCGTTGGCCAGATTGAAGCGTTGTTTCCCAGACAGGTTGGCGCTTCGTTTCCCGTCATTGTACTAACAAGCATACGAATTTGGACTAGGCTTTGTGATTTTTGAGCCTACTAACAACAGTGTATGAGTATTTGATACCAATGATAGGCACTCAGATTTCGTAACAGTAGATCGGTGAGCATTATTGAGTTGAAACGCAGAAAAGAAGAAGAAGAAGATACAGACGCGGGCACTTTGAGAGGCCTCGACTCTCCCAGATCCTTAATTCCCAAATAAAAATCGGCGCAACCTCCTTTCCCCACTTCCCAATTCTTATAATAAGGCTATTCTCAAGGGCTGGGCCAAAATCATAACATAAATGGCCCAACACCCTTATTTGTACACTATTACATTATTTATTATAATTCTATTATTCTGACTATTATAGGCTGTCCATGACCCTATCATTTTACTGAAGAAAGCGGCACACCCGTCTTTTATAGAAGAACTCAAGAAGGCGACACTGAAGAAGGTGTTGCTCTAATCATTGCTCAGGAACGAAGGTGTCGCTTGGGGAGTGTTAAGGATTCGAGAACTAGCTCTTGTCCGGGGGTGCGTTCGAGATATTAATAAGGAAAGAGAAAGAATCGGCAAAATTAAATGAAGCTATTCTTCTTGTAAAATTAATCGGCGTCCGACGATGTCAAGACACACAAATTAATTCTCCAAAACGTACTTTATTCCATAGCAAAACCCCCTTTATAGGAGCCTTAGGATTACAAATAGGAAAGGATACAAGAATTAGAAACAATACTAGAATCAAGGACATGAGTCAGTTATAGCATGCGGCTACAAATCCACTTCTCATCACAGTTATAGCATAATCCCTTTTCCGACGCTCAGCAACTTCAACACGGGATAATTTCGTAAACATAGGATTGTAATTTTTCTTTACGTTTGCCTGCTCAGGTTACACCCTGCTAAAAAAATTGCAGGCATACACATTAACTAGACCCTCAAGCTCAAAATCCAGATAAGTCGTGCAAAATGACGCCATTGTTTCCCAAGAAGCTTCTTCTATGGGCTTCTCATACCACTAGACCAGCACCTCCATTACCCCGTGATTAAGCCAACTACGCAGCACTATGGATGGCCTCAAAACCTTTGGGATAGTATCTAGTGGTGGCAAGGAACCAGTGGTATATGGTACGGGTCCCTTGTGTAGCTTTAGGAGATACACGTGAAAGACATTATGTATGCGGCTATATGTGGGTAACTATGGATAACCGCGATAAGCCATTGGGTGACCTTCTTGCTGCAACACGGCCCCATATGTCACTCCCAAAAGCATCACATTCCACAACGGAAGTCTTAGTGAAGTCTAGGAGCTGAAGCACAAATGTGGTGGACAAACAAAGTTTCAATGTTGTGAAAGTTGTTTCTGTTGCTGCATTCAAGGTGAACTAATTCTTTTTCAACAGTTGGGTTAAGGGTGCCACGATCTCTCCATTATATGGAGCAAAGCCCACCAAGCTATTGGATGCCCAATATCATATCAAAACTGGACAACGAAAGCACATAAAAATCTGTGTGAAATTGATCATGGTTAACAGTGAACAGATGTACTGAAAGAAGTACTGAAAATTTAAAAACGGAACATTTCTCACTTAGAGCAATTTAATTCTGAAATAATAGCATGAATATTACCTCTATGTTTTGAATAGATAAGAATCGGACCACATCTAGATTTGGATAAAATATGTGTCGGGGATGGTGTTGATGAAATTGTCGATTTAGCGCTCTTATATTCTACTCCTTGACGACGGCGGCGAATGAGACAATACCATCAGCGATGGGCATGTCAACAACTTTGAAGGCAACAACATGAAGATTAATACTAACACTAGGATACAGTCAGGAAGTGGCTAGGGTTTCAAATTGGTGGTGAGTGCGGTGGCTAGGGTTACAGGTAACAGATGTGCCACTGGTGGGGTTATTTTGCTTAAGAGATGCCTGTGGGCAGTGGCAGGGGGCAGAGTATGCCACTGATGGCAGCGGGGGCCTATGGGATCACTGGTGGCAGGGGGCAGAGTATGCCATTCGAGGTGAACTCATTCTTTTTCAACAGTTCGGTTAAGGGTGCCACGATCTCTCCATTATATGGAGCAAAGCCCACCAAGCTATTGGATGCCGAATATCATATCAAAACTGGACAACAAAAGCTCATAAATATCTGCGTGAAATTAATCATGGTTAACAGTGAACAGATGTCTCGAACATGTACTAAAGATGGGTACCTGATCTCCTTTAACCACCAAAACCAGAAGGCAGGTGCTAGAATGTTGCTCAAGGGTGTTCATGAGGACACAACGTTGGTGGAGAAAATCGTGAGTACTACACAAATCAAACAGAACTATCACGGACTGGTCGGAAAAGGTTGCGTCCAGTTGCATGGTGGAATCTGACCCGAACCCAATCATTGCATTGATAGACAGGGAAGGCTCATTCACGGTTTTTCGAACCTCGTCGAGAACGAGGTCCATAATGTTAATGAAAAATAATCTTTCGCGCATGCGGTTAGAAATCCACTTCTCATCACAGTTATAGCATAATCCCTTTTCCGACGTGCAGCAACTTCAACACGGGATAATTCTTTAAACATAGCATTTTTGTAATTTTTCTTTACGTGTGCCTGCTCAGGTTACACCCTGCTAAAAAAATTGCATGCATACATATTGATCCGGTCGCGGGTGGGAAGGCTAAACGGTATGGGTGACGACTAGTCCCATTCGGTCTTCGCAAACGCTCGCAATCCCATTTCAAAATGCTCCAAATCTCTGCATGAAGCGGTTTGAATCGCCGTTTCACGTCACTGCGCAGGTGGAAACATCGTTTCCCGTCGTTGGCCAGGTTGAAGCGTTGTTTCCCCAAACAGGTCGGCGCTTCGTTTCCCGTCATTGTACTAACAAGCATACGAATTTTGGACTAGGCTATACGATTTCTGAGCCTACTAACAACAGTGTAGTGTATGAGTAACTGTTATAAATTGAGGGAAACAACGGGAAACACTCAGTCTTCTTCTTCTTAGGCCAAACACTGGATCTTCTTCTACTACTACTATGCTACAGTCCACTTTTGCGACTTTATTAGTTTATTCTATTCAGTTTATGGAATATTAATGTTAGGAATTTCTAGAATATTAATGTTTTTTATTTTGTTTAATGTATTTTTGGTGTAATTATTTTGTTTAATGTTATGACTCATGATTATCAAAATCTGTTTTTGTTAAAACTTGTGAAAAATGAAATTCAGTTTTATTATAGTACCAAAATATAAGATACAACGTACTGAACATGTGGTACAACGTACCGAACGCGTACTGGAATGAACCTACCCCCCTCCGAACCGGGTACGCTAGATCTAGTGAATCGCGTTTGCGATCCTCGTTCCCTTACCAAAGCGTTCCACGAACTATGTGACTATGGTAGAAGCAGAACCAATTGAAGAAGATACTAGTTAGAAGGCAGTGATAGGACTACATACGGGGTTACGAGTCTTTTGTAGAGTTACTTTTACTTTAAAAACCTAGTTTACTCCTTAAACTATCTCTGAACCCTGTAACTATCTCTGAACCCCGTAAGGCCGTAACTGCCCCTAAGACCTATAGGGAACAAGCCCAAGAAATGCTGATGCCGCTATTTCGCCGCTGGTGTACCACATGTAGTGCACATTATTTTCGTTACAACCAATTGCTCCACCCGTGGTGGATCTAACACCTGTACTTTGGATGCTTGAAATATATTTAAAATTAAACTTGAAAATAATAATCATGTGTAACGTTACAACAATTCTAAAATTGTATCTTAGTCAATGAAAAACTAATATATTGAGCGAAATTTAATATCTCAACTCATAGAACTACAAAAAAAAATATGAAAAAGAAAGGAAATTCTAAAAAAATCAAAGAAACATCTCTCTCACTGTACATTTCTCATATAAATGATATCATGATTAAATGTTTCTTTTGAAACTTACATGAGTAATGATATAATACATAGAATGAATAACTCGATGCGAGGATGAGTTTTACTGCCTTCAAAAAAGCACAAGAAAAACAGGTTTTCTGTATAGTATATTATACTACCGCCATAACGTAAAGATATTCCCAGTTTCTTTTTTTAACCGTAACTAACAAATCTTTCCATTTCTAAAACTGCATATCATGCCCTCAATAATTTTTAAAAAAATACACTATTACACCTACTTTTTGGATTTATCCTTCATTCCATCACACTGTGTCACTATCTTCTTCCCATCATATGAGCAATAAATTATATCTCATTTCACTATTCATAATCTCACATACCTTCAAAAGTGGGAAGATCTCAACGTTACGGAAGTGATATTCGTCTTCGTAACAGTTTATAATATCAAATTATTGATTACGAGCATGAGATATCTTTATTTTGTAAAAAGGGAAAACATGAAGGCAATGGAATTAACCATCAAGGTATCTATTTTACTCTAAATTCCAACATCCAAATTTTCGCTAATTACTAAAATAGGAGTATCAACTCAATCTAAATATTAAACTTTTATGAAAATAGGAGGAGACTTTTTTCATATAAACAATTTCTATAAAAGTCCCATGTTTCAAACTTTACTGAATAGCAGGCCTGTTCATTCATTTATGAAAAAGGCTGGTGATTAGGCTAAAAGATTATGGAACTACGATATAAATTCATGAATATTTCAGATTAGGGTTTAAAAATCCTATTTTTTAGGTGAAAAACTAGGAAAGGGGTAATAGAAACAGCTCAGAAAGAGTACCAACCATCTTCGTAAATTCGTCGGCTGGGACTGTCCGGCTTCGAGATGCCGAGGACAGAGGAGTACGCTTGGGCTGGAGGCAGGTACGAGGTCACCAGGTGATCGAGGTTCCACCGAGACTCCGTATATTACTACGCATGTTAGGAGGTCATAAAATCAAGGTGCTGCAAAATGTAACCCTTACGGGACACTGTTGCCCTTTTTATAATACTAACTATGGAGTACCATCTAGGGGTGGCAGCGGGTCGGGTTTATACAGGGTGAAGGCTCATCCGTCGTTCATTCGTTAATTTTTCATAGTCCAACCATTCGTCCATCATACATTAAAATCTACATCCACATCAAATCCATCCATCATGAACGGGTTTTCGGGTGGATCGGATGAGTAACGAGTGAATATAAAGGTCAAACTTGAAAGACAATGCAAATAAATTATAAAGTGAAATCATGACAAAAATTAAGAATTCATTGAAAAATTACTACAAAAAATTGAGCAATTAAGAATATTACAATCATTAATTCATTGACGATGATAAAGAAAAAAGTAATTGTCAAACAAAATAGACATAAAATTTCTTCAATTTGTCAATTCTACATTTCTGCATCAACACAAAACTATCACTTCTTGAAACTCTCCAATTGTCTTTATTTCATCAACTCAAAGTCATAGATATGTGTCTTCTCCATCCTGTCATTATTGACAAAAAAATATAAAATTCATTATATAAAATTCACTGTCATTGCTTGGAGGGAGAATTAACAAAAAAAATGAATAAAAACTGAAGAATTTAATCATATTACAGAGTCAAAACATTCATTGGTAGCATTTTGATCCCCTTCCATATCCATATCTTCCATGATAGTAGCACATGCTTGGGTATTAACCAAAGAAGTTTCTGAAAAATATTAAATAAAAATATGTGAATTGTCACTATAATTAAAAAAACAACTCAAAAACATATTTAATGAATACTCCCTCCGTCCCAAATTATTTTGCAAAGTCAACATTTTTTGATCAGCCAATAAAAAAAGTCAATGCTCCCTATCGATAATTAATTCAATTTTTAATAATTAAACTTTATATATTCAGAAACTACATTAAAATCTCTTCAAAGTTATAAACTCCAAATTATAATATAATTAAAAATTGACATCCTAATTAAGTAAATAAAATGAAACTGTTTGACCAAGAAAAGTCAAATTTGCAAATCAATTTGGGACGGAGGTAGTATTAAATAAGTAGTATTTGTTAATATATTAATATTAATTATTATTATTATTACTGTTATTAATATATATTATTAAATAGATATTATAATATAAATATATATATATATATATATATATTTATATGCGGGTCGGCAGGTGTGGGTGGATGGAGCGGGTGACGGGTCGGTGACGGATTGGATAAGTGTTCATCCACACCCGATCCAACCCATCTTTCAATCCACCCGTCATCCATTTTTCATCCATATTTCTTTGGGTTTTCATCCATTTTTTCGGTTCGGGTTGACCGGGTATCCGCGGGTGCGGGTGATATTGCCAGCCCTAGTAGCACATACTAAAAATCTAAAATAGCTGCCCAACTGCTGAGTTCCTATAGGGTTGCTTTATGCACTCCCATTTTTACTTAATCTAACCATGGCATGACAATTTTGACCTTTTAAATTATTTTGTTAAAATTAAGTTAAAAATCATATAGAGTTCCCGTAGGATAACAAGATCCGCCTAACAATTTTACAACTACTCTCCCTCCAATAACTTGCTGCCATGTGTCAAATAATTCTTTTTTTTTTATTATAAAATGTTATAACTTTTCCAATTTTGCTCCTATTTTTAGAAAAATTATATCAAAATAAATAACTTTTTATGATATCTCATATGACACCAATATCATATATGTAAAAAATTAAAAAAAAAAAGCATTTTGTCAGGTCTGGTGAACTGCCGATAAATGTATATTTACTACGTAGTATTATTTAAATCTAGTCTAGTCTAATCTGATATAATTTGTTTGAACCTGTCTGGATCGAAATCAGTTCAATTTAAAACATTCTAAATATCATTCACATCCTAAATCTAGTCATGTAACACACACACACACACACACACACACACACATATATATATATATATATATGATCGTAATGCAGAAACATCATGATGTTGATCGATTTTTAAAAGGTGGGACCCTCCACCTTTGAACTTAGTCAAACAAATAAAAAATGAATATAAATAGTTTACTCAGATAGAAATATTACTTATTCAAATATATAATCCGATATAGAATTGCGCAAAGTTAAAAACAAAACATTTATATTTTTATAATATATACTCCCTCCGTCCCATTAGAAGGTTCCTACTTTTTGTTTGGACGTCCCGTTAGAAGGTTCCTATTTCCATTTTAGGAAACAATTAACAATCTTAAGTGACAAATTAAGCATTAAATATTAAAAATAATACATTTATAACATCACATTTATCAATACTAACTACATTATAATATATACCTATTAAAATTATTTCTCAAGATATACTCGAAGTACTTTATTTAATTATTGCCTAAATAACCGTGCCGTTTTGCTATGGGAACCTTCCAACGGGACAGAGGTATACCGTATCAACCACCCTTATCTTTGTTATTGTACATATGCAGGGGGATCTTGAAGGTGTGGAAAATGGTTGTGGAACTGTGGAAGTGTGGAATTTGAAATGTTCAAGCAAAGACCCTGACTGTACTGCCTTAGTGGATGTATTGATTTTGATTAGTTGGAACTTGGAACTTTGCCAGTTTGGATGTTAATTACTTTTAATTAAGTAATTAATGCCAAAACTCTATGTTGCAATTCTGATCCCCTCCCTAAGTTACTCTGTTACTTAATGACTTGTAATTGAGTAATTTGGTAATTTGAATATTTGGTATCATATGCACATTTTGTATGGGAATCATTTTTTTTTTTTTTGCAATTTCATTGGATTACACTTATATTTACAAAATTCCAGTTGTGAAAATAAAACTGAATTGACCCGATACCCGAACCGAATTCGCCCTACCCGAAATGCAAAAAAACCCGAAAATATACAAGTTAAAAAACCTAGGGTAGGGCATCCATATTACACAACCGAAACCCGAAAGGGTCTTGGTTTTACCCACCCGCCTGACCCAAGCCCGCCCGATGCTCACCCCTAACTACGCATGTTGGGAGGTCATAAAATCAAGGTGTTGCTTGGTGCACCCCAAAAGTGCTAAATGTAACCCTTACGGGACACTTTTGCCCTTTTTATAATTCTTTATACGAGTACTAACTATGGAGTACCATGTAGCACGTACTAAAAGTCTAAAATAGCTGCCCAACTGCCGAGTTCCTATATGGTACCACCGGCTGTACGGTGAGCACCGTACAGCCGGTCTAGTTACAGACCCAATGAAAAAATATAAAAATATTTCGGTATCAATTCTGTAATTAATGTAAAAATCGTGGTTTCTGCTAAATAAGCATTTGTGTATTGTTAATGAGCCATAGTCCAATTTTTATGAGATCATCATTGTCGTGAAAAAAATCATTATCTCTTTCACGTGAACATTGAAAAAGAGAATGAATAAATCTTCCCACAAAAACTACCGCCGCCAGAGACAATGAATTCAAGCGGCAATCACGTCTACTACTGATTCCACGTCTGATTCCATAAGTTACTAAAAAGTATTTCATCCACAATACAAGATTAAAGATGTTTTAAATTAGATTAAAATTTACTTATCTGATCTGATCTGGTCTCATTTGGAAGATGTCTAACCTCTGTATATTTTACAACTATCTATGTTTAGTCAGATCTGATCTGGCCTGATTTGAGATTGAAAATAGCCCAAGTAAAAACATCATAAATGACTAGAAAAGTTATTTATATCAATTTATTTTTAATATTTAAAAAAAACCGATCAAATAACAATTATTACTAAAATTTTAATTCTATAGTATAAAGTAACTTAGAAGAAACTAAACTATATCAATGAATGAGTTAATCAAAATCGAGAACCGCAACATCGAGCTATATGAAATAAGCCAATGACCCATGAACTATAGGTGCGCCTAGTATACTGGGGTGCGCGCGCAGCACGAGCTTAAAACCAAGAGGTCCAATGTTTGAGGGGGAAAACAAGTTAAAGGGCTCGATTTTTTGCGCAGCACGAGAATTAATGTACTTTTAATATGGTATTGTTCCAGACCCCATGACCCAAATATTTAGAAGATTAAATACAAGCACAGCTGGTACCCACGTGCTCCTCTGGTACCCACGTGCTCCTCCGTCGGCCAAACATCTATCAACCCCAGTAAAACGTACGGGACTTTATACTTTGCTTATAAAATCATGTACTCAGCCCATTAACGATATTGTTGCTCTACTAGGCCTCTTAGACCCATGACGTTGGAGCCCAAACCACATATTCCCCAAATATTATATTACTTATATTCCTTATCTACTTAATCTCTACTTATTATCTACTTATATTACCTATATTACACTTTACATCTACTCAATATACACTTTATATATTAAAGTATTGAATATAAGTGTATTACTCATCTTATAGTAGTATACTTATATATTATATACTATAAACATTATATTATATATAAGTTATACATTTATTATATCTACTAATATAGTTGGAATTATATCTAATTAATTCGAAGTATATTAATTAGTATATTAAGTATATATATATATATATTAAGTATATATATATATATATATACTTACATATACATTAGTTACACTTTAATTAATATTAGTTAAATTCATTCTATTACTTCCAATAATTAGTATACACATTCATACATTTGTCTTATTTGTTTAATTTTGTATTAACATTACTTGATTAAAGTAGTTAATTACTACATTACAATTTGTTATTAATTGTTACATTTGACTCTACTTTAAAAACTAGTTAATTCTCATTATAGTTAAAGTTAAAATATAATAATTTGATTGTAAGTAAAAAATAGCTAGTATAAAAAACTAGTTAACTGTTAGTTTTAAGTATTTATTAAACAATAGTATTGATTAGTTCAAATAACTAGTACAAAAAATTACTCCCTCCGTCCCTTAAAACTTTGTCATCTTTCTTTTTTGGGACGTCTCAAAAAACTTTGCCACTTTCTCTTTTAATCAATTATTTTGTGGTTTCTGTTATTTCTCTCTCCTCTGCACAAACCTTAACCACACAGTTTTTAGTTTATTATTCTCCGTGACGGTCAACTTTGGCAAAGTTTTAAGGGACGGAGGTAGTAGTTAATTCATTACTCAATTAATTTTTGCTATAAATTTTTTACTCATATTTTATTAATAATCGCATTTTAGTTCAATTCACATTTTAATTAAAGTACTTCACATTTCACTCGAATTGTTTTTATAAAAAAATAATAGTTAGAATTTTATTTGATTAAAGTAAACTTGTTAGATTGAAGTATTAATTAAAATAGTTTTAATTAGTTGCATTACTTGTGTACTCATTAATATATTTGTTTTAATTTAATATTTGTTACATACTTACATTTTTAAGATAGAAGGTGGTAGATATTCGGTTGATATGGGTAACCTTGACCGCAACCGAACGAACGAGATTGGGAGGAAGAAATCTCGCAAAGGTAAATCACATATCAGCTCTTCATCTCAAAGTCGAGAGATTTTGAAACGGGTTACCAAAGGAGGGATGGTACGGCTATGTCCGACGAACAACTAGAACAAGAATTGACCCGACATAATAAAGGCTTTTTCCAGAACAACAATTCCCGATGACCATTGACGAAGAAGAGCTCGAGGACGACGATGTGGTGGAAGTAGATCCGGAGATGGCCGAGGAGGAGGGTGACGACAATCACGACGCCAACGAGCCTGCCTCATCCCAAACCGGTACGGAAAAAAGTGAATCCGAACTAATGCTTAATAATTTTGATAAGTGGAAGGACCCGAACACCGGGAATTGGAACGCAACTTGCAAGTGGTGCAAGAAAAATTATAGCTTCGGAATTTACGGCAGATACGGATCCGCCGCAAGGCATCTTAAGGTCAAACACAAGGTGGAGTATCCAAAATTAGGCGGCGGAACGGGGAAGCAAACTCAAATATCGAGGTTTGCAAATAACCAACAACCTTTTGGTAATTTCTCATACAATGATGCACAAAATTTGACTGGTATGGCTAACTTAATTGTTGAAGAAAATTTGTCTTATTTGTTTTCTTAAAGTCTTGCTTTCAAAGATTATGCACAAGGTTGTTTAAATCCTCAATATAGAGGTTATAGTCACAAAACTGTTAAGAAAGAAATTATAACGCAAGGTTACAAAATTTTTTTGCAAACTTTGATGGACGGGTTACTATTTGTTCTGACATATGGAAGGATACTTATCATAATTTACAATATTTGGGTCTGACTGCACATTATATTGATAATGATTGGAATATGCATAAACGTGTTCTTGCTTTTCATGAATTTAATGATCGTCACAACGTTGAACATATTTACATTTTGATTGAGCGTATTTTAATTGAGTATAATTTGAATGATAAAGTGTTTGCTATTGGTTTTGATAATGCTACTAATAATACTGTTGCTATACCTAGATTGCGTGAATTGTGTGATTCTACTACTTTGGTGGGTAGATTTTTTTATCAACGATGTGCATGCCATGTTATAAATTTATGTGTGCAAGACGGTCTAAAAGCGTTAGGAGATTCTTTGGAGGTAGTCAAGGGGGGATTAGACGTATTTGGGGTAGTGATCAACTTAAAGTAAGATGGCAAAAATATTTGATAGAAAGATGTGAGAAATATGTGACTTTTCCTACAGATTTGTCTATTCGTTAGAATAGTACTTATAAGTTAATTAGAGTTCTTCTTAGATATAAAGAACATTTTCCTGCTTTTTTAAAAGAATATGATAACTATATTATAAACTCGGCTGATATCGACACATGCGAAAAAAGTTGTAATGCTTTGGTATATTTTTTAATGCAACTGAAATTTTTAGTCATGTTTATAAACCTACTTCAAACTAATTTATTCGTGAAGCTGTTAATCTCGCCGGTGCTTTTAAAGAATTTGAGAATGCCGCTTACGTGAGTTATTTTGCTGATTTTATGAGGGAAAATTTTTAAAAATATTATGCACATATTCCGCATATTTATGGTATTGCATTTGTTCTCGATCCTCGTTTTAGACTTGGTTCTTTAGAAGAATGTTTGAAGTATTATTATCTTCCTTTTTTGGTCCTTTTCCAATGTATGACGATAGCTCAATAGATCAGAAAAAAGAATATAACGAGGTTAGTGAATTATTTTATGCCTCATTTAATGAGTTTCATGCACAATATGGAAACACGCCCCTTCCCCCGACACAAACATCTTCATCTAAAGGAAAATCAATTTTTAAATGGGAAAATGGAAACTAATAATCCAACCTTTTAGCGGTCTTCTTACAATAGTCCTACCTTTTGATTATTCAAGAATAATCCAACCTTTGCACCTCATCTTCATTCAATGGTCCCTGATCGGTTGATGATATGCTTTTTCAAGTTGTTTTCTTATCTTTGCAATATATTATACCATAAATCTCACCTTATGGTCATCAACCGGTCATGGACCATTGAATGAAGATGGGGTGCAAAGGTTGGATTATTCCTGAATAATCAAAAGGTGGGGCTATTGTTAGAAGACCGCTAAAAGGTTGGATTATTAGTTTCCATCTTCCCTTTTTAAATCTACATTTTCCAATCTTATGAAAAAAACTAAAACAACTCCCGCTACTCAACAAAGCACAATTAATGAGATTGCTTTGTGTTGAGGTTAAGTCCCGTAGATCCAAAAGGCAACACACGCTTTCAGATATTAAGGATGTGAGTATTAAAGAAATATAAAAGACTGGATCGGAATGCACTCAGAAAGCCCGTTTGTATTAAGTAATCTGCCGATTACAAGTAAATGACCCGAACGGTACGTCGGCGATAGCTGCTAATACAAGGACTAGAGAGAGGAGTCTATTCTATGGCTCTGAGCATGAAATTGTTAACCCTTTACAATGTATTCAATGCAAGTATTTATACTAAGGAGGAGTAGGTGGGATGATGACGTGGCAGAATCCCGTTTGGGGTTCGGACCTTATAGATGGATGTTTATCACCAGTCCTTAGCTAATTATCTTAAGTTGGTAAAGTAACCTGTTCGGTAAAGTAACCAGTTCGGTAAAGTAACATGTTCGGTAAAGTAACCTAGGTGTACAAGATGCCTTGGGCCCCTATGACTGCTCTTAGGCTTGCTCCCGCTCTTGGGCCTTTCCTGTTCGGGGTCGGGTATATTAGGCTAATGCACAATATTCCAACACAAGTCCCCCACTTCGATGTCTCGAACGGTAGTGAGTGCATAAGGAAGTAGGAATAACTGTCCGCACGCTGTCCGGGTATATGATGAACGGGATTTCGCCAGTTCCCGATGCATAATTTCGACGGTTCTCTACAGCTGTCGTTTCAGTTCTCCGAGAAACGTCATGATTATTTACAAATGTTTCTCTGTGTGACACGTGTCCCTGTAATTACTTTCGGTGACGTGCCTTAAAAAGAAAAAAGAAGAAAAGTGGTGAGGTATTAGGAGTCCAAATGGCTAAATGTGAAAATTTTGGACTCCTAATTATGTATAGTGGTGGCTTAAAAAGGGTATTAAAAGTGGGAGAGTGGATGGGAGTGACTAAATATAGAGGGTGGGTTGAGAGGAGTGGAAAAGGGAAAAATAAAGAAAAAAGAAGAAAAGTGGGACGGTCAATATCCCAATTGTGTGTAGTGCTGATGTCATCATTGCATTATAATATCCCAAAATTTTAAAAATTTGTATAACTTTTTTATTTGTTCTTCAATTTTTTCAAAATATATATCAAAATTCATAAAATTTTATAATCTTTCATATGACATCAATATGTAATATATGAAAGGAAACAAAAATTCTTAAGTTTTAACTGTTGAAATTCTCTTCAGTCTAAAAACCGATGAAACACAAACTTTTAATTCATGGAGTATTCACAAATAACTGAATATTTTATAATCGAACTTTACCTGAACTAAGTTCATTTTTTGTTAACTGAAAAAAATTAAAAAATTAATGAAATTTATTTATTTTTACATTGAAATGTGTATTTTTTATTTCATAATTAATCAGGGAAAAAATTAAAAGAAAAACATTACTTTTAACAATTTAATTAATGCTTTATTAAATTGATATGTAAAAAAATGTGCAGGACGTATTTTATTGACAGTGCTGGAATACAGAGAAATAGGAGTCAAAACACTGTTTTCATATGGATGGAGTCCATTTTTCGACATTTAGACTCTCACACCACTCCAATTGGTCTTAGAGCACCCATTATGGTGGGTTAAGTTGGATCAAAAAGCAAATTTGATGGGAGTTGACCCCCACTTTGTTAGCTCAACAATTGATCCGTCAACTTGCTAGTTCAAATATTGGATTTGACAATTTTGTTGTTCATCTAGTTTTTCATTTAGTCAAGTGAGTTTGTTTTGTCCTTGATAGTGAGCTACGAGTGGAGCAAATCCAAGAGGGAAGGATTTTTCCTCCCATTTGTTTTGCCACAAATCCCACCAACTTTCTAATCTAATACTATCTCCGTCACAAAATTAACTTCCCGTTCGGATTACGATGTTTGACCGATGATAAAGCAAATCAATCCCTGTTCATACTCAGATTACTTTTAGTAAATAAAATTTACATATTCAGGAACTATATTAAAACCGCTACAAAGCCTGATCAATAAAATTAAAATTTGATAAAAATTTGATATATAAAATAAAAGATTAGGAGTGATTCAAGTTCACCAATGAATAGTGACTGTGAAGTTGTTTTTGGGACGGAGGGAGTATTTTATGCATTAAATTAATTTATTTTACAAAAAAAATATACTAAAAAATCAGATTTTTTTTCCTTCTATAAATAGACACTAATGAAGGATATATTTAGTCACTTCGAAATTTATCACTTCTCGATAAATAGACACCAATCAGATTATTTATATAAATAATTACATGTAAGACCATTATTAAGCATATTGTAAGATAATATTATGCGACAAATATGAATTATGGGTGTAACATTTTTTTAAAGTACCTTTTTTTCACAACAAATAATTAAAGTGTGCCAAATGTAGATTTTTATTCGTTTTTCAAATTAAGGATGTTTTCTTTTGGATTGAAATTCGTTGGTCTGGTCTGGTTTGATCTAGTATGGTTTGGTCTGGTCTGGTCTAGTCTGGTCTCGTCTGATATGGTCTGATCTGGTTTAGTCTGGACTGATCTGGGGACTGAAAACAATCTAAAAGAAAATATCCTAAATATATTAATAAAGGTGGGATATATCAAAAATAAGGAGAGAGAGCAAAAATTTTAAGTGACCTAGGTCACCATAGAGGGGAGAAATTGTGATAGATTAAAGGGGATTAAGGCTATGTTTGGCCTGACAAGCTGAAAAGAACTTTTTTAATCTTTTTAGTAACTGTTAACTTTTTTGAGCTGAAAAACTTGCAGGTGAAAAAGACTGTAGCAATTTCATGAAAGCTGTCTGTTTTAAATAGCACTGTTTGGCAAAACTAGCTGTCACGAGTAGCTTAAATTATAAAATTACAATTAAGGATACGATCAAACACTTTTAATTAATGAAAAAATAGAATATATGCACATAATTAATTTCAATTTAAAGGAAAATATGAGAGGGTAAGAACAGTTTTACCACAAACCAACCTTAAAAATGATAAAATCAATAGCAAATGTAGCAAAAAAAACAGCCTCATAGCAGTCTCAATCAGTTAACTTCATTCTACGAAATGAATACAAATAGTTTGATAGAGTATATAGACTCGGACCCCCCGGGTCTCACGACTATTGGGCCCGGACAGTGGCCCACACACATCTTACGGATATCATTTGTATTATTGTACTGCTTATATGTCATTTGTATACTAGATTAGTCTTTTGTGTAGTTGGGCTACCGGGCCCATATTAGCGGCCCGGCCCGTTATTCCTCTATTTATACTCCTTTTGGAGCTTGTAAACCCTAGATCTCAATTCATTATCATTCTACTACTCATCTTCTCCACAATACTTGAGCTCAAATCTCTACATTTTATACATACTTGGATCCTAATAATCCATCAATGGTGCTCTCGTTGAGAGTTTGAGCAAAATCAAGTGAGAAATCCTCCCAAAAATATCCAAAAATTCATCCAAATCACAAGAAATCAAACAAAAATGTTCTGAAAAAAAAAAGCAACGAACAACATCTGGGTTTCCAAGAATTTGCCGGAACTGGCATCACTGTGCAAGCCCTCAGTGTGCGCCATTCGTTCTCCGCCAGCCCGAGGTGAGGATTTCTGAAAGTTCCTGGATCCACTACTCTAGGCCTGGTCCAGCCGCAGGGAGCTGGTCAGCTGGAGTTTGCTGCGCTATTCCAGGTCTCGCCCTCTTCTTCAATCGCCTCGCGCAGCTTTATGAGCTTCCATTAATGGTCGTTGGGAAGCTCCGTACTCGAACCATAAGCTGGCGTGGAGAGAACGCGGCCCATCGCTGCAGAGAACCAGAACTCGGCGGTCAAAGGCGCCCCAAGACGAGCTCCGCCGCTCCCATCATCGAGGCGTCCGATTCGCTCGCCATAGCTAATAGGGATATCTGGTTAACCTTCGGACGAAGTGCTCCGAGCTGACGACGGTATCCCCTCTATTTCCGGCGGAATCAGGACACGATGCATCTCCTCGGCCCAGCTCTTCGCACGCCATCAGCTCAGCGCCTCGGCAGAGTGGAGGTCCTCTTTTCTTCCAGACCTAGATGCTGCGGACAGTAGATATGGGCCACCAGGACAGTCAACGGGTACAATTTAAAATGGGCCAAAGGAATTCTGCTGGAGGCTATTCATCACAGCCAAGCCCATAAAAAATTCAGCCCAACTAAGAGCTAAGTGCCAATACTCCTAATTATACACTTAAAATATTTATTAAATGATAGTAGTATAATTATTACTATTATTAATTATATTATTTCCACCACCATTATGGCGGGTTAAAAACCCCCCGAGGTGGTGAAGACCATTATGAGGGATTAAAATTTCCCGAGGTCTCTAATGAAAATTTATTATTGGCGTTACTATTTTTATCATCGTCATTAGAGCGGGTCAAAAAACCCCAAAGTGGTGGACCCGAGCTCTAGCCTACCGAACATCTTTATATGATGATTTTAATTATATTTGGGTCCCTCGACCTACCCTAGCCACCTTTATTTGGTGACTCGGGCATCTAGAATTGAGAGCCGCTACCGGCCGCACATGGCATTATGCCCGAGAGCGGTAAACGGTACACCTCGTTCTCCGAGAAGCTAATCGCGTCGCCCAAAAGCCGTAGCCATGAACAACGCACCTATTGTATTCCGCTTATTTTTTGGAAATGAAAACGGGAGATACCACGTGTCGTATCAGCAGCCTTCGAGCGAAAGGCTCAGGTCTGCTCCGCTTTGTATTTTGTATCAGCGAAGGGCTCAGGCCTAGCTGAGAGAGCACGTCGTCCTGGCCCCGTAAGCCTAGAGTGAAACGCTCAGGTATGGCCGACGATGTCCCCAGGACGAGGGGCCCACAAACGGCCCGCGTCTTGAAATGGGAAGTTCACCGCGTCGTCCACGCGCCAGATCGCAGGACGACAGGCCTGAAATCATGGCCGAGGTGGCAAAATCCCCCCACTCAGGGTTGGGCAACAGCAGCCGTTGGAAACCATCCAAAAGTCTAGCCCGCGTCATAAATAGGCGACGGGACCCCCCTGAGATCACGGACGTTATAAACGAAGTCCGAACCGGCCGAAGGACGAGCACACCCTTCGGCCGAAGCCTGAAAGAAGGATACTCCCCGAAATAGGGGACGGAAACGGAAATAAAAAAAAAAAGAGAAAAGGAAAAAATAAAAGAGGGAAGCCGAGGACCGCGCGCACTTGCCGGCCTCGAGCAATGAAAAAATGAAATCCCCACAACAATACTAAGTACATATCAGGCAAATACTAGACGAGCGCCCTGTGCCGTCCTTCATTTTTAGATAAGCGCCCAGCGCCGTCCCTCATTTTCAGACGAGCGCCCAGCGCCGTCCCTCATCTTAGACGAGCGCCCAGCGCCGTCCTCCATTTGTAGATGAGCGCCCAGCACCGTCCCTCATTTTTAGACGAGCGCCCTGCGCCGTCCTTCATTCTTAGACGAGCGCCCAGCGGCGTCCCTCATCTTAGACGAGCGCCCAGCGCCGTCCCTCATCTTAGACGAGCGCCCAGCGCCGTCCCTCATCTTAGACGAGCGCCCAGCGCCGTCCATCATCTTAGACGAGCGCCCAGCGCCGTCCTCCATTTCTAGACGAGCGCCCTGCGCCGTCCTTCATTTGTAGACGAGCGCCCAGCGCCGTCCCTCATTTTCAGACGAGCGCCCAGCGCCGTCCATCATCTTAGACGAGCGCCCAGCGCCGTCCTCCATTTGTAGACGAGCGCCCAGCGCCGTCCTTCATTCTTAGACGAGCGCCCAGCGCCGTCCCTCATCTTAGACGAGCGCCCAGCGCCGTCCCTCATCTTAGACGAGCGCCCTGCGCCGTCCTTCATTCTTAGACGAGCGCCCAGCGCCGTCCTCCATTTGTAGACGAGCGCCCAGCGTCGTCCCTCATTTTTAGACGAGCGCCCTGCGCCGTCCTTCATTCTTAGACGAGCGCCCATCGCCGTCCTCCATTTGTAGACGAGCGCCCAGCGCCGTCCCTCATTTTTGGACGACCGCCCTGCGCCGTCCTTCATTCTTAGACGAGCGCCCAGCGCCGTCCCTCATTTTCAGACGAGCGCCCAGCGCCGTCCCTCATCTTAGACGAGCGCCCAGCGCCGTCCCTCATTTTCAGACGAGCGCCCATCGCCGTCCATCATCTAAGACGAGCGCCCAGCGCCGTCCATCATCTCAGACGAGCGCCCAACGCCGTCCATCATCTCAGACGAGCGCCCAGCGCCGTCCATCATCTCAGACGAGCGCCCAGCGCCGTCCCTCATTCTCAGACGAGCGCCCAACGCCGTCCATCATCTCAAGACCGGCTTCCTCAGCGCCGCGAGTCTTGAGCCAGCGATCGGGCTCGCCATCCCTTCCCGGATGGTGACCATCGCCTTTATATGACGATCGGCTTCATCAGCGCCTCATCATCATATTATAGGACCGGCTCCTCATCGCCGTTGTCCTCACATCACGACCGGCCCCTCGGCCTCGGCGTGATCATCTATCTCAAGACCGGCTTCCTCAGCGCCGTGAGTCTTGAGCCAGCGATCGGGCTCGCCATCCCTTCCCGGATGGTGACCATCGCCTTTATATGACGATCGGCTTCATCAGCGCCTCGTCATCATATTATAGGATCGACTCCTCATCGTCGTCGTCCTCATATCACGACCGACCCCCTCGGGCTCGGCGTGATCATCTATCTCAAGATCGGCTTCCTCAGCGCCGCGAGTCTTGAGCCAGCGATCGGGCTCGCCATCCCTTCCCGGATGGTGACCATCGCCTTTATATGACGATCGGCTTCATCAACGCCTCGTCATCAACGCCCAGCGCCGTCCCTCATCTTAGACGAGCGCCCAGCGCCGTCCATCATCTTAGACGAGCGCCCAACGCCGTCCTCCATTTCTAGACGAGCGCCCTACGCCGTCCTTCATTTGTAGACGAGCGTCCAACGCCGTCCCTCATTTTCAGACGAGCGCCCAGCACCGTCCATCATCTTAGACGAGCGCCCAGCGCCGTCCTCCATTTGTAGACGAGCGCCCAGCGCCGTCCTTCATTCTTAGACGAACGCCCAGCGTCGTCCCTCATCTTAGACGAGCGCCCAGCGCCGTCCCTCATCTTAGACGAGCGCCCAGCGCTGTCCCTCATCTTAGACGAGCGCCCAGCGCCGTCCATCATCTTAGACGAGCGCCCAGCGCCGTCCTCCATTTGTAGACGAGCGCCCAGCGCCGTCCCTCATTTACTGACGAGCGCCCAGCGCCGTCCTTCATCTTAGACGAGCGCCCAACGACGTCCCTCATCTTAGACGAGCGCCCTGCGCCGTCCTTCATTCTTAGACGAGCACCCAGCGCCGTCCTCCATTTGTAAACGAGCGCCCAACGTCGTCCCTCATTTTTAGACGAGCGCCCTGCGCCGTCCTTCATTCTTAGACGAGCGCCCAGCGCCGTCCTCCATTTGTAGACGAGCGCCCAACGCCGTCCCTCATTGTTAGACGAGCGCCCTGCGCCGTCCTTCATTCTTAGACGAGCGCCCTGCGCCGTCCTTCATTCTTAGACGAGCGCCCAGCGCCGTCCCTCATTTTCAGACGAGCGCCCAGCGCCGTCCCTCATCTTAGACGAGCGCCCAGCGCCGTCCCTCATTTTCAGACGAGCGCCCAGCGCCGTCCCTCATCTGAGACGAGCGCCCAGCGCCGTCCCTCATTTTCAGACGAGCGCCCATCGCCGTCCATCATCTGAGACGAGCGCCCAGCGCTGTCCATCATCTCAGACGAGCGCCCAGCGCCGTCCATCATCTCAGACGAGCGCCCAGCGCCGTCCATCATCTCAGACGAGCGCCCAACGCCGTCCATCATCTCAGACGAGCGCCCAACGCCGTCCCTCATTCTCAGACGAGCGCCTAGCGCCGTCCATCATCTCAAGACCGGCTTCCTCAGCGCCGCGAGTCTTGAGCCAGCGATCGGGCTCGCCATCCCTTCCCGGATGGTGACCATCGCCTTTATATGATGATCGGCTTCATCAGCGCCTCGTCATCATATTATAGGATCGACTATTCATCGTCGTCGTCCTCATATCACGACTGACCCCCTCGGGCTCGGCGTGATCATCTATCTCAAGACCGGCTTCCTCAGCGCCGCGAGTCTTGAGCCAGCGATCGGGCTCGCCATCCCTTCCCGGATGGTGACCATCGCCTTTATATGACGATCGGCTTCATCAACGCCTCGTCATCATATTATAGGACCGACTCCTCATCGCCGTTGTCCTCACATCACGGCCGGCCCTCGGCCTCGGCGTGATCATCTATCTCAAGACCGGCTTCCTGAGCGCCGCGAGTCTTGAGCCAGCGATCGGGCTCGCCATCCCTTCCCGGATGGTGACCATCGCCTTTATATGACGATCGGCTTCACCAGCGCCTCATCATCATATTATAGGATCGACTCCTCATCGTCGTCGTCCTCATATCACGACCGACCCCCTCGGCCTCGGTGTGATTATCTATCTCAAGACCGGCTTCCTCAGCGCCGCGATTCTTGAGCTAGCGATCGGGCTCGCCATCCCTTCCCGGATGGTGACCATCGCCTTTATATGACGATCGGCTTCATCAGCGCCTCGTCATCATATTATAGGACCGACTCCTCATCGCCGTTGTCCTCACATCACGACCGGCCCCTCGGCCTCGGCGTGATCATCTATCTCAAGACCGGCTTCCTCAGCGCCGCGAGTCTTGAGCCAGCGATCGGGCTCGCCATCCCTTCCCGGATGGTGACCATCGCCTTTATATGACGATCGGCTTCACCAGCGCCTCGTCATCATATTATAGGATCGACTCCTCATCGTCGTCGTCCTCATATCACGACCGACGCCCTCGGCCTCGGCGTGATTACCTATCTCAAGACCGGCTTCCTCAGCGCCGCGAGTCTTGAGCCAGCGATCGGGCTCGCCATCCCTTCCCGGATGGTGACCATCGCCTTTATATGGCGATCGGCTTCATCAGCGCCTCGTCATCATATTATAGGACCGGCTCCTCATCGCCGTTGTCCTCACATCACGACCGGCCCCTCGACCTCGGCGTGATCATCTATCTCAAGACCGGCTTCCTCAGCGCCGTGAGTCTTGAGCCAGCGATCGGGCTTGCCATCCCTTCCCGGATGGTGACCATCGCCTTTATATGACGATCGGCTTCATCGGCGCCTCGTCATCATATTATAGGACCGGCTCCTCATCGCCGTTGTCCTCACATCGCGACCGGCCCCCTCGGCCTCGGCGTGATTATCTATCTCAAGACCGGCTTCCTCAGCGCCGCGAGTCTTGAGCTAGTGATCGGGCTCGCCATCCATTCCCGGATGGTGACCATCGCCTTTATATGACGATCGGATTCATCAGCGCCTCGTCATCATATTATAGGACCGGCTCCTCATCGCCGTTGTCCTCACATCACGGCCGGCCCCTCGGCCTCGGCGTGATCATCTATCTCAAGACCGGCTTCCTCAGCGCCGCGAGTCATGAGCCAGCGATCGGGCTCGCCATCCCTTCCTGGATGGTGACCATCGCCTTTATATGACGATCGGCTTCACCATCGCCTCGTCATCATTTATTTGGACCGACTCCTCATCGTCGTTGTCCTCACATCACGACCGGCCCCTCGGCCTCGGCGTGATCATCTATCTCAAGACCGGCTTCCTCAGCGTCGTGAGTCTTGAGCTAGCGATCGGGCTCGCCATCCCTTCCCGGATGGTGACCATCGCCTTTGTATGACGATCGGCTTCATCAGCGCCTCGTCATCATATTATAGGACCGGCTCTTCATTGTCGTTGTCCTCACATCACGACCGGCTCCTCATCGCCGTTGTCCTCACATCACGGCCGGCCCCTCGGCCTCGGCGTGATCATCTATCTCAAGACCGGCTTCCTCAGCGCCGCGAGTCATGAGCCAGCGATCGGGCTCGCCATCCCTTCCTGGATGGTGACCATCGCCTTTATATGACGATCGGCTTCACCATCGCCTCGTCATCATTTATTTGGACCGACTCCTCATCGTCGTTGTCCTCACATCACGACCGGCCCCTCGGCCTCGGCGTGATCATCTATCTCAAGACCGGCTTCCTCAGCGCCGTGAGTCTTGAGCTAGCGATCGGGCTCGCCATCCCCTCCTGGATGGTGACTATCGCCTCTATATGACGCACGACTCATCATCGCCTCGTCCTCACATTTAGACCGGCCCCAGCGCCGAAGTCCTTATCTAGCGACCAGGCTCGCCATTCCCTTCCTGGATGGTGACCGTCGCCTTCACGTGATGCATGACTTATCATCGCCTCGTCCCCATATTCGGACCGGCTTATCATCGCCTCGTCCCCATATTCGGACCGGCTCACCAGCGCCATCGTCCCCATATTCGGACCGGTTCGTCCACGCGGTCGTCCTCATATTCGGACCGACTCATTAGCGTCATCGTCCTCGTATTCAGACAGGCGTCCACCGCCTCGTCCCCCTATTCAGATAGAGCGAACATCTTGCGGTCTCCGGCCGAAAGGCTAAAGGAGCCCAGAGTTCAGCCATATATCGCTCCGTCATCTTTATTTGATGACGCGAAGCTCATTTGTAGGCCCATCGGCCATATATCGCTTTGTCATCTTTATTTGATGATGAAGAGCTCATTTGTAGGCCCATCGGCCATATATCGCTCTGTCATCTTTATTTGATGATGAAGAGCTCATTTGTAGGCCCATCGGCCATATATCGCTCTGTCATCTTTATTTAATGACGAAGAGCTCATCTACAGGCCCATCGGCCATATCTCGCTCCGTCATCTTTATTTGATGACATGGAGCTCGCATATAGGCCTCTGAGCCATACATCACCCCGTCATCTTTATTTGATGATGTGGGGCTCTCATGTAGGCCTCTCGGCCCCACCATCGCCCCGTCGTCTTTATTTGACGACGTGGAGCTCTTATGCAGGCCCCTTGGCTGCACCATCGCCCCGTCGTCTTTATTTGACGACGTGGAGCTCTTATGCAGACCCCTCAGCCGCACCATCGCACCGTCGTCTTTATTTGACGACGTGGAGCTCTTATGCAGGCCCCTCGGCCGCACCATCGCCCCGTCGTCTTTATTTGACGACGTGGAGCTCTTATGCAGGCCCCTCGGCCGCACCATCACCCCGTCGTCTTTATTTGACGACGTGGAGCTCTTATGCAGGCCCCTCGGCCCCACCATCACCCCGTCGTCTTTATTTGACGACGTGGAGCTCTTATGCAGGCCCCTCGGCCCCACCATCGCCCCGTCGTCTTTATTTGACGACGTGGAGCTCTTATGCAGGCCCCTCGGCCACACCATCGCCCTGTCGTCTTTATTTGACGACGTGGAGCTCTTATGCAGGCCCCTCGGCCGCACCATCGCCTCGTCGTCTTTATTTGACAACGTGGAGCTTTCGTACAGACCTCTCGGCCCATCGGCCTTACGTTCTGGTCATCTTTATTTGATGAACCAGACATCATATTGTGGACGGTCGCTCGACCCACCCCTTAGTCATCTTTATTTGATGACTAGGACTACTGATCATGATGAGCTACCCACATCTAGAGATCGGCCTCGACCATCCAACAGACGGGCACCACTGCAGCTCCATCTCCAGGCCGAAGGGCTCGCACCTTTTGTTTCATTTTGGGGGCATCCGGTGTACTCTTTTTCCCTCATTAGGATTTTTTCCCACAAGGTTTTTCCTAATGAGGTTTTTAACGAGGCATCTCCCCATCGTGGATCAAAAGGTGTCAACCCTCGGCCCCCTGTTGAAGACATCATCCGACACGCATTACTCTACTCCTCTTCACCTCATTACACTCGCCTCAAGGAGTGGGGGACTGGAAGAGCGGGGGACTTAGCGTCTCCGTTAACCAAAGAAGCAGAAATTCAAATTTTTGTTCATGAAGTTTACTCACCAGACGGCGACAGATCAGCACACAGTTCTACTCTCTTTCGCCTCGAATACTCTCGACTCAGAGAGCGGGGGACTCCTGATAGAGTATATAGACTCGGACCCCGGGTCTCACGACTATTGGGCCCGGACAGCGGCCCACACACATCTTACGGATATCATTTGTATTATTGTACTGCTTATATGTCATTTGTATACTAGATTAGTCTTTTGTGTAGTTGGGCTACCGGGCCCATATTAGCGGCCCGGCCCGTTATTCCTCTATTTATACTCCTTTTGGAGCTTGTAAACCCTAGATCTCAATTCATTATCATTCTACTACTCATCTTCTCCACAATACTTGAGCTCAAATCTCTACATTTTATACATACTTGGATCCTAATAATCCATCATAGTTTTGTGGGAAAAATATAAAACTATTGAACACACTTTTTAAGCATCTTTGTATAACTATTAAAAATAAGTATACAAGGATAAGCATAAATCAGTTTTCTACAACCAATCTCTTTAACCCATTCAACAACAAAAATCTAAAAAAACACCTTGGCAATGAAAAACAGTTGAAATCCCAATAAATCAACAAACACTCTGTATAATCGTTTTTTACACTACTGAATATGCAAAACAAATCTTTTTTATCCAAACAATCACTTTTTATACTCCCAATCGTTTTTTGAATACTGCGTACAGTGGTTTTAGTTATTGACAAAAACAGCCAATGATGTATTTGTTTCAATGGTTGAATAAAAACTTTTATTTGATTGCTCAAAAAAGAGTCTACCAGTACGAGGTTCGAATTTCACATACATTTTACTCAAATTTATTAAGTTTGAGTAAAACACTTTGGTTAAAAGTTAATAAATAAAATTAAAAGAAAAATCAATGAACACATGGGCTAAGAATATTAGAGATCAATGAAGAGAAGGTTGAAGAATCCCTTCAAATTCTTATCAAGAAAGAGAAAATCAGAAAACAATGGTGTTAAAGAAGATGAAAGTTGGGACGTGCAGGGTTACGCGCAAGGATCAGAATTTTTTTGAAAAGCTCTTTTGGTTCAACGCTTGGTTGGGTAGCATCTTAAAAAAGACCTAGACTTCTGTAAAAAGTTGTTTGGCCAAACACACAACTGGACTCTTTTAAGATTTTTTTAAATAATTGAGAAGTTAGAAGCTATGAAGTTTTGTGTGCCAAACATGCTCTAAGTTTTTGGAGGGAAGTGATGTGGAGGAGAGAGGAGGGGGTCAAAACCCACCACCATTGTGGATGCTCTTAACGGTGCCACTTATCTAGGAACTCCCAAGATTTCCGCCACCAATCTCCTTCATTTATTAATTTTAGCTCTCTTGAAACTCTAAATAAATGAATATTAAACTGTAAATTATGTTTTAGCAAAAATCGAATTTTTGCATTCAAACATTATGAATGCACATTACATGCGTATAGTATGAAGAAATTCCACTTTTGGTACTCTGAATTTTGCACCAATTTCACAATTAGTCCTCGTCTTTCACTTTATCCATTTTTGATACCTGACTGTTGTTTTCTTGACCATATATAGTCCTTTTCCGGTAGTAAAAATGCTCAAAGATAAACCGAAAATGGTCAAAAAACAATAGTCAGGTATCAAAAATGGATAAAGTTAAAGACTAAATATGGAATTGGTGCAAAACTTGAAGGACCAAAAGTGGAATTTTTGTGAAAGTAGATGTAAGTTAAAGTGGAATAAGTGTAAATAGATGTAAATCATAACAAATATGAATTGAATGTGAAAGTATGTGTATAAAATATGCACTTTTGAATTGGATTTCATGCACTTTTATATTATTGTTCATGTGCAATCTTAGAAGAACCAGATAAATGTAAATAATTTGCACTATAACAAATCCAGATTGCATCTAAAATGCTCAGTGTGTGTGTTATTTAACGCATTTGTGGGGCACAAATACGAATAAAAGATGATAAAATATAGATTTTGTAGATAAACATATGTTTTCGGCATGAAGTGTTTGGATATAGAAATATTTATCATTGAATATGAAAAATCTATTATTCAAACTCTCATATTCTATGTTTTAATTCCTTGTGTTTTCGGCACTCATAGTCTATGTCATGCACACTACATTTTGTCACTATTTTAGCTAGTACCTCGTGTAAATAAAAAACTAGAACATACATAAGATGCACTTATTTTGAAACTTGATGCACTCGAGAGCCATGTTCAATGCACTCACAAGCGCAAGAAATGAATTTTATGCACTTTTAGTTTGTTCATGTGCATTATTACATAACCATCTATATTTAAATCAAGTGCACTATAATCAAAGAACTACAAAAAGTTCGCTTATAGTCACGGATTTAGTCACGGACCGTAGTGTAAAAAATCCGTGACTAACTCCATTAGTCACGGACTTTGTCCGTGACTACATCCGAGACTAATACGGCGTGACTACATGTAGTCACTGATAATTTACCTGTGACTAATACTAGTCACGGATTAGTCACGGACATGATCCGTGACTATCACTTGACCGGAATACCTACTCCGAAACGATATCCGTGACTAATTTTTATTTAAATATTATTTATATTAGTCACAGACACATCCGTGACTAATTTTAAAACTTATTTTTAAATTCGGCCATATTTCCAAACTTTCAAATTTTCATTTTTTAAAATTTTAAAATTTTCAAAAATCGCGGCTCAAATTTTCAAATTTTAACTTAGTCACGGATAAAGTCCGTGACTATTCTTTTTTTTTAAAAAAAAATAATTCCGTAAAAAGAGTGTGTGACTCAAAAATAGTCACTACAAATTAGTCACGGATTAGATCCGTGACTAATGTTTTTGTTTTTTTTTTTAAAAAGTTTTTTTAATTTAAAAAGTTTTAAATTAATTTTAAAAATTTAATTTAACTCCGTATTAGTTAAAAAAGTTTTAAAAGTAATTTTAAAAAGTTATTTTAACTTTTTACCAATATAATTCAATAGTAGTTAAATATTTCAAGAAAAAGTATATATTTTAAAAAATAAAACAATTATAATATAAAATAAAAAACTAAATTCATACACATTTAAGCAATTATGAAAGTAATATGAAATGTTAAAGTTAAAATGTAATTGTTACATGCCCGGCTTTTGGACTCCATTATGATAAAAATTAGGATTATCATCATTGTCATATGCATCATTATCATCATAAATAATATAATCATCCTCTTAAGCATTTGTAAGTATGCGCAATTTGTAATTCTCCACCCACGATGTATCGGTTTGTCGCAGCTCCTTTACCTCTACCTGAGTAATTGAAAATGGAAACTACATTTTCGTATAAATCCTCGCCAATGTCATCGTTCCGGGCAGGTCTCTTTCTTCTAGTGATGACTTCACGCTCAAAATAAAAAGATGAGAACGTTGAGATTTCTTGTTGAAGATACGCTTGACAAATTGAAGCCTCAACGTGTGCCTTATTTGTCACTTTCTTTTTCAACTCTCCAAGAAATCTGCAATGTAAAATAAAAGTGGTAAACAGATTAATGTTGTTACGAAATAAATATTCAAAGATAAATAAAATTGTGACTAACCTTTCAAATCTGTACATCCAGCGATAGAAGACGGACCCACCATTCAAAGCCTCATAAGGAAGATGTATTACAAGATGTTCCATTCCATCGAAAAACGATGGAGGCATTATCTTTTCCAAATTACACATCAGCATGGGAACAGACTCTTCTAGTCTCCGGAGGGATGCTGCATCCAGAACGCTGGAACAGTGGAACATATCAACTGAAACAACAAAGTGATCTCAGTAATGCAGGACCATACGTGTTCAGGAAGCATCTCTTTCGGTGCAATTGGGAGAAGTCTTTGCATGATTACATGAGCATCGTGAGTTTTCATGCTCGACTTCATTGTAAGTTTGTCCATGTCCACGCATCTGGACAAGTTGGAGCAGTAGCCATCTGGAAACTTCAGTGACACAAGCCATTGTAATATTGATTTCTTTTGTGCTTCTGTGACTTGGTAGACTGCTTTTGGAACATTGTTACCCTGATATTCCATATCAACAGAAAGTTTGGGTCTGTCACACCAAATAGTCATATCTTTTCTAGATGCAAGACCATCTTTAGTTTTGCCTTTGAAATCCATGACTGTGTTAAATATATTGTCAAACATGTTCTTCTCAGTGTGCATGACATCTATATTGTGACAAATGAGAAGGTCTTTCCAATATGGTAACTCCCAAAATATGCTCCTCTTCGTCCACTTATGGGTAACACAATACCCATATGGCTTCTTATTTGGATCTTGCACAACCGTAGGAATACGTCGAACCCGGTTAAAAATTGCTTCCCCGGTCAATCTCGGGGGTGCGGTGTCTAGTACCACTCTACCTCTAATGAAAGACTTTATGTCCTTTCGGTATCGGTGGTTTGTCGGGAGAAACTTGCGGTGATAATCAAAGTAACTTGATTTTCTACTGAAACTTAGTCAATTGGCACCTGATTTCTCCACGCATATCGGACATCCCATAAGACCGTGTGTGCTCCACCCTGAAAGCACGCCATAGACAGGGAAGTCACTAATGGTCCAAATGATGGCAGCTTTCATAATAAAATTTTGATCCCTTGAAACATCATAAGTTGGTGTCTCAATGGCCCAAAGTTCTTTCATCTCCTCGATAAGGGGTTGGAGATAAATGTCTATCTTTTTTCCTGGATCATTGGGACCCGGACAAATTAAAGTCAAAAAGATAAAGTGGCTTTTCATGCACATGTCGGGAGGGAGATTGTATGGAGTTAACATGACCGACCAACATGAATACCAGGTCCCAAACCTTCCAAATGGAGCAAATTCGTCTGAACACAATCCCAGTCGCACATTTCGTGGCTCTATTGCAAACTGAGGATGACAACGGTCAAAGTGTCTCCAAGCTTCACAGTCCGAAGGGTGAGACATCATACCCTCTTTGGTTTCGTGCTCGACATGCCATGTCATGTGTTTCGCAGTAGCAGTCGAAGCGTACATCCTCTGAAGTCGTCGAACTATAGGGAGGTAATACAGTTTAGATAATGCCGACCTATTTCGTGGTTTCTTTTTATTTTGAATAACAGGTTTGTATCTGTCTCCACCATAGAACTTGCAGAATTCAAGTGTCTCATCATCCTTCCAGAACAACGTACAACCTTCCGGGCACGCATCAATTTCTATACAAGGTAGCCCCAAATTAGACATTAATTGTTTCATGTGGTAATAGGAATCGGGAAGGTTATGATCACGTGGTAGCATCCCGCCTACCGACTGCAAGACTCTAGTCATGCAACTTTCAGGGAGACTGTATTCAGCTTTTATGTTCATAAACTCTGTAACGGCGGATAGCTGAGAGTATCCCTCACAATCAGCATACAGGGGTTGATCCGCAACTTTTAAAACATCTTGAAATCTCTCAGCTAAATTGGCTACTCTTCTCACGGACAGAATTAGTCACAATCCCGCTATCTTTTACTATAAATATGACTTCTCTCTAAATTCACTTTAAATTTTACCTTTTCAAATCAATTTTGCTCTTCCGGTGAATGCTGAGGCCGAATCTTCTATATATGATTTGTTTTCAACATTGGAATAACAAGCTAAGTATAGCAAAGTTGTTAGACTATTACAACACCGCATGGTTAGTCATTTAAAAGGGTCTATCTTTTCTGTTTTTATTTCTCATCTCATTGTAATCTTAGACTATGTATTACTTGTTCCTTTCTTAACACTCTGGTGAACAAATAAGTTGCTTTATTTATTAAGGTTTGCGCTCTATGTTTACCTCCAGTTCCTATACATGTTGGTCCAAAATAGGACGTTCGTAGGCTTTTAGGAAAGCTACGTACGACACTCAAGCAGGAATTAGGAAAGCAAGAACGAGAATGGAAAGTAGCTATGAGATTTAGTTGCCAGAAATAGCATATAGAAATTGCCTCCTAATATGAATTACAAGCCGCCTTTTATAGGCGTATACAAATCGTAACCGCTACCGATAATAATGACTAATTAAATACAACATTGATACGGAATTAAATACATAATTAATTGCGCATTAATTGCTTGACCGTTACTCTTCCGTGCTGGGAGGTCGTCCGGACTAGCAGGCTCCCCGCTGGGCTGGTAGACGGGCTCCAGGTTGTGGACTTGGATACACGGGTCCAAGTTCGGGGCTTGGGCTGATTAGGTTCTAGGCCTAGTCCCATTACTCCATCACGAGTCTCCCACTCCCTTAGTCGAGTCGTAGACTCGGCTAAGAAGGAGTAGTCCAAGTCAGTTGCTCTTCTCTGAGACTAGAAGATCTCCACTCTTGTCCGTGTTGGGGAGATGTCTCATTAAAAACCTTCATTAGGGAAAAACCCAATGGGAAAAAATCCTAATGAAGGGGAAAAGAGTACATCTGACGCCCCCAAGATGAAGCAAGAGGTGAGATCCTCAGCCTTTATTGCAATGGTCGCCATCTGTGAATAGGATGGATAGAACTGTTCTTCTCGTTGGGCTCAGACTCGTCAGGTTCGTCATTTGCTTCCTTGAAGACGGTAAGACCCTCAGTCCCCCACTTCATTCAGTTGTACCTACACATAAAAGAAACTAGTGTAGAATAGAGCATCTGGCCTGGTGTCGAACCACGGCTCAGTATGTAAGTGAGTCGGACTCACTACTTGAAAAGAGTGACATCAAGTTCCCAAGTTAGGCCTCAACCCAGTCTCCGAAAGAAAGATTGAATCCACGAGTAAGTGAGGCGGACTCCTCACTCGAACGGATAATCCAACCCCAAAGAACTAAAGTATATCAACCTTTTCGAGAAATGTGAACGTCAATTAAGTGACAAAATTATATTGCTTGGAAAAGTGTGGCTCTAGGCCCCTAACAAGAGTTTAACTCGCCGCCCGAGGTTAGTAGTTCGAACCCGCAAGTAAAGACTTTTGAACGGGTGACTCGTCCCCCGAGGTCGGGGTGTGATGCACTAGGAAGAGGTAAGAGCACGCAAGAACCCGTAAGAAGTCAAGAGTGTGAGGTATTAACATTTAGATTGGAGCTTATTAATCGTCACACACATATGACGTGACTCGGTGGTGCGAGTGTGTGTGCTCGGCCATTGTACGAGTGTGTGTGCTCATCCGGCATACTTGAGTGATCAGATGTCATAAGTCCGTTGTTCAATGTTAAAATTACACACACTTAACAAGAGTAAAAGCAATCATATCACTTAAAATATCTTTTCAAATGTTTCAATTTATGATTTTTTGTAATGTTATTTATATATATACCGAGTATATATAATAAATAAATTAAGGATGAGGAACTTAGCTTTTAAATTAGGCCAAAGCTTTGTGTGTTTGAAACTGTGGTGGTAGATTCTTTGGTACCCATAAGGTACCATACTTATTTTTTAAATGGGTACCGGAGTTGTCACCAACTGTGGTTGCTGAAATTGGGCTCAATGTAGTCTTGGCCCACCTATTTTGACTTGAGCCGGACCTTTGCTTAGGAGAAAACCTGAGAACCTCGCGGACAAAGAGAACGGGAGGAAGTAGCACCTTGGATCGGCCGTCGCTACTGCTCGTGCGGAGGTCCTTTGGCTCTATTCGGCTTGGATCGTGAAGAAAGCTCTCCAGCGGCCATTAATAGCGGAAGCCCACAAGGCTCGAGGCCGATATGTGTCGGACACGGAATAACAACCTACTTGACGGAGGAGTGGCAAGACCAACTAAAACAGGCGTTTGGCAGCGCCGCGATCCAGTTTGACTGTCGGGCGAGCGGCGAGAGACAATTGATGAGGAAGGAGAGTTGCTGGTGACGGTCGATGGAGATCACGGCTCCGTGTTTTGTTGCAACGAAGGTTACAACTTACAACTTGTGGCAGTGCAGGGGACTTGTAATGGTGCGGAAAACTCCAGCTGGTGCACTGAGGTGAGTGGGCTTCACAATGTCCATGCTGCTCCATTCTGCCAAGACCGCACAAGAATCTGAAAAAAAAAGTCCAGATTCTTTTTCTTCCACACCTCCATGGGCTTTTGCATTCTTTTTTGAGGTTTTGAATTACAATGCTAGAAACCTTCCATCTTCGCCCTTTTTTCTGAAACTCGGGATCAATTCCTACTAGAGTGATGTGAGAGACAACAGAGGCTCTCAATGAAAGCACCAATGTTGGTCCAAAATAGAACGTTCGTAGACTTTTAGGAAAGCTACGTACGACACTCAAGCAGGAATTAGGAAAGCAAGAACGAGAATGGAAAGTAGCTATGAGATTTAGTTGCCAGAAATAACATATAGAAATTGCCTCCTAATATGAATTACAAGCCGCCTTTCATAGGCGTATACAAATCGTAACCGCTACCGATAATAATGACTAATTAAATATAGAACATTAATACGGAATTAAATACATAATTAATAGCGCATTAATTGCTTGACCGTTACTCTTCCGTGCTGGGTGGTCGGCCGGACTGACAGGCTCCCCGCTGGGCTGGTAGATGAGCTCCAGGTTGTGGACTTGGATACACGGGTCCAAATTTGGGGCTTGGGCTGATTAGGCTCTGAGCCTAGTCCATCACTCCATCAATACCAAAGAGATGCACAAGAAGAATGCTCGAAGCGAAAACTTCTAACCCTACGCGAGAAAGACAAACGCATTCCTAAACATCTATTTCCTTCGTCTGATATTTAAAAGGTGTGATAATAAGAATATTGCTGATTTTAAATTGGTTTTTTTTATCTTCAAAAGATTAAGTTTTTAATGAAATAAAGGAACTTATTGATTCTATCACAATCATAAAAAAGAAATAAGTGAATCAATAGTCTAATGCTACATTGAGATGAAATGTAGAAATAGAAAATGTCGTGCAAACTCTTCTAGATCGCTAACTTCGCTAACTTAACTTCGCTATTTTGAAAAGAAAAACCTATTTTGAGTTTTTACCATAGTTTTAGTCTTATTTGGAGTAATTTCTAAAAAAATACCACTACCGTCCTATTAGACATTGTCTACTTTGAATTGTGTGTGAAATAGGAAAAGTAAAAATTGTGTGTTTGATATTAGTGCAAAAGAATGAGAAATAAGTTGACCCGCAAATTCATGATCACTACTTTAAAAGAAAAGTGTGAAAAAATTTCATTTGGACAAACAAATAAGAAAAATTCTATATACAAAAAGAAAAAGTGATTATATATAAAACCAAATATATTAATAAATTCATAAGGCTCAAATACTCAAAAATATAAATCTATGGAAAAAAACTGATGGGAAAATCAAATATCTTATTAAATCGATCACATGACTTATTCATCAAGGGTATCCAAATTTTATTGGCCAAAAATAAAGAACATTCTTTTTTAGGAAAATAACAGAGTAATGGATGGACAGAGACACGAGAATAGGTCTGCAATAGATTTCAATTTTTTGCACTACACTAAATAAAGATTACATCCATGCTTTTATACTACTAAAACTGAAACAAACTTCACGTTAAAGTAGGATCATATCCCACTAAGTAAACAACAACTTCCCTAATAAAATCGAACCACACACCCACTAACTTAATTGCTCCTAAAAATACTCCAACCGACACTTTGACTCAATCTTACTAGAATCATAAACTCAAGCTGCAAATAATACGGAGTATATATTTTGAATCAAATCCCAACACTCCCCCTTGATTCAAAAGACATCCACTCCTAACTGAGACACAAAGAACTGGTGCTTGGCTTGAGGAAGTGACTTTGTAAAGATGTCTGCAACCTACTCATTTGTACCACAGAACTTCAGATTAATCTTCCCGTCAGCTACTAAATCACGAATGAAGTGGTGTTGCACATCTATATGCTTTAACCTGCTATGGAAAGCTGAATTTTTCGCCATTGCAATTGCTGATTTATTATCACAGTAAATAGTAGTAGCTTTCTCCAGCTCAATAAGAAAATCACCAAGTAATTTTTGCAGCCATAAACTTTGTCTTGCTGCTGAAGTCGCTGCTACATATTCTGCTTCGGATGATGATAAAGCTACTGTCTCCTGCTTCTTCGAGCTCCATGTTACAGCCCCGGAACCAAGGCTGAAGACATTACCAGAGGTACTCTTTCGGTCATCTAGACATCCTGCCCAATCACTATCGGTAAACCCAACAAGCTGAAAGTCTGCAACTTTTGTATACCAAACCCCATACTTCTCAGTTCCAGCCACATATCGGAGGATTCTTTTTGCGGCACCAAGGTGTTGCTTAGTTGGATTATGCATGTATCGAGACACAACACTGACAGGAAAAGAGATATCCGGCCTAGTGTGTGTGAGATAGTTTAATCCTCCCACAAGACTCCTGTACATTCTGCCATCAGCATGCTTAGTTCCATCATTACACTGCAATTTCTCATTGATGTTCATAGGTGTAGTTGCTGCCTCACACTCGTACATGTGAAAATTTTTTAGCAGATCAGTAGCATACTTCTCCTGAGATATAAGAATGCCGTCTTCCCTTTGTGTCACCTCAAGCCCCCAAAAATACTTCAACACACCCAAATCAGTCATCTCAAATTTTTCCATCATACTAGACTTAAAGTCATCAACCATGGACTGAGATGAACCCATATAAATTATGTCATCGACATAAAGACAAACCACCAAAAAATGGTTTCCATTCTGCATTACATAAAGAGTTGGCTCATTCTTACTCTTCCTGAATCCCTTGGACTGAAAAAAATCATCAATCTTGCTATACCACGCGCGTGGAGCCTGCTTTAGCCCGTAAAGCGCTTTTTGCAGCCTATAAACTTTTTCTTCTTCACAATGAACTGCAAAACCCTCAGGCTGAGAGACGTACACCTCCTCTTCTGACTCACCGTTAAGAAAAGCAGACTTCACATCGAGTTGAAATACTGGTAATTTAAACTGAGCTGCTACACAAAGAAAGACTCTTACTGTTTCGAATCGGGCAACGGGTGAAAAAGTTTCCTCGTAATCTACCCCTTGCTGCTGTGAATACCCCTTAGCTACGAGCCTCGCTTTGTGCTTTTGAACACTCCCGTCAGAATTATACTTTGTGCGGAACACCCACTTGAGCCCTATTATGTTCTTGTCTTTTGGGGGATCAACCAACTGCCACGTATCGTTCTTTTCGATAGCTGCCATCTCATCTTGCATTTCCTTTTGCCATATTTCTTCTTCTGCTGCCTCTTCATAAGACACAGGATCTGAGACACATAATGCAAAGTTACACGTCCGATACATCCTGAAGGGACCGGAAGTGTTTTGGAGGGGTGCCACTGGAGGAGTTTTCTGGAGAATATGATGACGCTACAGAGCTGCTCCCAGTTGAATTCCCACCTGATGAAGACTGACCGTTAACATGAGGAGATGGGCTGCTAGGTGGAGTCGAAGGGGTACTACTGCTCCCCGAACTGCTGCTTCTTTCATGTTGCTCGTTGGCACATTCTGATTATGTAGATTCACTAAACTCAATGGTTTCAATAGCAACCTCTTTCTGGTTATCACCACTCCACGACCACTTTCCACCTTCATCGAATTTGATGTCCCTGCTTACAATCACTTTGCCACTCACAGGATTATATAGCATGTATGCTTTGGATTCAACACTATAGCCAACGAATATGCATTTTTCAGATTTACTATCAAGTTTGTGACGTAATTGAGAAGGAACCAAAGCATACGCTACACAACCAAAGACTCTTAAGTGGCTTACCCGTGGCTTCTTACCTCTCCAGGCTTCAAAGGGAGTATGATTCATGACAGATTTTGTAGGAGATATGTTCAGAAGGTACACTGCCGTTGCTACAGCTTGACCCCAAAACCTGTCTGGTAGCCCCTTTGCTTTCAACATACTTCGAGCCATCTCAACTATGGTTCTGTTTTTACGCTCCGCAATGCCGTTTTGTTATGGTGTATATGGTGCTGTCAGCTCCCTGCGAATACCATGCTCATCACAAAAAGAAGTGAACTCATTAGATAAGAATTCACCACCACGATCTGTGCGAAGTGTCTTGATGTGCTTCCCACTTTGGTTCTCCACCAAAGCCTTGAACTTCTTAAAGCTATCAAAAGCCTCAGATTTTAACTTCAAGAAATATACCCAGCTCATCCGAGTATAATCATCAATAAACAATAAGAAGTAGCGACTCCCACCTATTGACTGCGTTTTCATAGGCCCGCACAAATCAGCATGCACAAGATCCAGAGAGCTAGAAGCCCTCCATGCCTTCCCACTGGGAAAAGGCATCCTACATTGCTTTCCATATACACACCCTTCACAAAACAACTGTTCAGTAATTTTTGGTAAACCTATCACCATCTCCTTTTGATTTAACAGTTTAAGCCCTTTCATATGCAAGTGACCATAACGTAAATGCCATAGTTCGGACTCACTATTCCCTTTCACAACCAAAGCTCTGGTCAAGCTATTTGACACAACCACTGAGAACATATTATTTGGGGACTTATCAATATTAGCTATAATCTGCCCTGACTTGTTATCGCTAATAACACATGTATCATTGTTAAACACAAGAGAGTATCCGCTACTCATTAACTGACCAACACTTAGCAGATTATGAGCTAAACTATGAACAAATTGCACATTATGAAGAAGTTTGACATCACCTTGAATAGTTTTTATTGCCACTGTGCCCTTTCCTGCAACCTGGACTTGCTTGTCATCTCCCATCCGCACTTCACCATTTTGAGTCTCATCAAGATCCTTGAATAAGGTCTTTGAACCGGTCATGTGATTTGAGCAACCGCTATCAACAAACCACACACTATTAGTGACATCAGTTGCACAAGAATGAGTCATGAATAACTTGCTTTCTTCCTCTATATTTTCTGCAAAATTAGCCTTCGGTTCACCCTTCTGCTTACTCCAGCAGTCCGCCTCTTTGTGCCCATACTTCTTGCAATGGTAGCATTGAATTGCACTTTTGTTTTGCCTCCCTTCATCAAAACGTCCTCGTCCTCTGCCTCTGCCACGCCCACGGCCACGAAAACCACCCCTACCATTGCCTCGACCACCCGAGTAATCTGCATTTACCTTGTGTGAAGATTCCCCCTTCACCTGGAAGACTTTTTCCTCTACTGTCTCGTTAGACCTATTTATCCTATGCTCATGAGCCAATAAAGAACTCGATAAATCCTCAAAGAGATAGGTTGACAGGTCCTTTGATTCTTCAATGGCAGCAACAACATGATTAAATTTGGGAGGTAGAGTCCTCAAAACTTTGCTCACAATCGTGCGGTTAGTAACAACCTCACCATAGGTTTTCATATCATTAACAATGCCCGTCACTCTGGAGATATAGTTTTGCACGGACTCATCACTTTTCATTGCTAACAATTCAAAATCACGACGAAGAGTTTGCAACTTTACTTGAATCACCTTCTCATCACCCAAATACTCCTGCTTCAAGGTTTCCCATGCCTCCTTTGAAGTTTTCGCTGCTTCAATTCTAGGAAAGATAGTGTCATCAAGAGCCATTTGGATGTAAAGTAAAGCTTTCGCGTCCTTCTTGCGGTTGTCACGTAGCTGTGCATCAGGTTCTACGACCTGATTTCCTCGGGGTTCTGCATACCCATTCTCCACTAAATCCCAAAGCTCTTGAGACTTGAATAAAGTTTGCATTTTGAGGCCCTTAAAATTGGGTATTAGGGATTGAGAAGAACTGTTGTTTGATGCCATTTGACTGAATGCTTTCACTTGTGATTGGATTTGTGTGTTGCTCTCACTCGATTGGTTTCTGGGTTTTTGTGGCCTGCTGCAAGGTTTGTTTTGAAGTGAGGATCGAGACCTGGTATTGCAAAAGCTCTGATACCACAAATGTTAGGAAAATAACAGAGTAATGGATGGACAGAGACACGAGAATAGGTCTGCAATAGATTTCAATTTTCTGCACTACACTAAATAAAGATTACATCCATGCTTTTATACTACTAAAACTGAAACAAACTTCACGTTAAAGTATGATCATATCCCACTAAGTAAACAACTTCCCTAATAAAATTGAACCACACACCCACTAACTTAATTGCTCCTAAAAATACTCCAACCGACACTTTGACTTAATCTTACTAGAATCATAAACTCAAGCTGCAAATAATACGGAGTATATATTTTGAATCAAATCCCAACATTCTTTGAGGTCAACGAGGTCAAACCCAACCTACAAGGCCTTCAAACCCTCCTCAAAGAATCTGGTAAAAGCATCCATCTGTGTAACGGGCAATGCCAAACCAATCTCAAGTCCACCTTCCTCATCCTTGCTTCCACTGAGAGAAATGGCCCCTGTTATATCTGTCGATGGAATCTCCGACTTTTCAGGCTTCCCCCATCCGAAATCTAACCCATAATAGTCAAACTTGGGAGACGCAGCCACAGTCAATGTACGGTCCATATTAATTGCCTGGAGCCATGTAAACCAATCTTCAGCTCCTTTGAAGACTCCATCTTTATCTTTATTGTACAGCCGGCCACGTATGCTTTCTCCAACCACCGCCGCCGCCGTCGCCAACCCATCCTCACCCACATGTTCCTTAACCTTCGCGTATCCATAACAAGCCGTGATGCAATTCCCGAAGTAGTTCTCCGGCAATGGCGGATCCAACCGCGCCCTACAATCCGCCGCACACAAAAACAGCTCATCTTCATCGTCATTAGCGTACACGCCCGCCACGTGGCGAGATCGTACCACGCAATTCCAAACGTACGAACACGTCACCGTGAATGAGGTTACGTGTGCCAGTTCCGGACGTCGTGCCATGACGTGGCTCTTGAGCCTTTGGATGTCGCCGCGTGTCAGTGTAAACGTGGCACGGACCTTGTTCTGGACCGTTGGAAGCAGGTCAACAAGGGTATCCTCGATTTTGACATTCTTTAGATTTTCCCAGAAAATGCCTTCTAATCTTCCTTTGCCTTCTTTGAGCTCTGTTCTATCGAAAAACGGTAAAGAATCAAGATTGACTTTCTGGCCTCCGTCGCCGGAAAAGGAAGCCCAAGTCTTCCAGAAACCGAAGATGGTTTTACCGTCACCGACGACGTGATGAAAAGACATGCCGATGCAAAACCCGACGTTTGGGAATAGTGTTACTTGTAACGCCAAGAGAGGGACTTGTGTAGATCCGTCAGATTTTCTTGACGGTGGGGGTAATCTCGGAACAAGCGGATGAAAATCCGCACAACTTTTAGCACTATTAGACACAAGATTGTCAAAGTCGCCCTCGGTCAACGTGGATTCCGCCAAGACTAACGGCATAGAGTCGCCGTCAACGTAACGGATTTCCGGCAAGATCGAATTGTCAGATGAGAAAACCAATTTTCCGGCGAAGGGACTATAGTGCTGAAGGCTTTTGGATAAAGAATTTTTCATGACGGGAAAAAGGGTATCTATAAAGTCGGTTTTTGATATAGGGTGGTGATGGAAGATGAGTCGGTGAATTGGGCTCATGTGCAACCAGAGCAGGTCGAGAAACGTGAGCGGAAGAGTGAGACTTGCGGCGGATTCCGGCTGTGGTGCCACCGGGATTTGATCCAGCACGGTGACGTCAAGGGGTTGACTTCCGGTCATGAGGAATTATGATCGGAGGTAAATATGAAGTGGGGTCTTCTGAATAGTAGTAGGTAAGATGGATCGTAATACGGAGTATTAAGATAAGGACTCTCAAATTAAAAAGATAGACTAGAATAGACTAGAGACCATAATTTATAGCAGCAATAAATGTGATGAGGGTACACGTGTCAACAATCTAACGGTCAAGGAATCACCTCAATCGGGGTGGCACCGACATTTGCATGTTGACACATTAAATGCAGTGGTTAGATGCGACATTTGTACTTGGTACGGTGATCCAGCGCATGTGAAGAGGAGGTTCTGTCGAGCAAGACGCCTTCGGCTATACCTACTGTGTCGAAGGCTCCATGGGTCGGGGGCCTCTATATGTCGAGGGTTGTAGATGCCGAAGGCTTGGTTTTCAACTTTGTTTTCCTATGATGTTTCTGGGTTCAATTATGTCAATGGTAGCCTTCGGTCATGGGGCCGAAGACACCCCTTACGTGTTGTGGACTGTTTAGAGTTTCATTTTGCTGGGTTTGGCCCGTTTGGGTCTGTTAGGCCTGATTGTAGTTGTGGAAGTATGTGGGCCGGAGATCCCTGAACCATATATTCCATCAGTTCTCGTATCCAATATTCAAAGACACTTGTACCGTACGTTCCCAGGTTGTATCTACAATTTTTAAAATTTTCCATTTTTTGGTAATTATTTTAAAATTTCGGATATTAACCTTAAAAAAAACACCTACACGGCTACAATTTACATTATAAAATCTTAAAATTCGACGGGGGTGGGTGGTGGATGGTGGAGCCACGAATCGGCAGGGGTGACTTCCGGGATGGATTACTTCCTTGTTCTTCTCCGGCCGCCGGACTGTCTGGCGGAACCAGCGCTAGGTGGGGCAGCTGAGGGGTTGGGGTGGGGGGTTGACTGACAGCTGACCACTTGGGCCAGCCTGTCGGTTGACCAAAGGTAACGGTTGGAATTGATGTGCGGCGCAGAAGCAAAGCGATGAGGGCTGAGAAGTTTGGGCCGTTGCCCTACTACGCTGGACGGATTTGCTGCGTGGATGGGCCGCTGCTGGGAATAATTTGAATGGGAATTAGGCATGTGGTCTAGGCCCGTGTTTGTGAAGATTAGATGCTGATGCTGAAGTGTGCTGCTGGACTGCTGATTGACGCAGGGAACTTGCTGAAGGGATGGGTCTTCTACTTGGGCCTGGACTGGTAGATTTGATGGAGTCCTTTAACTGGATTTGCCTTTTATAGACTAGTCGTTTTTTGTTACTGATTTTTGTGATACGCGCCGGGATCTATCCCGTGCCGTTTTGATATCCAAAAAACTTCTATCTCCCATAAATCAATTTTATACCTTTCCGATAAATCAAATTTCTCACCATTTTATACGTATTCACTCGATCAATTCAGTTTTTATTGCAATCTAGCACCGCCAATATATTCACCCAACAAATCTTTAAATTAAAATCATACTTTGAATATTAATTTTTTCAATTTCTTTCTTTTGCGAATAATTATAATTTTAAAAGTCAAATATTTCAATGTAAAAATAAATAAACTTGGGGTTTAAGTTTGTAAATTTTACTTCAGACCTATTTTAGAAAAAATAAGTGAAAGATGAAAAACAAAATTTTAATCATGGAATCTTAATATTTTAGCATTTGAATATATTTGAGAAAAATATTGTCCAAAAAACTCAAGCAGTTGAAACTTGATGTTTTTATTTATTTAATATATGTAGTATTGGTGTCATATGAAAGATCATAAAAAATTATGAATTTTGATATATTTTTTATAGAAATTTGAGTATAAAAAAAGATATTATTGTTCACAAAAGTCATGATTTAAATTTTAGATAGGCCAGTATGTATTACGGAGTACTTCCTATAAAGCTGTTGTTTTTTGTGGTTCGTGCAACGTGCAGAATAAAGGCTAGAGTAAATACTTTTTTTGAATAATCCTGGTGTCAGGGCTTACGCCCCCAAAATCATGGAGTCTATGAAGTACCCTCCAAAGTCCCTAGACAGTTAAATCCGGATCTGATCACAGTCAGCCTCGTCAGGACTGGCTCCAAAGAACGAATCCAACAGGACTTACATCAACTTTCAGGCTGCTCCTCCCACCACACGAATCCGCTACCTTGATTACCATCTTCTCCCTTCACAGCCGCTGATCAACTCCGTGAGGAAGAATCATTGGGAGCAAGACCTACCTCATCTCCCCTTGATGAGAATTGAATCCAAGACCTCTCACAAAGGAGAGACTTGGGGGCAACCCAACCAGAGTGAATACTTTGACTGAATTCCCAATTTCCCATCCCCAAGAGTGACATAAACCCACTATGCAACTTCCAAATACATGGTTTCCAATGATCGTTAAGTGAATAGCTCAAATTTAACTTATTCAACTCTAAATTGCGGGTAGCCTAAGGAGAGCTCTGGTCTCAATCTAGTGTAAATTGAAAACTATGAGTCTCATTTCTTTTCACGCTCATTTGATTTGATCATAAATGTAAGTCTTATTTTTTAATATTTTCAACAACAAAAAATCGCACGCTAATGATATAATGAGAAAATTCAAATTCACGCGGCCTTCATTATAATATGTAACACATTTAAATGTCAGATTTGGTCAAATCACTAACAATCACACTTCGTGTAGAGAGCAAGTTGTACACTACATTTTACATGTCGGTCAAATTATTCTCACACAGACAATTTGATCGACGTGTAAAATGACGTGTACAACTTGATGTGTACAGATAGCATTTTCAAATGAATAGGTGCGAAGTTCTTCTCATTGTGGTGAGATTCTCTTGTGATAACGTAATGGTAGGTTTGAGCGAGTATAATGTGTATCGAGATGTAAGTTAACATAACCTAATTGTTAAACATATGAAAACAAGAAGTAAAATTCAATATAGAATAGTAGAACTGTGCAAGTAGCTTAATTATTTAGTTGAACATTTAGAACTTTGAAAAAATAACTTATTTTGATAGATACTACAGAGTATCATTTATAGATGACATCTTTTACAACATATATAATACGTAAGTCATATGGTAACATAAATTGGATGAATTTTGTTGCAATTGATTACGTTTTAGTTGAAACAGTTGAATGGACTGAATATACTAACTAAATTATGGAAAATTATACTAAAATATTCTATCAATAGATCGAATAAAAGAAAAATTATTTGAAAAATAGCTAAATCAACATCTACATTAATTTCAATCAATGGTACCATGGATCGTAATCATGGCCCAATAATGAATTAATGAAAGCCCATTACATAGGAACATCGAATCAAGCCCATTAATCGAAATTAATAATTAATAATAGCTGTTGGGCCTAACTAGGAACGCAAACCGTGAAAGGAACCCACAACCAGGTTGATCTGGACAGCAGACCTCGAGCCTGGGCGGGATTCCAGTGAGACCAGACTTGTCCTAGGGCTTATGTGACAGGATATCACTCAAGCATAGCTATCTGGCATCGACATGACACTAACGGAAGGGACGTGGACCTAGGGGAGTAATGATTGTGTAGTAATCAAGACGTTACAAGACTCATATCATAACTAAATGTATTAAATGCATCTGTTTTATCTCCTTAAATGATTGTAACCCTAGATTTATAAATACTTCATGTACATACCTAAGGGGGGGTCCGCCTCTTGACGGCACTATAGTCATTGTGTGCCTCAAATAAATTCAATACTTGCACTATTATTGTAGTATAGCATTGTAAGGATAGTATCCACAGAGAAAGGATGTATTTCTTTTAATTAAATTATAACAAGGGTTTTTTTAGATTTTGTTGAACTTAAAGGTATTTAAACATAAAGCTGAACAACTTAGATGAGTTTAGTTAATAGAGATGGATACTTGGTTTTGCTTATTTCCGCTTAATGAAGTGTTCGTCGATCCAGGTTATATCTTCAATCATCTTCCTCTCGAATACTCAATCGTGGAGTATTTCCAATTCATTGAGTGTAGACGTGTAGTTATTAATAACGATACGTGTTCATTAATAAAAAGTGATGAATTTTGATATATATTTTTATAGAAACTGGAGTATAAATAAAAATATGTTACTGTTCAAAAAAAACATGATATAAAATTTTACATAGGCCAGTGTATGTGTATGACTTCCTATGGTCAATCAGCTGTTGTTTTTCTTGATTCGTGCAACGTGAAGAATAAAGACCAGATTGAATACTCTTGATTGAATTCTCACCTCCAAGAGAAGTGCTTATACCGTACAGTCGGCCGTACAGTGAGCATTGTACAGCTGATGACATTTTTATAATTAATGTGAAAACTAGTTTATGCTCAATAGCATTAATGTACTGTTAATGAGCAATGGTCCAGTTTTAATGAGCATTAAGAAGCTAACAATGAGAACCGTGTCATTACAAGAAAGTTAATATCACAACTAAAAATCGGTGTCATTTTCATAATTTCAGTTAAAATCGCGGTTTTCGTTAGATGAGCATTAATATACTTTTAATGAGCATCAGACGTATTCTACTGAGCATTAACAGTCGAATAATGAGTATTGTGATATCAACTTCATATATTGTAATTCACTTTCTTTTTCTTATTTTTTATAAAATCTCATTAAATTATATCTATAATCAATTCCTATTAATTTCAATATGCGAATATAATGTAATATGGTGCTTTCGAAATATGCATTGTTATGACATTTTAAAAATGAGCATAACATTAGTATCAATTGAACATATATAACTTACAAAATAAGCATTCATATGAAAATCATAAGCTTTTTTATTAAGCATCAAAACATTTTCATTGAACATAAAATCTTCTCTATTGAATATTAGAAACATGCAATTGAGTATATAGTTTGTGCTCCCGTATCTATAATCAACTCCTACATGAATCTAATGTAATATAGTGCTTTTTGAATATGCATTGACATAACATTTTAAAACGAGCATAACACTAGTACCAAATGAGCATACATAATTTACCATATGAACATACATGACTTACAAAATGAGCATTAATATGAAATCATAAGATTTTTAGTTGAGTATAACCACATTTTCATTGAACATTAAACCCCTTTATTGAGTATGTATTTATATAATGTGCTCAGGTATACATTATTGTTTGCTCATTCCTTTCAAGTTTTATACTCACTAAGAAGCTGTTATGTTCGTCTTATTCTTATTACTTATTGTTTATTCTTATTTTATTCAGATCAGATCAGAAAAATTCAGAACAAATCAGAAAGATTCAGATCAGATCATAAGCATTCAGATCAAACCAGAAAGATTCAGATCAGATCATACCAGATCACAAACATTCACATCAAATCAGAAACATTCAGATCAGAAAAGTTCAAACATGATTTATCACTTTTATTATTCAAATAATTTTATTAATATTATTATTATTATTATTATTATTATTATTGTTGTTGTTGTTGTTGTTATTGTAATTACAATTATTATTGTAATTAGAATTATAGTTATAATTATAGATTAAATTACAATTATAACTATAATTTTAGAAATACATATTATATTTAAAAGTACAACTATAATTTTAGAAATAATTATAATTTAAAATATAATTACAATTATAATTATAGCTATAATTATAATTAGTGTAATAGGTATAATTATTATAATTTGAATTTTAATTACAATTATTATTATAAATATAATTATATATATATTTTAATTATTATAATTATAATTATAATTATAATTATTATAACTATAATTATAGAAATATTCAACTTTGATCAGATCAGAAAGTTTCAGATCAGATCAGATCAGATCAGAAAAATTAAGATCAGATAAGATCAGATCAAAACTTAATAAATTCAGATCAGAAACATCCAGATCAGGTGAAGAGAACACCTTCTGAATTTAACATATGTAACAATATATTATTCAACACTTTGTACATTCCCTCTTTGAATTAAGAATCAATCACACTATATAAATATATATTTCTGCATTTTTTATTGATGTAACATTTTAATCTAACTCTTATGTGAATCTAATATGATACTTTTGAAATATGCATCAGTATGACATTTTAAAATGAGTATAAACTCATTACCAGACGAACATAAGTAATTTACAAAATGAGCATAAAAAATTCAAAAGCTCATTTGAATTCTCTAATGTGTTCAAATATTCATTGTGCACATATAATCACAAATATAGTAGTTTTATAATCACATATCAATTCACTTTTTCTACTCAAATCTCAACCACAACTTTTACCTTTTCAACAATTTTCTTAAAACTTGTGCAAAAGCAAACAAGACAATTAATTTGGGACGGAGGAAGTAATATTTAATAAGCTAATAAATATTCATTTTAAATTAAAATAGAAAAGTAAAATATTAATACCAAAAATAAGTTATAATACAGCAAAAAAAGTTAGAAGTTAGATGGGGAAAAAACTGGGACATTTAATAATATTTTTTATAATATTTTATATTCTACTTTTTCATAATAATTGAATAATTAAAGTAGAATGTTGCTAAGAAAAAAAAAGAAAGAGAACAAACAATTAAAAAGCAAAATGACAAAGGAGTAAAAAAAAGGAAGGGGAACACACCATAGCAAGTTAGCAACGATCAGCGTCTAGGATGGTGTGCTCCCATGACTACCATCCTCGTTTATTTACCTTTTATGTTTCATTATATTTATGAAGGGATATACATACCATATCTAAAGTACATTTGATTATTAGTAATAATATTTAAATTGTTCATTTGCACTATCTAATTGGTCTGCATAATCAAAGCATTGTACCGTAGAATTGGAGGCAACGATCAGCGTCTAGGTGGAATACTGTTGCTACAGCATGCGGCGGAAATCATAGCGGATAGACGCCCAGGTGAAGTACGTACTGCAGCCGAAAAAAGAACAATAACTAACACAGCTATTGCCCTCAAAGTTGAAAGTAAGTACAAACAGGTACACCCTAGGTTCGGACGGTTGTACGGTGTAATTTACTCCCCAAGAGTGCCATAAACCAAATATTGATATGGAAATTCGGCGCATTAGTTTCTGATGATTTAAAAAATGCGTCAAACTCCTTTATGTTTTAATTAATTATGTGCAAAATCCCTTATATGAACGAATTCAATTGTCAAATAGAAGAAAAATGATTAACACTTTTGTATGATTTAGATATTTTTAAATATTTACTAGCACATTCAATCAGAATATTAGGAAAAGTGATTTCAAAATCATTAAGTTTAGTCATAAAAGGGACTTTGTGCATGATTAATTAAAACACAAGGGGGTTGGACGCATTTTTCAAATAACATGGAACTAATGCGCTGAATTTCTATATCACGAGGGGGTTTGGTGCATTAAACTCCAACTTCCAAATACATGGTTTCCAATGATTGTTGAAGTGAATAGCTCAAATTTAACTTATTCAACTCTAGATTGCTGGTAGCTTAAGGAGAGCTCTCAATCCAGTCTAAATTGTAAACTATGAATCTCATTTCATTTCACGCCCATTTGATTTGATCATAAATTTAACTATGTAAGTCTAATTATTCAATAGTGTCAAAAAAATGGCATGCTAATGATAAAAAGAGAAAATTCAAATTCACGCGGCCTTCATTATAATATGTAACATATTTAAATGTCGGATTTGGTCAAATCAGTAACAATCATACTTCATGTAGAGAGGAAGTTGTACACTACATTTTACATATCGGTCAAATTGTTCTTACATAGACAATTTGATCGGCGTGTAAAATGACGTGTACAACTTGATGTGTACAGATAGCATTTTTGAATGAATAGGTGCGAATTTCTTCTCATTGTGATGATAGCATTTTCAAAAAAATGATGACACCCCATCTCTGAGGACCCCACAATCCGGACCGGACGGTACATTAGGAGGATGTAAATTGGACTATAATCACAATTTGACAGATAGAGAGTGAGACTCTGTCCCCGATGATAGCATTTTCAGAATGAATAGGTGCGAAGTTTTTCACATTGTGGTGAGATTCTCTTGTGATAACGTAGTTACATAATGATAGGTTTGAGGAGTATAATGTGTCTCGAGATGTAAGTTAACATAACATGATCGTCAAACATATGAAAAGAAAACGTAAAATTGAATATAGAATAGTGGAACTCTAGCGCCTGAGGGGAAGTTGAGAGCGTCTCTCTCTAGACCGTTTGAGGTTTAGACTCTTCCCCTTTTCTTTGGTCCGGCACCACCACTTGCGGTGGCCGCCGGCGCCGGAGCCCTCCCGGCTCCGGTGGTCTTGTTTCATGGCTATGGCCGGATTTTTGGAACCTATCTCTTGATGCAAGACTACTAAAACCTTGTGGGTTGTTAACTTAGTTGGTGCACAGCATGAAAGGAGCTCCGACGACACTTTAATTGTCACTGTCATTCGATGACCATGGGAAAGGTTGAAGGTAAGTGTTCGGTTGGGGATGAACGGAATACTGGTGGTTTGGGTGCTGTTTGGGCTTCCTGGAAAGCCGTGTTGTTGATGTTCTAGGCTGGATTTTCATGGCCTGAATTCAAGGTGGAAGATAAGCTAATTTTTTGGACTGATCCTTCTGTACATGGTCCGGTGGTCCATCTACCGGTTTATGCTTCAGGTTTGACTACTTTACTCACCTTCTTTCTTTTCCTTTTCATTCACAACCGGGGTGAAAACCCTCCGGTGAATGCAGTTCCATCGTCCTCGGACGGGTCGCCGGAATGGTTGGGGTAGTTGAATACGTCAGAGATAGTGGATGGGGGCACTCGTCAATGGCGGTTTTTGACTCCCTGAATGTCTAGGAACCTGCTCGTCTTCCTCCTGCATCTGAAAGCCTGCAGGTTGTTCATCTTCCATGGGCTTTGGCGTTCTCCGTGGCAGCACCGGGTGTGGGTGGTCCCGGTGCAGTTCCTTTCACGCGGCCTCAGCTTTAAACTGCTTCGTTACGGATCCCTGGCTGGGCCAAGACCGGGGATTGGGAGTTTGCAGCCACGGGTGGTCGTAATATGAAAATAGAGATTTATCCCTGTTCGTCAACCTGTGTGGAAGGAAATGTCCAGAAATGAGGTTAAATCTGCTATCTTGCTATTCGGCGCCTGTGGAGTTTCACACCCTGAGGGTTGATATCGCGCTTGTGTTGGTGGAGTTTTTTTTTGTCGGAGAAGATGAACGGAATCCTTGGGGTTTTGGGAATCGGAAAAGTTAGTTTGCTTTCCGGGTACTGTTAATACGCCATCCTTTCGCTACCTCACCTATGCCGCCGGGGGTCGCCGGAGCTCGACGGGGGTGGGTGGTGGGAGGTGGGATTACGGATTGGCAGGTGTTCACTTTCCGGCTGGGACTTCTTTCTCCTCCACCGTTGCCACCGGGACTGATGCCGGAGCCTGGTGGGGGTGGGGGAGTGGTTATGGGTTACTTTTTGGCCAGGCGGAGCTTCGCCGGGGAACGACAGAGACTTGCCGGAATTTTGCCGGCGATGGAAACGGTAGAGTCAACGGTCTGCGTGGATGGAATTGATTGGACCGCCTGTCTGCTGTCCTGTCTGGTACTGTACCAACACGTGGGATGGTTTCTTTTGAATTTTGATCAACAGATGCGGCGCTAGAGGAAGCGATGCCTATTGGGCCGACCCGGAGGAACTCTCCAAACCCTAGCCTCAGCTGGGACGCGGACGCCTTTGGGAGTTTGGGAAGGGCTGACTTGGTGGGCTAAGTTACTGCTGGGTTGGTGTATTAACTATTTTGCTTAAAGAAAGGTGCATGCGGACAAGGGAATTACCCTGGACGCTGGGAAGAAGCAGATATATGTGCTGGGCCTTTGGGCTTTTATTAGCTCACAACCCAGTCTCTTTACTTTTTGTGGACTGATGTTTATGTTGTTGTTTTGAACTATTTTCAATTGTGTTACTAAGTCGGGGCCTGTCCCGTACTAGTTTGTGATTTCTGTTTTACAAATCTCCCCTCTCCCTTACCCTTGCCGTGAGGTGGAGGTGGGGGGGGGGGGGGGGGGGGGGCGTGAATGTTAGTTACTATTTTAGTTTAGTTTACTGGCTTAGATAGTTATTTTTGACACATGTATTTGTTATTTTTGGATGATTTAATATATACTTACATTTTATCCAAAAAAAATAGAATAGTGGAACTCTCCCCGTAGCTTAATTATTTAGTTGAACACTTAACTTTGAAAAATAGCTTATTTTGATAGAGACTAGTCAAACTACAGAGTATTATTTATAGATGACATCTTTTACAACATATTTAATACGCAAGTCATATGGTAACACAAATTGGATGGATTTTGTTGCAATTGATTACGTTTTAGTTGAAACAGTTGAATTGGCTGAATATAATAATTAAATTATGGAAAATTATACTAAAATATTCTATCAATAGAATAAAGGAAAAATTATTTGAAACATAGCTAAAATCGTCCTCTACATTAATTTCAGTCAATTTAGTCATAAAACTAACTTTAACCTTATGATGGTACCATGGATCGCAATCATGGCCCAAGAATAAATTAATGAAAGCCCATTACACGGGAACAACGAATCAAGCCCATTAATCAAACTTATTAATTAATAATGGTTGTTGGGCCTAACTAGGAACTCGACCCGCGAAAGGAACCCAAAACCAGACCGGTCTGGATAGCAGACATCGAGCCTGAGCGGGATTCCAGCGAGATCAGACTTGTCACAGGACTTAGGTGGCAGGCTATCACTCAAGCATAACTATCTGGCATCGGCAGGACACTAACGGAAGAGACTTGGACCTAGGGGAATAATGATTGCGTAGTAATCAAGACGTTACAAGACTCATATCATAACTAAATGTATTTGTTGAGATGTATTATCCCGGCCTACCACTGTTCAGGAGCCCAAACATTACCCAGTCCGGAGCCCGACCAGTGAGGCCCGTTTTGGCCTTTCATGTCTGTTTTGGCCCTTTGGGCCCATTTCAGCCTATTTGGGCCATTAGGGTGGATCACACACTCTCCCCTCTATTTTCTATAAATAGAGGGCTTTCCCTCCTTATGAGAGATCCCCTCCCTTCCTCCTCCTTCTCTATAGTTAGCTTGAATACTCCATTAATGGGAGTTTGTACAATGTAATGGTGAGAAGGACATTAATAAAATGAGCGGGCTTGGACATTAGCCTAAAAAGTCCCATGGTTTTCTCCCTTTCGGGTTTCCACGTAATTAAAGATCGAGTGTTCATATCAAATTATATCTATATATATTATATCGTGTTGGATTAAACTCAACAATATTAAATGCATCAGTTTTATCTCCTTAAATGATTGTAACCCTAGATCTATAAATTGAAGGGGAAACAAGAGGTTAATAAAAAAAACCTAGATCTATAAATACTTCATGTACATACCTAAAATAGGATCCGCCTCTTGACGGCACTATAGTCGTTGTGTGCCTCAAAATAAATTCAATACTTGCACTATTAGCGTAATATAGTGTTGTAAGGATCGTATCCACAGAGAAAAGGAATATCTTTCTTTTAATTAAATTGTAACAAGGGTGTTTTTAGATTGTTGTTGAACTTAAAAGTATTTAAACACAAAGATGAACAACTTATATGAGTTTTGTTAATAGAGAGAGGGATACTTGGTTTTGCTTATTTCCACTTATGAAATGTTCGTCGATCCCGGTTATATCTTTAACCATCTTCCTCTCGAATACTCAGTCGTGGAGTGTCTCCAATTCATCTAGTGTAGTTATTAATAACGAGATGTGTTCACTAATAAAATTTACTATCAAGTCAATATAGAACGTGCGTCGTATATTGACCTAATAGTAGCAATCTATATATACATAATAACAATACAAATGGTTACTGTTCAATGAACAGTACTTTCACTGTTCAATGAACAGTATTCTCGCTTAGACACAAGCCCATCAGAATCGTTCGCTGAGGCACACAAGGCCCATCTCCTTTCATCTTTCACGTTCTCCGCATCTCACGACTTCTCTCCACCACCGTATACGCCTCCCTTCATGTATGAAGCCTCATGGTCTTATAGACGGCGTCCAACATCAACACCGTATGCAAGGGAGATGATCGAGTGTAGCGTCCAACATCAACACTGTATGCAAGGGAGATGATCGAGTGTACCCGAGTATCTAGGTCTCATTCAATTATGTCTCAATTGAACCTCTTTTTTATGCAATGCAACCCTCCATTTCATCCCTGTCATCTTTACATTATTGCCGTAAATCATGTGTAGGCCAAAAGTATTCAAGCCAGAATTCAAGTTTTGCATATAGCGTTGCCAGACTTCATCCTATCCATACATGGCATTGACAACCGACACCACCAAAACCAGGTTTGGTTTTAGTTATTTCAATTCATGTGTGTATTATAAATATTAAGTATCTATATATAGATCATATAGCTAGGTGAAAAATGGGAAGAGGGAAAGTGGGACTGAAGAGGATTGAGAATAAGATAAACAGGCAGGTGACTTTTGCAAAGAGAAGGAATGGATTGCTGAAGAAGGCCTATGAGTTGTCTATCCTTTGTGATGCTGAAGTTGCTCTTATCATCTTCTCCAATAGTGTAAAGCTCTAGGAATTTTGCAGTACTTCAAGGTATGTCTATCCTTTGGAATTGCAGAATTTTGAATCAAGATTAATGGTCAGTTCTGTTTTTTTCTTTGTGGTTTTAGCATGCTAAATCTGTATAACCTAGTGTATGAGGGTAAGGATAAGTACTCATTTAGCCCTTTTGATTTTTAAAAGTGCTAAAGAAACATTTATAAATCATGTGTAGGACAAAAGTATTCAAGCCATGATTCAAGTTTTGCATATGGCGTTGCCAGACATCATCCTATCCATACTATTCACCCTCCTGATTATAAGTCGTCCTGATTATAGGTAAGACTTTATCTTAGATTGTATGTTATCTTTTGATTATAATTACATTTCTTCAATTCTGATTCAACCAAAGTAATTGAGAAAATCTTTCAAGCTTCTTCAGATAATTGTGGCTTGGAGAAGTTGCTAGAATTGCTGTCTTATCCACTGTTTGGAGAAATGCTTGGTATAATCTCACCAGGTTGTTTTTGATGATTCCTTCCATCATAACATTTACTGACTACGGGCAGATAGTGATGGTCATTTGATTCTTAAAAATCAAACATACAACTTCTAGAGAATTCTGAAAATGAGACACCTCTTCATATATAATAGGATTACAAATTACCCCCATATGAAAATATACTTCATTTGTTGCTAATCACATGCTTCCTTTTCAATATGATAAACCAAGAGGAAATATGTTTACTTATGATAATACTATAGTGCTTTACAGAACTGAAGTTTATTTGATGCAGACTTTAATGAATTTCTTCATCAATAACCAAAACGTATATGTAAACTTACTCAAATGCAATACTTACTACCTGAATACTATACTTAAGGTAAGTGTGTTTTAAAAGAACTAAACTCAAAGCAATTTGGAAAAGATGATCAAAGAACTATGTAATTTTAGTCACAAACTAAACACGTATGAGTAACCTGCATGACCAGGTGTGGATTCCTCAATAGTCCATTCTTTGTCTCAATCTCGGATATAAGTTTTGATTTTTTTTTCTGACTGCAGGTATATATATGTGAATTAAGTAAGTTGTTCCTTTCTGTAATGAAGAAAGTTGTTCAAAAACTCGACATTCAGATATCCAATTCTGGTGGTAGGAATTACCGTCTGCTGCCCCGTATCCTTAAACGCCCTACACTGAGTAAAAAATGTAAAACATAATTGCATTTTATACTTCTTTTTATAGAAATTCCCACAGGTGTTTTTAGTATTGAATTTAGCTTCATGACTCATTTTGAGTAGTTCACCGTTTTTTTGTTTGTTTCCGCCTTACATCATATTAAAGTTTTATCAACATTCTTATCACTTTTTTTTTATATTTTTTAATATCATCTCCTTTTCTCTGTTTTCTCCTTTACATCATATTAAAGTTTTATTACCATTCTTACTATTGCTTTTTTTACTATCTATTGTGGTTCAAGTTATCATCATAGTATAAAAAATCCAGCTGTATGAATGGTAAGAATCTTATAGCATTATTATATACATATATAAAATCGTGCACTTAATTACATGTATCATTAATAACTCTAAGTATATAAGGAATTGTGCATCTTCTAAATTATACACACCAGGACCAAACGACCTTCTATCATATATACACGCACATACCATAAACTTAAAAAGAACTCGAGCATCTTAGTGTTTGAAGGCAGAGGTTCAACAGGTATGTCATTAACCTTTTATAGTTCAATCATCTTTCACCATTAAATCAATGACCTTCATTATGTTAAAAAACCTTTGTGAACTTACATCATATTATACATGTGTTTAGTTGTTATTAATAATTATTATAATAGTTATTATTATAATTATTATATCATTATTATTATATTTCTTTTTGGATTTATACTTTCCATTAGTAAAATATTTGAAAAAATACATATTGTTGTTATTATTATAATTATTATTGTTGTTATTATTAGTAGTAGTACTATTATTATTATTATTATTAATAATAATATTATTATTATTATTATTATTATTATTATTATTATTATTAGTAGTAGTAGTAGTAGTAGTAGTGGTACTACTACTACTACTACTACTACTACTACTACTACTACTACTACTACTACTACTACTACTACTACTACTACTACTACTACTACTACTACTACTACTACCACTATTGTTATCTGAACAAATGATTGGACTTTTTATACTGATATTTTGATAATCTAAGCTCCACTACTCAATCATCTAAAATTGAGAAGTGGACTTTAATGTCCCTTAATAGACTAACTGATAGTAAACTTTCATCTAATGTAAGTTGGTAAAAATTTAAGTCAAAATGCATTGCTACTAATCTCTCTTGGCCTCCTCTCTATTCTTTGTATTTTAATTTTTTAACATGCTTCTGAGTCTTTGAAGACAAAAGGTTCAACCGTTCAAGAGGTACTTCATTAACCTTTTCGCTAATAAACAATTTATCATCATTGTATTAATAATCTACAATCTGTGAGGAATCTTTTGAGGAATCGTTTTTTTACTAACAACATATAATCTTTAACTATTGACAGATTGAGGTAGTGCACACTGTTTATTTACATAATGACATGAATGGGTAGCAATTAATGTATGTGAATTAACCCTATATTTACTTTGAGAGCTTCTTCATTTTTCTATATCTATGAATTAATATATAGCAGAATAAATAATAAATTAAATATACCTATTCTGCATGAATTGAAAACCTAAAATTGACTCAGTTATATATTTGTAGAAACACAAAAAACAATACAGGGTTATTGTTTGTTTAGTGCATGAAAATATTGATTGTTTGGTGCCTATTTCAATGGTAGAAGAGTAATATACATGCTTCCTTTTTATTATTTTTTTTATCACTTCTGTTATGCTCAATCTATTAATATAATAGCTGAAAGGTCATGTTATCAATTTTTGAGTGTTGCTGGAATTTCTTATTCACTTTAAGTTTATAATTATTGCTTTTATGGAGAGGTTTATTGTTTTTTAGCTTTATTTCATAGGTAATTTGAGTGCTTTAGGTTGGCTCTTTTTTGTATGCCTAAAATTGAAATCATTGATTGAATCATTGATTTCAATTAATCAATATATATCACTATGCATAACAAGAACAAATGACTGGACTTTTTATACTTTGATATTCTGATAATCTATGGATTTTTAAGGTTTGCCCTAAGAACAAATGAGTGGACTTTTCATACTTTGATATTTTGATAATCTAAGCTCCACTACTCAATCATCTCAAATTTAGAAGTGGACTTTAATGTCCCTTAATAGACTAACCGATAGTAAACTTTCATCTAATGTAAGTTGGTAAAAATTTAAGTCATAATGCATTCCTACTGATCTCTACATTTACTAACACTAAATTTCATGAATATAAACACCTAAATGTATACAATATTGGATTAATTCTCACCAGGAAGTCAATTATTGTGCCTAATTGAATAAATGAGTAAATAGTAATGGGTCACAAATCATGGGCAGGATAATAAATGAGTAAATAGTAATGGGAAAACTTCACTTTAAGACCTTAGTGGCAATTTTCTTCAGCAGAAAAGATGTAATATAAAATAGCCTGCTTAAATAAATATAAGGTTGATTGATTTTTTCTTAAATAGCCTGTTGAAGAATCAAGCATGACACTACTTACATTTCAAATATATATAGATGCATCAACAGTCTTACGCATAAATAAGTATGAAGAAACTTGACCGTATAGATGGTAACAAAGAATCAGGCATATACCTTTAATTCTTGATTTTCATTTATTTTATTAATACATTATTCCTCATTGAATAATAAACCGGATTTGCACAGTCAGGAAGCATATTAGGGGTGAATAACAATAAGTTATAATGTTAATCAATGATAAGTAATAAACATAAGGTGTCAAATTTAGAAGTATGTGAACTTTTAATGTTATAGGATTCATAATTTTAACAAACTTTACCATCTACTTGAATGTTTTGCAGATAACATGCCACCAATTAAGAAAGTTTTGTCCGAAGTCACACTTGATTTGGAAAAGAATGCTGCGTTGTTGTTGCGTGTCACCAGAAAATGGACTATCCCATTCAAAAACAACGTGGGTTTACGAGTTTCTGAATTAGTGTTGGTGGATGAAGAGGTAAATCATCCAATATGATATTTGATTAAACTCCATCCTATATATTGAAATTGGAGGAGGTAATATAAGACTCAATTACCCAAAAATTTATATAGGGTTGGCCCAAGATCAACTTAGATCAGAGAGCCTTATCAATCCATTTTCCAGTGATGATTAAAACCATGTTGTGTTTCTACAGCCTAGACAATTAAGCCCATAGTTTAATCAAGCTATCCAAGGAAACTTCAATTCTGAAGATGTAAATGAACTAAACTATAATTTTTTTAAAACTGCCTTTGTAGCACTGATATATAAAGAGACACTTTAATCACATTCAATGTGAGATATATTTGGTTTTATTTTGTCACCATGTATTCAGTGCTACATGTATTAAAACCATGTTGTGTTTATTTTCGTTTTATTTTGTCACCATGTGAGATATAATTTTTTTAAAACTGCCTTTGATATGTATTAACCACCCATATCATTTTAAGCTAATTGATATGAAGATGATGAATCATATCTTGCCAATCACAATATAGTTTTTTTAAAACTAAATAACTTAGATGTGATTCATTTCTTATTTCTTAATCAGATCCTCACCACCTTTGCATCTTTCATTAATAAATATGAACAATGTATATAAACACAACTAAACTAAACTATATTTTTTAAATTGCCTTTTTAGTGAAACTGATTCTTTAGTTTATAATTTTTCTAAACTGCCTCATAAATAACTTTAGCAATAATATATTATTGGGATATTGATCCAGAGGCCCAATACCCGGATCAAGAAGGCCCAAGATACCCGGTCCAAACAACGAGCCCATCACTCTATGATGAGTAGATCCAGTGAAGAATTCATGCCGAACGAGATTCAGCCCAAATAAGGGTTGGCCCAGTAAGAAGATATACCGAACGGAGTTCGGACTATATATCATACTTGGGCCAATTTGACAGCGTCTTCAGCGTAGTCCAACATCCCGTTCGAGCAATGGACAACCGGCAAGTGGCCAGATGCAATTAATGCCAGACTGTGACATTAGCAAGTGGAAACATGGGTGACCAAGTCGGTGGAACAACAGCCAATCAGCATAGAGCAGTCCATGCTCTCCATTAGTATAAATAGAAGGTTTAAATTCATTGTAAGGGTTAGCATTTCAATACTCAGGCTCTAGAATAACATTATTGCTCTTATTTCTTGTATTAAAGCATTATTCCGACCTACCGATCGGGAATTTCCTTGTAATCAGACTGGTTAATTAATACAAGTGGGCTTTTGAGTATTAGTGAGTTCATATTTTATATTTGGTTATACACTTTGATTCTGTACCATAGCCTGATATATCCAAAGTTCGTGTTGGGCTTTCGGATCTACGGGACTTACCTTCAACATTGGCGCCGTATGTGGGAAACTGTTCAAAAAGTTTCACATTCAATTATCCTAAAACCACTATTTTCGAAAATGGTCAGAATCAGTTCGTATCACACAAACGACGGTTCACACCGTCACGGAAGGAGTCACACCCCGGGGAATCAAACCCCTCAGGGACAATCCAGCCGAGGATCATATCCTCGTTTTGATGGGGATTTTGTGATTCCTGAATCTCTAAGGAGAAATCCTCAGGCCATGCGAGATATGGCCCAGGTCATGCAGCATATGGCAAACGAGGAGGAAGGAGGGTTTAATTTTACATGGGAAACTCCACGCACGGAAACAACCACAGCGTCATCCCGTTCGCATGCCCATCGGGATAATCGCCGTAGCGCCCCACCAACAGCGCATCATAGTCCCAGTGACCGAACCCCGATCGGATCACAAGCCATGGGACCAACTCTTATTGGTCATCATTTCCAGTATGCCGAACGGGATAATACCAGGGCCGCTCAACGGCATTGGGACCGGGAGTATACATACATGAGGGCTCCACCACCGCCCCCTTTGACGGCCCAGGAGGAAGAAATGGCTGAGATGAGGAGGCAGATGAACGAGATGCGAGATCAGATGAACAGGGCGCCTGTATAACCTGCCCCAGTTCAGCTCGGAATTACTTCCCCTTTCACCAAGGAAATCATGTATGCGGACATCCAAGGAGGTGCCAAACCACCGACCGGTCAAATCTATGACGGGGTGGGAGATCCCCATGTGCATTTGAGGAGTTACCAAGGGGGGCTCATGCTACTAGGAGCACCCGAGGCTGCTATTTGCCGGTTGTTTTTTAGTACGCTCAGAGGGCCCACCCAGGAGTGGTTCAGGACACTGCAACCCGGGTCGATCAACAGTTTCGCCGAATTATCGACGTTATTCTTGGCCCAATTTGCTTCCAGTGCCAATCCGAAACGGCATTTCAGCTACCTGACCAGCGTGAAGAAAAACTCCAAGGAGACCCTCAATCAATTCTTAAAAAGTTGGAGGGACGAAACTCTGACAGTGGGAAATATGACGGATGATACCGCCATCACCCTATTCACGAATGCTCTCCGAACGGGAGAGTTATACAAGGATTTGAAGAAGAATCCAGGTACAGCATATGCCGAGGTATTAGACAGAGCTCGCAAGCATGCTGCCCTAGAAGAGGAGATAATGATCAGGGATAAGGTCGTTGCGCCTACTGCCCCAATCAAAGTGGCCGATCGGCTGGGTCCTAGCCCAGTGGCCGTTATACCCCCCAAGCAAGGGAGATTTACCTCCTGGTCCTGTCAGTGGCGACCATTTATCAGCACGAGAGGGACAATATTCCCCTCCCGACTGATTCTTCACAATTTATGGGAGTAGACGACTCTGCTTTTTGTAAATATCACAACAGGAAAGGTCATGCCACCAACGCCTGTAGGGCCCTACAAACGGCCATTGAGGACTTGATCCGACGGGGTCATCTGGGCAAGTATGTGAATAAGGATCCAAATGCGGTGGGCACTTTGAAACCGATCAGGAAACCCAATAGCTGGCGACGGGATGCCCAACGTGATGCCCAGCCTCAAAATGACGTATATATTCCCCCCAGGGATGAACCAGAGGGCCCGAGAGGCCCCAGAAAGAAACCTCGAATGGAGGTCAAGGTTATATTTGGGGGCGGGGAGACAGGGGATTCGAATGCCGAACGGAAAAGGTTCGAGCGAAGTCTCTATGTGGGATCCATCTCCACTCCCCCCCAGAAGAAAGGAAGGACGAACCCGATCACGTTCGGGCCAGTTGATTTACCCAACTCCCCAAGCCCGCACATGGATGAATTGGTGGTGAGCATGTGCATTGACAATGCTTTGATCCGTCGAGTACTGATCGATACCGGGAGCAATGTGAATGTATTGTATTTACAATCATTCGATAAAATGGGTCTACAAAGAAGTCAATTGACCCACCTAAGGACCCCACTGGCAAGTTTCACCGTTAATTGTATTGAGGCTGAGGGGACCATCCAATTGTTGGTTGAAATTGGGGACGAGACGCACAAAGCATCACTTCGAATGACGTTCGTGGTGGTGGATATAAAATGTGCTCATAATGCCATCTTGGGCCGACCAGGGTTGGAAGATCTGGAGGCAATAGCCTCTGTCCGCCACTCGTGCATCAAATTCCCCACTGACACCGGGGTTGGGGTGGCCAGAACTGATCCGACGACAGCCCGGACATGTTACCGAGAGGCCCTAAAACAGATGAACACTCGTGGAATGCGGGTCAACACAATTGAGGTGGAGACTCACCGAACGGAGTTCGAGGCACACCCAGAACCCTCCACTCTCCTCGAACAAATCGACCTGGATTCCCCCCGAACCGTAAGGTAGCTATCGGGGTAGATCTGGAGGCTGACATCCGAGATGGTGTGATTGACGTCCTAAAAAAGTTTCAGGTATTATTCGCCCGGGGGCCTGAAGATATGCCAGGGATTGACCCGGAGATAATATGTCACAAACTTGCCGTTCGGCCTGATGCAAAACCAGTCCAGCAAAAGAAACGATATCAAGCAACCGAACGGCGGGAATTCACAAAGCGGGAGGTGGCCACCTTGCTGAAAATAAAACACATCCGTCCAGTAATCCACGTAGAATGGCTATCGAATGTGGTCCTAGCTCCAAAACAATCTACTTGGAGGATGTGCGTGGATTACTCGGATCTGAACAAAGCTTGTCCCATGGATCCTTATCCAGTGCCGAGGATCGATCTGCTAGTAGATGAAACTGCCGGATGTGAATTGTTGAGCTTCATGGATGCATTCCGGGGTTACCATCAGATCTTCATGCACCCAGCTGATGCAGAGAAAACATCGTTCGTTACTTCGGATGGTGTGTTTTGCTATATTGTCATGCCATTCAGATTAAAGAACGCAATGGCAACTTTTCAAAGGATGATCGGGATGTTGTTCAAAGAAGTGTTGGGGGTCACAATGGAGGCTTATGTTGATGATATCCTGATCAAAAGCCGGAAGAAGGAAAATCATGTCCTGGACATAGAAAAGGTGTTCGGGATAATGCAGAAAGCGAACATGAGGCTGAATCCCAAAAAGTGTGCTTTTGCTGTAAGAGGGGGCAAGTTTTTGGGATACATGATGAGCGAGAAGGGGATTGAGCCCAATTATGAAAAGGTAAAGGCAATTGTGGATATGGAGGCTCCTCGAAATCTCAAAGAAGTGCAGAGATTGACCGGTCGGTTAGCAGCTCTGAGCAGATTCCTATCCAAACTAGCCGATCGAGCTATTCCATTTTTTCAGATCATGAAGAAAGCCAACCCTTTTGAATGGACGACCGAATTTCAAACGGCCTTTGAAGATTTCAAGACATATCTGTCTTCTCCCCTGGTCTTGACAAAACCCGAACCAGGGGAACATCTATATATGTACCTTGTTGTAGCTGACCTGACCGTGAGCACGGTATTGTTGAAAGAAGAGGATGGCATTCAACGGCCAATCTATTTTGTGAGCAAGGCTTTGAACGGCCCGGAAACAAGGTACACCTTGCTAGAGAAAACAATGTTGGCCCTGATACCTGCCATTAAACGTCTGGCACCATATTTCAAGACAAACCCGGTAACTGCGTATACTACTCAGCCACTCGCCACCATCTTGAGAAACCCGATGGCAAGTGGACGCATTACCAAGTGGAGCCTCCTGATCGGGCAATATGAGGTGGATTTCAAGCCTTGACCTACTATCAAAGGACAGGCCCTGGCAGATTTCATTGCAGAATGTACCGCCCGGCCCTCAGAAACAGACTCAGAGAACAATGGGCTGGATAACTGGTGGGAAATGTATGTGGATGGTGCAGCTAGTGCCAAGGGTTGTGGAGCTGGGGCTGTGATCACATCGCCCGAAGGTTTCAAAGCATATTATTCCATCCATTTTGACTTCAAAGTAACTAACGATGAGGCTGAGTATGAGGCCCTTATTGTGGGTTTAAAATATGCGAAAGCCCTGGGTGCCGATCGGTTAAAAGTCCGGTCGAATATTCAATTGGTGGTACATCAAGTGAATGGCACCGCTGAGGCTAAAGAAGAGAGAATGAAGGCTTACAAAGAGATATTTGAGGAGCAGATAAGCAACTTTGAACATGTGGTGCTCGACCAAATATCCAGGATAGAGAATACTGAAGCAGATATCTTATCCAAGTTAGAAAATGCAGCGTTCGACGACCGGGCACAGGAGATCCCGGCCCATATCCAACGTTTTGCCCATCGGGAAACATTGGCAACCCCAGCAATCATGATGCTCCAGATCAAGGCCATATCTTATGCCGTCCTTAGCTGGGTCATAGATATGACCAACTACCTGAAAGACGGAACCCTCCCACAAGATAAAAATCCTGCTTATCAGATAAAATGCATCCAGAGGAGGACTTCCATGTTCGAATTGGTGGACGGACAGCTGTACAAAAAGACGTTTGGTGGGCCATATTTGAAATGCCTCCCACCCGATCTAGCAACGGCCGTAATGGAAGAAATTCATGAGGGTATCTGCTCCAGCCACCAAGGGCCCAAGACACTGTCCAGAAAAATCATCCTGCAAGGGTATTATTGGCCGACTATCCAACAAGACTGCTTTGCACATACTAGGAAATGTAAAGTATGCCAACTGTACGCACCGGTCCCCGGACGGCCAGCCACTTTCTACACTCCAATGACGGTGGCCCTTCCGTTCGCAAGATGGGGGATCGACTTGTTAGGTCCTCTACCTACGGCCCCTGGGAACAACAAGTATATCATCATGGGGATAAATTACTTTACCAAATGGGTAGAAGCCGAACCACTGGCCAGCATCACAGATGTCACATGTCAAAAGTTTGTCTGGAATAATATCATTTACCGGTTAGGAATCCCTGAGCAGATTGTAACTGATAATGGAAGGCAATTCGTAAGCCGGAATTTTGAGAACTACCTGATCAAATGGGGAATCAAACATTCCAGAGCATCCGTGGCATACCCTCAGGTGAATGGTCAAGTAGAAAATATGAACCGTACTATCATGGATGGTATGAAGAAGAAGCTGGAAGAATACTCCTCATCGTGGCCTGATCAGTTAAATTATATTTCATGGACTTACAGGACTACACCCCGAACGGCCACGGGAGAAACTCCATTTGCCCTTGCTTATGGTTTCCAGGCCAAAGTACCAACGGAGATCTTAGTTCCCACACACCGAACGGTGCATTATAGCCCAGACCAGAATGAGGACAACCTACGGGCTGAATTGCACTTCATAGAAGAAAGAAGGGATCTGGCAGCTGCACGAATGGAAGAGTATCACAGAGCCACGAGAAGATACTTTAATAAACAAGTCAAAATTCGTTCAATCGAAGTAGGGGACCTGGTGCTAAGGAAGCGAGAAAAAAGCAAACATCTCGAAGGTGGAAAAATGGCACAAAATCGGGAAGGCCCGTACCAAATATGTAAGAAGTATGCTTCAGGAACGTTCGGCCTACAAAATACCGAAGGTCGACCGGCAGGCACATGGAATACGGAACATCTAAGGAAATTTTATCAGTAAAAACGGCTGTTGCCACCTCTAAAAAATGTATAGAGAGGGAGACATAACTTCCAGAAAATCTCAGCCCATGGTTAACACGATCATTCCAGATGACCGAATGATGAACGAGTTAACAACATGGAAGGAAAATCATTCTCAGCTAAGAAAGTTTTGACCCTAGATTTATGAACGGATAAAGGGATCAAAACGGCTTGAAGAATCGATGCTCAGAAAATCTCAGTCCATGGTTAACACGGTCATTCCGGACGACCGAATGACGAACGGGTTAACAGCATGGAAGGAAAGTCATTCTCAGCCAACGGCTTGGAGTTTGACACTCAGATAGTCTCACCTCAGCGGTTAACATGGGAATCGTTCTGGACAATCGAATGAGGAACATATTAGCAGTTTGGAGGGAGCCATTATTTCAGCTAGAGTTTGACCCTGTAATTACGCATTGTTAAAGGGATCAAAATGGCCTAGAGTTTGATGTCAGTGATTCTCACCTCAGCTTTTTAACACGCAAAATCATTCCGGATGACCGAATGAGGAACGGGTTAACAGTTTGGAGGAAGCTGAGTCGTCAACTTAGCTAAATTCGACCCTGTAATTACGTACGAGCAAAGGGATCAAAACGGCTTGGAGATGGTTTCAAGACTGTAAGATATGGACGAACCGAGCGACGTTCGGATAAGGTACGGATTGTCGTCCGGGGAATTGGAACTATGGTTTTGAAAAATCTCGCCTCAGTCATTAACTTGATTTGTAAGCGAGTCGCTCTTTTAGCTATAAATAAGGAATGACCCGATCCGGTGACCTTGCTTACAGTTTGAAAAGGGTTACCTGAGACCCCTAATATGGATGATACGAGCCAGAGAGAATAGTTCGGAATGCATCAGAATTGTGGGTTTGGAAGGGAGATAGTCTCACCTCAGCTTGTTAACACGTGGGATCATTCCGGATGACCAAATGACGAACCGGTTAACAGTTTGGAGGGAGCCCCTGTCCCAGCTGAGAGTTTGACCCTGTGGTCACGATCAAAACGGCTTGAGGAATTCACCTTAGCTAAGAGTTTTGACCCCGTGGATCACGAACGGAAAAGGGATCAAAACGGGCTCGGGAAAGGTGTCAGAACAAATTCGGAAGGGAGATAGTCTCACCTCAGCTTGTTAACATGTGGGATCATTCCGGATGACCGAATGATGAACGGGTTAACAGTTTGGAGGGAGTCCTTGTCCCAGCTGAGAGTTTGACCCTGTGGTCACGATCAAAACGGCTTGGAGGAACCCACCTCAGCTAAGAGTTTTGACCCCGTGGATCACGAATGGAAAAGGGATCAAAACGGGCTCGGGAAAGGTCAGACATAAAGATACATGAGCCGAATGATGTTCGGCAACATAGAAAGAATTATGAGCAAGAAAAATCAAAGAAAAAACAGAAGAGAGACATCAACAGTTAAAGAGAAATGCCCAGTTTATTCTTCGGCATTACTAGCCGGAATATACAAGAGAAAAAGACAAGAAAGCAAAAATTTACAAGGCTATGCTACTGAAGGACTGCCGTTCGGGGAAGGTGGAGGTTGAGAGCTCCCTGCCTGCACTGCATCATCAGGCGCTGCTTTTGTCCTCTTCTCCATGATTCGGTCGTATGTGTTCTCGAACAGATCGTCAAAGCCTAATTCATCAGGGTCGAACGGCTTGGGAAAATGTTCTAGGATCAAATCAAGGTTCCTATCCAAAAGTTGATCCTGACTTTGCGTCACAGTTTTCTCGGTCAGGACATCCAAGAATGATTTCCCTTCCGGCGTACTGTCCAGGAGATCAATCCCTGCCTTGATGGGATCCTCGCTTTCGCGTAAGAATTGGCCAAGATGAGGTCCCAGGAATTGCCGGGCTGTGTTCTCCAGAGCGACGTTCAGCCCTTTGCCTCGTTGATAATCAACTATTGATTGATTTGCGATCTGAGAAGTGTTGACCGTATAAGGTTCGGGCAGGTTGTCACCAACGGCCTTGTCAAATTTGATCCCGGTGGATTCGGCAGCCCGCACCTTGGCCCGGAGTTCTTTAATCTCCCGGTCGCGACGTCGGGTTTTCTCTTGCATTTCAGCCAGAGCAGCTTTTGCCTTCTCACCTTCCTTGGCCCGTTCTTGTAGATCAGCCGCTAATTTCCGAGCGGCAGAAAGAAGGACCTGGCTGTCATCCCGATCGCTGGCCAGGGTTTTCATTTCCTTTTCGGCCGCAAGAAAGGCCTTATGATAGTATACACCGGCCTGAAAACAAGTTGCAAAGGAAGTCAGATAAGACCTAACCCAACCTGCTGTGTAATCATTGGAATTTGGATTATTTTTCTTATATTCATTTAGCAGAAAGACGCATATTACTTGCTCATTCTCAGACAATGACTTAACCAATAAAAAATAGGAAGGTATGGATCAGAATGAAGCGTACCTTGAGTGCTTCTTGATGACCTGCTTCAAAAAGATCTGACCAGTGAGTCAAGTTCGTGAAATTGGGGGGAACCTTAATCGCAGTATGACACCACATGGAGGATGGCATCAGCCCGAATAGGTATCTCCGTTCTGATCTAGGTCCCATGTTTGAAAACTAAACAAACATCCGATCATCGACCGGCGCATCAGAAAGAGCTAGAGTTGTTGGTTTGGCAGGCATAGATCTTTTGGGTTCAGCTTCCGACCTGGTCAAATCAACTACGTGATCGACCGGGATCAATATGTTGCAGTCATTCCTCCTGCGTTTCTTTCGCGTTTGCTCCGCAGAGGCATGATCGACAGATATAGAACGCCGGACGGGTATGGGGGATATCACGCCTGCAAAAAAAGGGAATAAGAGATAAGAAGCTAAATTGAAAGAAGGAATGATGATCGGGTTAAATCCCTGCTACACTTACCAATCCCGGCAGATAGCATGTTAGAAGTGGTAATAAAACCCCGAAGACTTCGGGTTCCTCCCATCCGCAGAGATTCAGCTTGGGAGCGTAGAACGACATCTACTCTAGGCTGAGAATCCTGAACGGGATAGGCGTTCCACCTATCCGGAATTGGCAGAGAATCACCTACCCGGACAAACAGAAAACGCTCCTCCCAGTCAGCCGGCGGGGTGGGATTATCTGTAAACAACTGACGATCAGAACGGGCTACCAACTTCAAGTACCCGGTCGTCCAGTAAGGCTGATAGCAGTAGTGATGAAGAAATAAGTCAACACTTGGAGCAATCCTCAATTCGTGGCATCGAATTATGAAGCCTGTAAGAATGCGGTAGGTACTGGGCACGAACTGAGCAGGTAGTACAGAAACCCGACGTAGGAACTCCGCGATGAACGGATGAAGAGGGAAGCGAAGCCCAGCAATCAAAGCGTCAAGATGCACTAGCACGTGCCCCGGTCGATGCCTCATTGGGTGCCGGATGAATCCAGCATAATATTCTCTGGGTGGGGGCACTAATTGGCCAAATTGTCGTTCGACATCTTCAGGAAGACGTTGTTTTTGTTTACGGATGCGGGTGAAATGCAGGGGAATGCGGGGTGGCCGCTCGGGCATTCCCTTGTTATAGATTTGGACATCGTCCCCTGATAGGCATCTGTCATCACGTGGCTGTTCGGTGTTTTTTCCTGCGAGAGGATTGCCGGAGTGAGGTGCTTGGGAAGAAGAGCCTTCGGCCTTGTTATCAGCAGATGTTTTTCCTACGCGAATCAACGACATTTCTTCAGATTCTGAGCTAGAAGGGAAATACATAAAATCACTTGAGGAATTCTTAGAATTCTAGAGAGAGGAAGCTTGAAAATACGCAAGAGATTCTGAGCTTAGAAAGAAAAATGAGGGGCAAACACCTCTCTATAAATAGGGAAAGTGCCATCCAAAACCCTAATCCATGAACAACATGTGGCACTAAGTGGTTATGATTAATCAGGGTGTGTTTATGTTCCATCTTTAGGCACGTACCCCGAACGGGCAATAAAGAAGCATGATTGTGAGTGCTAGTTAACCAGGTAAATGAACGTCGAACGGGCACTTACCGTTACCGAACCGCGAGCCAAATAACTAAGATGTTTCAAATTAGCCGAGTGACGAACGGGCTCACAGAGAATTAGCAAAGATCACAGAGAGTTGCTGGTTAGAAAAACTGCCAAGTCCTAGCACGTGCCCCGAACGGCTATCAACATATGAAGGAAGCTAAATACAGTGGACTATCAGAAACATCTGAAGCCAGAAAAACTGCCAAGTCCTAAAAAATGATCTGAAGCCCGAACGGCTATCAACATATGAAGGAAGCTAAGTGCGGGTAGACTATCAGAGACATCTGAAGCCAAAAAAACTGCTAAGTCCTAAAAAGCAATCAGACGCCCGAACGGCTATCAACATACGAAAGAAGCCGAATGCGGTAAAACTGAAGGAAACGTCTGAGGCCAGAAAAATCGGCCAAGTCCTAAAAAATGAATAGAAGCCCGAGCGGCAAACATACGATGTTAGGAGTGTTGAGTAAAAAATAGTCAGAAAACCGTTAAGTACTACAAAACGGACCGAATCCCGAATGGCGAGTAAATCATTCAATAAAGGCAAGAAAGACAGTATATAGAGCTTTATGCAATAAAGAGATATATATTCATCGGCTCTATTGGCCGGGAAATACATATAAGGTTTTGCAAGGAAAGAGGAAAAAGGGGAAAGGGATTACAGTTGCTAAAATTACTAGATTCTAATCTACTGCTCTGCCCTATTGTCTTCTTCGTCACCCTCTTCCTCATCCGAGTCAGTGGGGGGATCAGGATCCTTCCTCGCTTCACGATCAGCAGCCCGTTGTAAGTCCCGTTGATACTTCTCGTATTGGGCTTCAACTATGGGCGCTTGGGGAAGATCAGCCAGCTCGACCGGCCTCCCTAGTAATTCTTGAAATTTGGTGACGAAGGGAGCCATGATGTGCTGGCATCCCATGACGTACAGGGATCGGGCCAGGGAATCATTGAACTTTTTCCCCCTTCGGTCCTGGTCGAGCAATTTGACCCCCTCGCTCTGACGGGTGTCACCCGTGGAGAAACGCTCAAGATAATCACCAAAGGTGACTGGGAGTTGCTGCTGTGCATAATCTTTTTTCAAGATGGCGAACTCCTCAGACCCTTTGAATGACTCCCGGACGGCAGACAAATCAACCTTTATTTCAGCAGGGCCGTCCGGGATACGAGGGGCATGCTCTTCAAACTTAACCAAGGCAGCTTCGGCAGCATGAACCTTGGATTGAGAGACCCTGAGCTGAACCCGGAGCTCGCCAAGCTCCGATTCAATACGCTTCTTCTCCTCTGCATAGGCTTTCCGCTCGGCCTCCAGAGCAGCAAAAGTAGTTGCTGCATTCTGCTCCGCGGAAGTCTGAGCAACGATCAGTTCCCGCTCCTTAGCCAGTCGAGCTTCCTTCAGCTGCAGACTGTGAAGCCCAACCTGCATAATGACGTTCGGGAAATGAGATGGTGAGAAAATTTTAAACTATGAGAAATTTAAACTATGAAATGGTAAGATACCTTCAGAGCTGCTAAGGCCAAGCATTCCTCAGATTGCTCGACCGACAGCTTGGGGACGGTGAAATTGTTAAAGAAGGCAGAGGTAGACCAAATCTGGTTTGCTGAGCAACCACCTCTTTCTACAACATCATGAACCGGATCCGCCAGTGAGATCCGGTCAACCTGGCCAGATAGCTGGACGGTGGGTATATCACCCGCACCCTAGCCGGTTTCTTGAGCAGCTTGGAAGTGCTCGGGAAATTGTTGCAGTTGATCAGAACCAAACCGATCATCGACCAGCATGGCATCGAATTGGTCCTGATGGACCTGCTGTATTGGCTGTGGCTCTGGAACTGGTTGAGAAGACCCAGCATCCTGAGAAGTAACAGTAGAGGGAATAGGTAGGGGGTTCTTCCTGGCCTTTTTCCGTTTACCAACCCCACGAGCTGCCAGTACTCTGCTATTATCCATGGGTAGATCTGGATTTGGTGCTGAAAAATGACAAAGGAAAATGTTAGTACCGAGCGGCCTTAGCGTGTGAGAAACTAGAAAAAAGAAAAAGAGAACGTTTCTCGCACGGGAAGGACCGGCCGGACCATGGCACTTGATTTCTCAAAACAAGTAAACCCAAGAGAACGGGCAGTACCTATCCCGGCTTCAACGAGCCGATCGGGAGTCAGATAACTCATGATGTCCATGCATTTATCTTTCTCCACAGCAAGCACGTCCTTGTAAATTTCTTCAGTAAGGACTGGATCAGGAGTCTTGCGGAGGAAGGCATTCCATTTGCGGGGAACTAGGCTGTCTGGGACAGACACGAAGAAAATCTGGTCTTTCCACCCCTTGATTGAAGTTGGATTGCTCTTGAACAGAATATGTCCCGTTCGGGCACTAGTGGCCAGATAGCCGTGGGTTTGTTGAGGGGCTACCTTGAAAAATTGATGGAAGAGATCTAAGGTTGGTCGGGCACCGACATCTTTACAACGGCAAATAAAACCCGCCATTGCCCGATAGGAATTCGGCATAATTTGGGCCGGTACAACTTCATAGAAATTAAAAAATGAAATGAAAAAAGAATGTAGCGGAAACCTAAGGCCGGCCCTAATTGAGTCAAAATGAACTACAACCATCCCGGGCCTATGACGCATTGGGTGAAGCCCAGCTTGCAGTCGGAAATTCACTGGGTCTGGGATATGGGTCGGAATTTCGGCCCTATTGTGGGAGGTCAGTTTTTGCCGCCTCTCCCTAATCAATTTTAGGTCAAGGGTATGGCGAGGGAAATCATTGGGACGACCGGCCGCCATGGAACTTAATTCATCCTCGGACTTGGTGTCGTCGGAATCTTCACTGGAGGAAGAAGAACTGCCAGAGAAGTCACTCGTCTCCGCCCTAACCTCCACCGTCGCTGTCTTGGAACCTTCATCAAAAGGGACGGTGATAATCTCCACATCATGGTCCTCCCCTTGAGAAGCCATTTCCGAATCAGAACACTGTTGGGAATTCATCTCGATCGAGTCAGGGATAAGGCGAGAAAGCAAGGGAGGGAGAGTACCTGAGCGACGAAAACCGGAAGAAGTTTCAGAAAACGGCAAGGCGAAGATAATTGCAGAATCGAAACCCGGATTTGAAAAGGTAAAGGCCAATTTATAGCCACTGAGCCGCCGTGTCAAGAACCAATCAGGGAGCGACACGTCACTAGGAGCATTTAAGCTAAACGCGTGTCTAATGAAAAGACTAAACGACGGTTATCATGATAAAAATGGGGAAATGAAACGACACCCGTCAAATCACAGCATGGGGAACTGACTACTTCTGTTCCCCGATCGCCATTCAGCAATTTTCAACATTGGTGTTCATACTTCCTAATGCACTCACTGTCATTCGAGACATCGGAAGTGGGGGACTTGTGTTGGGATATTGATCCAGAGGCCCAATACCCGGATCAAGAAGGCCCAAGATACCCGGTCCAAACAACGAGCCCATCACTCTATGATGAGTAGATCCAGTGAAGAATTCATGCCGAACGAGATTCGGCCCAAATAAGGGTTGGCCCGGTAAGAAGATATACCGAACGGAGTTCAGACTATATATCATACTTGCGCCAATTTGACAGCGTCTTCAACGTAGTCCAACATCCTGTTCGAGCAACGGACAATCGGCAAGTGGCCAGGTGCAATTAATGCCAGACTGTGACATCAGCAAGTGGAAACATGGGTGACCAAGTCGGTGGAACAATAGCCAATCAGCATAGAGCAGCCCATGCTCTCCAATAGTATAAATAGAAGGTTTAAAATCATTGTAAGAGTTAGCATTTCAATACTCAGGCTCTAGAATAGCATTATTGCTCTTATTTCTTGTATTAAAGCATTATTCCGACCTACCGATCGGGAATTTCCTTGTAATCAGACTGGTTAATTAATACAAGTGGGCTTTTGAGTATTAGTGAATTCATATTTTATATTTGGTTATACACTTTGATTCTGTACCATAGCCTTATATATCCAAAGTTCGTGTTGGGCTTTCGGATCTACGGGACTTACCTTCGACATATATCAATTCAAAAAATCAGAAAGAAACTCTTAAATAGGGATATCAAAATAAATGAATTATATAAAACAGTTTACATTCAACAAATTAGGAACTAACTTCTAAGCTCACACATTTTGGGTTTATTAATTTTTCTCTCTTATTTGTTTTTTTTTTAATTTACTCACCCTATTTTGCATATACTGGTCATTTGTTAATGTATTGTATTTTTGGCAATTCCAAATTTTATCTTTAAGATTCTTTGGTTGTGACTGATTTGCTAGAAATATTCAATTGGGAGAATTTCTTTTGAAAGGTTCATGGTCTATGAAAGAATATGCTGCAAACTTCTAAGCTCACACAAATGGGTTTATTGAGTTTTCTCTCTTATTTGTTTTTTTTTAATTTACTCACCCTATTTTCCATATACTGGTCATTGTTAATGTATTGTATTTTTGGCAATTCCAAATTTTATCTTTAAGATTCTTTGGTTGCGACTGATTTGCTAGGAATATTCAATTGGGAGAATTTCTTTTGAAAAGTCCATGGTATATTAAAGAATACGTTGCAAACTTGAGAGCTGATTTTTGGACAGCTTTTTGAATAGTTTTTTGAATAGATATTTGGCAATTTAGAGCAGGTTTTAGGTTACAAGGTTGCTAATAATATCTAATTTATCGTTTTCTTTCTACTTAACATTCCTCCTATTATGTCTGTTTTAGCAATATTCAGGAAAACTTTCTTAATTGGATAATTATTTTTAGAAGATCCTTTTCAAAATGCTTTAGTCTCATAGTACTTGATTTAGAAAAAATCACCTATCCAGAATGATTATAAGCTGCCTCTACGATAATTACTTTTGAATTATGAAATGTAAACGAAGAATAAAAGAATCAGGAAACTTAAATTCAGAAATTCAACATGGAACTTAAGAAGAAGAATTTGAAAGAATGAGAAGTAAGCGTCTGAAGTTAGCATGAGAAGTGATCTATTCATACTTACCGGCGAAACGGAAGACCATTTTCATGTTCATGAAAATGAGAACTATATATTTTGGAAACAAAAAATGAGAAATATATATTTTGGTCATCCTCAACAAGCAAGTAAAAATATTTTGGGCATCCTAAACCATGTAAGTACTTGCCATGTAACTAGATGGAAAAGCTCGATCTGCTATTAAATGTTTATTATCTGAGCCTATTTCTAAGGCATCTTTTTTATGTAACTCTAAAATGCTTCTCACATGGTTAGTTCTTGAGTTTGAAATTTTGACCACAAAAGTAATGTATACAACCTTTTGTCTATTGTTTGATTATTTTACTATTCTAGAATATCGGTATTATTATACTATAAATATACAATAATGTGTGTTTGTTATTAATACCTAATTGATTTTATAGGACAAAAATATTCAAGCAACCATTCCACTCCAATTGATACCACCGATAGAAGGTAAGCTTGAGGAGAGTAGCCTTTATGCAATGGTAAAATTTTCAGTGAAAGAAAATCATGTCAAATGGAGACCAACTTCTCATCCATGCCGTTTCTGCTTTACTGAGAACACAAAAATCCTGGATCAAATGATTGAAAAGCATTCAGCCTTCCAAAAAGCATCTACAAGTTGACAGAGTTTTCTGATATTACTAATTACCCCGACCTAGAAACTCATGATTTGTTGGGTATGTATTAATCATTAAAATTGTATTTGTTGAACTTTTCATATAATTTTGTAATCACAATTTAAACGTTTTTTGTAGATGTCATCGGTGCATGCCATATTAAAGATAATTTGTTCAAGTCAGATGACGCAGGAGCATCTTGGTGTAGATTCCAGATAAACAACCTACAGTTAATACAAGTTTATTTATTAAATATGTAAGTTAACAAGTACTTGTATTTAAATATTCTTTTTTTAACAAGTGAATATAATTTCTTCCAGGAACATTAAAATATGGTGCACGGTGTGGGGTGATTACTCAGCTCAGTTTTTGAGATTTCTAGAGGTTCCCAGACAAGATCCATTTATCGTGCTCCTACAATTGGCTCGAATAAATAAACGTTTTGGTACTTTTAATACATACTAACATGCAATGTTTTTCTATATATAGTTATCTGAAATTTATGTTGCGTTTTAGAGATTATGATCATGACAATTTAATCCAGTCGGTGATATGAAGGGTGTGTATTCCTCATTACATTTCACAAAATTGTTGTTAGATGATCACATTCCAGAAATTGAAGAGTTTAGAGGGTGGTACGTACTATTGAAGTGGAACATGCAATACATAATTAGAATTGCATTCAAATTATACTTTGAATTATTTAAATATTATAAAGAACTTTATTCTTTATTGAAACTATATGGTGATGGTGCAACAACCAACTCCATCCAATAGCGCTATATCTGGTGCCTCTAATGCATCCATCACTACATCCACTGAAGTTGGTTTTACAAAAGTGTTATCAGAGCTTTCCACGATGAAAGAGGTAAACTTTCATATTTACAAAAGTGTTAAATACTCATTCATATGCCAGATCAATTAAAATACTACTAATTTAATACAACAATGCATTAACATCACAAGATACGTATTAAACAACCAAAAAAGCTGGCAAAATTGAAAATTAATCAACAAAAAATAGAAATGGGGCTTCTAGATGCAAAACAGTTTAATTTTTTAGTTAGATTGTGTAAGAAATTTCACGTATCAGCATATTCTTGTGCTTAAACTTAGCATTGTAAAATCCTCTTTGATATTTGCGATTGATATGTGGCTTAAACCTCTTTCCTGATCTTAAACCTTAATTAATTTAGTGAGATCATTATATATCTATCGATTTCATTATTCTATATTTTTTCTTAATGTCTTGAAGTTTTGCATTACGTTTATGGATACATCTCATTTGCAAATGTGATAGGTACGTGGATATTGGTTCTATGATGAAGTATATTCAATAATTTCCTCGCGAAATTGGGCGTATCTTGGATGTAGCGAACAAAAGTGCTTCAAGAAACTAAATGATGATTACATGTGTGAGAAGTGTGGGATGCATAGACCTAATGGCATATGGCGATACACACTGAAACCCAAAGTTAGGCATGGAAGACATTTTGCAGATGTGATATTTTGGGATGATGGGGCACGCCAGCTTCTTGGAAAGGCTGCAAGTGATTTTAGTGAGCATCTTGACAGGGTACACCATTATTCTAAATCTATTGTACACTATAATATTTCAATTGTGGTTTTTCAGCATGTAACTTCTAATCATTTTATGTGTTATAGGATAGTCGTAGAACAACGAGTTTTCCTGATACCATAAATGAACTGATTGAACAAGAGTACCTTTTCAAAATTAACCGTGCAGATTTGGTTCCTGGCAGTGGCGGACAGATTTACGCCATAAGCATGGTTTCGAAGAATGGAGAAAAAATAGATGAGATTAAAAACGCAACAACTGAAGAGTCAATTAGTGAGGTAATATATTTAGACTTGGATGGATGGATTGTTGTTTGTATTTTTTTCATTCAAAATAATCACACAAATTGAACAGGCATATATTTCTGATGAGGATCTCGAATTGCTTTTTGAAACCAGAGCAACTACATTAGAATCGAATGTGGTATGCCCCTAACTATGCATTATAAACACTCAAATGAATAAAAAATTCTTTTGCTACATTCAAGCGAAGTATCAAACATTATTTTTCATGTGTTGATTAATATTTTTGACATCCTCTAAATCCTATTGAAGGTTACATCGGACATGGAGAATGATGCAACTGATACTCCAAATTCGACTTCGCGTCGTCGAAAATAGAAGGAACATCAACTCCGAATGGCGATGGCTCAACTCAGGGATCATCTAACAAGAAATTGAAGTCCGTGAAAATTGAAAAGCCGTGACATTATTTCTATTGTTCCAATTAGACTTAATATTGTTCTTTGTTTTCTTTTAAATTTTAGCACTTATGTTGGACTTTTCCTTGGGGGTTTATTTTTACTTATTACTCCGTATAAGATTTGGATTTTATGCACTTTGCCTTGTGTTTTGCATAAGATTTGGATTTTACGCACATGTGCTTTCTATTAATTTTTTCCTCATAAAATCCTCATTTTACTTATATTCTTTGCTTGAGTAACAAAACTTGGTGAACATATTATTGAGGCACAAATGATGCCCGGAACTAATGCAGGTGAGAAATTTCGTATCCCCAGGATTAGTCTAAACCCGTCGGATGTGAGGCTACGTTTCACATCTATGCATAGGCAATTCACATTGATGGTTAGCTATGCAATGATGATGAACAAGAGTTGAGGACAATTGTTAGAAAATGTGGGTGTTTTTATACGACGTCTGTTTTTTACACATGGACAGTTAGTTATATGTTGCAATTTAGAGAGTGACGAGTCCGTTTGGATTGAAGTTCGTGATATGCGACAACGAGGGAAAGCAGGAAAAAAACCGCAAAAATTATTGTCTACAAAGAAGTCTTCAATAATTTGTAAAATTCTATGCGTATTAAACTTCAAATATTTTTTATTATGCATTTAGTAATGGTTGCTATCATTCCAATGATAAATTATAATAAAATCTTTAATTAATGATTTAGATTTATAATATTAGTGTTTTACACCCCGTGCAACGCACGGGTGAAATACTAGTAAAACTCAATACGAAATCGATTGAAACTAACAACCTAAGCACACGCGGTTTATTGGTTTAATCAATATAATTAATCCCCCTACATTATTAACCATGAGACACATGCATTATTAATCTAAGTTTACTACCGTTGAAAGGACCGAACGATTAACAAGCGTATTCGTCGATCGATTCTAGTAGTAATTAATGTATGAAACAAAACTAGTTGATCCTTTAAGTAATGCTCAAATATTAATATGAGATATAAATAGGAATGTAATTAATATTCAAAGAAGATGATTAAAGAAAATAACTCACAACTTACAAACCATAAGCTTCAATGTAGCAAAACCAAGATGGAAGAGTTTAGCTCCTCATTTGGAGAATAAACATGCTAGAAAAAATTAAAAAAAAAAAACTAAATTGAGCTTAAGAGTATATGTGAATTGGTGATTTTATTAGGAAGGAAAAGGGATGTATTTATAGGTGTTTGGAGGTGGTAGGGCTTGGTACCCGAGCAGGTATATAGGATACCCGATCGAGTATCTGAGGCGGTTTCCAGGAAAGTCACTTTTCTAGACATACCCGGTCGGTTATGTCAGCATACACGGTCGGGTATGAGCCAAATCTTCAAAATCCTGCACGTTTTTTATTGTCTCTCCAGATTCTGATTTTGACACCTGAATCAACTCAATACCCGATCAGGTATTGCCTGTACTCGAACGAGTATACGAACTATTTTTTCAATCTTCTTTTTGTCTTGTCCATTTGATGTTTCCTTGATCTTTTAGGGTCCAATCTTGTTCATTTGGATGATTTTAACATGTTTTAAGCTCAAAATATTCCTAATCTAAACAAATTACAACTATCTAGAAAAATAAATTAATCACATCAAAAGTGTGTAATTTCCACAACAACAAACAATGAAACTAATTAAAAATGCAACTATACATATAAAAAATATAACAATATCAACTCCACCATTCTTAGTTTCTTTACTCGTCCTCGATTAAAGTCAATATTTCACCAACAGTTTAAACAAACATGAACAAGCAAAAGACAACCAAGTAATGTTTAAAATGTGTTTATTATGTTTATTATTTTATTTGATCAAGTTCTATATTTTAGAATTAGAAAATTGAAAGTAATAGTCCATCTCATCTTCTTGTATTTACTCCCTCCATCCCAATTTGTAAGATACTTTATGGTTTACGATGTTTGAACGACGATAAAGCAAATTGATCGATCTTTGTCAACACTCAAATTAGTTTTAGAAAATAAAATTTACATATTCAGAAACTATATTAAACCACTACAAAACCTGCAAAAACTAATTCAAATTTCATTAACTTTTGATATATAAAGTAAAAGATTGAGAGTGATTTATATTGACTAAGTGAATAGTAAATGTATCTTACAATATAATCTGGGACTGAGGGAGTATTATTTAAATAAAATGTAAAAGGAAAAAAATTAAAACAGAAATAATAAAATATTGCTAAATATAAATTAAAACTTCTATCATCTTATCAATCACTAGAAAAAGATTCACTTCTCACAAAAAAAATATATTTGATTAGCATTTATAATATCACATAAAATATTTAAAGAAAACTAAACGAGATAGTGGTGAAAATGTTGTTATATTCTCAATTTTATTCAATTGAATCATGTAAAAAATATAAATGCAGTTTGCTATTGTTATCGCCAAATAACTTTTCATACATGTAGATATAAAACATAACAAATACAAATTAAATATGTCGTATTAGCTAACTTTGTCGAATGAATATAGGAAACATGTCAAAATTGAATTGATATATGCTAAATTTGTATTTTTCATGTCTAAATTATTTATATCTAAAGATGAAAAGTGAAGAAAAATACAAAGTATTTATATACGGAGTATATATTACAAGTTGTTCGGTATTTGGTTCGATTTACGTTTTTTCGGTTTTAAACCAAACCAAACCATTCGATTTGAGCAAATGTCTACCAAACGGTTTATTTAAGTAAACCCAAACTAAACCAAACCACAAATTTTCAGTTTAGTTCAGGTCGATTCGGTCAAACCAAACCATTTTGCCCAGCTTCAGGAGAAAGTAAAATTGGTTCTTTTTCTTACCACACTCAAGTGAAATAAAACAACATAAAATACAAAACTTGGGTTGCCTCTCAAAAAGTGCCTTATTTAATATAGTGGCACGATGCTATTTTTTTTATTCATTTTCAAGTGGGATCATGGACATCCCCTTTTTTATTCTCAAAGGCCTTGTTTGAACACGATTCATTTTTCTTCCTCGGTTTTTTACAGTAAGGCCGAGTTTTCTTACCATAAAATACTAGTATGCCTAATTTACTATATTTAAGTATACTAATATAAATATAAATAATACAAATAAATATAAATATAACTATATAAATAAACATATACATAACCTATTTATACACATATAAATAGGACGCCGTGTTAAGCTAAAAAGGCTTCGGAGTTGGGCTAAGCCTGGCCTTTTTAGAAACGGGCTTTTCAAATAGCTCAATCCTAGTTTAATTATTAAACATGTCAGGACAGGCCACAGGCCCCTGACAGGCTGTCTGGCCTATTCCCACCCCTACTCGCCAGTATTGGGAATAATTCCTTGGGAGGCCGTGGTCAGGATTTCCACAGCCCTTTGGGATGACGTCAGGCAAGCTAATGCTTGTGCGAGGTCCACACCTTGAATGTGGTTCCTAACGCCCGGTGTCCGAAACTGTGATGGGCGTGTTGTTGGATGCCTGGAACTTCCGCCACCATGCAGACGATTCCTCAGATCGCCCGGGGTTAACACTGTCACGCCCCGGACCTACCCGGACACGTCAACAACCCGCCGTACAGTATGAACAATCAACCGCAGTCTGACTCATCCATACTATACAAGGTGTCTTGAATACCATTCACGCATAGTACATCCATAAACAAACATAATGTAAAATATTCATTAAAGCAGTGTAAACAATATTACAAGTGTTTAAGCCACACTTGGCAAACTTAGGCATACAAGCCCCCAAATAATTATTCAGAAAAATAATATACATGAGCATTTATATAATTATTTTCAAAACATAAACGGAGGAAGCAGGAACCACGTCTTCTCTCCTAGATATCCCCGAAGCAACGGGCGTTGGTAGCAAGCTTCAACTTCTACCTGAAACTGTGAGGTGGCCTCCCCCGTGAAGGGGAGGTCAGTACTTTGAAGCATTTGAAAAGTACAATGACAACTACACGGAATATAATCAATGTTTCAATTTCTAAGATCCTCAATCTAGGGTGATATTATATTATAGGCCATAACCCTCGGTTACCCTGTTTGGAAACATACTTACTTTATATAAAGTCAAGTAGACGACCCGTGGGCCCATATCCATTTAGAATTTACCATTTCCATTCCCCGTGACCTCAAGCCACGACAACCCCATAGAGTTTAATCAGGCCCCGATTGCATAGCAAGGGCTCGGCCCAACTACATTTCTATACATTCCTTTAACTCAATTCAACACGTCACGATTGCATGGCAAGGGCTCGGCCCAACTACGTTTCCATACAACCCACAATTTCATGGCAAGGGCGCGACCCAACTACGTTTCCACGAAGATCACAATTACATGGCAAGGGCTCGGCCCAACTACGTTTCCATGCATATCACAACACATGGCAAGGGCTCGGCCCAACTACGTTTCCATGCGAATCACAATTACATGGCAAGGGCTCGGCCCAACTACATTTCTATGTAATCCTAGAGTCAGGCTCTAATTAATTATCATAGTCCAATTCTCAAGCAAATCCTATGCCTGGAATCCATTCACTTGGAGCAGCCTTTAAGGTCTAATCCTAACATATTTTAGAGCTCACACAATCCGACATTAACATATCTCTTAAGACTACTTAAGGCATCACTATTCACAATCCAATCTGTTAGGATTAATTCCATCATTATTCATATCAATCTCCCCACTAGTATTTTAATACTAGTCGGATAATCTTAGAACAACCAAGTTCATAATTCATAGTCCCATGATTCATTTCCAACGATTTTCCAATCCAAATATAACTTAATCTCAATATCAAAAATATCCCTTTTATCCATTCATGAATTCTTTACACGAAGTAAAAGTATATTTTATCCCAATATTTGATAGTAAATTCCTACTATCATGTCATCATATTCATAACACATAATCATACACAATTTCTCTAAATTTGTATATCATGCTTCATTTACTCATACACAATAGTATCTTCATTTAGGCATTATTAATCAATAATAATCCATGAAAATCACATTTAATACTTTAGGTAATCTTATGAAATTAACCCAACAATTTTAAGCAATATAGTCAGGCATCCTCATCTCGTGATGTGTTACAATAGTTGCCTTTGTTATGCCCCTCGATCAATCCCCGTTCTAGGCCGATTGAAAGTGGAAAACTGGACTGCCAGCCAAAAGCCGGGCAGCTTTCACAAAAGCCGGGCGGCTTTCGTAGTCTGCGACTATGAACAGCTCCTTTAGAGTGGCGGTTTCCGGCGATTTCGACTCCTATCGATTCCACAACTCTTCTAAGTTAAATACCACCACTTTATATCAATATTCTACACTCTTAAACGTGTAGAACTCGTGGTTTAATCCACCATATGATTTCTTAAAAAGCATATGAATAAAACACTAGTTAAAGAGAACTAGTTAAGTCTTTACCTTTCTTCTAGCTATTTTTCTCTTGCTTCTCTTTCTCCTTGGTTCCTCCAACACCGGTTTTTGTGAGAGCTTTTCCTTGAGCTCCTCTACCCTATGGTTGGCCGAATGAGTGCAAGAAGGTGGGTGAAAGATGTCTTCTCAATCAACACAAATAATTGTGTGAGATAGGACAAGTGTATGGGTCTCTTGTCTCAAAGGAGACTTCCCACCCTCCTAGCACGTACCATGCTCCTTTCCTTGTCCCCTTCCTCATTTATTTGAGGTTAAGGGGTTTGTAGAATACCCCAAGTTGGTGTAGGAAGTTCCTCCCAATTATTCCTACTATTTCTTACAAGTTAGGTCAAAATAGCACTCGAGTTGCCCAATCATTTTCTTCAACCTTAGTTGGCCTTTTATTGGGCTTCTATAATTATTATGATGACTCAACTAAATATTTGGTATCTCATTCTCAATATTATGGACCCGATAAATACTTTAATTAATCATTCATTAATTAAATATATCATTCTTTTACACGAAATCGCTAGAAAATTCAAATACATACTAAATTTTAAATTCAAGTACATCCGGCCATCTGGGTGCGGTGTCACAAACACATTGTCATTCATCCTCGATGACAACTTGGTTCATTCTAGTGTCGCCTTGGTTACTGCCAGCACGGTTGTGGTTGTGTGATCCAACCATCGTCTTTGTCGTAAATCGGCTCTCAATGAGAGCATCAAATGGTGGAGTTTAATTCCAACTACGAGAACTAATCTACGAAAAGTAGAGAAAATTAGGTAGAGTAAGACAATATTATTATTCCAGAGGTGTTATAGTTATATTTTTTTGCAGAACTATATTGTTATATTTTTATTATGTATAGTTGCATTTTTAATTTGTTTCATTGTTTGTTGTTGTGGAAATTACACACTTTTGATGTAATTAATTTATTTTTCTAGATAGTTGTAATTTGTTTAGATTAGGATTGTAAGTTGTAACAACCTTGATGTCACGCCTCGGACCTACCCGGACACGTCAACAACCCGCCGTACAGTATGAATTGTCAACCGCAGTTCAACACATCAATACAATACAAGGCGTCTGGAATATCATTCACACATAGTACATCCATAAACAAACATAATGTAAAAACATTCATTTAAGCAGCGGAAACAATATTACAAGTTGATAGAGTATATCTAGAGAGAAGTGAGAGCTAGAGAGAGAAGTGCAATATATGCTTCAATAGAATGAATTTGTGACCCCTATAACTACTCCCAAGGGGAGTATTTATAGAGAAAATACGGGCTGGGCTCCCAAGCCTTGGGCTTGGGAGGCCCATTTACAACTGGACCGCTACTGGGCCGAATACAAAGCCACTAATGGGCTGTACAAATGAGTAAGTGTAGAATCCGGTTCTGTGAGGTCTTCGTGGCCGACGAGGGCATGGCCGACGAGGGCACAACCGACGAGGGCACGGCCGACGAGGGCACCCGGGTTCCTTGGTTTCAGGACCATAATCTGAGTTGGCACCTTTTCGGCCGACGGGGGTCCCTTGGCCGACGTGGGCTCCACTCAGTGTCTTGTGCTTTCTGTTCTTCTGAGTATGTGGGTCCGGGGGCTCAGACCCATATACTCCATCAGGAGTCCCCCACTCTCTAAGCTGAGACGTAGTCGAAGTGAAGGAGAGTAGATTCACGTGCTTTGGTGCTTTTGGCCGATGCGGGCACTCCCAGGCCGTTAGCTGTTGCGGCATTGGCGCTGTTTCCATTTTGGTGATCATGTTCTTGGCCGTTACCTGCTCCTCGCTGTGGACGGGGAGGCCGTTGTTTCCTTGGTGTGTTCGTTTGGGGACGATGAGAGTCCTGCTTTGACGGTGGCCGTTGAAGGCGCGTTTTCCCTTTCTTGGACGTTGATGGTTGAGGTTTGCATTTGGGCCGATGAGGCTGTTGAGGTTGAACCTTGCTTTGAGGACGATGGTGTCCTTTCCTTTTGGTGGCCGGTAAGGGTGCTTGCGCACTCTTTTTGGCCGTCGCTGACTGGCTTTCGTGTCCCTGGCCGAAGAGCCCATTATGGTTAACTGTTGGCAGAGGACGATGAATGTCCTTGCCTTAGGTGGCCTGTTGGCCGTTGCTGATGATGTTATGTGCCTTTGGCCGACGAGGCACCGTTGTGATACATGGACGTTGTGGCCATGCTTTGTGGTTACATTCGTGTTTGTATTTTTCATTTTGTTTTGTTGAGGCCGATGTAGTCCCCCACTGCTTCAGGCCGAAGAGAGTGAGGGGTGAAGGAGTTGCTTGAGTCCCAGGCCGAAGCGGCCTCTCCGTAGTGCCCCTGAATCCAACCCTCATGGCGATTTTCTGGCCAAGGTAACCCTGTGGGAGAACCCTTGTGCGCAGATCGCTTGTAAAGAGTTATCATCAAGGGTCGTTACGAGGAGCCGATGGTTGTGGGTTCTTTGTTCCTTTGGTTCTGTGGCCGTTACGGGCGTTCATTACGTTCCTGGCCGTTGTCATCTCCTTATTGTTGGCATTTGTGAACTTGGCAAGCAAATAGGCCGTTGTGGGCGCTTGCTGGCACTTGTGGAGCCGGCAAGCGTATAGGCCGTAGAGTCTGTTTTGCCAGTGGGCTCTAGAGAGATAAACTCCCCAGCTCGTGTTCTTCGTGTTCTTCATGTTTAAGGTTAGTGTTCATCGCAATCTTCTGTACTTTGCATACTTTGCTTCCTAGGCTAGTGATCTAGTGTTAGGCGCTTGAACACCCTTAGATCCTAAGTTACTCCCCTTAGGCTCGTAGTAGTTGTTATGATGAAGAGCTTAAACGAAGACTACTATCCGTACGACGACCAGCCCTCCACTAGGTCACTCGACTATGAGGTGCTTGAGGAGTTCGAGGAGGAGATACAACACTTAAGTCCTTACAAGTCCGGAGAGCCGGTGGACGACGAAAATGAGGACGAGGAGTCCGCTTCGTCTTCAAAAGGTGAGGATGCAGGTGCGTCCCGAGTGGTGGACGGGGCGTCCACTTCCGCTGTTATTCCATGCCCGAGACCGGTGTCTGCCGTGAAGGGAGCAGATAAGCCGAAGAGAATAAGGAGGCCGAAGAGTGGGCCGGGCGTCTCCTACCTGGATCTCACAAACATCTTCCTGATCAAGCCGGAGAGCAGCGCGGCCGACTACTTGGTTGCCCAGATGTACGTGGGGCCGTTCGGGCGGGTTAGGGCGCCCAGGCCGACGGACCATGTTCTTCATCCGCCACCGGGATACTTTGGAGTATACCCGATGAGTTTCGCCAAGGGGCTGAGGTTTCCCTTTCATCCCTTCATCGCCGAATACCTTGACATGGTGGGGCTCCCTCCGGCCTTGCTGACGCCGAACAGCTACTCATTGACGGTGGGGTTTTTGCTCCGCTGTGAGGAGCTGGGCTACAGGCCGACGACGGCTCTGTTCATGAATCTATATCAGATAGGCCGAGTAAGCCACAAAAATTGTGCGGCCTATGCTACTCTCCAACAGCTGCCGAAGAAGAGGAGCTTCACGGACTTGCCTTCGTCCATTCATGGGTGGAAGAGCAAGTTCGTTTTTGTATCCCTTGGTGAGAATGGCACCGAGTTTCCCTCTCTCGGCCATACCGGGATGTTCAATCTGCACGACCCGCCGAAGAGTTCTATCTTGGACGCTCAGGTGGAGGCGTTCTTGGAAGGGGGGCCGAGGAGCGTGAAGGATTATATCACCGAATACAAGATGACCGCCCTCGGCTTCTTAAGATACCATGTGTATGGCGACAAGGAGGACGATATCCAACTCTGGCCGAGGATGACCACCACCTTCGAAGAGGCCGACGACCCGGATTTGGGCATTCCTGCTGAGGCCGATGGTAATTATTTTTTCGGCTTTTTGCCTTTGTTATTCGTTCTTTTGCCTTGCTAATCTGTTCGTTTTCCTTTGTGTAGATTTGTCCATGGATCGCCGTTCAATCATGGCTATTGCCAAGGCGGCCGAGGAGTTGGCTGCAAAGGCGGCCGAGGCGGCCAGACGTGCCGCGGCCGAGGGGGGCGGGGCTACTGCTGGTGCGGCCCCGAAGCCTGCCCAGTCCAAGAAGAAGAGGCCTCCCACTGGCGGCCAGAAGAAATTGACTGAGGCCGGCCTGAACGTCACCAAGAAGATGAAGAGGGCACCGTCTCCTTCCCATGCTACTGAGGCCGGCACTCTGACCGTCCCATGTGTGGACGACAGTGGTCCCGTTATGGATCTCACTGCTGCTCCAAGCGATGCTGCCCAATCGCTCCCTCTCATCCAAGAGCCACGGACGAAGAGGGCCGACAAGGAGATTGCCGCCGCCACCTACCAGAAGATGGTGGAATACCCTGTCGGCGGGGGTGTTTTTTATGATGTCGTCCTCGGCCATGATGTGCTGGCGCAGGCCATGCCGGCCAAAGATAGGGCCTATCTGAAGAGGCTTGGGGACGTCAAAGTGTACGAAGGCGGGATGGACCTCCTCGTCCAAGTAAGTTCCCTTCCTCTTATTTGTCGTTTTTCTCGTCGTCCGGGTGGAATCATTTGTCTGAGTCCTTGTTTACCTCTTTTGTGCAGGGTGCCTTCATGCTCATGGAGAGCCACAAGAGGCAGCACCGTGAAATTGCTCGTCTGAAAGAGCTTGAGCAGAAGGCTGCCTCAGCCGATGAGGCGGTAGCCTGCTTGGATCGGCTCCGGGAGGATGCCAAGGCCTTGAAACAGAGGGCCGATGAGGCTGCTGCAGCCAGGGACGATGCCCTGGCCAAACTCGAGGAGAGCCAGAGGGCGCTTGAGGCCGAACGGCGCAAAAACGATGAAGCCGTGAAGGCAAAAGCTGAGGCCGAGGCCGCCGCTGTAAAGGCTGCTGATGAGACCGTTAAGCAGTTCTTGGCCGAGGGGTGGAAGGCCGATGAGCGGCTCTCCTGGTGTTATGAAGTGGTGGCCGCCAGGTTTGAAGATTGGGGAATGAACTCCCCCGTCGGCCAGGAGTATTTTAGCAGGGAGATGGCCGTGTACTATAACATGGGCCAAGAGCGGATGCAGAGGCTCCTGTGTCGGCGGCTATCTCGTGCCCTCAAAGCCATGAATTATACTTCCGAGTGGGCTAGGCAGAACTTGAAGCTTCCAAAGCTGATGAAAGATCCCGAGGAGCAGGCCAAGCTTCCTCTTTCGGAGCGGGAGTCCCCAATCGAGAGTTCCGGCCTCGGCGAACCGGATTACACGGAGTTTGACTTCCTGGACGATGCCACCAGTTCTGCGGCTGCCGCTAACCAGGAGACTGAGGCTGAGGAGGGAGCCGAAGATGTCGAAGAGCCAGCCGAGGATGGAGGCGCCCAAGAGGCTTGATCGGCTACTCCCCGCTCCCTTGTAATTAATTTTCTATTTTTGCCCAATTGATGTAATGGCCGAAGCGCCCACCATTGTACTGAATTGCTTATGAATGAAAATTTTGCTGTCCTGCTCGGCTTTGAATTTCTTGTGTGTTTATTGCCTTTTGCCATTTCAATTCGGAAATTTGTCTAAGTGTAAAAGTTACAACTTAGGTCACCCGCGAGTGTCGGCTACGTCCGTGAGGTAGGCCATTCAGTCTGGTGGCCTGGTCGGCCTGTCCGGTCTTTCTTCGCTGTTGTAACACTTGGAATTTATTCAAAAAATTTCTAAGTGTTTTAGACCCACTTAGATAGGATATCCTAGTGTCTTTCTTTTTGTCCTGACTGAGGCGGGCAAGACGAGGTGTCCGCTGCATCCTGGCGTCGTCCCGTTCTTCTTTTTTGTTAGAATTTTTCTAAGTGTCTAACTTCAAGTGAATGGGTGTTCTCATCGTCCTGGTATTGGATCTCTCCTCATTATTGACAAATGCTTTGGGAGATTTCCCAAGTGTTGAACCAATGTCGTTGTCGGCCCGGTGTTTTTCGGCCTGGATCCTTGTGTTGTGGCCGATAAGGGCACCTTGAACTTACTTTTTCGAACTTAGAATTTTTTCAAAGTACACATGCAAGGCGTAGGTAGCTAACGGCCTTGGAGTATACAGGTACCCGCTTCGTCTAGAGTTCCTCCATTTAAGTACTTAGAGATTTTTCTAAGTATAAATGTAAGACATAGTTCCTTCTTTGCGGTACCGCTGCCGGCTAAAATATGGCCCTACCATCATCGGCCAAGGTCTGGCTTTGTGGCCGATGAGGGTGCCCCTTGCTTTCCCCAAGAGAAGGCCCTACCTTCATCGGCTAAGGCATAGTTCCTTCTTGAGGAACCTTTTTCCTCAGAATTTTCTCTAAGTGTTTGGTAAACACTTGAACAAATCCCCAAAGAACTTTCGCTTGACCAACAGCCTGGGTTCCAGTGCCTGTATCGGCCATCCGGGATGCTATGCCAAGTAGGGATTGTTTCTTGATTGCTTGATTCTTCCGCGGGTGTGATAAGTGCCCGCTTCGTCCTCGTCATCCTTCAGGATCGTAAGTGTTTTATTTCATACCAAGCGTTGGTGCTTCAAACGGCTGTGGCCGATGAAGGTTACCTCTCGCGTGTCACCCAACCGATTCGGTTAGGGTTTTATAGGCGTATGCTTCGGCCTTGACCATTCCCTTGTGGTGTGTGGACGTATCGTCCATGTCACCTGTTAGTGGTACTACACTTGTGTTCAACTGATATGTACTTGGCCAAGTTGGGCCTGAATTGTGGGGATTTTATTTTTCCATTGCTCGAGGCCGGCAAGGGCGCGCGGTCCTCGGCTTCCCTCTTTTTTTTTTCTCTTTTTTTTTGCGTTCCCTATTTCAGGGGAGTATCCTTCTTTCAGGCTTCGGTCGAAGGGTGTGCTCGTCCTTCGGTCGGTTCGGACTTCGTTTATAACGTCCGTGATCTCAGGGCGGGTCCCGGCGGCTATTTATGACGCGGGCTAGACTTTTGGTCGGTTTCCAACGGCTGTCGTTGCCCATCCCTGAGTTTTGGGATTTTGTCACCTCGGCCATGATTTCAGACCTGTCCTCCTGCGATCTGGCACGTGGACGACGCGGTGAGCTTCCCGTTTCAAGACGTGGGCCGTTTGCGGGCCCCTCGTCCTGGGGACATCATCGGCCATACCTGAGCGTTTCACTTCTAGGCTTACGGGGCCAGGACGACGTGCTCTCTCAGCTAGGCCTGAGCCCTTCGCTGATACAAAATACAATGGGGTGCCTGAGCTTGTCGCTCGTAGGCTGCAAATGCAAGGTGCCACGTCGGTCATGCCTGAGCCTTTCGCTCTAAGGTGGCCGATGAGGGCACCTGCTAATGTTTTACTTTAAATTCCAAAGAAAAATCAAGAACATGATTTCATTCATAAGTGGCTCGAGGCCGAGGGTGGTGTTCAATCAGTAACCCGTTAAGGGGTGAGGGCTTCGCCGTCTGCACCTCCTTCGGATTACTGATAAAACTTCACCAAGTGGTGTACATTCCACGTTCGTGGTACATTGGACCCATTTGGGTGTTTTAGCTTGTAGGTGTCGGGTTTGACCACGACACTGATGATGTAGGGCCCTTCGTACTTCAATGCTAGCTTGCCACCCTCTGTCGGTTGGCTTGCTTCCCTTCAGCGGAGGACGTAGTCCCCCACCTGGAATTCCCGGGAACGTACCTTGGCGTCATAGTATGATTTTACTTGACGCCGGTAGTTCTTTGCTCGGGCGTAAGCTTGCTCACGCCTCTCATCGACCAGGTGCAGGTCAATCTTCATGTTCTCTTCGTTGGCGTCAGGCTCGTATTGTTCCACCCGCCGGCTGGGGATGGCAACTTCCGTGGGTGCCTTTGCCTCAAAGTCGTAACACAGGGCGAAAGGCGTTTCACCTGTCGCCCTCCTCGGCGTGGTTCTGTAGCACCACAGGATGTTGGGGAGCTCGTCGACCCAACTACCCCCTGCGGCCTGGAGTTTCTTTTTCAGCCCCTCCATGATTGTCCTGTTGGTGTTCTCGACCTGCCCGTTGCCCTGAGGGTAGGCAACGGAGGAGAAACGATGCTTCACCCCAAACTCCCAGAGGAGCTCCTGAAAAGGGGCTGCCTCAAATTGGGTGCCGTTGTCTGATATGATCTCCTGGGGGACGCCGAAGCGTGTGATGATGTTTTTGTAAACAAATTTTTGGCATCTGGCCCCCGTGATGCTAGCCAGGGGTTCCGCCTCGACCCACTTGGTGAAGTAGTCGACGGCGACGATGATGTAGCGGTTGTTCTCGGCGGCTCTGGGCAGGGGGCCGACCAGGTCAATCCCCCTTCTATAGAATGGAATTGCAGTGCTGACGGGGGCGTAGTTGACGGCTGGCCGACCAGGGGCCTTCTGGAGTACCTGGCATGTGGTACACTTCTTGGCCAGGTCAGCGCAGTCTCGTGCCATCGTCAGCCAGAAGAAGCCCTGGATGACGAGACGCCGGGACATGCTGAAAGGGCCCTGGTGCGAGGAGAAAACACCACAATGAACTTCTTCCATGGCCACGTCGGCCTCATCCTGGTGGAGGCATCGAAGGAGTGCCATTATAGGATCGTTTGTAGAGTTTGCCATCTTCAATGGTGTAGCTTTGGGCCCTGAGTTTGGCAAGTTTGGCCCTCTCCTCGTCCGGGGGCAGCTCTCCCGTTGCGATGAAGGTGACGATGTCGGAGATCCAGTCCTCTGGTCGCTGTTGGACACACAAGACGGGGCTGGCATGGATGCTGGACATGCTCAACTCCTCGATCTTGGCCAGCTGGGAGATGTGCTCCGGGGTGTCCGAGCTGAGTTTGGAGAGGATGTCGGCCTTGGCGTTCTCGACCCTTGGGATCTGTGTGACCTCGTGGGTTTCGAACGCCTTCAGCAGCTCCTCCGCTGCTTGTTTGTACTGTCGCATCCGTCCCTCCTTTGCTTCGTACGATCCCTCCACCTGGCCCACTACCAGTTTGGAGTCGCACTTGATTTTGAGGTGCTTGGCCTTGAGGCCGACGACGAGTCTGAGACCGCTGAGGAGGGCCTCATACTCGGCTTCATTGTTGGATACCCTGAAGTTGAAGCGGATGGCATAGTAAGCTCTGAATCCTTCAGGGGATATGAGGACGACGCCGCCACCGCATGATTTCGCGGCCGACGAGCCGTCAGTGAATAGGATCCATGTATCGTCCGGCTCTGGCCCGGGGTTGGCGACGGCCGTCTCCCTTGCTGTGCATTCAGTGACGAAGTCGGCCAAGGCTTGCCCTTTGATAGATGGCCTTGGCTTGATCTCAATTTGAAATTGGCTGAGGAAGATTGCCCATTTCACCATCCTAGAGGAGCTGGTGGGGCTCCTCATGAGTGCGCCAAGAGGCTGCTGGGTCAGCACATGGACGGCATGGGCCTGGAAGTAGTGTCCCAGCTTCTTCACCGTATGGACGATGGCCATCACCGTCTTCTCAATGGGGGAGTACCTGAGCTCGGCCTCCCTGAGTGTCTTGCTGATGTACAAGATGGCCTTTTGCACCCCTTCGTCCTCACGGATGAGCACGGAGCTGATGGTCGACGTGCTCACCCCTAAGTACAAGAAGAGGGTTTCGCCAGCTTTGGGCTTGGAGAGTACGGGCGGGGACGATAGGTACCTCTTCAATTCTTCGAACGCTTCCTGGCACTCTGTCGTCCACTTGAAGCTGTTGGCCTTACGCATGATCTGAAAGAAGGGGAGTGCCCTCTCGGCTGACCTGGAGAGGAACCGGTTCAGGGCCGCCAGGCGCCCCGTCAGTCGCTGTACTTCCTTGACGTTGCGGGGCGGCTCCATGTTGATGATAGCCTGTGTCTTCTCCGGGTTTATCTCGATGCCTCTCCGGCTGACCATGTAGCCGAGGAACTTGCCGCCCTGGACGCCGAAGGCGCACTTCTTGGGGTTGAGGCGGAGCCTGAACTCCTTCATGATTTCGAAGATTTTGCGGAGGTCGTCGGCGTGGGAGGAGGCCTGCCTGCTCTTGACGATCATATCGTCGACGTATGCCTCCATCGTCCGGCCAAGGACCGCCCTGAAGATCTTGGCCACCATCCTAGTATAGGTGGCGCCGGAGTTTTTGAGTCCGAAGGCCATGACGAGGTAGCAAAAGATTCCCTCTGGGGTTATGAATGCCGTCTTCTCAGCGTCATCTTCATGCATGGAGATTTGGTGGTACCCTCTGAAAGCGTCGAGGAACGACATCAACTCGCACCCCGCCGTCTCATCCACCAGCTGATCAATGTTGAGGAGAGGGAACGGGTCCATGGGGCACGCCTTGTTCAGGTCAGTGTAATCAACACACATTCTGAATGTCGTCGGTTTCTGGGCGAGGACGACGTTGGCCAACCATGTCGGGTACTTCACCTCTTTAATGTGTTTGATTGAGAGAAGCATGGCGACCTCCCCTTTGACGAAGTCCCGCCAGTCGGCGGACAAGTAGCGCCGCTTCTGTCAGACAGGCGCGGAGACCGGATCGACGGTCAGCCGGTGAGTGATCACCTGGCGGCCGATGCCTGGCATATCGTCCGGGCCCCACGCGAACACAAAAGCGTATGACCGTAGGACGAGGAGGATGGCGTCTCGTTGGTCCTGAGGGAGCTGTTTCTCGATCCTGAGGACCCGCTCCGGTCGGGAGGTATTCAGAGGGACCTCCTCGACCTCCTCGGCCGGCTCAGCATGCGGCCTCTCCTCGTCCTTGGCAACGGCTGCCGTGATGGTGTCTATCCTCTGACCTTCCCTCTCGGCCGGCCTCGTCAGTTTGAGGTAGCATGCCCTGGCTATCCTCTGGTTTCCTCTGGCGTAGCCGATGCCGTCATTGGTGGGGAACTTCAGACACAAGTGCTTCATGGAGATGATGGCCTCCAAATCCTCCAGCGCTGACCGCCCCAAGATCAGGTTGTGGGGGCACTGGAGGTTGACCACCATGAACTCCATGTCAATCCTGGCACGGTGGGGGCCGTCACCGACCTCTACGGGGAGGACTATCGTGCCCTCGACGTCGATAGAGTCCCCGGTGAAGCCGGATAACGGTGTCATGATCGGCTTCAGCAGGGCTCTGTCCAGCTTCAGCTGCCTGAAGGTATCTAGGTACATCACGTTGACGGAGCTCCCCGTATCGATGTAAGTGCGGTGGATGATGGAGTCACCAATCTCACACCGGATGACGAGGGCGTCCCTGTGTGATTCCGTACCCGGAGGCAAATCCTTGTCGGTGAAGGTGATCGCCTCCGTTCGCTGCTTCTTCGGCTGAGGGGGAACGTGGGACACCTCCCCAATGTAGAGGGATTGGGCCCATTTCTTTCTCTGAGTGGCGGAGTCCCCCCCCCCCAGTGTTCCCACCTACGATGAGGTGAATGTGATTCTTCTTCGGCGGGGGCCCCTCGAAGTCCTCGTCGTCACTGAGCCTACCAATCTCCCGCTTCTTCGCAGAGGGTTCGCCCCCATGTTTGCCGGTGTTTACCCATGTGTTTTTGCGTGGGCCACCTTTAACAAACTGGGAGAGTTCCCCCTGGCGAATAAGACGCTCGATGGCCTTCTTCAGTGTGATGCAATCGTCGGTGTTGTGCGACGAGTTCTTGTGGAACCGACAGTATGTGCCGCCCTGCTGGATGGCAAGGACCTCCTCGGCCGGTCGAGGAGCCTGCTCGATGAGGCCATGCTTCTCGGCATAGTCGAGGATGATGCTGACCGGGTGAGTGAGGGCAACCCCGGCCGTTCCAACCTTGGTCGCCAGTGGCGATCTTTCTTACTCTGTCCACCAGAGCCGTGGCGGCCCTGGGCACCCTGGCCGCCCGGGGACGGACCCGGGGCCGGCGAAGGATTTGTCTTCTTGGAGGGATGGCCCCCCTCTTTCTTGTGATTGTGGAGCTCGTCGGCGTCGGCGTACAAGCCTCCGCGCTGGAGCGCCTTGGCGTACGACCTCGGAGGGTCGGTGATGAGGCTCCTAGCGTACGGGGAGCTGCGGAGGGCTCCCTGATACAAGGCGAGGAGGGTGCGCTCGTCGGCCCCCTCGACTTCTTCGGTCTCCCTCGTCCAACGATCAATGAATGAGCGGAGGGACTCATCATGCTGCTGCTTGACGGAGAGGAGGTGGGTGAAATACTTCTTCGCACGCTTCCTCCCGGCAAAGTGGGTGAGGAAGCGTTGGGCAAGATCCTGCCATGAGTCGATGCTCCCTTCGGGGAGCGCGTTGAACCACTCGTACGCTGGCCCCTCGAGAGTAGAGAGGAACCAACGGCAGAGATATTCATCCGACGCGTTCACCATCAGCATGTTGTTCTGATAGCGGCTGAAGTGCTCCTGGGGGTCTGATCGGCCGTCGTAGGACTTGATGGCGTTTCCCCTGTACTTCTCCGGGATGGGGGCTGAGAGGACCCTGTTGGTGAAGGGGGTCCTGGTCCTGACCTGGATGATAGGGTCACCTCGCCCCTCGGCCAACTCCCTCTCCAGGGCGCTGACTTTGTTCATGAGCGCGTTGAGGCCGGGGTTATTGGAGGCGCCGGCCGTAGGGATGTTGGCTGACTGCTTGGCCTCCATCTGTGCCAACCTCCTTTCCAGCTGGGCGATGACCTCATCCCGGGGGTCCCTGGCGGCCGCAGCGGCGCCCGACTGGTTCCTCATGCGCTCGTCGTGAGCCGCATTGATCTGGTGGCGCACATCGTCTTCGTGCAGCTTCCCCTTGCCCTTGTCCGGGCGGGGCTGGTCCGCTGTCCGGGACACAGACCCCAAACTTTCCCTTGGCGAGCCTGACCGACGCTCGCCAATCCGTCCCGCCATCCTCTCCGAAACCGGACGACGGCGCGTGTCACCTAGCCTGTTGAAGGCAGAGGCTTTTCCACGCGCTGGGGTCTGCCCGGGCCGAAGAGGGGAAGCAGGGTGGGAGTGAGACGACGCCGTGTCCTGGGCCATCACCCCCTCATCGTTGCCTATCTGGACGGCCAACAGTTGGGGCTGAGGAGGTGGAGTGACGTTCCCCCCGGTCCTTGGCAAGAGTGCGCTGAGGACGGTGGGGTTCTGAGCCAGGCTGGCGATGATGACCGACAGCGCGGCCTGGACCTGTGGATCCATGGACGGAGAGGCCGCGACCATAGGCTGGGCCGGGACGTGGTCCGTCTTCTCAGCTCGTTTCTTGTCCAAGCCGATGCGGGCATCAGGGGCTCCGCCGTTGAGTTGGTTGCGGAGGTCCGTCGTGAGGTTGAAGGCCTCCTGGAAGACGTCCCCTCCGGTGACCTGGTCGGCCGTGGCGTCCTCATCGTGCTCCCTGGGCTCTTGGTCCTCTGGGATGGCCTTGCTGACGAGGTTGCGGTTTGATTTAGTTCTTCCCATGATCAGTGGTTAGCTGTGCTTGGTAGCGACGAAGGGTGCTAACTTGATTTTCTAGCTCTCAACGAGAGCACCGAATGATAGAGTATATCTAGAGAGAAGTGAGAGCTAGAGAGAGAAGTGCAAAATATGCTTCAATAGAATGAATTTGTGACCCCTATAACTACTCCCAAGGGGAGTATTTATAGAGAAAATACGGGCTGGGCTCCCAAGCCTTGGGCTTGGGAGGCCCATTTACAATTGGACCGCTACTGGGCCGAATACAAAGCCACTAATGGGCTGTACAAATGAGTAAGTGTAGAATCCGGTTCTGTGAGGTCTTCGTGGCCGACGAGGGCGTGGTCGACGAGGGCACCCGGGTTACTTGGCTTCAGGACCATAATCTGAGTTGGCACCTTTTCGGCCGACGGGGGTCCCTTGGCCGACGTGGGCGCCACTCAGTGTCTTGTGCTTTCTGTTCTTCTGAGTATGTGGGTCCGGGGGCTCAGACCCATATACTCCATCACAAGTGTTCAAGCCACACTTGGCATAGCTAGGCATACAAGCCTCCAAAATAATTATTCAGAAAATAGTATCCACGAGCATTATTTGAATTGTTTTCAAAACAGAAACGGAAGAAGCACGAACCACGTCTTCTTCCTTTGATCTTCCCGAAGCAACGGGCGGTGGCAGCAACATTCAAGTTCTACCTGAAACTGTGAGGTGGCCTCCCCCGTGAAGGGGAGGTCAGTACTTGGAGCATTTGACAAGTACAATGACAACTATACTAAGTATAATCAATGTTTCAATTTCTAAGACCCTCAATCTAGGGTGATATATATAGGTCATAACCCTCGATTACCCCTTTTTAAAATAACATACTTACTTTATATAAAGCCAAGTAGTCGGCCCATGAGGCCATATTCATTTAGAATTCACCATTTTAAATCCCCGTGACTACAAGTCACGACAACCCCATAGGGTTCCCTCGAGTCCCGATTGTATAGCAAGGGTTCGGCCCAACTACATTTCTATACAACCCTTCAACTCAATTTAACACATTAAAATTGTATGGCAAGGGCTCGGCCAAACTACGTTTCCATACTAACCATAACTTCGTGGCTAGGACTCGGCCCAACTACGTTTCTACGAAGATCACAAATACATGGTCAGGGCTCGGCCCAACTACGTTTCCATGCTAATCACATTACATGGCAAGGGCTCGGCCCAACTACATTTCCATGCAATCCTAGAGCCCGACTCTAATTTATTTTCATAGTCCAATTCTCAAGCAAATCCTATGCCTAGAATCAATTCCCTTGGGTAGCCTTTAGGCCTACCCCTAACACACCTTAGTGTTCATACAATTCGACCCTAAAGTATCTCTTAAGACTACTCAAGCCATCTCTATTCACAATCCTATCTCTTAGGATTTATTCCATCATTTATTTATATTAATCTCCCGACTAGTATTTCAATACTAGTCGGATAAATCTTAGAACAACCAAGTTCTTAATTCATAGCCAAATAATTCATCTCAATTGATTTTCAAATCCAAATATGATTAAATCTCAATATCAAAAATATCACTTTTATCCATTCATGAATTCCTTACATGAAGTAAAAGTATATTTTATCACAATATTTTCATAGTTAATCCCATTTTCATGCCATTCCTTTCATATCCCATAATCATACACAAAATTTGTATAACATGCTTCATTTACTCATATTCAATAGTATTTTCATTTAGGCATTATTATTCATTAATAGTCCATGAAAATTACATCTAATACCTTAGGTAATCTTATGAAATTAACCCAACAATTATAAGCAATATAGTCAGCCATCCTCACCTCAAATGAGCTTAAAGAAGTTATAACCTTCTCAGTTGAACTCCGGCGATACTCCGGTGAACTTCGACGAAACTACGGCGAAACTTCGGCAAAAGTTAGGAACACTTTAGTCAAGCTCCTAACAAGGTTTTATCACATAATTTGCTAAAAAGTAAATGTGCTCGGGGACGGTGCTACACTTGATGCCCATAAGGAACTCCTTTATCTAGAAACATCCACCTCTGATTTTCAGATGAAAGTGTCTCGAATACTGAGACCCTTATTACCTTCACTTATGAAGGTCATTGCATCCACATAATATTGATCACCATATTTCTTGTCAACCTCCGTCTCATCAAGAAGTTTACCACCTTTTATATCACAAATGGCTCTTTTGTAGAAACAGGCTTCCGCATTTTGTAAACATCTATCTATGTCACCGCGGTTCCGTGCTAAGCTTTCATTGACGTTATTTTTTCCTTTTCGCTTCTTAGTTGGTGTTGATGATTCATAACTTTCATTTCCATCAGAACTGTCACTATTGGTATCAAAAGTACCCCGTACACCATGTGCACTCTGTCATTGGGGTAAAGCTTCTAGGTACTCAATATATGGCATCACGTTCTTAGCAACTACAGTTCCATGCCGCTTATGTTTCTAAAAGATATATTTAGAAAACTCGATGCCATGATATATTTCTGTATAAATAATTCAGTATATATTTCCACACACCCCACCAGGTATAAAACAAAAATAAATTTATTATTAAAAGTGATTTTAAATAGACAATAGTATCCTTTTAACAAAATCAGTTTTAAAGGATACACGATGTCGTGTTATGCTTGTTAAAGCTATGTGGATTGTGATCTTTGAACTAAATAGTATGCACGACATGTTGGCATATCCGATCGGGTATGAGGCAAATCTTCAAAATCCTGCACGTTTTTTATTCTCTCCAGATTCTGATTTTGACACCCGAATCAACTCAATACCCGATCAGGTATTGCCTGTACCCGAACAAGTACATGAACTATTTTTTCAATCTTCTTCGGGTACAGGCAATACTTGATCGGATATTGAGTTGATGTACATCCTGTAAACCGCAGTTTTACATGACAGGGTTTAAAGATAGAGCATAGAACACGATTTTATTTTATTTTCAGCCTTGAACACTAAAATTATGGAATTGTTTGTAAGTTCTTTCTTTTAAATTAATGATAATTAATTCTTTTCTTCTCAATTATGTTGATTCTTCAATTATGAATTGTGAGTAGTTTTAATTAGGGATTTTAGGTTGATGAAGATGGTGTTAATCATAATCTAGGTTCCGTTCTTGATGGTTACTTGCATGATTATCGTTTAATTTGTGAGTGAATAATATAACTGATATCTTTTGCAAGTTGGAATGGCCATTAGGATTATAATTGCACATAAAATAATTTAAGGGAGATCTATATTGTTTTAAGACACTTTAACACACACACACAATTAATCACCCTCTAAGAGATTAACACGGTTAGGGAGTCATGCGTTGCTCAATTACATGGTTTTATGTGATTGAGCCTGATCAATCCTGAAATATGGTTGCCCGTGGAATCCATGCATCTATGTTCCCTTCATTATAATAGACAAATTTAAATTTTAAATACACTTCGTAACAAATTCAGCGATGTTAATTACTCTTGTTATCTCAGATAAAGATTCTCATTCAGGATGTTTGACTGATCATAAAGTTACTAATCTTTATCAATAATATGAATAATTTTAATAAACCAATTACCCATCTTTATCGATATTAAGAATAATTTTAATAGACCAATCATAATATCTAACGAAATAAAGTTTCAAGCAATCAAAATTAAGCTTACTTCCAAACCTGCGACCATAAATGAAACAAAATATTGTTGACAATTTATGCTAAGGAATACTCGAAAAAGTGAAAGGTGTGACACAAAAGTACGGGCGGATCCAGGAATGAGGAGTGGGATGGACTAAGCAGTAAAAAAATTGTTGCTGCACAAAAAAAAAATTATGTTAGGGTTGCTATTGAAGCGAACTTTTTTCAAACTACTCGAATTCGAGTATGATGTGAAATTTAATTAAACGACCCGAGCTTAATGAGTTTTAAAATCGAACATGAGCTAGATTTTGAGTTTGAATAAGTTATTCAAGCCGAGTGAAAGCATAGTGATGTTCAATTTGATCCGGACCCGAGCCTATCAGGTAGTATATCTTAACATTACGACATTTTTAGTGTGATTTTATAAATTGATTAGTGGTTATTAAAGATTCTATTATTTATTAGTATGAATTAAAATACTTCAATAAAAGTGTAAAATCAATAAGTAAAAACAAACGTTGTACATAAAATTAATAAGTATTCCCAATTTCAAAATTGAATTGAGATTTTTAATTTTTTTCTTACATGTCCAAACAAATCATTCTGTAATTTTCAATTGTGCAGATTTAGACTCCCTACAGATTTTTAATTTTTCTATATGTCCACACAACAAATAAATTATTTTCTAATGTTGAATGCTATCCTTAATCATTATAAATTTATAATAATAAACATTATTTTGTTGTGTACTGTAAAATTCAATTAATAATTAAATAGATTTACAAACCCAAAAATAATACATAGTAATACTCAATAAACAACCAAAAGTCTCAAAACAATAAATTTAAGGAATATTATCAATTTGGGACCTCAAAGATAAACGAATTATCAATCCGGGACCTGAGAGATGAAATGTATCGGTATAGGACTCAAAAGATGAAAAAAGTATCAATCTATGACCTAACATTTCATATGTTTTGATTTATTTAATTTTTATTAATTCCATTGCTAATATTTGGTGAAATTTTCTTCACAAAAGTTTATTAGTTTAATAAAACTAAATATTATTTAAATTTTTTAAAATAAAAATAATAATAAAATTTATGAAAACTTAGGTCTTAAATTGATAGTTTTCAATCATTCGGGTACTAGATTGATAATTTTTCATCATTCGGGTCCTATACCGATACATTTCATCTTTCAGACCCCGAATTAATAGTTCGTCTAACTTTCGGGTCCATTCATAAAATTCCTAAATTAAAACTTAAAAGTCTAAGAGTAATAATAATAATAATAAACTAATAAGACGTGGTCACCTAGAGGCCGGAGCTAGAGGCAGAACCGTACAATCAGTTTCGCCGATTCCAAGAGGAGGGCTCAGAGCCGGAGAGGGAAGACGGACAACGCAGGGGTGCAGGACTCTTGATGCGTGGACGGCGGCGCGGAATCTGGCCGCAGGTCGGTTGGTGCCTGTTGTTCGTGGCTTCGTCCCAACTCACAACTCGCTTCGTCTCTTCAACCTTCTTTCTGCGCAAATCGCACGCAAATCGGCCAATTCGCATAAGACCAATGAAGGATAAAACCAATGAATCTCTTTCTTATAATACTCCGTATTACAGTTCTACAAAAATATAAGATCTGTATTACGTGTGATGGACATTTGCACATATTTAGTTCATATTTAAGTCACAATCGAGCAGCTCACGGGCTTTTCAAGTCGAATTTGCATATAGGTTGAGCTTGACTTTGTTCGGTTCGCGATAAATTCGGGAGTCGAGTCAATCTCGAGTAACTTACGAGTCAATTTGCTTGATTAGAACCCTTACTACTATGTTAGGATTTTATGTACCGTTTATGTAGTGTTGTTCGTCGTTACCATAATTTGTTTTCTATCTATAAATAAAGACTTTAACTCGAAGATTTTGAGGGTATACCATATACATTCAAAGACTTTGAAGAAGTGTGAAAAGTTCAGAAAATCAATTTGGTTTTATGCATGGAAGCTCAACAATCGAGGCTATTCACCTTCTAAGACAAGTTGTGGAGAAGTATAGAGACACAAAAAAAGGGTCTGCATTTGTTGTTCATTGACTTAGAAAAGGCATATGATAGGGTACATCAAAAAGTCCTTAGATGGGCTTGACTAGAAAAGGCATATCACATAAGTATATCAGTATCATGATGAATATGTATGAGTCTTGTATTACAAGTGTCCATACTAATGTATGGGGGATCGCGGAGTTCCCTATTACTATCGGAGTACACCAAGGATCGACTTTAAGCCCTTTCTTATTTGCCATAGTCATGGATGAACTTATGAAGTCATTTCAAGACGATATACCGTGGTGCATGATGTTTGCTGACGATATTGTATTGATTGATGAGACACAATCAGGTCTTAAAGCAAAGTTGGAAATATGGCAACAAACATTGGAGAACAATGGTTTCAGACTAAGTCGGTGCAAGACAGAGTACATGGAGTGCAAGTTTGGTGGAGGTAGAAGCAATGGTTAGCGATATGTTCCGTTACTTAGGCTCCATAATTCAAATGGACGGTGAGTTAGATGGAGATGTATCCCATAGAATCAGAACATGGTGGATGAAGTGGAAGAGTGCTTTTGGATTTCTATGCGATCGAGGTATGCCGACTTGATTGAAGGGTAAATTTTATAGGACATCAATTAGGCCTGCATTACTGTATGACGTAGAGTGTTGGGCGGTGAAACAATGTCACATTGAAAAGATGAGTGTGGTAGAGATGCGCATGCTGCGTTGGATGTGTGGGCATACGAGGAAGGACCTCGTGAGGAATGAGACGATCAGACAAAGGGTGGAAGTAGCACCTATTGAAGACAAAAGATGTGGGAGTTGTGGCTACGGTGGTTTGGTCATGTGCGTAGAAGACCGAGTGATGCACCTGTCAGACGAGTTGAGATGTGTGGAGAAGAGGCAGGGAAGAGAGGGAAAGGAAGACCCAAACAGACGTGGGTTAAGGGAGTCTGAAGTGATATGCTTCTTCTTGGGTTGGATGAGGGTATGACTTTGGAGAGAGCAAAGTGGAGGCGGGGGTATTCGTGTGAAGGAGTGATCTCGTATCATCTTTTCCCCTCATCAATTAGTGGCCACCTTGTCCCAAGATGGAAATTTGGAAACTGCTGCTGAATCATGTGTAATGCTTCCCACGATTCTTCAAATTCTAGTAAGTCTTTCCGATGTATCAACACTTCTGTTTTTCCTCAGCATTTATCCTTGAACCTACCACCTCTGGCTTCACCGGGAGCTCCCATTTTCCATTTAAGCACTTGGGAAAAGTCTCACATGGAGTATTAGGGGATAAACCTTTCCTTAGTAAAGAAATGTGAAATACAGGATCACCCTCAGCTAGTTTTAGCCTAAATGCCATTAAACTGAGCTTCTCTATGATCTCAAAAGGACCATAATATCTTGGACTCAACTTCGGATTAATCCTTTTTGCCAGACTTTGCAACTTATAGGGTTGTATCTTCAAAAACACCTTTTCTCTGACTTATAAAACGGTTCAGTCTAGGTACTTGTTTTTTCAAATTTTAAGACTCATGCGGTTCCTAAGTTTTTAAAGACCCGCCCCGCCCCAAACCATTTGGGTTTTCTAAAATCAGGACCCGACTCTAACCCAGCCCTAACATGTATTACCCGGCCCAACCTACGGTTCTATACCTGTTTTCCCGCCCCTAATTTATATCACTCGATAGGTGATCCAGAGAAAACTAAAGAAAGTTCTTTAAATAGGACTGAAACACAGATAAAGTTCACAAATAAGACTATTATTTTCTTCTTCTTAAAACATGAGACTTATTCACCAGAAATATTTATATTTTAATAAGATCAAATAAGTCATATATTAAGAATAAAATACAAACAATCCTATTTGTACATTTTGTCAAAATTTCAATCTTATTTAGAGCAATTTCTAAAAAAATAATTTCAAATCGTATCATTTTTGTATCAGTTTAATGTACAAATAATGTAAACACGATATCTAACTATTTAATGTCTCAATACCTGCCAAGACTTCAGTATAGGAATGTGGATAATGTTTCACGTTTTTGGTAAGATCATTTACCTATGAGAATTAAAAAATGTCGTTTTAATCAATTTACAATTTACTTATGAAAATCAATCACATGGTATATATGTAAACCAAAAGATAAAGTAAATGTGAAAATTTTACATATAATTGTAATTGTAAATTGTAAATAATGATATTTTTATTTACTTATGAGAATAAAAAATGTTGTTTTAATCAATTTATAATTTACACATGAAAATCAATGAAAATGAATGAAAATGAATGATACACATGAAAATCAATGAGATGGTATATATGTAAAGCAAAAGATAAAGTAAATGTGAAAATTTTACATATAATTGTAATTGTAATTTGTAAATAATGATATTTTTATTGGTTCAACAATATAAGTAATGATATAGTTTCCTTCTAATATAACACTACTTAAGATTTATCCGTTAGTTAACAAATGAAGACAGATGCCATTCTTAAAAGCTGTCTTACAATATATCTAGATTTTATATATTATTCTTCAAATTATTTACTACGTATTAATTATACTTCAAATTACTCACATGATCTAACTCGTTCCTCTATCTTGCCCCGTGGATGTGTGCCCTTAGATGGATCCCCGACAGCTATGATCAACATCTCATAATTGCCTTATTTTTCTTGATGTTTTATGTGTATTCGGTTTGTTTCTATTTTTCATTGGAGAAATTCTATTCACAGCCCCATTTAGAGATGAGATGGAAGGATCTGGAGTTCAAGCTAGCAGCAGCGTTGACTTGCCGTCGCCGACCAAGAAAGAGAAGTCTTAAGTAGCTTCTCTTCCTTGATTTCCAGCGTGTTTGACCAAGAAAGAAAAGTTTCTGGTACTTTACCAAGCTTGTTTAATTTCTTGTGTCCTGAATGATTTTCGTCTGATTAATAACAAAATTGCTCAAATTTTTGCTATATTTTACTCCTATCAAGGGAGTTTTCTCTTGATTAATTGCTATTTTCATACACTGTTGTTACTTATATAAGGTCATCTTTATCCTTGCTTCGTCCTTGATTTTGGTATTTTCTAGTTTGTTGTTTAGATAATGATGGTGAAAATTTGATTTTAGTACTCATTGTGTTCTTAAGTATTCAACTTGCGTTAGATTGTACTAGTTTTTTTAGAGATACACTCCACTCTGAGGTTCCACTAGAACCGGTAAAGTGGTAATTAAACACTTTATTGAGAGGGTTAAGTTATGTTAAATTTGTTTATAATCATGGTGTTATTAACAGGGAGTGGATGTTTGTAACTTGTTATTTGTTAATCAATGCTTCATTGTTGTACACATTATTTTATTTTGCCACCTTCAGATTTTGAAGTGTAGTTTGCAATACTGTAGTTCAAATGAAAAGGGATTATAGATTTATCCTTTGCATTTTATGATCTGGGTTTTTAGTCATCTTTTGGCTCGGTTCATTCATTGATTCCAATATGATGGATTTAGCTTTGTGTATTTTTTAATTCTTACGTTGGGAAAGAACTCTCTAAAAAAAGTAACCATGTTTTTGAAGCTTATCTCAGATAACAATGCCTGATACAAGTCTACTCCAAAATCAGTAAGGAAATGTCCCAAGGATCCCAAAGCCCCCTTGGATGTCATTCCCTGATTTGTTTGTTGCCATATCTGAGAAAGTTGCGTCTGAGAAAATGAAAGTCATAAATAGCAGCTACGAGTGATTTAAGGTTTGTGCATGGAATTTAGAATGAAATTATAGTTTCGGTCCTTCACCAATCTTTGTTCAGGGACTTGACTGAAAAAGTATTGATTTATTTCCTGATCGTTGCCCCGCCGGTCTACCTGTTGGTCAGAAAGCTGAGGCTGTGTGTTGGGGACACCATTTTAAGGTCCACAATAATGAGTCTTCAGGTCAAGGTTAGATTTGCATCTTATGTCTATTCAGAACTGTTTTTCTATCTGCAATATGATTTTTGTTTTGTTTTAATAATGTCAGAAGAAAGTCTTAATTTGGCCTGTAACTCTGTAAGATGGCACCACCTGCCTCCTACATAATTTGCAACTTTGATGAATTACATCACATACACGGTCACATGACTCAGACCTCATAAAAATATAAAAGTACTCATTACTTTATGAACAAATACACTAGAAAAATACATTATCGGTATTGGATAGCATGGAAAACTTGTGAGAGCATAAAAAATATATCTTCTTGGCACAGCAGTGATATGAGTGAATCCATTCGGATTAAAAATGATAAAATGAAGTAATTTATTCTTATCAAAGATGATGTGAATGATTTATATAAACACACACTCACTATATACACTTGCTTGGTATAGATACAATGCACTACTCACCCCCCCAAAGACTGTGTTTGGTCGAGGTGCAATCTTTTAATTAACAAGGTAAAACTTATATAAAAACGGTAAGTTAAAGTTGTCAGCATGTTTTTGCCTTTTATTTTTGGAAAATTACATGAACAACCAACTTGAGGGGAGAAAGAAAAACATTGAAAATATCCCATACAGAAGCCCCCCAGCCCATAGCTTCTTATTTTATTTTCTATGTGTACACTTTGTCAGTTTGTTATTGACAGAAACTAACCCGTTCTGAAAAAGTCTGGATGTACTTTTAAGATTACTTGTTTGTTGTGACTGAATATAACGCACTTATCAGGGACACTTGTAACTTGTTGAAAAGGCACATTTAATATGATGAGAAGAAGCTTCTTTTGTTCAAATATGACTCTTTTGGGATGGATGGAGTATCATAGACCAAACCAACTCTTGCAAAATTCTTAATGAAAAGGTGCAAAGGCACATTAAATACACGTACTATTGCCATACTCGTTGAAAAGGCTTGAGAGCTTTTTCATCATTGGCTTTATGCACTTGAGAGCCAAACCAAACATTAAAGAGGGTATTTTATTCTGTATTACCATCCATCCATCCAGTATTTTATGCCACATCACTCCAGACTGTTTGAGTAATCTTGGAAGCTCTTTAATCATAAGCCAAAGTACGTGTTTGCAGTACTTATTGAAAAGGATGGATGGTAAAAAACTGATAAACACATACTCTAAAAAACATAAAATACACAACTAAATCGGTGTAAATGAATTACCTAATGCAAAGATGTAATTATGTAATACTAACCTAGTGTGGAAATAGGGTAGTAAAGGATTCTCGGACTTTCTGTGTTTTTGGCTTTCTTCCATCTTTGGCTTTATGTGCTTGAGAGCTTCGCAGATTTCTGTCTCTGGCCTGTGTTTGCCCTGCCACGATGGTTAACGAACGATGATCGGATATAATTATGAAAATGTAATCGGAAGCGGTCATTATGATTGATGACGACAAACTTTTACGGAGTATAATATAATTAGCTAATTGCTTAATTAATCAATTGCAACGTTGATGTCTAAATACAAATAATATCATTAAGAAGATAAAATAAATAACAATATAGAAGTATTTGCGACATAACAATATTCCAAGAGTATATAACTTAACAATGTACATACAAGCTATTTGCTACAACTAGCTAGCTACAGAATATTATATTTTATGCTAGTGTATACGCTTAAATAGTTACAGTAATAATAACGAGAATATTAGATGGCTGGTCCATGTACGTAGTGTTTGGTAATGAAGAACTACTCATTAAAATGCATATAGATTAGATGAGATAATTGTTACATATCGGAGTACGGAGAGGAGCATTAGGTTAAAGGAGGGTGACAGAGACTTGGACTTCACCGTATTTACCGAATATGCTTTTTGTCTGAGTTCTGACGACAACATCAAAGCTGGCATATCCATTGGCAATTTGGTCATCAAGTAGGATGACGATGTAATCCCACAAAACAGCAATGACGGTCATACCAGTCAAAGGCACTCCCACAAGTGAGCGGTCCAAGGGAATGTTTTTGATTTGGACGAACTTCAACGAATGGATGATGACCTTTGTCAAACAATATGATAAAAGGAACACCAACGAGCTATCTAGATACACGGATCGTGTTGTACATAGCCGCCAGAGACTCTTCATTTCTGTTGACGACCAAAACTAATATAGTGATGCCGAGAGCATACCTGCTGACAAAGTGATTGACCCAAACACATTCGTATTTGCCGTCCTCAACCTTCTTCAAATGGCAGTTGTAATTCTCGAAAGTTTGATTCTCCGTTCTAGGTTCCCACACAATGTCACCGAGGGCGATCTGGTCATCGGGAGAAAAAGTGTCGTAGTCCCAGAGGTTGATGCTAATGACGAAGATATCGTCCCCGCAGATGAGAAGAGAAGGGCCCGTCAAAGTGGAATATTAGTGGGGACCTTTCTTCTCAGAGTTGTGTGAAGCCCCATCATACGTGGCAAACTTGCCCGTCCAATTTTTAACCTTCAAGGTTCCGTGACGGTCACCCGGATCCTCTCCATCAATACCCATCAAAAGAACATAATCAATGTTGACCAAGAGTTGAAGGAGGATGTTGTGGCACCCACTTGTCAGAGAGAAGTATCGCAGAAACACGAATGAATCACGTACTTGAACCTAAAGTCGAAATGTCTTCTAGGTTGGGGTTCAAGATGTCGGGCATATGAGTGTTGTCATCAGTAGTGTGGGTTTGCTGGACGAAGTCAGAAAATGAATTGAAAGACCGCTCTAACTCTACGAGCTTCAGGGGTAGTGGTTCAAGAGTGTTCCAATTTGTGACAATGTGTTGGGTGATTTGATAAAACCTGGCAGATTCGGCAATCATTTGAAAGAGACAAAGCAAAGCCTTAGCGAGTTCTTCGGGGCATCCCTTTCTGATGTGTTTGGATTAGGTGTCCTGAATAGCGTGGAAATGTCATTCACTATGTTCGGCCCACCTAAATGAATGTTTCATGCAAAGCACCAGAAGCGGAAACAAAATTGCAATCATCTTCTAGCTCTCACTGTACATGGTGAATGCCTTTTCAACGCTATTCAAGACACCTTACCCAAACACATCAGAAATGGTTGCGCTGAAAAACTGCGATAAGGCTTTTCTTTGTCTCGTTCAAATGATTGTTGAATCTGTCAGGTTTTATAGGATCACCCAACACATCGTCACAAATTTGAACACTCCTGAACCACTGCCTTGCAGCTCATAGGGTGAAAGCAGTATTTCGGTTTATTGTCTGATTTTGTCCAGCAAACCCAAACACTGTTGATGACAACACTTAGCTGTCCGACGTCTTGAACCCCAACCCAGAACACATTTCAACATTAGTTTAAGTTTGTGCTGCATTTGCGCTTTTGTTGTACTTCTCTCCAACAAGTGGTCGCCGCAACATCCTCCTTCAATTCTTAGGTGATGATGGACCCACTGGTCCCTCATACTACCGCACATCGGTCATCATCGATTATGTTCTCTTGGTGAGTATTGATGAAGGGGATCCGGGTGACTTTCACGGAACCGTGAAAGTTAAAAACTGGATGGACGAGTTTACCACGTATGACAGGGCCTCACACAACTACGAGAAGAAAGGTCCCGACCAATTTGCCACATTGGCATGCCCTTCCCATCTGCGGGGACAATGTCTTCGTCATTATCATCAACCTATGGGACTGCGATGCTTTTTTTCTCATTGACCAGATTGCCCTCGATAATATTGTGTGAGAACCCAGAACAGAGAATCAAACTTTCGACTATTACGACGCCAATTGAGAAGGTTTTGGACGACAAATACAGACATGTTTGGGTCAGTTATTCCGTTATCAGGTACGCTCTCGACATCACTATATCGATTTTGCTTGTCAACGGAGATGAAGAGTCTCCAACGGATGTGTACGACACAATTCGTGTATCTAGACAGTTTGATTGTCCAGTTATCACATTGTTTGACAAAGGTCATCGTTCTTCTGTTAAAGTCCGTCCAAATCAAAACATTCCTTGAGACAACTCACCTGTGGTTGTGCCTTTGACCGGTATGACCGTCACTGCTATTTTGTGGGATTACGACGCCATCCCATGTGATGACCAAATTGCCAACGAATATGTCAGCTTTGATGTCGTCGGAACTCAGACGAAAAACATATTCGGTAAATACGGTGAAGTTCGAGTCCCCGTCACCCTCCTCTGACCTAATGCTCCCTTTCGTACTCCGATGTGTAATAATTATCATATATATTTTATATGCATTTTAATAAATACTTTATCATTACTAAACACTACGTACATGGATCAGTTACGTAGTATTGTCATTATTATTACACGTACTATTTAAGCATATCTAGTTGTAACAAGCTAGCTGGTATGCATGTTCTTAAGTAATATGCTTTTGAAATATTATTATGTCGCAAGTACTTTTATAATGTTATTTCTTATCTTCTTAATGATATTACTTGTATTTAAACATCAACGTTGCAATTGATTAATTAAGCACTCATCTAATTATATCATACTCCGTAAAAATTTGCAGTAATCAATCATAATGACTTCTTTCGATCACATCTTCCTAATTATATTCATTCAATAACGCAATTAAAACGATGCGTTTCTGGAGTTTTGGTCAATGTAGGAGCATAATTTGAAATGACACTTCTTAAGACTACAATCAAATTAATGGTTGAAAATTTTGGGAATTTTCACTAGAGATGGTACGTAATTACGCACTACGTAGTATAAATGATTGAGGTTAAAAAAAACGCACTACGTAGTACTCCCTCTGTTCTTTATTAACTGTCTCGCATTCCTTTTTGGGACGTTTTTAATTATTTGTCTCTCTTTCCCTTTTTGGTAAGTTTTTTCAATCAAAATACCTTTATACCCCCACTTTTATTACCATTACCCCTTTCTCTTTCCTACTTTTTCATTTACCCACTACACCTTTTACACTACCCCTATTATTTTCCTCTTAAAACCCGTGCCAAAGCCTAAGAAGACTCATATTTAAGAACGGAGGGAGTATAAATGATTGAGGTTTTTGTTAAGACATTTAACAATTTTTGCAAGAATTGAAGTGTTTTATCTAAATATTGCTATATCCATTGTGAAGCAAAGTGTAAAATCTAAAAAGTGACAAACTTGAGTGATCTTAAACTTTTTTGGTTAGATTATATTGAAATTTTCAAGTATAATCTTATTACATTAGAAATAGTCTAATTAGAAACATTCATGATCTTTATAAAATTGATTAATTAAACAAATACATTCAAGTACTTCCTTCAAACATTGAAATACTTTCTTTTTATACAAAACATTCATGATCACATTAGTCGTTTTCCCATTTGTGTTTGAAACAAGGATCTTGAGACTACAATGTTTTATTGTAACTGTTGAACTAGTGACATTAATTGAGAAATTTACTATGCATAAACCCCTATCATTAGTAATATTCTATATACGAGAAATATTAGAAAGTGTCTTGATGAGTACTACCCCACTAAAGAATGAGATCTACTAAAGAATGAGATCTATTGAGTACTACCTCAGTCCCATTAAATACTTCTCCCCTCACAGGGCATCAGTTCAAGAAGAAAATGAGATGAGGGGAGAAGTGGAGAACATAACAACGATGTACACGGTAAGAAGTGTCTTATTGGTGAAACATTCTGTTAAGGGCGTGAGTTAGAGACCTCGTCCAAGGACGTGAACGGGATTGACCACAGGTAAGGGATGATGTTCCGGGATCTATTTTTAATTGACGAGGAATAGATGAACTGAAAATAGGGGCTTAATAGATAATTATCGATCTCCGACCTAGTCAAGAAATCTCAAGATTAATTAACCAAAAAGCTGTTTATTAAAGTAGCTGGGATCCCCTTAAATAGATAAAGGGTTTCCTAAAACAAATAGGAAACTAAGTTGCAATTCTAATACAACTTAAATAAAGGAATACTAATTAAAGTAGGACTAATTAAATACTAATACTAATATGACTCTAACTGCCTTCTTATTTCTTTTCTCTTAGCCACGTTGGTCATTAATCTTCTCTGCCCCACACTGCTTTCTGCGTTCATATGTACGACCATAATATTGGTCCGTAACATTACTCCCCCCTTGGACAAGGAGCTTGTCCTCAAGCTTGAAAGCATGATATCTCTTTTGGAAGGAATCTAGTGGTTCCCATGTGGCCTCATCTACTTGCTGCCCCTGCCACTGAACTAAAAGCTCCCAGCTGCCATTCAAGAAGCGGCTGCGAAGAATTGCCTGGGGAGTTGTGGTTCCCAGAGTGTAAGGTTCGGGAGGAAGACTGCCCATTGCTTCTGGAGGAGGTCCTTGGTGTAGCTTGAGAAGGGAGACATGAAAAACATTATGAATACGAGCAGTTGCTGGCAATTGGAGCTTGTAAGCAGTTTGGCCAAAGCGCTCAAGAACCTGAAATGGACCAAAATATTTTTGCAACAGTTTGGAATTTCCCCTGCCCACTGTTAGCTGGCGATATGGTTGCAAACGGAGCCAGACCCAAGCACCTGGTTCAAACGAGAGCTCACGGTGGCCTTTGTCAAACTGACTTTTCATCCGCTGTTGTGCATGAGCTAATCTGTCACGAGCGCGTTTGAGAAGATCGTCACGATCCATGAGCTCTCGATCCACCCCATCCACCTTGGCTGTCCCAGGCATATAGGAGAGCATACGGGGTGGTTCCCTGCCATAAACCATGCGAAATGGTGTGTCGCCCAGAGATGAATGGTAGGACGTATTGTAACAATACTCAATCCAAGGAAGCCAACGAACCCATTTCTTGGGATAATCGCTCGTGATACAACGTAAAAACAACCCGACAGTTCGGTTAACGACTTCCGTTTGACCATCAGTTTGCGGGTGGTAAGCGGAGGAGTAAACGAGTTTGGTACCAGATAGGCGGAATAACTCTCGCCAGAAAGTGCTCAAAAAGATTTTGTCACGATCAGAGACAATGGATTCCGGTAGCCCATGAAGACGAAATATTTCAGAAAAGAATATGCCGGCTACGGAAACTGCCGTATATGGGTGAGCTAAAGGAATAAAATGGGCAGCTTTAGAGAGTCTGTCAACGACAACCAGGATGACAGATTTGTTTCGAACCTTGGGTAAGCCTTCAACAAAATCCATTGATATATCTGCCCAAATGTGATGTGGAATGGGAAGAGGTTGCAATAAGCCAGCTGGTTGCAATGTTAACCACTTGTGCTTCTGACATGTCCGACAGTCTCGAACAAAGTTGGCCACCGTAGTTTTCATGCCGGTCCAATAAAACTCCCGTCATAGTCGTTGAAGAGTTTTTTCAACATCTTCATGAGCCATGTTATGAAATACCGAGAGCAAAGTCTGAACCACTTCAAATGTATCTAACAGATAGAGTTTGAAGCGGTAATAAATTAAGCCATCTCGTATTTCCCAATCTAGCCCGCGCTTTCCCTCCTGGATTTCCTGACGGATATTATTCATAATCGGGGAAACCGCTTGTTCAGACCGGATTTCACTGAGGAGAGTATTGAAAGGAACTGTGAGTGCTGTGAGGTTCATAACCTCTTCATGTTGTCGAGACAAGGCATCTGCGACAGTGTTGAAGCGTCCCGGTTTGTATTCTACTCGGAAGTTAAAGCCCATCAATTTACTGAGCCAATGTTGCTGCGGGGACGTAGTTAGTCGTTGATCCAGTAAATGTTTCAAGCTGGAATGATCAGTTCGAATAAGAAATTCAGATCCCCATAAATAGGGTCGCCAATGTGTGACTGCTTTGGCTAACCCTATCAGTTCCCGTTCATAAGCTGCGAGCTTAACATGACGTGCAACAATCTTGCCACTAAAATATGCGATGGGATGGCTTTCCTGTTGTAATACTGCCCCAAAACCAGATCCTGATGCATCACATTCAACAATAAATTCTTTGTCGAAATTAGGTAATTGGAGAACTGGGGCTGATGAAAGGCGCAGTTTGAGCTCGTGGAACGCTTCTTCGGCTGCATTTGTCCAGGAAAAGGCACTCTTCTTCAGCAATTGTGTGAGTGGACCAGCAATCTCACCATAATGGTGAATAAATTTGCGGTAATAACCTGCCAGGCCCAAAAAACCGCGTAAAGCTGTAACTGATCGGGGTGTTGGCCACCCCGTGATGGCCTGGATTTTGGCTAGATCAGCCTCAACGCCTTGGCTATGAATAATATGGCCGAGATATTGTACCTGCGGTGCGCCAAAATTGCATTTGGATTTTTTTAAAGCATGGCCATGGGTGCGCAAGGTTTCCAGGACAAGGTGGACATGATAAACATGTTCTACCCAAGATTTGCTATAAATGAGTATGTGATCGAAGAAGACGAGGACAAACTTACGAAGGTATGGTGCAAAGATGGCATTCATTAAGCTTTGAAACGTGGATGGTGCATTGGTGAGCCCAAATGGCATGACTAAGAATTCAAAGTGGCCGTGATGAGTTCGAAAAGCTGTCTTTTCGATATCTTCTTCTGCCATGCGGATCTGATGATATCGTGAGTGCAAGTCAAGTTTTGTGAAAAATTTGGACCCATGAAGTTCGTCCAACAACTCATCGATGACAGGAATCAGAAATTTGTCCTTAACGGTGCGGGCATTGAGTTCTCTATAGTCAACACAAAACCTCCATGTGCCCTCAGCTTTTTTAACTAGAAGGACAGGTGATGAAAAGGGAGATCTGCTTGGGCGGATGATACCTTGCTGGAGCATCTCAGAACACTGCCGCTCAATCTCGTCTTTCTAGAAATAGGGGTAACGGTATGGTCGAACGACCACCGGACTAGTTCCTGGAAATAATGTGATTTTGTGATCACAAGCTCGTGTAGGCGGCAGACCAGATGGCAAGCGGAAGATGTCTTCAAACTGGTCCAGGAGACTTTGTAACTTGGAAGATGATTTGGTAATCACGTGGGCCTGAAGTGGAGGTGCGCCAGCATGGCCATGCCATTCCACAGAAGTGTTCTGCCATCTGAATCGCATGAAAAGGCGTGAAAAATCCCATTCAATGGTGCCAAGATTGCGAAGCCATTGAACGCCCAAGATCATGTCAAACCCGGCCAGTGGAAGCACATAAAAGTCGGCGGTAAATGTGTGTCCGTCCACTAAGAAGTCAAGCCGAGGACAAGTGCCCAAAATAGGTACCCGATCTCCATTAGCTACTAGAACATGCAAATAAGATTTCTGGTGCAGGGAATGGTTACTGGCAGGAACTAGTCTTTGATGGAGAAAATTATGGGTACTGCCTGAGTCCACCAGAACAGTGATGGGCATATTATTAAGGGTGGCGGCTAATTGCATTGTAGAAGTGGAGCCGATTCCAGTCATAGCATGAAGAGAGAGGGCTGGTTCAAACTGCTCTTCGGACTGGTCATCTTCTATAATGTCAATAAAAAATAATTTTTTGCATTGATGGCCACGAACCCAAGGATCGTCACAGTTATAACAAAGGCCTTTTTCCCGGCGAACAACAGCTTCTGCTCGAGAAATCTTTTTGAAGTGTGGATTGGAGGTGCGCCGTGGTAAATTCGAATCTGCAGGAGCAAGTACTGATTCTGAACGGGCAACTGATTAGGGACGTATTGGAAGTGCAGGCGAAGAATGGCCTATACTGTACTTGCGCTCAACAGCCCTGGACAACATCATAGCAGAATCCAAGTCAATAGGATCCTGGTATTCAACCTCCATGCGTACAACCTCGCGCAGCCCAGCGGTGAATATTTTTACCTGCATACGGGCAGAAATTCCCACACTTCGAGCCAACATCTGTTGGAATGTTTCAATATAATTCTCGAGATCGCCGGTCTGGCGTAGTTTGGCTAGATCGCCTTCCGGATTTGTGCTACTCGGCGGCCCAAAACGTTTAGTACAGCGACCGTAGAATTCAGTCCAAGAGATGACGGAAGTTCCAGTATCCAACTGATTAGCCCATAGTTGTGCGGTCCCGATCATGTGGAAAGTCGCCAAACCCACCCTAGCTGAAGCAGGTGTGCGTTGCTGAATAAAAAAACTCTCACAGCGTTTTAACCAGGAGAGGGATCGCTTTTCCCATCGTACTGTGGGAATTCAATTTTCGAGAACCTGGGAACTAAAGAATCTTCAGTATCACGGCGCGAATGGTCTGCCTCTCTCCTGCGGTCGAACTGGGAGGAGCTGGATGAGGAATCACCTGTTAATTTCTGCACCGTTGAAGCGAGTGTCTCCATGGCGGCCGGAAGGGTGGCCAGTTGCTCCATAGCGGTCTGCAGATCTGCCAAGGTGTGTTCCACCGCCAGTTGCCGGTGATCGATACTCTCAATCATGGTTTTTAGTGAATCCGCAGTAGGAGTCTCGGTCCCCATCGTCCCAGAATCTGATACCAAGTTGTTAAGGGCGTGAGTTAGAGACCTCGTCCAAGGACGTGAACGGGATTGACCACAGGTAAGGGATGATGTTCCGGGATCTATTCTTAATTGACGAGGAATAGATGAACTGAAAATAGGGGCTTAATAGATAATTATCGATCTCCGACCTAGTCAAGAGATCTCAAGATTAATTAACCAAAAAGCTGTTTATTAAAGTAGCTGGGATCCCCTTAAATAGATAAAGGGTTTCCTAAAACAAATAGGAAACTAAGTTGCAATTCTAATACAACTTAAATAAAGGAATACTAATTAAAGTAGGACTAATTAAATACTAATACTAATATGACTCTAACTGCCTTCTTATTTCTTTTCTCTTAGCCACGTTGGTCATTAATCTTCTCTGCCCCACACTGCTTTCTGCGTTCATATGTACGACCATAATATTGGTCCGTAACACATTCATTCAATGTGCAGTTGTAGTTTGGAAATTTGTAAACACGTATATACTGTGCTTGCATGGATGAAAACGACATTTAAACAACACACTTTGTTTTTTGTTTTTTGTTGAGTGTGGGGGTTGTAGCATGTAAACTCTGAACCAGTGTGGAATATTGTAAAAGGTGGGTGCGTATACTACAATAGTGAGGTAGAATAGGGAAAGAAAGGAATGTTGGATAGGAAACAAAAAGATTTAGTGTTTAGTTCGTACTTGCACAACCAGTTTAAAGGTCGATTAGTGACAGAGGAGTTCATATGTGTGTGAGTGGATGTTTGAATAACTATAGTGCATGACTTGAATACAGCTAGTAATATCAAGGAAAAATTCACATGAATAATCCCAATCAAGGTTATTAAGAACGCGATCTAGATCGCTGACTCGTACGATTTTACGCGTCAAGGTAGCAAGCACGAGCTGGATCATACAGAAGATCGGAAAACACAGGAGCTGGACCGTCGAGTAAGATCGTAAGATCGTAAGATCGTCGACTCAGTCGATCTTCGTCATCCATGCCCGAGGGAGAGAATCCGACTCACCTGGTCAGAATTCGAAACGACTCTCAGAGTCGGAAAAGCTTTTACGCAGACCCAACTCCCAAGCTACGTACCTGAGCGACGACCAGAGCGACTGAGCAACTCACCTTCTTTAGTTCTTCTCTAAAATGGCTGGGGGGGGGGGGGGGGGGGGGTATCGCACTGTCGCCTACTCATCTTCATCGGTTTGTCCCATGTCCAGTTCTCCGTATAATCTATTTTCAATTCTCCTCCTAAACTTTTCTCCATCCCTCTCTATTTACAGTCTTACACTCTTTTATCCTTTAATTTTTTTTTTGTTCTGCTCGTCAACAGTTGGGAAACTGGGCAAGTGGTTCTGGAAGAGTACATTCCAGAACTTCTATCACATTTTGTTTGAAGGTGTCTTTTTAATTCATCTTAAGTTTGTGATGCTGTGTGTTTTAATTCAAAAATTACATAGAGTTATTAATATCTTAAAAGTTTTAAGTTTTATATATATATATAGATAGATAGATATACTCCATATATAATATCTATATATTTCTATGCATGGTATCTTTGCCTCTAGGATCTTACGATTCGAGTTACGATCCACGAGTTACGATCTCCTAGCCCCCTTCCGATCCGAGCTAGGATCTCGAGTTTAACAACCTTGATCCCAACTATTGACGATCTTCTCATACTAATCTCAATTATTTATAATTCCAAAATAATCTAAATTATATGGAGTGTCTTCTAAAAATGAACTCGTGACCGGAATAAACAAGTTCAACAGGTTGCCCAACCACGTGGCTTAATATAATTGGGCTTCATATTTTTTAATTTTCCATTCATTTATTTTCTTTTCTTTTCCCCTTTTTGTATTTCTTCGTCAGTTGCTGTCTTCTTTTATGGTACAATTTAACAATTTAACATTCTTTTACAATTTAACACACACGGCTCCAAGTTTGGGTTTAATATTGTAAGGGCCACGTCAAAATGGATTGATGGGCCTCACAGTTTTTATATTAAAGTTGAAATTTGTTCTCAGTCTCGAGCTGAGTTGACTTTTTTCTCGTCCAATAGGTGGGCAAGGCGTTTGTAGTCTGCCTTGCGCCTAGGCCCAGTTTAGCGGCGCCTATTACCGCATTTTAGAACATAATTACGGAGAATTACATTATTTTTGGGCCTTCGAAAATTATTTTTACACATGTCTGTGTAAGGTTTTTTTTATGTCTGTACAGACATAACATATTTTTAAAATACGTTATGTCTATACAGACATAAAAAAAAAAATTACACAGACATGTGTAAAAAGTGTGTACACCAAAAAGTGTATACCTTTAGAATTTTTCAATTTTTTAACAGGTATCTTATTAGTGCAATGCCCAAGTACACATTAGTTTATTTATCAAACATACCAAGGGCAAGGGTACATAACTCGATTATTACTAGTTTACTACAAAGTAGTCGTAGTTGTACTTTATTTCTCATGACCGAGACCGCCATTTTATTACCATCGTTTATTTATACATAAAATAACTTATTATTAACACGAAGTACAATGTCTCACTAGTCGGCAGTGATCGAGACTTGGACTTGACCATATACACCACTTATGGTAGAGGTGGTGGTTCCCGGACATGAGGGATGAAAGGATACACAGCTGGTAGCAGTTTCATCATCAGATGAGATTGAATCATGGTCATACAGATATGCAGAAATGGTTACCCCATCGTCCATTGGAACCACCACAGCCGACCTAGTCAACGGGATTTCCTCTTCGAGGTTGACTTTGACGCTGTCACCCGCCGACTTCTCAAACAAAGTGATTAGTGGAGAACCGCCGTCAAGTACGGAGGTAGCTTTGATGGATCCGTACACATCCACCGGTGATTCTCTGTCACCGTTGATTAGCACCACCCTCACGGTGGCATTCATATCGAATCTTGTGATGGAGTAACCCACCGTGACGCTGCCATACTGTCCTTTCACCACCTTCTCCAAAAGCTTGTCGTAGTTGGCGAATGTTAGATTCTCATTTCTGGGTTCCCAAACAACGACTCCCTCCGCAATCTCATCATCTGGCGACAAAGTGTCGTGGTCTTTCAAACTCACACTGATTGTGACCATATCGTCAGCGTCAATGGCACTTGAAGGACCGGTGAGTGTTATAAGTCCCTGTGGATGTACCTCTTCGGTGTCACCTGGATAGACATATATGCATCACAACATAAGGCCATTTTTTAGAATGTTAAGAACATTTGAAGTGGTGTGGAGGCCAAAATGTCAATAATGTACTCCGTTCATATGAAAAACAGTATTTTGATTCATATTTTCATGCATTACAGAACTGTAAATAAAATACACCTGATGGATAGTCTACCCGGGGGTATATATCCGAAGGGTTATTACGGGGAATAACTTAGAGAGAAGTCAGAGTAAGCAAGTAAATGTAGAGAGAGAGTGTATTCAGTATGAATGCCATTTTCAGCGTGGTTACAAATGGGGAAATGGGGTGCTATTTATAGTAGCAATAAATGCCGGACAGGGACACGTGTCAAACGCTCATTGGCCGAGGGGTCACCTCAACTGGTTGGCGCTGGCAGCCGCATGTGGCCGCATTTAATGCGGCTGTTGGATGGGACGTCTGTACAGGGTACGGTGATCTGTACGCATGTGAGGCGGATATCTTGTCGAGTGAGATGCCTTCGGCTATAGAGTAGTAGCTGAGGGCTCCTCCAACCGATGGCACCCTGGTGCCGAGGGCTCACAGTGCCGAGGGCTACTGTTTTCGCCGTTTTCTCCCAGTTTCTTAGTTTGCTTGAGAAACCCGTTCTGTGAGAGTTTAGAGCCTTCGGCCAGGGGGCCGAAGGCACCCCTGGCGCGTAGTGCGGGCTGCTTGGTACTCTGAGCGCTGTGATTTGGGCCTGTTGGGCCTTCTGGGCCTGTTGGGCCTTCGCTGGAGTAGTAGGAGTCTGTGGGCCGGGGGTTCCCGGGCCATATACTCCATCAGGAGTCCCTCACTCCTTTTGCCGAAAGGTACTTGAGGGAAAAGGAGTAATTTGTGCTTGCCCTTTGATGTTGTCCTGTCGTGATCTCTGAAGTTGGTGAGGAGTTGTTGCTTTTATGTCCCTGCCGAAGGCAGTCCCTCAGTTACCCACATGTCGGGACTTGAGGGCTTGCCTTGTCGTTTGTTGGAATTTCACTAATTTTGTAATTTAATGATTTTCCCGAGGGGGTCCTCCAGTCCTCCACTCCTTGAGGCACTTGTAAAGTGGTGAAAAGGAGTAGAGTAGTTGCGTTGCTGTTGTGGGCCGAAGGCTGACGTTTTTCGTTTCATTTTGGGGGGATGCCTCGTTAAAAACCTCATTAGGAAAAACCCTGTGGGAAAAAATCCTAATGAGGGAAAAAGAGTGCACCGAATTCCCCCAATGATGAATCGAAAATGTCAAACCTTGGTAAAAAATGGAGAATAACGGGAATGTCGAAGGCTCTCTCTTCTGAGGACTCAAGTGTTGATTAGCCGAAGGCTTGCTGTTGATGCCTTGGGGGTGCCGAAGGGGAGCCACTCAATCCGGGGATCGAGGGCCTGCTGGATGAGGGCAGCAGTGGAGTTGTTACCGGGGGGTCCACTGTTTGTTGATTAGTTGGTGATGAAGATACCCGAGGGCTCCCATTACCTGTGTGCCATGGGTTATCCGTAAATGAGGCAACTCCCCGGGGGCTACCCGGTTTTGCAGTGCTGAGGGGGAATCCCCGAGGGGTGCCCTGATTTGAAGTCCTGGGTTTCTGAAGGAGTGATCCCGAAGGCGTCTGTCATGTGCCGTGTGGGGCACAACCCGGGGGTGCTTCTGGGTAAGTGTACCCGGAGGCTATCCTTGATGAAGTGGAGTGAAGCAGAAACCCGGGGGCTTCCAGAATATAGCCGTTGGAAATATAGCCGTTGGAATATGTAACGTCAGGATATAGCCGTTGGGGGGGTACACGTGGCGCGTGACGGTTGGCTGCCCGTGGGCGGCGTCACCAGTTGGGTGAAAACACGGTGCTTAATGATGACGGTCCGTCCGGAGGCCCGGTTTTTGGGCCCAAGCCCGGATTCCAGCGCCTATAAATACCCCAAGGCCAGGCATTCCTCCGTTGTGCGAAAAACTTGTTAGCGAAGCTCTGCCAATTTTTCTAGAGAGAGAAACAGCAGCCCCCGGTTGAATCCTCTGTTCTTAAGGTCAGTTCTCAAGTTACCCTTCACCTCTTAGCTACCTGTACTGTGCCCTTAGGCTAGGAGAGAGAACATTTAGAAAACACTAGTTGTACGAGCCTTCGAACTAGAGTCAGAATGTCATCCCAGAGTGATTCTCAAGATATCTCGGGGGCGCCCTCGATGGAGGATGAATTCCTCTCGGACGTTGAGTCCTCAAGTGCAGAGTCTTCGGTGGGACAGGATGCCGTCGTTGCCCTGGAGTTGCAGAAAGCCCTCGTAGCTGAGGCGGAAGCCGATGGCTTCGAGCAAGAATGTGAGGACGAAGAGTTGGCCCTCGCCTGGCAAGCAGCTGAAGAGGAGGCTCAAAGAGAAAGCGAGAGGGTCACCGTTGCTGTGCTCCCCCCTCGGGGTGCCGGGGAGGCCAGCACCTCCCGGCCGCTAAATGCGGTCCCCATCCGGGTGGCCCCCGGAAAGAAGAAGGCCAAGGCCGCCGCTACCAAGAAGAAGGGCAGCGTAGCAGACCAAGGGAAACCCCTCGATATGCCCGAGGGGTACTTCTACCTCAACACCGCCGCATTGGAGATCAAGTCGAAGGTTGATGCGGCGGACATCTATGTCACCCAACTTCACGTGGGCCCCTCGGCCATCGTGGTGACACCGGGTCCGGATGACGTCCTCTCCCGGGCTCCCGAGGGCTGCATTGCGGTGCACGTCCTCTCAGTATCCATGGGGCTCCGCTTCCCCCCTGCACCCCTTCCTCCGGGAGTACCTTCGGTTCGTGGGTCTGGTTCCCTGCCAGTTGACCCCGAACAGCCATTCTTATATCACCGGCTTCCTTCAGCTCTGCAAGTCCCGGGGGTGACGCCTAGCCTGGACCTCTTCTTCCAGAGCTTCAACCTGTGCCGGGGGGGGGGGGGGGGCACGCGAATGCCGAGGGATTCGCCAATTTGCAGCAGGTGTCCATGTTCAAACTCTTCACTGAGGCGCCCTCCTCGAACAAGGGGTGGAAGGACCGGTGGTGCTATGTGAAGCCAGCCGAGAGCCCCTTCCCGAGGGAGCTACGTGACCGCTTCAGGAGGCACGAGAAGAGGAGGAACGCCGCCCTCGAGAAAGATGGCAGGATTCTGGCCATGATCCCGGAGGGCCGGGACAAAAATATCACCATCAAGGAGTGCACCAAGGAAGCAGATCTCTACACCCTCGGATTCCGGCGGTACCGGTTCCTGGGGGAAACAGACGAGAAGTTCCCAGTGTTTGAGGGAGCCTCCGGAGGTAGTGGCTGAGGGCATTCTCACCCTTAGCAAATTATTTACTTGCGTCGTTTATTTTTTTATGCCACTTATTAGTGACCCCTCGATCCTAACCCCTCATTTTTTTGCAGGTGTTCCAGTAAGCATGATGAACGTCAAAGGCCTCGCCCGACTCAAGAACAAACCGGCCAAGGATCCGAAGGGGCCGGACGCTGGCGGTCAAAAGCCCGTCGGTGCGCCTCCCAAGAAGCCCGAGGGCGATGCTGCTGCGGCAAAGAGGAAGCCGTCGGCAAAGGAGCCCCCCCAGGCCCCCAAAAAGTTGAAGAAGGGGGACGCCGCGAAGGATGACCCCCCGGTGGTGATTGTAGATGACCCTCCGGAGATGCCGATGGCGCCGGTGCCGAGGGGTGCCCGGGAGCCATCTCTCGAGGTCCTTACGCTCTCCCTTCCGGCTGGCACGGCCGTGTTGAATGGCACGGCTGACCCGAGGGCGCTCCTGAGAGGTATAACCCTCGATATCGACAGGGCAGCTCTCGGGGCCGATGATGATCAAGCCCTCGAAGACAGGATCCTCCGGTCTTCCCTCACGGTGAGTTCACTATAGTTTGTCTTTCTCTTTCCCACTTTGAACTAAGAAATCACGTTCGGCCCTGACAACTCGTTTATCTTTGCAGACTTGCGTTGCCCTCGGAGAGCAGTTCCGACGGCTGGAGGAATGGCGCCTCCACAAAGTTGGGCAAGACGCCAAGATGAAGGAGCTGATCCTCAGGGACTCCCAGGCCAAGAAGCTGATGGCCCAGCTTGAAGAGGACCTCCAGCTTGCGAGGGCGGAGGCCAGGAGGCTCAGGGAGGAGAAGGCAGAAGCTGAGGCGGCCGCTGCGGAGGCCGCAAGGAGAGCAGCCGAGGAGGCCGAGGCCATCAAGGCGAAGGCTGTCGCCACAGCCCGGGAGGAGGCCATCTCCGGGTTCCTGGACGGGGGGTGGAAGACCGAGTGGAACAAGGCATGGCTGTCCTCGGTTGTGGAGGCCTCGGTTGATGAGTGGTCCGAGGGCCCGGGCGAGGAGTGGATGGCCCGAAAGGGCAAGCAGTATTATGATGGGGGTGAGTTCTTCACTCAAGCCCTCATCTACCGTAGGATGGCCCGCCATCTGAAGATTGAGCCGAAGGACTTTGACCCGGCGGCGTACGGACTCCCCCTGCAGCCAGACATCCGTGTTCCTCTCCCCCCTGATGTCGAGAGGCCAGACCTGGAGGATTCTGAGCTCCGGAGGGAAGCCGAGGGTGACGATCCTGAGGCCGATGTAGAAGTCACCTCGAAGCCATCGGGGGAGGCGGCCCCCGGGAATGACATTATTTGAAATGTACTTTGTACTTTGAACACTTTTGTAATAGCCACATTAGCGTGTTTTCGGCCTCGGCCAACATTGTAATAACTACATTTACTCCTTGCTGTGATGAATGAATGCTTGCCTTCGGGCTTTGTATCTATGGCCTCTTTTTTTCTAATTCCTTCCCTCTTGAATGTATGCCTTCGGTATTTTTGAATGTATGCCTTCGCTCCTTTGAATGTATGTTTTAGGACTTAGAGTATTTTCTGATCGTAGCCTGCCCTTGGAAGCCCTCGGTAGTTGGGCACCCTCTGCCGGACATGCAACCGAGGGTTCAGCAACAATTAGGACTTAGAACATTTTTCTAAGTGTAGCACAGCATGGGGCCTTCGGGTGTTTGTAGTAACCCAATTCCTAGGACTTAGAAAAATTTCTAAGTGTAGATTTTCCCTTGTGAGCCTTCGGGAAATGGGATCCCTTCCTGATGTGTGAATATTTTTTTGCAAGTGTAGCATGTTATGTAGCCTTCGGCTACTGTGGAGCCCCAACTTAAAAATTGATTAGGCCGGGGGCCAATCCTTTAGGACTTAGAAAATTCTCTTCAGTGTTGATTCCTTGTGTATTGTAGCCTTCGATTGATAGGTAGCCTTCGGCTATTGGGTCCCTTTATAAGTTGAGGGTGAAATATGTAGGACTTAGAAAGATTTCTAAGTGCAGTTTTTCTTGGGAGCTTCAGGAGATGGAACCCTCCATGATGTATGAGTAGTTGACCGGGGGGGAAATATGTAGGACTTAGAAAATATTCTAAATGTAGATTTTCCCTTGGGAGCCTTCGGGAGATGGCACCCCTCCTTGATGTATGAGTAGTTGACCGGGGGAAAAACATGTAGGGCATAGAAAATATTCTAAGTGTAGATTTTCCCTTGGGTGCCCTCTGACTCCACATCACTTTGCGAGATGCCCGGGGGCTGCTCATTTAGGACAGAATATTTTTTTTTAAGTGTTGTTGTATTGCATGGCCTTCGGCTGCCATATTCCCCTGACTGTAATATTGATTGGGTCGGGGGCCCAATCTTTAGGACTTAGATTTTTTTTAAGTGCTGCCTCCTTGTGTAGCCTTCGGGTGATAGGTGCCTTCTGACTCTACATTGCTTTGCGAGATGCCCGGGGGCTGCTCATTCAGGACTTAGAATTTTTTCTAAGCATAAATTGATGTTGAATCATGTTGTTGTGAAAAAAGCCAACGAGGAGTGTGTGCCCTCGACATACACTTTAAAAGATGTAGAATTTGACCCTTGTCATGGGGAAAAGGCCCTCGGTACTAGTGCGTCACAGATGCCTTCGGTATATGTTTGAAGGTACCGACTTAGTGTACTTTGGATAGTCCAGTCCCTTTGTATTGTTGAAGCCTTCGGTGTTTGTGTGACCGGAGGTGACCAGGCAGTGGACTTAGCCGTTTCTTGATGCTATTTGTTCGAGTAGTATCCTTCGGAAAATAGGAGCCTTCAGTTACCGGAGGTGTTCCCGTGAGGAGCCCTCGGCTTGTTGTGATATGTTGGAGTGTACTCTTTGATTTCTCACTGAGTCTACTCCCCTTCAGCCCCTTTTTTTTGGTTGGTGGTGAAGGGAAGGCATCAAGAAACTTGGTTTCTTGGTAAGGCTGGGCCTATTAGGAGACCATCAGAATACACCAATGGCTCTCCTCCCTCGGGTTAACCTTCCGAGTTCCGAGGGGATCGAGGGTCGTTTCCTGGGCACAAGATATGGTGGTCCGTAACCTGCCTCCCCTTGGGGGATGCCGCGGAAAGCGCCTCATTTTTGAAAGTCGTCCCCTCGGCGCCAGACGTAGTCCGTGGCCTGCCACACCCTTGGGGTGGTGGCGCGGGGAGCGTTTCGGTTTGGAAGTCGAATCCTGGGCATTTATCGTGCCTGTCACACCCTTGGGGTGATGACGCGGATAGCGTTCCGTTTTTTGAAAGTCGAATCCTGGGCATTTCTCATGCCTGTCATACCCTGGGGGTAATGACGCGGAAAGCGTTTCAAGGAAGGGTTTTCATTTGCACACTAGTTGCAAATGGCCGGGGGCACTACGTGCAGCCGGCACCGATGGTGGCGCCTTCGGTATATGCGTCCTCGTGGGGTACGGCTTTTAGAAACAACACTTGGTGTTAGTTTGATGTGTAGCCCCCGGTACTTGGTACCGAGGGGTCTTCTATAGGAGCACTTGGTGTTCTCTTTTGTTGTAGTTGATGTAGGCGTCTACCCTCGGTACTTGGTACCGAAGGGTCTTCAAATGAAACACTTGGTGTTTCCCAACAGATGTTTGGAAGTTGATAGGAGAGCATATCCCTGGCACTGGGTGCCGAGGGGTCTTCTTTGGAACATTTGGTGTTTTTTCTTCGTTTCGATGTTTGATGATGGAGGTGTACCCTCGGCACTGGGTGCCGAAGGGTCTTCTGTAGGAACACTTGGTGTTCTCATCTTTTCTTTTTTGATGTTGAAGGTGGGGATGTACCCTCGGCACTGGGTACCGAGGGGTCTTGACTGAAAACACGTGGTCTTTTCATTGTTGTTGTAGGTGTTGATGGTGTCCGCCCTCGGCACTTGGTGCCGGAGGGGGTTCTTCTCGTGGCGAGGCCGGGGGCCTGTAGTCAGTATGAGGGCTTGATGTCTTGAATGTATCTTCATTCTTCGAAATTGGAGGCCTTGGGCCATAGGATAGTACATTCACTAGTTATGAGGGCTTGGCCGCTCTTACATGATTGATAAAATTTAACTAAGTGGTGTACATTCCAGTGCCTAGGGACTTCTTTCCCGTTGGGGCGTTTGAGCTTGTAGGTCCCAGGTTTGATGATGGCTGCTATGATGTAGGGGCCTTCGAATTTTGGTGCCATCTTTCCTCCCTCGGTCGGTTGGCTGGCTTCCCTCCTCCGGAGGACATAGTCCCCCACTTGGAATTCTCTGGTGCGAACTTTGGCGTTGATGTAGCTTTTGACTTGCCTTCGGTAATTTTCTGCCCGTATGAAGGCCTGCTCCCGGCGTTCTGAAATGAGGTGGAGGTCGAGGGCCATGTTGCTGTCGTTGACCTCGGGGTCGTATTGGATCACCCTTCGGGTGGGAAGGGTGACTTCCGTAGGAGCTTTGGCTTCAAAACCGTATCAGAGGGAGAAGGGTGTTTCACCTGTTGCTCGCCGAGGGGTGGTGCGGTAGGCCCACAGGATGTTGTGGAGTTCTTCCACCCAGCCACCGCCCTCGGCATCCAGCTTCTTTTTGAGGCCCTCGAGCAAGGTCCGGTTGGCGTTCTCTACTTGCCCGTTGCCCTGAGGGTAGGCAACGGAGGAGAAGGTGTGTTTGATGCCCCATGCCTCCAGAAGGGCACAGAAGGGGGCTGCCTCAAATTGTGTCCCATTGTCGGAGATGATCTGCTGGGGGACGCCAAACCTTGTGAGGATGTTCTTGAGGACGAAGTGACGGCACTTTGCCTCGGTGATGCTGGCGAGGGGCTCAGCCTCCACCCACTTGGTAAAGTAGTCGATGGCCACAATAATGTACCTGTTGTTGGAGGTACCCCTCGGCAGAGGGCCCACAAGGTCTATCCCCCATCGAGAAAAAGGGACAGATGTGCTGATGGGGGCATAGTTGACCGCTGGCCTGCCGGGGGCTTTCTGGAAATGTTGACATGCGGTGCACCTCCGGGCAAGGTCAGCACAATCTCTGGCCATGGTTGGCCAGAAATAGCCCTGGAGAATGAGCCTTCGGGACATGGAGAAGGGTCCGTTGTGAGCTGAGCAAGTGCCACTGTGCACTTCCTCCATTGCGACCTCGGCCTCATCTTGATGAAGGCAACGAAGTAGCGTGCCATTGTAAGATCGTTTGTAGAGCCTTCCATCTTCGATGGTGTAGCTAGGAGCCCTCAGCTTTGCCAGTTTAGCGCGGGTCTCATTCTCGGGTAGCTGCCCTGTGGAGATGAAGGCGGTGATATCTGAGATCCAATCCTCTGGGTGTTGTTGTATGTTCATAACGGGGCTCGCATGGATACTTGAGAGGCTGAGTTCCTCAATTTTGGCAATTTTGGAGATGTGCTCGGGGGAGTCGGCTGAGAGCTTAGATAATATGTCGGCCTCGGAGTTCTGAGCCCTCGGTATTTGAGTGAGAGAGTGTGCCTCAAATACCTTAAGCAACTCCTTGGCCGCTTCCTTGTATTGTTTCATTCTTCCCTCCTTGGCCTCATATTCTTCGGAGATTTGGCCGACGACCAACTTGGAGTCGCATTTGATGTGGATCTGCCGAGCCCTCATGTTGGCAGTCAGCCGAAGGCCACATAGGAGGGCCTCATATTCGGCCTCGTTGTTGGAGACTTTGAAGGAGAAGCGGATTGCATAGTAAGCTCGGAAGCCCTCGGGAGTAATGAGGACTACCCCTCCCCCGCATGCTTTGGTCGCGGAGGAGCCGTCGGTGTAGAGGGTCCACCAATCGTCCGAGGTGGCCGAGGGCTCCTCGTCCGTGGCTGCCCTTGCGGTACACTCCGTCACAAAGTCTGCCAGGGCTTGGCCCTTGATGGCAGGCCTTGGGCGGATGTCAATGTTGTACTGGCTCAAGAAGATAGCCCATTTCACCATGCGGGAGGAGCTGGTGGGGCTCCTCATGAGGGCACCGAGGGGTTGATGAGTGAGGACCTGAACCGGGTGAGCTTGAAAGTAGTGGCCGAGGGCTACTGTTTTCAACCGATGGCACCCTGGTGCCGAGGGCTCACAGTGCCGAGGGCTACTGTTTTCGCCGTTTTCTCCCAGTTTCTTAGTTTGCTTGAGAAACCCGTTCTGTGAGAGTTTAGAGCCTTCGGCCAGGGGGGCGAAGGCACCCCTGGCGCGTAGTGCGGGCTGCTTGGTACTCTGAGCGCTGTGATTTGGGCCTGTTGGGCCTTCTGGGCCTGTTGGGCCTTCGCTGGAGTAGTAGGAGTCTGTGGGCCGGGGGTTCCCGGGCCATATACTCCATCAACACCCATCATATTTTTTTACATATCAATTTAATAAAACAATAATTATATTATTATAAGTAGTGTTTTCCTTCTAATTTTTTTTCCAGAATAATTATGAAATAAAAACTACACATCTCGATGTAAAAATAAATAAATTTCATTAATTTTTTTAACGGTCTGCGGTTAAAAAAATGAATTTAGTTCAAGTAAAGTTCGATTATGGAATATTCGGTTAGTGGTGAAGCTTCATGAATTTAAAATTTGTGTTTCGTGTTTTTAGGCCCAGGAAAACATCAACCGTTAAAACTTCAAAACTGTTATCATTTTTATATATTACATATTGATGTCATATGAAAGATAATAAAAATTCATAAATTTTGATATATTTTTTTATAAAATTTGGATTAGAAATAAAAAAGTTATAATACATTTTAAAAAAGTTCTATGATGGACACATACCTCCACATTTCCCTCTCTCCTACTCTACTCCACATGTTCACAATATTTTTTAGTCTTGAGAGTCCATCCTCCTTCTGTATTTATCTCCCACCACCCCCTTTTCCATTTTAACTACCCATTATAGCCTACCACTATATGGAATTAGGAGTCCAAAAATCTCATCTTTAATATTTTGGACTCCTAACCCTACGCCACTCCAAATAGTCTAATAAGGTTAAACATAACAGGGTCCCACTTCCCATTGGGTCCCCATATTTATAAGACACTAATAGTCACTAAAATTAATTAATTATGTAATTATATAATATAATAATATAATATAATAGTATATACTATCGTATATGAATATGAGTTGCAACTAAATTCACTCCACTATTTTTTCATATAATAATGTTCGCATAAACTGAAACAATAAGGTAAATGCGTAAAGTAAATGACACCGGAGATTTTTATAGTGGTTCAAGGAACAACGTGTTCCTCTAGTCCACTGTTCTACTATAAAAACCCCCGGTGTCATTTACTTTACGTATTTACTCTCTGCACTCAAGTTTCTTTATGATTAACTCAAAGAGTTGGACTCTGTGTACATCAGATCTTCTTAGAGAGTTAACAGAAAGGCATTGGCCTTAGTGTTTTCCTGAGGCTACACGTCCAGAGAACTATCCGCTGCCAAGTTCAGTTTTGTCACCAGAACTCGACCCTCTCTGTCACTAGGTTAGACCTGTTCTGTTACAAGAACTTGACCCTATCTGTCGAGTCAGTTTTGACTTAGAGAAAAGTTGAAAACTTGAACAGTCTATTCCCCCAAACTGTTCCTTGTTTAGACGGGACCAACATCTTGAGCTACTAGGATCCATGGACCTTCGTTGCCATTATTTTCTTCATCTCTCACGCTTTTGTTGAAAAGAGAGTCATTTCCCATCCCTTTGACAGTAAAAGGAAGTCTTCGATTGTGAGAGCTCTTGCTTTCTTCTCTTGAGTCATCTTTGACTATGAGTGGAGAAAACTTACCAAAAGTGGTGGCAATTTGGTTTGTGCTTGCAGCGGAATCGCGAGCTCAATCTTTCCTTCACGAGCCAGGGACATAATTTTATCTTTAAGCACCCAACACTTCTCAATGGGGTGACTTAAAATTCAATGATACTTGCAGTAGTTGCGGTCATCAACCTTTGTAGCTTCCCCGGGTCATTTGGACTCGGGCAAATCTATGAGCTTCAATCTCATCAGTTCCTCAAACATGGGAGGAACGTCAGAGTCTAAGATGGGGTACTTCTTTTCCAACATCTCTTCCCATCAAATTGGATGAACTTCGACAGCTGGTAACCAATGTGCATTTTTTCAGATTCTCGATCCTTTGAGTGTAAGGCTTAACATAGGAGTAAGTAGATTGACTTTGTTCTATCTTCCCCTTTATGGTTCCCATGATGAAGTCTTTGAGTTGATCAATCGGGACCATGCCCCCGGAGGTTGAGATGTTCTTCCCCGAATCCTCTTGGTGAAGATCATTTTCTTCATGCTCTTCAGGATCCTTCTCATGAGTAGGCATCACTGTGTAGACATTTGACCACTGTGAAGTAGTTCTTCGTGGAGGACTTGATGGGTGAGTAGAGTCTGATCCAGATGATGAACTCTCGTCGCTCCTTGTCCACTTCGGGGAAGTAACTTCACGTACGGGTGAAGAAAGCTTCCGGGACATCTTTTGCGCAACTCGAAATCCATCCATCACACCGGGAGTAGTTCCCGAAGATGATTGCGCTGCTAAAATTCTTGATCGGCTCCTAGTGATAGGATCTTGCATGTCTTGATTCGAGCTTGATGATGCTCTAGAATTTAGAGTGAACACGGTCTTGCTTGATGTCATTGATTTGTTTTCCTTGATCAAAAGTGAAGAGATGAGAGGTAGAGTTGTCCCACCGGGCGTGCCAAAAATTTGTGAAACAAATTTTAAGTATTTACTTAGAATTGATCGCAAATAATAATATATGAGAATATTGGGTACAATCTCTAAATGTGAATCCTCTGATTCTTCACTTGCAACTTGACATGAGTATAATTAAAGAAATTAATTCAAAAATAAATCTTTAATCCTTTAAACGTTTGAACGTTCTTCAGATCTTCAAATCTTCGTTCTTGAGATCTTCGAATCTTCGAATCTTCATTTGTCGGATCTTCAAATCTTCTTGAATTAAAAATTCAACTTGAAGGGTCTCCGGTTTTCAAGTGGCTTGATCTTCAACAAAAGGGCCGTTTTATGGCTTGATCTTCTGTTTAAGGGCCTTCCGGGATATATGGCTCGATCTTCAACAAAAGGGTCATTTTATGGCTTGATCTTCTGTTTAAGGGCCTTCCGGGATATATGGCTTGATCTTCAATTGAATCTTGATTCAATCTTCATATGAATGTCTTCAAATCTTCAAAGATTCATTCTTCATATCTCCGAATCTTCAAAGTCTTGTTCTTCAGATCTTCGAATCTTCAAACTTCGTTCTTCAGATCTTCAAACGTTCTTCAACTTTTGGATTTATTTTATTAATAATCGACGAAATCACGAAGGATTATTCGTATATTCTTAATAAAATTCATGGCTTGATCTATTCCTCTTCTTCGGATTCGTTCAGAGCCTTTCGGGAGTTCTTGAGAGCTTTTCTGCAGCGTTTCTTTGTCTGAAAAATCTCCCCCCATTCCTTTCAACTGAGACCCCCATTTATAAGGATTTGAAACTCAATTGAGAGAGTTTCACCAGGTGTGGACGGGAATGAGATGCGCTTTAGGGTTCCGAAATTCGTCCATACCTTATGGGCCTCAAATAAAAAGGATTTTGGCCTCTATTTGCTTGCATTTAATAGCCAGAAAAATCACCATTTGTTCGATGTATCTGGACAACCTTTTTAACAAGGTTCACGACCATTTTCCATGCATACGGATGGATTTCTCAACCAGATTCGTTGCTCTCTTTATTGATTGGATCGTGTCTCTTATATACCGAGCCACTATTTAATAGTGGGCTAAAATAGAGAGATTAATAGGGCAGATCCATTCTTTTAGAGATTTAATTTATAATTAAATTAATTGGATAATTTTAATGACCCAAATTAATTCAATTATTAAATTTTATCCGAATCGACCCATATTAACATTTTATACGGCCCAACAACCATCACAAGCAGCCCAGTAGAATCGACGTTGGCTCAATATCATTCAAAAGAGGCCCAAAATTATTGAGAATAGTCTGATAGATTTTAAAGAAGACCAATAATCATCACAACTGGCCCAATAATATTTACATGTCTACACCAGTTTGTATTATTAGTTATAATCTATAAAACTAATAAAATATGCTTGGAAAATCATTTTATTACCATTTTTAATCAATTGTATTATTAGTAAATTAGAAATTGAGTTTAGGATAGAAGTTTTCTGTGTGATTTTGCATGAGCTCTAGTTTATCATTAGGGATTAGCCGTGGAGAGACCTATTGCTGAATAGATGCTTCCATCTTTGTAAAATCAAAAAACTTGCAGCAAGTCTGTTTTTTTCTTAGGCTCGTACTTCTAAAGTTGTATGTTTATATGCTTTTCTCCTTTCAATAGTCTATATTGGTATACTTTTTTATTGAAAGAAATAGGCTTAAATTGATAACACATCATTCAGATAGTAGGTCATCCGACAAAAAGATTCCTGGCAACCGTTGTCTCGCAAACCAGACTCAGAATTAATCACCTCCAAAGAAGCAATATAATTCGCTGATTCATTAATGGGCACAAACGAGCCAAAGAAGGATACTGCAATCCTCCCATCACCCCTATCCAAATCCATCGTCTTACAAAGAGGAACAATGAAAACAAGACAAAAGATAATGCAAAGACAGTTATCCCTAAAGAAAAAAATAATGCAAACAATCTTGAAACTCTGCCCGAGCCTGCCAAGTCGCACGAGCGCCCGTTGTAACACCCCCTACCTGGCCCGAAGGCTAGGGCAAGGAGCGCTACCGGCAGTGCCGGAGCACCAAAGCGCAAACTAACTTTTCATTATCTTTTTCATTATTTAAAAAAAAATTATTTTAAAAGCAAGTTAATGATAATAACTTTAAGAAATCTCATATTTGCAGAAGCATTCATATTTTATACATAATAAGTAAATGTTTAGTGTTGCTATTACATTATACTAATATGCTTAATACATATTCATTATGCACTAAAAATGAAATATTACTAATTTGCAATTGTGACTCTGTGTTGATTGGCAAGTTGCTCCCAAATGCATTCCTCCTTGAACTTTGTCTCGTAGTACCTACGCGAAGGACAAAAATCCAACGCGCTAAGCAAATCTTGCTTAGTGGTGTTCATTCTTTCTCATACATTATCAAATATCTCATAATAAATTAACAATTAAGAATGATATCACAAACATACTAAATTGAAAAACATAAACTTAACCAAATTGATTTTACCCGTTTGACTAATAAATCTCAAAAGAATCCATTTTACCCGTTTGACTAATAAATCTCAAAAGAATCCATTTTATTCCAAATAGCTATTTAGTAACACAAACAAAGCTAAGTCAACTCTTTAATGTGAAATTCTTTATAACTTATAAATCACAGCTAATTTCTCTATATCTTATAATCAAATATTCAAAGTACAATCCTTATTTATAATTAGGAATAGTACATATCAATCATATTGATTATTTCAAAACATATACGTAGTAATACCATTCCATTCGACGTAACTAACTCAATATATAGTCCATTCCGTTCAACATAGTTACTTTAATATATTTTAAAATGCATAATATCATGATTATAACTTTGCTCTTTATTTGAGCTATTAATACCTTGTAATTTTCAAAGTACGTATTAGTTTAAAAACGTAAAATAATAACTTTATTCAACATTAGTTTATCTTGTCGTCTCTCGTATTTAACATTAACTTATTCCAGAACAAACTTTTAATTAGCAAAATTTAATCCATTAATTGAACTCACATTCTCTTATCGTCTTCATTTTTATACTCATCTCTTACTTCATTTTCATATTTTTATTTTCCACATTTCCTTTTTTTCATTCTCTCTTCCTTCATTTTCCCATCTTCATATCATAATCCAAGTTCACATGAGCAATATCATAGCTCATTGTAAATCAACATTTCATTCTGCATTCTTCTTGTCTCACTTAAATTTTCAGTTGCTCAATTTTCATCTTTTGCTCATTTTCATTCTCCGTCATATTTGCCCGTTTTCACACTTTTATTCTTTTATCAAATTTCTGGAATTCTACTCCTTAGTTAAATGGACTGGATAAACGGGACATTCCTCATCTGGTACTGTCCACTCCGTGTCTGCAGACCATCTGAGTAGTATCGACACTGACGGTTGTGTGGGTCAAGCCTTTCGTTTGAGTAATGTCCACTCCGTGGCTGCAGACCCTAAATGATCAAAGTTCAAGATTTGGGTATTGTCCACTCTATGGCTGTGGACCCATAATTTAACGCCATAATTCGGGTACTGTCCACTCCGTGGCTGCGGACCCGTATTAATCGATTAAATTCTACAGTCGTATTAACTATCCCTATTGGCATGCCAACCTATCCAAATCCAGAAACGAAGGTTTCCAATTCCATTTATTTTTAGCGAATCAAATCAAGCTTGTATCATTAGTATTATTATAACTACTCTGTATTATTTTCCAATTCAAAAATAGTATCATTATAATCAAATTAAAATATACTCCCTCCGTCCCCCCATTAAGTTATGTGTTTGACTTCATAGGTTTTTAGGTGGAATATATTTTTGTGTTGACTTTCCAAAAACACCCTTTGATGTTAAACCCATGCCCCACGGTTAAAAGGGGAGGGATGGGACTCTTTCTTGCGCTGTACACTGTTGTGTACAGGCAGTGTACGTGCGCCGAAGGTAAGGGGGTAAGGGGGGGGGGGGGGCAATGAACAGTTCTGAATAAAATTACACTTTGTTTCACTCCAAAATTTGGATGCTTCCGTCCAAAATTACATAAACCAATACTGATTTTTTTTAAAGTTCCCTCCATTACACATTTGATCATCTATAAATACACCTATCTACTTAGTTCTTCATTTATTGCCAAGCTTCATTAATGGCCACCATAAACAACAACTGAGAGTCTTCATTAATGGCCACAACCTCCCCTTTCAGCCTGCCACGTACGCCTCCTTTTGAGTTAGTCATCTCCAACATACCTGCCCAAACATAAGAAGAAGAACATGTACAAACACAGCCACAAGAAGAAGAGAACAATTCTGGGAAGAAGCACTGGCTGAAACTGACAAGTCCCACTATAAGGAGGATAATTGAAAGACTGCTACACAGTTGTGATGAAGGGAAACTTCAGTATGGTACCATTACTAACACATCAAATGAATTCAACATTTCTACACGCACTGTGCATAAACTGTGGGGGCTAGATAGAGAACATTTGTTAGGGGATGCCAATAAATGTGCACATGAATTGGAAAGGAAATGTGGACAGGAAAAGAGTAGCATTTGATTTGAACAAAATCACTGAAATTCCATTTCACCAACGCAAAAATATGAGGGCCTTAGGTTATGCAATGGATGTTTCCAAGTCAACTATGCATGGATTGTTGAAGACTAAGCAGATCAAAAGGCACACAAATGCAATCAAACCACTATTATCAGATTCTGGTAAGCTAAGGAGGTTGGAGTATTGTTTGAACCACATTGTTCCTTCCTCAGTCCCAAGAAGCCCCACTTTTCATGACTTTTCTGATCATATACACATTGATGAGAAGTGGTTTTTTCTATCAAAAGAGACAAGCACTTTTTACACCCTACCCACAGAAGAGGACCCATACAGAACAACTCAGTCTAAAAAATTCATTCCAAAAATCATGTTTATGGCTGCTGTTGGTAGACCAAGACTGGGGGTGAGGGTGAAGTGTTGTGGGATGGAAATGTTGGGATTTTCCCCTTCACTTATGAAGATACAACAAAAAGATCAAGTAAGAATAAGCCAACAGGTACACTAGAGATCAAACCCACTCTAAGTGTTACAAGAGCAGTGATGAAGGACATGCTAATCAACCAAGTATTGCCTACACTAAAATAGATGTGGCCGGATCCAGTAAACAAGAATATAATCATTCAACACGATAATGCAAGACCTCATGTTGAGGTTAATGATGCTGATTTTGTGAAAATGTGGGACAGAAGATGGTTGGAATATCCAACTAAAATGTCAACCACCAAATAGCCCTGACTTGAATGTGCTTGACTTAGGTTTTTTCAGGGCTATTGATTCTATCAAAGAGCAAAAAGCCCCAAAGTCTATTCAAGACTTAATAGATGTTGTGCAAACAGCATTTGAATAGTTGACACCTAGTACACTTAATAAAGTCTTTCTTACCTATGAGTGTGTAATGGAAGAGGTCATCAAGCACCTAGGTGGGAACAACTACAAACTGAAGCATATTGGAAAAGAAAGATTGGAAGGCGGGGGTTGTTGCCAACAAATGTATAAATGTGTGCACAAGTGTATAAATCTGGAAGGGAACACATGGCAGCACAAATGGGAAGTAACATCGCAAGTACACATCACGACCAGAACACATTGGACTATGAGTTCATAGCTGAAGATTCCTCTAATCTTCAACCATGAACTATTTTGTCAGAGGCATGTTTTGTTAGTACACCAATGTTAAATTGTGGTGTACTGTTTTTGTATGTACTCTAGGAAGGCTTAAAGTGCAATTTTTTTATGTACAAGCTAGCTTTTTGTAAGGACAAGATTGTTATAGGCACATGACTTGTGGAACCAATGCAATTGAACAATTCAAATGCCACTCTATAATGCCCAGGAAATGCACGCACAGACCTCACCCCCACAACACAAATGTAAAAACAAGGCATCCTACACCTTACACAGGCGGGTTGCACAAGTACAATGTATGCACACATAGTTCACAAAACACAAAATTTAAATCCCCTTATCATCATCAGTTATCCACACTCATCAGGTAATGGTCATGCACAATTATCATTATCCACAGACAAAGAATAGGCCACATAGCAGTATCAAATAAAGGGGCTGATGGAGTATATGGCCCGGGAACCCCCGGCCCACAGACTCCTACTACTCCAGCGAAGGCCCAACAGGCCCAACAGGCCCAACAGGCCCAAATCACAGCGCCCAGAGTACCGAGCAGCCCGCACAACGCACAGGGGTGCCTTCGGCCCCCTGGCCGAAGGCTCCAAATTATCACAGAGCGGGTTTCTCAAGCAAATTAGGAAACTGGGAGAAAACGGCGAAAACAGTAGCCCTCGGCATTGTGAGCCCTCGGCACCAGGGTGCCATCGGGTGGGAGAGCCCTCGGTTACTGCTCTATAGCCGAAGGCACCTCACTCGACAAGATATCTGCCTCACATGCGTACAGATCACCGTACCCCGCACAGACGTCCCATCCAACAGCCGCATTAAATGCGGCCACATGCGGCTGCCAGCGCCAACCAGTTGAGGTGACCCCTCGGCCAATGAGCGCTTAACACGTGTCCCTGCCCGGCATTTATTGCTGCTATAAATAGCACCCCATTTCCCCATTTGTAACCACACTGAGAACACTCCACATTGATAATACACCCTCTCTCTCTATATTCACTTGCTCTAACTTCTCTCTAAGTTACTCCCCGCGATAACCCTTCAGATATATACCCCCGGGTAGACTATCCATCATTTGGTGCTCTCGTTGAGAGGTTGAACAATCGAGTAAGAAACCCTCCCCCTCGACCAAACACAAACACTAGCCCTCTATCAAAATGGTGAGGACAACACGTGCCAACTCAAAGAACGTAGAAGACAAGAACCTGCCCCTCGGCGACGTCAACGCCCCCGAAGCCTCTCACAGGGCTCCCGAGGGCGGTGTCCTCGCTGGGCTGGAACAGGCGGCTGTCGACCTACGCCTTCAGATCCAACAAAACGCCCCCGATGCCCGCCTCGGCATCGAGGCCAAGAAGAAAAACCGGAGCGATGACCAAGTCAGCCCTCCGGTTCTCACCATCGACGTACAATCGGCGCTCTCCGCCTTCATCCAGACGCTCACCCAGAACCCGGGTGCCTTCGGCACCCTGGCTCCAGCTCACCCTCAGATCGGGGAAAATATCATACTTCCCCCTCTGCCACACCCCTTCGGAAATCCCACCCCTCGGGTGAGAAACGACGAAGGGGTGGTGGCCCAAGAAACATCCTCCCAGGAAGTTCAGTCCCGGGACCGCCATAATGACAACAGGGAGAGGCCCCGCACTTCCGCCCTCAACCGGCTCGGAGGAGGGCCAGACCGCCGAGGGGTCCAAGACCGCCTCGGGGGGAAAGCACTCCAAAAGCCCCAGGAAAGCGGGGGATCTGTTTCGAGGGCAGACGAGGAGCGTCCCCCTCGGGACAAAGGCAAGGCACCCCTTCATGCCGATGATGCTCGGCACCAAATCAACCAGGCCCACTCGGCCCGGGTTCGTTCGCAGGGGGCGGAGACCCTCCCGAGGGACCCCCGGGACGAGATCATTGCGGCCCTCCAACGCCGACTCGACGAGATGGAGTCCAACAAAGCTCACGCCACCACCTCCACCCCTCACTCAGACCTCAAATACGAGGCCATGATGGCCAAAATGGAGGAACTACAGAAGAAGGTGGCTGAGGGCTCCGGGGAACCCGTCATCCAGCTCCGGACTCGGACGCCATTTACCCCAAGGGTATTGGCAGCCCGGATCCCGGAGAAATACCGAGGGCAACACATACAGCCCTACAGCGGAAAAACGGACCCCCAGGAGCATTACAGCAAGTACCAGAACAGCATGATGATGGTGGGGGCGTCAGACGAATATTTGTGTCGTTGGTTCCTCTCCACCTTAGAGGGACCAGCATACGAATGGTTCAACAGGCTGCCCGAGGGCTGTATTGATTCATGGCAAGAACTCGCCCAACGGTTCTTAACACAATTTGCCGGGAGGCGTCGCACAAGGAAGCACTTCTCCCACCTCCTAACGATACGCCAGAAGAAGGATGAGACCCTTCGGGATTTCCTGGAGCGCTGGAGGACGGAGGCCGACAAGGTCGACGGTGCTGATGACGGGACCCTCCTGGCCCTCCTGCAAACCGTCCTCCGCACCGACAACTTTTCAAGGAGCCTCATCATTGAACCCCCCCGCGACTACATAAGGGCCTTGCAGCGGGGGGACAGATATGCTGAGGCCGAGGAGGTGGAGAAGTATCACCAGCATCCGGACCAGCAACCCCCGAGGGCTGACAACAAGCACAACCGAGGGCCGGGGGCTCCTCCAAATCGCCCCAAGGCTTCGGGACCCTCTGATGATCGCCCTCGGCAAGGCCAAGCCAAGCCCGGGGGAGGTTATAGGAGCAACCCTAAGACTTGGGCCCAGCCCATTCTCCTGGACCGCCCTCGGACCCCATTGACGCACCCTGTCAGCATCATCCTCGATTTTGCCGAGGAGAGGGGCCTCGTTGAGCGCGACTCTCGCGCACCCCCGGAGGTACACGCTATCAACCCTCAGTTCCCCTACTGTCGCTTCCATCGGCACCAGGGGCACAGGACCGATGACTGCCATCAGCTGAAGACGGCCATCGAGAGGTTAATACAAGCAGGGCACCTGTCCCAATTTGTCCAGAGCCCTCGGCAGGAGGGACCTTCTCACCAGGGTCCTCCCCGAGGGCATCACACGAAGGTGAACGCTTGGGTAAACCCGAATACCATCCCCCTCGGCAAGAAAAGGGAGATTGGAAATTTGGAAGAAGAGGAGGAGGAATACCCCCACTACCAAGAGAAAAAACGCCACATCCTCATGATCACCGGTGGCAATACAGGGGGCGATTCCACCAGCCAACGAAAGAAGTGGGCTCAATCGCTTTACGTGGGGGAAGTCACTCATATGCCCCCGGTAAAGCGACTGAGGGAGGAACCCATCACCTTTACCAGCGCGGATCTCCCTCCTACTTCTTCTCCTCACAGGGATGCCTTGGTGATTCGAACGGAGATCAACGACACCATCATTCACCGAACATACGTTGACACGGGCAGCTCCGTCAATGTAATGTACCTCAGCACCTTCAGAGAGCTGCATCTGGAGAGGGGGTCCCTTCGGCCCATTAAGACCTCTCTCGCCGGCTTCACCGGCGATACTATTGATTCCGAGGGGGTAATAACCCTCCCGGTGATCTTCGGCGACGGGATCCATAGAGCCCAGCTCAAAGTGGAGTTCGTCGTCGTCAACATTGACTGCGCTCACAACATCATCCTCGGCCGGCCAGCCCTCGAGGACCTCGAAGCCATCATCTCCATGAGGCATCTCTGCCTCAAGTTTCCCGCCGAAGGGGGCATTGGCTACTCCCGGGGGAATCAAAAAATTGCCCGCGCCTGCTATCTTCAGGTCACTAAGAAGGTAAGCAAGACGGAATTCCGTATTGACACCATCACCGGAGCCGTCGACGAAGAGGAAAGAAGGCCGAGGGCTGAACCGGCCGAGGACGTAGAAGACTTTGCGCTCGATCCGGCCCAGCCGGAGAGAGCCGTGAAGATTGGAGCCCAGCTCCCTGAACATTTGAAGACCGGTATCACCGACGCCCTCCGCGCCTACTCCACTGTCTTTGCATGGGGGCCGGAGGACATGCCGGGAATCAGCCGAAGGGTCATCACCCACCGCCTCTCGGTGGACCCTTCGGCAAAAGCAGTACAACAACGAAGGAGACCCCTCTCCGCCGAGAGGAGGGAATTCGTGAAGAAGGAAGTCGCCATGCTCCTCTCAATCAAGCACATCAAGGAGGTGAACTACCCCTAATGGCTAGCAAATGTAGTCCTCGCACAGAAGCCCCCCACCTTCCGCATGTGCGTGGACTACACCGATCTCAACAAAGCATGCCCCATGGATCCATTCCCTCTACCAAACATTGATCAATTGGTGGATGAGACCGCGGGGTGTGAAATCATGTCCTTCCTCGATGCCTTCCGAGGGTACCATCAAATATTCATGCACGAGGAGGACGCCGAAAAAACTGCCTTCATGACTCCCGAGGGCATCTTCTGCTACCTAGTAATGACCTTCGGCCTAAAGAACTCAGGGGCCACTTACACCCGGATGGTGGCCCGGGTCTTTCAAGCCGTCCTAGGTCGCACCATGGAGGCCTATGTCGACGTCATGATCGTCAAGAGCAAGCAATCTTCCAGCCACGCAGACGACCTCCGGGAAATCTTCGCCATCATGCCAAAATTCAACCTTCGGCTAAACCCGAAGAAGTGCACCTTCGGCGTCCAAGGGGGCAAATTCTTAGGCTACATGGTGAGCCGAAGGGGTATTGAGGCCAACCCCGAGAAGATCCAGGCCATCATCAATATGGAGCCCCCACGCAATGTAAAGGAAGTTCAACGGTTGACGGGCCGCCTGGCAGCCCTCAACCGTTTTCTATCTAAATCGGCGGAGAAGTCCCTACCCTTCTTCCAGATCATGAGGAAGACGGCTGGCTTTCTATGGACTCCAGAATGCCAGGGGGCTTTCGACGAGCTGAAAAGATATCTATCTTCACCCCCTGTGCTCTCCAAACCCAAGGTAGGGGAGACCCTCTACCTCTACCTTGGGGTTAGCCCGGCAGCCATCAGCTCTGTGCTCATCCGGGAGGAAGACGGCATCCAACATGCCATCTTCTACGTTAGCAAGACCCTAAGGGAGGCCGAGCTCAGGTACTCCCCTGTGGAAAAAACGGTGTTGGCCATCGTTTGGACTGTCAAGAAGTTGGGCCACTACTTTCAGGCTCACCCCGTTCAGGTCCTCACTCATCAACCCCTCGGCGCCCTCATGAGGAGCCCCACCAGCTCCTCCCGCAAGGTTAAATGGGCTATCTTCTTGAGCCAATACAACATTGACATCCGTCCAAGGCCTGCCATCAAGGGCCAAGCCCTAGCGGACTTTGTGACGGAATGCACCGCAAGGGCAGCCACGGACGGGGAGCCTTCGGCTACCTCGGACGACTGGTGGACCCTCTACACTGACGGCTCATCCGCGACCAAAGCATGCGGGGGAGGGGTAGTCTTCATTACTCCCGAGGGCTTCAGGGCCTACTATGCAATCCGCTTCTCCTTCAAAGTCTCCAACAATGAGGCCGAATATGAAGCCCTCCTATGTGGCCTTCGGCTGGCTGCCAACATGAGGGCTCGGCGGATCCACATCAAATGCGACTCCAAGTTGGTCGTTGGCCAAATCTCCGAAGAATATGAGGCCAAGGAAGGAAGAATGAAACAGTACAAGGAAGCGGCCAAGGAGTTGCTTAAGGTATTTGAGGCACACTCTCTCACTCAAATACCGAGGGCTCAGAACTCCGAGGCCGACATATTATCTAAGCTCTCGGCCGACTCCCCCGAGCACATCTCCAAAATTGCCAAAATCGAGGAACTCAGCCTCTCAAGCATCCATGCAAGCCCCGTTATGAACATACAACAACGTCAAGAGGATTGGATCTCAGATATCACCACCTTCATCTCCACAGGGCAGCTACCCGAGAATGAGGCCCGCGCTAAACTGGCAAAGCTGAGGGCTCCCAGCTACACCATCGAAGATGGAAGGCTCTACAAACGATCTTACAAAGGCACGCTACTTCGGTGTCTTCATCCAGATGAAGCCGAGGTCGCGATGGAGGAAGTGCACAGTGGCACCTGCTCAGCTCACCAGGGACCCTTCTCCATGTCCCGAAGGCTCATTCTCCAGGGCTACTTCTGGCCAACCATGGCCAGGGATTGTGCTGACCTTGCCCGAAGGTGCACCGCATGTCAACATTTCCAGAAAGCCCCCGGCAGGCCAGCGGTCAACTATGCCCCCATCAGCACATCTGTCCCATTTTCTCGATGGGGGATAGACCTTGTGGGCCCTCTGCCGAGGGGTACCTCCAACAACAGATACATCATTGTGGCCGTCGACTATTTTACCAAGTGGGTGGAGGCTGAACCCCTCGCCAGCATCACAGAGGCGAAGTGCCGTCACTTCGTCCTCAAGAACATCCTCACAAGGTTTGGCGTCCCCCAGCAGATCATCTCCGACAATGGAACACAATTTGAGGCAGCCCCCTTCTGTGCCCTTCTGGAGGCATGGGGCATCAAACACACCTTCTCCTCCGTTGCCTACCCTCAAGGCAACGGGCAAGTAGAGAACGCCAACCGGACCTTGCTCGAGGGCCTCAAAAAGAAGCTGGAGGCCGAGGGAGGTGGCTGGGTGGAAGAACTTCACAACATCCTCTGGGCCTACCGCACTACCCCTCGGCGCGCTACAGGTGAAACACCCTTCTCCCTCTGCTACGGTTTTGAAGCCAAAGCTCCTACGGAAGTCACCCTTCCTACCCGAAGGGTGATCCAATATGACCCCGAGGTCAACGACAGCAACATGGCCCTCGACCTGCACCTCATTTCAGAACGCCGGGAGCAGGCCTTCATCCGGGCAGAAAACTACCGAAGGCAAGTTAAAAGCTACATCAACGCCAAAGTTCGAACCCGGGAATTTCAAGTGGGGGACTATGTCCTCCGGAGGAGGGAAGCCAGCCAACCAACCGAGGGAGGAAAAATGGCACCAAAGTTCGAAGGCCCCTACATCATAGTAGCCATCATCAAACCCGGGACTTACAAACTCAAACGCCCCAACGGGAAAGAGGTCCCTAGGCACTGGAATGTACACCATTTAGTTAAATTTTATCAATAATGTAAGAGCGGCCAAGCCCTCATAACTAGTGAATGTACTATCCAATGGCCCAAGGCCTCCAATTTCGAAGAATGAAGATACATTCAAGACATCAAGCCCTCATACTGACTACAGGCCCCAGGCCTCACCACAAGAAGAACCCCCTCCGGTACCCAGTGCCGAGGGCGGACACCATCAACACCTACAACAAACAGTAGAAACACCACGTGTTTTCAGTCAAGACCCCTCGGCACCCAGTGCCGAGGGTACTTCCCCACCTTCAACATCAAAAAAGAAAAAATTAGAACACCAAGTGTTCCTACAGAAGACCCTTCGGCACCCAGTGCCGAGGGTACGCCTCCCTCATCGAATATCGAAACGAAGAAAAAACACCAAGTGTTTCAAAGAAGACCCCTCGGCACCCAGTGCTAGGGATATGCTCTCCTAACAGCTTCCAAACATCTATTGGGAAACACCAAGTGTTTCATTTGAAGACCCTTCGGTACCAAATACCGAGGGTAGACGCCTACATCAACTACAACAAGAGAACACCAAGTGTTCCTACAGAAGACCCCTCGGTACCAAGTACCGGGGGCTACACATCGAAACTAACACCAAGTGTTGTTTCTAAAAGTTGTACCCCACGAGGACGCATATACCGAAGGCGCCACCATCAGTGCCGGCGGCACGTAGTGCCCCCGGCCATTTGTAACTAGTTTGCAAATGAAAACCCTTCCTTGAAACGCTTTCCGCGTCACTACCCCCAGGGTATGACAGGCATGAGAAATGCCCAGGATTCGACTTTCAAAAACGGAACGCTATCCGCGTCATTACCCCCAGGGTATGACAGGCATGAGAAATGCCCAGGATTCGACTTCCAAACCGAAACGCTCCCCGCGCCAACACCCCAAGGGTGTGGCAGGCCACAGACTATGTCTAGCGCCGAGGGGACGACTTTCAAAAATGAGGGGCTTTCCGCGCCATCCCCCAAGGGGAGGCAGGTTACGGACCACCATATCTTGTGCCCAGGAAACGTCCCTCGATCCCCTCGACACTCGGACGGTTAACCCGAGGGAGGAGAGCCATTGGTGTATTCTGATGGTCTCCTAATAGGCCCAGCCTTACCAAGAAACCAAGTTTCTTGATGCCTTCCCTTCACCACCAACCAAAAGAAGAAAAAAAAAAATAAAAAAAAAGAGGGGGTGAAGGGGAGTAGACTCAGCGAGAAATCAAAGAGTACACTTCAACAAAATCACACCATGCCGAGGGCTCCCCACGGGAACACCTCCGGCAATTGAAGACTCCTATTTCCCGAAGGATACTACTCAAGGAAATATCATCAGGAAACGGCTAAGTCCACTACCTGGTCACCTCCGGTCACAAAGACACCGAAGGCTTCAACGACACAAAGGGACTGGACTGTCCAAGGTCCACTAAACGGTACTTCAAACAAACACCGAAGGCATCCGTTATGCACAAATACCGAGGGCCCTTTCCCCATGACAAGGATCAAATTCTACGACTTTTAGAGTGTATGCCGAGGGCACACACTCCTCATTGGCTTTCTTCACGACAACAGGATTCAACATCAATTTATGCTTAGAAAAAATTCTAAGCCCTGAAGGAGCAGCCCCCGGGCACCCGAAGGCTACACAGGGAAATTTACACTTAGAAGATTTTCTAAGTCCTACATGTTTCCCCCCCCCCCCCCCGGCCAACTACTCATACATCAAGGAGGGACGCCATCTCCCGAAGGCTCCCAAGGGAAACTCTACACTTAGAAGATTTTCTAAGTCCTACATATTTCGCCCTCATCTCGAGGGACCTAATTGCCGAAGGCTACCTATCAATCGAGGGCTACAGTTCACAAGGAATCAACACTCAAGAAAATCTTCTAAGTCCTAAAAGAATCAGCCCCCGGCCTATTCAATATTACGGGTGGGGCTCCACAGTAGCCGAAGGCTACATGGCATACTACACTTGCAAAAATCTCTAAGTCCTGTGCATTGGGCCCTCGGTCCAACATTCACACATCAGGAATGGGCGCCGTATCCCGAAGGCTCTCAAGGGGGAATCTACACTTAGAGATTTTTCTAAGTCCTAGGAGGTGGGTTACTTCAAACACCCGAAGGCATCATGCTGTGCTACACTTAGAAAATATTTTCTAAGTCCTAATTGCTGCCAAACCATCGGTTGCATATCCAACAGAGGGTGCCAAACTACCGAAGGCTCCCAAGGGCTAGCTACAATCAGAAAATATTCTAAGTCCTAGACATACATTCAAAAATACCGAAGGCATACATTCAAGCAGAAAGGAATCGGAAAAACAATTCATATATACAAAGCCCGAAGGCATTCAATCATTCATCACAACAAAGAGTGAATATGGTTATTACAATGATTAGGCTGAAGCCATTACAAAATTGTTCAGATTACAGATACATATCAAATCATGTCATCCCCGGGGGCGGCCTCCCCCGACGGCTTCGAGGAAACTTCTGCATCAGCCTCAGGATCGTCGCCCTCGGCTTCCCTTCGGAGCTCAGAATCCTCCAGGTCTGGCCTCTCGACATTAGGGGGGAGGGGGATACGGATATCTGGCTGCAGAGGGGGGAGCCCGTACGCCGCCGGATCAAAGTCCTTCGGTTCAACCTTCAGATGGCGGGCCATCCTCCGGTAGATGAGGGCTTGAGTGAAGAACTCACCCCCATCATAATATTGCTTGCCCTTCCGGGCCATCCACTCCTCCCCCGGGCCCTCGAACCATTCATCAACCGAGGCCTCAACAACCGAAGACAACCATGCCTTGTGCCCCTCGGTCTTCCACCCCCCGTCCAGGAACCCGGAGATGGCCTCCTCCCGGGCTGCGGCGACAGCTTTCACCTTGATGGCCTCGGCCTCCTCGGCTGCTCTCCTCGCGGCCTCCGCAGCGGCCGCCTCAGCTTCTGCCTTCTCCCCCCTGAGCCTCTCGGACTCCGCCCTTGCCAACCGGAGGTCCTCCTCAAGCTGGGCCATCAGCTTCGTGGCCTGGGAGTCCCTAAGGATCAGCTCCTTCATCTTGGTTTCTTGCTTAGCTTTGAGGAGGCGCCATTCCTCCAGCCGTCGGAACTGCTCCCCGAGGGCAACGCAAGTCTGCAAAGATAAACGGGTTGTCAGGGCCAAACGTGATTTCTCAATTCAAAGGGGGAAACAAAAAGACAAACTACAGTGAACTCACCGTGAGAGAAGACCGGAGGATCCTGTCTTCAAGGGCTTGATCATCATCAGCCCCGAGAGCTGCCCTGTCAATATCGAGGGTTATACCCTTCAGGAGCGCCCTCGGGTCGGCCGTGCCATTCAACACGGCCGTACCAGCCGGAAGGGAGAGCGTGAGGACCTCGAGAGATGGCTCCCGGACCACCCCCGGCACCTGCGCCGTCGGCATCATCGGAGGGTCATCTATAATCACCACCGGGGGGTCATCCTTCGCGGCATCCCCCTTCTTTAACTTTTTAGGGGCTTGGGGGGGCTCCTTTGCCGACGGCTTTCTCTTAGCCGCAGCAGCATCGCCCTCGGGTTTTTTGAGGGGCGCACCGACGGGCTTTTGGCCACCTGCGTCCGGCCCCTTCGGATCCTTGGCCGGTTTGTTCTTGAATCGAGCGAGGCCTTTGACGTTCATCATACTTACTGGAACACCTGCAAAAAAAATATATATATATAGGGGGTTAGTATCGAGAGGTCACTATTAAGGGCATAAAGGATTAACAAAACAAATGGACAAACGTGCTAAGATGAGGGTGAGAATGCCCTCAGCTACTACCTCCGGAGGCTCCCTCAAACACTGGGAACTTCTCATCAGTTTCCCCCAGGAACCGGTACCCGCCGGAACCCGAGGGCGTAGAGATCTGCTTCTTTGGTGCAGTCCTTGATGGAGATATTCTTGTCCCGGCCCTCCGGGATCATGGCCAGAATCCTGCCGTCTTTCTCGAGGGCGGCGCTCCTCCTCTTCTCGTGCCTCCTGAAGCGGTCGCGCAGTTCCCTCGGGAAGGGGCTCTCGGCTAGCTTCACATAGCACCACCGGTCCTTCCACCCCTTGTTCGAGGAAGGCGCCTCGGTGAAGAGTTTAAACACGGATACCTGCTGCAGATTAGCGAATCCCTCGGCATTCGCGTGCCCCCCCCCCCCCCCTCCCAGGCACAGGTTGAAGCTCTGGAAGAAGAGATCCAGGCTAGGCGTCACCCCCCGGGACTTACAGAGCTGAAGGAAGCCAGTGATATAAGAATGGTTGTTCGGGGTCAGCTGGCAGGGAACCAGGCCAACGAACCGAAGATACTCCCGGAGGAAGGGGTGCAGAGGGAAGCGGAGCCCCATGGATACTGAGAGGACGTGCACCGCGATGCAGCCCTCGGGAGCCCGGGAGAGAACGTCATCCGGACCCGGTGTCACCACGATGGCCGAGGGGCCCACGTGAAGCTGGGTGACATAGATATCCGCCGCATCAACCTTCGACTTGATCTCCAATGCGGCGGTGTTGAGATAGGAGTACCCCTCGGGCATATCGAGGGGTTTCCCCTGATCTGCTACGCTGCCCTTCTTCTTGGGAACAGCGGCCTTGGCCTTCTTCTTTCCGGGGGCCACGCGGAGGGGGACCGCATTCAGCGGCCGAGAGGTACTAGCCTCCCCGGCACCCCGAGGGGGGAGCATAGCAACGGTGACCCTCCCGCTTTCCTTTTGTGCCTCCTCTTCAGCTGCTTGCCAGGCGATGGCCAACTCTTCATCTTCACATTCCTGCTCAAAGCCCTCGGCCTCCGCCTCAGCTGCGAGGGCTTTCTGCAACTCCAGGGCAATGACGGCATCCTGTCCCACCGAGGACTCCGCACTTGAGGACTCCACGTCCGAGAGAATTTCGTCCTCCACCGAGGGCGCCCCCGAGATATCTTGAGAATCGCTCTGGGACGACATTCTGACTCTAGTCCGTAGGCTCGTACAACTAGTGATTTCTAAATGTTCTATCTCCTAAACTAAGGGCACAGTACAGCTATGCTAGAAGGAGAAAGGCAGGGAGCACTGACCTCGAAAGCTGAGTTTTGACCGAAGGCTGAACTTTCTCTCTCTAGAAAAATTGACAGAGCTTCGCTAACAAGTTTATCGCACACGGAGGAATGCCTGGCCTTGGGGTATTTATAGGCGATGAATCCGGGATTGGGCCTGGATTCCGGGCCTCCGGATGGACGCCATCATGACACACCGCCGTTTCACCCAACCGGTGACGCCGCCCACGGACAACCAGCCATCACACGCCACGTGTGCCACCGCCCCCCCCCCCCCCCACGGCTATATCCTGTCGTTACATATTCCAACGGCTATATTTTCAACGGCTATATTTTGGAAGCCCCCGGGCTTTCTACTTCACTACACTTCATCAAGGATAGCCTCCGGGTGCACTCACCCAGAAGTGCCCCCGGGTTGTGTCCCACACAGCACATTACACACGCCTTCGGGATCACTCCTTCAGATCCCTAGGGCTGCATATCAGGGCACCCCTCGGGGTTTCCCCCTCAGCACTGCAAAACCGGGTAGCCCCCGGGGTGTGCCCCATTGACGGATGGCCCATGGCACACAGGAAATGGGAGCCCTCGGGTATCTTCATCACCAACTCATCAACAGACATTGGACCCCCCTGTAACAACTTCACTGCTGCCCTCATCTGGTAGGCCCTCGATCCCTGAATTGAGGGGCTCCCCTTCGGCACCACCAGGTCATCAACAGCAAGCCTTCGGCTAATCAACATAGAAGCCCTCAGAGGAGAGAGCCTTCGGCATTCCCGTAATTCTCCACTTTGTACCAAGGTTTGACATTCTCGATTCATCATTGGGGGAATTCGGTGCACTCTTTTTCCCTCATTAGGATTTTTTCCCAAAGGGTTTTTCCTAATGAGGTTTTTAACGAGGCATCCCCCCAAAATGAAACGAAAAGCGTCAGCCTTCGGCCCACAACAGCAACGCAACTACTCTACTCCTTTTCACCACTTTACAAGTGCCTCAAGGAGTGGGGGACTGGAGGACCCCTTCGGGAAAATCATTAAATTACAAAATCTGTGAAAATCCAACAAACAACAAAGCAACCCCTCAAGTCCCGACATGTGGGTAACTGAGGGACTGCCTTCGGCAGGGACCTAAAAGCAACAAATCCTCACCAAACTTCAGGAATCACGACGGGACAACATCAAAGGGCAAGCGCAAGTTACTCCTTTTCCCTCAAGTACCTTTCGACAAAAGGAGTGAGGGACTCCTGATGGAGTATATGGCCCGGGAACCCCCGGCCCACAGACTCCTACTACTCCAGCGAAGGCCCAACAGGCCCAAAAGGCCCAAATCACAGCGCCCAGAGTACCGAGCAGCCCGCACAACGCACAGGGGTGCCTTCGGCCCCCTGGCCGAAGGCTCCAAATTATCACAGAGCGGGTTTCTCAAGCAAATTAGGAAACTGGGAGAAAACGGCGAAAACAGTAGCCCTCGGCATTGTGAGCCCTCGACACCAGGGTGCCATCGGGTGGGAGAGCCCTCGGTTACTGCTCTATAGCCGAAGGCACCTCACTCGACAAGATATCTGCCTCACATGCGTACAGATCACCGTACCCCGCACAGACGTCCCATCCAACAGCCGCATTAAATGCGGCCACATGCGGCTGCCAGCGCCAACCAGTTGAGGTGACCCCTCGGCCAATGAGCGCTTAACATGTGTCCCTGCCCGGCATTTATTGCTGCTATAAATAGCACCCCATTTCCCCATTTGTAACCACGCTGAGAACACTCCACATTGATAATACACCCTCTCTCTCTATATTCACTTGCTCTAACTTCTCTCTAAGTTACTCCCCGCGATAACCCTTCGGATATATACCCCCGGGTAGACTATCCATCAGGGGCAAAATAAGAGGTCATAGAAATTTACTCTCCTCTGAAGAGTCTCATTCACCAAGGGACCTCCTCAGAGTCACCATCACTTTCTGTCTCAGCGTCCTCAACCGTTGGAGGCTTCACCAGCCACGCCGGGGAGTCAATTTCCTCTTCTTCATCCTCCATGCCATCCAACCCTTCGTATGTATCGCTTACGAGGTTGTCCCCATACCTCTTGCGAATTTCCCAATAAGGATATGTTTCTTCTGAACTCGTATCACCGAAGTGAACTCTGTAATACTTGGGGTATTTTAGATCTGGGACTAATTTAGCTTCGCAAGGGGTTGCATGTTCGAGATGTGAATTGAGTGATGATTTCGCATTTGAAATTGCAACGGATTTCATGGTTTGCAGGTGATTAGGGTTCATCCAAGGGGATGAATGTTTCTTGTCTCGCGAATCAAAGGAGGAGGGTGAAGGGGGTTGCATGGAGTATGAAAAGAGAAAGATGAGGTGAACGATTTGGCGATTACATAAGGAGAAGAGCTGAGAGGCGATTACGACGACATGACACAGACGAACAGTTGAGGGAGATGAAGTGTCTGAGTGAGTGAGTGAGTGAGTGAGTGAGTGAGTGAGAGAGAGAGAGAGAGAGAGAGAGAGATGGGGTGAAGTGATTGAAAGATAGGGCAGTAGAGTGGGGTAAGTAAAGGGTTGGGCGGGTGAGGGTTGTGAGGGTAAAATAGAGATTTCAATATAAAAACTTTCCTAAATTAGAAGTGTGAATTTAATTTTGGGACTGCCCAAAAAGGAAAATGATAACTTAATTCAGGGACGGAGGAAGTAATTTACACCATCATGATATTCGAGATTGTGTTTATGTAAATACTCTCGTACTTATTGTTCATATACTTATGTAATTTCTAATATAGATTTTTATACGTATAACATTTTTGTTAAATTGACTTTATTGTCGATCTCACCTCATCATTTACCTCTTTTTTTATGTAACTTAAACTTACAATTTTTGAAGTTCAATTCACCGTACTCTATATATTAGCCATCACTAGTTTAGCTCCAATTGATTAGATCTAAATCTTTACATTTTATAACCTTCGAATTTATTTCATTAATACATTATGAATATATAAGCATATAGTTCAACTTATTATGAATGTATAAATGATTCAAAATTGAACTGGATCATAGTATTATAAATTTAAACCATTAATTTCACATGCATATATACTTTTCAGTTTTAAAAAATATATTTTATGAGATGGATTTGAATCCATTTTATCATACTCTATAATATATAAATTCTGAATTAGTAAACTCAAGTGTATGAAATGTGGTTATACTCCGTATAACTTAGGAATTACTTAATAGGGAAAACTATCAAATAAGCCCTCGTACTATACCGAAAAAGTCGATTAGGCCCTCGTACTTTACAAACACTCAATTAAGTCCTCGAACTATTAAAAAACGTTCAATTAAGCCCTTTCGGTCGGTAAGTAACCGGTTTCCCGGTTAAATGTAACCTGTTTCCCAGAAGTCGTCGTTGCTGGGGTTCGAGCACATCGTCGCCATCGTCGTCGTTTAACCGGGAAATCGGTTACTTACCCACCAAAAGGGCTTAATTGAACGTTTTTTAATAGTTCGAGTACTTAATTGAGTGTTTGTAAAGTATGAGGGCCTAATCGACTTTTTCGGTACAGTACAGGGGCTTATTTGATAGTTTTCCCTTACTTAATATCATGCTAATTACACATTCTTAATAATAATGTAAGATAAACCCAAGGTAGTCATCATGTAATAAAACATACGGAGTACTAGGAGGGGAGCAGTACACTTGAAAACTTAGCATAAAATGATGGAGAAAACATAGGAAAGTGCAGAATAAATGTAGACAAAATGAGTATTAATACGTGTTAGATGAACAAAATAGTAAAGTGTATCTATCAAAAATTAAACAAATGAAATTATCTACCTTATTTACACATGCACAAAAGGAACATATGCATAAATATCGCATATTCCACATAATTTGAAGCTATAAAAAATTAAGTGGATATCATGTATATTTACACATGCACAAAAGGAACATATGCACACAAATAATGAGTTCACTAATTTTAGTTTTTAAGCTATCAAAAATAATGAGGATCATTCAAAGATTAAGCGGAAATAAATTTGTAAGAAAAGTAAAAACCGATTTGTGTTTAGCTAAAAACTATATGTGAAGGTAGTTACAATGAGATAACTTGACATATTACGTATTATCAAACTCATAGTGTGCATTTTATTTCGTTTCATATGACTTGTTGAGACCATTTAAATATAAATATATAATTGAGATAACATTAATGAGTTTGGGAATATTACATTATTACGTCATCACATCCACCCACCGCATTTAACACGGTGCACATGCATATGTCGGTGCCACCCCGATTGAGGTGACCCCTCGGCCGTTAGATTGTTGACACGTGTACTCTCATGGCATTTATAGCTGCTATAAATAGCAACCCTTATTCACCTTGTAAAACACACAACGAGTTCATTTAATACATTTTGACTCTCTCTCTTACTTGTTGCTCTGACTTCTCTCTAGTTATTCTCCGCAATAACCCCTCAGATAAGCTACCCCCGGGTACGCTATCCATCATTTGGTGCTCTCGTTGAGAGGTCGAACAATCAAGTAAGACCCCCCCCCCCCCCCCCTCACCCAACGCAAAACACCTATCGAAATGGGAAGAGCGACTCGTGCCCAATCCAAGGCCGAAGCCTCCAACAAATCCCTCGGGATTGACACTGCCGAGGCCTCCAACAAAGCTCCCGAAGGCGGAGCCCTCGCTGAAATAGTACAGGCCACTGAAATTCAGGTGAGCCCCCCCCCCCCCCCCCCCCCCCCGGTCCTCACCGCCGATATGCAATCAGTCCTATTTGCCTTCATCCACACGCTCACCCAGAATCCCGGAGCCTTCGAAACTCTGGTACCCGCCCCCGGCCCATGCCGAGGGGAACATCGTCCCTTTCTCTCCGCCCCCTCCTCATCCGTTGGTCATGAATGTACGCAACGATGAGGGGGTCAGGGCTTAGGACACGGCCTCCCGTTCCGATCCTGCTTCCCCTCCCCGGGCTGGACCGGCCCCAGTGCGTAGACCTTCAGCCTTCAATTGGTTAGGGGATGCACACCGTCGGCCAGCATCGGAGAGGCTGACGGGACGGATGGGTCGACGTGAGCCTATCTCACCGAGGGAGAGCTTTGGGTCCGTATCCCGGACAGCGGATCGGCCCCGTCTTGACAAAGGCAAAGGCAAGCTACACGAGGAGGACGCACGCCACCACATCAATGCGGCTCGTAACCAAGCCCCCGGCACCGCCACAGCCGTCGAGGACCCTCAGAACGAAATCATCGCCCAACTTGAAAGAAGGCTCGCTCAGATAGAAGCAAAACAACTAGCCGCCACATCGGGGAATCCCGGCTTTGACGCCCTCATGAACAAACTCAGTGCTCTGGAGAGGGAATTCGCTGAGGGGCGCGGTGACCCCATCATACAGGTCAGGACCAAGAACCCCTTCACCACCAGGGTGCTCTCGGCCCCAATACCCTAGAAATACCGGGGAAGCACTATGAAGCCGTATGACGGCCGCACCGACCCCCACGAACAATTCAGCCGATACCAAAACAACATGTTGATGGTCAATGCATCTGACGAATATTTATGTCGTTGGTTCCTCTCCACTCTCGAGGGACCGGTGTACGAATGGTTCAACGCGTTGCCCGAGGGGAGCATAGACTCATGGCAAGATCTTGCCCAACGCTTCCTCACCCATTTCGCCGGAAGGAAGCGCGCGAAAAAACACTTCTCCACCTCCTCTCCGTCAAGCAAGAGCCTGATGAAACACTTCGGTCCTTCATTGACCGGTGGATGAAGGAGACAGACGAGGTCGAGGGCGCCGACGAGTGTACCCTCCTCGTCCTCTTCCAGGGGTTCTCCGCAGCAGCCCATATGCACGGAGCCTCATCACCGACCCCCCAAGATCATACCTCAAAGCACTCAAGCGGCCTATACGCTGACGCCGATGAACTCCACTCCTTCAAGAAGGACGGAGGCCAGCCCTCGAAGAAGACAAACAACACGCCGACCCTGAATGCGCCCTCGGCCAGGGGCCGAGACCATGGAAGCCACACCCAGCAGGGCTGGAACGACCGCCAATGGCACCCTCGGTTGGACAAGCCGAGGACTCCCCTCACGCACCCGGTGAGCACTATCATCAACTATGCGGAAGAGCATGACCTTTTCCCCAAGGACCCTCGGTCGGTGAGGGAGATCTGCGTCGTCCACCAAGGCGGAACTTATTGCCGTTACCACAAAAGCACCTCCCACAATACAGACGATTGTGTCTCGTTAAAGAAGGCTATTGAACTCTTAATTCAACGGGGTGAGTTCCACCAATTCGTCAAAAATGCCCCAAGGAAAAATGCCGGGGAGAACACTGATAAAAAAGAAGGGGACACCTTAACGAAGAAGCGTGAAATTGTGAGGTTCAGCGACGAGGAGGAGTTCGAGGAGCCCCAGCCGAAGAAGCGCCACCTCCGCTAATCATGTTCTTCGCCTTCAGCCTCAGTCTCAACCTTGAGCCCTCGACCTCGAGGCACATTATCATCCCCTCGGCCTAGAGCCCTCGGCCTAGAGCCATGTACCTTAACAAAGCTGTTTTCAAACAACGCACCCCTTGTATTCCGCTTATTTCTTATGAACTTAAGTAAAGGATGCGCACAATCCGGACATCTGATCGGCCCCTTTGAGGCCAAATTCTCAGGTATGGCCGGTGGTGTCCAAGGACGAGGGGCCTGCAAAAGGCCCGCTTTTTTGGAGCGGGACGCTCACCGCGTCGTCGGCGCGCAACGCACGGCGACAGGCCTGAAAGAATGGCTGAGGTGATGAAATCCCCAAACTTGGGGGTGAAACGGCAGTCGTCGGAAACTGACCAAGCCTAGCCCACGCCGTAAGTAGACGATGGGACCCCCCAAGGTCAAGGGACGGTTTAACGCCGGGGGACTAACAGACGAACCCCCAGACGGATCACTTGGACCCCCTTATGGACGAGGCGGGGAAGCAACCCCCTCGGCTGAAGCCTGAAAGAAGGAACACACATCAGGAGGACTAACATACGACCTCCTGACACAATCAAGGGATGGCCCAGCGCCGGGGGACTAACAAACGAACCCCCGGACGGATCACTTGGACCCCCTTTCGACCGAGGCGGGGAAGCAACCGCCTCGGCCGAAGCCTGAAAGAAGGAACATACACCCGGACGACTAACACGCGGCCTCCCAGAACTATCAAGGAAAGGCCCTCGGCCTCAACATGAGTCTACATCACAAAACGGACCTCGGCCTCAACCTGATTATACATCACGAACGGCCCTCGGCCTCAACGTGATTCTACATCACTAACGGCCCTCGGCCTCAGCGTGATTCCACATCACAACGGCCCTCGGCCTCAACGTCACAACGGCCCTCAGCCTCAGCGAGACCCTACATCACGAACGACCCTCGACCTGAACGTGATTCTACATCACAACGGCCCTCGGCCTCAACATCACAACGGCCCTCGGCCTCAACGTGACTCTACGTCACAACGGTTTTCGCCTTAGCGTGATTTCACATCACAAACGGCCCTCGGCCTCAGCAAGATTCTACATCAAGAACGGCCCTCGACCTCAACGTGATTCTACATCACCAATGGCCCTCGGCCTCATCGTGACTCCACATCACAACGGCCCTCGACCTCAACATCACAACGGCCCTCGGCCTCAACATGATTCCGCATCACAACGGCCCTCAGCCTTACATCTCTCCGACATCAAATATCTAATGTCGGGGGCCATCACACAGGTCCCTCAGCCTTCATCCCTCCGGCATCTTTATTTGATTTCGGGGGCCATCATACAAGCCCCTCGGCCTTCATCCCTCCGGCATCTTTATTTGATGTCGGGGCTATCATACAGGCCCTCAGCCTTCATCCCTCCGACATCTTTATTCGATGCCGGGGGCCATCATATAGGCCCCTCTGCCTTCATCCCTCTGACATCTTTATTTGATGTCGGGGGCCATCACACAGGCCCCTCAGGCCTTCGCCCCTCCGGCATCTTTATTTGATGGCAGGGGCTATCATACAGGCCCTCGGCCTTCATCCCCCGACATCTTTATTTGATGCCAGGGGCTATCATACAGACCCATCGGCCTTCATCCCTCCGACATCTTTATTTGATGCCAGAGGCTATCATACGGGTCCATCGGCCTTCATCCCTCCGGCATCTTTATTTGATGTCGAGGGCCATCACATAGGCCCCTCGGCCTTCATCCCTCCGACATCTTTATTTGATGTCGGGGGCCATCACACAGGCCCCTCGGCCTTCATCCCTCCGGCATCTTTATTTGATGCCAGGGGCTCTCACACATGCCTACCTGGCCTTGCACCCCTCCATCACCTTTATATGATAACGGGGGGTCCTTACAGGCTCCTCAGTTTTTTCATGCAGGATCTAAGGCTGGTCTTGGATATTCACTCAGCGGACGAACACAACCACCGCTCAACAATCTAGGCCGAAGGGTGCATTCCTTTTGCTTCATTCTAGGGGCATCCGGTGTACTCTTTTTCCCTCATTAGGATTTTTTCCCACAGGGTTTTTTCCTAATGAGATTTTTAACGAGGCATCTCCCCATTGTGGAACAAAAGGCGTCAGCCCTCGACGGCTCCTGCTAAAGGCATGCATCACTCTACTCATGTTTCCCTCGAGAAACTCTCAGCAAAAGGAGTGGAGGATTGCGGGACTCCCCTCGGCAAAAAACGCAAATGTTAAAAATTTTCTATTTCTCAGCTACAGCAAGCTGAGGCAAGATGACAACGACAATCTACTCCCTTCAGCAAAAATAATCAAACTTGAAAATTCTTATTCTTCAGTTTCAGAAAGGGAGCCATCAGCAACTTCAAGACACTACTCCTATTTCCTTCGAGAAACTCTCGGCAAAAGGAGTGGGGGACTCCTGATGGAGTATATGGTCAGGGACACCTCGGCCCACAGACTCCTGCTTCTTTTACACAGGCCCATCAAGCCCGATGAGCACACAAAGCCCAAATGTAGCGACCCAAGCATGAAGAAGCCCACACTGCACACGTGGATGCCTTCGGCCCTATGGCCGAGAGCTCCAAATTCTGGGAGACATCTTAATATGATCCTGCAAAGCTTCTGGAAAATCCTGGCTAAAATATTAGCCTTCGGCCACTCGATGCCTTCGGCCACACGATGCCTTCGGCCACACGATGCTTTCGACTACACAATGCATTCGGCCACACGATGCCTTCAGCCACATGATGCCTTCGGTCACACAATGCCTTCGGCCACATGATGCCTTCAACCACACAATGCCTTCGGCCACATGATGCCTTCGGCCACACGATGCCTTCGTCAACAGAACTATCGACGAAGATTTCTTTTAGAGACAGCCAACCACCGCATTTAATACGACGTCACATCCGCCCACCGCATTTAATACGATGCACATGCATATGTCGGTGCCACCCCGGCCGATTGAGGTGACCCCTCGGTCGTTAGATTGTTGACGCGTGTACTCTCATCGCATTTATATCTGCTATATATAGTAGCCCTTATTCACCTTGTAAAACACACAACGAGTTCATTTAATACATTTTGACTCTCTCTCTCTTACTTGTTGCTTTGACTTCTCTCTAGTTATTCTCCGCAATAACCCCTCAGATAAGTTACCTTCAGGTACGCTATCCGTCATTAATTTGGCATACGAATTTCTAGACTACTCTAACTTGATTTACTAGTTTGACTTTATTAGCTAGGTAGTAAGAAACTATTTTTACCCTCTTATATTATTATCACAAGGATTATTATTTTGATTGATGATAAAATCTGTGATCGAGCACTAACAATCGGTTAGGCAGAAAAAATAGACACCTCAACTTCACCATGTTCGGAACCATATATGGTCTTGGTTTGAGGTCCATACACAGAATCAAAATTCACATTTCCCTTAGCAATTTCCCTGTCATTACTATCACACAGAGAAACACTAATTGTTATCCCATCGTCCAATGGTACCACCACAATGGAACGAGTCAACACAATATCGTTCTTAGGGTAGACTTCAACGCACTCGTCCGACGATTTATCGAACAATGTAAGCGATGTCGATGAGCCTCCTATAAGTTGGGAGGCCTTGATTGTGCCGTAAACATGTGCCGGTTTTTCTCCACCATCCTGGCCGTGATTGAGCAGAACCACCGTGACAGTTGCACAGAGAGCATACTCCATGACGGAGAAACCCACCGCGGCACTGCCATGTTTGCCTGTCACAACCCTTTCCAAACGTTTGCTATAATTGGCGAAAGTTCGGTTCTCCACTCTTGTCTCCCAAACAACATCGCCTTGCACAATCTCGATGTCAGGATCCACCCCCCGTAGATTGACACTAATAACGGACCAGTCGTAACCACTAACACCACAAGGACGGTCAGGGCCAATTAGGGTCAAATCATCTCCCGGGCCTTTCTTCTCGAAGTCAACTAAACTCCGGTCGTACACCTTGTGCACGCCCATAAAGTCTTGGACATTCACTGTTCCGTACACGCCACCGACGGTAGGTTTGTCACCATGAACATTCAACACACGTATGTACTCGATGCTCATAAGTGCACGATGGTGTGAAATAACGCCCGGAACGGTCCAACTCATAATGTTGCCTGCATAAGATCAGAGCTGAGAGTCATTTGACACATACTAATGAACAATGATATTCACTTCAGACAAAACAGTGTATTAGAAAGTCGTTGTTTACTGCTACGTACTTCCTCTGTTCCATAAAAGTTGCAACATTGCAATTTCCGCACTATTCATACACCTTACTTTGACTACAATTTTCTATTAATATATATAATAAAAATATTATCTATAAAATATTAATAAATTTGTATTAATGTAAATTTTCCAATACATTAAGTTTTTTTTATTTTTACTAATACGTAAATAAATATAATCACAGTCAAAGTTATGCGTTGTCAAACGTGAAAGTCAAACTGTTGAAACTTTTATGGAAAGGAGGATAGTATAATCTTACTATATACGAAGGGAAGTGGAAAATCAGTCCACTTTCCCGCCTAAAGATATGGGGCAAAATATGGGTCGGGTTGGCTGAAGGGTTCTCCTGCTTCTATTATTGTATCGGTCAAGGTTATTAAATGTTTTTTAATAGCTGTCATACATACATTCGTAGTGCACAGTATGGGATGGGAATCGAGATGATATATGCGTGTTATTTACAATTGAAAGTTGCTTTATTAAAAAGATACACTCCAGCAGTCCAGCTCTCTGCCCAATGTTCTTCTTGAACTGAGTGAGTGTATTACAACTGTCTCTCGGTTGGATGGAGAACTGTAGTTGTAAAATAAATAATGAGCTCTACTTGAACACCAACGACGCCTTAAACCTCTGCAACAGGCAACAGATTATAGGAACCGATGGTGAGGCTCTGGAAATCGACGCCTTCGGACTCTGTGAGAACCATGGAAGATGCAAACGCATCCGCCTCACAGAGTCCTCAAGAAGATACAGCACGCACTCCTCCAGATTCACCTCAAAGAAGGAACGCTGCTTGCCCACAAACTGGCCAGAAGTTTACTGTGAGGTCATTTTTCGTAAATGTAGAGAAGACCTATGCATTTTTCTAAATGGGTGGAATTGGGTTTGAATTTTCTAAAGGTATGTTCCCCAAATTAATCAAGTTGTGATTAACACTTTGGTTTATGTATGTAGATTTGTGGATCCTCCCATTACAATTGTACTCTAACAAAATACCGAATCTAAGCGTTCTTGAAAAGATACATGGAAAACTCAAACAGTAAGCAATGTCTCTTCTGGTGGTGGGAGTTTTATTAATCGGAAGTTCTGTAGATAACTAGAAAAATTAGCATTCGCCAGTGGTAGAGAATGGAGAACGTCTCACCCAAAGGTCTCAAACGATGCTCAGAGTCCAGGAAGTACAAAAATGACGGGGATGACTCGGACCATCATGTTAAACTTGCCGGAAGAAATGTTCAGTTTTATCACAATTTACAAATGAAGATAGGTGGAACCAGAAGATCACATAAGCAAAAAAGGAAGGCAAAATTGTTTTTGGCAAAACTCATTTCTTCTTGCCTTCTTGGTGCGGTCCACGTCAAATCATTGCACCCCTATACTTTGATCTTTCTCACTTAGTCGCTTTTGATGTTGATGAGCTTAAGCTCAACAACCTGGGATATCATAGCAATTTCGACCTTCTTCCTTAAAAGCGGGCAAGAAATGACAAAATGGCAGTGATCGGCAAACTGGTGGGAGCTAACAAGCCAGAGCAAGATTGCATCAGTTGTAGACACCAAAGCTTCCCCGGCCCATAAATAAACATTTATGGATTTGGCTTTCTTCTTTAATTTCTGTGATTTTCTTAAATTATTTGTTTTTTTCTTTTATTAAAATTCAAGTGTATGCATATTGTCATATTGCAATGGTTAATGTGACTGAGGGTTTGGATGACACCTCACAAAAGCTCTTGCAAGAAGGTTGGTGAAATAAATGCTTTTTTTGCATATCTATATAATTAGCTGTAAGAAATTCTTTCTTTGTTGAACCTGTTTTCTATACAAATATGTACTCTGTATGTCAAGGTTGATCGTGCTTTAAGCTTTGTGTGGGTTTTGTATCCATGTTGCTTTGTTTCTCCAAAGTGGTAATGGTCTCTTATACTTTTTCTTCTTAGTTTTTCAATGACAGTAAGAAAATATTAAGTGATATGTGGCACTGTGGCAGTGTGGCAGGAATGAGCAGGATTTCTTGATGCAATTTCACACATGTCAAAAAAATATCACGAGTAGTCTTTTTCATATGAATTGAAGTTGATGGCTAACAAATTAAAGGTGCATTCGTATACTATTGCAACGATTCTTTTTGCATATTCAGAGTCCATTTCATAATACTCGAATCATATGAATTGGTTGTTTCTATTAACGAAAAAACATATTTAAAATATGATTTATTAATTAAAAAAGAAAAAATTATATGAAAAATAACTAAAATGATCCTCTACATTAACTTCAAATAATACAGCCAAAAAATAAATAAAAATCATACCTTTTCTTATTATTAGATAATCTAACGCGCAAAATTAAAAGTTACGTAAGTGGTGAAAAAGTTGGTTGATAAGCTCAATAAGCCGAAAAACAAGGTTACTAAACAAGTTCTTGAATGTTAATGCGCATGTAAGATTCACGCGGGTGATTATAGTAAACATGGAGTACTTTAATGCTCAAGTAAAAGTAAGTACGAGTTTTATGGAACGGAGTCTGTGTTCTAAAAGGCGTCAAAACGCGGGGTAGATGTGCCTAGGTGTGAGGCAACGAGAAAACGTCATGCATAGTAGAAAGACATTGAAATAGCGGTCAACTGAATAGTTGACCACAAAAGGCATGAAAAGGCGAAAACTCAGGTGCGAATGGGCGAGAAAAGAGGAAAGTTTTTTAGATAGGTTATTTTTTTACAAAGAAAAAAATGATTAAATGTTAAAAAAACTTTGATACACATGTTATGGACTTATATATGGTATCTAATACCAGTAGTAAAAAACAATAATATATTATTTTGTATTTATAGTTTTTATACATTTAAAATTATATATATTGAACAAAATAAAGATTAAGCTCAACCTTATACAATAGTATCTTTTTGTTTTGAACATCTAATATTTTTTGGTCATATATCATTATAAAAACTCCTTAGTAATTATTCGTAGAAATCTTAAACACATTTTCTCGCCTAAGTTTCAAAGACTTAAGACTTGACCTTGATTTCTTGCCACGCCTCACGTCTTTTAGAACACTGAACGGAGGGAATATATATATTTATGTTTCTTTGATAACTTCTTATGTAATGGATTATAACTTTTTTCACTACTAAGATTAACAAATAGTAAAAAAAACTTGATGCTTAATTTTGATCCGTGCATAGCACGGGTGAAAATCTAGTAAAATAAACGGAGAGAAATATATCAACCGCTCAGGGGGGCAGGCCATTCAACCTCATCACTTGCAGGTTCAACTCACTTCAAACTGAGTCGATTAAAATTGCGGTCAAATAATAGCATCAGACGGGATAGATTACTAGTTCATCTGGCCGATCAGATGCCGGAGATCTCCCATAAAAAATACGGAGTATCAGTCTGCCGAATTAACTTATACGGAGTAGCTTACTGATAGTTCGAAATTTCTCAGTTTACACCTGTTTGGTTAATTCCCAGATTTGTTCCATTCAGCAATCTTCGACTGACAAGATGCTTATGAGCATCTACATTTAAAAATCCAACCTTGGACGAAAACTGAACAAACAAAACTCAAAACTGGAAAACAAATTCAACTTACAAATCATAAATGGATATTGTAAATTTGCGAAAGAAATTCAAAATATACATTAAATACCACAAATTTTGTGATCAATATACTCGCAATTTGCAAAATAAACCGTTCGATGAAGAACTAATCGTATCTCGGCTGAAATCAAGAGATGCTTTTGTTCATATGAAATCGTACCAGCGGTTGCGGCGAGAAATGGAGTCTGAGCAGCTGCTTTGAAGCGGTGGAAGCAGGACGATATGGATTATCCGGTTATCGGACCACCTTTATATCGCAAAACTGGGTTAGTGCCTCTTTTGGTTTCTCCTCCGACCAGTGAGATTAAATTAAATTAAATTCCTAATGTGAATTAATTAATGGGGTTTAAGACAAAATAACTCTTTTATTGACTTTCCATAAATGTGTTTTTTCAAAACGTGTCAAAAAGAAAATTAATACTCCCTCCCTTATCCATTATCTGTATAGCCTTTGAGACAGGTTTTACAACAACAACATCCAAGTCTTAATCCCAAAAGAATTTGGGGTCGGCTAACATTAATCGATCTATGATATCGATGCCAAAAAGAGAAGGCGAACAAGAAAAGGAAAAAAAGTAAGATAAAATGAATAAAATAAAGATACATAAATATAAGATAATAATAACACAAGAATATAACAAAGATAAAAGAAAAATAAATAAAAGAACATAAAAAAGCTGGAAGATAAAAATAACATAAGAATATAAAAAGATAAGGAAGATAAACGATAAAAGAAATAAGAGAGGAAAGGTAGACAAGACATCAATCGTCCACATGGATGTGCGCCCTCCACTTTGCTCTCTCCAAAGCCATACTCTCATCCAACCCAAGAAGACGCATATCAGTTCTGATTACTCTAATCCAAGTCTGTTTGAGTCTTCTCCTCCCTCTCTTCTCTGACTCTTGTCCTCACCCCTCAAGTCGTCTAACAGGTGCATCACTCGGTATACTGAGTAAGATAAAAGGTATACTGAGTTGTGTTTAAATGAAAAAATAGGAAAGAGAATTAAAATGTAGAAAAAAGAATGATGGTATAAAAGTATATTTATTGGAAAAAAATCTAAAAATGGAAAAGGTGACATATACCCCCTCCGTCATGCAAAGAACTTCCTGCTTTCCTTTTTTAGTAGTCCCAAAAAGAAGTTCCCATTTCCCTAAATGGTAAGTTATCTACATAAAACAATGCCAAACAGTGTAAAACAGTGTCTAACAGTGTCAAAACAGTAAAATTTACCCCCTAGTAAGTTTATTTCCTTAATATGTGTGTAGGTCAAACCGGAAAGTTCTTTGGAGGACGGAAGGAGTATTTGAGAACATCACAAAATGGAAAGGAAGACAAGTCTTGGAGAACGGATGGAGTACTCGGTAATACTTTCTCCGTTCTTTTTTAGTTACAACATTCTTTTTTTCACGCTTGTCAATGCACAACTTTTATTATCATTATATTTAACTCTATTAGTAAAAAAACTTTTAAAAATCAAATTATGAAACTTCGTAACGAGACAAATTCAATAATATTTTTCAAAGAAATAATTCACATATATTAATGAATAAAATGTATTCAAAATAGAGTACATAAATAGTGTGTAAATTCCAATGAAAAATGATGCTTGTCATTTCAATATAATATAGGAGAACTGATTCAATGTTTGTCATTTTTATTTTTTCTTAATAATAATAAAAACTAGTGAAGTACTCATGAAAATGAGCTTTGATTTTCAAAATTCGAACAACTTAAAATGGAAAACGTATTTTCCGGTTTTAGTTTTTCAAATTTCCATTAAAAACAAAATACTTTACTTTAGCTTAGGTAATTGGGTATAGATCTGTCCCCGATTCGGAACTGAACCACTGATTCGCGGTTCCGGAAACTATGAAACATGAAGCTATGAAACCGGAACCGGAACCACATAGTAGCGGTTCTAGTCCGGTTCCGAACCGGCGGTTCCAATTCCGATTCCGAATATAGTCCGGTTCTTCGGTTTTTGTTTTTGTTTTTTTATATTTTTATTCATTGATAGTATTTATCTGTATTTTATTAAAATATTAAAGATATAATAATAATGTATTTTTATTTTTCATATTTAAGAGTTTTGTTATTCCTTAAAACAGAGTAAGTATGATGTAATAAGATTATTCAAATAAAATAATTCACAACAATTGTTTATAATTAATAGTTACAATTTTTATAATGAAGTATAATAATTAGATAGTTAACAACTAAATAGATATAAATTAGGTTATGTGAATGTACAAGTTTGAAATACTTTGGTAATTAGTAAATTTTGTACACTTATTACTATAATTTGTAATAAAAGGGGTTGTATAACCGGTAGTGTGTAAAAGGTTATACCTAAAAATTATTATTTACAGAGTATAATTTTCAATTTAAGTAAAACAACTATCACTACTAGTCAACTACTACTACTACATAATGATATTTTTTTTGAAAAGAAACAAGTTTATATTAAGATCAACCAAACAAGAGTAACAAACATTTCCCATGACCTAAATCTCCCTCTCTCCAAACACTACCAAAGCCCAATGGCCCTCTCCCGTCATGACCAGACATAGAATAGTCTACCCCGAAAAGAGCGAGACTAATCGCTGAAACAATGAGAGCATAGAGACTATTAGCGGCTGAATCAGCCTGATTGCCTCCAACCAAAATACTACCTGCTAAACAAAACCACCACACATACCCTTCCCCCTTATTGTACAACGAAATAAAGACACCAACAACAAACAAATTCAATCTCAAAAGAAATAAGCAAAAAAAGTAAAACTTCAACTTTTGGAACTCTTTGCATCCACTTCTTTTGAATCCTCCATCCATGGCGGCGACTCAGGAGGGGGGGGGGGGGGGGGGGGGGGTGACTCATACTTCATCCTCTTCCTCACCATTTTTCCTAGACAGCACGAATTTTGCTATTCCCTCCCATTCGACACCGAGGAAATGCCACCCTCGAACCAAACTGCCAGAACTCTTCTCAAAGCTTGCCTCCATTCTCGAGCCAAAACTGCCGACAGAAAGACAACTAAAGATCACCAACACCAAAGCTTCGCAACCTGTCCTGTGCAGGAATACTGCAGCTTCGTTGAAGATTTGTCGCCTATTCTTCGTCGTGTACACGAACCGTCGAGCGATTGGGAGATCGCTGACCCCAAACTGATCGTCGGTGTAACACTTGAGATTTAATTTAAACGGATTAATAGTACTACTCATACAAACAGAGGTGCATCTCCTTTTAAGGGAGTTCATCACCCAAGAACTCCAAAGTTAAGCGTGCTTGCACGGGAGTAGTCTTGGGATGGGTGACCCCCTGAGAAGTTTCTCAGGGCGCGCACGAGTGAGGACAAAGTGCGCGGAAAAGGCTAGTGGCGGTTTGTGAGGACAGTACTAGAGGTCTGGAGTAACTACCTCGTGGCCTACGGGGCCGGGGTGTTACAGTCGGCTAAACCCTAGCCGCCCTTACTCTACAAAGTCGACACCTTGGGACTGCCGAAGACCTCCAAAAGTCCAAAGCTGAGAGAACCGAGACCGAGACTCCACAAAAGAAGCCCGAAGAACGAAGGCCACACCCCAAACGGAAAGCGTCGGCTACTACTACATAATGATATTAGTAATGTTATTATAATTACTATTATTTATGTATTTAACTTTTATTTATTTTTTATTTAAAAAATTTTAAAACGGTTCCGAACTGGAACCGTCTGTTTCTGAACCGGAACTATCCGGTTCCAGTTCCCCAAAATTCGAAGAACCGAACCGTTACCTAGAAGCTTAGGTTCCGAACCGTAAGCTGCCCCCGGGTCCGATTCCGGTTTGAAAACCGCCGGTTTCTTGTTTCGGTTCCAGTTGAACCGAAAACCGGGGACATGTCTAGTTGGGTATACGACTATTGTTAAAGTTATGTTCTACTCCGTAAATTATTCGGATCATATATATAATTCCTTAAAACGTAATTGTAAATAAATAAAAGTAATATTGCAAGAATAGGAGCATGAAGTATAAATTCTCAGATAAGAGTCACTCTATATTAAAATATGATTTATTTGGTTCTAATAAAAACATAAATATTCCATCTCATGTTTGAGGTCAAGCGTCTTGTGATTCAATTACATTACTGTGACACTATCAAAAAGGAAATTACATGTTCGAAACTCGTATCAATAAAAAAATGTTGGCATTTAATAGGACATATGCTATAATATACTCCCTACGTCCCATAAAATAAGTCTCATTTCAATTTGGACCGGAGTTTAAGAAAGTGGGAATAAAGTGGAAATGTATGGTTGTGATTGAGTAAGAAAAATGTAAATGAATGTTAGCCACACAAAACTTTCCAAAAAGGGAAATGGGAACAATTGTTTGGGACGGCCCAAAAAAGAAAATGGGACTTATTTTATGGGACGGAGGGAGTATTAAAAAGTATAGCCTAAGAATGGTCTCATCTTTTCAAAAGAAAATGATAAGTCTTATTTGTGAACTTAATATGTAATATAGAGTATGTATTTATGTATTATAGTCTTAATTAAAAGAATCTATAATTTTTATGGTATCACCTATCGAGTTCTCTAAATATTACTCTGTCCATCCCTGAATTATCTTCTAAATTTCTCTTTTATCCGTCTCAATTTAATTTTTTATTTTCTCTTTTGACAAAGAATTTGTGAATCAAAAGATTTCTTACATATTTTTACACATTTTTTTTATTCCATTACATAATACTCCGTACTCTGTAGTCGGTATCTAATCTCATGCTAAATGTATTTGGGAAATAATTTAAGAAGAGGACTCGGTATTTCTTAATGGATCATCAATATACTATGCTGATTTAGGGTGTGTTTGGAACTGATTTTTCTTCTTTTTTAAAGCAGAAGCAGAATCAGAATCAGTTGTTAGAAGTTGGTACCCTCAGCTTCTTAAAAACTGATTCTAGAAGTAAATTAGAGCACCAGAATCACTTATGCATTTTCATCCAAACACTCTAACTTCTGCTTATGCTTCTGCTCCTTCTACTCCCTGAAGGAGCGGAAACAATTTTAAAATCAGATACAAACAATTTTACACAAGAATCGCAACAACAAATTAATCAAATAGTCTAAAGTGATTTTCTATTGAAAATGAGTAGAATGGATGAAGTCAATTGATTGAGCTGCAACAGGTAGAATCCCTCCGTGTCTGCACGGAGTACAATACCTACAGCCGGCCAATAATCAAGGCCGAGGTGCTAAATGAACCGTACTCCGCCGTAGTTCTCAACAAAAGTGAAAAAGACCTTGCCGGGAAAACAAGAATGCCCGGTCCGGGTCCGCACATGATATACACACTCGGATCTGGCCTGGCCTTGATGAGCACATCCAACGGCCATTTCAGCCCTCACCACTGCCTTACCTACTCCATCAATGCTTTCTTCGGGCCGGACATTGGCTCCTTCTGCGAGTGGTTGTCTTCTACACTCGGGCTAGGTGGGGATTTAAGCTCGTCAATTGAGCCATGGATCCACGACCCTTTCTACTATTTCATCATTCTGGGCTTCCCACTTTCTCTGCTCTACAGCTGGGCCTCCAAGTTCCTCCTCCGCAAAGGCTTTCTTGATTCCATTTCTGGGGTCTGCCTTAAAGCTCTAGAAACAAACTGTATGTAGCCTAAGAAAAAAGTCATCTTTATATATGCCAATTTGGACTTAACTCTATTTTCTGTTGCAGGTTCCTCTTACAAAGATGCAGTGTTTTTTGTTGGTGGCTGCTGGTTCTTTATCACATTTTTTCTTGGACCATTTGTTTGAGGTAAAACTTGTCACTCTTTTCCGATTACATTGTGACAACAATTATTTGAGCAGCTGCTGTTTGTTTAATGTGACTAGCTAGTGTGTTTATTTTATTTGAAATTACTCCGTATAATTTGTTTTTTCTAGACAATTAAAGATGAAGAAGAATGGTTTAAATAAAAATATACAATGGAGCCTCCTTAGCCCAAAAAGGAATCTCCTTTGACTAATGAAGAAGCTTTTTTGTAAGGCACTAGTATCAGAAATATAATTTTATTTTCATAATTGATTTACTTGGTTAGCTAAATTTAGCAGATGTAATTTGTTTGCGACTCTTTTTTGTCATTTCATTGACAAGTCACATGAAAAACAGATTTATTTAACTTAAGTAGACTCTTTTTGAGAAAAAATATGCATTTGGAAGAGGATTTTTTCGGGCGGAGGATCTAATATGATATATCTGATAGAGCAATGTTTAAGGTAAATGATATGTTGGGGTTTAGGGTTTCCTTAGAGCGATATTTAATGAATCAAAAGTGGATTTTGTTATTGTGATCATGTGATGTAAACAGAAAGATGTTCTTTTGTTTTTATTAAAATCTTTCCACTTTTTGTACCTTAATCAATTCCCTATAAGCTTTAGTTAGAATATCCAAAACTTGATTTTCATCTTTCATTTAGCAATTATGTAGCATCAAAAGTTATCCAACCATTAGTATTTCCCCCATTATGTGTATTTACCATTTATACAGCCATCCAATATCAGAGTTCTTTACAAGCAGTGCTTTAACACATGAGATGTGACATCAGTGAGCACAAATGTATGAACAGATGCATTTGATCCTGTCAAGTGTGTTTTCAAAAGCATAGTTCAGTCCTGATCATCATGTTCCAGTGATACTGATTGTTGGCAACAAAATGGACTGTTAGGCTAGTGATGGAACTAATTTAAAAATGGAAAATTAACAATCTGTTAGGGATGCTATGAAGCTAAAAATTCCATATTATATACTAGTATCTTGCAGTTTGGTTAAGGGATCTCAGGTTATTTGAGAAGGGAGAGATTTTTGGGGGTGAAAGCAAAACTGCTTGACATAAAATTGCAAGTGATGGTTATTTTGTCGCCTTCTTTTCCTTGGTTTTTTCGATGAAATGAAAACATAGTATATGTAAACTTTTGTTCTTCCTTGAGTGAAATTTTTGAAAGAACACATAAAACGAGGCAAGCTCATGAAAATTATGACTACATATGAAGTAGAATTATGTTGGAGTAGGACTCCATTTCAGTTAGTTAGTTTTTAACGCCCTGTAATATTAGCACAACTGAGATTCACTATTAAGTTTTTGTTTCTCATGCAATATGAAGAAGTTATCTTACTTGTTTTCCCATTTTTGCCATAACTGCTTGAAACAGGAAAATGGGCATTCATCCATGTATACTTGGATATTGAGCACAGGTTGGTGGAAAGGACGAGCTCCCATCAATCCGGTTGCTGTTGTAATAATTAGCCTTCTGTGCATATTATTGATCGGAGGCTTTGTGTATATTAACAGGTCTTTTTCTGTTTACAATTGTGCAAAAGATTTTTTACAGTTCAAAAATATAGTTAGTTGTTTAATGCATCCATCCTTTCTTTTTTGTTTTCCTCCTGGTTGATATCCTGCAGGGTGAGCCCCTCAAAACGGCTTAAGAAACAGTGCTATCAGTCGGCGAGACTCATCCTGGCAATTGCTAGCTTGTACTGCTTATGGTGTGGAAGCCAAATTTACGTGATCAACCCTCGCCGGCCTGCAGTCGGTGAAGAAGCTGATTTAGGTGTTCTTGTGTTTCTTGGTGTTTATTTTTTCCTTCCTCAGTGGCTGTGCATTCTCTCTATGAATTCAAGGAATTCCCAGGGTGCGGAAATGTTGCCGCTTTAAACTTGATGACCATACTAACAAATACTCTCTCTAAGCTCTAAGCGCAGTCAGGTTCTTTCTGCACTAGTTTTGTATATCACTAGCTTGTTGAAAGCAAATGGCAGCTCTGAGGCTCTAAGCTTAAGTACAAAGTGTACAATTGTTCTTTTGTGTCCAACAAACAGGGGCACTCTTCTTTTGAAACTACCGGTAATGTGTACCATTGTGCCTATGAGAGCATTAATTGTCATTTGTCATGACTTAAATGGCTGAGGGCATGCCGTAATGGAGTATATTATTTATCATAGACATTAGACCATACCAGGGCAAGGGTACATTACTCGATCATGATAACCTTTAATACGAGTTATCATGAATTCATGACTAGTCGGCGGTGATTGAGACTTGGACTTTACCATATGCACCACTTATGGTAGAGGAGATGGTTCCAGGAGCAGAGGGGTGAAAGGTTACACTGCCGGCGGCAATTTCATCATCAGCTGAGACTGAATCATGATCATACAGATACGCAGATATGGTCACCCCATCATCCATTTGAACCACCACAGCCGATCGAGTCAACGGAATTTCTTCCTGGGGGCTGACTTCAATGCAGTCACCTGCCGATTTCTCAAACAAAGTGATCAGTGATGGAGAACCGTCGTCTGCAGGTACGGAGGTAGCTTTGATGGTTCCGTACACATCTGCGGGTGATTCTCCGTCTCCGTCGATCAACACCACGCTAACAGTGGCATTCATAGCAAATCTTGTGACGGAGTAACCAATCGCAACGCTGCCGTATTGTCCTTTCACCACCTTCTCCAAAAGCTTGTCGTAGTTGGCGAACGTTAGATTCTCATTTCTCGGTTCCCAAACAATGACTCCCTCTGCAACCTCGTCGTCCGGTGACAAAGCGTCGTGGTCTTTTAAACTCACACTAATGGTGACTGAATCGTCGGCGTCAATGGCACTTGAAGGACCGATCAGTGTTATCAATCCTTGTGGATATACCTCTTCGGTGTCACCTGGACAGACATTAATATATCAAGAAAAAATTCTTCATTTGAATAATATAAATGTTCTAATAAGAGCTGCACGTAGTAATAATGTACATACCGGAAGCCCTGTCATACACGGTGTGTTCCCCCCAGAAGTCAGTCACCTTTATGGTACCGTACAGGTCACCGGGACTCTCTCCATCAATGTTCAACACACGTACATAATTGACGGTGAGGAATGTACGGAAATAGGATGCGCCGGCAACGGTTTTGGGGATGGCGGCGCGTTGTTCCTCGGCAAGGAGCATGAGGTTGACATGGCGGCCCTTGTACAGCATGATCACCAGTGCAACCGCGGCTTGACCCACAGTCCAAATGTTTATGGGATTATTTGTGGACGGGATATTAGGCAGGGGCGTCAGGCGTGGCCGGAGTCCAACAGGGCTCCTCCGCCCGCTACACGGCGCTGGACAGAGTGCCCCAATCGTTCTGAAGCAACACGAGTTCCTCGGGTAGCTGAGCAGAACTGCCCCAATTTGTGGCGATGTGTTGGGTGATGGACTGAAACCTGATCGACTCGGGAAACATTTGAATCAAGCGGAGCAGCGCTTTGGCGCACCGTGACACGACGTCGCCGCCGGTGGTCGGGTCTTCGGTTCTTGCGAGGTTACGAATATCGTCCACCAGATTCTGTTGACCCAAATATATCTTCCGGCGAGTAGTTCCGGCAACACCAACAAGTGTGCTGCCAGAATCTGTACGGCTCGCGTAGCTCCCGCTGTAAGTGAGGTGTCTGGATCCCGGAATCAGGGAAGAATCTGAAAACTCCCAGAATGTTTGGCCTTCGTCTCTGGAATATCCACGCACGTATAAGTTTCTCCTGTCCATTCTTAAGATGATGGTGTCTTCACCAGAAGTTATGTGGAGATCCAGCCAGCTCAAGGGCTGTGTCTGTGGCATCAACACTGGGATATTATGGGACGTTGAGTCTTTTAGTGTTTCCCTTAGCTTAGAAATAAATTCTTGGTAGTCATCTTCATACACATCAAAATAAAATGAAATATCTTTACCTACCATTCTTTTGTTGAAGATAAAGTATTAAAGTGAGAGATTTAAAAACACAATTGTGCTCCAAACGTTGATGGTATTGAGGTATTTATACACCCTCCAACATCCTTCGAGCCAGGGGTGGACTCGGGTCGGGCCACCCGGCCCGTGGACCGGCCCGGCCCGCGGACTGGCCCGGCCCACTACTGTGCGGGACCGGGACCGGCCCGATTCTCGGGTCCGGGTCGGGCCTAGACCCGGGGGGTAGGGCGGGTCCGGGCTCGGGTCTCAATTTTGGTGAACCGGCCCGGCCCGATCGGGCCCGGGCCCGGGCCAAATTGATTTTTTTTTATTTTTTTTCATTTTTGGGGTTCCACCCGGGTTGGCCTTGATGGGTAGGATGGGTTTGGGGGGGTTTGGGAGGGTGGGGGGTGAGGGGGGGGGGGGTTAGGAAAGCAAAAAATAAATAAAAATAAATTCCAAACCGGAGGCCCGGCCTGGACCCGGTGGCTACCCGGGTCCACCATTCTTGAACCGCCGGCCCGGACCCGAGTCCACCCCTACTTCGAGCACATCAAATACTCCATTATGCGTGATGTATATATGAACCGAGAAACTACGTATAAATTGGCCTGACAGAGCCTCCTATATAAAGGGTGAATTGCACCTTTTAAATTAGTTCGAGAGCCTATTTGACTCTTTAGCCCGTATAAATTCAAAAGAATAAATTAATGATATACTATCGTATTTCTTTTGTTCTTTCTATTGAGAAATTTTAAAAATCCACTCTTATTTTTGCTTTCTCCCATGATTTACTCCTTGTTATAATACTCATTTCAATTCACTAAACTTTGTAATTTGTACTTTACAAAGTTGAGTGAGCATAACATTTAGAGGATCAATAATGTGTACGATGCACATGTGGTATGAGAGAGATATACATTCCTTTTCGTAGTTTTATATAATCTATATTAATATAAAAAGGGAAACCAAGGCATACCACAATAACCATTCCAGCCCTAAAAGTCACGTCTGGACAACTATACGGGGGCCATGGTGCTTAGAAGACCCAATATGCATCATATACATTGTGTCATTGAAGATGTTCTAAAACCTTTTACACTTTACATGCTGGTTACCCTTGTAAATTAAAGTGATCTAGGTTCTTTAATTGGATTGATTTTAATTTCAATGTGTAAAACCTTTTACACTTTACATGCCGGTTACATTTTCTTTTTTATTATTTACGTTTGATAGTAATTTGAGGGTGACTTTGGTAATTGCCCAATGTGTAATTGTCCAATTGCAAGTGTCTATATATCTTTTGCTTTTGAAAGGAATGTGTATCTATTTTTTCACCTAGCATTGATGATTATGGTTGCTGGCATGCAACTGTCGCATTTTACCTGAATTTGGGTTATGATTATTTTGAAGATCATGTCTGTATGCAACTCCTGGGGTCAGGCCTAAATTATTGTCCTTTTTGTTGTATTGGTTAGGTTTGAACTTAAATTTAAAATTTAATAATTCAGATTCATTTACAAAATTAAAAATTATTACTGCTTATGATAAACTTTTTAAAAGTCTTGTAAAAATTTAACTTTTAACTTTTAAAAATTAAAAGTTTTTTATTTTTAATGGGTTCTAAGACACATTAATTCGAGGCCGGCGACGGCCTCTTAATGGCGCATCTTCAAAAAGTTTTTAAATCCCCAAATTTGTGGCTTGTGTTTGGAGATTTTATTTTTATGCTCGAGGCCGGCGAGTGCCTAGTTCGTCGGCTTCCCTCTTCCTTTTTGGACTCCTCCACTATTTCGCGTGAGCTGAATCGAGGGGGTCGCTAGTCCCTCGGCTAAATGGAGGTTTCCTAGTCTATTATGATGTTGGACCAGACTTTTAGTCAGTTTGTCTGACGGCTGTCGTTTTTTGTCCCTCAGCTTGATGATGGAGGGCCCTTCATACTTCAGGGCTAACTTCATGTCTTCTGTCGGCTTGCTGACCTCCAATCGGCAAAGGACATAATCCTGCACTTGAAATTCTTGGGCCTAGACTTTAGTGTCGTAGTAGGATTTGACTCATTGTATGTAGTTTTTTGCCCTGAGTTATGCTTGCTCGCTTCTTTCGTCGATGAGGTGCAAGTCGATCTTTATGTTTCCATCATTTGCTTCGGGGTCATATTGTTCGACCCGTCGGCTAGGCATGCAGTATAACTTCCGTGGGTACCTTTGCTTCGAAGCCGTAGCAGAGGGCAAATGGTGTTTCACCGGTTGCCCTCCCCAGTGTAGTGCGGTAGGACCATAGGATGTCCACCCAGATGCCTCCTTCGTCCTCGAGCTTCTTCCTCAAGCCTTCCAAGATGGTTCTTTTGGCGTCTCGACTTGTCTATTGCCTTCATGGTAGGTGACGGAGGAGAAGCTATACATGATACCCCATGCTTGGGGAGTTCTTGGAATGGTGTGGCCTCAAACTGAGTGCCGTTGTCTATTGCCTTCATGGTAGGTGACGGAGGAGAAGCTATACATGATACCCCATGTTTGAGGATGTTTTTGAGGACAAACTTCCGGCACTGCGCTTTAGTGATGCTAGCCAGTGGCTCTGATTCAATCCATTTGGCGAAGTAGTTTATGGCGATGATGGTGTATCAATTGTTGCCTGCGCCTCTTGGAAATGGGATTTTCGTGCTGACCGGGGTGTAATTGACTGCGGGGCGGCCAGGTGGGCGTTGATAGTGTTGGCACGCAGAGCACCTTCTTGCGACTTTAGCGTAATCTCGTACCATCGTCGTTCAGAAATAGCCCTGGACGATGAGGCGCCTAGACATGCTGAAGGGTCCAGGGTGTGATGAGCAGATGTCGCAATGCACTTCTTCCACCGTTACTTCGGCTTAATCTGGGTGCAGGCACCGGAGGAGGGTGCCGTTATAAGATCTTTTGTAGAGCTTTCCATCTTCTATGGTGTGTTTGGGGCCCTGAGCTTGGCTAATTTGGCCCTCCCCTCGTCGTCGGGTAATTTCCCGGATGTGATGAGGTGGTGATGTGTGTTATCCAGTCGGTTGGCCGTTGTTGTATGCACAAGATCGGTCTTGAATGGATCTTGACATGCTCAATTCTTCAACCTTGGCTATTCTGGAGATGTGCTCAGGAGTGTCTGAGCTGAGCTTGGAAAGTTTGTTGGCTTCAACGTTCTCTGTTCTTGGGATCTGGGTGATCTCACGAGTTTCGAAAGCCTTAAGCAACTCTGTTGCTGCTTCCTTGTACTACTTCATCCTTCCTTCTTTGGCTTCATATGAGCCCTCAATCTGACCCACGGCCAACTTGGAGTCGCATTTGATTTTGGTGTGTCGTGATTTGAGGCCGACGACGAGTCTAAGCCACTAATGAGGGCTTCATACTCTACTTCATTGTTGGACATCCTGAAGTTGAACCGGATGGCGCAGTACACTCTGAATCCTTCGGGGGAGATGAGGACGACGATGCCCCCACATGCTTTGGTGGCTGATGAACCATCAGTGAAGAGGGTCCATGCTTCCTCCAATTCGGAGCCAGAGGTGGTGACGGCTGCTTCTCTGGCCGTGCATTCGGTCACAAAGTCGGCCAAAGCTTGTCCTTTGATGGACGACCTTGGCTTGATCTTAATTTGATACTGGCTTAAGAAGATTGTCCACTTTACCATCCTTGAGGAGCTGGTTGGGTTTCACATTAAGGCAGGCACTAAGGGGCTGCTGTGTGAGGACATGGACGGGATGTGCTTGAAAGTAATGCGCAAGCTTCTTTACCATGTAGACAATGGCCAGTACCATCTTTTCAATGGGGGAGTACCTAAGTTCTGCCTCCCGGATCATCTTGCTGACGTAGAATATTGTCTTTTGCACTTCTTCATCCTCACGGATGAGCACAAAGCTGATGGCTGATGTGCTCACCCCTATGTAAAGGAAGAGCGTCTCACCGGGTTTGGGTTTTGAAAGGACGGGAGGGGAGGGGAGGTATTGCTTCAGTTCCTCAATGGCTTGTTGGCACGTTGTCATCCATTTGAAATCGACAGTCTTGCGCATTATTTGGAAAAAAGGGAGAGATTTCTCAGCTGATCTTGAGAGGAAGCGGTTCAGGGCTGTTAGGCGTCCCGTCAGCCATTGCACCTCCTTGATGTTCCGTGGTGGCTCCATGTTGATGATGGCCTAAATCTTATTTGGGTTCGCCTCCATGCTCCTTCGGCTGACCATGTAGCCCAGGAACTTACCTCCTTGGACGCCGAAGGTGCACTTTTTTGGGTTGAGGTGAAGGTTGAACTTCTTCATTATTTCAAAATGCGGAATAAATTAATGGATAAATTTTAATCTTTGTCTATGAGGAATAAATTCAATTGTTTAATATGAGAAATTTAATTAATTAATAAAGTTGACCATTTTGTTAGCTAAAATGCGGAAAGTTATATCTATCTTGTCTATGAGATTAGAATATAATTTAGGCCAACCATTTTAAACATATTAATGAAGCCTAGAAATAGGATAAATTAGTGAAAGTAACTTAAATCTTGTCAATGAGAAAAGAAATTACTAGTCCAATCTTTAATTATAAATACTCCTAATTATTAGGTCTGATGGATAGTCTACCCGGGGGTATGTATCTGAAGGGTTACTGCGGGGAGTAACTAGAGAGAAGTCAGAGCAAGCAAGAGAGAGAAAGTGTATTGAATATATGAGTGAAAAGTGTATTTCGAACCTGGTTTACAAAGAGGAAATGTGGTGCTATTTATAGTAGCAATAAATGCGAGAAGGGGACACGTGTCATGCATCCAACGGCCGAGGGGTCACATCAACCAGGTGTCACTGGCATTCGCATGTGGCCGCATTTAATGCGGCGGTTGGATGTGGCGTTGTACTTGGTACGGCGACCCAGACGCATGTGGAGAGGATATTCTTGTTGGGGAAGGTACCCTCGGCTGTAGGTGATTAGCCGAGGGCTCTTCCTGTTGAAGGCCCCTTAAGGCCGAGGGCTCCAGGTGCCGAGGGCTACTCTTTTTTGCCGTTTTTCTCCCAATAACTTTGTATGCTGAAAATAGCCTTTCTGTGAGTATCAGGAGCCTTCGGCCAAGGGGCCGAAGGCACCCCCAGTGTGTATTGTTGGCTGCTTGGTACTCGGGGCACTGTGATTTGGGCCCGTTGTGCTTCCTGGGCCTATTGGGCCTTGATTACAGTAGTAGGAGTCTATGGGCCGGGGGCCCCTACGCCATATACTCCATCAAGGTCCAAGCTAAATGGATGTACTCATTATATAATTCAATTCATTGCCCTTCTTTGATCAATCCATTTAGAGTTTAATATTATATTTTTCATTTAGTTTATTTTTGAGCCATCATTAGTATTTGCATAATTTAATTTACTTTCTCTTTCAAAAAGTAGTTTAGACTTTAGAAAATCAATCAAAAGTTTTAATTTGGAAAGCTTCCAATAATTTGCGATAACCTGTGACTGGACTTAAAATCAAGAAACTCCTCCGCCATTCCTCAAGAGACACGATACTCGGGGGAAAACCGAAAGGTTAGACTCCGTTTCACTACAACGCCGCAAAAGCGGTTATCAGGAAGCTATCATCCGCAAATAGTAAATGGGAGATTCTCGGGACACCCCTGGCGACTGATACTCTGCGTAAATTACCCATTAATTCCTAACTCCGAATTAGCGCACTCAATCCTTTGGCCACCAATATGAAAAGATAAGGTGACAAAGGATCGCCTTGCCGCAATCCCCGCTCCGGCAGGATTGGGCCAATAATCGAACTATCAAAAGGTAGAAAATAAGAGACCGAAGAAATACATTCAAGAATAATATGCACCTACCTTAGAGCAAAGTCTAATTTCTCTGTGATTAATTTCAGAAAATTACACTCAACTCTATCGTAGTCTCTGCTCATATCTAACTTTAAACTGCAAATCCCTCCTTACCATACCGTTTGCGATTAAGAAAATTGTGAGTCTCGAAGGCAATAATTACATTATCAACAATAGATCGTTCAGGAACGAAAGCACTTTGACTCTACCATAATACTCCCTCCGTTCCTAAAAATTCTTCCCGGTTTGACTTGGCACGCTTATTAAGAAAGTGGAATAAAGTAGAAATATATGGTTGTGGTTGTTTAAGAAAAAAGTAAAATGAATGTGAGCCACACAAATTGTCCAAAATGGGAAAGTGGGAAGTATTTTTGGGAACAACCCAAAAAGAAAAGTGAGAAGTATTTTTGGGAACGGAGGGAGTACCATTCAGAATGTTTTTCATTATATTAACTAAAGCTTTTGCAAATAATTTATAAAGCACATTACACAATGCAATCGGTCTCCAATCTCCCAAACACTTAGGCGTATTCATTTTTGGGATTAAAACCAAATTTGTATAATTTATACCAGGAGAAATTTTGCCCTCCTCAAAAGCATTAGCACAAAAACCAAAACCCCTCAGTCCTCTGACCCCACAATGTCCCAATAGTGTTGGAAAAAACCGTGATTCATACTATCAAGGGGCGAAGATTTGTCTGGATGCATAGAAAAAATTGCTTTTCTCACCTCGACGACAGGAATTGGCATCAACAAACACTTATTTTGTTCTTCGGTCACCACCGGGACACCCACCAACTCGGCACTGACATCCCTGGAGCCATTAGACGTGAACAAAAGACCAAAGTAGTATGTGATCATGTGTCCCAAGACCCCTCTGTCTATAACCCATTCCCCATCGATTGCTCGCAAACCCTGAATTCGGTTTCTTCTCCTACGCTATCTCATGGAATTATGAAAGAAACGAGAATTAGTATCACCTTCACGAAGCCAAAACTCTTTTGCTCTTTGTCTCCAGAAAATATTATGTTGTTCTAAGAGACCTATCAAAGTATTTTTCACTCTAATAAATTCAACATCACTACTCTGTCCTCTCTGTGACTGTAGTACACGAAGTTTACTCCTCCAAGTATCAATCCGTGCTTTAAAACCAATCTTCTATTTCTACCCCATTTTCCCAATGCCTCGCTGCATTTTACAATTTGTTGTCTTATATTAGTGCCTTTGGTAAATAAGTAAATAACTTCCAAACACTCCTCCTCACGTGTCCAAACGTTTTCAAATTTAAAACACCGCTGCATATGCATAAATCATGCTCTCTGCAACCGGACAAACAACATGAGATGGTCACTGGTTATACCTTTCAATGAGAAAGCTCTAGCTTCTGCAAAACAGTTCCTCCCATCCTCATTCGCCAAAATACGATCCAATTTATCCTCAGTCCCCCTACCATGTTCCCAAGTCCACCGATAACCATCAAATGGATGATCCCGAACAGGGTCGTAGCTAAGGAGGGGCCAAGGCCCAGCCCAAATTCGAAAGATGTCTGTATTTTTAGTGTAAAAGTTCTGTTCTAAAAATTCAAAAATATTCTTTATCCCGAAGACCACAACTCCAAACAGTTTCACGAAAGCCCTGTAACATCCACCGAGGTTGACGCATACGACCCCTCTTCTCAGAATCAAACACTAAATCATTAAAATCTCCCATGACTAGCCATGGGTGATCATATCTGTCAGCCAATCTGCGAAGCAAGCATAGCCCATGACTCTTTGTGAAGCATAGCCCATGTTATCCCCTCCTCCCTTACTTGAACCTGACTGTCTATATAAAACTGGGTTGAATCTAATATCTAAACATCAACTTCATCCCGCCAGAATGGTGCCAGATCCCCACTGTACCCAATACTATTAACAATGTAACAGTGCCGAAAATCCAAGTTACCCATAATTTCAGAGGCTCGTCGACGTCCAGTCTTCGTCTCCATGAGGAACAAGATAGAAGGTCTCTTCTCACGAACCAAATCATTCAAGACTTGGACAGTGGCCAAATTTCCCAGACCCTTACAATTCCAACTCATGATACTCATAACTCCAGACCTTACTTTTTGTAAAGATGATCATTGGTTTAGAAACACGACAGAGAGGAGCCAACCCAGTCGAAATCTCTCTCTCAAATTGGATTTACTGGGAGTTGTGGCTCAAACTCCCTTTCCCTTATCCTCTTAACTAGATTCCAAGTTCTCGGGTTAATCACTTCAGGGAACCGTATTTCTACATTATATTCATGTATGTGCGTTTCGAGCTTACTAGTATATATTGTTGAAAAAATGTGTTAAAAATTACATTAAATGGTCATCATAGGTGGTTTCGTATTGTCCTTGTTAAGGGCTACAATTCGATATATGGTACACTCAAAACGGATAACGGGTGAATGAGAAATTGATTCTCGAAGTTCACTCGTTGAAATGGAAAAACTGGGAAAATGATGAGTTTCTAGTGTGTTTTATCCCACATTGGAAAACTCAAGGGATTTTCACTCCCTTATAAAGGGAAGCCTCTTTCAAGGAGTTAAGATTCCTAAAGGGAAAGGCTCTCTTTTACGCGCAGGGGGGTGCCGATCAAATCCCGAAACGGGGAAGAAATACCGCGACTCGTGTGCGCGGGCGACCTGCGGACACGAATGCTGTCCAAAAATCTATCTCTCAAGAGATACAGTTAATTTTTGTTTTCTTCCCGAAACGTTTATTTTTTCCCAGAAGTGCTCCGGACAGAAGGCCTCGACCAGAACCCCTCGAAGGGGTATTTTGTTGGCTTCGGACAGAACCCCTCGAAGGGGTGTTCTGTTGGCTTCGGACAGAACCCCTCAAAGGGGGTGTTCTGTTGGGGTCTTCTGTCGCGCAATTCTTCCGTTACAACAATTAATGCCCAACGTTCTTCTCTTTTAATGCTGTGTTAAATGGACAGTTTATGGACGATTCAATGCCCAACGGACTGGTCATTGATGTCCAACGTTCAGGTCCATTAACACCCCATTTAACACACAACAAATCCTCCTATAAATAGTTGGCAGGTGCTTTGCAACGAACACACGGTTTGACAATGCACAATACTTTCCTCACGTTTTCTTCAGCTAAAAACTCTTCCAGATACTCCCAAATTTCCCTAGTGTTCTGCTATTGTTTCAGTTCGCCGGGACTTTCGTTTGTGTGCTCAAACGATCGTTCGTTAGCCACCGTATCCTTGGAAACGGTCGTTGCAACGCTCCTAGCACCGTGGGAGGCGACGAATACGTTTTAAGGACATCGTGTGTAGCACGAGCTCTGGCTAAAATCTGCTTCATCTTATTTTCTGTTTTCTTTTAGCTATTTTGTTTATTAATTAATTTTATTTAATTAATATTTCTTCGTTTTTTCCGAAACAAATCCAACAATTTTAAAACGTATTCGGTGATTGTTCTACTCCGGTAAAAAATCCTAAAACGTATTTTCCTTGGTTGTTGTACTGCGGTAAACAATCTAAAAACGTAGTTTGTCACTTCGGTGAACGAACTTAATTTTTGTGTTTTCGGAAAACGTTGAAAACGTTAAAATGGCTTCGCAAGAAATTGGAAATGTTGGTGGGCAGAACGTGCCAAACGATAATCAATATGAAAGTGGAGCACCAGTGAACAATGGTTCACAACGCGGTGCATCTACTTTGGGCAACCAAGGGGCAATCCCTATGGTTACCGTGCCGAGCAAATCTGTGGAGAAACCCGAAAATTTAACGGGTTAAACTTCAAGAGGTGGCCACAAAAGATGTTATTCTATCTCACTACTCTCGGTCTTGCAAGGTTCTTGACCGAAGATGCGCCGGTAGCAACCGGGGTTGAGGTGGATGCACAATCTTTCAACGCGGTTCAAGCTTGGAAGCATTCTGACTTCCTTTGCCGAAACTATGTGTTGAACGGGCTGCATGATGCTTTGTACGACGTGTATAGCAAATTAGCTACGGCTAAGGAGCTATGGATGCTTTGGACCACAAATATAAAAGTGAGGATGCCGGCGCAAAGAAATTTGTTGTTGGTCGATTCCTTGATTTTAAAATGGTGGATTCGAAGACGGTCTTGAGTCAAGTTGAGGAAATGCAAATGATCTTCAACGAAATTCGAGATGAAGGAATGACAGTTAGTGAGTCTTTCCAAGTGGCGTCAATTATCCATTTATTACCGCCGGCTTGGAAGGATTTCAAGAACTACCTTAAGCATAAGCGAAAGGAAATGAACTTGGAGCAATTGATCCTCCGTCCGTGGATTGAAGAGGATAACCGTAAGAACGATGGGAAACTCCCAATTGTTCATGGCGCCAAGGCAAACGTGGTGGAGCATGCAAAATGCTCCAAAACCAAGAATAATGGGAAGAGCAAGCTCGGTCCCAAGGGAGGCGTTTCCAAGACAAAATTCAACGGAAAATGCTTCAATTGCAATAAAAACGGACACAAGTCCGCGGATTGCAAGGCACCCAAGAAGAAGAGGGACTCTCAAGTCAACTTGGTGCAAGGTGGGCAAAAGGATAAAGACATCATCCTTGCGCCTGTGGTGACCGAGGTCAACCTCGTTGGATCCAATTCCAAGGAGTGGTTCGTGGACACCGGTGCAACCCGGCATATTTGCTCAAACCAAGAGTTATTCACAACTTTTGAGCCATCAAATGGTGAGAAAGTGTGGATGGGTAACTCGGCTCATTCCGCGGTTGAAGGCGTGGGCAAGGTGGTCCTGAAGATGACTTCGGGCAAAGAACTGACTCTCAACCAAGTGTTGTTTGTTCCGGAAATACGCAAAAACCTGATTTCCGGTTCGTTGTTGAACAAGCATGGCTTCCGCATGGTCTTTGAGTCGGACAAACTGGTTTTGTCTAAATCGGGAATGTATGTGAGCAAGGGATATACATGTGATGGGCTTTTTAAGCTCAATGTAATGACTATTATTAATAATAATAAAATCCCTTCTGCTTACTTGCTTGAGTCTTCTAATGTGTGGCATGGTAGACTAGAACATGTTAATTTTAATTCTATACGTAGATTAATTAACATGGAACACATTCCTAAATTTACAATTGATGTGAAGCACAAATGTGGAGTTTGTGTAGAGGCAAAACTAGCGAAAACGTCTTTCAAATCAGTTGAAAGAAAAACGGAACCACTTGAATTAATTCATAGTGACGTTTTTTATTTTAAATCAATACAAACATGTGGCAGGAATAAATATTTTATTACCTTTATCGATGATAGCACTCGCTATAGCTACGTTTATTTATTAAAAAATAAACACGAAGCAATCGATAAATTCATTCTTTATAAGAATGAAGTGGAAAACCAACTTAATCGACGGATTAAGACGGTTATGAGTGATCGAGGTGGTGAGTATGAAGCACCAATTGGTGACTGTCACGCAATTCTTCCGTTACAACAATTAATGTCCAACGTTCTTCTCTTTTAATGCTGCGTTAAATGGACAGTTTATGGACGATTCAATGCCCAACGGACTGGTCATTGATGTCCAACGTTCAGGTCCATTAACACCCCATTTAACACACAACAAATCCTCCTATAAATAGCTGGCAGGTGCTTTGCAACGAACACACGGTTTGACAACGCACAATACTTTCCTCACGTTTTCTTCAACTAAAAACTCTGCAGCTACTTCCAAATTTCCCTAGTGTTCTGCTATTGTTCCAGTTCGCCGAGACTTTCGTTTGTGTGCTCAAACGATCGTTCGTTAGCCACCGTATCTTGGGAAATGGTCGTTGCAACGCTCCTAGCTAAAATCTGCTCCATCTTATTTTCTATTTTCTTTTAGATATTTTGTTTATTAATTAATTTTATTTAATTAATATTTCTTCGTTTTTTCCGAAACACACCCAACATATATTACCAATCCAAAGAACTGAGACATGCCATCAAATACTTTTAAAAACAGGGAAAATACACAAACATCGGAGAGGCAGAAAATACAAAAAGAAATTGAGGTGAAGAAGAAGAAGTATATTGGTTTTCCAAAAAAATGTATATAGGAAAATCTTGAAAGAGCAGAATCGGATAGCTAACAAAGGGAGAAGGTTGCTTGTTCCCTGCGTTGTTTAATTTTTTTTTTGCTATTCGGTGAAGCAAATTTAGGTTGGCGCAAGTTGTGAGGAGAAACGAAAAAAAAATGGGTAGTATAGGAAAATGGGGAAGAGCCGACTGTAAAAGCTACTCCGTATTTTAAATGGCATTTCTTATTTTGGCCACAAAAGACCAATGGAAAAAACCATTTAACCAAACACTCTTATTAACTAATTGGTCCGGTCAAAAGGTTAAATGGTAAACGTATTTTCCGGTTTTTTCCATTTAACCTTTTGACCGGACCAATTAAACCGCCGGTTCGCAGTTCCGGAAACTATGAAACTGTAACCGGAACCACATAGTAGCGATTCTAATCCGGTTCCGAACCGGCGGTTTCAGTTCTGTTTCCGTTTCCGGTTCTGGTCCGGTTCTCCGGTTTTTGTTTTTATTTTTTTATATTTTTATTCATTGATAGTATTTATCTGTATTTAATTAAAATATTAAAGATATCATAATCATGCATTTTTATTTTTCATATTTAAGAGTTTTGTTATTTCTTAAAATAGAGTAAGTATGATTTAATAACATTATTCAAATAAAATAATTTCCAAAAAATGTTAGTATATTTAATAGTTACAATTGTTATAATGAAATATAAAAATTAAATAGTCAACAACTAGATAGATATAAATTAGGTTATACGAATGTACAATATGTGAAAGGTTATTGAAATGTACGCTGACACTATCAATAAAAAATGTTGACATTTAAGAGAACATGTACTATACTATAATATGGAGTATGTGAAAAAGTATAGCCTAAGAATGGTCTCATCTTTTCAGAAGAAAATGATAATAGTCTTATTTGTGAACTTGATATGTAATACTAAGTATGTGTTATAGTCTTATTTAAAAAAATCTCTAATTTTTATGGTATCACCTATCGAGTATCGAGTGCTATAAATATTACTCTGTCCATCCCTGAATTATCTTCTAAATTTCTCTTTTGTCTGTCTCAATTTTATTTTTTATTTTCTCTTTTGACAAAGAATTTGTGATTCACCCATTTCTTAGATATTTTTATACATTCTCTTTTATCTTCCTAACTCTCCATTACATAATAGTCAGTACCTAATATTATGCTAAATGTACTTGGGACAGTTCGTATACGGTGCAACCGGCGCACCTTGAGTATCATGCTCTACTCCCAAAAATGACGTAGTTTTGCAAAATTTAAAAAAATCACGTGAACAGTACACACGTGAATAGTACACGTGTGCACAGTAGCTGTTTTTTTCTTTTTGTCTCAGTAGCATGAATGATGTAACTCACGTGTAAAGATATGTAACTCGCGTTATTGATCAATGTAACTCAAGTCCGTTCGAAATGTAACTTGTCAAATACATATTATAAGAAATAAAATATTGATTTCAATGTAAACAATGAAAATGAGAGTCTAATTGCACAATTGCTTTAGGTAAAACGGGAATATATTTTGTTTTAATATCATGGCCATAAAAAATAATTTTTGAGAAAAGATTATTTTTTGTTTCAATAGCAACGCTTGATTTTTTAATGTAACTCGTGTTATTACAAATGTAACTCGCGTTGATGACAAATGTAACTTATGTGTATACAAAATGTAACTTGTTGGAAAATTGAACAATGATTTTTTTGTGTGATTTTTTTGTGTGTTGAAAATGTAACCCGCGTTGATGACAATTGTACATTTGTGTTTGAACAAATGTAAAGCCTATTTATTTTAGGCTCGTGGCTCGCGAGCCTGCTCGCAAGCCTTGGTGTATTTGTGTGTGTGTGTGTGTGTATAAAAGGTATAATAATTATTTAAGTTCAAAGTTTCCACAAATGAGTTTGTAGTTGAATGGGGTTCTCCTTAAGTAGTTAATATTGCAACCCATGTTCGAACCCCCCTTGAACCTAAATTTTGCTTCATGCATATTATTGTAACTTCGAGCCGAGCTCGAGCCGATTTCGAGCTAGGTAAATAAATCGAGCCGAACTCGAGCATTAAAATTTGAGCTCATTCGAGCTCGAGCCGAACTCGAGCATTAAAATTTGAGCTCATTCGAGCTCGAGCCGAACTCGAGCATGATAAATATTTTCGAGCTCGAGCTCGAGCCTGTGTAGGTTCGGGCTCGGGTCGGCTCATTTACACCCCTAGCCGCAAAGCAGGTTTTGCCCAGCATAAATTGGAGGTCAAACCCGTTCACAAAATCATCCAGGTTCATATAGTATGATGATATTCTTTGTATTGGTAATGAGTGGTTTAAAATATTAATTATAGAAAATTAGCAATTAACAAATTTGAAAATAAGGTATTAGCCTATCTACATATTTCGACAGAGCAATTTAAACACATCCAAGTACTCCCTCCGTTCCGAAAAATTTTCGTCAATTTGACTTTTCTCGATTAATGACGATCAACTTTGATAAATTTTATTTTTTAGTATGAAATTATTTTGAATATGAAAGTTATATCAAAATGTCTCTTATTCAAAATATTTTCATAAAAGTAAAATTTATAAATTATATTACGTATATAAATATAATAATTAAAATCATTGTTCAAACTTTGTCATCATTGAATCATTGATCAAGAAAAGTTAGTATCAAGTAATTATAACTTACTCGCTATAAGACACACATTTTAAAATTTCATTAAAAAACTACAGGCCACAATTGTCATTTTATTAGACTTATTTAAGCACTCATATACACAGTTAAGACAAAGGCCTGTGTTTTCCATCCAAAAAAAAAAGACAAAGGCCTGTTGTACAATATCAACCCAACAAACCCATTAGCCCATAGATAGGAAGTAAGTAGTATACAGTTAAATTGGGTTAGGGTTTGCTATTAGCGGAAACATTTCGGGGGTGTATTTATTTTAGACATTTTAAGACAATTTAGAATTTGTGAAATCTTGGTGCATTCAATCAAGATATTTTAAAACTCCTAAAATGTCAAGGTGTATTTAATCTAGATTCTATTTATCATGTGAACATATTGAGACTTCCAAGCCCAAATAAAGACTAAAATCCCATTTTCCAAATCTCATCCCAGATTTACAATCTATAATTTGATATATCATAAATTATTAGGGAGTATATCCGCATCTCCAGTCATATTTCTTTCAAACAAAAAAAACATCTAAGCCTCTAGGCGTGATAATCTTGTAGCTCCATCACGACATTTTTGACACGATTTCTTAGTTTTCACTTCAAAGGTAAAGCTTCCAGCTTAATTATATCTAGTTAAGAATTTGTAAGTTCATTTTAAAAAATGATACTAAATTTAATCCTCTGTGCATATAAAAAGTTATATACTAAGTTATACTTCCTCCGTTTCTTAAAAGTTGCAACATTAGGATATTTGCACTATTCACACACCTTACTTTGACCACGATTTTCTATTAATATATAAAATCAAATTATTATGTATAAAATGTCATTAAATTTCTATTGATGTGAATTTTCAAAATATTAACTTTTTATAATTTTTACTAATACGTAATTAGATATAATTAAAGTCAAAGTTGTGCATTGGCACACGTGAAAGTCAAACTGTTTCAACTATTAAAGAACGGAGGAAGTATAACTTAGTATATAAATTTAGTAAGTTATATACTAAATTTAATCCAAAGGAAGTCTCAGTGGAGTATGAATTTTTATGGGATTATTTACTAACTAATTTAACTACTTTATTTTTTGAAGTACGGATCTGCCAAAGGAAGTCTCAGTTGAGGCTAATTTATATTTTAAGAAGGTGACGGTTCGCATTTGATAAAATATTTTGAAGATCAAATTGGTAGCATTTTAGCATAAGTTGTTAAGGTTGCGCTGGAAAGTTTTAAATCTTTATGATTAATTTTTGCATTTTCAGCTTTATTTTATGAACCTAGAGATTTTGAAAAGGTAAGGGTTGGGCTTAATTAATTGGGTTTGAGGATTTATGGATAATTTTAGCTCAGTTTTAATGGTGCTAAAATCATTGAGGTTTCTGTTTTGAGGTTATAGAATGGGGAAAAAAATCATTTGAATGGAAAAGTTGTATTCAACAAAGTTGTAGATATCTTTCTTGGCTAACTACTGGAATTTGAATTACATGCACTGGATTTGTAGTTTATGAGATATGACCAAAACGGTGATCACCTGTCACTTTCCATCGCAACTGCAAATGTCTGATTTCTTTGAGAAATATGTCCATTCTACGATTGTTATTTGGTTATGTGTTCTTCATAATAGTTGTAGATCAAGAAGATCTCAATGTAATGCAACTGGTATCACAAACTTTGGGCAAGCATGCGCCAAGTTATGATCAAGATACAAACATGTGTCTTTATGCATTGTCCATTTTCATCAAAAGTGGCCATATAGGCGACCCCTTCTTGGTTTTTGAGCTTCCTTTCATGATTTCATCATCTCTTGGACTCTTCTCATTGAACAATTGGTCAACATATCTTGCAAACTTCCGTAGCAATTCATTTGTTGGCAAAAAATGCCACTTTCTTCACGCAATTGACACGAAATTTGGCCAAACATGTTATGAATGTGATTTTTACCCGATTTCATGAAACTTGAACCAAAATATATAAAACATGCCTTGTTTTTTATATTTTCAATCCAAAAATCGCTTAAATTTGATAAGAAAAATAAGTACAAAAATGAACATACCACTTCCTTTTCTTTAAAACGAAAGGAGAAGAGGGTGAGGTGGTTAAGAATATCCTCCAGACTTATGAGGTGTTGTCGTGGCAGGTCATTAATTATGATAAATCAAGTGTTGCCTTTAGTAGGAATGTCGAGCCTGCTGTTGGTGAAGTACTTTGCTCAATTCTGGGGGTGTGCAAGGAAGGGATCACCACGAAATATCTGGGATTACCGTCTCTGGTGGATCCGAATAAGGAGACTTTGAGTTACTTGAAAGAGCGAGTATTGAAACGACTACAAAGCTGGAATAATAGATTTCTCTCCGTGCTGTGAGAGAAATACTCCTGAAGACGGTTATCTAATCTATGCCGACGTATGCACTCAATGTATTTTTACTACCAGATGAGTTATGTAATGAGATTCAGATGCTTATGAATGGCTATTGGTGGAGGGGTAATGATCTTACTGGGAAGGGAATTATATGGAAAAAATGGCAGACATTCTTCCCTTCGAGAGCAAAAGGTGGCTTGAGTAAGCGGTTGAAAGAATTTAATTTGGCCATGTAGGGTAAACAAGGATGAATATTAGTGACTGACCCGACGTCTTTGGTTAGCAGAGTTCTCAAGGCCATGTATTTTCCACTCACCACCTTCGAAGAAGCTCGGTTGGGGAGTCATCCCTCTTTTATTTGGTGGAGTATCACGGCAGCTCAAAGGGTAGTATTGGAGGGGACAAGGTGAAGAGTTGGTAATGACAAGGAAATTTATGTATAGAATGATGCTTGGCTTCCATGCGCAAGCAATGGAAAGGTGAATTCTGTGCGGCCAAGTTGAGTTTGGATATGAATGTGGCTGCTTTATTGTGTGAAAACGGAAAAGAATGGAATGTAGAGAGAGTAAGATCCATTTTATCAGCAGATGAAGCCTCGATTATCATGAATAGGTGTTTTAAAATAGGCACATGAACTCGAAAAGGGCACAAATCAACAAAAGGTGTTACAAATTCCTATCCTTTGGACTTTGTGATAATTTAATTTGGTTAATGATTTGCTTAGAAAGAAATGACTCAAAAAAAACGGCCCATTAAATGTGATTGAGCGTTTAAACTAATTCCAGCAAATGTGATTGAGGTTATTATATTGCTGGGGTAAAAATGGTAAATGCGTTTGGGGTTTAGAAAAATAATACCATAGTATTAATATCATAAGTTAGCATAGCTGTTAAAAAAATGATATAGTTTATCAGTTATTGTAGCTCTACAATTTTACATAATAAAAAAAAACTGATTGCATATATAAATATATAATGGTTGGTATAGTTGTATGGTCGTGTTATTTAAATTGCTTCACTCAAAATTGAAAGAGAATATACTATATATTTTGATGAATGATAGATACACTTATTAGAAACAGAAGAAGATATTTTTCATAAAAGTTAATTTGAGATTGTTGCTTGAAAACATAACTGTGAAAAATAAACATAGGGTTATTAGATTTGCATGTTTAAGTATATTGTAATTGATTCAGTGTTTAGTTTGATATGTAACATTTGTTTAATTACATGGTTGTCACTTTGAATGTATTGAAAGAAAAGTGTATACCTTAAGTAGCTGCGTCAGTTTGCATATCTTATGTAGCTGCATAAGTTAGCATACCTGTTAAAAAATCAATTATAAGTGCTAGAACAACAATAAATGCTAGAGCAATAATTGAAGTAACTTTTTGAGTTTCCAACTGTATAAAAAATGGAGGTGACTTCTACAAATCCACCAAAACACAATTTTTCATATGGGAATTATACTCCATAATAAATTGGACCGAGCTTCAAATGACCGTTGAAATTACCATTTGTGCCTTTTGGAATTAAATTTGTGCCTTTTGGAATTTGTAAAGGTGTTAAATATAAAGATGCCTTTTGGATTTCCTAGGCAAAAGGGGTGGCGACTGTTTTAAAATAGGCACATGAACTCGAAAAAGGCACAAATCAACAAAAGATGTTTCAAATTCCTATGCTTTGGACTTCGTAATAATTTAATTTGGTTAATGATTTTCTTAGAAAGAAATGACTCAAAAAACGGCTCATTAAATGTGATTGGGCGTTTAAACTAAAAAACTCTCTATATGCCAACCATTACACACCCCATACGACCTTATTCTACTCCCTAAAATTCTGCTCCCTACAACTCCCCATTTTGAAAGGTTGAAATGACATGCTGGATTGACACCTACGATCGTAATGCTACGTGTTACACGTGCAAGAAAATGTGCTGGAATTGGCTCATGTGGGAATGTGTACTGTGCGGTGGGAACACAAGCCATTACTTGTGTATGAAGGAGGTAAGCAAGTGTAAAAAGGGGAAACTTTTATGCGAAGAATGTGTTGCCATGCTTGAAGTCAAGCCTATACTGCCAAGGCTTTCTACTCGAATGATAAAGAAAACAAGTACTTCAATGATGATGTGAAAGTAGCAATGTGTTTTGATTGGATGAAAAATAAAGATGTTTAGTAGTTATTGCAGATTTTAGTAGTTTATGTTTTGAAATGAAATAGCTTGGCAGTACTTTTGTTGTTTTGTTATGTTTTGAAAACTATTAAAATTAAGATGCCAATGTAGATTTGTTAAATTGTTTGCAGTTATATTGTTGTCATTTAAGGTATATAAAAGATCTGTACTCTTCTCATGTAGTTTCAAAATTTTGCTTAAAATCGAAAGAGAATATAGGTTTGCTATGTATTGTATAAATGAAATATACACTTATTACAAACAGAAAAATATATGTTTCCTAAAAGTTAATTTATGTTTTTTCATTAAATCCTGTTTATTGTACACATTATGAAGAGATCTTTCATTCTACTAATTGAAGGAGGTTATTTTACATACCTTAAAGTAGCTTCATCATTTTGCAAACCTGCTAGAAATAAAATAAAATGGTGAAACTTACGGAGAGTGAACAATACAGGAGAAAAAGGGGTGTACATATCATCCATTATAAAGGTAAAATATAACACAGAACCTATTTAAAAAAGAGAGCAATATTCGCACCCATCCTCCAAGTTGTTGATTCCATCAATGATTACATGCTCTCCTTAAATGGTTCTGAGATTAAAACCTACCTTAGTTCTGATAGCCCGTGTAAATCTGATTCAAATCATGACTTTTTAGCGGATATCCATACTCCGCTAAAGCTTCAGGAGTTCCAAATCATGAACCGCATCTTAAAGTTGGAACACCAGTGATGCTAATGAGGAACCTTGATCATTCTTAAGGGCTGTATAATGGAACTAGGATGGTTATTACCAGATTAGGTAAGCATATTTTGGAAGCAAAAGTTTTGACAGGGTTCAGTGCAGGTGAGAACGTTTTGATACCAAGAATGTCCTTGACTCCATCTGATGTGAAATTGCCTTTCAAGTTTGAAAGAAGACAATTTCCTTGATTGTCTCATATGCTATGACGATAAATAAGAGTCAAGGACAATCGTAGTCCAATGTTGGATTAGTCTTGAAAAAACCTGTTTGCAGTCATGGTCAATTATATGTTGCACTTTCACGAGTCACTAATCCTTCGGTTTGAAAATAGCTATATGTGATGCAGATGTAAAAAGTACCAATGTAACAACAAACGTTGTATTTAAGGAAGTGTTCCGAAATTTGTAAGACATTTTGTTTTCAAATTTTATAAATATTCATTTATATTTATATTGAGCTTACTGCTTCCATCATACTCTTATGCATGTACAAAAATATTAAATTTTTAAAATTGTGTCACTATTTTTTTTTAACTTACGTAATATATCTTTGAATATGATTATTTCCCGTGCATCACACGGGTAGAATACTAGTAGTAATAATAATAACAGCAACAACAATAACAACAACAGCAATATTAATAATAATAATGATAATAATAAATGATAATGATAGCAATAATAATAGCAACAACAACAACAACAATAATACTAAAAATACTAATAATAACAATAACAACAATAATAATAATAATCATAACAACAACAACAACAATAATAATAATAAGGGAAATTAATTCTATTGAGTATGTTGTGCTTCTCTCTCTAAGGTGGTTCGCCGCCGCTAGGGTTTTCTCTCCGCTATCGATATTATCGAGGAGCGGTCGTCTCTCTACATAGTTAGGGTTTTTTGTTTCGCCAAGCTTCACTCGTGTGGCTTGGATTCTCGTGGAATGAGATCTTTATGCGGTTTTTCTTCTGGGAGTTTGGAACGTGAGTGGAACACAAGGGCGATGGGATGCGGTTTGTTTTTTTTTTTGGGATTTTTTGTGGGCGAAGAAACATAAGGCAACATGATAGAGTTTTCTTCTGCACCCCGAACATGGATTTCAATGGAAAATCTCAAAGAGCAAATTGGTAAGAACAAATTGACGAGCGCATGAAGGATAGGGTTTCAGATGAAATTCTCTTCTATTTTTATTATCACAATAACAACAACAACAACAACAATAACAACAACAATAATAATAATTGTTATTATTATGTTTGAACTTTTTTTATCTGATATGAATCTTTCTGATCTGATCTGATATGAATGAAATAAGAATAATCAATAAGTAATAAGAATAAGACTAGGAGAACAAGTTCTTATTCACTTAATCATATTATCACTTTGGTGTCATCTAAAATGTCTGATGTGTTGATTTTATAATATAATATCAATGTTCATTTCATTAAAACGTTATGTTCATTTCAGCATAACATAACAAACAATTAAATACTTGCGCATAATAAACACATTTCAATTTCAATGAATAAAGTTGACCACGTTTGCTGATTTACAATAGTCTGTACATGATAATGTTCGGTTAGTTTAAACTTTATACACATTTAATTAATGTTTACAATTAGAAAAATATCCGATTAATGTGCAATCCCGTAAACGAATGTCTACGGGATAACGGGATTTAGGCGGTGCTTATACCGTGGAACCGGTGCATGGTGAGCACCATGCATCCTTTGTTGTTTTTTATTTCTCTTTTTCTTAAATTGTTAATAATTTTTTTATTTTTGATCCGATTTTTATAAAATTTATATCAATTTTTTTTTATTTTTCATGATCTTTCAAATGAGATCAATATTGCCTATGTAATTTTAATTTTTTACATTCATACATTTCTTTGTAATACTCCGTATATTTTTATATGCATACACTTTTTCTATAATATATTTTTTATCATTTTTATATGTTTTTAGAGGTTTTTAAGATATTGAGTTTGTTTATTTTGCTTCTAGCTTGAAGTTACATTTGATAATATACGAAGTTACATCATCTTATACTCCAATTACAAGTTATTATGTGTGAGTTACATCTTGTTATGTGTGAGTTACATCTTGTTATACACGAGTTACATACTTTTATGCGCGAGTTACATGTAATTATGTGTGAGTTACATCTTGTTATGTGTGAGTTACATCTTGTTATACACGAGTTACATACTTTTATGCGCGAGTTACATGTAATTATGTGTGAGTTATATCTAATTATTTGTGACTTTTTTACTTATCTTTATCTTGAACTAATTCAATTATAACTGAATTAATTTTTTTCTTTGTCAATTTAATACAAAATTTTATTAATCAAATAAAATAAGTATATTGTATTTCATATTCATACACTATTTTTCAAATGATAAAAATGAAAGATGTAGCAGAGGTTTATTTCGTGGTGTAACTCACATACATTAAGATGTAACTCGAGTATATTAAGATGTAACTCGCGTACAATAAGATGTAATTCGCGCAGAAGAAGATGTAACTTCATGATATATTATCAAATGTAACTTCAAAATAATTTGTTAAAATTACATAAACAATATTGATCTCATTTGATAGATCATGAAAAATAAAAAAAAATTGATATAAAATTTATAAAAATCGGATATCAAATAAAAAAGTTATTGCAATTTTTAACAATAAAAGAAATAATAAATAATAGAACTGGGTATAAACTGCTTCGTTTTGCAACCGGGCGCACCATCCTCATGGTGCGCTGGTTGCAGGGTATAAACTGCGGGATTTAGGTGAATGCATTTTTCGATGGGGCAATTTGGACATTGTACGATTATTACTTTTAATTTCCATGCGCACCAAATAAATCACCAAATCCCTCCGAAAATTAAATACATCCGTAGATATATTTCTTTCGTTCTTTATTAACTATCTCGCATTCCATTTTGAGACGTTTTTTTATTACGTAGTATTTTTCTCTTTTTCAATTTTAGGAAAGTTTTTGATAAAATATCTTCACTTTTATTACTTTTACCCCTCTTACTTTTTACAAACTACTTTCTCTTTCCTACTTTATCGTAACTTTACTTTACTTAATATACTCTATATCCTATTTTATCATCACTTTATGTCCACTTTACTTTTTTTAGGGGGTGTTTGGATTTGATTCTTAAAACTGCTTATGCTCCTTCAGGTAGCAGAAGCAGAAGTTGGAGTGTTTGGGTAAAAGTGCAGAAGTGATTCTGGTGCTCTAATTTACTCCTAGAATCAGTTTTTTTAGAAGCTGGGGGTGACCAGCTTCTGAAAACTGATTCTGATTCTGCTTTTTCTTTAAAAAAGAAGCAGAATCAGAATCGGTTCCAAACACCCCTTAATATACTCTCTTTCCTAGTTTATGATTTACACGGTGTACGTTGCCTACAATTTTTCCATTAAAACCCAGTGACTAAAGTTGGGAGAGAAAATAAGGAGAAAAGGGTCAGGCGTGATAGCAAGCTCAGATAAAATCTATCTGCTTCGTTCTCTGGTACCACTCTCCCATCCAATAGTCCAATCTCTTCTCGGTCTCTCTCTCTTTGCTGTCCTCCAGTAGGAGAAAGCAACGCTGGTTTCAGCAGATATGATTCTGGGTCAGATATCCTGTTCGAGCTTTTCTTGAATATTATGAGAAGAGGCTTTGCTTTCTTCTTCCTAGAAGAAGAGGAAGATGTTGTTTTCTCTTACCCATTTGCCAGGAAATCGAGATGTTCAGCCACAAAACCAGATCTTTTCACTTGATGGGCTCCTCTGCGACGAGGAGAGGCTTGGTGATGATTCGGGCGAATGGTCTTGTTTCGAGGATGGGCATCATTTTGTAAAACTTAATGTTAAAAAGTCACTGTCTTTCTTCGAATCTGACCTTTCCTGGGACGAGGATGAGCTGTCGGCTCTTTTGTCGAAAGAAAGGGAGCCATTTTTTGGGTCTGGGACTCTTGATGTTGATGGACCTTTAATGGTGGCTAGAAATGAAGCTCTGGACTGGATGTTTAATGTCATTGGACACTACGGATTCAACGCCTTAACTGCTGTCTTGGCTGTGAATTACTTCGATAGGCTCATATGTGGTGTTTCCTTCCAGAAGGATAAGCCATGGATGAGTCAGCTTGCGGCTGTGGCTTGTCTTTCTATAGCTGCAAAAGTAGAGGAGATTGATGTGCCTCTTCTATTAGACTTCCAAGTTCGTGAAGTTCTCTTTTCTGTTTTTTGTTTTTTTACGTGAAAAGGTTGTAGCTTGGGTGTTTGAAATAATGCTTCAATGCTTACATAAGAAATATTTATGATTTTTTAGGTTACAGATTCCAAGTATATGTTTGATGCGAAGACTATTCAGAGAATGGAACTTCTGGTGCTCTCTACTCTTAATTGGAGGATGAATCCAGTCACACCCATCTCTTTCTTTGACCATATCATTAGGAGATTTGGATTGAAGGATAACCTGCATTGTGAATTTCTGAGGTGCTGTGAAGGCATCATTCTCTCTATAATTACTGGTCAGGAATTCTACCCCCTTTGAAGCTTTGCAAATAAAGAAATGATTGTTGTTTTTAAATAGGCTTGACTTGTTTTATTTGGCACAAAACTGAAACACAGATTCTAGGCTATTGCATTATCTTCCATCTGTTATTGCTACTGCAACAATGGTAATTGCATTTGAAGAGATTGAACTTAACAATGCTGCTGAATACCATGATGAACTCATTACTATACTGAAAATCAACAAGGTATTGTCTGCTCTTCTATACTGAAGCGTCTTTGTTTCTTATTTCATGGTTTAGATATTGATTCTTTATGATAATTGAAGACAGAGACAAAGAGTATTGCACATATCAGTTAAGAATGTGTTATGTGCACAACCAAGCCGTTCTCGTTTTTAAAATATAATATGATTCCTTCAGTCCTACAGAAGACCTAATGTACTTAATTTTTTCTCTATAATTTAACGTGTTCTATTTGTAGGACTAAAAAGATAGTCTGATTTTAGACATTTGCTATCTTTATGTTGAAATTTGTTATCTTTTAGTCCTATTTTCTAATTCCACTATGAATAATAACAGGAGGAAGTGGATGAATGCTACAATGTTATTCTTGAGGTAAATCGTAGAGACAAGCATTGCCAAAACCTGAAGCGCAAATACCAATCTGTACCTGGCAGTCCTGATGGTGTAATTGATGCGTATTTTAGCTGTGAAAGCTCTAATGATTCTTGGGCATTTAATCCATCAGTTACTTCCTCACCTGAACCTCTCTACAAGAAAAGTAGATCTCAAGACCAGCGAATGAGAGTCGGTCTACTAAACAGTGTCCATGGTTGTGGCTAGCAGTTCTTTCCAATTCATTGAATCCATCAGCAATGGTACTACTTAGTCTTCTTTTAGCTATGTATGTATGCGCTCTTAAAATGACTTGCAGTTGTATGACATTCCATGTGTTTTCACTAGACTTTTGACTAGACTTGGTCACCTCTTGGAGGTTGTTTCTATGGATAATGGATGCTTGAAATATTTGCTCCTCTACCTCTCTTTGATTGGGAGCACAGTCAAGTTCAGGAATGAAATTGGTGGATGTTGTATCCCTGTGATTTGAATCCTTCGAATTGGTTACTTTGGAATGTGAGTATTCGCAATGACTATTTGGAAAACCTTGTTATTTTATTGCATCATGCTACCTTTTATGTCACCATTACTCTAAAAATCCTCTTGTGGGCAGCCTTTGAGGGATTCACTTGTACTTTTCATAGGTAGACCAGGCTCTCCTTAGCGCGTCGAAGATAAGATTTTGTTCGTAGGTGCCGTTTTAGCTTTTCACCAAGTCTAACTGTTTTAGTAAATGTAAGATTAATTGGCTGATATGCTCGACTCTCTTAATGTTTATGAAAGGAAGATCATTCGGTAAAATTCATCTCAGCCAAACAAGTAAGGCAAAAGCTGTGTATGACACTTTTTTTGCAAATAAGAATAAGCCACTTTTTGCTATCAAGTAGTGTAGAAATGGCATATCATATATCAATAAGGTTGAAGTGAAACATTGAAAGAGGTGGGTCACTCAAGTTTTGTAAATGAAGGAACATTTTTATGACATGATAAGAATATCAAGTAGGACAGGTTTGAAATGGATCAGATAACTAGCTTCATTTATCACATGGAGTGAGATGCTGTGCAAGCAGGGTAGATAGTCCAGCCATAGTGAACTGTGTGCTGTTGTGGCATAAGCATTTCTTGCCAAGTTATACATTGCTTGAAAGATAACTCTTTGTTAGGCATAACCTAATCTTCTGACTTAGTAGGATAATCTTTGTATTCGGCAAGTGTGGTTTATACTTTATACAATTTGACTGGTGAGGCTGTTCTCTTTGGAAACTTGATTTTGATATATGATAGATATATTCTTTTGATCTGGCTTCTAAGACAACCAAATGAACTAATATTGGAAATTTTTAGGCCCCATTTTGATAACCTACTATTTTGGCTTTTGGCCATGATGTTTTATTGTATTAGTTGATTAGACTAAAACAAAGGAGTAGTGCAACTATGATTATATGCATCAATGACCTCGTTATTGACTAAATAATTATGCCATTTTCAATGAAAAACTTAAATTGGAACGAAGATAATAACATTTAGGGCTTATCCAGTATTCCAGTGAGGGGAAAAAAGAACAGTATGTTTTAATACACTCATCTTACCTAACTAAATATGAATATAATCGAGGATGAACTCATACAAATAAACAGGTTAGAGGCTACATTAAATAGAAAATTTTCATTTGTACAAAGACGATTTGTTTTAAAAAGCAAATATGTTTGTGTACACAAAAAACTCACGTGAATGAGCATAAACATTCAAAATATTATCACATTCATTGTATCATAGTCTATGCAAGTCACTCTATCATAGTCTATGTAATTTCGTACTATCTTCGTCTCGCTATGATTGTCCCATTTTACCTTATCCGTCCGTCTCATTAAGATTGTCTCATATCAAATTTGGTAAAATTTGTGTGACTCCAATTCATTCTTACTTTATTCTTACTTTATCAATTCAATATCAACCACATAAACCACTTTTTATTAAGTTGCGTGTCACTCCCTCTTGTCCCATTGTTAGCGGGATGGAGGGAGTATAATCTAAAATAAGTTGGACCATAGTCTAGTTTTTCTATGATTACTCCCTCCGGCCCTAAAAGAGCTTCCAACTTTCTCTTTTCGTCTGTCCCAAAAAGAGTTTCACTTTCCCTTTTTGGCAAAGAATTTGTGGTTCACAATATCTTTTTCCTCCGCATAATTCTTCACCACACAATTCTCACTTTCTTAATCAGCGTGTCACTTTATTTTGGAAGAACATTTAGGGACGGAGGTAGTACTTTTTTTCTTCATATTTTCGGAACTTTGTCTTATTTTCCGTATTCCATTTCCTATTTGACCTATTTCTCCCCATTCTATTTCTTACATTGTCCCATTTTCTTCCTTAAGTGTTCTACCTGTTCTCATCAATTTTTTTCTACTCTATTCTTTGCTCCTTTTTTCATAATCTCTTTGAATACCTAGCACGCCACATGATTTATGATATGAATTAAAATTCTTATTTCAGTATTTCAAATTAGGCCCATAAGATTAAAAAGCTGTATTTTCATATTTTTTAAACAGAATCGTCAATCTGTATTAATTCAAACAATCATTTGCAGTTACAATCAGGAACAACTCAAATCTCACGAAAAGTCTTACAATCAGAAACTGAGACGACCACATCTAAAGAAGCAACATGAATCATTGATCACCAAACAATCAATATAGAGTACTTAGAGACTCTTTTTTTTAACTTTTAAATATGCTGTACACTCTTTTCTTGGATTTTTAATATTATTTGCTCAACTTTATCTTGCTGTTTTGTCTTATTTGCCCTTTTTCCCTAGTTTTTTAATTTGCTTTCTCATACTTCTATACTTTTTGGAGTTTGGAGTTGGGCTTCAGGTACACGCTTTTTTGTGTACACACTTTTACACATGTCTGTGCAGGTTTTTTTTGTCTGTTACAGACAAAATGTATTTGACAGAATACGTTTTGTCTGTAACAGACAAAAAATAAACTCTACACAGACATGTGTAAAAGTGTGTACACAAAAAAGTGCATACCTCTGGAATTTTTCTACTTTTTCTACCTTATACGGACCGGGGAAATGTGTCATTCTAATGTCCATGAGAAGATATGGGTGAAGTAAAAAGAGAGAAAATAGTACATATGGGATTTATTGGCAGAAAACGTGAACCGGCCTTATAAGTTACCCACCCATGGTACTGGGCCGGCCAGGTAAGAATATCTCCTTTTAAGGGAGGGAGTAAATGTGATTTTGTCAAAAAGTCCATATGGGCAGGTGGATGCTCTTATTTGGAGTTATTGGTTTGGTTTCTGGGAGAAACTAATTTACTGCTTTGGAGCCGTTATCGGCTTTAAAATGCAAGTCAAAGAAATGATTCCTAACCCGAAAAGAGAGAGTGTTTTCAACGGGACAGCGAATTCGTTTGGGCCCACCCAATTATATTTTTATGATGTATTGTCTGGGGGTTTAGACCGGTGACCGCGTCTTTATCATCATTTGCCTTTCTTGAGTTACATAAAATTCGAAACAGGGGTATATACATTTTCGGTACATATTTTTATTTGCATGTGAACATAGACAACTAGGATGTATATACATAAAATGTGTACACATCCATCTTTATTTTGAGTTGTCTCAAAATGAATGTCTTATATACTTTTCGGGGGAAAATATGTGTGATTCATATCCTTTTGTTGGTGTAAACTCGGAAAAACGAAGAAAATTAATTAAATAAATAAATTAAAATAGCCAAAGAAAAACAAAAACAAAATGAAATAGAAAATAGTCAAAGTTTGTGCAACGTTCAATGTTCTTAAAACGTATTTGTTGTCTTCCACGATGTTCAGAGTGTTGCAACGGTCGTTTCCCACGATACGGTGGCTAACGAACAATCGTTTGAGCACACAATCGACTGTTCCGGTGAACGGAAACAAAGCAAGAACACTAAGGAAATTTGTAGAATGCTGGAGGTGTTTCAGCTTGAAAACTACGCGAAGGATGTGTATGAACGTGTATGTTCGTGTGTTGTTGCAAAACACCTGTCAACTACTTATAGGGAAGTATTTGTTGTGTTTATAGCCTATTAAAGGATCTGAGCGTTGGACATCAATGACTACATTGTTGGGCATTGATTCATCCATGAACTGTCCATTAACACTGCATAATGGGAGAAGAACGTTGGGCATTTATTGTTGTAATGTCTCAGCAACAGCAGCCTACTGCAGGTCGTTCAACAGCCGAGCAGTAGCCTGCCAACAGGCTGATCCTGAAGCAAAAAATAGAAACGTTACGGGAAGAAACAAAATTTAATCTTATCTTAAGAAGATAGATTTTTCATACGTCTTTCGTGTCCGCAGGTCACTTACACATGCAAGTCGCGGTTTTTCTTCTTCGTTTTCAGGATTTGATTGACACCTCCATTGGAATTGCGCGCGAAGATAACCTTTCCACTTAGGCATCTTAACTCCTTCAAAGAGGGCTCTCTTTATAAGGGGTTGAAAATCCATTGGGTTTTTCGGTGTGGGAAATATCACACTAGAAACTCATCATTTTCCTAGTTTTCTCTATTTCAATGAGTGAATTTCGAGAATCAATTTCTAAATCACCCGTTATCCTTTTTGAGTGTACCATATATCGAATTGTAGCTCTTAACAAGGAATATCCAAAACCACTTTGACCCGACTCTAGACCTGTACAAAAATGGGTTCAGGCCGGTCTCGGGCCGGACTTTTTATAAATTTTTTGTCCATCATGTATGGGCGGGCTCAGCACGGCCCGCATAAACGGGCTTAACCTCATGTCCATACCCGTCCGTAAGAGCGGGCTGGGTAGTCCACTGGTCCGCCCGGCCCGGCAAAACTTTAGTTTTTTCAAAATTATATGATTTTTTAATACTTTAAAAATAATATTACAACATTTAAAAACTTGTTAATACGTCTATAATGTTTATAGGTCTTTCACCACATACAAAAAATACTTACACAAAAATAATAATGAGAAACTATATCTAAACTTTAAAATTGAAGCACAAAGTATTATCTTTAAGTACAAAAACAGATATTATATTGGTTGGGCTAGTCGTTAAGAACTTAAAATTTAAATTTAAACATAATAAACTATAAATATGTAAAAAGAAAAATTAGTAAATATAAATATACATGTGTGTATGTAAGTAAATATATATATATATATATATATATATATATATATATATATATATATATATATATATATATATATATATATATATATATATATATATACACACATACATATATTTATATATACTAAATGTAGCGGGCCAGGCTTATCGGCTCGAACGTGCGTACACCCTAACCCAAGCCCGCCCATATCTTGTTGCGGACCGGGTCGAGTCCGGGCCGGTGGGTAAATATATATATGCCCAAGCCCGCCCATTTGTGCGGGCGGGCTGGGCGGTCCGACCCGGTTTTGTACAGGTCTACTCGACCCAAATCGGATGTGAACCTCCACTCAAAATATTGCCCAAAATTGACCATATAATGCAATTTTTAACATATTTTCCAACACCTTTTACTTTATTCTATTCAAATCTCAATTACAATTTTTATTTGTTAATCATTATAACAATCGTGTTAAACTAAAATAAAACATTTAACATGGGACAATATACAACGGAAGAGGATGATACAACTCCTAAGATCTCTTAAAACAAGATAGATCATGTGTTGGAAGAATAAGTCAAGTTCTACAAATTCTTATTTTTGCAGTGTTCTTTCATTGATTTTAAGGAAAAGTACAGAAAAAAGTATAGTGGTTTGAGCCGTTTTCATATAGGGGCACGTGTTTCATTTTTTAGCAAAGTGGAACATGTGTTTCAACTTCGTTGTCATAGTTGGGGCATGCCGTCTCACACCATTAGAAAAATTAACTCTGATTTTCAAAAGTTTACGAAAAATTAAAAGAAAAATACTAGGAGGTGTGTCTCGTCAAGAAAACCTCCATGCCATGTTTCCTTTTTTTGTTTCCAACCACCTTGTCGTCAGAAAGTCCAATGGAAAAGTGATATTAGCGGATTCGTTTTTAAAAAAATATTCCAAATAAGTCGAAAAATTCAAAGAGAACAATAGTTTGTTGGTCTCCTTAATTGACGAGGCGCACCTCCCAATATTTTCTTTTAATTTTTGAAAACTTTTGAAAATCGGGGTTAATTTTTCTAACGACGTTAGACACATGCCCCAGCTGTGATAACATAATTGAAACACATGTGCCACTTTATTAAAAAATGAAACATGTGCCCATATCTAAAAACTACCCAAACCTCAAGTACATTTTATGTACTTTTCCCTTGATTTTATGTATTGAGAGGTAAAACCCGCACGGGTAGCTCAGTTGGTCGAGTGGTGGGAGATTTGTATCAATAGACCAAGGTTCGAATCCCCGCAGCGACCGGGTGGAGGTCACAGAACCTGAAATAAGGCTAGGCCTCTGGTGCGTACAGGTGTATGGGCCTACTGCCATTCTTCTGACTGAGTCATCGTGACTAACCTCCCCACCATCCTGTCGGGTCGGGGTGGGGGGCTCCTGGGGTGGGAGATTCCACCTTTTGGATCAATGTATTGAGAGGTACTCCGTAATACTGACTACTCATATATTTTTGTGGGTTGATTAGTTGATACCCTCTCTGCCCCTGTTATTGTCTCAATTCCTACTCACTTGGTGAACAGAATCACTTTTAATCTCTTACTTTATATATCAATTTTTTATCAAATTTGATTCTGGTCTTTGCGACTTTGCAAAGCTTTTAATGTAGTTTCTGAATATGTAATTTTTTTCCTAAAAATAATTTGACTACAGACATAGATCCGTTTATTTTATTGTCGGTCAAGCATCGTAAAATGCAATGGGACAATATAATAATAGGGGGGCAAATATAGTACTTGATACTCCCTATTGATAGTATATCTGCTCATTTTGGATAGTACAGGTTTGAAGTTTGAGTTTCATGATCTATCCACCTTATTAAGATTGTCTCACACTTGTACTATTTTTAATAATATTTGGATAAGTGTAGTGTATTCTTCTTTTATTCACACTTTATCAATCAAATATTGATTATACAATTTCATTTTTCTTAATGATCGCACACCTCTCTCCTGTTCCAAATTAAGAATAGCGGAGTTGTGGAGGTAGTAAAATCGTGGAAGTTCAATATTAGTCACATAGTTCTACTTTTCTTAATAATTATTTCACTTCATACAATGGAATGGTAAAAAACCAAGACAAAGCATAAAATGTGAAAATTGTACTACCACAGTAGTTTTTAAATTGTCCATGTGTGTTTTTCATAGAGATTAAAAAATATAGTAGGGGTTATCAATATTGTAGGAAACGTATACATTTTTATGTATAAGATGAAATAATATGTGAAAGATGATGGAAAAACCAGTACAACTAGAAAAGAGAAAATGAAAAGTGAACATAATTATCAACAATAAAAACTTAAGAAATATTTCCTCCGTCCCTTAAAATTTTGCCATATTTCCCTTTTGGGACGTCCCAAAAAACTTTGCCACTTTCCCTGTTAATCAATTATTTTTTAGTTTCTGTTATTTTTCTCTCCTCTACACAAACCTCAACCACACAGTTTTTACTTTATTATTCTCCGTGCCGGTCAACTTTGGCAAAGTTTTAAGGGACGGAGGTAGTACTCTGTAATTAAATACTTCCCCAAAAAGTACTTCTTAATGCTTTTGTTTGTTACATTAGTTTTTTCTCAAAATTGAAAGATAAAATAGTAGGATTATGCAAAAGAACACGATGTATCGAACAAATGATAAAATACATGAGGAGTATTATTTATGAAATATCATTGGTTTGACACATTGACTAAACTTATATCTCCATTAGTTTTTAGTTCATGACATGTGTGAATCCATGACTTGAATTGGCATTTTAGAATTTGTATCCAAAATTGAACTCAAATCCACGAACGTCATTTGTTATATTCTTCTTCCTTACCACAAGCACTTCTTTCCGAATTCAACTTGTATTTATTCGAACAACCTTTTTATCAGTAGATTTTTAATAGATTATTCTTTCCAAAATTGAACACAAACAATGTCCTTCAACTTATCATTTTTTGGGTCATTAAAGCTCTAAAACTTGCACTAATAACAAAACAAACAAAAATGAAGATGAGTGAAATTACTGAAATTAGTGTAGCTAGTTAAAAAAACAAACAAAAATCTAGAAGTGAAGATGAGGAGAAAGATTCAAAGAGCACCCACGCACATAATTGCTGACCATCAATGCAATAGCCATTTTATAAAAAACTTAAATCGTTACGATTTAGGTTAATAAAACGATAAATTAAAGAGCAAGAACACAAGAATTTTACGTGGTTCACACAATCGGGGTGATTGTGCTAGTCCACGGCGAACGAGAGAGAGCTGTTTTATTATTAGGTCTGCGTCAAGGGGTATTACAACGTACAAGATATGCTTAAATAGGTTTAAGAAAACCTAAACAAAGATTAGAGCCGCAGGCCCAAAAAATTAAGCCCGTAATTAAAATTAACCCTTAGACCCGGTCGGGTCTCCTATTTGACCCGGTCGGGTAACTCCTCAGCAAGCATGCCCGGGTTGAGACCAGGGCGGGTAACCAAAGCAGAAAAGTAGAAACTCCACTGGTCCGGTCGGGTCCCCTTCTTGACCCGGTCGGGTGTCGCCTCAAAAGGCATACCCGGGTAGACACCAGGTCGGGTATGCTAAACAGAAGCCAAAACCATCCACGGACCCGGTCGGGTAAACCTCCTTACCCGATCGGGTTTCCCAATCCAGAGAGTTGCCCGGCCAAATTCACATCATACCCGGTCGGGTGACTGACCCCACCCGATCGGGTATCTACTGCTGCTGCACAAACAAGACTCCATCTTCAACATAAATAGCTTTGTGTTTTACGGTGTGGGAACAATCTACACGGCTGAATGCTCCACTCATGGTTAGCCTCCTCCATAAATTACAAATTTATTTACAAGTTTACTCATTGGTTATTAAACATCTATTGGGTCATACCCCAAAAATGTAACGTGTGTGAGTGTGAAATAGTGTTTAAAAACCTTTTTGCTTCTATTTATAGCAATTTCTAATTAAATTACTACTCGTTGTGTATCCTTTTTTATTATCCAATTCAAATGTAAGATGCCGCCATTTTACTCTACGATTGTAATCATTTAAAGAAGGGCCTCATCAAATCTAATACACTTTAGAATATCTTATATGACATCAAGCTATGAGGATATTTTAAACAATTCAATTCTGAGTACTTTTTATTTCTAGCTATTGAAGATCATAAACAGAATCACTTTTTTGTTGGTGAAAAATTTCAGGAAGCCTCAACTGCTCCTAGGGATGACCTTGTAATTGATCTTCTTGGGTGATTTGAAGTTGGTTATCACAATGGAGGCATCCAAAAGATATTAGTGACACTAAATATAAAATTGAATTTTAATTTTAATTTTAATTTTTTTCAGATACATTTATACAAAAAGAAAATATTCCCTCCCTCAATTTATGTTTGCCTGCAAAACTAACTTAGTATCCTCACCCATAGTCAGCTTTTATTTTAGTGAATCAATAATCAACTAAAGCCCGCAAACCGCAATAATATAATTTTAAAGACTTAAATGTTAGATTATTGGACTTATACTACATGTAATATTCACAATATATTATTTATCGGGTTTAATTGTATGTTATATGCTATCTTATATTTAGGCCCAAAATTAGTGGTCCTATGGATATTAATTTAAGTGGGCTAATAAGTTATCTAATAAGGTATAGGGCCCAAATGTGTAGAGACCCATGGGCTTGACATAATCAATGATGGGCTGATTAGGGTTAAGCACTCTCTATAAATAAGGGGTTATGGTCCCTAGTTGTACACGTCATTCCGTCTTTCTGCATCCCATCGCTAGAGAGATAATTCCCGAGGGTGTGTATCAGCTAGAAACGCAAACCCTAGCCTCCGTCTCCCGGATCTCCAAAGGTGATCTCCCATGGAGTCAGGTACGCTTCCGCTCAAGTTAATTCTCTAGATAATTTCAATATGAAGATTAAAGTATTTATGGATTTATTCCAACAATTGGTATCAGAGCCTCCTTTATATTGAATTATTTGGAGTCAATATAATCTACCGATTTATTAAAATAAGGGTAGTGCGATTTTGCGTTTATGCAATTCGTTCATAATATATTTATATATTAGATCGGCAGTTCATCATTAATCAAAGCGATTTGATCGTGTGTTTGTTTTTTTTTTTTTTAATCGCTTTACAATTTGCGATTGAAATTTGAACATATATATGATATGCCGATTAATTGGATCTGGGATATTGAGATGGAATACGGAAAGATGCTCCAGATTTTGAGTCTTTAATTGGTATCTTTTCTTTTAGCATATTGATATTGACATGAGATCTGTATGGATGTTCCAGATTTGTATTATTTCCTTTCTGTATTTTTGGAATTCGGCCTGAACCTTGTGGAGTCAGTAAATTGCTGTGAGAAAATTACTTCCACTTTGTCTGAGTCTTGACCATTGAGTGCCGTATGTTAAGTTAATAAGTTTTCTTTCCCTCTTCCGAATTGTTCAATGATGATTCAATTTTTTATTTTAATGGAGAATTGCAATGAGGGTTTGATGTCTAGTAGAATTAAGATTCTTTTGATTTTGATCATGGTGGAATTCTTGTTTTCAACTACTCCGTATTAAGGTTGAATTTTTATTTTTGATTTTGCCAATTATCTTGTGATTAATTTGGTAAGATAATTGAATCATTTTTTTTTTGAATTCATTGGTTCAGAAATAAACGGAACGTCAAATAATATTTAGTGAATATACATTTATCACTTTTATTATGTGATTTGTTTCCAATTTTTTGAATCAATTAAGGTATGTGTATCAAATTATATTTTGATACGTTTCCTTTTTCGGCGATTCAATTGTGGAAATTTCTATAATTTTGGTAATTAAATACTTATATGTGATTACGGGCAAAATCAGTTCCATTAGAATTGCATATTTGGAAATAAATTACTTTTATTGGTGATCATGATTTACAGTTTAAAAATGTATTATGTGTTATGGATGTATAAACCCTAATTTGTGATCACATAAAGATTGGGTACATGTTTTACAAATTTCGTTATACATAACACATTTGCATGTGATTCAGAAAAATTCGCCCAATTTTATTTTCAGATTGTTGATTTAATATTAGCATGTCTAATATTTGGGTTGATTAATTGACACAACATGCTGCCAAAGTAGCCTCTCTTGTTGAAATTAATTAACTCATATATTAAGATGATTGTGTACTTTCTTATTTCATGCGGATAATAATCAGCCTAAAGGAAGGTTATTATTTGGCCGAAATTTAAGTACATTTGTGATAATAAAATTTGTGATGATTATGAAGTTTTTTTTTTCCGTGTGAATATTAAGTCGGTCCAAAGAAAGGCTTAATATTTGACATGATTTTATTATCAAAATTTTATTATCACACCAAGAGTACCACTTGCAAGTCTAATTTATGTCCAAAGACAAGATTAGATGTTGCGCTAGGTAACTTGTGATGGGGATTGCTAATATTTAAATTTAAAATTAATTATCAAATTAATTTCAGTTCCTAGAGCATATCATTTATATTATTTTTTGTTCTCTTTCAGTCAACAATTCTGCTGCTACAATATCTGCTAATATTAATAGCATCCCAGTGCTTAACGGCACGAATTTTAAGGAATGGAAAGAGAATGTTATGATCGTTCTCGGTTGCATGGATCTAGACCTTGCACTTCAGACTGAGAAACCCGCCGCTCTTAAGGACACATCTACCCTCGATGAAAAGAGAGAGATGGAGAGGTGGGAACGCTCAAATCGCATGAGTCTAATGATCATGAAACGTGCAATTCCAGAATCATTCAGGGGCACAATGTCTGATGAGGCTGATGCCAAATCGTTCCTTGCCGAACTTGAAAAGCGTTTTGCTAAAAACGAAAAGGCGGAAACTAGTACTCTTTTGAGCACTCTTGTTTCCATGAAGTATAAAGGCAAATGGAACATAAGGGAGTACATTTTGGAAATGTCTCACATTGCTTCAAAACTAAGTGCACTGAAGCTTATTTTACCTGAGGAATTGCTTGTGTATTTAGTTTTGATCTCTCTTCCTTCTCAATTTAATCAATTTAAAGTCAGTTACAACTGCATTAAGAAGAAATGGTCTCTCAATGAGCTCATTTCTCATTGTGTTCAAGAGGAAGAGAGAATAAAGCAAGATAAGACAGAAAGTGCTCATTTGGCATCTACCTCTAAGGGCAGCAATAAAAGAAAAATTAAGGAAGCTGCAAATTCGGGGCCTCCCAGGAAGCATCACAAGGAAACTAAGGAAGAAACTAAGAAATCTGGATACTTCTTTTGCAAAGGGACTAATCACAAGAAAAAGAACTGCACTAAGTACCATGCTTGGCGTGCGAAAAAGGGTATGTCTCTTGCTCTTGTTTGTTCTCAGGTTAATTTAATTTCGGTACCAAAAGACACTTGGTGGGTAGATTCTGGTGCTACTACTCACATAAGTGTATCTATGCAGGGTTGCCTGAGCTGCCGAAAACCAATTGATGGTGAAAGATACATCTATGTCGGTGATGGCAAGCGGGTTGAAGTTGAGGCTATCGGTGTTTTTAGATTATTATTAAAGACTGGTTTTTATTTGGATTTGAAAGAAACATTTGTTGTGCCGTCATTTAGGCGGAATTTAATTTCTATTTCTGCATTGGACAAATTTGGTTATTCTTGTTCATTTGGAAATAGTCAGTTCAGTCTATTTCAAGATTCAAAACTTATTGGTACTGGTCTTTTATCAGTTTATGATAATCTATATTCACTTGATATAAATACCTCATATAATGAAACCTTGCATGTAAGTACTCGTGGTACTAAAAGAAAATTAACCAATGAGAGTTCGTTTTCACTTTGGCACAAGCGTCTAGGACATATTTCTAAAGAAAGAATTCAGAGACTTGTGTCAGATGGAATTCTTGATTCTCTTGACTCCTCAAATTCTGATATTTGTGTTGAGTGCGTTAAGGGAAAACAAACGAACAAACGGAGGTTAGGTGCCGAGAGAGCTTCAGATCTATTAGAATTGATATATACGGACATTTGTGGACCATTCCCTACACCATGTAGAAATGGCCAAACATATTTTATCACATTCATAGATGATTACTCTCGTTATGGTTACCTTTATCTCATTCATGAAAAGTCCCAATCAATAGACGTGTTCAAATCTTATAAGGCCGAAGTTGAAAATCAATTAGGCAAAAGAATAAAAACCGTTAGATCTGATCGTGGTGGTGAATACTATGGTAGATATGATGGTTCCGGTGAACAACGTCCAGGGCCCTTTGCTAAATTCCTAGAGGAGTGTGGAATTGTTCCTCAGTACACCATGCCAGGAACTCCTAGCATGAATGGTGTTGCTGAGAGACGAAACCGTACATTGAAGGACATGGTTAGGAGTATGATTTGTCATACTACTTTACCCGATTCACTCTGGGGAGAGGCACTGAAAACTGCAGCTTACATACTTAACAGAGTTCCCACTAAAGCTACAACTAAAACCCCTTATGAAATTTGGACTGGAAAGAAACCCAGTATAAATCATTTCCATGTTTGGGGTTGTCCAGCTGAGGCAAGGCCTTATAGGCCAAATGAAAAGAAACTGGACTCAAGAACAATTAGTAGCTATTTTGTAGGATACTCTGAGAGGTCAAGGGGGTATAAATTTTATGATCCCACTACCAGGACTATTTTTGAGACGGGCAATGCCCGGTTCTTTGAGGATATTGAGTTTGGGGGTGGGGAGATAAGGTTAGAGATTTTGTCTTTGAGGAAGAACATGTTACTCTTCCTTCAGTTGTCATTGAACATGATCAAGATATGTTTATTCCTAATGATGTTCAAGAAACAACTCCAGTTCATGACAATCTCGAAAACATCCCCAATCAAGTACCTGAATTTGTTAATGAGGATCAAACTCAACAACCTCAAGAACCTGAGGTGCCATTAAGGAGATCCACTCGAGAGAGGAGAAGCGCAATTCCGGATGATTATATTGTATTTCTCCTAGAACATGAGGAAAATTGGGAATTGGTGGAAGAAATAATTGTCTTCCTCCAACAACAAGAATCGGATGTTGGTTTTGCGGAAGATGATCCAATCAACTTCCGTCAAGCCATGGAAAGTTCTAACTCTCAAGAATGGATTAATGCCCTGAAAGATGAGATGAAGTCTATGAGTGACAATGACGTTTGGGAGATAGTCTCATTGCCTGAAGGTATTAAACCCATTGGTTGTAAATGGATATTTAAAATCAAGAGGGATTCAAAGGGCAATGTTACAAGGTTTAAAGCTCGTCTTGTTGCTAAAGGCTACACTCAAAAGAAAGGAATTGACTATAAAGAGACTTTCTCTCCGGTATCCTCGAAAGACTCTTTTAGAACAATAATGGCATTAGTGGCACATTTTGATCTTGAGCTTCATCAGATGGATGTAAAAACTGCATTTCTCAATGGTGACATTGAGGAATCCATATATATGGAGCAACCAAAAAACTTTGTTTCGGGAGATTCAAAGAAAATGGTTTGCAAATTAAAGAAATTCATCTATGGGCTCAAACAGGCTTCTCGTCAGTGGTATCACAAGTTTCATAAAGTCATTATATCTTTTGGTTTTCAACCAAACGTCAGTGATGATTGTATATACCACAAGTTCAGTGGGAGTAAGCATATTTTCCTGGTCTTGTATGTTGATGACATACTGCTTGCTACTAACGATATAGGCTTATTACACGAAACTAAGAGATTTCTTTCAAAGAATTTTGAAATGAAAGATCTTGGTGAGGCTTCTTTTGTATTAGGAATTCAAATTCACCGAGATCGCTCCAAAGGCGTTCTTGGACTCTCACAAAAGAGCTATATCGATAAGGTTCTCAAAAGGTTTGGTATGCAAGACTGCAAACCAGGAGATACCCCAGTTTCTAAGGGAGACAAGTTTAGTCTCATGCAGTGCCCTAAGAATGGTTTTGAATCTAAAGAAATGAGGAACATTCCTTATGCTTCGGCTGTAGGAAGTTTGATGTATGCCCAGGTTTGTACAAGACCTGATTTGGCATACATTGTTGGGATGTTAGGCAGATATTTGAGCAATCCGGGAATGGACCATTGGAAAGCAGCCAAAAGGGTCATGCAGTATTTACAGAGAACAAAGGAATATATGCTCACATATCGGAGATCAGATCAGCTTGAGATCATTGGGTATACCGACTCTGATTTTGCTGGATGTCAAGATAGCTTGAGATCCACTTCAGGCTACATCTATATTCTAGCTGGAGGAGCTATCTCCTGGAGGAGTATCAAGCAGACTCTTACAGCTACTTCCACCATGGAAGCAGAGTTTATAGCATGTTATGAGGCATCCAATCAGGCATTATGGCTGCGAGATTTTGTTAGTGGACTACGCATAGTGGACAGCATTGAAAGACCACTTAAGCTATTGTGTGATAATAGATCAGCAGTCCTCTATGCTAAGAACAACAGTAGTTTGACCAAGGCAAAACACATTGGGGTCAAATTTAAGGCTGTTAAGGAACGAGTACAAGAAGGAAAGTTATCTATAGAGCACATTAGCACGAACTCCATGATTGCGGATCCGCTCACTAAAGGATTACCACCCAAAGTGTTTCATGAGCATGTTGCTCAAATGGGTGTCAAATCAGTTGAGGATTATGAGTTTTAGTGGGAGTTTGTAATGTTTCTATATTTGGTTAATTGACTTGATTCAAGTTTTTAAGGTTATTTTCTGCAGAAATAAAGTTTAAAGTTTTATGTACTCTTACAGTTATATTATTGATCTCAAGGTGGACCAGTTGGAAATAGACATTCTATTCCAGACCACACTTTATGTTATTTCCACGCTACACACCTATACTTGATCCATGTCGTTTATTATATTAATATACGTGATCATTGATGGGTCTAGTTATTCAAATATAACAAAGACTTCTTTGGTCCTATGTTGATATAATTAATGGACCAGATTGATTAAAGATGACTACAGTTTGATAGCAAAATTTTGGAGCTCCTAAAGTAAACATACAATTCTGAGGATTGTGTATACATGTGTATGTCGTCCAAGTGGGAGATTGTTAGATTATTGGACTTATACTACATGTAATATTCACAATATATTATTTATCGGGTTTAATTGTATGTTATATGCTATCTTATATTTAGGCCCAAAATTAGTGGTCCTATGGATATTAATTTAAGTGGGCTAATAAGTTATCTAATAAGGTATAGGGCCCAAATGTGTAGAGACCCATGGGCTTGACATAATCAATGATGGGCTGATTAGGGTTAAGCACTCTCTATAAATAAGGGGTTATGGTCCCTAGTTGTACACGTCATTCCGTCTTTCTGCATCCCATCGCTAGAGAGATAATTCCCGAGGGCGTGTATCAGCTAGAAACGCAAACCCTAGCCTCCGTCTCCCGGATCTCCAAAGGTGATCTTCCATGGAGTCAGGTACGCTTCCGCTCAAGTTAATTCTCTAGATAATTTCAATATGAAGATTAAAGTATTTATGGATTTATTCCAACATTAAAGGTCCATGTCCTTAAACTTATCATTTTTCGTGTCGTTATTCGTTAATGCTCTAAAGCTTGCACTAATAACAAAACTTCTTTTGATTTTTCTGGCCATGTTCAGATTTATCCGACCGTTCTAAAGGTGTCCGTTTCCTTTCCAGATGAACTTTATAGGAATTGGAAATAGCCTAGAAACTCTCTACTAAGTCACATTCTTGATTTTTTACGCATTCTTTGAAAACAATAGCAGTAACTTTGACAACCAAAGGCATATATAACCTCCAAGCAGCTTCTTGTTGCTGGTGTTGAGACTTTCTTGGTGGGAAGTTGTGATAGCACAGTTTGTGTATATAGTGGAGATTGAGAAATGCAGGAAGAATTGGGCCGGGTTCTTAATCCAGGCCTTTTCCAGGTTTTGTTATGCTCTGTTTTAGAAAGTTGGTACTTTTAGGTTCTTGTTTTGTTTGCGAAATTTTGACACTTTTGGTCCTATGACTATATACTAAGTCTCACTTTTGATCTTATTCTTTTAAAAGTCTCATATTTGGTGCACGACTATCATATTTTGGACACTTTTAGTCCTCCGGTCATTTATCCGGCCAAACCCATCGGTGAAGCTATTTATTTTGTCTAGCTCACCTTATAAATTTATTTTTCAGAGGGCACTTTTGTCTTTATTTTGGACACTTTTAGTCCTCCGGTTATTTATTCCGTTGCTTTTGCTTCTTCTCCAGGTGAATGAAGCTTCGAGCACTGGAGAACAAAAACCCTAACCATCATCTATCCCAGAATGACGAGCTTTGTTTCCAGAAATTCTCAGCGTGAATATTACATTTATGGTGAGTGGATTCTAATTACTTGTTGTCACTGTGGCCACGAGTTGAAGCTGCTTACCACATGGAGTAGTGAAAATCCAGGTCGGGGGTTTTTCCAATGTCCTAACTATGAAGTAAGTTATTCAATACTTGTTTTGTGTAAAGCTTGTTTAGATAATAAAAAAGCAGCCCAGTTTTTTGCTTATTTCATAAGGCAATGACATGGGAACAAATTGGTGATAGAATCTATTTAGTTAATACTAACCAGTCTGCTACTTACTTGTGGATATATGAGCAACAGAGACATGGAGGATGCAATTTTATGGAGTGGTTTGACCCTCCTATGTGTCAACGAGCCAAAAGGATAATTCCCGAGTTGTTGAAAAGGATTAATCGCCAAGATGAAGAAATAAGAAGTCTTGAAATGAAACTGAAGACCATTAAAACCCAAAGTTGGCTTTGGATGCTCTCTCTTTTTGTTTGACTATTTCTGGATGGGTATTTAATATATATGATATCAGTTGGATTCAGTGCGGGTGAGCAATGAGCTGGGAGCAGGAAATCCAAAATCAACAACAAAGCCCGCCGTGAGACCGGTTTTTAGGGGGTTCAATAGGTTATACAGAATAGAGCCTCGGATTTACGGGCCCCAAATTTTTAAAAATTTATTAGTATTATATAGTAATATTATACTACCTCCGTTCTTAAATAAATGCAACACTTTGACTTTTACACTATTCACATGTTGTACTTTGGCTACGTTTTATTTATTAATGTAATTATATTATTTTATGAAAAAAATATTGTTAAACTTGTCTCATTGTTAATTTTCATAATCTAATTTTTTTAATTTTTTTACTAATACAAAATCATTTATATTAATGGTCAAAGTTGTGTCTCGGCAAGTGTGAAATGTTGACCGTTGCATTTATTTAAGAACGGAGTAAGTATATTAATACTAATTAGTAAAATACACGAAGGAAAATATAGACCTATCATTCTTCGTTGGTCCTTTTACTTTGATCGTTCTCTTTTAATGAGTATTTAATTGATTTGAATATAAGTATTTGGTTTATATAAATGTGGGGCCCCGATTTTCATTTTGATCCGGGGCCTCCAAATTTATTCGACGGCCCTGCCTGCTATTATCGTGAGGCGGCAATGGTAGATTTTGATATGTTTCAGCAATGTTTGATCGGTTAGGGACTTTTTATGGAAAATAGTACCTATAGTTGTATCAGCTATGAATAATCGATAGTTGGGATTTGGGATTATTAACGGTTGACCGGCAATAGTTAGGAATATTGTTTTCAATTTTTCTTATTATAAATAATTCAGTTATGAGTACTTCTATTAACTCTTTTGTTCATAAAAATCCAACTGCTCCAAGGGATGACCTTGTAATTGATCTTATTGAGCGGTTTGAAACCAATTATTACATGAGAATATTACTACGGATTCTGGATTCAAGACTTTAGATCAAGTTGGGTTGACTATTAATTAAACAAAAATTAAATTAACATTGGGTTGTTTAAATGGAATATATCAAAAAGTTACTCTAAAAATAAGACATAAATGACCCGAATTTCGGCCCACTATAACTTTACTCTAGATGTGAAGATCAAGTCTATTCATCATTTCATTGGTCATTAGACATACCAAAAAAAGTGTGTGTGTGAAAGAGTCTTTAATGAGCTAAAAGAATGGTCTCATCAAATGAAGGAATATCTGCTATGGCGCTTGAGGGGCTCATCAAATTAAATTATCAATTGTTGTATAACCCATTTTATTCTCTAATTCAAATGCAGGATAAAACATTCAAAAAAATCTATTTGTACATGTTTTTATACACGTTCTATCCATTTTTTGTCTGTGAATGGCTTGTTTTGTTTGTCACAGACAAAACACGCAAGTTTTGTCTGTCACATACGTTCACAGACAAAAAATATGGCCTGGCACATACAAATGTATAAAAACGTGTACATATAGAATAGTTGTAAAACATTTTACTTTACTATTGTAACCTTTTAAAGAGGGGTCTCATTTAATCTTATATTATAAATAATTCAACTCGAGTACTCTTTTTGGTTTCTATTGAAGATCATAAACGGAATTAGAAATGTACATTTAATTTAATTTAAAAAATGGAACAAAAGAGCTTTTTCTCCCGCTACCGAGGACCGTGGTGCTATGCTTTGGAATTATAAATGGCCTCTTTGGCGGAGTCAAGGGTGGATACGACTGAAGCCGCGGCGTTGGTCAAGACTGCGCCGCTGGTTTTCTGGTTGCTATGAGTAGTCGGCGGCGGATGATGATGGATTATCTCCACCGGCCGCTTTTCTTGCCCTTGCCCTGCAGATGATTGGTAATCTACAGTTTCCACCTTCCTTTCCAATTGACCTTGTGAATTCATATCCTGACCATTAAGTTTACAGATTTATAAGAATAAAATCTTTGCCATAAGGATCAATATATGGTCGAGTGTAATTTTTTTAGGAATTTTATCGGGACCTCAAAGATAGATTAATTATCAATTCGGGACCTGAAAGATAAAATGCATCGATATAGGACCCGAATGATGAAAAACTATCAATTTAGGACCTGAATGATTGAAAACTATTAATCTATGACCTAAGTTGTCGTAATTTTTTTATTAAATATTTTTAAATATTATTTCGTTTTATTAAACTAATAAACTTTTGTGAAGAAAAGTTTATCAAAAATTAGTAATGGAATTAATAAAAAATTAAATAAATCAAAACCTATGAAATGTTAGGTCCTAAATTGATAGTTTTCTATCATTCGGATCCTATACCGATACGTTTCATCTTTCGAGTCCTGAATTGATAATTAATCTATCTTTCGGGTCTTGAATTGATAAAATTCCATTTTTTTAAAGTTGAAACTAATTGTTTATCATAAAATTACTTTCATCAAAGAAAGTTTTATTTCACATGGATCACAATGTTTTAGAGTCTCAAATCAAGTGCATTCGGATTGCACCTCATTACCTATTTACCTCAATCAAGATGGCACAAGAAGCTGAATTTTTATTTGAGAAGGGTTCATTTGACTTAATTATACGGAGTATATAATAAGTAATGTTAATCAACCCATATATCATATACTAGTATGTCACTATAACATTATGAATTATCGTACCAATGATAATGATTGAATTCAATTTTTTTTAATATGTAATTAGAAATAATTTTGTTTAGTAACGCAAAATAATGCACATTTTTCATGACATAGTACAAGTAGATGTACGTATCTATTTCATACATAAGTATATATGTCTAGCACACAATCACAAGTCGGGGACCAACTCGTGCCCGGGTTCACCCAATCTCGATAAATACCTTTAACTTTACATATATATATAAAGATTCCGAATCAAATAAAAATCTTTCTTCCCGTGAAAACTAAAAACCTATCACTTTTCCTCCATTCTGATGCACTATTAGCTTTCTATATTGCACTTTTTCACGAAGGCGTGCATACAACTTTGACTTATTTACAAAAGTGCCACCGTTTTTTTCTATTTGAAATGATTCGACCAAAGTTTAAAAAGTGCAAGAGACGAGCTTTAAAATGAATCAAATTGAGTCAAAAGTGACGGTTTGCAGTTTGCACGATAAGGATGGTTTTTATCGGAACCGCACCCTTTGATATAAATATATATGAAACTTTATAAAAATTTATATGGAATTCTGATTAATTACAATTTTCATAAAAATAACAATTTTATCATCCTAGACCAGTACTACAACATGCATGACCCGTCTATGAGCTGTCTGGTTTAATGTAATTTACCTTGTTGGTGAAAGAATTCATAATGGAATTGAAGCTAGTTTTTGGTGAATGGTTTCCAAGCTTTCTCTTTGGATGATACGAAAAAGCTCTCTCTTTTTATAAAGTGGTATGGAAATGTTTTGGTTGGTGTTCAATTCTTGCATGTATGTATGTATGTTTGTATTGTATTGGGCATGCTTAGCTTGTTTAATTTAATAGTTCCGATGTTTCTGGGAATGGGAACTGGGAAGCTAGGACCGATCATTAGTTACCATCAAATTAAAACTGATCGAATGTGTCTGGTTCTCGGGTAAGACGTTCATTCCCACCCATTGTTGCCAACAAATCAACAATCACTCAATTCTACCCTAAAAATATATAATACGTTTAACCCTAGCTATACGTAGTATATAAAACTAGTATCATTTAACCCTAAAAATCCGTTTATTTATGAGAAAATTATTAGGAGTATGAATACAAAATGTGATGATCCCTAAAATATGCTACGTATTTCTAAATTAAATGGTGTTTTTTATATGTATGACATGTGTTTTTTTAAGCTCGTATGACATGTGTTATGATCTTATTTTTTCTCTTTTGAAATCAGTTACTGTTCATAAGAGTCATGTTTAAATGTGAGGAATCTGTAATGTTTTACTCACATTTAGATTAATTTTCCCTTATTTTGCATGGAGTACATACGTATTAAAAAATTAACTTCCCAACATAGGGATGTAAAATTAATTGACTAAGAACGTGTTTATTTCGCTACTAAAGTCACAGTAAGATTAGTAAGACAGGTGAAGTAAATACGCATGATGATTAAAAAATTGTTTACTAACCGAAACAGGTGATTAAAGTAGCGCTTACTAATCATATCATCCCTCGTGTATTAATTAAGCGGCATTTTAGACTTTTTCAATTTCCGAATTTACCCTTACCCCTTATTGTTGCCCCTACCCTTAACCCTGCCCTACCTTACTCAAACCCATCCCAATCCTACGCATCCTCGTACCTCTAACCCCCGTACCCTTTTCCCCTGTGTGTACCCCTACCCTACCTTATCCAAACCCACCTCAACCGCAACCCCAACCCTACCCCACACCCTGATCCAGTGCCCATTACCCCTACCCGTACAGTCGTACCCACCCCTACCCCTACCTCGCCCCTGCCACAGGTCCTTCTACCCCCTACCCCTACCTGTACGCGTACCCTTACCCCCTTATCCCCCATCCCATCCTTACCCCCTACCTCGTACTCGTACCGTTACTCCTAACGTCCCCTACTCGTGGCTCATACCCCTACCCTACCCTACTATACCCGAGGGTCAGGGGTAGGGGTGGGGAAAAGTCGGGTAGGGGCAGGGTGAGGGGTAGGGTTATAAGGGGTAGGGGTGGGTAAGGGTAGGGTGTAAGGTTGGAATTGGGGGTAGGAGGTAGGGTAGGGGTAGGGGGCATGGGTACCCGTATAGGGTGGTAGGGGAGTAGTGGTAGGGGTAGGCCCCGCCATATTATATATATACTTGTGTATATGAATGTTTGTGTGTCTATATATGTATAGGGATATATTGGACATTTTAATGTTAAACGGTGTCTTGAATCATGTAAAGTAAACATGAGCTTATAAGCACCGGTTAGTAACCTATGAAGTAAACGTGCCCTAGGTCACATAGATACCTTTATTTCGATATTGATTCTGGATAAAATTGACCCTTAGAATTCCTACTTTGACACATTTTACAAAAAAAAAAAACCTGTTGAGTTAACGTCAATAATATATATTCTCTGCTTGCCAAGTGCTTGTCTGATTCACAAAAATAAGTTGTCTTTAAGAATGTTAACTTTCTATTATTTTGGTTCGTTCTTGATTATTTGTGTAAACTTTCTGTTAACAAACTATACTAGAAGTATGCTTGGACTCGGGCCGGGTGGCCCGACCCGGAACCGGCCCGAACCGGTGGCCTGGTCAGTGACCGGTCCAGGTAGGCCCGACCCGGTGGGTTTCCGGTCCGGGCTCGGGTCACCCATAACAAGGCCCGGTTCAGGCCAAATTTATTTATTTATTTTTTGGTTTTTTTCATTTGTTTGGGCTCCACCGGGTTGGGCTTGATGTTTAGGAGGGGTTTGGGGGGTTTGGGGGGGTGAGGGGGGGGGGGGGGTCAGGGATGGGTAGCTAAACAAAAAAAAAAAAAAAAAACAAACCCGAGGCCCGGCCCGGACCCGGTGGCTACTCGGGCCGGTCCCGGGTCCAGCTATATAGAACCGCCGGCCCGACCCGGCCCGAGTCCAACCATAACTAGAAGTATGGCTCTGAAACGCTCATAAACTAATAAACTGTAGTAGTGCAACTAGAGAATAATTGAATAACTAATAATATTCATATTTGATTTCAATAATATTCAATAAGAATAAAATATTACTCCGTATAAAATTTATAATCAATTTGGTCCTCGTATCAGGAAAACGTCAATTAGGTTCTCATACTCAAAAAAAATTAATCAAATCACCGAACTTGTGCACCATGTTATCAGAAAAAGGTTGAGTAGGTTTCCATGTGTGTGCCACGTCAGCAAAATCACGGTTAATTGGGCTGCCACATGTGTGTCACATCAATAGGTTACTTGCTAACGTGACGAGTAATCTGCTAATGAACTCAATTGAATGTTTTTGTAAAAGTTCGAGGGATTTGATTCATTTTTTAAAAGTACGAGAATTTAATTGACGTTTTCCTGATTATCTAGTACAAGGACCAAAATTTATAGTTTTTCATATACTTTAAGGTTTCAAGTGCTCATTATCTAATTCGGAATAAAATGCAAGCATTAAACGAGGCATAGTTTATTGAATCACTATGCTTTAGGGATGGACTAGGCCGGTTCGGACCGACCCGATACCCGGCCCGGACCGCTACTGTGAAGTACCGGCCCAGCCCGGCCAACCGGGCTTTGGGGCCCGAACCGGTGGTAAAATGGGGCGGGCTTCGAGACCTTGGTTTAGTGGACCAGCCCGGCCAGTCCGGGACCAGTCCAGGCCATTTTTTGCGGGGTGGGGGGGGGGGTGTTGGTGGGCCGCTGCTAGGTAGGTTGGGTTGGGTGTTTTGGTGGGGTTTGGGGGTAGGAATAAATTAGAAAACATTTTTTTAAATAAAATGACCCGACCCGACCCGGTACCGGGCCTTCAACCTAAATCACCAGTACTGCTCAATCCCGGCCTGGGGCCCTGTCCATCCCTACTATGCATGTTGAACTGTTCAAATTTTCATTTTGTTATTTTCACTTGCTGAGTAAGTTGTAGGTCATCTGAATCAACTTGAACAGAAGTCTTTTCAATTTGGGAATGTTTTAGAATTAGTTATATTTGAGATTAATATTTGAAGACCACTAAAAGTTGGGATTATTAATATAAATTTTTCCTTCATTATTCAGCGTTGAACTTTAATTTTTAATTGATTGTGAATCTTAATTTATCTTTTTTATTCGGTATGAGGATTGTTAATCAGTTTCAACTTTGCAGTTATTTAAAGACCTCTCAATTCTGTCCAGTCCATTTTCCCGGACCAAACATGAGCAGTGAACAGCACAAATAGGCATGGGCCCGGGTCAGGTCAGTCCAGGTTCCGGGCTGAGACTGCCCAATTCTGTTATATTTTTAATTCTTTACCCATTTTCAAGCCTAAAAAATACCGGTCGGGATCAGAACCGACCGGTTCAGTCCCCAAAAATTGAACCGAGACCCTGTACACTATACACCCGGTCAGGTACCCGGTCTTGGACCAGAACCGAAACACGACTCAGTCCGGTCCTGCACAGTGCCAGACCTGGTTTTGGACCGGGTCCATGCCTAACCCCCAAATGAGCCATATCAAGCCAACTGTTTCGCAGCCTGAGCTGACCCACCCCAAACCTCTACCAGACGTTAAGGAGCTACTTATCATGTAGGCATAAACGCGCACATTGCCATTGTAATTTGTAACTGGGAGGCTAAAATTAGTCTACTATACTGCTAATCTAATGGAGTTACGCAAACCAACTTCATGTAAACTTGAACTTCTTGCTCAAACAATACACTATATAGACCTGCTAGCTGTCAAGAGAGAACTTAACAGCTGCTAAGTACGATATTAAATAAAAATTTGCTGTCTACACCGTTCAGTACTGACCTCCATCACTCCATGGTGCAGTGCAACATTGGTTGAAGTCTATTACTACTTTTAGTGCATTAAATCTTTGAAAAAGAACAAAACAGGCATCATGGCACTTGGCAGGGCAAAAATATCATTGTAGAGTTAATACCCAGTATCAGTAAGTCACGAGGGGTGATCCGCTGCAATGGACATCAGAGGCATCAGTAATCTTTTGCCTTGGAGAGAGTGTGACACTAGCAGCCACATCAACATCAGCATTGGTAATGATTTTCCTTTTCTGATTCTCAACTTTCACCTTGCTCTCTTCATGCTCGTTCACTTCTACTTGCTGCTTGGAGACCATGGCTTGAGCTTGTGCAACCAGTGACGCATCGTCATCTGTAGCGTATAATATCTTTTTCAGTGCTTGAACCACCTGAAGAGACAAGATACAACTGTGTCACATTCATATTTATTCCCAGGAATACTCTCTCACAAGTCACAAATGGTTAGTTCAAATGATAAGGGAGGATTTTACGGGTAGGTTTTCAATCTCAGGGCATTGGCAGACTATTTCAATATCCCTGAGCTTTGCAAAGTAGAAGTCTCTTTCTCTCTCCAGGCTATCCACAGATAACTTCAACTCTGTAATCTGAATTTTACCAAGAAAAATTATTAACTTTGTTATGGAGCACTGTTTGTAGAGAAAATACTTATTGAAACTGTTGAGATCTTTCACACCTGTTGTTCATGAGCAGCTTTTTCTGTTTCAGTATACACAGGGCGGCCTCCACTTGAAGACGGTCTAGAGGTTTTCCCAGAAAGAGTTGTAGTGCTTGTGTTGGTGGTTGCATCATTCCTGCGAGTATTGTGAGGGACATGATGCTTGGTGGAAGATGCTGAGGAAGTCTTTGCAGAAGGTTGCTGTGAAGATGCTGCAGCAGATCTCTTGCACACTTCTTTTCCACCTTTGCTGGCCTCTCTTCTCTCCAGAGCATTGTAACTGAAAAGTCGAATATTAATGGATGATGATATGGATAAAAGTACCATTACAACATAACTTTAAACCCAGACATCACGCCATGCGCACCACGAGCTTCTGATTAACATGAAGCCCCTTTGATTGCAATATCGCACCGATGTCAAGGCAAAGGGTTGTCCGGCTAAGCACGATGTCTAGTTTTGAATCCACCAAGACTTTCTCAACTTGAGAGGCACAAATGACTACGGATAGTACATGAATGCAAATTGAGGCATTGGAAAATTAAACCTTTTTTGTCCAAACAAGCATCAAAAACTGCCTTTGCAACAATTCTATAGCATACAGCAGCAGGATCAGCTAATAGTCTAATACTAATCCAAGATAACAAGGAGAATTGTTTGTCCAAATTACATATATACTATGTACTCCATTTATTAAGCCCACATGCCTGTTAAGATATTCAAATCAAGCTAATTGCCAAGCATAAATCACACAGGAACCGGTTTGCACACAACCAGTCTATCTTAGCATGCCTGTTAAGATATTCAAATCAAGCTAATTGCCAAGCATAAATCACACAGGAACCGGTTTGCACACAACCAATGTTATTAATGAGAATCACAAAATAAAAATGGTTTGGGAAATTACTTGTGTGCAGAGCTTCCTCCTCCTACAGAGTCACAGTAGCGCTTCATCCACTGCATGAACTCAAGGTTATCCAGAGGCCTTCCTTTCACCAGTTTGCTCACCTCAATATGCTGATAACACAAAATAAAATATCCGATAAGTAGTATTCAAATTCAATATCCGAAAACTAGTATTCAAATCCGACAAAATCAAATAGCCTATAAATATCGATTAGTAGTACTCCGTATAAACATGTAGGATCCTGTACAATTCAACTTCTCTAATCCGATAAATAGTATGAACAATCCAATTATTAGTTAAGCTATGTAATTGATGGACTCTACATTTCAAATATTTAAACACCGAACAAAAAATACAATAGTAAAAGCAATTGATAGGGAAGGAGCGGAGAAACCTTAGTAATTTTGAGTTTGTTGAAGACTTCTTGGAGGACCTTATAATTCTGGATCATTTCGTACTCACTCTTCGCATCAAAATTGACCTTGTGCATCGGCACCATCCCCGGATGAACGGAATCCATCAACTGGCACTGAACCGCGCCGGTACATGCCTGGAAAGTGAGGTAAAGTCCACCAATTACAAAGTCATTCATCTTAAATGAGTAAAATCTAAATCTGAATTTGTCTATAAGAAAACCATAGGGCTATACGGTACCTCCTCGACTTTTGACATACTAAGGTGGAGAGTGGAGTTTATCCAGGCGAGGATCTCAGATCTGCCGATGAAGTAAGCGGGGTCCATCATTCCAATGTTCGACGCCATTTCTTCCTGCCACGTTAAACTGACTAAGCTCTATCGGCTTCCGGAGGAGAGACTGCGGTGTTGGAGACCAGCCTTAGCCTCTTTGTTCCGCCTTGGAATGGTGAGTTTGAAGCTTATAAACTACGGATCGTTATATTTGAATTTTGAAATACGTGAAAAATATGGGAGCTACACCGTTGGTTTTCAGATTTAAGGTACTAAACCGTGACTCGCGTGGATAATACAACAAATCTATATGTCAATTTTTGGTAATTTTTTTGTAAACATTGTACTTCTTTAGTCTCTTAAAATTTAGCTATGTTTGATCGTCATAGAGATTAATAAAGTAAAAATCGTGTGGTTGAGGTTTGTGCAAAGGAGAGAAAATTAAGTAGAACCACAACCACAAACTCTTTACTTAAAAGAGAAAGTGACAAAGTTAGTGAGACATCCAAAAATGAAAAGTTAACAAATGTTTAAAAAAATGATGACACTCCATCCCTGAGAGCCCCCAACACCGACCGTACGGTACGTTGGGAGGATGTAAATTGGACTATAATCACAATCTGACAGATAGAGAGTGGGGTTGTGTCCCCGGTACTTGCAGAGACCCTATGCATTTTTTAGCATAGTAACCTCTCATCGCAGTTGCTGGGATTCGAACCCGGGATCTAACCCTTGTGGCACTCCCTCGCTACCAGTTGAGCTACGCCCACCGGTAAGTTGACAAAGTTTTAAGGGACGAAGAGAGTATATATTTTATAACGTAGACATTGTAGTAATCTTCCTTCATCCTAGGTGGCATCATACAAAGTTGTGGTCCACGAGTCCACGACAAATCCGAGGCGGTAGTTCATTCTCTTTGATCAATGACATGATACAAGGTTGTTTCATCAACTTCCTGTGACCCCAATGATGAAGTTGTGACATCAACTCTTGAAGATTTTGGTAGGGACATGACACAACTGAACTCTACTTCTTTATTGTTTGTGTTTATTTTGTTCTGTGGCGATTCTTTCTCGTGCACTGACGCTCCAGAGTGTTTTGTCTCTCTCAGTGTAGGAAGTTGTTTTGGTGTCCCGATCAACTTCGCCTGGTCAAGGGTTTCTGTTTGTCTTCTTATGGGGCGCATAGACATTGGTAGAACTCGTCCTCCTCCGGAACCGCCTCCGTGCCAGGAGGAGTTTTGTGGAAACACTTTATTTTAATTTTATTTTTCTTTTTGTAGTACTTGTTTTTATTTTAGTTTGAGTATGTTTGGTTTGAGTATTTAGATTTTTGGAGTATATTTCATAGCAGTATTTCGGTTCTGATTGTTTTAGGCTTAAAATTGATCGTTTTGTGTCTAGCGAATCAGGTTGCTTTGTACGATGTGACTGATTCTATATTTATTCCTAGGAGTCTAGGACTGATGATTGAATCTGTCATAACTGTCTGGATATTGTCTTGTATGTTTTTCTTGATTTTAATATAAAAAGTCGTTCTTTTATATTCAAAAAAATGTAGACATTGTAAAATATAGCCTATATAGAAATCTAGAACCAACGGTGACATATAGATGTAGTTTATCGATAAAATTAATTAAAAATATAGAATTATGTGAAAAGAAAGATAAATTTAACTGATTTAGTTTTATATATTTATCTCTCATGTAACGTATGCATTGTGCACCTTTTTGCATAGAAAATGTCAATCCAAACGGGATGAGTATTATATCATTTACCCATTTCTTTTACTAAATCGATTCTCATGATTGCAATTTGCAAACTATATCAGAAGTGAAAAGTCGCAAATTTAGAATTTTGAGTTATCCACCCAACGATTGTAAATAGCCTTATGGTCTAACATTCGGAATCAATTCATACACAGCATGTGTATGAATAGAAGAGTAAAATACTTGGAATCAATTATACAGTTTTGTCATGAATCATTTACACTTTATTTTCATTCTTTGTCCCGACAGATTGGTTATTTTTTGAGAAACTCCATTAGTCAATCATAATAAAAGAGTACAAATTTAAATTGAACCTGGTTTTGTTTGTCACATATTCTCATTTTAATTTGATTATAAAGTTATGTTGTTTATTTACGTGTGATATTGTTTACTCAAGTTTAATGAAAATGATAGAGTGTAATGATATCAATCTACACCTAGTGGGACTGATTTCAATCTAAGTGGAACTGTGGAAGCTAAACATTTCGATGATTTGTATTCAAAATATAAAATAAGAATAAAATAAGAATGAGTTAAAACTAATAAATATTATCAAATTTAATATGAGATAAATGTACTAGAATGAAAGAAATTTGAAAGTTTTTTAAGGCGAGATTAGTACAAAATCTACTCCCTTATTTTGTTGAGTTTGTTAAGTTTGACTTGTGCGTTGAATATTAAAAAGTACTCCCTCCTTCCTGAAATAACTTTCCTGCTTTCCTTTTCGGTCCGTCTCAAAAAAATTGTCTCATTTCTATTTTAGGCAACCCTTTACACATATACTCCCTAAAATACTCTCACCCCAAACCCTTTAATCATTTCATATTATACCTTTCTCCTCTCTCTCTCACTTTACCCGTCCCTTCTTATTTTCTATCGTCTTACCCTTCATCTCTCATCTCACCTTCCTCAAACCGATCGTTCATCTCTCATCTCGCTCTCTCTATCTAACCCTTGAGAAACCTCCTATTTCTCCCTCGAACCTTCATGTGTGGATGAATCCTTCATCTGTCCAAACTCTCATCTTCATCAGCACTTCTCCGTCGTTCACCTCTGACCTCCGTCACTGTCATATCCATGGAGTCATCTGAGCCAGAGGTTTGCTCTGTCGTTGCCAATACTTCTGTTGATATCCTCATGCAACCCTTTGAACCCAACCAATCTAATTTGTCTGTCTAAATCAATGAATCTAGGGTTTTGGAAGGCTCAGATTTGGCCAATTTTTCCATGCATGTTGAACTGGCGATGGCTGTGCGGTGCTCTGATGTCCCGGACACTTATGGCGGGTGTTGACGAGGAAGATGAAGGGGGGGAACTCACCTCGGGGCTTCGGGTGGAGGGGATGGAATGGCTTCGAAGGGATGAAGAAGAGATTGGTCAGGAACCTGAGGAAGGTGATGGCATTGAAGCAACTTGTGCTCATTACCCACCCTTGGTTGCTTCACCGTACTATCAGTGGACGCTTGCACACAAAGCTTCATTTGATAGCTGGCTCAAGCTTTTATGCCTAAGTGGGATCCTAAGCTTTGGGATCATCTATTAAAAAAAGAAACATCATTTATTAATTTTTGTGCTCATCTCTCATAACACATTGTCAAGTATGCCGTGCGAACATTATTAAGAAATTGCCATAATCAGGGCTAAAATATTATTAAAGTTTTTAAATATGACTTTAAGTTTGTTATTCCCTAAAATAGGATGTCTATTTTCGAACACTGAAGGTATAAAAACAAAATTGTTTCTGACTTTTAATTTTTCATTTTATGATCAGAATTTACATTATTTAGGGATCATATTTAGGGAATAACAAACTTAAAGTCATTTAAGTGGGATCCTAAGCTTAAACAAAATTGTTACATATTTACTAAGTGGGATCCTAAGCTTTGGGATCATCTATTAAAAAAAGAAACATCATTTATTAATTTTTGTGCTCATCTCTCATAACATATTGTCAAGTATGCCCTGCGATTCTGCGAACATTATTAAGAAATTGACATAATCAGGGCTAAAATATTATTAAAGTTTTTAAATGTGACTTTAAGTTTGTTATTCCCTAAAATAGGATGTCTATTTTCAAACACTGAAGGTATAAAAACAAAATTGTTTCTGACTTTTAATTTTTAATTTTATGATCAGAATTTACATATTTTGGGAGTCTGAGAAAGTTTTAACTTTTTTCATTACAAATGATTTTGTCATGTTAGCACACTTTTAGTCATAAACAACCTTAATTTGTATTTTTAATATTATACTTCTAGTGAACTTTGGTTAAAACATTATATTTATTGGGTTGAATGATGTATCCACATACACACACACATATATATATTTATACTTATTAAGGGGGTGTTTGGATCTGATTCTTAAAATTGCTTTAAAAAAGAAGCAGAAGCAGAATCAATTCCAAACACCCCTAAATCTTACGATTTACAATTCGATTTTACGATTCGATTTTTAAATCCGTATACCGATTCGATTCAAAAATACGATTTTAACAACCTTGGTCATAAAATATAGGAGTCCTATTTTTGCACTTTTGCATTGTTTAGTCTTATTTAGGGAATTCTCTCGAACATTATTATATTGGAAATGCTAATATTGGAGTAAACAACCCCTTTAACCTGTCTACTTATAAGAATTAATAAGAAGTGTACCAAATACATCACTATATACAGATATACTTCGTATAATAGAACCAACCCTAGGTATGGTTCAACATTTTTACACTTCACCGCTCTAAAACCACCAACCATCAGTTATTCAGATCATATATTGTTCAACTTTTAAATCGTGGATGCTGGTCATTACATTAAAAAAAATCAATCATTTTCTTATACCATGCAATGTAGGGGTCATCCTGGGAGCTTCAACTTTTCATACTAGACAAATTCAGCTCCTGTGTAGCTTCTAATGCACATCCTGGAGTCCTGAGAGCCAATGAGTTGTTGAACCAGACAGAAATCATGAAATTGTTTGAATGGGGCTTCCGGTGGCATTGCGCCTTCCAAAAATCACAATTACATGTTTCAATCTGTTAACTAGTTTCAAGATGTCGTCTTTCCAGGACCACGTAGGATCGTTAAGAGCACGGATGGAGTTTAAACATACAAGAAGTGTTCCGCCCTCATGCAAAAGCACCTGTCATGGTGAATTCAGAGGAACATGATGTTATGTCATGATGATAGCACATAATGACAACACTTGTAAGTATATAGATGACCACAATCAGGTATGGTTAATCTCAAACAGAAGGGTTAATGGTGTTCATTGCAGCCTTTTCAAACCGATTCTTACGTGTCAGGGCTACAGAAAATAGAAGAATCGGTTTTTAAGGTGTTTGGTAGAATTCCTGGAACTCTTTTGTGGGATCTTGAAACTTTTTAATTTCAGAAGTCATCCCCATGATACTGAAAAATATTATTTTATCTTTAATGATTTTGTTTCAGAATCACTACCAAAAATCAGCTTTGTTGTTTTCCGCATACAATGGAATCAATTCTCGCCAAGCACTTCTGGATTCCCTCGATTCATCTCAACACAATGTCTACTTCAGATAATTATCTTTCTGCAAATCCCCCTCAAAGTAACTTTAAGAAGGTAAAATGGTTGAAAAGAGTCCTACCGTTAGCCACAGGGGGAGATAACCCATAACTGAAGTAAGAGAGGCAAAGGCAATACTACACAATGCAAGAGCCACATTCTGCTTAATCTGAAAAGTAGAGAGCAACAATACTTAATTACAAATTGAGAACTGAAAAGCAACATGATTTCACTAGCCAAAAGAGGAAGATACCAGGGATGTTGTTTGCCGAGATTTGGCGACACAGAATGGAACACCTGAAATGTTGTCTTGTAATAACATAACATCTGCAGCAGCTATAGCTGATGCACTGGCTCGCTCAGCTAATACGATGCCCACGGTAGCAGCAGCAAGAGCAGGGGCATCATTGATACCATCACCTACCATTATAAGCCCACCTGCAATAAACATAGGCATGTATTATGTGTCAAATTCTCAATAAAGTGATACACTTAAGGTATGCTTGGATCCCAGAAAATACAATGAAAATGATTTCAAAAAATTGAAGGTTTTCATGGAAACTTATTGTCTTGTGTTTGGCTTTACCACTGAAAATACAAAAAAAAAATCGAAAATGTCTACGGAAAGTTAATGTCTTGTGTTTGGTTTAAAGGGTTTCCAGTGTTTAGATTTCTTAGTCTTTCTACAATAAATAGAGAATTTTTTGTTATAAATTATTTAATAGAGATAGATAAATAAACTGAGTTTGAATAAGTTATTTAGTAAATAAACTACAATCATCATATGCTGCCAGTGGTCCAGTCCACACAGTTCACTTTCCATCTCTAATTTATGTGTCAACTTTCTATGTTACTAAATTTCAACTTTTGCAAATCAGTAGAACTTTTAATGTAGTTTCTAAATATATAAATCTTTAATTTTTATTTCTCATTGCACAATATTGTCAAGGAGAAAATAACTTTTTCATCAGTCACACCTCAAAAGTTACAATAGGAGTATCATTTTGGGACGAAGGGAGCATCAATCATTGTTTTTGAACAAATGTTTTCTTTTCTCTAACATTTTCTGCCTATATTTACCTCTGCTCTAGCATTTTCCAAGTTCAAAAAAACCTTAATTTTCTTGGGATTCAAATATTCTAAATGCCTTATAAACTGGGATGTAAATTGTAAGATACTGCAAATCAATGTTATACTCAAATGAGATGGAAAATCACCAGATTCTCTGGATATTCTTGTCACATGATATAGCTTATCTTCAGGTTTAAGGCTGCAGTAAACTTCTCTGATGCCCGCAGCATTTGCAACCCTCCATGCACTTGCTTCATGGTCACCTGTTAACATCATTACACGCAGTTTTCCTTGATTTTGTAATGTGCATATGACATCTGGAACCCCTGGTCGAGGCTTGTCTTCAAAGTGGAAAAGTGTAACCTGTACAAAACTTTGAGCTTGGCTTCAGAGGTCTTTGAGAAGCCGAAAGTAAGGTTGCCAATAAAGACCAGAGTACCATAACTAATTTCAATAGTTTTGACTTATAAATTATATCTATTAGTCTATCATTTTTTCCTGAAGCAATTCTTTTAGGGAATTTTCCTTTCTTGAGGATAGAAAACATTGAAAGAAAATGAAGTTTCAAATTGAAGTTTGGTGTGAAAGACACAATTCGCATTATAAGTTTCAAATTGTACATTCACTATGTGTATGTATGAAGTTACCCACAAAATATGGAAGAGCATATGTGAGAAGAGTGAAATAAAATTTATTTTCCGTTCCTTCCTTATTTTTTCTTCTTTCCAAAATGATAGAACAGAATCCCCCTTATTTTCCTCTCATATTTTCTCTCTTCCAAAAATAGTATAAAGGAAACACCCATCACCTTTTCATTGTTAACAGAAAGAGCAGCACGAACAAAATCTAATCCATATATAGAGGTCCTTACAGCCTCCTTAATCTTACTTGAGTCATCTTCAGACTGGTAAAGTGAAGTGATATATTCTATAGAACCAAGTGAGGCATTCAATGACTTTCTTCCTACAACAAGTCCTGCCTGTAACATTAATTCAATAGAAGCAAGTTCAAATCCATACAGGTATTTTTTATCTTGCAAACTCGGGATTAAACTACACCATGCATTGCGAGCACATCAAATAATATCTAGATTCAGTATTTATTACTAGTACATTTTTTACTAGAAATGACAAGATATACAGTGTCAACAGACAACATTGTTCAGGACAAGTATTGCAAAACGAAATGCATTCACATACAAAGATATATTTTCCCTCTCTCAAATAGCTATCAGTTAAGCCTTAAAAAATTAATAATGTTTATTTATTTTTCAAAAATCAAAATAATAATACTCTAATAGGGAAAGAATAACCCCACCCCCTCATTAGTGCATTAAGATATATGCAGTACTAAAGAGCATTTATTGGTTGAGGCCTTGAGGAAAAAACTGCGGAATAATAACAATTAAAGCTCACTTGATATTCAAAAGTGACCACTTATTTGAGAACATTCAATTTCCTATAAAACAACATTTACTTAGGAAAAGAGAGAACGGTAACTTAAGTAAACAGGGACATATGTACAGCAGCAGCAGCAACAACATCCAAGCCTTAAACCAAAAGAGTTAGAGATCGGCCAACATATGCAAGGGGATGAAATGATGGAAGTGGGCATATAGGAATGCAGTTTATGGACCACAATAACCAGACAGAAGCCACAGAATTCAGAAAGAGGACACAAAATCCAGCTTTTACATAACTAATCTCACTAGACATAGTTATATGTTATCAGGAGTTGAGGAAAATATGATCTTTAGAGCCTTCTAGGAATAAAAGTCTTTGGGCCCATTTCTTGAAACCTCCTTCACATTATCCAGCTCACATAAGAATTTTCATTTGCTACAATAGTAGAAGTTTAGTTATAATTAGTGAAAGTTACAATAATGTACTTGCACTTTGTCACGGTGCGTCAAAATAAATCGATACTAACACCTATACGTAGTATAGGTGAAGTAGAGTTCGTATCCACAGGGAAAGGAATAATTATCTTTTTAATGAAATAAGTAAATAAGGGGGGGGGGGATTTGGATTGAATAATTTAATTTGATAAGAACTAAGATGAACAATTTATATGTGTTTTGATTCAAGGATAAAAGGACTTGGCTTTGTTACTTTCCACTTGTTGATATATTTTAGTCGATCCTTGTTATATCTATAACTTATCCCCTCTCGAATACTCAATCGAGGAGTATCTCCGATTCATCGAGGGTAGTTATTAACAATGATCGTTCATTAATAACCCTTACTATTAATCAAATATAGAACAACGTTGTATACCGATATAATAGTAGCATTCAATCTTTTTAACTCCTTGATGAAATCAATTGAGATTGATAACCTCAACACAACGGTTTCGGTTTAACCAACAAAATCAATCCCTCTTAAGTCTATTAACCACGACCGTGCTTTAATAAACCGGAGTTACTTACTTGTGAAACCACCAACGATTAACCATCGGTTCGTTGATCGTTTCTAGTAGTAATTAATGTCGGAACGTTAACTAATCGTCACTTAGCAACCTTCCAACATTAATATAGAATGAGATTAAGGGAAGAATTAATAATCAAGAGAAGAAGTTAAGAAAATAACTCACAACTTTAATAATCAATAACCAAGTTTAGCTCCTCAATTGGAGACTAAACATGCTATAAAAATATAAGAAATGCTATTCTAAACTGAGCTTAGGAGTGCAGAAGAAGGGATCATTCAAAGTGAAGAAAAATGAGGCTATTTATAGGTGTTTTACAACACCTTTGGCCGGGTACCCGACTGGGTAAAGTGCCCACCCGACCGGGTGCATGTCAAAATCAAATATCCTCCACGTTCTGGTGATCTTCGGCATGTTAAAGTGTCCCGGGTCAAGTCAGACCCGACCGGGTGAGGTAGTGGACCCGACCGGGTGAGTGCACTTTCGAGGCACTTACGGTTGTTGAATCAGACCCGATCGGGTTCAGGGTCTGACCCGGCCGGGTTTTGTGCTCCTAACCCTTTTTGTCTTCAGCTTTTCTCCCCTTTTTCTTGCAAAAAACTTCTACCACTAGTCTACAACTATAAATGGAAGCTAAAAACAATTACAAACAAAGTTAAACAAATGTCTACAACTGCATACAAATGGTAAAGAATCCACACTGATGGATCGTCGGACCAGGGGTGGCCGGAATCCATCGAGAGTAGGAGAGGAAATGGTGAGAGCGAACTGGTTTGCAAGTCTCACAGTATGAAATTTAGAGTGCGATTGAAAAAAGCTCAAGCCTCTCAAATTTGATCCCTTTCCACAAGTTGGAAGGTGATATTTATACTAAGGAGAAAGGGAAATACTTGGTGCCCAAGTAAAAAGATACTTGTCTGATAGGAGAGGGACACGTGTAAAGCTACTCTAACAAACTACCAGACTAAATGGACCGGGAGCAGCCACGTGGAAAGTTGATTAGAGAGAGAGCCTCTGGTAGCTGGCTGATCGATCATTCTTCTAACAGAAATCCTGCCAAAGATCCCGTGTAGTCGTATGCAGATAATCTGGTACATTCCGTCAGCACGGAGAGTGACATGGCGATGTTTCCTCACGCATTAATCCCTTGCGAATTTCGTTTAAGTACAGGGTGCTTTTCTCCCGACCTCGAGGATTACTGAGGTCGGTATCTGGGGGCTCGGACCCATGTTGAGAGGACTCGTTCTGTTGTCCTTCGTTCTTGCTTTGGAGGCGGTTTGACCGCCTGGTGCTTCGATTGACGTTGACCTGGAGTAAGATCTCTGAGGTCATACTTGGTGCCGACCTCGGATGTCTCGAGGTCGGGCTCCAGTATCACCGAGTTTGGTCGGCTCCTGGGCTCGATGCCTTCCCGACCTCGAGGCCGGGGTCGGGGTCGGTGGACTCTGTTATCTGCTGAGTTTACTTGATTCCTGAACTTGATGTTTCCCGACCTCGGCGGTCGGGGTCGGGGTCGGATCCAGATGTGGGCTTAGTATTTTCTTGCCTCCGATGAACCCGCAAGGCTCTCTACCGGCGATCGCGGTACCCCTAGGGTATACGGGAATATACTCCATCACACACAAATCAAATATAAAAACAAACATTTATGCACTACTAATTAGTGCATATCAAGCACCCCCACACTTGAACTTTTACTCGTCTCGAGTAAAATAGATCATGTCCCTACAGTCCTCCAAATGATAAAATAACAATCCACGAATTTTTAAGAACAAAAAAAAAACTTACAAAGCATCCCCAAACAGTGAATAGAGTAAGAAGGGGTCTTCAACTGTATTGTTATCTCCATTTCTTTTTCTTAAGTTTGTCACCTTCAGGATCCTGCAAAATAAAAAGATTTCCTCATTCTCTCGTTTTGCCTAGGTGCCTTTTCAGGTTTTCATCCCAACTTCCCACATTTTTTTTATTTCTCACAACCTCACTCTTATTTTAATGCTTTTATTTTTGCTTGAGTTGCCATTTGTGGGTTTTCAACTCAACAAGCCTTTTTTTTTAAGAAAATATGAATGAAAAGAGTAGGATTGTGAGCATACCAGAAAAATGTCCACACCACCACACTTAGTACCCGGCACTGTCCCTAGTGCCCGCCTGCATCTCCGCCATCATAGAATCCTCCATATCCTTGGTAGCTTGTGAAGTGTGTATCCTCATCCATGTTATCACCTCCGTGTCCGTCATCCCCGCCTCCGCCACCGGAGCTCGATCCTCCAAGGTAACCCCACTGAGTGGGATCATACCATGAGGGTGCGGGAGGGGGAGTGGTCATAGAGGCAAAAGCACTCTAGTGTGCCACGTAAGAGTATATCGGACCAAAGGTTCTCCGTTGGTTCTCTTCATGTCTGCGCCAATCTTCTCGTCTTTGCTCTTCTATCCTTTCGAAACTCTGTCTCTGCTCATTACAATACAACACGACTTCCTCCCGAAGTTGAGTGTAGTTGAGGTTAAAAGCATTCATGCTATTTAGCATTTCTTGCTCAAATGGGAAATATTGATGAGCATGGGGTTGTGGTTGAGGTTGTTCAGGAATGAAGGGTGGTTCGTCTGCAGGCTGTTCTTGTTGGGGTTGTTCTGGTTGGTAATGAAGTGATATTCTCCTGGGGAGACAATAATGGTGTCCATCTCCAATTTGGTGATCCAGAAGGTCCAAAGGGAGGTCGGCTGAGGGTAGTTGTACATGTATGGGGTTAGGTGGATCGATCAACCAATTGTAGATATTTACCCCACCGGGTGTTTTATGAGAAAAAATAATATCTTTGGTATTTTTCAGGAGCCAGGATGTGCAAACTAGTTGTGCTGAGGTAATGGGGCCTGGGTCTACAAAGCCATAGAGTGTGGCTAAATGTGTAATCAACCCCCTACCCTAATAGTTCCTGTGGAAGTTGCCACTGTTCTGAAATGGTCCCATAGGATGGAGGCAACATCCACTTGATCTGGACCTAGTAAGACAGCTTGTCCAAGAATACAAACATCTCATACCCTCGTGTGATGGTTATACGATCTTCCGAGAAAACAGTTTGATAAGAATTTTAAGAAAATTCGGAAGACCGAATGTTGGACACGATTCACACTAAGGTGGTTGAGCTCCACATCCACCTGACCTGTCATTCTTTACCACAATTCTACACCCACAAAAGTGTCATGCTCACGTGCTTCATTGAACAAGGGGAGGCCAAAGTGTTGGGCAAACTCCCACTTGGTCAATGAACGGTTTTCATTCAACAGTCGAAACGTGATTCTACTTTCGGCATGATCATCAGCATTTGCTATTTGGTTAAATGAACTAAAGAATTCATACACCAAATGTGGGTAGGTGACGTATTGCATCTCAAAAATCCTAAGCATCCCAATGCTCGTGAAAATCTCACGCATAATCACATCAAGCAAAAGTGAGACTAATGTAGCAATGCATATGAAACGGGATTGTCTTACCTCCCGTTTTGTTTGTCCTATGAAGCGCATTTTGTGGCCCTCGGTGACAAACTGCACACTCTCAAAACCGGGAACAGGTTCAATAGCTTGGTTACCCCTTGAAGAAGATGCCTTGTACTTTTTAGGAGCCATTGAAGATGATTTTTTTGGTTTTTTTTCTTGAGAGATTTTCGGACTTTAGGCTAGGGTGTAGTTTTGGTGGCTTTTATGGGAATAGTGTTGAAGAGGATGGTGAGAGGAGCAAGAATATTGGATTGGATGAGAAATTTGGGGGGATTTCAGACCTTGAATGTCCAAGAATGGAGATTTTCGGATTTTTGGGTAGCAACATGTCACCTACCCACATTTGGTGTATGAATTCTTTAGTTCATTTAACCAAATAGCAAATGTTGATGATCATGCCGAAAGTAGAATCACGTTTCGACTGTTGAATGAAAACCGTTCATTGACCAAGCAGGAGTTTGCCCAACACTTTGGCCTCCCCTTGTTCAATGAAGCACGTGAGCATGACACTTTTGTGGGTGTAGAATTGTGGCAAAGAATGACAGGTCAGGTGGATGTGGAGCTCAGCCACCTTAGTGTGAATCGTGTCCAACATCCGGTCTTCCGAAATTTCTTAAAATTCTTATCAAACTGTTTTCTCGGAAGATCGAATAACCATCACACGAGGGTATGGGATGTTTGTATTCTTGGACAAGCTGTCTTACCAGGTCTAGATCAAGTGGATGTTGCCTCCATCCTATGGGACCATTTCAGAACAGTGGCAACTTCCACAGGAACTATTAGGGTAGAGGGGTTGATTACACATTTAGCCACACTCTATGGCTTTGTAGACCCAGGCCCCATTACCTCAGCACAGCTAGTTTGCACATCATGGCTCCTGAAAAATACCAAAACACCCGGTGGGGTAAATATCTAGAATTGGTTAATCGATCCACCTAACCCCATACATGTACAACTACCCTCAGCCGACCTCCCTTTGGACCTTCTGGATCACCAAATTGGTGATGGACACCATTATTGTCTCCCCGGAAGAATACCACTTCATTACCAACCAGAACAACCCCAACAAGAACAGCCTGCGGACGAACCACCCTTCATTCCTGAACAACCTCAACCACAACCACATGCTCATCAATATTCCCCATTTGAGCAAGAAATGCTAAATAGCATGAATGCTCTTAACCTCAACTACACTCAACTTCGGGAGGAAGTCGTGTTGTATAGAAATGAGCAGAGGTAGAGTTTCGAAAGGATAGAAGAGCAAAGACGAGAAGATTGGCGCAGACAAGAAGAGGACCAACGGAGAACCTTTGGTCTGATATACTCTTACGTGGCACACCAGGGTGCTTTTGCCTCTATGACCACTCCCACTCCCGCACCCTCATGGTATGATCCCACTCAGTGGGGTTACTTTGGAGGATTGAGCTCCGGTGGTGGAGGCGGGGATGATGGACACGGAGGTGATAACATGGATGAGGATACACACTTCACAAGCTACCAAGGATATGGAGGATTCTATGATGGCGGAGATGCAGGCGGGCACTAGGGACAGTGTCGGGTACTAAGTAAGGAGGTGTGGACATTTTTCTGGTATGCTCACAATCTTACTCTTTTCATTCATATTTTGTTGGAGTGGTTTTAATTCCACCTCCGGTGCCTGCAAAACAGATGGTAGCGGCTTCTCGCTCGGAATGGTTAATGGGAGGGCTTTAGAGCCCGGTGGCAAAAGTGGGAGTTGATTTAACTCCGCCACCATAACCTTCATGTTATTTGACATAGAGTCCAAAGTGAAATCCTTTATGTCGTTTACAATTGAGCTTAGTATTTCATCTTTCCCTTCCATTTCAAACACATCTTAGACCCAAGTGTCGCAAGTGTCAATCGCAAAAAGTGATTATCGGTGGGGTATTTCATGGCGTCGTAGATATTAAATTCGACTTTTTCACCATCGAACTCCATGGTTAATAATACTCCACTAAAAACATCAATTTTTGCCTTGGCCGTTTTCAAAAAAGGCCTGCCTAGTAAAATTGGGACTGCATTTTTATCGTTCTCCATTTCAAGAACGTAAAAATCAGCGGGAAAGATTAAGTTATCCACCATGACGAGAACATCCTATACTACACCTTTTGGGTAATCATTGGATCTATCGGCAAGTTGGATAACAACCGTCGTTTCATGTAAAGGACCTAGTTCTAGGGACTTATATAGAGAATATGGAATGACATTGATTGATGCACCCAAATCTAACATAGCCCTAGAAGAACTAGAATTTCAAAGTTTACATAGTATAGTGAACATTCTCGGGTCACTATACTTTTTAGGCAGTTTCTTTTGAAAAACGGTCGACACTCTTTCGCTTACTTGGATTTTATGCTTGCCATTCAATTTGTTTTTCCTTTTAATTGTGCAAAGCTCTTTTGTTAGGATAATGGGCTTACGAGAATAATAATAATTAAGTGTGATATTGTAATAGAGGGTCCTTGGCCTGGTAGTAGTTGGCCTTGACTGGCCCATTAGAAATAGAATAAATAAGGGTGGGTGGTGAGTAGATGGGGGGGCAGAACTTGGGATCAGGACTGGGATATTGGGAGTGAGAGACCACTCGAAGAGTCTCAAACCTTTCCTTTCATGACTTTCTGTATTCCTTCACTAAATGTTCATTAATAAACTACTACTTTCTTCTTGGATTCTTCAGTTACTTATCATTGGTATCAGAGCATCCTTCCTGGAGCCTGAATCGATCGTCAGTTTCAACGACAGTTGAAGAAGAAGATGGACAATAGCGACGGTCAGTGCAAGGAGTTGCGCTATATGTTGTGCAAACTTCGTCACCGTCAGAGGCGACATAGAGACAGAGCTAGGAGTCCACCTAGACACCGTCGGCCTATCGAAAATCAGGTGTTTCCGTCCGTCACTCCTCCTAGTTCGCAATCGCGAACTGCTTCGCGTAGTTCGCAGACACCTTCGCTAGCGCAGGTCTCTTCACAGTCGCTAGCTGATTCTATCGGTCCGCAGATGTCTTCGCAAGCCTCTTCAGCTTCGTCGCGAACAGCATCTTCCAGTCAACAAGTTTCTTCGCAAATAGATCTCCCTTGTTCGCAGGTCTCTTTATCTACTATCATCTCGAATCAAAGTGTGAGGCTATCAGAAGGAGACTCCAAATCGCTGCGAAATCTCTATGCGAACTCTAGTATCACTCTAGACAGAGGAGACACCATCAGTTCGCAGACTTCATCCTACCCTAGCAGTTCACTTCAAGGCACGATGCGATTGGAAGGAGAAGCCTCCACGTCGTCGTTGCTGTACGTGTCACAAGAGTCAGGCAATCCGCAGAAAACTCTCTCTGAAGAGGAATCTGAGGAAATGGAAGAGGATGAATCAAAGTCTGAGAAAAAGGAGGACAAAATTGAAATGCAAAATCAAAATAATTCCTCTGAGGGGTTTGATAGTTTGAGCTATATTCACTGCTATAATTCTGATCTTATGAAAGTAGCTAACAATAGTGATGCTGAAAAAGTACTGCACCACTATCATATCACAGAAGACGGATTAGAGGTCTCTGGTTGTCTTGGTATGGATTATAATCAGCACTTTGGTGGTGGTGTGATGTGCTGGAATCATTTTGACCCTATTCAACAGTTCTTAACTATGGGGACCACAGATGGTATGCTGAAAGCAGTTGGAGGAAACAACATGGAAGGTCCTATGGTATGGGAGCTGGAGAACAGACACTTATCTTCTATATTAAAAAGGAAGTCAAACCTACCCACATTCTCTGCTATTTATGGCATTCATTACACGTTTAGGGAGATGAACGATGACGATTCAACCCACAGGACGTCCACCAGATAATCCGGAAGGGGCAGAAAATGTTGAGGCCGATGCCAGCTCACTTTCAACTCATGCTTTGCTCGAAGGGACAGTTGCTGAAGCTGCAGAGAAAAATTCAGGAAATACAGCATAAAGTGGTGGGAAGTTGGGCCAGAGATGCAGTTGCTAGAAGATCTTTACCTCTGCAACATTGTGGAGCAGGATGCAACAAAGTCCTTGCCTCTACTCTTTCTTGCTATGCTCTTTCTGGCTATTGAAGGAGTGATGATGAAGGTTCAAATCAGGAAGGTATGGGTCCAGAAAGCAGTGAAGTACTGGGAAGGGAGAGGCGCAAGAATGAAGGTGAACCTAAAGATCAAGGCTGTTTAATATCACCCACCTTGAGGACAAGGTGGTTGTCCAACGGGGGAGATATGTTAGGATAATGGGCTTACGAGAATAATAATAATTAAGTGTGATAGTGTAATAGAGGGTCCTAGGCCTGGTAGTAGTTGGCCTTGACTGGCCCATTAGAAATAGAATAAATAAGGGTGGGTGGTGAGTAGATGGGGGGCAGAACTTGGGATCAGGACTGGGATATTGGGAGTGAGAGACCACTCGAAGAGTCTCAAACCTTTCCTTTCATGACTTTCTGTATTCCTTCACTAAATGTTCATTAATAAACTACTACTTTCTTCTTGGATTCTTCGGTTACTTATCATCTTTTAAAAACTTTGCAAACCTAGGAACACCTTTTATTAAATTGAGAAGAGGGATATTTACCTCACATTTGTTGAAGGTCTCATAGATGTCTTTGTCATTGTTGTATTTCCGATTATCCTTGAGAGCCTCCGGAAAAGGTGGCACCGGCTCATATGAATCGAGCGGTGGGAACTTTCTTTGAGGTGTGATCTCCTCCTCTTTTTCCTCTTCATTTTGAGGATTTGTGCTCGGCACCAAGATCTTCTCCTCTTCTTCTCCAACATGGCTCTTTGCTTTTGCCTTAACCATAACAATTCTTTGTCACTTCTCAAAATGACCGCATGAGCTTGTTGCCTTGGATTCCGCTATGTTTGAGATGGGAGTTTTGCCGAATCCCTAGCTTCAAGCCTACTCACGACATTTGAGATTTGGCTCATTTGGCTTTACAAGTTGTGGATGCTAGATTTTGTTGTTTCTTGAAATTGGGCCACACTTTGTTGCATCGTAGCCATGTTCATGGCTAGTGCTCGAATCATGTCTTCGGTGGACATGTTCGAGTTCGATGTTTGGCCTTGTTGTTTATATTGTTGAGGCGGAGGGTTTGATTGTTGAGGGGGTTGAGAGTTTCCGTACCTTAGATTTGGATGATCCCTCCATCCCGGATTGTAGGTGTTGCCGTGAGGATCGTACCTCCTTTGGCCTTGAAACCCCAAAGCATTGACTTGCTTGGAGTTCTCCTCTTGTAGAGTTGGGCAAGAATCGGTGGGATGCCCTTGTGTTGAACATATGCCGCAGACCTTGACTTCTTGGGATTTTGGATTTAAAAGGAAATCTTTAACCAAAGAAGTCAAGTCGGCCACTTGACTTTCCAACGAGTTGTTGGATTCCACCGCCATAACTCTCTTTGTTGACCGCCGATCATAGTGTCTACAATTTTCGGCCAACTCCGAGATAAGATTCCTAGCTTGAGAAGGAACTTTGTTGACTATTCCTCCTCAACATGCAGCATTAATCATCCGTCTATCATCATCGCAAAGATCATCATAAAAGTAAAGGATGAGGTCTTGCTCCGAGTAGTCGTGATATGGGCAGCTTGCACAAAGTTTCTTGAATCGTTCCCAGAATTCGTAGAACGATTCATCATCTTTTTGCTCCACATTGCTGATTTGTTTCTTTAGAGATGAGGAGATTGAGGCAGGATAATACCTTTCGAGGAAGCTCTTCTTCATGGCCGCCCAAGTGTCTATGCTTCCCGAGGGAAGATAGAATAGTCAATCTTTGGCGGTGTCTTTGAGGGAGAATGGAAAGGCCCTCAACTTTATTTGCTCCTCAATGACACCGTTCGGGCACATGCTTGTGCAAATGATGTGGAACTCCGAAAGATTTTTATTCGGATCCTCTCCTCTTAACCCGTGGAAAGATGGAAGTAGATGTATGAGCCCGGATTTCAACTCAAATGTAGCACCCGCATCAAGAGTTGGGAAGGTGATACATAAGGGTTGTTGATTTGGATTGGGAGCTGTGAACTCCTTCGGTGTTCTTGTTTCAAGAGCCATAGTTATTGGCTCTTCGGACTCGCTAGAATGAGAACTAGCATTTGAGGATTCTCCCGAGTCGGTGTTTGAGAATTTATTTTTCAACCGCTCCAGAGCTAGTTCTATTTCAGGGTTTGTTTGGTAGGTGAGTTGGTTTATGAATCGCGTTTTTACCATATACTCAAACAAAGCTCAGAAAAATAGAAATCTTTATATATATATATATATATATTTTTCTTGAAATAAAATAAAATGAAAAATTAATTGCCTCTCCCCGGCAACGGCGCCAAATTTGACGTGCACTTTGTCACTGTGCGTCAAAATAAATCGATACTAACACTTATACGTAGTATAGGTGAAGTAGAGTTCGTATCCACAGGGAAAGGAATAATTATCTTTTTAATGAAATAAGTAAATAAAGGGGGGGATTTGGATTGAATAATTTAATTTGATAAGAACTAAGATGAACAACTTATATGTGTTTTGATTCAAGGATAAAAGGACTTGGCTTTGCTACTTTCCACTTATTGATATATTTTAGTCGATCCTTGTTATATCTATAACTTATCCCCTCTCGAATACTCAATCGAGGAGTATCTCCGATTCATCGAGGGTAGTTATTAACAACGACCGTTCATTAATAACCCTTACTATTAATCAAATATAGAACAACGCCGTATACCGATATAATAGTAGGATTCAATCTTTTTAACTCCTTGATGAAATCAATTGAGATTGATAACCTCAACACAACGGTTTCGGTTTAACCAACAAAATTAATACCTCTTAAGTCTATTAACCACGACCGTGCGTTAATAAACCGAAGTTACTTACTTGTGAAACCACCAACGATTAACCATTGTTTCGTTGATCGTTTCAAGTAGTAATTAATGTCGGAACGTTAACTAATCGTCACTTAGCAACCTTCCAACATTAATATAGAATGAGATTAAGGGAAGAATTAATAATCAAGAGAAGAAGTTAAGAAAATAACTCACAACTTTAATAATCAACAAGCTTCAAGAGTAAAACCAAGAAATGGAAGTTTAGCTCCTCATTTGGAGACTAGACATGCTATAAAAATATAAGAAATGTTATTCTAAACTGAGCTTAGGAGTATAGGAGAAGGGATCATTCAAAGTGAAGGAAAATGAGGCTATTTATAGGTGTTTTACAACACCTTTGGCCGGGTACCCGGCCGGGTAAAGTGCCCACCCGACCGGGTGCATGTCAAAATCAAATATCCTCCACGTTGTGGTGATCTTCGGCATGTTAAAGTGTCCCGAGTCAAGTCAGACCCGACCGGGTGAGGTAGGGGACCCGACCGGGTGCGCAAATTATATGGTGCAACCGGCGCACCATGAGGATGGTGCGTCCGGTTGCAAAAACGACGTAGGATCAGATTTTTTTTTTTTCTTTTTTGCTTTTGTTGTTAAAAATGATAATAACTTTTTTATTTTTGATCCGATTTTTATAAAATTTATATCAACATTTTTTATTTTTCATGATCTTTCAAATGAGACCAATATTGTGTATGTAATTTTAAGAAATTATCGAACTATTATATTAATGAGTATTGGATTATAAGAAAAATCGAATCTGTTTGGGAGATGATAGGTTTGTGAAATAGAAGATCGAATCTGTTTGGTAGTGGATCAGTGACCTCATTTACATTTGATAATACATTGAGTTACATCTTTTTATGAGCGAGTTACATCTTTTTATAAGCAAGTTACATCTTTTTATAAGCAAGTTACATCTTTTTATAAGCAAGTTACATCTTTTTAAAAGCGAGTTAAATATATATAAACACGAGTTGCATTTGACATGCTTGAACGCGACTTACATGTATTTACACGTAAAGTTACATATTTTTACACGTAAAGTTACATATTTATACACGCGAGTTACATATTTATACACACGAGTTGCATGTGACCTGTCTGAATGCGAGTTACATATTTTTTTACGTAAAATTACATATTGTTACACGTAGAGATACATATTTATACACACGAGTTGCATTTGACTTGACTGAAGAGTTACATATTTTAACACTTAAAGTTACATATTTTACACACAAATGTTAATATGTTAAAATTACATAGGCAATATTGGTCTCATTTGAAATATCATGAAAAATAAAAAATGTTGATATAAATTTTATAAAAATCAGATCACAAATAAAAAAGTTATTACCATTTTTTAAAAACAAAAGGAAAAAAAAAGAAAAACCGTCCCGGTATACGGTGCTCACCGTATACCGGTTGCACGGTATACGCACTCGACCGGGTGAGTGCACTTTCGAGGCACTTACGGTTGTTGAATCAGACCCGACCGGGTTCAGGGTCTAACCCGACCGGGTTTTGTGCTCTTGTCCCTTTTTGTCTTCAGCTTTTCTCCCCTTTTTCTTGTAAAAAACTTCTACCACTATTCTACAACTATAAATGGAAGCTAAAAACAATTACAAACAAAGTTAAACAAATGTCTACAACTGCATACAAATGGTAAAGAATCCACACAAATCAAATATAAAAACAAACATTTATGCACTACTAATTAGTGCATATCAGTGCTACTATTACTCTATAAGTAAAATACCTCAGAGCTAGATAATGTTGCAAAGACGCCTTTACCAGGTAGATTTTCAAAACTTTCAACAGAAATGGAAGGAAGATCTTTGTCTGCGCTAAGATCTAAAAACGCTCTGCATAAACAAAGAGCAAAATTAATAGAGCAGAAATTTAAAAAGCATTTGATGCATCCATTAGTGTAACTTTCCACTTCCCAAATATATAAGTTATAACAAGATATTATATATCCAGCACCCCAACTCCGGAAGCATTAAGCATATTCAAAAATCATGGAATGACAGATTTGTATCATATAGTGGAATTTATGTTGTTAATGTAAACCAATGAATATTAAAGAAACGGAAAGGAAAAAAGAAAGTTAAAATGATTTTTTAGATCAGTGTGTTTGATATATGTTCACAGATGATAAGTTCTTAACAGAGAAACTAAAAATATCTACAACCTAAGGATTTGTTTAGTTGGGAGAATATTAAACTAGTTCTACAAATAGATGATTGGAGTTACGGTGAAGATTAAAAACTACTCTGTATATAGAAAGGTAGAAACACATGATCTAACTAATAATATGGTTGCTCCTAGCCTAAATCTAAAAACAAAAAACAATCTTCCACTTCCCTCAGAAATCCTTAACCAAACAAGCCCTGATGGCAAAAAATGGCATGATGCATAAAAGAATTCTCAACCTAATGAAATTTGACTGTGAATCTGTTAATCATCGCAGTCGACAAAAATGTAGATAAATAGCGAATAAAGACAACGGTACACTAAAGATAATGTTGATGTCCAACTTAGGAGTTGTTCTGTTTATCTTATTCTTATTGCTTATTCTTATTTTATTCAAATCAGATCAGGTTAGAAAAAATCAGATCACAAAAATTCTCATATTATAATGTAACAATATTATAATTGTAGTTATAATTATAATTATAGCTATAATTGTCATTATAGTAAGAAATTATTTATAATTATAATCATAATTATAGTCATGATTATAATTATAATTATGATCATAATTATAATAACTATTACCATTTTTATAATTATAATCATAATAACAATAGTAGTAATAATAATAACAATAGTAGTAGTAATAGTAATAAACATTGAATCAAATTAGAAGTATATAAATCAGATTGGAAGTATTCAAATAAGATCAGAAACATTCAAATCAGATCAGAAAAATTCAGGTCAGATTATATCAGAAAGATTCATATCACAAAGATTCAAACCAGATCAACAACAAACAACAACATTACCCTAGTGCCGCAAAGGCTCCAACCTACGGTGGGGTAAGGTGGGTCGGATGTACGTGGTCTTACAACTGTACTAAACTACTAAAGCACAAAGAGATTGTTTTCGAATTGCCCATAATGAAAATCGCATCGAGAATTGCATGGACTCATTGCTACTTCATAACAAAGAAGCGCAGACAGTTTAGTGAGTCATTTTGCTTTATTCCATCATATTCCCACACCAAAAAAAAGTGAGTCTTTGGCTTTATTGGGAATGATGGAAAGATCAGAAAATTCATATTAGTTAATACCAGATCAAAAAAATTCAAATCAGACCAGATCCTAAAAAATCAAATCAGAAACATTCAGATTAGACCAACATAACAGCTTCTTAGTTATTTTAATTTTAAATCAGGGTCATGAATTTCTAAAAAAATGTAGACAAAAAGTGAATAAGGATAACGGTACAGTAAAAATATCAACAATCCTAGGCTAATATACTGCAGGAACTCAGGAAGTACCTGCTGAGCAGGACTTCGGGCTACATACTCGAATACACATTGTTTACCAGTTATTATGAACTAAAGAATTTTCCATCCACTTTAAACAATTGTTGCATTGAGTGAATCTATATCCACCACTCACCAGTGTGTGTGTGCATGTAAATAACACCCATGGCAAAGGATGACATATATGAAGGCTATTTAGAGAACAACCTTCCAATTGGATGAGTGGTGCCCTTCTCCATAGCAGCTGCAACAGCAAGGGCTTCTGTCTCACAAGTGGGTTCACAGCAGCCAAATTGTTTATCTTGCCTGTTCATGTGCCCATGAATTGGTTCAATTGCTTTACACATAAAATCCCCAGTTGTCAATGTACCAGTTTTGTCAAAGGCAATGTTGTGGCAAGAAGCTAGGGCATCAAGAACTTCCCCACCTTTGAGTAATATTCCCTACAAACAGAACACATGAAAGCTATACCCCACACAAAATCAGAGCATGAACTGTTCTAAGCTGAGCTCAAGCAACGCTCTAATTATTCAAAGTTCATGCTACTTGTTATATACTTTTCCTCTATAATGCAGCTTTATAAATTTAGGCAGAGAGTTCAAGTGATTCATAATTGTCAATTATCAAGCTTGAGTTTATACTTATATGAAAAGTATGGAGCATCAGATTGATCTAATCCAATACCTAAATGGAGAAAGAAACTTAGATACCTGAAGCTCAACTTTGAGTCCCTTTGGTTAAGCTTTTATTAAGGTGTGTTCAAAATTTGTACAAAAAATTTCACCACTGCAACCTTTGTGTTTTACTGTCTTATGTACACATCCTTGCAGAATAGTGAATTCACTGAGTGGATAGCTTTTCATTAAACCTTTCTACTGCAGCTTGATACCTCTGATGAGGTGAGTTTAATTTATTTGTTTTAAGAAGAAAGGAATTACTTTCATTGATGTACTATTTTCCTAATATTTTAAAACAAATACCCTCTTCAGAATATTTTTAAAAATTTCACCGCACCACCAATCATATTTACTAAAAAATCAAATTTAGAGATTCAAAGTAGTGTTTTATCTAAGAGTTCTAGTCTCTAAACTCATTGCTTTAGCCAATTTATCACAGCACCGCTCCAAATTCACTATCATGACAAAGGGGATCTTCAAATTTAAAGTCATACCAATAACCTCTTTAATTAAAACTGAACAAAAAGTCTTATATCAATTGCACAAGTTTCCCTAACACAATATGATCCTTCAACAATATTTATGGGTTCTCCATTGGTGCCATAGCACTAGCTCATTACTCCTTTGAAGAGAGTACGATTTGAACTAGACAACGTAACTTACAATTGATCAAAATACAGCTACTTGAGAGCTATGACGAAACAGTATGTAAAAGAAAATAAACACACTCTTTAATAACAAGTTAAAATAGATACCTTTCTAGCACAAGCACTGATAGCTGTCACATATGCCAATGGAGCCACAGCTAATGCACATGGTGATGCAGCTACCATAAGCCCGAGTGCTCTGTAAACTGATCCTCTGCTAGCTACATGAAATAAACAGGTCTGAAAGAATAATTTGGATAAAATAGATGAATATACACAGTTGCAATGTCTATAGTTTTTCACTTCGCAGGAAATACAATACAGTTATTGACCAGACGTTTATGCAAAATGCAACCACCACCCTTCAATAGAAAAGTAGAGTAATATAGTAGACAGAATTATACTAATAGGAAGTCCTTTTAATTACCTGAGGTACCAATGAGGGGCCACCTGAAAAGAAAAGGTCCAATAACAGCAACTGAAAAGGATAGGAGTACCACAGCCGTACTGTACTGCTCTCCAAATTTATCAAGCCATCTCTGTAGTTTTGGTTTACTTAACTGAGCTTCTTCAGTCAGCTGCACAATCCTGTTTAGTGTAGACTCTTTCCATGTCTTCTTCGCCTATATTGCAAATTGAATAAGATTATACAAAGGAAATTGCCCTAAATAGGAGTAAAAATAAGGTGGTTTGCCTGAATAGGACTACTATGTTTTACCCTAAATAGGATTAAATACTGTCATACTAAAAATACTACCATATTTTGGCACTAACACTATCACATTAATGGCCAATAATGCCATAATATGGAAGTGTGATTTCAAGGTGTGCACTTTACTCTTATTTGGAGGGGGAAAATTGCACTCCTATTTAGGGAAACCACCTTGATTTTCCTATTTTGGGAAGTTTCCGTACATAAAACAAAGTATACTCTCTCTATTTATCTTCCAAAGTAGTATATGATTAAATTAAAAGGAATTCCTTAACAACATCATCATCATTCCTCCAGTGCCACAAAGGCTCCCACCTGGCACCTACGGTGGGGTAAGGGGGGTCGGATGTACGCACCCTTACCCCCTGTTTAACACAGAGAGACTGTTTCCGAATTCCTTAACAAGATGGAGGTAAAAAAAACTTTAGTTAAATCAACCAAGTAATTACATGGAACAATGCGGAAATAGTATGATAGGGATCGGGCCTATTAGACTAATAATAGAAATAATAATAATAATAATAATAATAATAATAATATTAATAATAATAATAATAATAATAATAATAATAATAATAATAATAATAATAATAATAATAATAATAATAATAATAATAATAATAATAATAATAATAATAATAATAATAATAATAATAATAATAATAATAATAATAATAATAATAATAATAATAATAATAATAATAATAATAATAATAATAATAATAATAATAATAATAATAATAATAATAATAATAATAATAATAATAATAATAATAATAATAATAATAATAATAATAATAATAATAATAATAATAATAATAATAATAATAATAATAATAATAATAATAATAATAATAATAATAATAATAATAATAATAATAATAATAATAATAATAATAATAATAATAATAATAATAATAATAATAATAATAATAATAATAATAATAATAATAATAATAATAATAAGTATAAATAGAAGGGGAGGGGAGGAAAAAGAGGTAGGCTGTTAGACAGTTAGTTTGGGCTGGGAGAAGTTGAGATATTGGTATCTCGTTTCTTGGGAACTCTGTACTTTTTTCACCATTTATGAAAGCTTGAGTTGTTTCTTGAATTTCATTTCATCTTTTCTGTAATTTTCTTTATACCTGGGATAGTTCTATCATAGTACTGCAAATTAAAATGTATTGGTAACCAATAATATATATGAGTACTTCCTCTGATCCCCCCCCCCATCTAACGTAAAGAATGAAATATAAAATGCCAGAAGATCCCTAAAGTGAAGAACCAATTATGTATAGCTCTCAAATGCTCAATATGAACATCGCATTCCCGGAAGAATAAATGTACAAAACTTGTCCCATTAAAGGGTAGAATAAGTTTATAATAAAAGCACAATGTCAAATGTTTTTATGTAAGCAAATCTTCAAGAAATGAGGGGATTAAAGAAGAAATATATTATTATTGGTTGTAATTTTATAGATTAATTGACAAAAAAAGTACACCACCAGAAGGGGGGAAATGCATCATACTTGGAGAAGTAATGAACTTAGGAAGAAAGCAACAATATGCTTAATCTTATCTTCAACTCATATGGAACATTAAGATTTGTGTTATTTCATTTACAGAAACAATAATAAATAAATAAACACAGAAATCTCAAAGCATTTCATTGACACGAAGAGGCAAACGAGCCATACCTTCACTATCAACATGCCATCTAGGTTCCTCGCTCCCCCAGGAATGCTATCGCCAACATTCTTTTCTAAAGGTTTGACCTCACCAGTTAAATGCTCAACTGTGATCGTCGAGCTACCTTTTAAAACTTCACAATCCACAGGCACGGACTGATTGAAGCAATAGTAAAACACAGTATTATAATAACATAAAACTCGTTAAACAGCACACATTAACCCTCATATAAAGGGTCAGCGTGTAATTACACACCCCATAGATAAACAAAAGCACACACATAAACACTATTATGTATGTTGCATGGAGTAATAAATAAGGGAGTGCAATGTACAGACCTCGCCAGCTTTAACCAATATCAGTGAATCAACTTTCAGGTAGCTAACAGGGACTTCATGATATGTTATGTTTGAGAAACTTGGTGGGCTCTCATTATTTGCATCAAGCATTAAAGCAAACTCTGGATGATTTTCTTTCAATTCCTTTACATCAATCTTGGCACGGCGAGTGAAGGCCTCTTCAGCTGTGGAGGAGGGTAAATAATTATTTGACACAGAATCCAAATCTCTTGGCAGAGAATACAGCCAAGTAAGGAGTAGGAGTACACATACCTATATGAGACAAATTAAACATGGCTAGAAGCAATCCACCTTCCAATGGGTTCCCCATGAAAAGCGAAGCAAATGCTGCAAGGGCCATCAGCACGTGGATATTAATTTTCCAACCAGCGATGTCCATTAGGGCATCAAGGGAAGCTGAGATCTGACATGTAGCATGACATACAAATTCAAAAAACAACCAAATATACAAAATAATGAATTATACATGAATAACACAACAAAGCATATAGTTTTTCCTAAGAAAGCACAGCATTCAAGATTTTATTCAGTTCCTGGTCGTATATCACTTCCTAAACTTCATTGAAATCTTTATTATATGTTCACCTTAGTAGTCTGGTTTCACTAAATTGAAATACATTGACCCTGTACGTGTAGCAGAACATCCTTTACCATCATGATATAAAGAGAATCAATTGCATCCTAGTTTCTCGTGTGGAATTGTTTATGGAAAGCTTAATCACTCTGGTTAGGCCAAAAAACCAAGGAGTCATTGCGTAATTCTAACCGATTTAAACAGTTGGGGATTCGTAACCCAAAACTGGACCAGGAACAGGTGACTGTAGAATACATGAAACGGAAATAAAGAAAATACCCCGACAAGAGGGAAGGCAATGGCAGCGAAAGCATGCTGGAAAGGCTTCACAATCGGTTTGGGTAGCACGCAGGGACAAGCCGCCGCGGCAATAAACAAAACGGCGGCGAAGCAACAGAGTTCCAAATTCTCCCGCAAAAAATTAGATAGGTGAGTCCACCTAGTCGCGTCTGCGAATTTTAGAAGAATCTGTTGGGGTCTTGTCAGCTGCACATCACACTCATTGGGACCATGATGGTGGTGTTGGTTATGATCATGGATATGCCCGTTCTGCTGCTGCTGGTGGCCGCCGTGGTCGTGATGGCTGTAGGAGGAGCAACAGGCGGTGCAGCGACGGAGATGGGCCAGCGGAGGGGTTAAAATGGAAAGCCTATGACAGTGTACGACCTGCACGCGAGTGAGCGGAGGAATCGGATTTACTCTGGACCAAATCAGATTAGGGGCTCGGGTTCTGTAAGTGGATATTTTAAATCCACAGAAGATAGCTTGAACCTCCATTGCTGACGAAGTTAAGTGCAAACAATGTCAACTGGTGAAACACTAAGGTTTGATTAGAGGAAGAAGATGGTGTAGGAGTGATTGCAACACCAACGGGCGACGGAACTGTTTTTGTCAAGCCATGTTATCACCATATATCATCTACCCTTGGTGGATTGTGTCATCTGATTCACATCATGAGCTCATTCAGCTCCTATTTGCTCTTACTTTCATTGTCAATTGCAGGACAGCTTCTAGAAAGAAAAGGGAATCCTATTAGGGCCATTACCGAGCCTAGCCGAGCCAGAACAGGCTCGATTTCGGCTCGATAAGGAATGAGTGGTGTTCGGGTTCGAGCTCGAAGCTCAGCGAGCTTTACAAATGAGGCTCATGTTCGGCTCGATAGATGTTTGATGTTCGATCTGAACGTTCGATAAACTCGATAAATATGCTCGAATTTAAAATTTTAGGTGATACTCGTTAATAACCTCATGCTCGAATGGTTTGACAAGTGTTCGATTCTTTAATAATCATATTTAAATTCATAAAATAATACTAATTATATTTATAATTTTAGGGTGTTCGATAGGCTCGAGTTCGAACCGAGTCGAATACTACTATGTTCGAGCTCGGCTTGATTAATTTTTCGAACTTGAAATTCAGCTCAGGTTCGTGTTCGAAAGCTCGTTAAGCTCGGCTCGTTAAGTTCGAAACCGAGCTCAAACTCGAATAGTTTGATAAAAACTCGGTTCGTTAACAGCCCTAGCTCCCATAATCCTGGTGTGAACTACCTTTCAAAGCACTAGACAGTTAAATCCGGGTCTGATCACTGTCAGTCTTGTCAGTACTGGCTCCAAAGGACAAATCCAGTAAGACTTACATCACCTTTCGGGCTGCTCCTCCCACCACACGAATCCGCTACATTCGTTATCATTCTCTCCCTTCTCAACCGCTGAGCGACTCCGTGAAGGTAGAAAAAATCATTAGGAGCAAGACCTCACTCATCTTCCCCTTGGTGGGAATTGAACCCAATACCTCCCATAAATAAGAGACTTTAAGGTGGATGGTCATCCATTTAACTACACCCACCCACTTCCATTTTTTTATATGCCCCCACATCCAACCTAAGATGAGTATCTCGAATACTTTTAATGTGACAAATTTATATTGTATCACACTATCATACTCATACAATAACACACTTAATTATTGAAAAAGACAACAACGCTAACAACAATTATCTATAATCAACCGACACTATTAACCTTACGGCTAGATTTAGAAATGATCACACCCGAACGAGCAATATGAATCGTTAACGACCAAACAGGTGTGACACAACAATCAATGACCTTATAGGTTTTTTTAACGACATACTCCCTCCATCCCTTAAAACGTCGCTAACTTTCTATTTTGATTGTCCCACTAACTTTGTCATTTTTTCTTTCAACCACACAGTTTTTACTTCATTAATCATCGTTCAAGTCAAACTTGGCCAAGATTTAAGGTACAAAGGAAGTAATATCTGGCAGAATTGTCCATCATTTATTGTAGATATAAAACTAAAACATCAACGGAAAACATACCAACGACGTAAACAAACATAACGAGAAAATAATACCATAAAAAATACTACGTAACAGATAAATACTCCAAATGCTTTCCTATCAGCTTTCCTGCCAGTTTTCTTGATCGCTCCAAGGTGACGGTTCAGGAGGGGCGGCGGATCGCCGATCTGTCCTCACCCTTGTTCAGCCCTTCACCGCTCCCCGTCTGCTTCTCGCCCGTGCCACCTCCACTAACGCCATTGTCCTCCATCCATGTTGATCCGCCAAAAACAACCCTTCGACCTCCTCCATTGTTGGACTGGAACAACGTTTATCTAGATCATCCACAAAAGTCATGGTCAATTTTTCTTATACTTGACTTTAATCTAAATGCAAAAGAAAAACTGATTCGCAAAAATGTGACATTGCACCGCTCTCGACGCACGATAGAAGAGCCCTAGCTCACAACATGGGAGAGACACTTAATCCTATACCTAAAAGTACTACACTGGAGAGAGAAAATTCTTCCGCCTATGCATTCTCCGCCTAAAATCCTAAAATTTAATTTCACTTTCCGCAAAAAAAAATATCATCATATACCTAAAAGCACTACATTGGAGAGAGAAAATTCTTTCGCCTAAGCATTCTCCGTCTAAATTCCTAAAATGTAATTACACTTTCCACACAAAAAAATCATCATCCTATAATCCTAAAATTC